>JAZHRO010000003.1:67292500-69792500 GCA_037157565.1 Thalassia testudinum | reverse complement strand
ATCTGGTCGGGCAGCTGATTTCAAAAGAGAGGAGGAGGCAGCCAAGCTCAGTAAGCCACCATCCCCGACCACCACTGTGTAGAGTTCGTCTCTCGTCCATTCTACATCGTCGGCCTCAATCGTGGTGACGAGTCTCCACCACCGTGGGCGTGTGGTGTGACAGGCCACACTGCCATCTGGAGCTCGTCCGCATTACCGTGAGCACCTCAGTGTGCACCTCCCTCGCCATCGTCACCAACAACCACCGCCGCAGCCACTGCAATTTCACTCCTCAATCAGTTAAGACATCCGGGAAGTTTCCTTGACGTCAGAAGCTCCTACAGCACACCTTCATCTTCCTTCCCTATCCTTAGTTCTTTTTCCAGCCACCAATTACAGCTACACCACATGACCCTTCCATCCTCCAAAGCCATCCCCAGCCCACACACGCCTTCCTGCCGCACATCTGCAGCAGCAACCTCCACTTCACGCCCACACCAACTGCATGCGTACGCACCTCCTGCAGAAGCGTGCCCCTAGGCTGCAGTGTTCCCCCGCACGCCCTCCACCTGTGCGCAAGGCGGGCACGGCCTACAGTATCCAACAGCAGCTGCAGCCTTCCCGCACCCACGCCTTCCTACCGCACCTAATGCAGCCTTCCCACACCCAAGCCTTCCTACCGCACCTCCTGCAGCATTCCCCCGCATGCCTCCAGCCACGCGCAAGGCAGGCACGGCCAGCACCCTGCAGTGCCTCTTCACGCACGCAGCAGGCATGCGTTCTTCTCCACGCCTTCCAGCCTGTAGTGCACCCGCACAGTCCACTTGCGCCTACCGCCTGCAGTAGCATCCACCTCAACCAGAGCGTGCCTACCAGCAACCCTCCGCGTGCTCAACACCAACGTGCCCGCAACACCAGCAGTGTGCGCACACCCCCTGCAGCAGCGCTCAACGCACACGCATAGCCACCCCTTAAGCAGCTGCAGCCACCATTGGCAGCCACTTTTTCCGGAGCTCCGTTCGGCCGACTCCGACCACCGCGCGACTCGCCGTGACCACCGCTGCAAAGCCCTTGATCCAAACAACTTCCTCCGAGCTTCCTGCCTCCGGCCGTCCACTCCTCTTCACGCACGGCCAAGGGGAATAAATCCCCTTTTCTGCTACAGTATTCATCCCATTAATAATTACATTTTCTACCATTGTCATCTTTTAATGATATTTTATTGAATCTGCATTGCAACAAATATCCTCTAGTTATTAAAAATTGCTATTTCAGCATGTTTTCTTGATTCAACTTTAATCTGGAGGCAAATTTGGCTTGATTTTCATCTAAACTAACTACAAACAAATGTTTTTAACTGGTGAGAATTTAAATACGTCATTGCCTCCCTGTGGATATGACCCACTCTTCTACGAGTGGTTATTTTTTTTTAATTATTGATTAGTCAATTTTTCCACCACATAAGACTATAAACGACTTTAAAGCGAATAATCGACTCATCAAATGGCGCCGTTACTGGGGAGGCAACAGATGCAATAATTTCACCTGATTTTATTTTGATTATTTGTCAATTGCACAGTGATTTGACCATTTATTATTTTCTTTTCTGTGCGAGAAATTTTGTGCGAGGAATCAGCCATATTGAGAGGCGACCCTTGACGTAGCCAGAGGAGAATTGGTCGGGCTACTTTGGAAAGGAGGAGAAGGTCGAGGACGCAACGGTCATCACTGTACATTTAGTCGCTAATCTGATTAGAATAGAATTAAGACTTTAGATTTAATTTTTCATTGCATTTGGTTTGAAACCCTTGTTCTGGGGTATATTTTGAGGGGTTTGTTGCCCGATTTTGTTTTAGGCCCATGTTGGGTAATTTTTGGGAGCCTGTTCCCTTTTCTTTAGATTTAGGTTTTTAGTTTATTTTGTGGATTGTTTACCTTGATTTGTTTGTGCATAAGTAGTTAAAAAAAAAAAAAATAATAATAATAAAAATGAGCTGCCTGATAGAAGTTGCCTGCCCGTAGGACGAACCAGTTAGGTCTGTATGAGTAGCCTCTAGATTTATTTCTCTGCATTGCATGCATTCTTGCATCATTGATTGCTGGAAGAAAGGTATGCATTCTCTTACTTTGCATCCTATTCTTGATCACGCTTTGCATTTGGACTTAATGCGAAGACCACCTAATCTGTATTGAATAAATTCAACAAGTGGTCACATATTTTCTAGAAAAAGGACTAATTAAAGGAGAGACATTTTAAAAGCCAAGGATTTGATTTTCAAACTTGGCGTGCGATTCAAAATCTTTTGTGGTGTATGAACACTTATTTCGCTTGCACCACGGCACGCTTTTAGACACTCCTTAAGTTTGGAAATACTAGGACAAGAGCCCTCCTCTCGTTGGGTTCTGAAGTGTTTGGAACTTGAGATCAAAGGTTTTGTAAATCCAAAGAGGGGGATATGCTGTCACGGATTTTTGGCGGTAGTTGAGAAGCACTGCGAAAGCACAGCTTCAAAGGAAGGCTTAGGCCTACTTGCATCCCTCGATCTTCCATCCTTGGAGTTGCTCTACCATTTGAGATTTAGGGAAGAACACCTAAGCTCCAACTAGGTCTTCTTAGGCGAGCCATAGGTCGACAATAGGCGTGTAAATTGATTGAACAAATTGTATTGTCACCTGCAATCTGACTTAAAATCAAAAGCCTAAATTGGGAAAGACCTAGAAGGTCCTTTTGAATTGTGTTTTGCTTGGGGAATTCTGATTGAGGTGTGAGTTAGAATGGACCACATTGATTTTCATCCTTTCACATCTTGCCCACACCCTCACCCCCACTCTGCATCCTTCGATCCCAGACATCGAGATGGTCCATCCCTTGATGGACATAATGACAATCATTGGGATTTGTTTTACTCCTATTATAGGAGTATTGGTCTGATTAAGCCCCAAATCAGAGAGTAGAACCTAGGAGCGGGATTTGCTTTGCCCAATATCCCACACAACATAGAAATACCCAACCCACCCTCCCTGAAAAATTATAATGGTTGGACAGACACTCCTGGGTACTATAAGCCTGAGCCTGACTTCTCTCATGATAGAAATGACCTCTCCTCTTTGAAGATGGAAATACAGAAAATGCAAAACGAAATTATTGAATTGTTAGGAGAATCTTTGAGAGCAGGCCAACAAGAAAGAGATGAAATTAGCCACCCAATCTACCCCATTGAGGATGACGTACACCCCTCTACAATAGATGCATCTCCCGTGGGAGAGCTACACTTTAAGTTGGAGGGAAATTCTGGGGAGAATAGCTACTTTTCGAGGATCGATTTTGAAACCTCCCCATTAGATGACACTTCCTTGAGAGATCCACACCATAGGTGGGAGGACGATACACATGAAAGTAGCTATGCATTGGATGACGAAAGGTGGCAACCTGAAGAAGATGATGATAAGGTTGAGTATCCACCTGAATTATATTGGAGCCAAAAGAAGGGAATGATGGCACCATTGGAAGACCTCAACCCAGATGATAGTATTTTCGTGACATTTGATGAAGTGGGTCAAAGTCAAGTTGTTAATCCTACCCTCCCTTTTAATCATGAGATGGAACTCAAGCCCACCCTTAGGGAACCTAACCCTAAAGAAATTGAGCTATCTGAGGTGTCTAATGTTACCAATGTAAACCATTTACCTCAGATAAAGCACCCTAAGGGATCTACTGAGATATTAGATGATTCTAGGCTTTAGGTATATGATGAATTGTGTGATGAGGAGAAAGACAAATTATATGAGGAACCTACATTAAAGATTTGGAGAGATACTAAGGGTGATTATGTCTGATTTGAAGAGTTAGCCCTTGAGGATGTCACAAATTTGACCAAATTAGGTTTCCCTAACACAACCATTGATGATATTTCTCCTCATGATGAAATGATAAAAAATTTTGAAGCAACTTCTAAGATTTATGTGGATTCACATATAGACTCTGGGGAAGATTTGAGTAAAGAAAAAAAACCCAGGGATGACATTGATAGGATAATCCCTAGATCTGTTGCTTCCAACCTGCCTTCATTCATTTCGAAGTCACCCTCTAATTTGCTTATATCTGAAAGCAAAATTGTGACTCCTAATGAAGAGTAGGAAGATACATGTGATGGTGCAAGGAATGCTTGGGATGCAATTGAGGATTTAGAAAGAGTGTTAGGGTTGGACACCGAGCTAATTAAACCCAACTTAGATCTTATGGTCATCCCGCAACCTCGTAACATGGACACCCTAGACGATCGTAGCCTTAGAGAATTGCTCACTTTTGTTATGACTGAGGGGCTTAACAAACCAATATTTCCCGTAATGGAGTATCGGGTATGGATTGATGATTTCTTTAGTCAGTCCATTACCTTAGGGGTTTATCTTTGCACCATTCCTTCCCCATACCTTTTGAATGATCCTTGTCATCCTCCCCCTACCCCTTTGGAGGTTTTCATACCTATTTATCCTTTAGAACCTCCTCTGGTAACCTGGGAAGATTTCATTCCCATCTTAGTTGGGCGAGCATTTGGTATCGGGATTCATCATTAGCTCGCCAACATCCTAGGTTACCTATTTTCTAGGCCAACATTGCTTTGCTCATTTTTAGGGCCTATTTCTACAATTCTTGAACCTGATTTACAGGTTCTTTGGCTATTCAGCCTAGCTCTAACCCAGGTAATATCCTTCTATGCAATGAGGACATTGCAGATATTAGGCATGGGAGGGTGTATTTGGGGATATACATATCATAGTGCATTCATTGCATACATTTGCATAAAAAAAAAAAGAGTATTAAGCTTAACTGGCTAGATCTTGCAGTGTTAAGCAAATTAGAACTCTAGGGTAGACAAAGTTAATTCTAGGGTCAAACTTTAGAAGCTAAATGAGCTACTAGTTGTAGACCTTTAGGGTCCATTGTGGACTTAAAAACTTAAGTAGGAGTTAAGTTGCAGACCATTCCTCAAGAGGTTGAGGAAGGGAAGCTAGGGTTTGAGTTAAAAGGTAGGGTAGTACCCGGAGTCTTGTTCTACCTTTTGGTTTATGGGTCCTTGAAACCCAAGCATCCAAACTTCACACACTTGGTCTGGTAATTAACTTAATTTCTTTCTTTCTGAAAAGAGATTTGGTTCTTTTAGTTTTGACTTAGGAGAGGCTTGAAAACACATTTTGATTGGAAGAGTTCCCGCCGTAGGAGAGGTGGAGTATATACTCACCTTGAGGATGCAATGATAACATATTACCTCCTTGGCGCTTGTCTCTTAGGATATCCATCCTATTGGGGGCATGTAAGCGCATTGTGCGGTTCAGGTACCATGGGCGGCCCTATCTCAAAGTGCTGATTGCCATAGGCCTGAATTCGCTTAAGAAATCCATGGGCGATACTATCTCAAAGTGTCGATTGCCAAGAGTTCTTGGGGTCGTTATGGGCAGTGCTATCTCGAAGCATCGAAAGCCAGGCACCCTTCGAGGTATGGTAATGGGGACAATGAATCTAACAAAGACCTTGTTGACAGCTGATCTGAGGTTAGACTTAGAAGAATCAAACAAAAAATATATATATATTATTCTAAAAAAAAAAAAAACTTTTTCCTTTAACTTAAATAACTCAAACTAATGCACAGGCACAGATGCTTTAATCTCAGGGATCAATAAACTTTAGGGTAGAGTCAGAAATCAGGGAAACTTGTGCCTGCAACTTGTCTTTAGCCGACCTAGTTTGTAACTTAGCAACTACTTAGGAACCTTGGGTCTAGAGTCTGAACTTAATATGCTTCTGAAGGAAGGCCAAGTGGGTTGACTAGTCTACTTGGAGTGCTAGGTTTCACTTAATTTTGCTAGGGACTAGTAAAAACTAGGCATGGGGGTATTAGATTAGCCCATATTTATCAGCTATTTAAGTATTTAAGTACCTAGACATTAGGTTAATTCTAACATTTATTTAGCATAAATTGGGATGTAAATATATTAATTCATATTTCTAATTTAATTACATAATTCATGCATCCTATTCATATTTAAATGCATTTAGAATTAACTTAGAATTGCATTAGTTAACTAATTAGGTACATTTCATGCATTAATTTACGTTAACATAAAAGTTGAGGGTTTGCATATAAATAACCATAATATTTTATCATTATTTTTTATTCTTCTTCTACGTGCAACGACTTCATTTCTTCCTCCAGCTGCTACAGCCAAGAACCCAATCAAGGGGGAGCGGATGTGTTGGATCTGGTCGGGCAGCTGATTTCAAGAGAGAGGTGGAGGCAGTTGAGCTCAGTAGGCCTCCATCCCCGACCACCACTATGTAGAGAGTTCATCTCTCGTCTATTCCACACCGCTGGCCTCAACCGTGGCGACGAGTCTCCACCACCGTTGGCGTATAGTGTGACAGGCCACACCGCCATCCGGAGCTCGTCCGCATTACCGTGAGCACCTCAGTGTGCACCTCCCTCGCCATCGTCACCAACAACCACTGCCGCAGCCACTGCAATTTCACTCCTCAGTCAATTAAGATGTCCAGGAAGTTTCCCGAACGTCTGAAGCTCCTACAGCACACCTTCATCTTCCTTCCCTGTCCTTAGTTCTTTTTCCAGCCACCAGTCACAACTACACCGCACGACCCTTCCATCCTCCAACGCCATCCCCAGCCCACATGCGCCTTCTTGCCGCACGTTTGTAGCAGCAACCTCCACTTCACACCCACACCAACCACACGCGTACACACCTCCTGCAGAAGCGCGCCCCTACGGTTGCAGCATTCCCCCGTACGCCCTCCAGCTGCACCAAGGCGGGCACGGCCAGCAGCATCCAGCTGCAGCTACAGCCTTCCCGCGCCCATGCCTTCCTGCTGCACCTTTCTGTCGTACCTCCTACAGCATTCCCCAGCACGCCCTCCAGCCGCACGCAAGGCAGGCACGGCCAGTACCCTACAGTGCCTCTTCACGCACGCAGCAGGCGTGCGTTCTTCTCCGCGCCTTCCAGCCTGCAATGCACCCGCACCGTCCACCTACGCCTACCGCCTGCAGCAGCATCTGCCTCCACCAGAGCGCGCCCGCTAGCAACCCTCCATGCGCTCAACTCCAGCATGCCCGCAACACCAGCAGTGCGCGCACACCCCCTGCAGCAGTGCTCAATGAGCGTGCACAGCCACCCCTTAAGCAGCTGTAGCCACTGCTGGCAGCCACTTTCGTCGGACCTCCGTTCGGTCGACTCCGACCACCGCAAGACTCGCCGCCACCACCACTGCGAAGCCCTCAGTCCAAAGAACTTCCTTTCAGCTTCCCACCTCCGGTCGTCCACTCCTCTTTACGCATGGCCAAGGGGAATAAATCCCCTATTTTGCTACAGTATTCATCCCATTAATAATTACATTTTCTACCATTGTCATCTTTTAATGATATTTTATTGAATCTGCATTGTAACAAATATCCTCTAGTTATTAAAAATTGCTATTTTAGCATGTTTTCTTGATTCAACTTCAATCTGAAGGCAAATTTGGCTTGATTTTCGTCTAAACTAACTACGAACAAACATTTTTAACCAGTGCGAATTTAAATACGTCTTTGCCTCCCTGTGGATACGACCTGCTCTTCTACGAGTGGTTATTTTTTTTTAATTATTGATTAGTCGATTTTTCCACCACATAAAACTACAAACGACTTTAAAGCGAACAATTGACTCATCAGCTGGCGCGTGGGTTGTCGATGGCGGTGGTCGTGGACGTGCATGGCCTCGTGTGGGTGAGGCGAGTTCAATGGCATCGATGGAATGGAGATTGGAGGTCCGTGGAGTTGACTTTGCGGAGGTAGTGGACGGCGAGCTTTGGGTTCCTTCCTCCTTGTTTGTCAGATAAGAAGAGGAGAAGGAGGACACCAGCGACCACAGGCAGTTGCTGGGCACATCACCTCTAGTGGTGGATGGAAGGCGTTGTTGGATTCATCCGTAAAGAACGAAGAAGCTGATGGAGAGGAAGTTGAGGTTAGGCGATCGTGGTGGCTGGAGCCAAGGGTAGGGGCTCTGCTCTAAAGTAGGAGGAGAAGAAGGCCAAGAGCGTTGGGGATCCACCTGCTATAGTTGGTGGAGGAAGGTATGTAGTAGAGGTGTTGGCGCACTGAACAGAGAGGAAGGCACAGTGATGGTGGCCCGTAGAGGTGGAGTTGGGGCCACGATCATGGTGGCTTGCAGTGGTGGAATTGGGCGCACAGTGAAGGTTGATAGAGGAAGGCCAATTCCTCTCTGCAGGGCGATGATCCTCTCTGCCACTTGTTGCCTGTTATATATAGAGAGAATCAGAGAGAAGGCACTCATTATTTCATGTGACAAAAAAGGAGAGATTGAGAGAATTAGGAGAATTGGGAAGGTCTTAGCAAGACAATTCCCTTGTTTCCTTTTCTCTTCCTCTTTCTTTTTTTTTCATTCTTTTTTTATCTTTTGCAACAGACTTCCAAACACAAACTTTTTTTATGAAAAATAATTCCCCTTTACAAAAAGAAAATCCTTCAAACGTAGAAAGTAGAGAAATTTTTTCTTCAATTTGACAAATCAACTAGCATTCCAAATTGAGAAGGATTCGTAACAAAATTATGTAATGCATGAAATGATGATTTATTTCTCTTACATAATTTTGTTAATATAAAGGATATTATAAATTCATTTCCTATTTCACTGACCATGTACTTAGGCTCTAATTTTGCCCACTAATGTGGACCTATCAGGCGACATGTGCGCGCCTCCTCGCCTCCTCGCTCTCAATGCATAAGCCATGATCTAGCTATCTCAGCCGTCTAATCTCGAGATCAAACGACTTAAATGCACCGCACCCGCACTTCATCGTGCCCCTGTGCGTATGATGGCTCATGCAGAAGAGCGTCATCACGCCCGTGCAGTGCGATCTTCATCTGGCATGCCACGTCGCCGCCTCCATGGCTGCTCAATGAGGATCGTGTGGCCGAATTTTGTTTGTGCATGCCCAGTGCTACCTTTATCCCCTCGCCATGATTCGAACTCACGCTTGTGGGTTGAGAGGTGCGCTCAAGACCACTGTGGTGTCTCCGCAAATGGTCACGGTTTTAACTTAGGCTTAAGCGTGCTCGGCCATTGGATTAAGATCCAATCATTGAGAGCACTCAAGCGTTGAATCTTCATCAGTGTGTGGGCACTCCTTGATGTGATCTCGGTCATTAGATTTGAGATCCAACGACTAAGATTAATCGCGTGATCGAAGAGGGCATTGTGCAACACTCCTTTTGCTGGTTGGGAGGTTGGGATGGTGCCACGTGGTGCCATCTTGGCCGTCCATCTTTTATGTGTTGTAGATGGTGTCATGGATGTTGGATTGAACCAATTTTCATACATTGGGCTGCGATCATCGATCTGAACCCAGCCGTGCGATCGGATTTGTCATCTAAAGTGTGGATTGACACCATCTTGGCCCTTGATCTCTGATTTTCCTTAAGTTATATCTGATGCTACAGATGTTCGATTAGGGAAATCTTGGAGTCGTTGAACTCTGATCGTCACCCTAATCCAATCTGTACAGTTGGATCTTCAGTTCGAGGCCCTGATTAAAAGTCGCCATGTCCCTAGCCACCATAAAGAAGAAATTACTATACATTTTGTACAATTTGACCTAAATGCATGATGATGCATGTTATGCAATATTTACAATACATGATGCTAATATGATACTAAGAACATGCATTAATAGACATGTTTGGTTATTCAGATGTATGCACATCACACCCCCATGCCTATCTTTTGCTAGTCCCTAGCAAAAACTATATGCTATTTTTAAAAGAATTAAGATTGGATTACTCAAGAAAAAGTCATCTTTCAACATTAGGAAACTTTTACTAAGGACCTGAACTACAAAGACACAATAGCGCCTGGGTATCTGCCAAATTGCAAATCGCCTCAAGCCCTTGCCTTATTCAAAGAAGGATCTCTTTTTTTTTTCTTCATTTCTATTTCTTTTGGATTTTTGAGTTTAGGGTTTCGGAGCAGCTTTCTACAGCCACTCAACCCACCCAAGACTCGATGAGAACTCTAAGTTCTAGGCATTTTTTCATGTAAAGTGATAAACTCTTTGATCGGCAATTAAAATGGACTTCGGGTTTCTATGCCCCTAGGTGACCTTAAAAGAAATTCTATCTAAAGGTGTATTTATACGATCGGTAGCTTTCTCCCTACTTTTATTTTTATGGGGTCAACATAAGGGCGAACCCAATGTATATCTCCCCGGCTTATTCTACTTCTCCGCTTCTTCCTAGGTGTTTTGGAATTATACATGCATTTCTTGAGCTGGGTTCTGGACAGCCTACAAATGAGCTGTTACCCACGATAACTTGTCAGCATACTTGTGCGGTGAAGTGTGGCTTATTTGCTTTTCTTTTCTTTTCTCCTTTTTAATTTTTCTTTTCTTTTTGGATTTCATTTTCTTTTCTTTCTTTAAATAGGTGGCTTCCCTGATCTAAGATTTACCTAAAGGCAGTAGGAAAAGAATGGTCGTGTGACTGGGCTCCGGACAACCTACCAATGGGCTGTTACCCACGATAACTTACCAGCCATACCACCCTAGAAGGTTTATTAGCTACCCAATTTACATTAAAACTGTCGAAAATCAAGTCAATGCAAATAGTGTGCAGATGCTTAGACTTAAAATTCCCTCAAATCAAAGGGCGAATTGATAAGTCGTGTACTTATCACCCCAACTTATTTAACCAATTAAAATCTGAATTTAGAATGGCAATGACTCGAGAAACAAGTCCACATTTTAGTGGATACCCGGGTAGATTAAGCCCAAATACCTAAAGGGTCTTAGTGTTCAAATCATACAATTTTATTCTTTAGGAATGAAAATTTTCTAAAGCCTAAGTTCTCTTTCCTAATTCAACTTTTTTTTTAATAAATAAAAAGAAAACAAAAAGAATCTATGGAGCTGATGAAATAATTCAGTGATAAATATCCACCCCCCCATGCCTATCTAATGCAATGTCCTCATTATATTAAAAAGATATGAAACACAGTGGAGTAGAGTAGAAAGCACCCGAATTGCGTGAATAACAGGTCAGCTCTGAGATGAAAAGAAATTGTATATGTGCTGACTTTAGTGACTTCAGCTAGGCACACTATACAAATAAGGAAGAAACAAAGAATTCAGAGGTATAGGTCAGCATCAAAATAAGAAAATCTAGCTTTGGACCTACTAGCAGATGTCCATAGATGTGGACCAGATTGTGATGCAAACCCATACCCCATGGTTGAGTATATATAAGGTTCTAGATAAAAATTATCCAAAACCTGAGATCAGTATGCAAGCGGGGCCGAGACTGCGATTTGTGAGGTTGACACCCAAGACCAAAAAGTTGGATTACAGAGAAATCAAGCTCAAAAGGATAATCAATGATTGTGCACTTGGGTTGGACATTCTCTGAATCAAAGATGTCATAAGGGTCCTAGTAGAAAGTTGGTGGTTTTAGATAAATAGGAACCCTTAGACTTGATCTTTTACTTCCTCCGGAATTAGTTTCCCAAATCATCATTTCCCAATTCCTATCCTCCACAATCAGTATTTCAAATTGCAGGACATCATGCATGTTAATCACCCCATCTGAAATTTCCAAGTCTAAAAGATGCGAGTGAATTGGAATTGACTTGGGTCTAGTGATCTCAAAATCAAATTCATCAGTAAACTCTATGGGATGTGATTGAGGACCAGGGCTATGAATTGAATCCATCAGAAAGTGAGGATCTGAATCCACCATGTGAGCCTCAACAGGATCAATTTCCTCAATTATTGGGCCATCATATGATTCATCGAATTCCTCAGGCCCAGTCGTCTCACAGAAATCTTGTGCTGTAAACTCAGGTGAGACTTTGCATAATAATTCTTCACCTTCAAAATCAAAGAAATCTAAATCTGCATTGATGTATGTCTCAAAATCAATCACTTTCTGATTCATGGAGGCATACGTTTCTTCATTCCTCAGCTCAAGGATCTCAGGTGAAGAAATCAAATCATCCTTATTTGATTGCTCTAGAACAACCTGGTCGACCCTGGTCATGTAAAACTTGTTCCCCCCTACAGGTGCTTGAGCAGATTTTGACATCAGCTCTCCCATTAGGGGTTATCCTGGGAATCCTCCCAGGATTAGACTAAAGCAATCACAAATCTCATCCTCTATTTAAATAGCTTCCTCAGTAAAAACTCACCTGGGACCTTATCCATAACATCTTGGAGCCAATCCAATAGATACTTGTTATGATCGTCAATCATTTCAATCAGAGGCTCCAATTCTTCAGTGCAAGGTGTTAGCTGAGCTTCTAAAGATTATATAGTATTCCGCAAGTTAGCCAACACCATCTCTTGGACCTGGTTAACTTGAACCAAATGGTTTGGTTCAGGGTTGGGCGGGTTTAGGTTCAATGCAGGGGAGTCAACAAATTGAGGATCTTGATACCCTCCCTGATAATAGGTCATTTCATGTTGCTCATAAGGTTGTGATGACCTAAAGGCAGTGTATTCCGGGGAGGGGTAAGGATCAGTGTATCCTTCTTGATTGTAGATTTTATTAGGTTGTGCAAATGAGGGTGGTGATCTATAATCGATGTAGCTTGGAGAAGGATAGAAATTGCAATCATGGTGTCCAGGGTTAGACCCCGAACATGGAGGTCTAGAACTATATCCCCAATCTGAATTATCCCAACTAGTAGATGGTTGTTTACAGCATGAGTCAGGATAATAATCATCATGTTGGGGATAAGATGTATTAGGAGGATAAGAATGGGAATGCATGTAGAATGTGGAAGGATTCATGACAGACGGGAGGAAGAAAGGCTCCCTGCAATACAAACAAACAAACCTATTCTTAAGTGGGCTAACCTAAAGACCTACAAACTCCTAGACCCATCTTGAGATAAAGAAACGATTTGATCTACTTCTTTTTGGTCAATCCAACCAGTTAGAGGGAGGGGCTGGGGAGAAGGTTCTTCCTTTGGATTGTGCCTCAAGTTGCTAGTGTAGCCACCAGTTGCGATCATTCGATTATGCTCCCCTAGCTAGACATCAGATTGAACAATAGAAATGGACTAATCACAAATAATCTTGGTCTGGGTTCCGAAGAGCAAGTCTAATCTTTAGGGCCAACGTCTACTCTATTTTAATTAAGGTTAGGTTTGAATGTGCTTTGGAATGTGATGGGCCCTTTATCTGGGTTGTGCCCTTAATGATTGATTGATATGTGTGTGCGTGCACAACCAATGTTTTTCAAGCATGATTATTTTTGGATGCGGTGAATTTTAGGGTTTAAATCTTGTTTAGTAGCTTTTAGGATTCAACATTAGGTGTAATCAATCAAGTTCAGTTGGCACACTAGGTTTTGAAAGCTTAGGTGAAGCTATTTTCCTTTAAAGCTTGAAAGAATGTGGATTGTCTGGTAAATCCGTAAAAGTTGAACCTATGTGGTAGCTACTTGATGAGTTGATTTTAGTTGAACTGGTGCGGCCCAAAAAATTCAAACAATTGGCCTGATGCACCACTTAGTTCGGCACACAAGTGATTACTTAATCTGATTTCTAGTTGATTATGTGTTTAGGTGTGTGTATCGATACTAAAGATCGATTTACCAGTTGAGTTTGAAAATAAGAAGAGGTTGTGTACCTTTGTGAGATTTTTTTTAATTTTTCATTTATATGTGGAGGGTGAGGTGAGTAGAGGTGACAAACAAACAATCAAAAACTAACCTTATAGTTTATAAGAACACCAAGGTTGATATTTGTTTTTGTTATTACATGGTGGAATGAAAACTAGTGGGTGGGAGGTGGGGGTAAGTTTACAGACCCTTCAACAGTACTTTACTCCAATCTACCGCTTTTGCCTAACTCGAGAGAGTACCTACAAACACAATAAGAAAGGAGAGAAGTGAGGTAAAAGACAAGTAAGGTGGGAAAATGCAAAAAATCAAAGGCCATCACCTCCCAGGCAACGGTGCCAAAATGTTGGAGCAGATGATTTGCGCAAATGGAAGTTGAGTTTTGAAAACTCGTCATTGCAGTGCAATTTGCAAGAAAAATCATCAACAGATAAATTTTACCAAAACTCAAAAGGAATTCTAGGTCAAACATAGGGAGGCAGACGTTTGATTAAAAACTGTGTTTGTTTTCTTTGTCACGAAGTAGATTATCTAGTCGAATTGAATATAAACTAGCTATCTACTTAAAGAATAATAAATAGAAGAGATAGATACAATATTACAAATAAAGACAAAATAGAGAGAGAATGAACAAGAATTTCATAACCAAAATAAAATGTCTATTACAACTACTTGTTACACTAGAAAGAAGGAAATCTTACAACTAGAAAGTGGTAAATCTACTCTAGAGAGCAGTAAAGAGAAGGTGGAGAGAAGTTATCCTCCTCGACAGCTGCTTGGAGGATGAGCCGCAATGATGGAGTGCTTAGATGAAGGTGGTGAGATGCAGGATGAAGGAGAATGAAGACTGACGACGAAGAACGGGGTAGGACGACGTCGCAGCGAGATCCACTTCCCAAATGGAGGTGAGAGGATCACCGTAGAATGCCCCACGAAAGGGGGTTAGAAGGTGAAAAAATTTTATTTTTAACTTTAGAGGAGCATCCTGGGTCTGGGACAAGCTCTTAGGGCTTTGGAGGGGGTGAGAGAAGAGAGGACGGGATGAAGAAAGTGTAGGGGTTGTAGGGGGCAAATTGGTCATAACACTATAAAACATTAAATCAAGGGTTTTTAGTGACGAATAAAACCATCACTAAAGGCCAGATAGTGGGTGACGTGTGCGCGCCTCCCTGCCTCCTCACACTCAACGTATAAGCCACGATCTCGCAATCTCAGCCTTCCAATCAAGAGATTAGATGGCTTAAACACACCGCGCTTGCACTTCATCACCCCCTTGTGTGTGTGATAGCGTGTTCAAAAGCGCGTCATCCCACGCGTACAGCGTGGTCTTCATCTAGCGCACCACGTCACCGCCTCCATGGCCGCTCGATGAGGATCATGCGGTCGAATTTTGATTATGCGCTCCCGCTGCCGCCTTCGCCCCCCTTGCCGTGATTCGAATTTGCACTCGTGGGTTGAGAGGTGCGCTCAAGACCACTACAGTGTCTCCACAAATGGTTGCGGTTTTAACTTAGGCTCAAGCACGCACAGCCGTTGGATCAAGATCCAACGACTGAGAGTGCTCAAGCATTGAATATTCATCAACGTGCGGGTACTCCTTGATGAGATCTCAGCCATTGGATTTGAGATTCAACAGCTGAGATTAATCACATGATGGAAGGGGGCATCGTGTAGCACTCCTTTGGCTGGTTGGGCAGTTGGGATGGTGCCACGTGGTGCCATCTTGGCCATCCATCTTCTACGTGTTGTAGATGGTGCCACGAATGTCGGATTGAATCGATTTTCTCACCGTTGGGCTGCGATCATTGATCCGAACCCATCCATATGGTTGGATTTGTCATTTGAAGTGCGGATTGAAACCATCTTGGCCCTTGATCTCTGATTTTCCTCAGGTTATATTTGATGCTACGGAAGTCCGATCAGGGTGATCTTGGAGTCGTTGAACTCCGATCGTCGTCTTGATCTGATCTGTATGGTTGGATCTTCAATCCGAGGCCCCGATTAAAAGTCACCCTGTCCCTAGCTACCAAAAGGATGAAATTACTATACAATTTGTATAATTTTACCTAAATACATGATGATGCTTGTTATGCAATATATACAATGCATGATGCTAATATGATACTAACATGCATTAATAGACATTTTTGGCTATTCAGATGTATGCACATTAGCATGGCATAAGGATGAAAAGAGAAGGGGAAGAAAGCACCAAGGGGGTAGGTAGGATGCCCCCTTAATCTTCTTCTCTTCTTCCTTGGGATTGAATTTTGGTGGGTATATGGTAGACTAAACTAAAATGGAGGATGGGAAAAATGGTGGTGGTTAAGGGTCTTTTTATAGAGTAGGATGGGGGCAAAGGTGGATTTTGGAATGGATGTCTAGGATAGGATTCTAGGGTAGTTAATTGATCCTAGGGCTAAGGATGATTGGTGCCAACCCAAGGGTCACATAGGTGGTAGTTATGGGTGGCTGTGTCCCTTGATGTTGGCGCCAAAATGGCCTTCTAGAAAGGGGATTAGGTGGCGCCAAGGTAGGGTTCTAGAAGGGGGGTATGTGGATGGTGGATGTGGCCTGGAGGGGGTAGGTGTAGGGCCATGATGTGAGGGCATTTTGGCGCCAAAAGGGAGGGATGGTTAGGGTAGGTTTTGGTGCCAAAATTGGTGCCTTTTGATGGTGGTGATGGGGTGAAAGGTGGCTAGGTGGTGGTGCCAAAATGACTAGGGTGGAGCTAGTGTAGGTGGGCTTAGGTAGGGTTTAGTTGGTGGAGCTAGTTATGGAAAAGGGAGATGGAGCTTAGCTAAGCTACGCTAGCTTAGCTAGTAGTATAGTAGAGGAGGAAATTGGAGCCAGGGTTTGAGCGGATGAGCTCGGCAGAAGAAGTTTGGAGTTGAACTGGAGTTGGCAGCTGCTGAAGAGGGTGGCATGGAGCTACCTTAGATGGCTTAGCTTGCTAATTCTTTGCTAGCTGCTAAGCCAAGCTAAAGTAAGCTGGCTCCTGCTGAAAGGAGCTGAGGTGAGCTAGGTCCGATGCTCCTGGGGAGGACCTAGCTGATTGAGGTAGCTAAGGTAGCTTAGCTCAACTAAGTTAAGCTAAGCTGAGTCCCCGGGAGTTGGTCTTGATCTTTTTGAGCTAAGATAAAGTCATCTTCAGTTGGCTGGAGTTGAGTGGAGCTGGATGTAACTTGTCCTAAGCTAAGATGAACTCCAGTCAACTCAGCTGAGCTAGCTAGAGCTCCCAGTGAACTGATGGGAGCTAAGATGAGCAAAACTCAGCTAAGTTGAGCTGGATCTGAGCTGACTTGAGCTAAGGTGAGCTAAGATGAGCTCTTTTGAGTTTCCATTCAGTTGAGATGAGTTGAATGAAGATAGGATGAGATAACCCAAGTTCAAGTGAGCTGGATTCCAGCTATATTGAGCTAGGTAAAGCTGAGTTCCAGCTGGTTTGGGCTTCTCCTTCACCAGTTGCCTTCTTGAGTGCTAGGGTTTTAGGGATCTGTCAATCTGTATATCCCTAACACTCACAAAAACACATCAAAAAGACAATAAAATGTAAAATGCATGCCTAACCTAATTTATGCCAAAATGCAACCCAAAAAACTTGTTTGCGGAGCAAAATCCTAAGAGCTAGGTTTGTTTTAAAGCATAAGAATGATGATAAACTGGCATTTATCAGTACTATTGATGATGTTCCCAATCACGGGAATAGATGAGGACATCATCGATGAAAACCATGACAAAGTGGTCCAGGTGTGGTCTGAAAATCTAGTTTATCAAGTTCATGAATGCAGCAGGGGCATTCGTCAATCTGAATGGCATTGATGAGTTCATTCTAATGGACTATTGTTACGCCTACGTAATTCTATTTTAACATTGTATGTTTGTTAATAACTACATTAAGTTGTAGAATGATTGCATGCATCATTATTCAAGTTTACATCTATTTTATCGCATTCTATAACATAGTATGTAATTAGCTTATGTTTCATGCAGGTCCCTCAACAGCACACTCGTTACATCTTCTCCACTTAATCTATCCATCCAGCTAATAGTCAAGAAGAAGAGGGAGGAGGATGAATGGTGGAAAAGAACAAGGGGAGAAAATATATTTTCCCCCACAAATTTCTCAACCTACGGCCGGCCATCAACAACCTCACCAACAGTGCCAGCCATGTTTAGTAAAGGATTTGAAAATCCCTTGACATGTGCGGGGAGGAGATAAGAAGAGAGGATCGTCGATTCTTCTGGAGATCATCTTCTTCCTCCCCCTTAAGGGGATATCCACTATGTTTGAAGGCTTGCACTGTGCACCCACCGCCAGCCACAGCCTCTACTGCAAGCGTCACCCTTCCAGCCTGTAGCCGCTTCAGGCGCACCCACCAGCGCCATCACCGCACCCCCTTCGATTGCCATCACCCTCCAACGCTCACACCTTACACACCCCCTCCCACAGGCGCTCACGCCCCATCCACCAGCGCCTTGTAGGCGATAGCACTGCCCATCCGCGCCCGCAGGTGCCTTCTCCTTCCAGCGCACGCGTTCCCCCAGCACCTGCCAAGCTGCACCAGCACAGCACCGCTCAAGCAGCCTGCAAACACCCGCCTCGCCTCACCCGTGCCGCAGCAGGCACCTGCAGGCACCGTACCTTCTCCATCGCAGCGTGCCTCCCCTCCTCCAGTGCTCACACCTTGCACACCCCCGCCTGCAGGCACCGCACCTTCTCCACCGTAGTGAGCCTCCCCTCCTCCAGCGCTCACACCTTGCGCGCCCCCTTGATGGTGGTTGATGGTGTAATGTGTGTAATGTGTGAATGACAATGATAACAATGACACCGATGATCTACAATGTGTATATAACACAATGGTTGTATGATGATGAATGATTATTGTTATGATCATGTCGTTGTAGTATAGGGTGTACAATATAACATTAAGGATGTCGTATAGTGGTGAGTATGGGTGAGTACCAGTCATTACAACCATTATTATCATTTGCTTATTTATCTAATTTTTACTGGTTTTGTTCCAGGTCGTTCTCTAGGAGGCAATTTATTGAATTTAATTCGGTCACTCTTTGATTATCTCCAAAATTGTCTTCTTATTCAAAAAGAAACTTTACACTTAAAGAATGAATGAATGTTTTATTTACCTAGTTACTAAGAAGTGCTTGCAAAAATACTAACTATGAACAAGCATCAAACAATTTATTATTATACTCTAAACTATGTATTTAAAGTTATACTATTAACACTAATATGTTAGTTCATACTACATTAGGATACCATAGTGTAAAAACTTAACTTACTAGTCTTTTATTTATAGTGACATATATATATCAGTTTTAGTGACAGATATAAACGTCGCTAAATCTCAGAAAACACTATATACAACCTAAAGAAGCAAACTGAGGTCTTTAGAGATGTTTATAGTGTCGTTCTATTCTGTTAGTAATTATTTGGGTTTACTTATACGTATGTATATTACTTATTCTACTGCTGTATGTACAGTAAGTCTTTCTGTTCTTGTTATCTCTTGCGTTCCTTCTCCTAAGTCGTCTGTCCTTTCATTTTATTCTGTGTTTAACTCTTGTCTCTTGAGGTATTTCAGAGGCTGCGGTGGAGACGGGGTTAGGCTAACGTCCTTAGTGTAAAATGTGTTTAATTAGCTGGCGCACTTTTCGAGGGATACACATCACCCTACGGGTGGGACCAGACCTCTACTAAGCGGGCCCTAATCTAAGATTAGGTGGCTTAGTAACGTTTTCAATCTCAGCATCAGGCCTCAGCCCAACGCCTTCAAGCTCGCACATGCTCGGGCCCCTGAGCCCACACACATATCAGAGTTCAGCACACATCAGGTAATCGGATCGGACATAATCGGTAGTGTTTCGGGCGCCCTGCGCCTTGACGACTGCTTAACCTATAGCATAAATTATATTTATATGGCTGCGTTTGCTTTGCAGCACACAATGTGGCGCTATTCCAGCGCCACATCGTGCGCTGGAAATCAGACGCAGCTGCGTCTGTGCGCGTTTTTGGCCCTCGATTTGGGGGCCATAAATTATTAAAAAAAATAAAATAAAATATGGTAAATAAAATATTTACGTAATACTACATAATTGATTAATTAATTTTGAATTTTAAATATTTTTGCTATACAAATAAATTCGCTAAACTAGGCTGATTATACAGGTTGATTTAGGTGATTAAATAGTTAATTACTTATAAAATAATTAGTAAATGGTCTAATTGACCTTAAACAGTTTTAATTTACATACTTAAGTATTTAATACATATTTTTATTGTATTTTTATGAATTTATTTATGTTTTATTTAGGCTAAAATAGCAATTCTGTGTGTTTAAAATTAAAACTAAATTACAGTAACTTATACTAGGTATAATTATACTTTGACTAACTTAAATTACTTAATATATATATATTCCCAAGTTTATAGATTTATTTACTTGATTATTGCTCTAACTTATTAACTTAGCTACTAAATAAGTAAATATAAATCTGTACATACATATATACAGAAATCAGTAAATACATACATAATAGATTAGTATATATACATATTTTTACATAGATTACATATGTATATGAATTTCTATACAGGTTTTATATATATTTACAGTATAACTATGTATCTAACTGATATGCTATAGTTATAATACTATGAATAGGTATATTTACAGTTTTAAAATAAGTCTATGTCATTAGGCTTTTGTATAAAGTTAGGGAATTAGAGTTGATTGAGTGTTAGAGTTCAATTAAGACAGCAGCCACAGCTACTGTCAGAAGAGATGGAGAGAAGAAGAATGTATTTAGTATGTGTTGTTTACAGTGGCAGTGGCTTAAGCCACTGTCAAGTGGCTAATTGCTGCTGCAGTTAGTCCACTTAGAGAAAGGGGAACAAAAAATTCACTGATGAAAAGGGAATTTGGAGAAGAGAATTTGGAGATGGAGGGAAATGTAGCTGCAAGTTGCAGCATATTGCTGTGTAACTGGGAGTAAGATAAAATTCAAAACAAACTAAAAATTTTGAGAGTTGAAATCCAAATCTGATAAAGGTTAAAATCTCACGAAAATCTCATGTAAATTCAGCTCAAACACTCATTAGGAAAAACCTTATCAGAAGCATCCTTTCAGATCAAAATTCAAATGGCATTGAGTTAGTCTTCCTAATGCCATAGACAGCATGAAGGAAGACTTAGCTCGATCAATTAAAATCAAAGAAACACAATCCCAGTTTCTTGCAACCTTAAGGAGTATGGAAAACTCCTTAGGTTAGAGAATCACCATACAGAAATGATCATCAACACAAATAGTGTATGGCAGTTCTGAAATAGCAAAAAGAGACTAAGAATGCATTAAGGAAATTTAATGGAAGCTGGTGAATGCATTCAAAACAAAGTATACTCAGAATCATGAGAGGCTCTTCTGATTGGCTCTCTGTCATCAGAGAGCTTCTCAGAATCCTTGCCTACAATGAAAACCAAAAATCCCTTCAATTTGTTAGATCTGTCAAAACATTTCAGAGAGTAAAAATCCTTTAAAATCCAAATCAAAAGTGCTCTAACAAACTGAGGCAATCCATTTAAAACAGAGGGGCTTTTGTGAAACAAATGGAGTGAGGGAGAAGCCCCAAATGGTGCTTGTGACGCCACTTTCAGATCTGAGGCAGTGCGCCATCAGATCTGATATTGGGTCAGGATGTGTGGGTGATTGATGAAAAATTCGTCGTTAAAAGGAAAAACAAGAATCAGAATTTGGATGATCGAAAAACAAAACATGAAGAGGGAGATAAATTGAACAATGAACAGATGATTCTTCCCCTCTGATCTGGACTGATCAGAGGAGGTGAGGGAGGGGATCTAATACTAATTCTACTCCTAAGACTAATCTAACTACAGCTAACATTAAACACTAACAATTAAAACTAAATCTATTCTAAACTACTGCAAACTAAATCTAACACTACTTGTGCAGAATTAAAAACCTAAACTAAAAGGAAGAATGGGACCTATGGGTCCTTAGCCGGCGGCTAAGGAGGAAGAAAGGAGGAGGGTGACTCCAGTAGAGGGAAGAGTCTGCTAGTGAGACTCCAGGGTCATCCTCAGGTGCTACGAGGTCCTTAGCAATGAGGAGGGTCGAGAGCAGGCGATGATTCCACAGCCGGTGGCTGTGAAATCAGGGTCTAGATGAGGAGGAGAGACTGGAGTGGACGAACTGATCGCTAAGAGATGTAGGAGGGAGCGATCCTTTGCGCACGACACCACTGAGGTGCTTAAATAGCAGCTCAGTGATTGGAATCACCGCAAGGGTGAGGTTAATCAAAATTAGGCCGGCGGTGAGGATGAGATGGGTAGAGCCGCGGCGAGTCGAGAGGGAAATCTGACCGTCAGATGTGAGCTGGGAAGAGAGGTGAACGCACGCACCGAATCGCGCGAAGGTTCCAATAGAATCCAGCCGCAGATCGAGATCAAAAGTGCGATGGACGGTCGAGAATGGCTGTGTTCTTCGCGTGCTACAGTGCGCGTGAAGAACACAGGCTTCTCTCTGAAATGAGGGAAAACTTGCAGGAAGACCCTTGAACGAAGGGGTAGAAGAATAGCGTGTAGGTCCAAAAGTGAAAAGAACTATAACTGGAAGGGCCTTGCAGTCATACAGAAGGGTCCCTGCGGCTTGCAAAAAGGTCCAAGAAGGAGTTTTGAAGGGTAGAAATGTAATGCATGAAGGACCTAATTGTAATCTATTTATTTCTAAGCCTAAATGATGTCCAATTGCTTTCAAATTTTTACATGTGCTTAATTGAACATTTAAGACATTGATTTTACTTCTGATTTGGCTTTTCAAACTTTTTTATGTGTTCAATTGATGCATGGATCATCATTTATTCTTTTATTTTCAAAGTATCTCACTTTTGTGACCTAATTATGAAGTTTTAACACACATTAAAAGTTTTAGGTCTTTTCTTTAATTCCCACACTTAGCGCTTTTTATATGTTAATTTGATATTGTTTTTCTTAGTGTCTAGCTTAATTTCGGCCTTTTAGCCATGATGAGTAGCCACTCATCATACCCCCATGCTTACGTTTTGCTACTCCCTTAGCAAACAATCTGTTGAAGTGTAAGGCTATTTAAGTATCAGCAAGGTAAGTGTGTAGAGATATCTTTTTCTTGTTTCAAAAAATTTTTAAGTGTTTATGATGATGATCTTCAAGCTGAAAAATTTTCTAATACCAATTGTGTTTTTGGCATTGTGAGAACCTGGTTACTGAGGATAACCTACCAGAACTCGAGGCTTAAATGACATAGACCATCCCTCAACCAACAAGGACTCTTGATATTTAAACCTTAAGTCGAATTCCAGGACTCAGGAGGTTTTACAGAGACTCAGAATGCTATGAAGTTATGGCTGTGCTTTGTGATAAGTCAGGACTAACCAGGTGAAATTCTAAAGCTCACTCCCGGGGTTTCACTTCTTTTTAAGTCCAGGTTGGTCCTAACTTCAGCTCATGCTTTCGGATGACTTTCAAAAATTGATGGTATTCAATCCCAACCCTTATTGTATTCGTGGCTCAGAGAAGAATTTTTTTTTTTTGGTGGACAAACAGGGTATTTGTTTTGAACCCTGAAAACATTTTTGGTGGAAGAGTAGTTTTTCAGACTTTTTGGAGAACATACTTGACTTTTTTTTCTTTTTTTTTTTTGAACAGTATGTCTCCCGAACTTATTTTGTAGAGCGCACTGTATTTGGTGGGTGGATTTCTTTTGTGGAAAGAGCTTCTCCTAGACACAAAACTAAAGATTAGGACAAAGAGTCTACCTGCACACACAGGTAAGGACTCAACCTTCCCTAATGAACACAAGGGTTGAGGTTTAGGTTCAAGTGGTCTTTCCTGACACTGTGTAGTGTAAGCCAAGGTTACTTAGACTCCTAAGTCAAAGCAAACCAACGAATCCTGTACTGGTGACTCAGGTACAAGAATTATCCTAAAGTTAGGAGAGACTGTGGTCTATCTTGTCAAGGCTCGAAGTGTATTAAGCCTAAGCTTGTACCAAGCTTCTATGGCCCAGCAGGTCAAACCAGTAATGGTTGAATGTCCATAGACACTTATTCTATTATTATTATTTTTTTTTTCAGCTATAAGATCACTTATCTTTTCTTTCTTTTTCTTTTTCTTTTTCTCCCTCCCCTCTTGAAATGAATGTCCTCCTTTGATAATGAAGTACATGTCCCTTATTGTATTTTTGGAATTTTCTGATTTGTTATTTTTTTGTATTTTTAGCTTTGTAATTTTTATTTTTTTTAAAAAATTTTCAAAATTTTTCAATTTTTTTTGAAGTATATAATATTTTTTTTTTTTGATAATACTATATGCACTATAGGTGTGTCTACAATTGCATTTTGGTTTAAATGGTTTACCATTTACACCCCCCCATGCTTAAATGTTTCAATGTCCTCATTGAATGAAAGGGTGGATGCAAATGGATGCTCTGCTTTTCACTATCCTAGACTGGGTGATGGAAGAAAGTCGGAATGAGGAGATAAAATCTCTGTGCGGATGATTTTAAGTCTGATCTAGGATCAGAGTGAATAGTCGGGCTAGGAAGTGAAATGCATGACATGTGTGTCAATGAATGTATGCTCAGAATGCAAGGGTAGTCACTATATGCAAATAAAGGCAAGAGTAAGAAAGGTGTAAAACAGCTATATACAAGGGTAGGTGTTTGCTAAGTTTAACGCCTTCAGCTAGGTGAAAACTTAGTTGGTAGCTCAAAATGTAGGAGCGAAATGGTGGAATTGACAAGTCTGAGATCATGCGGCTCAATGAAAGGTTTCAGTCTTTGTCCATTAACAATAAAGGGTTCAGATTTGTCAAGTTCAGTGATCTCAACGGCTCCATTATCAAATAATCTCAAGATTTTGAAAGGTCCAATCCATTTTGATCTTAACTTCCCAGGAAAGAGTTTCAGTCTAGAGTCGAAGAGAAGGACTTTTTTATCAGGGTGAAAAGATTTCCTAAGAATGTGACAGTCATGGAAGGCCTTAAGTTTGTCCTTATACATCCTTGAGCTTTCATAAGATTCATTCCTTAATTCATCGAGCTCAGACATTTGTAATTTCCTAAGATCACCGGCCTTCTCTAAGTCTAAGTTACACTTTCTGATTGCCCAATAGGCTTTGTGCTCTAATTCTACGGGAAGATGACAGTGTTTCCCATACACAAGTCTAAAAGGAAACATGCCTAAAGGGGTTTTGTGGGCTGTCCTATATGCCCACAACGCATCAGAAAGGCAGGAAGACCAATCCTTTCTATCAGGTCGGATGGTAGTCTGTAAAATCTTTTTGATCTCCCGATTAGATAATTCAGCAAGTCCATTGGTTTGAGGGTGATAAGATGTAGCAATCCTATGTGACACCCCATACTTTTGAAGTAGGGACTGAAAATGTGTGTTTCTAAAATGAGACCCTCCATCACTAATGATGGCTTTAGGTACCCCGAATCTAGAGAAGATGAAATCTTGAACAAATTGTGTCACAACTCTATGATCATTTGTCCTTGATGGGATGGCTTCAATCCATTTTGAAACATACTCAACTGCCAACAATATGTACTCGAAGCCATAAGATTTAGGAAAAGGTCCCATGAAGTCAATGCCCCAAATGTCAAAGATTTCGCACACCATGATCGAATTCAAGGGCATCATGTCTCGGCGGCCAATACTACCGAGAGACTGACAGCGTGAACATGCCCTGCTATATTCGTGTGCATCCTTGAAGATTGTGGGCCAATAGAAACCACTCTGCAAAATCTTTGCAGTGGTCTTTTTGCTAGAGAAGTGACCGCCGCACGCCTGGTCGTGGCAGAATGATAAGACGCTTCTAATCTCCTTATCAGGGACACACTTCCTAAAGATCTGGTCTTTACAATGCTTGAAAAGCCAAGGTTCTTCCCAGTAATAGTGCTTGGCCTCGGATCTAAGTCTGTCTTTTTGATGTCGGACCCAATTAGTGGGGATGAGTCCAGAAGCCAGGTAGTTGACAATGTCAGCATACCAGGGAAGATCAGAATGAATGACCAGCAATTGCTCGTCAGGGAAGTGGTCAGAGATGGGTAAAGAAGGAGAAATCGCTTCAGAAGGAAGGCGGGATAAGTGGTCAGCTACCACATTCTACTTTCCAGCCTTATCACGAATCTCTAAATCAAATTCCTGTAAAGGTAGGATCCATCTAATCAGACGAGATTTCGCGTCCTTCTTGGCGAGAAGATATCGAACTGCCGTGTGGTCAGTGTAGACTATAACGTGGGAACCTAAAAGATAAGGTCTGAATTTTTCCAGTGCATATACTACAGCTAGCAATTCCTTTTCCGTGACGGTGTAATTCCTCTGAGCTTCATCTAAGGTCTTGCTAGAGTAATAGATGACTGTGGGTTTCCCATCCAATTTTTGACCAAGGACAGCTCCTACTGCATAATTAGAGGCATCACACATGATCTCAAAAGGGTGAGACCAATTCGGGGGTTGCAGTATGGGTGCCTTGGTAATCAGATCACGAAGTGTCGTATAGGCACGAACACAATCGTCAGAGATCTGGAAGTCTACGTCTTTAGAGAGGAGAGTAGTGAGAGGTTGGGCTATTTTCGAGAAATCCGCTGTAAATCGACGAAAAAAACCAACATGCCCGAGGAAAGATCGAATTTGCTTAACCGACGAAGGTAGTGGTAAATCAGAAATCAACTTTACCTTCGCGCGGTCAACCTCAATTCCTCTCTCAGAAATAAGGTGACCTAATACAAGTCCTTCAGTTACCATGAAATGAGATTTCTCCCAGGAAAGTACCAGATTCACATTAATGCATCTTTGCAGGACCTTGGTTAGGTGGTCTAGACATGCATCAAATGTGCTCCCGAAGACCGAGAAGTCATCCATGAAGACTTCTAAACAATCGCCTACTAAGTCGGAAAAGATTGCAAACATACACCGCTGGAATGTAGTAGGTGCGTTGCACAATCCAAAAGGCATCCTACGGAATGCAAAGGTTCCGTAGGTGCAGGTGAATGTCGTTTTCTCCTGATCATCGGGGTGAATTAACACCTGATTGTATCCTGAATAGCCATCCAAAAAGCAGAAAAATCTATTCCCTGCCACTCTTTCCAGTATTTGATCAATGAAGGGCAAAGGGAAATGATCTTTCTTCGTGGCTTGGTTGAGTTTTCGGTAATCTATACATACTCGCCACGAACTAGCAATGCGTGTAGGGATGACTTCTTCAGAATCAGTGGTGACGATGGTAAGTCCGGCCTTCTTTGGCACAACCTGAACAGGACTTACCCATCTACTGTCAGAAATTGGGTAGATAATTCCATTGTCCAGCCATTTAATCATTTCACTTTTTATCACCTCTTGTAATGTAGGGTTTAATCTATGCCGGGGCTGTCTAGTAGGTCTAGATCCTTCTTCAGTGAAAATCCTATGTGTGCAATAAGAAGGACTGATGCCAGTATGGTCAGAAAGGCTCCATCATATAGCCTGCCTATGTGCTCTTAGGACAGATAAGAGTCGTGACTCTTGATCAGAAAAAAGGGAAGAGTTAACAATCACCGGATAGGTCTGATCAGGTCCTAAGAAAACATATTTGAGAGAGTCAGGAAGAGGTTTGAGTTCAACAGGCACAGGATCAGAAGGAGCAGGTGTGAAAGTTTCAGGAGATCCTCGAGATACTAATGGAATGGGAGGAAGGTCCTCAGTCTCTAAATTTGGTATCTCAGTGGAAGTCAAGTCAGAGTCCAAAGAGTGTTGAGGTTCTAAATTTAATGAATTGATCAAGGTGTCTTCAACCAATTGATCCAATGAATCCAGGGAGAAGATTTCTTCAATTAAACTATAGGTTGGTCCTCTTTGGGCCTGAAAAATATCAATTTTTATTTTCTGATCTCCAAACTTTAATTCTATAAGGCCCTCCTCACAATTGATGTTTGCCATGGCCGTAGCCAAGAAAGGTCTTCCTAAAATGATAGGTGTATTCTGGATATCTTCAAGTACTTCCATGTCAAGGACTATAAAGTCTACAGGGAAGTAAAAATCCTTGACCCGCACTATGACATCTTCCAACACTCCCTGAGGTGTCTTAACTGATCTGTCAGCTAATTGCAGGGACACCTCGGTTGGCTTCAGATTGCCAACCTCAAAATGTGTCAGTAGAGAGGTTGGGATAAGATTAATGGAAGCACCTAGGTCAAGTAGTGCTCTATTGAATGTGGT
The DNA here is from genome assembly GCA_037157565.1 of Thalassia testudinum. Taxonomy (NCBI): domain Eukaryota; kingdom Viridiplantae; phylum Streptophyta; class Magnoliopsida; order Alismatales; family Hydrocharitaceae; genus Thalassia; species Thalassia testudinum. The sequence goes on along the minus strand of JAZHRO010000003.1, from coordinate 69,764,568 downwards.
GTTACCTATCATGCAGGATAAGAGAGGGGTGCCTGGGTCTTTCATCTTAGTTGGGAGGGTACTAGAGATGATGGAACTAGCTTGTTCCGAGAGAATGATTGGACTACTCCCTTTTTGAATTCTTGCTTTATGCTTAGGTGTACATAGGTCTTTTAAAAACTTAGCGTAAAGAGGGATGTGGCGGATTGCATCCAACAAGGGGATGTTTATGTGGACTTGCTCAAAGAGCTTAAGCAAATCCTCCACAGGTGCCACACAGGTCTTTTTCTTTCCTTTCTCCTTCTTCTTTAAAGCTTCAGGAAAAGGTACTGGAGTTGTGAGAGGTTCAGTCATAGGTAGAGGAGAAGTAGGAAGTGGAGGAGCAGAACTAGAAGTCGTAGGTGTTGGAAGAGGTGGATCTAGTGTGCATTTACCACTCCTAGTGACTATGGCATTTAGTTCAGCTCTAGAGGTAGATGGTAAATCATTGTTAGGTAGCAGAGGTGGTTGTGTTTGTGCAAGAGAAGAATTTGAGTCAGTGAAGAATTCAGTGTTGTGCACTGGTTGTGAAATGTCATGTGTTTGATCTTGCAGTGCAGGTCTAGGTTGGACATACCTTTGAGCAGGTATGTTCCTAGGGTTGGGTTGTGCTTGTGATGGGAGTGAATGTGGTTGACGGGACTCCGTCAAGTGTGATAGCTGGGCTCTCATCTCAGCTAAGGCCGCGTTCTGTCTTTGCTGCATAGCAATATTCTGTTGTTGCATATCAGCAAGAGCTTTCATGATAGACCCCAACTGGTCATCTCGTGTAGGCCCAGATTGAGAGTATTGGGTGGGCCTGGGTTGGGGTGGCTGGTAGGCACGTGGTGGATAACCGTGTAATTGTGGAGGAGGTGCTCGGATCGGGTTGTGCAATGGTGGTGCAGAAGGTTGTTGAAAAGGAGGTCTTTGTGAATTTCCCGACCATGAGAAATTTGGATGATTACGCCATCCAGGGTTATAGGTTTGTGTGAAAGGATCATTGTGAATGGCATGGAGCTCCTCCGAAGCTCCAGAAGATGCAGGGAAGTCAGTGTAGGGAGGAACAAAGGTTCCTCCAACCGGTGAAGGATATGGAAATGGAAAATCTGGTAATGCAGTTTGTGTCAGAAAAAGGTTATTCACAGTTTCCCTCCCTGTGGGAAACTGAGAAGAAGTGTTTTGTGCTGGTGACTGAGAAGAAGAGGATGGGTGTTTTGAGAGAAATTTCCATACTTCATCTACTTTCTTCTCGATTAAGCCCACTTTATCCAGTTGACTAGCCACTATCTCTAAGTCTTTGCTACTGGATTGGGCTTCGTGTACCCCCGTGTGTGAGTGGGAATGTAAGGACTTTCTATTAAACATGCTCATTGAAGCATTATTAATAGAGTTTTCGGCCATGCCTTCAAAGAGCTCAAAGGCTGAGTCCTCGTCCTGACACAGGAAATTGCCTCCACAAGCGGCATCTACAAAATTCCGTGTGTCATCATGGAGCCCATGGTAGAAGATCTGGACCTGTTGCCAGCGTGGGACACCATGGTGGGGTCATTTTCTCAGAAGCTCGTGAAATCTCTCCCAAGCCTCGTGCATAGGTTCTCCTGAATTCTGGGTGAAGGTGGTGATGGCACGCCTTAAGGCATTAGTGCGGCCTACAGGAAAGTACTTCTTTAAGAACTCATGTTCTAAAGAAGCCCAGGAATCTATAGGTGTAGTCCGTGCAAGTGTTCTAAACCAAAATGCTGCCTTATCTTTTAATGAAAAGGAGAACATTTTCATCAAAAGCGTGTGCTGATCATGTCCTTGCGGACCCAAAGTTTGGGCAAGATTCTTCAGCTCCTCTAAATGCTGAAAAGGGTCCTCAGAAGCAAGTCCATGGAAGTGAGGAATGAGTGCTATAATGTTCGGCTTCAGTTCAACAGCACGACCCCCATTGGGATAACGTACCACAGGCATTGGTTGGGCAACTGCGGGATTATAATAATCCCGTAGTTGAGGTCTACGGGGTTGGGGTGGTGCCTGAGGATTTCTAGGTTGAAGTGGTTGTGGTTGGGGGTTAGCTAATAGATTAACAGCTTGAGCTAGCTGTTGCACCTGTTGGGTTAAGGTATTCATTTGTAGTTGTGTATCGAAAAGGTGCTGAAGATGAGGCATAGGTCCCCTCTCCGCGGGTGGATTAGGATGATTAGAATAAGGTGGAGGTTGGAACCTAGGGATAGGTGGTTGCTGTGGTAGAGGATGTGCAACTAAGTCTGGAGGAAGTTCTTCAAAATCCTCAAAGTGTGAAGAATCAAGATCATCCTCTTGGCGAGGGGGATTGTGAAAAGTATTTTGAGACTCAGGAGGTAAGGGATTAGAAGTGGAAGGCAAAGAAGATGATGCAGTAGCTTGGGTAGCAGTACCCAAGGGGAGTACAAGTTCTGGGTTTTGGGATCTCCTACCTTCCATTAAGTTGGTCTTTTGAAATCCCGTTTACTCTAATTCGATCCAACTCAATGGGAAAAAATTTTTAACGTTCACAATAAAACAGAAGAATCCCAATAAAATCTCAATTCAAGAAAGACCAATCAATCGAAACAAATCGGAGAAATTTTTCCTAGAGGCTGCTACGCAAAGTATGTTATACGCAAACAATTGTTTCAAACAATTGTACGCATCCTAAGATAAACCTAGCGATGTGCAGACCTCTAAAATCCACTGGGAATCTGGATAAGACTGAGCGTGCGAATCCAGATCCTGTGGTTGCAGAAAGATGAGGTAGAAACCCGTGTATTGTGGCCTTAAGTGATCGTGCTGTGTGCACGATAACATTCAACACAAGGCGATTAAAATCTCAAACATGGTTTCACCCAATTTTGAATATCTCCTTTTGATTTGATTGAAGTGATTAAAATGTGTTTTCTATGCTGCTCGTTTCACTTTTTAATAAATTCAGAACAAGTAGTGGTCTTCTTAACTTTAAGTCAAAAGCAAATATGGCAGGAGTTAGAGTTAGGTAAGAAATGCGTACCTGACTCCAGCAATCTTCTAATGCAGATTTGACTTGAATTAAAATCTAGCAGGAATGAAATGCAATCCTAAAAATGGATGCCTAAGGTTATGCTGCTGCTACATAAGTATGAGATCTTTTTGATTTTTTTGATTTTTTTTTTTCTTTTGTGCAATAAACAAAAACAAGAAAAGAAATTAACTCGGAAAATCGGAATCGAAAAACCGAGAAAAAGAAGATAAAGTCCAGACAGTCCAGAATTATTACAAAAATTGTGTGAAAACAAGCTCTCACAACTTATGACTAACAATTGTTCCTAATTAATAAACCTAAAACTATCTACACTAAAGCTAATACTACCACTACTCCTACAGCTACTACGAGGCAAAACTCCACCAGGAAGACGGATCTGGAGCGTAGCGACTCCACCAGGAAGACGACACTCCTCCTCAAGTGCTGTGGAAAAACAAATGATTTGTAAATGACTAAAAGAATGTATACACAATTAATTCAATGGAAAAATAAAAGCAATTACAATGAATGAATGAATGAAATAAAGAATTTCTATATACAAAAGAATAAAAAGAAAATTTTGGTGCAAAGAGCGTTGCCTCCCCGGCAACGGCGCAAAAAAATGATGATATAATGGTGTAATGGTGTTGATGGTTGAATGACAATGATAACAATGACACCGATGATCTACAATGTGTATATAACACAATGGTTGTATGATGATGAATGATTATTGTTATGATCATGTCGTTGTAGTATAGGGTGTATAATATAACATTAAGGATGTCGTATAGTGGTGAGTATGGGTGAGTACCAGTCATTACAACCATTATTATCATTTGCTTATTTAACTAATTTTTACTGGTTTTGTTCCAGGTCGTTCTCTGGGAGGCAATTTATTGAATTTAATTCGGTCACTCTTTGATTATCTCCAAAATTGTCTTCTTATTCGAAAAGAAACTTTACACTTAAAGAATGAATGAATGTTTTATTTACCTAGTTACTAAGAAGTGCTTGCAAAAATACTAACTATGAACAAGCATCAAACAATTTATTATTATACTCTAAACTATGTATTTAAAGTTATACTATTAACACTAATATGTTAGTTCATACTACATTAGGATACCATAGTGTAAAAACTTAACTTACTAGTCTTTTATTTATAGTGACATATATATATCAGTTTTAGTGACAGATATAAACGTCGCTAAATCTCAGAAAACACTATATACAACCTAAAGAAGCAAACTGAGGTCTTTAGCGACGTTTATAGTGTCGTTCTATTCTGTTAGTAATTATTTGGGTTTACTTATACGTATGTATATTACTTATTCTACTGCTGTATGTACAGTAAGTCTTTCTGTTCTTGTTATCTCTTGTGTTCCTTCTCCCAAGTCGTCTGTCCTTTCATTTTATTCTGTGTTTAACTCTTGTCTCTTGAGGTATTTCAGAGGCTGCGGTGGAGACGGGGTTAGGCTAACGTCCTTAGTGTAAAATGTGTTTAATTAGCGGGCACGCTTTTCGAGGGATACACAGCACCCTACGGGTGGGACCAGACCTCTACTAAGCGCGCCCTAATCTCAGATTAGGTGGCTTAGTAATGTTTTCAATCTCAGCGTCAGGCCTCAGCCCAACGCCTTCAAGCTCGCACATGCTCGGGCCCCCGAGCCCACACACATATCAGAGTTCAGCACACATCAGGTAATCGGATAGGACATAATCAGCAGTGTTTCGGGTGCCCTGCACCTTGACGACTGCTTAACCTATAGCATAAATTATATTTATATGGCTGCGTTTGCTTTGCAGCACACGATGTGGCGCTATTCCAGCGCCACATCGTGGGCTGGAAATCAGAAGCAGCTGCGTCTGTGCGCGTTTTTGGCCCTCGATTTGGGGGCCATAAATTATTAAAAAAAATAAAATAAAATATGGTAAATAAAATATTTACATAATACTACATAATTGATTAATTAATTTTGAATTTTAAATATTTTTACTATACAAATAAATTCGCTAAACTAGGCTGATTATACAGGTTGATTTAGGTGATTAAATAGTTAATTACTTATAAAATAACTAGTAAATGGTCTAATTGACCTTAAACAGTTTTAATTTACATACTTAAGTATTTAATACATATTTTTATTGTATTTTTACGAATTTATTTATGTTTTATTTAGGCTAAAATAGCAATTCTGTGTGTTTAAAATTAAAACTAAGTTACAGTAACTTATACTAGGTATAATTATACTTTGACTAACTTAAATTACTTAATATATATATATATTCCCAAGTTTATAGATTTATTTACTTGATTATTGCTCTAACTTATTAACTTAGCTACTAAATAAGTAAATATAAATCTGTACATACATATATACAGAAATCAGTAAATACATACATAATAGATTAGTATATATACATATTTTTACATAGATTACATATGTATATGAATTTCTATACAGGTTTTATATATATTTACAGTATAACTATGTATCTAACTGATATGCTATAGTTATAATACTATGAATAGGTATATTTACAGTTTTAAAATAAGTCTATGTCATTAGGCTTTTGTATAAAGTTAGGGAATTAGAGTTGATTGAGTGTTAGAGTTCAATTAAGACAGCAGCCACAGCTACTGTCAGAAGAGATGGAGAGAAGAAGAATGTATTTAGTATGTGTTGTTTACAGTGGCAGTGGCTTAAGCCACTGTCAAGTGGCTAACTGCTGCTGCAGTTAGTCCACTTAGAGAAAGGGGAACAAAAAATTCACAGATGAAAAGGGAATTTGGAGAAGAGAATTTGGAGATGGAGGGAAATGTAGCTGCAAGTTGCAGCATATTGCTGTGTAACTGGGAGTAAGATAAAATTCAAAACAAACTAAAAATTTTGAGAGTTGAAATCCAAATCTGATAAGGGTTTAAGTCTCACAAAAATCTCATGTAAATTCAGCTCAAACACTCATTAGGAAAAACCTTATCAGAAGCATCCTTTCAGATCAAAATTCAAATGGCATTGAGTTAGTCTTCCTAATGCCATAGACAGCATGAAGGAAGACTTAGCTTGATCAATTAAAATCAAAGAAACACAATCCCAGTTTCTTGCAAACTTAAGGAGTATGGAAAACTCCTTAGGTTAGAGAATCACCATACAGAAATGATCATCAACACAAATAGTGTATGGCAGTTCTGAAATAGCAAAAAGAGACTAAGAATGCATTAAGGAAATTTAATGGAAGCTGGCGAATGCATTCAAAACAAAGTATACTCAGAATCATGAGAGGCTCTTCTGATTGGCTCTCTGTCATCAGAGAGCTTCTCAGAATCCTTGCCTACAATGAAAACCAAAAATCCCTTCAATTTGTCAGATCTGTCAAAACATTTCAGAGAGTAAAAATCCTTTAAAATCCAAATCAAAAGTGCTCTGACAAACTGAGGCAATCCATTTAAAACAGAGGGGCTTTTGTGAAACAAATGGAGTGAGTGAGAAGCCCCAAATGGTGCTTGTGACGCCACTTTCAGATCTGAGGCAGTGCGCCATCAGATCTGAAATTGGGTCAGGATGTGTGGGTGATTGATGAAAAATTCGTCGTTAAAAGGAAAAACAAGAATCAGAATTTGGATGATGGAAAAACAAAACATGAAGAGAGAGATAAATTGAACAATGAACAGATGATTCTTCACCTCTGATCTGGACTGATCAGAGGAGGTGAGGGAGGGGATCTAATACTAATTCTACTCCTAAGACTAATCTAACTACAGCTAACATTAAACACTAACAATTAAAACTAAATCTATTCTAAACTACTGCAAACTAAATCTAACACTACTTGTGCAGAATTAAAAACCTAAACTAAAAGGAAGAATGGGACCTATGGGACCTTAGCCGGCGGCTAAGGAGGAAGAAAGGAGGAGGGTGACTCCAGCAGAGGGAAGAGTATACTAGTGAGACTCCAGGGTCATCCTCAGGTGCTACGAGGTCCTTAGTGACGAGGAGGGTCGAGAGCAGGCGATGATTCCACGGCCGGTGGCTGTGAAATCAGGGTCTAGATGAGGAGGAGAGACTGGAGTGGACGAACTGATCGCTAAGAGATGTAGGAGGGAGCGATCCTTTGCGCACGACACCACTGAGGTGCTTAAATAGCAGCTCAGTGATTGGAATCACCGCAAGGGTGAGGTTAATCAAAATTAGGCCGGCGGTGAGGATGAGATGGGTAGAGCGCGCGGCGAGTCGAGAGGGAAATCTGACCGTCAGATGTGATCTGGGAAGAGAGGTGAACGCACGCACCGAATCGCGCGAAGGTTCCAATAGAATCCAGCCGCAGATCGAGATCAAAAGTGCGATGGACGGTCGAGAATGGCTGTGTTCTTCACGTGCTACAGTGCGCGTGAAGAACACAGGCTTCTCTCTGAAATGAGGGAAAACTTGCAGGAAGACCCTTGAACGAAGGGGTAGAAGAATAGCGTGCAGGTCCAAAAGTGAAAAGAACTATAACTGGAAGGGCCTTGCAGTCATACAGAAGGGTCCCTGCGGCTTGCAAAAAGGTCCAAGAAGGAGTTTTGAAGGGTAGAAATGTAATGCATGAAGGACCTAATTGTAATCTATTTATTTCTAAGCCTAAATGATGTCCAATTGCTTTCAAATTTTTACATGTGCTTAATTGAACATTTAAGACATTGATTTTACTTCTGATTTGGCTTTTCAAACTTGTTTATGTGTTCAATTGATGCATGGATCATCATTTATTCTTTTGTTTTCAAAGTATCTCACTTTTGTGACCTAATTATGAAGTTTTAACACACATTAAAAGTTTTAGGTCTTTTCTTTAATTCCCGCACTTAACCCTTTTTATATGTTAATTTGATATTGTTTTGCTTAGTGTCTAGCTTAATTTCGACCTTTTAGCCATTATGAGTAGCCACTCATCACCCCTCCCGCAGGCGCTCGCCCTCGCCACCAGTGCCCTGCAGGCACGCACGCGACCGTAGCCTGATGCACGATTGTCACCTTCTCCTCAAACTGACCGGAGGCCCTCCTCCACTCGCCGGCCACCTCTCGTCATTCTGTCACCGTCATCGTGATCCCCACGCATCGGTCAGCCTTCCCCTATAGCAGCTCCGTCGTCGGTGCTCCATCTCTCATGCGAAGAGGAGAGAGAGTGAAAGCTCAGTTTTCCCTTCAATTAGATATTGCATGTGCGGCCATTGCCAAAACTTAATTTTTGATTTTTTATTTTATTAATTGAATGAATTTGCAGCCAAGCCCCTTTAGTCTGCTCCAATTAATTGGCTTATCAAATTGCATGATTATCTTCCCCAATCTATTAGCTTTACATTAAATGGTGATATTATGCCTTACATTGGATGCCATTGAATATTTAGGGTTGATTGATTTTGTAGGAGTATTCTAGTAAAGGAGAATTTACGTGATTGGTCCATCTCTTTCCAGAAATTAGAGATTAGTTATTTGATTCATCTATTAGTGTTCTTTCTTTGGGATTAGGATGAATGAATGAAATTACTTTTAAGTAAACAAGAGTTAAATTTATCGTGAATTTATTGATCTATTCCTCCCTGTGGGTACGGCTTCTATTATTGTGGTTTAAATTCATATCTGTTTAATCTTTGATTGAGAGATTTTCCACCACCTTTTGTGTTGCAATGATTTATTATCTTAATATTAATTATTCAAAGTGAAAATCGCTCTGTCAAATTTCCGCCATTGCCGGGGAGGCAACAAATGCAATAGATTCACGTTAGTATTATTATTATTATTTTTTTTTTTGAATATTCTGAGTTGCGCAATCACTGATCATTTTTATTATTGTGCGAGGAATCTGACACGACGACAGGCGTAGCAAAGCGATGACATTGACCCTGAACGACGTACACGACGAAGATGATCTTTTTGGTGGACCTTGACGCCACTTGGAGGACGACAACAGGAACACGTGGACCTTGGTCCCACACGCATAGGCTTACGAAGAAGCCTAATTCTGATTTAGTTAGTAGATCTTAGTAAGATTTAGTTTAGATAGACATTAGAATTTAATTACTATCTTTTGGACCCTTGTCGGGTATTTTTCGGAATGTGTCCCCAGCGCTTCTTTATTTCTTATCACTCTTGTATGCTGGAGCGTATTTTCTGGAGCGTGTTCCCATTTATTTAGATTATAGGATTATTTGAACTGCATTTCGGTTAGTTAGTTAGATTAGGTCTGTTTGTTATTATTATTAAAAAAAAAAAATCGAACTACCTGCTAGAAGCTGCATATCTATAAGACGACCATCTAGGACTGAATGAGTAGCATCTAGTTTATTTTTATTGCATTGCATTCATTATTGCACGAAGAAAGCTAGAGTAAGGTACGCTTCTCTTGAGCATCAATTACCTGTCATGCATATGCATTGAACCTAAATCTAAGACCACTAAAGTGCTTGAATCAAATTAATTCAGTGGTCACTTTAAAAATTGGGACTGCTAAGAGGTTGGACTTTAAAATCTGTGATCGAAAATTGTGTGCAAAAGGATCTTGTTTGCGAAATTTCAAAAATCAACACACGATCGTATATTTGCACACCTGAGACACTATGCACCTCACACATAATGTCACTAGATAAATTTCTACCTCTCCTCTTCTGCACCATAAGGGAAGTTAGTCGGAAATCAACAAGCCTATCCACCATGTTACTTCGGTTCCTCGTGTGTGGGCTCGATTCGAGACTTCCATCCCTTGCGAGTAGGTTATAGGCACTAGTGAAGGTTGGCCTAGGAAGCGTAATATTTTTTGCAAAACTTGTTTGGCCATCAACTGAACATATAATTCTATGGCCTACAATCTACTAAAAAAATAGATCCCATTGAATTTGCATTTGCTTTGACTATAGAACTCTCTAGGAAGTCTCTGCTTGTATTCTAAATTCTTCTAAATCCTAATAGAGTCGAAATTGTTTTACTTAAAGAAATGGATCACCCTTACTCCTATCAGTTGGATTATCAGAGTCAATACTGCCCATCTTTTAATCAGGATCCCATGTCCCAAGCGTATCCATCCTTTGATGGGTACATTGACAATTCATGGGATCATTCATATTCTTATCCTGGGAGTACTGGCCCGATAACTCCCACTTTTGAGCGGAGCCTAGGAGCAGGATTTTCCAATCCTGAAATCCCTACTTCCATGCAAACACCCAACCCTTCCACCCTTCATGATTTTCCATATCAAGGTTGGACCGATACCCCTAGGCAACCAGAGCCTGAAATTGACTATCCTCCCCAACCTGATAATAGTAGCCTCTCCTCTTTTATGATAGAAATGCAAAAATAGCAAAAGGAAATAATGGAATCAATGGGAGAGATGTTGAGGAATAGTCAACAATTAAATGAAGAAATAAAACAACTTAGCTACACACTTCCCAATAATCCTGATCCCTACCCATACGATCATGATCATGAAAATAATTCTGAGGAACCCAATGACAATAGGGATCCAGTTTTATGTAGCTATCACTTAGACTCTCCAATGAGACATGGCTACTAGAGGACAACGATCATAGTGATTATCCACCCGAGCTTTATTGGAGTCAAAAGCAAGGGAAGATGGTACCTCTTGAGGATCTTGACCCCAAAGATAGTATTCTCCTTACCCCTACCAACCCAGGTCAATGTTATATTGTTCCTATCTCTTCCCTTATTGACTATTTCGTAGAATCTCATTCTACCGTTAGTGAGCCTACTCCTGACCCTCCACTCAGGGAATCAACACCTACCTTTCAGCATCCTGAGGATTTAAATGCACCCAATGAAGGTGACCCTAAGGGAATAGAGGATGATAAATTTTGGTCTCAGGGATATGAAGAGTCTATTTCAGAGGATGGGGATGCCCCAATAGAGGAACCTGGACTGAAAATCTAGAGTGAATCACAAGGGAATTATTTATTATTTGAGGATTTACCTCTAGAGGATAGAAATAATAAGATAAAATCCAGATTCCTCCTTTCTTTTGAGAGTCATCCTCCATCAAAGTAGGAGTTGATATTAAAGGAGGACAAACAAAATAATGAGAAGTCTATGGGAGACTCTCGGGGACAAAACATGTCAATTGAGGATTTATACCCTGAGAACAATGATATAGGATTGCTCCAAAATATTAAGACTGATCCTCCTTTAGAAATAATTGAGGATCCAACTCCTAATGAATCACATATACACCCCAACAAAAATTTGAGTGAACCAAATGAATCCAGGGATGAGCTGAATGATAATGATTCTTGCGTTTTGACCCTGCCATCAAAGAGTTGTAATTTGGAGTCTACCCTTGATTCAAATATGACTCCGATCATTAAGGCTAGGTAGGGCAACGAGAAGTTGTCTCCAACTGTTAGGGAATATACACAATCTGAATCATTGTTGGAATTGGACCTGACACTGACTAAGCCTTCATTGGACTTAACCATTACCTTCCAACACTACCAACAACCCTTATACTCTCTAACAAATCCTTGGCTCAGATCTCTGCTCATGTACATTCTTTCTAGAGAACAAATCAGGCTAGTACATCCTCGGGTAGAATGGCAAGTGTGGATTGATGCTTGTACTTTTACTCTCGCCATTCAAGGGTTTGAACTAATAATGTGTATATCTTTTAAAACCCATCCTGCTATGGAGGATCCTTGTTATCCTCCACTTATTCCATTTTGGGAGGTCCCTTTTCATATTCCATTTATTATTCCTAAACCTCCCAAGGTAGCCAATGAGGATATTCGTTTTCATATCTTCTAGCGAGCATTTGGTATTACGTTGCATCATCAGCTCGCCAACATCCGTGGCTACTTGTTTTCTAGGTCTGCACTGTTACGCATATTCTTAGGGCCTAACCTTGTCTATTTGGAACCAGACTTATAGGTTCCTTCTAAGTTTGGCTGCTGATAGAAAATGCAGCACTTGTTCAGAGGCAACCCAGTGGTCTAGATAACACCGTCATCAGGTGATTTCTTTCCTTTCTCCCCTTGTTTTAATTTTACAATGAGGACATTATAGGATTTAGGCATGGGGGTGCATTCAGGCATTTAGGTTAGCATATATATAAAAAAAAAAATCTCTTTTCTTGAGCTGAATGGGTTAGTCCTTAGCAAAATACCTTTGTCATAGGAGGTTTTCCTTCCTGAATTATTTCTTAAGTTTAGAATCCAGTACATTTATTTCACGTGCACGTAGACTTGGTAATGGATCCTTGAGGAAAATCAATAAGCATTTGTAGTCTACTGAACCCTTGGGCAGTTCATAGGGAATCAGGCATACTATCTTCTAGTAGATCCACCTCATATTTGTGAGAAGAAAGTAGAGAGATTACTGGTGCGCTAAGTGTAGTGTAAGGACTCTTAAGTTTTGGATAATTAGATGATGATACTTCAGAGTTAGGCGTAGTTTTCACTCTCTGTTCCTGTGTACGTACTTTGTGTGAATTCCTGAGAGTCACCAAATAAGGCAGACACACAGAGATGGAGTGTTAATAAAGCTATGACTATTATGGATGGTTACAACTGTCCTTCATAGAGTCCTCGGCTGAAGGAGGGTAATAGTATCAAAGGTAAGAAATACGCCTGTCCTATCCATTCCTTATGGGTGCTGAGAATAGACACTTCCACCAAATAAGCCACACAATATCCTCTTGACTATCATCATCCCTAATAATGCCTCATAAATAAAAGTCTGTGTCGTATTATATTGATTTATATTATAAAAAAAAAGAGAGAAAAGAAAAGAAGAAAAAGGAGAAACAGAAAAAGAAGAAATATTTATATTACAAAACAAAAAACAAAAAAAAAGAAGTCCAAGTTTATAATGTAACATTGTTTCTGAGGCAACAAAACACCTATCACGTTGCACCAAATATGACCCATACCTACCTTTTAGTATTTTTGATCGCTCGAATACTGGTTGAGGACTCTAACTTAGTTGTAGAGTTATTAGGACTTTAATTGAAGTGCGGATGCCATGAGAGGCCACGAAGCAGTGAATACAATTGCTAAGTCTGGCAAGATTTGTGATCTCAGAAAGAAAAGAAAGAAAGGAGTGAGCACCCAAGAACATCAAGAGAGTACAGTTTAGCCTCTCTTTGAGTTGACTTGTCCAATGCTCTAGAGATCTAGAGTCTGCAGTACTAGACTATATGTAGCACTAGATTAGTGTGTGCCACCAAATACAAATCCATTCAACCTAATATCTCCTACCTAAGCAAAACGTCGGGGTCAAATTACAGATTATCCTCTACTTTATCCACGAGGGAAGTAGTTGCCTATCTCGACGGTAATATTTACCAAGGGTGTGTACAAACTTCCAATGCGAATTGGCCTTTTCACTTGGATCTGTTACCTAGGCTATCATCACTTCACATTTGTCTGGATCTCTAAAGTTTTGAAATAAGATCAGAAGAAATCTTCTGATTACATCTATTATTTTTTTGCTAGGGACTAGCAAATCTTAGGCATGGGGGTATTTGATGAGTCCATTCTAATGGACTATAGTTACGCCTAAGTAATTCTATTTTAACATTGTATGTTTGTTAATAACTACATTAAGTTGTAGAATGATTGCATGCATCATTATTTATGTTTAGATCTATTTTATCGCATTCTATAACATAGTTTGTAACTAGTTTATGTTTCATGCAAGTCCCGCAACAGCGCACTTGTTACATCTTCTACACTTAATCTATCCATCCGGCTAATAATCAAGAAGAAGAGGGAGGAGGATGAATGGTGGAAAAGAAGAGGGGGAGAAAAGATATTTTCCCCCACAAATTTCTCAACCTACGGCTGGCCATCAACAACCTCACCAACAGCGCCGGCCATGTTTAGTAAAGGATTTGAAAATCCCTTGACTTGCGCGAGGAGGAGATAAAAAGAGACGATCGTCGGTTCTTCTGGAGATCATCTTCTTCCTCCCCCTTAAGGGGATATCCACTGCGTTTGAAGACTTGCACTGTGCACCCACCGCCAGCCACATCCTCTACTACAAGCGTCACCCTTCCAGCCTACAGTTGCTTCAGGTGCACCTCACTAGCGCCATCACCGCACCCTCCCTTCCAGTGCCATCACCCTCTAGCGCTCACACCTTGCGTGCCCCCTCCTGTAGGCGCTCATGCCCTCACCACCAGTGTCCTGCAGGCGCTAGCACTGCCCCACCCGTGCCTGCAGGTGCTTCCTCCTTCCAGTGCACGCATTCCCCTTGCACCTGCCAAGCCGCACCAGCACAGCACCGCTCAAGCAACCTGCAGGCACCCGCCTCGCCTTACTCGCACCCCAACAGGCACCCGTAGGCACCGCACCTTCTCCACCGTAGTGTGCCTCCCCTCCTCTAGTGCTCACACCGTGTGCGCCCCACCCACAGGCACCGCACCTTCTCCACCGCAGCATGCCTCCCCTCCTCCACCACTCACACCTTGTGCACCCCCTCTCGTAGGCGCTCACCCTCGCCACTAGCGCCCTACAGGCGCGCACCCGAGCGCAGCTTGACTCATGGCTTTCGCCTTCTCCTCAAACAAGCTGGTGGCCCTCCTTCGCCTGCCAGCCACCTCTCGCCGTTCTGTCACCGTCATCGTGATCCCCACACGTCAGTCAATCTTCCCCCATGGCAGCTTCGTCATAGGTGCTCCATCTCTCACGCAAGGAGGAGAGAGAGTGAAAGCTATGTTTTCCCTTCAATTAGATATTACATGTGCTGCCATTGCCAAAACTTGATTTTTAATTTTTAATTTTATTAATTGAATGAATTTACTGCCAAGCCCCTTTCGTCTGCTCCAATTAATTGGCTTATCAAATTGCATGATTATCTTCCCCCATCTATTAGCTTTACATTAAATGGTGATATTATGCTTTACATTGGATTCCATTGAATATTTGGGGTTGATTGATTTTATAGGAGTATTCTAGTAAAGGAGAATTTGCGTGATTGGTCCATCTCTTTTCAAAAATTAGAGATTGGTTATTTGATTCATCTATTAGTGTTCTTTCTTTGGGATTAGGATGAATGAATGAAATTACTTTTAAGTAAACAAGAGGTAAATTTATTGTGAATTTATTGGTCTATTCCTCCCTATGGATACGACATCCGTTATTGTGGTTTAAATTCATATCTGTTTAATCTTTGATTGAGAGATTTTCCACCACCTTTTGTGTTGCAATGATTTATTATCTTAATATTAATTATTCAAAGTGAAAATCACTCTATCAGGCATCACTTGCATGTCCTAAAAGTAGTCTTCGGTACATTGCTTTCTCTAATCCTGAGCTGGTGGTAACCTGATGATAGATCAATTTTTCAGAATATCGTGGCCCTATGAATCTGATTAAACAATTTGTCGATTAGCAGAAAGGGATATCTATTCTTGATGGTTACCTTATTCAGCTACCTATAGTCAATGCAGAGGCGTAAGGTGTCATCCTTCTTCACAAAAAAAATTGGTGCCCCCCAGGGTGAGGCACTGGCTGAATGAACCTCTTCTCAAGGAGTTCTGAAGTTGTGTTTTTAGCTCCTTCAACTTTTTTGGTGCAATCTGGTATAGTGTAATCGATATAGGATTGGTTCAGGGAATGAGAGAGATCTCAAACTTGATCTCTCACTCAGGTAGAAGTCCCAGGAGGTCCTTTGGGAACACATTTGCAAATTCCTACACGATAGACAGACCCCTCAATTTCAGCTTCTCTCTTGGGGTTAGAGATACATAGGCAAGGTATCTACTGCACCCCCCAGTAACCTGGCTACTTACAAAGCTGAGATACACCTGACTTGTCTGCTCTCAGATCTACCGTAAAACTCAAACTATGATGCTCCTAGAATCAAGAAGATAACCTTCTTCTTGAAACAATCGACTGATGCATGGTGCCCTGACAGCCATCCATACTGAGAATGGCACCAAAATCCTCCATCTCAATTTCCATTAGGTCGACTAGTAGAGGTAGCCCTCGATGTCCTCCTCATAGTCACTGAATACTCTCTTAGCTACCCATAGTTGCCCTACTAGACCCCTGATGACCAATGGCTCATCTAGTAGTATGGGTTGTTTCTTTAGTTTTGTAGAAAACTCAGGTGAAATAAAAGAATGGGATGTGCTAGAATCAAATAGAGTAAAGGACAACAGCTAGTGAATCTTCACCATACCTGCTACCACAGATGGAGAAGCCTGTGTGTCCCTCAGAGATAGAGATTACACTCATCCTATCGACAAAGGTATACAAGAACCGACCACGTTCTAAGTAGGCCTCTATCCCAGGGTAGCCACACCTTGGAACCACGAGGAGCCTCTGCCATGGGTCTGATAAGTTCAAGCTGCTCCTCCATTCTAGTCGAATGACACCCCACCTTGGGTCCTAATCTTGGCTGGACAGTCCTTCCTAATGTAGCCTTATTAGCAACACTTGTAGTAAGATTGTTGCTCTTGTCCTGACCATGCTAGTTCCGTAGTACCCTGAGTCAATGTTGGCGCAGTAGGACAGGGCTGAGTGTATCCCGAGGCTGAGGTCGATGCCTACTATTGAGGGGCTCGAGGTATAGATAGTGGTGCTCTGTATCACTGGTACCTCTGGTCCCTCCTCTTCTAGAAACAGGTATGGAATTCTAACCTTTGCCCTGATCCTCCACTGAAACTCCTGTGGGTCTCAGCATTGCCATACTAATACTTCAAGGCTGTGTTAACTACCTGGGCTAAAGTGTCCAACAGAAGCAAGTTCAGCTACCTCCGTATCTATGGCCGAAGTTCCTAAACAAACTTCCAATGCTTGTCAGCTTCAGAGGTTACGGAAGTCAACTCGAAGTGTGAGAGCTCAATGAAATGAGTCCGATACTCGCTAATAATCATCGAACCTTGCCTCAGGTTATGGAACTTGAGTCTCCTCTAATCCTTCCAGGTCCTAGGTAGTACTACTCATTGAAGAGCTTAAGGGAGCAACCCTAGGACACCATCTGAGTGCCCTCCTGCAAGCGTATGAACACCCACCAGCTGTGCACCGCACTAGTCAGCTACTATGTTGCGAAGGGCACCTTGCGGTCCTCTAGTGGGTGGATAGTGTTGAAGGACTTCTCAATCTACTATATCCAGTCCTCTGCCCCCATAGGATCCTAACCCCTCGAATGTTGGGGGCTTCAACTTTCAGAACTCAGTCAAAATATGCCAATACTAAGGGTCCACTGGTTCACCCTATTGGATCCTTGTTCCACATCTTGTTTTGGTGTTAACAAAATTATTATGGATTAATGTTTGCAATTGAGTTCTTTCAGATTTAGGTGAAGATCAAGGCAAATAGGAAATGATGGAGGCTTGATGAAAAGTAGAAGATTATGATAAGAAGAAGGCAAGATAACAAGAAAGAATCAAGGAGGAGAAGATCATCTTCGACCTTTAGTGTTTCTAGTTTAGATTTTTTATTTATAGATTGTATATGCCTCTTAACAACAGAATATAACTTAGATCATAAAAATAATTAGAGATAAATTAGGATTAATATTGCGATCATTTTCAAAGAACGTAATTGATTAAATAACTTAAAAAAGGTACTTGTTAACCCACAAGTATTGGTACTAAAGTTTAGTACTGGTACATGTGAGTTATAGGTTTGGGTTTTTTAAACAAACAAACCTGTACCCTGCAAGTACCGGTACTCATGATCAGTACCGGTATTGGAGGTAACAAGTACCGGTACTAATGATCAGTATTGGTGCAAGTGGGTTATAGATTTGTGTTAAGAGTTTGAAACCCAAATCTGGAAGCAACGAGTACCAGTACCCAGACTTTAGCACCGGTATCAGGTAGCCGTTAGCTCAAAACTGAACGGCTAGAAAATTAATTTTGCCTATATGAACATTGGGATTTAAACCCCAACGTCTAGTAGACGAATTCTTGAGGTCCTAAACTCTATAAATAAACCCTTGGACCCTTAGTTTAGATATGAGAAATAGAGAAGAAAAATTCTAGAGCTATATTTCATATTCTCACAATATTTTGAAGAAGGAATATTTTGCTGCTATCAATTTCTCTACGCTTTTGCAAACACTTCGACGTGATTTCTTCATGCATTGTCAAGGCATTCATGCTCATTCTAGGCTCTCAAATCGGTAACATTATATTTACATTTGTTGAGAGGCTTAGGAACTTAGTTGTAAGATCTTTCTTTCTTACACCTGTATTTCATTTCTTCTTGAGCATTTGCTCGTTGGGTTGTAACAAGCCCGTTTTTGTACTTGGGTTGAGGTAACCCATTAATTACCTCAGTTAGTAAATTGATTTCCTCGGGGCTGAGGGAATCGGCTTAAAAACCCTAAGCTGGGAGGCTTAGGTAGTGGAGTACCCAAGGGAGGGGAACCACTATACATTGTGTCCTTTTGTGGTTTGATTGATTTTGCAATTCTTTCTTGTTATTACTAATATTGTTCTTGAGTGTTTGTGCGCGTATCCATATATATCCATATTTTTGATCCTACACACCCTTCAATGGGGGAGGCCCATGGTTCTCCCCTCTTTCCTCGTAAGGAAGAATGCATACACTTGGCACCGAGTGCTGCTCCTGATCACCACCTGATTGCAAAAAGCATGATTTGTAAATTAGGGTTTTTATCATTGTAGCATGCAATTCCAATCGCTTTTAATATTTGTAAAGATCGAGTACTTAGGAAGCATTCCAGTCATCCCAAGGGTGGCCGAAATGCAATTAAAAATCTCTCACTTGACAAATGGAAATCAACTTTCTTTTTGTGTTTTGAAATATATAATTTTTAGGGTTTTAAAAATGGCCAAAAATGAATGCGGAGAAAATAGGAATTAGAAGTTTAAAAAACAAAGCTACAAGTTCCTTGTTTCTCCAACTCACTCCAAGTACAAGTGGCTTGGAGTAATGGAGGAACAACACACAATAATAGAACAACACAAGCTAACTAAAAAGAAACAGTAATGGAATGCTTCTTTAAATAAAGATTGTTTTACATATAGGGTTGGAGAACTCACAAGCGAGAAGGATTCTCACTTATAATCTCCAGCACAAAAAATAACGAACACTACACTACAACAAAAATACAAAAAGTAGAGGAAATCTTATGATGAAGAAGGTGATGCTGGTGCAGAACTCCTTCTCCAATTTTGGTTGCCCCAAAATCAAAGGAAGTTTTCTCTTGGATCTTCTCCTCTTGGCAAACCCTAGGTGGGGCATGCCTAGCTCCTAGTAAGCCTAGATGCTAGCTCTTGACTCCTCCTAGGGTGGACAAGGACCACCATATTTACTCCTCCTAGATGTCCTCCTCACTTGGCTAACCCCTTGGCTTGGCATGGACACAACTTAGAAGAGGATAGGAAGTTTAAGGCACCAAGAGGTTAAGAGCACTCCTTAACCTTCTTCTTCTCCTCCTCTTCTCCTTGGTCATTGGTAATGGTGGAATATGGGAGGAAGAATGCTATGAAATGAAGTAGCCAAGGGTGGTATACATATAGTTGTAGGAAGGGGGCTAAGTGTGGTGATGATTGGATGGTTAGGATGGGTTTTTAGGAGGTGGTTATGGATCCTAAGGCTAGGGTTCTTTGGTGCCAAAGGAAGGGGCATGTGGATGGTGGCTATGGTTGTGGAGAGGCACCATAAAGTGGCACCAACTATGGGAGGTTAGTAGGGTTGGTGCTTGGCATGGAGTGTGGAGGGCTAGGATAGGCTTATGAAGTGGTGGTTATAGGATGGAGGGTGGAGATCAAGTGGCACCATGTGGAAGGGTGTAGGAAGTGGAGTTAAGGTGTGGTTAGGTTCCTTTTGGCACCAACTATAGGTTCTAGAAGTTGGTGCCAAAAGGCAAGGCTACGACTAGGTTTTAGGGTTAGATGTAGGGTGGTGATTGAATTCTATTTTGGCGCCAAGATTAAAGGGTGTATGGTGGTGGTGTTTTTTTGTTTTGGCACCAAAAAAGGGTAGTTAATAGGTTGTTTTGGAGGAAAAAATAGGTGGCATTTGGTGGTGGTGATGGGGTGAAGGGGTGGCTACTAGGTGGAGGCAAAGTGGATTAGGAGTAGGTTAACTAAGTGGACTAAAGGTTAAGTGTTTTTGGTGGAGTTAGCTAGGTAGGCTTTTGTGGTGATAGTGGATGGCCATGGAGTGGAGAAGCTAGGGTTAGCTAGCTAAGGTCACTTAGCTAGTTGGAGAGTAGCTAAGGTCGCTTAACTTGGACAGAGTACCAGAAGTGATCTGAAGTAGACTTAGAGCTGAAATAACTTTCCCAAAGTTGATGATGGTTGAAGAGGTCTTCTTAGGAGCACAACTACTTAGCTTAGCTAGCTAGTTCTTCTACTAGAAGCTAGACTTGAGTAGTGGACTTGAGTTGAGCTGGTCTCAACTTATCTGAAGCTAGGTTGAGTTGGACCTGCGCTGAGGTGAACTCCTGTCAACTAACTTAAGCTAGTTAGGGCTCACAGTGAACTGAGTGGAGCTAGGATGAGCTAGACTCAACTATGTTGAGCTGGATCTGAGTTGAGTTAAGGTGGGTTGAGCTAAGTTGAGATACCTTGAGCTACTATCCAACTAAGATGAGCTGAACGGAGTTGGAAGGAGCTAAACCTAACCCAGGTGAGTTGATATCCAGTCGAGATGAGCTAGATCCAGCTATGGTTCAGCTAATATGATCTTCTTCTTCACTTTCTTCCTTCTTGAGTGCTAGGGTTTTAGAGGTCTAATCATCTTCGTATCCTTAACACTCAAGTAAATATGTTAAAAATACAAAAAGAATGCAATGCATGCCTAACCTAGGTAATGCCTAAATGCAACCTGAAAACCCATTTGCGGAGTTAAAAACCTAAGTGCTAGATCTGTTTTAAGGCATAAGAATGATGATGAACTGGCATTTAACACCACCTCCCCTTGCTTGCGATGCATGAGGCAGCCTTTGCTCCAGCATCTTGAAAAAGGTCTCCGTAACAGCCTACAACTACGCAGCCAAGTCTAGAGCCTATTAAGGGGGATCAACCTATCAATCACCATCAACCCGACTAGTAGCACTAGCCTGCCTTATCCTACATGGAGCCATCTCCGTCTACACAGTGAAAATCAAATGTTAGCAATCACAAGTCTACAAGAAAAGTAGAATATGAGGAACTCATGTGAATTGGGTTTCCCATCATTTAACACATTTTGAACATCCACATGGCTTTCCCGGACTATTCTATGACTTAGTGGGGTAACCTTGCTTTGATACCATTTGTGATGACTCGAGTCCCGCCAATCGACAAAACTTGAGTCATCATGTATTAACAACCAGAACCAACCACAAGATTGCAGGCACCCAACACATAGTCATAGAACATCAATAGCCAAACATTCATCCATAATGCATTAAATGAAAATAAATAAAGTGCTGACAACATAATAAAATTCACCACAGAAAGCAATAAAGAAAAGAGTGCTCAAGTGCTCGTACAATCACCAAAAGATTGAAAATAAAATCTAATAGTGGAAAAGGACAAACTAAGAGCAATTGGCTCAGAATGGATCGTCTCCTCAAGTAGGACCTGGTTCCACAGTAGACTAACTAATAGTAGCTACTACACCTGATTGCTTAGGAACACTTGAGTATGAAAGCTAAGAAATCCCATCAATAATAACTGAGTAGAGTAGAATAACTACAAGAAGTAGGAACAATGATAAGAGTAAAAGAAAGATAGCATTGTATTAGAAGCTAATCCATTTGCAAATTATTACTTATCCAATTTCATTATGCATTTAGCCCACATTATTATAGTTCACAATCCATCAATCGACATCTCAAGTCACGAGATGATCTCGTGTAACTTCCTACGGCGCAAGGCCAGTGTAAGCCACTGATAAGTCGTGTTTCACAAATTAAAATCGGGGTTTGGAGAACCTGTCATCGTAGCTCGCAAAATGCGTTATCAAATATAATTTATAACCGATGCTCCAAGGGAGTTCCACGTCGAACACAAGGAGACGACGTTTACTTTGGTTGAAATCCGCATTTCATTTTGTTTCTTTTTGGTGTTTTGGGGTTTTGTTATTTTTTTTCTTTTGTTTTTATAGAAGCAAGCAAGATAGATCACAATAGAGATGAAACAACTATGATATATCACACAAATGTTTATTGCAATAATCTATGATAGCATAAAAGAGATAGGGGTGAGAGGGAGTCTCCCGAATCAGCTATTCGATGAGACGACGGTGCCTGGCAGAAGCTTGGATGAAGGAGGTGGGATGCAAGATGGAGGTGAGATGCAGGAGGACACCGGGTAGATGAATGCTTCATTGAGGCTCTGGAATGGAGGTGACAAGATAGAGGCGATCTTCTACTGGAATGGAGGTGGGAGGACAGCTCCAAGGCAACCTATGAAGGTGGTGGGATGAAGGATGAATATTTGGTGGGAAATAGGAATATTACAGTAATATGAGGCCTTTGGAGCTTGAGAGTAAACTCTAATGGAGCTTTCATAGGCTACTAGAGCTGAGTAGGTGGGAGTATAGTAGGTAGAGATGGTGAGGAATGGAGGTGTAGGGGACCTTTTATAGTGGAGGGAAGAGGAAGAAATTCGTGTAGAGGGTTGTAGTGACAGCTGCAAGCGTCACTAAAGACTCCTGCATCTGTCGCAGAAGATCGAGTCCCCACCACTCACGCCCGTAGCTGTCAATTAGTGACTGCTGCAAGCATCACTAAAGGCCCACCCAGGCTATCGTTGAAGGATAATGCCAACCAAGCACACGCCCACTCACAACTGCTGGCGCGTGCATCGTGCTGCCGTGTTGCACGCGTGCGCTGGCATGCGTTGGCTGCTACTGCACGTGACCATGTTGTGCATGTTGGACATGTGCACACGGAAGGATATGCGTTGCGCCCTTGTGCGCACGCACGGCCATCTCTAATTGGCAAATTAGGGGGACCACAAGAATTTGAACCTGCAGCCCTCCCTTGGAGGCCAACATCCCAACCAATGTGCTACGGTCGGGGATTGTCACAAGGAGAAGTTCTTAAGGCCACGACGTGAAGGCTTCTTAACCATTGGATGATGATCCAACGATTAGGATTCGAAGGTGAAGATGATGAGTAGGCAGCAATAGCTGTTGATGGCCGATGTTAGGTGTCCTAGATGGCACCACGTGGCACCATCTGGGTCGTCCATCTTCTTTCTGTTGCAGAGGGAGCCATGGTGCTTGGATCAACGTGATTTTTTGCGCTACTGGACTACGATCGTTGCTCTGGATCCATCCGTATGATTGGATTTTTCATCCGAAGCCCGTAAGGATGTCGCATTGCCCTCCTAGCCATTGATCCTCCTTGAATCACATAAGATGATACGGGATTTCGATTAGGATGATCTCAGAGGCATTGGACTTCGATCATCATCCTGATCAGATCCGCACATTCGGATCATCAATTCAAGACCCCGAAATAAATCTCCTTCCCATGTTGCCATAAAAAGGACATAATTAACCTAAAATATACACTACTCTGAATGCAGGATGATGCATGCTATGCAATATTTATATCATGAAATGCAAATCTAAATCTAGGAACATGCATGAATTGGCATTTTATCCTCAATAGTTGTCTCTACATCAGCCACCCTCCTAGCTGGAAAGATAGTTATACCCATCAAGTCTCCACTCTCTGACACCCTGCGGTCATTGCGGGAAGTGGTGGCGGCTACATTATGTAGCGTAAATAGGTACAAACACTATGTACGCTGAACCACAGACAACCAATGACCCATCCACTGGCTGAGAGAGAAACCACTCTGATGTAGACACAATTATTGAGGATAAAATGCCTATTCATGCATGTTCCTAGGCTTATACTTGCATTTCATGATATAAATATTGCATAGCATGCATCATTCTGCATTTAGAGTAGTTGTGTATATTTTAGGTTGATTACATCTTTTTTATGGACAGGAGGGAAGGAGATTTATTTCAGGGCCTCGGATGGACGATCTAACCATACAAATCTGATCAGGATGATGATCGGAATCTAACACCTTCAAAATCTTCTAGATCGGAATCCC
Source organism: Thalassia testudinum (assembly GCA_037157565.1). Lineage (NCBI taxonomy): Eukaryota > Viridiplantae > Streptophyta > Magnoliopsida > Alismatales > Hydrocharitaceae > Thalassia > Thalassia testudinum. The sequence continues at coordinate 69,740,537 of JAZHRO010000003.1, read as the reverse complement.
ATAGCACCATGTGATGATAGAAGAAGATCAATGGTTAGGGGAGCAATGCGACATCCTTACGGGCTTCAGATGAGAAATCCGACCGTATGGATGAATCCGGAGCGATGATCATAGTCCATCAACATGGGAATCATCTCGATCCGAGCATCGTGGCACCCTCTGCAACAGAAAGAAGATGGACGGCCCAGATGGCACCACGTGGTGCGATGTTGGTCGCCCAACATCAACCAGCAGTTCCCACCCACATCACTCCTTATCCGTGACCTCCATTCCCAGCCATTGGATCTTGATCCAATAGTTGAGAGCCCTCATCCACAACATGCCCTAAGACGTCTTCTCGACCATTTGGACGACTTGGCGCATTGGTTGATGACCCGACCACCAAGAGAGGGGCACGGGTTCGAGACCTACGCACCTCTTCCAAATCAACAAGTGGAGGTGCATAGCACCAGCTGCATGCACAAGCGTGCACAGCTTAGCACTGTAGCTGCATGCACAAGTGCGCACAGTACTGGCCGCACTGCTCAGTGCCAGCGTGCACATGCACGTGACAAGGTGCGAGGGACATGGGAGCATAATACACGCGCCAGTAGGGGAGAGGGTGAATCTTCAGCGACAGTTGCAGGGTTCTTTAGTGACGATTGCAGCTATCACTAATGCCCTATGCACGAATTCTTTCTTTTCCTTCCACTATAAAAGGACCTACCCCCTCCATCCACCACCATCTCTTCCTTTGTTCCTCTCACCACCTCCAAGGCTCTAAAGAGAGCTTGTCCCAAGCCTAGGATGCTCCTCCAAAGTAGAATCAAATATTTTTCCGTCCCCTCATCCCCATTTGCAGAGCATCCCACGACCGTCTTCTTACCTACTTCGGGAAGTAGATCCTCGCCGCGATGTCATCCTGCCCTGCCCTCTATCCTACGGCTCTGCCCTCGTTCATCCCACTCCTCACCACCTTCCTCTAGGCAACGTCAGAGCAAGTTATCCTCCAAGCGACTATTGAGGGGGATTTCTCTCACCTATCTCAGTCTTTATTACTTTCGTAGTATAGATTTCATTCTTTCCTAGTTGAAATAAACATTTGATTATAAAAATACATGATTGTTTCTCTCTTTGTCTCTCTCTCTTATAATTTGCAAGTAGATTAGTTAGATAAGAATTCATTGACCTAATCTATTGCTTGCTAAAAATACCAAAAAAATTAGAAAGTACAAAAACACAAAAATAAATAAAAGTGAAACGTGGATTTTCAAGACCAAACATTCACCTCCCCATGTTCGACCCAGGACTCACTTTTCGAGTTTCGATTGTAAATTTTATCTGATCAATGGATTTTCTAGCGAATTGCACTACGACGATGGGTTTTCCAAACCCGAATCCTTTACGCGTGAGAATCTCCGCCATTATTATTTTGCCACCGTTGCCGGGGTGGCAACGCTCTTTGATTTTTTTGCATTTTCCTGCATTACTTACATATTTTTCTAACCTATCTTTCTTCCTCGATTTATTGTCTTGTAGGAACCTAGTTGAAGAGCCGAAGGTGGTAGATTGGAGTAAAGTATGGGCAGAGACATTTGTAAGTTTTCCCCCACCACCCCCACCCTAGATTTCATTTCACCACACTAATAACTCAAACCCAAATCAACTTTGGTGCATTTTATAAACCCTAGGAAAGATCTGGCTGTTTGTTTGCCACCTCAACCCATCTCATCCCCGCATATATATATATATATATATATATAAATACCCTTCTATTGTGGGATTTACTAAAAGTGACGCACATTAAACACCTAAAACTTTCAACTTAAGGTGCACCATTCCACTTTGATTCTACCACTTCACTGGGATCTGACCTGTGGACCCGATACACTTCAATTCAATACACATAAGTGAGTAGAAATCTGAATAAGTTAAACATCTGTGTGCCTTAACTAAGTGGTGCAATAGGCCAATTCATTGAGCTGTTTGGGTCACACCACTGAAGATAAAAGTCATTCATTAGTAGCTTGCCACTTAGGGTTAATCTTTAGGGTTGAACCGAGCACTTCACATATTTTTTTTATCTCTAAAGGAATATATCATCACCAGTGCTTGCAAAACTTGGAGTGTTCTCCTAAACTATATTGAATACACCTACGAGTAAACCCTAAAAGTTACTAAACAAGGTTAAATCGTAAAAGACACATCATCAAATAACCTTGTTTGTAAACCCTGGTTGTGCATGCACACACATTTGAATTGATCATTAAGGGCACAACCCATCTAAAGGAACCATCACATCCCAAGTGCTCGATCAACCCAAGCCTAACTAAAACTGAGTAGTCGTTGGCCTTAAGGATTGATACTTTCTTTAGGGCTCAGACTAAGATTTTTTTCGATTAATCTGCTTCTGCCGGTCCATATGATACCTAGTTAGGGGTGTAGCATCAAACGACACCAGCTAGGGGATACACTAGGAATCAGAGGTGCAAGCCAAAGGAAGAACCTCCTCCCCAGCCCCTTCCTCTCACTGGTTGGATCGACTAGAAAGAAGTAGACCAAATAGATTATAATCTCAAGATGGGTCCTGGGAGTCTATAGTTCTTTAGGCTAACCCACCAAAGGACAGGGTTGATTGCTTGTAATGCAAGGCTCCTTTCTCTCTTCTGATTTCCCTCCTATTCTACCATGTATTCATCAACATCCGACATGTATTTCCCATCCTATCCTTCTACCCACATGTATCCTCAAGATGATTACTATCCCGACTTGACTTATGATTACCCATCTCCTAGTCAGGTTAACTTTGATTGGGGATATGAATCCGAACCTCAGTGTCCAAGGCCTAACCTTGAACAACAAAGCTATGATCACTATCCTTCCTAGAGCTATAATGATTATAGATCTCCACCCTTTAATGATCAACCTAACTCGATCTACAATCAAGATGGATATATTGACTATAACACCTACCCTCCCCTGTATTCCACTGAATATAGGTTGCCACCAATCTTTGAACAACTTGAAATGACCTACTATCAGGGAGGGATCCGAGAACCTCGATATCTTGACTCCTCTAGATTTAACCCAAGCCCAACCAAACCTGAGCAGAACAATTCGGTTCAGGTGAACTAGGTCTAAGATAGGGTGTTGGCTAACTTGAGGAACACCATCCAATCTTTAGAATCTTAGCCAATACCATGCACTGAAGCATTGGAGCCTATGATCAAAATGATTGATGAACTTAATAGTTCTTTATTGGATTTGCTCCAAAATATTAGGGATAGGGGCCTGGGTGAGTTTCTACTTGGGAAATTGTCGAGGTTGAGGATGAAATTTGTGGTTGCCTTAGTCCAATCTTGGTATGATTCTCAAGATGAACCCTCTTCAGGAGAGCCAAAGTCTGAACTAGCTCTGGCGCCTATCAGGGGGGATACACGTTCTGTGACTGGGGATGACCAGGTTGGGCTAGTGTAACCCATTGAGGATGAATTGAGTGTCTCACCCTAGATCCCAAAGCCAGGGAATGACAAAAAATATGTCTCCATTGACCATGAAATGACGTATGATTTTGTGACATATATAAATGAGGATCAAGAATTCTTTGATTCTGAGGGCGAGGAATCTCTTTGTGAAGTCTTACTAGAGCTTAAGGAGAATGATTTTAGTGAGACTAATGGGCTCAAAGAGCAAGATGAACTATTTGATTACCCGATTATTGAATATTTTGATCTGATTAGGGATGTGATGGACGATACTAATCCTAATATAATAGATGATCCAATCAGTTGCCCTAACCTTCAACCACACCCTAAAGAGCTGAATGATCATACTTTTGAGATTGTTGTACCCAGGTCAATTCTGATTCATCCACAATTTCTGGACTTGGGAAAATCATATGGGGTGAATGATATGTTAGAGGTCACAGAGCCTTAGCAGTTGATGTCAAGGGATAGACATGTGGAAATGAAAATCTGGGTGGTTAATTCTAAGGGAAAAACAAGTTTGGATTTAAGTGTTTCTGTTGACCTAAAACCACCTACTTTCTAACGAGACCCTTATGATATCTTTCACATGCAACCCAAGCTTGAAATAACTAATTATTTGTTTGAGTTGAACGTAAGTGGACATCTGAACCTAGTGAATCAAATCTACCCATTGTCCGATACTTTGGTCTTGGGTTGCATACTGTAAAAATGCATGCTCGATCCAGCAAGATCAACAATATCAGGTTCTTGGTGATTTTCATCTAGAACCATAGAACTACTCGACCCTGGGGCATGGGCCTGTACCATAATCTGGTCTACATCTATGGACACCTACTTGCAAGTCCTGTGATCAATATTTTTATTTTGATTCTGACCTGCACTTGTGAATTCTCAAATTCTTCTTTGTATGTATATTATGCCTAGCTGAAGGCATTAAACTTAGCACGTGTGTATACTCTCTTCTCTCTACGGAGCTGACCAGATTGACACAAAACTCAAGTAATATTTTGTTATTTCACACGTTCCATGTCTTTATTTCTACAATGAGGACATTGCATCATTTAGGCATGGAGGGGTGGATACTTAATCCTGAAATTATTTTGCTAGCTGTGTAGAATTTCTTTTATTTTCTTTAAAAAAAATTAAATGTTCAAAAAGACAAAAAAAAAAGAATTAGGAGAAGAGAACTTAGGCTTTTAGAAGTTATAAATTTTAGGAAATGATACTTTAGGACCTAAACACTTAGACTCTTCAGGTCTTTAGGCTTAAATAGCCCAGTTGTCCACTCGAATGTGGACTTAGTCTCAAGTCCTCGCTAAGTAATTTTACTTTAATTTGGTGAATAAATTAGGATGATAAGTATTCGACTTATCAACCTGCCCTTTGATTTGAAGGGATTTTAAGTCCAAGCATCTACACAATATTTGCACTGACTCACTTTCCAGCGGTATTTACGGAAATTGGGTAGCTAAGGAACTATCTAAAATGGTATGGCTGACATGTTGGTGGTAATAGCTCATCGGTCGGTTGTCTAGAGCTCAACCATGCAACCATTCTCTTCATACTACCTTTAGGTAAATCTTAAATCAAAGAAGCCACCTACTTAGGAAAAAGAAAAAAAAAGTACCCAAAAAAAGAAGAAAATAAAAAAAACCACACTTCACCGCACGAGTATGGCTAGAAAGTTGCTGTGGGTAATAGCCCATTGCCAGTTGTCCAGAGCCCAACTCACAAAAATGCACAATAATTCCCAAAGCACACATGGAAGGAGTAGGGGAGTAGAATAAACAGGGGAGATATACACTGGGTTTGCCCTTGTGTTGGCCGCATAAAAAATTAAGTAGGGAGAAAACTACCGTTCAGAAAGATAAACCTTTAGGCAGAAATTCTTAAGGTCACCTGGGGTCGTAGAACCCGAAGTCTGTTTTATCGATTGCCTAGTGAGTCTTTCACTCTTTTCACAAGATGCTTAGCACTTAAAGTCCTTTTCAAATCTTACACAGGTTGGGTAGTCGTAAAAAATTACCCTGACACTCTCAAACTCCAAAATAAGAAAAAAAACAAAAACAAGAAAAATAAGAAAATTTATCTTCCCTTTTCAAATAAGTCGAGGACTTGGGTGGTCTGCATTCTTGTAGACACCCCGATACTGTTGAGTTTTCGTAGTTTAAGATCGTAGTTGAAATTTTCTATTGTTAATAAACAACTTAATCCTAAGTGATCGAGTCCTAATTATGTTTTTATACATAGCATACAGTTTAATTTTACTAGGGACTAGCAAAAGATAGGCATGGGGGTATAATGTAGACACAATTACTGAGGATAAAATGCCTATTCATGCATGTTCCAAGGCTTAGATTTGCATTTCATGTTATAAATATTACATATCATGCATCATACTACATTTAGAGTAGTTGTGTATATTTTAGGTTAATTACCTCCCTTTTATGGAGAAGAGGGAAGGAGATTTATTTCAAGGCCTCGGATGTACGATCTGACCATAGGGATCTAATCAGTACGACGATCAAACTCTAATGCCTCTGAAATTGTCTATGCGAAATCCCGTAGCACCAAATGATGTCCAAAGAAAATCATGGCCAAGGAGAAATGCAACATCCTTACAGGCTTCAGATGAAAATCCAATCGTACGAATGAATCTGGAGCGACGATCACAATTCGACAATGCAGGAATCATCTCGATCTAAGCACTGATGAGACACTCATCATGATCTCTAATTACCCCTAATTAACTAGTCTTCCTAGTTAATTAGCTAGGGTTATGAACATATAAGGGTTAATTATAGAATAAGGGATATTTAGTAAAGGACCTTAAAATAAGTTAAAAATGACATTTTATCATTCAATTAACATTATTAATAATTTAGTTAATAATTGGACTCGAAATCCTATTAATCATTTCCTTAATTAATAAGTTAAGTAACTTAAATATAATGTATACCTAAGTATATAATAATTTAAGTAATTTTACTTAATCTAATAAATTAACCTAGAAAGGTCAAAAATGTAAATTCAAGGTGAAAACATAATCTTTACCTTATTTACTAGCATATATAAAAAGTTGAAAAAGATCTAAGTTAAAATAAACCTTCAAAACCTGAGTTTACATTTTGGTCCTTAATATTCATTACAATTGGGTCCTTATTTCTCACATAGGTCCTTAAGATTCATTACATTTAAGTCCCTTTCCTTCTTTTTCTTCTTCTTCTTCTTTAGCCGAATGAACGGCTGGTGGCAGAGAGTCACGCCACCGCATGATCACCTCCCTGTCGACATCAACCTTCTTTGTCCAAGCTCTTGCAGCTTGCGCTCACCACCTCCTCTTCATCCACCGATTTGGATTAACTGGAAGTCCTATTTTTCAGTGGGAGATAACCTCACCGTCGTTGGAGATGACGATGGAGGTTAAACTCCTCAAGCTCCGTCGGCCAAACCTCGCCACTCTCTTCGCTGCCAACTACTATAAATACCCCCTCACCCCTCGGATTTTACTCAAGTTGGCTCCCTTCCCTCTTCTAACACTATAGCTGACTTCGATAGGCTATTCATCCAAAACTCCGGTGACTCTCCATCTCATTTTCCGACTTCCTCCATCCATTTTGATCAGCCGAGGAGATCGGCCATGGTCTTCTACGTCTCTAACACAAGCGTCAACCAAAGGAATACTCCACTCCACCTCAAATCCACCCGCCGGAGATCTTTCTTCCACCCTCTGATTTCGTCGTCTGCTATGAACCTTCAGCGGAACCCTATTGACCCCTTCGTCCATGTAACAGTAGATTAGGAGTAGGAATAGGAGTAGGTTAGCTTAGTTAGTTAGTTTAGGTAGTTAGATTAGAGTAATTTTAGAATTTCAGTGTTCATCTTCTCCGACTCCGGTGAACTCCTTGAGTTAGCCAGAGCCTTAATCTTGTCTTTTTAAATCATTGTTCACCTTCTTTTATCTTCCATGACCATTTCTATCACACTTAAACACTTAATTGATCACCTAATCGCCTAATTCACATTTCACCTCCACCGACTACTGTCACTGTCCATGGTGATAGTAATCGACCTAATTCCACCTTCATAGGGTCTTTCATCATCTTTCCACCACTTATGGACCCTAATCGACACTATAATACATAGAAATATCACATATAAATTAAACACCCAATCTTAATTAAGATCTTGAGCTCACTGTCAATGGCGGCTCAGGAGCAGTTCAAATCCTAAATTAAATATATATTTATGAATATAAACACTTGTTGACTTGTTCTAACCACTCAATTGAGTGGTTAAAATAAGTCCTGAGCTTAATTCAAATCAATTTTTTTAAGAAAAGATTTCACTGTCAAAACTTACATTTAAAGAAATAATGAGGAATTCAATGTGATACTAAGGTTCCTTACAACCTCAGGATCCTTTTTAGATTAAAAATGACAATTTTCACAATCTGTGTATACTTTTCACATTTTCTTGACTCATTGGAGCTCCGGCAAGCTCCGGCGAGCCAAATCTGTGTTTCAGCCTCTAGAATTTATTGAGAAGCTCCAGAATGATATAATGAGGATCATTGATTGTGCTGAGGTATTTAAATTGAGATTTTAATGTCTGGAGCTGTAGATATGACTTCATCCTCTCCAACTCCAGTGGGGTTGGAGAAGTCTGATAAAGAGATATAAGAAGAATTTAAGGTACTCAGAAGCATCAGTGAAATGCACTGAAGCTGTTTAAACCCTTAGAATACTGTAACAACCTCTGATTTCCTCTGACGAACAAAGTCATTTTGAATCTCAGGTGACGAGCCTGAAACCCTAGAAATCAGGGTCAGAACATTTATCTAAAGATCTGAATAAGTTCCTGAGTTTGAGAAGACTCTAGTTGAGGCTTTGATTTCTTGAGAGAAGGCTTTGAACATAAAGTCAAATTTAAGCCTTTATAGTCAAACCTGAGGAGGAAACTTTGTATCTAAGCTCAATTTGAGGAATTGATGAGATTAAATGGATTCTGAGATCTTGTTGAATGATCTGATAGAGAATAAAGTGAGCTCAGATGAGTTATTTTGTGAGAATTTGAACCCTGTTAGTTTGGGTTATTTTCGAACCCAAATTAACAGCAGTATCATTTTGTTAAGATATGAACTTGAATCCTGCCTAGAGAAATCAATTACAACCTTTAGAACTAGTTTAAATCAATCAGAGATGTTTCTCTATCTATTTACCTATTTTAGTCTGAAATTTTGAACTCTGAAGCTTTCAGAGAAGTGTAGAGCTTCTCTGCTGGTCCTGAAGATCTTGTGAACTTAGAGACTAATCTAACAGATGCGAAATCATTTGTAGAACTTGTACAAACCTTTAAATGAAAGAGAAAAGTCCATCTGAGGACTCTGTGAAGTTAAAACCATTTCTAGGCGATAAATAACCCATAAGAACCCCTGATTTTATCTTTCAAATTGAAGAGGAAAACATCCTCTAAACCTTAAATTGACCTTGCAATTGTGTAGATCTACCTTAGAGCTTTCAAACAAACTTTAAATCACTCGATTTGGAGCTCTAAGCTGGAAGTTATGATTGGTTGAAGTTAGGTCTGGAAGGGGTTAGATAGTCCCACATCGTCAGTTTCCGAGAGCGCACATGTGAATAAAATGATTTTATTACACAGGCTTCCCAGTCGTCAGCACTTGCCACACCGGTTACCGATCTTAACATTCTGAGCACGTGCATGTGTGTGTGTGGGCTTGTGTGCCTGTGGGTGTGCGCCTGAGTGGGCGTGAGCGAGTGTGCCTTGGGAGGGCGAGGCCTGGGGGGCTGGGTTAAGCCAGATGGGCTCGATACTATGAACCGAATGAAATAAATCGAAATCGAACCTAATTGAGATTAGGCAAGGATTGAGTAGGGTCTGGTCAAACCCTTGTCTCAGGGTGCTGTGTATCCTCGAAAGGACCTCGCAGAAAATAAAATAATTTTTGGTTAAAAAGTAAAATAAACCCAATTCAACTGATGGTTCAAGGAAAAGAAAGAGCCGAAAGCTAAAGTTAAGTGTTGAAGCTGAAGGCTAAGGAAAGAAAGGAGCACTGGCACTGATGTAAGCACATTTACACTACTTAAGATGTCTATTTATGCATGTTATTAAGCATAGGATTGCATTTCATGATATAAATATTGCATAACATGCATCATCTTGCATTTAGAGTAGTTTGAATAAAATGGAGGTTAATTGTCTCCTTTTATGTGCTTGGATAGGGAAAACATTTTATCGGGGCCTCGGATCAAAGATCCAACTATATGGATGTGATCAGGGCGACGATTGGAGTTCAACGACTCCAAGATCACCCTAATCAGGCATCCGTAGCATCAGTTAGTGACCCGGGAACCCTAGAAGATCAAGGGCCAGGATGGTGAAAATCCGCACTTCAGAAGACAAATCCGACCGCACGGATGAATTCAGATCGATGATCGCAGCCCAACGACACAAAAATCATGTCAATCCGACATCCGTGACACCATCTACAACTTCCAGAAGATGGGAGGCCAAGATGGTGCCACGTGGTGCCATCTCGGCTGCCCAAACGGCCGCATGCAATCTCGGCAGTCTCCGCATCCGCCTTTCCCCGAAGATCCAACGGCTGCGATGCACCCACGCTGAAGTCAGGTGCTCGACATAAACGCAACCCCAGAGCGTTGGTCGAGCGCTCTAATGCAAAGCAGGGACGCGCGTTCGAGCCTCGCCATGCTGAAATTGGAGCGGAGGCGCGCCTCCAATCGATCGCACGATCGCGATCCAACAACCGCGCGTGCTCAATCAAGATGACGTGCTCACGCACGCCCGCGCATAACGCGCAATCGCACGCGGGCGGGCGCGCAATGCAGTGGGTGAAGGCACGACTTTAGCCATCCGATCTCGCAATCGAACGGCTGAGGATCGTTGAACGTGCGTAGGCGTTGCGCGTGTGAGTAACTGAGCGGGCGCGGGTGGTTGCGGAAGCTACGCCCACGTTGGGGGCTTTAGCGACGGTTTTATCCGTCACTAAAGACCCCTCATTTATTGTTTTGAAGTTGTAATGTCCATTTTGCCCCCACTCCTTGCAACTATAAAAGGAGACCCCCTCCATATGAAATTTTCATCCCTTCCTTCTCCTCTCTACCCCTCCAAAGCTCAAGAGAAGCTTGTCCCACACCCGGGATGCTTCTCGCGAGATAAAGTCTAATTTTCGTTCCCCTTCGGAAGTGGATCCCGCGACGACGACGGCGTGCTGCTTCATTCCCATTCTTCTGCTTCGTCCTCCTTTGTCCTGCTTTGTTCTCCTTCGTCCAGGCGTCATCCCGTCCGGCTCGTCTTCCAAGCAACCGTCGAGGAGGATTTCTCTCTCCCTATTCTTTTTACTGCTTTCCAGTATAGATTTACAGCTTTCTAGTGTAGTTTTGTTCGTCCTCCAAGTAATCGTCGAGGAGGACATTTCTCCCTCCATTCTTTTAATACTTTCTAGAGTAAATTTATCGCTTTCTAGAGTAATTGTTTTATGCTTTGTAGTTGTAAGAATGAAATGAACAATCTCCTTAATGATAAATTCCTTGTTTATTCTACATCTCATTTTGATTTCTCTGTGTAATATTCTCTTTCTCTCTTATTCTCTCTCTCTCTTATATTTATTGTAAATAATTAGATAGTTTTAAATTGAATTACTTCGTGACAAATGAAAAGAAACGCATAGTTTTTAAATCAAACGTCTGCCTCCCTGTGTTCGACCCAGAATTTTCATTTCGGTATAAATTTTATTTGTTGAACACGAATTCTTCATTTTCAAGCTACAATGACAGGCTTTCCAAAACCAAACATGTTAGCATAACGATTCATGCGTTCAACATTTTGGCGCCGTTGCCGGAGAGGCAACGCTCATTGATTTCTCTTCGTGTTTTGTAACTCACAAATCATTTACCTCACTTTTCTCGTTTCTTATTGTAATTGCAGGTACTCTTTTGAGATGAGCAAAAGAGGTAGATTGGAGTAAAGTGTTGTGAAAGGTTTTGTAAGTTATCCCCCATTCTTTCCCCCTTCGTAGATTTCATTCACCACATTAAATCCAAATTCCAATTAACCTAGGTGTTTGCATAAATCCTAGGAATAGTTTGGTTGTTTGGATTCTCACTCACATTCATTCAACCTTCATTTATATAAAAAATAAAATAAAAAGATAATTTTGTGGGGCAATTTTCAACAAACACACAATGTACACCAACATTCAAAGGCACTTAACCGAATTGATTTGTTTCTACTCAACCAGGTTCTGATCTGTGGAACTGGTACACATAAAGCAACACATAAAAGAGTAGAAATCATTCTAGGTTAACCATCTTTGTGTGCCTAACTTAGTGGTGCATATGTGGCCAGTTGTTTGGGTTGTTTGGGCTGCACCACTTCAATTAAAATCAACTCATCAAGTAGCTGCCAATTAGGTTCAACTCTTAGGGATTTACCAGGCACTTCACATTGTTTTTAAACTTTAAAGGAAAACATCTTCACCTGTGCTTGCAAAACCTGGTGTGCCAACAAAACCTGTTTGAAAACACCTAAAGTTGAATCCTAAAAGCTACTAAGCAAGATTTGAACCTTAAAATTCACCACATCAAAAATAATCTTGCTTGAAAACCACTGGTTGTACATGCACACACAAATCAATCAATCATTAAGGGCACAACCCATTTAAAGGGCCCATCACATTCCAAAGCACATTCAAACCTAGCCCTAAATAAAACAGAGTAGACGTTGGCCTTAAGGATTGGACTCGCTCTTCAGAACCCAGAACGAGATTATTTTCGATTAGTCTGTTTCTACTGTTCAATCTGATGTCTAGCTAGGGGAGTAGAGTCAAACGATCATGGCTAGGGGGTACACTAGGAACCGGAGGTGCAAGCCGAAGGAAGAACCTTCTCCCCAGTCCCTCCTTCTAACTAGTTGGATTGAACAGACAGAAGTAGATCAAATCGTTCCTTTATCTCAAGACGGGTTTTGGGAGTCTATAGGTCTGTAGGCTAACCCATTTAAGGACAGGTTTGATTGTTTGTATTGCAGGGCACCTTTCTTCCTCCCGTGTCTCATGAATCCTTCCACATATTTCATGCATTCCCGCTCTTTCCCTCCTGTTGTGAATTATCCTCAACATGGTGATTATCCCAACTCGTACTATAATCAACCATCAGTTAGTTGGGATAATTCAGATTGGGGATACAATTCCGGACCCCCGTGTTAAGGGTCTAACCCTGAACACTTTGATTCTGATTTCTATCCTTCTCAGAGCTACATCGATTATAGATCGTCTTCCTTTCATGAATAACCTAATACGATCTACAATCAAGAAGGATACATTGATCCTTACCCATCCTCTGATTTCACTGCCTTTAGGTCATCACCATCTTTTCAACAATCTAAAATGACCTATTATCAGGAAGGGTATAACAAATCTCAATTCGTTAATTCCTCTGCATTGATGTCAAACCTGCCCAACCCTGAACCAACTCATTTGGTTCAGGTTAACCAGTTTCAAGAAAAGGTTCTGGCTAACTTGAGGAATATTATTCAATATTTAGAAGTTCAGGCAATACCTTGCATTGAGAGATTGAAGCCCCTGATTGAAATGATTGATGATTTAAACAAGTCTTTGTTGGATAGGCTCCAGGATGTTAAGGATAAGAACCCGGGTGAGTTTCTACTTGGGAAATTAGCGAAATTGATGATGAGATTCGTGGTTGCTTTGATTCAATCTTGGAATGATTCCCAGGATGAACCCTCTTCAGGAAAGCCAGCGACATTACCTTCTCAGGCACCTATTGGGGGGACATGTGTTACGAGGCTGACCAGATTGAATTAAAGCAACCAATTAAGAAAGATCTTATTTCTTCACCTGAGATCCTTGAGCCGGGTTACGAGGAAATGTATGTCTCCTTGGAACAGAAAGTGACAACTAATTTTGGGACATACATTGATACGGATCCTGATGGTGAAGATTCAAGTTGCGAAGTCTCACGTGAGTTTTCTGAACACGATTTCTGTGAGACGATTGGGCCTGAGGAATCTGATAGATCATTTGATTGCCCAATAACTGAGGAAATTGATCCTAGGGCACACATTACAGATCCAAGATTACATTTTTTGGATGAATCAATTCAATGCCCTAATTATCAATTACACCTCGTTGAGCTTATCGATAATTCTGTTTCTGAGATAATTAGACCCAAGTCAACGCTGATTCTGCCACATCATTTAGACTTGGAGATTTCAGACGGGGTGATTAACATGCAAGAGGTCTCAGAATTTAACATGATGAATGAGGAGGATAGGAGTTGGGAAGTTGTGATTTGGGAAGTTAATTTTGGAGGAAATGGAAGATTGAGTCGAAGGGTTCCTTTTAAGCCAAAATCATCAAATCAGAACCCTTACGACATTTGTTTCGAGGATGTCAAACTCAAGCACACATTCAACGATTATCCTTTCGAACTTCAATTCTCTGTAATACGACTTTTTGGTCTTGGGTTGCATCCTCATAAATTGCAGGCCTGACCCCGCTTGCATTCTGATTTCAGGTTTTGGATAATTTTTATCCAGAACCTAAGATATTCTCGATTATGGGGTGTGGGTCTGCACCACAATCTGGTCCACATCTGTGGACCTCTGCTGACAGGTCAGAGGATTCTTCTGTCATTCTGATTCTGACCTGCACTTGTGATTTCTTCATTTCTTTTCTTTGTATAGTGTGCCTAGCTGAAGGCACTAAATTCAGCATATTTACAGTTTTTCTTAGTTTTCATCTCAGAGAGGACCTGACATTCATGCAATTCAGGTGCTTTCTTCGCTTTTCCACTCTATTTTATGTCTTTTTAATACAATGAGGACATTGCATTAGATAGGCATGGGGGGTGGATATTCATCTCTGAATTCATTCGTCAGCTCTGTAGATTTGTTTTATTTTCTTTTATATAAAAAAAATCAGAATTAGGAAAGAGAATTTGGGTTTAAGAAAATTTTCAATATTAGGAAATGCTACATTATGATTTGAGCGCAAAGACCCTTCCGGTCTTTGGACTTAATCAGCCCGTGTATCCACTAAAATGTGGATTTGTCTTTCGAGTCCTCGCCATCTTAATTATTTCGTAATTGGAGTAAATAAGTTTAGGTGATAAGTATACAACTTATCAACTCACCCTCTGATTTGAGGAAATTTTGAGTCTTAAGCATCTACACACTTTCTTCGCACTGACTCGTTGTTTGACGATTTTAATGGAAATTAGGTAGCTAATGAATCTTCTAGGGTGATATGGCTGGCAAGTTATCATGGGTAATAGCCCATAGGTGGGTTGTCCACAGCCCAGTCACTGGACCTTTCGCTTTTTCCTGCCCTTAGGTAAATCTTAGACCAGGGAAGCCACCTACTTAAAAAAAAATAAAAATCAAAAAGAAAAGGAGAAAAGAACAAAAAGAAATAAGCCACACTTCACCGCACGAGTATGGCTGGTAAGTTGTCAGTGGTAACAGCTCATCGACCGGTTGTCCAGAACCTAGCTCAGTAAATGCACTAAAAATTTCCAAAACACTTAGGAAGAAGCGGAGAAGTAAAATAAATCGGGGAGATATACATTGGATTCACCCTTATGTTAACCCCGTAAAAAAATAAAAGTAGGGAGAAAGCTATTGGTTGTAATGATACACCTTTAGGCAGAAGTTTTTTTTTTAGGTCACCTAGAGGCGTAGAAATCCGAAGTCCGTTTTAATTACCGGTCAGCGAGTCTATCACAATCACAATAAGATGCTTAAAACTTAGGGTTCTCATCAAATCTTGGGTGAGTTGAATGGCCGTAGAAAGCCACTCTTAAACCCTAAAATTTAAAAATTCAAAAAAGAAAAATTAGAAAAGAGTAAAAAGAAAAAGAAATTTTTCTTTGAATAAGGCGAGGGCTTGAGGCGATCTGCATTTTGGCTGATACCCAGGCACTGTTGTGTCTTTGAAAGCTCAGTTCCTAAGTAGACAATTTCTTAATGATTGAAAATACTCAGGTCCAAATAATCGAACCTAATTCTTTTATAAATAGAATATAGTTTTTGCTAGGGACTAGCAAAAGATAGGCATGGGGGTATGATGTAAATACATTTGCACTACTTAAGATGTCTATTTATGCATATTCTTAAGCATAGGATTGCATTTCAGGATATAAATATTGCATAATATGCATCATCTTGCATTTAGAGTAGTTTGAATAAAATGGAGGTTAATTGTCTCCTTTTATGTGCTTGGACAGGGAAAACATTTTATCGGGGCCTCGGATCAAAGATCCAACTGTATGGATGTGATCAGGGCGACGATTGGACTTCAACGACTCCAAGATCGCCCTAATCAGGCATCCGTAGCATCATTTAGTGACCTGGGAACCCTAGAAGATCAAGGGCCAAGATGGTGAAAATCCACACTTCAGATGACAAATCTGACTGCACGGATGAATTCGGATCAATGATCGTAGCCCAACAACGCAAAAATTGAGTCAATCCGACATCCGTGGCACCATCTACAACTTCCCGAAGATGGACGGCCAAGATGGCACCACGTGGCACCATCTCGGTCACCCAAACGGCCGCATGCAATCTCGGCAGTCTCTGCATCTGCCTTTCCCCGCCGTTGGATCAAGATCCAACGGCTGCAACGCACCCACGCTGAAGTCAGGCACTCGACATAAACATGACCCCAGCGCGTTGGTCGAACGCTCTAACGTGAAGCAGGGATGCGCGTTCGAGCCTCGCCACGCTGAAATTGGAGCGGTGGCACGCCTCCGATCAACCGCACGATCTCGATCCAATGACCACGCACGCTCAATCACGATGATGCGCTCACGCACGCCCGCGCGTAACGCGGTCGCACACGGGCGGGCGCGCAATGCTGCTGGTGAAGGCGCGACTTAAGCCGTCCGATCTTGCGATCGGATGGCTGAGGATCGTTGAACGTGCGTAGGCATTGTGCGCGCGAGCAGCTGAGCGGGCGTACGTGGGCGCGAAAGCTACGCCCACGTTGCGGGCTTTAGCGACGGTTTTATTCGTCACTAAAGACCCCTCATTTATTATTTTGAAGTTGTAATGTCCATTTTGCCCCCACTCCTTGCAACTATAAAAGGAGACCCCCTCCATACAAAATTATCATCCCTTCCTTCTCCTCTCTACCCCTCCAAAGCTCAAGAGAAGCTTGTCCCACACTCGAGATGCTTCTTGCAAGATAAAGTCCAAATTTTCGTTCCCCTTCGGAAGTGGATCCCACGACGATGACGGCGTGCTGCTCCGTTCCCGTTCTTCTACTTCGTCCTCCTTCGTCCTGCTTCGTTCCCCTTCGTCTAGGCGTCGTCCCGTCCAGCTCATCCTCCAAGCAACCGTGGAGGAGGATTTCTCTCTCCCTATTCTTTTCACTGCTTTCTAGTATAGATTTACTGCTTTCTAGTGTAGTTTTGCTCATCCTCCAAGCAATCGTCTAGGAGGACATTTCTCCCTCCATTATTTTAATGCTTTCTAGAGTAAATTTATCACTTTCTAGAGTAATTGTTTTATGCTTTGTAGTTGTAAGAATGAAATGAACAATCTCCTTAATGATAAATTCCTTGTTTATTCTACATCTCACTTTGATTTCTCTGTGTAATATTCTCTTTCTCTCTTACTCTCTCTCTCTCTCTTCTATTTATTGTAAATAGTAAGATAGTTTTAAATTGAATTACTTCGTGACAAATAAAAAGAAATGCGTAGTTTTTAAATCAAACGTCCGTCTCCCTGTGTTCGACCTGAAATTTTCATTTCGGTATAAATTTTATTTGTTGAACACGAATTCTTCGCTTTCAAGCTACAACGACAGGTTTTCCGAAATGAAACACGTTAGCGTAACGATTCGTGCGTTCAACAGGCACTATTAAGGAACGAACTAAGAAGAAAGACTAAGGGAAGAGAAAGCAGGAACAGAGCGGATGAAGATAGTTAAGAAAAGAGCTCGAGAGAGAATAAAAATAAAGGAAGAGAAGAGAAAGAAAAGGAGAAGAAGATGAGAGGTTGAAGAAGTAAAGAAAGGATATTATTTTTCTTGCATCATTTTAATTATTTTTTTTTCTTAATTGTAAAAAGGCATGTTTTAATAGAATAATTTTTGTTTCCTTAATTTCTTTTGAAATAAAATTAGAAAACTAATAGTTTACTTATTAATAAAGTACATCATTTGAGTAAATATGTTTTTCATATGGAATTTTGTATATTCTTTATAGTTTAAATATTTTGGCAAAATTCATGTTCTTAAATCAACTTAGTTATACCTCCTAAACTTATAAAGAAAATAAAAGAAAATTAGTGAATTTGAAAATTTATTATACCTCCCAGTAAACGACGTGGACTCAACCAGTAAAAATTTCTAAAATGTTAGGTTAATTCGACCATATACTACACAATCGACACAACTTCGAGTTAACCTAAGTGACTATTTCTACTCTTAATTATGTGAAATTAAGTTAATTACTGAGTTGAGTGAAAGACACGCATCATTTTACCGTGGCACCCACTGCAATAAAAAGAAGATGGATGGCCCAGATGATGCCACGTGGCACCATCTCGGCCGTCCAACATCGGCAAGCAGCACTCGCTCACATCACACCTCATTTGTGACCTCCATTCTGAGCTGTTGGATCTTAATCCAACGGCTGAGAGCCCTCACCCACCATGTGCCATAAGACATCGTCTCGACCATTTGGATGGCTTGGCGCATTGGTTGGGGACCTGGCCACCAAGAGAGGGGTGCTGGTTCAAGACCTGCGAACCCCCCCAAATCAGCAATTGGAGGCACATAGCACCGACCGCATGCACAAGCGCACACAACTCAGCATGGCAGCCACACGCACAAGCATGCACAGCACCGACTGTATAGCTTAGTGCAATCGCGCACACACGTGCAACAAGTTGAGAGGGGCATGGGAGCATGATGCGCGTGCCTACAAAGGCGAGGGCGAATCTTCAGCGACAGTTGTAGGGGTGCTTAGTGATAATTGTGGCTAGCACTAATGACCTATGTAGGAATTCTTCCCCTTCCACAATAAAAGGACCTACCCCCTTCCATCCACCACCATCTTTTCCTTTCTTCCTCTCACCACCTCCAAGGCTCTAAAGAGCTTGTCCCAAGCCCAGGATGCTCCTCTAGAGTAGAATCAAATATTTTCCCTCCCTACATCCCCATTCTTGGAGCATCCAGTAGCCGCCGTCTCACCTACTTCAGGAAGTAGATCCTTGCCACAACGTCGTCTTGCCATGCCCTCTGTCCTCCAACTCCATCCTTATTTATCCCGCTCCTCACCACCATCCTCCAGGCGATGTCAAAGCAAGTCATCCTCCAAACAACTGTTGAGGGAGATTTCTCTCACCTATCTCTATCTTTATTGCTTTCGTAGCATAGATTTCCCACTTTCCTAGTTGTAATAAACATTTGAATACAAAAATACATGATTGTTTCTCTCTCTCACTTTGTCTCTCTCTCTTATATTTTCCAAGTAGATTAATAGATAAGAATTCATTGACCTAATCTCTTGCTTGCTAAAAATACCAAAAAATTTAGAAAATACAAAAACGACAAAAACAAATAATATCGAAATGTGGATTTTCAAAACCAAACGTTCACTTCCCCGTGTTCGACTCGAGACTCACTTTTCGAGTTTCGGTTGTAAATTTTATCTGATCAATAGATTTTCTCACGAATTGAACTACGACGTCGGGTTTTCGAAACCCAAACACTTTACGTGTGTGAATCTCCGCCATTATTATTTTACCGCTATTGCCGCGAGGCAACGCTCTTTGGTTTTTTCACATTTTCCCGCATTACTTATATATTTTTCTAACTTATCTTTCTTCCTTGATTTATTCTCTTGTAGGAAGCCGGTCGAAGAGTCGAAGGTGGTAGATTGGAGTAAAGTACGAGTAGAGACATTTGTAAGTTTTCCCCACCACCCCCACCCTAGATTTCATTTCACCACACTAATAACTCAAACCCAAATCAACTTAGGTGCTTTTTATAAACCCTAGGATAGATCTGGTTGTTTGTTTACCACCTCAACCCATCTCATCCTCGCATATATATACAAAAAAATACCCTTCTCTTATGGGATCTACTGAAAGTGACACACATTAAACACCCAGAACTTTCAACTTAAGGCCCACCAATTCACTTTGATTTTACCACTTAACCGGGATCTGACCTGTGGACTCGATACACTTCAACTCAACACATGTAAGTCAGTAGAAATCTAAATAGGTTAAACATCTGTGTGCCTTAACTAAGTGGTGCAACAGGCCAATTGATCGAGTTATTTGGGCCGTACCACTGAAGATAAAAGTCATTCATTATTAGCTTGCCACATAGGGTTACTCCACATAATTTTTCTATCTCTAAAGGAATATATCATCACCAGTGCTTGCAAAACTTGGAGTGTTCTCCTAAACTATATTGAATACACCTAAGAGTAAACCCTAAAAGTTACTAAACAAGGTTAAATCGTAAAAGACACATTATCTAATAACCTTGTTTGTAAACTCTGGTTGTGCATGCACACACATTTGAATTGATCATTAAGGGCACAACCCATCTGAAGGAAGCATCACATCCCAAGCGCTCGATCATCCTAAGCCTAACTAAAATTAAGTAGACGTCGGCCTTAAGGATTGATTTGTTCTTCGGGGCTCAGACTGAGACTTTTTTCGATTAATCTGCATTTGCTGGTCCATCTAATGCCTAGTTAGGGGTGTAGCGTCAAACGAAAGTAGCAAGGGGGTACACTAGGGATCTGAGGCGCAAGAAAAAGGAGGAATCTTCTCCCCAGCCCCTTGCACTAACTGGTTAGATTGACTAGGTAGAAGTAGACCAAATCGTTTATAATCTCAAGATGGGTCCTGGGAGTATGTAGGTCTTTAGACTAACCGACCAAAGGACAGGGTTGATTACTTGTAATGCAAGGCTCCTTTCTCTCTTCTAATTTCCCTCCTATTCAACAATGTATCCTTCTTCATCCTACACATATTTCCCATCCTATCCTTCTACCCACACATATCCTCAAGATGATTACTATCCCGACTCGACTTATGATTACCCATCTCCTAGCTGGGATAACTTTGATTGGGGATATGAATCTGAACCTCAGTGTCTAAGGCCTAACCCTGGACAACAAAGCTATGATCACTATCCTTCCCAGAGCTATAATGATTATAGATCTCCACCCTTTAATGATCAACCTAACCCAATCTACAATCAAGAAGGATATGTTGACTATAACACCTACCCTCCCCCATATTCCACTGAATATAGGTTGCCACCAATCTTTGAAGAACTTGAAATGACCTACTATCAGGGAGGGACCTTAGAACCTCGATATCTTCACTCCCCTACATTTAACCCAAGCCCAACCAAACCTGAGCAGAACCATTTGGTTTAGGTGAACCAAGTCCAAGATAGGGTGTTGGCTAACTTGAGGAACACCATCCAATCTTTAGAAGCTCAGCCAATACCATGCACTGAAGCATTGGAGCTTATGATCAAAATGATTGATGAACTTAATAGTTCACTATAGGATTTGCTCCAAAATATTAGGGATAGGGGCCTGGGTGAGTTTATACTTGGGAAATTGTTGAGGTTGAGGATGAAATTTGTGGTTGCCCTACTCCAATCTTGATATAATTCTCAAGATGAACCCCCTTTAGGAGAGCCAAAGTTTGAACCTGCTCAGGCACCTGTCAGGGGGGATACATGTTCAGTGACTGGGGATGACTAGGTTGGGTTAGAGTAACCCATTGTGGATGAACTGTGTTTCTCACCCTAGATCCCAGAGCCAGGGAATGATGAAAAATATATCTCCATGGACCATGAGATGGCATATGATTTTGAGACATCTATATATGAGGATCAAGAATTCTTTGATTCTGAGGGTGAGGAATCTCTTAGTGAAGTCTCACTGGTGCTTAAAGGGAAAGATTTTAGTAAGACTATTGGGCTCAAAGAGCATGATGAACTATTTGATAACCCGATTATTGAAGATTGTGATCTGATTGGGGCTAACATGGACGATATTGATCCTAATATAATAGATGATCCAATCAGTTGCCCTAACCATCAACCACACCCTGAAGAGCTGAATGATCATACTTTTGAGATTGTTGTACCCAAGTCAATTCTGGTTCATCCACAATTTCTGGAGTTGGGAAAATCATATCGGGTGAATTATATGTTAAAGGTTGCCAGAGCCTGAGCAGTTGATGTTAGGGGATAGACATGTGGAAATGAAAATCTGGGAGGTTATTTATGATGGAAAAATAAGTTTGGATTTAAGGGTTTCTGTTAACCTAAAACCACCTACTTTCTACCAGGACACTTATGATATCTTTCACATGCAACCCAAGCTTGAAATAACTAATTATTTGTTTGAGCTGAACATTAAGTGGACATCTGAACCTAGTGAATCAAATCTACCCATTGTCCGATACTTTGATCTTGGGTGGCATTCTGCAAAATCGCATTCTCGGTCACACAAGCTCAACAATCTCAGGTTCTAGGTGATTTTCATCCAGAACCTTAGAACTACTCGACCCTGGGGCATGGGTCTGCACCATAATCTGGTCTACATCTATGGACACCTACTTATAGGTCTTGTGATCAATATTTTTATTTTGATTCTAACTTGCACTTGTGAATTCTTGAATTCTTCTTTGTATGTATATTATGCCTAGCTGAAAACATTAAACTTAGCACGAGTGTATACTCCCTTCTCTCTATGGAGCTAACCAAATTGACATGAAACTCAAGTGATATTTTGTTATTTCACCCATTCCATGTCTTTATTTCTACAATGAGGACATTGCATCATTTAGGCATGGAGGGGTGGATACTTAATCCTGAAATTATATTGTTAGCTGTGTAGAATTTCTTTTATTTTCTTTAAAAAAAATTGAATATTCAAAAAGACAAAAAAAATAGAATTAGGAGAAGAGAACTTAGGCTTTTGGAAGTTATAAATTTTAGGAAATGATACTTTAGGACCCAAACACTTAAACTCTTCAGGTCTTTAAGCTTAAATAGCCCAGGTGTCCACTTAAATGTGGACTTAGTTTTGAGTTCTCGCCAAGTAATTTAACTTTAATTTGCTAAATAAATTGGGATGATAAGTATGCGACTAATCAACCCGCCCTCTGATTTGAAGGGATTTTAAGTCTAAGCATCTACACACTATTTGCACTGACTCACTTTCCAGCATTTTTTACCGAAATTGGGTAGCTAAGGAATTGTCTAGGGTGGTATGGCAGACATGTTGTCGGTGGTAATAGCTCATTGGTCGGTTGTCTAGAGCCCAACCACGTGACCATTCTCTTCATACTGCCTTTAAGTAAATCATAGATAAAAGAAGCCACCTACTTAGGAAAAAGAAAAAAAAAAGTACCCAAAAAAAGGAGAAAAAAAAAAACCACTCTTCACTACACGAGTATGGCCGGAAAGTTATCGTGGGTAAGAACCCACTGGCCGGTTGACCAGAGCCCAGCTCACAAAAATGCATAATAATTCCCAAAACACATAGTGTAGGAGCAAGGGAGTAGAATAAATAGGGGAGATATACACTGGGTTCGCCCTTTTGTTGACCCAATGAAAAATTAAGTAGGGAGAAAGCTACCGTTCAAAAAGATAAACCCTTGGCAGAAATTCTCAAGGTCACCTGGGGTCGTAGAAACCCGAAGTTCGTTTTAACGGCCGCCTAGTGAGTCTTTCACTCTTTTCAAAAGATGCTTAGCACTTAGAGTCCTTTTTGAATCTTAGGCAGGTTAGGTAACCGTAAAAAGTTATCCCGACACTCTTAAACTCCAAGATAAAAAAAATAACAAAAAGAAGAAAAACAAAAAATATATCTTCCCATTTCAAATAAGGTAAGGACTTAGGCATTCTGCATTCTGGTAGGCACCCAGGTACTGTTGAGTTTTCGTAGTTTAAGACCTTAGTTGAAATTTTCTATTATTAATAAATGACTTAGGCCTAAGTGATCGAGTCCTAATTTGATTTCTATACATAGCAGATAGTTTAATTTTACTAGGGACTAGCAAAAGATAGGCATGGGGGTATGATGTAGACACAATTATTGAGGATAAAATGACTATTCATGCATGTTCCTAGGCATAGA
Organism: Thalassia testudinum; assembly: GCA_037157565.1. Lineage (NCBI taxonomy): Eukaryota > Viridiplantae > Streptophyta > Magnoliopsida > Alismatales > Hydrocharitaceae > Thalassia > Thalassia testudinum. Next base: position 69,716,872 of record JAZHRO010000003.1, on the reverse strand, counting down.
TTTGCATTTCATGTAATAAATATTGCATATCATGCATCATCCTACATTTAGAGTAGTTGTGTATATTTTAGGTTAATTACCTCCGTTTTATGGACAAGAGGGAAGGAGATTTATTTCAAGGCCTCGGATGGACGATCTGACCATACGGATCTAATCAAGACGACGATCGAACTCTAATGCATCCGAAATTGTCTATATCGAAATCCCGTAGCTCAATATGATGTATGAAGAAAATCATGGCTAAGGAGCAATGCGACATCATTATGGGCTTCGAATGAAAATCCGATCGTATGAATGAATCCGAAGCGACGATCTCAATCTAGCAATGCAGGAATCATCTCAATCTGAGCACCATGGCACCCACTACAACAAAAATAAGATGGACGACCTAGATGATGCCATGTGGCGCCATCTCAGCCGCCCAACATCGGCAGGCAATGCTCTCCCACATCACACCTCATCTATAACTTCCATTCTTAGCTATTGGATCTTGATCCAACGGCTGAGAGTCCTCATCCACCATGCGCCATAAGACATCTTCTTAACCATTTGGATGGCTTGGCGCATTAGTTGTGGACCCAGCCACCAAGAGAGGGGCGCAAGTTCGAGACTTGCGGCCCCCCCAAATCAGCAATTGGAGGCGCATAGCACCGGTTGCGTGCACAAGCACACATAGCTCAACACGGTAGCCACATGCACAAGCGCGCACAGCACCGACCACATAGCTTAGTGCAATCGCGCACTCTCATGCAAAAAAGCGAGAGGGGCACGGGAGTGTGATTCATGCACCAGCAAAGGCGAGGGCGAATCTTCAGCGACAGTTGTGGGGGTGTTTTGTGACGATTGTAGCCGTCACTAATGCCCTATGAAGGAATTCTTCCCCTTCCACTATAAAAGGAACTATCCCCTTCCATCCACCACCATCTCTTCCTTTCTTCCTCTCACCACCTCTAAGGCTCTAGAGAAAGCTTGTCTCAAGCCCGGGATGCTCCCCTAGAGTAGAATGAAATATTTTTCCCTCCCCGCATCCCCATTTGTGGAGCATCCCGAAGCTGCCTTCTCACCTACTTCGAGAAGTAGATCCCCGCCGCAACGTCGTCCTGCACTGCCCTCCATCCTCTGACTCCATCCTCGTTCATCCCGCTCCTCACCACCTTCCTTCAAGCGATGTCAGAGCGAGTCATCCTCCAAGCAACCATCGTGGGAGATTTCTCTCACCTATCTCTATCTTTATTGCTTTCATAGTATAGATTTCCCACTTTCCTAGTTGTAATGAACATTTGATTACAAAAATACATGATTGTTTCTCTCCCTCACTCTGTCTCTCTCTCTTATATCTTGCAAGTAGACTAGTTGGATAAGAAGTCATCAACCTAATCCCTTACTTACTAAAAATACAAAAAAATTTAGAAGACAAAATCAACAAAAACAAATAAAAGTGAAACACGGATTTTCAAAACCAAATGCCTGCTTGCTCGTGTTCGACCCAGGACTCACTTTTTGACTTTCTATTATAAATTTTATCTGATTGATGGATTTTCAAACTATGAAGACAGGTCTTCCAAACCCGAATCCTGTATCCCTGCTGATTGCATGTGTTTCACGAGTTTGAAATCAGGATTACAAGTAACTCGTCGTCGTAGTTGCAAAATGCGTGGTCAAATAAAATTTATAACTAAAACTCGAAAATTGTGTCCCAGGTCGAACACGGGGAGGTGAACGTTTGGTTTTATGAAATTCGTGCTTCACTTTTATTTCCTTTTGGTCATTTTTATCTTTTCTAATTTTTTTGGTATTTTTAACAAGCAAGAGATTAGGTCGATGAAAACTTTATCTAATTGCAAAAATATAAGAGAGAGCGGGAGAGAGAGAGAGGGAGAGAAATAATCATCTATTTATCAAGAATGGTTTGTTACAACTACGAAAGTGGAAAATCTACACTATGAAAGCGTAAAAAGATAGAAAGAGGTGAGAGAAATCCCCCTCAACGGATACTCGGAGGATGACTCACTTCGACATCGCTTGGAGGAAGGTGGTGAGGAGCGAAATGAAGGAGGATGGAGTTGGACGACGGAGGATGGGGCAGGACGACATCTCGGCTAGGATCTTCTTCCCGAAGGGCGATAAGAGGATGGCCCCGGGATGCTCCACAATTGGGGTTGAGGGGAGGGAAAACTATTTAGTTTTCTACTCTAGAGGAGCATCCCAGGCTTGGTACAAGCTCTCTCTAGAGCCTTGGTGGCGGTGAGAGGAAGAAAGGAAGAGATGGTTTGGAATGGTGGTGGGTAGGTCCTTTTATACTGGAGGAGGAAGAAAAAATTTGCATCCGGGTCATTACAGACATCCATAAATGTCACGGCAGCTGTCGCTGAAGATTCTCCCATCAAATCCTCTTGCTGGCACATGCCGACCATTAGTGACAGCTACAAGCATCACTAAAGGCGAGAGTCATTGAAGATTTGCTCCGCTGGTGCGCGCTCTACTAGATCACGCATCACGCACTACGTTGGTGCACGCATCACGTGCCCATGCTCCCCACGCCGTGCATGTGCGCACGCTAGCATGCACTGCACTGCTGCTATACGCAGTTACACTGTGAGCGGTGCACGGCGCATGGCTGTGGCTATGCACGTACGCTGTGGCTGTGCGTGGTGCGCTACGTGCGGCTGGGGCTTTGTGTGTGCGCGGCTGCGGCTGTGCTCGTGCGCTATTGCTGGCCGACGTTGGGCAGCCTAGATGGCACCATGTGGCACCATTTAGGCCATCAATTCTTCTTTCTTTTGTAGAGGGTACCATGGTGCCCAGATTGAGATGATTCCCATGCTACTGGATTGCGATCGTCGCTCCGGATTCATCCATACGGTCAGATTTTCCATCCAAAATCTATATGGATGTCACATTGCCCCCTGGTCGTTGATATTCCTTGGACTTTGTACAATGCTATGGTTCTCTGATCTCAACTATTTCAGAGGCATTAGACTTCGATCGTCATCTTAATCAAATCTGTACGTCCGATCATCCATCCGAGGTCCTGAAATGAGTCTTCTTCTCTCCTGACCACAAAAAGGACCTAATTACCTAAAATATATACAACTACTCTAAATGCACAATTATGCATGTTATGCAATATTTATAATATGAAATGCAAATCTAAGCCTAGGAACATGCATGAATAGGCATTTTAACCTAAATTGATGTGCTTATATCATAACCCCCATGCCTATCTTTTGCTAGTCCCTAGCAAAATTAAACTACATGCTATGTATAAAGTCAAAATTAGGATTAGATCGCTTAGGCCTAAGTCGTTTATTAACAATAGAAAATTTCAACTAAGGTCTTAAACTACGAAGACTCAACAGTATCCGGGTGCCTGCCAGAATGCAAACCGCCCAAGTCCTCGCCTTATTTTAAAAGGGTAGATACATTTTTTTATTTTTCTTCTTTTCTAATTTTTTTTGTACTTTTGGAGTCTGAGAGTTCCAGGATAACTTTTTACGGCTACCCAACCTGCCCAAGACTTGAAAAGGACTCTAAGTGCAAAGCATCTTGTGGAAATAGTGAAAGGCTCACTAGATGGCCATTAAAATGAACTTCGAGTTTCCACGACCCTAGGTAATCTTGCCTAGAGGTTTATCTTTTCGAATAGTAGCTTTCTCTCTACTTTTATTAATGGGGTCAACACAAGGGCAAACCCAGTGTATATCTCCCTGGTTTATTCTACTTCTCCCCTTCTTCCCTAAGTGTTTTGGGAATTATTGTGCATTTTTTTGTGAGCTAGGTTACGGAATACCAGCCAATGGGCTGTTACTTATGGCAACATGCTAGCCATACTCGTGCGGTGAAGTGTGGTTTTGTTTATTTTTTCTTTTTTTTCTCCTTTTTCTATTTTTTTCTTCTTTTTTTGCTTTTTTTTTCTTTAAGTAGGTGACTTTCCTGATTTAAGATTTACCTAAAGGCAGAACAATGAAAATGGTCTTGTGACTGGGTTCTGGACAACCGATTGATGAGTTGTTACCATCGACAATTTGCCAACTACCCCACCCTAGATAGTTCATTAGCTACCCAATTTCTGAAGAAACCACCAGAAAGTGAGTCAGTGCAAAAAAATGTGTGTAGATGCTTAGGCTTAAAGTCCCTCCAAATCAGAGGGCGGGTTGATAAGTCTCATACTTATCATCCTAATTTATTAGCCAAATTAAAAATAAATTAGAATTGGCGAGGACTCGAGACTAAGTCGACATTCGAGTGGACACCAGAGCTAATTAAGGCTGAAGACCTGAAGAGTCTAAGTGTTTAGGTCCTCTCATATCATTTCCTAAAGTTAATAACTTCCAAATGCCTAAGTTCTATTTTCCTAATTTCTTTCTTTTTATATATTTTTCAAATTTTCAAATTTTTTTTTAATTTTATAAGAAACCAAAAGAAATTCGACGGAGTTAACATAATAATTTCAGGAATTGAGTATCCACCCTCCCATGTCTAAAAGATGCAATGTCCTCATTGTAAAAATAAAGAAATAAAAAGGGCAGAGTAAATAGAATATCACCTGAGAGTCGTGAAAATCTGATCAGCTCCTCAGAGAGAAGAGTGTATACACACACACTAAGTTTAATGCCTTCAGCTAGGCATAACATACATACAAAGAAGAAATTGAGAATTCACAACTGCAGGTCAGAATCAAAATAAAAATATTGATCCTAAAACCGGCCAGCAGAAGATGTCCACAGACTTGGACCAGATTATGGTTTATACCCATGCCCCAGGGTCGAGTGGTTCTAAGGTTTTGGATGAAATCACCCAGAACCAAAGGTTGTTAAGCTTGCGGGGTCGGGCCTGCGATTTTCTGGTGTGCAACCCAAGACCAAAATGTTAGACAACGAGTAAAGATGGTTCAATAGCTGTGGTTGTCCACTTAACATCTAGCTCAGAAAAATAATCAGTAATTTCGAGCTTGGGTTACACGTGAAAGATATCGTAAGGGTCCTGGTAAAAAGTTGATGGTTCTAGGTCAATAGGAACCCTTAGATCCAAACCCATTTTCCCCTCAAAATTAACCTCCCAAACTTCCTATCCTCCAACATCAAGTGCTTAGGTTGTGGGACCTCTAGCATACCGTTCACCCCATAAGAATTGATTGAATCTTCTAGTAAATGAGGATTTGAATCCTCCAAGTTAGCCCCAACCGAATCCAAATCTTCAATAATTCGGCTATCAAATGGTTCGTCAGATTCCTGTTGAATCTACGAGTTGCTACACTAATGTATTTGGTTTTGAAAAACCTGTCGTTATAGTTTGAAAGCAAAGAACTCATGTCCAACAAATAAAATTTATACCGGAATAGAAATCCTAGGACGAACTCAAGGAGGCTACGTTGCTCTATATTCGCAATTATATATATATTTTTTAGAGTTTTTGTTGAAAAGCAAAGCGACGTAATTATAATGAAGCAATATTAACAATCAAAATGAGAGAGAGAGAGAAAACATGCACTCAATATTTCTAAATGTTTGCACAATGAAACCAAAGAAGAATTACAATAGAAAGCGGGAAAATGGGAGAGATAAGTTATCCTCCTTGACGATCGCTTGGAGGATGAGCCAGACAAGATGCCACCTTAACAAAGGAGGACGGAGCGGGAAGGAGGTCGAAGCAGGAGAAACGAGAATGGGGCAGCACGTCATCATCGTCGTGGGATCTGCTTCCGAAATGAGAGCGAAAAATTGACTTTATCTCGTGAGGAGCATCTCGGGTGTGGGACAAGCTTCTCTTGAGCTTTGGAGAGGTAGAGGAGAGAAGGGATGAAGATTTCGTATGGAGGAGGTCTCCTTTTATAGTTGCAAGGAATGAGGGCAATTTGATCTTTTTAATCTCAAAACATTAAATCAGGGGTCTTTAGTGATGGATAAAACCGTTGCTAAAGCCCCATCGTGGGTGACGTGCGTCGCCTGCTCGCCTCCCATGCATGAAATGCGCACTCCACGTTCTTCAAATCTCACGATCAGACGGCTTAACTCGCCCCTCGCCACGCCTTCTCATCACACACCTAACACGTGCGATCCTGCATTACGCGCAGGCATGCATAGGCGTGTGATTTGGATTGAGCACTCACGGCCATTGGATCACCATCGGGTGGTCGATCGCGCCCGCACCTCCGTGCCTCAGCGCCTGCTGCATGTGACTCAAACACGTGCCCGATCGCGAGCGAGCGCTCTATCCATTGCGCTACGCACGTGGATGGGCGAGCAGGCCAATCTCTGAGGGCACGATCAGGACCGTTGGATTTAGATCCAATGGTCAAGGCAGCTCTTCAGTTGATGCTTCAGAGAAAGGGGAGTGCCGGTTGAGATGTACTCTCAGCCGTTGGATCTTGATCCAATGGCAAAGATGTGTGGACACTAGCGGCTTCAGTAGTTGAGGGCGGCTATTTGGGCGGCCGAGGTGGTGCTACGTGGTGGCATCTTGGCCGTCCATCTTCTGGATGATGTAAATGGTGCCACGGGTATCGGATTAAGTTGATTTTTGCGCCGTTAGGCTGCGTTCGTCGATCCGAATCCATCCGTCGGGTTGGATTTGTCGTTTAAAGTGTAGATTCACATCATCTTGGCCCTTGATCTTCTAGGGTTCCTCGATCTCTATCTGATGCTACAGGTGTCTGATTAGGGCAATCTTGGAGTCGTTGAACTCCAATCGTCACCCTGATCACATCTGTATGGTTGGATCTTCAATCCAAGGCCCCGATAAAAATTTACCCTATCCCTGAACATAAAAGGAGACAATTAACCTCCAATTTATTCAAACTAATCTAAATGCAAGATGATGCATGTTATGTAATATTTATAGTATGCAATGCAATTCTATGCTTAAGAGCATGCATAAATAGACATCTTATGTAATGTAAACATGTTTACATCACACCCCCATGCGTATCTTTTGCTAGTCCCTAGCAAAAACTATATGCTATTTATAAAAGAATTATTTTGGATTATTTGGACATGAGTTATTTTCAATCATTACTTAGGATCTAAACTTTCGAAGACACAACAGTGCCCGAGTATCTACCAAAATGTAGATCGCCTCGAGACCTCGCCTTATTCAAAGAAGGATTTCTTTTTCTCTTTTTCTTCTTTTCTGATTTTTTTTTGGATTTTCAAGTTTTAAGGTTTAGGAGTGGCTTTCTACGGCCATTCAACTCACCCAAGATTTGATGAGAACCCTAATTTCTAAGCATCTTATTGTGAATGTGATAGACTCGTTGATCGGCAGTTGAAACGGACTTCGGATTTCTACGCCTCTAGGTGACCTTAAAGGGAGAATTCTTCCTAAAGGTGTGTCTTTACAACTGGTAGCTTTCTTTCTACTTTTATTTTTATGGGGTCAACACAAGAGTGAATCTAGTGTATATCTCCCCGGTTTATTCTACTTCTCTGCTTCTTCCCAAGTGTTTTGGAAATTTTCAGTGCATTTATTAAGCTGGGTTCTGGACAACCTGTCGATGAGCTGTTACCACCGACAACTTGCCAACCATACTCGTGTGGCAAAGTGTGGCTTTTTTTTTCTTTTCTCTTTTTATTTCTTTTCTTTTTCACTTTTTTTTCTCCTTTTTTTTTTAAGTAGGTGGCTTTCCTGTTCTAAGATTTACCTAAAGACAACAAAAAGAGAATGGTCCAGTGACTGGGCCCTAAACAACCTACCTATGGGCTGTTACCCAAGATAACTTGCCAACTATATCACCCTAGAAGGTTCATTATCTACCTAATTTTCATTAAAATTGTCGAACGAGTCAGTGCAAAGAAAGTGTGTAGATGCTTAAAACTCAAAGTTCCCTCAAATTAGAGGGTGGGTCGATAAGTCGTGTACTTATCACCCAAACTTATTTTCTTCATTTACAAAAGAATTAAGATTGGCGAGGACTCAAAAAAAAATCCACATTTTAGTGGATACATGAGCCGATTAAGTCCAAAGACCTAAAGGGTCTTTGTGTTCAGATCCTAATGTAATATTTCCTAAGATTGAAAGTCCTAATGTCCAACTATTCCTTCCTAATTCTTTTTTTTTTATGTATACCTAAGAAGAGAAAAACAATTTACATGAGTTTCACAAAGCTAACCAAATGATTCAAAAATGAATCCACCCCCTCATGCCTAGTTGATGCAATGTCCACATTGAGAAAGAGTCATGAAAGAAAGGGTAGAGTATGAAAGATGTTACCTGAATATGAAGCTCGTGTCAGCTTTGTGTCATATGTACAACTACTGAGTTTAATGTCATCAGCTATGCGAAGTGCAGCCAAAGGAGTCACAGAATGGCTAGAGCAACCGTGTCTAAGACGGGTTCTGCAAGAGTACGGTCAATAACAGGCTTCAGACGTTGACCGTTGACTTTAAATGTGTTACCTGTCTTTGGGTCAGAAATCTGAACAGCTCCATTTGGAAAAATCTGGTCAATTATGAATGGGCCATTCCATTTAGATCTAAGTTTTCCAAGAAAGAGCTTAAGTTTAAAATCGAATAACCAGACCTTCTGGTTTGGCTCAAAGCTCTTACAGGAAATCAATTGATCATGTAGAGCTTTGGTCTGAGCCTTATAGATCTTGGCATTCTCATATGCATCATTTCTAAGCTCCTCCAACTCAAATAGTTGGAGTTTCCTGGTCTTCCTAACTAAATTCAGATCTAAATTGCATTGTTTGATCGCCCAGAATGTCCTGTGTTCAATCTCTATGGGTAGATGGCATGCCTTTCCATACACTAAACGAAATGAGGACATGCCGGTGGGCATTTTATATGCCGTACGGTAGACCCAAAGAGCATCCTCAAGCTTTTGAGTCCAATCCTTTCAATCAGGTCTAACCATTTTTTGAAGAATGTTCTTGATCTCCCAATTGGAGATCTCGGCTTGTCGATTCGTCTGGGGATGGTAAGGTGTGGAAATTCGGTGATTAACCTCGTATTTGGCCAACAGATTCTGGAATTGGGCATTAGTAAAATGAGTGCCACCATCACTGATGATGCCTCTTGGAATCCCGAACCTACTGAAGATATTTTTCTTGACAAAATCGATGACCAGCTTGTGTTCATTGGTTTGGGTGGGAATCACCTCAATCCATTTGGACACATAATCAATAGCAACAAGAATGTACTAATGTCCAAATGAAGGGAGAAAGGGTCCCATGAAATCAATGTCCCAAACATCAAAAATTTCAGCAGGAAGAATTGGGTTTAGGGGCATCAGATCTCTCTTAGTTATGCTCTCGAGTGCCTAACATCGAGAACATGACCTTGAGATATCCTGGGCATCATTAAATAAAGACGGCCAATAGAAGCCAGATTGCAAGATTTTTGTAGCCATCTTTTTCTCGGAGAAATGTCCACCACACGCAGATGCATGGCAGAACTCGAGAATACTGTTGAATTCATTCTCTAGTACACATCGACAAATAATCTGATCAGAGCTGATGCAGTACAGTTCAGGGTCCTCCCATAAGTAGTGTTTAGCCTCATATTTGAATCTATCTTATTGTTGCTTGGTCCAATCCTGGGGGATTTTACCAACGGCCAAATAGTTAACAATGTTAGCGAACCATGGGGTGTGGACACCTGAAACTGTAAGAATAGCTTCATCCGGAAAAGTGTTAGCAATCGGAATGTTCAGATGAGAAGAATCACCTAGGAGTCTCGACAAATGATCCGCCACCACATTTTGTACCCCAGTTTTATCCTTGATTTCAAGATCAAATTCTTGAAGCAGAAGAATCCAACGAATAAGCCAAGGTTTAGCATCCTTTTTGGCCAAGAGATGTCACAAGGCCGAGTGGTCAGTATAGATGATAACATGAGACTCTAAGAGATAACCCCTAAATTTTTCCAAAGCAAACACTACAACTACTAATTCCTTTTTAGTAACAGTGCAATTCCTCTGGGCTTCATCTAGAGTTTTTCTAGCGTAGTAGATGACAGAGGGCTTTCTATCAATTTTTTGACCTAAGATAGCCCCGATTGTATAATCAGAAGCGACGGTCATGATCTCAATAGGGGTTGTCCAAATTGGTGGTTGCAATACTGGAGCATAGGTGACTGCCATTTTCAGGAAATCAAATGCCTTTCAACATGATTCGTCGAAAACAAACGGCATTTCTTTGGCAAGAAGATTGCTCAGGGGACGAGCAACCTTCGAGAAAACCTTGATGAATCTTCGATAGAATCCCACATGGCCAAGAAATGATCGGATTTGTTTAACAGATGTGGGAGGAGGAAGTTTAGTGATAGCATCAACCTTAGCTTTATCCTCTTCGATTCCCCGTTCAGAGATTACATGACCCAAAGCGATGCCTTCTTGGGTTATGAAATGACTCTTTTCCCAGCTAAGGACCAATTGTGTTTTGATACATCGCTTAAGGGTCATTTCTAGATTAGCCAAACAAGAATCAAATGATTCTCCGAAAATAGAGAAATCGTCCATGAAGACTTCTATAAACTCTCCCACCATGTCAAAGAATATGGCTAACATACACCTTTGAAAAGTCACAGGTGCATTGCATAAACCGAAAGGCGTCCTACGAAAAGCAAAGGTTCCATAGGGACAGGTGAAAGTAGTTTTTTCCTTATCCATGGGATGGATAGGAACTTGGTTGTATCCCGTGTAGCCATCAAGAAAACAGAAGTACTTCTACCCGGCTAATCTCTCCAGGATTTGATCGATGTAAGGCAGAGGAAAATGATCCTTTTTAGTGGCTATGTTCAGCTTCCTGTAATCAATGCAAACCCTCCAAGAGGAAGCTAAATGAGTTGTGACAGATACTCCCCTCTCGTTAGTCACAATGGTAATCCCGGCTTTCTTCAGAACAATATGCACGGGACTTACCCAGGGACTATCAGAGATTGGATAAATAATTCCTGCATTGAGCCACTTGATTATTTCCTTTTTGACCACTTCTCGCATATTTGGATTTAATCTCCTCTTCATCTAGCGAGAAGGGCGGGATCCATCTTCCAATAATATTCTATAATTGCAGTAAGATGCTCGATCCCCCTGAGATCATGAATGGTCCAACCAATTGCCTCCTTGTGTTCCTTCAGGACCTTGATCAATTTCATCTCTTGCTCCTTTGATAATTTAGCACTGATAATCACACGGAGTGTCTTCTGAGGTCCTAAAAATTGATATTTCAAATTCTCAGGCAATGTTTCAGTTCAAGCTTAGGCGGGTTGATGATTGATGGTAAGGACGATGCCGAAGACTCAAAAAGAGGAAGAGGTTGTGAGTGAACAAAATCAATAACCTCTTCAGAAGATGGCAGGTCAGCCATAGAGGGTTTCAGGTCGAATTCGTCATCAAAGGAGGAACTTTCGATTGAAGAAACCATCAAACAAGTTTCAATGTTTTCATTATCCTCCTCAAGTTCCTCAATAAATTCACAATCCTTAAATTTATTGATCATCTTAAAAATATCTAATTCCATTCATTGATCCCCAAAGGCGATTTCCATGCTACCACTTTCACAATTAATGTTGTCCTTAGTGGTAGCCAAGAACGGACACCCCAAAATGATGAGCGTGTTCCTCAGATTTTCAGGTACATCCATGTTAAGGGCAAGGAAATCTACAGGAAAATAGAAATCCTTGACCTTAACTATAACATCTTCAATAATGCCTCATGGATTTGTGACCGAGTGGTCTGCTAACTGTAGCGTTATTGAAGTTGGCCGAAGTTCACCAAATCTAAACTTCTCGTAAAGAGAAGTCGGAATTAGGTTGATTGATGCACCAAGATCTAAAAGTGCTCTATCAAATGTGTAATCTCTGATGACACAAGAAATCAACGGAGCACCTGGATCTCTCTTTTCCTGAGGGAGGTGGTACAGGATAACAGAACTAGCCTGCTCGGAGAGTACCACCTTCCTCGGAACAGATTCTCTCGACTTACGCTTTTGTGTACATAAATCCTTTAAAAATCTTGCGTATGCCGGTATATGCTTGATAGCATCGAGGAGCGGGATATTGATCTCAACATTCTTAATTATATTCAGAAGACCCTCATTGCTATCAACAGACTTCTTCTTTAATTTGATCAAGGCTTCAGGAAAAGGAACATGAGTCAGATCTTTGGAATCAGGTTCTTGAGCCTTGATTTCTCCTCCATAATTCTCCTCTCTCATCAGGTTCTTCAGGATTCAATAGATCATAATAGTGTGGTTGTGGATCCTGAGTCTGCTTACCACTCCTCAAGGTGACAGAATTTGCAGATGCATAAGAGTTTGGGTCCTGGGGAGAGTTAGAAAAGATTGGTGGGGCTTGATTAGCCAGAAATTGTTGATTTGCAGAAGAAGAAGAAGAGGAGGAACCCGACTCAACCACCTGAGCATGTGTGTGTGGGTCCCTCTGATTTCCGTACCCATGGGCTTGGTTGCCTGGATTCAGAATATTTTGCGGGTTGGGTAGGAGTTGGGATGGTAGAGATCTGGGTTGATGAGAGTTAGCAATGAGCCTGGTCTGCAAGTTGTCCAGCGAGGTTTTCATTTGCTGCATGAGCTGGAACATGGATCCTTGCATCTCTACCATTTATCAGTTCAAATCAGCCTGCCCTATGAGTTGACGGGCATTCCAAATTGGCTGATTCACCTGATTTGGGGGCAACTAAGTATATACTTGACCCTGACCCATTGATCGTTGTGGAGCATAGTTGCCTAGTCAGAATTGGTTCTGTTGCCCCAGGTTCTTCCAATGGAAGCTAGGGTGGTTCCTCCAACCCAGATTATAAGCATTAGAGTAATGTTTGGATCTAACATTCTCTTGTACAACACAAACATCCTCATAGGGTGAGGATGGAGAGAAAGAAAGGGAAGGATTAGAAAAACTGGGATCAAAGGCCCCATATTGGAACCCGTGGGATTCCGAAAAATGCTAACTCACAGGTTGAGCTACATCGAGTTGATTCACGAACTCCCGTCCAGAAGGAGCTCATGAAGAATGGAATCCCGAATTTTGGGATTGAGTGGATCAAGAGTTATTCTTAGAATTTCCAGCCATTCACTCTTCCATTCTCTTCGCAACCAAGTCCACCTTGTCTAGTTTTTTACAATTCAATTCCATATCAAATGAATGAGAGTCATGGACTTTATTGACATTTGATCTAGGCTGCTGGGACTGGTTAAATGTATCCATGGAGGCATGATTGATTGAATTCTCACTCATTTCCTCAAATAAATCGTGTGCACTATCTATGTGTTTATTGAGGAAATTGCCTCCACAAGAACCATCCACATGATTTCTGAGTTGCTTAGTCAACCCATTATAGAAGATTTGCACGAGTTGCCACTTCGGCACCTCGTGGTGTGGACACCTCCGCAATAGGTCCTGGAATCGCTCCCAGGCCACATGAAACTATTGCCCTGACCGCTGGGTAAAGGTAGTGATTGCCTGTCTCAAGGCATTGGTACGTCCGAATGGGAAGAATTTCTTTAGAAAGGCCAATTTCAACTCATTCCACATTGCAATTAGTCTTCTATTGTCCTGTACCAATGCGCGGCCTTAGCCCTAAGAGAGTGGGGGAAGAGCCTCATGATCATTTTCTCTTCGTTTACGTTTCATGCCTTGGTGGTCTAGACCAAAGTGGTCAAGTCCTCCAAGTGCTAAAACGAATCTTCGGAGCCAAGCCCATGATAATGTTTGATCAAGCTTAACACCTGGGGCTTGATTTCTACGTTGTCAGCTGGAATCTGGACACCGGGACATTCCCTATAATTTGAAGGATCACAAAAATCCTTCAAGGGCTGAGCGCCCTACATTCTCTACATTTGTTCCAGCTTCCTTCAAAATTCTTCCTATGGATCTCCATGCAGAGGAGGCTGTTGGTTGGCCATGGGATCAATTTGACCAAAATCCAATTTGCACCTCCTAGAATGCTCTAGTGGTCCTTCCAATGGGGGATTCAATGACCATCTTCCTAGTATAAACTAGGAGAAGTTCGGAAGGACTGGGGATAGGGACCCTGCAGCACAACAAAATAAGGATGTCCTTAAGTGGGGTAGCCTAAGGATCTACTGACTCCTAAAACATGCCTTAAGATTGCAAATGATTTACTCTACTTGCGTCTGCTCAATCCAACTAGTTAGAAGGAGGGACTAGGGAGAAGGTTCTTCCTTCGACTTTCACCTCCGGTTCCTAGTGTACCCCCCAGCCACGATCGTTTGATGCTACTCCCCTAGGTAGACATCAGATTAATCAGTACAAGTAGGCTAACCAAAGACAATCTCAGACTAGGCCCTGAAGAGCGAATCTAACCTTAAGGCCAACGTCTACTCAATTTTATTAAGGCCTAGGATTGTGGTGCTTATGGAATGTGATGGGCCCTTAAAATGAGTTGTGCCCTTAATGATTGATTAAGAATTGGGTAAGTGCATGCACAACCGGGGTTTTCAAGCAAGATTATTTGTGATGAGTGGATTTTAATGTTCAAAACTTGCTTAGGTAGCTTTTAGGGTTTCAAATTAGGTTGATTGCAATCAAGTTTTGAGGCAAACCAGGTTGTCAAACATGGGTGAAGATTTCTTTCCTTTAAAATCAGAAATAAAGTGGAGTGCCTGGGATAGACCTAGATTGAAAACCCTAAAGAAGAGCTACTTGATGAGTTGATTTTAAGTAGAGTGGTGCGACCCAAACAACTCAAACAACTAGCCACAAATGCACCACTAAGTTAGGCATACAAAGATGGTTAAACTAGAATGATTTCTACTCTTTTATGTGTTGCTTTGTGTGTACCAGTTCCACATATTAGAAATCGGTTGAGTAGAAATAAATCAATTAGTTTAAGTGCCTTGAATGTGGGTGTACGTTGTGTGTTTGGTGAAAATTTCCCCACAAGATTATCTTTTTGTTATTTTTTATAAACGAGGGTGAAATGAATGTGAGTGAGAATCCAAACAACCAAATTATTCCTAGGGTTTATGCAAACACCTAAGTTAATTGGAATTTGGATTTAATGTGGCAAATGAAATCTACGGAGGGGGGAAGAATGGGGAGCACTTACAGTTGTCTTCAACTGCACTTTACTCCGGTCTACCGCTTGATGATTCCCTGATGGAGGTCTCTACAAAATAATAGACACTATAGAAAGCAAGTTAGAAAAAAATAAAGTGCATGAAATGCGAAAAGAACATCAAAAATCGTTGCCTCCCCAGTAATGGTGCCAAAATGTTGAATCTACGAGTTGCTACGTAAATGTATTTGGTTTTGAAAAACCTGTCGTTGTAGCTTGAAAGTGAAGAATTCATGTTCAACAAATAAAATTTATACTGGAATAGAAATCCCGAGTCGAACTCAGGGAGGCTACATTGATCTATATTCGAAATTATATATATAGTTTTTAGAGTTTTTGTTGAAAAGCGAAGCGACATAATTACAATGAAGCAATATTAATAATCAAAACGAGAGAGAGAGAGATAAAACATGTACTCAATATTTCTAAATGTTTATACAATGAAACCAAAGAAGAATTACACTAGAAAGTGGAAAATCAGCTACACTAGAAAGTAGGAAAATTCTACTCTAGAAAGTTGTAAAGAAGAATGGGAGAGAGAAGTTATCCTCCTCGACGATCGCTTGGAGGACGAGCCGGATGAGACGTCGCATGGATGAAGGAGGATGGAGTGGGAAGAAGGAGGTCGAAGCAAGAGGAACGAAAAATGGGGAAGCACGTCATCGTCGTCACGAGATACGATTCCAAAATGAGAGCGAAAATTTGATTTTATCTCGCAAAGAGCAACCCGGGTGTGGGACAAGCTTTTCTTGAGCTTTGGAGAGGTAGAGGAGAGAAGGAAGGGATGAAGATTTCATATGGAAGAGGTCTACTTTTATAGTTGCAAGGAATGAGGGCAATTTTGTCTTTTTAATCTCAAAACATTAAATCAAGGGTCTTTAGTGACGGATAAAATCATCGCTTAAGCCCTATCGTGGGCGACGTGCGCTGCCCACTCACCTCCAGCGCATGAAATGCACACTCCACGTTCTTCAGTTCTTAGTCATCCGATCGTGAGATCCCGCGCCTTCTCATCGCATGCCTAGCGCGTGCGATCTCGCGTTACGCGTGGGGTGCGTGGGCGCGTGATCTGGATTGAGTGCTCATGGCAGTTAGATCACCATCGTGCGGCCAATCGCATCCGTACCTCAGCGCCTACTACATGCGACTCGAATGCGCGCTCGATTGCGAGCGAGAGCTCTATCCCCTACGCTACACGTGTGGATGGGCGAGCAGGCCAATCTCTGAGTGCGCGATCAAGACCGTTGGATTGAGATCCAACGATCGAGGCAGCTTTTCAGTTGATTGTTCAGAGAAAGGGGAGTGCCGGTTGAGATGTACTCTCAACCATTGGATAATGATCCAACGGCGGAGATGCGTGGATGCTAACAGCTTCAGTAGTTGAGGGTGGTTGGTTGTGCGGCCGAGATGGCTTCACGTGGTGCCATCTTGGCCGTCCAACATCTGAATGATGTAGATGGTGCCACGGGTGTCGGATTAAGTCGATTTTCACACCGTTAGGCTGCAATCATCAATCTGAATCCATCTGTGCAGTTGGATTTGTCGTTTGAAGTGCAGATTCACACCATCTTGGCCCTTGATCATCTAGGGTTCCTCATCTAGGTGTTTGATTAGGGCGATCTTAGAGTCGTTGAACTCCAATCGTCGCCCTGATCACATCTGTATGGTTGGATCTTCGATCCGAGGCCCCAATAAAAATTTGCCCTATCCCTGAACATAAAAGGAGATAATTAACCTCCATTTTATTCAAACTAATCTAAATGCAAGATGATGCATGTTATAAAATATTTATAGTATGCAATGCAATTCTATGCTTAAGAACATGCATAAATAGACATCTTATATAATGTAAACATGTTTACATCAATTCCTTAAGCCCATTTGTCTCACCAAAATCATCTTCCTTATGATAAAGTGAGACTTCACTGATGGGAACACCATCATAAGCCTTAACTAGCTCATTTTGACCCAATGAAGAGAATAAATGCTCCTACATAACCAACTGAAGGTCATAATTCACTACATAACCTTTCTGAGACAAACACAAGAAACAAGGGGTAAAATTGTAATTTTACCAATGCAGTACACCACAGGTTTTCTCAAGGGCTAAACAAAGGTCAAATGGTCTTAATATGATAACAAGTGGGTTGGATTTGACAGAAAAGGGTTTGTGTCTGCTCTATGAATTAAATGACTTCTTAAAACCTTAAAAACTAGACCTACTTGATTAACCAAGGTTCTGGTTAGGATAAAATTTACTTAAACCCTCTAAAAATCATAGAAAAATACTCTTTAGGGTTTAGTATCTTCAATTTGGCCATTAGAACCCATCTTGACCTAGAATGAGGTCTCAGATAGATATTTGCCCTAATTTGAGTTTTTGCATAAATTTCCCAGTTAAACATAGTCAAACCCAAAATCCAACTTTACCATTGAATTCATTAGGTCCATATTAGGTTTATACCAAAATTTAGACCAAAGGGGCACTCATCTTGACCAAGTTTCAAAAAGGTTCTGTCTGATTACATTTCTACTACTAACTTTCAATAACCCATGCTAAAAGCCCCCTAGCTTTCTCATCATCTCCATAAATAGGTCCCTCCATTATCGCGGAGGAAACCTACTCCGGTGACCTTTGACAAGGCAAATATCCTTGATTGCTTGGAGGATCTCTTCTAAAATTGGAAGGGAGATCCTCTGAGAAATTCCCATCAATATGATCCCATCTCTAAGATCTGATTCCCTCCCAATCTCTCATGTGAACGCATGAGAGATGTGGGTATCTCAACAACTTTCATCGCTGGCGACCTTCCAATCTTGGGAAGCTTGTTTCCCAAGCCCTAACCACCCTTCAGAGACCTATTTAAAGGAGCCCAAGCCTCCCCGACCTCTTCACGCTCTATTTCGGCCGCAAATACCCCGAATTCCTTTGTTCTCCTCATGGCTGTAGGCTCCTCGACGTCAGACGACCTTCCCTACTCCTCCTCCTCGTCTGACCACTGACTAGTCGATCGTTTGCTTTAAAGTCGTTTGCAGTTTAATGTGGTGGAAAAATCGACTAATCAATATTTAAGAAAAACTAACCACTCGCAGAGGAGTGGGTTGAATCCACAGGGAGGCAATGACGTATTAAAATTCGCACCAGTTAAAAATGTTTGTTCGTAGTTAGTTTGGACAAGAATCAAGCCAAAATTGCCTTCAGATTAAGGTTTAAGCAAGAAACAATGCTGAAATAGCAATTCTGAGAAACTAAAGGATATTTTCCGCAATGCAGAATCAATAAAATATGATTAAAAAGTGACTATGGCAGAAAATGTAATTTCTAATTGACGATTTACTGTAGCAAAACAGGGGAATTTTTCCCCTTTGTCTTGCGCGACGAGGAGCGGATGGCCGGGTGCGGGAAGCTCGGAGGAGGTCCCTTGGACCAAGGGCGTCGAATCGGTGGTGGCGGCGAGTCGCGTGGCGGCCGGAGGTGGCCGGATGAGCTCCGGTGGAGGTACTGTAGCAGATGAGCGTGCGCGACTTGTTGGCGTGAGAACTGCCACGCGCTGCTACTGGCGACTCTGCAGGCGCGGGTGGAGGAGGCTACAGGCACGGGAGTGGGTGTGCAAGCTTCAGGCATGGGCGGAGGCGTGAGCGGTTGTGCGGGTCTGCAGGTGCGGGAGTGGCTGCTGCTGCTGGCAGGCGCGGGGGCGAAGGGTTCTGCAGGCGCGGGTGAATGGCTCTTGTCTGCAGGCGCAGGGAAGGGCGGTTGGAGTTCTGCAGCTGTGCGTGGGTGGCTGCTGCTGCTGGCAGGCGTGCGGGCGAAGGTGTACGCTGGTCTACAGGCACAGGAGGATGGCAATGGACTGCAGGCGCATGGAGAGCAGGTCTACAGGTGAGGAGGGTGTGGGCTATTGGAGGTGAGCGAGTGGCTCTGCAGGCACGGGAAGATTGGAGGTGGACTTCAGACGTGTATGCAGGCAGGTGGTCGCAGGTGAGCGGGTAGCTTCAGACGTCCGGGAAATTTCCCGGACGTCTAAAGTTACTGAAAGGGTGGTTGACAGTTGTTGCGGCGGTGGTGGTTGGTGACGATGGCGAGGGAAATGCATGCTAAGGTGCTCACGGTAATGCAGGCGAGCTCCGGATGGCGGTGTGGCCTGTCACACCACACACCCACGGTGGTGGAGACTCGCCACCACAGTAGAGGCCGGCAGTATGGAGTGGAAGAGAGAAGTTCTCTCTGCACAGTGGTGGGTCGGTGGTGGAGGCCTCCCGAGCTCGGCTACCTCCCTCCTTTTGTAGTGGCCTGCACACATTTGAAATCATCCACCCGACCAGATCAACCACATCCGCTCCCCCTTGAATGGGTTATTCACTGCGGCCGTTCGGCGTTGGAGCGACAGCCAGCCTTTCCTGCAAGGAGAAGAATAAAGAAAATAATGTTAAAATATTAGGGCCATTTATATACAGACCCTCAACTTTTATGTTAATAAAAACAATGTACCTAATTGGTTATCTAATTAGATAAATGCCATTCTGAGCTAATTCTAAATGCACTTAAAATATGAATGCAATGCATGGATTTTATAATTAAATTAAAACTATGAATTAATCTATTTACATCCTAATTTATACTAAATAAATGTTAGAATTAACCTAATGTGTAGGCACTTAAATACTTAAATAGCCCACAAGTATGGGCTAATCAAATACCCCCATGCCTAGTTTTTGCTAGTCCCTAGCAAAATTAAGCGCAACCTTGCACTCCAAGTAGACTAGTCAACTCACTTAGCCTTCCTTCAGAAGCATATTAAGTTCAGGTTCTAGACCCAAGGTTCCTAAGTAGTTGCTAAGTTACAGACTAGGTCGGCTAAAGACGAGTTGCAGGCACAAGTTTCCCTGATTTCTGACTCTAACCTAAAGTTTAATGATCCCTAAGATTAAAGCATCCGTGCCTGTGTATTGGTCAGAGTTATTTGAATTAAAGGATTATATATATATATATATATATATATTTTTTTTTTTTTTTATTCTTCTAAGTCTAACCTCAGATCATCTATCAACACGGCCTGTGTCGGATTCATTGTCCCCATTACCATACCTCGAAGGGTGGCTCGCTTTCGATGCTTCGAGATAGCACCGCCCATAACAACCCCAGGAACTCCTGGCAATCAACACTTTGCGATAGTATCGCCTATGGATTTCTTAAGCAAATTCAGGCCTATGGCAATCGGCACTTCGAGATAGGGCCGCCCATGGTACCTGAACCGCGCAATGCGCTTACATGCCCCTAATAGGATGGATATCCTAAGAGACAAGCGCCGAGGAGGTAATATGTTATCATCGCATCCTCAAGGTGAGTATATACTCGACCTCTCCTGCGGCGGGAACTCTTCCAATCAAAATGTGTTTTCAAGCCTCTCTTAAGTCAAAACTAAGAGAACCAAATCTCTTTTCACAAAGACAGAAATTAAGTTGATTACCAGACCAAGTGTGTGAAATTTGGATGCTTGGGTTACAAGGACCCGTAAACCAAAAGGTAGAATAAGAATCCAGGTACTACCCCACCTTTTAACTCAAACCCTAGCTTCCCTTCCTCAACCTCTTGTGGAATGGTCCACAACTTAACTCCTACTTAAGTTTTTAAGTCCACAAAGGACCCTAAAGGTCTAACGCTAGCAACTCATTTAGCTTCTAAAGTTTGACCCTAGAATTAATTTAGTCTACCCTAGAGTTCTGATTTGCTTAAGAATGCAAGATCTATCCAGTTAAGCTCAAAACCTTTTTTTTTTTTCTTTTTCTCTCTTCTTTTTTTTTTTTATATGCTATAAACAAAATGCCTCAGGCCCTCTCCCCCATGCCTGGTTCAAACAATGTCCTCATTGAAAACAAAAATAGCTAAAGGAAGATATTACCTGAGGCAGAGAATGGTAGGAGCTAAGGCTCCTCAAGAGTGACTTCGTCAATCAGATGGCCATCTAAAGTTATGTACGGTTTTATCCGTTCACCGTTGACGATAAAGGGAGTTGCTGAAGAGGAAGGATTTTTGATCTCCACAGCTCCATGGGGGACTTAACTTCCCAGGAAAAAGCTTAAGTCTGGAATTGAAAAGCCAGACTTGTTGGTTGGGTTCAAAGGTCTTTCGAAGAATAAACTTGTCATGCAAGACCTTAGTTCTTTCTTTATAAGCTTGAGAGGTGTCATAAGCATCATTCCTCAGCTCCTCAAGCTCACTTAATTCTAGAAATCGTGCCTTACCTACCTTCCCTAAATCCATGTTAACACTTCGAATAGCCCAAAGTGCTTTTTGTTCCAACTCAACAGGTAAATGGCATGCTTTTCCATACACAATCCGAAAGGGAGAAGTACCCAAATGGGTCTTATAGGCTGTTCGATAAGCCTACAAAGCATTATCGAGCTTTTGGGACCAATCTTTCCTATCAGGTCTAACAGTCTTTTCCAAAATATTTTTTATCTCCCTATTTGATACTTCAACCTGGCCACTTGTCTGAGGGTGGTAAGGGGTAGCAACCTTGTGAGTCACTCCCAAACTCTTAATTAACTGATTGAAGTGGTGGTTTCGGAAATGAGGACCCCCATCACTTATAATAGTCTTGGGGCAGCCGAAACGGGATATGATATTGGCCTTCGCAAATTTCAAAACCACAGAGTGGTCATTTGTGCATGTAGGAATGGCCTCTATCCATTTAGTGACATAATCAACTGCCACCAAGATATATTCAAAACCATGGGACGACGGGAAGGGGCCCATAAAGTCAATTCCCCACACATCAAAAATTTCAACAGATTGAAAAGGATGTTGAGGCATTTCATTTTTCTTCCCAATCGTCTCAGTCCGTTGACATCTACTACAGGCCTTAACAAAATTATGAGAATCCTTAAATAAGGAAGGCCACCAAAAATCGGACTAGAGAACCTTAAAAGCAGTTCTCTTAGCACCAAAGTGTCCTCCACAATGAAGTTCATGGCAAAAACTCAGCACACTTTGTTGTTCTTCCTCAGGCACACAACGTCTCAATACTTGGTCTTGTCCAATTCTAAATAATTCTAGCTCTTCCCAATGAAAATATCTTGCTTGAGAAATGAATCTGTTTCTTTTCTGCTCATCCCAAGAGCCAGGAGTTTGTCCAGTGACCAAGTAATTTACAATGTCTGCATACCAAGGTAAAGTTGGTGTTACCGCCATCAGAGTTTCATCGGGGAATGTCTCGCGAATGTCTTCAGAAATAGAGTCGTTAAGAGGAAGACGAGACAGGTGGTCAGCCACAACATTTTCTACTCCTTTCTTTTCACGTATTTCCAAGTTAAATTCTTGAAGGAGTAAGATCCACCAAATCAGACGTGGCTTAGAATCTTTCTTAGCAATGAGTTGTTTCACTGCTGCATGATCAGTAAAAATAACCACCTTAGACCCAAGTAAATAAGACCTAAACCTCTCCAGAGCAAAAGCTACAGCAAGTAATTCTTTTTCAGTGATGGTGTAGTTTTGCTAAGGTTCAGTTAAAGTCTTGCTTGCATAATGCAGCACATGAGGTCTTCCCTCCACCCTTTGTCCAAGGACTGCTCCCACTGCATAATCCGAAGCATCACACATAAGCTCAAATGGGAGTGTCCAATAAGGAGCTTGGAGAACAGGCGCAGAGATCAAGGCCTCCTTTAGAGTTTGAAAGGCCTCGGCATACTTTGAATCAAAACTGAAGGAAGATTCCTTCCACAATAAGTCACAAAGTGGCCTAGAAATCTTACTAAAATTTTTAATAAAGCGCCTATAAAAGCCAGCATGGCCCAGAAAGGATCTAATCTGTTTGACATTCGTAGGTAATGGAAGTTTGGAAATAGAATCAATCTTGGCTTTATCTACTTCCAAGCCTTGCTCGGATACAACATGCCCAAGTACAATTCCTTTCTGTACCATGAAGTGACTTTTCTCCCAGCTGAGGACTAAACCAGTGTCCTTACATCGTTTCAACACATTCTCCAGGTGCAAGAGACACTGGTCGAAAGACGAGCCATAAATAGAGAAGTCATCCATAAATACTTTGACATACTCATCAATCATGTCCGAAAAGATAGACATCATACACCACTGGAAAGTTGCAGGGGCATTAGATAATCCAAACAACATACGACTGAATGCAAAAGTACCGTAAGGACTCGTGAATGTCGTCTTTTCCTGATCATCAGGAAAGACTGCCACCTGATTGTACCCAGAATATCCATCGAGAAAGCAATAATACTTATTCCCTGCCAATTTTTCGAGAATTTGATTAATAAAAGGCAAAGGAAAGTGATCCTTCTGGGTAGCAGTGTTCAACTTGCGGTAATCAATACAGACCCTCCATCCAGTTGAGGGTCTAGTGACAACTTGTTCACCTTGGTCGTTGAGTTCCACAGTAAAGCCTGCCTTCTTTGGCACCACATGAATGGGACTGACCCATTTACTATCAGCAATGGGATATATGATCCCAGCGTCCAACCACTTCAGGATTTCCTTTTTTACAACCTCTCTCATATTAGGGTTCAGACATCTCTGCATGTCCCTAAAAGGCTTGATGGAATCATCAGTATAAATGTGGTGCATGCAGAGTGTAGAGTCTATACCCTTAATGTCAACAATGCTCCAAGCAATAGCTTCCTTGTGCCTAGACAGTCATTCAATCAAGGCTCCCTCCTGTGCCTCAGATAACACAGCCGAAATGATAACAGGGAGCGTATCATTGGCACCAAGGAAAACATACTTGAGAGTGTCAGGGAGGCGTTTCAACTCAAGGTTGGGGGCTTGTATGGTTGAGGGTTTCATAATAGATGTCCCCATCTCAGGTAGCAAATCTACCTTCGGCGAAAATGATGGGGGAAGAGACTCAGCAGAAACTCCTAGCAATTCCTCTACTTCTAGTATATCCCCTTCACATTCCTCCAAGAGATGGGAATGCTCATTTAGCATGACATACTGAAGGGAGTCATCACATAACATTGCAGGAGTTGCCTTTTCAATCAGGTCATCTATCACCTCAACTTGAGAACAATCCTCAAGTCTGGCTTGTTTGTAAGCATCAAACACATTAAGCCGGATTTTCCTGTTCCCAAAGCCCATTTTCAATGCCCCAGTATTGCAATTAATTTAAGCATGGGAAGTTGCAAGGAAGGAGTGGCCCAAAATGATGGAGGGTTTGGTTGGCTTGTTGGTAGGGTCAGTGTCCAAAACTAAGAAGTCAATGGGAAAGAAGAAATCCTCCACTCTTACGAGGACATCTTCCAAAATTCCCCATGGTGTCTTAAGTGATCGATCAGCAACTTGAAGGATTACAGGGCTTGGCTTCAGATTGCCTCCCCCAAGTTGTTCATACACGTAGCTCGGAAGGATGTTCACCCCCTCACCCAGATCAAGTAGAGCCTCATCAATTTTTAAGTCACCAATAACTACAGAGATGTATGGGGCTCCTGGGTCCTTAAGTTTCGGGGGTGTTTCATGTTGAAAAATTGAGCTAACAGAATCAGGCAGGGCAACTTTTGATTGGACCTATTTTCTAGATTGCTGCTTTTTCGTGCAAAGGTCCTTTAAGAAGTGGGCATAAGACGGAATCTGCCTGATAGCTTCAAGCAAAGGTAGGTTAATCTGCACTTGCTTGAAAGTTTCCATAATCTCATTCGTCTTATCTTTGGCTCCAGATGAGCCAGCAGAAGTCTGCCCAAAGGTGGATAAGCACTCTGGAAAAGGCACTCTCGATCTCTGGGTGGAACGGGGGCAACTTCTTCCGGTGAGGTGATTTAAAGCGGAGAAGATTTGGGCAAATCTTCTCCGGTGGGGGTGAAAGTCGGGGTGGATGGTTTTTTAGGGGGTGGGACTATATTAGCATCGGGTTTGGAAATTTCTTTCCCACTCCTCAGAATAGTCACCACCTGAGCATGCTCCCTAAAGGCAATCCCTTTTCCTTTAGGATTTTCCTCAGCAGCACTGGGAACTTCCCAGTCTCCCTCTATCTAACGGCCTCAACAAGGTGTCCAATTTGTGATTTCATCTCATGTATAGCCTTGTCATGAGATTGGATGATGGCACTTTGACTTTCTTGCATAGTTTT
Source organism: Thalassia testudinum (assembly GCA_037157565.1). Classification (NCBI taxonomy): domain Eukaryota; kingdom Viridiplantae; phylum Streptophyta; class Magnoliopsida; order Alismatales; family Hydrocharitaceae; genus Thalassia; species Thalassia testudinum. Next base: position 69,691,754 of record JAZHRO010000003.1, on the reverse strand, counting down.
CAACATCGCCTTCAATTCATCCATCTCAGAGGTTTTAGGTTGGGCAACGGTCTGAGGTTGGTTCATTTGATGGTTTTGAAAGGATTGTGGTTTGTAATTCCCTGAATTTGGGACATTTCCTTGTCTCCATGAAAAGTTTGGGTGGTTCCTCCATCCCTCATTATAAGTGTTGGAGAAAGGATCATTACGAGGTCTTGGATGGAACCCTTGAGCGGCATTCAAATCCGCTTGTACAAGCTCAAGGAATTGGGAGGCTAACTAGCAATCCACAGTGGCGTGTGTATTGCCTTGACAAATTACGCATTCGGAAGCTTGGGATGTGGAGGTGTTAGGTACGAATGAACTCGGCTTCGACATAAGCCTTTCCATGTTTTGATTTAATAATTGAATTTGATAGGCTAAATTCTGGGTGCCCCTTGCTTCATTCGCCTCCAACTTTCTTTGCATGAGAGTGGGCTTTCTATCCATGTAGGTAGAATTCAAGTGAATAGAATTCTCACTCAAAGTATCAGATAAGTTCCAAGCTTCATCCTCAGTCTTAGATAGAAAGGTTCCTGCACAGGCACCATCCACAGTTTGCCTATGCGAATCATTAAGTCCGATGTAGAACCTTTCAACCAGTTGCTATTTAGGCACCTGGTGATGTGGGCGAAGTCTCAGCAAATCGTTAAAGTGCTCCCACGCATCATGGAATGCTTCCCCATCCTTTTGAGCAAAAGTCATAATTTCCCTCCTAAAGTGATTTGTTTTGCTCATGGGGAAGTACTTCCTCAAAAACTCCTTCTTCAGGGCATCCCAAGTATTTATATTATCAAGGGTGTGATACCAATACTTGGCTTTGTCCTTTAGAGAGAAGGGAAAGAGTGTCCGCATTTGAGCGTCACCAGTAACGCCCTGCAGCTTCACTATGGAACAGACCTCGGTGAATTCCTCAATATGCCTGTAAGGGTCTTCCCTAGTTGTACCATAAAAGGAGGGTAGCAAGGATATGGTATTACTTTCGATCTCATATGGATTGTCCCCTCCAGGTCTATGTAGTGCTGGGCCAGCTTGATTGGTTGGGATGAAATATTCCTTAAGGCTCCTTTGACCGGCCATTTCTACCCTTGGAAGGTCTCTTCTAAGGATTCTTTCAGGTTCAGGATCAAATACAAGTCTCCTAAGAGAACGCCTACCAAGCATGCACTACAAACACAATTCAAAAGGACTTCTTTGGTCTTTACAGATTTAGGCTTTTGACTTTAGTTAAAATTGTAGGTGACAAAACAAGTTGCCCAATCAATTACGCACCTATTGCCAACCTATGGCTCACCTAAGAAGACCTAGTTGGAACTTAGGTATTCTTCCCTAAATCTCAAATGGTCAAATAAATCCAAAGACGGAAGATCGAGGGATGCAAGTAGGCTTAAACCTTCCTTTGAAGCTGTGCTTTCGCGATGCTTCTTAACTACCCCCAAAAATCCGTAACAGGGTATCCCCCTCTTTGGACTTGCAAAACCTTTGATCTCAAGTTCCGAACACTTCAGAATCCAACGAAAGGAGGGCTCTTGTCCTAGTATTTCCAAACCTAAGGAGTGTCTAGAAGCGTGCCGTGGTGCAAGTGAAATAAGTGTGCATACACCGTAAAAGATTTTGAACTTTGAATCGCACGCCAAGTTTGAAAATCAAATCCTTGGTTTTTAAAATGTCCTTCCTTTAATTAGTCCTTTTTCTAAAAAAATGTGATCACTTGTTAGATTTATTCAGTACAGATTAGGTGGTCTTCGCATTAAATCCCAAATGCAATGCGTGATCAAAAATAGGATGCAAAGTAAGAGAATGCGTACCTTGCCTCCAGCGATCTACGATGCAAGAATGCACGCAATGCAGAGAAGTAAATCTAGAAGCTACTCATACAGACCTAAATGGTTCATCTTAGGGCAGGCAACTTCTAGCAGGCAGCTCATTTTTTTTTATTTTTATTTTAGAACTACTTATGCTCAAGCAAAAAAAAGTAATAAAAAAACCTAAATCTAAATAAAAGGGAACAGACTCCCAAAAATTACCCAACACGGGCCCAAAACAAAATCGGGGAACAGACCCCTCAAAATATGCCCCAGAATAATGGTTTCAAACTATCTGCAATGAAAAATTAAGTCTACAGTCCTAATTCTAGTCTAATTAAACTAGAGACTAAATACAATGGTGTTCATCGCATCCTCGTCCTTCTCCTCCTTTCAAAATTGCTCGTCCAATTCTCCTCTGGCGACGTCCAGGATCGCCTCTCGCAGTGGCTGATTCTTGCACAAATTTTCTCTCACAGAAAAGAAAATAATAAATGGTCAAATCACTGTGTAATTGACAAATAATTAAAATAAAAACAAGAGAAATTATTGCGTCTGTTGCCTCCCCAGCAACGGCACCATTTGACTAGCCGATCGTTCATTTTAAAGTCGTTTGCATTTTAATGTGGTGGAAAAATCGACTAATCAATATTTAAGAAAAAATAACCACTTGCAGAGGAGCGGGTCGAATCCACAGGGAGGCAATGACGTATTAAAATTCGCACCAGTTAAAAATATTTGTTCGTAGTTAGTTTGGACAAGAATCAAGCCAAAATTGCCTTCAGATTAAGGTTTAAGCGAGAAACAATGCTGAAATAGCAATTCTGAGAAACTAAAGGATATTTTCCGCAATGCAGAATCAATAAAATATGATTAAAAAGTGACTATGGCAGAAAATGTAATTTCTAATTGACGATTTACTGTAGCAAAACAGGGAAATTTTTCCCCTTTGTCTTGCACTACGGGGAGCGGATGGCCAGGCGCGGGAAGCTCAGAGGAGGTCCCTTGGACCAAGGGCTTCGAATCGGTGGTGGCGGCGAGTCGCGCAGCGGCCGGAGGTGGCTGGACGAGCTCCGGTGAAGGTGCTGCATCCGGTGAGCGTGCGCGGCCTGTTGGCATGAGAAGTGCCGCGCGATGCTGCTGGCGGCTATGCAGGTGCGGGCGGAGGCGTGCGGGGTTGTGCGGGTCTGCAGGTGCGGGGGTGGCTGCTGCTGCTGGCGGGCGCGGGGGTGAAGGGCTCTGTAGGCGTGGGTGAATGGCGCTTGTTTGCAAGCGCAGGGAAGGGCGGTTGGAGTTCTGCAGCTGTGAGCGAGTGGCTGCTGCTGGTGGGGGGCGTGCGGGCGAAGGTGTGCGTTGGTCTGTAGGGGCGGGAGGATGGCGTGGACTGCAGGCGTGTGGAGAGCAGGTCTGCAGGTGAGGAGGGTGTCGACTGTTGGAGGTGAGCGGGTGGCTCTGCAGGCGCGGGAAGATTGGAGGTGGACTTCAGATGTGTATGCAGGCAGGTGGTCGCAGGTGAGCGGGTAGCTTCAGACGTCCGGGAAATTTCCCGGACGTCTTAAGTTACTGAAAGGGTGGTTGACGGTTGTTGTGGCGGTGGTGGTTGGTGACGACGGCGAGGGAAATACACGCTAAGGTGCTCACGGTAATGCAGGCGAGCTCCAAATGGCGGTGTGGCCTGTCACACCACACGCCCACGATGGTGGAGACTCGCTGCCACAGTAGAGGCTGGCAGAGTGGAAGAGAGAAGTTCTCTCTGCACAGTGGTGGGTCGATGGTGGAGGCCTCCCGAGCTCGGCTGCCTCCCTCCTTTTGTAGTGGCCTGCACACATTTGAAATCATCCGCCCGACCAGATCCACCACATCCGCTCCCCCTTGAATGGGTTCTTCACTGCAGCCGTTCGGCATTGGAGCAGCAGCCAGCCGTTCCTGCAAGGAGAAGAATAAAGAAAATAATGTTAAAATATTAGGGCCATTTGTATACATACCCTCAACTTTTATGTTAATAAAAACAATGTACCTAATTGGTTATCTAATTAGATAAATGCCATTCTAAGCTAATTCTAAATGCACTTAAAATATGAATGCAATGCATGGATTATGTAATTAAATAAAAACTATGAATTAATCTATTTACATCCTAATTTATACTAAATAAATGTTAGAATTAACCTAATGTGTAGGCACTTAAATACTTAAATAGCCCACAACTATGGGCTAATCAACCACCATACCTGCGGCAGATCCATCTTCCCTAACTTCATCCACGTCTCGCCCTACCAGTAGGCGCTACTCACTCTTCATCGTCGCCGATCCCACCTCACGAAAGCCGCCTTCGTCTCCGGCATCGGCCATACTAGACCCGACGCCCTCACTCGCCCCCTTCGTCCCATGATCTCCTAGATAAGTTCCATCTACTTTCTTTGCACATTTATTCCACCTCAACTCAACCACTACTACCTATCGCATCTCCATCTCTTCCCTCTCTGACCACCAAATCCGGAAAGGCCATCCCACCTCCATAGGCCACCACAACCCTCTTCGACAAGCCCACAGGCCTCGCCTCACTTCACTGATCCCTTCCCCTCACTTCACTCACCACGCCACTCACCCAAACACCTCCCCGAGCACACCCACTCACTTGCACACAGTGTGCCCTAAGCACACACTAGCAGGTGCCCATGAGCCATGCCAACACCTCCAGCACATCTGCTGCACTCCAGTGAAATTTCCTGAACGATTTGACATGGCCATGAGGCCATTCTTGTGTTTTCAGGTAGCAGGCCCCATCCGCCATCGGTGCAAGCTTGAAGCTTGCTCGCAACCGCTCCAGGCCTTACTGCTCCAGGTGCTGCTACCCCAGGCTCCGAGAACTTACTTCGTGCATGCCCTCAAGCCCTCAATTGGAGTCAAAGGCCTTCGTAGCAGCTGCAATTTGAAGCTCAACCTCTGGTATAGGCGCGGACGAAGAGCAGGCGCGGATAGTTCCACCTCAGATACGCAAAAGCGCCTGCACTAGAATAAAGTGAAAAGGTGTTGTAAGCTGTTCGCCTCAGATCCATGGGGTGAGGTCCCACTCACTCGACCCGGTCTCGTCCATGACACGCCCCCGTGGACCTGGCCTGACCTAACCCGACCTGCACTCCTCGCCTACTGCTGCACGCCTGTGGGCCTGGTCCCAGGTATGCACCAGACTCGGTTACCCAAATTCCTGTGTGGCTCTAGAAGAGCAAATCCTAAGAGAGAAAGTGAGGAGAGTCTTGCTGGTAGGGGTAGGGTTTTGCTATAGGGTTCTCCGGCCGACACTTAGTCGCAGTCTGAAGAAGAAGAGGAGGCTAGAGGAAGAAGCTGAAGAAGAGGAGGCCAGAAGAAGAAACGAGTAGGACGAAAGGCTTAAGTCATAGTAGAAGGAAGCCAAGGCAAAAGAAATAGAAAAAAAGGAAGAATAAGGAGAAGCAAAGACAGAAGATAGAGAAAGCTAAGGGCAGAAGAAGCCAAGGGAAAAAGAAGAAAGAAAGAGAATAAGCAAAGTACAGAAAGAGAAGGAAGGATCAGACACTTTAAGTCGTCTGATTCCTTCATCACACGACAGATTCTAGTTTACATTGCATATTCATACAATGAATTACTTGGTGATATTGTAGGAGTATTTGGTGATCTAAATCACCATTTTACTCCCATATTTTTGCACTCTGATACTGATATTATTGCATACTCTTTTAATTCTGAATTGTGATCTTGATTTCTAAATAGCAATTTGCTTCTGTGTTCGACCTCGAAAATCTTTTTGAGTAATAAAATTTGTATTTATTTTGAATGCTATTTCGGTTGTACGACAACGCAACACTTTTTAAACGTCGACTTAGCGTGATTAACATTTTGGTGCCATTGCCAGGGAGAAATTGGCAATTTAGAATTCTTGATTACAATTTTTGATACAGATACTAACTTTCTATATCGCTTTTGTTGTGGTTGTTTCAAGGAGAAGATACATTGAAGAAAATCAACTGCACAACAAGCACACTAGGGGTAAGTAAATTTTGATTCCTCTCTTTCTTAAGCCCTTCATTCTGAAAAGAAAAACAAGGATAAAATCAACTAGGGCTACTTGCTTTTCATTCTTAGCTAATTCATCAAGTTGCCTGATTTGATTTCAACAACAAAAACTGATTTGTGCACCCTTTTAAGGTAACTAGGGCTATCACTTTCTTATTTGAGCCCTAGATACCACATTTGGCAAACTAAATTGGACAAAAATTAGAGCCAATTAAGGATTCCAAATTAGGATTTTTAGAGACACACTTGCATAATCAAGAATCAACTTTTCCAAATGATGTGTGCCTAAGCCTTGGTTGAATTGATCTATCCAAGCAAACCCTAAAAATCAAGCTCTTATTCTCACTTGAATCCTAAAAGAGCGACCTAAAACTTCTCAAATGGCAAATAGGTGAAGTTGACTCACCTTGTTTGGTCAACCAACCTTTAAATTAGGTCACTTTTTTCACTCAATACATCTAAAGTTCAAGTGAAATTCTAAGCACCTTTGCTATTAAATAAAATTGGTACACTTAAGAGGTCAAGTCCCCATTCTGGTCTACCTGGAACATCAGTGACAAGAGAGGTCGGGTGGGGGAAGCCCTGTAACTTATGGGGGCACTCTACCGTGTAGGGGTCATTACGGGACTCTCCCTATCTGGTTGCCCAGGTATCTCCCAGGTGGATGGCTTTCTGACTAAGGGGTATCATCTGCCCCAAACCTCTATAGTCATCCAAATTTTTTGGGTGTCTTGATTGGATCCATCACATTCTATCCTCGTCCAGACCATCGGTGCATGTTCAGTAGGAGGTCCTTAAGACCATCCTTGTGGCCTCCTTTAGTCATTCACTCTCGCCGAGGCTAGGCCTCAACTTCCATGTTTGTGTAGCAGCCCCATCACATAGACATCACTTCTGACTCATTTGAACCTAATTCTCCTTCATCCAAAATCATGGCACAACCTGCAGAAGAAGAGAATAACCTTAAGAACCAACTTCAGCGCCATAATGATTTATTCCAAGACTTTGTGAATCCACCGCAGCATCCTATGATGCAAGATCATTACATCCTGCTGCGGTGCGATCAAATCTCGATTCCAAATCCCTACTGGAGGTCCTGATTCTGAACTCAAGCCCAACATGATTCATGCTATTCCAAAGTTGCATGGGCTCAATTCCGAGAATCCTTTTCAGCACATCAAACAACTCAAGCATCTGGCCCAGATCTTCGGGTCAGATGTCCAAAATCAAGATATTCCTCTCATGAAGATGTTCTCCTTCTCTCTCATGGACAATGCAGTTCACTGGTATCAGACTCAAATGCGTCCAATCAACACATGCGTTGAACTACAATCCGAGTTTCTTAAAAAGTTCTTCCCAGTTGGTCGAACGAATGCTTTCTGACACCAGATCACACATTTCACACAGTAGCTTGGAGAACCACTTCACGAAGCATGGGATCGTTTTCGAGATCTCATGCGAAAATGCCTCCACGGAGTTCCTAAATGGGAACAAGTCCAGTCTTTTTACCAGGGACTCCATGAAGATATCCGTTTATTCATCAATGCAACTTACGGAGGAAATATCATGGGTCAACACAAAGAAACTGTATGGTAGATTCTCGAAAATATGTGCTAGAACTCCATCAATAATGACTCCATGTGCTTATTCGACCGAATGAATGCCCGTGCATCAACGAATCCAAGGGGAGCACATGAGACGCAGGGCCTATCCTCATCTGTCGACTTGGAATTGATGGCCAGTCATTTGGACAAGGTCTCTATCATTGAGAAGAAGCTGGATTAGCTAACTCAACATCTGCAGTGAGCCACCTCTATGTAAAACCTGTTTGCATAGCCGCCCTCTGGGAGGGAAGCTGTGCATAACATCTATCACCGATCTTCTCAGGGGATGGACCCGTATCCACCCCCGTCTGACTCTAGGGCCAGAGGAAACTCCAACCTTGCCTACTCCAGTTAGGGGAACTCTAAACCCTCGTACTCTAACTTTTCTGAGGTTCCTCAAACCTACGAGGGCCTCAATGCCATCCAGAATGATCCATTCACTAATACTTATGACCCTGGATGGCAGAATCATCCTAATTTCCTATGGGCGGGAAATAATTAGAATCAAAGACCACCATATCAACCCTGTCCACAAGCTCCTTGTCCATATCAGCCACTTTAGCCACGACGCAATCCCACCTATCAACCTGGGCCAACTCAAACAGATTAAATGACTCTTATCCTTCACACTCTAGCTAACATTCAAAAGATGAATGCAGCTATGCAGAAACAGCACAAAGACAAGATCACAGAGGTTCACAATCAACTAGCCCCGATGATGAATTCTCGCCAACCTAGCACACTCCCTTCGCAACCTCTGTCAAATCCGAATAACGTGCCAAACCAAAGGTGCATTATGAACCCAAATCCAAGCCAAGCCCACATGATTTATCAAGCCCCTTCTGCCTTATCACTTGACAGAATGGAAGCTTCGACATCATACTCGGGATTTCAGCAACAACCACCTATCTTACCTACACCAAACCCAAACTAGGCAGGACTAAATTCAGTAACAACTCATAGTGGCAAAGCAACACAGGATCCACCTTACCCAAGCCACTTATAGCCTGATAGCGCTAACCCAAGCCTAAGGATAGTCAGCCAGGATACCCCTGTCCTAGATCAAGAACCTAGACCTATTCTAGAGGAACCATCCAAGGTTCCATTTCCCAAGGCCTTGACCAAGGGAAAAAGGACAACCAAACCCGTTGCACCTGAGGAGGATCTGGTCAGGCTCTTTGAACAGGTCCATATAAACATCCCCTTGATGGATACGATTCACCACGTACCAGCTTACACATGATTCCTGAAAGACATGTGTACACCTAAGTGTAAGCCGCAAACCAAAAGTGGGAGCCCAATTTTATTCTCGGAGAAAGCCAGCTTTGTCATTTTGAGTAAACTCCCACCTAAGGCAAAAGACTCAGGTACTCCCCTGATTTCTTATACAATTGGTGATATCCAATTTGATAGAGCATTATTGGATCTAGGAGCCTCCATAAACCTAATACCTACATCCCTACTTGACCATCTTGAGGAATCTTAGCTCAAACTGACAGAGGTGACATTACAGTTGGCAGATCGATCTGTTAAGCCACCTAAAGGAGTTCTTAAAGATGTCATTGTTAGGGTTCGGGATTTCTATTTCCCGATGGACTTCGTAGTCTTGGATATGGATGCTTCAGAAAATCTGAAAATTACACCAACCATACTAGGGTGACCCTTTTTGGCCACTACTAGGGCCAACATTAATTGTGAGCGCCTAATTGAATTGAAATTTGGGAACCAAACATTAAAGATTGACATCTTTAAGGACCAACAAGGGATTAATTGTGAAGTTATAGAATAGATATGTGATATCAAGGCTATGATTGATGATCCGTATATTGAGGAAAACCGAACTTAACCTAGACACACCCATGCTCCTTCCCTTGCTCCCGACACCCACCCTGAACCACCCACTACTGCTGATAACATTGTTTTGGAACTTAAGCCTCTTATCAATCATCTAAAGTACATCTTTGTGGGTTCCAATCAGATGTTTCCTGTGATTATCAATTTCAGACTCACACCTAATCAAGAATCTCGTTTGATTACTATTCTCTAGCAACATCGAAGAGCCATTAGATGGACTCTCATTGATTTGACTAGCATCAACCCCTCTTACTGCACACACCGCATCTATACTGAAGAGGGCACACGACCTTCCCATGAAATGCAGAGACGTCTAAATCCTAATCTGTAGGAATTCGTGAAAAAGGATATCATCAAGTGGTTAGATGCTGGGATCATCTACTCGATCTCCAATAGTCAGTGGGTGAGTCCAATCCAGGTTGTGCCTAAGAAGGCAGGACTCACCATGATCACGATTGAAGCTGGAGAAATCATACCGACCCCTGTGGCGAATTTGTGGAGAGTCTGCATTGATTACAGAAGACTCAATATCTCAACAAAGAAGGATCATTTCCCACTACTGTTTATTGATCAGATCCTCGAGAAACTAGCGGGAAATAGATTCTTCTACTTTTTGGATGGGTACTCCACTTATGACCAGGTGGCAATCCATCCTGAGGACCAAGAGAAGACACTTTCACCTACCCCTTCGGGACATATGCATTCTGAAGGATGCCTTTCGGTCTTTGCAATGCACCCATTACTTTTCAGTGGTGCATGCTTGCCATATTCTCAGATATGGTAGGTGATTATCTAGAAGTCTTCATGGATGACTTCTCAGTGTTTGGCGAATCATTTGACGATTGCCTCCTACACTTGGTCCTAATCCTCAAGAAGTGCATTGACATAAATCTGGTTCTTTCCTGTGAAAAAAGCCATTTCATGGTGCCTGAAGGAATTGTCCTAGGGCATCTCATCTCAGAAAAAGGCATCCAGGTTGATTGAGCCAAGGTGAATCTGATTTCCAAACTCCCTATGCCTAGCTCGATCAAGGACATTCGATCTTTCCTGGGGCACATCAGTTTTTACTGTCGATTCATTCCTGATTTCTCGAAAATCGCGTGCCCCTTGACTAATCTATTATCTAAGGATGTTCCTTTCAAAATCTCCAAGGAATGCACTCAAGCATTTGAAATCCTACATGATTGAGTCACCCAAGCCCCGATCCTGTAGTCCCCTAATTGGTCTCAACCCTTTAAGATCATGTGCGATGCATCTGATTTCATTGTAGGAGAGGTACTTGGGCAGAAAATTGATGGGAAACCCATGGTCATCTACTATGCTAGCAAGAAACTTGACGAGGCTCAGCGTAACTACATAGTTATTAAGAAAGAGATGCTAGTAGTAGTATTTTCCTTGGAAAAGTTCAGATCATATCTTTTAGGTTCCCATGTTGTCATTTACTCTGATCACACAGCTATGAGGCATCTCCTTGCGAAGAAGGATGCGAAACCTTGACTAATCCGTTGGATCTTGCTGTTGCAAGAATTTGACCTCGACATTCGTGACAAGGCGAGAAAACAGAATGTGGTAGCTGATCACTTGTCCAGCCTTCCTTTTGATATTATTGGCCCTTCTGGACCCATTACGGAACATTTTCCTGATGAGCACCTCCTGACTATCAGTGCAGGGCTTCCATGGTTTGCTGATCTAGTAAACTGCCTAGCATCACGTCAGATCCCGTCCGATTGGCCGAAGGCCAAGAAAGACAAATTATTTTCATATGCCAAGTACTACTTTTGGGAAGACGCATATCTTTTCCGCATCGGTGTTGATCAAATCATTTGACGATGTGTCCTGTAAGCTAAAATTCAAGGCATCTTGTCTTTCTACCATGACTAGGCTTGCGATAGACACTTCTCTGTTCATAAAACCACAGCGAAAATCCTCCAGTGTGGCTTCTATTAGCCCACGATTTTCAAAGGCACATACAATCACTATAAGGCATGCACTCGCCCCTGACCTTAGGCAACATGAGCCATCGTGATATGATGCCCTTACAGCCGATTCTCGTATGCGAAATCTTCGACATCTGGGGGATTGACTTTATCGGAACCTTTCCTGTTTCGGATGGCTTCAAGTACATTCTACTCACTGTTGACTACGTGTCCAAATGGATCAAAGCCATTCCTACCCGAACCAATGATCATAAGGTGGTTATCAAATTCATTCATTAAAACATCTTTTCTTGGTTCAGGATTCCACGTGCTATAATCTCTGATAGAGGGACCCATTTCACTAATGCTCAGTTCAGGTCACTGATGACCAAATACGGGGTGTCACACTGAATCTCTACTCCTTATCACCCCAAAACTAATGGTCTAGCTGTGTTATCAAATCAGATGATCAAGAAAATCCCCAAGGTCACCGTTCGACCTGACAGGAAAGACTGGTTATCCCAACTTCTAGAAGCTTTGTGGGCTTATAGAATCACCCACAAAACCCAATTAGGAATGTCTCCCTCTAGATTGGTGTACAGGAAGGCATGTCACCTCCCCGTTGAATTGGAGCACAAAGCCTACTGGGCAGTACAGAACTGCAATCTCGATCTTTCTAAGGCAGGAACCTACAGAAAGCTTCAAATGAGTGAGATCGATGAATTACGCCACGACGTGTATGAGAACTCACGAATTTACAAAGAGTGAGTTAAAGCCTTTCACGACAAGCACATATCCAGAAAGATCTTTTGCCCTGGTCAAAAAGTCCAACTCTTTGATGCCAAACTCAAACTATTCCCAGGAAAACTCAGAGAAAAGTTGATCGGACCTTACCTCATCCGATGAATCTTTGGAAATAGAGCTATCAAAATCAGTCAACTCAACCACTATTCAGAACCTTTTGTTGTGAACAGTCATAGACTCAAACCATTCATTAAACTTATCGATACGACTTTCGCTGAGAAATCTTTTACCCTCCATTCTCCCTGAGCTCATTGCGCCCAACCGATGGCATTAAACTCAGTGCTTAATGGGAGGCAACTCGTCATTTTGAAAAACCTGAAACCTTTCTTGACATCCTATGCTGAACTCATATTGCACTTTAGCGTTCATCCATTAGAACAGCCGACTACACCTCTGGTACACGTACCCGAACTTGAAATCGTTCGCAATAGTCATTCTGACCCATTCACCCACCCAAAAACCTATTCTAATGAATGATCTAAGCTAAACTCGAACCCACCTAATTTACAATGAGGACATTGAAAATCATAGGCATGGGGGGGTATGAAAGTGCAAAATGCTGTAAAAATCATCTCACAAGAAAGGCTTCATCAAAAAATTCACATATCCCAAAAATACCAAAAATAAAAATTCTTGAAAAAGAACAAAAAATGAGAGGAGAGAAAATTTTGAGGCCATAAAAATTTTAAGGAGAAAAAGGGGAGTTAAAAATGTCAAAAAGTTGCACAAGTTGAAAAGAAAAGAAGAAAGGGATTGTCATTAGTGAGAAATTAAGGAATTGACTTAGTTCTACACCATATCAAAAGAAAGAAAATCAAAAGAAAAAAGTGCTAATGGAACAAGAGAAGAGATTAGTAGGAACGTTGATTTTAGGCCTCTTGGGCTGTAATCCTAGGCTTAAAAATTCAAGTATCTGCTAAGATCTGGATAGTCATCAAGAGATTGAAGAAAATGCGAAGCTTAACTATTAAGTCTAAGGCTTAGGGAGTATTCAGCCTCGTTAATTGACCTCTGGTTTGCGAGACTCGGTAACCTAAGCACCCCAATCCACACATAGTCTAGTTCAGTGCCGTTAAGTATCAAAATCATGCAAATGCGTTTAAATTGTTCTGAAAAAAAAAGTTACCTAGATTAGGAGCGACTGATCAACACAAGTTGATTTCGACGAGTTCCCAGCTCGGAGAGACAGGAAATTCCACTCAAAGATGCACAATAACAAATCATCTCCTTGGTGCTTGTCTCCTAGGATATCTACATATCTTATCAGGGTCATGTAAGCACCCTGTGCTGGTTTCGATGCCATGGGCGGGATTTTCTCGAAATCTCGAAAGCCAGGGTTCTAGGGGTTGCCATGGGTGATGCTATCTCGAAGCATCAATTGCTAGGGACCCTTCGAGGATTGATGATAGGGACTAGGAATCTGATACAGACCATGTTGTGAAGCCAATCCGAAGATATAAATAAAAAGAAAAGAGAGAGAAAACTCTCCAAAAATAAAGAAAATTCCTCTATCTCTCTCTTACAAAAATGCACTACAAACTGAACCAAGGCTAAAATATGTTACAAGCATAGGTGCTTTAACCATGAAGTTCAACGAACCGTAGGTTAGTTCCTGTAGGCCCTAAAAACCTTCACAGCAGACTAAGGCTAGAGCTGGTCAGGTTCGGATCTTCGTTGGTACTTGAGTACCTCTAGGCCTATTATCAGCATTCTGACCTAATCTACAAAAGAAAGCACACATCACAGTTTTTTAGCATCAAAAGATTGCAAGGTCTAAAATCAAAGTTGATACCTTAAAATTTTGCTAAAGGACTAGAAAAAGCTAGGCATGGGGGTATGATGGGTGACGGTCGACTTTTCGCTTAGCATTATAGTATTTAAGTGGTGGAAAAATCGACTAATCAAAAATAATGAAATTAACTACTCGCAGAAGAGAGGGTCATGTACACAGGGAGGCAATGATGCAATCAATACTTTAATTATTTAATGTTATTTCAGATAGTGCGAAATCCCTTTTCAAATTGGACTTAAAATGTGAAGGAAAGTAGATTTGCAATAACTTAAAAAGTTAAGGGTGTAAGTGCAGTTTTCCCTCACAGAAAATCCTCAATAAATTTAGGATGAATTAGTGCAATTTTCATGTGATGTGTACTAAAGACGATTAGTACTTAAATCAAGTCCAAAATCAATCTTTAAACTAGCCAATATTAATACCATGCAATTAGAAAGAACTATGAGTGCTTGAATGCAATTCTGCCACAACATAACAATAATAAAAAAAATGAAATCGGTGGCAACGCCATTGAATGTAATTTCTAATTCCAACAAAAATAGAGCTTTCTTCCTCTCTCTTCCTCGCGCGAGAGAGAGAGAACCGCGCTGGTCAATGCAGGGCTCAAGAGGACGGCGAGGTCAAGAGCTTTCCGACGGTGGCAACGGCGGCGGTGGAGGTGGCCGGAGGCGACCGGCGGCTATGGCCGGAGCTTCGGCCTGTGGAGCTAGAGGGCGGCTACTGCTGCGGCTGTTCGAGCGATGCGCGCGCACGTTGGTGCGAGGGCCAGCGCTTGCTGTTCGGTCTGTAGGTGGTTGGCAGTGCGCTACGGAGAAGACTTGCGGCCTGGCAGGGTGATGATGCAGCGCCTGCTGTGGCATGGGGCTGCAGGGAGGTGATGGGCGCGCGGGTGAGATCTATCTGCAGCAGGAGGCACTGGTGATGGCGCGCGGGCGAGGTAGGTGCTCTGCAGGAGGCAGTGGTGATGGCGCGTGGGCGAGGTAGGCGCTCTACAAGAGGCGGCCTTCAGTAGCGAGCGGGCGGAGAGGGACGCAGGGATGCACCTTCCGTAGCACTGGTGCGAGTGGTGCCGCGCCTGCTGATGGGAGTGCGTGCTGCAGGGACGCAGCAAGGAGGCCGTGTGGGCGCTGTGGGTGGCGTGGCTTTGCAGGTCTGCAGGCGATGGAGAGGGTGTTGAGGCTGGCGCGCGGTTGCCTGTAGCGCACAAGGAGGATGCACCGACGGCGGTGTGCGGACGGAGAGACTTTTTCCCCGCAAAGGGAAAAAGGACATAGTGCACGCTGTTGGATCACAGGGTTCGCCTTTTCCACGGTGAAGCAGTTCCCCACGAGGGGAAAGATTGCCACACAGTGCATGCTTCTTCTTTTCTCTCCGATGGCCTTCCTCTCTCCCCGCCACTTCTTTTTTTAACCTCTCCTCAGTTGCACCTGCAAGAGTTAAGGGATTTTCAAACCCTTAACTATTTCTGGCCGTAGTTGTTGAGAAAGGCGGCGGAGAAGAAGATTACCCCAATGTCCGGTGGGGGAGGAGGGAAAGACTTGCGACTGTTGGGGAAATTTATCTCCCCACCCTTGCTCTTTGTGTATTTTATTACCTGCACAAAAAAATAATAGAATCATTAAGTTATAGAATGTTATAACTTAAATCATGAGGTGTACACATCTTCTACAACTCAATTGCCATTATTAACAGACCTGAATTGTACAATTAAAGATACTTAGGCTTAATATTAGTCCATTTTAATGGACTCATCAAATACCCTCATGCCTAAGATTTGCTAGTCCCTAGCAAAAATGAATAATAAAAGTAATCAGAAGACTTCTTCTTTCCTTATTTCAAAACTTTAGAAATCCAGACAAATGTGAAGTGTTGATAGCCTAGGTAATAGATCCAAGTGAAAGAGCTGATTCACATTAGGAGTTTGTACATCACCCTTGCCAAAAATTTCTGTTGAGATAGGCAACTACTTCCCTCAGGGATAAAGCAGATGATAATCTGTAATTTGACCCCGGTGTTTGGCTTAGGTAGGAGATAACAAGTTGAATGGATTTGTATTTGGTGGTACACACTCTACTGGTGCTACATATAGTCTAGTACTGCAGACTCTAGCTCTCTAGACTATTAGACAAGTCAACTTTGAGAGAGGCTACACAATTGTGCTCTCTTAATGTTCCTGGGTACTCTCTTTTTTTCTTTTCTTTTTTTTCTTTTTTTTTCTCTAAGATCACGAATCTCGCCAGATTTAGAAATTATACTCACTATTTGGTGGCCTCACATGGCATCCACACTTCAATTAAAGCCTAATAACTCTACACCTAAGTTAGAGTTCTCAACCAGTATTCAGGCGATCAGAAATACTAGAAGGTAGGTATGGGTCATATTTGGTGGAATGCGATAGGTATTTTGTTGCCTCAGAAGCAGTGTTTCATCATAAACTTGGACTTTTTTTTTTGTAATATAACTATTTTTTTCTTTTTCTTCTTTCTGTTTCTTCTTTTCTCTCCTTTTTTTTTATTTCTTCTTGTTTTTGTTTCTTTTTCAATCAACACAACACGATACAAACTTTTATTTACGAGGCATTATTAGGAATAATGATGGTCAAGAAGAAGTTGTGTGGCTTATTTGGTGGAAGTGCTTATTCTCGGCACCGGGAAGGAATGGATAGGACAGGAGTATTTCTGACCTTTGACACTATTACCCTCCTTCAGCTGAGGACTCTATGAAGGATGGTCGTAACCATCCACCATAGTTATAGCTTTATTAAGACTCAATCTCTGTGTATCTGCCTTATTTGGTGACTCTCAGGAATTCACTCAAAGTACGCACCCAGGAACAGAGAGTGAAAACTATGCCTAACTCTGACGTATCATCATCTAATTATCCATAACTTAAGAGTCCTTGCACTAGACTTAGCGCACCAGTAATCTCTCTACTTCTTCTCACAAATATGAGGTGGATTTACTAGAAGAAAGTATGCCTGACTCTCTATGAACTATCCAAGGGTTCAGTAGACTACAAATGCTCATTGGTTTTCCTCAAGGATCCATTACCAAGTCTACGTGCATGTGAAATAAATGTACTGGATTCTAAACTTAAGAAATAATTCAAGAAGTAAAACCTCCAATGACAAAGGTATTCTGCTAGGGACTAACCCAACCAGCTCAAGAAAAGAAATTTTATATATATATATATATATATAAATATGTATGCAAATATTTATAAATGCTATAAACACTATAAACATTCTCAGGTTATATCCCCCCATGCCTAAGACTGACAATGTCCTCATTGGAAAAATATAGACATAGAAGAACATCACCTGAGGAGGAGAGTGGGAGGAGCTAAGGCTCCTCAAGCCATAGTGCGTCCAAAACCTAGCCATCTGAAAGAGTAATATACGATTTAAGTCGCTGGCCATTTACTTTAAAGCTCACACCTGAAATAGGGTTCTTGATCTCTACAACTCCATGAGGGAAGGTACTGATAACAATGTATGGCCCATCCCAACGGGACTTGAGCTTTCCAAGAAATAATTTAAGTCTAGAATTGAAAAGCCAGACCCACTAGTTGAGCTCAAAAGTCTTTCTAATGATGTGATTGTCATGGAAGACTTTTGTACGTTGCTTGTAGGCTTGAGAAGTTTCATAAGCTTCATTACGAAGCTCCTCAAGCTCACTTAATTCTAACATATGTGCTTTTCCTGCTTTATCTAGATTTAAGTTAATGTTTTTAATGGCCCAATAAGCTTTATGTTAGATTTCAACGGGAATGTGGCATGCTTTTCCGTAGACAAGACGAAAAGGAGACATGCCCATGGGAGTCTTATATGCAGTTCTGTAGGCCCAAAGAGCGTCATTTAGTTTTTTAGACCAATCCTTCCGATCAAGCCTGACAGTTTTTTCTAAAATTCGCTTAATCTCCCTATTAGACACTTCAACTTGCCCACTCGTTTGGGGATGATAAGGTGTGGCTATCATGTGGTTGACTCCCAAATTTTGGAGTAGTCTAGTGAAGTGTACATTCTTAAAGTGAGGTCCTCCATCACTTATGATCATCCTTGGGCACCCATACCGAGAAATGATATTAGCCTTAACAAAGCCCAAGACCACAGAATGGTCATTGGTTCACGTGGGGATGGCTTCTATCAATTTTGATACATAATCAACAGCCACAAGGATGTATTCACATCCGAAGGATACAGGAAAAGGACCCATTAAGTCAATGCCCCAAATATCAAAGATTTCAACCGGGAGGATAGGTTGTTGGGGCATCTCATCCATTTTTCCAATGGTTCCTGTCTGCTGGCAATGTAGACATACGCCCACATACGTATGCGCATCTCGGAATAATGTGGGCCACCAAAAACCAGACTAAAGAACCTTATGAGCAGTCTTCTTCCCACTAAAATCTCCCCCACAGTGGAGGTCATGGCAGAAACTCAGAACACTTTTTTGTTCCTCATTAGGGATGCAACGGAGAAACAGCTGGTCAGGGCCTATTCTAAAAAGCTCAGTTTCCTCCCAATAATAAAATTTAGCATTGGCGATAAACTTGTCTTGCTTCTGCTTGTCCCAAGTACTAGGGGTGATGCCCGTGACCAGATAGTTCACTATGTCAGCAAACCAAGGAGTTTTAGTTTCCACGACCATTAGAGACTCATCAGGGAAAGTCTCTTGAATACTGCCAGCAGGGTTTGATGCCTCAATAGGGATCCCAGACAAATGGTCTGCTACCACATTCTCAACTCCTTTCTTGTCTTTAATTTCTAGGTCAAATTCTTGGAGTAGCATAATCCAATGAATTAGGCGAGGTTTGTTGTCCTCTTTAGCCAGAAGATGATTAAGGGCTGAATGATCAATGAACACAACAACCTTGGATCCCAAAAGATAAGACCGAAACTTTTCCAAAGCAAATACTACAGCAAGTAATTCCTTTTCCGTGACCGTGTAGTTTTGCTGAGGATCTGTAAGGGTATTGCTGGCATAATGTAGCACATGAGGTTTGCCATCAAGCCTTTGACCTAAGACCTCTCCCACTGCAAAATCAGAAGCATCGCACATAAGCTCAAACGGGAGGGTCCAATCTGGTGCTTGGAGAATCGACGCGGTAATGAGGGCTTTCTTCAAAGCTTGGAAAGCCTTGCAACATCTATATCAAAATCGAAGGAGACATCCTTCGCCAATAGGTTGCAGAGTGGCTTAGAGATTTTACTGAAGTCTCTAATGAAGTGCCTATAAAATCCAGCATGGCCAAGGAAAGATCTAACCTGACGAACATTGGAGGGCAATGGAAGCTTAGAGATGGAATCAATTTTTGCAGTGTCCACCTCTAATCCTCTCTCGGAAACTACATGCCCTAACACAATGCCCTGCTGGACCATAAAGTGGCTTTTCTCCCAGTTAAGCACCAGTTTTGCCTCTTCGCAATGGGTTAAGACTTTATCAAGGTGCGAAAGGCATAGGTCAAATGACGAGCCATAAATGAAGAAGCCATCCATGAAAATTTCAACTAACTCGTCAATCATATCAGAAAAGATAGCCATCATACAATGTTGGAAAGTGGGAGGAGCGTTACATAACCCGAATGGTATTCGGCGGAATGCAAAGGTGCCATAAGGACTCGTGAAGGTGGTACGCTCCTGATCATCAGGAACAACGGCTATCTGATTGTACCCAGAGTACCCATCAAGAAAACAAAAGTACTTGTTCCCCGCCAATCGTTTCAAAATTTGATCGATAAACGCTAAGGGGAAATGGTCTTTCTGGGTAGCCGTGTTTAAACGGCGGTAATCAATGCAGACCCTCCAACCAGTTGAGGGTCTAGTGGTCACCAGTTTTCCTTGGTCATTCTCCTCCACAATGATTCCTGCCTTTTTCGGAACTACATGAATCGGACTGACCCATTTACTATCTGAAATGGGATAGATAATCCCTGCATCTAGCCATTTCGGAATCTCCTTTTTAACAACCTCCCTCATATTTGGATTGAGCCTTCTCTGCATGTCTCGAAAAGGCTTCACGGACTTGTCCGTGTATATATGATGCATGCAAAGAGAGGGATCAACACCCTTAATATCAGCAATTGTCCAGGCAATTGCTTCCTTATGCCTTTGTAAACACTCAAGCAGAGCTCCCTCTTGCAATTCAGATAATGCAGATGAGATAATAACGGGGAGCATGTTAATAGGGCCAAGGAAAGCATATTTCAATGTGCCCAAGAGGGGTTTCAACTCCAATTCAAGAGCCTTTTGGATTGAGGGTTTTAGTTGAGATGTCCCCGCCTCAGGCAGCGGATCTACCTTCACAGTCTAGGGTGGGGGCAGAGACTTAGTGTGTATCCCCAGCAACTCTTCTAGTTCGGGCATTTTCCTTTCAGTTTCTTTAATAATCGAGGTATGGTCCTAAGATATGACCTTCTGAAGGGGATCTCTACATAAGAGTGCTGGAGTAGTCTCTTCAATTATTTCATCAACGTCCTCAATTTGAGAACAATCTTCAAATCCGGGTTGCTTGTAAGTATCAAAAACATTCAACCAGATCTTCTTGTTCCCAAAGCCCATTTTAAGTGCCCCGGATCAACAATTTATAGAGGCATTGGCTGTGGCCAAAAAGGGGCATCCCAGAATAATGGATGGCTTTGTGGGCTTATTAGACGGGTCAGTATCAAGTACCAAAAAGTCAACGGGGAAGAAGAAATCCTCCACTCTCACAAGGACATCTTCCAACAATCCCCATGGTGTCTTAAGTGATCTGTCTGCAACCTGGAGGATTACTAGACTAGGCTTCAGCTTTCCTCCTCCCAAAAGGTCGTAGACAGAACTCGGTAGAATGTTTACCCCCGCACCCAGATCGAGCAGAGCCTCGTCAATGTGTTGGTTACCTATAACCACTGAAATATACGGGGCCCCTGGGTCTTTCATTTTGGGGGGTGTCCCATGCTGAAGAACTGAGCTAACGTGGTCAGGTAGGATGACCTTGGTTTGGACCTATTTCCTAGATCTGCGCTTCTGGGTGCACAGGTCCTTTAGAAACTTGGCATAGGACGGAATCTGTTTAATCGCTTCCAATAGAGGCAAGTTAATCTGGACTTGCCTAAAAGTATCCATAATCTCTTCCATCCTATCCTTTGCTCCAGATGAGCCAACAAAAGATTCCCCAGGAGCAGATAGGCTCTCTGGATAGGGCACCCTCGGCTTCTCAGTAGAGGAGTCGTCATCACGGGAAAGGGGCGGTGGAAGGACGACATCCTCATTGTGGGTGATTTTTTGTGAGGGAGAGTGGTGTGGCTCTTCCTCGAGTGAGATGGAAGTCGGGTCAAGTGTGGAAGGGGAATTCTGAGATGTAACCGTAGGAGTGTTATTAGGCTTGTCAATCTTTTTTCCACTCCTCAACACGGTCACTGCTTGGGCATGCTCCCTGAATACAACCCCCTTGCCCTTAGGGTTCTCCTCAAAAGAGCTAGGCAGCTTCCCTAGATCACGTTGCCTAACTGCCTTAGTAAGATGACCAATTTGGGATTGCATATCAGTAATCATCTTATTCTGAGATTGGATCACCATATTCTGATGCTCTTACATCGCTTTCACCATGGCCTTCAGTTCATCCATCTCAGAGAGCTTATTCGGAAGAGGGTTTTCATAAGAAGGTTGGTATGTGGGCTGGGGAGGTAGGGTCTTGTATTCCCTGAGTTAGAAGCATCAGCTTGCTTCCAAGAGAAGTTTGGATGGTTCTACCACCCTGGATTATAAGTGTTGGAGTAAGGGTTATTGCGAGGGGGGCAGAAACCTTGGGCCGCGTTCAAGTCGGCCTGAATCAACTCAGGAAATTGGGTTGCCTGATGGCACTCTGCAGTGGCGTGCGTTGTGCTTTGGAAAATGGAGCATTCTCTTGAAGCCTGAAAAATAGAGGCTGCTTGCGGGTTCATGCCGGGGTTTGCTAAAAGCCTATCAAAGTTTTTATTCAATAGTTGAATCTGATAAGCCAAATCCTTAGAAGCTCCAGCTTCATGGGCCTCTATCTTCCTCTGCAAGATTGATGGTTTTCTTTCTTGATATGTAGAGGACAAATGTATGGAGTTGTCACTTAAAGTTTCAAATAATGCCCAGGCTTCATCCTCAGTTCTGGTCATGAAGGTTCCTGCACAGGCTGCATCAATGGTTTGCCTATGCCTTTCAAATAATCCATTATAGAACCTTTCGACCAACTACCATTTTGGCACTTGATGGTGGGGGCATAACCTAAGAAGGTCATTAAAGTGCTCCCAAGTCTCATGAAATTGCTCCCCTTCCTGTTGAGTAAAACCCATAATCTCTCTTCTGTAATGGTTGGTTTTACTAATAGGAAAATACTTTTTTAAAAATTCTCCCTTAAGGGTAGCCCAATCATTTACCCTTGCATCAAGGGTATGATACCAGTGCTTGGCCTTATCCTTTAGGGAGAAAGGAAATAGAGTTCTCATCAAGGTTTCATCAGTAAAGCCCTGGAGCTTCACCGTGGAACAGGCCTCGGTGAATTCCTCCAAATGCCGGTAGGGGTCCTCCTTAGTAGTACCATAAAAAGAGGGCAATAAAGATATGGTACTACTCTTGATCTCATATGGATTATCCCCTGCCGGTCGTCTTAGAGCTTGTGTAGGTTGGTTGGTAGGAATAAAATAGTCCCTTAGGGTCCTTTGTTGATTTGCACCTTGCTCAGCCATTTCTTCTCTTTCTTTTCCTAGGTGAGATCTCCTAAGAATTCTCTCAGGCTCAGGATCAAATACTAGACTACCCTCAAGAGAGCGTCTACCAAGCATACAAAACACAATTCAGAATTTTTTTTTTTTTACTATTGAGTAAGTCAAACCTCCACTCCAAAGATAAGTCAAACGATCAAGACTTATCCCTCCATTCCCACGTAAGTGGTTTAAGAGGGGTGTGGACTTGAAATCTTAACCTTCTTTATTGTGGATGTTGAATTAGTTAAAATAAATGGCCAAACAAGTTTTTCACTACAATTACGTGCCTTAATTTAATCTTCGAGTGCCCTAGGACCTATACTCTGCTTGGATGATACTCCCTGGTGATCAAGGGAGAAGGTACTCCAAGGAAAAACAAAGGGATGCAAGTAGGGAGAACCCTTCCTTTAAGGCGATGCGTATGCGGTGCCCCTTAACTACCCTTTTGTTCCTATAAGGGTTGTCCCCCTCCGTAGAGTATCAAAACACTTGATCAAAAGATAGTATCACCACCACGACAAAGCACAATAGG
Source organism: Thalassia testudinum (assembly GCA_037157565.1). Classification (NCBI taxonomy): domain Eukaryota; kingdom Viridiplantae; phylum Streptophyta; class Magnoliopsida; order Alismatales; family Hydrocharitaceae; genus Thalassia; species Thalassia testudinum. The sequence continues at coordinate 69,668,661 of JAZHRO010000003.1, read as the reverse complement.
AGGGTCTGCACCGATAAAGAGATCGGTGCCTATAGCCTTGAGGGATCGAGCCTTAGTGCGGTGCCTAATGTGCGTGCTCAGTGTCAAAAGTGTGCAACACACCGCAAATCTTTGTAATTTCTTTTGAAATTGTAGACAAGTCCCTTAGAATCAGATCAAAATGTGAATTGCTTTTAGGGTTGAATCTGATTATTAGTTCCACTTTGAGTTATGTGACCACTGAATTAGTAAATTCAAACAATTTGGTGGTCTTGGAATTAAATTGGAATGCAAATGCGTGAATGAAAGCTGGATGCAAAAGTTAGAAAGATATACCTGTCTCCAGCAATCTTCGTGCTAATATGCTTGCAATGCAGTAATAAGATCTAATATGCTGCTCAATCACCCCTAAATGCGTGCACCTAAGGGCATGCAACTTCTAAATAGGCAGCTCGATATTTTCTTTATTGGTTTTTAATAAGCAGAAAATATAATCATGCATGTACCAGAAATATTGTAAGCCCTAGTAGCTAAAGAATGCAAGGACAAACCCCCAAAAATTTAGCCCCAATTATTACAAGGGTGAAAAGACAGAATTAAATTGTGATCACGGAGAATCCTCTGCGAAATAGGATCTTGGTCTCCTTCGTCTTTTCCTCGTGTAGCTTAACTCATGGTTGCTGTCGCTGCTTTGTTGCGCCTCGTCGCCTCGGTGGATTCCTTGCAAACTAATAAAAATGATTAGATAATTTCGCAACTCAAAAGATTAAAAAATAATAAAGTAAATCTATTGCATATGTTGCCTCCCCGGCAACGGCGCCAATTTTGATGGTCGACTTTTCGCTTAGCATTATAGTATTTAAGTGGTGGAAAAATCGACTAATCAAAAATAATGAAATTAACCACTCGCAGAAAAGTGGCTCGTGTCCACAGGGAGGCAATGATGCAATCAATACTTTAATTATTTAATGTTATTTCAGATAGTGCGAAATCCCTTTTCAAATTGGACTTAAATGTGAAGGAAAGTAGATTTGCAATAACTTAAAAAGTTAAGGGTGTAAGTGCAGTTTACCCTCACAGAAAATCCTCAATAAATTTAGGATGAATTAGTGCATTTTTCATGTGATGTGTATTAAGGACGATTAGTACTTAAATCAAGTCCAAAATCAAACTTTAAACTAGCCAATATTATTACCATGCAATTACAAAGAACTGTGAGTGCTTGAATGCAATTCTGCCATAAAATAATAATAATAAAAAAAATGAAATCGGTGGCAATGGAATTGAATGTAATTTCTAATTCCAACAAAAACAGAGCTTTCTTCCTCTCTCTTCCTCACGAGAGAGAGAGAACCGCAGGGGTCGATGCAGGGCTTAAGAGGACGGCGAGGTTAAGAGCTTTCCGACGGTGGCAGCGGCGGTCGCGGAGGTGGCCAGAGGCGGACGGCGGCGGTGGCTGGAGCTCCAGCCTGTGGAGCTAGAGGGCAGCTGCTGCTGTGGATGTTCGAGCGGTGCGCACGCGCTGGGGCGAGGGCCAGCGCTTGTTGTTGCGGTCTGCAGGTGGTTGGCGATGCGCTGCAGAGAAGACTTGCAGGCGTGCGGGTGCAGCCTGGCAGGGTGAAGACGCAGCGCCTGCTGTGGCGTGGGGTTGTAGGGAGGTGATGGGTGCGCGGGTGAGATCTGCCTGCAGCAGGAGGCGGTGGTGATGGCGCGCGAGCGAGGTAGGCGCTCTGCAGGAGGCAGTGGTGATGGCGCGGGCGAGGTAGGCGCTCTGCAGGAGGCGGCCTTTAGTAGCGAGCGGGTGGAAAGGGACGTAGGGACGCGCCTGCAGCAGCGCTGGTGCGAGTGGTGCCGCACCTGCTGATGGGAGTGCATGCTGCAGGGAAGCAGCAAGGAGGCCGTGCGGGCGCTGTGGGCGACATGGCTTTGTAGGTCTGCAGGCGATGGAGAGGGTGTTGGGGATGGCGCGCGGTTGCCTGCAGCACGCAAGGAGGATGCGTCGATGGTGGTGTGCGGGTGATGAGAACCTCATCATGAGCCATAACTAGCTCATTTTGACCCAATACAAAGGATAAAAGCTCCTACATATCTCAAGGAAAGGCTTAACTCAGAGAATTCTGAGTTTGAGAAGAAAACAAGTCATAAGGGGTAAAAGTGCAATTTTACCAGTATAATCTGCATACAGGGTAATTCAGGGCCCAAACATAGGTCAAAGCAGCTTAATAAGAATAAAAGTGGGATGAAATGATCTAGCAAGGGCTACAGCACTTTCAAGAAACCAAATGATAATCTGTAACCCTAAAACAACCCACTTCAATTCACAAGGTTCGAGGCAAAGTAAAAATAGAATAAACCCTCTAAAATTCATAGAAAAATAATCTCTAGGGTTTAGAACCTTCAATTTGGCCTTTAGAACCCATTTTGACCTACATTGAGAACCATGCCCAATTAATAACTTAATTTGGGTTTTTGCGCAAATTGACCGGTCAAACAAGGTTTAATATGAAAATGAAATTCACCATCAGATTCCTTAGGTCCTAATTAGTCATGTATAAAAACTTGAGCCTAAGAAGAAACCCCCTTGACCGACTTCACACTTTGGTCCTCATATATTTACTCTTTGGCCCTCAACTTTTGAACCCTCGCATTTTGGCCCCTAACACTCCTTCGTTCTTTGCTATCAGGTCCCTCCTGCAAAACCCTGCCAGCACCATGCTCCGGCGACCTTGCGCGGAGCATGGCGCCGCGCAGGGTGAGGTGGGGGACCTGGCAAGTAAACCGGGGGTGCCCTGCGTCGTCAGCCGTCGTAGGGGCACCCCCCTGGTCATTGTAGCCCACCATACCGGCCGTGCGAACGCACGGACGGTATGGGTTCGTGTTCCGACCATTCTCCGGCGAGGGAGACACGTCGTCTCCCTCCGCCTTCCTCCCTGTTTCATCCCTATAAATACCCCCCGCTGCTCCACCGACCAGAGCAGCCTGGATCTGACGGAGAAAATCCCCAACTTTCTTCTCTTCTTCCTCCGGCAGACGCTCACCAGCTCCGACGGCTTCCTCCCCCTCCACCTCTTCGCTCTGCCGCAATACCAGCAGCAGAGACTTCCTCCCCTGCTCTTCCCGCGCCACGCCGCACCCAGCTGGCGCCTCTCCGGCTCTCTACTCGCCGCCGCCCCTCTCCCTGAGCATCGTCTTCTCCGGCGACAGTCGATACGACTGTCGCCCTGTTCCTCCCCCTTCGTCCCTGCAAGTAAGCTAGAGCTACTCCCCTTCTCCTCCTCTTTCTTTCCCCGCTTTCAATTTATTCAATTAAGCCCTCTACCGCCCTGACCACCTTCACCCCCTTCGCCTCCGACCACCCTCCGGCGAACCGTTCCCATCACCTCAGCAACCCACACGGCTCGCCGACCCTCACCGCACCTCCGCCTCATCACACTGAGCACCCCCCACCCCTCCACTGCCACTCCACACCTCCGTAACACTCCCCCGAACAAACCCATTCCTCCGGTTGCAGTCCGACCCAGGGCTGCCACCAGACACCTCCTTGCGGCCTGCCGCGCAGCTCCTCACCTTCGCCGTGCCACGGCGAAGGTTCCCCAGTGGTTTGATTAGGCCGCGAGGCCATATTCGTGTCCGATAGGTTTTGAGGTCCGACTGCCATTGACGCACATTAAGGCAGCTTCTCCCGCGCTCCAGGCTTGAGGACGCCAGGTCTCCAGCTGCTGCGGGGTACGGGGCGTCGTGCGAAGGCAGCCAGCCAGTAACTCATGCAGATAGAAGCCGCAGCTGCAGAAGCCAAGCCGCGGTCTCCCAGCAGGCGCACGCGAGGAACGGTCTGCGTTTAGTCCCACATCGGTAAGCCTCACACACGTTCCACTGTTTAAATTGATTTTATGCACTAGCCTCATTGCCTCAGTACACGGGGTGAGGTCCCCTTACACCCGCCCGGTTACCCGGTCTCGTCCGCGCTCACGCCTCGCGGACCTGACCCGACCCGACTTAGACTGACTGCACTCCTCGCCCACCACACATGCCGGTGGGCCTGGACCCGGGCCTGACCCGTACCCGATTACCCGGTAGCTCTGGGAGAGCTTTCCCAAGAGTGGTTTCAGAGAGAGAGAGACGCGGGGGGGGGAAGGGTAGAGTAGGTTTTGCCGCTTGACGAAAAACTCTGAAGTGTGCAGGCCAAAGAAGAAGAAGAAGGAGTTGCACTGTAGCAAATGCATAGTTAAGTCGTCTAAGCACCGGGTCAGACGACGGAAAGTCAGCAGCCAGAGCAGGAAAGAAGGCAGGCTGAAGAAGAAGGAAGAGCAACGGCCAAGGCAGGCTGAAGAAGAAGGAAGAGCAACGGCCAAAGCAGAAGAAGAAGAAAGGAAGACTTAGTAGCTGAAGGCAGAAGCTCTGCAGCCATAAAAAAAAGGGGAAAAGAGAAAGGATCACCACGATTGCAGAAGAAGAAGAAGAGAGGTCAAGGCAGAAAACCAAAGAAGAAGAAGAACAAGGAGCTCTGAAGAAAGAAGAACATCACCAACGCAGGACAGCAGAAAGAAGAAGAAGAACAAGGAGCTCTGAAGAAAGAAGAACATCACCAACGCAGGACAGCAGGAAGAAGAAGAAGAGCATCACCATTGCAGAAGAAGAATATCACCTCTGCAGAACAGAGAAAAGAAGGAGATCTAAAGAAAGAGAGAAAGAAGGGCATCCCCCTCTGCAGAACAAAGAGAAAACAACAAATTCTTTCCCTCTCTCTTTCTTTTTGTAAAAGAAACATGTATATCTCTAGAATACGACTTGCTCCCTGAGTTCGACCTCGGGAACTCTTTCATTTTCCGAGTAAAAAATTTATATTTGAAATGTTGGTAATAACCGGCTTTACTACAACGTTATAACAAAACCCTCAAACCCGGTTGCCGCGACGTTCCAGCAGGCAGAGTGACTTTTTCCCCGCAAGGGGAAAAAGGACACAGTGCGCGCTGCTGGATCACAGGGTTTGCCTTTTCCACAGTGAAGCAGTTCCCCGCGAGGGGAAAGATTGCCACATAGTGCACACCTCTTCTTTTCTCTCCGATGGCCTTCCTCTCTCTCCGCCTCTTCTTCTTTTAACCTCTCCTCAGTTGCACCAGCGAGAGTTAAGGGATTTTCAAATCGCTTAACTATTTCTAGCCGTAGTTGTTGAGAAAGGCGGCGGAGAGGAAGATTACCCCAATGTCCAGCGGGGGAGGGGGGAAAGACTTGCAACTGTTGGGGAAATTTATCTCCGCACCCTTGCTCTTTGTGTATTTTATTAACTGCACATAAAAATAATAGAATCATTAAGTTATAGAATGTTATAACTTAAATCATGAGGTGTACACATCTTCTACAACTTAATTGCCATTATTAACACACCTGAATTGTACAATTAAAGATACTTAGGCTTAATATTAGTCCATTTTAATGGACTCATCAATGGGAACACCATCATGAGTCCTAACTAGTTCATTTTGTCCCAATGAAGAGAATAAATGCTCCTACATAACCAACTAAAGGTCATAATTCACTACATAACCTTTCTGAGAGAAACACAAGAAACGAGGAGCAAAACTGCAATTTTACCAATGCAGTACAACCACGAGTTTTCTCAAACGCTAAACAAAGGTCAAATGGTCTTAATAAGATAACAAGTTGGTTGGATTTGACAGAAAAGGGTTTGTGTGTGTTCTGTGAATTAAATGACTTCTTGAAACCCTAAAAATAGACCCACTTGATTAACCAAGGTTCTAGTCAGGATAAAATCCACTTAAGCCCTCTAAAAATCATAGAAAAATATTCTCTAGAGTTTAGTACCTTCAATTTGGCCATTAAAACCCATCTTATCCTAGAATGGGGTCTCTGATAGATATTTACGATAATTTATGTTTTTGCATAAATTTTCCAATCAAACGTGGTCAGACCTAAAATCCAACTTCACCATTAGATTCCTTAGGTTCAAATTAGGTTTGTACCAAAATTTGGACCTAAGGGAAACTCATCTTCACCAAGTTTGTAAAAAGGTCTTGTCTGATTACATTTCTACCCCTAACTTTCAAAAACCCTAGCTAACAGTCGCCTAGCTTTCTCATCGTCCTCACAAATAGGTCCCTCCACCATTATTGCAGAGGAAACCTACTCCGACAACCTTTGATTGGGCAAATCTCCTTGATTGCTTTGAGGATCTCTTCCAAAATTGGAACGGAGATCCTCTGAGAAATTCCCATCAATATGATCTCATCTTTGAGATCTGATTCCCTCCCAATCTCTCATGAGAACGCATGAGAGATGTGGGTATCTCAACAACTTCCATCGCCGGTGACCTTCCAAGCTTGGGAAGCGAATTCCCAAGCCCTAACCGCCCTTCAAAGACCAATTTAAAGGAGCCCAGACCTCCCTGACCTCTTCACGCTCGATTTCGACCACGAATACCCCTAATTCCTCTCTTCTCCTCACAGCCGTAGGCTTCTCAACGCTCGGTGACCTTCCCTACTCCTCCTTATCGTCTGACCGCCATACCTGCGGCGGATCCATCTTCCCTAACTTCTTCTGCATCTTGCCGAACCAGCAGGCACTTCTCTCTTTTCGTCCTCGCTGACCCCACCTCACCGAAGCTGCCTTCGTCTCCGGTGTCGGCCATACTAGACCCAATGCCCTCACTAACCAACTTCATCCCATGATCTCCCAGATAAGTTCCATCTCACCTCTACTTTCTTTCCGCATTTATTCCACCTCAACTCGACCACTGCCACCTGTCGCACCTCCATCTCTTCCATCCCCGACCACCAACTCCGGCAAGGCCTTCCCACCTCCACAGGACACCACAACCCTCACGGATAAGCCCACGAGCTCTACCTCACTTCACTGATCCCTTTCCCTCACTTCACTCACTGCGCCAGCCACCCAAACACCTCCCCAAACACACCCACTCACTCGCACACAGTTGCCCTAGGCACGCACTCACAGGCACCCATGAGCCACGCCAACACCTCCAACACATCCGTCGTGCTCCGACAAACCTTCCTAAATGATTTGATGTGGCCGTGAGGCCGTTCTTGTGTTTTCAGGTAGCAAGCCCCATCTGCCATTGGCTTAAGCTTGAAGCTTGCTCGCAACCGCTCTAGGCCTTGTTGCTCCAGGTGCTGCTATCCCAGGCTGCACGAACTTACTTCGTTCATGCCTTCAGGCCCTCAATTGGAGTCAAAGGCCTTCGCAACAGCTTTAATTGGAAGCTCAACCTCTGCTGCAGGTGCACGCTAAGAGGGGGTGAGGATAGTCCCACCTCAGATACATAGAAGCGCCCGCACCTGAATAAAGTGAAAAAGTGTTGTAAGCTGTTTGCCTCATTTCCACAAGGTGAGGTCCACTCACCCGACCTGGTCTCGTCCGCGACACGCTATCGCGGACCTGGCCTGACCCAGCCCGGCCTACACTCCTCGCTCACTACCGTACGTCGGAGGCCTGGTCTCGGGTATGCACCCAACCCAATTACCCGAATTCCTGTGTGGCTTTGAGAGAGCGAATCCTAAGAGATAAAGTGAGGACAGTCACATGGGTCTGGGTAGGGTTTTGCTACAAGATTCTTCGACCGACACTTAGTCGCAATTTGAAGAAGAAGAGGAGGCCAAAGGAAGAAGTTGAAGAAGAGGAGGCCAGAAGAAGAAGAAAGGAAGAGGATGAAAGGCTTAAGTCAGGGCAAAAGGAAGCCAAGGCAAAAGAAACAGAAAAGAAGGATGAAGAAGGAGAAGCAAAGGCAGAAGATAGAGAAAGCTAAGGGCAGAAGAAGTTAACGGAAAAAGAAGAAAGAAAGAGAAGAAGCAAAGGCAGAGAAAGAAAAGGAAGGATCAGACACTTTAAGTCGTCTGATTCCTTCATCGGATGACAGATTCTAGTTTACATTGCATATTCATACATTGAATTACTTGGTGATATTGTAGGAATATTTGGTGATCTAAATAAACATTTTACTCTCATATTTTTTCACTCTAATACTGATATTATTGCATACTCTTTTAATTCTAAATTGGGATCTTGATTTCTAAATATCAATTGGCTCCCTGTGTTCGACCTCGGAAATCTTTTTGAGTAATAAAATTTGTATTTGTTTTGAACGCTATTTCAACTGTACTACAACACAACACATTTTAAACCCCGACATAGCGCGATTAACATTCACTAAGAGATTCTTCACCCTTAGAATCAAAGAATCCATGATCCTCATTTATATGTCTCAAAATTGATTGTCATTTCCTGGTTCAAAGAGACATATTTTACAAAGCTTAATCCATCCATTGCAGTCTGCTTTTTTGCCCAATAGATCCCTCCAAGAGTCCTTCATTTTGGCCCAAGAAATGGTGAGTGGATGGCACAGAAGGAAATGCAAGGCATTCATGTGGAAAGTTGACTTCCAAAAGACATATGATTTGATTTCATGGTCGTACATCTGGGAGGTATTCAAAAGGAGAGGCTTCCCACCTCTATGGATCCAATGGATGAAGCGATGTATAACAACCGCCTCCTTCTCCCCATTGATCAATGGGAAACCATGTGGTGCTTGGATTCAACCTCAATGTGGGGCTAGACAAGGGTGTCCTCTAGCCCCCTTGATCTTTAACCTTGCAGTGGATGGGCTCGCAAGATATGCATGCAGAATGTCAAAGGTGGGGATCATCAGAGGGTACTCATTGTCCAATAGGAGGTCCTTGGCCCCCATTTTGCAATATGTCGATGACATGGTATTTTTTGTGGAAGGGACCAACTCTGCTGCCCATGGTCTAGGGCATATGGTAAAAATTTTTGGGGATATATTAGGCCTGAAATTGAATAGGGAAAAGTATACTTTGATATGCTTTGGCATGAATGAGCAGGAACAAAAGGATCTTGAGATTACATTGGGTTCACCTCAGTCTAATCTACCAATGAAGTACCTGGGACTACCATTGAGCACTGCAAAAATGAAGAAAAATGATTGGAATATTTTGTTTGACAAAGTATCTAGCAAATTGAAAGGGTGGAGTAGTAAATTCCTATCTAAGGGTGGGAGATTAATCCTCCTAAACTCAGTCATAACTTCCATCCTGATCTTCTATTTCAGCATCTTTAAGGCCCCAAAATCTATTTGGAAATGATTGGATGTAATGTGGAAAAGATTTTTTTGGAAAGGGGCTAGTCATGAGGGAAGTTTTATGCAGCTTGTGAGATGGGAAAAGATCTGCAAGCCAAAGGAAACATGTGGTGTGGGGATTAAGGCACTTAAGGAGTTCAATGAATCTCTTTTGATCAAATGGGCCATCATGATCTTTGAGGGCAAGGATGAAATCTGGATAGACTTGATCAAAGACTATTATGGTGGCTCCAATAGTGCACTGAAGAGGCTACAACCAGCTAAACCATCCCCTTTTTGGAGATCTGTTATCCTTGCAATCAAAAGCAACTGGCACCTAATGTAGCCTAGGCTTAGAGATGGCTGACTTCAACTTGTGGAATGAGCAATGGTCAGATTTGGGGATACTAAGAGATGTGTACTCGAGGGCACACACTGCAGCACCAAATAAAGAGGCTACTGTTAGCAGCTTGTGGTCTGCTGTAGAGGGCTGCTGGAGGCTAGAAGGTTCTGATTTGAGTAGATCAGGTACTCGGTAATGGGAGGATAGGCAGAATTTGTTGGCTGCACTGCAGCAGATACATCTTAGGCAGGATGCGACTAATACTTATGGATGGAATGGGTTCTTCTCAGTGCAGCAGGCCTATGAAAGGATCATCAGGTCAAACACAGATGTGGAGAGTGATCCAATTGACGAGAAGATTTGGCTATTGAAGATCCCTTTGAAAGTTCAAATCCTCCTGTGGCTTTGCATGCGGGAAGGCTTGATCACTAGTGATCTTAGACACAAAAGAATGGGGACAACGCTCAACACCTGTCATCTCTGCGGATTACACATTGACAGTGCGTCTCACATCTTTTTTTCATGCCTGGTTACAAACAAGCTTTGGAGGAAACTTTGCCAGGAACCTCTACCTACTTGGGGCTCCATTTGGCAGAGGTTTGGTACACCTGGATGACCATACAGGTGTATGGCTGCCACCTTGTGGTGTGTGTGGAGGGCGAGAAATGAAAAGCTTTTCCAGGAGAGATCGATTCGATGTAAGAAAATTGTAAATGAGTGCTGGTCCCCCATAAATAGTTGGGGATCTATTTTGTAATGTTTTGTTTAGTTTGAAATATATTACCCTCTGGATTGCTATCGTTGCACGATAGCTTTCCTCATTGCTTCAAAAAAAATTTTTTCCTCTCTCTCTGGCGTGGGGATCTCAGGTGAATTAATCAGTTCATCCTCAATGGGTTGATCTAGCCCAACCTGGTCATCCCTGATCTCAGAAAATGTATCCCCCCCGACAGGTACCTTAGCGGGTTCAGACATTAGCTCTCCTAAAGGGGGTTCATCTTGAGAATCAACCCAAGATTTGACTAGGGCAACCACAAATTTCATCCTGATCCTCGATAATTTCCCAAGAGGAAACTCACCCAGGTCCCTATCCCTAACATTTTGGAGAAAATCCAATAGAGAATTATTAAGTTCATCAATCATTTTGATCATAAGCTCCAATGCTTTAGTGCATGGTGTTGGCTAAGCTTCTATAGATTGTATAGTGTTCCTCAAATTAGCCAACACCCTATCTTGGATCTGGTACACCTGAACCGACTGGTTTGGTTCAGGGTTGGGTGGGTTCGAGTTAAATCTAGGGGAGTCAAGATATTGAGGTTCTCGGGTCCCTCCCTGATAGTAGGTCATTTCATATTATTTAAAGGATGGTGGTGACCTATATTCAACATAATTTTGGGGAGGGTAAGTGTTATAATCTGCATATCCTTCGTGGTTGTAGATGTGGTTAGGTTGATCATCAAAGGGTGGAGATCTATAATCATTGTTGCTCTGGGAATGATAGTAATCATAGTCTTGTTGTCCAGGGTTAGACTTTGGACACTGAGGTTCGGATTCACTTCCCCAATCAAAGTCATCCCGGCTAGTGGATGGGTAATTACTAGTCAAGTCAAAATAGTAATCATCTTGGGGATAAGTGGTGGTAGGAGGATAGGATGGGAAGTGCATGTAAGAAGTGGAAGGATACTTGGTGAAGTAAGGAGGGAAATCAAAAGAGAGAAAGGTGACCTACAGTACAATCAATCAACCCAATCCTTATGTGGGTAGCCTAAAGACCTACAAACTCCTACGACCCATCTTGAGATTATAAACGATTTAGTCTACTTTTATCCAGTCAATCCAACCAGCTAGAAGGAGGGACTAGGGAGAAGGTTCTTCCTTTGGCTTGCGCCTCCGGTTCCTAGTGTACCCCCCAGCGACGGTTGTTTGATGCTACTCCCCTAGCTAGACATCAGATGGACCAACAGAAGCAGATTAATCGAAAAAAATCTTAGTCTGAGCCCCGAAGAATGAATCAATCCTTAAGGCCAACGTCTACTCAGCTTTAGTTAGGCTTGGAATGATTGTCCTCTTGGAATGTGATGGACCCTTTAGATGGGTTGTTCCCTTAATGATCAGTTAAAATGTGTGTGTGTGCACAACCAGGGTTTTCAAACAAGGTTATTTGATGATGTATCTTTTAGGATTTAACCTTGTTTAGTAGCTTTTAGGGTTAAATTCTTAGGTTGGTTCAATCAAGGCTTAGTAGAACACTCCAAGTTTTGAAAGCATGAGTGTAGATATGTTCCTTTAAAAATACAAAATAATGTGAAGTTCCTAGTTCAACCCTAAGAATCAACCCTAAGTGGCAAGCTAATTGATGAATCACTTTTATCTTAAGTGGTGCGGCCCAAACAGTTCAATCAATTGGCCTATGGCACCACTTAGTTAAGGCACACAGAAATGTTTTACCTATTCAAATTTCTACTCAGTTATTTGTGTGTTGAGTTAACTGTACCAGGTCCACAGATTAGATCCCAATTAAGTGGTAGAATCGATGTGATTGTGCGCCTTAGGGTGAGAAGTTGTGGGTGTTAAATGTGTAGCTTTCATAAAATACCACAAGAGAAGAGTATATATATATTTTTTTGTTTTTCATATATGCAGGGGTGAGATGAGTGGAGGCGGCAAACAAACAACCAAATCTATCCTAGGGTTTATAAAAAGCACCTAAGTTGATTTGGGTTTGAGTTATTAGTGTGGTGAAATGAATTAGTGGGTGGGGTGGTGGGGATAAACTTACAAAACCTTCATCCACAATTTTCTCTAATCTAACCACTTTGGCCCACCTTGGAAGAGTACCTGCAATCACAGTAGGATCAGAGAAAAAGTGAGATAAAAGTTAGGTAAGGTGGAAAAAACATGAAAAAAAAGCCAAAGAACATTGCCTCCCGGCAACGGCACCAAAATGATCGCACGTGTTTCGCGAGTTTGAAATCAGGGTTACAAGAACCCGTCGTCGTAGTTGCAACACGCGTGGTCAAATAAAATTTATAACTAAAACTCGAAAAGTGAGTCTCGAGTCGAACACGGGGAGGTGAACATTTGGTTTTATGAAATCCGCACTTCACTTTTATTTCTTTTTGGTCATTTTTATCTTTTCTAATTTTTTTGGTATTTTTAACAAGCAAGAGATTAGGTCGATGAAAACTTTGTTTACTTGCAAATATATAAGAGAGAGAGGGAGAGAGAAAGAGAGAGAGAGAGAAATAATCATCTATTTACCGATAATTGTTTGTTACAACTATGAAAGCGGAAAATCTACACTACAAAAGCATAAAAAGATAGAAAGAGGTGAGAGAAATGCCCCTGGATGGTTGCTCGTAAGATGACTCACTCTGACGTCGCCCAGAGGAAGGTGGTGAGGAGCGGGACGAAAGAGGATGGAGCCGGAGGACAGAGATGGGGTAGGGCAGCATCTCAGCGAGGATCTTCTTCCCGAAGGGTAGTGAGAGGACAGCTGTGGGATGCTCCACGAATGGGAGTGAGGGGAGGGAAAACTATTTGGTTTTCTACTCTAGAGGAGCATCTTCGGCTTGGGACAAGCTCTCTCTAGAGCCTTGGAGGTGGTAAGACGAAGAAAGCAAGAGATGGTTTGGAATGGTGGTGGGTAGGTCCTTTTATAGTGGAGGAGGAAGAACAAATTCGCATTTGGGTCATTACCCACGTCCATAAACGTCGCTGCAACCGTCGCTGAAGATCCGCCATTCAAATCCACTTGCTGGCGTGTGTAGACTATTAGTGACAGCTGCAAGCATCACTAAAGGCATGCGTCGTTGAAGATTTGCTGCGTTAGCACGTGCATCACGAGCCCATCCTCCCCGCACCGTGCACGTGTGTGCTGGCATGCACTGCGTTGCTGCTACACGCGGCAGCGGTGTGCGCGGTGAGCTGCGCGCGGCTGCAGTGTGCGCGGTGCGCTGGGCATGGCTGTGGCTATGCACGTGTACTACGCACGACTGCGGCGGTATGCGTGCGCTGCTGCTGGTCGACGTTCGGCGGCCTAGATGGTGCCACATGGTGCCATCCGGGCCATCCATTCTTCTTTCTTTTGTAGAGGGTGCCACGGTGCTCAGATCGAGATGATTCTCGTGCTGCTGGACTGCGATCGCCGCTCCGAATCCATCCGTACGGTTGGATTTTCCATCCGAAACCCATATGGTTGTCACATTGCCCACTGGCCGTTAATCTTCCTCAAACTTTGTACATTGCTACGATTCTCCAATCTAGACGATTTTAGAGGTGTTAGACTCCGATCGTCGTCTTAATCAGATCCGTACGATCCGATCATCCGTCTGAGGTCCTGAAATGAGTCTTCTTCTCTCCTGCCCATAAAAAGGACCTAATTAACCTAAAATATATACAACTACTCTAAATTCACAATGATGCATGTTATGCAATATTTATAACATGAAATGCAAATCTAAGCCTAGGAACATGCATGAATAGGCATTTTAACATAAATAGATGTGTCTATATCACCTGCGAATCCATCGCCATCACACTCCCAAACTTTGAGACACACATCCCGCTATTCTAGTTGGCCACCAAGCCTCACCAAAGAGTTGTAGAGAGGCCAACAACTCCATAAATCAACCTACAGCTAGTCCAATAGATCAAAGCTATTACCAAATTCGATGAGTAGCAGAATAATATCAGTTACCCATCCTCTAAATCTTGACTAAATCATCGTATTGATTATTAGTTTAATTCCAGATAACTTTATTACTTATTTTCATCAAATCAAACCATATTTAATAATTTCACATTATTAAGTCCAATATTAATACATAATCACATTATCATCCAACTTTATCATTTTGCAGATAATTTCCAATTTATGTTGGTGGTCCCACACAATTTAGAAATTAATGAAGACAAAAAAACTTATTTCACGGAAAATAGAGTTCGTTTCATGCATGCGATGGTAAGGGTAGATAGAGTAATTAAGTCTTATTTATTCACATAAAATATGATAAATTCACATTAAAGCACCTAAAATTAGAATATGACTTCAAAAAGGTCCTAGACTCAGCAAAAGAAAGGGAACACATGCCAACGAATGTGCTACACGCGAAGAGCCTCACCAGACAGCCCACGGTAACCCAAAAGCAAGAGAGAATCAAAAGAAGAGTGAACTACTCTACCTAATGCCATCAGAGGGTCATGGTGACTCCAAAATGTGCCTAGAGGGCCTAGCAGTAGTTGTCACACCCACCTCGCAGTCCACGCACGCATCGGTGGCAAGACCTAGTTCACATGGATCAAAATAGGGTTGGAAACACCTAGGCACATTTTTTATTTTTCTCTAAGTAAACATTGGCAAAAAATGAAAATAAACTACACCAATGCATAGCATGCGTCGATATGATTCCAACAGTACCTTATTTGTCAAAATGTGAGGTCGGGAAGGCCTTGAACCAGTTGAAACAACACGAGGGGTCCTGAATCAATCCGACTCAAGTGAACTGGTCAACAGTCAATGCGAATCATGCATTCGCCATGTGTCGCATGTTGGTTGGTTCATACGACCACCCATGGATCGTCACCTACACATGCTCACGCACCAACTGCCGCTAAATCGACTATGTGTCGCTAAGCGAGGCCATTACCACTCTTGCATGTGCTTTCTTCTTCATGTGAATGCGAATAGTGCCTGCTGTCATCACGCCACATGTCACCGACCAGTGCTGCGTAGCTACATCAAATGGCCTGCGTACGTAGCCACTAAAGCCTCCACAAAAATTATGAAGGGGAAGCCCAAACTTCTTGCTATCACGAAAAGGTCCCTATAAATATTGAACTAAGATTTCTAAATGAAATCTTAATTCTTTCTTCTCTCTTTCTCTTAGGTTTTGGAAAACCTAGAGATTAATGACATCCCAAAGACCAAAGAGGATCTTTTTATAGACCCAAATTAGGCTTAGGTTTAGGATTAGTGGAATGAAATACCTAAAATGCCCCTTAGGTTAGGTCCACCTTACATTTAGGCCCTCTTTGACTTGTTTTGGTCATAACTTGAGCTATACACCTTAGATTCACGTGAAACAAGAGCCATTTGAAATCTTGCGACAATAGAAATCTAAAGGTACCATGCATGGCACCCTTTTGATGTGTTTCGACTAGGATTGACTAGAAATACTTATTTTTTGGTAATTTCAAGAGGTGCTTGTACTTGCACTGAACCATGACCATGTTTAGGGGTTCAAAGTGACCCGAACCACTCTGAAATGATTCAAGACCTGAATTTTGGGACATTACAGTCCCCCCTTTGATGGTACCCTATTAGAATGCCCTCCTAAACATGGTTTTCAAAGATAGGGTAATGTTGAGATAATCAGGCTCCCCGTTCATCTTTGCTCCGCAGTAGTGGTTAATATGCAAATTCTCAACATAGTTAATTAACGTTAGTAGTCTTAATTAATTGTACTAAAAATGATGCTTAAGCTATCTTGCTTGACTAATTTGTCGTTGTTAATTATAGTATAGGGTGCAAGATAACCTAATATTTAGAAAATTACTATTAACTGGTTGAGTCCAGGTCGTACACTAAAAGACTTAATTAACTCAATTATTCATCATTTATTCTAAGTTAACCTTTATTCTTAACTATTCAAGTTAATTGCTACTTTATATAACTTATTTGCTTACTTCACTATTATTACCTAACTAATATAGCTTCTAATACTCAACAATATAGATTACTATGCTAATATTAATACTTAACTAGACTAACTACATAATTAAAGACTTAATCAACTAATAATTACTCTAATATGTTAACCACATGAATAATTACATAAAAATGAATATTATTAACATGGAAATCATTCCCTATACAAGAGTGGACAAAAAGAAATGATATTGCATTGAATTAAATAGAAAAATTACATGAAAAGAGTTGTTTTAAAACAACTACAATTAATCTCAAAGCTATTAAGGATTTAGGCATATATCTTATTTATTACTTAAGCACTAGTGCCTCTTCAACTTTAGCCTTCACAACACTTGGCCAGTTACACGAGCTTTAGCCTCAACACTTAGGCTTAATAGGAACCCAACGACAAAAAATTATTTAATTGGTGGGCCCAACCTTTTCGTGGAATCAATAGCCCAATGGACTGAATCGACCACTACTAAAGTTGGGTCCATAATTTTTATTAGGTTTATTTTCACATAGCTTTGGGCCCATTCAGGCCCACAATAGTCTTACAGGCTCCCAGCCCATACATGCAAACACACACATGCTTAATTGCGTGCCCAGCTTTGACGACCATTGGGGTATGTGGTGTGATTCTTTAAATATGGATGAGGTGCTTTATCATATCATGATGTGGGACTAAGTCAACCCCTCTCCTTCAGTTCCCATCAATGCTATAGCTCCAGATTCAATGCTTGATTTCTCAAGGCTCAGACCTCCAATTCAAGAGAATAAGAGCTCAATCAAAAGCTCTATGTGCCTACTAATGATTACTAGTGATAATTGAATCAAAGGGTCATAAGCGATCCTTCAAATCAGGGCCTAAACATGGCCTGACACCATGTGCACTTTGCTAAAATCTAGTAGAAGGAAATATGTCAATTGACCTATTAACTTGGTTAAACTATCCAATGAGAGCCGAAAAAGATTCAACAAACCATTCCACGGGTATTGGAATAGTTGTTGAAGTCTGGGACACTTAGAAAAACTTCAAAAGCTTCAGAGCTTCATTCATTAGCTAAGGACACTGATCTCTTTTTCAAAACAACTTCACAGAAAGATCTCAACCTCTAGATTTGATCTAAATCAATTCTTAAGGTCATAAAGGTTTGATCTGAGTAGAAATTGGAATGGAATCTCACCAAAATGCCTATGAAAACCTATGGGTTCCAATTTGAACCAAAACTGAGTAGGAGATGGAATCTACACTAAAATCTCATTAAAACTTAACCTAATTAGTTCTAATAAGTTTCTAATCAACACAGGAACTAAAATCGACCATGTAATCAAATTTTCAGGTTTGGATCCCAAGAACACCTCCAAATTGACCTTTAAAGCTTGAGAGTTGACTTTCTAATATAAAGTTTCTCATATCAAAATAACTACATAGATCAACTTAATTAAACCTCAAGAATCTAAATCACACATCAAAGTCGAGTTTTAATCACTCCAAGACTAATCTTGGGCACTTCTGCCTAAGATCAAAAAGTGATGTGTTTGGCAAAAAGGATGAAAGATTTCAGACCTATCTGAAGGTGTTTCCAGACTCCTTGAGCTCAGCTTAAGCTTTTGGACTTATCACTAGGGTCTAAGATGCACTAAACAAGTTTCCTCAGCTTTGCTGGAGCTAAGGAAGACAAACACCAGAGGAAAACTTCAGTCACTAAAATATGGAAATAAAGAGTGGAATCTGATCAGTGACTCAAAATATAAAGATCCAGAGCTTCTCAATGAGTTCTGTAACCTGTAGCTTAGATTTACCATCGTTGGAGCTCACCGATGCTTTAGTGATGGTTAAGTTTCATTGCTTGAGTTGGAATCTTCATGAAATTCACCAAGAAATATCTCAAAAGAATGCTTGTAACCTCAAAAGAGATAAATGATCATCAATTCAGCCAATTGATGTCTGGATTTAAGGTTTGAACTTAAATTCCTTATAAAATGCAACCCAAGTTCGCCATTGACAACAAAGTCTGATGATGAGGTGAAATTAGTTGTTTGTGTTAGGTGAACTAATAGGTGTAATCAAAGCGGTTGGAATGGCCCTTAAGGTGTTGCGAAGGTAACGGAGAGCCTGATTTGGATGTGGATTGAGTTCTGAAACTTCGACATAGACAATGAAGGCTTCAGATGAAAATGGAGTTGGATTAGGTAAATAGATGATCAATTAAGGGATTAGAGAAGTGGATTGTGATTGCTGAAGAGGGAGGAAAGTGGTTAGGTGATCAAGAAAGTGAGTGGATGTCTAACAAGTCAGAATTGACTTGTCGAAGTCAAAGAAGGAGGTGAGAAGTTTGGACTAATTACAGCCTACTCCTAAGCATTAAAAATCTAAATCTAATCTAGAGTCTAGACTAAAGTTCTTGAGCTACTTACTTGACGAAAGGAGGTGAGGGATCTCACCTGTGGCAGGGCGAGAATAGGAAGAACTTCGAGGTGAGTTGAAGAGAACTTCAGTGAGAAAGAAAGCGATGAGAAGGAGGAAGTGATGCTCCTGAATCCTGTCATGACATTTAGTGAGGAAGAGTAGGTGAGAGCAATGAGCTTCACTGCTAGAGAATCTTCGAGGGAGAGGTGAGAGGTTGCCAGAAGTTGAGATGAATAGCCTATCGTTCACTATGGTGGTGGAAGAGGGAAGGGAGTCGACCCTTTAATCGGAGGGGTAGGGTTGTATTTCTAGGTGTAGGTGGAGGTCTAGGGGGATGTATCTAGTCCAGAGGTTGTCTAGGTTCAAGGCAACCACCGTTGTCATCTTTGGCAATGGTGAGGTTATCTACCTAGGGAAAATAGGATTAAAGATCCATCTGGATCATTGGATTTGAAGATGAAGGTGATAGGGGCTTGAACGGCAATGGCGGAGGTGATGTGATGTTGATTAGGCAGTGATCTAAAGATGTGGTCACCGATCATCGTCAGCTATCCAAGATCAAGGGTTGAAGAAAGGATTAAATAAAAGGACCCAAGTGAAAATAATGAAGGACTTGATCGAGATAAAAGGACTCGACTGATATGAAAACTAAGGATGTAAATGCAAATAATAGGTTTAATGGCTTATTTCAATTTATTTCTTCTTCAACTTTCTATATAGAAAAATACATAATATAAATAACATGTTTATGCCATAAAATTACATTTTTGCTCATTTTAACTATATTTATTTAAGTAGTTAACTTAATTAAGTTAATTTATAACTTATGGATAAGTTATATATATAATGCTTTATATATAGCTATTTGATTATGTTTTGAGTCTTTTTAATTAATTAAACTTAAGTTAACATTAATTAGACCTTAATTAAGTTATTTTAACATATTTTCAAGGTCCTTGCATTTTATCTTTATTATATAATTAATCCTGTATTAATGCTATTCACATATTAATTAGCTAAGGAAACTAGCTAATTAGAGTAAATTAGGAGCCATAATGAGTTTCTCATCATGCCCCTAAGCCAAAATTTTGTTAGTCCCTAGAAAATTTAACAATGAATATGATGATGTAAACACCAAGGTGATTGGCGAAGCTCCTGGCCAAAAAGAACAAGCAATTTAGGTATAGCATGAATCATGTTGGGCTTTAGTTCGGAATCAGGTCCTCCAGTCGGGATTCTGACTCGAGGCTCAATGGCCACCGCAGCAGGATTGTAGTGGTCTCGCATCATAGGACGCTGTGGTGGGTGCACGAAGTTTTGGAAGAGGTCATTGAGTCGCTGGAGCTGGTGTTCCAGATTATTTTCTTCCTCAATTGGCTGAGCCATGATGGGGGAAGAAGAAGAACTTGGTTCTGAATCAGAAGAGAGAATAATGTGAGGGTGTTTCTGCACAAACACGGGCGTCGAGGCTTGGCCTTGACGAGAGCGAATTTCTAAAGGAGGTCTTAAGGGTGGTCTTAGAGACCTCCTTCCGTACATGCACAGTTGGAAGAGGTGAGTTTAGAAGGTGCTGGACCCAATCAAGGCACCCAAAAATGTGTTGGGTGACTATAGAGGTGCGGGGCAGATGGACCCCTTGATCAGAAAGATCGTCCACCTGAGAATTACCTGGGCAGCCAGAGAGGGAGAGTCCCGCGAAGACCCCTACATGGTAGAGCGTCCCCACGGGTTACAGGGTTTCCCCCACCCGACCTCTCTTGTCACTGCGGTTCCAGGTAGACCAGAATGGGGATCTTGACCTCTTAAGTCTACCAATTTTAAGATCAGGGTGCTTAAGGTTTCACTTGAACTTTAGTCTTTTTAAGTGCAAAGAGTGACCTAATTTAAGGTTGGTTGACCCAAAGGGGTCAACTTTACCTCTTGTTTTCTTTGAGAGCTTTCAGGTCTTGTCTTTTAGGGTTCAAGTGTTTAAAGAGAGAGCCAATTGTTTAGGATTTTTCTTGTTAATTATTTTCAATCAATGGCTTGGGCACACCTCTTTTGGATTTCCTCAATTCTTGATTAAGGGGTGTGTCTCTACTGAAATCCTAATGTTTAACCTTATGTTGGCTCTACTTGGTCCATTTAACTCTTTGTTGGGCAATTAGGGCTCAAGCAAGAATGTGTTAGCCCTTAAGTACCCTTAATAGTGTGCAGGAGTGATGAGTTGAAAACATGCAACTCTTTATGGTTACTAAGTATGGAAGACAGGTTAGCCCTATATTGCTTGTTCTTTTCTTTTCTTCCTCTTTAGAGTTTAGGGGTTAATAGTGAGAGGAAAAATTTACCTGTCTTCGGAGTGGTTGCCGTGTGGTTGCTTGTCTTCTTGAGTTCCTGTAGCTGCACAAAAGAGAGGAGATTATCAGAAATTAAAAGAAACATGTGTATCTCTAGAATACAACTTGCTCCCTGAGTTCGACCTCGGGAACTCTTTTATTTTCCGAGTAAAAAAATTTATATATTTGTAGTATAGTGGTGAGTATTCCCGCCTGTCACGCGGGTGACCCGGGTTCGATCCTCGGCAACGGCGCCAAAATGGAGTGCTTGGTTCAACCGGGTTTTATTGCTATAACGTTGTAGTATAGCCATTTATTACCAACATTTCAAATATATAAATTTTTTTACTCGAAAAATAAAAGAGTTCCCGAGGTCGAACTCAGGGAGCAAGTTGTATTCTAGAGATACACATGTTTCTTTTACAAAAAATAAAGAAAGAGAGAGGGAAAGAATTTGTTATTCTCTTTGTTTTCTCCTCGTGATGTTCTTCTTTCTTTCTTTCTTCAGATCTCCTTCTTCTTCTTTGTTCTGCAGAGGTGATGCTCCTCTTTCTTTCTTCAGATCTCCTTCTTCTTCTTCCTTGGTTTCTGTCTTGGCCTCTCTTCTTCTTTTTCTGCAGTCTCTTCTGTGAAGGTTTCTTCTTCCTTGGCTCTGCTATACTTCTTCCCTGCAGCCTTTCCTCTTCTTCTGCCTTGCTCAGCCTCTTCTTTAGAGTTTCTTCTTGTTTCTCCTCCCTGCGGCTAAGTGTCAGCTTCTTCTTTTCTTTTTCAGCCAGGGACGTCACCCCTCCTTCTTTCTTCTTTTCCCTTCAGGCCGTCGTCTGATTTCCAAATCAGACGACTTAAACTACCTGTTGCTACAGTCAGCTTCCTTCTTCTTCCGCGGGTCTTATTCTTCGCCTGTGCCTGCACACTTCAGAGTTTTTCGTCAGAGGCAAAACCTACTCTACCCTCCCCCCCCCGCGTCTCTCTCTCTCTCTAAAACCACTCTTGGGAAAGCTCTCCCAGAGCTGCCGGGTAACCGGGTTCGGGTCAGGCCCGGGTCCAGGCCCACCGGCGTGCGTGGTGGGCGAGGAGTGCAGGTCAGTCTTAAGTCGGGTCGGGTCGGGTCAGGTCCGCGGGGCGTGAGCACGGACGAGACCGGGTAACCGGGCGGGTGAAGGGGACCTCACCCCGTGTGCTGAGGCAGTAAGCCTTCAGCACTTTTGCATCTTATATCGCTGCGCCTCTTCAGGCTTTTCCGAGGTGGGACTAAATGTCCCACCTCAATTGCGTGCCCGCAGCGGGGAAATCAGCGGGAGATCGCGGCGTCACGCGAAGCCTTCTGCCCTAGATGCGAGCCTGGTGTTTTGTCGGAACGCCTCGCAAGGCCTGGGAGTTGAATCTGGGCGTGGCGCTGAGCGTGGCGCGCCTGTAGCTGCAGGCGGAAGCAGTTCCTCCTGCACGGCAATGGCGGCGGAGGTCGGGTGGCCTGTTCACAAGAAAACGGCCTCTCGGCCTAATCAGAAAGTGCCAGGAGCTTCGCCAGGGTGCGGCGAAGCTCGTGTGGGTGGTGGCAAGGCGCGGGGCGGCGTGCAAGGGCTGCCCTAGGTCGGACTGTGGGTCGGAGGATGGGTTTGTTGGGGGAAGCGTTACGGAGGTGTGGAGTGGCAGTGAAGGGGTGGGGGGTGCTCAGTGTGATGAGGCGGAGATGCGGTGAGGGTCGGCGAGCCGTGTGGGTTGCTGAGGTGATGGGAGCGGCTCGCCGGAGGGTGGCCGGAGACGAAGGGGGTGACGATGGTCAGGGTCGGTCGAGGGCTTAATTGAATAAATTGAAAGCGGGGAAAGAAAGAGGAGAAAAAGGGGAGTAGTTCTAGCTTACTTGCAGGGACGAAGGGGGAGGAACAGGGCGACAGTCGTATCGACTGTCGCCGGAGAAGACGATGCTCAGGGAAAGGAGCGGCGGCGAGCAGAGAGCCAGAGAGACGCCAGCTGGGTGCGGCGTGACGCGGGAAGAGCAGGGGAGGAAGTCTCTGCTGCTGGTATTGCGGCAGAGCGAAGAGGAGAAGGGGGAGGAACCGCCGGAGCTGGTGAGCATCTGCCGGAGAGAGAAGAGAGGAAAGTTGGGGGTTTTCTCCATCAGATCCGAGCTGCCCCGGTCGGTGGAGCGGCGGGGGGTATTTATAGGGATCAAACAGGGAGGAAGGCGGAGGGAGACGACGTGTCTCCCTCGCCGGAGGATGGCCGGAAACAAGAACCCATACCGTCTGTGTGTTCGCACGGCCGGTATGGTGGGTTACAACGACCAGGGGGGTGTCCCTGCGACGGCTAACGACGCAGGGCACCCCCGGTTTACTTGCCAGGTTCCCCACCTCACCCTGCGCGGCGCCATGCTCCGCGCAAGGTCGCCGGAGCATGGTGCTGGCAGGTTTTGCAGGGGGGACCTGATCGCAAAGAACGAAGGAGAGTTAGGGGCCAAAATGCGAGGGTTCAAAAGTTGAGGGCCAAAGAGTAAATATATGAGGACCAAAGTGTAAAGTCGGTCAAGGAGGTTTCTTCTTAGGCTCAAGTTTTTATACATGACTAATTAGGACCTAAGGAATCTGATGGTGAATTTCATTTCTATATTAAACCTTGTTTGACCGGTCAGTTTACGCAAAAACCCAAATTAAGTTATTAATTGGGCATGGTTCTCAATGTAGGTCAAAATGGGTTCTGAAGGCCAAATTGAAGGTTCTAAACCCTAGAGATTATTTTTCTATGAATTTTAGAGGGTTTATTCTATTTTTACTTTGCCTCGAACCTTGTGAATTGAAGTGGGTTGTTTTAG
Organism: Thalassia testudinum; assembly: GCA_037157565.1. Lineage (NCBI taxonomy): Eukaryota > Viridiplantae > Streptophyta > Magnoliopsida > Alismatales > Hydrocharitaceae > Thalassia > Thalassia testudinum. Next base: position 69,645,002 of record JAZHRO010000003.1, on the reverse strand, counting down.
GGTTACAGATTATCATTTAGTTTCTTGGAATTGCTGTAGCCCTCGCTAGATCATTTCATCCCACTTTTATTCTTATTGAGCTGCTTTGACCTATGTTTGGGCCCTGAATTACCCTGTATGCAGATTATACTGGTAAAATTGCATTTTTACCCGTTATGACTTGTTTTCTTCTTAAACTCAGAATTCTCTGAGTTAAGCCTTTCCTTGAGATATGTAGGAGCTTTTATCCTTTGTATTAGGTCAAAATGAGCTAGTTATGGCTCATGATGAGGTTCTCATCATACCCCCATGCCTAGCTTTTGCTAGTCCCTTAGCAAAAACTTAAGGTTTCAACCCTTGCTCTAGACCATGAAATTTTTAATAGTTTTAGATAAGTGCCTTTTTTATTTGCGCATAGATTAGGTTAGAATGCTGACCATAGGCCTAAAAGGTACTCTAGTACCAATCAAGATCCAAATCTGTCTAGCCTTAGCCTCAGTCTTTTAGCAAGGGTTTTTAAGGCCCACAAGAACTAACCTAAGGTTTATTGGACTTCGTGGTTAAAGCACCCGTGCTTGAAATGATTTTAGCCCTGGCTCAGTTCGCAGTGCGTTTTGTAAGAGAGAGATAGAAAGTTTTTCTGTTTGGAGAGTTTTCTCTCTCTTTTTCTTTTTAGTTCTAGCCTAGGATTGGCTTTTCAACACGGTCTGTATCAGATTCCTTGCTCCCATCATCAATCCTCAAGGGTTCCTGGCGATCGATGCTTCGAGATAGCACCGCCCATGGCAACCCCCGGAACCCTGGCTATTGAGATTTTGAGATAATCCCATCCATGGTATTCCGTGGCCGAATCCAGACCCTGGCAATTGACACTTCGAGATAATGCCATCCATGGAATCTGAACCAGCAGAGTGCTTACATGCCCCCAGTAGGATATGTAAATATCCTAAGAGACAAGCACCGAGGAGATGATATTTTGTTATGCATCTTCGAGGGGATTTCCCGCCTCTCCGCGCTGGGAACTCGTCCAAATCAACTTGTGTTGATCGGCCGCTCCTATTCTAGGTGTTCTTTTCAGATTTTTGCGACGCTTCTGCGTGATTCTGATTTTTACGCTTACTGAACCAGGCTGTGTGTGAGATTAGGGTGCTTAGGTTACTGAGTCCCGTAAACCAAAAATTAGTTAACGAGGCCGAATACTCCCTAAGCCTTAGACCTAATACTTCAGCTTTTCATTTTCCTCAACCTCTTGAGGAGTGTCTAGATCTTAATGGGTACTAAGAGTCTATTCAAGAATGCCTAAGGTTTGCATTCTTTACTAATCTTATTGTGCACTTTTCTTGAATGAGGTCTAGAACTTAGGTTAATTCCTTAGTTCCTTACTAATGACTATCACTTTTTCTCATAATTTTGTGCTCCTTTTTCATTTTGTTTCTTTTCTCCTTCGCAAAATTTTCTTCTCTTTTCCTCTTATTCTTTTTCGAAAAATATTTTTAATTTTTATGGTGTTTTTGGCATATGTGAATTTTTTTTGTTTGAAACCTTTTCTTACAAGTTTTGCACTTTCATACCCCCCCATGCCTAAGATTTGCAATGTCCTCATTGTAACCTAGGGGGTCTTAGTTCATTCCTTAAGACAGAAATTTGGATGAGTGGATGGGTCGGGTTGAAGTTTTGCGGACGATTTCAAATCCCAGATGCAAACATCTGAGTTGGGGTCGGCTGTCTACAAGGGTGAACTTCGAGTGCTGAAAGGTGTCAGAACAAGTTTCAGGTTTACAAAGAGAATGACGGGCTGCCTCCCGTTAAGCGCTGAGTTTTACGCCATCGGCTGGGCGCAATAAGCTCAAGGGGAAAGGAGGATATAAGATGCCTCAGCCAAATCAGTAGAAGTTACATCAATGAACGGCTTGAGTCTCTGACCGTTCACGATGAAAGGTTCAGAATCGTGGCTGAGTGGACTGATTTCGATTGCTCCATTTCCAAAAACCTGTCGGACCAAATATGGTCCGACCCACTTAGATCTCAGTTTTCCTGGGAAGAGTTTGAGTCGGGCATCAAAGAGTAGGACCTTTTGACCAGGATGAAAGATCTTTCTCGAGATGTGTTTGTCGTGGAAGGCTTTAACCCGCTCCTTGTAGATTTGCGAGTTCTCGTACGCGTCTATGCGTAATTCATCGATCTCGCTGATTTGGAGTTTTCTGTGGGTCCCAGCCTTGGAAAGATCTAGATTACAGTTCCGTACTGCCCAATAGGCTTTATGCTCCAGTTCTACGGGAAGGTGGCATGCCTTTCCGTACACCAGTCTAAAGGGGGACATGCCCAATTGGGTCTTGTGGGCGGTTCTATAGGCCCACAATGCTTCCGGAAGTCGGGACGACCAGTCCTTCCTGTCAGGTCGAACAGTGACTTGCAGGATTTTCTTGATCTCCCGATTAGACACCTCAGCTAGACCATTAGTTTGGGGGTGGTAAGGAGTAGAGATTCGGTGAGACACCCCGTATTTGGTCATCAGTGACCTAAACTGAGCATTTGTGAAATGGGTCCCCCCATCAGAGATTATTGCACGAGGAATCCCGAACCTTGAGAAAATGTGTTGATGAATGAATTTGAGAACGATTTTGTGATCACAGGTTCGGGTCGGTATGGCTTCGATCCATTTGGACACGTAGTCCACAGCCAACAGAATGTATTCGAAACCATCCGAAACAGGAAAGGGGCCCATAAAATCAATCCCCCAAACATCAAAGATTTCGCATACTAGAATCGGTTGCATAGGCATCATGTCGCGATGGCTCATGTTGCCCAAAGTCTGGCAACGACTGCATGCCTTGCAATGACTGTATGCGTCTTTGAACAGTGTGGGCCAGTAAAAGCCGCACTGGAGGACTTTTGATGCGGTTTTATGCCCAGCAAAATGGCCACCGCATGCCTGGTCATGGCAGAAAGAGAGGATATTGTTGACTTCCCCTTCCGGGACACATCTCCGGATGATCTGATCGGCACCTATGCGGAAGAGGTACGGGTCTTCCCAAATGTAATACTTGGCATCGGAGCGTAATTTGTCTTTCTTGGCCTTCGGCCAATCGGACGGGGTCTGATGAGATGCCAAGTAATTTACTATATTAGCAAACCATGGAAGGCTAGTACCAATAGTCAGCAGGTGCTCATCGGGAAAATGCTCAGTGATGGGTCCGGAAGGGTCAATTATTTCAGAAGGAAGACGGGACAAGTGATCAGCTACCACGTTTTGCTTTCCCACTTTGTCGCGAATCTCAAGGTCAAATTCTTGTAACAGCAAGATCCATCGGATCAATCGAGGTTTCGCATCCTTCTTCGCAAGGAGATGCCTCACAGCTGTGTGATCCGAGTATATGATGACATGGGAACCCAGAAGGTACGATCTGAACTTCTCTAGGGAAAATACTACAGCTAGCAGCTCTTTCTCAGTAACCGTATAGTTACGCTGAGCCTCATCGAGTGTTTTGCTGGCGTAGTAAATGACCACAGGTTTCTTGTCATTTTTCTGCCCCAAAACCGCTCCTACAGCGAAGTCGGATGCATCACACATGATCTCAAAGGGTTGAGACCAATCAGGGGACTGTAGGATCGGGGCTTGGGTGACTCGGTCACGCAGGATTTCAAATGCTTGAGTGCATTCCTTGGAGATTTCGAAGGGAACATCCTTGGAGAGAAGAGTGGTCAGGGGGCGTGCGATTTTTGAAAAATCAGGGATAAATCGTCGATAAAAACCGACATGCCCTAAAAAGGATCGGATGTCCCTGATTGAGCTAGGCATAGGAAGGTGAGAGATCAGATTAACCTTAGCTCGATCCACTTGGATACCTTTCTCCGAAATTGAGTGTCCCAGGACAATTCCCTCAGGCACCATGAAATGGCTCTTTTCCCAGGAAAGAACCAAATTCACATCGATGCACCGCCTGAGTATCTGGACCAAGTGTTGGAGGCAATTGTCGAATGATGCTCCGAAAACTGAAAAGTCATCCATGAAGACTTCCAGATAATCACCTACCATATCTGAAAATATGGCAAGCATGCATCGCTGAAAAGTAGCGGGTGCATTGCAAAGACCGAAAGGCATCCTTCGGAAAGCGTATGTTCCGAAGGGGCAGGTGAACGTGGTCTTTTCTTGGTCCTCAGGATGGATTGCCACCTGGTTATAACCGGAGTACCCGTCAAGAAAGCAGAAGAACCTATTTCCCGCTAGTTTTTCGAGAATTTGATCAATGAAGGGTAGTGGGAAATGATCCTTCTTCGTGGAGGAATTGAGTCGACGGTAATCTATACAGACTCTCCACGAGTTGGCTAATCGGGTAGGAATGATTTCTCCGGTCTCAGTCGTTATAGTGGTCAGTCCTGCCTTCTTGGGCATGACCTGAATTGGGCTCACCCAACGACTATCGGAGATCGGGTAGATGATCCCGGCATCTAACCACTTGATGATCTCCTTTTTCACGACCTCCTGCAGATTGGGGTTTAAGCGTCTCTGCATTTCACGAGAAGGTCGTGTGCCCTCTTCTGAATAGATATGATGAGTACAATAAGAGGGACTTATTCCAGTCAAATCATCGAGAGTCCATCCGATGGCTCTGCGATGTTGTTGGAGGACAACAATCAGACGGGATTCCTGTTCAGGACTGAGGTTGGAATTGATAATTACAGGAAGGGTCTGATTAGAACCCAAAAAGACGTATTTTAAGTGAGCAGGAAGGGGTTTCAGTTCGAGGATGGGGTTTTCAGCAGCAGCGGGTGGTTCAGTATAGATGTGAGGTTCAAAGGTGGGAGTTACTGGGTTGTTCATATCTGGATTTGACTCCTCTGTTTGCGGGTCAAGATCCTTCTGTGGTTGATGAGGCATACTCGAGTCATTCTGGAGGTGTGATTCATCAACCAAAGTCTTGATGTCACAAATTTGCTCGATGACGCCGCAATTAATTCCTTGTTGGGCCTTAAATATATCAATTTTCAGTGTTTGATCTCCAAACTTAAGCTCTATTTAGCCCTCCTCACAGCTGATGTTGGCTTTAGCAGTAGCCAAGAAAGGTCTCCCTAGAATGATTGGTGTATCCCTAGGGTTCTCAGGTGCATCCATATCTAAGACTATAAAGTCCACTGGAAAATAGAAATCCCGCACTCTCACGATAACATCCTCGAGAATCCCTTTTGGTGACTTTATAGATCGATCTGCTAATTGTAATGTCACCTCGGTTGGTTTTAGCTCAGATTCTTCTAGATGGTCGAGTAAGGATGTGGGTATCAGGTTTATGGATGCACCCAAGTCTAACAAAGCTCTATCAAATTGGGTACCACCTATCTTACAGGAAATCAGGGGAGTTCCAGGATCTTTTGCCTTGGGTGGGAGTCTACTGAGGATTACAGAGCTGGCTTGTTCTGACAGAACAATTGGGCTCCCTCCCTTGGTTCGCGGCTTACGCTGGGGTGTACATATATTCTTTAGAAATCGTGCGTAAGCTGGTACGTGGCGGATTGCATCCATCAAGGGGATGTTTATGTGGACCTGCTCAAAGAGCTTAACCAGGTCCTCCTCAGGGGCCACGGGTTTGGTGGTCTTCTTTCCCTTGGTCAGGGCCTCGGGAAACGGGATCTTGGTTGGTTCTTCTAGGATAGGTCCAGGTTGTGGATCTGGAACAACGGTACCTTGGATAACTATCCTAGGGTCATGGTTATCAGGCTGGGAGTGGTTTGGATAATGCGGGTCTTGAGTTGTCTTACCACTACGTGTTGTTACAGAATTTAATCCGGCCTGATTTTGGTTTGGGTTTGGTAGGAGGGGTGGCTGCTGCTGAAATCCCGCATAAGAAGTTGAGGCTTCCATCTCGTCTGGAGATGGAGCAGTAGGAGCCTGATAAATCCATTGGGTGTGGCCTAAATTTGGATTCATAACGCGCTTCTGGGTTGGCACGTTATTTGGGTTAGGAAGAGGTTGGGAAGGGAGTGTGCCTGGTTGGCGAGAATTTGCCAACTGGGCCAGTTGAGTTTTAACTTCAGTAAGCTCGTCCTTGTGCTATTTCTGAATAGCCGCATTCGTTTTTTGAATGTCAGCCAGAGTCTGAAGGATTAAGGACATTTGATCTTGATTTGGCCCTGATGGATAAGTAGGGTTGGGCCGAGGCTGAGGCGGCTGGTAGTGACGAGAGGGCTGTGGGCGGGACTGAGAAGGTGGTCTTTGGGTTTGGGAATTTCCCACCCACTGAAAATTGGGATGGTTTCGCCATCCAGGGTTGTAAGTGTTGGAGAATGGGTCGTTCTGGATGGCGTTGAGGTCCTCGCAGGTCTGAGGAACCTCCTGAGAATCAGGGAAAGGAGGAATGGAGTTCCCCCGGCTGGTGTAGAAAGAATCGGATGATCTTCCAGTCCAAGAATCAGATGGGGATGGATATGGATCCATCCCAGGGGAAGATCGGTGGAGGATGTTTTGCACAGTCTCCTGTGTGGAAGGAGGTTGTGCAAAGGAGTTTCGCGCGGAGGTGGCTCGCTGCAAGTGCTGAGTCAGCTCATCCACCTTCTTTTCAATAATTGAGACCTTGTCCAATCGACTGGCCATTAATTCCAGGTCGACTGATGCGGACAGGCCCTACGTCTCATGTGCTCCCTTAAGATTCGTCGCTGCGCGGGTATTCGTCCTGTCGAATAATCCCATGGAGTCATTGTTGATGGAGTTCTCGCACATGTTTTCGAGAATCTCCCATACGGTGTCTTCATGTTGACCCATGATGTTTCCTCCGCAAGTTGCATTGACGAAAAGGCGGATGTCCTCACGGAGTCCCTGGTAAAAAGATTGGACTTGTTCCCATTTAGGAACTCCGTGATGGGGGCACTTCCTCATGAGATCCTGAAAACGATCCCATGCCTCATGAAGAGGTTCTCCAGATTGTTGAGTGAAGTGTGTAATCTGATGGCGCAAGGCGTTGGTCCGACCAACGGGAAAGAACTTTTTCAAAAACTCGGATTGAAGTTCTTCCCAAGTGTTGATCGGCCGGGTCTGCGTTTGATACCAATGGGCGGCCTTGTCCATAAGAGAAAAGGAGAACATCTTCATGAGAAGAATATCCCGATTTTGCGCATCTGATCCAAAAGTGTGGGCCAGATGCTTTAGCTGTTTGATGTGCTGGAAGGGATCTTCAGAATTAAGCCCATGGAATTTAGGTATAGCATGAATCATGTTGGGCTTTAGTTCGGAATCAGGTCCTCCAGTCGGGATTCTGACTCGAGGCTCAATGGCCACCGCAGCAGGATTGTAGTGGTCTCGCATCATAGGACGCTGTGGTGGGTGCACGAAGTTTTGGAAGAGGTCATTGAGTCGCTGGAGCTGGTGTTCCAGATTATTTTCTTCCTCAATTGGCTGAGCCATGATGGGGGAAGAAGAAGAACTTGGTTCTGAATCAGAAGAGAGAATAATGTGAGGGTGTTTCTGCACAAACACGGGCGTCGAGGCTTGGCCTTGACGAGAGCGAATTTCTAAAGGAGGTCTTAAGGGTGGTCTTAGAGACCTCCTTCCGTACATGCACAGTTGGAAGAGGTGAGTTTAGAAGGTGCTGGACCCAATCAAGGCACCCAAAAATGTGTTGGGTGACTATAGAGGTGCGGGGCAGATGGACCCCTTGATCAGAAAGATCGTCCACCTGAGAATTACCTGGGCAGCCAGAGAGGGAGAGTCCCGCGAAGACCCCTACACGGTAGAGCGTCCCCACGGGTTACAGGGTTTCCCCCACCCGACCTCTCTTGTCACTGCGGTTCCAGGTAGACCAGAATGGGGATCTTGACCTCTTAAGTCTACCAATTTTAAGATCAGGGTGCTTAAGGTTTCACTTGAACTTTAGTCTTTTTAAGTGCAAAGAGTGACCTAATTTAAGGTTGGTTGACCCAAAGGGGTCAACTTTACCTCTTGTTTTCTTTGAGAGCTTTCAGGTCTTGTCTTTTAGGGTTCAAGTGTTTAAAGAGAGAGCCAATTGTTTAGGATTTTTCTTGTTAATTATTTTCAATCAATGGCTTGGGCACACCTCTTTTGGATTTCCTCAATTCTTGATTAAGGGGTGTGTCTCTACTGAAATCCTAATGTTTAACCTTATGTTGGCTCTACTTGGTCCATTTAACTCTTTGTTGGGCAATTAGGGCTCAAGCAAGAATGTGTTAGCCCTTAAGTACCCTTAATAGTGTGCAGGAGTGATGAGTTGAAAACATGCAACTCTTTATGGTTACTAAGTATGGAAGACAGGTTAGCCCTATATTGCTTGTTCTTTTCTTTTCTTCCTCTTTAGAGTTTAGGGGTTAATAGTGAGAGGAAAAATTTACCTGTCTTCGGAGTGGTTGCCGTGTGGTTGCTTGTCTTCTTGAGTTCCTGTAGCTGCACAAAAGAGAGGAGATTATCAGAAATTAAAAGAAACATGTGTATCTCTAGAATACAACTTGCTCCCTGAGTTCGACCTCGGGAACTCTTTTATTTTCCGAGTAAAAAAATTTATATATTTGTAGTATAGTGGTGAGTATTCCCGCCTGTCACGCGGGTGACCCGGGTTCGATCCTCGGCAACGGCGCCAAAATGGAGTGCTTGGTTCAACCGGGTTTTATTGCTATAACGTTGTAGTATAGCCATTTATTACCAACATTTCAAATATATAAATTTTTTTACTCGAAAAATAAAAGAGTTCCCGAGGTCGAACTCAGGGAGCAAGTTGTATTCTAGAGATACACATGTTTCTTTTACAAAAAATAAAGAAAGAGAGAGGGAAAGAATTTGTTGTTCTCCTTGTTTTCTCCTCGTGATGTCCTTCTTTCTTTCTTTCTTCAGATCTCCTTCTTCTTCTTTGTTCTGCAGAGGTGATGCTCCTCTTTCTTTCTTCAGATCTCCTTCTTCTTCTTCCTTGGTTTCTGTCTTGGCCTCTCTTCTTCTTTTTCTGCAGTCTCTTCTGTGAAGGTTTCTTCTTCCTTGGCTCTGCTGTACTTCTTCTCTGCAGCCTTTCCTCTTCTTCTGCCTTGCTCAGCCTCTTCTTTAGAGTTTCTTCTTGTTTCTCCTCCCTGCGGCTAAGTGTCAGCTTCTTTTCTTTTTCAGCCAGGGACGTCACCCCTCCTTTCTTCTTTTCCCTTCAGGCCGTCGTCTGATTTCCAAATCAGACGACTTAAACTACCTGTTGCTACAGTCAGCTTCCTTCTTCTTCCGCGGGTCTTCTTCTTCGCCTGTGCCTGCACACTTCAGAGTTTTTCGTCAGAGGCAAAACCTACTCTACCCTCCCCCCCCCCGCGTCTCTCTCTCTCTCTGAAACCACTCTTGGGAAAGCTCTCCCAGAGCTGTCGGGTAACCGGGTTCGGGTCAGGCCCGGGTCCAGGCCCACCGGCGTGCGTGGTGGGCGAGGAGTGCAGGTCAGTCTTAAGTCGGGTCGGGTCGGGTCAGGTCCGCGGGGCGTGAGCGCGGACGAGACCGGGTAACCGGGCGGGTGAAGGGGACCTCACCCCGTGTGCTGAGGCAGTAAGCCTTCAGCACTTTTGCATCTTATATCGCTGCGCCTCTTCAGGCTTTTCCGAGGTGGGACTAAATGTCCCACCTCAATTGCGCGCCCGCAGCGGGGAAATCAGCGGGAGATCGCGGCGTCACGCGAAGCCTTCTGCCTTAGCTGCGAGCCTGGTGTTTTGTCGGAACGCCTCGCAAGGCCTGGGAGTTGAATCTGGGCGTGGCGCTGAGCGTGGCGCGCCTGTAGCTGCAGGCGGAAGCAGTTCCTCCTGCACGGCAATGGCGGCGGAGGTCGGGTGGCCTGTTCACAAGAAAACGGCCTCTCGGCCTAATCAGAAAGTGCCAGGAGCTTCGCTAGGGTGCGGCGAAGCTCGTGTGGGTGGTGGCAAGGCGCGGGGCGGCGTGCAAGGGCTGCCCTAGGTCGGACTGTGGGTCGGAGGATGGGTTTGTTGGGGGAAGCGTTACGGAGGTGTGGAGTGGCAGTGAAGGGGTGGGGGGTGCTCAGTGTGATGAGGCGGAGATGCGGTGAGGGTCGGCGAGCCATGTGGGTTGCTGAGGTGATGGGAGCGGCTCGCCGGAGGGTGGCCGGAGACGAAGGGGGTGACGATGGTCAGGGTCGGTCGAGGGCTTAATTGAATAAATTTAAAGCGGGGAAAGAAAGAGGAGAAAAAGGGGAGTAGTTCTAGCTTACTTGCAGGGACGAAGGGGGAGGAACAGGGCGGCAGTCGTATCGACTGTCGCCGGAGAAGACGATGCTCAGGGAAAGGAGCGGCGGCGAGCAGAGAGCCGGAGAGATGCCAGCTGGGTGCGGCGTGACGCGGGAAGAGCAGGGGAGGAAGTCTCTGCTGCTGGTATTGCGGCAGAGCGAAGAGGAGAAGGGGGAGGAACCGCAGGAGCTGGTGAGCATCTGCCGGAGAGAGAAGAGAGGAAAGTTGGGGGTTTTCTCCGTCAGATCCGAGCTGCCCCGGTCGGTGGAGCGGCGGGGGGTATTTATAGGGATCAAACAGGGAGGAAGGCGGAGGGAGACGACGTGTCTCCCTCGCCGGAGGATGGCCGGAAACAAGAACCCATACCGTCCGTGCGTTCGCACGGCCGGTATGGTGGGTTACAACGACCAGGGGGGTGTCCCTGCGACGGCTGACGACGCAGGGCACCCCCGGTTTACTTGCCAGGTTCCCCACCTCACCCTGCGCGGCGCCATGCTCCGCGCAAGGTCGCCGGAGCATGGTGCTGGCAGGTTTTGCAGGGGGGACCTGATCGCAAAGAACGAAGGAGAGTTAGGGGCCAAAATGCGAGGGTTCAAAAGTTGAGGGCCAAAGAGTAAATATATGAGGACCAAAGGGTAAAGTCGGTCAAGGAGGTTTCTTCTTAGGCTCAAGTTTTTATACATGACTAATTAGGACCTAAGGAATCTGATGGTGAATTTCATTTCTATATTAAACCTTGTTTGACCGGTCAATTTACGCAAAAACCTAAATTAAGTTATTAATTGGGCATGGTTCTCAATGTAGGTCAAAATGGGTTCTGAAGGCCAAATTGAAGGTTCTAAACCCTAGAGATTATTTTTCTTTGAATTTTAGAGGGTTTATTCTATTTTTACTTTGCCTCGAACCTTGTGAATTGAAGTGGGTTGTTTTAGGGTTACAGATTATCATTTAGTTTCTTGGAATTGCTGTAGCCCTCGCTAGATCATTTCATCCCACTTTTATTCTTATTAAGCTGCTTTGACCTATGTTTGGGCCCTGAATTACCCTGTATGCAGATTATACTGGTAAAATTGCATTTTTACCCGTTATGACTTATTTTCTTCTTAAACTCAGAATTCTCTGAGGTAAGCCTTTCCTTGAGATATGTAGGAGCTTTTATCCTTTGTATTAGGTCAAAATGAGCTAGTTATGGCTCATGATGAGGTTCTCATCAGTGATTAAATACGATATAATTAATTCTAAAATAAAGAAATGATTAGGTTAGAAGATTTTTAAGATTTTTATCTTTTTATGTTTTTGTATTATTATAAATAAGTATCCATAAATAAAACAAATCATTTGATGGGAATCTGCTTACATCGGACTCAAAACCCTAAATATCCTTTAAAATAGATACTCGTGAAAAATAGACTCTTAATGAGAATTCAAATCTGAACCAAAACATCTGATACCTATTTTATTCTCTATATACCACTCTAAACCCTAGAAATCAAAGAGGTCAACATTGGTAATGTAATAAGACTCAAATACTAGAAATCAAATTCTAACTCAAAAATTCAATAGACACAGGTCTGTCCTTAAGCTCGTGAATTATGAGTTTACCAACTTAGGCTTTTGTAAATTAACTGAACATCCTTTGTCAACCAAATTCAGAAAGAAAGTACAATCCCTATACCAACCAGTCCACAGCATCAAGGATGGACTTCTAGACCTAGGGCCTTGTCAATCTGTCTCCTTTAGGTCTCAACCACTAGTCTCCAAAACCCGATTTCTCAAGCTTCACTACCTACTCAAGGTTTAGTAGCTATGAGGTTAAAATGTCCGTGCAGGTGAAATAGACTTGTCCTACAAGCATCCAAAGTTGCAAAAATCCATATCTCATGACATCAAGATCCCAATCCAGGTTATTCCAATTTAGACCTCTGGCTTGGCCTGGTTGCTTTCTCCTCACCTGGTTTTATCTTGAGGTCAACACTCTAGGTGTATATCTCCTTGGTGGGCTACTAGGTCTCTTATTCCTAATTTTTCTCCCCATATTTTTCTAATCCATTTTCTATAGGTTAAAACACCCATTTGTATCGAGGTGCTTTTATTGATGAAGGAGGTTAGCATCCATTTGTAGTAAGATTCTTTATTTAGTGGATAAAAAAAATGCATAAGCATCCATTTGTACCAAGGTGCATTATTGCAGGGTGTATATGTTTTTTCTCATAGATATATATTTTTCTTGCCTTCTCATTTTTATCACTACTATGTAAAATATCCAAGTCCTTTTTCTAGGTGAGTGGCACATACTTCACCCTTTCAAGAGCTACCCTACAAGAATCCTTGGACTAAAGAGGATATAGAATCGATCTCTTGATCTCTGTATTTTCATAGTCTCAGATGTTTTTAAGACAATTCTAATGTTTGTGAGGTTTGGACACTTAGGTTACTTAGCTCGCAAACTAGAGAGTGAACAACAAAGCGTCCCACTTTCAGGTCCCTTAAACTAGTAGTATCAACCTGCAGGATCTGTCAAGATGTAACTTGCCAAGTCTAGCCGAACATCTTTGACTAATTAAGCTATCTATAGCCTATTAGACCTTATAGTTAAGGATTCTACTAACCTCTTTACTTGATTAACTCTAAGTATCTAGTCTCTTTACTCAACCTGCTAATAAAAATACACAATCAAAAGTCAAAAGTACATAATCGAGTTGTATTGACTAGAAAAGTTTCAATTTAATTCCAAAAATTAAGCCTCATATGAGAATTAATAACATCTTAGTTACTCTGTCTTAAAGTGAAGAGTGGGAATGCAGATTGCGTACTAGGGTTTTAGACTTCTGACTCGAAAAATCCCGCGTCAAAAGTCATAAACAAATACGTGTTTTGAAAAGATATTCAAGACAAAGTCTAAAGTAAGGATTCAATGCTCTTATTTATGTACACTATTTACAATATAAATATATATAATATATTATTTCTGACCTTAAGAATTCTTAACTCTTTAAATAAATAAGTTATAAATAAGGTCCTTAACAATTTTCTTCCAAAATTGTTCTTATAATGTAAATGTAATCCCCATAAAAAGAAAATATTTTTGTTGTTTTTGTTTTTATATTTTTATGGTTTATAAATTTTTTCAAATTTTTATGTGTTTTCAAAATTTTAAGATTTTTCAATTTTTTTCAACATTTTTCTTCTTCTGTCTACTACTACACTTAAAGTATTAAGATTACACCTCCCCATGCCAAAATTTTACAATGTCCTCATTGTAAAGAAGGGTGAAAAAGACTCTACAATTCACTTAGCATTGGGTGACGAAAGGAGTCGTATAGAAATCAATAGATCTCAAAGCGGATGATTTCTACTCTTACAAAAGTTAGAGGAGTCAGTTGGACTAAGTTAAGAGTAAGAAAGAAGTGATCTAATAAAGCATAGAATCAAATGTATAAGTAGACAAAGATGAGAAAATAAGAAACAACTAAATATAGATGCTAAGTTTTACACCTTCAGCTACGCATAAACTCTAGTGAAATGTAACTCCCGTAACAGAATAGATATGATATAAAATGCAGTGTCAAAGAAGAATTTGCATAAAATGGAATAATAAAATAACCACCTGTAATCAGAAGAGTCAGAAATAGCCTGGCCCTGATTTGCCTTAATAGATCTTCTAGAACCAAAATCAGAATCACATGAAAATCTCAAGAAGTTCAAAATTGATTTCTTGAAAGATCGGATATGATTTGAGGTAAAGAAACTAAAGAATGAGGCAAAAGAAAAGAATTAGTTAAAGTAAAATCAAAGGCCTAACAACAAATCAATTCTAATTTTGAATGATAGGATGATCATTTTGGTACAACAAAGGTGATTGCTAATATGGATTTGGTAACTCACTCTTGAGAGGTGCAGAGGGTGGGTTTTGATTCAAATCAATGGCCTGATTAACTACATGTGGTGATAGATCAAGGGATTGTGTGATACCAATAGGCAGCCTCATCCTTAAAGGAGAACATATTCATCAGAAGGATTTCCCAATTCTAATTCCACGGACCCAATGTGTTGAAATGGATCCTTGGATGCATGTCTATGAAAGAGGGGAATGACACTAATGACATTCGATTTAAGCTCAAGATCGTTTTCCCCTATGGGAATCCTAATGTTCGGCTCCATCTAAGCATTAGAGGGATTGTACTAATCTCTAAGCAAGGGCCTAGGTAGAGGACATGGAACAAAACCAGGACCCTCAAGTCGACAAGCTTGGAGATTTTGAAGAGCAGTCATTAATAGATTGATCTAGTGATTCTGCTCGAGCATTTAGATGTTCTAGTTCAGGAGTGCCTCATGGATATCAAAAGGCAGCATCTACTCTTGACCTGAAGAAGCGAGAATCTTGAGATTCTACAGCTGATCCATAAAATCAAACGTAGAAAAAGCATAGAAAGTAGACAGGATAGAGTGCTACATAGGAGTAGCAGGTCTAGGTAGATCTGTCAATGGAGGGACGAGGGGTGGTCTCAACTATTGCCTCCCATACATAAACAAAAAAAATGTGTAAAGGCACACTCATGCCACTATGAGAAATAGCGGTGAGCGAAACCCATATACAGTGAACGAAAATAGGTTTTCTTCTTTTTAAAGGAAAAGATGACCTAGAATATGTGGGATAATATGCGAAGACAAAAGCAGATAGTATATCAGTACAAATACATTTCCTACGTGTCTACGATGTGCATATACTGTAAGTTCAAAAGTCCAAGGTCTAAGATCGAGACAGCTTACTATAGGCTACCCAGGGCTCTAATAATGAGATAGACTTGTTGATCTTCGACCAAGGCCCTAAGAGGTGAAAAGAGAGATAGAAGGACAGATTCATGTAACTCTAGTGTGATTGCGTTCTTTGTGCAATAACATGCAACAGATAGTGATGAAAAACCCATACAAAATTCTACAATCAATATATGACATGAGTTTTAAGAATTCCTCTTTTTAGAATATGCTTTTCAAAAATAGAAAGAAGTAAAAATGTGTTCACTTTTTTTCAATTCAAATAATATATGGTCTTGCTTTTAGGAGTCAAAGACATGGATCTACGTGGGTTTCTGCATATAGATCTCCATACAAGATAATTCCCAAAATAGAGATTAGCACGTAGAATGCATACCTAGGAGTGTATGATTAGAAACAGTTGCTAGTTAGAAAGGATGTATTCTTGTATTTTTTTAAAATCTCTATCTAAAGCAACAAGCAAACTGTTGGTGCGTGAAAATCATCTTTTAGAAATACGCGACGTAGTATAGGAAAAAAATTGCAACAACACTTAAATTTATAAAACTCAAAATCAAGAAATTATGTCTGAGGTTATTCGCAGAAAGCAAATTGGCAATTTCAATCAACTAATCGCAATATCAAGAAAGATATGCAAGAATAATGCTCAATGTAATCAAAATAATATTGCAATAAACTCAAGAATGAGAGGGCAAAAAGATTTGGTTAAAATGGTGGTATGAACCACCAATTTAACCTAATAATCAAGTTCTGATTAACTCAACTAATCCAATAGTACTCTCAACCAAATGTCCACAGTAACCAAAGAATCAAAACCAAGCAAGCACCATGTCAGACGACAGTGTAAGGCTTTAGACGCCTTAACTCAACACCTTAGAAGAGACACAAGGGTCTCACAACCCAAGGCACAAGTAGCAACAGGGACACAAGCCTCTCGTACAGGCACAAGGGCCTCTCAGAGCTAGATAAGGCTAAGTGTTGAGAGAGGAGAGGGTGGGCATGATTCCCGAAGCAGCAAAAACCCCCTCCTTCGTCTCAAAATAGCTTCCTAGACCCACAGGAGTGTTTGTAGGTGAGGGTGCATGGGCAGGCATGTGTGAGAGCACGTGCGTTTAGGCATGCCTGGGAACCTCACCCTCGTGCATTCGTAGGCAAGCAGCTGACGCACGGATTTCACTTTATGTACCTTTGCAAGCCTTCCCACACACGATGTGGGACTAAAGTGGCCAACTCCTCTCCATTGCTGTCTACAAGGATGTGGTTGAGGAATTAAGACAAAAATGGATACCTCTTGCTAGAACTACATATCTGGAGAGCGTCAGAACCTAGAACTACTTTGATTGCGAGTTGCAATAGGTCGTATGAAGGTTGGAGGCGGGTGGTTAGTGACGGAGAAGATGGTGGTGACAGTGGTTGTCCAGCGAAGTTCTGTAGGCATGAAAATGGCCACGTGGGCCTATCAAAGATACTCAAAAGCCTCGCCGAGCAAAGGTGAGTGTGATGGTGGTGATTTTAAGGTCTACGGTGCTTAGAGGAGCTCTATCGGTGTTGGAGAAGGCGTGTGTGAGTGCATGTGTTTGGTGGGGTGCAAACATGATCAAAGCACCAAATTTCTTTAAGTCTTTTGATCAATGAAGCGAGGCGAAGATTTGGGATTAGGTAGTAGATGGTTTGGAGTAGTGAGGCGGTCGGATGAACTTGTCGAAGTTTCGTCGGTCGTAGGGACGATGACGTGCATGCAGTCGGTACGGTGATTGAACCTAGATTCTAAGGGGTTGGAGAGAGTTTGGAAGGTGAGAGGAGGAGAAAAGAGTTACTCAGAGTGAGAGCAAACATGTGAAGGCGGCCAGCTATGATGAGCCGGTGTCAAAGAAGGTGAAGATGGTGGTGAGGGATCGACGAGGCAAGAGAGGTCGAGAATGGCTGATCTTTGGCTGGACACGGCTACGATGAAGAGACGAAGAAGATGAGCCCTTCAATTTGGTCATTGGACAGCTCGATGAAGGAGGTGGAGAGGCTCAACGGAGCCCAAAGAGACGTTGACTAGAGTGAAGAAGAGATGGTTCTTGGCCTTTTCTGAGCTAAGGAGAATTGCCATGGGTAAGGGGACTTTTTATAGGCCTTTTAGAGGCGTGAAAATAGCCAGAATAGGCAACCCTCAAGTAGGTTTCTGAAAGAGATGGTGGTCAGACCCTGTTAGGTTGTGTTAATATGGTGATTTTATTGTTATAATGAGTATAGTGGTTAACCTAAATCGAGCCTAACCATCTCTTTACAAAAATTTTTACCTGGCCTACTTGATTTTATCTTGGTCACTTTTAGACCCAGGGTCGAACTCAGGGAAGTGGGGTTAGAAGTCAAGTTTCTACGCCTTTCCTACAACGAATCTCTTCCGTTCGTTTATTATGTTTTTGGTGTTTTTCTATTTAGATTTTTTTCTGATAATGCTTGTCCTTGAGGCACACCCTCAAAATTAGGTTCTTGGCTTTGAGCCAAATTAGGGTTCCAAAATTGGTCTTGTTATTCACAAGACTGAGTACCTTCAAGTCAAGACTTATCTTTTCTCTTTTATATATATTTTTTTATTTTTTTACTGGCATGAAAGAGAAGCAGAAATAAAGTAAATATAGTATATATATAGGTATATATTATATATGTATAAAGGGGTGTGGGTGGAGGCGGAGATGGCGTGTAGCACGGTGTCGAGTCGGTGTCGTCTAGAAAGACGCAACCAACAGGACGAAGTACCGCATGTAAGGTGGATTGGTGAAAGATGAGTGTGAACACGCTTTCTGTACGCGTGTATCGGGGAATATCAACAACTGGTGCAGATATTCCCGCGATACCATGTATGGTGTGTGATATGAAAATATATATATCTATATGTATATATGTAAGTATATATGTGTATATATATATATATAAGTATATAGATATATATATATCTATGTATGTGTGTATATAGACTAATACATAGTTATATAAGTACTAATATATGTATAGATATATGTATATATATATATATATGTATATATGTATATAAATATATATATATATAAATATATATATGTATATATATATATAAGTATATATTAGTGTAAAGGTGTGTGTACGTGATTGTGAGTGTGTGTGTGTGTGCAGAGAGAGAGGGAGAGAGTGCTGTTAGAGAGGGAGAGGGAAAGAGAGAGAGAGAGAAAGAGCGCCTACTATGTGAAGAGGCTGGAGAGTTAAGTCGGTCGGGTCCTCCAAGTGTCGTCTAATGCCAAGCACGCAAGGGCGTGCACGCGCATGCGCATAGGCACAGTGGAGGGAAGTGGGCACGGAGAGAGGAGTGCAGTGCACCGTGCTACGCGAAGGGGTTGGAGCAGGCAGACGCAGGTGCACGCGGGCGAAGGAAGAGGGCGGATACGCGGGCGGGTGCGGGCGCTGGCATACGCACGGGCAGGTGCTGGAGCAGGACGCGGTGCGGGATGCGGGAGTGGGCTGTGGTCGGTATGGCGAGCCGGGTGACCGGATAAGTCAGAAACTTACCGGTCACCGCACTGTAGCCACAATGTTCCGCTGAAACGTGTGAACAGTGGCTACAGTGCCTGGGCGAGCCGCGCAACCGCCTGTGTCTGGTGCTGTGAGTGCGGAGGGCAGGGACAGCTCGACGCGCGCGTGGAAGAGTGGCGCTGAGTGCTGGCTTGCGGGTGGGACTTTGCGATAGAGCGTGAGGAGAGGGCTGGGCCACTGGCAAAGGTGCACGACAGAGTGCGCGATGGCCTGTGGGTGCTGGCTGGCGTGCGCGGTGAAGCTTGGCCAGCCACTGCACGGGCGCGTGGTGGTCGGTTGCTGGCAAAAAGGCGAGTGTAGCACGAAGAAGCGGGAGGCGAGGGCACCTGCAGGCACGTGATGGAGGCGAGGGCGACTTGCAGGTGTACGATGGAGGGCCTTGCTGCTGCTGTTGCTGTGCGGAGCTTGAGCTTCAAAGCTTGAAGCTCCTGCTCCAATAGCTGAAATGGCTTGGAAAGTTGAAACAGAGAGAGAACCACCACGCCCACCGGCTCTCTGATGAGCTGGGTGGTGGTGGACTCACAGTGGTGGTTGTGCACCACTCTGAGGTGCTCATGCCCGCAGAGTGTCTCCTGAGAGGAGGAGGGCCTGCGTCTGGAGGGAGAGGGGAGGGGACGGCCTGGAAGGAGAAGAGCTGCTGTGTTGGGTTTTCTCTGTGTGGTGGACCAGGCTCTCTTTGTAAAGAAGGAGCCATGCTCTTTTTAAAGAAGAAGAAAGCATGCACAGCCATGCCCTGGCTATGCATGGCTTGTGCATGGCTTGCCAGGGCATGCGGCTGCAGAGCATGGCTGAGCAGGACAAGGTGCGAAGAAGAAGAAGCCTTCCCTTGCAACCGCGGGAAGATTTCAAAGTCAAATAAAATTAAAAATAAAAAGATGGTGAATTTTGCAAAGCAGCACTTGAGGAATACGTGAATTGCGAGGCCATTTATTTCACTCTCCTCCCCTCTCAATTAAATGCATGCATGCGTGTATTTTTACAAATGTGACTATGGATACCTAATATGCACTGGTAATGCTAGGAAATAGCATAAGACCACACACTTGCAGGTGTACTTTTGCGGTGCAATCATACCCCCATGCCTATCTTTTGCTAGTCCCTAGCAAAACATTTTTGTGTTGTATTTAGAAATGATCTTTAAGCTAAAGATTTTCTCCTGAGGTGACATGGGTGTGTTTATTGTTGGATATTATGAGAACCAATTGCAGAGAAGACTACCAGTACTTTAAATCTCACATGACATAGATCATCTTTCAACCAACAAGGACTCTTGATATTTAAACCTTAAGTACGATTTCCAGGACCCAGGAGGTTTTTGCCATACTTGAGAGCTCAAGAGATTATGGCTTGTGCTTAGTGAAGGACCAAGACTGACCAGATGAACATTAAGACTCAAGCCCAGTGTTTCACAAATTTTTAAGTAAAGGTTGGTCCTAGTTTTAGCTCGTGTCTTTGGATTAACCTTTAAAAAGATGATGGAAACTCAACTCCCATTTTCTGACATTTGTGGCTCAAAGAGAACAGGGCATTTGCCCTGAAGAACTTTTTTAGGGTGGAGACTTTACAGACATTTGCGAGATATACTGACTTATTTGCATCTTTTTTTTTTTTTTTGAAACACGTGTCAGTATATCTCTTACAACATTATTTGGAGGAGCACACTTTTTTCATTTTTGGTGGGAGAGTTCCTTTTTGGTGGAAAGAGTCTCTCCTAAACACAAGACTAAAGCTTGGGATAAAAAGTCTACCTGTGCGCACAGGTAAGGACTCCACCTTCCCTAATGAACACTAGGGTTGGATCTTATGTTCACCTGGTCTTTCTTCATATGTGTAGTGTGAACCAAGATTACTTAGGCTCTCGAGTAGAAGCAAACCAACGGATCTTGTACTGGTGTCTCAAGTATAAGAATACGTCCTAAGTTAGGAGAGTTTTCGATCTATCTTGTCAATGCTCAAGTGAATTAAGTCGAGCCTAAGTGAATCAAGCTTTTGTGGCCTGGAAAGTCTTCAAAACAGAGGTTGAATATCCATAAACACTTATTTATTTTTGTTTCAGCCTTCAGATCATTACTAAACACCATTATATATATATATAGGTGGAAACTGCATGATACCATAAAATACCCAGATCCTATGGATGCCTATCCACCCCCCCATGCCAAACGATGCTATGTCCTCATATGCATGTAGGGTAGGGTAGAGGAAGGACGAAAGATCGGGTAACGAGAGTTGAGGTGCAGGGTAAACAGTAGGGTGGTAGGGTGGGTGGATGGTGGGTGGTGAAGTGAAAAGTGAAGTGATCATGATAGTGGCGTGAAAAGTGATGGCGGATGGTGAAAGATCTGGCATTTCCTGGGACGAGGGTGTCCCAGGCGGATCGGAGAACAAATCAGGAGGAAGAAGTTGGCCCTCAGATTGGCCATGAAGATGGGCTTCTTGGATATATGGATCCAAAAGGGAATAGCCCCAGAGAGTAGGATGTGGGCTCAAGGTCCCAGTGTGGAGCTGCAAATCCGCCTGCTTTGGCGGGAAAGAAAGGGCAATCCGGTCTTGAAGAGTGTGGACCGGCAGTGAGTAGCCCGGATATGACTCAAACCACGAGGTATGGGAAGCGGAGATATGACGCACGTGCTGGTGCTGGAGTGGGATGCGAGTGCGGGCTGCGGCCGGTAGCGGCGCGTCGGGTGACCGGATAAGTGAAACTTACCGGTCACCGCAATGTAGCGACAGTGTTCCGCTGAAACGCGTGAATAGTGGCTATAGTGCCCGGGCGAGCCGCGCAACCGCCTGCGTCTGGTGCTGTGAGTGCGGAGGGCGTGGACGGCTCGACGCAAGCGCAGAAGAGTGGCACTGAGTGCTGGCTTGCGGGCGGGACTTCGCGACAGAGCGTGCGGAGAGGGCTGGGCCGCGGGCGAAGGAGCGCGACAGAGTGCGCGGTGGCCTACGGGTGCTGGCTGGCGTGCTTAGTGAAGCTTGGGCGGCCGCTGCAGGGGTGCGTGGTGGCCGGTTGCTGGCAGAAAGGTGAGTGCAACACGAAGAAGTGGGAGGCGAGGGCGCCTGCAAGCACGCGCTGGAGGCGAGGGCGGCCTGCAGGCATGCGTTGGAGGGCCTTGCTACCGCTGCCACCTTGCTACTGCTGCTACTGTGTGGAGCTTGAACTTCAAAGCTTGAAGCTCCTGCTCCAATGTCGGAAATGGCTTGGAAAGTTGAAACAGAGAGAGAACCACCATGCCCACCGGCTCTCTGATGAGCTGGGCGGTGGTGGACTCACAGTGGTGGTTGTGCACCACTGTGAGGTGGTCCTGCTCACAGAGTGTCACCTTAGAGGAGGAGGGCCTACGTATGGAGGGAGAGGGGAAGGGACAGCCTGGAAGGAGAAGAGCTGCTGTGTTGGGTTTTCTTTGTGTGGTGGACCAGGCTCTCTTTGCAAAGAAGGAGCCGTGCTCTTTTTAAAGAAGAAAGCATGCATAGCCATGCCTTGGCTATGCATGGCTTGTGCATGGCTTGGCAGGGCATGCGGCTGTAGAGCATGGCTGAGCAGGATAAGGTGCGAAGAAGAAGAAGCCTTTCCTTGCAGCCGCGGGAAGATTTCAAAGTCAAATAAAATTAAAAATAAAAAGATGGCGAATTTTGCAAAGCAGCACTTGAGGAATACGTGAATTGCGAGGCCATTTATTTCACTCTCCTCCCCTCTCAATTAAATGCATGCATGCGTGTATTTTTACAAATGCGACTATGGATACCTAATATGCATTGGTAATGCTAGGAAATAGCACAAGACAGCACACTTGCAGGTGTATTTTTGCGGTGCAATCAGTTTCGAGCTTGAGATTCTCGAGTTCACCGATGGTGAATCCAACCAAACTTGATCTCAAAACCTAGTGCAATCTGTAGAGAAGATCCTTGCGACCATTCTCTCCAATTTTCTTTTTTGAAAAGAAAAGGAGTGTTATCGAATCGCCGATAGCATTCCAAGAGAGCATTTATTGATTATATGAAAGAAATGAATTACATGAGTGAACCCCACTAATGTATGAGATTCCAGCAATTGTTTACAATATTATCTACATTCACTGGTCTCTGTTGAAACAAACTCTCGTTTCTAGCTCTCCACACCGACCATAGCATAACCACTGATGAGAGGCTCATCATGATCTCTAATTACCCCTAATTAACTAGTCTTCCTAGTTAATTAGCTAAGAATATGTTAATATATGGGTTAATTATTAAATAAGGGATATATAGTAAAGGACCTTAAAATAAGTTTAAAATGCTAATTTATCATCCATTTAATATTATTAATAATCTAATTAATACTTGGACTCGAGATATTAACAATCATTCCTCTAATTAATAAGTTAACTAACTTAAGCATAATATATACATAAGTATACAATAACTTAAGTAACTTTACTTAATTAAATAATTAATCTAAGAAGGTCAAAAATGTAAATTCAAAGCCTAAATATAATAATTACCATATTTACAATCATATATAAAATGTTGAAAAAGATCTAAATTAAAATAAACCTTGAAAACTTGAGTTTACTGATGTAAACACATTTGTTAAGGGTAAAATACCTATTAATGCCTGTTCCTAGGCTTAGATTTGCATTTCATGTTATAAATATTGCATAGCATGCATCATTCTGCATTTAGAGTAGTTGTATATAATTTAGGTTAATTGCATCTTTTTTGTGGTTAGGAGAGAAGCATATTTATTTCGGAGCCTCGAATTGACGATCTAACCGTACAGATCTGATCGAGACGACGATCGAAGTCCAACGCCTCTGAAATCGCCTCGATCGGAGTCCTGTACACCATATGCAATCCGAGGAAGATCAATGGCCAAGGGACTAGGAGACATAATTTGGATCTTCAAATGATAAATCCGACGCGCCGATGGATTCGGCTCAACGATCGCAGCCTAACGGTGCAAAAATCGACTCAATCCGACCTCTGTAGCAGCCCCTACAACAAGAAGAAGATGGACAGCCCAGACTGTGCCACATGGCGCAGCCCAGGCTCCAAGCACACGCACACAGCACCCCACGCACGCAGCAGCACAGGTGCGCATGCAGCCACGCAGGCGTGCAAGTGAGCAGCGCAGCCCCAGTGCGTAGGCGCATGCATGCATGCGGCAAAGCAGGAGCGCAGCGTAAGGTGGACTGCAGCGACGCATAAGCTGGACTTACAGCAATGCTTACAGCCGTTGGTAATTCATCGCATGCCAGTAAAGCCTGTTGTGGGTGCCAGTGGGCATGAGCTACCTACAGCAACGTTTCGAGCGATGGCCTATATTTCACTTATGGTCCCATGCCGACTTTTGCCTCTTCTCCGCCACTATAAAAGGACCTACACCCCCTCCCTTCCAAGCCATCTCTACCTACTCTACTCCCACCTACTCCCAAGCTTTAGCAAGCCTACCAACGCTCCATTAGAGCTTATTCTCAAGCTCTCAAGGTGCCTATTATTCTAGCGAACCTCTGCCCCACCAAATACTCCTCCAACTTCCCATCTCCCTTCATAGGTCACCTTGGAGCTGTCTTCCCACCTCCATTCTGGTAGTAGATCACCTCTGTCTTCTCACCTTCATTCCAGAGCCACGCCGAAGCTTTCCTCGACACGACGTCCTCCCACATCCGATTCGAGAGATTTCCTCTCACCTCCCTCTCTTTTTATGCTTTCATAGTAGATTGTAATAAACATTGGATTGATATATATACCATTTTCGTTCCTCATCTCTATCTTGTGCTTCATTTGTTTGTCTTTTATTTCAAAAACACAAAAAAATAACAAAACCCTAAAATACCAAAAAGAAATGAATCGAAGCTCAGCTTTCACTTAAAGTAAACGTCACCTCCCTGTGTTCGACCTAGGACTCCCTTGGAGTTTCCGTATAAATTTTATCTGATCGACGTGTTTTACAACTACGACGATGGGTTACTTGTAACCCTAATTTCTAAACATGGAAAACATGCCTGACCATTTTCTCGTCATTGCCGGGGAGGCAACGGAATTTACTTTATTATTTCTGCATTTCTTTGCATTTACATAGCACTAACCCTACTTGTCTTTGATCTACCGTCTTGCAGGTACCCTAGCATGGAGATCCAAGTGCGGTAGACCAGAGTAAAGTGCAGGTAGAGTATTTTGTAAGTGTCCCCCACACCACCCTCACCTTAGTTTTCATTCCATAACCTAATAACTCACCTAAATCAACTTAGGTGCTTTTTATAAACCCTAGGATAGATTTGGTTGTTTGTTTGCCACCTCCACTCACCTCGTCATCGACATAAATAAAAATAAAAAATAAGAAAAGTGTTATCTGATTGTGGGATTTTCTGAAAGCTACACACTTAACACCCACAACTTCTTATCCTAAGGCATACAATCACTCTGATTCTACCACTTAACCGGGATCTGACCTATGGACTCGGTACACTTCAACTAAATACACTTAAGTGAGTAGAAATCTGAATAGGTTAAGCATTCTTGTGTGCCTTAACTAAGTGGTGCAATAGGCCAAATGAATGAGCTATCTGGGCCACACCACTCAATCTAAAACTGATCCATCAAGTAGCTTGCCACTTAGGGTTGATTCTTAGGGCTGAACCAGTCACTCCACATTATTTTTTATTTTTAAAGGAACATATCATCACCCGTGCTTTCAAAGCTTGGAGTGTTCTACTAAACCTTGATTGAACCAACCTAAGAATTAAACCCTAAATGCTGCTAAGCAAGGTTAAATCCTAAAAGACACATCATCAAATAACCTTGTTTGAAAACCCTAGTTGTGCATGCACACACATTTTAACTGATCATTAAGGGCACAACCCATCTAAAGGGCACATCACATTCTTGAAGCACAATTGTCCCAAGCCTAACTAAAATTGACTAGATGTTGGCCCTATGGACTGGTTCGCTCGTCGGGATCCAGATTGAGATTGTTCATGATTAACTTGCTTATACTAGTCAATTTGATGTCTAGCTAGGGGAGTAGTGTCAAACGACCAAGGCTGGGGGGTACACAAGGAACCGGAGGCACAAGCCAAAGGAAGAACCTTTTCCCCAGTCCCTCCTTCTAACTGGTTGGATTGCCTGGACATAACTAGAGTAAATCATCTATAATCTTAGGATGGATTCTGAGTCTGTAGACCTTTAGGCTACCCAAACTAAGGATAGGCTTGTATTTTTGTATTGCAGGGCTCCTTTCTCTTCTGATTTCCCTCCTTACTTCACCATGTACCCTTCCACATCCTACACACATTTCACATCCTATACTCTTACCACCACTTATCCCCAGGATGATTACTATCCCAACTTGACTTGTAATTACCCATCCACTAGCAGGGATGACTTTGATTGGGGATCTGAATCCAGACCATAGTGTCCAGGGCCTAACCCTGGACAATAAGACTATGATTATTATCCTTCCCAGAGCTATAATGATTATGGATCTCCATCCTTTCATGACCAAACCAACCCGATCTATAATCAGGAAGAATATTATGATTATAACACCTACCCTCCCCAGTATTCCACTGAATATAGGTTGCCACCATCCTTTGAACAACCTAGAATGACCTACTTTCAAGGAGGGGCCCGAGAGCCTTGACATCTTCACTCCCCTAGATTCAACCCAAACCTACCCAAACCTGAATCGAACAAGTCGGTTCAGGTGAACCAAATCCAAGATAGAGTGGTCTAATTTGCGGAACACCATACAATCTTTAGAAGCCCAGCCAACACCATGCACTGAAGCACTGGAGACTATGATCAAAATAATTGATGAACTTAATAGTTCTCTATTGGGTTTGCTCCAAAGCGTTAGGGAAAGGGACTTGGGTGAGTTTCTACTTGGGAAGTTGTTGAGGTTAAGGATGAAATTTGTGGTTGCCCTAGTCAAATCTTGGGATGATTCTCAAGATGAACCCCCTTCAGGAGAGCCAATGTCTGAACCCGCTCAAGCGCCTATGGAGGGGCAAACATTTTCTAAGATCGGGGATGACCAGGTTGGGCTAGAGCAATCATTTGAGGATGAACCGATTGATTCACTCGAGATCTCCAATTCAGGAAATGAAGAAAATTATGTCACCTTAGATCAAGAAATGATTTATGATTTTGAGACATATATAAATGAGGATCATAAATTCTTTGACTCTAAGGGTGAAGAATCTTTAGGTGAAGTCTCACTTGAACATAAGGAAAATGATTTTAGTGAGACAAACGGGCATGAGGAATCTGATGAACCATTTGATAGCCCGTTCACTGAAGATTTGGATTTGGTTGGGGTTCGAATGTTGATGATTTAATCAGTGACCTTGGTCCTCATCTACACCCCGAAGAGTTGACTTCTGAGATCTTTGTGCCCAAGTCAATCTTGATTCAGCCATGATTTCTGGACTTGGGAGAATCATATGGGGTGAATAATATGCTAGAGGTCTCAAAGCCTGAACCCTTAATGTTGGAGGATAGAATTATTGAAATAAAGATTTAGGAGGCTAATTCTGAGGAAAGTTTGATTTTGGATCAAAGGGTACCTATTGACCTAAAACCACCTACTTTCTACCAGGACCCTTACGATATCTTTCACATGCAACCCAAGCTCGAAATAACTTATTATTTTTCTGAGCTAGATGTTAAGTGGACAACCACACCTATTGAACCATCTTTACCCATTGTCCGACACTTTGGTCTAGGGTTGCACACCACTAAATCGCAGGCTCGGCCCCGCAAACACAACAACCTTTGGTTTTGGGTGATTTTCATCCAAAACCTAAGAACCACTAGACCATGGGGCATGGGTCTACACCATAATCTCGTCCACATCTGTGGACATCTTCTGCAGATGGGTTTCAGGATCAACCTTTTGATTTTGATTTTGACTTGCACTTGCGAATTCTCAATTTCTTCTTTGTATGTATGTTATGCCTAGCTGAATGCATGAAACTTAGCGCGTGTGTATACACTCTTCTCTTTGTGGAACTGATCGAATTTTCACGACACTCAGGTGATATTCTGTTTACTTCACCCTTTTCATGTCTTTATTTTTACAATGAGGACAATGCATCATTTAAGCATGGGGGGTGGATAATCGATTCCTAAAATCATTATGTTAACTCCGTAGAATTTCTTTTAGTTTCTTATAAAATAAAAAAAAAGTTGAAAATTTGAAAAAAGATAAAAAAAGAAATTAGGAAAAGAGAACTTAGGCATTTGGAAGTTATTAACTTTAGGAAATGATACGAGACAACCTAAACACCTAGACTCTTCAGGTCTTCAGGCTTAATTACCCAGGGTGTCCACTCGAATGTGGACTTAGTCTTGGGTCCTTGCCAATTAAAATTCATTTTAATTTGGTAAATAATTTGGGATGATAAGTATGCGACTTATCAACCCACCCTCTGATTTGGGGGACTTTAAGCCTAAGCATCTGCACACTTTTTTTTTGCACTAACCCACTTTTCAGCAGTTTTTATGGAAATTTGATAGCTAATGTACCAACTTGGGTGGTATGGCTGGCAAGTTGTCGGTGGTAACAGCTCATCGGTCGATTGTCCAGAGCCCAACCACAAGACTATTTTCATTGTACTGCCTTTAGGTAAATCTTAGATCAGGGAAGCCACCTCTTAAAGAAAAAAAAACAAAACACTCAAAAAGAAAAGAAAAAAAAGGATAAAATAAAAAAACAAATAAAACCACACTTCACCGCACGAGCATGGCTAGCAAGTTGTCGATGGTAACAGCTCATCGGAAGGTTGTCCAGAACCAGCTCACAAAAAAAATGCACAATAATTCGCAAAACACATAGGGAAGAAGTGGGGAAGTAGAATAAATCGGGGAGATATACACTGGGTTTGCCCTTGCGTTGGCCCCATAAATAAAAGAAGTAGGGAGAAAGCTACGGATCATAAAGATAAACCTTTACGCAAGGTCACCTAGGGTTGTAGAAACCCAAAGTCGATCTTAACGGCTGTTTTGTGAGTCTATCACTTTTTCAAAAAGATGCTTAGCACTTGGAGTCCTTTTCAAGTCTTGGGCGGGTCGGGTAGTCGTAAAAAGTTATCTTGGAACTCTCAAATGCCAAAAGTACAAAAAAATTAGAAAAGAAGAAAAATAAATATATATATATATCTTCCCTTCTTAAATAAGGCGAGAACTTGGGTGGTTTGCATTCTGGTAGACAGCTGGGTACTGTTGAGTTTCCGTAGTTTAGGACCTTAGTTGAAATTTTCTATTGTTAATAAATGACTTAGGCCTAAGTTATCTAATCCTAATTCTACTTTTATACAAAGCATATAGTTTAATTTTTCTAGGTCCTAGCAAAAGATAGTCATGGGGGTATGATATAAACACATTTGTTGAGGGTAAAATGCCTATTCATGCATGTTCCTAGGCTTAGATTTGCATTTCATGCTATAAATATTGCATAGTATGCATCATTCAGCATTTAGAGTAGTTGTATATAATTTAGGTTAATTGCATCTTATTTATGGTTAGGAGAGAAGCATATTTATTTTGAAGCCTCGGATTGATGATCCAACCGAACGGATCTGATCAAGACGACGATCGGGGTCCAACGCCTCTGAAATCACCTCGATCGGAGTCCCATAGCACCATATGCAGTCCGAGGAAGATCAACGGCCAAGGGACTAGGAGACATAATTTGGAGTTTCAAATGATAAATCCAACTACACGGATGGATTCGAGTCGACGATCGCAGCCTAACAGCAAGAAAATCGACTCAATCCGACCTCTGTAGCAGCCCCTACAACAAGAAGAAGATGGACGGCCCAGACTATGCCACGTGGCGCAGCCCAGGCCACCAGCACACGCACGCAGCACAGTACGCGCTCAGCAACGCTGGTGCACGTGCGGACACGCAGGCGCGCATGCGAGCAGTGTAGCGCCAGTGTGTCAGCACACACACATGCACAGCAAGGCAAGAGCACGGCGCTAACGTAGCGAAAGGTGGACTACAGCGACGCAAGAGCTGGACTTACAGTGACGCTTACAGCCATCGGTAATTCATCGCATGCCAGCAAAGCCAGCTGTGGGCACTAGCGAGCATGAGCTACCTACAGCAAATTTTCCAGCGATGGCCTGGATGTCACTAATGGTCCCATACCGATTTTTACCACTTCACCACTATAAAAGGATCTACAACCCCTCCCTTCCAAGCCATCTCTACCTACTCTACTCCCACCTACTCCCAAACTCTAGCAAGCCTACCAATGCTCCATTGGAGCTTGTTCTCAAGCTCCCAAGGTGCCTATTAGTCTAGCGAACCTCTGCCCTACCAAATACTCCTCCAACTTCCCATCTCCCTTCCTAGGTCACCTTGGAGTTGTCTTCCCACCTCCATTCCGGTAGTAAATCACCTCTGTCTTCTCACCTCCATTCCAGAGCCACACAAAAGCTTTCCTCAACACGACGTCCTCCAACATCTCACCTCCATCGTCCCGCTCCTAACCTCCTTCATCCGAGCTTCTGCCAGGTGTCGTCGTCTCACCGAACAGCTGATTCGGGAGATTTCCTCTCACCTCCCTCTCTTTTTATGCTTTCATAGTCGATTGTAATAAACATTGGATTGATATATATACCATTTTCGTTCCTCATCTCTATCTTGTGCTTCATTTGCTTGTCTTTTATTTTAAAAACACAAAAAAATAACAAAACCCTAAAATACCAAAAAGAAATGAATTAAAGCGTGGTTTTCATGTAAAGTAAACGTTGCCTCCCTATGTTCTACCTGGGACTACCTTGGAGTTTCAGTATAAATTTAACCTGATCAATGTGTTTTGCAACTATGGAGACGGAGAGGAACTTCACTCAAGAACTTCACCTCCCTACGTCCACCTTAATCAGCTCAGGAACTTCGCCGAGGTCAGCCGCATCTCTGGACATAGGTGCTAACCAAGGAGATCCTATGCTTTACCTCACATTCGACCGCCAGAGATCTTCCTAATTCCCCTCTGATTTCACTCCTCCGTCATGAACCTTCAACAGAGTTTCCTCTGACCCCTACATCCAGGTAACAATAGATAGAAGTAGGAGTAAGAGTAGTAGTCTAGGTAGGTAGTTAGTTAGGTAGTTTAGTCGTAATTTCATATTTTGAAGATCGTCTTCCTTGACTTTGGCAAGCTCCTTGAGCTTGCAAGAGCCTTTATTTGGTCTTTTGAATCCACTGCCCACCTTCCTCTATCATTTGTAATCATTTCAACACATTTAATCTCTAATATGATCACTGATTCGCCTAATCCAAATCCACCTTCATCAACTACTTCTGTTGTCCATGGCAGCAGTAGTTGACTTAATTTCACATCCATCAGATCCTCCATCATTAATTCATCACTTAAGGATCCTAATTATTATGTTAATTTGATTAAATACTATATATAATAGAAATGCCTAATTTTACTTAAGTTCCAGTGCTTGTTGTCAATGGCAGGTCAGGAGCAGCTTAAACTTAAAATTAAATGAATATTTATGATCGCAACCCTTCTTTGACTTGCCTTGTCAACTCTTCTAAGTGGGAGATCAAGTCCTGTGCCTCAACCCACTAAAATATTATTCAAACTAAATCATTGATAAATCTTACATTTAATGAGTTAGTGAGGAATTTAATGCGATCCTGAGGTTCCTTCTAACCTCAGAAACCTTTTCAAATCAAAAATGTCACGAAATTTCTTTCTATACATGAATTTATCTTTTATTGGACTCACCGGAGCTCCGGCGAGTCAAATTTGATCTTCAGCCTATAGAAGATGGCAAGAAGATCCAGAATGACTTAATTTTGATCAATGATTTGTTTGAGGATATTTACTTGGGATTTTAACACCTAGAGCTTAGATTAAATTTTCATCTTCTCCAACTCCGGTGGAGTTGGAGGAGTCTGACAGAAGACCAAAAGCTGCATTTAAGGGATTAGAAAGCTTTTGTGCAGTGCACTGAAGTTCATTTTATGTTTAAATGAGTGTACCAAACTCCTAACTCTTCTAACGAACAAAGCACCTTTTGAGTTCAAGCGACGAGCTTGGAACCATAGTTTCTTAGGTTCAATCATCTGTTTAAGGGATTGAAAGAATTCCTGAGGTTGAAAGAATCCTACTTGAGGCTTTAATTTCTTGTAAAGAGTCATAAATCAGAAAGTCAATTTTTGAGCCTTATAGTCAAACCTGATCTGGAGACTTTCCTTCTGAGCTCAATTAGATGATTTGAGTTTAAATTGTTTTTGAGATTCTGTTGAATGATTTTAGAGTGATTAGATTGAGCTCTGCAAAGAATTTTATTAGAATTCAACTCTGCCAGTTTGGGTTATTTTCGAACCTAAACTATTGGCAGTGTTCTTTGGATGAAATTTGAATGTGATTCCTACCTAGATGAGCCTATAACAACCCTTAGAATCTGTTTAAATCAAGTGGATATGATCTTCTATGCCTGTTACACCTTTCCCAAGTTTAATTCAGTCTCTGAAGCTTTCAGAGAAGCTTAGAACTTCTCTACAGTTTCCTGAAGATGTTGAAAGCTTAAAACCCATTCCAGCAACTACAGAAACCCTTGTAGGACTTATTTAGACCCTTAGCTAAGAGAGAAGTCCAACCTGTAGACTCTGTTAACATTAATTCCATTTCCAGGCAGTAAATGTACTAAAGAAAACCCATAACTCCACCCTTCAAATCGAAGTAGAAATCATCCCCTTAGCATTAAATCGACCCTGTAATCTTGTAGAGCTACTCAAGAGCTTTCCAACAAGCTTTGGTTTTCTTGATTTGGAGCTTTGAGCTAGGAGATATCCTCACTTGAAGTTAGCTCTGGAAGGGTGTTTGCACCTCAAAACACGCCTATAATAACGCCTTCTTATGCTATTTTCTAGCATTAACTATGTATATTATAATCCTATAGCCACATTTGTAAAAATGGTTGCATGCATGCATTTAATGAAGAGAGGAAGAGGAGTGAAACAATCGCCTGCATAGTTACATTTTTCTTCAAGTGCCTCCTTGCAAAATCACCCTCTTTTTATTTTTCCTCTTGATTTCTTCTTTTCTCTCCTTCCCGCGGCTGCACTCTTCCCGCAGCTGCATGCAACGCAGCACTTCTTCCCGTCACTTCTCCCTGCCAACGCCGCTCCCTATAGCTGCAACTTGCACACCCTCTCCCTACTGCAGCTGGCACGCCACTCTCTCCTCCTCTATAAGTAGCTGCAGCTTCATCCTCGCAACGGGGGGGCTGCTGCAGCAACAAAAAAACCCGCGGCCATCTTCTCCACCACCTTCCCCTCCCATACGTCGGCCCTCCGTCGAGGAGGCACCCGACTAGCAGGAGAACCCACTGTGGTGCACACCACCACAGTGGGAGCACCACCGCCCAGCTCTTCGACGAGCCAGTGAGCGCGGTGCATTCCCTCGCTTCATTTTTTCTCTTTAACGCCATTGCCGCCGCTCCAAGCTTCGAAGCTTGAAGCCACGGCAGCAGCAGCCCAGCAGCAGCAGCAGCAGCAGGTCCTCCCGCTCCTCCGCGACCGTCCCCGCAGCCGCCCGTCGACTTCGCGCGCGCCTGCAGGGCCATTCCCCGCTCAACCTTCGTCCTGACATTCCCGCAGTTGCACCTGTAGCCGTCCGCCGCGCGCACTGCAGCGGCCGGCTACGGCCTCGCGCCGCCCGCTACCCTCCTCCGCGACCCTCCGCGACCACCTACAGACCTCCTCCACGCTCGCTCCTCCACGCCTTCGCCCGCCCGTCGCCTTCGCGCACGCCTGCAGGAACCCTACACGAAGCTGCGCCCACACCCACCGTCTTCAGACGTCTGCCTCCGCCTTCAGACGACGCGGCGTCAGACGTCCGCCGGAGGCGGCAGACGTCTTAACTCGCGCGTCCGCGATCTCTCGCTCGCCTGCTCTCTCTCTCTCTGCTGATCTCTCCCACCTGCTCCCACTCTCTCTGTCACGTATACTCTCTCTCTCTCTCCCGCTCTCTCTCTCACGTATTCTCTCTCTCTCTCTCTCTTTTTTACTCACTAACAGACACACACTCACAGCAACGCACACACACACACATTCACCGACGCACACACACCTATACCAACACATACACACACACTCACACACTTATAGTAATATATATATAAATATATATATACATACATACATACATATATATATATATATATACACATAGTATATCTATATAGTTATGTATACATACACATATATATAATATATATACATATATATATAATATATATACATATATATATAATATATATATATATATCTACTTATATATACATCTATATACTTATACATATACTTATATATATATAGACATATATACTTATATACATATATATATATATACATATCTATATACATATATATATACATATATATAGTAATATATATATATATATATATACTTATATACATATATATACACATATATATCTATATATATATATCTATACATATATAACTATACATTTATATATATATATAGATATATTTACTTATATACATACATATGTACATATATTTTCATGTTATTTATTATACGCTGTATCGCGGGAATATCTGCACCAGTTGCTGATATTCCCTGATACACGCGTACAAAAAAAAGCGTGGTCCCATACATCATCCATCCTCTATCCACACTCCACGCGGCACCCAGTCGTGTTGGTTGCGTCTCTCTAGACGTCGACTGACTCGACATAGTGCTACACTCCATCGCCACCTCCACCCCCACCCCTTTATATATATACTACATATATATATATACATACTATATTTACTTTCTGTCTATTTGCTTTTCTGTTAGTAAAAAGATAAAAAAAAATACATAAAAAAGAAAAGATAATCTTTGACTTGCAAGTACCTCGTCTTGCGAGTAGCAAGACTTGTTTCGGGACTCTGTTTAGCTAAAAGCCAAGGACACAATTTTGAGGGTGTGCCTCAAGAACAAGGATTACCATAAAAAACCTAAATAAGAAAAACACCAAAAACACAATAAACGAACGGAAGAGACGCGTTTTAAGGAAAACATAGAAACTCGACTTTAACCCCACTTCCCTGTGTTCGACCCTGGGCCTAAAAGTGACAAGATAAAATCAATTAGGCCAGGTTAAAAATTTTGTAAAGAGATGGTTAGGGTTGAATTAGGTTAACCACTATACAACGATAAAAATATCATATTAACAACCTATTCGGGCCGACCCATCACACTTTTCTGGCGCCGTTGCCGGGGAGGTGCGCTTTCGAGTAAGTTTCTATCCAATTCCTTTAAATTTGTCTCTTCTCTCTTCATGGGTATTGTTGTTTTTGGTGTGCAAGTGAACCTGGTGGAAGGAGAAGAAGGCTGACGAAGTCGAGGACGTGAGCAGATCCAAGGCGAGAACGAGAGCGTGAAGACGCCGACAATGCATTGGAGCTTCGCACACGTTGCCGAACAAGTAGGTTTTCTTTTCTCATCAAATTAGGGTTAACTTGCCACCACAATAAAAAAAAAAAAATTTAAACTAAAAACTAGAAAAACTTCTTGGGATTTCTTGAGGGCAAGTGGATTAAAATTCACTTGATTGATTTCCCGCCTTACTTCGCACTGCCCCGGGATTTCTCGCCTTACTTCGCATAGCGAAAATCCGAGAATCTTGATTCTTAGATTTTTCGCCGTGGGAAGTATTCTTTGAGGCAAAGAAAAAGATTGCTTGTATCCCTCTTTTGCCTCACTTATCTTTAATTCAGGATCACATTTTTGGTGGGGAGACTTGGAATTGAGTTGATTCCAACCCCACCATGACTTTTCAAACTTGCCTGTGATTCGATCCTGAATACTTCAACCCCAACAATTTTAGTTTCCTTATCTGTTGGTTGAAGCCTTGTGTGTGGATATCTTTCTGGTGATTGGGAGCACTTGAATTGAAGTGCTTTGGCTCCCTTTCACATTGGTATAAAATTGATTCGTGCATCCACACATAGAAATCTCCATTTAGGGTAGCCCATTGCATTTTAGCATGCATTAACTAACTGATAATTGAAGAAGGGTTTCTTGGGTTTTAGAAGGAAAGCATAGAAACTCGACTTTAACCCCACTTCCCTGTGTTCGACCCTGGGCCTAAAAGTGACAAGATAAAATCAATTAGGCCAGGTTAAAAATTTTGTAAAGAGATGGTTAGGGCTGAATTAGGTTAACTACTATACAACGATAAAAATATCATATTAACAACCTATTCGGGCCGACCCATCACACTTTTCTGGCGCCGTTGCCGGGGATGATCTAGGATCTTCCATCAATCTCATACCGACCATCATGCTCAAAAAATTTTCCTTGGGAAATCTGAAACCCACCACTGTCACGTTACAGTTGGCAGATCGTTCTGTCAAAATCCCGAAGGGTGTGGTGGAAGACGTGGTGGTTAGGGTCAACAGTCTCTGTTTTCCTGTTGACTTTCTTGTTTTAGATATGGAAGTTCCTAGTTCACTTTTTGATTGTCCGATCATCCTCGGTCGACCTTTCTTGGCCACAGCCCGTGCCCACATCGACTGCGAGTCGGGCTGTATTGAGATTGCCGTTGGATCTGAGAAGCTCAAGCTTAACATATTCAAGGCAGCCAAGAACTTTGATTGCGATTGCATTGAGGATGACACGTCTGACGAGGACATGGCCGTCAGTGCGTGTATCAGACTAATTGGGACCTATTCGGACTGCTGCGGATTACCTATAAACACTGATAACTTCCTGACCAACGCATACTGTGACGTTCCCCAATCCCTCCCTTGTCCAGTACCTTCTCCTGGCCAGACTTCTGACGAGGTTTTCTCCGCTTCCCATACCTTGTGGTCTGAGTCATATCCGTGCTACTCACTGTCGGTCCACACTCATGAAGACCGAATTGCCCTTTCTTCCCCACCAAATCAGGCGGATTTACAAATCCACCCTAGGACCTTGAGCCCATATACTTCTCACTGGGGCTATTCATTTTTGGATCCATCTATCCAAGAAGCCCCTCTTCTTGGCCAATCTGAAGGCCAGTTTCTTCCTCCTAACTTGTTCTCCTACCCGTCTGGGACACTCTCGTCCCAAGAAATGCCAGATCCTTCCCCATCCACTCCCGAGCTAAAAGTGCTGCCTAATACACTCAAGTATGTTTTCCTAGGACCAAATGAAACGCTCCCTGTAATCATCAGTTCAAAATTAACCATGGAGCAGGAGTGCAAACTAACTAAGGTCCTCCTAGAACACAAGGCAGCTATTGGATGGTCTTTATCAGACTTATCTGGTATTAGCCCCTCCTACTGCACTCATCGTATATATACGGAGGAGGAGGATTGACCTTCTCGCGAGATGCAGCGACGTCTCAACCCTAACATGAGGGAGGTCGTTAAGAATGAAATCATTAAGTGGCTGGATGTGGGTATAATCTACCCGATCAGCGATAGCCCCTGGGTGAGTCCGATTCACGTTGTGCCCAAAAAGGCAGGACTCACCATCCGTGTCAATGACAGGGGCGAATCCATCCCTACACGCACTCCTACATCTTGGAGAGTGTGTGTAGATTATAGGAAACTCAATGCTGCAACCAAGAAAGATCACTTCCCGGTATCATTTATTGACCAAATCCTGGAGCGGTTAGCGGGAAATAAATTTTTCTGCTTCCTGGATGGATTCTCAGGATATAACCAGGTGGCAATAGACCCCCGAGACCAAGAGAAAACCACTTTTACCTGCCCTTTCGGCACCTTCACCTTTAGAAGGATGCCGTTAGGACTTTGTAACGCGCCAGCAACTTTCCAGAGATGCATGCCGGCGATATTTCATGACATGGTGGGTGACTTTCTCGAGGTCTTCATGGATGACTTTTCAGTCTTTGGACCATCTTTTGACGAATGTCTTGCCAACCTGACTCGCATCCTTAGGAGATGTATTGATGTAAACCTCGTGCTTTCCTGGGAAAAAAGTCATTTTATGGTGCACGAGGGAATTGTTCTTGGACATATCATCTCCGATAGGGGTATCGAGGTTGACAGAGCTAAGCTCGATGTCATTGCTGATTTACCTGTGCCTGGTTCTGTCAAACAAATCCGCTCCTTCTTGGGACACGTCGGTTTCTATAGGAGATTCATCAAAGACTTCTCCAAAATTTCTCGACCCTTAACTCATCTCCTATCAACCGACGTGCCCTTCGACATGGGCCCTGACTGTATACAAGCATTCACGCAGCTGCGTAATGCTGTCAGCAAGGCCCCTGTTCTCCAGCCGCCTGATTGGTCCCTCGACTTTGAACTTATGTGTGACGCTTCAGACCTTGTAGTCGGAGCCATCCTGGGACAAAGACGCGATAGACACCCCTTCGTGGTATACTACGCCAGTAAGACGTTGGACGAGGCCCAGCGTAATTATACTACCACTGAAAAGGAACTACTGGCAATCGTCTTTGGGCTGGAAAAATTCCGTTCTTACCTTCTGGGCTCTCACGTTATTGTTTTCACTGATCACGCTGCCATTCGCCATCTCATGCACAAGAAGGATGCCAAGCCTAGACTGATTCGTTGGATCCTTCTGCTCCAGGAATTTGACATTGAGATTCGTGATAAGGCCGGAGCCCAGAATGTTGTGGCTGATCACCTTTCCAGACTGGACCCTGACCATATTGGACTTACTCTACCAATTAATGAAGTTTTTCCTGATGAGCACCTATTGGCAATAAATGTGGCAAGTGGACCGTGGTATGCCGACATTGCTAATTACCTTACTTCTAGATCTCTTCCACGTGGCGGGCCTAAAAACTAGCGCGAGCGTCTCATGGCAGAAGCAAAGTATTATTTCTGGGATAATCCACTTCTTTTTCGGATAGGTGCTGATCAAATCATCCGTCGCTGTATTCCTGACAGTGAGTTCCCCAGTGTGCTATCCTTCTGCCACGATCAGGCCTGTGGAGGCCATTTCTCTGGGAGGAAAACTGCAGCCAAGGTGTTGCAGTGCGGTTTCTTTTGGCCCTCCCTTCACCAGGACGCGCACACTTATGCCAAACATTGCACTAGGTGCCAGTCATTAGGGTCAATGGCACGTCGTGACATGATGCCCTTGCAACACATCCTAGCTGCGGAAATCTTCGACATCTGGGGAATTGACTTCATGGGTCCCTTTCCTCCATCCAACGGCTTCGAATTCATCCTCGTGGCCGTCGACTATGTTTCGAAATGGATCGAGGCTATTCCCGCGCACCGTGCTGACCATGTTATCTCCACCCGATTCGTCAAGGACCATATCTTTGCGCGTTTTGGGATCCCTCGGGCCATTATCTCGGATGGAGGAAGCCACTTTACCCATGCTTCTTTTCGGGCACTTCTGAAGAGGTACGGAGTTCACCATCGTATCGCATCCCCGTATCATCCTAGACGAATGGCCAGGTGGAAGTGTCGAACCGGCAAATCAAGCAGATTCTCCAGAAAACGGTTCGGCCTGACCGTAAGGATTGGTCCGACAAGCTGACTGACGAACTTTGGGCGTATCGGACCGCCTTCAAGGCTCCCCTTGGTATGTCTCCATATAGAATCGTTTACGGGAAGCCTTGTCATTTTCCTGTGGAGTTGGAGCACCGCGCTTATTGGGCGGTTCGCCAATGTAACCTCGACCCAGACTTGTGTGAACGAGAAAGGAAACTCCAACTCCAAGAGCTAGAAGAGCTCCGTCATGAAGCCTATGATTCTGCTCTAACCTTTAAACAGCGCACTAAGGCTTTTCACGACAGCCATGTTCGGCGGAAGGAATTTGAGCCATCTCAGCAAGTTTGGCTCTATAATGCCCGACTCAAATTCTTTCCTGGGAAATTGAAGTCCAAATGGACTGGTCCTTTCCTGGTCTCAAGACCATTCCCCAATGGGGCCGTTGAGATCGAAGATCCCAAATCTAGGCGTAAATTTACGGTCAACGGGCAGCGTTTGAAACCCTATCTGACTCATGAACCTGCCCCCGTTGGAGAAACCGTTGCCCTGCTGGAGGGTAACTAATTCTTTGCCTCATTCTGAGTCCAGCTGGGGACATTAAATTCAGCGCTTGTTGGGAGGCACCCTAACAGCACTCACCATCCACCATCACTTTTCACACCTCTATCGCAATCACTTCACTTTTCTCTTCACCACCCACCATCCACCCACCCTTCCACCCTGATCTATACCCTGAACCTCAGCTCTTGTTACCCGATCTTCCATCCTTCCTCTACCTTTCCCTGCATGCATATGAGGACATAGCATTGTTTGGCATGGGGGGGTGGATAGGCATCCATAGGATCCGGGTATGTTATGGTATCATACAGTTCCCACCTATTTATAAATATGCAAG
The DNA here is from genome assembly GCA_037157565.1 of Thalassia testudinum. Taxonomy (NCBI): domain Eukaryota; kingdom Viridiplantae; phylum Streptophyta; class Magnoliopsida; order Alismatales; family Hydrocharitaceae; genus Thalassia; species Thalassia testudinum. The sequence goes on along the minus strand of JAZHRO010000003.1, from coordinate 69,605,160 downwards.
AAAAAGAAAAAAAATATATATATATATATTATAATAAATGGTGTTTAGTAATGATCTTGAAGCTGAAACAAAAAGGCAATAAGTGTTTATGGATATTCAACCTCTGTTTTGAAGACTTTCCAGGCCACAAAAGCTTGATTCGCTCAGGCTCGGCTTAATTCACTTAAAGCATTGACAAAATAGATCAAGATCTCTCCTAACTAAGGATGTATTCTTGTACCTGAGACACAAGTACAAGATTCGTTGGTTTACTTTTACTTGAGAGCTTAAGTAAACTTGGTTCACACTACACATATCAGGAAAGACCAGGTGAACATAAGATCCAACCCTAGTGTTCATTAGGGAAGGTGGAGTCCTTACCTGTGCGTGCAGGTAGACTTTTTATCCCAGGCTTTAGTCTTGTGTTTAGGAGCGACTCTTTCCACCAAAAAGAAAAAAAAGTGTGCTCTTTCAAAATTTGTTGTAAGAGATATACTGACATATGTTCCAAAAAAAAAAAAAAAGATGTTGCAAAAGAGTCAGTATATCTCATAAATGTCTGTATAATTTGTTTTTCCGTGAGCAAAAAAAAAAAAAAAAAAAAATAGAAAATGGGAGTTGAGTTTTCCATCATCATCTTAAGGGTCAATTCGAAGACATGAGCTGAAACTAGGACCAACCTGTACTTAAAAATTCGTGAAACCCTGGGATTGAGTCTTAATGTTCATCTGGTCAGTCTTGATCCTTCACTATGCACAAACCATAACCTCTTGAGCTCTCGAGTATGGCAAAAACCTCCTGGGTCCTGGAAATCATACTTAAGGTTTAAATATCAAGAGTCCTGGTTAGTTGAGAGATGATCTATGTCATGTGAGACTTAAAGTACAGGTAGTCTTCCTTACAATTGGTTCTCACAATATTCGATAATAAACACACCTATATCACCTCAGAAGAAAATCTTCAGCTTAAGATTATTTCTAAATATAGTTTTGCTAGGGACTAGCAAAAGATAGGCATGGGGGTATATGCTTGCACCTCAAAACACGCCTATAATAACGCCTTCTTATGCAATTTTCTAGCATTAACTATGTATATTATAACCCTATAGCCACATTTGTAAAAACGGTTGCACGCATGCATTTAATCAAGAGAGGAAGAGGAGTGAAACAATCGCCTGCATAGTTACATTTTTCTTCAAGTGCCTCCTTGCAAAATCACCCTCTTTTTATTTTTCCTCTTGATTTCTTCTTTTCTCTCCTTCCCGCAGCTGCACTCTTCCCACAGCTGCATGCAACGCAGCACTTCTTCCCATCACTTCTCCCTGCCAACGCCGCTCCCTATAGCTGCAACTTGCGCACCCTCTCCCTGCTGCAGCCGGCACGCCACTCTCTCCTCCTCTATAAGTAGCTGCAGCTTCATCCTCGCAACGGGGGGGCTGCTGCAGCAACAAAAAAACCCGTAGCCATCTTCTCCACCGCTTTCCCCTCCCATACGTCGGCCCTCCGTCGAGGAGGCACCCGGCGAGCAGGAGAACCCACTGTGGTGCACACCACCACAGTGGGAGCAACACCGCCCAGCTCTTCGACGAGCCGGTGGGCGCGGTGCATTCCCTCGCTTCGTTTTTTCTCTTTAACGCCATTGCCGCCACTCCAAGCTTCGAAGCTTGAAGCCACGGCAGCAGCAGCCCAGCAGCAGCAGCAGCAGGTCCTCCCACTCCTCCGCGACCGTCCCCGCAGCCGCCCGTCGACTTCGCGCGCGCCTGCAGGGCCATTCCCCGCTCAACCTCCGTCCTGACGTCCCCGCAGTTGCACCTGTAGCCGTCCGCTGCGCGCACTGCAGCGGCCGGCTACGGCCTCGCACCGCCCCCTGCCCTCCTCCGCGACCCTTCGCGACCACCTGCAGACCTCCTCCACGCTCGCCCCTCCACGCCTTCGCCCGCCCGTCGCCTTCGCGCACGCCTGCAGGAACCCTACGCGAAGCTGCGCCCGCACCCACCGTCTTCAGACGTCTGCCTCCGCCTTCAGACGACGCGGCGTCAGACGTCCGCCGGAGGCGGCAGACGTCTTAACTCGCGCATCCGCGATCTCTCGCTCGCCCGCTCTCTCTCTCTGCTGATCTCTCCCACCCGCTCCCGCTCTCTCTGTCACGTATACTCTCTCTCTCTCTCCCGCTCTCTCTCTCACGTATTCTCTCTCTCTCTTTTACTCACTAACAGACACACACTCACAGCAACGCACACACACACACATTCACCGACGCACACACACCTATACCAACACATACACACACACTCACACACTTATAGTAATATATATATAAATATATATATACATACATACATACATATATATATATATATATACATAGTATATCTATATAGTTATGTATACATACACATATATATAATATATATACATATATATATAATATATATATATATATATATGTCTACTTATATATACATCTATATACTTATACATATACTTATATATATATAGACATATATACTTATATACATATATATATATATACATATCTATATACATATATATATACATATATATAGTAATATATATATATATATACTTATATACATATATATACACATATATATCTATATATATATATCTATACATATATAACTATACATTTATATATATATAGATATATTTACTTATATACATACATATGTACATATATTTTCATGTTATTTATTATACGCTGTATCGCGGGAATATCTGCACCAGTTGCTGATATTCCCTGATACACGCGTACAAAAAAAAGCGTGGTCCCATACATCATCCATCCTCTATCCACACTCCACGCAGCACCTAGTCGTGTTGGTTGCGTCTCTCTAGACGTCGACTGACTCGACATAGTGCTACACTCCATCGCCACCTCCACCCCCACCCCTTTATATATATACTACATATATATATATACATACTATATTTACTTTCTGTCTATTTGCTTTTCTGTTAGTAAAAAGATAAAAAAAATACATAAAAAAGAAAAGATAATCTTTGACTTGCAGGTACCTCGTCTTGCGAGTAGCAAGACTTGTTTTGGGACTCTGTTTGGCTAAAAGCCAAGGACACAATTTTGAGGGTGTGCCTCAAGAACAAGGATTACCATAAAAAACCTATGTAAGAAAAACACCAAAAACACAATAAACGAACAGAAGAGACGCGTTTTAAGGAAAACATAGAAACTCGACTTTAACCCCACTTCCCTATGTTCGACCCTGGGCCTAAAAGTGACAAGATAAAATCAATTAGGCCAGGTTAAAAATTTTGTAAGGAGGTGGTTAGGGCTGAATTAGGTTAACCACTATACAACGATAAAAATATCATATTAACAACCTATTCAGGCCGACCCATCAAAGGGGAGATCTTAGTCCCACATCGGAAACTCTGGAGCAGCCACCTTAGTATAAAAGGTTTTTGTTAAGTGGGTACTTCAGCTGTCAAGCACTAGGCACAAATGGAAATCGAGCATTTACGTGTGTGTGTGCAGGCATGTGCGCCTGTAGGTGTGCTCCTGTGTGGGTGTGCGAAGTGTGTGGCCTTAGGAAGGTGAGGCCTAGGAAGCGGTTGGGCCAGTTTGGCTTGAGAGAAAAACAAACTGAAAATAAACCAAAATAGACCAAATCAGGCGTGGACCTAGTAGGGTCTGGTCCCACTCTGTACAAGGTGCTACGTATCCCCAAAAGGTCCTCGCCGCAAACTAAAAACCAATTTTTGGTTGAGAAGGAAAACCTAGTTTAGCTAAAGCTAGAAGTTCAAAGGAAAAGCTAAGTGCGGAAGGAAAGTCACTTAGGAGAAGAAAGAAAGCTGAAGGCTAAGGGAATAAGGGAAAGGAAAAAGAAAGGCTAAGGAAGAAGAATTCGTATAGAGAAAGAAAGAAGAAAGGAAACAGAAGGAGAAATCTTAAAGGCATAAAGAAGGAAGGTTAACAAGCGCAAAGGCACTAAGGAAGAAGCTTTAGGAAAAGACTACGGGAGAAGAGAGAGGCAGAATAGAAGAGGAGAAGAAAGAAAGGAAGATCGAGAGAGAATAAGAAAGAAATAAAAAAAGAAAGAGAAAAGATTAAGAATAAATAAAAGAAAAGGAAAATAAAGAACAGAAGAGAAGAAAAGAGAGAAAGAAAGAAGAAAAGAGAGAGAGAGGATGAAGAATAAGAGAAAAGAAGTTTAATTTCTCTTTATTTTTTTTAATTGTTGAAATAAGAATTATTTTTAATCGTTGTAATAAGGCATACTTTGACTAGATAAACTCTCATTTGCCTTAATTCTTTGAAATAAATGTTGTAAATATGATTTCATATGGAATTTTGTATATTTCTTCAATTTAAATCATTTTGCAAAATTCATGTTATTAAAATTAACTTTATTATACCTCCTATACCTATAGGATATTTAGAATTAATTGGTAAATTTAAAATAAAGTATACCTCCCAGTGAACGACCTGGAGTCAACCAGTTAAAAGTTAAAAAATCTAAAATGTTAGGTTAATTCGACCCTATACTACTAAACCGACATAATTTCGAGTTAACCTAAGTTACTTTCTTCTACTCTTAATTAAGTAAAATTAACTTAATTAACAGAGTTGAGAGATAACACTACAATTTTATTGGTGCCGTTGCCGGGGAGGCAAATATTTTGATTCATCAAAATTTTACTTGGATTAATTGCGTAAATAGGAGGTATTTGTAATTATAATTTTACAATTTCTATTTTTTTGTTCTAATTAGTTTTATTTTTATTTTTTTTTCTATCTTCTTTTCATGTTTACCTTCGTGAGTAATCTCAGGAAGAAGGTGGGTTTTAGTTTCGCTGTTTTCATTGTTAATACCGTTGTAAGTATTTCTATTCTTAGTCTTTAGAGTAGATTGAATTATTGCATTTAAGTAAAAAATAAATAAATATAAAAATACATCCTATCTAACTAGCAACAACATATCATAGGCATACACTCTTAGGAGTGCATTCTACCATCTAGTAGATTTTGCGAAATTGACTCGAGTACTTTTACTATTTTTCTCGCATCAGCGAGAAAATGTGAAAAAATCGCATAGGTCCCTGTCTTTGAGATTAATAAAAAAGACCACATACTTTGTTTGAAAAGATTTCAAAAAGTGGCCATTGTAATTCTTTTGATATATTTTTGAAAAAGATAAACTCAAAAGAGGAAAATTAAAAATTGTGATTTAAATCTGATTGCAGAATGCATGCGGGTTTTTCTATCGCTATCATCTGTTACATGCTATCTCACACACAGTGTGATCACTAGAGTCACACGAGTTTTTATTTCTATCTCTCCTCTTTGCACCTCTTAGGGCTTTGGTCGAAGATCAACAACTCTATCTCACTACTAGAGCCTCGGGGAGCCAGTAGTGAGCAGTCTCAATCCTAGACCTTAGACCTTCGAGCCTTAAGGATACACAGTTGCGTAGACACGAGATTAGGATGCGTATTTTGATACTGTTACTCTATTTGTTTGCATCAAATTACTTTTGCATATCTTAGGAATCTCTTCTTTCCTTTGAAAGAAGAGCAAAACCCACGTTCTTTGCGCTATTTTGTGGGTTTTCGTGCCGCTATTTTCTGGTGGTGTGAGTGTGCCTTTACACATTTTTTTCCAGTTTATGGACGGGAGGCGATCCTTACATCTGCCTCTTGTAACATCTTTGACAGATGATCCCAGGTCGGTTGCAGATAAGCAACCAATGATTTTCCCATTTGATCCTTATATATCTATGGAACAAATGCAGAATCAAAATCCTGAGATCCCTTCCTCTTTTGGTCTGGGGGAGATGCCGCCTTTTGATGTTCATGAGGCAGTCCTAAACCGAAACCTTAGGATGCTTGAGCAAACTAGACAAATCAATCTATTAACAGCAGCCCTAAACAATCTTTAGACTCTTCAAACCCGTCCTCCACCTCAACCTGAGGTGGGTTTTGACATCCCTGATTTGCCGATCAATCATCCAAGGCCTCTACTTAGAGATTACTACGATCCATTTAATGAATAAGTAGAGCCTAATGTTAGGACACCTATTGGGGAGAATGATCCTAAATTGAAGCCTAATATTATTGGTTTAATCCCTCACTTTCACAGTTTTGCATCCGAGGATCTATTCCAACACATTGAAGATCTAAAAAATCTATCTCAAACTCTTGGTCCTTGAAATCAAAATAGGGAAATCCTACTAATGAAGATGTTCTCTTTTAGCCTTAAAGGAAAAGCAGCTTATTGGTACAGAACAATTGCAAGGCCAATCTCAACTTGGGCTGAACTCGAATTCTCATTTCTAAGGAAATTCTTTCCTATTGGTCGAACTAATGCTTTAAGGCGAGCTATTACTACTTTCAATCAAAACCAAGGAGAACCAATTCATGAAGCGTGGGAACATTTTCATGAATTGCAAAGGAAATGGCCACATCATGACATCCCTCGTTGGCAACTAATGCACATCTACTATGGTTTACAAGAGGGCATTCTCAATCTAGTCGATGCCGCTTGTGGAGGGAACTTTCTAAATTGCGACGCAGAATCCACCTTAGAATTATTTGAAGGGATGGCAGAAAACTCGATCAACAACACATCAATGTCGCAATTCACCTAGGGCACGAACACAACTCATCAAAATCCGCACAAGGGCATTCACGAGATTGGTAACCCGTCTAGTTCAAAAGACTTGGAAATAATTGCAGAGAAACTAGACAAAGTCGATATCGTAGCAAAGCATCTCGTCGAGGTCAGAAATACGATGAAGACTCTTACGCCTCTACTTGCTACGAATCCCTTGTATTCACCTGTTTCGCAAATTCCCACAGGGAGGCAATTTGTGAATAATCTGGATTCTAAAGATCCATCTTCCTTGGGTTTTCTAACTACTCCTTCACCATCGCAAGGAGAGACCTTTGTCCCACAATCTTACTCACCCTTTTCCCCACCCTTACCTTTTGCAAAAAACACACCATATCCTTTAGGTTTACACGCCATCCAGAAAAATATTCCAAGAAAAAAACCCTTATTCAAATACCTATAATCCTGGATGGAGAAGCCACCCAAATTTCACTTGGGCTGATCAAAATCAAAATCAAAGACCAAATTATCCAAATCAAATCCATTTAAACCCACCTCCATTGCATCCTCAGTAATCAAATTTAAGGCCTAATCCGATGAGTATGTAGAATTACTCTAGGCCTATTAGAGATACACAGCTAGACCAAATTTTGAGAGCTGTGTCAGAGAGTCAGCGACAAAATGCTGAAGTTCTTGCTGAGATCCATAGGCAATGTAAGGTAGAGTTGGCGGATTTACGAAATTAGATTACGCAATTGGCTGTCTCGTCAGCTAGGTACTCTTCCATCTCAGCCAATTCCGAATCCTAGGAATCTACAAAGCCCTAGGCAAAATCAAGACCAAGTCCATTTCCTTAATTAGGCCTTTGATTCTAATCATAACCCGTCCTCTTTACTTCCTGAAAATAATCCACCAAACTCGCATCAGCAGCCAATATTGTATCAAAATGATCCACCTATTATTGAGAATAAAAATTGACTCTACTAATCTTCTGAATTTGGTTGGAATCATCTCTTTAAATTGCCTCAATCTTTAATATTCTACATCTCAACCTAAATCAGATCTGATCTTTATGAGATTCACTCTTATCTTTCTAAGACTTATATATTAATCTGATTTTGGTTCTACGAGATCTATTCTGGGCAATTTCAGGATGAGTTTTGATCGGGTGGTTCTTATCTATTTTTATATTTTTGAACCAATTCTTTCATAATTCCTTTGCTTTTACCATACCTATTCCTTTTAGGAGTTCTCTACTAGGGATTACACTTAGTTGAAGGCGTAAAACTTAGCATTTTGTATAGAACTATTTCCTACTTCTTGCATTTTCTTTTACACAATTTTTCTAATTTTTAACTTCATATTTCACTGATTACCTTCATTTAGTCCGACTGACCACTCTAACCTTTGGTCAGACTTAAAATCATCCGCACAGAGATGTTTGACCTCCTCTATTCGACTCCTTCCATCATCCTATACTAAATGAAGTGTAATATCTTTTCACCCTTCTTATAATGAGGACATTGTAAAATCTTGGCTTGAGGGGGTGTTGAAGTGAAATTTTCACTTAAAGTGTGAATCCTCTTTAGTCCAAGGATTTCTATGGGGTGATGCTTGAAAGGGTGAAGGATGTGCCACTCACCGAGAAAAAGGATTTGGAGAATTATGTTAGTAAGAAAAATGAGAAGGGGGGAATAAAAAAAAGAAGAAAGAAAAAAAATAATAAAACACCCTGCAGTTAAGTGCCTTGTTACAAATGGGTGCTTATGTAGATTTCCATAATAAAATAAAGCATCTCAATACAAATGAATGCTACCCTTCCTTCCATCAAATAAATGAACACCTCACTACATATGGGTGTTCTAACCTATAGAAAAAGTGAAAAAAATATGGAGATAAAAATATTAGGAATAAGAGACCTAGTGGTCCACCGGGGAGATATACATAAAAAGTGTTGACCTCAGGATAGAAAACTGGTGAGGAGAAAGCAACCAAACCTGAGTAAGGCCAAGCCAAAGGCTTGAATTGGAATAATTGGGATTGGAAATTGATGTCTTAAGATATGGATTTTTGCAACTTCGGATACCTTTAGGACAACTGTCTTCACTAAGCATAGATGTTTTAAAATCATAGCTACTGAACCTTGGTATTAGGCAATGAAGCCTAAGAAATTGGGTTTCGATAATTTAAAGTTGAGACCTAAAGTAAAAGAATTGACAAAATCCTAGGTCTAGAAGTTGTTCTTAGTACTGTAGGCTAGTAGATTAGAGTTTTACTACTCTAAGTTTGATTGATAATGAGTATCTAGTTAATTTGCTTAAAACTATATTGATAAAAGTCAAATATCATAAACAAAGGATTAACTTAAGTTTATTGAGTTTTTGAGTTAAAATTTAATTCCCAACTCTTAAGTTTTGTTTTCTTAAAACACTTTGTATTCTAAGTTTGGGTTAAGAATAGCTACAAAGAATAAGAGGCTTTTGAGAATTCTAATTTTTAATAAAATTCTTGTTAACAGCATTTTTTTTCTTAAGTGTGTTTTGAAAATGTTATAAGTTTAAGTAAGAAAATTTTCACAAATGCTCTATATATTAACTATTTATATTTAACCAAAAAAAAGAAATTTCTTACCTAAGCTTTCCTCTACATAGTTATTATTTATATTAATTTAAACCCAAGTGCTTTAAATCATCATATTTTTAGTTAATTTTGCTAGGGACTAGCAAAGTTTGGCTTAGGAGTATGATGAGAGGCTCATCATGATCTCTAATTACCCCTAATTAACTAGTCTTCCTAGTTAATTAGCTAATAATATGGTAATATATGGGTTAATTATAAAATAAGGGATATATAGTAAAGGACCTTAAAATAAGTTTAAAATGCCATTTTATCATCTAATTAATATTATTAATAATCTAATTAATGAAATTTCCCTTCGAAGGAGGGGGTGACGTAATAATTGCAGAAATAAAATAAACAATCTCAAAAAATCAATCGCACAAGTACACAAGTAATTTTAGGTGGAAACCCAAACCGGGTGAAAACCACCACCTAACCCTCTCGAGTTAGGATTTTCCGATCAACCTAGTTGATCAAATCCACTAACCGAATCACTTTAAAACGAGGGTGATTCAACCTCAGTACAACCACGCTACAAGTACGAGGGTAGCGTTCCTCAACCCCTTCTCTCCACGAGAAGGATTTTGTCCCACAAAGGAGACGGGAATTCGCAAAGCGAATACCCAACAAAATAACAAAGATAAAAGAAACAACAAGTCCTATAGAGCCAACAAAGTAATTATAAACCTAGCTTCTATAGGAATTAGGAAACTCCCCTTTGCAAGGAGTGCGTCGAGTTAATGACACGGTGCGTGTGCCACGCAATGGCGCAATGTCACTCTCGTGAACAACGGTGGGAGAGCTGGTGCGCGAAGGTTTGATGCTCTCAAGATGTAGAACTTGAGCTTAGGGAGCAAGAGCTTCTTGGACACAAGAGTGTGAGAGTGTATTACAAGGTGTCTCTTGGTGTGTATCTTGTGTCTCTAAGTGTGTATCTTGTGTTGCAAAGGTTTCCCTCTATTTATAGAGTCCTTAGGAAGGCTTTGGAAGGCTTAGGAAAGGTTTTATAGCCGTTGGGAACAAAGTCCAAGAGAATCAGGCCGAAATTAGGACAATGATTACATTTGATAGGGTTATCAGACGTCTAACTCTGGCATCAGACGTCTGGAAGGCCACTTTAAGACGTCTGATTCCAAGGTCAGACGTCTGATTTTGGGCGGGTCTCTCCCTGACTTGGATCAGATCTAAACAGGGTTTTTGCGCAAGTCCATCAGACGACATACAGGACGTCTAGAACTATGTCTGGACGTCTGGAAACCTACTTCTACTGTGGGAATTCATTTCCAAACATTGCAACGGCTAGAAAATCTCTGAGAAGAGATTTTGGGTCAGCCGAGGCAAAACGGTCATTAATCAGACGTCTGGAAAGTCCTAAGGACGTCTGATAAGGCTCTAACGGTCATAATCTTCAGTGCTTGCTAAGCCAGCCAATGGTCCACTAATTGGACGTCAGGAAAATCCATAAGACGTCTCCTAAGACATCTGGTATAATGTCTGGACGTCTGATTTCATCAGAAAGAACTAGCTAAGTCCAGCCTAACAGATATCTGACGTCTGAAACAACAGTCAGACGTCTTAAAACATTTTATCAGACGTCTGATTTTGGAATTAGATGTCTGTAAATGCTGTTTGAGCCCTATATTGGTTTTCTAAGTATTCTACAGAAAACCTAAGTATCTTAGGGTTGTGCCGGTGTTCCTAGGACTACTGTTAGGGTACTTTGAGTCTCTTTAACATAATATTCTAAGGAAAATAAAAGCAAGAAAAGAGATACAACAAAGGATAAAACAGAATCTATCCTATTTTTCTTATCTTCTATCTTCAATCTGTCGCTCCACGCGAACCTCCTCTGTTTTCCGTCAAGCTCCTCCAATCCGTCCTGGATGCGAGCTCGAACTCCGTCTAAACACGTCCACATTTGCAATTGACCTGAAATCTAGGACTCAAATTGCAAATGTTAAATAACACGTGTTTTGTTATCATCAAAACAAATGATCGTGGTGCTCTAGCACCAACAATCTCCCCCTTTTGATGATGACAAAATCGTAAATAATAATGCAGAAAAATCCTCCCCCTTTTTGACATTATCAAAAAGGTTTGATTGGTTTTAAATTTCCTATAACTCCCCCTTAAAACATGCTCTTCTATGAATTTATTTTAACAAAGGTGATATTCTCCCCCTTTTTGTGACAACATGATAGCTATTATTTTTCTCCCCCTTACTAAAGGAAATTTAGCTAACTTGCATCTCCCCCTTCAAAATTGACAATTAGCTCATCATTTTTTAACTCCCCCTATCTAAATGCTTATGATAAAAAGATAGGGTAAAGGGTTTTACCTCACCTACCATGGCCACTAAATTGGCCCGAACGGTGGTGGTGGATGCCACATCGGATGGGGCTCCCATCCGTAGCTTGGAGGCCCGGGCATCGGCATCGGTCTCCAATCTGGTGGTTGACGTGCGGCGGGTCCGTCGTTTGTTCACCGTCTCGTCGGTCTTCTTGTTCTCCTCCTTGGTCTACTCCTTGGTTCTCCCAACTTGAGTTGACCAGCCTTGAGTTTGTAGGTCCAGTCCTTTGTGTTGTAATTATCCCTGAATCCTACAAAATAAGATTCTAATTCTTTCTTCGGTATCCAAGTGGGCTTGGATCCGGATCTGTTAGCGGGTCTCCTTGATGGAGATCCTTTCTCAACCTTAGGGCTATAAAAATTATCTACTTTATTGATTAATTTGTTGGAGTTTTCCCTAAGACATGCAATTTCTTTTTCTATAATACTCATCTTAGTCTTTAAATTAGAGATTTCTAACTTTAGACTATCATTTTCTTCAATCAATTTATTATTTTCATTGATGAGGTCTTGATTTTCTAATAATAGGTTATCAATTCTAGGACTAGCTTCTATGTCCTTAAGTTGTTTTTCTAACCTATCATTTTCATTTTTAAGAAAACTAAGGTTCTTTTTAATACTTTTGTTTTCTATTTTAAGTGATTTACTAATCTCAAATAGTTCATTAAAAGCTTCTTGTAAATCAAAATTTACCTCATTGTCACTGTTGCCGCTTCCGCTTTCGCTGTCGCTGTTGCTTCCTCTGGCCATGAAACCAAAACAAGCGGTTTCTTCCTTTTCTTCTTCCTCCGAGCTGGAATCGTCCCAAGTGGCTTGGAACGCCTTCTTCTTAGATTTCTTTTTCTTCTCCTTTTTGAGAAGAGGGCACTCTGGTCGTAGGTGCCCTTTCTCGTTGCAGTGGTAGCAACGTCTCGGGCTTTTCTTCTTCTCCTTTTTCTCTTTCTTTAATTCCCTACAAAACTTGGAAAAATTTTTAAGTAAAATTCTAAAGTCTTCGTCGTCGGAACTTACCTCGCTATCCAACGTGGCTCTGAAGGCAAGAGTCTTCTTCAGTTTGGGCTCCGATGTATCCTTCTTCTTCTGCTTCAATTTTGTCTCGTAGGCCATTAGATTGCCTAGGAGATCTTCCATGTTGAGCTCCTCTACTTCGTTCGCCTCCTCGATGGCGGTGACTTTCTGTTCCCACTCCGGTCCAAGGGAACGAAGAGCTTCCCTTGAAGCTTCCCCTTGATGAAGGTCTTCCCTAAAGATTTTAAATTGTTTACTATGAGAGTGAACCTAGTGTTCATCTCACTTAAAGTTTCGTTAGATTTCATAGAGAAAGCCTCAAATTCTTGTGAAAGTAAATTGAGTTTAGAAGTTTTTACCTTAGAGGTACCTTCGTGAGTTACCTCAAGTGTGTGCCAGATCTCGTATGCGGTGGCACATTGCGAGATTCTGTTGAACTCCTCCGAGCTGAGCGCGCAATACAACGCGTTCATTGTTTTTGCGTTGAGAGAGAGCTCCCGGATCTGCTGCTGCGAGTATCCTCTGGCGGGCTTCTCTGGGATGTCGAAGGGGGTCTCGCACCTGGCCCAGACTGTGAAATCGGTGGCTTGAAGCCAGGTCTTCATCCGCAACTTCCAGTAGGGGTAGTTGCTCCCGTCGAAGAACGGTAGATGGGTTGTGGACTGCCCCTCGGAAATCCTGCTTGTGGAACAGCTTCCCTCCATGATCTTCTTGCCAGGTGTTACTCCGATCTTGCAAGAACCTGCTCTGATACCAAATGAAATTTCCCTTCGAAGGAGGGGGTGACGTAATAATTGCGGAAATAAAATAAACAATCTCAAAAAATCAATCGCACAAGTACACAAGTAATTTTAGGTGGAAACCCAAATCGGGTGAAAACCACCACCTAACCCTCTCGAGTTAGGATTTTCCGATCAACCTAGTTGATCAAATCCACTAACCGAATCACTTTAAAACGAGGGTGATTCAACCTCAGTACAACCACGCTACAAGTACGAGGGTAGCGTTCCTCAACCCCTTCTCTCCACGAGAAGGATTTTGTCCCACGAAGGAGACGGGAATTCGCAAAGCGAATACCCAACCAAAAGACAAAGATAAAATAAAACAAGTAATCCTATAGAGCCAACAAAGTAATTATGAACCTAAGCTTCTATAGGAATTAGGATGCTTCCCTTTGAAAGGAGTGCGTCGGCGACGCGATGCGTGTGCCATGCGATGGCGCAATGTCGCTCTCGTAAACAATGGTGGGCGAGCGGGTGTGCGAAGCTTGATGCTCTCAAGATGTAGAACTTGAGCTTAGAGAGCAAGATCTTTTCTGGACACAAAAGAGTGTGAAAGTGTGTAGCTAAGTGTATCCAAGTGTGTCCCTTAGTGTTGCAAAGGTTCCCCTCTATTTATAGAGGCCTTAGGAAGGCTTTGGAAGGCTTAGGAAAGGTTCTATAGCCGTTGGGAACAAAGTCCAAGAGAATCAGGCCGAAATCAGGACAATGATTACATTTGACAAGGTTATCAGACGTCTAACTCTGGCATCAGACGTCTGGAAGGCCACTTTAAGACATCTGATTCCAAGGTCAGACGTCTAATTTTGGGCGGGTCTCTCCTTGACTTGGATCAGATCTAAACAGGGTTTTTGCGCAAGTCCATCAAACGACATACAGGACGTCTGGAACTATGTCTGGACGTCTGGAAACCTACTTCTACTGTGGGAATTCATTTCCAAACGTTGCAACGGCTAGAAAATCTCTGAGAAGAGATTTTGGGTCAGCCGAGGCAAAACGGTCATTAATCAGACGTCTGGAAAGTCCTAAGGACGTCTGATAAGGCTCTAACGGTCATAATCTTCAGTGCTTGCTAAGCCAGCCAACGGTCCACTAATTGGACATCTGGCAAATCCATCAGACGTCTCCTAAGACGTCTGGTATAAGGTCTGGACGTCTGATTTCATCAGAAATAACTAGCTAAGTCCAGCCTAACAGATATCAGACGTCTGAAACAACAGTCAGACGTCTTAAAACATTTTATCAGACGTCTGATTTTGGAATTAGACGTCTGTAAATACTGTTTGAGCCCTATATTGGTTTTCTAAGTATTCTACAGAAAACCTAAGTATCCTAGGGTTGTGCCGGTGTTCCTAGGACTACTGTTAGGGTACTTTGAGGCTCTTTAACATAATATTCTAAGGAAAATAAAAGCAAGAAAAGAGATACAAGAAAGGATAAAATAGAATCTATCCTATTCTTCTTGTCTTCTATCTTCAATCTGTCACTCCACACGAACCTCCTCTGTTTTCCGTCAAGCTCCTCCAATCCGTCCTGGATGCGAGCTTGAACTCCGTCTAAACACGTCCACATTTGCAATTGACCTGAAATTTAGGACTCAAATTGCAAATGTTAAATAACACGTGTTCTGTTATCATCAAAACAAATGATCGTGGTGCTCTAGCACCAACAATTAATACTTGGACTCGAGATATTAACAATCATTCCTCTAATTAATAAGTTAACTAACTTAAGCATAATATATACATAACTATGTAATAACTTAAGTAACATTACTTAATTAAATAATTAATCTAAGAAGGTCAAAAATGTAAATTCAATGTCTAAATATAATAATTACCTTATTTACAATCATATATAAAAAGTTGAAAAAGATCTAAATTAAAATAAACCTTGAAAACCTGAGTTTACATTTTAATCCTTACATTTCATTCCAATCGGGTCCTTATTTTCCATATACGTCCTTAAGTTTCATCGCAAATAGGTCCTTGACTTCTTCTTTTTCTTCTCTTCAGCCGGTTGAACGGCTAACAACTAAGGGTGTTGCCACCACTCGATCACCACCCATCTAACGACACCTCACCTTCTCTAAGCTACTAGAGCTTGTGCTCACCATCCCATCTTCATCCATCGGTCTGGATGACACTTTTATCCTAATTTAGGGTAGCAGTTAACTTCACCGTCGTCAGAGAAGATGCCGATGGTTAACCTCCTTCTAGCCTCATACACGTCAAGCTTCCATGATGTAAACACAATTACACTACTTAAAATGTCTATTTTTGCATGTTCTTAAGCATAGGATTGCATTTCATGATATAAATATTGCATTACATGCATCATCTTGCATTTAGAATAGTTTGAATAAAATGGAGGTTAATTGTCTCCTTTTATGTGCTTGGACAGGGTAAATATTTTATCAGGGCCTCGGATCAAAGATCCAACCGTATGGATGCGATCAGGGCGACGATTAGAGTTCAACAACTCCAAGATCACCCTAATTAGGCATCCGTAGCATCAGATAAGTGACCCAGGAACCCTAGAAGATCGAGGGCCAGGATGGTGTAAATCCGCACTTCAGATGATAAATCCGACCTCACGGATGAATTCGGATCGACGATCGCAGCCCAACGACACAAAAATCAAGTCAATCCAACATCCGTGGCACCATCTACAACATCCAGAAGATGGATGGCCAAGATGGAGCCACGTGGCGCCATCTCAGCTGCCCAAACGGCAGCTTGCATTTTGTGAAGGCCCCCGCCTGATCGCTCTCCGCCGTCAGATGGAGATCCAACAGCTATGGTCGCTCGCGCTAAAAGCGTCCACTCGACCATTTCGCCCGCATAGCACAGCGGCAACGCAGCCGCGGGCGAAGCAGAGGTCACGGGTTCTAGCCGCGGTGAGGGGGTGGAGGGCGCGGGCGAGCGGGCGTGGACGAGCGTCAGATGAAGATCCAACGGCTGCGCATGGTCAATCAGGACAATGTGCGATTGGACGCCTGCGCGTAACGCGCGATCGCACGCTGGTGGGCGCACTACGCAGCGGGCGCAGACGCGATTTAAGCCGTCCGATCTCGCGATCGGAGGGCTGAAAAGCGGCAAACATGCATAGTCGTTGAGCGTGCAAGCAGGCGAGGAGGCGCACGCGAGCCAGCCACTACGCCCACGTTGGGGCTTTAGTGACGGATTTATTCGTCACTAAAGAGCCCTTATTTATTGTTTTGAAGTTATAATGTCCATTTTGCCCCCACTCCTTGCAACTATAAAAGGAGACCCCCTCCATACGAAATTCTCATCCCATCTTTCTCCTCTCTACCCCTCCAAAGCTCAAGAGAAGCTTGTCCCACACCCGGGATGCTTTTCGCGAGATAAAGTCCAATTTTCGTTCCCCTTCGGAAGTGGATCCCGCGACGACGACGGCGTGCTGCTTCATTCCCGTTCTTCTGCTTCGTCCTTCTTCGTCCCGCTTCGTTTTCCTTCGTCCAAGCGTCGTCCCGTCCGGCTCGTCCTCCAAGCAACCGTCGAGGAGGATTTCTCTCTCCCTATTCTTTTTACTGCTTTCTAGTATAGATTTACTGCTTTCTAGATTAATCTACTCGTCCTCCAAGCAATCGTCGAGGAGGACATTTCTCCCTCCATTCTTTTAATGCTTTCTAGAGTAAATTTATCGCTTTCTAGAGTAATTGTTTTATGCTTTCTAGTTGTAATGAACAATCTCTTCAATGAAAAATTCCTTGTTTCTTCTACATCTCATTTTGATTTCTCTGTGTAATATTCTCTTTCTCTCTTACTATCTCTCTCTCTTCTTGTAAGTAATTAGATAGTTCTAAATTGAATTATTCTGTAACAAATAAAAAGAAATGCGTAGTTTTTAAATCAAACGTCCGCCTCCCTGTGTTCAACCCGGAATTTTAATTTCGGTATAAATTTTATTTGTTGAACATGAATTCTTCACTTTCGAACTACAATGACAGGCTTTCCAAAACCGAACACGTTAGCGTAGGTTCTTACACGTTCAACATTCCACCTCCTCCTTCGTCGTCATCCATTATAAATACCCCCTGACCCCCTTGATTTTCCTCAAGTTGGCTTCCTTCCCTCTTCTTCACTGCAGCCAACTCAATAGGCTATTCCCTCTACAACTCCGACGAACTTCCACCTCATCTTCCAACTTCCTCCATCCACCTTAATCGGCTCAGGAACTTCGCCGAGGTCAGCTGCGTCTCTAGACACAGGTGCTAACCAAGGAGATCCTTTGCTTCACCTCACATTCAACCGCCGGAGATCTTTTAAATTCCCCTCTGATTTTTCTCCTCCGTCATGAACCTTCGATGGAGTTTCCTTTGACCCCTTCGTCCAGGTAACAGTAGATAGGAGTAGGAGTAGGAGTAGGAGTAGTCTAGGTAGGTATTTAATTAGGTAGTTTAGTTGTAATTTCATATTTTAAAGATCGTCTTCCTCGATTCCGACGAGCTCCTTGAGCTTGCCAGAGCCTTAATTTGGTCTTTTGAATCCATTGTCCACCTTCCTCTATCTTTCGTAATCATTTCTAGCACATTCAATCTCTAATATGATCATTGATTCACCTAATCCAAATCCACCTTCATCAACTACTTCTGCTGTCCATGGCAGCAATAGTTGACTTAATTTCACATCCATCGAATCCTCCATCATTAATTCATCACTTAAGGATCCTAATTACTATCTTAATTTGATTAAACACTATATATAATATAAATTCCTAATTTTACTTAAGTTCCTGAGCATGCTATCAATGGTGGCTCAGGAGCAGCTGCGAGTTACTACACTATCATATTTGGTTCTGAAAAACCTATTGTCATAGTTTGAAAGCGAAGAACTCATGTTAAACAAATAAAATTTGTACCGAAATAGGAATCCCAGGTCGAAGTCAGGGAGGCTATGTCGATCTATATTCACAATTATATTTTTTTAGAGTTTTTTGTTGAAAAGTGAAGCGACGTAATTACATTGAAGCAATATTAACAATCAGAATAAACGAGAGAGAAAAAGAGAGAGAGAGAGAAATATGCACTTAATATTTCAAAATGTTTATATGGTAAAACCAGAGAAAAATTACACTAGAAAGAGGGAAATCAATTACACTAGAAAACAGGAAAATTCTACTCTAGAAAGCTGAAAAGAGGAATGGGAGAGAGAAGTTATCCTCCTCGACGATCGCTTGGAGGACGAGCCAAACGAGACGCCGCCTGGAAGGAGGACAGAGAGGGAAGAAGGAGGTCGAGGCAAGAGGAATGAGAACGAGGCAGCATGTTGTCCTCGTTGCGAGATTTGCTTCCGAAATGGGGGTGAAAATTTGACTTTATCTCTCGAGGAGCATCCTGGGTGTTGGACAAGCTTCTCTTGAGCTTTGGAGAGGGAGAGAAGAGAAGGAAGAGCTGAGAATTTCGTATGAAGGGGGTCTCCTTTTATAGTTGCAAGGAGTGAGGGTAATTTTATCTTTTTAAATTGAAAATCATTAATTCATGACCTTTAGTGACGGATAAATCCATCGTTAAAGGTTCGAATGTGGGCATAGTGGGGGCGGCGCATGCACCCGCTCATCTCCTCAAGGTGCAATGCTCTCCCACGATCTTGAAATCTAGACCGTTCGATCGTGAGATCGAACGACTGAGCTGCATCCTCGCCGCGCCTCCTCAAGCTGCAACGCCCGCGTCTGATCCTATGTCACGCATGAGCATGCGATAGCTCATGGGCACTATCGAGCGCTCGTAGCCGCTTGATCGCGATCAAGCGATCGTTACGCCTGCTCGCTTACGCCCCAGCAGCCGCTCGTCAAGGCTCGAACGCGCGCCTTCTGAACGCACAAGCACGTTTGACCAACATGCTATTAGCGAGTTTGTGTCACGCTTAGGATTTGTGCGTGTGCATCCACAGTCGTTGGATGATCATCCAACGGTGAAGCAACGAAGAAGAGAGGCTGCGGCGGGTGTAGCGGCTGATTGGGCGACTGAGATGGCGCCACGTGGCACCATCTTGGCCATCCATCTTCTGGATGACGTAGATGGTGCCACAGTTGTCGGATTGAGTCGATTTTTGCATCGTTAAGCTACGATCGTTGATCCGAATCCATCCAAGTGATCGAATTTGTCATCTGAAGTGCAGATTCACACCATCTTGGCCCTTCATCTTCTAGGGTTCCTCGATCTCTATCTGATGCTACAGATGTCTGATTAAGGCAATCTTGGAGTCGTTGAACTCCAATCATCATTCTGATCAAATCTGTACGGCTGGATCTTCGGTTCGAGGTCCCGATAAAAATTTGCATTGTCCCTGAACATAAAAGGAGACAATTAACCTCCATTTTATTCAAACTAATCTAAATGCAAGGTGATGCATGCTGTGCAATATTTATAGTATTTAATGCAATTCTATGCTTAAGAACATGCATAAATAGACATCTTATGTAATATAAACATGTTTTCATCACACCCCCATGCCTATCTTTTGCTAGTCCCTAACAAAACTACATGCTATTTATAAAAGAATTTGGTTGGATTATTTGGGCATAAGTTATTTTCAATCATTAAGAAAATGTTTACTTAGGACCTGAACTTTCAAAGACACAACAGTGCCCAAGTATCTGCCAAAATGCAGACCGCCTCAAGCTCTCGCCTTATTCAAAGAAAATTTTCTTTTTCTCTTTTTCTTCTTTTCTAATTTTTTTTCTTGGATTTTTGAGTTTTAGGGTTTAAGAGTGGCTTTCTACGGCCATTCAACTCACCCAAGATTTGATGAGAACCCTAAGTTCTAAGCATCTTATTATGCATGTGATAGACTCATTGATCAACAGTTAAAACAGACTTCGGGTTTTTATGCCTCTAGATGACCTTAAAAAAAGAATTCTACCTAAAGGTGTATCTTTCCAATCGGTAGCTTTCTCCCTACTTTTATTTTTATGAGGTCAACACAAGGGTGAATCCAGTGTATATCTTCCTGATTTATTCTACTTCTCTGCTTCTTCCTAAGTGTTTTGGGAATTTTCAATGCATTTATTGAGTTGGGTTATGGACAACCAGTCGATGAGCTGTTACAACCGATAACTTGCTAGCCATACTCGTGCTGCGAAGCGTGGCTTATTTCTTTTGTTTCTTTTCTTTTCTCCTTTTCTTTTTCTTTCTTTTTGACTTTCTTTTTTTTTTTAAGTAGGTGGCTTCCCTAGTCTAAGATTTACCTAAACACAACAAGAAAAGAAGGGTCCAGTGACTAGGCTCTGGATAACCTACCTATGGGCTGTTACCCACGATAACTTGCCAGCCATATCACCTTAGAAGGTTCATTAGCTACCCAATTTCCATTAAAATCACCAAACAACGAGTCAGTGAAAAGAAAGTGTGTAGATGCTTAAGATTGAAAGTTCCCTCACATCAAAGGGTGGATTGATAAGTCGTGTACTTATCACCCAAACTTATTTACTCAAATTACAATAGAATTAAGATGGTGAGGACTCAAAAAATAAATCCACATTTTAGTGGATACACGAGCTGATTAAGTCCAATGACCTGAAGGGTCTTTGTGTTCAAATCCTAATGTAATATTTCCTAAGATTGAAAAGTCCTAATGTCCAAATATTCCTTCCTAATTCAATTTTTTTTTATATAAATAAGAAGAGAAATACAATTTACAGGAATTTCACAAAGTTGACAAAATAATTCAAAAATGAATCCACCCCCCCATGCCTAGCTGTTGCAATGTCCACATTAAGAAAGAGACATGAAAGAAAGGGTAGAGTATGAAAGATGTCACCTGAATATGAAGCTCGTGTCAACTTTGTGTCATATGTACAACTGCTGAGTTTAATGCCGTCAGCTAGGCGAAGTCCAGCCAAAGAAGCCACAATATGGCTAGAGCAACAGTGTCTGAGACAGGTTCTGGAAGAGTACGGTCAATAACAGGCTTCAGACATTAACTGTTGACTTTAAATGTGTTACCCGTCTTTGGGTTAGAAATCTGAATGGCTCCATTTGAAAAAATCAGGTCAATAATGAATGGGCCATTCCATTTAGATCTAAGTTTTCTAGGAAGGAGCTTAAGTCGAGAATCGAATAACTAGACCTTCTGGTTCGAGTCAAAGCTCTTGTGGGAAATCAATTGATCATGTAGAGCTTTGGTCCGAGCCTTGTAGATCTTGACATTCTTGTATGCATCATTTCTACGCTCTTCCAACTCAGATAGTTGGAGTTTCCTGGTCTTCCCAGCTAAACTCATATCTAAATTGCATTGTTTGATTGCCCAGAATGCCCTGTGTTCAATCTCTACAGGTAGATGGCACGCCTTTCCATACACTAAACGAAATGGAGACATGCCGATGGGCATTTTATACACCGTACAGTAGGCCCAAAGAGCGTCCTCAAGCTTTTCAGTCCAGTCCTTGCTATCAGACCTAACCATTTTCTGCAAAATGTTCTTGATCTCTTGATTGGAGATCTCGGCTTGTCCATTTGTCTAGGGATGGTAAGGTGTGGAAGTTCGGTGATTAACCCCATATTTGTCCAACAAATTTCGGAATTGGGCATTAGTAAAATGAGTGCCACCGTCACTGATGATGGCCCTCGGAATCTCGAACCTACTGAAGATATTTTTCTTGTCAAAATCGATGACCACCTTATGGCCATTGGTTCGGGTGGGAATCGCCTCAATCCATTTGGAAACATAATCAACAGCAACAAGAATGTACTGATGTTCAAATGAATGGAGAAAGGGTCCCACGAAATCGATGCCCAAACATCAAAAATTTTGACAAGAAGAATTGGGTTTAGAGTTATCATATCTCTCTTAGTTATGATCCTGAGTGCCTGACATAGAAAACATGACCTTGAGAAATCCTAGGCATCCTTAAATAAAGACAACCAATAAAAGCCAGATTGGAAAATTTTTGCAGCCGTCTTTTTCCCGAAGAAATGTCCACCACACGCGGATGCATGACAGAACTCGAGTATACTGTCATATTCATTCTCTGGAACACATCAACGAATAATCTAATATAAGCCGATGTGGTACAGTTCAGGGTCCTCCCAGAAGTAGTATTTGGCCTCAAATTTGAGTCTACCCCGTTGTTGCTTGGTCCAATCCTGAGAGATTTGACCAATGGCCAAATACTTAACAATGTCAGCAAACCATGGGGTTTGGACACCTAAAACTGTAAGGATAGCTTCGTCCAGAAAAGTGTCAGCAATGGGGATGTCCGAACGAGAAGAATCACTTAGGAGTCTCGACAAATGATCTGCCACCACATTTTGTACCTCGATTTTATCCTTGATTTCAAGATCAAATTCTTGAAGCTGAAGAATCCAACGAATAAGCCAGGGTTTGGCATCTTTTTTTGCCAAGAGATGTCTCAAGGCTGAGTGGTCGGTATAGATGATAACATGAGACCCTAAGAGATAAGCCTTGAATTTTTCCAAAGTGAACACTACGGCTAGTAATTCCTTTTCAGTAACAGTGTAATTCCTCTGGGCTTCATCCAGAGTTTTACTAGCATAGTAGATGATAGAGGGCTTTCTATCTATTTTCTGACCCAAGACAGCCCCAACCGTGTAATCAGAAGCGTCGGTCATGATCTCAAAAGGGGCTATCTAAATTGGTGGTTGCAACACTGGAGCATAGGTGACTGCCATTTTCAGGAAATCAAATGCCTTACGACATGATTCGTCGAAAACAAACGGCATTTCTTTCACGAGAAGATTGCTCAAGGGATGAGCAACCTTCAAGAAATTCTTGATGAATCTTCTGTGGAATCCCACTTGAACAAGAAATGATCGGATTCGTTTAACAGATGTGGGAGGAGGAAGTTTAGCGATAGCATCAACCTTAGCTTTATCCACTTCAATTATCCGTTTAGAGATTACATGACCCAAGGCGATGCCTTCTTGGGTCATGAAATGACTCTTTTCCCAGCTAAGGACCAATCGTGTTTTGATATATCGCTTAAGAATCATTTCCAGATTAGCCAAACAAGAGTCAAGCGATTCTCCAAAAATAGAGAAATCATCCATGAAGACTTCCATAAATTCTCCCACCATGTCAGAGAATATGGCTAACATACACCTTTGAAAAGTCACAGGTTTATTGCATAAACCGAAAGGCATCCTACGGAAAGCAAAGGTTCCGTAGGGATAGGTGAAAGTAGTTTTTTCTTTATCCTCAGGATGGATAGGAACTTGGTTGTATCCCAAGTAGCCATCAAGAAAATAAAAGTACTTCTGCCCAGCTAGTCTTTCCAAGATTTGATCAATGAAAGGTAGGGGAAATTGATCCTTTTTAGTGGTTGTGTTCAGCTTCCTGTAATCAATACAAACCCTCTAAGAGGAAGCTGAACGAGTTGTGACAGATTCTCCTCTCTCGTTAGTCACAACAGTAATCCCAACTTTCTTCGGAACAATCTGCACAGGACTTACCCAAGGACTATCAGAGATTGGATAAATAATTCCTGCATCGAGCTACTTAATGATTTCCTTTTTGACAACTTCTCACATATTTGGATTTAATCTCCGCTGCATCTGGCAAGAAGGGTGGGATCCATTTTCCAAGAATATTCTATGATTACAGTAAGATGGCTCGATCCCCCTGAGATCATGAATAGTCCAACCAATTGCCTCCTTGTGTTCCTTCAGGACCTTGATCAATTTAATCTCTTGCTCCTTTGTTAATTTAGCACTGATAATCACAGGGAGCATCTTCCGAGGTCTTAAAAATTGATATTTCAAGTTCTCAGGCAATGGTTTCAGTTCAAGCTGGGGTGGGCTGATGATTAATGGTAGGGAAGATGTTGAAGACTCAACAAGAGGAAGAGGTTGTGAGTGAACAAAATCAATAACCTCTTCAGAAGATGGCAGGTCTACCATAGAGGGTTGCGGGTCCAATTTGTCATCAAAGGAGGAACTTTCAATTAAAGAAACCATCAAACAAGTTTCAATGTTTACATTATCCTCCTCAAGTTCTTCAATAAATCCACAATCCTCAAATTTATTAATTGCCTTAGAAATATCCAATTTCATTCGTTGATCCCCGAAGGCGATTTCCATGCTACCGCATTCACAATTAATGTTGGCCTTGGCAGTAGCTAGGAACAGACGCCCCAGAATGATGGGCGTGTTCCTCAGAATTTCTGGTACATCCATGTCAAGGACCAGGAAATCTACAAAAAAATAGAAATCCTTGACCTTAACTATAACATCTTCAATAATGCCTCGCAGATTTGTGACCGAATGGTCCACTAACTATATCGTTACTGAAGTCGGCTGAAGTTCACCTAATCCAAACTTCTCGTAAAGAGAAGTCGAAATTAGGTTGATGGATGCACCTAGATCTAGAAGTGCTCTATCAAACGTGTAATCTCCAATGACACAAGAAATCAATGGAGCACTTGGATCTCTCTTTTTCAGAGGGAGGTGGTGAAGGATAACAAAACAAAACTAGCCTGCTCGGAGAGTACCACCTTCCTCGGAACAGATTCTCTCGACTTACGCTTTTGTGTACATAAATCCTTTAAAAATCTCGCATAAGCCGATATATGCTTGATAGCACCAAGGAGCAAGATATTGATCTCAACATTCTTAAATATATTCAGAAGCTCCACATTGTTATCAACAGACTTCTTTGATTTGATCAAGGCTTCAGGAAAAGGAACATGAGCCAGATCTTTGGAATCAGGTTCCTGAGCTTGATTTCTTCTCCAGAATTCTCCTCTCTCTCCTCATGTTCCTCAGGATTCAGTAGATCAGAACAGTGTGGCTGTCGATCCTGAGTCTGCTTACCACTCCTCAAGGTGACAGAATTTATAGATGCATAAGAGTTTGGGTCTTAGAGAGGGTTAGGAAAGATTGGAGGGGCTTGATTAGCCAGGAATTGTTGATTTGCAGAGGAAGAAGAAGAAGAAGAGGAACCCTACTCAACCACCTAAGCATGTGCGTGTGGGTCCCTCTGATTTCTATACCCATGGGCTTGGTTGCCTGGATTCAGAATATTTTGTGGGTTGGGTACAAGTTGGGATGGTGGAGATCCGGGTTGACGAGAGTTAGCAATGAGCTCGGTCTGCAAGTTGTCTAGCGAGGTTTTCATTTGCTGCATGAGCTGGAGCATGGATCCTTACATCTCTACCATTTTTCGGTTCAAATCAACCTGCCCTATGGGTTGACGGGCATTCCAAGCTGGCTAATTGACCTAATTTGGGGGCAACTGAGTATACACATGACCCTGACCCATTGGTCATTGCAGAGCATAGTTGCCGGGTCAAATTGGGTCTGTTGCCTCGGGTTTCTCCAATAGAAGTTAGGGTGGTTTCTCCAACCCAGATTATAAGCATTAGAATAGGGGTTGGATCTAACATTCTCCTGTACAGCACAGACATCCTCATAGGGTCAGGATGGAGAGAAAAAAGGGAAGGATCAAAAAAACTAGGATCAAAGGCCCCAGTTTGGAACCCGTGAGGTTCCAAAAATGCTGACTTACAGGTTGAGCCGCATCGAGTTGATTCACGAACTCCCGTCCAGAAGGAGCTCGCAAAGAATGGAATCCTGAATTTTGGGATTGAGGGGATCGAGAGTTGTTCAAAGAATTTCCAGCCATCCACTCTTCCATTCTCTTAGCAACCAAGTCCACCTTGTCAAGTTTGTTACAAATCAATTCCATAACAAATTAATGAGAGTCATGGACTTCATTGACATTTGATCTGGGACCAGTTAAAGGTATCCATGGAGGCATGATTGATTGAATTCTCGCTCTTTTCCTCAAACAAATCATGTGCACTATCTACTTCTTTATTGATGAAATTGCCTCCGGAAGCATCCACATGATTTCTGAGTTGCTCAGTCAACCTATGATAAAAGATCTACACGAGTTGCCATTTCGGCACCTCGTGGTGTGTACACCTCAACAATAAGTCCTGGAATCGCTCCCAGGCCACACGAAACTACTCCCCCGACCGCTAGGTAAAGGTAGTGATTGCCCGTCTCAAGGCATTGGTACGTCCGACTGGGAAGAATTTCTTCAGAAAGGTCAATTTCAACTCATTCCAAGTTGTAATTGGTCTTCCTATTGTCCTGTACCAATGCGCAGCCTTATCCCTAAGAGAGTGGGGGAAGAGCCTCATGATCATTTGCTCCTCGTTCATGTTTCGTGCCTTGGTGCTCTAGACTAAAGTGGTCAAGTCCTCCAAATGC
This sequence comes from Thalassia testudinum, assembly GCA_037157565.1. Classification (NCBI taxonomy): domain Eukaryota; kingdom Viridiplantae; phylum Streptophyta; class Magnoliopsida; order Alismatales; family Hydrocharitaceae; genus Thalassia; species Thalassia testudinum. Next base: position 69,578,637 of record JAZHRO010000003.1, on the reverse strand, counting down.
TGAAATGGATCTCTGGAGCCAAGCCCATGATAATGTTTGATCAGGCTTAACACTTGGGGCTTGATTTCTACGTCGCCGGCTGGAATCTCGATGCCGGGACGTTCCCCATAATTTGTAGGATCATAAAAATCCTTCAAGGGCTGAGCTCCCTGCATTCTCTTCATTTGTTCTAGCTGCCTTCAGAATTCCTCCCGTGGATCCCCAGGCAGAGGAGGCTGTTGGTCGGCCATGGGATCAATTTGACCAAAATCCAATTTGCGCCACCTAGAATACTCTAGTGGTCCTTCCAATCGGGGATTCAATGACCATCTTCCCTGCATAAACTAGGAGAAGGTCGGAAGGATTGGGGATACGAACCCTACAGTACAACAAAACAAGGTTGTCCTTAAGTGGGGTAGCTTAAGGATCTACAGACTCCCAAAACCTACCTTAAGATTGTAAATGATTTACTCTACTTACGTCTACCCAATCCAACTAGTTAGAAGGAGGAATTGGGGAGAAGGTTCTTCCTTCAGCTTTCACCTCTAATTCCTAGTGTACCCCCCAGCTACGGTCATTTGATGCTACTCCCCTAGCTAGACATTAGATTAACCAGTACAAGTAGGTTAATCAAAGACAATCTTAGACTAGGCCCCAAAGAGCGAATCAATCCTTAAGGCCAACGTCTACTCAATTTTATTAAGGTCTGGAATTGTGGTGCTTATGGAATGTGATAGGCCCTTAAAATGGGTTGTGCCCTTGATGATTGATTGAGAATTATGCAAGTGCGTGCACAACCAGGGTTTTCAAGCAAGATTATTTGTGATGTGTGGATTTAATGTTCAAATCTTGCTTAAGTAGCTTTTAGTAGGTTGATTTCAATCAAGTTTTGAGGAAAACCAAGTTGTCAAACATGTGTGAAGATTGCTTTCTTTAAAACTAGAAATAAAGTGGAGTGCCTGGAATAGACCTAGATTGAAAAGCTGCTTGATGAGTTGATTTTAAGTAGAGTGGTACGGCCTAAACAACTCAAACAACTGGCCACAAATGCACCACTAAGTTAGGCATACAGAGATGGTTAACCTAAAATGATTTCTACTCTTTTATGTGTTGCTTTGTGTGCACCGGTTCCATAGATTAGAACCCGGTTGGATAAAAATAAATCAATTAGGTTAAGTGCCTTGAATGTGGGTATACATTGTGTGTCTATTGAAAATTACCCCACAAGATTATCTTTTTCTTTTTTTTTATAAACGAGGGTGGAATGAATGTGAGTGAGAATCCAAACAACAAAACTATTCCTACGATTTATGCAAACACCTAGGTTAATTGGAATTTGGATTTATTGTGACAAATGAAATCTATGGAAGGGGGAAGAATGGGGAGCACTTACAGTTGTCTTCAACTGCACTTTACTCTGGTATACCTCTTGACGATTCCCTGATAGAGGTCTCTACAAAACAATAGACACAAAAGAAAGCACGTTAGAAGATAATAAAGTGCGTGAAATGCGAAAAGAAGATCGGAAATCGTTGCCTCCCTAGCAACGGTGCCAAAATGTCGAAGCTACGAGTTACTATGCTATCATATTTGGTTTTGAAAAACCTGTCATCATAGTTTGAATGCGAAAAACTCGTGTTCAACAAATAAAATTTGTACCGGAATAGAAATCCTAGGTCGAACTCAGGGAGGCTACGTCGATCTATATTTGCAATTATATTTTTTTAGAGTTTTTTGTTGAAAAGCGAAGTGACGTAATTACAATGAAGCAATATTAACAATTAGAATAAATGAGAGAGAAAGTGAGAGAGAGAAAGATGCACTTAGTATTTCAAAATGTTTATAAAATAAATCCAGAGAAAAATTACATTAGAAAGCAAGAAATCAATTACACTAGAAAGCATAAAACTTCTACTCTAGAAAGCTTAAAAGAGGAATGGGAGAGAGAAGTTATCCTACTCGACGATCTCTTGGAGGACGAGCCAGATAAGACGTCGCCTAGAAGACGGAGGACAAAGCGGGAAGAAGGAGGTCGAGGCAGGAGGAATGAGAACGGGGCAGCACGTCATCGTCGTCGTGGGATCCGCTTCCAAATGAGAGGGCAAAAATTTGACTATCTCTTGAGGAGCATCTCGGGTGTGGGACAAGCTTCTCTTGAGCCTTGGAGAGGGAGAGAAGAGAAGGAAGGGCTAAGAATTTCATATGGAGGGGGTCTCCTTTTATAGTTGCAAGGAGTGAGGGCAATTTGGTGTTTTTGAATTGAAAATCATTAATTTAGGTCAATTAGTGATGGATAAATCCGTCGCTAAAGGTCTGAACTTGGGCGTAGCGGGGGCGACATGCACGCCCTCTCATCTCCTCAAGGCGCAACACTCTCCCACGATCTTGAAATCTCGACCGTTCGATCATGAGATCGAATGGCTGAGATGCACCCTCGCCACGCCTCCTCAAGCTACAACGCCCACTCCTAATCTCGCGTTACACATGAGTGTGAGATAGCGCGTGGGTGCTATCAGGTGCTCACAGCCGCTCGATCGCGATCAAGCGGTCGTTACGCCTGCTCGCCCGCACCCCAGTAGCCACTCCTCATGGCTTGAACGCGTGCCTTCTGATCGCACAAGCACGTTCGACCAACGCGCTATCAGCACGTTTGTGTCGCGCTTAGGATTTGTGCACGCACATCGACAGCCATTGGATGATCATCCAGCGGCAGAGAAGCGAAGAAGAAGAGAGGGTTCGGCGAGTGTAGCAATCGGTTGGGCGACTGAGATGGCACCACGTGGCGCCATCTTGGCTGTCCATCTTCTGCATGATGTAGATGGTGCCACAGTTGTCGGATTGAGTAGATTTTTATGTTGTTAGGCTGCGATCGTCGATCCGAATCCATCCGTGCAATTGGATTTGTCATCTGAAGTGTGGATTTACACCATCTTGGCCCTTGATCTTTAAGGGTTCCTCGATCTCTATCTGATGCTATAGATGTCTGATTAAGGCAATCTTGGAGTCGTTGAACTCCAATCATCGCCCTAATCAAATCTGTATGGTTCAATCTTCGATCCGAGGCCCCGATAAAAATTTTCCCTATCCCTGAACATAAAAGGAGACAATTAACCTCCATTTTATTCAAACTAATCTAAATGCAAGATGATGCATGCTATGCAATATTTATAGTATGTAATGCAATTCTATGCTTAAGAACATGCATAAATAGGCAACTTATGTAATATAAACATGTTTTCATCATGGCTCAGGAGCAGCTTCAACTTAAAATTAAATGAATATTTATGATCGCAACCCTTCTTTGACCTATTTTGTTCACTCTTCTGAGTGGGAGATCAAGTCCAGTGCCTCAACCTAATAAAATCTTATTCAAACTGAATTCATTGATAAATCTTACATTTAATAAGTTAATGAGGAATTTAATGCGATCTTGAGGTTTCTTGTAACATCAGGAACCTTTTCAAATCAAAAATGGCACGAAATTTCTTTCTGTACATGAATTTATGTTTTACTGGACTCACTGGAGCTCGGTGAGTCAAATTTGATCTTCAGCCTATAGAAGATGGCAAGAAGCTCCAGAATGACTTAATTTTGATCAATGATTTGTTTGAGGTGGTTTACTTGGGATTTTAACACCTGGAGCTTAGATTAAGGTTTCATCTTCTCCAACTCCGGTAAAGTTGGAGTCTGACAGAAGACCAAAAGTCACAATTGAGGGATTAAAAAGCTTCAGTGCAGTGCATTGAAGTTGATTTTATGTTCAAATGAGTGTAACAAACTCCTAATTCTTCTGATGAACAAAGCACCTTTTGAGTTTAGGCGATGAGCTTGGAACCCTAGTTTCTTTGGTTCAATCATCTATTTAAGGGATTGAACGAATTCCTGTGGTTGAAAGAATCTTATTCTAGGCTTTAATCTCTTGTAAAGAGGCATATATCAGAATGTCAATTTTTTAGCCTTATAGTCAAACCAGAACTCGAGACTTCGATTCTGAGCTCAATTAGATGATTTAAGGAGTTTAAATTCTTTCTAAGATTCTGTTGAATGATTTAGAGTAAATAGATTGAGCTCTGTAAAGAAATTTTGTTAGAATTCAACTCTACCAGTTTGGGTTATTTTCGAACCCAAACTATTGGCAGTGGTCTTTGGATGGAATTTGAATGTGATTCCTACCCAGATGAGCCTATAAAAATCCATAGAATCTGTTTAAATCAATTGGATATGATCTTCTATGTCTGTTACACCTTTCCCAAGTTTAATTCAGTCTCTGAAGCTTTCAGGGAAGCTTAAAGCTTCTCTACAGTTTCTTCAAGATGTTGAAAGCTTAAAACCCATTCCAACAACTGTGAAAACCCTTGTAGGACCTATTTAGACCCTTAGCTAAGAGAGAAGTCCAACCTGTAGACTCTGTTAACATTAATTCCATTTCCAAGGAGTAAATGTACTGAAGAAAACCCATAACTCCACCCTTCAAATTGAAGTAGAAATCATCCCCTTAGCATTAAGTTGACCCTGTAATCTTGTAGAGCTACTCAAGAGCTTTCCAACAAGCTTTGGTTCGCTTGATTTGGAGCTCTGAGCTAGGAGATATCCTCACCTGAAATAGCTCTAGAAGGGGAGATCTTAGTCCGACATCGAAAACTTTGGAGCGGCTGCCTTAGTATAAAAGGTTTTTGTTAAGTGGCTACTTCACTCGTCAAGTGCTGGGCGCAAATGGAAACCGAGCATATGTGTGTGTGTGCGGGCGTGTGCGCCTGCGGATGTGCACCAGTGTGAGCATGGGATGTGTGTGGCCCTAGGAGGGCGAGGCCTGGGAGGCAGTTGGGCCAATTTAGCTCGAGAGAAAAATAAATCGAAAATAAACCAAAATAAACCGAATCAGGCGAGGACCTAGTAGGGTCTAGTCCAACCCTATACAGGGTGCTACGTATCCCTGAAAAGTCCTCGCTGCAAACCAAAAACCAATTTTTGGTTGAGAAGGAAAGCTTAGTTCAGCTGAAGCTAAAAGTTCAAAGGAAGAGCTAAGTGCTGATGGAAAGTCACTAATGAGTAGAAAGAAAGCTAAAGGCTAAGGGAATAAGGGAAAGGAAAAAGAAAGGCTAAGGAAGAAGAATTCATATAGAGAAAGAAAGAAGAAAGGAAACAGAAGGAGAAATCGCAAAGGCATAAAGAAGGAAGGTTAACAGGCGCAAAGGCACTAAGGAAGAAGCTTAAGGAAAAGACTAAGGGAGAAGAGAGAGGCAGAACAGAAGAGGAGAAGAAAGAAAAGAAGATCGAGAGAGAATAAGAAAGAAATAAAAAAAGAAAGAGAAAAGATTAAGAATAAATAAAAGAAAAGGAAAATAGAGAACAGAAGAGAAGAAAAGAGAGAAAGAAAGAAGAAGAAGAAAAGAGAGAGAGAGGCTGAAGAATAAAAGAAAAGGAGTTTAATTTCTCTTTGTTTTTTCTTATTGTTGAAATAAGAATTATTTTTAATTGTTGTAATAAGGCATACTTTGATTGGATAAACTCTCATTTGCCTTAATTCTTTGAAATGAATGTTGTAAATATGATTTCATATGGATTTTTTGCAAATTTCTTCAATTTAAATCATTTTGCAAAATTCATGTTATTAAAATTAACTTAATTATACCTCTTATACCTATAGGATATTTAGAATTAATTGGTGAATTTAAAATAAAGTATACCTCCCAGCGAACGACCTAGACACAACCAATTAAAAGTAAAAAAATCTAAAATGTTAGGTTAATTCGACCCTATACTACTAAACCGACATAATTTCGAGTTAACCTAAGTTACTTTCTTCTACTCTTAATTAAGTAAAATTTACTTAATTAACTGAGTTGAGAGATAACACTACCAACCACCATGGGCAAATATGGCTTATTCAACCTCAAAAAAGAGTTTCCCTATGCCTTATGGAGACCTTCCTCCAAACACAATCTGTTATCATGCATGTGGAGAAAATATGAAGACTGGAGTCATTGTGCATCCCACACAAATGGTAGAAATGAGCAGGGGTGCCCATTCTCCTATGCCTCATATCTCCCATTATCAAACCATCTCTTCTGCACAACCACAAAAAGATTTGTATCTTCAATGGTACTTTCAATTTCCATAGCTTCTTCCCAATCTCATCCACCTCTGCCAACCTGGAAGAAAGGATGACTTTCTCATAGGCAACCACTGACTAGAAGGCTCCATCCCATTTATATGTATCACACTCCTCTAGCGTAAGTCTGAAAGCAGCAAGTTCCTGCAAAAGGCTTTCATTTTCTGCCCATGTTCTTGTTCCATGGCCATTCCACACCTCATTATTTAACATCCAAATCTCAGAAGCCGTGTCCCAATAGTCACACACCAAAGCATTTTTATCAGTAGCAGCTGAAAATGCAAGAGGGTACCTATCCTTTATCACCCCACCAGGCAGCCATTTTTCCAACCATAATTTAAAGCTTCTCTTGTCACCCAAAACAGATTTGAATAAATTCCAGTTATTAGCCAAGGCACGCACCACTGAGGACCAAAAGGGAAATAGCTTATGAGGATTCAAGCAACTCTTCTCATCATTTACCACCCCATAACTATCATGAATGATTTCTGTCAAAGGCTTTTGCTCCCCTTGCAGTAATCGAACTGCCCATTTCAACAACAGGGCATCATTAAACTCTTTGAGAGATCTGATTCCCATTACACCATACTTCTTAGGTGAACATATTGAATCCCATTTAACAGGTTGGAGGATGGCACCTTAGTGAGAAGCCCCTTTCCAGAAGAACCTTTTGCGCATAACGTTAGGTTTTCTCCAAATTGACTTTGGGGCTCGGAGAACCGAGAAGAAGACTGGATTGGATGTGATAACTGAATTTAAGAAGATGTACCTCCCCCCTTTTGACAAGTAGCGGCTGCTCCAGCTTTCTAGCTTCATAGATGCCTTCTCAAAGTGAAAAGTCCAATCAGTTTTCTTCATTTTTGTGCACTTCAGTGGTAACCCCAGGTATTTGATTGGCAGTAATATCACAAGCATGTCCAAGATGGTGGAGATGTCACTTTGGTCTGTACCGTTCATACCAAAGCAGACCAAGGAGGACTTACTTCCATTTAATTTCAAACTAGAGATCTCACCGAATATGTTGACCATATAATATAGTGCCCGTTCTTCCCTCTTCCCACCTTCCACAAAAAAAATAGTGTCATCCGCATACTGAAGAATGGGGGCAAAAGCCCTTCTGTTTGTCATTGAATATCCCCTTATCATCCCATTAGTTGCCAACTTGCAAGCATATCTTGCTAAGGTATCCACTGCAAAATTGAAGATCAATGGGGTAAGGGCCAACCTTGCCATACCCCACACTGAGGCTAGATTTAGGATCGACATGGCTTCCCATTTCTCAAAGGGGAATAGGAAGTGATCGTGATGCACCATTTCACCCATTGTATCCAAAGAGGGGGGAATTTTCTCCTTTTAAGAATTTCCCATAGATACAACCAAGAAATTGAGTCATAAGCTCTAGTGAAGTTTACCTTCCATAGGAAGGCCTTGGATTTTCACCTATGCCATCCCATCACCATTTCTTGAGCCATGATGAATGATTCCTGCAGTGACCTCCCAGGTAAGAAAGCAGATTGGACAGGCATAATCAAATCTTGCAATACATCATGAATTCTGTTAGCAAGGATCTTGCTGATGATAAGATAAATGGAATTCAACAAAGCAATAGGCCTGTAATCTGAAAATTGCTCCGCACCCGACTTCTTTGGTAACAAGAACAAATAAGACTTGTTCAGTCTTTCAAAACCAAAGTTGCCCTTTTCAAACTCATGTATAACTTCCATCACATCCTTCTTAAGAACATTCCACATTTCCTTTTAGAAGAAGACTTGTACCCCATCTAGTTTTGGAGCTCCCTATTATTCAAGCCTTTGATAGCTTCCACTGTTTCATGTTCAGTAAAAGGGGCAATCAACATAGCAACTTGCTCACTGTTGACACACGGAAAATCAGCTGCAGCCATCCTCCAAGAGCCTCTTGGCGCAACCTTGGCTACTTCTTTAAAGTAATGGCCAACTTCAAATCTTATTTCACGAGTGGAGGTAATGGTTCTCTTGCCCACTTTAATAGAGGAGATGAGATTGAATCTTCTCTTAGAGCTGGCAACAAGATGAAAGAATTTTGTATTGGCATCGCCTTCGTTGAACCACAGTTGTCTAGACCTCTCACGCCAATCCATCTCTTTCTTTAAGTCCTCCTCCCCAATGACCTGTTGCAAACATTTCCTTTGCTCCTACTCCTGGGAACTCAGAACCACCCTGCATTCCTTCAAGTCAAGCCTTTGGACCTTAGCCAGTGCCTCAGCTCTCTTCTGCTCTCTAATAACCACCACTATCTGCCTATATTCCTTCAACATTGTATGCATATCTGCCAGCTTTAGTGCAAGTTGCTGTGTAATCGAGCTTGTAACAGTCTTATTTTGCCACCAGCTGGACAGCATGTTTGCAAACCCCTATTCTTTGAACCAAGACCTTTTAAGCTTGAAGTATGAACCAACATCCGCGCTCACTCCACAATCCCACACAATTGGTGTGTGATCAGAGAATGGCCTATCAAGGCTCATAGCAGAGGATAGGTGGAATCTCTCCAAGAGGCTGGGGATGCCAAAGAACCTATCCAACCTTGATACCAGCCCACTGCCATTTCTCCAGGTGAATTCAACCCCACTGATAGGGTATTCAGTGATGCCCAAGCTCTGCACAGTCAGTTGAAACCTAGCCATTGCACCATCAGTACTGCCACCAGGTCTGTCTCCACTTGATAAAGAACAGTTGAAGTCACCACCAACAAGCCATGGCACCTCTTGGACTTTCTGATGCACTATCGATAGGTCCTCCCACAGCTCCACCCGACCAGCTGCTGCATAAGGTCCATATACACATGAGATAAACCAATCTAGATCACCTTGAAGGTTCTGACATCTAAAAGTAAGCACATGTCAGTCATGGTGGATTTCAGTAACTTCAAGGATGGAATTTTTCCACCATATTGCCATCCCACCAGATCTACCAATTGTAGCAATCCCCATAGAATTTGCTCTCCCAGATTGTCTCAGAGAGTCCTAGACAGGGCCATTTTCATCCTCCAAATGTGTCTCTTGAATAAGTGCACAGTCAATCTCCCACTCCACAAGATATCTGATAAGAGATTCCCTTCTCACTTTATTGTGCAACCTATGCACATTCCACGTTAAGACTCTCATCCCTTGCAGGGTTGATCCCTTTGAGCCAAATTCTCCACATATTTAACCATGATGGACTTTGCAATAGTTTCCTCTTCTATAGGACTCAAGTTCTCCTTCCTTTTCCTCCTAAGCATGTAAGGAGAGCGCCCAACCCCCCTCTTTTGGCTAGTCCCTTTCATGAATTTCAGGTCATCAGGTGCATGGAAAGGCATTTGATTCACATCTCTAAGGACACTTCCTCCACTGTTGTTTGCTATTTCCTCACCTCGGCTTGACCTCCTTACAACTGGTGGATTTGCCAGAATCCACAAGTGTTTGATTAGCACTCCCCATGACAGTGTCATCAGCCATAGTCATCTGATCCCTCTCTAAAACATCCTTGTAGCAGTCTTTCCTCTTCTTTGGTTCAGGTGCATCATCTGAGGGCCTACGACCCTCTAGTTCATCCTGTTGTACCTCAACTGATTTATCAACAAACATCTTATCCTAACCCAATTCTGGTAATAAAAATTCCTTCCTTACCACGGATAGGAGAATAAGCCACGAAGAGCCCCCACACCTGAGGATCATTTTATCTGGCAGTGACCCACTTCTAAAATCCTCAGCCTCGAATTGTAGCAGATGGGCATCACCTTCCCCGATTGTAATTTCAGTATCTTCACTAATAGATGCAAAGCCAGCAATCATCTTGGAGACCACCCCTTTAGATCTCAGATGCAGAGGCAATCCTTTGATCGCAAGGGTCACCCTCCTGGTACCCATTCTCTGAGGGGGTCGATCAGGAAGTGCCCCATCAAAGGGAGAGACCGGCCTCCACAGCACACTGATGTTCTCGAAGGTACTCGAGTGAAAGTGTAGCCTTTCCACATCTATCATCCCCAGACCGAAAATAAGAAAATGGGTCTGGGATAGCACAGCAACCTTCCAGCCCGATGAAACAAGGGATAGGGAACTGTTTGTCGTGCTAAATCAAGTTTTAAAAGGGGTGTGTTGTAGTACAGCTGAAAAAGCATTCAAAACAAATATAATTTTATTACTGGAATATATTCCGAGGTCGAACACAGGGAGCAAATAGAATTCACACACTAATCTCAGCAATAAATGCAAATTGAACACACATTACTACTCAAAATCTAATTAGGAATGTAGAGCAAAAGTATATGAAGAATAAAAAGAGTTATATGCAAAAATAATGAAGAGCATATGAGTATCAGACATCTAATTTTGCAATCAGATTTCTTAAATGTCTAGTGCTACAATAGTCCTCTTTTTCTTCTTCTGATTTCTCTTCTTCCATTGGCTTCTTCTTTCCTTAACTTTCTCTATCTTTGTTCTTCTTTTCTGCCTCCTTCTGCCTTTGCGAGCCATCTTCTCTGTGATTGCTCATCCTCTTCTCTATCTTTGGCCTTCTCTTCTTCTTCAGCTTCTTCCCTCTTCTCTTTCTTTGTCTTTAGCCTTCTCTTCTTCTTCTTCCTTTGCCTTTTCCTTGTCTTATCCTTCCTTCTTTCCCTTCCTTCAGCCCTACTGTGTCCTCTGAATCTGACTAAGTGTCGAGCCAAAATCTCCAAGGCAAAACCCCCCTTCCCTTGAGTAGCTCTCCTCTCTCTTTCTCTCCTTCCTATTTTAGAACTACTCTCCCAGAGACTTTAGCCGGTCGGGTAATTGGACCTAATGCAGACCCAGGTCCAGGCTCAACGGCATGTGTGGTGAGCAAGGAGTGAAGGGTAGTCAGGAAGTCGGGTTTGGCTAGGTCCGTGCGTTATGTCGTGGACAAGTCCGATGAGAGGGGCGAGGAGGACCTCCCCCTCAGTGTTGGAGGCGAAGAGCCTCTAACACTTTACCCTTTATGAAACTTCGGGCGACTTTCCACTTCTGAGGTGGGACTAAATGTCCCACCTTCTTCTCGCATACATAGCAGTAGGTGCGTGACCAAATTGGTGAGGCCGCAAAGGCTGAAACCTTTGCTTAATGGCTTGGATGCGTGCGCGCCTCAAGTCTGTACACCTAGGGGTAGTAATCTAGGATAGAGCGAGACCTAGGGCTGCAACAAGCAAGCTTCAAGCGTAGCAACAATGGCGAACAATGGCCAGATACCTAAAATCAAGAAAAAGGGCCTTATGGTTACATCAGAACATTCAACATGGTTGCCGTGGCACGGCGAATGGGATGATGGGCGTGGCATGGAGCAAGGGTGGCTGTGCTGGTCGGATGGTGAAGGTGGGTCTGTTTGGGGAGGTGTTTGGGTGAGTGGCATGGTGAGTGGAGTGAGGGGAAGTGATCAGGGAGATGAGGCGGAGGTCATAGGGTGGTTGGCGAGGTGGATGAAGGTGCGGAGCAATGGAAGCACCTCGCTGGATGTATCGTCGGAGGTGGAGAAGGTGACGGTGGTCAGTGGCATCGGTGGATGATTTAGGGGAATAGAGAGAGGGAAAGAAAGTGTGAGAGAGAGAGTCTAAAAACCTACTTCTAAGGGATGAAAGGGACAGGGGTCCCATGCTGGTATGGTTGCCGGTCGTGGGGAAGATGAAAGCTCCGTAGATGAGGCGGCGGAGAAAATGGGGCAGAGGCGACGTCAGCCGGTATTACGCGACACGAAAGACGAAGAGGGAGATAACCTGACCATTGGTATTGTGGTTGGGTGACGAGAGAGCAAGGGAGAAGCCACCGAAGCTTGCGGAGTTGTTGTGGCCAGAGGGGAGAGAAGAATGTGAGGGGGAACCGGCCCAATTTCAAGCTTGGAGAAAGTGGTTGGATCTGGGGCTTCTTAAATAGAGCTATGAGGAGATTTTGTGCTTGGAAGCCAATCTTCGAAGAAAGGCAGGCTTCGTCGGAGGTGGAAACTCAAAAGAGACCCAAATCTCTCATGCATTCACATGAGAGATTGGGAAGGAATCAGGGATCAAAGGTGGGTTCAGATTGGAGGGGATTACTCAGAGAATCTCGCTTCCAGTTTTGGAAGAGATTCTCTAAGAAATCAAAGAGATCTCTCCTTTCAAAGCTCATCGAAGTAGGATTCCTCTGCTATAATGGCGGAGGGACCTACTTGTGAAGATGATGAGAAAGCTAGGGAGTTGGTTGTAAGGGTTTTTGAAAGTTAGGGGTAGAAATGTAATCAGGCTGCACCCTTTTGCAAACTAGGCCAAGGTAAACTCATCATGGGTCCAACTTTTGGTACAAACCTAATTTGGACCTAAGGAATCCAATGGTGAAGTTGGATTTTAGGTTTGACCATGTTTGACTAGGAAATTTATGTAAAAAACCCAATGTAGGGCGAATATTCATCTGGGACCCCATTCTAGGTCAAGATGGGTTCTAATGGCCAAATTGAAGGTTCTAAATCCTAGAGTATATTTTTCTATGTTTTATAGAGGGTTCAAGTGAATTTTATCCTGACCAAAACCTTGGTTAATCAGGTGGATCTGTTTTAGGGTTTCAAGAAGTCATTTAATTCACAGAACACACATAAACCCTTTTCTATCAAATCCAACCCACTTGTTGTCTTGTTAAGACCATTTGACCTTTGTTTTGCCCTTGAGAAAATCCATGGTTGTACTACATTGGTAAAATTATAGTTTTAACCCTAGTTTCTTATTTTTCTCTCAGAAAGGTTATGTAGTGAATTATGACCTTCAGTTGGTTATGTAGGAGCATTTATTCTCTCCATTAGGTCAAATTGAGCTAGTTAGGGCTCATGATGGTGTTCCCATCATACCCCCATGCCTAGCTTTTGCTAGTCCCTTAGCAAAATTTTAAGGTTTCAACTTTGATTCTAGACCATGTACTCTTTTGATGCTCAAGAAAAAATTGTGATATATGCTTTCTTCTGTAGATTAGGTCAGAATGCTGATAGTAGGCCCAGAGGTACTCAAGTACCAACCAAGATCTGGACCTGACCAGCTCTAGCCTCAGTCTGTCGCAAAGGTTTTTAAGGCCTATAGGAACTATCTACAGTTTGTTGGAATCCGCTGTTAAGGCACCCGTGCTTGTACCATATTTTCGCCTTGGTTCAGTTTGCAGTGCGTTTTTGTAAGAAAGAGACAAGAATTTTCTTTGTTTGGAGACTTTTCTCTCTCTCTTTTCTTTTTATTTCTAGCTTCAGATTGGCTTCACAAAATGGTCTATATCAGATTCCTAGTCCCCATCATCAATCCTTGAAGGGTCCCTGGCAATCGATGCTTCGAGATAGCACCACCCATGGCAACCCCCAGAACCCTAGCTTTCGAGATTTCGGGATAATCCTACCCATGGTGTTCTATAGCTAAATCCAGACCCTAACAATCGACATTTCGAGATAATGCCGCTCATTGCATCTGAACCAGCATAGGGTGCTTAGATGCCTCCAGTAGGATATGTAAATATCCTAGGAGACAAGCACCGAGGAAACGATATGTTATTGCACATCTTCGAGGGAAATTTCTTGCCTCTCTGCACAGGGAACTCATCCTAATCAACTTGTGTTAATCGGTCGCTCCTAATCTAGGCAACTTTTTCATAATGATTTAAATGCATTTGCGTGATTTTGATACTTAAGCGCACTGAACCAGACTGTGTGTGGATTGGGGTGCTTAGGTTACCGAGTCCTGCAAACCAGAGGTCAGTTAATGAGGTCAAATACTCCCTAAGTCTTAGACCTAATACTTAAGCTTCGCATTTTCCTCAACCTCTTGAGGACTATCCAGATCTTAGCGGATACTTGAATTTATAAGCCTATGGTCATATAGCCTAAAAGGCCTAGGATCACTGTTCCTACTAATCTCTTCTTTTTTTTCTGAGCACCTTTTTCCTTTCATTTTCTTTCTTTTGATATAGCCTAGAACTAAGTCAATTCCTTAATTTCTTACTAATGACTATCTCTTTTTCTTTTCTCTTCAAATTATGCTCCTTTTTAACATTTTTATCTCCTCCCCTTTTTCTCCTCAAAACTGATATGCCATCAAAATTTTCTCTCCTCTCATTTTTTATTCTTTTTCATAATTTTTTTTTGGCATTTTTGGGATATGTGATTTTTTTTTGAGAACCCTTCCGAACTTTGATTTTTGTATGTTTGCACTTTACTACCCCCCATGCCTAATTTTTGCAATGTCCTCATTATAAACGAAGGGTGTGAAACAATTTTAGGTTCAGGGATTTAGAACAGGATTATCAGGTGGGTGAACAGGTTGGGAGATGACTGTTGTAGACGATTTTAAGCTCTGGCATGAGTACCAGAGGTGGGATCGACTATTCTAAAACTGAACTCAGGGTGTAATAGACGTGAAGTACAAAATGATAATCAGAAGGATCTCAATTTTTGGAATGATGGGTTGCCTCCCGTTAACCACTAAATTCAATGCCTTCAGCCTAGCAAGAAATGATATGGAGATGGAGTGGTCAGATCAGATGAGTTTTGAAGAACAAGCACCTTGATCAAGAGCCTGGTTGGTCCAACCGGGTGCTTATTCAGATCAACAGGCTGATGATGCAGCCCAAACCCAATCAATCTAGCGGGTTGATAGAGGTAGATCAAGAGATGTGGAACCCACCATATACTGTGGAGCTCGGAATGATACGGAAGTGTGAATCTAGGGTTCGGCTGAGTCGAATCAGCCTGACCAGAGTAGGGATCCTTAAATGAAAAAGAATCAGTGGATGATGTAGGAACCCTACAAGAGTGATCAGAGAAGGATGGGGCATGTTTTGTAATCTAATTGATGTTTGAAACCCAATACAAATGTGAAGGTGAATCATCTGCAATCGGCTGAGTAAGAGGGGAATAGAAATTGAGTCTGATTACAGGTCGAGGTTGAAAACAGGCTCGAATGGGTTCTAGATTTGTAGAGGAAGTGGCATCAATAAGAATTGTGTATGAGGGCTCATCTAATAAGGGTTTAAAGGTGGGTTCATTTAGAGAGTCCTCATAGTAGCCATCAAACTCAAAGGTAAATGCCTAAAGATTGTGTATGGGATGAAGAAAATTTGAGTCAAGAAAAGATTCGAATTCTGGGTTGCAGTCACTCTTGGCACCTTTTAGTTTTGATTCCTGAGGATCAAAAAGGAATGATTCTATCTCAATGGAACCGAAATTTAAATCAATGATCTCGAGATTAGGGACCTCAGAGTCAGAGTCGAAGAATGGATCATGTCAGTTGAGGTCATAGATTAGCTTGTAGTCGTAAGGAAACAATGGTTCTCCGAAATCATGGTATGATTCAAAATCGTTGGAGAAATTGTGAGAATCAAGTTCTGAATTAGATTTGACATTGGAGGTTCCACCACATAATAAATCACAAGATGTAGTCTCATCAACCTAACTTCAGTCTATCCTATTTGTAGATTCCGAGATTAAAATGGTGTCCTTATAGGGTCTTGGCTCGAGTTCTTGGCTTGTTGGGAAGATCCAATCAAAACCCAACTCTTCCAACTCCTCGATTTCTATATCGTAGATTGGCGTGACTTCCGAAAAATCAATCTATATCTCTGAGGATGTTGGAGAGGGATATTCATCAAATAAAGGCCCAGAATCATAATCCCAATTCAAACTTTGATCTTCGTCATATGGGGCCTTGTACTCATCCCAATAAGATTCAAATCCAGATTCTAGGCTAAAGATGTGGGTTGAATTACTATAATCTAGGTCAGAAGTGCCTTCGAGGGTCACCTTATCAGAATAAGGGTCGGGATTTACACCCGCAAGAGGTTCTAATTCAATCTCATTATTACAAGAGTCTAGGAATTCTATGCTTGGTGAACTAGGATGTTGGTTTTCTAGGGCTGGCTCAAAATCGTGTTCTCCTGCAATTGAGACTTCCCAACCTAATTCAAGATCAGGCATGTTATATTCCATCTGGGTTGGGGGTCCACAGCAACCTCGTGTCTCAAACCCAGGATTTGGGAAATCATGTTGATCCTCAATATTATTCCAAGAAGTTTCATTAATTATTTGGGGCATGTACAAGTATTTTTGATCGATAACTTATTTCAATAATTTCATCATTTCTTCCCATTTTTCAAGATCATCTTGGTGTTTTTCCCAAAGTGTAGAATGTGTCATGCGTTGGAGATATTCAAAGTTATGCAATTTTTCTATCTCGATGTATCCTATTATGAGAATATCCAGGGTTGATCCTATTGTTGCTTCTGTTAATAATAATTGGGCACAGTTTACGATGAAGGTTGTTGTTGTTGATACACTAACCTGAATGCCTTCAATTGGTTTTGAGGTTTTGTAGTCAATCATAAAATTCAAGGGCATCCTCAACCATTCTATCTTTCATGGATCTTTGTGATTCAGGTTTCTTTAATGGTTTTCCTAAGTAACCAGGATGCATATTTGAATCAGATGGTGGAATCAAGATGTAGAATCAAAATTCAAGTTTAGAATGAAGTGATTTGATCTGAAAGAGATTCCCTATGAAAATTTGTGTGTGTGCTCTAAATAAAAGGGATGAGGGACTGGATGTGATGTTGACCCAATTAAGGCACCCAGAGATTTTTGGATGACTATAGAGGTTCGGGGCGGATGATACCCCTAGATCAAAAAGTCGTCCACCTGAGAATTACCTGGGCAGCCAAGAAGAGAGAGTCCCGCAAAGACCCCTACACGGTAGACCAGAATGGATAACTTGACATCTTAAGTCTACTAGTTTTATGTCCTAATTTGTACCTTTGTTTTACTTGAATTAGTAGTTGATTTGACTTGTAACCTAATTTAGACATTGGTCAGCCTACAATGTAGACCAACTTTACCTGACCTGTCCTAAAGATGGCAGAATGACTCTAGGTCAAGACCTAGAAATCACCTTGATTTAACTCCCAGTTATTAGGTCCAAGAATTTTAGGGTTCAAGAGATTTTAGAGCCTGATTTTAGGATTTTTCTTAATTAGATCTTTTCAATCAAGGGCTTGGTTAGCACACTAATGCGGGTGGGTTTGTTTCCTTTTATGCAGGAAAGTGTGACTAACACTCCAAAACCCTAACAATTGAAACCCTAATTGGTTCTATTTCCAATTCCAATTTGATCTTAAAAAATGTTCTCCTTGGACTTCAAACAAGAAGTGCTTAGTCCAAGAAGATTAAAAATTAAGCGTAGTCCCTAATAGGCACAGGAAATTTAGGGTAAGATCTCCAACTAGAATCGTTTCAACTTCAATGAGATTTAAAAAAAAAAAATCGCAAATCAAGAAACTTGCCTTTTAAATGATGATTACTATGAAAAATAAGGCAGGTGATTCCTAATTGATTGTTTCCATTTTATCTTCCCAAGATTACGATGTTGATTAGGGAAGAATAGAGAAGTTACCTACCCTAGAGTGGTTGATTTGGGCATAAGATCACGTGAAGTATCTCGCAAAAATCACAATAAAACAAATAAGGCAAGTTAGTGCTCAAATATAATCACATAATGTAGAGAATAGTGATGAATTGCGCATTGCTCCCTAGCAACGGCCCCCAAATGTTAAGCTCGCTGAATCAGGTTTTAAAAGGGTTGCGTTGTAGTGCAACCGAAAAAGCGTTCAAAACAAATACAATTTTATTACTCGAATATATTCCGAGGTCAAACACAGGGAGCAAATGGAATTCACACACTAATCTCAACAGTAAATGCAAATAGAACACATAATACTACTCAAAATCTAATTAGGAATGTTGAGCATGAGTATATGAAGAATAAAAAGAGTTATAGGCAAAAATAATGAAGAGCATATGAGTATCAGATGTCTGATTTTGCAATCAGATGTCTTAAATATCTAGTGCTACAGTAGTCCTTTTTTTCTTCTTCTGATTTCTCTTCTTCCTTTGGCTTCTTCTTTCCTTAACTTTCTCTGTCTTTGTTCTTATTCTTCTTCTCTACCTCCTTCTACCTTTGCAAGCCATCTTCTCCGTGATTGCTCTTGTCTTCTTCTCTTCTCTATCTTTGGCCTTCTCTTCTTCTTCAGCTTCTTCCCTCTTCTCTTTCTCTGTCATTGGCCTTCTCTTCTTCTTCTTCCTTTGCCTTTTCCTTGTCTTCTCCTTCCTTCTTTCTCTGCCTTCAGTACTGCTGTGCCCTCTGAATCCGACCAAGTGTCAAGCCAAACTCTCCAGGGAAAAACCCCCTTTCCCCTACGTAGCTCTCCTCTCCCTTTCTCTCTTTCCTATTTCAGAACCGCTCCCCTAGAGCCTTTAGCAGGTCGAGTAATCAAACCTAACGTAGACCCGAGTCCAGGCTCATCAGAGTGTGTGGTGAGCGAGGAGTGAAGGACAGCCGGGTAGTTGGGCTCAGCCAAGTCCGCAGGTTATGCCATGGGCGAGTCCGGTGAGAGGGGGGAGGAGGACCTCACCCTAAGTGTTGGAGGCGAAGAGCCTCTAACACTTTTACCCTTTATGCGACTTCGGGTGGCTTTCCATTTTTGAGGTGGGACTAAATGTCCCACCTTCTTCTCGCGTACACAGCAATAGGTGCATGACCAAATTGGCGAGGCCACAGAGGTTGAAACCTTTTCTTGATGTCTTGGATGCATGCGTGCCTCAAGTCCGCACACCTGGGGGTAGCAATATAGGACAGAGCGAGACCTGGGACCGCAGCAAGCAAGCTTCATGCGTGGTAGCAATGGTGAGCCATGGCCGAATCCCTAAAATCAAGAACAAGGACCTTATGGCTGCATCAGAACATTTAGCATGGTCACCGTGGCACGGCGAATGGGATGGTGGCTGTGGTGTGGAGTGAGGGTGGCTGTGGTGGCCGAATGGTGAAGACAATGGACGGTTTAGGTGGGTATGTTCGGGGAGGTGTTTAGGTGAGTGGCACGGTGAGTGGAGTGAGGGGAAATGATCAGGGAGATGAGGTGGAGGTCGTAGGGTGGTTGGCAAGGTGGGTGGAGGTGCGGAGTGACGAAAGCACCCCGCCGGATGTATCATCGGAGTTGGAGAAGGTGACGGTGGTCAGTGGCATCAGTGGATGACTTAGAGGAATAGAGAAAGGGAAAGAAAGTGAGAGAGGGAGAGTCTAAAAAGCTACTTCTAAGGAACGAAAGGGACAGGAGTCTGATTGCGTAGCAATCATAGGTCTTAATTGATCTAAATTAGGTTAGGACTTAGCATAAGTTAGGACAGTTCATGCATGCATAAGCATTACTTGCACCCTTACTTCTTTCTTTTAACTATGCATAAAATAATGCTATAATGTGCTAATTAGGTGCAATATGTCAATTACAGGTAATAAGCTGACCAGAATGTGGATCTAAAGCTAGATCTGAAGAATAAAAAATAGCTGGAGTTGCAGCAGAGCTAGAGTAGAAGACCTAGAATAAGATGTAGTAGACATAATGTAAGGGGTTGAGGTGTGTTATTCTATTTAAGTAGGAATAAAGCAGTAAATTATGAAGAACTTACGTCCATCCTAGCCTTAGGATAGCCTAGAAGCTTCCCCAAGCCTTAGCCACCCTTAGATTAGGTCACCGCACCCTAGAAAATCTTAAAACCCTAAATCCAGCCTCTATCTGGACGTCCAGAACCCTTAGCCAACTCCTACACACCTTAAACCCACTTCTGCAGTGTTGTTGGACGTCCAGACACTTGGTCAGACGTCCAATTTCTGCAGAATAGCCAAGACAGAACTTAGAATCCCTTCTGACTCTAATTAGACATCCAGACAACAAGTCTGGACTTCTAATTTTTCACTATAAGACGTCTGACACTATTATTAGATGTCCAGAACTGCCCTCCAGACCCTGTTTTGAGATTCATGCCTTGATCTTGGATCTCTAGCTCTTTAAACCCAATTCTAACCCCCTAGGAACCTAAATTAAGGTGCCTTAACCCTAGTACATCACCTCTAGACCTCCCTAATGACCTAATTAGGTCCTCACTAAACCTAATTGACTTGGATCATGGTCAATCTCTTCAATCTATTCAATTGGATACTTAGAGTCCAATTGAGCCCTGATCTCAGCACACACTGTCCAATTGGACTCAGTGAGAGTACAATTGACCTAGACCTAACCTAATTGAGTTATATTACTCTCAATTAAGTTTTTACACACCCAATTAAACTTGTATTAAGTTTAATTGCACTTTACATTAGTGAATTAGGGTTTACAACCCTAATTTGAGACCTACCTTGACCTAAACCCACTAGAACCTAACCTTATCAACCTAGCCACCTACGTTTCGACCCACACACACCCACACACACCATCCACATGAAAATACCTAGCCTAGAGTTCTCTAGAACTCTCTACTATGTGTTGTTGCCTTCGTTGCTAAAATTAGCAACCAGGAGCCATTCAACTTTTAGATCCACATTTGGTGGATCTAAAACCCACCATCCATCCTCTCTCTCTCACTCTGGCATGAGCTCCCACCTTAGGCCTCTCTAGAGAATTCCATAATTCTCTAGAGAGCTTCCCTTAGGTCTACAAAATGACCTAAGGGGTGGCCATTTGCACCCATCCACTCTTGGTTCCATTTAGCTTAGTTTCATTCCACATCCACTCCACCTCCATGTCCACGAGTAGCTTCACCATGGCCACCACCACCTCCACGCCAAGATGCTGGATCACCTCTCCAACCTCTCTCCAAGGGCTAACCTAAGCACCATTGGCCGCCCCTCCTCCTCTCAACCATTCAATGGCCATTGAAGCCACCTCTGAATGCCCTTATTTCTGCTATACTAGATTATAGTTCTTCTTAGATTTACATGCTTTATTTACTACTTAGTAGTGTAGTTCCTTACTTCTCCCCCAGTGATGCATGCAAAATCCCCCCATAGATTCATGTATGCAATCCTTTTCTGGTAGCGAGTAGTTTTATTTCCCTGTACAAGCATTCCTCTACCTGTGCTCTGCAACTCTGATTTCGTCATCATCTTTTATATATATAAATATATATGTTGGAAATCGCCATGTGCCTAGTTATCATCTTTTGGTGTGATTGAAGTTGGATGTTTTAATTATTATCTTTTGGCAACAAGCCTGTCGTACATCAATACATAAATCACCATAAATCGGCTTGAGATTTTAAGCAAGTAGAGTAAAGGAGATTGATTTCAAATCTGCATTTCCATAAATGCCTCCCAGAGACGAACGACCGAGACTCAAGTCTCGTTATCTTTATAAATAATTTTGTTGATCATATTGCGCACTATACTACAATGCTTTTTCTTATCAAACATGCACTATACGATTCCCAACAAAATGGCACTATTGCCGGGGAGGCAACGTCATTTTTATTTCAATCTTTTGAGCAATCACTGACAAATCTTCCTCTGCTTGTCTTTTTATGTGCAGGAAAATAGGAAAAACAGGAATTTGCAAACGCAACGAGCGTATATTAAAATAAAAATCAGGTGCACATCTCATCTTCGATTAGGACTTCCCTTTCTGAACCCTAGGTTAGATTTACTTTAAAAAATAAAAGGAAAAAAAAAGCCTATTTATTTTCCTGAAAAAGAAAAAAAAATCAAAGAAAAATATTTTAGATACTTAGATTAGGTTTCTTTTTGAATCCTAGGTTAGTTTTGAAAAAAAAAAAAAATCTTCTTGAAAAGAAAAGAAAATTTCAAACTTTTTTTTAAAAAAAAATTTTGGTGGAAAGTTTGAATTTTGAACTCAAACACCTTTTAAAAGCTTTCTCACCACCCTCTAATTTTCGGCCAGACTTAAAATTCTGATTTAAAAATTCAATTGCCAAAAAATTAGTGAACGAAAAATTCTGAAATTCAAGCTAGACCTTTAATTTCAAACCATCTTTTGAAAACATTCTAAGTAAAAAAATTTTAAAAATTCACGAAGTGCAAATGAGTCAAACTGACCCAGATTTGAGATTTTTCAAAATTCAAAAAGCAATTACGAGCAATACGTGAATTTATTTTGACTAAAAATGGTGGGGTTTGAAAGCTGATCTCATTGGCTTTTATTTTCATACTTTTCCTGAATTTTTAAAAATCATTTGTACTGTTTTAATTTGAAAACCAATCAAGGGTCAAAATTCCATATCTGACTCCTTGACATTTCAAAATCTCTATAAATTCGGTTGAAATAGTAAAAATTACAAAAAAATATTCTCTAGAAAGATAATTAAAAAAGGAATCTACTTGTCAAATTTCAATTTGTTCTGATTCCAATTTTTATCAGAGAATTGGTCATAGTTTCATGTCTGCTGAAGAAGGAAAAAAAAAACAAAAAACCCTATAATTGCTTGAACCCTAGGTTACACCTTTAGGGTTACAATCTAGAGACCACATTTGGGCTAACCTAGACTTAGTCAAGTCTAGTGTTTAGCCGATGAGCTTGGTCACCTTATGGGGCACTCACCACAAACCCCAACTGAAGAAAAATGGGCTAAAATTAATTTTAAAACACGTAAGCAACCTGAATTCGTTGTCATACTACTGGGAGTTTTCAATCACTCTTGCCAAACTTGGTGACTAAGTCTGCAAGGTAGTGTCAAATGACCACGGCTAAGGGGTAACGGAACCGGAGGCGTGAGCCGAAGGAAGAACCTTCGCCTTTGTCCCCTTGTAACCAGACTGGCTGGGTTAGCTTGAGAGGCAGAAATCACTTTCAGTCAGTTGCACGACGAATTTTTCTTCAGGAATTCAAACTTAAAACAAAAAATCTGTTCATCCGATCATAAGGACCATCTTATTGACAGTGCCTTAGCCTTCTCTGGCTTGGCTACAACAACCCAGGGGTTGGGTGGCGTATGCAAGGAAGGAGGTCACTTAGACCTCGACTAGTTGGACCTTGGGAGCCACTCCCAAGGAGGTGAGTCACCTCGCCTAGACCATCTTCTCCCCCACCATTTTCTTCTATCTACTTAGCCGCAATGGATAACCCTAGATCTGGACCTAATCAGGATCCAGAAGAGTTAGACCAATGAGCTTATCTGAGAGCCCGGGTCACTAAATCAGCTCAACCTTGGGATCAGAACCCAAGGTGGTGAAGATGACTTTTCGCTTCGCCTGATCCTTCTCCTCGGGTTACTGAAATGGTTAATCCATATCCTGACCCTGGATGTTATGACCATACCAGTCGATCCCTCAAAGGACCGCATCTTATAACCCAGGATATGGATTTCACACTCCTGCTTCTCACCCATGGAATATGGGTAGACCTGATTCACCCCCTAGAACCCCTAAAGAACTATCGATGCGTATGCGACCGCATTATAGAATACAGAGAACTATAGCTAGCGCTAAGGAGAAGGCCACATTCTATCTACACGAAATCCAAGCTATCATTGAGCTGAACCAAAGACAAAGCTGGATTCCGTATCAACAAGCTGTGATGGAGCTCCTTTAGGGAATAGCAAGGAAAACAAGGCTAATTGGACAAAATCAGGAAACTCAAGAACTACTACTTTGAGATATCAAGTGGAAAATAGCCTTGAAAACCTCGAAGAATCTGAAACGACTATGCCAAAAGGACACACAGAAGATTCTCGGGAGCAGATGCTAGAAGATCATTAAGGGGAAGAAGAATCTACCTTGGATATTAGACAGAAGCAGGAAGTATGCTGAATGGGTTCGTCTGAGAACTCCATTTAGGAAATTAAGGAGGAAAGGACTGATATCTCCAGTACTAAGCCACAATCGGATTATCCTAAATCTCAGGAGATACCTCATGGGTTAGAAAACCCAACTGAGATAAGGGAAGTAGATCCAGTTGAGGATATGGATCTTGAGGCAAACATTACATGCGACACTACTGATCAATCTAGGCCACTTCCCGCTATAGGTGAACCTGTGCTAGAGCCAACATCTTCTGATCTACACTCTTCTTCTTTCACCTACATCCCTAATTCGGATGTTAGAGATTTTGAGATGACACTTTCTATCCCTGATCCTAGCATCCGAAGACCAGAAATAGATAGGGATGATTTAACTGAAGAAATAAATATGCTACCTGAGGCAAGAATTACTGCAGAACCCAATGCATATGTGGGTGAAGCTTTGAGCAGAATGAGCTGGGGACACACCTACCATCCTAGTCAATCTAATGGATGGCTCGACTCTGAGCCAGAGGAGACAGCCTCTGATGAATCAAAGATGAGTATTGATGAGGATGAAGTAATTTCTGACGAGGATTTCAATGACCTCCCCATAGATCTTCTACTTTCACAGATACCCCCATATGATCCAGAGCCTGGAGAGGGCATGATCTTTGATGTTAACTATTGTTATGAAGACATCTATGACTCAGACTCTGGTTCTGAGATACAGTTTGATCTACTCCCTTAGCAACTTCCTGCTGAATTGTGGGACATGATAAATCAGCTGAATCAACATCATGATCCCCCCTCTGATTATCCTCTATTTTCCACCACCACTCCACACTTTCGTATAGCTAAACTTTTTGGAGTAGGGGTGCACAATCAGTTGGTTCACATCTCCGGACCACTAATTCTAGGAGCATACGAGCACATCTTTCTCTTAATCTTGACTGGCTCCTATGCTAAAACTGATACATCTGATTGAGTTTTTGCCCAGCTGGAGGCGTTAAACTCAGCATGTACTCCGCATCCATCATTTATACATATTCATTTTTATACATAGCATATTTTCTTTCTGCATATTACATACTGTCAGGTTGGCCGGTGCTGAAGTTAAAATTTTAGGAGCAATTCCAGGTGATTTCTACCCATTTACTCCTAGCTATACTTATGTTCTTTTGTATTCATGCATGAGGACATGCAAGAACTTAGGTATGGGGGGGTAGATATGACAAAACTAAAAATTTTTATGCCAACATTTAGGAAAACCTCAGACCTACATGTCAAATATACTTTAGGACCTTAAATGAAAGAACAACCGACTCTACCTCCAATGCTCGCATGTGAGCTAAAAATAATCCGCAACAGCCACTTTCGACTCACCCACTCATCTTTTGTTCTAAATTTAGGGTCAAGCTGAATGTAACCCAAAAGGGAAATTTCATGAAGTATGTATATAAGAGATTACTTGTTTATAGCATGTATACATAGTGCATCCATGAATAAGATTATCTTATTAAGAGAATGCATTAGGGATTTTATCTTCTAGTTGATTCCTGTAATCTGGAATCCAGTACAACTTTTCACACACACATAGATTTGCAATGGATTCACAGTGAAGGTTGATAAACGTCCTTAGTCTGTCGAGAAGAAGCAGTGCTTCTTCTCCTGAACCCCTGGACAGTATTTTGGGAGCCAGGCAGATTTTCTTCCAAAAATCCACCAAAGAGTGTGACATGAGAATAGAGAGTACTGGTGCTCTAAGATTAGTGCAAGGAATCTGGAATCCTAGATAATTAGGTGATGATACTTAGAGATAAGGTTTAGTTTTCACTCTCGATTCCTGCATATACATTTTTGTGTGAATTTTGAGAGCCACCAAATAAGGCAAATACACGGAGAGCGACTTTTCATAAAAGTAGGGCTAAAGTGGATGGTTAGGACCATTCTTTACAAAATCCTCTACTGAAGGAGGGTATCGATGTCAAGGTCAGAAATACACCATCCTATTCATCTTTCCCGATGCCGTGAGTAAGCATTCCACCAAATAAGCCACCCAATGTCTCTTGAGTACCACCAATCCCTAATAATGCCTCCTCAATAAAGTTCATGAATGTATGCTAGCGTGTCTTGCATTGAGAAAATTTACATAGAAAAAAAAAGAAGAAAAAGGAAAAAAAGAAAGAAAAAAAAATAAAAAAAGAAGAAAAAGCAAGAAAAAAAAGAGATTGTGAATATTTAATGTTTATTTCATTTGTATTGAAGCAATACCACCAAATAAATTTGAGATACACCAAATATGGCCTTAAGCTATTTTTCTGTGTTTCTGACCGCCCGAATACTGGCTGAGGAATTCCAACTTAGTGTTAAGGTTATGGAAACTCAATTAAAGTGTTAATGCCAAGTGAGACCACCAAATACAGGTCATATGTGTGAATCTGGTGAGATTGTGAGCTCTAAGAAAAAGAAAGAAAAGAAAAAGAAAAAGAGTAAGAGAGAATGAATACAAAGGAATCAAAAGAAAGCATAGTTTTTCTCATCTTTCTCTGAGTTGAGTTACATAATAATTATGGAATCGAGAATCTATAGTACTAATCTCTATGTAGCATCAGTTGAGAGTGAGCCACCAAATATATAATCTTTTCCCTCTAAGATTCTCTACCTAAGCTTAAAGCTGGGTGGAATTCATAGAATATCTTGAATACCTCAAGGGAAGAAGTCCACCTATCCCACTAGAATTTTACTAGGGGTCAAGTACAGGCTTTACAGGGGAATCAGTTTTTCACTTAAATCCGTTGCAAGAGCTACATAGCTGCACTTTCACGATTATCTGGATTTTTAAAGCATAGGGTGAAAACAAAAAGGAAAAAAATCTTTAGTCATACATTCGATAATAATTAGTCCCTCAGGGACCCTTGCTGTAAATAACTTAGTCTTGCATTTGCTAGGGACTAGCAAGATTTAGGCAAGGGGGTATGATTGTGCAACAATCATTGGTCTTAATTGACCTAAATTAGGCTAAGACATAGCATAAGTTAGGATAGTTCACGCATGCATAAGCATTACTTGCATCCTTACTGCTTTCTTTTAGCTATCCGTAAAATAATGCTATAATGTGTTGATTAGGTGCATTATGTCAATTACAGGTAATAAGCCGACTAGAAGGTGGATCTAAAGCTGGATCTGAAGAATAAAGAATAACTGGAGTTGCAGCAGAGCTAGAGTAGAAGACCAAGAATAAGATGTAGTAGACAATAATGTAAGTGGTTAAGGTATGCTATTCTATTTAAGTAGAATAAAGTAGTAAATTAAGAAGAACTTAGGTCCATCCTAGCCTTAGGATAGCCTAGAAGCTTCCCCAAGCCTTAGCCACCCATAGATTAGGTCACCGCACCCTAGCAAATAGTAAAACCCTAAATCCAGCCTTTATCTTGACATCCAGATAAGTTATAGGACGTCCAAAACCCTTAGCCAACTCCCACACACCTTAAACCCACTTCTGCAGTGTTATTGGACATCCAAACACTTGGTCAGACGTCCAATTTCTGCAGAATAGCCAAGACAGAACCTAGAATCCCTTCTGACTCCAATTGGACAGCTAGACAACAAGTCTGGACTTCTGATTTTTCACTATAAGACGTCTGACACTATTATTAGACATCCAGAATTTCCCTCCATACCCTATTTTGAGATTCAAACCTTGATATTGGATCTCTAGCTCCCTAAACCCAATTCTAACCCCCCAGGAACCTAAATTAAGGTGCCTTAACCCTAGTACATCACCTCTAGACCTCCTCAAGGACCTAATTAGGTTCACACTAAACCTAATTGACATGGATCATGGTCAATCTCTTCAGTCTATTCAATTGGACTCTTTGAGTCCAATTGAGCCCTGATCTCGGCACACACTATCCAATTGGACTCAGTGAGAGTCCAATTGACCTAGACCTGACTTAATTGAGTTATTTTACTCTCAATTAAGTTTTTACACACCCAATTAAACTTGTATTAAGTTTAATTGCACTTTACCTTAGTGAATTAGGGTTTACAACCCTAATTTGAGACCTACCTTGACCTAGACCCACTAGAACCTAACCAAATCAACCTAGCCACCTATGTTTCAACCCACACACACCCACACACACCATCCACACAAAAATACCAAGCCTAGAGTTCTCTAGAACTCTCTACCATGTGTTGTTGCCTTGGTTACTAAATTAGCAACCAAGAGCCATTCAACTTTTAGATCCACATTTGGTGGATCTAAAAGCCACCATCCATCCTCTCTCTCTCTCACTCTCCCACGAGCTCCCACCATACGCCACTCTAGGGAATTCCATAATTCTCTAAGAGGTGACCATTTGCACCCATCCACTCTTGGTTCCATTTAGCTTAGTTTCATTCCACATCCACTCCACCTCCATGTCCACGAGTAGCTTCACCATGGCCACCACCACCTCCATGCCAAGATGCTGGATCACCTCTCCAACCTCTCTCAAAGGGCCAGCCTAAGCACCATTGGCCGCCCCTCCTCCTCTCAACCATTCAAAGGCCATTGGAGCCACCTTCGAATGACCTTATTTCTGTGAGACTAGATTATAGTTCTTCTTAGATTTACATGCTTCATTTACTGCTTAGTAGTGTAGTTCCTTACTTCTCCCCCAATGATGCATGTAAAATCCTCCCATAGATTCATGTATGTAGTCATTTTCTAGTAGCGAGTAGTTTTATTTCCCTGTATAAGCATTCCTCTACCTATGCTCTGCAACTCTGACATCATCATCATCTTTTATATATATAAATATATATGTTGAAAATCACCATGTGCCTAGTTATCATCTTTTGGTGTGATTGAAGTTGCATGTTTTAATTACTATCTTTTGGCAACGAGCATGTCATACACCAATACGAAATCACCATAAATTGGCATGAGATTTTAAGCAAGTGGAGCAAAAAAGATTGATTTCAAATATGCATTTCCATAAATGCCTCCTAGAGACGAACGACTGGGACTCAAGTCTCGTTATCTTTATAAATATTTTTGTTGATCGTATTGCGCACTATACTACAACGCTTTTTCTTATCAAACACGCGCCATACGATTCCCAATAGGGTCCCATGCCGGTATGGTTGCAAATCGTGGGGAAGATGAAACCTCCATAGATGAGGTGATGGCAAAGATGGGGCAGTGGCGATGTCGGCCAGCATTGCACAATGCGGAAGACAGAGAGGGAGATAACCCGACCACTGGTATTGTGGTTGGGCGACGAGAGAGCGAGGGAGAAGCTGCCGGAGCTTGTGGAGTTGTTGTGGCCGGAGGGGAGAGAAGAATGTGAGGGGGAACTGGCCTAATTTCTATTGGAACCTTGTTCCACATCTTGTTTTGGTGTTAACAAAATTATTATTGATTAATGCTTGCCATTAAGTGTTTTTCAGATTTAGGTGAAGAAGCAAGGCAAACAAGAAATGATGGAGGCATGATGGTGAGAAGAAAAAGATCATGTCATGGAGGATGACAAGGATGAGTCGAGGAGAAGATCATCTTCGACCTTTAGTTTCTCTAATTTAGATTTTATATTTATAGATTGTACATGCCTCTTAACAAAGAATCATAACTTAGATCCTAAAATCAAGTAGAGATAAATTAGGATTAATTTATATTACAAACATTTTCATAGTACGTAATGGATTAAAATGCTTAAAATAGGTACTTGTAAGTAAGTACCGGTACTATTCATATATACTGGTATTTGCAAGGCATAGGTTTGAGAATTCATCTCAAACTGTGAACAACAAGTACCGATACTAACCATGAGTATCAGTACATGTTGGCCACAGGTTGAAGGCTTAATTCTGGCCTGAACTTTACAAGTATCGGTACACATGATGAGTACCAGTACAGGTAGGTTACTGTGCCCAAGGAATTCCAAACCTGAGAGTCACAAGTACCGGTACCCATGATGAGTACCAGTACCAGGACTCATGTACTAGTGGCAGTGAGCTACTAGTACCGGTACAGGTACTTTAGTACCGGTACCAGGTAGCCGTTGGCTCAAAAATGAATGGCTAGAAAATTTATTTAGGCTATATGAACGTTGGGAATTAAATCCCAACATCTAGTAGATGAATCCTTGAGGTCCTAAACTCTATAAAATGACCCTAGGACTCTTTGTTTGCACACAAGAGACAAGATAAAAGAGAAAAAAATTCCTAGAGCTATAATTCATATTTTCCACCACATATTCAAGAGAAGAAATCGTGTTTGTTGCTTTCCAATCGTGCTATGGGTTTGCAAACACATTAACGTGTTTTGTTCATGCAATTCAACATGATTCACATCCATCCTAGGCTCTCAAATAGGTAATATTATTTTAATTATTGTTGAGAGGCGTAGGAACTTAGTTGTAAGAGTTTTCTTTCTTACACCTATATTTCATTTGTTCTTGAGCATTTGCTCGTTGGGTTGTAACAAACCCATTTTTGTACTTGGGTTGAGGTAACACGTTAATTACCTCGGTTAGTAAATTGATTTCCTCGGGGTTGAGGGAATCGGGTTAAAACCCTAAGCTAGGAGGCTTAGGTAGTGGAGTACCCAAGGGAGGGAAACCACTATATATATTGTGCCTATTTTTCTGGTTTGATTGATTGTGCAAATTATCTTGCTATTACTAATATTGTTCTTGAGTGTTTGTGCGCGTAGCTATATACACTTCCATATCTTAAGATCCTATCAAGTAGTATCAGAGCGAGGTTGCGAGAAGACGTAATAAATCAACTCGCAATGGCATCCACATCAAGGCACACCGAAGGACAGTCATCCACCCATCCTACCTATTTCGATGGGATGGACTACGGGTATTGGAAGAGGAGGATGCAAGTCTTCCTCAAAGCAATTGATGAGGAGTCTTGGATTCTCATTCAAGAGAAGTACACAGATCCAGAGCCGCAGGAAGGCGTAGCTTGGACAATCGATCAAAAGAAGATCGTAGGTAAGGCAAGGCGATGAATGCACTTTATTGTGCATTATCAAAGGAAGAGTTCAACCAGATCTCTGCATGCAAGTCTGCCTATGAGATTTGGAATACTTTGCAAATCACCTACGAAGGTACTAACAAGGTAAAAGAAACCCATATTTCTATTCTAACCGAAGAATATGAGTGTTTCGGGATGACAAAAGGTGAAACGATCAAATACATGTACACAGGGTTTGGGGAAAGAGTTAACCCCCTAAAGAACCTTGGAGTGAAGTTCACAGAAGAGCAGCTTGTAAGGAAGATCTTAAGATATCTTACAAGTGATTGGTCTCCAAAGACTACAACGATCCAAGAGGCGAAGGATCTATCCACTCTCCCCTTGGATGATCTAATTGGAAGCCTCATGGCATATGAAGTCTAATTAGAGAATATCAAGAAGAACGAGAAGGTGAAAAGCAAGAAAAAAAGCATTGCTTTTAGAGCAATCAAGGAAGACTCAGACTCAACAACATCAGAATCCAAAGACGAGGAGATAGAAATGCTTACTAGGAAATTCTACAAATTCCTCAAGAAACAAGGTAAGCAAGTCAATAAAATTTCAACTAATGTTATTTGCTATGAGTGCAAGAAGAAGGGCCACTTGCGGAAGGATTGCCCTATGAATAAGGAGAAGGATGACAAGAGGAAAGACACAACAGAAGTCAAGAAGAAGAAGAGGAGAGCTTTAAAAGCAACATGGGATGATAGTGACTCCGACATGGACACCAACTTTAGCGAATCAGATGACGACGAGGTCGCTCATCTATGTTTGGCAGTAACTATGGAAGATACGAACAATGAGGTAAACCCTGATTTCTCTTTTGAAGAATTATTAGAAGCTTATGAAGAACTATATCATAAAGCTAAGACATTTAAAAAGGAAAATAAGGTTTTAAAGCATAATTATCAAACATTAGAATTAGAAAATTTATGTTTAGAAATAGAATTAGAAATGTCAAAAGCAATTAATAATCAGCTGCATGCAAAGATATTAGAACTAGAAGATATTTATGAGCACTTTGAAGGTACTTTAAATAATCTAAAAATAACAACTAGGTTAAATACTGAATTTTGTGAAGCTATAAAATCAAAATTTCAAAGTAAAAAGACTATACAAAATAAATCACATGCACCTAGGCATGCATGGATGTATCAAAAGGCTAAAAATCCCAAGAATTATAGATCTAACACTAGAAAGTTCTATAAATCTTAGGATTTGAAAGGTGCTAACTCTAAAGGACCCACAAGAAAATGGGTACCTAGAAAAGATATTTGTTTTGCAGGAGTAGCTCAAAGTAATCAATGGGTGTTCAAGGCACATAACGGAACATTTCAACCATTCTATAGGTTGAATGAAGACCAAGAATGTTGAACAAGAGATGCCTGGTATCCACAAGCTCCATTTTACTGTTGGTAAATTTTATGGTATGATATTTCTTCATTTTTTTGTGATTGACAAAAAGGGGGAGAAAGATAGAAGGTAAATAGTAATATTTTTAGGGGGAGCATATATTGAGGGGGAGGATTTAATTAAAAGTTTTTTTTCCTTCATATAACATTGTTAAAAATTATTTTTATTCTTATAATTATCTATTTGCAAGATAGTTTTGTCAACACAAAAAAGTGGGAGATTGTTGGAACCTTGTTTCACATCTTGTTTTGGTGTTAAAAAAATTATTATGGATTAATGTTTGCCATTAAGTGTTTTTCAGATTTAGGTGAAGAAGCAAGGCAAACAAGAAATGATGGAGGCATGATGGTGAGAAGAAAAAGATCATGTCATGGAGGATGACAAGAATGAGTCGAGGAGAAGAAGATCATCTTCGACCTTTAGTTTCTAGTTTAGATTTTATATTTATAGATTGTACATGCCTCTTAACAAAGAATCACAACTTAGATCGTAAAATCAAGTAGACATAAATTAGGATTAATTTATATTGCAAACATTTTCATAGTACGTAATGGACTAAAACGCTTAAAACATGTACTTGTAAGCAAGTACCGATACTGTTCATCAGTACTGGTATTTGCAAGGCACAGGTTTGAGAATTCATCTCAAACTATGAACAACAAGTACCGGTACTAACCATGAGTATCGATACATGTTGGCCACAGGTTGAAGGCTTAATTCTGGCCTGAACCTTACAAGTATCGGTACCCATGATGAGTACCGGTTTAGGTAGGTTATTGTGTCCAAGGAATTCTAAACCTGGGAGTCACAAGTATCGGTACCCATGATGAGTACCGGTTCCAGGACTCATGTACCAATGGCAGTGAGCTGCTAGTACCGGTATAAGTACTTTAGTACCGGTACCAGGTAGCCGTTGGCTAAAAATTGAATGGCTAGAAAATTTACTTAGGCTATATGAACGTTGGGAATTAAATCCCAAAGTCTAGTAGATGAATCCTTGAGGTCCTAAACTCTATAAAATGACCCTAGGACTCTTTGTTTGCACACAAGAGACAAGAGAAAAGAGAAGAAAATTCCTAGAGCTATAATTCATATTTTCCACCACATATTCAAGAGAAGAAATCGTGTTTGCTGCTTTCCAATCGTGCTACGGGTTTGCAAACACATTGACGTGTTTTGTTCACATAATTCAACATGATTCGCGTCCATCATAAGCTCTCAAATCGGTAATATTATTTTAAATATTGTTGAGAGGTGTAGGAACTTAGTTGTAAGAGTTTTCTTTCTTACACCTGTATTTCATTTGTTCTTGAGCATTTGCTCATTGGGTTGTAACAAACCCATTTTTGTACCTGGGTTGAGGCAACCCATTAATTACCTCGGTTAGTAAATTGATTTCCTCGGGGTTAAGGGAATCGGGTTAAAAACCCTAAGCTGCGAGGCTTAGGTAGTGGAGTACCCAAGGGAGGGGAACCACTATACATATTATGCTTATTTTTGTGGTTGATTGGTTGTGCAAATTGTCTTGTTATTAATAATATTATTCTTGAGTGTTTGTGCACGTAGCTATATATACTTCCATATCTTAAGATCCAATCAATTTCAAGCTTGGAGAAAGCAGTTGGATCTGGGGCTTCTTAAATAGAGCTCTGAGGAGGTTTTATGCTTGGAAGCCAAGCTTCCAAGCAAGGCAGGCTTCGCCGGAGATGGAAACTCAAAAGAGACCCAAATCTCTCATGCATTCGCATGAGGGATTGGGAAGGAATCAGGGATCAAAGGTAGGTCCAAATTGGAGGGGATTACTCAAAGAATCTCCCTTCCAATTTTGGAAGTGATTCTCTAAGATATCAAAGAGATCTCTCCTTTCAAAGCTTGCTGGAGTAGGCTTCCTCTGCTATAATGGTGGAGGGACCTACTTATGAAGACGACGAGAAAGCTAAGGGGTTGGTTGCAATGGTTTTTGAAAGTTAGGGGTAAAAATGTAATCAGGCTGGACCTTTCTGCAAACTAGGTCAAGGAAAACTCATCTTGGGTCCAAATTTCAGTACAAACCTAACTTGGATCTAAGGAATCCAATGGTGAAGTTGGATTTTAGGTTTGACCATGTTTGACTGGGAAATTTATGCAAAAAACCCAATTTAGGGCAAATATCCATCTACGACCCCATTCTAGGTCAAGATGGGTTCTAATGGCAAAATTGAAGGTTATAAACCCTAGAGAATATTTTTCTATGATTTCTAGAGGGTTTAAGTGAATTTTATCCTGACCAGAACCTTGGTTAGTCAGGTGGGTCTATCTTAGGGTTTCAAGAAGTCATTTAATTCACAAAACACACACAAACCCTTTCCTGTCAAATCCAACCAATTTGTTGTCTTATTAAGACCATTTGAGCTTTGTTTAGCCCTTGAGCAAACCCATGGTTGTATTGCATTAGTAAAATTACAGTGTTAAGTTTCTTATTTTTCTCTTAGAAAGTTTATGTGGTGAATTATGACCTTCAGTTGGTTATGTAGGAGCATTTATTCTCTTCATTAGGTCAAAATGAGCTAGTTAGGGCTCATGATGGTGTTCCCATCAGGAACTCATCAGTTGATGGAACCTTTTAATAAAAGGATTGCCAGTCATAACTTCGTCGATCAGAGCACCCCTCAGCACCATCTCTACAGAAATAACATCCTCTGAGAATGGGATCTCCACATCAATCGTGTGGCCACCTAGCACCAGCGGTGGGGGCATCCAAGGCTCCTTCAGAACCTCCTATTTTGGGCACGGAGGGTTCATCTTCATGCATTGCAGCCTCACCCTTGTGCATGAATTACGTTTGTGACCGTCTCCCCCACACGCCAAGCAGAAAAGGGGATTTCTACACACCACAGCCTTATGCCCTCTTCGTCTGCACCTATAGTATAGAACCTCTCCATTCATCCTCCTCTAGCCCTCTCTTAAAGCAAATCTGGTTGCCCTACCATCATATGACTGCCATCTCCTATCCCTCCTCCAATTTCTCGGTCTCCACGTCTTCCAATCACCCTTATCCCCAACCCTAGCCATGCCCTCACCTTCTTCTTCTGTCGCCCATCTCCACTCTCTCACTCGCTCCATCCTCCTTTCTTTTTGTTTCATTCTCTCCAATTTTGGAGAAGTTTGGACTTGATTTGAGGGAGAAAATCTCCCTCTAATCTCACTACTGAGATCGGGTTCACACCAATGGAGGCAAAGATCTAAATGAAGAAAATGATGAAAATTTAGTGACCCATTTGCAACAAATTTGAAACTTGAGGGGCTAAATGTAAGAAATAGAGTTTTAAAGGGCTAAATTGCAAACTAGGTCAAGATGGACTCTGATTGGATCCAAATTTTGATACCAACCTAATTTGGACCCAAAGAATCTAATGTGAAGTTAGATTTAAGTTTTGACCACATTTAATTGGTCAATTTGTACAGAAGCTCAAATTCAAGTAGAATTCTATCTGAAACTCTATTCTAGGTCAAAACGGGTTCAGATGGTCAAACCAAAGGTACCAAGCCTCTTGGAATATTTTTATATGAATTTTAGGACATTTAGATAACTTTTTTTTTTAACAGAACCTCTTCAATTTAAGCAGGTCTGAAATTCACATTTTGTGTGCAGTTACGGTTCTCAAAAAGCATAAAACCCTATTTTTGTCAGTGTTGACCCACATTTTGGACTTCTGAGCTCATTTGACCTTCATTTAACCTTTGAGTGACCTCGTGGTTAATCTGTGTTTGTGTTGTACTGTTAAAATTACATAATTAACCCTGATTTCCCATTCTTCTCTCAAATTAGAATAATACGAAATTACAACCCTCAGATGATTATGTAGGAGTTTAATCAATCATTCCTGAGTAAAAGTGGCTAGTTAGGGCCTATGATGGCATTCCCATCACAAACTACACTAAAGACTAAGTAGAGAGTATCCAACAGCGAATGTATAGGAGATAAGCAGGAAAATGCAGAGAGAAAACCCATCCTCTTGAGAATTCGTAGAAAGATATCCCTAAAAGAAGACAAAATAAAACACAATAAGTTAGAATTGAACACTATAAAACAAGAATAATTTAAATGATAATGGTGAATATAAATTATGCAAGTTCCCTCCCCAGCAATGGCGCCATTAAATAATATTCACCCTATTTTACCTGAAGAAATAACTATGAAAATATTTTGGTGAATGTAATAAAACAAAAAGTTGTCCCCCCAGCTACGGCACCGTTAAATGATATGCAAATTCTTAACACAGTTAAAGTTGACCATTAAAGGTTGAGAGTTTACTTTCTAATATAAAGCTTCTTATATCAAAATAACTACACAGATCTACTTAATTCAACCTCAGGAATCTAAATCACACATCAAAGTCCAAGAGTAATCTTAGGCACTTTTACCTGAGATCAAAAGGTGATGTGTTCGACAAAAAGGATGAAAGATTTTCATACCTATTTAAAGGTGTTTCTAGACTCCATGAGCTCAGCTTAAGCTTTTGGACCTATCACAAGGATCTAAGATGAACTAAACAAGTCTCCTCAGCTTTGCCGGAGCAAAGGAAGACAAAGACCAGAGGAATGCTTCAGTCACTAAAATAGGGAAATAATGAGTGGAATTTGATCAGTGAGTCAAAATATAAAGATCCAAGGCTTCTCAATGAGTTCTGTAACCTATAGCTTAGATTTACTATCGTTGGAGCACACAGGGGCTTCGATGATGGTCAAGTTTCATTGCCTGGGTTGGAATCTTCATGAAATTCATCAAGAAATATCTCAAAAGAATGCTTGTAATGTCAGAAGCATTAAATGATCATCAACTTAGTCAATTGATCTTTGGATTGAAGGTTTGAACTCAAATTCCTCACAAAATGTAGCCTGAGTTTGCTAGAACTCTGGAGATGTTATCTCATTCAATAGAATGAGGCATTTTGGTCTAAGGATGATTGTGAAGGTGATAGTCAATTTAATTCGGTAGAAGACTCACCGGAGCTTCAACATGGACAGCGAAGTCTAGTGATGAGGTGAAATTGGGTGTTTGTGTTATAGGTGAACTAATATGTGTAATCAAAGGGGTCGAAATGGCCCTTAAGGTGTTGCGAAGGTGATGGAGGGCCTGATTTGGATGCGGATTAAGTTTTGAATATTTGCCATAGACAGTGAAGGCTTCAGGTGAGAGTGGAGGTGGATTCAGTGAATAGACGATCAATTAAGGGATTAAAGAAGTGGATTGTGATCGCTGAAGAGGAAGGAAAGTGATTAGGTGATCAATTAAGTGAGTGGAAGTCCAGCAGGTCAGAATTGACTCACTGAAGTCAAAGAAGCTGGTGAGAAGTGTGGACTAATTACGGCCTACTCTTAAGCATTAAAGATATAAATCTAATCTAGAGTCTAAACTAAAGTTCTAGAGCTACTTACCTGATGAAGGGGGTAAGGGATATCACCTGTGGAAGGGCCAGAACAGGAAGAACTCTGAAGTGAGTCGAAGAGAACTCTAACGAGAAAAGAAAGCGATGAGAAGGAGGAAGTGATGCTCCTGAGTCTTGTCACAATGTCTAGAGAGGAAAAGGAGGTAAGAGAGCTAAGCTTCGCCATTGGAGAAGCTCCGAGGGAGAGGTGAGAGGTCATCAAAAATTGAGATGAATAGCCTATCATTGGCTACTATGGGGGAAGAGGGAAGGGTGTCGACTCTTGTAATCAGAGGGGTAGGGGGTATTTATAGGTGTAAGTGGATGTCTCGAGGGATGTATTTGTTCTAGAGGTTGTCTAGGTTCAAGGTGATTACTGTCATCATCTCCGGTGATGGTGAGGTTATCTATCTAGGTAAAATAGGATAAAAGATCCATCTGAACTATTGGATTTGAAGCGGAAGGTGAGAGGGACTTGAACAATAATGGCAAAGTTGAGGGATGACAATCGGGAGCTGATGGAGAGGAAAAAAGGAGATAGGGTTTGGTAGGTTGACGATGCCTGGAGGGTTTGGAGATCTAGGAGACAACGTCAAAGGGAGAGGATGGAAGAGACATGGGTAGCTCCACGAGTGGCCCAAAGGGTTGGTGAGATGTGTAGGTGAAGGCGAGGAGGGAATGCAGAGGTTGTGTGTTATCATTGTAGAAGGAGAGGGCACATGGCGACTGTGTGCAGGCCGCCGATCCTATGCTTGGCCTGTGGGGGGTGGGGGCACAAGAAGGTTGATTGTAGAGAAAAGGGGAGGATGGCTCAGCATGATGGTAGGCAGGTTAGGGTTCATGGACCAAATGAGCCGCCACCACCGCCATTGCCATCATCGCTGGAGTGGTTGGGGCAGGTGTATGATGTGGAAGTGCCTCAATCTGAGAAGACATGGGCAGTAGAGTTGGCAATTAGGGGGTTGCTTATCGGAGAGATTATGATTGGCACCTATGCCTTTGAGAAGATCCAAAGCCTAGTAAGGTCTCTTTCTCTTTCCTCTCAGGGGTGGAATTTAGCTCATTTGGGGGGATAAGATTTGTACTCTTTGATTTGGGCATGGTGGATGTGGAAGGACTCCATTTTCGCACAACTAGCTTCGATGGGGTGACGATGGTATGGAGATTGGTATCTCCGTTTGACGGTGCTCTTCGCGATCGTCCACTGCAGAGGGCTGAGACTAGAAGGGGGTCCTAGAGATTTGGGGTTTGCCACTGCATCTGAGAATAAATGGGGTGGTAGTAGGAGTGATTGCCAATTTTGCGACTATGGCGGAGGGTGCCATGGTTAGTCTTTGTGAGGGAGACGGGAGATCGATTAATGTTGAGGTGAAGGTGAAAAGGGGGGGTCCAATCTCGGACAAGGTCATCCTTAGGTGTAGGGGCAGTTCTTGTCTTCTTTGGCTAAAAGTGGCTTTATGTAGTGAAGTTAAGGTGCAAGAGGAGGTCCCACTATGCATGTTGAGGAGATGGACACCCAAACTGACACATAGGAGGATAGAGCCAAGAGCTCCGGCAGACAAGAGGCAAAAAAGAGGAAAGAGCTTCACTGGTCAGAGGTACTGGACACTGAAATGAAGGAGATGAAGGAGCTGGACCAACCACTATCGATGGCACTATTGGAGTACGAGGAAGGTGGGGGAAGGGAGCTTGTTGTTATGCATCCTGATGTGCAGAGGCAATAAGAGGTCCGTGAGGCCACCCCACAAAAGCTAGAAAGCTTATCTTTTTTGACACCAGGGGAGTTAAGCTATGGGGTAGGTTCTTCATCAAGAGGGAAGTCTGTGAGGTCGCCATATAAATTGAGGGGAAGGAGTGTTGTTGGAGGCCAATCTTACAATGAAAGGAAGATAGCAGACATTCTGAAGGCTGAGAAGATAGCTGGGGGGCAACATGGGGCCTCGAAGCCTCGGGGGTGAAGGTGCTCACTTGGAATGTGTGTGGGTTGCGCGATACTATGCGAAGGGCATCGTTGGCTCGATATCTTTGCGAGTGGGAGGTGGACTGTGCTTTGGTACAAGAGACACACATAGGAGGGGATTCTCTCTAGCAATCGCTGCTACATGGAGGGCAAGCTGATTTTAGAGCTGTGAATGCGGTCGGAAGGGCAAGAGGGCTAGCCGTGTGGTGGAAGAAGTCCAGTTTGAATTTGAAAGAGGTTTGGAGGGGTAACTTTGTGCTCTCGTGCAGATTTTAGGCAGTTGAGGATGAGCAGGAGTTGGTTCTTTCATGTGTGTATGGTCCTTGTATGGATGGTTTGAGGAAAGAGCTCTGGCAGAAACTACGTGTAATGGCAAGCATTACAAATGGGCTGCCATGACTTGTACATGGGGATTTCAATAGTGTTCTATCTGTAAATGATCATAGGAATGGAAGGGTGGACAGGACTTTTCTTGGCTTTTAGTTAGTGGTGTTGGAGGTGGGTTTGAATGAATATTCTTCAGCGGGGGTTGAGTTCACTTGGCGAGGGGGTAATGGACTGGTTTCTAAGTTGGATAGGTTCTTTGGGAGTGTGGAGCTGTTAAAGCGATATCAACTCTCATCAGTCATGGAGTTGGCTCACCCTTTTCCAGACCACAGCCCATTACTCTGGGATAGTTAGGAAGAATATCATGTAGGCACTTACTTCAAATTCAGGAAATCTTGGCTGAGGGAGGAAGGCTTCAAGGAGATGGTTGACTTTTGGTGGGCATAGAAGAACGTGGAAGGATTAGCCTCCTATCGTATGGCTATGAAATTGAAGGACCTGAAAGTGATGTTGAGGGAGTATAGGCGAACAATGGAGATCATGAGAAATCAGAGGAGGTCTGAAGCTATGTCTATGGTGTGTTTGCTGGACGAGAAGGAGAATAGGGAGCAACTGATAGTGGATGAGGATGCACAAAGGAAGCATTGGCAGGGAGTGATTCAAGCTGATGACAAGACTAGGGAGATGGACTGACGTGAAAAGTCTAGGCAATTATGGTTGAAAGAGGGGGATGCAAACACGAAGTTCTTTCATATGGCAGTGAATGCTAGAAGGAGAGTGAACTTCATCTATTCTTTGAAGAGAGGGGATTCAATGCTTACTTCCTCGGATGAAATTACAAGAGAGACGGCTAGGTACTTCAAGGAAGTTTCGAGAACAAGAGGGAGAGGGGGGTGGCGAATGACAGCATCAAACTTTCCCTGGCTGGGAAGTTCAACCACTACTAAGTTGACTAAAAATATTTCAGATCAGGAGGTGGTGGAGGCTATGGCTGGGTTGAACGCAGAAGGTTCTTCGGGCCTAGACATTGCGCTGTCGAACTCAATTTACCTGATCATTAGTAAGATTTTGGCAAACAGACTAAAGTGTGTGTTGTCTGACTTGATTAGTCTGGTGCAAGCGGCTTTTATCCCGAATAGATCCTTACAAGAGTCTTTCATTGTGGCACAAGATGTGATCTCTGGATGGAAGAGGAGAAAGACCAGAGCTTTCATGTGGAAGGTTGACTTTAGCAAAGCTTACGATTCGGTAGAATGGCCATATCTATGGGAGATTTTTAAGAGGAGGGGTTTCCTTCCCCTATGGATTTAGTGGATGAAGAGGTGTATTGTCACGTCTTCCTTCTCCCCTCTTGTGAATGGGAAGCACTATGGAGTATGGATTCAGCCACAATGTGGGGTGCAGTAGGGATGCCCTTTGGCCCCACTTATTTTTAACTTGGCAGTGGACACCATTGCACTGTTCAGCTTGAAGTTGGCAGATGTGGGTGCAATTAGGGGTTATTCATTAACAAATTCTCGAGCTCTGGCACCTGTACTGCAGAATGCTGATGACAGTGTGTTTTTTGTAGAAGGTTGGTTCAGTGAGGCGGAGTATCTATTTATTATGATTATTATTTTCAATGAGATTTCAAGCTTGCGATTAAATGGCGCAAAGTCTTCTTGGATCCTTTCAGTATGATAGCTAGGGAGATTGAAGCAATGTCGGCCATCTTGCATACTTCTTCATCCACACTGCCTGTGAGATACTTGTCTTACCCTTGATAGACAAGAAGTTGAAGAAGAATGATTGGGCCTCTCTCTTTGAGAAGGAAAATGCAAGATTGGAGTCATGGAGCAGTAGGTTTCTATCGAAGGGTGGACGGCTGATCTTGCTTAATTCAGTTATCACTTCGATTCCAGTTTTTTTCTTCTCGGTATTCAGGTCTCCGAAGTTTGTTTGGAAGAGGTTGGATGTGATGCGAAATTGCTTCTTCTGGAAGGGTGTGAAGATGGAAGGCAGGTTCCTACATCTAGTGAAATGGCAGCACCTCTGTAGGCCTTGGTCAAAGGGAGGATTGGGCATTCGATCATTGAAAGAGTTTACTGACGCTTTTCTTCTCAAATGGGCAATCAAGTTAACTGTGGAAGATGGCAAGCTATGGTCCCAGTTAATTAAAGAGTCGTATGGCCCTACACAGGTGGAGTTGTGGAGTAAGACCCCTTACAGACCTTCACCGTTCTGGCAATTAGTGAGGAGAGCAGTCCGTGATCATTGGTCAGAGTTTGTACCTTCATTGGGGGGTGGTAAAAACTTTGCATTATAGGAAGATGTGTGGTCAGATCTGGGTAGGATAAGTGAGAAATACCCAAGGATCTTTGCTGCTACAGCAGATAATAGGGCGTCGGTCAGGGAGTGCTGGGACGAGGCGACTAGCAGGTGGGTTCTCAATGCAGTTGCTGGGCATGA
This sequence comes from Thalassia testudinum, assembly GCA_037157565.1. Classification (NCBI taxonomy): domain Eukaryota; kingdom Viridiplantae; phylum Streptophyta; class Magnoliopsida; order Alismatales; family Hydrocharitaceae; genus Thalassia; species Thalassia testudinum. Next base: position 69,536,406 of record JAZHRO010000003.1, on the reverse strand, counting down.
GGGGGGAAGGACTAGAATAGAGCAGGAGTGGCTGCTTGCTAGTCAGGCTGCATTCCAGCTAGTAGAAGGCGAGGATGGCTACCAGTGGATACATGGTCAGTTCACATCTACCAAGGCATACTAGAGGCTGGTGGCTAGCATGGCTGGTGCTCCCACATCTGATTGTGCCAAGGTGTGGAAACTGAGAATTCCTCTCAATCTTAAAATCTTCCTTTGGTTGTATAAGCTAGATGGGCTTGTAACCGGCAAATTAAGAAGTAGGAGGCTGGGTGCTACACCACAGAATTGTCCATTGTGTGAGTTTGATAAAGATAATAGGATGCATCTTTTCACCTCTTATTTGGTGATCGATCAAATATGGAGGGGAGTATGTGGGGAGCCTTTACCCATGTGGGACAACCTTTGGAGGAAAGTGTTGACGACGGGAAACCTACAAACAAAGATGGTGACTGTTATGTGGTGTACTTGCCGTGCTCGTAATGAGTGTCACTTTAGGGGGGTTCTTGTAATGTGGGAGCTATTGTGAGGGATTGTTGGGTACATGTGTATGAGTGGAATGAATATCTGTAATGGCTACTTTTGCTTATGAATAAACGATTTCCGGTCTGCTATCGTTTTCAATAGCATTCCTCATCCTCTCAAAAAAAAAAAAAAAAACAATGGCAAAGTTGATGTGACGTTGATTAAGCGGTAATCTAAAGGTCTGGTCACCGGCCGTCGTCGGTCATCCAAGATGAAGAAGAAGAGTTGAAGAAAGGATTAAACATAGGGACCCAAGTGAAAATATGAAGGACCTGATAGAGATAAAAGCACTCGACTGGTATGAAACCTAAGGACATAAATGCAAATAATGGGTTTAATGGTTTATTTTAATTTATTTCTTTTTCAACTTTTTATGTATTATAATAAATAATATAAATAAAATGTTTATGCCGTGAAATTACATTTTTTCCCATTTAGCTATATTTATTTAAGTTGTTAACTTAATTAAGTTAATTTACAAATTAGGTATAAGTTATATATATAATGCTTTATATATAGCTATTTGGCTATATTTTGAGTCTTTTTAATTAATTAAACTTAAGTTAACATTAATTAAATCTTAATTCAGTTATTTTAACATATTTTCAAGATCATTGCTATTTCATCTTTATTAAATAATTAACCTTGTATTAATGCTATTCAGATATTAATTAGCTAAGGAAACTAGCTAATTAGAGTAAATTAGGAGCTATGATGAGTCTCTCATCAGTGGTGCAGTAGGTTGTCGCTAGTTTCTCCTCATTGAAAAGTGAATCCATTGTAGGTCTTCATGAGGGTGATGGGCGCAAGGTGTAGGTGGATGTCGATCTCCGACATGGTGGGCCGTTCCAAGAGAAGGCCATCCTACGTTGTAGTGGGAGTTCATGGCCTCTACGCATTACTATTAACATGGTGTAGCCCTAGATGATGAGGGTAGAGGTTGATAGGGAAGAGGGTGTGAAGGAGGATGACAAACAATGGAGAGTGCTACAGCATAAGAAGGGTAACAAGTAGAGGAAGGAGGTTGTGGATTTGGCTCCTGAGGACCCAAGTGAGTTGATGGAGGTCATGCCCATAGAGACTAGTTACCTTACAAGAGGTGAGGTAACCTCTACCCCTAATGGCAGTAAAGCGATGGTGGTGAGTCTACCTTCTACGCATAAGAAGGAAGCTAAGTCTTTTGGTGGCTCCTTGGTATCAGTACTAGGACAAATGCTTTTCGCAATGGTTGAAAATCGTCGCCTATTTAGTGAAAACCATTGTATTATATCATCACAAAAGTGTGTGTTGCGTTAGTGTCTACACGAAGTTTTGTATTCAAACTGTCATATTTTACACAACGGTTATAGAAATGGTCGTATATATTTATAAAAGATAATTCTACTACAAACTATCGTTAAGTACCATTAAACGATAGTTTTGATGACCATCATCTATGATACACCTGAACTATAGACAATGGTTGCAAAAGCCATCATGTAATGCGATAAACGAATATTTTCATATAACCGTCGTGTATATAAAATGAACGTTTATAAATATAACCGTTGTGTGTATATGCATATTTTTCTTCACTATATAATATAGGTTTAGGATTTAGGTTTATATATAAACCAATATAATCTTATAAACCATAATCATATGCAACATAAAAAAATACACAATATAAATATTTTATTGGGATACAACATGCAACATAAAGCATTCAACATACAACATATATATATAAACCTAATGAAAAGAGTATATATGTAAGGAAAATACAAAACCTAACAAACGAAAAGATAAATAATCTAAACCTATGCCTCAGCTCCTACCCCCTATCTTGCTCCACACCTCCGAGGTTGTCGTCGTCTCTGCGAGGTAGGTAGTGATAGGAAGTGTGATCTCGACCGCTATCCCGTAATAATGCCATCATCTCTCTCATCTCCTCTCTCTGTTGCTACATCTCCTTCCTCTACTCCTCCATGTATTTCTTGGCATCTTGCCAAGCTTGAGTTTGTTGGTAGAACTGTGAGCTGACATCATGGAGTTGTGTGGTGACATCATGGAGCTGTGTCTGCATCTGCTGGACGACGGCTATTGTTGCTGACCCCTTCCACACATACCAACTGGAGATCGTCTGACTCCTCGCCCCCACTACAAACGAAGCCCCCATGCTTCGGAGGCATGACTCTCCTAAAAGCCTCCTCAGACGTCATAGGAGGGTACTATTGAGTGTCGGAAGCAGCATCTGCAAAGGGTTGATTAAGTTCACCATTTCTCCTTACAAATTATAATAATTTAATGTCATATTAAAGTAAGTATAAAAATTAAAGTAGTTGATAAATAAATATTACTTACATGCTTTGTCTAGTATGTCTCATGTATCCATGTTCACCCACCACGGGTGGTGGCCATATTATGAGTAATCTCATACACACCAACTCGATCGAGCATGGCACCATCATGTGAATGTGCCTGTAAATATATTTTAGAGATTTGCAGGTAATAGTTATAATTAAAACTTTAATTAAAAACATAAAAGTGACATAATTATGAGGAATTATTGACATATTTAGCCTTAACTCTATCTATACTAGTTTGACCCAAATAGTGGGTCTGTGGTGGAGCTTTAGCCCTATTGGCCTTGTTCCTTTTCGCCTGATCCTGTACATATAACGTATTGTAATGGGAAATAATTAAATCATTTATCTCCAAATGCTCTTACAAGTGAGCTAGACACCGATCGATTTCAAAGATTAATTTGTACTCTATATGGTGGATAGACCTTTATTCGAGTGATAAATCAGTGTTTAAAATCAGCACATTGTAGTATAGCCAAAATAGCACTCAAATAAATAAATTTATTACTTGAAAAAGTTCTGAGGTCGAACACAGGGAGCAATATGGAATTTAGTTCTCAAGAATTGTAATTTAAGACAAGAAAGCTATGAAATTGTACATAAAAGCTGCTTCAGAATAAAGTAACACTAAGATCAAGTGTCAGAATGCAAAAATAATATAGTGAAATGGTGATTTAGATCACCAAATACTCCTTACAATGATAGCTAATGAACTCAATGTATATATGCAATAAAATGCAACCAAACCAATTGTCTGATTAGTAAATCAGATAGCTTAAACTGTTTAAGCCTCTCTGTTCTTCTTCTTTCTCTTTCTCTTCTCTTCCTATCTTGCTTCTGCAACTCTTCTTCTTCAGCTATGGCCCTTCCTCTTCTTCTTTTGCTAGCTTTCTACACACAATAGCAGGGGAGAGGCTTCTTGAATTTGGCTAAGTGTTAGTCGGGTCCCACCAAGAGCAAAACCCTCCCCCTACCCGTGCAAACTCTCCTTCTCTCTTTCTCTCTTTAGGATCCGCTCTTCCCAGAGCCACAGGGCAATCAAGTTATCGGACCTAGTGTACCTGAGTCCAAGCTCATCGGTAGTGGGTGATAAGCGAGGAGTGAGGGTAAGGTGGGCTAACAGGTCAAGCCAAGTTCGTGAGCAGAGGTCACGGACAAGGCGATGCGTGGGTGAGAGGGACCTCACCCCATGTTTGGAGGTAGTAAGCCCTATTGAAAAATTCAATTTATGTGTATGCTCCGCTTCAGTGGCTTCTGATGTGGGACTATCTGCGCCGACTTTGCTTGTGCACGCTGCTGCTACTTCCTTCGCCCAACTTGCATGTAAGGAGCGGTCAAAGGCTCCAATTGACCGTGCGAGTATGTTCCTAGACCAACTCCTCTCTGTCTGGAGTCGAGGACGTAGAGCTACAGGTCTAGATAGAGCTTCAAGCAAGCTTGAGGGGTGCTTCGTCAATGGCAGAGGGGGTGAGTACCTGTAATCAACATTAAGGCCTTTTGGCCATGTCAAAAGGTTCAGGATGGATTGCCGGACCACGGCGAGTGCGATGGTGGAGGTTGTGAGGCATGGCAAGGTCCGTGCGTGCGTGGTGAATCAGACTATGTGCATGAGAGTGGGTGTGTTCAGGGGTGAGTTTAGGTGAGCGATAGGTGGAATTAGGTTAGGGATTTTGTGCATGGAGTAATGGCAGAGCTTATGAGGGTGGTAGCGGCAGGATTCGTGTAGTGGCACGGTGGATAGGTGTCACCGGAGCTTCACTGGAGTAGAAGAAGGTGATGGTGTTGAGGATGGATTTGTGGTTGTGGGTGTGTTGTGAGATTGGGAAAAGAAAGTGTAGTGTGAGAGGAAGAGACAGAATAACTTAGGGACGTGGTAAAGAGATGGAGGGTGCCAGTGTTGGTTGACCATAGCTGGAGGAGGATGGTGTGGCGAGGTAGCACCACCAACTGAGGGAGAGGCACGACCTCTCGTTGGCAAGAGAGGTTCACGAAGACAAGGGGAGGAGTGTCGATCGTCCAATTTGATGGTTGGATGGCCGGAGGAGGAGGGTAGAGAGGGGTCACCGCAGCTAATTCTGAAGGTGGCCAGAGATGTAGAAGAAGAGGGTTTCTCAAGCCAAAAACTAGATGAAGAGCACGGCCATGCCCTAAGGTTTCTTTTATAGAGCTCAGGAAGGATCTTAAGCTTGGAAGCCAAGTTTCCAAGCTTGGAAATGTTGCCAGAGTAGGAAACTCAATTGTTCCATGAGTTCCCATTAGGATTTGGGCAAGAATTGTGGCCCAAGATGCGGTTCAAAAGGAAGGGAATTCCTTGACGAACTTCCCTTTCAATTTTGAGAGGGATTCATCAAGGAATTAAAGAATTCTTGCCATTTTAGGTCGCTGGTGCTTGTAGGAATAGGAGTAATGGCGATAGGGACCTAGTTGTGAAGTTTATAACAAAGTTAGGGGTCTATTTGTAAATATTTTGAAAGTTAAGGGCATAAATGTAATCATATAGGACTAATTTACAAACTAGGTCAAGACAATTTCAGCTTGGGTCCAAATTTTGGTACAAACCTAATTTGGACCTAAGGAATCTAATGGTGAAGTTGGATTTTGGTTTTGACCATGTTTGACTAGGTAATTTATGCAAAAACCCAAATTAGGGTAAATGTCTATCTAAACACTATTTTGTGCCAAAACAGGTTCTGATGGTCAATTTGAAGGTTTCAAACCCAAGAGAATATTTTTCTATGAATTTTAGAGGGTTTAGATAAATTTTATCCTGACCAGAACCTCAGTTAATTAAGCGAGTCTGTTTTTAGGGTTCCGAAAGTTATTTAATTCTCAAAACATGTGCAAACCCTTTTCTGCTTGTTCTAACCCACTTGTTATCATTTTAAGACCATTTGACCCTCATTCAACCCCTGAGAAAACCCATGGGTGTACTGTGTTCAAGTTATGATGGTAAAATTGTAGTTTTAACCCTATTTTCTTATCTTTCTCTCAGAATGGATTTGTAGTGACTTATGGCTCTCTAACAGTTATGTTGGAGCATTTACTGGCATAATTGGATCAAAATGAGCTAGTTATGGCTCATGATGGTGTTCCCATCAACCTTCCTAGAATATCAAATATGGAAAGACAATCTTCATCATTCTCATTGTAACCTCCATCATAATTTCCCTGTAATCAATTAAATCAATTATCTGTCTCATCCATATATATGGCACAAAAGTTAATGGACACTTCTACAAGATGTCCTTTCATAATCGATCCTTTAGGCTTAGCCTTATTCAACACATAATCTTTAAGTTTCTTCAGAAGTCATTCAACTACATACATCCATCTGATTTCACAGGCCCAACAACTTTCGTTTCATTTGAAAGATGTAGAGTTAAATAAACCATGACATCGAAGAATTTTGGAGGAAATATATACTCCATTTTACATAATATGACAATTATTTTCTTATCCCAGTACTCTAAAAAATCAGAATATATAGTTTTCGAACAAATAGCTTTGAAATATCGACTCATCTCTATAAATGACTCCACAGCTGGATCAGGTAGCACTCCACTAATAGCTAGTAGGAACAATATTTACATGCAAACGTGACTGTCGTGACTCTTTAACCCACTAATTTCCTTTTGAGCCTCATTTACACATCGAGAAAGTTGTAAAGAATAGCCATCTGGAACCCATACTTCTTTCAAGATGGTGAAAACTTTCTCTCGTTGATCATTATTTAGTCTGTAAATGGCTTTTAGAAAGTCATAACTGCCGTCTTCTTTTTCAATAACATGTAACTCTAGACGAATGCCTAAAGTTATCATGTCTTTTCTCATTTTCACTGTATCCTTTGGGCTATCAGTTAAGTTGAACACATCTAAAATTTTGACCATAACATTCTTCTCAATATGCATCACATCAAGATTATGTCAAATAGTTAGATCTTTCTAATATGGGAGTTCCATGAAGAAAATGCTCTTCTTTTTAAAACTCATGTTTCAAAGCTATTTGATCTTTCTTGAACAGATGACCTGATCGTATGTTGTCAAGGGATTGTAATTTCTCCATTATTTGAAAACATAACAACCTTATTGAATTTGTACTTAGCTTATTCCTCAGATTCTTAGAAGAATATTGATAAGTTTTACCATCAAACTTTTCCTTAAACCCTATTGTTCGCCATCTATGCACAACTGGCAGGAATCTACGGTGTCCCAAATAAAAGAACTTGTTGCTGTTAGGTAGTCGAAGATGATGAGAGTCATCCCTACATACTAGACAAGCAGACTTTCCCTTTGTACTCCATCCCGACAAATTTTCATATGTAGGGAAATCATTAATGGTCCACGACAATGCAGTATGCATATTAAAGAATTCTTTTCTGTGTGCATTATATGTACAAATGCCATTACACCAAAACAGTTTCACTTCATCTATCAATGGTTAGAGATAAACGTCAATTACATTTCCTAGTTGCTTTAGGCCGAGGATGAGGAGGGTCAACATCATAAATGATGACATACAAAGCCACACAGGTAAGTTGTAAGTTACCATCATGCTTGGCCAAATTGAATAGGATGGGTACATGTTCTTCAAAGGATTAAACCCATTGCTTGCAAGACCCAATCTGACATTTCTTGAATCCTCTACAAATGCTAAATGAGTGTTGTCAAACATTTTCCACTCTTCTAAATCTATGGTATGATGAATGCGACCATCTCATGACATGTTATCCTTATGCCATATCACAAAATTTATAGTTATACTTGAAATAAAAAGGCATTGAAGCCTAGGAATCAATGGAAAGTAGAGTAGAACCTTCTTCGACTTTTTTTGGCCCTTGTATTTAGTGAATTTCCCACTATAATTCTCTCAACACCACACTGTGAATAACTAGTCAACTCTACATATTCATTTTTGTATAACACACAATCATTTCGACAAGCGTCAATTTTCTCGCAATTTAAACCAAGTCCACGAATCTATTTCTTTGCTTCATACCATGTCTTTGGGTAAGCTTTCGGATCATTTAAAAGCTTTCATTACCTTAGACATCAATTTAGAGGACACTCTATTCCTAGCCTTCATCCAAAATAACTCCAAAAGAAAGGACAACTTAGAAATGGACATGATACCGGAAGTAATAAGTTCATCCACTGCCCTAATAGCATCATAAAACTGATTACAAGTTTACCCACTAGCTGGATCTTCAACTCCTACTCTCATCTCATCAAGCATTTCATCGATGTCATCAGCTTCAATATCAACAACTGTCTCATCAAAATCTGTCAGAGATCGTCTAACTTCCTCTGTAAGATCCTCTACATGAGCAATCCACTTAGTATAATGCTGCCACCAACCGTTGCAAATCATGTGCTCGTATACAGTGTTCCTATCATGTGAATATCCATTCAAGCACCTCCTACATGGGCAAAATATCCTATCGAACTTGTCTCCCCATCTGAATGACTTTCTATCATCATGAAATGCCCAATCAAGAAACTCTCTCACTCCATTCTTGTATCAAGAGTAATTCAAGTTCCTCAAACTAATCCAAGACTTATCCATGATAATCTACAAAAATGAAATAAAACCACCCAATAATTATAATCTGATTTTATAACATTGTTTGTATTTTGATTAGTGACGTTCATCAGACGTGTTTGCGTAAAATTGTTCGTTGTGGTGCGCTTACAACGTCAATTTTAAATAAAGAATAGAAGGTAAGTTCGAGTGTCGAACAAAGGGAGGCAATAATTAGATCAAATACTCGCTTTCGTGTCACATAAATATGTTGTTTGTTCGCTTGAAAAGCAATTTGAGAAGAAGAGAGAGAGAGAGAGAAAAGGGTTAGAGAACCATGCTCAAGATATCTTAAGATCAATGTATCAACAATCCCTTAGCAAATATGTAATCAACATAATGTAGATGAATGTTTAACAAAATAGATGAACTACACTATAAAATGAAATAAAAATTAGAACAAGAACAAAGAACATGTCAAGGCAGCCATGGCAGTGGAGGGGCTTCCGTCGATGGCTCGATGGCTTCGAGACCTTGCTTGGAGCTCTAGAAGGTGGTGGTATCTCATGGGGGAAAGCTTAGTGCAAATGGGAGGGGTAGGTGGTCGCACTTGTTTCGCGTGTTAGAAATCGAGGTTACAAGTAACCCATCGTCGTAGTTGCAAAACACGTCAATCAAATAAAATTTATATCGAAACTCCAAGGGAGTCCCGGGTCAAACACGGGGAGGCAACATTTACTTTAAGTGAAAATCGTGCTTCATTTTGTTTGTTTTTGGTATTTTAGGGTTTTATTTTTTTGTGTTTTTATAAGAAGAAGACAAGCAAAATAAATCACAAGAGATATGGAACAAATATTTTATATACCATGAATGTCTATTACAATATTCTATGAAAGGATAAAAAGAGTGGGAGGTGAGAAGAAATCTCCCGAATCGACTGTTTGGCGAGACGACGGCACCTAGCGGAAGGTCGGACAAAGGAGGTGAGGAGAGGGACAGCGGAGGTGAGATGCAGGAGGACGTCAAGTAGAGGAAAGCTTCAGCGTAGCTCCAGAATGGAGGTAAGAAGGAAGAGATGATCTACTACCGAAATGGAGGTGGGAGGACGGCTCCAAGGTGACCTATGAAGTGGGATGGGAAGTTAGAAGAGTATTTGGTGGGGTAGAGGTTTGCTATACTAATGGGCACCTTGGGAGCTTGAGAATAAGCTCTAACAGAGCATTGGTAGGCTTGCTAGAGCTTAGGAGTAGGTGGGGGAAGAGTAGGTAGAGATGATTTCTAAGGGAGGGGGTGTAAGTCCTTTTATAGTGGAGGAGAAGAGGCAAAAATAGGCATGGGACCAATAGTGACATCCAGGCCGTCGTTGGAAGCATCGCTGTAGGTAGCTCATGCTCGCTGACGCCCACAGCTGGTTTTACTGGCGCATGAATAGTTAGCAATGGCTGTAAGGGTCGCTGTAGGTCAACTCATGCGTCGCTGTAAGCCAGCTCATGTGTCATTGGCGCGTGTTGTCTCCGCCTTTGCCACGCGCGCACACGCTCACGCGCTAGCGCTGTACTGTGTGCATGCATGCCACCGCTCTCGCGCGAGCACCTGTGCTACTGCGTGCGTGCAGTGGCACGTGCATGCACTGGGCGGCTTGGGGTGTGCCACGTGGTGCAATCTGGGTTGTCCATCTTCTTTTCATTGTAGGGGCTGCTACAGAGGTCGGATTGAGTCGATTTTCACACCGTTAGGCTACGATCGTCGACCTGAATCTATCAGCATAGTCGGATTTGTCATTTGAAGCTCTGAATTATGTCACCTAGTCCCTTGGCTGTTGATCTTCCTTGGACTGCATATGATGCTACGAGACTCCAATCGAGGTGATTTCGGAGGCATTGGACTCCGATCATCGTCTTGATCAGATCCATATAGATGGATCATCAATTCGAGGCTCTGAAATAAATATCCTTCTCTCCTGACCACAAAAAGGATGTAATTAACCTAAATTATATACAACTACTCTAAATGCAGAATGATGCATACTATGCAATATTTATAACATGAAATGCAAATCTAAGCCTAGGAACATGCATGAATAGGCATTTTACCCTCAATAAATGTGCTCAGCCCGGTTGAGTAAATGAAAATCAAGTCTGATTATGTGCCTCAAATGTGGGTGTATAGAGTGTGTATATTGATTCGTCCCACAGAAAGTATATCTTTTTTTTTTTTTTTGAAATGAGGGAGTGAGGTGGATGAAGGTGGCAAACAAGACAAACAATTCTATTGTAGGGTTTATGTACACACCTAAGTAGATTAGGTCTTGGTTATGAGTGTAACGAAATGAACTAGTGGGGGGGATTGTGGGGGACACTTACAGAGTACTCTACCCACACTTTACTTCGATCTACCGCACTTGGATCTCCATGCTATGGTACCTACGAGATAGTAGATCAAAGACAAGTAGGGTTAGTGCTATGTAAATGAAAAGAAATGCAATAAACAATAAAGTAAATTCCGTTGCCTCCCTGACAACGGCCCCAAAATGGTCGCACGTGTTTCGCATGTTAGAAATTGGGGCTACAAGTAACCCATCGTCGTAGTTGCAAAACAATGGTCGTCGCGTTAGAAATGGTCGTCATAGGTTCAAATAAATTTTATACCGAAACTCTAAGGGAGTCCTAGGTCGAACACAGGGAGGCGACGTTTACTTTAAGTGAAAACCGCGCTTCATTTTGTTTGTTTTTGGAAATTTAGGGTTTTGTTATTTTTTTTGTGTTTTTGTAAGAAGAAGACAAGCAAAATAAATCACAAGAGATATGGAACAAATATTTTATATATCATGAATGTAGATTACAATATTCTATAAAAGCATAAAAAGAGAGGGAGGTGAGAGGAAATCTCTCGAATCGGCTGTTCGGCGAGACGACGGTGCTTGGCAGAAGCTCGATCGAAGGAGGTGAGGAGCGGGATGACGAAGGTGAGATGCAGGAGGATGTCTGGTAGAGGAAAGCTTCAACGTAGCTCCGGAATGGAGGTGAGAAGGTGGAGCTGATCTGCTACAAGAATGGAGGTAGGAGGATGGCTCCAAGGCGACCTATGAAGGGGGATGGGAAGTTGGAGGGGTATTTGGTAGGGCAGAGGTTCGCTATACTAATAGGCGCCTTAGGAGCTTGAGAACAAGCTCTAACAGAGCATTGGTAGGCTTGCTAGAGCTTGGGAGTAGGTGGGAGTAGAGTATGTAGAGATGGCTTGGAAGGGAGGGGGTGTAAGTCCTTTTATAGTGGAGGAGAAGAAACAAAAATAGGTATGGGACCATTAGTGACATCTAGGCCATCGTTGGAAGCGTCCTTGTAGGCAGCTCATGCCTGCTCCACCCATAGTTGGCTTTGCTGGTGCGCAAAGAATTAGCGTCGGTTGTAAGCGTCGTTGTAGGTCAATTCATGTGTCGTTGGCACGTGTTGTCTCTGCCTTTGCCACACGTGCACGCTCACGCGCTGGCGCTGCATTGTGTGCATGCGCACCACACGCGTGCGTGCACCCGCGCTACTACGTGCGTGTGGTGGTGTGTGCGTGCGCTGGGTGGCTTGGGCTGCGCCACGTGGCACAATCTGGGCCGTCCATGTTCTTTTCGTTGTAAGGGCTGCTATAAAAGTCGGATTGAGTTGATTTTCACGCTGTTAGGCTGTGATCGTCGACCCAAATCCATCAGTGCAGTCAAATTTGTCATTTGAAGCTCCGAATTATGTCACCTAGTCCCTTGGCCGTTGATCTTCCTCGAACTATATATGATGCTACGGGACTCCGATCGAGGTGATTTTGGAGGCGTTGGACTCCGATCGTTGTCTTGATCAGATCCGTACGGTCGAATCGTCAATTTGAGGCTTTGAAATAAATATCCTTCTCTCCTGACCACAAAAAGGATGCAATTAACGCAAATTATATACAACTACTCTAAATGCAGAATGATGCATGCTATGAAATATTTATAACATGAAATGCAAATCTAAGCCTAGGAACATGCATGAATAGGCATTTTACCCTCAATAAATGTGTTTACATCATTAGGACCCTTTTTATAAGTGAGGAGAGGGCTCAATTTCAAATCCAGGTCTTTAGTGATAGCTAGAAGCATCACTAAAGGCCCCTGTAGCTGTCGTTGAAGGCATGCCCCATGCTCACTCCCTGCTGGCACGCGCCTCAAGCTCCTTGTCATGCGCATGTGCTGGCACTGATCTTGTGCACTGCTAGCACACACTGCCTCATGGACACGCTGCTATGCTGCTCCCCATGCATGCTGCTATGCTGCCGCATGCCTTATGCTATGCTGACCCGCGCATGCTCAATTGCTCATTTAGGGGGGAACGCAAGGATCTAAACCTGTGCCCCGCCCTTAGAGGCCAAAATGTTCACTATTACGCCAACTTGTTGGATTATCATGGAGAGCATTCCTTGCACATGCCTCTCCAAAGGTATGATAGAGGGAAGAGGCCATGGTTGCTAGGGGCATGAGGGATCGCCTGGATGGTGCCACGTGGCACTATCTGGGTCATCCATCTTCTTTCTATTGTAGAGGGTGCCACGGTCCTCAGATCGAGATGATTCCCACATTGCCAGATTGCGATTGTCACTGCAGATCCATCCATATGGTCGGATTTTTCATCTGAGGCCTGTAAAGATGTCACATTGCCCCCTGGCCGTTGATCTTTCTCTAGCTTGTTGTGGGAGCTACAGAGGTCGGATCGAAGTGATTTAGTATCCGTTAGACTCCATTTGTCAATTTGGATCCATCCGTATGGTCCGATCACTCATCTGAGACCTATTTCAAAATGATCTTGTGCTCATGGTCTTTAAACATTGATTCTAAGCGATTAAAATGTAAAGATCATGCAATATGCATGCAATGCTCCCAAGCCCATTATAATCTGACATTATCTCACAAGTACCTTTGAAATTGACTCTAATTGATGTTATTAACACTTGTAATTTTAGAGTCATCATACCCCCATGCCCACCCCTTGCTAGTCCCTATCAAGGTTTGATCTAAATGCTATTTACAACTAAATTATGAATTGTTTGCTTAGGTAGAAGTTGCTTGTCAACTGGAGGAAATTTCTACTAAGAACCTGACTCGATAAGACTCAATAGTGCCCAGGTTACTTGCCAAAATGCCGACCACTGGAGTCCTCGCCTTATTCTACATGTAAGCAAAGTATATATATATATATTTTTTCTTTGCATCTTTTCTAATTTTTTTGGATTTTTAGAGTTAAGGATTTCGGGATAACTTTTTATGGCTACTTAACCCACCCAAAACTTGAAAAGGACTCTTAGTACTAAACATCTTATATGAAAGTGATAGACTCACTCAACGGCAATTTAAATGGACTTAGGATTTCTACGCCCCTAGGTGACCTAAAAATTATGCTTTAGGGTTTATCTTTCCGATTGGTAGCTTTCTCCCTACCTTTTATATCTTTTATGGGGTCAACACAAGGGTGGATCCAATGTATATCTCCCTGATTTTATTCTACTTCCCCGCTTCTTTCCAAAGTGTTATTGGAATTTTTGTGCATTTCCTAAGTTGGGTGTTGGACAACCGACCGATGAGCTATTACCACCGGCCACTTGCTAGCCATACTCATGCAGTGAAGTGTGGCTTTATTATTTTTTCTTTATTTTCTCCTTTTTCTTTTTTTTCTTTATCTTTTTTGGTATCATCATTTTTATTTTCTTTTTTTTTTCTTTTTTCGAGTAGGTGGCTTCCCTGATCTAAGATTTACCTAAAGGCACTAAAAGAGACTGGTCCAGTGGCTAGGCTCTAGACAACCGATCGATGAACTAGTACCACCGACCACTTGCCAGCCATACCACCCTAGAAGGTTCATTAGCTATCCAATTTCCATTGGAATCACCGATGAGTGAGTCAGTGCAAAAATGTGTGTAGATGCAAAATCTCCCCAAATCAGAAGGCAGGTTGATAAGTCATATACTTATCACCTACTTTATTGATCAGATTAAAATAAATTATAGTGGTGGGGACTCGAGACCAAGTCCACATTTTAGTGGACACCCAGACTGATTAAATCCGAAGACCTGAAGAGCCTAAGCGGTTAGGTCCCTAACATATTATTTTCTAAAGTCGACAAGCTTCTAATACCTATGTTTTCTTTTCCTAATTTTAATTTTTTTTTAACAAAAAGAATTAAAATTAGTTCAAACTGACAATTTGTACTCAGATCCTGAGAATTACCACTACCCATGCCTAAGTTGGACAATGTCCTCATTGGAAAAATAAATGTATGCAAGGGAGTAGGGAAAGAAATCACCTGAGTTGTAATCGCGAATCTGGTCAACTTGAAACCTTTGGGTTACCTCCCAGGAAGCTCTGAGTTTAGTGCCTTCAACTGGGCAAGATGCACAAGCAAGATTGGTTTGGGTCAAGGAGGTGAAAACAAAATCAGCCAGACCTAGAGTCTGAAGTCCGCAGATGCAAACTAGGTTGTGGTGGAGTCCCATCCCTAAAGGATGAAAACTCTACAAATGGTTTACCAAGCATGCACGTGTCTGTTTCACTTAGTCTATGGGCATGCAGAGAAATTGATTTGGACGAGCACAACCCGAATCTAAAATGTCAGACACTAAAAATGTAGGTTTTGTAATCAGCATGTGTCCCTTTATAGTTGTAATCCCCCAAATGTATATCAATTCCAATGCATTCAGGTTGTGGGATTTCAAATTTGATAGAGCACGTAACAAAATCAAGAGTTTCAGAATAGGCCCTAAGCATAAGGTCGCTCTCTAAAGAAAAATCCATCCCTTCTTCAACCAGGGTGTCATTGCTCATACTGTCCAATTCCTTGAACCCTAGAATATTATCTTCACCTTTTTTTAATCAGCCTCCACTTCCAAGGTTGTAGTAGAGGTAGGGCCAATTTCATCATCCAACTCAGACTCAGATTCATTCCTTTGGCCCTCCTCTAAACTTGTGATAGGAGTTCCAAAAGATTCAAATGCAATTCTTTCGTAATTCCATTCCCCATCTTCAATTCTGGATGTCCCTTTCACCAAATCCTTTTCCTCAAGGAGATTGGATTTGGATTCACAGACATCAACCCTTAAGTTCTCAATTTTCTCTTGATTTTTGCCCTCAACCTTCCCCAAGGAATCCTTAAGGACATTTTCTAATGAGTTGTCCAACAATGGAGGCAAATCAATGGTGGACTGAACCAATTTTGGGCAACTAGGTGTAGTCCAATTGACCATTACGGGGCCTTGCTTCCTGGATTCAGTAAGAGGGGTTGATTTCAACAGTTTTCTTTGGCCCTCTTCCTCCAATTGTTGGAACATACCCATCATGGCGTGCTGCCCTTTAATCAATTCTTGATTCTGTCTTTGTAACTCCAACTGAAGGATATCAAGAACTGATCAGGTGTCATTAGGTTTCCCTTGGATTTGCTCCTTAGTATTTAAATCAAAGTTGGGAGGGTATGGTTGAGGGTGTGTGCTAGAGTCCGTACTAAGGTTTAAGTTCTTAGGCGAGTCCTCTATTCTATCATTTTCAGGGTCTAATTCTTCAAGAGGAACCATTTTCTATTTTGTCCTACTCCTGAATAATTGAGGTTCTAAGTCCTCCTCCCAGTTGGATTCTTCATCAAGGGTCCAAATCAAAGTTTGATCATTCTTGATTTGCTTAGGTTTATGATCATCCTTTGATTTCTACTTTTCTAGAATCCCTTCCAATCCATAGGTCAAGTAGGAAAGATTCTTGAATTCGGATGACCTATCGTTGCTAGGATCCTAGAAAGGGTGGGAGCCTTAGTGTTCTTTTAGAGTGTAGGTCCCATCAAATTGGTTAGTGGGTGGGTGGAACCTAAAAGAAAAGTCATCATAAGGAGAATCAAGATATGGATCCCCAAGGTTTGGATCATACCCCTAGGTGGGTGGGTTGTAAGTATCCCAATTGGAGGTTGATGCAGTATGGTTAAAATTGGGACAGTTGGGACAAGAGGGGTATTCTGGGTACTCAGGTCCTGGACTAAGCCCCCAACTAGGTGGTTGGTTACCCCAAGTAAACCATTGATATGATCAACTTGGGTTAGAAAACAAATCATGTTGGGGATAGTTTGGGTAGGATGGATAAGCATTAAAATCCATGGGTTGGAAGAAGTAGAGGGATGAGCAAAATAAGTGTGCACAATCAAACATGCAAAACTAGGCCCTATAGTGGAGACCTAGGTGACCAAGAGCTCTGAAGAAAGTGATCAAATTTGCAGGCACTTAAACCTCTTTTCGCAAAGTTAATCTAGCCAGGTTGATTACGAGGGGCTTGAAAGGAAGGTACTTCCTTTCACTCGCACCGCCGATTCCTTTGTACCCCACAACCGCGGTCGTTTGATACTTCCCCACAGCTTAGACATCGGATTCCATAATGGGAATTAAGGCCAAGTACTTACAAACCCAATTTCACTTCTAGGACTTAGATTGGTCCTATCTGGGTCATGTCTATGCACAATTGGGTGTAAGGACCCAATGCCAAAACAAGTGTTCTTTATCAAGAAAGATTTAGATGTGTAGTTTTTAAAATTCGAACCTTGCTTTAATGGATTTTAAAATTCCACTTGTTTACGCATTCAAACAAGGCACAAATGTATAGTCACATGGTTGGTGAAGATTGATTTTCTTTAAGGCCCTTTGTGTGACTATAAAATCAAAAGCTCCCTAGTGTGGAAAATCCTAGGGTATGCAACTTCTATTCAATGAATCATTTTTTTAAGGTTTTGTCAAGGGTCTAATCAAAATAAGAAATGACCCTATCATGACCAAAATCGAATGCACTTTCCAACAAAAGTAATTTCAAAATTTTTCAAGGACAATAGACCACCCAAATTCACATTTTTCCAAGAGGGGGTCAATGTATCCAGATCCTCTAGATCAGTGCACAAGTTTAATATCTTGATCGGAACACACACTAATTAATCTCAAATGCAAAAGTGTTCTTCAGATGAAGTGTAGAGAATTTCAAGATCTTTCTAGTGAAGGGGAGTTCGCCTACTAGAAGGGGCACCTCTAATATTTTTCTCAAAATTTTTAGAGGTGTTTAGTGTCCTTAAATCATGTCCTCAACCCAAGTCCAAAAATTGATTTTTTCAAAGTTAATGGGTTGAAGACATAATGGTGGTGTTTTTCTTCAACAAACAAATGAGAGGGATTTTTTTTAACACACCACCATTTTTCTTGGTCCCAAAGATGAGAAGCTACCTTTGGATCGTAGGAAGTCAAGATCAAGCCTTCGTGTCGATGGCAGTCATCTTCTTGTGCTTCCTTTGATCCAACCCGACTCATTCTCCTCCCATTGCCAATGCACGAGGTCCTTGCAACCATACGAAGAGAGAAGAGCAAGTTAGATAACACACATATAGATAATGACCAAGAAGATGAAAATGAATAAGAAATCAATTGCCTCTCTAGTAATAGAGCCAAAAATTGATGTTTGTTGGACACGTTTGTGTAAAACCGTTCATTGTAGTGCACTTATGATGTCAATTTTAAATAAAGAATTGGAGGTGAGTCTAAGTGTCGAACATAGGAAGGAAATAATTAGATCAACTACTTGCTTTCATGTCACATAAATATGTCATTTGTTCACTTGAAAATCAATTTGAAAAAGAAAGAGAGAGAGAGAGAAAAGGGTTAGAGAACCATGCTCAAGAAATCATAAGATCAATGCATCAACAATCTCTTAGCAAATGTGTAATCAACATAATGTAGATGAATGTTTAACAAAATAGATGAACTACACTATAAAATGAAATAAAAATAAGAACAAGGATGAAAAATGCATCGAGGCAGCCACGGCGATGGAGGGGCTTCTGTTGGTGGCTCGATGGCTTCGGGACCTTGCTTAGAGCTCTAGAAGGTGGTGGTATCTCTTGGGGGAAAGCTTGGTGCAAATGAGAGGGGTAGGACTCATTTTATAAGTAGGGAGAGGGCTCAAATTCAAATCTGGGCCTTTAATGACAACTACAAGTGTCATTAAAGGCCCCTACGTTGCCGTTGAAGGCACGCCCCACGCTCACGCCCCGCTGGCGTGCGCCTCACACTCCTTTTCACATGTGTGTGCTGGCACTGAGCTAATGCTGCACACCTTGCTACCGCATGTGTGTTGCTGCTCGTGCATGTTGCTACGCTACTCCCCATGCACGCTACTACGCTGCCACATGCCTTGTGCTGTGCTAACCTACGCACGCTTAACTACTCAATTGGGGGGGCGTGGGGATTTGAACCCGTGCCCCTCCCTTGGAGGCCAAACTGTTCACCATTACGCCAAGTTGTTGGATTGTCATGGAGAGCATTCCACGCACACACCACTCCAGCCATTAGATGAAGGATGAACTATTGGAACCTTGTTCCACATCTTGTTTTGGTGTTAAGAAAATTATTATGGATTAATGTTTGCAATTGAGTTCTTTCAAATTTAGGTGAAGATCAAGACAAATAGGAAATGATGGAGGCTTGATGAAAAGGAGAAGATCATGATACGAGGAAGGCAAGATGACAAGAAAGAATCAAGGAGGAGAAGATCATCTTCAACCTTTAGTGTTTCCAGTTTAGATTTTTTATTTATAGCTTGTATATGCCTCTTAACAAAGGAATATAACTTAGATCATAAAAATAATTAGAGATAAATCAGGATTAATATTGCGATCATTTTCAAAGAACGTAATTGATTAAATCACTTAAAAAAGGTACTTGTTAGCCCACAAGTACCAATACTAAAGTTTAGTACCAGAACATGTGAGTTACATGTTTGGGTTTTGTCAAGAAACAAACCTGTACCCTGCGAGTACCGGTACTCATGATCAATACCAGTACTGGAGGTAACGAGTACCGGTACTAATGATTAGTACCGGTACAATTAGGTTATTGATTTGTGTTAAGAGTTTGAAACCCAAATCTGGAAGCAATGAGTACCGGTACCCATACTTTAGTACCAGTACCAGGTAACTGTTGGCTTAAAACTAAACGGTTAGAAAATTAATTTTGGCTATATGAATATTGGGATTTAAACCCCAACGTCTAATAGATGAATCCTTAACATCCTAAACTCTATAAAATGACCTTAGGACTCTTTGTTGGCACACAAGATGTTTAAGAGAAATAGAGAAGAAACATTCTAGAGCTATATTTCATATTCTCAATATTTTGAAGAAGGAATAGTTTGCTGTTATCAATTTCTCTACGCTTTTGCAAACACTTTGACGTGATTTCTTCATGCATTGTCAAGGCATTCATGCTCATTCTAGGCTCTCAAATCGGTAACATTATATTTACATTTGTTGAGAGGCTTAGGAACTTAGTTGTAAGATCTTTCTTTCTTACACCTGTATTTCATTTGTTCTTGAGCATTTGCTCATTGGGTTGTAACAAACCCATTTTTGTACTTGGGTTGAGGTAACCCGTTAATTACCTCAGTTTAGTAAATTGATTCTCTCAGGGTTGAGAGAATCGGGTTAAAAACCCTAAGCTGGGAGGCTTAGGTAGTGGAGTACCCAAGGGAGGGGAACCACTATACATATTGTGCCTATTTCTGTGGTTTGATTGATTGTGCAAATTGTCTTGTTATTACTGATTTTGTGTTTGAGTTTTTTGTGCGCATAGCCATATATTCCATATTTTAGATCCTATAAGTGGTATCAGAGCCCGGTTGCAAGAAGACGTAACAACTCGACTGGCGATGGCATCATTCTCAAGGCTTACCGAAAGACAGTCTTCTACTCATCCTCCCTATTTCGATGGGATGGATTATGGGTATTGGAAGAGGAGGATGCAAGTCTTCCTCAAAGCCATGGATGAAGATTCGTGGACTCTCATTCAAGAGAGGTACATGGATCCGGAACTGCTGGAAGGAGTTGAATGGACAGCTGAGCAAAAGAAAAAGATTGCGGGAAACGCGAAGGTGATGAACGCACTCCATTGTGCGTTATCAAGGGAAGAGTTCAACTGGATCTCTGCATGCGAGTCTTCCTACAAGATTTGGAATACTTTGCAAATCACCTATGAAGGTATGAGCAAGTTAAAAGAAACACGTATTTCTATTTTAACAGAAAATTATGAGTGTTTCAGGATGGAAAAAGGAGAAACAATCAAGGACATGTACACAAGGTTTGGAGAGATCGTGAATCCAATGAAAAATCTAGGAGTCAAGCTGAAAGAGGAGCAGCTTATAAGAAAGGTCTTGAGATCACTTACAAGTGATTGGTCTCCAAAGACCACAGCCATCCAAGAGGCAAAGGATCTATCCGCTCTCCCCTTGGATGATCTAATTGGAAGCCTCATGGCATATGAAGTCCAATTGGAGAATATCAAGAAGAACGAGGAGAAGGTGACAAGCAAGAAGAAAATCATTGCTTTTAGAGCAATCAAGGAGGACTCAGACTCAACAACATCAGAATCCAAAGACGAGGAGATGGAAATACTCACTAGGAAATTCCAGAAATTCCTTAAGAAACAAGGTAAGCAAGTAAATAAAATTTCTTCTAATATTATTTATTATGAGTGCAAAAAGAAGGGCCACTTGCAAAAGGATTGCTCCTTAAACAAGAAGGACAATAGGAATGAAACAAAGGAGCTCAAAAAGAAGAAGAATAAAGCATTTAAAGTGACATGGGATGATAGCAACTCTAACATGGACACTAACTTTAGTGAATCGGATGAAGATGAGGTCGCACACCTTTATCTTGTTGCAACTTTAGAAGACATACAAGAAGAGGTAAACCCTGATTTTTCTTTGAAGAATTATTAGAAGCTTATGAAGAACTATATCATAAAGCTAGGTTATTTAAAAAGGAAAATAAGGTTTCAAAAAATAATTATCAAACATTAGAAATAGATAAATCATGTTTCGAAATAGAATTAGAAATGTCAAAAGAACCTAATAATCAGCTGCATGCAAAGATATTAGAACTAGAAGATATTTATGAGCACTTTGAAGGTACTTTAAATAATCTCAAAACAACAACTAGGTTAAATACTGAATTTTGTGAAGCTATAAAATCAAAATTTCAGAATAAAAAGAATGCACATACTAAATCACATGCACCTAAGCATGCATGGATGTATCAAAAGGCAAAAAATCCCAAGAATTATAGATCTAACACTAAAAAGTTCTATAAATCTCAGGATTTGAAAGGTACTAACTCTAAAGGACCCACAAGAAAATGGGTACCTAGAAAAGATATTTGTTTTGCAGGAGTAGATCAAAGTAATCAATGGGTGTTCAACGCACATAACGAAACACTTCAACCTTTCTATAGGTTGAATGAAGACCAGGAATGTTGGACAAGAGATGCCTGGTATCCACAAGCTCCATTTTATTATTGGTAAATTTTATGATATGATATTTCTTCATTTTTTTTTGTGATTCACAAAAAGGGGGAGAAAGATAGAGGGCAAATAGTAATATTTTTTGGGGGAGCATATATTGAGTGGAGGATTTAATTAAAAGTTTTTTTGCTTCATATAAGATAGTTAAAAATTATTTTTATTCTTATAATTATCTATTTGTAAGATAGCTTTGTCAACACCAAAAAGGGGGAGATTGTTGGAACCTTGTTCCACATCTTATTTTGGTGTTAACAAAATTATTATGGAGTAATGTTTGCAATTGAGTTCTTTCAGATTTAGATCAAGATCAAGGTAAACAGGAAATGATGGAGGCTTGATGAAAAGGAGAGGATCATGATAAGAAGAAGGCAAGATGACAAGGAAGAATCAAGGAGGAGAAGATCATCTTCGACCTTTAGTGTTTCTAGTTTAGATTTTTTGTTTACAGATTGTATATGCCTCTTAACAAAGGAATATAACTTAGATCGTAAAAATAGTTAGAGATAAATTAGGATTAATATTGTGATCATTTTCAAACAACGTAATTGATTAAGAGTCAAGAAACAAACCTATACCCTGCAAGTACCGATACTCATGATCAGTACCGGTACTAGAGGTAACGAGTACCGGTACTAATGATCAGTACCGATACAAGTGGGTTATAGATTTGTGTTAAGAGTTTGAAACCCAAATCTGGAAGCAATGAGTACCGGTACCCAAACTTTAGTACCAGTACCAGGTAGCTGTTGGCTCAAAACTAAACGGCTAGAAAAGTAATTTTGGCTATATGAACATTGGGATTTAAACCCCAACGTCTAATAGATGAATCCTTAACGTCCTAAACTCTATAAAATGACCTTAGGACTCTTTGTTGGCACACAAGATGTATAAGAGAAATAGAGAAGAAAAATTCTAGAGCTATATTTCATATTCTCGCAATATTTTGAAGAAGGAATAGTTTGCTGCTATCAATTTCTCTACGCTTTTGTAAACACTTCGACGTGATTTCTTCACGCATTGTCAAGGAATTCATGCTCATTCTAGGCTCTCAAATCAGTAACATTATATTTACATTTCTTGAGAGGGTTAGGAACTTAGTTGTAAGATCTTTCTTTCTTACACCTGTATTTCATTTGTTTTTGAGCATTTGCTCATTGGGTTGTAACAAACCCATTTTTGTACTTGGGTTGAGGTAACCCGTTAATTACCTCGGTTTAGTAAATTGATTCTCTCGGGGTTGAGAGAATCGGGTTAAAAATCCTAAGTTGGGAGGCTTAGGTAGTGGAGTACCCAAGGGAGGGGAACCACTATACATATTGTGCCTATTTTTGTGGTTTGATTGATTGTACAAATTGTCTTGTTATTACTGATTTTGTGTTTAGGTTTTTTGTGCACATAGCCATATATTCCATATTTTAGATCCTACATGAACGACTGAGATGGAGCGTGAGGTGTGATGGAGGGAAGAGGCCATGGCTATTGGGGGCATGAGAGGTGGCCTGGATGGTGCCACGTAGCGCTATCTGGGTCGTCCATCATTCTATTGTAGAGGGTGCCGCAACACTCAAATCAAGATGTTTCCTTTATTGCTGGACTGTGATCATTGCTCTAGATCCATCTGTACGATCAGATTTTTCATTCGATGCCCATAAGGATGTCGCATTGCCCCCTAGCCATTGATCTTTCTTGGGCTTGTTGTTGTAGCTACGGAGGTCAAATTGAAGTGATTTAGAGTTCGTTGGACTCTGTTAGTCAATTCGGATCCATCCATATAGTCTGATCACTCATTTGAGGCCTATTTCAAAATGGACTTGTGTACATGGTCATTAAACATTGATTCTAAGTGATTACAATGTAAAGATCATGCAATATGCATGCAATGCTCCCAAGCCCATTATAATCTGACATTATCGCACAAGTACCCTTGAAATTGACTTTAATTGATGTTATTAACACTTGTAATTGTAGAGTCATCAATTAAGGTTTTCACTTAATAGCCCATCCTTGAAGATTTGTTCACAACATTACTTGTTACATGTAACCAGTTTCTGGAGAAATTTCAGTAGCATCTCCTTGCACTTCTCTAGTATACCCCACAAGACTAACCTTAACTACATTCCCAATAACTCCCATTTAAGGGTGCATTAGGAACACAGATAAGATCAGTTGGTATACTGGAGAAGTGTGAAAAGATACTACTGAAATTCCTCCAGGCATCGGTTCCATGTAACAAGTAACCCTAACTTGTGATCAAATCTTCAATGACCCCCCTTTGTCCAAAACTTCTCTGGACAAAGGACAACGATTCTTATGGCAATGTATAAAGACAAAGCTTTGTGAATGTAAGTGAGGTATACAAATACTTTGCATTGTCTGTATAACATGATCATAAGTGTCGACAGGAAAATATTTTGACATGATTATCCCCTCCTAAAACCAGTAACCTAGGGGTTAGAATGCCTATTGTTTGGCCTCAAGTGCATCTAGGTTTGTACAAGTGTGTGTATTTATAAATTCATTAAAATAATAAAATTTACAATAAAAAAAATTAGCTATATATATGAAATAAAAATAGATTCTTCCTCCCTTTCCCTCCTCTCCCTTCTCTCCTACCTCCCTGCCTTACCACTTCTTTTCTACTCTCTTTATCTCTTCTCCCTACCCTTTCTCTCATCCTTCCCTTCCTTTATATTCTTCTTTATGTATCTCTCTTCTTCTTCTTCCTCTCCAATCTAATTATTTATCCTCTCTTTCCCTCTCTTCTCCCTATCCTTCCTCTCCTCCTTCCCTTCATTTACTCATATTCTTCTTTATTAATCCCTTTCCCTCTTCTTCCTCTCCTACTCCATCTCATTTCACTTTCCCTCTCTTCTCTCATTACTTCTTCCTAACTTCTTAAATTCATAAAAATTTCCACACAATTTTCCCAATAATATAAGCTTCTAGACATAATAAATTAACACAGAAATATAACCAAATAAGCATTCAGAAGAAAGTAGGTACACCCCATAATCAATCAAACAAATTCAAGTTACTAAATCAAGTGGGCACACCCCACATTCATAAAAATAATTCATTCACAAATCATAAATTAATCAAGTAGGTACACCACACATTCATTTACAAATTAATTAAGATAGCTTAATTTGATACCTCAATAAAGCGTGTGCATCGAAGAGAAGGTGTCTAATGACGTGAGATACCTAAGTCAAATTACAAAAGTTTATAAGCAAAAAAATTTTAAAAAATTACATAAATTGAAACACATTTTACATTTAAATAATGCACTATATATTTTTATTAACCTAAAATTTTAATATTTGCAATGGGAAGATGAGGGGGAGGGGCAAGGGTTAGCTGGGAGGAGGAGGAGGGGGGTAGCGAAGGGGGGGTCGACTGAAAGGAGGAGTAGGGGGTGGGGTGTGGGGAGGGGCAGATGCTGGTGGCAGGGGGGGCGTTGGCTGGGAGGAGGATGGGGAGGGGGGTCGACTGAAGGAGGAGGTGGGAGGGGGCGGTCGGTTGGGAGGATGAGGGGGAGGGGGCTCGGTTGGAGGAGGTATGAGGGGGCAGAGATGGCAGGGGGAGGAGGAGATGGCGAGGCAAAGGAGGAGGACGGAGGGGGCAGCCAGAGGAGGAGGAAATGGCATAGGAGGGGGCTGATGGGGTCGAAGGTAGAGACTGTGTGCATGCAGGAGGTGGACGACGAGGAGAGGGGGCTAAAGGAGGAGGAGATGGCGTGGGAGGGGGTAGATGGGACCGAGGGTGGTGGCTGCATGTGTGGAAGAGGAGGGCAACGGCTGCAAGTGTGGAGGATAAGGACGACGAAGGGAGGGGGTAGGAGGAGGAGGACGGCCATGGGAGGAGGAGGGGTGCTTACCGATGAAGAGGGGGCGATGCGAGCGGAGGAGGTTCGACTAGCCTCAAGGAAGAAGAAAGGGAAAGGAAGGGGAGGGTTTGCGAGATCGATTGTTGTGGGTTAATATTACACATTTAACGATGATTTTCTATAAAACCATCATTTAATGTTGCGTTAGGGTGCCACTTCTCACGCCAAAAGAAAATTCACGAAATATATATATGACAGTTTGTCTAAAACTATCATTTTAGTGATTTATACTACGATTTAAAAATCGTCATGTATATTATTCCCTATATACAACAGTTATATTAACTGTCATTTATAACATGTCGTGAGACATGATGAGTTTAATGAAAACCTTCATCTATATCATCAATAAGACGGTTAAAAAAATCTTTCTTATGTATTCTACTATAGAAGATGGCTTTAACAAAAACTGTCGCTATAAAAGAATCGTGAAAGCCCATTTTTCTTGTAGTGTATGGTGATAAGGTGAGAAGGACGTCAATTTTGTTTTCTCTTCCTCCTTGTGCACGAAGGACGACTTGCCCTATAATGAAGGAGCTACATTTGATCCCCTAAAGGCTTCTTCCTCCAAGGGGGGTTACAACTTGAGGAATCATGGAACAATTAAAAACTCAAGGCTGGATCTTTATCAAGTTGCCAAATTATTGAAGGTGAAGCAAACTACCTCAATGAAGAAGGGTCCCAATGCATCATCAAAATGAGGATCCTCTCGTGGAACACGCGTGGGCTACATTATAAGGGGAGACGTGTGTCATTATCCTGCTACTTGTGAGAATTGAGGATTGATTGCACTCTCCCATGGGAAACCCATTTGATCAAGAAGGAGAGCATTTATGGCAATCTTTGAAATTAGATGGGGAGGCAGACATCACGTGTGTCCATGCAAATGGTAGGGCCAATGGTCTATGTATTTGGTAAAGGTTATAGGCTTTCAAACTTGTGGATGTGAATATTGGAACATATGTGATTACCTCAAATTATATAGGATCTCAGATGGGAATTCTATCTTTATTTAGTGTGTCTATGGGTGTGCTTGGCTCCTAGAGGATAAGATCTGTGGGGGCAGATGCGACAGCTGCAAATTTCGTTGATGATGGTTTATGGGTGTTGGGTGGTGACTTCAACACCACGTTATCAGTAGATGATAGACCCGATGATAGGGTTGACTCCTTGACTTTTGGGTTCTAGTCAGTGGTAGCAGAATTGGAGTTGGTTGACTTGCCACATTATTAGTAGATGATAGACCTAATGATAGGATTGACTCCTTGACTTTTGGGTTCTAGTCAGTGGTAGCAGAATTGGAGTTGGTTGACTTGCCAACTTCAGGGGTTGCCTACGCGTGGAGAAGCGAAAATAGCCAAATGTATTGCCTTGATCAATACATATGCAATCTTGATTGTTTAATTTCTTTCCAACTGGCTTTTTTCCTGGCTGAAGGATATCCTTTCTCCAATCATACCCCAATTGTTTAGGACAATGGTGATGGTGGCTCGAATGGCTCCTCCTTTAAAGTCCAAAAGTCTTGGTTAAATGAGCCTAGCTTTGAGGATATGATTGCATCATGGTGGACAGCAAATAAGGAGGTGGGTTTGGCCACTCAAGGCCTTGATATCAAACTAAAAGGGCTAAGGTTTCTACTCTTGGAATACAATAAGAATCTTGCCTCTCTCAAATCCCAAACGAGAGTGGCTGCCATTGAAGTGGTAAAACTTTCGAATGCTAAAGAAACTAGCCCACTAGATGATGACAAGAAACAATGAAAGGACCTTTAGGCTATCATAGCTAAAGAAGATCTCCAGAAGGAGATAGATTGGATAGAAAAATCACAACAGTTGTGGTTAGGGGAAGGACACGCAAACACAAAATTTTTCCATGTTGCCGCTAGTGCAAGAAGATTCAACATGATCTCTTCCTTAAGAATCAAGGACATGGAAATCACAACACCTCATGATATTCGTTGTGTGGTCAGCAATCACTTCTTTAATGTTACAAGGGTAAACCAATGTGGTAGTTGGTGCATTTCTTCATCAAACATGTCCAAGATTAGTGAGGATGAAGCCTCTTCTCTTATTCAACCTATTGAGTTACATGAAGTTGCTTCTACATTGAAAGAATTGAAGTTGGAGGGATCTCCTGGGCCAGATGGGCTTCAAATCCTCTTCTATAAAGAGTTTTGGTCAATTGTCAAAGAAGATGTCATGAAGGTTGTCGAGGAGTTTCAATTGTAAATTGATGGTAACACCATCATGGGCCTTAACTAGCCACAATTAATCAGATTCAAGTGGTAAAAGCTCGTACTTAATCATCTGAGGGTCACAACTCTGCAATATTCTAATTTGAGGAGAAAATAAAGAAACAGGGTTAATTCTGCAATTTTAACAACACATCACAAACACAGATTAACCACGGGGTCACTCAGGGGTTAATTAAAGGTCAATTGAGCATAAAAGTCTAAAAAGTGGGATTACATTGACTAAAATAGGTTTCACGCATTTCAAGGGAGAAATCAATACTTAGAAACCCTAATTATCAAACCCACTTAAATTGAAGAGGTTATGATTAGGATAAAATTAATCTAAACCTCCAAAAATTCATATAAAAATATTTTAAGAGGTTTGGTACCTTTATTTTAATCATCTGAATCCATTTTAACCTAGAACAAAGTTTCATACAAGAATTTGACCTGATTTTGGGCTTCTCAACAATTTACCTAGATAAACTGATGTAAACACATTTATTAAGGGTAAAATGCCTATTCATGCATGTTCCTAGGCTTAGATTTACATTTCATGTTATAAATATTGCATAGCTTGCATCATTCTACATTTAGGTTAATTGCGTCCTTTTTGTGGTTAGGAGATGGATATTTATGTCGGAGCCTCGGATTGATGATCTGACCGTATGGATCTGATCAAGACGACGATTGGAGTCCAACGCCTCTGAAATTGCCTCGATCAGAGTTCCATAGCATCATATGCAGTCCGAGGAAGATCAACAGCCAAGGGATTAGGAGACATAATTTGGAGCTTCAAAAGATAAATCTGACCACGCGGATGGATTCGGGTCGACGATCGCAACCTAACGGCACTCAAATCGACTCAATCCGACCTATGTAGCAACCCCTACAATAAGAAGAAGATGGACAGCCCAGACTACGCCACGTGGCGCAGCCCAGGCCGCCAACACACGCATGCAGCACCGCACGCGCGCAACGGCACGGGTGCACATTTGGGCATGCAGGTGCGCCAGTGCATGGGCACGTGCATGCACGTGGCAAGGCAGGAGCAGCGCCAGCAGTGTGAGGTGGACTACAACAATGCATGAGCTGGACTTACAGCAATGCTTACAGTCGTCGGTAATTCATCGCATGCCAGCAAAGCCAGCTATGGGCGCCAGTGGGCATGAGCTACCTACAGCGACGTTTCCAGTGACGGCATGGATGTCACTAATGGTCCCATACCGATTTTTGCCTCTTCTCCACCACTATAAAAGGACCTACACCCCCTCCCTTCCAAGCCATCTCTACCTACTCTACTCCCACCTACTCCCAAGCTCTAGCAAGCCTACCAACGCTCCATTAGAGCTTGTTCTCAAGCTCCCAAGGTGCCTATTAGTGTAGTGAACCTCTGCCCCACCAAATACTCCTCCAACTTCCCATCTCCCTTCATAGGTCACCTTGGAGCCGTCCTCTCACCCCCATTCCGGTAGCAGATCAACTCCGTCTTCTCTCCTCCATTCCGGAGCTACGCTGAAGCTTTCCTCAACCCGACGTCCTCCAGCATCTCACCTCCGTCGTCCCACTCCTCACCTCCTTCGTCCAAGCTTTCGCCAGGAGCCGTCGTTTCGCCGAACAGCCGATTCGGGAGATTTTCTCTCACCTCCCTCTCTTTATATGCTTTCATAGTTTCTTGTAATTGACATTAGAAGTAATATATATCAGATTTGTTCCAGATCACTATCTTGTGATACGTTTGCTTGATTTCTTTTATTTCAAAAATACAAAAAAAATCAAAACCCTAAAATACCAAAAAGAAACGAAACGAGGCATGATTTTCAACTAAAGTAAACATCGCCTCCCTCTGTTCGACCAGGGACTCCCTTGGAGTTTCGGTATAAATTTTATCTGATCGACGTGTTTTGCAACTACGACGATGGGTTACTTGTAACCCCGATTCAAACATGCGAAACAACCCCGACCACAAACGTTGTCAAAACTCAAGTCCAAGTTAACCATTAGATTGCTTGGGTCTAAATTAGATTAATTCCAAAATTTGGGCCCAATCAGAGTTCATCTTGACCTAGTTTGCAATTCAGTCCCTAAAATCTCTATTTCTCACATTCAAGCCCCTAAGTTTCAAGTTTCTTGCAGTTGGCCCCCTACCATTCCCATCTTCCTTACATTTGGGTCCTTACCACCATTGTTGTTGTGAAAGCACCACAACCAAGATTTGAGGGAGGATTTCTCCCTTAGATCATATCCAAGTCCCTCCAAAATTTGAAGGATTGATCTAAAAGTGATTCACGATCGATTGAGCCACTTCAGGAATCCTAAATCAACCCCAAGAGCTCAGGAGAGCTCAAGAAAAATTTGAGAATTTTTCCCTTAAAACCTTGGAAAATCAATCCTATTCCTTGATTTAAAGCTCACATTTGAGCTCTATAAATAGTCCACATGCTCCTCAGCCAAGAACAAGTCGAAAAACACCTCTCTTCCTCCTTTGGCGACCTCCTCCGTCTTCCTTTTCTAGCCAATCAACCATTGTTTGAAATGGAAGATCTACACAAAAAGGAATTGAGTTTTGAAAAACCCTTCGTCGTAGTATGATTTGCGAAGAAATCCGTCAACAGATAAATTTACCGAAACCTAAAAGAATTCCAAGTCAAACACGGGGAGGCTACGTCGATCTAAAATCTGTGATTATATTCTTTTGGCATTTTTGTTTTGAAAGCAAGATAATCACAATGAAATTGAAATTAACACTAAGAGAGAGAGAGAAAGAGAAAGAGAGAGAACAATCACTTTGTATCTGAATACAATTTTTACAACTAGAAAGCAAGAAATGATTACAGCTAGAAAGTGGGAAATTCTATTCTAGAAAGTGATAAAGAAGGGAGGGAGATGTTACCCACCTCGATGGTTGCATGGAGGACAGCCAGATGGGGTGATGCCTAGAAGACAGAGGACAAAGATGGAAGAAGAACGGACGGGAAGAACCAGGGGGAAGGCAGGGCATCATTCTCGTCACGAGATCCACTTCCGAAATGGGGGAGAGAAAACTTTGATTTTGACTCTAGAGGAGCATCCCAGGTTTGGGACAAGCTTCTTTAGAGCTTTGGAGAGGGAGAGAGGTGAAGGAATTGATGAAGAAAGTGTGGGGGTCGTAGGTCTATATATAGGTGTAGATTAGAGGGGGAAAAAAGGTCATTTGTCATCAAAACATTAATATCATGTCATTAGTGACAAATTTATCCATCACTAAAGGCCTGAACGTGAGCAACGTGTGCACCTCCCACGCGCACCTCTTCTTCTCTCTACAAACGGCTCATGCACGTTCTCTCGATTTTAGTCGTCTAATCAAGAGATTGAAGGGCTTAAATGCCATCGTGCCCATGCCTTCAGCGAGTATGATCGCACGTTCAAAAGTGCGTGCGGTGCTTTCTTTCAGCCTTTGAGCACATGACATGGATGGATCAGAGTCGTCTACACGAGATCGGGCGGATCTGATTGAAATTGGATTCGCACTCAAGAGAAGCAGCGTTGGGATTTGATCTTGCATCCTAAGGCAAACGAATGCCTTATCCACTGTGCTGTGCACATGGATTGGCGAGGAGACCGCCTGTGCACCACGTGATTTTGACCATTGGGTCTCGATCCAATGATCAAGAATGCATTCTCTTTAACTTCAAATGGTGAGGGTGTCGGTCTGAGATCCAATGATTGAGAGGCATTGATCAACACATGAAGAGGTGATGCACGTGTCTTGGGCTGGATTGGATGGCTGAGATGGCTCCACATGGCACCATCTTGGCTGTCCATCTTCTGTGACTTGTAGAAGGTGCCACGGATGTCAGATTGGGTTAATTTTCACGTCGTTGGGCTACAATCGTCGTTCCGAACCCATCTGTGTGGTTGGATTTATCATCTGAAGTGCGGATTTACACTATCTTGGCCCTTGACCTATGATTTTCCTCGAATAATATCTGATACTATAGAAGTCCGATCGAGGCAATCTTAGAGTCATTGAACTCCGATTGTCGCCTTGATCAGATCAGTACGGTTGGATCATCAATCCAAGGCCCCGATTGAATATCGCCCTAATACTTGACCACAAAAAGGAAAATTTAACCTAAAATTTACACAACCTAACCTAAATTTAAGATGATGCATGTTATACAATATTTATAATCTACGATGCAACTCTACGCCTAAGAACATGCATAAATAGATAGTTTATATGATATAAATGTGTTTCCATCACAACCCCATGCCTATCTTTTGCTAGACCCTAGCAAAACTACATGCTATTTATAAGAGAATTAGGCCAGATTTCTTGGGCAATAGTTATTTCTCAACACTTAGAGATTTCAACTATGACCTGAACTACAAAGACACAATAGCCCCCAGGTATCTGTCAAAATGTAGACCACCTTAAGCCCTCACCTTATTCAAAACAAAAAGGATCTTCTTCTTTTTCTTATTTTCTATTTTTGTTTTTGGATTTTTGAGTTTAGAGTTTCGGAGCAGCTTTCTACGGCTACTCAACCAACCCAAGACTCTATGAGAATCCTAAGTTTTTAGCATCTTTGTGTGAAATGTGATAGACCCACTGATCGGTGATTAGAACAGACTTCGGGTTTCTACGCTCCTAGGTGACCTTGAAAAGAAATTCTGCCTAAAGGTATATCTATTCGACCTGTAGCGTTCTCCCTACTTTTCTTTTTATGGGGTCAACACAAAGGCAAACCCAATGTATATCTCCCTGGCTTATTCTACTTCTCTGCTTCGTCCTAAGTGTTTTGGGATTTTACGTGCATTTCTTGAGTTGGGTTCTAGACAACCTACCAATGGGCTGTTACCCACAATAACTTGCCAGCCATACTCGTGTGGTGAAGTGTGGCTTTTTTTTCTTTTCTTTTCTCCCTTGTTTTTCTTTAAGTAGGTGGGTTCCCTTATCTAAGATTTACCTAAAAGCAGTAGGAAAAGAATGATCGTGTGACTGGGCTCTAAACAACCTACCAATGGGCTGTTACCCACGATAACCTGCCAGCCATACCACCCTAGAAGGTTTATTAGCTACCCAATTTCCGTAAAAACTACCTAAAAGTGAGTCAGTGCAAATAGTGTGTAGATGCTTAGACTTAAAATCCCCTCAAATTAGAGGGCAGGTTGATAAGTC
This sequence comes from Thalassia testudinum, assembly GCA_037157565.1. Taxonomy (NCBI): domain Eukaryota; kingdom Viridiplantae; phylum Streptophyta; class Magnoliopsida; order Alismatales; family Hydrocharitaceae; genus Thalassia; species Thalassia testudinum. Next base: position 69,503,368 of record JAZHRO010000003.1, on the reverse strand, counting down.
GTGTACTTATCACCCTTATTTATTTAACCAATTAAAATATGAATTTAAAATGGCAAAGACTCAAGAAACAAGTCAACATTTTGGGGTCCTTGCTTAGATATTTGCGAGAATGGGAGACTGATTGTGCCATCCTCCAAGATACACATATTGATGGTGAATCTGGTAGGGCATGGGTGGAGATGAGAGATGGTCTTGCAAATGACATTGTGGTGATCAATTCTAATGGCAGATCTGGGGGAATTACCATCTGGTGGAAGAAGCATGTGCTGCATTTGGAGGAGGCTTCTTTGGCTAGTCACCTATTGACTTGCAGGTTCAAAAGAGGCCAGGGGGACAGTGATTTCTTTGTGACAGGTGTGTATGGTCCTAGTGACCCTAGCAGAAGACCGGAGCTGTGGGAGGATTGGAACTTGGCTGCAGATTTTGTGAATGGGGCGGTCTGGCTTGTTGGAGGGGACTTCAATTGTGTTTTGGTGGGGAGTGACAGACCCAATGGTGTGGTGGATAGTTCTGCCACTGGCTTCCAGTTGATGGTCCAAGCTTTGGGTTTGTGTGAATTTCCCTCCTCAGGCTCTGAATTCACTTGGAGGAATGGTAGTGGGCTCATGTCCAAGATTGATAGGTTTTTTGGCAATGATGGGCTGCTGGATCTCTTCCAATTGCCCTTTGTTTATGGTCTTGAACGTCCCTTCTCTGACCATACACCCCTGGTCTGGGAGAATGGGGAACAGGTGTTGGCTGGATCTTACTTCAAGTTTATGAAATCATGGCTAAGGGAGCCAAGTTTCAGAGATATGTTTGCAGGTTGGTGGAGGCCCCAGCAAGTTGAAGGCACGGCTACCTTCAAGTTGGCTTCCAAGATTTTCGCTTTGAAAGGAATGTTAAAGGAATATGGTGATGTTATCTCTGTCCTCAGGCATCAGAAACGTCAAGAGGCCTTGAGGAAGATTCAGGAACTAGATTCCAAGGAAGCCTTTGCTCAGCTATCTGAGCAGGATACTACTGACAGAAAGAAGTGGCAGGGGGTGGTGGCTGAAGAAGACCTGAAGCTGGAGATGGATTGGGGGGAATGGTCAAGGCAGCTGTGGCTAAGTGAGGGGGATGCAAACACTTAATTCTTCCACTTGGTTGCCAGCTCTACCAGAAGAGTTAATATGATCTCATCTATTTTTAAAGCGGGGCAGAGAGTTACCTCCATCTCTGATATCAGAGCTGAGGCTGTCAAGTACTTCAAGGAGTCTTCAAGAGCTGCTGGTAGGGGCTTTTGGAGGATGGTAGCTAGTGATATTCCCAGAATTACAAAGATTCAGGGGTCCAGCCTGATTGAATCTATGTCTGAAGCTAAAGTCTTGAAGGCCATCAAGGATCTCAATTGCGAAGGATCAACTGGTCCTTATGGGATCCAAGTTTTCTTCTACAAAGAGTTATGGGATACTGTGGGCACTGAGGTAATGGAAGTGATCAATGAGTTTGAGAGCGGCAACTTTGGCTTTGAAAGATTCAATAGATCCTATCTTTTTCTTTTGCCAAAGACTCCAGGAGCTGAATCTTTTCAGGAGTTTAGACCTATTGCCCTCTCTAACTCTTTGTACTTGGTGACTAGCAAGGTCTTGGCCAATAGATTGAGGCCTGTTTTGCAAGAATTGATCCATCCTATTCAATCAGCCTACCTCCCAGCAAATCTCTACAAGAATCCTTTATCATGGCCCAAGAGATGATTTGTGGTTGGCACAAGAGAAAATGTAAGGCTTTTCTGTGGAAGGTTGACTTCCACAAAGCTTATGACTCCATCAGTTGGCCCTATCTTTAGGAAGTGCTTAAAAGAAGAGGCATTCCCCCTACTTGGATTCAATGGGTGAAAAGATGTATCACCATTGCCTCTTTCACCCCTTTGATAGATGGGAAGCCCTGTGGTTCTTGGATTTAGCCCCAATGTGGAATCAGGCAAGGATATCCCCTAGCACCTCTGATTTTCAATCTGGCAGTTGACAATTTGGCCTAGTATTCTTGTAAGCTAGCTAAAGCAGGTCTTATTAGAGGGTACTCATTGTCTTGCAGGAGTAATTTGGCTCCCATTCTTCAATATGCGAATGATACGATTTTTTTTGTGGAGGGTTCTTTGGATGAAGCACTGGCTTTGTATCATATGGTCAATATCTTTGGTGAGCTCTCTAGCCTGAGGCTGAATAGGGATAAATCTAGTTTGGTCTGCTTTGGCTTACCTGAGGAGGAGCAAAGTGCTTTAGCTGCTGTTTTGGGGACCCCTCGCATCAGTCTTCCTATTAAATACTTGGGGCTACCTTTGAGATGCTCTAGAATGAAAAAGAGAGATTGGAGCTGCCTCTTTGACAAAATTTCAGTGAAATTGGATGGTTGGCACAGCAGTTTCCTCTCCAAAGGTGGAAGACTTATCTGGCTCAACTCTATGATCACCTCCATCCCTATTTTCTACTTTTCCATATTTAAAGCACCTAATTCCATTTGGAAAAGGTTGGATGTATTGAGAAAAAGGTTCTTTTGGAAGGGAGCAAAACATGAGGGCAGATTCCTGTAGCCACTCAAATGGGAGCAAATCTACCAACCAAAAGATAGGGTGGACTTGGGATTAAGTCTCTAAAACACTTCAATGATGCTTTGCTCTTAAGTGGGCAGTTAAGCTCTTGCAAGGAGACCTGAAGCCATGGACTGCCCAGATCAGAGATAGCTATGGTGCTTCCAACAATGTGCTGTCCAGGTTACAACCCAGCAGACCATCTCCTTTCTGGAATTCAGTGACAAGAGCTTTAGCTGATCACTTCCATCTGCTGCAGCTGGCTCTTGGGGATGGCAGGACCTTCAGCTTCTGGAAGGAGGGTTGGTCAGTGCTGGGTGTCCTGAAGGAGCTCTATCCAAGGGCCTTTGCTACAGCATCTGATAAGGAAGCTACTGTTAGCAGGTTCTGGTCTTGCAGCAGCTACAACTAGAATCTAAATGAGGAGGAATCCAATAGGAGGGGCACCCAGCTGTGGGAAGAAAGGAGGAAGCTGCTATTAGACCTTGAGAGCTTTAGGCCAAGGGCTAGAGTGGAGGATAAGTACCTTTGGGAGGGGGTTTACAATGTGCAAAGTGGCTACAACAGAATCTTAAACCATGGAAGTGGGTGGAGCTGCGATTTCATTGACAAGAAGATTTGGCTTCTAAAAATTCCGCTTAAGGTACAAATATTTCTTTGGCTATGTAGGAGAGATGGATTGATCACAGGTGATCTGTGACATAGAAGGTTGGGAACTGATCATCATGTTTGTTACTTATGTGGATGCATACTGACAATGCAAATCATATCTTCTCTTCTTGCCTAATCATTGATGTTATTTGGAGGACATGTCAGGAGCCGCTACCAGATTGGGTTTCCATCTGGCATGGGTTTGGTATGAGAGAGAAGCCACATGTACGCATGGCTGTCACTCTCTGGTGTGTGTGGAAGGCGAGAAATGAGAGACCTTTTCAAGAGAGACCAGTGTGCTGTGAAAGAATTGTAAGAGAGTGCTAGTCCCTCATACATACGTGGGGATCTCTTTTGTAATTCCTCTTACTTGTTTATATAATATACCGCTCTGAATTGCTATCGTAAGACAATAGCTTTCTTTTCTGTTTCAAAAAAAAGAACAAGTCCACATTTTAGTGGACACCCAAGCTGATTAAGCCCAAAGACCTAAAGGGTCTAAGTGTTTAAATCATACAGTTTTATTCTCTAAGATTGAAAATATTCTAAAGCCCAAGTTCTCTTTCCTAATTCAACTTTTTAAAAATAAATGAATAAAATGAAAACAAAAAGAATCTACAGAGCTGACGAAATAATTCAGAGATGAATATCCACCCCCCATGCCTATCTAATGCAATGTCCCCATTGTATTAAAAAGAAATGAAACAGAGTGGAGTAGAGTAGAAAGCACATGAATTGCATGAATAATGTGTCCGCTCTGAGATGAAAAGAAACTATATACGTGCTGAATTTAGTGCCTTCAGCTAGGCACACTATACAAAGTAGAAGAAATAAAGAATTCACAGGTGTAGGTCATCATCAGAATAAGAAAATCTAGCTGTCGATCTACAAGGAGAAGATGTTCACAGATGTGGACTAGATTGTGATGCAAACTCATACCCCATGGTCGAGTATATCTAAGGTTCTAGATAAAAATTATCCAAAACCTAAGATTAGTATGCAAGAGGGGTCGAGCCTGCAATTTGTGAGGATGCAACCCAAGTCCAAAAAGTTGGATAACAGAGAAATTAAGCTCAAAAGGATAATCAATGAATTTGTGCTTGGGTTGGACATCCTCTAAGTCAAAGCTGTCATAAGGGTCTTGGTAGGAGGTTGGTGGTTTCAGACAAATAGGCACCCTTAGACTTGGTCTTTTACTTCCTCCAAAATTGGCTTCCCAAAACATCATTTCCTAATTCCCATCATCCTCAATAAATATTTCAAATTTCGGAACCTCATGCATGTTAATCACCTCGTCTGAATTTTCCAAGTCTAAAAGATGTGACTGAATCAGAATGGACTTGAGTTTAGTGATTGCAAAATCTTCACTAAGCTCAAAGGGGTGTAATTGAGGAATGGTGCTTCGAATTGAATCCCTCATGAAATCAGGATCTGAATACACCATGCGAGCCCCAACAAGATCAAGTTCCTGAATTTTAGGGGCATCAAATGATTTATCGAATTCCTCAGGCCTAGTTGTCTCACTAAAATCATGTTCTATAAATTCATGTAAGACTTCGCATAATGATTCTTCACCATTAGAATCAAAGAAATCTAAAAATGCAATAATGTGTCTCAAAATCACCAATCACTTTCTGCTCCATGGAGACATATGTTTCCTCGTACCATGACTTAGGGATCTCAGGTGAAGAAATCAGTTCATCTTTATCTGGTTGCTCCAGACCAATCTGGTCAATCCCAGTCTCATTGCACGTGTCCCCGCCAACAAGTGCCTGAGAGGGTTCTGACATTGGATCTCCCGAACGAGGTTCATCCTAGGAATCATCCCAAGATTAGACTAGAGCAATCAAAAATCTCTTCCTCAATTTAGATAACTTCCCAAGTAAAAACTCACTCAGGCCCTTATCCTTAACATCCTAGAGCCAATCTAACAAATACTTGTTCAGATCATCAATCATTTCAATCAGGGGCTCCAATTCTTCAGTGCAAGGTGTTGGTTGAGCTTCTAAAGATTGTATAGTATTCCTCAAGTTAGCCAACACCTTCTCTTGGACCTAGTTAACCTGAACCAACTGGTTTGGTTTAGGGTTGGGCGAGTTTGGGTTCAGTACCAGGGAATCAATAAATTGTGGATCATGATACACTCCCTAATAATAGATCATTTCAGGTTATTCATAAAGTGGTGATGACCTAAAGGCATTGTATTCTAGGGAGGGGTAAGGATCAGTGTATCCTTCTTGATTGTAGATCGTATTAGGTTGTCCAAATGAGGGTGGTGATTTATAATCAATGACTGGTCGATTGTTCACTTTAAAGTCGTTTGCAGTTTAATGTGGTGGAAAAATCGACTAATCAATATTTAAAAAGAAATAACCACTCACAGAGGAGCGGGTCGTATCCACAGGGAGGCAATGATGTATTAAAATTCTCACCAGTTAAAAACGTTTGTTCGTAGTCAGTTTGGACAAGAATCAAGCCAAAATTGCCTTCAGATTAAGGTTTAAGCAAGAAACAATGCTGAAATAGCAATTCTGAGAAACTAGAGGATATTTTCCGCAATGCAGAGTCAATAAAATATAATTAAAAAGTGACAATGGCAGAAAATGTAATTTTTAATTGGCAGGTTACTATAGCAAAATAGGGGATTTTTTCCCCTTTGTCTTGCGTGACGAGGAGTGGATGGCCGGGCACGGGAAGGTCGGAGGAAGTCCCTTGGACCGAGGGCTTCGAAGCGGTGGTGGCGGCGTGTCGTGCGGCAGCTGGAGGCGGCCGGACGAGCTCCGACGGAGGTGGCTGTAGCCAGTGTCGCAGCTGCTTTGGCGTGAGCATGCGTGGCTTGTTGGCGGTGAGGACTGCCGCACGCTGCTGACGGTTCTGCAGGCGCGGGAGGAGGGCGCTGCAGGCTGGTGGGCGCGGTTGGAGGTTCAGCAGGCGTGGGTGCGGTTGCGGTTGGAGTTCTGCAAGCGCAGTTGCGGTTGCAGGCGTGGGAGCAGTTGCGGTTGGAATTCTGCAGGCTGAGCGGGTGCGGGTGCATGGTTGGAGGTGAGCGGGTGCACAGCCTCTTGGCAGAGGGTGCGGGAGCAGTTGGAGGTGAGAGGGTGGCTCTGCAGGCGCGGGAAGAGGGCGCAGCAGCCTGAGTGGGTGCGGTTGGAGGGGGCGTGCGCGGAAGGTGGCGTGGGCAGATGTGGTTTTACGGGTGCGGGTGGACTTCAGACGGCTACGCAAGCGGGTGGTCGCAGGTGTGCAGGTAGCTTCAGACATCCGGGAAATTTCCCGGACGTCTTAAGTGAATGAGAAGGTGATTACAGTGACGGTGGCTGCGGCGGTGGTGGTTGGTGACGACGGCTAGGGAGATGCACGCTAAGGTGCTCACGGTAATGCAGGCGAGCTCCGGATGGCGGTGTAGCCTGTCACACCACAAGCCCACGGTGGTGGAGACTCGCCCCCACGGTTGAGGCCGGCAGTATGGAATGGAAGAGAGGAAATCTCTCTGCACAGTGGTGGGTCGACGGTGGAGGCCTCCCGAGCTCAGCTGCCTCCCTCCTCCTTTTGTAGTGTCCTGCACAAATTTGAAATCAGCTACCCGACCAAATCCAACACATCCTCTCCTCCTTGAATGGGTTCTTCACTGTGGCAGCTGGTGGCGTTGGAGCGGCAGCCAGCCATTCCTGCAAGAAGAAGAATAAAGAAAATAATGTTAAAATATTAGGGTCATTTATATACAAACCCTCAACTTCTATGTTAATGAAAATAATGTACCTAATTGGTTATCTAATTAGATGAATGTCATTCTAAGCTAATTCTAAATGCACTTAAAATATGAATGCAATGCATGGATTATGTAAGTAAACTAAAACTATGAATTAATCTATTTACATCCTAATTTATGCTAAATAAATGTTAGAATTAACCTAATGTGTAGGCACTTAAATACTTAAATAGCCCACAACTATGGGCTAATCAAATACCCCCATGCCTAGTTTTTGCTAGTCCCTAGCAAAATTAAGCTAAACCTAGCACTCCAAGTAGACTAGTCAACTCACTTAGTCATCCTTCAGAAGCATATTAAGTTCAGACTCTAGACCCAAGGTTCCTAAGTAGTTGCTAAGTTACAAACTAGGTCAGCTAAAGATGAGTTGCAAGCACAAGTTTCCCTGATTTCTGACTCTACCCTAAAGTTTATTGATCCCTGAGATTAAAGCATCCGTGCCTGTGCATTGGTCTGAGTTATTTAAGTTAAAGGATCTTTTTTTTTATTTTTTATTTTAATATACACTTTTTTTTTTTATTCTTCTAAGTCTAACCTCAGATCAGCTATCAACAAGGTCTGTGTCAGATTCATTGTCCCCATTACCATACCTCGAAGGGTGCCTGGCTTTCGATGCTTCAAGATAGCACCACCCATAATGACCCGAAGAACTCCTGCCAATTGACACTTCGAGATAGTATCGCCCATGGATTTCTCAAGCAAATTCAGGCCTATGGCAATCGGCACTTCGAGATAGGGCCACCCATGGTACCTGAGCCGTGAAATGCGCTCACATGCCCCCAGTAGGATGGATATCCTAAGAGACAAGTGCCGAGGAGGTAATATGTTATCATCGCATCCTCAAGGTGAGTATATACTCCACCTCTCCTACGGCGGGAACTCTTCGAATCAAAATGTGTTTTCAAGCCTCTCCTAAGTCAAAACTAAGAGAACCAAATCTCTTTTCAGAAAGACAGAAATTAAGTTAATTACCAGACCATGTGTGTGAAATTTGGAAGCTTGGGTTACAAGGACTCGTAAACCAAAAGGTAGAATAAGACTCCAGGTACTACCCCACCTTTTAACTCAAACCCTAGCTTCCCTTCCTCAACCTCTTGAGGAATGGTCCACAACTTAACTCCTACTTAAGTTTTTAAGTCCACAAAGGACCCTAAAGGTCTAAAGCTAGTAGCTCATTTAGCTTCTAAAGTTTGACCCTAGAATTAATTTAGTCTACCCTAGAGTTCTGATTTGCTTAAGAATGCAATATCTAGCCAGTTAATCTCAAAACCTTTTTTGTTTTTCATTTTCTCTCTTTTTTATTTTTTTTTTTTATATGCATGCTATAAACAAAATGCCTCAGGTCCTCTCCCCCATGCCTGGTTCAAACAATGTCCTCATTGAAAACAAAAAAAAGCTAAAGAAAGATATTACCTAAGGCGGAGAATGGTAGGAGCTAAGGCTCCTCAAGAGTGACTTCGTCAACCAGATGGCCGTCTAAAGTTATATACGGTTTTAACCGTTGACCGTTGACGATAAAGGGAGTTGCTGAAGAGAAGGATTTTTTATCTCCATAGCTCCATGCGAAAATACTTTGGTGATTATGTAAGGCCCATCCCAACGAGATTTTAACTTCCTAGGAAAAAGCTTAAGTCTGGAATTGAAAAGCCATACTTGTTGGTTGGGCTCAAAGGTCTTTCGAAAAATAAACTTATCATGCAAGACCTTAGTTCTTTCTTTATTAGCTTGAGAGGTGTCATAAGCATCATTCCTCAGCTCCTCAAGCTCACTTAATTCTAGAAATTGTGCCATACCTGCCTTCTCTAAATCCATGTTAACACTTCGAATAGCCCAAAGTGCTTTATGTTCCAACTCAACAAGTAAATGGCATGCATGTCCATACACAATCAGAAAGGGAGAAGTACCCAAAGGGGTCTTATAGGCCGTTCGATAAGCCCACAAAGCATCATTGAGCTTTTGGGACCAATCTTTCCTATCAAGTCTAACGATCTTTTCCAAAATATTTTTTGTCTCCCTATTTGATACTTCAACCTGGCCACTTGTCTGAGGGTGGTAAGGGGTAGCAACCTTGTGAGTCACTCCCAAACTCTTAATTAACCGATTGAAGTGGTGGTTTCGGAAATGAGGTCCCCCATCACTTATAATAGTCTTGGGGCAGCCGAAATGGGATATGATATTGGCCTTCACAAATTTCGAAACCACAGAGTGGTCATTTGTGCACATAGGAATGGCCTCTATCCATTTAGAGACATAATCAACTGCCACCAAGATATATTCAAAACCATGGGACGACGGGAAGGGGCCCATAAAGTCAATTCCCCACACATCAAAAATTTCAACAGGTTGAATAGGATGTTGAGGCATTTCATTCTTCTTCCCAATCGTTCCAGTCCGTTGACATCTAATACAGGCCTTAACAAAATTATGAGAATCCTTAAATAAGGAAGGCCACCAAAAACCGGACTGGAGAACCTTAAAAGCAGTTTTCTTAGCACCAAAGTGTCCTCCATAATGAAGTTCATGGCAAAAACTCAGCACACTTGTTGTTCCTCTTCAGGCACACAACGTCTCAATACTTGGTCTTGTCCAATTCTAAATAATTCTGGCTCTTCCCAATGAAAATATCTTGCTTGAGAAATGAATCTCTTTCTTTCCTACTCATCCCAAGAGCCAGGAGTTTGTCCAGTGACCAAGTAATTTACAATGTCTGCATACCAAGGTAAAGTTGGTGTTACCGCCATCAGAGTTTCATCGGGAAATGTCTCGCGAATGTCTTCAAAAATAGAGTCATTAAGAGGAAGGCGAGACAAGTGGTCAGCCACAACATTTTCTACTCCTTTCTTTTCATGTATTTCCAAGTCAAATTCTTGAAGGAGTAAGATCCACCTAATCAAACGTGGCTTAGAATCTTTCTTAGCAATGATATTTTTCACTGCTGCATGATTAGTAAAAATAACCACCTTAGACCCAAGTAAATAAGACCTAAACTTCTCCAGAGCAAAAACTACAACAAGTAATTCTTTTTCAGTGACAGTGTAGTTTTGTTGAGGTTCGGTTAAAGTCTTGCTTGCATAATGCAGCACATGAGGTCTTCCCTCAACCCTTTGTCCAAGGACTGCTCCCACTGCATAATCTGAAGCATCACACATAAGCTCAAATGGGAGTGTCCAATCAGGAGCTTGGAGAACAGGCGTAGAGATCAAGGCCTCCTTTAGAGTTTGAAAGGCCTCGGCACACTTTGAATCAAAACTGAAGGAAGATTCCTTCGCCAACAAGTCACAAAGTGGCCTAGAAATCTTACTAAAATTTTTAATAAAGCACCTGTAAAAGCCAGCATGGCCCAGAAAGGATCTAATTTGTTTGACATTCATAGGCAATGGAAGTTTGGAAATAGAATCAATCTTGGCTTTATCTACTTCCAAACCTTGCTCGGATACAACATGCCCAAGTACAATTCCTTTCTATACCATGAAGTGACTTTTCTCCCAGCTGAGGACTAAACCAGTCTCCTTACATCGTTTCAAACCATTCTCCAGGTGCAGGAGACACTGGTCGAAAGATGAGCCATAAATAGAGAAGTCACCCATAAATACTTCGACACACTCGTCAATTATGTCCGAAAAGATAGACATCATACACCGTTGGAAATTTGCAGGGGCATTACATAATCCAAACGGCATATGCGTGAATGCAAAAGTACCGTAAGGACTCGTGAATGTCATCTTTTCCTGGTCATCAGGAAAGACTGCCACCTGATTGTACCCAGAATATCCATCGAGAAAGCAATAATACTTATTCCCTGCCAATTTTTCGAGAATTTGATCAATAAAAGGCAAAGGAAAGTGATCCTTCTGGGTAGCGATGTTCAGCTTGCGGTAATCAATATAGACCCTCCATCCAGTTGAGGGTCTAGTGACAACTTGTTCACCTTGGTCGTTGAGTTCCACAGTAAAGCCTACCTTCTTTGGCACCACATGAATGGGGCTGACCCATTTACTATCAGCAATGGGATATATGATCCCAGCGTCCAACCACTTCAGGATCTCCTTTTTTACAACCTCCCTCATATTAGGGTTCAGACGTCTCTGCATGTCCCTAAAAGGCTTGATGGAATCATCAGTATAAATGTGGTGCATGCAGAGTGTAGAGTCTATACCCTTAATGTCAGCAATGCTCCAAGCAATAGCTTCCTTGTGCCTAGACAGGCATTCAATCAAGGCTCCCTCCTGTGCCTCAGACAGCACAGCCGAAATGATAACGGGGAGCGTATCATTGGCACCTAGGAAAACATACTTGAGAGTGTCAGGGAGGGGTTTCAACTCAAGGTTGGGGGCTTGTATGGTTGAGGGTTTCATAATAGATGTCCCCATCTCAGGTAGCAAATCTACCTTCGGCAGAAATGATGGGGGAAGAGACTCAGCAGAAACTCCTAGCAATTCCTCTAGTTCTAGTATATCCCCTTCACATTCCTCCAAGAGATGGGAATGCTCATTTAGCATGACATGCTGAAGGGGGTCATCACATAACATTGCAGGAGTTGCCTCTTCAATCAGGTTATCTATCACCTCAACTTGAGAACAATCCTCAAGTCCAGCTTGTTTCTAAGCATCAAACACATTAAGCCGGATTTTCCTATTCCCAAAGCCCATTTTCAATGCCCCAGTATTGCAATTAATTGAAGCATGGGAAGTTGCAAGGAAGGGGCGGCCCAAAATGATGGAGGGTTTGGTTGGCTTGTTGGTGGGGTCAGTGTCCAAAACTAAGAAGTCAACGGGAAAGAAGAAATCCTCCACTCTTACGAGGACATCTTCCAAAATTCCCCTTGGTGTCTTAAGTGATTGATTAGCAACTTGAAGGATTACAAGGCTAGGCTTCAGATTGCCTCCCCCAAGTTGTTCATACACGTAGCTCGGAAGGATGTTCACCCCCGCACCCAGATCAAGTAGAGCCTCATCAATTTGTAAGTCACCGATAACTACAGAGATGTATGGGGCTCCTGGGTCCTTAAGTTTTGGGGGTGTGCCATGTTGAACAATTGAGCTAACAGAATCAGGCAGGACAACTTTTGATTGGACCTGTTTTCTAGATTGCCGCTTTTTCATGCAAAGGTCCTTTAAGAAGCGGGCATAAGACAGAATCTGCCTGATAGCTTCAAGCAAAGGCAGGTTAATCTGTACTTGCTTGAAAGTTTCCATAATCTCATCCATCTTATCTTTGGCTCCAAATGAGCCAGCAGAAGTCTGCCCAGAGGTGGATAAGTGCTCTGGAAAAGGCACTCTCGATCTCTGGGTGGAAGGGTTGTCATGTCGAGTAAGGGGTGGAACGGGGGCATCTTCTTCCGGTGAGGTGATTTCAAGCAGAGAAGATTTGGGCAAATCTTCTCCGGTGGGGGTGAAAGTCGGGGTGGATGGTTTTTTAGGGGGTGAGACTATAGGAGCATCGGGTTTGGAAATTTCTTTCCCACTCCTCATAATAGTCACCGCCTGAGCATGCTCCCTAAAGACAATCCCTTTTCCTTTAGGATTTTCCTCAGCAGCACTGGGAAACTTCCCAGTCTCCCTCTGTCTAACAGCCTCAACAAGGTGTCCAATTTGTGATTTCATCTCATGTATAGCCTTATCATGAGATTGGATGATGGCACTTTGACTTTCTTGCATAGTTTTCAACATCGCCTTCAATTCATCCATCTCAGAGGTTTTAGGTTGGGCAAAGGTCTGAGGTTGGTTCATTTGATGGTTTTGAAAGGATTGTGGTTTGTAATTCCCTGAATTTGAGACATTTCCTTGTCTCCATGAAAAGTTTGGGTGGTTCCTCCATCCCTCATTATAAATGTTTGAGAAAGGATCATTACGAGGTCTTGGACGGAACCCTTGAGCGGCATTCAAATCCGCTTGTACAAGCTCAGGGAATTGGGAGGCCAAGTGGCAATCCACAGTGGCGTGTGTATTGCATTGACAAATTACGCATTCAGAAGCTTGGGATGTGGAGGTGTTAGGTACGAATGAACTCGGGTTCGACATAAGCCTTTCCATGTTTTGATTCAATAATTGAATTTGATAGGCTAAATTCTGGGTGTCCCTTTCTTCATTCGCCTCCAACTTTCTTTGCATGAGAGTGGGCGTTCTATCCATGTAGGCAGAATTCAAGTGAATAGAATTCTCACTCAAAGTATCAAATAAGTTCCAAGCTTCATCCTCAGTCTTAGATAGAAAGGTTCCTGCACAGGCACCATCCATAGTTTGCCTATGCGAATCATTAAGTCCGGTGTAGAACCTTTCAACCAGTTGCCATTTAGGCACCTGGTGATGTGGGCAAAGTCTCAGCAAATCGTTAAAGCGCTCCCACGCATCATGGAATGCTTCCCATCCTTTTGAACAAAACTCATAATTTCCCCCCTAAAGTGATTTGTTTTGCTCATGGGGAAGTACTTCTTCAAAAACTCCTTCTTCAGGGCATCCCAAGTATTTATATTATCAAGGGTGTGACACCAATACTTGGCTTTGTCCTTTAGGGAGAAGGGAAAGAGGGTCCGCATTTGAGCATCATCAGTAACACCCTGCAGCTTCACCGTGGAACAAACCTCGGTGAATTCCTCGATATGCATGTAAGGGTCTTCCCTAGAAATACCATAAAAGGAGGGTAGCAAGGATATGGTACTACTTTTGATCTCATACTGATTGTCCCCTCCAGGTCTACGTAGTGCTGGGCCAGCTTGATTGGTTGGGATGAAATATTCCTTAAGGATCCTTTGACCGGCCATTTCTACCCTTAGAAGGTCTCTTCTTAGGATTCTTTCATGTTCAGGATCAAATACAAGTTGTCTCCTAAGAGAACACCTACCAAGCATCCACTACAAACACAATTCAAAAGGACTTGTTTGGTCTTTACAGATTTAGGCTTTCGACTTTAGTTCAAATTGTAGGTGACAAAACAAGTTGCCCAATCAATTACGCACCTATTGCCAACCTATGGCTCACCTAAGAAGACCTAGTTGGAACTTAGGTATTCTTCCCTAAATCTCAAATGGTCAAATAAATCCAAAGACGGAAGATCGAGGGATGCAAGTAGGCTTAAACCTTCCTTTGAAGCTGTGCTTTCGCGGTGCTTCTCAACTACCCACAAAAATTCATGACAGGGTATCCCCCTCTTTGGATTTACAAAACCTTTGATCTCAAGTTCCGAACACTTCATAATCCAATGATAGGAGCGTTCTTGTCCTAGTCGTTTCAAGACTTAGGAGTGTCTAAATGAGTGCTGTGGTGCAATAGATATAAGTGTGCATTCACCGCAAAATGATTTTGAATTTTGAATCGCACACCACGTTTTACAATCAAGTCCTTGATTTTTAGATGTCCCTCCTTTAATTAGTCCTTTTTTTGAATATATGTGACCACTTGTTAGATCGCTTCAAGACAAACTTTGTGGTCTTTGAATTAAATCCCAAATGCAATGCATGATCAAGAATAGGATGCAAAGTAAGAGAATGCGTACCTTGCCTCCAGCAATCTACGATGCAAGAATGCATGCAATGCAGAGAAGTAAATCTAGAGGCTGCTCATACAGACCTAAATGGTTCGTCCTAAGGCAGGCAGCTCCTAGCAGGCAGCTCATTTTTTTTCTATTTTTTTTTTAGAACTACTTATGCACAAGCAAATAAAAGTAATCAATAAACTAAAAACCTAAATCTAAATAAAAGGAAACAAACTCCAAAAATTACCCAACACGGGCCCAAAATAAAATTGGGGAACAAACCCCTCAAAATATGCCCCAGAACAAGGGTTTCAAACTAACTGCAATGTAAAATTAAATCTAAAGTCTTAATTCTAGTCTAATTAAACTAGCAACTAAAAAAAATGGTGTCCGTCTCGTCCTCTACCTTCTCCTCCATTTAAAAATTTCTCTTCCAATTCTCCTCTGGCGAAGTCAAGGGTCGCCTTCTCAAAGTGGCTGATTCTTGCATAAATTTTCTCACACAGAAAAGAAAATAATAAATGGTCAAATCAGTGTGCAATTGACAAATAATCAAAATAAAATCAGGCGAAATTATTACGTCAGTTGCCTACCCATCAACGGCGCCATTTGACTGGTCGACTGTTCGCTTTAAAGTCGTTTGTAGTTTAATGTGGTGGAAAAATCGACTAATCAATATTTAAAAAGAAATAACCACTTGCAGAGGAGTGGGTCGTATCCACAGGGAGGCAATGACGTATGAAAATTCTCACTAGTTAAAAATGTTTGTTCGTAGTCAGCTTGGACAAGAATCAAGCCAAAATTGCCTTCAGATTAAGGTTTAAGCAAGGAACAATGCTGAAATAGCAATTCTGAGAAACTAGAGGATATTTTTCGCAATGCAGAATCAATAAAATATGATTAAAAAGTGACAATTGCAGAAAATGTAATTTTTAATTGGTAGGTTACTGTAGCAAAATAGGGGATTTTTCCCCTTTGTCTTGCGTGACGAGTGATGGCCGGGCACAGGAAGCTCGGAGGAAGTCCCTTGGACCGAGGGCTTCGAAGCGGTGGTGGCGGCGTGTCATGCGGTGGCCGGAGGCGGCTGGACGAGCTCCGGTGGAGGTGGTTGCAGCCGGTGTCGCAGCTGCTTTGGAGTGAGCGTGCACGGCCTGTTGGCGGTGAGGACTGCCGCGCACTGTTGACGGTTCTGCAGGTGCGGGAGGAGGGCAGTACAAGCTGGTGGGTGCGGTTGCGGTTGGAGTTCTGCAGGCGCGGGAGCGGTTGCGGTTGGAATTCTACAGGCGAGCGGGTGCATGTGCGTGGTTGGAGGTGAGCGGGTGCACAGCATCTTGGCAGAGGGTGCAGGAGCAGCTGGAGGTGAGCGGGTGGCTCTGCAGGCATGGGAAGAGGGTGCTGCAAGCTGAGCGAGTGTGATTGGAGGGGGCATGTGCGGAAGGTGGAGTGCGCAGATGTGGTTTTGCGGGTGCAGGTAGACTTCAGACAGGTATGCAGGCCGGTGGTCGCAGGTGAGCGGGTAGCTTCAGACGTCCGAGAAATTTCCCGGACGTCTTAAGTGAATGAGAAGGTGATTGCAGTGATGGTGGTTGCGGCGGTGGTGGTTGGTGACGACGGCTAGGGAGATGCACGCTAAGGTGCTCACGGTAATGCGGGTGAGCTCCGTATGGCAGTGTGGTCTATCACACCACACGCCCACGGTGGTGGAGACTCGCCGCCACGGTTGAGGCCGGTAGTATGGAATGGAAGAGAGGAAATCTCTCTGCACAGTGGTGGGTCTGTGGTGGAGGCCTCCCGAGGTCGGCTACCTCCCTCCTTTTGTAGTGTCCTGCACAAATTTGAAATCAGCTGCCTGACCAGATCCAACACATCCGCTCCTCCTTGAATGGGTTCTTCACTGCGGCAGCTGGTGGTGTTGGAGCGACAGCCAGCCGTTCCTGCAAGAAGAAGAATAAAGAAAATAATGTTAAAATATTAGGGTCATTTAGATACTGACCCTCAACTTCTATGTTAATGAAAACAATGTATCTAATTGGTTATCTAATTAGATGAATGTCATTCTAAGCTAATTCTAAATGCACTTACAATATGAATGCAATGCATGGATTATGTAATTAAACTAAAACTATGAATTAATCTATTTACATCCTAATTTATGCTAAATAAATGTTAGAATTAACCTAATGTGTAGGCACTTAAATACTTAAATAGCCCACAACTATGGGCTAATCAATCAATGTAGCTCAGAGAAGGATAAGAATCAAGATTATGGTGTCCAAGGTTAGACCCTGAACACGGAGGTCCAGAACTGTATCCCCAATCCAAATTATCCCAATTAGTAGATGGTTGACTACAGCACGAGTCGGGATAATAATCATCATGTTGGGGATAAAATGTATTAGGAGGATAAGAATGGGAATGCATGTAGAATGTGGAAGGATTCATGACAGATGAGAGGAAGAAAGGCACATTGCAATACAAACAATCAAACCTGTCCTTAAGTGGGCTAGCCTAAATACCTACAGACTCCCAAAACCTGTCTTGAGATTAATAAATGATTTGATCTATTTTTTTCCATTCAATCTAACCAGTTAGAGGGAGGGACTGGGGAGAAGGTTCTTCCTTTGGCTTGCGCCTCTGGTTCCTAGTGTACCCTCCAGCCACTATTGTTTGATTCTGCTCCCCTAGCTAAACATCGAATTGAACAATAGAAATAGACTAATTGAAGATAATCTCGGTCTGGGCTCCAAAGAGCGAGTCCAATCCTTAAGGCCAACACCTACTCTATTTTAATTAGGGTTAGGTTTGAATGTGCTTTGGAATGTGATGGGCCCTTTATTTGGGTTGTGTCCTTAATGATTGATTAATATGTGTGTGCATGCACAACCAATGGTTTTCAAGCAAGACTATTTGGATGAGTGGATTTTAATGTGCACACCTTGCTTAAGTAGCTTTTAGGGTTTAGAATTAAGTGAATTCAATCAGGTTTCAGAGGCAAACCAGATGTTCAAACACAGGTGAAGATCTTTTCCTTTTTAAATCAAAAAGTAAAGTGGAGTGCCTGGTATTGACCTAAATTGAAAACCCTAAAGGGAAGCTACTTGATGAGTTGATTTTAGATTAAGTGATGCGGCCCAAACAACTCAAATAATTAGCCGAAATGCACCACTAAGTTAGGCACACAAGATGATTAGCCTAGGCTGATTTTTACTCTCTTATGTGTTGATTTGGTTGTACCGATTCCACAGGTCGGAATCCTGGTTGAGTAGATAAAAATCAAGTTAGGTTTATGTGCCTTAAATTTGGGTGTATGTAGTATGTATGTTGATTTATCCCACAAGAAGTATCTTTTTCTTTTTTTTTTTTACGAAGGTGAGATGAGTAGGGTTGGAAATCAATGCATCCAAACTAATCCTAGGATTTATGCAAACACCTTGGTTAATTGGGGTTTGAATTACGGTTATGGAATGAAATCTATGGAGGGGGGAAGAATGAGGAGCACTTACAGTTGTCTTCAACTGCACTTTACTCCTTTCTATCGCTTGAAGATTCCCTATTGAGGTACCTGCAAAACAATAGAAGAGAAATAAAAGCAAGTTAGAAAATAATAAAGTGCATGAAATGCAGAAAGAAAATCAAGAATCATTGCCTCCCCGGCAATGGCGCCAAAATGTTGAAATGGAAGATCTATGCAAAAAGGAATTGAGTTTTGAAAACCCATCGTCGTAGTATGATTTGCGAAGAAATCCGTCAACAAATAAATTTACCAAAACTCGAAAGAATTCCTAGTCGAACACAGGGAGGCTACGTCGACCTAAAATCCGTGATTATATTTTTCTGGTATTTTCATTTTGAAAGCAAGATAATCACAATGAAATTGATATTAACACTAAGAGAGAGAGAGAAAGAGAGAGAACAATCACTTTGTATCTGAATACTATTTTTACAACTAGAAAGCAGGAAATGATTATAGCTAGAAAGCGATAAAGAAGGGAGAGAGATGTTATCATCCTCAATGGTTGCTTGGAGGACGAGCTAGATAGGACAATGCCTGGAAGACAAAGGACGAAGACAGAAGAAGAATAGAGCTGGAAGAACTGGGGGTGAGGCAGGGCGTCGTCATCATCACGGGATCCACTTCCAAAATGGGGGAGAGAAAACTTTGATTTTGACTCTAGAGGAGCATCGTAAGTTTGGAACAAGCTTCTTTAGAGCTTTGGAGAGGGAGAGAGGTGAAGGAAGGGATGAAGAAAGTGTAGGGGTCGTAAGGCTATATATAGGCGTAGATTAGAGGGGGCAAAAAGGTCATTTGTCATCAAAACATTAATGTCAAGTCTTTAGTGACAGATTTATCCGTCCTTAAAGGCCAAAATGTGGGCAACATGCACACCTCCTACATGTGCCTCTTCTTCTCTACGTAAACGGCTCATGCACGTTCTCTCGATTTTAGCCATCCAATCAAGAGATCGGATGGCTTAAACACCATCACGCCCGTGCCTTCAGCTTATATGATCGTGCATTCAAAAGCACGTGCAATGCTTTCCTTCAGATTTTGAGTGCATGACGCAGACAGATCAGAGCTATCCACATTAGATCGGACGGTTCTGATTGAAATTGGATCCGTGCTCAAGAGAAGCGATGTTAGGATTCGATCATGCGTCCTAGGAAAATGAACGCTTTATCCACTACGCTACACGCGTGGATTGGCGAGGAGACCACTCATGCACTGCGTGATTTCGACCGTTGGATCTTGATCCAACGGTCAAGAATGCATTCTCTTTAGCTTCAAATGGTGAGGGCGCTAGTCTGAGATCCAATCTCAGCCATTGGATCGATGATCCAATGGCTAAGAGGCGTTGATCAACACATGAAGAGGTGATGCATGTGTCTTGGGCCAAATTGGATCGTTGAGATGCCGCCACATGGAGCCATCTTAGTCATCCATTTTCTACGACTTGTAGAAGGTGCCACGAATGTCGGATTAGGCCGATTTTCGCACTGTTGGGTTGTAATTGTCGATCCGAACCCATCCATGCAGTCAGATTTGTCATCTAAAGCACGGATTTACACCATCTTGGCCCTTGACCTATGATTTTCGTCGAACAATATCTGATGCTACAGAAGTTTGATCAAGGCAATCTTGGAGTCGTTGAACTCTGATTGTCAACTTGATTAGATCCGTATAGTTGGATCTTCGATCTGGGGCCCTGATTGAATATCTCCCTATTACCCGACCACAAAAAGGGAAAATTAACCTAAAATTTACACAACCTAACTTAAATGCAAGATGATGCATGTTATGAAATATTTCTAATGTATGATTCAACTCTACACCTAAGAACACGAATAAATAGATAGTTTATGTGATATAAACGTGTTTACATCACACCCCCATTCCTATCTTTTGCTAGTCCCTAGCAAAACTACATGCTATTTATAAGAGTATTAGGTTAGATTTCTTGGGCAATAGTTATTTTTCAACACTTATAGATTTCAACTAGGACCTAAACTACAATGACACAACAGCACCCAGGTATCTGCCAAAATGCAAACCACCTTAAGCCCTCGCCTTATTCAAAATAAAAGGGATCATTTTCTTTTTCTTCTTTTCTAATTTTTTTCTTGGATTTTTGAGTTTAGGGTTTCGGAGTAGCTTTCTACAGCTACTGAACCCACCCAAGACTCGATGAGGATCCTAAGTTCTAAGCATCTTTGCGTAAAATATGATAGACTCACTGATCGGCGATTAGAATGGACTTCGAGTTCTACGCCCCTAGGTGACCTTGAAAAGAAATTTTGCCTAAATGTGTATCTATTCGACTGGTAGCTTTCTCCCTACTTTTATTTTTATGGGATCAACACAAGGGAAAACCCAATGTATATCTCCCTGACTTATTCTACTTTTCCACTTTGTCCTAAGTGTTTTGGAATTTTACATGCATTTCTTGAGCTAGGTTCTGGACAACCTACCAATGGGTTGTTACCCACGATAACTTGTCAGCCATAATCGTGTGGTGAAGTGTGGCTTTTTTTTTTCTTTTCTTCTCTCTTTTTTTTTCTTTAAGTAGGTGGCTTCCCTAATCTAAGATTTACCTAAAGGTGAAGGAAAAGAATGGTCGTGTGACTGGGCTCTGAACAACATACCAATGGGTTATTACCCACTATAACTTGCCAACCATAACACCCTAGAAGGTTCATTAGCTACCCATTTCCTTAAAAAATGTCGAAAAGTGAGTCAATGCAAATAGTGTGTAGATGCTTAGACTTAAAATCCCCTTAAATCAGAGGGTAGGTTGATAAGTCATGTACTTATCACCCCAACTTATTTAACCAATTAAAATATGAATTTAGAATGGCGAGGACTCAAGAAACAAGTCCACATTTTAGTGGACACCCAGGCTGATTAAGCCCAAAGACTTGAAGCGTCTAGGTGTTCAAATCATACAGTTTTATTCTCTAATATTGAAAATTTTCTAAATCCTAAGTTCTCTTTCTTATTTCAACATTTTTTTAAATAAATAAAAAGAAAACAAAAAAGAATCTATGGAGCTGATGAAATAATTCAGAGATGAATATCCCCGGCAATGGTGCCAAAATGTTGGGGCGGAAAACGTACGCAAATAGGATTGAATTTTGAAAACTTATCGTCGTAGTATGATTTGCGAAGAAATCCGTCAATAGATAAATTTATCGAAACTCGAAAGAATTCCAAGTTGAACACAGGGAGGTGGATGTTTGATTCAAAACTACATTTGTTTTATTGTCATGAAGCAGATTAGCTGGTCGAATAGAATCTCAACGAGCTATCAACTTAAACAATAAAGAATAGAAGAAAAGGAGAGAATATTATAAATAAAGAGAAAACAGAGATAGAATAAACATGGATTTCATTACCACAAGCTGATGTTCATTACAATTACAACTACTCACTACACTAGAAAGCAGGAAATCTACACTAGAAAGCGGGAAATCTACACTAGAAAGCGGTAAACAAGAAGGTAGAGAGAAGTTATCCTCCTCGAAGGCTGCTTGGAAGATGAGCCGCGACGACGGAGTGCTCGAATGAAGGTGGTGAGATGTGGGATGAAGGAGAACGAAGAGGACAATGGAGAACGCGACAGGACGATGTCGCAGTGGGATCCGCTTCCCGAATGGCGGTGAGAGGACCACCGTAGAATGCTCCATGAAAGGGGTGAGAAGGTAAAAAAATTATAATTTTAACTCTAATGGAGCATCCCGGGTTTGGGACAAGCTCTTAGAGCTTTAGAGGGAGTAAGAGAATAGAGGAAGGGATGAAGAAAGTGTGGGGGTCATGGGGCTATATATAGGTGTAGATTGGAGAGGGAAAAAAGGTCATTTGTCATCAAAACATTAATGTCAGGTCTTTAGTGACAGATTTAAGCATCACTAAAGTCCCTGAACATGGGCTTAGCTCGCGCGCACACCTACGCGAATATTTCTCTTTGCCTCCTCTCGTCTCAAATGCTTAAGCCACACAAACGAGCTCTCAGTCGTCCGACCCAACGATTAGACGACTTAAAGTCGTTAGCGCCAGCACCACTTCACGCACCCTCTTCAGATCGCGTGTGCGATCGCACGTCTTATAGCGCGTGTGCGATCCGTGTACTCTGGGTGCGCCACATGGCTGCTCTTGCTGCAGCTCATCTTTGATCCAACGACTTGATTTAGCTGCGCATGCATCCGTGGTCGATTTTGCAGTGCATGGGGCTTGAACCTACGACCTTTGCTTTGGCCACAAGTGCGCGACCAATGCGCTATTGTGGTGGATTGTCGAGAAGATGACTTCGACTCCATCGCTCATAGCCCTTGGATCTTGATCTAACAGTTGTGAAGTGATGGCATGATTGAGGAGAGAGAAGGCGCGGTGAGTCCTTATGTATTAGCTGGGCTGGTTTGGGCGACCGAGATGGCACCACATGGTGCCATCTTGGCCATCCATCTTCTGTGACTTGTAGAAGGTGCCACGGATGTCGGATTGGACCGACTTTCGCGTTGTTGGGCTGCAATCATTGATCCAAACCCATCCGTGTGATTGGATTTGTCATCTGAAATGTGCATTGACACCATCTTGGCCCTTAATCTCTGACCTTCCTCGAATTATATCTAATGCTACAGAAGTCCGATCAGGGCGATCTTGAAGTCGTTGAACTATGATCATCGCCCTGATCAGATTCGTACGGTTAGATCTTCGATCTGAGGCCCTGAATGAATATCGCCTTGTTACCTGACCACAAAAAGAGAAAATTAACCTAAAATTTACACAACCGAACCTGAATGCAACATGATGCATGTTATGCAATATTTATAATGTATGATTGTTTGTCACGCTAAGTCGATATTTAAAAAGTGTTGCGTTGTAGTTTAGCCGAAATAGTGTTCAAAACAAATACAATTTTATTACTCGAATATATTCCGAAGTCGCACACAGGGAGCAAATGGAATTCACACACTAAACTTAGCAATTAATGCAAATTGAACACATAATATTACTTAAAAAGTAATTAGGAATGTAGAGCATGAGTATATGAAGAGTAAAAAGAGTTTTAGACAAAATAAGAATTACTCAAATGTACTTAAATAAGAAAATATGAATTCAGATGTTTGATTGCAAAATCAGACGTCTTAAATGACTTGTGCTACAGTATTCTTCCTTTTTTTCTTCTTCTAATTTCTCTTCTTCCTTTGGCTTCTTCTCTTCTGCTTCTTTTTTCCTTAGCTCTCTGTGTCTTCTCCTTCCTTCTTCTTCTCTTTCTCTGCCTTCTGCCTTTTCCTTCTCTATCTTTCTTCTTTTTCTCTTCTACTTCCTTTGGCGTTGCGAGGCCTCTCTTCTTCTTTCTCTTCTCTTCTTCTGCCTTAAGCCCTGGCCTCCTCTTCTTCTTCTCTTCTTCTTCCTTTAACCCTGCTTTGCCCTCTGAATCCGACTAAGTGTCGGAGCAATCTTCTCAGAGCAAAAACCCCCTACCCCCGCACATCTCTCCTCTCTTTTTCTCTCTTTCCATTTCAGTCTCGCTCTCCCAGAGCCTCAACCGATTAGGTAATCGGACCTACTGCATACCCGGGTCCAAGCACACCGGCATGTGTGGTGAGTGACGAGTGAAGTCAGGTCGGGTAGTCAGGTTGGTCAAGTTCGCGTGGGTAGTGCCGTGGACGAGTCTGGTGAAGGGGGGAGGAGGACCTCATCCTCAGTGTTGGAGGTGAACAACCTCTTTCACTTTTACAATTTATGCACATGAAAGCGCCTTTCCGTTTCCGAGGTGGGACTAAATGTCCCACCTTCCTTTCACGCATCGCTGCAGCAGGTTGGTCTTCGTAATTACAGCAACCACAAAGTCTCTCGACTCCAATTGAAGGCCTGGAACCATGCGTGAGGGAATTCCGCATAGCCTGAGACAGTAGCACCTGGAGCAGCAAGGCCTGGAGCGGTTGCAAGCAATCTTCAAGCTTGTGCCAATGGCGGATGAGGCCAGCTACCTGAAAACACAAGAACGGCATCACAGCCATGTCAAATCATTCAAGAAGGTTTGCTGAAGCACGGTGGATGTGCTGGGGGTGTTGGCGTGGCTCGTGGGTGCCTGTGAGTGCCTGCCTAGGGCATACTGTGTGCGTGTCAGTGGGTGTGTTCAGGGAGGTGTTTAGGTGGTCAATGGAGTGATTGGAGTGACGGGATATGATCAGGGTGGCAAAGGGGAGGTCATAGGGTGTTCGGCGGGGTAGATGGAGGTGCGTAGCGGCGGGAGCACCTCACCTGAGGAGTCGCTGGAGATGGAGGTGACGGTGGCTAGTGCTGTCGGTGGTTGATTTTGGAAATAGAAAGAGGGGGAGAAAGTGTGAGGAAGAGGGAACCCAAGAATGTACTCTAAGGGACGAAAGGGGAAAGGAATCCCATGTCGGTATGGTTGCCGGATGTGAGGAAGACAAATACCTTCATAGGTGAGGCGGCGGCAAAGACAGGGCAAGGATGACGTCAGCGAGTATTCCGCGATGCGGAAGACAGTGGTGGAGATAACTCGGCCACCGGTATTGTGGTTGGGCGATTAAAAAGCTAGGGAGAAGCGTTGGAGCTTGTGGAGGGTTGCGGCCGGAGGGGAGAGGAATAGAGGGGGAACCGGCCTAATTTCAAGCTGAGTTTGTTGGACCCTGGGGAGTCTTTAAATAGGGATTTGAGAGGGTTTTGTGCTTAGAAGCCAAGCTTCTAAGTAAGGAACGGTTGCCGGAGATGGAAGCTTCAAGAGACCTAAATATCTCATGCGTTCGCATGAGAGATTGGGAAAGAATCAGGGCTTATGGATGGGTTCATACTGGAGGGAATTTCTCAGAGAATCTCCCTTCCAATTTTGGAGGAGATTCTCTGAGCAATCAAGGAGAAATCTACTTTCAAAGCTTGCCAGAGTAGGATTCCTCCACGATAATGGTGGAGGGACCTATTTGTGAAGAGAACAAAGAAGTTAGGGTTGATTACAAGGGTTTTTGAAAGTTAGGGGTGGAAATGTAATCAGACAGGACCTTTTTGCAAACTAGGTCAAGATGAGTTCCCCTTAGGTCCAAATTTTGGTAAAAACCTAATTTGGACCTAATGAATTCAATGGTGAAGTTGGATTTTGGGTTTGACCACGTTTGACTGGGAAATTTATGCAAAAACCTAAATTAAGGTAAATATCTATCTGAGACCCCATTCTAGGTCGAGATGAGTTCGAATAGCCAAATTGAAGGTACTAAACCCTATAAAATATTTTTATATGATTTTTAGAGGGTTTAAGTGAATTTTATCCTAATTAGAACCTTAGTTAATTAAGTGGGTCTATTTTTAGGATTTCAAAAGTCATTTAATTCATAGAACTCACACAAACTCTTTTCTGTCTGATCCAACCCACTTGTTGTCTTGTTAAGATCATTTGACCTTTGTTTAGCCCTTGAGAAAACCTTTGATTGTACTACATTGGTACAATTACAATTTTACCCCTAATTTCTTATTTTTCTCTGAGAAAGGTTATGCAATGAATTATGACCTTCAGTTGGTTATGTAGGAACATTTATTCTCTTCATTGGGTCAAAATGAGCTAGTTATGTATTATGATGGTGTTCCCATCATACCCCCATGCCTAGCTTTTTCTAGTCCCTTGGCAAAATTTTAATGTATCAACTTTGATTCTAGACCATGTAATCTTTTGATGCTCAAAAACAGTGATGTGTGCTTTCTTCTGTAGAATAGGTTAGAATGTTGATTGTAGGCCTAGAGGTACTCAAGTACTAACCAAGATCCGGACCTAACCAACTCTAGCCTCAGTCTGCTGCGAAGGTTTTTAAGGCCCACAGGAACTATGCAAAGGTTCGTTGAACTCCGCGGTTAAAGCACCCGTACTTGTAACATGTTTTAGCCTCGGTTTAGTTTGCTGTGCATTTTTGTAGGAGAGAGACAGAGGAATTTTCTTTATCTTTGGAGAGTTTTCTCTCTCTTTTCTTTTTATTTCTAGCTTCGGATTAGCTTCACAACACGGTCTGTATCAGATTCCTAGTCCCCATCATCAATCCTCAAAGGGTCCCTGGCAATCGATGCTTCAAGATAGCACCACCCATGGCAACCCCCAGAACCCTGGCTTTTGAGATTTCGAGATAATCCTGCCCATGGCGTTCTGTAGCTAAATCCAGACCCTCGCAATCGACATTTCAGGATAATGCTACCCATGGCATTTAAACCAGCATAGGGTGCTTAAATGCCCCCGGTAGGATATGTAGATATCCTAGGAGACAAGCACCGAGGAGACGATATGTTATTGCACATCTTCGAGGGGAATTTCCCGCCTCTCTACGCTGGGAACTCGTTCAAATCAACTTGTGTTGATCAGCTACTCCTAGTCTAGGCAACTTTTTTTTAGAACAATTTAAATGCATTTGCGTGATTTTGATACTTATGCGCACTGAACCAGACTATGTGTGGATTGGGGTGCTTAGGTTACCTTGTCCCACAAACCAGAGGTCAGTTAATGAGGCTGAATACTCCCTAAGCCTTAGACCTAATACTTAAGCTTCACATTTTCCTTAACCTCTTGAGGACTATCCAGATCTTAGTGGGTACTTGAATTTTTAAGCCTAGGATCATAGCCTAAGAGGCCTGAAATCAGCATTCCTACTAATTTCTTCTTTGTTACATTAGCACTTTTTTAGCTTTTTATTTTCTTTTAATATGGTCTAGAACTAAGTCAATTCCTTAATTTCTTACTAATGACTCTTTTTTCTTTTCTTTTCAACTTGTGCTCCTTTTTGACATGTTTAACTCTTCCACTTTTTCTCCTCAAAATTTAATATGCCATCAAAAATTTTCTCTCCTCTCATTTTTCTTGTTCTTTTTCAAGAATTTTTTATTTTTTTGATGTTTTTGGGATATGTGATTTTTTATGAGAACCCTTCCAAACTTTTGATTTTTTAATGCTTGCACTTTACCACACCCCCGTGCCTAAGTTTTGTAATGTTCTCATTGTAAATGGTGGGTGTGAAATGGTTTTGGGTTTAGGAATTAGAACAGGATTATCAGGTGGGCGAACAGGTCAGAAATGACTATTGCAGACAATTTCAAGCTCTGGCATGTGTGCTAGAGGTGGTTTCGACTGTTCTAAAGCTGAACTCAAGGTGCAATAGATGTGAAGTACAGAAAGATAATTAGAAGGATCTCAGGTTTCTTGGAATGATGGGTTGCCTCCCGTTAAGCGTTAAATTCAACGCCTTCAGCAGAGCGGAA
This sequence comes from Thalassia testudinum, assembly GCA_037157565.1. Taxonomy (NCBI): domain Eukaryota; kingdom Viridiplantae; phylum Streptophyta; class Magnoliopsida; order Alismatales; family Hydrocharitaceae; genus Thalassia; species Thalassia testudinum. The sequence goes on along the minus strand of JAZHRO010000003.1, from coordinate 69,476,176 downwards.
AATGATATGAGACGGAGTGGTCAAATCAGATGAATTTTGTAGAACAAGCACCTTGATCAAAAGCCTGGTTGGTCCAACCAGGTGCTTGTTCAGATCAACAGGCTGATGATGCAGCCCAAACCTAATCAATCTAGTGGGTTGATAAAGATAGATCAAGAGATGTGGAACCCACCATATGCTGTGGAGCTCAAAATGATGAGGAAGTGTGAATCCAAGGTTTGGCTGAGTCGAATCAGCCTGATCAGAGTTGGGATCCTTAAAAGAATTAGTGGAGGATGTAGGAACCCTACAGGAGTGATCAGAGAAGAATTGGACGTGTTTTGTAGTCTGATCGATGTCTAAAACCCGATAAAAATGTGGAGGCGAACCATCTGCAATCGGCTAAATAAGAGGGGAATCAGAATAGAAATTGAGTTCGGTTGCAGGTCAGGGTTGAAAATGGGTTCGAATAGGTTCTTTATTTATAGAGGAGGTGGCATCAATAAGAATTGTGTGTGAGGGCTCATCTAAAGAATTAAAGGTGGATTCATTCAGAGAGTCTTCATAGTAGCCATCAAACTCAAAGGTAAATGCCTGAAGAGTGTTTATAGGATAAAGAAAATCTGAGTCAAGAAAAGATTCGAATTCTGGGGTGTAGTGACTCTCGACACTTTTTGGTTTTGATTTTTGAGGATCGAAAAGAAATGATTCCATCTTAATGGAACTTGAATTCATATCAATGATCTCGGGATTAGGGACCTCAGAGTCAAAGTCGAAGAATGAATCATGTGAGCTAAGGTCGTAGATTGGCTCATAGTCGTCAGGAAACAATGGTTCTCCGTAATCATAGTAAGATTCAAAATTGTTGGAGAATTTGCAAGAATCATGTTCTGAATTTGATTCGAGATCAGACGTTCCACCACAGAATAAATCACAAGATGTAGATTCAACAACCTGACTTGGGTCTAGCCTATTCGTAGATTTTGAGCTTAAAAAGGTGTCCCTATTGGATCTGGGCTCAGGTTTTTGGCTTGTAGGGAAGACCCACTCAAAACCCTACTCTTCCAACTCCTCGATTTCTGTATCGTAGAATGGCGTGACTTTCGAAAAATCAATCTATATTTCTAAGGATGTTGGAGAGGTACATTCATCAAATAAAGGCCCAGAATCATAATTCCAATTCAAACTTTGAATTTTGTCATACGAAACCTTTTAATCATCCCAATAAGGCTCACATCGAGATTCTAGGTTAAGGATGTGGGTTGAATTACTAGAATCTACGTCAGAATTGCCTTCAAGGGTCACCTTATCAGAGTAAGGGGTGGGATTTACACCCTCGAGAGGTTCTGATTCAATCTCATTATTACAGGAGTCTAGGAATTCTATGCTTGGTGGACCAGGATTTTCGTTTTCTAGGGCTGGCTCAAAATCTTGTTCTACAATTGGGACTTCCCAACCTATTTCAAGATCAGGTATATCATATTCCATCTAGGTTGGGAATCCACAACAACCTGGTGTCTCAAAACTAGGATTTGGGAAATCAGGTTGATCCTCAATATTATTCCAAGATGTTTCATTAGTTGTTTGGGGCATGTACGAGTATTTTTTATTGATAACTTATTTCAACATTTCTTCCTATTTTTCAAGATCATCTTAGTATTTTTCCCAAAGTACAGAATATGTCATGCATTAGAGATATTCAAAGTTATGCAATTTTTCTATCTTGATGTATCCTGTTATGAGAATATCTCGAGTTGATCCGTTTGTTGCTTCTGTTAGTAATAATTAGGCACAGTTTATGATTAAGGTTGTTGTTGTTTATACATTAACCTGAATTAGATTTGAGGTTTTGTAATCAATCTCATAAAATTTAAGGGCATCCTCAACCATTCTATCTTTCATGGATCTTTGAGATTCAGGTTGCCTCAATAGTTTTCCTAAGTAGCCAGGCTACATTTTTGAATCAGATGGTGGAATCAAGATGTAGAATCAAAATTCTACTTTAGAATGAAGTGATTTGATCTGAATAGAACTCCCTAAGAAAATCTGTGTGTGTGCTCTAAATAGAAGGGATAAGGGACTAGATGTGATGTTGACTCAATCAAGGCACCCAAATATTTTTGGATGGCTATAGAGGTTCGGGGTGAATGATACCCTTGGATCAGAAAGTTGTCCACTTGAGAATTACCTGGGCAGCCAGGAAGGGAGAGTCCCGCAAAGACCCCTACACGATAAAGTGCCCCCATGGGTTACAGGATTTCCCCCACCCGACCTTCCTTGTCACGAGGGTCCAGGTAGACCAGAATGGATAACTTGACCTCTTAAGTCTACTAGTTTTATATCCTAATTTATGCCTTTGATTTCACTTGAATCAGCAGTTGATTTGACTTGTGACCTAATTTGGAGGTTGGTTGGCCTACAATGTAGTCCAACTTTACCTGACCTGCCCTAAAGATGGCAGAATGACTCTAGGTCAAGACCTAGAAATCACCCTGAGTTAACTCCCAGGTTATTAGGTCCAAGGATTTTAGGGTTCAAGTGAGTTTAGAGCCTGATTTTAGGGTTTTTCTTGATTAGATATTTTCAATCAAGGGCTTGGGTAGTACACAAATGCGGGTGGGTTTGTTTCCTTTTATGTAGGCAAGTGTGACTATCACTTCACAACCCTAATGCAGAAAACCCTAATTGGCTTTATTTCCATGTCCTATTTGATTTTCAAAAATGTTCTCCTTGGACTTCAAACAAGAAGTGCGTAATCCAAGAAGATTAGAAATTAAGCGTAATCCCTAATAGGCACAGGAATTTTAGGGTAGGATTTCTAAACAAAATCGCTTCAACTTCAATGAGAGTTGAAAAAATTTCGTAAATCAGGAAACTTGCCTTTTAAATGATGATTACTATGAGAAATAAGGCAGGTGATTCCTAATTGATTGTTTCCTCTTTGTCTTCCCAAGATTAGGAGTTGATTAGAGAAGAATAGAGAAGTTACTTGCCCTGGAGTGGTTGATTTGTGTGGAAGATCTCCTCGTGAAATACCACGCAAAATCATAATAAAGCAAATAGGGCAAGTTAGTGTTCAAATATAATCAAATAATGCATAGAATAGTGGTGAATTACGCGTTGCTCCCCGGCAACGACGGCAAAATATTAATCGCGCTAAGTCAGTATTTAAAAACGGTTGCATTGTAGTATAGCCAAAATAGCATTCAAAACAAATACAATTTTATTACTCAAATATATTCCGAGGTCGAACACAGGGAGCAAATGGAATTCACACACTAAACTTAGCAATTAATGTAAATTGAACACATAATATTACTCAAAAAGTAATTGGGAATGTAGAGCATGAGTATATGAAGAGTAAAAAGAGTTTTAGACAAAATAAGAATTACCCAAATGTACTTAAAGAAGAAAATATGAATTCAGATGTCTGATTGCAAAATCAGACATCTTAAATGACTTGTGCTACAGTATTCTTCCTTTTTTTCTTCTTCTGATTTCTCTTCTTCCTTTGGCTTCTCTTCTGCTTCTTCTTTCCTTAGCTCTCTCTATCTTCTCCTTCCATATTCTTCTCTTTCTCTGCATTCTGCCTTTTCCTTCTCTGTCTTTCTTCCTTTTCTCTTCTACTTCTTCTTTTTCCTTCTTCTTCCTTTGCCTTTGCGAGCCCTTTCTTCTTTCTCTTCTTCTACCTTAAGCCCTATCCTCCTCTTCTTCTTCCTTCAGCCCTGCTTTGCCCTCTAAATCTATCTAAGTGTCAGAGCAATCTTCTTAGAGCAAAAACCCCCCTACCCCCACGTAGCTCTTTTTTCTCTTTCTCTCTTTCTATTTCAATCTCGCTCTCCCAAAGCCTCAGCCGGTCGGGTAATCGGACTTAACGCATACCCGGGTCTAGGCTCACCGACGTGTGTGGTGAGCGAGGAGTGAAGTTAGGTCGGGTAGTCGGGTCAGCCAGGTCTGCGTGGGCAGTGTCGCGAATGAGTCGGATGAAGAGGGGGAGGAGGACCTCACCCTCAGTGTTGGAGGTGAACAACCTCTTTCACTTTGACAATTTATGCGCATGAAAGTGCCTTTCCGTTTCCATTCGCACACCATAGTAGTAGGTTGGTCTTTGCAATTGCAGCAGTCGCAGAGTCTCCCGACTCCAATTGAAGGCCTGGAACCGTGCGTGAGGGAATTCCACGTAGCCTAGGACAACAGCACCTGGAGCAACAAGGCCTTTTACCTAAAAACAAGCAAGCTTTAAGCTTGTGCCAATGGCAGATGAGGCCTTCTACCTGAAAACACAAGAATGGCCTCGCGGCCATGTCAAATCATTCAGGAAGGTTCGTCGGAGCACAGCAAATGTGCTGGGGGTGTTGGCGTGGCTCGTGGGTGCCTGTGAGTGCGTGCCTAGGGCATACTGTGTGCATGTCAGTGGGTGTGTTCAGGGAGGTGTTTGGGTGGTCAATGGAGTGATTGGAGTGACGGGATATGATCAGGGCGGCGAGGTGGAGGTCGTAGGGTGGTCGGCGAGGTGGATGGAGGTGTGTAGCGGCGGGAGCATCTCGCCTGAGGAGTCGCTATAGATGGAGGTGACGGTGGTCAGTGGCGTCGATGGTTGATTTTGGAAATAGAGAGAGGGGGAGAAAGTGTGAGGAAGAGGGAACCTAAGAATCTACTCTAAGGGACGAAATGGGAAAGGAATCCCACGTCGGTATGGTTGCTGGACATGAGGAAGACAAATACCTTCATAGGTGAGGCGGCGGCGAAGATGGGGCAGGGATGACGTCAGTGGGTATTACGTGACGTAGAAGACGGTGGTGGAGATAACCCAACCACTGGTATTGTGGTTGGGTGATGAAAAAGCTAGGGAGAAGCTGCCAGAGCTTATGGAGGGTTGCGGCCAGAGGGGAGAGGAATAGAGGGGGAACTGACCCAATTTCAAGCTGAGTTTGTTGGACCCTAGGGAGTCTTTAAATAGGGATCTGAGAGGGTTTTGTGCTTGCAAGCCAAGCTTCTAAGAAAGGAAGGGTCACCGGAGATGGAAGCTTCAAGTGACCCAAATATCTCATGCACTCACATGAGAGATTGGGAAAGAATCAAGGCTTATGGACGGGTTCATACTGGAGGGAATTTCTCAGAGAATCTCCCTTTCAATTTTGCAGGAGATTCTCTGAGCAATCAAGGAGAAATCTACTTTCAAAGCTCACTAGAGTAGGATTCCTCCACGATAATGGTGGAGGGACCTATTTGTGAAGAGAACGAAGAAGTTAGGGGGTTGATTGCAAAGGTTTTTGAAAGTTAGGGGTAGAAATGTAATTATATAGAACCTTTTTGCAAACTAGGTCAAGATGAGTTCTTCTTAGGTCCAAATTTTGGTACAAACCTAATTTGGACCTATGAAATCCAATTGTGAAGTTGGATTTTGGGTTTGATTACGTTTGACTGGGAAATTTATGCAAAAAACCAAATTAGGGTAAATATCTGTTTAAGGCCCCATTCTAGGTCAAGATGGGTTCTAATGGCCAAATTGAATGTACTAAACCCTATAAAATATTTTTATATGATTTTTAGAGGGTTTAAGTAAATTTTATCCTGATCAAAACCTTGGTTAATTAAGTGAATCTATTTTTAGGATTTCAAAAGTCATTTAATTCATAGAACTCACACAAACTCTTTTCTGTCTGATCCAACCCACTTGTTATCTTGTTAAGATCATTTGACCTTTGTTTAGCCCTTGAGAAAATCCATGGTTGTACTACATTGGTAAAATTACAATTTTACCCCTAGTTTCTTATTTTTCTCTCAAAAAGGTTATGCAATGAATTATGACCTTTAGTTGGTTATGTAGGAGCATTTATTCTCTTCATTGGGTCAAAATGAGCTAGTTATGGCTCATGATGGTGTTCCCATCGATGATTAATCTCTACGCCTAAGAACATGCATAAATAAACAGTTTATGTGATATAAACGTGTTTACATCAACCACCAAATTGAAAAGCCTGCCTTCTTTCCCTCTTCGTCACACGTCTTGCCAGCCAAAGCAAGAGTGCTTCCTCCCTTAACTTCATCGTCATCGCCTCACCATCAAATTCATCTTCTCTGCATCCACCCAATTACCGCCAAACGCCTCCATCATCCTCTCACCTCCTAAGCTCCCTCACCTTCTTCCTCTCCCTCTCTAGAATACTCCTACCCCCTTAGACTCTAAGACCGACCACCATATCACCCTCATGCCCGTCATCTTCCCTACGTCTAGCACAAGCTCCGATGAGCTCGCGCCATAACCACACAGGTGCAAACACCCCCCAGCACCTCCACAACCTTTGTCTAATCTCATTAAGCAAAAACCCCAAAGAAATTTGTGGTTTTCGCTGCTTTTTTTCTCTGTCAAACAAACACCCTCACACATGCCTTCATTGACTTTGATAGAGTTCCACCTGTGACCAAATGCCACAAGACCACCACCATCATGTTCGTCGTGCTCCGACGATACCTCTAAGCTTTTTAATTTAGGCTTTTCTAGCCCGTATCTTGTGTTTCAGGTGCCATCACCGATGAGCTTCACCTTTGCCATCATTCTTCATTGATCAAGCACCACCGACCTCAATTCCACACCCTGCAGGTGCGGTTTAACCTCGTGAAGGTGACTGGACTAGCAATTGAAGAAGAACAGTGAAGCAATAGCTCGATTGAACATGCACATTATCTACAGCTGCACGCAGAGGGAAGCAAGACTTATAGTCCCACATCATGTGTGGGAAAGCTCGCGAAGACAAATAAAAGCAATTCGTGCTCTTAGCTCGTTTCCTCTGAGAGCACAGGGGTGAGGTCCCTCAAATGCACAAACGCACGTGCCCTTACCTTGCGGGTCTAGGCTTGGATCCATTTACCTAGTACTCTTCACCTCGGTTTGGTTTGAGAGAAAGAAAGAGATCTGAAGAGGAGGGAGGGGGGTTTTACACTGTATTGCATTAGGATTCATGCCCCCCTCCTCGCTCAACACTTACCTCTACTACTTGTGTCTTATGATCGCTTCTGAAGCCTTAAGAGATAAGGCATCTGTGCCTCATAGCCAACGTCTGATTGGTTGCACTGTGGAGATATATACCTGCATGGATTAGTGGTTCTATTATGATACTATTAGGTTATTTAATTTTGATTCTGTGGGATTAAGTGTTTAATTACTAAGGTTAATTTGGTGGTTTCAACCACCATTTTTATTCCTTTCTTTTTACATATTATGCCTGACACTCTGAGATACATTTTGCTATATTTTGAATGTCATTCTGATTTCACCTACATTATTATTCTTGATATTTGCGATTAGTGAATTGATTTTCCATATTTATTCCCTATAAACGACCTCAGACTCACATTTGATTTTCGAGCTTATAAATTTAAATGTCTTTTTTATTTTCGTCACTATACTACAACACGATCTTTTTACGACGTTTTTTCAACACAACAGTAACTTTGTCTTTGAGAAACTTAACAAGTCTATGCTTTTTCTTCTACCAAAAAGCTGGGAGGCAAACACATTAAATGATTTTCGTCCTATTGCGCTCTCTAATTTAATCTATTTGTTGATTGGAAAGGTACTTGCTAAGAAGTTGAGGGAAGTGATAGGGAGATTGATTAGTCCCATCCAATAATCTTTCTTGAAAGGGAGATCACTACAAGAGTCATTCATTTTGGCATAGGAGATGGTCTCTAGTTGGAAGCGGGGAAGACGAAAGCATTCATGTGGAAAGTAGATTTTTCCAAGGCATATGACTCTATCTCTTGGCCCTATTTATGGGAGATTTTCTATAGGTAAGGCTTTCCAGAAACTTGGGTTCAGTGGATAAAGATGCATCACTACAATCCTCATTTTCCCCCCTTATTAATGGGAAGCCTGCAGGAATGTGGATCCAGTCGTAGAAAGGAGTTCGTCAAGGGTGTCTAGAAACTTGGGTTCAGTGGATACGTTAGCTCACTTCTCTTTTAAAGCATTCAATGGGGGCCTAGTTTATGCATATACGCTATCTTCATGGCGTGCTCTTACTTCTTTCCTTCAATATGCTGATGACATGATATTCTTCAAAGAGAGTGGTTGTAGGGAGGCTGAATGCTTGAAGTACATTGTTGACATCTTTGGAGAAATATCAATGCTCAAGGCTAATGGCTCCAAATCCTCTTTGATTTGCTTTAGGCCAGCCAATGAGATCAAACACTCTTTCAGAGATTCTTCAGACCCCGGTTGGTAGTCTTCTGATTCGTTACTTAAGCCAAACAGATGAGAACCTCATCATGAGCCCTAACTAGCATATTTTCACCTAATAAAGTGAACAAAAGCTCCTACATAACCAAGAGAAAGGCCTAATTCAAGGGATCACTAATCTGAGAAGAGAGCATGAAACAAAGGGTAAAACTGTAATTTTATCATTGTAGTACATCAACGGGATTTTCCAGGGTCTAGACATAGGTCAATTGAACTTAATAAGAGAAAAAGTGGGATGGTTCAGTCAGATAAGGGTTATTGTGAAATTTAAGAATTAAATGACATTTTGTAACCCTAAAATAAACCCACTTAATTCACAAGGTTCTAGGAAAGATAAAAATCAAATAAACCCTCTAAAATTCATGAAAACATATCCCCTAGGGTTTAGAACCATCAATTTGATCTTTGGAACCTATTTTGACCTAGATTGGGGTCCAAGCCCAATATTTGACTTAATTTAGGTTTTTATGCAAAATGCCCAGTCAAATGTGGTTAAACCTAAAATCCAACTTCACCATTGGATTCCTTAGCTCCAAATTAGGTTTGTACCAAAATTTGAACTTAAGGGAAGGTCATCTTGACCTACTTTGCAAAATGGTCCACCCAATTACATTCTGGCCCCTAACTTCTGAAAACCCTTGCGAAAACCCCTCAAATTTTTTAACTTTCTTCATTCAGGTCCCTCTGCCATTGCAACAGGGACCCATACCTCCGGCGAAGTTTTGAGGAGGTTTTCTCCTCGTTTCCCCAAGGAGCTGCTCTGAGCTTTGAAAGGGGAGCTCTCTGCAAAACCCCCTACCGCATGAGCAGCTCCCCATGCCCTAAATCGCCCCATACCTCTCGTGTAAATGCTTGAGAGGTATGGGTTTCATGCCAGCCATGCCTCTGGTGATGACTTTTGGCCGCCTCCTTACGACTCTTCCCTCTACCCGTGCCTATATAAGAAGATCCAAATCCCTCCACTCGAGCCAAGCCTATTTTGGCTGTTGATACCTCCAAAATTCATCCTCCTTCGTCTCCGGCCATCTGACCACAGGCTCCGGCGACCTATCCTCCCTCCTCTCGTCACTCTGCCACCATACTAGTGGCAGAGTCGTCTATGCCTGATTCCTCCGCATTGCGACGCACCAAGCGCACGCCTGCCTGACCTCCTCCTCGTCGCTGTTATCTCCACCTCAGGGCTATCTTCTCTGACAACGGCACATACGTGCCATTCGTCTCCTCAGCCCCCCTTCGCTCCAAGTCCCTCAGTTAAGTTCCTCTCTCCCTACCTTCTATTTTCCCTCCTTTTATTTCACAAATCACGCACCGACCACCACAGACCACCATCACCTTCTCCACCTTCGACCAGACCACCGGCGAGGTGTTCCAACCACTCCACACCTCCATCTACCTCGCCAACCACCCTATGACCTCCGTAACACCTCACTGACCATTTCCCCTACTCGAATCTCTTCGCCACATGCCCAGAATGCCCCCCAAACACACCCATTTTCACATGCACAGGGTGACCTAGGCACGCACACTCAAGCCACCCCGCGCCACGCCGACCACCGTCCCATCTTCGCCGTGTCTAAGCAAAGCTCCCTACGTATTTTGACATGGTCGCAAGGTTGTTTGCTTGTGAACAGGGTACAGGTCCTCACCGCCATTGACAGAGGATGAAGCTTGTTCTCAAGCTTGCTCTAGGACTCTAGGCCCCAGGCTTCAAGTCCCAGGTTGTGCAGGTTTCATTCGCACACACTCTCAACCTAGCTATTGGAGTCAAAGCCCCACACAGCTCTGCAATTGGACGCGAACATTTGCTGTGCGGGTGCCTACGAGGAAGGTGGGACATTTAGTCCCACCTCGGAAGATCAGGAGTAGGCATAGCTGAATAAATTGAAAAAGTGCATTAGTCTTGTTGCCTCCTGACCACGGGGTTAGGTCCCACTCGCCCTTCATGCCTCATCCGCGCCCCACGCTCTGCGGACCTAGTATCCGACCCGACTACCTGTGCACTCCTCTCCCACTACACACACCGGTGGGCCTGGTCCTAGGCGTGCATATCTGACCTGATAACCCGAGAAGGCTCTGGGAGAGTAGTTCTAAGAGTGAAATAGAGAGAGAGAGACGTGGGGAGGGTAGGGGCTAGGTTTTGCTCCTGTGTGTGTGCACAAGGAAAAAGAAGAGGGTGCGGCTGAAGAAAAGAAGAAGAAGGAAGGAGAACTCGAGGCAGAGGAGAGGAAGAAAGAAGGAGAAGGAAGGAGAACTCGAGGCAGAGGAGCGGAAGAAAGAAGAAGAAGGAGCCAGAGAGGAAGGCGAAGAAGAAGAAACTACAGAGGCCTAGGAAGGAGAAGCTGAAGACTCAGCCAAAGCTTAAGGCAAAGAAGAAGAATGAGAAAACATGGGTTGAAGAAAGAGAGAAGCAAAAGAAGAAGGAGGAAGCCGCAGCAACTGAAGACAAAGGAAGAATACAGGAAGGAGGAAAGCCAAGTGAAGAAGAAAAGAAGAAGAAGACTGAAGAGAAGTGATCACTGTAGCAATCTACAAGATAAGGTGTCTAAATCACCAAATCAGACATCTGATTCATAAGAAAAGAAAGAGAGAAGAGAAAGAAGAAGGAAGAAAAGAGAAGAAGAAAGACATTTATTTTTGCATTTTCTCTCTAGTTTTTTTAATATACATTGGGTTGCATTCATATTATCTTTTGAGTAATTTGAAATTGTGATTTTGCTTCTAAAATACCAATTTGCTTGATAGCGAAATACGCGTGATTTGTAAAAGCGGGTTTTTAATGTCGTTGTAACACGCGAATCTGCTTTCGCTCTTAAATTTATATTCCTAGATAGGGGAGTATCTAGGGTCGTCCAAGGAGGCCAAATGTTTGCAATAGTGATTCTCTTGCTTGGAATACAATCTCAACTTTCTTTTTGGTATTTTTCAATATATCATTTTTTTGTTTTAAAATAAGACAACATGCGGAATGGTGACGGGAAGGTAATTCACACTTCAATTTAACTACTACTTTCTAGTGGCAAGTAGAGCCTCTCCCTAAACTCACTCTAGGCAAGTGGAGGCCTAGAATAATTAGGGAGAGGGAGTGAAAAATGCTAAAAAGCAAAGCAAGTAGAAATGCAAAATAGAAAATTGCAAAGAAGGCAACTAGATTACTGAAAAATATTTTACAAAAAAGGCTAGTAGAGGAATGCTTCTACTACTAGAAAAATTAAAATAAAGAAAAGCAAACACAAATCCTCTAGATAGATGGTGAAGAAGAGGGCTTCTTGCTCCAAGGTTGGTGGCTCCCAAGCTTGAAAAAAATCCTTCAACTCCTTCCTTGCAGTGCTCCGCCAAGGTGATGTCCTCCAAGGCAAGCCCAAGGGGGCGTGCCCTAAGCTTCTCTCCAAGGGTGGACGTCCACCCTAAGTCCTTCTCCCTTTCCTGGCCGTCCTTCTTGAAGTGGAAGAGTACTCCTCCTTGGCGTGGCCCAAGTTGAAGAGAATGGGGAGAAGAAGGCACCAAAAGGGCTGGTGATGTGCCCCTTTAATCTCCTTCTCTACTCCTTCTCCTTGGGCGTAGGTATAGGTGGATGTAGGTAGAAAAATACACTAATGGAGGATGCCCCCAAAATGGTGGTAGGTGGTGGCTTTTTATAGAATAGGATGGGGGGTTAAGGTGCCCCTTGAAATGGAGGGCTAGGATGGAAGGATGAGGGTGGTTGGTGATCCTATGGCTAGGGTGAGTTGGCGCCACCACAAGGGGTTTTAAAGGGGGTGGTTATGGTGGTGTTGGTGTCTTTTGGTGGTGGAGAGACACCCCCATGTTGGCGCCAACATGGGGTCTTCTAGAAGGGGGGTTAGGTGGATGGTGGAGATGGATTCAAGGAGGATTGTGTGGTGGAGATGAGGGGGGATTTTGGAGGGAAAAGTGGCGCCATTAAGGGGTGGTTATGGGTAGTTTTTGGCGCCACTTTTAGGTGTCTTTTGGAGGTGGTGGGTAGGTTAGGTTGGTGCCAAGTAGGTTAGCGTATGTGGAGCTTAGGTGGAGCTAGTTGGGTGGAGTTGGTAGGTGGGTTTTTGGGGTGGTACAAGCCAAAGAAGTTGGAGCATAGCTAAGATAAGCTAAGCTAAGCTAAGCTAGCTTAGCTAATGGAGGAGTAGAGGAGAAGGTGTTGGAGCTAGGGTTTGGAGAAAGGAGTTGAGGAGAAGAAGTCTGGAGCTGGAGCAGGAGCTGGCTGCTGCTGAAGAGGCTGGCATAGGGCTACTCTAGCTGGCTTAGCTTGCTAGTTCTTTGCTAGTTGCTAAGCCAAGCTAAAGTGAGCTAGCTTCTACCAAAATGAGCTGAGGTGAGCTAGGTCTGGTGCTCCCAGGGAGAATCAAGTTGGTTGATGGAGCTAAGGTAGCTTAGCTCAACTGAGATGAGCTAAGCTGAGTCCCCGGGAGCTGGACTTGAGCTTCCTGAGCTGAGATGAATTCTTCTTCAGCTGGCTGGAGTTGAGTGGAGCTGGATGTAGCTGGATCTGAGCTGGGGTGAACTCCTGTCAACTCAGCTGAGCTAGCTAGAGCTCCCTGTGAACTAGTGGGAGCTGAGATGAGCTAGACTCAGCTAAGTTGAGCTGGATCTGAGCTGACTTGAGCTAGGGTGAGCTAAGGTGAACTCTCTTGAGCTGCCATCCAGTTGAGACTAGCTGAATGGAGCTGGGATGAGCTAACCCTAGTTCAAGTAAGCTAGGTTCCAGCTGTGGTGAGCTGGATCAAGCTGGGTTCCAGCTAGTCTGGGCTTCTCCTTCACCATTTGCCTTCTTGAGTGCTAGGGTTTTAGGGATCTGTGCATCTGTACATCCCTAACACTCACAAAAACACATTAAAACGACAATAAAAAATGCAATGCATGCCTATCCTAATTTATGCCTAAATGCAGCCCAAAAACCCATTTGTGGAGTAAAATCCTAAGAGTTAGGTTTGTTTTAATGCATAAGAATGATGATAAACTGGCGTTTATCACACCCCCATGCTTATCTTTTGCTAGTCTCTTAGCAAAACTTAAAACGGAATTTTTGGGAAAGCTAATTTTTTTTGTTTTACTTTGGAGGAGAAAAAGAGATCAATGGACCTTGGTAGATTAAAAACACTGGAGGTACGGGATTTGTTAAAGATAAACATCGGGATTTGTTTTTGGATTCAACCATTAGATAGAACGGGATCAATATATCTTCTAAAAAATTCTCAAATTAACCCCTTGTTAATTCAGATGACTTGAAATGTTTGTTTTTAGGAATTTTTTTGGCTCATGAATCTGATTCTCAACTTGCAAAATCCTTTAAAACCTTGTGGCTGTGCTTGTGAAAAGCCAACATTTATAAGGGCGTGTTAATTTATTTATATATATATATTTTTTTTTTTTTCCCCATGCTTATTTTTAGCTTAGTCTTACAACAGATGTGTCGGGATCATCATTCCTGTTACCATTCCTCGAGGGGGCTCTGGCGTCAGTACTTCGAGATAGCACTGTCCATGACACCACCCAGGAGCTCACAACCCCAGAACACGATGCGGTGAAAAGGGGCGCTCCAAACAAACTCAAGCTCTTGCTCCGACACTATAGGTAGAGCACCGTCCAAGACACTTGAGCTGCTAAAATGCGCTTTAATGCTCCGTCTAAAGATATGAAATATAGATATGGAGCAACGCCGAGGCGGTAACATGTTGACATCGCGTCCTTAAAGGAGGCATTTTCCTCCTTCTCGGCGGTGGGAACTCAAACCAATAATCTGCTTCAGACTTTCACTAAGTCCAAACAAGGGAGTTTTTCAAATTTTTAGTTATTTTTAAGTGTTGGCTTGTGTGTGAAGAGTGACACAAGAAGTTTCTCAAAACATGCAAGTTTTTGAATCAGAAGCTAAGTCAAATAATTTCCATATTGCAAAATAGGATCAAGTCACCTGAACTATTATGAGTTTAGGTGGAATTTTATAGAAAGATATCTGATCTTGTCTAAAATAGACCCTGGAATTCTAATGATCAGATCCATATCCTCATCCTTAGTTTGTTAAAGATTAAATCCATTGTACCAAAAGTGAACTTTTCGACCTTAGTCCTGATTTCAAAATTTTTCCTCAAAAAGTTTGAACATTTTTTTTTTATTTTTTTGGGTATGCAAGCAGGAAATAAATTAAACAAAAATGCATGTTTTTAGGTTTTGAAAATCCTAAATCGATCGTAAAATTTAAAAACACCCCCCCAAGCTTAAGATATGCCATGTCCTCATGTATTAAGAGGGAAAAGGGATCACCTTAGTGAAGAACGGTCGGGTTTAGGAGGAACAAAACCTGGAAAAAGAAGAAAAAAGGGAAAGCAAGAAAAAATGATGGGTTACCTCCCATCCAGTGCTATCTTTTACGCCATTCAGCCGGGCGTGAATGTATGCACGGAAGACGTAAGATCATGTAAATAATTGGACACTTGGATCCCCGCAAAAAAGGTGTCGTCTTCTAGATCCCTAGAAAATTGATTAGAAATAATATTGGGATCAAAGTTGGATGGAAAATGATAAGTGTAGCCCGAGTCTGGCCATGGGTTTAAATTAGGTTGGCTGCCAAACTCAGGCGGGGTTGGTGGCAGGTCCATAAGAAAGGGGTCGGGGAAGGAATGGTGAGGATTGGGTGAAGTTAGTGTGGAAAAGTTAGGTGCGTGAATAGTAGGTGGGTTAGGGGGGGTATCAGGAATAAATTTGGGGTCAAGACAAGTTTCTGGATCACAGATTTCGTCGACCACTGATTATGAATCAGAGTCCTCAAAAAAATTATGGTCGGTAAGGGTATCTATTAACATTGTCTCCTCCACCATATTGAAAATTTCAGTATCTGAGTCCTCAAAGAAGTTATCATCATGGAATCTCCTGGAGGATTTAAAAATATCTAAAGTGATAGTTTGCCCTGCACAGTTGATATCCATTTTGCCTGTGTGGCAATTGATATTTGCCTTTGCAGTGGCCAAAAAGGGGCGTCCAAGGATTATTGGGGAGTCCAGTAATGATTCAGGTGCCTCAATGTCAAGAACCAGAAAGTCTGCAAGGAAGACACAATTCTGGACCTTGACTAAAACATCCTTGATAATCCCACGAGGTTTGATTGTAGATCAGTCGGCTAATTGCAGGGTAACCTCGACGGGTTTTAATTCACCGATCTGAAATTCTTCGAATAAACTCGTGGGAATAATATTCACTGAGGCACCAAGATCAAGGAGGGCACGATTAAATGTAGTGTCATCAATAATTACAGAAATTAAAGGTGCCCCCGGATCTTTCATCTTAGGAGGCAGCTTACTCTGTATGACAGAGCTTATTGTCTCTGAAAGATGCACCTGTCCTAGATTTTTAGAGTGCCTTTTAGGAGTACAAATATCCTTCAAGAATTTAGCATAGGTAGGTATATATTTGATGGCATCTAGGAGAGGAATATTGATATGAACTTGCCCAAATAGCTCCATGAGTTCTTCTGTAGTGGGCTCAGATTTCTTTTTTTTGTTGGTGGTGGGGTAGAGAGCTTGTGGGAAAGGGATAGGAATCTTGTCTTGAGATTTTTGTTTTTCTTTTTCTTCCTGATGGGGAGGTGGGGAGTCAATTTGCACAGGTATCTTACCAGGTTCGTGTGAAGGCCCGGGGTCAGTGGTGGTTTTCCCACTCCTCAAAGTAACTGCATGTGCAGTCGGATTATTATTTGGAGGAGGTGGGGGGGCCTGTGATTGCAGGAACCTGGGCGGCTGCTGAGGTGGATTAGGAGGAGGCTGATTTGGATAATGTGGATTTCTGCCCATATAATGGTTCCCTTGGTGATTGGGATTGGGTATGGGTTGGGACGGAAGATGTCTTACAGGTCTTTGCGTGGGAGCAACCCCAATCTGATTGTTCAGATTTGTGATGTTGCGGGTTACTTCCGTCATTTTCGTTTGCATATCCTGCAGGGTTCGCAGCATCTGGGCATTGATATCTTGTTGGGAAGGCCCAGGATGGAAGTTTGGATTCGACCCATACCCATTAAAATGATATGGTTGGGAGGAAACTTGATTATTCCAGGAGTAGTTCGGGTAATTTTTCCAATTGGAAGAATTTTTAATGGGCTCCTGGATGGCAGAAATATTTTGAGTGGGGTTAAGATCTGGATAGTTGTAGTTCCCCAGTGAATCATGGGCAACCTCAGAATAATCAGCAGGAGTAGTGTTGAGATTGTGCAAATTTTCTCTTTGTGGAAAGTTAGGTTGGGTTAGATGTGGGTGTGGAGCTTGAGTTGATGTGGCTAGTCTTTCCTCAATTTTCTTTTGATTAATATGCATCTGGTCGAGTTTTTGAGCAATCAATTGAAGATCATCTTGGGTGACAGGGATAGATTGAGTGCCTATTTCATGAACACCGAACTGCGGGTTTTGGGTTCTGCAAAATGTGTTCATGGAAGCTTGATTAAATGAGTTTTCACTCATTTCTTCGAACAGGTCATAGGCACTTTCTGCATCTTTATTTAAAAAGTTGCCGCCACACGAGGCATCGACAAAATGTCGGATTTAATCTTCTAATCCATGATAGAAGATTTGCACGAGCTGCCATAAAAGAATCTCGTGGTGCGGGCAACTTCTTAAAAGGTCTTGAAATCTTTCCCAAGAATCATGGAAAGTTTCACCAGATTTTTGGTGAAAGGTCGTAATAGATCTTCGTAAGGAATTGGTACGACCTATGGGAAAGAATTTCTTGAGGAAGATGCTCTTGAGTTGAGGCCATGTTGTGATGGGTCGGCCAATGGTCCTGAACCAATAAGCAGCCTTATCTTTAAGAGATAATGGAAAAAGCCGCATCAGCCATATGTCTTCTTGCACATTTCAGGAACGGGTTGTCTGTGCAAGAAGAGTTAGCTCTTCAAGGTGGCTGAAAGGGTCTTCCTTAGGAAGGCCATGGAAGTGTTTAATTAGGTTCAGGACCGCAGGCTTGATCTCAAAGTCCCCTTCCGGTATGACCACCCCTGGTCGTTCCTCATAATAAGATGGATCATAGAAATCTTTTAGAGGAACAACAGGCTGCTGACGAGGTGGCGGGTTTGGCCTTGGATTGGCTAGGTTTTGGATGTTCCTAGTCAATGTTTGTTGATTGGAATTTAATTTATTAATCTGATCGGCCATTAATTTTAAAAGATCAGGAAGGGGGTCTTGATGTTGTGTGTGGGGCAACTCAAGATTAGGGAGCTCCAAGTGTGGGAAGTTAATGGTGGGCGGGTTTTGGGTGGAAGGGTTAGAAGGGTTAGTGATGGGGTTAGAGGTAAAGTTAGAGGTGGAAGTGGAAGGGCCAGTGGACCTATTTTGTTGTGTTTCCATTTTTTTAGGAGAAGATAGAAAAAGTGGTCTTTTTACGTGGGGGGCGAAATCAAATGGTCCTTCCAAGTGCGGATTTTGAGACCGTCGCCCGTGCATAAAATGGAAGAACGGGGAGGGGAGGAGAAGAGAAAGAGATGAGAGAAAGTGTGCAATTCAAACAAACAAAAACTAGACCTAACTTAATTGTGACTCCCTAATAATAACCTAAGACTTGGTCTATATAGGAAATAAGTAGTCAATAGTGAATACCCGTTCTATCAACAAATGTAGCCAAGTTGCTTAAGGGGAGGTTTCGGCCCAAACGTTTCCTAGGGAAAACCCCAGGTGCTTGTACAAACCCACGCCTGGTCGTTTGACACGGCCCCTCAGCCTGAACACCAGATATAGATGACAGAATTGGTAATAACTAAAGAAAACTTAAGACCTAAATAGCAAGCCTAAGTTGATAAAGCCTTAGGGGTCAAGTTGCTACAAATTTTAATTAGGTCTAGGATTCTATAGTGCACACGGAATGTGGAGGGCGTTTATTGGGTTGTTGCCCTGTTATTTAATTTTTTTTGTATGTGTGCAGGAATTGGAGAGTTGCTCCAATGAAAGTCAAGTTGTCACACAATTTTTTGTATTTTTGTCTTTTAGGATGTGATTTAATTAAATGAATTTTAGGGTTTTTCTCTTTAAGTTTTCAAACAAGTTTGAAAGTTCACAATCAAAGGAAAGACAAGTTGTATGTGTGATTGTATATTTCCTTTTAATTGAGTCTCTAAAGAGAAAGAAGAAACCCTAAGCCAATTATCCCTAAGACAGAAATTTAACTACCAATAAATTATTTTTAGCTTTCAGAATTAAGTAGTGGTCCAAACAAGTCAAACAACACAACTACTTTGAAGAAAATCAAACAAGGATTCCATAAAATATTTTTGTAAGATTTTAGGAATTTATTTGATAATATTTTTGAATTTTTAATTGTACTGGTGTCAGAGTTCAGAAATAATACCCGTGGGTATTATAGACTTTTCAGTATTACCATCGACCTCAGAAAATTTTTATGATTTTATATGATATGTAAAATTTCACAGGGATTCCAACAAGTTAAATTTCACAAAAATTGGATGAGTATAAAAATTCTGAAAATTCACGGACAGTAGCAAAATAGGAAGATTAGAGGGTGTGACCCCTCTGTATCCACGAATTTTTAAAAATTAAATACAAATATAATTGATCTGAAATTTGGAACAGATGTTCCAAACTTAATTGGGAATCACTTTATGAAATTTTATGATTTTAGGAGGCCTGTGGTGTTAGGAATCGATTTTTCAAGTCTGGACAGAAATCTAGACCCGAAAAATAGAACACCAATACTTGCAATGGAATGGCGCTAAAGAAGCATACAAGCAAACAATGGATTTTAAAATGCACCACTCCACTTAATTTAAGTGTTTAGGGTCCTGAAAGCCAAGTTTAATATATTTTTGGTAGTTTTAATTAATTATGTGACTAGAAAGAGGAACCAACCTGAATTTTCGCGGGAAGAAAAGGATCTTTAAGCTCTCGCTTCCAGATTCCCGCTTTCCCGTTGTAGTTCCTGCACACACAAAAGAAAGAAAGAGAAGGGGATGAGATCCACTTCAAGCAAGAGAAAATGAGTTAATGCAAAGCCGTGCCTCCCCGGCAACGGCGCCAAAAAGTGATAGCGAAATACGCGTGATTTGTAAAAGCGGATTTTTAATGTCGTTGTAACACGCGAATCTGCTTTCACTCTTAAATTTATATTCCTAGATATGGGAGTATCTAGGGTCATCCAAGGAGGCCAAATGTTTGCAATAGTGATTCTCTTGCTTGGAATACAACCTCAACTTTCTTTTTGGTATTTTTCAATATATCATTTTTTTGTTTTAAAATAAGACAACATGCGGAATGGTGACGGGAAGGTAATTCACACTTCAATTTAACTACTACTTTCTAGTGGCAAGTAGAGCCTCTCCCTAAACTCACTCTAAGCAAGTGGAGGCCTAGAATAATTAGGGAGAGGGAGTGAAAAATGCTAAAAAGCAAAGCAAGTAGAAATGCAAAATAGAAAATTGCAAAGAAGGCAACTAGATTACTGAAAAATGTTTTACAAAAAAGGCTAGTAGAGGAATGCTTCTACTACTAGAAAAATTAAAATAAATAAAAGCAAACACAAATCCTCTAGATAGATGGTGAAGAAGAGGGCTTCTTGCTCCAAGGTTGGTGGCTCCCAAGCTTGAAAAGAATCCTTCAACTCCTTCCTTGCAGTGCTCCGCCAAGGTGATGTCCTCCAAGGCAAGCCCAAGGGGGCGTGCCCTAAGCTTCTCTCCAAGGGTGGACGTCCACCCTAAGTCCTTCTCCCTTTCCTGGCCGTCCTTCTTGAAGTGGAAGAGTACTCCTCCTTGGCGTGGCCCAAGTTGAAGAGAATGGGGAGAAGAAGGCACCAAAAGGGCTGGTGATGTGCCCCTTTAATCTCCTTCTCTATTCCTTCTCCTTGGGCGTAGGTATAGGTGGATGTAGGTAGAAAAATACACTAATGGAGGATGCCCCCAAAATGGTGGTAGGTGGTGGCTTTTTATAGAATAGGATGGGGGGTTAAGGTGCCCCTTGAAATGGAGGGCTAGGATGGAAGGATGAGGGTGGTTGGTGATCCTATGGCTAGGGTGAGTTGGCGCCACCCCAAGGGGTGTTAAAGGGGGTGGTTATGGTGGTGTTGGTGTCTTTTGGTGGTGGAGAGACACCCCCATGTTGGCGCCAACATGGGGTCTTCTAGAAGGGGGGTTAGGTGGATGGTGGAGATGGATTCAAGGAGGATTGTGTGGTGGAGATGAGGGGGGATTTTGGACGGAAAAGTGGCACCATTAAGGGGTGGTTATGGGTAGTTTTTGGCGCCACTTTTAGGTGTATTTTGGAGGTGGTGGGTAGGTTAGGTTGGTGCCAAGTAGGTTAGCTTATGTGGAGCTTAGGTGGAGCTAGTTGGGTGGAGTTGGTAGGTGGGTTTTTGGGGTGGTACAAGCCAAAGAAGTTGGAGCATAGCTAAGCTAAGCTAAGCTAAGCTAAGCTAGCTTAGCTAATGGAGGAGTAGAGGAGAAGGTGTTGGAGCTAGGGTTTGGAGGAAGGAGCTGAGGAGAAGTCTGGAGCTGGAGCAGGAGCTGGCTGCTGCTGAAGAGGCTGGCATAGGGCTACTCTAGCTGGCTTAGCTTGCTAGTTCTTTGCTAGTTGCTAAGCCAAGCTAAAGTGAGCTAGCTTCTACCAAAATGAGCTGAGGTGAGCTAGGTCTGGTGCTCCCAGGGAGAATCAAGCTGGTTGATGGAGCTAAGGTAGCTTAGCTCAACTGAGATGAGCTAAGCTGAGTCCCCAGGAGCTAGACTTGAGCTTCCTGAGCTGAGATGAATTCTTCTTCAGCTGGCTGGAGTTGAGTGGAGCTGGATGTAGCTGGATCTGAGCTGGGGTGAACTACTGTCAACTCAGCTGAGCTAGCTAGAGCTCCCTGTGAACTAGTGGGAGCTGAGATGAGCTAGACTCAGCTAAGTTGAGCTGGATCTGAGCTGACTTGAGCTAGGGTGAGCTAAGGTGAACTCTCTTGAGCTGCCATCCAGCTGAGACTAGCTGAATGGAGCTGGGATGAGCTAACCCTAGTTCAAGTAAGCTAGGTTCCAGCTGTGGTGAGCTGGATCAAGCTGGGTTCCAGCTAGTCTGGGCTTCTCCTTCACCATTTGCCTTCTTGAGTGCTAGGGTTTTAGGGATCTGTGCATCTGTACATCCCTAACACTCACAAAAACACATTAAAACGACAATAAAAAATGCAATGCATGCCTATCCTAATTTATGCCTAAATGCAGCCCAAAAACCCATTTGCGGAGTAAAATCCTAAGAGCTAGGTTTGTTTTAATGCATAAGAATGATGATAAACTGGCGTTTATCATTGCTCCTTGAGTTCGACCTCAGAATATTTTTTCAAGTAAATAAAAATCAATAATTATTTATACGACAATTTCAAATTGTACTGCAATGAATGTTCCTTTAAAACACGATCTCGTCGCTTAAGGCAATTATTTTTGGTGCTATTGCCAGGGAGCAACGAGCATTTTAGAAGCATTAATCACAACTTCTGATTCATTACTAACTTAATTTCTCTCTTTTGTTGTGTTTGTTGCAGAAGAAATTCAAGAAGAGAAAAGCAGCCGCACAACAACCACACCAAAGAACAGGTAAACTCTTATTAGCCCTCACTCTTAATCCCCTCAAAATCTAAAAAGGAAAAACAAAGAGAAAAATCAATCTTGGGCTACCTGTTTCTATATTTAGTAATTCACAAAAGTTGCCTGATTTTTACTTTCAACACATTTTGATTGAACATCCACTTAAGGTAACTAGGGCTAAGACCTTCTTGAATTGACCCTAGATACCAATTTGTAAGGCAACTAAATTGGACAAAATAGAGCCAACTTAAGGATTACAAGCTATGGTTTTAGAGACATATCTTTTTCTAAGAAAAGAAGCAAAAATTCCGTAAAGAGGTGCCTAAGCCTTGTTTGAAAAGACCTATCCAGGAGAAACCCTAAGCAAATTAGGCTCTTAATCTACTTGAACCCTAAAAGCAAGGACCTAAAAGCTCTCAAAGGAACAAAGAGGTGAAGTTGATCCTTTGGGTCAACCAACCTTAAAATTAGGTCACTTTGCACTCAAAAGGCTTAAAGTTCAAGTGGAACCCTAAGCACCTTGATCTTAACTAAAAGAGGTAGACATAAGAGGTCAAGGTCCCCATTCTGGTCTACCTGGAATCTCAGTGACAAGAGAGGTCAGGTGGGGGAAACCCTGTAACCCGTGGGGATGCTCTACCATGTAGAGGTCTTCGCAGGACTCTCCCTCTCTAGCTACCCAGGAAATTCTCAGGTGGACGACCTTTCTGACTAAGGGGTATCATCCGCCCCAAACCTCTATAGTCACCCAGCATATTTTTGGTGTCTCGATTGGGTCCAGGACATTCTGATCTTATCCAATCCTTCGGTGTATGTTTGGTAGGAGGTTCTTAAGACCTCCTTTAGAAATCCACTCTCCCCGAGGCCAAGCCTCAGTACCTCTGTTTGTGCAGCAACCCCACCACATAGACCTTTCCTCTGATTCAAAACCAAGTTCTCCTTCTTCCATCATGGCACAACCTGTTGAAGAAGAAAACAATCTTGAGCACCAACTTCAGTGCCTAAGTGATCTCTTCCAAAACTTCATGAACCCACCACAGCGTCCCATGATGTGAGATCACTATAATCCCTCTGTGGTGCCAATCGAGCCTCGAGTCCGAATCCCAGCTGGAGGTCCTGATTCCGATCTCAAGCCTAATATGATTCATGCCATACCAAAATTCTATGGGCTTAACTCCAAGGATCCATTCCAGCACATTAAACAGCTCAAGCATCTAGCCCAAACCTTCGGGTCAGATTCACAAAATCGGGATATTCTGCTCATGAAGATGTTCTCTTTCTCCCTCAAAGACAAGGCTGCTCATTGGTATCAAACTCAGACTCATCCAATCAACACATGGGATGAACTTTAGTCTGAATTTTTGAAGTTCTTTCCCGTTGGTCGGATAATCGCCTTGCGCCATCAGATTACTCATTTCACCCAACAGATGGGAGAACCTCTTCATGAGGCATGGGGCCGATTTTTGGATCTCATGCGAAAGTGCCCCCATCACGGAGTTCCTAAATGGGAACAAGTCTAGTCTTTTTACCAGGGACTCCGTGAGGACATTCGATTATTCGTCAATGCAACTTGTGGAGGAAACATCATGGGTCAGCATGAGGACACAGTGTGGGAGATTCTTGAGAACATGTGCGAGAACTCCATCAATAATGACTCCATGGGCTTATTCGACCGGACGAATGCAGGCACATCAACGAATCTTAGGGGAGCCCATGAGACGCAGGGCCTATCTGCATCCGTCGACTTGGATCTAATGGCCAGTCGGTTGGACAAGGTCTCCATCATAGAGAAGAAGGTAGACGAGCTGACTTGGCATTTGCAGCGAGCCACCTCTGCGCAGAACTCTTTCGCACAGCCACCTCCCGCGAGGGAAACTATGCAAAACATCTTTCACTGATCTTCTCAAAGGATGGACCCGTATCCACCCCCATCTGACTCCAGGACCGGAGGGACCTCCGATCCGCTTTATTCCAGTTGTGGAACTCTGAACCCCCATACTCTGACTTTCTTGAGGCTCCCCAGACCTACAAAGACCTCAACACCATCTAGAATGACCCATTTTCCAACACCTACAACCCTAGATGGTGAAATCATCCCAATTTCCAGTGGACGGGAAATTCCCATAATCAAAGACTACCTTATCAACCCCGTCCACATGCCCCTCATCAATATCAGCTGCCTCAGCCTCGTCCCAGCCCCACCTATCAATCTGGGCCAAACCAAGATTACATGTCTCTCATCCTTCAAACATTGGCTGACATTCAGAGAACGAATGCGGCAATACAAAAATAACACAAGGACGAGATCACAGAGGTCCGCAACCAACTCACCTAGATGGCGAATTCCCACCAACTGAGCACACTTCCTTCGCAACCTCTACCTAACCCAAATAACGTGTTGACCCAGAGGCACATTATGAACCGGAATCTAGGCCACGCACATATGATTTATCAGGCCCCTTCTGTTCCATCACTTGACGGGATGGAAGCTTCAACATCTTATGCGGGATTTCAATAGCAGCCACCCATTTTACCAACCCCAAACTAGAACCAGGCAGGATTAAACCCTGTAACAACCCGTAGTGGTAAAGCAACCCAAGACCCACCTTACCCAAACCACTCCAAGCCTAGTAGTGACCTAAGCCCTAAGATAGTTATCCAGGATGTCCTTATCCCAGATCAAGAACCTGGACCTATTCTAGAGGAACCAACCAAGGTTCCATTTCTCGAGGCCTTGACTAAGGGAGAAAGGATAACCAAGCCCGTGGCTCCTGAGGAGGATCTAATCAAGCTCTTTGAACAAGTCCACATAAACATCCCCTTGATGGATGCAATCTACCACGTACCGACTTACACATGATTTTTGAAAGATGTGTGTGCACCCAAGCGTAAGCCGTGAACCAAAAGTTGGAGTCCAATCATACTATCAGAGCAAGCCAGCTCTGTAATCTTGAGTAAACTCCCACCTAAGGCAAAAGACCCAGGCACTCCCCTGATTTCATGTAAAATTGGTGAAACCCAATTTGATAGAGCATTGCTAGACCTAGGTGCCTCCATAAACCTAATTACCTACATCCCTCCTTAACCATCTTGAAGAGTCCGAGATTAAACCAACAGAGGTGACATTGCAGTTAGCCAATCGATCCATCAAGTCACCTAAGGAATACTCGAGGATGTCATTGTTAGGGTATGGAGTTTTTATTTCCCAGTGGATTTCATAGTTCTAGATATGGATGTACCTGAGAACCCAAGGGATACATCGATTATACTAGGGAGACTGATGGCGATTTTACGCGGTTTGTTAATTACGTCGTAATGCACAAAATCGATCAACTCTTAAATTTATAAACCTAGATAGGGGAGTATCTAGGGTGGTCCAAGGAGGCCAATTGTTTGCAAAATTAATCCTCTTGCTTACAAATAGATCTCAACTTTCTTTTTGGTATTTTAAATATGTAATTTTTCTATTTTGAAAAGACGAGGGCAAAATGCGAATTGTAACGGAAAGTACTAACACCTACAATTGCTTAACTAAACCTTAAAAGATAGAAATATCTTCTTCCTAAGCTCACTCTAGGCAAGTGGAGGCCTAGAGTAATTAGGAAGAAGAGGTGAAATAAGTGCTAGAACAAAAAGTAACAATTGCAATAAAAAGCTAAAAGAAGCCAATTTAATTGACTAGAATTAGTGTTCTTTTCAAGGACAAGTAGAGGAATGCTTCCACTAAAAAAAAAAAATCTAAAAGCAAGAAAAGAAACACAAATCCTCTTGCAAAAATGGTGAAGAAGGGAGTCTTCTTGCTCCAAGCCTAGCTTCTCCTTGGCTTGAATAGAGGGCCTCCTTCTTCTCCTTCCTTGAGAGTGCCTCCAAGGTGGAAGCTACCACCTTCAATGCTCTCCTACAATGGGGGGGCATGCACCACCCTCAAGAGCTCCTCCAAGATGGCGTGGACCACCTTCAAAATCTCCTCCAAAGATCTTCCTTGCCTGGCTTCTCCTTTGGCTGGCGTGACCCAAGAGAGAAGGGAAGAGGGGAAGGCACCAAGGGGACAGAATATCCCCCTAATCTTCTTCTTCTTCTTCTCTCTTGGACGTGGGCTTCTAGGTGGAATATGAGAGTGAATTTGCTAGCCAAGGATGCCTTGAATGGTGGTGGGTAGTGGTCTTTTTATAAGGTAGGATGGGGGGTTAAGGTGCCCCTTGAAATGGAGGGCTAGGATGGAAGGATGGAGGTGGTTGGTGATCCTATGGCCAAGGGTATCTAGCGCCAACCCAAGAGGTGTTAAAGGGGGTGGTTATGGTGGTGTTGGTGGCTTTTGGTGGTGGAGAGACACCACCAATTTGGTGCCAACCTAGGGTCGTCTAGAAGGGGGGTTAGGTGGATGGTGGAGATGAAGGGGGTTTTTGGAGGGAAAAGTGGCGCCATCAAGGGGGTGGTTAGGGTGGTTTCGGCACCACTTTTTGGTGTCTTTTGGAGGTGGTGGGTAGGCTAGGTTGGTACCAAGTAGGTTAGCTTATGTGGAGCTTAGGTGGAGCTAGTTGGGTGGAGTTGTTAGGTGGGTTTTTGGGGTGGTACAAGCCAAGGAAGTTGGAGCATAGCTAAGCTAGGCTAAGCTAAGCTAGCTTAGCTAATGGAGGAGTAGAGGAGAAGGTGTTGGAGCTAGGGTTTGGAGGGAGGAGCTGAGGAGAAGAAGTCTGGAGCTGAAACTGGAGTTGGCTACTGCTGAAGAGGCTGGCATGGAGCTACTCTAGTTGGCTTAGCTTGCTAGTTCTTTGCTAGTTGCTAAGCCAAGCTAAGGTGAGCTAGCTTCTACCGTAATGAGCTGAGGTGAGCTAGGTCTGGTGCTCCCGGGGAGGATCAAGCTGGTTGAGGCAGCTAAGGTAGCTTAGCTCAACTGAGTTGAGCTAAGCTAAGTCCCCGGGAGTTGGACTTGAGCTTCCTGAGCTAAGATGAGTTCTACTTCAGCTGGCTGGAGTTGAGTGGACCTGGATGTAGCTGGATCTGAGCAGGGGTGAACTCTTGCCAACTCAGCTGAGCTAGCTAGAGCTCCCTATGGACTTGTGGGAGCTGAGATGAGCTAGACTCAGCTAAGTTGAGCTGGATCTGAGCTGACTTGAGCTAGGGTGAGCTATGATGAACTCTCTTGAGCTGTCGTTCAGCTGAGATTAGCTGAATGGAGCTGGGATGAGCTAACCCTAGTTCAAGTGAGCTAGGTTCCAGCTGTGGTGAGCTGAATCAAGTGAGTTCCAGCTAGTCTGAGCTTCTCCTTCACCATTTGCCTTCTTGAGTGCTAGGGTTTTAGGGATCTGTATATCTGTTCATCCCTAACACTCACAAAAACATATCAAAAAGACAATAAAAAATGCAATGCATGCCTAACCTATTTTATGCCTAAATGCAGCCCAAAAACCTATTTTCGGAGTAAAATTCTAAGAGCTAGGTTTGTTTTAATGCATAAGAATGATGATAAATTGGCCTTTATCACACCCACATGCTTATCTTTTGCTAGTCTCTTAGCAAAACTTCAATTTTTTTGAAAAATGGAATTTTTGGGAAATCTAATTTTTTTCGACTTTTGAGGAGAAAAAGAGATTAAGGGACTTGGTAGATTAAAACACAGGAGGTACGGGATTTGTTAAAGATAAACATAGGGATTTATTTTTGGATCCAACCATTAGACAGAACGGGATCAATATATCCTCCAGAAATTTCACAAATTAACCCCTTGTTAATTCAGATGACTTGAAATTTTTATTTTTAGGATTTTTCTAGCTCACGAATCTGATTCGCAACTTGCAAAATCCTTTAAAATCTTGTGTCTATGCTTGTGAAAAGCCAACATTTATAAGGGCGTGTTAATTTATTTATTATTACTTTTTTTTTTCTCCCCCTACTTATTTTTAGCTTAGTCTTACAACAGATGTGTCGGGATCATCATTCCCATTACCATTCCTTGAGGGGGCTTTAGAGCCAGTACTTCGGGATAGCACTGTCCATGACACCACCCAGGAGCTCACAACCCCAAAACACGATGCGGTGTAAAGGGGTGCTCCAAGCAAACTCAAGTTCTTGCTCCGACACTATAGGTAGAGCACCGTCCAAGACACTTGAGCTGCTAAAATGCGCTTTAATGCTCCGTCTAAAGATATGAAATATAGATATGGAGCAGCACCGAGGCGGTAACATGTTGACATCGCATCCTCAAAAGAGGCATTTTCCTCCTTCTCGGTGGTGGGAACTAAAACCAATGATCTGCTTCAGACTTTTACTAAGTCAAAATAAAGGAGTTTTTCAAATTTTTAGTTATTTTTAAGTGTTGGCTTGTGTGTGAAAATTGACACAAGAAGTTTCTTAAGACATGTAAGTTTTTGAATCAGAAACTAAGTCAAATACTTTCCGTATTACAAAATAGGATCAAGTCACCTGAACTATCATGAGTTCATGTGGAATTTTAGAGAAGGATATCTGATCTAGTCTAAAATAGACCCTGAAATTCTAATGATCAGATCCATATCCTCATCCTTAGTTTGTTAAAGATTAAATCCCATTGTACCAATGCGTATTTCCTAAAAACGAACATTTCAAGTCATTTGAATTAACAAGGGGTTAATTTGTGAATTTTCTGGAGGATATATTGATCCCGTTCTGTCTAATGGTTGAATCCAAAAAAAAATCCTGATGTTTATCTTTAACAAATCCTGTACCTCCTGTGTTTTAATCTACCAAGGTCCCTTAATCTCTTTTTCTCCTCAAAAGTCGAAAAAATTAGATTTGCCAAAAATTTCGTTTTCCAAAAAAATTAAAGTTTTGCTAAGAGACTAGCAAAAGATAACCATGGGGGTGTGATAAATGCCATTTTATCATCATTCTTATGCATTAAAACAAACCTAGCTCTTAGGATTTTACTCCGCAAATGGGTTTTTGGGCTGCATTTAGGCAAAAAATAGGTTAGGCATGCATTGCATTTTTTGTTGTCTTTTTGATATGTTTTTGTGAGTGTTAGGGATGAATAGATATACAGATCCCTAAAACCCTAGCACTCAAGAAGGCAAATGGTGAAGGAGAAGCTCAAACTAGCTGGAACTCACTTGATTCAGCTCACCACAGCTGGAACCTAGCTCACTTGAACTAGGGTTATCTCATCCCAGCTCCATTCAGCTAATCTCAGCTGAACGACAGCTCAAGAGAGTTCATCTTAGCTCACCCTAGCTCAAGACAGCTCAGATCCAGCTCAACTTAGCTGAGTCTAGCTCATCTCAACTCCCACTAGTCCACAGGGAGCTCTAGCTAGGTCAGCTGAGTTGACAGCAGTTCACCCTAGCTTAGATCCAGCTACATCCAGCTCCACTCAACTCCATCCAGCTGAAGTAGAACTCATCTCAGCTCAGGAAGCTCAAGTCCAACTCCCGGGGACTCAGCTTAGCTCAACTTAGTTGAGCTAAGCTACCTTAGCTGCCTCAACCAGCTTGATCCTCCCCGGGAGCACCAGACCTAGCTCACCTCAGCTCATTATGGTAGAAGCTGGCTCACTTTAGCTTGGCTTAGCAGCTAGCAAAGAACTAGCAAGCTAAGCCAGCTAGAGTAGCTCCATGCCAGCCTCTTCAGCAGCAACCAGCTCCAGTTTCAGCTCCAGACTTCTCCTCAGATCCTCACTCCAAACCCTAGCTCCAACACCTTCTCCTCTACTCCTCCAATAGCTAAGCTAGCTTAGCTTAGCTTAGCTTAGCTATTCTCCAACTTCCTTGGCTTGTACCACCCCAAAAACCCACCTAACAACTCCACCCAACTAGCTCCACCTAAGCTCCACATAAGCTAACCTACTTGGCACCAACCTAGCATACCCACCACCTCTGAAAGACACCTAAAAGTGGCACCAAAACCATACTAACCACCCCCTTGATGGTGCCACTTTTCCCTCCAAAAACCCCCTTCATCTCCACCATGCACCTCTCCTTAAATCCATCTCCACCATCCACCTAACCCCACTTCTAGAAGACCCTAGGTTGGCGCCAAAATGGTGGTGTCTCTCCACCACCAAAAGCCACCAACACCACCATAACCACCCCCTTTAACACCCTTTGGGTTGGCACCAAATACCCTTGGCCATAGGATCACCAACCACCTCCATCCTTCCATCCTAGCCCTCCATTTCAAGCGGCACCTTAACCCCCCATCCTACCCTATAAAAAGACCACTACTCACCACCATTCAAGTCATCCTTGGCTAGCAAATTCACTCTCATATTCCACCTAGAATCCCACGTCCAAGAGAGAAGAAGAAAAAGATTAAGGGGATATTCTGTCCCCTTGATGCCTTCCCCTCTTCCCTTCTGTCTTGAGTCACGCCAGCCAAAGGAGAAGCTAGGCAAGGAAGATCTTTGGAGGAGATTTTGAAGGTGGGCCATGCCATCTTGGAGGAGCTCTTGAGGTGGTGCACGCCCCCCTTGGAGGAGAGCATTGAAGGTGGTAGCTTCCACCTTGGAGGAGCTCTCAGGGAAGGAGAAGAAGGAGGCCCTCTTTTCAAGCCAAGGAGCAGCTCGACTTGGAGCAAGAAGACTCCCTTCTTCACCATTTTTGCAAGAGGATTTGTGTTTCTTTTCTTGCTTTTAGATTTTTTTTATTTTAGTAGAAGCATTCCTCTACTTGTCCTTGAAAAGAACACCAATTCTAGTCAATTAAATTGCCTTCTTTTAGCTTTTTTTTTTTGCAATTGTTACTTTTGGTTCTAGCACTTGTTTTACCTCTTCTTCCTAATTACTCTAGGCCTCCACTTGCCTAGAGTGAGCTTAGGAAGAAGATATTTCTATCTTTTAAGTTTTAGTTAAGCAATTGTAGGTGTTAGTACTTTCCGTTACAATTCGCATTTTGCCCTCGTCTTTTCAAAACAAAAAAAATTACATATTTAAAATACTAAAAATAAAGTTGAGATTTATTTGTAAGCAAGAGGATTAATTTTGTAAACATTTGGCCTCCTTGGACGACCCTAGATACTTCCCCTATCTAGGATATAAATTTAAAAGCAAAAGCAGATTCGCGTGTTACAACGACGTTAAAAACCCGCTTTTACAAATCACGCGTATTTCGCTATCACTTTTTGGTTGGATCCAAAAACAAATCCCAATGTTAATCTTTAACAAATCCCGTACCTCCTGTGTTTTAATCTACCAAGGTCCCTTAATCTCTTTTTCTCCTCAAAAGTCAAAAAAATTAGTTTTCCCAAAAATTTCATTTTTCAAAAAAAATTAAAGTTTTGATAGGAGACTAGCAAAAGATAAGCATGGGGGTGTGATAAACGCTAGTTTATCATCATTCTTATGCATTAAAACAAACCTAGCTCTTAGAATTTTACTTCGCAGATGGGTTTTTAGGCTGCATTTAGGCATAAAATAGGTTATGCATGCATTGCATTTTTTATTATCTTTTTGATACATTTTTATGAGTGTTAGGGATGAACAGATATATAGATCCCTAAAACCCTAGTACTCAAGAAGGCAAATGGTAAAGGAGAAGCTCAGACTAGTGGGAACTCAGCTTGATCCAGCTCACCACAGCTGGAACCTAGCTCACTTGAACTAGGGTTAGCTCATCCCAGCTCCATTCAGCTAATCTTAGCTAAATGGCAGCTCAAGAGAGTTCATCTTAGCTCACCCTAGCTCAAGTCAGCTCAGATCTAGCTCAACTTAGCTGATTCTAGCACATCTCATCTCCCACTAGTCCACAGGGAGCCCTAGCTAGCTCAACTGAGTTGACAGCAGTTCACCCCAGCTCAGATCCAGCTACATCCAACTCCACTCAACTCTAGCGAGCTGAAGAAGAACTCATCCCAGCTCGGGAAGCTCAAGTCCAGCTCCCGGGGACTCAGCTTAGCTCAACTCAGTTGAGCTAAGCTACCTTAATTGCCTCAACCAGCTTGATCCTCCCTAGAAGCACCTGACCTAGCTCACCTCAACTCATTATGATAGAAGCTAGCTCACTTTAGCTTGGCTTAGCAGCAAGCAAAGAACTAGCAAGCTAAGCCAGCTAGAGTAGCTCCATGCCAGCCTCTTCAGCAGCAGCCAGCACCAGTTTCAGCTCCAGACTTCTTCTCCTCAGCTCCTCCCTCCAAAACCTAGCTCCAACACCCTCTCCTCTACTCCTCCATTAGCTAAGCTAGCTTAGCTTAGCTTAGGTTAGCTATGCTCCAACTTCCTTGGCTTGTACCACCCCAAATACCCACCTAACTCCACCCAACTAGCTCCACCTAAGCTCCACATAAGCTAACCTACTTGGCACCAACCTAGCCTACCCACCACCTCCAAAAGACACCTAAAAGTGGTGCCAAAACCACCCTAAGCACCCCGTTGATGGTGCCACTTTTCCCTCCAAAAACCCCCTTCATCTCCACCATACACCTCTCCTTAAATCCATCTCCACCATCCACCTAACCCCCCTTCTAGAAGACCCTAGGTTGGCGCCAAAATGGTGGTGTCTCTCCACCACCAAAAGCCACCAACACCACCATAACCACCCCATTTAACACCTCTTGGGTTGGTGCCAGATACCCTTGGCCATAGGATCACCAACCACCTCCATCCTTCCATCCTAGCCCTCCATTTCAAGGGGCACCTTAACCCCCCATCCTACCCTATAAAAAGACCACTACCCACCACCATTCAAGGCATCCTTGGCTAGCAAATTCACTCTCATATTCCACCTAGAAGCCCACGTCCAAGAGAGAAGAAGAAGAAGAAGATTAAGGGGATATTCTGTCCCCTTGGTGCCTTCCCCTCTTCCCTTCTCTCTTGGGTCACGCCAGCCAAAGGAGAAGCCAGGCAAGGAAGATCTTTGGAGGAGATTTTGAAGGTGGTCCACGCCATCTTTGAGGAGCTCTTGAGGGTGGTGCATGTCCCCCCCCCCTTGGAGGAGAGCATTGAAGGTGGTAGCTTCCACCTTGGAGGAGCTCTCAAGGAAGGAGAAGAAGGAGGCCCTCTTTTCAAGCCATGGAGCAGCTAGGCTTGGAGCAAGAAGACTCCCTTTTTCACCATTTTTGCAAGAGGATTTGTGTTTCTTTTCTTGCTTTTAGGTTTTTTTTTTTTTAGTGGAAGCATTCCTCTACTTGTCCTTGAAAAGAACACCAATTCTAGTCAATTAAATTGCCTTCTTTTAGCTTTTTATTGCAATTGTTATTTTTGGTTCTAGCACTTGTTTCATCTCTTCTTCCTAATTACTCTAGGCCTCCAATTGCCTAGAGTCAGCTTAGGAAGAAGATATTTCTATCTTTTAAGTTTTAGTTAAGCAATTGTAGGTGTTAGTACTTTCCGTTACAATTCACGTTTTGCCCTAGTCTTTTCAAAACAAAAAAATTACATATTTAAAATACCAAAAAGAAAGTTGAGATCTATTTGTAAGCAAGAGGATTAATTTTGCAAATAATTGGCCTCCTTGGACGACCCTACATACTCCCCTATCTAGGTTAATAAATTTAAGAGTTGATCGGTTTTGCGCATTACAACGACGTAATTAACAAACTGCGTAAAATCGCCATCACTTTTTGGTGTCGTTGCCGGGGAACGAACCCGGGTCGCCCGCGTGACAGGCGAGAATACCCTCCATTTTAGAGAAGGATATCTGATTAGTCTAAAATAGACCCTGGATTCTAATGATTAGATCCATATCCTCATCCTTAGTTTGTTAAAGATTAAATCCCATTGTACCAAAAGTGAATTTTTCGACCTTAATCCCGATTTCAAAATTTTTCCTCAAAAAGTTTTCGACATTTTCTATTTTTTATTTTTTATTTATTTATTTATTTTTTTTGGCTATGCAAGCAGGAAATAAATTAAAGAAAAATGCATGTTTTTAGGTTTTGAAAATCCTAAATCGGTCATCAAATTTTAAAAACACCCCCCATGCTTAAGATATGCCATGTCCTCATGCATTAGGAGGGAAAAGGGATCACCTTAGTGAAGAATGGTCGGGTTTAGGATGATCAAAACCTAGAAAATGAAGAAAAAAGGAAAGCAAGAAAAAATGATGGGTTACCTCCCATCCAATGCTATCTTTTATGCCATT
Source organism: Thalassia testudinum (assembly GCA_037157565.1). Lineage (NCBI taxonomy): Eukaryota > Viridiplantae > Streptophyta > Magnoliopsida > Alismatales > Hydrocharitaceae > Thalassia > Thalassia testudinum. Next base: position 69,442,359 of record JAZHRO010000003.1, on the reverse strand, counting down.
CAACCGGGCGTGAAGGTATGCACGGAAGACGGAAAATCATGTAAATAATTGGACACTTGGATGCCCGCAAAAAAGGTGTCTTCTTCTAGATCCCTAGAAAAGTGATTAGAAGCAATATTGGGATCAAAGTTGGATGGAAAATGATAAGTGTAGCCCGAGTCTGGCCATGGTTTTAAATCAGGTTGGATGCCAAAATCGGGCGGGGTTGGTGGCAAGTTCGTAAGAAAGGAGTCGGGGAAGGAATGGTGAGGATTGGGTGAAGTTAGTGTGGAAAAATTAGGTGTGTGAATAGTGGGTGGGTTAGGGTATTTAGGGTGTGTATCAGGAATAAATTTGGGGTCAAGGCAAGTCTCCAGATCACAGATTTCGTCGACCACTGATTCTGAATCAGAGTCCTCAAAAAAATTATGGTCGGTAAGTGTATCTATTAACATTGTCTCCTCCACCATATTGGAAATTTTAGTATCTGAGTCCTCAAAGAAGTTATCATCATGGAATCTCCTGGAGGATTTAAAAATATCTAAAGTGATAGTTTGGCTAGCACAGTTGATATCCATTTTGCCTGTGTGGCAATTGATATTTGCCTTTGCAGTGGCCAAAAAAGGGCTTCCAAGGATTATTGGGGAGTCCAGTAATGATTCAGGTGCCTCAATGTCAAGAACCAGAAAGTCTGCAGGGAAGACACAATTCTGGACCTTGACTAAAACATCCTCGATAATCCCACGTGGTTTGATTGTAGATCGGTCGGCTAATTGCAGGGTAACCTCGACGGGTTTTAATTCACCGATATGAAATTCTTCGAATAAACTCGTAGGAATAATATTAACTGAGGCACCAAGATCAAGTAGGGTGCGATTAAATGTAGTGTCATCAATAATTACAGAAATTAATGGTTCCCCCGGATCTTTCATCTTAGGAGGCAGCTTACTCTGTATGACAGAGCTTACTGTCTCCGAAAGATGCACCTATCTTAGATTTTTGGCCTGCCTTTTAGGAGTACAAATCTCCTTCAAAAATTTGGCATAGGCAGGTATATATTTGATGGCATCTAGGAGAGGAATATTGATATGAACTTGCCCAAATAGATCCATGAGTTCTTCTGTAGTGGGTTCAGATTTCTTTTTTTTGGTGGTGGTGGGGTAGAGAGCTTGTGGGAAAGGGGCAGGAATCTTGTCTTGAGATTTTTGTATTTCTTTTTCTTCTTGATGGGGGGGTAAGGAGTCAGTTTGCACAGGTATATCACCAGGTTTGTGTGAAGGCCCGGGATCAGCGGTGGTTTTCCCACTCCTCAAAGTAACTGCATGTGTAGTCGGATTATTATTTGGAGGAGGTGGGGGGGCCTATGATTGCGGAAACCTGGGCGACTACTGAGTGTGGTGGATTAGGAGGAGGCTGATTTGGATAGTGTGGAGTTCTGCCCGTATAATGGTTCCCTTCGTGATTAGGGTTGGGCAGGGGTTGAGACGGAAGATGTCTTGCACGTCTTTGCATGGGAGTAACCCCAATCTGATTGTTCAGATTTGTGATGGTGCGGGTTACTTTCCGTCATTTTTGTTTGCATTTCCTGAAGGGTTTGCATCATCTGGGCATTGATGTCTTGTTGGGATGGCCTAGGATGGAAGTTTCGATTCGGCCCATACCCATTAAAATGATATGGTTGGGAAGAAACTTGATTATTCTAGGAGTAGTTCGAGTAATTTTTCCAATTGGAAGAATTTTTAAAGGGCTCCTAGATGGCAGAAATATTTTGAGTGGGGTTAAGATCTGGATAGTTGTAATTCCCCAGTGAATCGTGGGCAACCTCAGAATAATCAGCAGGAGTAGTGTTGAGATTGTACAAATTTTCTCTTCGTGGAAAGTTAGGTTGGGTTAGATGTGGGTGTGGAGCTTGGGTCGATGTGGCCAGTCTTTCCTCAATTTTCTTTTGATTAATATGCATCTGGTAGAGTTTTTGAGAGATCAATTGAAGATCGTCTTGGGTGACAGGGATAGATTGAGTGCCCATTTCATGAAAACCGAACTGTGGGTTTTGGGTTTTGCAAAATATGTTCATGGAATCTTGATTAAATGAGTTTTCACTCATTTCTTCAAACAGGTCGTAGGCACTTTCAGCATCTTTATTTAAGAAGTTGCCACCACACGAGGCGTCGACAAAATGTCGGATTTGATCTTCTAATCCATGATAGAAGATTTGCACAAGCTGCCATAAAGGAATCTCATGGTGCGGGAAACTTCTTAAAAGATCTTGAAATCTTTCCCAAGAATCATGGAAAGTTTCACCAGATTTTTGGTGAAAGGTCGTAATAGATCTTCACAAGGAATTGGTATGACCTATGGGAAAGAATTTCTTGAGGAAGGTGCTCTTGAGCTGAGGCCAAGTTGTGATGGGTCGGCCAATGGTTCTGAACCAATAAGCGGCCTTATCTTTAAGAGATAATGGAAAAAGCCGCATCAGCCATATGTCTTCTTGCATATTTCGGGAACGGGTTGTCTGTGCAAGAAGAGTTAGCTCTTCAAGGTGGCTGAAAGGGTCTTCCCTAAGAAGGCCATGAAAGTGTTTAATTAGGTTCAAGACAGCAGGCTTGATCCCAAAGTCCCCCTCCGTTATGACCACCCCTGGTCATTCCTCTTAATAAGACGGATCATAGAAATCTTTTAGAGGAACAACAGGCTACTGACGGGGTGGTGGGTTTGGCCTTGCATTGGCTAGGTTTTGGATGTTCCTAGTCGATGTTTGTTTATTGGAATTTAATTTATTAATCTGCTCGGCCATCAATTTTAAAAGATCAGGTAGGGGGTCTTGATGTTGTGTTTGGGGCAACACAAGATTAGGGAGCTCCAAGTGTGGGAAGTTAATGGTGGGTGGGTTTTGGGTGGAAGGGTTAGAATTAGGGATAGTGGTGGGGTTAGAGGTGGAAGTAGAAGGGTCAGTGAACCTATTTTGTTGTGTTTCCATTATTTTAGGAGAAGACAGAAAAAGTGGTCTTTTTGCGCGGGGGGCGAAATCAAATGGTCCTTCCAAGTGCGGATTTTGAGACCGTCGCCCGTGCATAAAATGGAAGAATGGGAGGGGAGGAGAAGAGAAAGAGATGAGAGAAAGTGTGAAATTCAAACAAACAAAACTAGACCTAACTTAAGTGTGACTCCTAAAAATAAACCTAAGACTTGGTCTATGTAGGAAATAAGTAGTCAATAGTGAATACCCGTTCTGTCAACAAATCTAGCCAAGTTGCTTAAGGGGAGGTTTGGGCCCAAACGTTTCCTAGGGAAAACCCCAGGTGCTTGTACAAACCCACGCCTAGTCGTTTGACATGGCCCCTCAGCCTGAACACCAGATATAGATGACAAAATTGGTACTAACTAAAGAAAACTTAAGACCTAGATAGCAAGCCTAAGTTGATGAAGCCTTAGGGGTCAAGTTGCTACAAGTTTTAATTAGGTCTAGGATGCTATAATGCACACGGAATGTGGAGGGTATTTATTGGGTTGTTGCCCTGTTATTTTGATTTTTTGTGTGTGTGTCCAGGAATTGGAGAGTGGCTCCAATGAAAATCAAGTTGTCACACAATTTTTTTGTATTTTTGTCTTTTAGGATTTGGTTTAATTAAATGTGTTCTAGGGTTTTTCTTTTTAAATTTTCAAACAAGTTTGAAATTCCACAATCAAAGGAAAGACAGGTTGTATTGGTGATGGCTAATTTCCTTTAATGTGAGTTTCTAGAAAGAAAGAAAGAAACCCTAAGCCAATTATCCCTAAGACAGAAAGTTACTACCAATGAATTAATTATAGGCTTTCTGAATTAAGTAGTGGTCCAAACAAGTCAAACAATACCACTACTTTGAACAAATCAAACAAGGATTCCAAAAAGTATTTTTGTAAGATTTTAGGAATTTTTTTGATAATTATTTTGAATTTTTAATTGTACTGGTGTTAAAGTCCAGAAATGATACCTATGGGTATTTTGGACCTTTCACTATTACGACCGACCTTAGAAAATTTTTATGATTTTATATGATGTGTAAAATTTCACAAGGATTCTAGAAAGCTAAATTTCACAAAAATTGAATGAGAATAAAAATTGAAAAAATTCATGAACAGTAGCAAAACAAGAAGATTAGAGGGTGTGACCCCTCTGCAATCCATGATTTTTTAAAAATTAAATACAAATCCAACTGATCTAAAATTTGGAACAGATGTTCCTAACTTAATTGGGAATCATTGTATGAAATCTTATAATTTTAGGAGGCCTGTGGTGTTAGGAATCGATTTTTCAAGTTCGGACAGAAATCTGGACCCGAAAAATAGAACACCAATACTTGCAATGGAGTGGTGCTAAAGAATCATTCAAGCAAACAATGGATTTTAAAATGCACCAATCCACTTAATCAAGTTGGTTGGGATCCTGAAAGCCAGGTTTAATATGTTTTTGGTAGTTTTAATTAATTATGTGACCAAAAACAGGAACCAACCTGAATTTCGCAGGAAGAAAAGGAACTTTGAGCTCTTGCTTCCAGATTCCCGCTTTCTTCCTGCAATAGTTCCTGCACACACGAAAGAGAAGAAAGAGAAGAGGATGAGATCTACTTCAAGCAAGAGGAGAAATAATATCAAAGCCGTGCCTCCCCAGCAACGGCGCCAAAAAGTGATGGCGATTTTACGCAGTTTGTTAATTACGTTGTTGTAATGTGCAAAATCGATCAACTCTTAAATTTATAAACCTAGATAGGGGAGTATCTAGGGTCGTCCAAGGAGGCAAATTGTTTGCAAAATTAATCCTCTTACTTACAAATAGATCTCAACTTTCTTTTTGGTATTTTAAATATGTAATTTTTTTATTTTGAAAAGACGAGGGCAAAATGCGAATTGTAACGGAAAGTACTAACACCTACAATTACTTAACTAAAACTTAAAAGATAGAAATATCTTCTTCCTAAGCTGACTCTAGGCAAATGGAGGCCTAGAGTAATTAGGAAGAAGAGGTGAAACAAGTGCTAGAACCAAAAGTAACAATTGCAACAAAAAGCTAAAAGAAGGCAATTTAATTGACTAGAATTAGTGTTCTTTTCAAGGAAAAGTAGAGGAATGCTTCTAATAAAAAAAAAAAACCTAAAAGCAAGAAAAGAAACACAAATCCACTTGCAAAAATGGTGAAGAAGGAAGTCTTCTTGCTCCAAGCCTAGCTACTCCTTGGCTTGAAAAGAGGGCCTCCTTCTTCTCCTTCCTTGAGAGCTCCTCCAAGGTGGAAGCTACCACCTTCAATGCTCTCCTCCAAGAGGGGGGGGGGGCATGCACCACCCTCAAGAGCTCCTCAAATATGGCGTGGACCACCTTCAAAATCTCCTCCAAAGATCTTCCTTTCCTAGCTTCTCCTTTGGCTGGCGTGACCCAAGAGAGAAGGGAAGAGGGGAAGGCACCAATGGGACAGAATATCCCCTTAATCTTCTTCTTCTTCTTCTCTCTCGGATGTGGGCTTCTAGGTGGAATATGAGAGTGAATTTTCTAGCCAAGGATGCCTTGAATGGTGGTGGGTAGTGGTCTTTTTATAGGGTAGGATGGGGGGTTAAGGTGCCCCTTGAAATGGAGGGCTAGGATGGAAGGATGGAGGTGGTTGGTGATCCTATGGCCAAGGGTATTTGGCTCCAACCCAAGAGGTGTTAAACGGGGTGGTTATGGTGGTGTTGGTGGCTTTTGGTGGTGGAGAGACACCACCATTTTGGCGCCAACCTAGGGTCTTCTAGAAGGGGGGTTAGGTGGATGGTGGAGATGGATTTAAGGAGAGGTGTATGGAGGAGATGAAGGGGGTTTTTGGAGGGAAAAGTGGCACCATAAAGTGGGTGGTTAGGGTGGTTTTGGCACCACTTTTAGGTGTCTTTTGGAGGTGGTGGGTAGGCTAGGTTGGTGCCAAGTAGGTTAGCTTATGTGGAGCTAGTTGGGTGAAGTTAGGTGGGTTTTTGGGGTGGTACAAGCCAAGGAAGTTGAAGCATAGCTAACCTAAGCTAAGCTAAGCTAGCTTAGCTAATGGAGGAGTAGAGGAGAGGGTGTTGGAGCTAAGGTTTAGAGGGAGGAGCTGAGGAGAAGAAGTCTGGAGCTGAAACTGGAGTTGGCTGCTGCTGAAGAGGCTGGCATGGAGCTACTCTAGCTGGCTTAGCTTGCTAGTTCTTTGCTAGCTACTAAGCCAAGCTAAAGTGAGCTAGCTTCTATCATAATGAGCTGAGGTGAGCTAGGTCAGGTGCTCCTGGGGAGGATCAAGCTGGTTGAGGCAATTAAGGTAGGTTAGCTCAACTGAGTTGAGATAAGCTGAGTCCCCGGGAGCTAGACTTGAGCTTCCCGAGCTGGGATGAGTTCTTCTTCAGCTGGCTGGAGTTGAGTGGAGCTGGATGTAGCTAGATCTGAGCTGGGGTGAACTCCTGTCAACTCAGCTGAGCTAGCTAGGGCTCCCTGTGGACTAGTGAGAGCTGAGATGAGCTAGACTCAGCTAAGTTGAGCTGGATCTGAGCTGACTTGAGCTAGGGTGAGCTAAGATGAACTCTCTTGAGCTGTCATTTAGCTAAGATTAGCTGAATGGAGCTGGGATGAGCTAACCCTAGTTCAAGTGAGCTAGGTTCCAGCTGTGGTGAGCTATATCAAGCTGAGTTCCAGCTAGTCTGGGCTTCTCCTTCACCATTTGCCTTCTTGAGTGCTAGGGTTTTTGGGATCTGTATATCTGTTCATCCGTAACACTCACAAAAACATATCAAAAAGACAATAAAAAATGCAATGCATGCTTAACCTATTTTATGCCTAAATGCAGCCCAAAAACCCATTTGCGGACTAAAATTCTAAGAGCTAGGTTTGTTTTAATGCATAAGAATGATGATAAACTGGCGTTTATCAGAGACCTTTTCTTGCTACTGCTAGGGCCAACATAAGCTGTGAGGAGGGTCAAATAGAATTGAAATTTGGGAACCAAACTCTTAATGTTGACATCTTTAAGGCTCAACAAGGGATGAATTACGGTGTTGTAGAACAAGTATGTGATATCAAAGCCATGGTTGATGAACCGCATATTGAGAACAACCTTATTATCCCCAATCAACCACAAGAAGATCAAAACCCGCAATTAGAGGAGTCTGAACCTTAACGAGATACACCCATAACTCTTACCCTTGTTCCTCACATGCACCTTGCACCACCTGCTGCTGCTGATAATCCCATCTTGGAACTCAAGCCCCTTCCGGATCATCTGAAATACGTCTTTTTGGGTTCCAATCAGACGTTTCCTATGATTATACACTCTAGACTCACATCTGACCAGGAATCCCATCTGATTACTGTTCTCCAGCAACATTGTAGAGCCATTGGATGGACTCTCGATGATTTGACTGGTATCAGCCCCTCTTATTGCACCCACCATATCTACTCCGAAGATGGTGCATGACCTTCGCGTGAGATGCAGAGACGTTTGAACCCTAATCTGTAGGAGGTCGTGAAAAAGGAGATCATTAAGTGGTTAGATGTAGGGATCATCTACCCGATCTCCTACAGTCGATGGGTGAGTCCAATCCAAGTTGTGCCTAAGAAGGTAGAGCTCACCACCATCACGAATGAAACCGGAGAGGTCATACCGATCCGTATAGCCAACTTGTGGAGAGTCTGCATAGATTACAGAAGACTCAATTCCTCCACGAAGAAGGATCATTTCCCACTACCATTTATTGATCAGATCCTCGAAAAACTAGTGGGAATATATTCTTCTGCTTTCTTAATGGGTACTCTGATTATAACCAAGTGGCAATCCATCTAGAGGACCAAGAGAAGACCATGTTCACCTGCCCCTTCGGGACGTACGCATTCTGAAGGATGCCTTTTGATCTCTGCAATGCACCCGCGACTTTTCAACGGTGCGTGCTTTCCATATTCTCTGATATGGTAGGTGATTATCTGGAAGTCTACATGGATGACTTTTCAGTATTTAGGGCATCATTTGACGATTGCCTCCAGCACTTGGTTCAAATACTCAGGCGATGTATTAACATGAATCTGGTTCTTTCCTAGGAAAAGAGCCACTTCGTGGTGCCTGAGGGGATCATCCTGAGACATCTGATTTCGGAGAGAGGCATCCAAGTTGATCGAGCCAAGGTTAATTTGATTTCCAAACTCCCTATGCCTAGCTCGATCAGGGACATCCGATCCTTTCTAGGGCCCGTCGATTTTTACTGTTGATTTATCCCTGATTTTTTAAAAATCGTACGCCCCCTGACCACTCTTCTCTCCAAGGATGTACCTTTTGAAATCTCCAAGGAATGCACTCAAGCATTTGAGATCCTCCATGACCGGGCTACCCAAGCCCCGATCCTACAGTCTCATGATTGGTCTCAACCCTTTGAGATCATGTGCGATGCATCTGACTTCACTGTAGGAGCAATTTTGGGGCAGAAAATTGACGGGAAACCCGTGGTCATTTACTACGCTAGCAAAACACTTGAAGGGGGTTAGCCTAACTACACTATCATTGAGAAAGAGCTGCTAGCCATAGTATTTGCCCTAGAAAAATTTAGATCTTACCTCTTGGGTTCCCACATTATTATCTACTCGGATCACACTGCTGTGAGGCATCTCCTTGCAAAGGAGGACACGAAACCTCGATTAATCTGATGGATCTTGCTATTGCAAGAATTTGACCTCGAGATTCGTAACAAAGTGGGAAGACAGAACGTGGTAGCTGACCACTTGTCCTACCTTCCTTCTGAGATCATTGACCCTTCCAGACCCATCATGGAATATTTTCCTGATGAGCACCTCCTGACTATTGATACAGGGCTTCCATGGTTTGCTGACATAGTAAACTACTTGGCATCACATCAGATCCCGTCTAATTGGCCAAAGGCCAAGAAGGACAAATTGCGTTCCAATGCTAAGTACTACATTTGGGAAGACCCGTATCTATTCCGCATTGGTGCTGATCAAATTATCCGATGGTGTGTCATAGAAGTAGAAATTAAAGACATCATCTCTTTCTGCCATGACCAGGCATGCGGTGGCCATTTCTCTGGACAAAAAATTGCATCAAAAGTCCTCCAGTGTGGCTTTTACTGGCCCACAATCTTCAAGGATGAATACAATCACTGTAAGGCATGTAACCTTTCGCAGACCTTGGGCAATATGAGCCACCATGACATGATGCTTTTACAGCTGATTCTGGTATGCGAGATTTTTGACATTTGAGGGATTGATTTTATAGGACCCTCCTTATCTCGGAAGGCTTCGAATACATTTTGCTCGCTATTGACTATGTGTCCAAATGGATCGAAGCCATTTCGACCGAAACCAATGATCACAAAGTTGTTCTCAAATTCATTCACCAAAACATCTTCTCACGGTTCAGGATTCCGCGTGCAATCATTTCTGATGAAGGGACCCATTTCACAAACTCTCAGTTCAGGTCACTGATGACCAAATACGGGGTGTCACATCGAATCTCTACTACTTACCACCCCCAAACTAATGGTCTAGCTGAGCTATCAAACCAGGAGATCAAGAAAATCCTCCAGGTTACTGTTCGACCTGACAGGAAGGATTGGTCGCCCTGGCTTCCGGAAGCTTTGTGGGCTTATAGGACTGCCCACAAGACCCAATTAGGCATGTCTCCTTTCTAACTAGTGTGCGAGAAGCCTATTGGGTAGTACGAAACTGCAACTTAGATCTTTCTAAGGCTAGAACCCACAGAAAGCTTCAGATAAGCAAGATTGATGAATTATGCCTCAATACGTATGAAACTCGTGAATCTACAAAGAACGGGTTAAAGTCTTTCATGGCAAGCACATATCTAGAAAGATCTTTCACCCTGGTCAAAAGGTCCTACTTTTTTGATGCCCGACTCAAACTGTTCCCAAGAAAGCTGCGATCTAAGTGGGTCAGACCTTATTTAGTCCAACGAATCTTTGGAAATGGAGTTATTGAGATCAGTCCACTCAGCCACAATTCCGAACCCGTTGTTGTGAACGGTCAGAGACTCAAACCATTCATTGACATGACCAATACAGATTTGGCTAAGTCATCCTTTATCCTCCATTCTCCCTGAGCTCATTGCGCCCAGCAGATGGTGTAAAAATCAGTGCTTAACGGGAGGCAACCTGTCATTCTTTGAAAAACCCAAAACCTTTCCTGACATTTCTTTGTTGAATTCATACTGCACTTTAGGGTTCACCCTTTAGGACAACCGACTCCACCTTTGGTACTCGAACCCGAGTCTAGAAATCATCCACAACAGTCACCTCGACCCGTTCACTCACCAAACACCTGTCCTAATGAATGAACTAAGCTGAATTCGAGCCCACCTAATTTACAATGGGGACATTGCAAATCTTAGGCATGTGGGGGTATGAAAAGTGCAAAAATGCATGAAAACTCATATCAAGAAAAGGTTTCAACAAAAAAATCACATATCTAAAAAAAAAACTAAAAGGGAAAAATTTTGTGGGCTATACAAAACAGGAGGAGAAAAAAGAGCAAAATGTTAAAAAAGGAGCACAAAATGAAAAAGAAAGTGAGTCATTAGTAAGAGATTAAGGGATTAACCAAAGTTCTAGACCACATCAAGAAAAGTAAAGAAAAATTGCTAAAGAGACACAAAGAGATTAGTAGAAACGCTGACCTTAGGCCTTTTTTGCTAGACTCTCAGTACCCGCTAAGATCTGGATGATACTTAAGAGGTTGAGGAAAATGCAAAGCTTAAGTATTAGGTCTAAGGCTTAGGGAGTATTCGACCTCATTAACTGACCTTAGGTTTGCGGGACTCAGTTACTTAAGCACCCCAATCCACACACAGTCTGGTTTAGTGCGCATAACAATCAAAATCACGTAAAAAGCATTTTAATGTTCTAAAAATGTTGCCTAGATTAGGAGCGGTCGATCAACACAAGTTGATTTGGACGAGTTCCCGACGCGGAGAGGTGGGAAATTCCCCTCGAAGATGCGTAACAACATATCATATCCTCGGTGCTTGTCTCTTAGGATGTTTACATATCCTACTGGGGATATGTAAGCACTCTACTGGTTCAGATACCATGGGTGGCACTATCACGAAATGTCAATCGCCAAGGTCTGGATTTGGCCATGGAACGCCATGGGTGGGATTATCTCAAAATCTCGAAAACCAAGGTTCTGGGGGTTACCATGGTGGTGCTATCACGATGCATCGATTGCTAGGAACCTTTGAGGATTGATGATGTGGATGAGGAATTCAATATAGACCGTGTTGAGAAGCCAATCCGAAGCTAGAATTAAAAAGAAAAGAGAGAGAAAAGTCTCTAAACAAATAAATCCTCTATCTCTCTCTTACAAAAATGCACTGCAAACTGAACCAAGGCTAAATATGTCTCAAGCACGGGTGCTTTAACCACGGAGTCCAATAAACCTTAGGGTAGTTCTTGCGGGCCTTAAAAACCTTCGATGAGGATCGAGGCTAAAGCTAGACAGGTCTGGATCTTGGTTGGTACTAGAGTACCTTTAGGCCCATTGTCGGCATTCTAACCTAATCACAAAAGAAAAAGCACTTATCATAACTAGTGAAAGAAATTCATGGTCTAGAACAGAAGTTAAAACCTTAAAATTTTGCTAAGGGATTAGCAAAAGCTAGGCATGGGGGTATAATGAGAACCACATCATGAGCCCTAACTAGCATATTTTGACCTAATAAAGTGAGCAAAAGCTCCTACATAACCAAAAGAAAGGCCTAATTCAAGGGATCACTAATTTGGGAAGAGAACATGAAACAAAGAGTAAAACTGTAATTTTACCATTGCAGTACATCAACGGGATTTTCCAAGGCCTAGACATAGGTCAATTGGACTTAATAAGAGAAAAAGTGGGATGGTTCAGTCAGATAAGGGTTATTGTGAAATTTAAGAATTAAATGACATTCTGTAACCCTAAAACAAACCTACTTAAATTCACAAGATTTTAGGTAAGAGAAAAATCAACTAAACCCTCTAAAATTCATGAAAACATATCCCCTAGGGTTTAGAACCATCAATTTGGTCTTTGGAACCTGTTTTGACCTAGATTGGTGTCCAAGCCCAATATTTTACCTAATTTAGGTTTTTGTACAAAATGTCTAGTCAAACATGGTCAAACCTAAAATTCAACTTCACCATTGGATTCCTTAGGTCCAAATTAGGTTTGTACCAAAATTTGGACCTAAGGGAAGGTCATCTTCACCTACTTTGCAAAATGGTCCACCCAATTACATTCTGGGCCCTAACTTTTGAAAACCCTTGTGAAACTCCCTCAACTGTTCGTCACTTTCTTCATTCAGGTCCCTCTGCCATTGCAGCAGGGACCCATACCTTCGGCGAGGTTTCGAGGTGGTTTTCTCCTCGTTTCCCTAGGGAGCTGCTCCCAGCTTTGAAAGGGGAGCTCTCTGTGAAACCCCCTACGACATGAGCATCTCCCCATGCCCTGAATCTCCCCATACCTCTCGTGTGAATGCTCGAGAGGTATGCATTTCACTCTGGCCATGCCTCTGGTGATGACTTTTGGCCACCTCCTTGCGACTCTTTCCTCTGCCGTGCCTATATAAGAAGATCCAAATCCCTCCACTCGAGGTAAGCCTGTTTTGGCCGCTGTTACCCACAAAATTCATCTTCCTTCGTCTTCGACCATCTGCCCACAGGCTTTGGCAACCTATCCTCCCTCCTCTCGTCACTCTGCCACCATACCAATGGCAGAGTCATCTCCGCCTCGTTCCTCTGCGTTGCATCGCACCAAGCGCATGCCTGCTTGACCTCCTCGTTGCCATTATCTCCACCTCAGGGTCATCTTCTCTGACAACGACACATATGCGCCGTTCATCTCCTCTACCCCCCTTCTCTCCAAGTCCCTTAATTAAGTTCCTCTCTCCCTACCTTCTATTTTCCCTCCTTTTATTTCATAAATCACGCACCGACCTCCACAGACCACCATCTGTTGGTGCTAGAGCACTATGATCATTTGTTTTGCTGATAACAAAACACGTGTCATTTAACATTTGCACTTGGAGTCTTAGATTTCAGGCAAATTGCAAATGGAGACGTAACCAGACGGAGTTTGAGCTCGCATCCAAGATGGAATGGAGGAGCTTGATCGAAAACAGAGAAGATTCGCGAGGAGCGATAGATTGAAGAAGGAAGGAGATGAAGAATAGGATAGATTTCCTTCTCTTGTACTGCTTGTATTTTTCATTTCTTTTGTTGCTCTTTATTTTTGTTACTTAGATTCATGTTAAAGAGCCTCAAAGTACCCTAACAGTAGTCCTAAGAACACCGGCACAACCCTAGGATACTTAGGTTTTCTGTAGAAAACATAGAAAATCAATATAGGGTTCAAACAACATTTCCAGATGTCTGACAATGTGTTTTAAGATGTCTAACTGTTGATTCAAACGTCTGATAACATTTAGGCTGGACTTGTTAGTTGTCTGATGAAATCAGATGTCCAGACCTATGTCTAGACGTCTTAGAAGACGTCTGATGACTTTGCCAGACGTCCAATTAGTGGACCATTGACTTTCTTAGCAAACACTCAAGGATATGATCGTTAGAGCCTTCTCAGACGTCCTTAGGCCTTTCCAGACATCTGATAAATGACCATTTTGCCTCGGCTGACCCAAAATCTTTTCTCAGAGATTTTCTAGCCGTTGCACTCTCTTGGAAATCCATTCCCACGAAAAAGTAGGTTTCCAGACGTCCAGACATAGTGTCAGACGTCCTGTATGTCGTCTGATCGACTTGCACTAGAACCCTGTTTAGATCTGATTCAAGTCAGGAAGAAACCTGCCTAAAATTAGACGTCTGACCTTATTTTCAGACGTCTTAAAGTGATCTTCCAGACGTCTGATGTCATGATCAGATGTCTGATAACCCTGTCAGTGCAATCATTGTTCCTGATTTCGGCTTGATTCTCTTGGGCTTTGCTCCCAACGGCTATGGAAGCTTTCCTAAGCCTTCCAAAGCTTTCCTAAGGCCTCTATAAATAGAGAGGAACCTCTTGCACATGAAGATACACCTAGAGACACCAAAAAGACACCAAGAACAAGCATTTCCACTCTTTTGTGTCCAAGAGAAGCCCTTGCTCTCCAAGCTCAAGCTCTACATCTTGAGAGCATCAAGTCTTTGCGCACCCACTCTCCCGCCGTAGTACACGAGAGCAACATTGCACCGTCACGTGGCTCACGCACCAGCGTCATCGATTCGATGCACTCCTTGCAAAGGGGAGTTTCCTAATTCCTATAGAAGCTTAGGTTTAAAATTACTTTGTTGGCTCTATAGGATTATTTGTTATTTTATCTTTGTTATTTGGTTGGGTATTCGCTTTGCGAATTCCCATCTCCTTCGAGGGGCAAAATCCTTCACGTGAAGAGAAGGGGTTGAGGAACACTACCCTTGCACTTGTAGCGTGGTTGTAATTGAGGTTGAATCACCCTCGTTTAAAGTGATTCGTTTAGTGGATTTGATCAACTTGGTTGATCGGAAAATCCTAACTCGAGAGGGTTAGGTGGTGGTTTTCACCCGATTTGGATTTCCACCTAAAAATAATTACGTACTTTGTGTGTTTGTCTATTTTGTGAGATTAGTATTTTTTCAATTCCACATTTTTTATCAGAGTAGGGAAACCACAATTGGTATCAGAGCAGGTCTTACGTTATCGGCGTTACAAACCAATGAGGATCTAGATATGGAGGGAAAAGCATTCGTGTGCACCGAAAGACACGATACCTCGCGACCACCATACTTTGCAGGTATAGATTTCGTTTATTGGAAAAATCGTATGACTATGTGATTGCAGGTCTATGACTTCCGAGTGTGGGAAAAATGCGAATCCGCATTTGTGATTCCCAAGAAATCGCAAGAGGTTACTCAGAAGATCAGGTTCGGAATCTCAACCTCAACGTAAAGGCAATGAATGCCTTGTATTGCGCGTTAAGTCCGAAAGAGTTCAAGCAAATCGAAGAGTGCACTACCGCCCATGAGATATAGAGGAAGTTAGAAGACACTCATGAGGAGACGAGCTCGGAAGAAGATCTTGAGAAGAAGGAAACAGCGTGCCTTGGTTTCATGGCAATCGAAGAAAGCGACATCGACAATGAAAGCGACTCCAACAATGAGGTAAACTCGGATTTCTAAGATGCTTTTAATGAGTTGTATGAGCTTAGTAAATCACTAAAAATAGAAAACAAAAGCATGAAAAAAAATCTTAGTTTTCTTAAATCTGAAAATGAAAGGCTAGAAAATAAACTTAAGGATCTAGAAATAAGCCCTAGTTCTAACACTTCTGAAAATTAAAATTTGTTTATAGAAAATAAAAACCTCATCAATGAAAATAATAAATTGATTGAGAAAAATGATTGTCTAAAGTTAGAAATCTGTGATTTAAAGACTAAGATGCATACTATAGAAAAAAAAATAGCATGTCTTAGGGAAAACTCTAACAAATTAATCAATAAAGTAGATAATTTTTATAGCCCTAAGGTTGAGAAAGGATCTCCATCAAGGAGACCTGCTAATCGATCCGGATCCAAGCTTACTTGGATACCGAAGAAAAATTTGGAATCCTGTTTTGTAGGTCATAATAACTACAACACGAAGGACTGGACCTACAAGCTCAAGGCTGGTCAACTCGAGTTGGGAGAACCAAGGAGTAGACCAAGGAGGAGAACGAGAAGACCGACAAACAATGATCCTGCCACACATCGACCACCAGACTGGAGACCGGCGCCACTGCTTGGGCCTCCAAGCTACGGATGGGAGCCCCATCCGATGTGGCATCCACCACCACCATTTGGGTCATTTTATTGGCCATGGTAGGTAAGGTAAAAATTCTTTATCCTATCTTCTTATCATAAGCATTTAGATAGGGGGAGTTAAAAAATTATGAGCTAATTGTCAATTTTTAAGGGGGAGATGCAAGTTAGCTAAATTTCCTTTAGTAAGGGGGAGAAAATAATAGCTATCTTGTTGTTACAGAAAGGGGGAGAACATTACTTTTGAAATTCATAGAAGAGCATGTTTTAAGGGGGAGTTATAGGAAATATCAATTAAACCTTTTTGATAATGCCAAAAAGGGGGAGGATTTTTGCATTATTATTTATGATTTTGCCATCATCAAAAAGGGGGAGATTGTTGGTGCTAGAGCACCACGATCATTTGTTTTGATGATAACAAAACACTTGTCATTTAACATTTACACTTGGAGTCTTAGATTTCAGGCAAATTGCAAATGGAGACGTGACCAGATGGAGTTCGAGCTTGCATCCAGGATAGATTGGAGGAGCTTGATGGAAAACAAAGGAGATTCGTGAGGAGCGATAGATTGAAAAAGGAAGGAGATGAAGAATGGGATAGATTTTCTTCTCTTATACTCCTTGTATTTTTCGTTTCTTTTGTTGCTCTTTATTTTTATTACTTAGATTCATGTTAAAGAGCCTCAAAGTACCCTAATAGTAGTCCGAGGAACACCAGCACAACCCTAGGATATTTAGTTTTATGTAGAAAACTTAGAAAATCAATATAGGGTTCAAACAGCATTTCCAAACATCTAATTCAAAAATCAGACGTCTGATAATGTGTTTTAAGACGTCTGACTGTTGATTCAGATGTCTGATAACATTTAGGCTGGACTTGTTAGTTGTCTGATGAAATCAGACGTCCAAACCTATGTCCAAATGTCTTAGAAGACGTCTGATGACTTTGCCAGACTCCAATTAGTGGACCGTTGACTGGCTTAGCAAACACTCAAGGATATGACCATTAGAGCCTTATCAGACTTCCTTAGGCCTTTCCAGATGTCTGATAAATGACCGTTTTGCCTCGGCTGACCCAAAATCTCTTCTCAGAGATTTTATAGCCGTTGCACTCTCTTAGAAATCCATTCAAAAGAAAAAGTAGGTTTCCAGACTTCCAGACATAGTGCCAAACATCCTGCATGTCGTCTAATCGACTTGCACTAGAACCCTATTTAGATCTGATTCAAGTCAGGAAGAAACCTGCCTAAAATTAGACGTCTGACCTTGTTTTCAGACGTCTTAAAGTGATCTTCCAGATGTCTGATGCCATGATCAGACGTCTGATAACCCTATCACTGCAATCATTGTTCCTGATTTCGGCCTGATTCTCTTGGACTTTGCTCCCAACGGCTATGGAAGCTTTCCTAAGCCTTCCAAAGCTTTCCTAAGGCCTCTATAAATAGAGAGGAACCTCTTGCACATCAAGATACACCTAGAGACACCAAAAAGACACCAAGAACAAGCATTTCCACTCTTTTGTGTCCAAGAGAAGCCCTTGCTCTCCAAGCTCAAGCTCTACATCTTGAGAGCAACAAGTCTTTGCGCACCCACTCTCCCGTCGTAGTTCATGAGAGCAACATTGTGCCGTCGCGTGGCTCACGCACTCGCGTCATCGATTCGACGCACTTCTTGCAAAGGGGAGTTTCCTAATTCCTATAGAAGCTTAGGTTTAAAATTACTTTGTTGGCTCTATAGGATTATTTGTTATTTTATTTTTGTTATTTGGTTGGGTATTCGCTTTTCGAATTCCCATCTCCTTCGAGGGACAAAATCCTTCCCGTGGAGAGAGGGGGTTGAGGAACGCTACCCTCGCACTTGTAGCGTGGTTGTAATTGAGGTTGAATCACCCTTGTTTAAAGTGATTCGTTTAGTGGATTTGATCAACTTGGTTGATCGGAAAATCCTAACTCGAGAGGGTTAGGTGGTGGTTTTCACCCGATTTGGGTTTCCACCTAAAAATAATTGTGTACTTTGTGTGTTTGTCTATTTTGTGAGATTGGTATTTTTTCAATTCCACATTTTTTACGTCACGCTGATCTCACCCCCTCCGAGTTGGGAATCCACACCGTCACCTTCTCCGCCTCCGACCAGACCACCGGCGAGGTGTTCCCGCCGCTCCATGCCTCCATCTACCTCTCCAACCACCCTACGACCTCCGCAACACCTCACTGACCATTTCCCCCTACTCCAATCTCTCCGCCACACCCATTTTTGCACGTGCAGGGTGACCTAGGCACGCACACTCAAGCCACCCCGCGCCACGCCAACCACCGTCCCATCTTCGCCATGTCTACGCGAAGCTCCCTACGTATTTTGACGAGGTCTCAAGGTTGTTTGCTTGTGAATAGGGTACAGGTCCTCACCACCATTGACAGAGGACGAAGCTTGTTCGAAAGCTTGCTCCAGGACTCCAGGCCCCAGGCTTCAAGTCCCAGGTCGTGCGGGTTTCATTCACGCACACTCTCACCCCAGCTATTGGAGTCAAAGCCCGACACAGCTCTGCAATTGGATGCGAACATCTGCTGTGCAGGCGCCTACAAGGAAGGTGGGACATTTAGTCCCACCTCAGAAGATCAGGAGCAAGCACAGCTGAATTAATTGAAATGTGCATTAGGCTCGTTGCCTCTTGACCACAAGGTGAGGTACCACTCGCCCTTCATGCCTCGTCCGTGCCCCACGCTCCGTGGACCTAGTATCCAACCCGACTACCTGTGCACTCCTCGCCCACTACACACACCGATGGGCCTGGTCCCAGGTGTGCATATCTGACTCGATAACCCGAGAAGGCTCTGGGAGAGCAGTCCTAAGAGCGAAATAGGGAGAGAGAGAGGCGGGGAGGGTAGGGGCTAGGTTTTGCTCCTGTGTGTGTACACAAGGAAAAAGAAGAAGGTGTGGCTGAAGAAAAGAAGAAGGAAGGAGAACTTGAGGCAGAGGAGCGGAAGAAAGAAGGAGAACTCGAGGTAGAGGAGTGGAAGGAAGAAGAAGAAGGAGCCGAAGAGGAAGGTGAAGAAGAAGAAAACTGTAGAAGAAGAAGAAGATTGCAAAGGCCCAGGAAGGAGAAGCTGAAGACTCAGCCAAAGCTTAAGGAAAAGAAGAAGAAAGAGAAGGCAGGGCTGAAGAAAGAGAGAAGCAGAAGAAGAAGGAGGAAGCCGCAGCAACTAAAGACAGAGGAAGAAGATAGGAAGGAGGAAAGCCAAGTGAAGAAGAAAAGAAGAAGAAGAAGACTGAAGAGAAGTGATCATTGTAGTAATCTGCAAGATAAGGTGTCTGAATCACCAAATCAGACGTCTGATTCATAAGAAAAGAAAGAGAGAAGAGAAAGAAGGAAGAAAAGAGAAGAAGAAAGACATTTATTTTTGCATTTTCTCTCTAGTTTTTTTAATATACATTGGATTACATTGATATCATCTTTTAAGTAATTTGAAATTGTGATTTTGTTTCTAAAATACTAATTTGCTTCCTGAGTTCGACCTCCGAATATTTTTTCGAGTAAGTAAAAATCGATAATTGTTTATACGATGATTTCAAATTGTACTGCAACGAATGTTTCTTTAAAACACGATCTCGTCACTTAAGGCAATTACTACCATTATTATGGAGGAAGATGAAGAGTGCAGATTAGGCTGGTTTATTTCAGAAGATTTTTGTGCGTCTTGCTAGCTGGTGCAAAAGATTCTTATCCAAGGGGGGACGACTTATTTTGTTGAATTCTGTTATCTCGACCATCCCTGTTTTCTTCTTATCTATTTTTCAACCACTAGGGAATATTCTTAAGAAGATGGACTCCATTCAGAGGAGGTTCTTTTGGAAAGGACCCACACATGAGGGTTGATTTCTAAGCCCTATCAAGTGGGCTCGCTTATCCCAACCAAAGAAGAAGGTGGGGGGGAGGCGTTAGGAATTTGATTTTTAAGGGAATTCAGTGACTCATTATTGTTAAAATGGGTTGTCATTATTCTTCAAGGAGATAATGGGTTGTGGTAGGATCTTCTTTGAGATTCATATGGCTCTAATGACTCTCCTTCAGGAGTACTACAAATGACCAAGGCTTCCCCCTTCTAGTCTTCTGTTTCCAAGGTTGTAGGGGAAAGCTAGGACTACTTCACACAACCCTTGGTGATGGCAAGCTATTTAGATTCTGGTGTGGTAATTAACTAGACTGGATTAGGCTCCTTTGACAACCTCTTTCCTCGATCTTACAATGCATTTCAACACAAGCTTGCTAATGTTTCTTATTACTGCAGCCCAAATGATACCAAATGGCAACCCTCATGGCCAAATATTTACTACCACAACTGCATGCAGAGGAGTTCAACACAATGGAGAGACACTTTAGGCTTTTAGCCTAACGAAAGGAATAAATGGGTTCAAATGAAAGGGTGGGATATACACTCCTAAAGGATTTTACAAATGCTTGTTATCTGTGGTTGAGGATGACACACATGTGGCTGTATGTGCCTCTCTTTAGAAGATAAAGATCCCCATTAAGCTTCAAATCTTCTTATGGCTCTCCAAGAGAGATGGGCTGGCTACTGAGCCCTTGAGAGCACGCAAGATGGGAGTCCCCTCCACCCCTTGTTCCTTATGTAAGTACGAAGATGATGATGCCAGACGTCTTTTCAATACTTGTTTAGTTACTGCAGAGCTGTGGCAAAGATGTTGTTCCTCCCCCTTGCCTACATGGGATGGCCTTTGGGCATCTCTCCGCAGACCTGCATCATCAACCATCACTTCTGCAGTTGTGTTATGGAGTGCTTGGTGTGCTAGAAATGATGTCTTGTTTAACGAGGGATGTGGGTGAGTTGAGGCCATTTGTAATGGGGCTTCTACTCTAGCTAGACAATGGCTATCTATTTTGTAATTGTTGGATTGAATAAAATTTTTAGATTACTATTGTTGACGATAGTAATCGTTTTCCTTTTCACCAAAAAAAAAAAAAAATTCCTTTCAATGCTTCATGATATACATATACTAGTAATACATTAATCTACGAGAATTTATTCTTCCGCTACCTATACGAACAAGGTCGTTACAATTCCTTTTTCGTTAACACTAAAGAAAGTAACCATACGTCAAAAAACAAAGAAAATTAGTTGCTCAATAAGCCATTTGTTTCAGTATAACATAGGTGAGTTATCTACTCTCCTTCTACATCTTCTCCATATTCCTTGTAACAATGTCCACATCCTTCTTCCTCAACTTTTCACACACTAGGTGGTTTAATCCAGCTGAAGGTCGAGCACATATGTGACCTCTGAAGCGCCACCCATATAGTCCCCATACTACGGGCGAGGTATTCATATACCTGGTACTGCTCTGCCATAGTGAATTGTAAATTGGATGCCCTAGTTTGCCACATCTAAGAACAATCGACAGTGGTGTCATTGGTTGTACAAATAGATGGGCTTACTGCGACTCGACTATTGTCTCATCGGCTCTTGTACTTATCCTTCCAGTCCTTGGAGTTGCTGATCTGACCCATGCGCTCCACCTTCGACTCATCTGCCTCACTTCCCCTTTGAAGAGTCCCATGCATTTGGCAGTGTGCTTAGCGATGAATTTAAAGGGTGGTATGGGCCTCACGCCATCGCAGGGCAATAAAACCTCGTGGTCTTGGAGGATGGCATAAATCGTAGCCCGGAAAGTAGACATATATGACTCCTATAAAGCCTAAGGTGGGTTGTAGATACTCAGATTCAATTAATTTGTGCATTCCGTCCATGACGACGTGATTTTTAGACAGAAGAGGTCCAGGTCAGACGACCCACCCAATAATTAATGCTTAATTAGTAAATTCATGCTAGGAATCTAGCAGTAGGATCGAGGAGTGAATTGTTAATGGAGGGTCTCGGAGTGATAGGTAGGGCTCTTGGACCAAGGACAGGATCGTAAGTTATTTTTAGTACAAATGTAGTATTTCACTCAATGAATTAATAGGCACTCGATCAACTATTACACAATATTTATATGCATAGCATACACCTCCACAAATCACTCACCACGCAAAAAGTATGGCCCTAACGATCCTCCGTCAAAACTCCTCCATTCTAGTGAATTGATTGGAGTGGATCATGAGGTTCCTTTGCTTTCGTAAGAACCACACTGTTGCATAGATGGCTCTGCAGCAAAGGAATATATAAGTTCTCACGTCTGATGGGGATGAGCTTCAATGCTTGAGAGATTAACTTTCGTCGAGCTATAGCCAGGCTGCAGCTGATACAGCACTCCCAATAGGATCCCAAGATTGTCCTCACATCGGAAGAAAAAATGTCATGTGCACTTCTTGGTAATATCATAGGATAGGCATCGAGCTTCGACTTGCATACCCATTCCATTATTCTCTATATCGTTAGTAACGTATTCTTCAAATCAAGAAGTGTGCAGGCTGACCATCTGGGACCATGGTTCCTGACCCATATTAACTTGAATTCCACCATTAGTTCTGCCAAGTGTCTCACGCAATACCATAAGCCTCCTTTCAACGATGGTCACCTCCACATCGATTTTCCATCTCCAAGCCCCTATAAAAATTTTTTGATCCACTTATGGTGGTGTAGGATCCATCTCCAGCAATTCGAGCCGCATTGGACCCTGTCATTAGTTCTGCCACATTGTAGCATCGGCTCATCCACGTAGCCCAAACACACTCCTCCCTCATCGTCAACCAATCTCCTTACCCTCTTGCAGGTCCCTTCCTTATCGATGTCTAGGAGGTGTTTTAGTCCAAGCCTGCCCCCCTTGAATGGTAAATAGACTTCCCTCCAACTAAGGAGGTGACACTTGTTACCCCATAGATAGTGAGCATAAATAGCCATGATATTTTGTTACCCTATAGATAGCAAGCTTTAATAGTCGTGATCTTCTTCAAGATCATCATTCTAGGTACCACGGATGTGGAAATGCAAAACCCAACCAGTCCTTCGATCACCCATCTTAGTAGTTGCACTCAGCTCATCCTTGACAATATCTTTGTGCTTCATGATCCTCTCCTCTCCACCACCTTGTCCACAATGGATAAGAACGATCTTCTCTTTCCAATACCCTCGTGAAGCGACATCCCCAAATATTTGACCAGCAACCTTCCCTTTAACATTTCCAATGTGAGGCAAATCACCTATCTCCCCTGTATTCCTCTCAAAATAAACACTACTCTTATAAGCACTTAGCCATAGGCTTGCCATTTCTCTAAACACATCTAAGGCCATTATTATTGTAGCAAGCCATAGTGGGTCTATTAGCCTTCCCAAAAATGAGCAGGTCATTGGTAAATAGGAGATGCGATACAAAATGATCCCCTCTGATCATAGGTAGTGTCGGTCTTCCCCTTTCAAACTAGGATCCCCTTGTCATAGCCCTTTGTTTATTCTTATCAACCCCATGTGAACCCCAGTTATGAGTGGAGCTATCAATGACCGTTCTATAGACACCTTTATGCATGAAATCCAATCCAATTGGAACCCCATTCTCCCTCCATGAGATGATATATAATTAATCCTATGTTTTTATTGTCATAAACTTTGGATATGTCAAGCTTAATACACAATCTCTTAAAACCTCCTTTATTGAAATCCCTCATGTATTCTATGGCTCTTTTATAAATGTCCATTGATACAGCTCAATTAACCTTACCAATATGTAGCATTCCCCATCTATTTGCTAAGAGCTTCGAGATAATCTTATATAGTATATTACAACAAGCAACTGGATCACAAGTTACTCCACATAGATCACCGTATCCTGCTCGTTGTTGTGGAAGTGTAAATAGTTTATTTAGGTAGCTAGGTTGAGTTAAGAATATTGGCATTGAGTACACTGAACTTGGGATTGTCATTCTAGAGGAATAAAAGTAATGGTTTCAAGATTGGCATAGAAAAGGCAAGTAGCTATTTCATGGTAGCAAGAAAACTTATCATAGGGTAGGACTTGCTGCAGTCTAGTGGTTTCAAAGATTGATGCATAACGCTCAAGTCGATGTTTTTCACATTACATTTGTCAACCCCACATCGCATTTCTTGATTCTCTAAGTTATTATGTTCAATCTACATCAAATTCTCGTTTATCTTTATAATTATCACGGTAAGGAAGATCGTGACTATTATACTCATATTCCTACAACTTGGTAATCTTTTGCAAAGCATATTTGTATACATGATCAACATAATCATTAATAAATAAATCATATTACAACATGACACAATGCATCGAATCATTTCAAAAAGAGAAAATTCACATCCAAATACTTCTCAAATACCTCAGATATAGCGTTAACATAAAAGTCACATAATTAAGGTTGTTGAGTCTCAACACTCTTGAAATATTCTTTTGTTAACATTCTGCATTTAATGTCTCCAATCTAGTAGCTGAGCTACATCAACCAACAACTTATTAGATTTCTAATGTGTGGACAGGATACCCCATGCTTAGTAGTTTTATGAGAAGAAAGTGACCTTGCCATGTAAGCATCAAAAATAGAATTCTCAAATCGAATGGTGGAGGGAATGGTGCGATGTGTCCTAAGGTACCTTACTAGTAGCCTACCTT
Source organism: Thalassia testudinum (assembly GCA_037157565.1). NCBI lineage: Eukaryota > Viridiplantae > Streptophyta > Magnoliopsida > Alismatales > Hydrocharitaceae > Thalassia > Thalassia testudinum. Next base: position 69,418,019 of record JAZHRO010000003.1, on the reverse strand, counting down.
AATTGAATCGGAAGCAACAATGTAATCCCTACTTGTATGGGACATCTAATTGAGACTATAATTCTATCCTGTTGCTACCTCTGGTAGATTATTACAACCTATAATCTTATTTTGTAGAAGTTTAAAGGGAGGTTTTATCTTATGTGTTAATATTTAAAGTTATAACAAATGAATACTGAAAAATTTTATCCCCACTTAGCATATCTACCATCATCTATATCATATCTATCCTCACCAACTACTTATACCCATCACCTCCACCTATCATATTTACCGTACTAACCCACTCCCAATACAAATAAAAATAAAAACGAATAATAATATATCAATTCAATTATCACATCCATACTTACTAACTCTCCTCTTACCATTCCACTTATCATTCCTTAAAACTTTCTAAATTTTACCCAATCTTAAACTTTAAACCTCTATCAAATGAGATATGACCTCGTTCGGTTAACGGGTTAAGTGGGTTTACGTCAGATTAAATATTTAACCCGCTACTTAACCTGCCACCCACTTTTGTCAGGTTAAGTGGGACTCAACCAAAGGAAAAGTCATTCCACTCTCTCAATGGAATAACTTTAACTTAACAAAACATACAAATAAATTAATTTATTTATTTCACTATTTATTTTACTCATTTTTTATTCCTCTACTTATTTATAAATTTATTTCTCTTATCAAATAGAGCTATAAGTTGATACTGAATGTCTCATTCTTGTAGGTATCAAGGTGATCTCTGTTTGCTGCATAAAGAGAGTGCCAGATAATTATTAACACGACTATCTCAAGTTAACCAAATGCTAAAAAAAAAATCAGGCAGCTTTAACCAAGAACCTTCCCCTGTAATAATCAAAAGAAAATAGAAAAAACCCACGTTAAGCATTCCCTTCAAAAATAGAAAAAACCCACGTTAAGCATTCCCTTCACCACTCCATCCATATGCGAAAACAATCCGCAAGTCACAAAGACAGCTTCTCCGCACAGCCCTTACTGCGGGGAACGATAGAGACACCACCAATGATTTCCCTCTCACAAGAAAAAGAAAAATGCGTAGAGAATCGTGGCAACCAGTGTAGTCTAATATCACATCTCCAACGCTGACCCGTCCAACTTCATCTGATCATCAATCCATTCCCAAATCATTTGTCACGCATTTTCCAACTAATCCATTCCCCCAATTCACATGACATGCCCTTCTTGCTCCACTCCAGTGATGAACAACTCGTTAATTCCCAGCCCGCTGATCCCAGGAAAATAATTTAACTCGAAATTCAAAATACACCACTCCCCCCTAAAACGTTGTCACTATTCTCGCCTTTTCCTCTCCCATTCCCGTTCGATAGGCACCACGCACATCCACTCTCCCCCTCTCTGAACCCTTTATAAGGAAACGGCATCGGAGAGCGCACCATCCAATCTCCCGCATGCGCGCCGCCGCTCCTCCACCTCAGACTTTTCCCACAGACCCATCATCGCTTACCTCCCCACTCATGGAGGACGCCTCCACCAGTGTTGGATCGTCGTCGTTCGCCAACCTCAGGTCCTACGGGAGGGCCCTCCGGCAGACCCCCCGCCGACTGCGGAAACGCGTGGGCTCCGTAACTACTACCTTCGATGAGATGAGCCGCCTCCGTGCCCGCTCGGGCACGGACATGGACCGTACCCTGCGCTGGCCCGACCTCATCGGCTTCGGCCTCGGCGGGATGGTCGGCGCGGGCGTCTTCGTCACATCCGGCCGCGCAGCCAGCGAGCTCGCCGGCCCCGCCGTCATCCTCTCGTACGCCATCGCCGGCCTCTGCGCGCTGCTATCCGCCTTCTGCTACACCGAGTTCGCCGTCGACATGCCTGTCGCCGGCGGCGCCTTCAGTTACCTCCGCGTAACGTTCGGTGGGTAATTAACTTCCTTTACTGGACTTTGGAGGTTCAGAACAACGCCCCCGTTTACACACTCTTCAATTCTTCCGCTTCATGATCTCTCTAGCTCCCTTCCTTCGTCTTCAGGCGAGTTCGCGGCGTTCTTCACCGGCGCCAACCTCGTGATGGAATACGTATTCTCGAACGCGGCGGTGGCGCGGAGCTTCACCATCTACTTGGGCACGGCCATCGGGATCGACACGGCCACCAAGTGGCGCATAACAGTCCCCGCCCTTCCTGAGGGATTCAATCAGCTCGATCTCCTCGCCATCGGCGTCGTCGTCCTCATCTCCATCTGCATCTGCCACAGGTACTTTGAGGTTTCCCTCGGCAATTGATCATATATCTCCTGTCTATCACTACGATTAGTGGGGGATTGCTCTCTCTCTCTCTTTCTCTCTCTCTGTTGCCCTGTTTTTCTAGTACAGACCCGTCCTATCCAAAATACCCGTTCTCTTTTTCTTTTTTTTCCTAACTTCCACCTATTTGCGCTGGTGTTTCCATTGTTACTCCCCTCACCACGGTCGCGCTTTGTGCACTTTCTAGGCTCATTATTGAGGCTTTTTTGGTTAACACCACCCCCACATCCCACTCATATGTTACGAGCAGACTGGGTTGACCTTTAGTTTTGTCATCTTGTTTGTTTGGTCGCATGTAGCACAAGGGAGAGCTCCCTGCTGAACGCGGTGCTAACCACCATTCATCTGCTGTTCATCCTATTCATCATCGTAATCGGATTCTGGAAGGGGGATTGGAGGAACTTCACCAAGCCAGCGGACCCCACCGGCCACAAAAGCGGGTTCTTCCCCTACGGCGCGTCCGGGGTGTTCCACGGCGCGGCCACGGTGTATCTAAGCTACATCGGGTACGATGCGGTTTCCACCATGGCCGAGGAGGTCAAGAATCCTGCCCACGACATCCCAATCGGCGTCTCTGGTTCAGTGGCCCTCGTCACGGTACTCTACTGCCTCATGGCGGCCTCAATGTGCAAGCTCCTTCCTTATGACGCGGTACGTACGTACTATAGCCTCCCTTCCCCTCTCCCTTTCTACGGAGAGTTTCGTCTCCTCTCCCTTTAAATTCCTCTTCACCTGCAATTATCACGATAATGTCTCATCTAACCGGCTAAACCTTCCACTCGACTTACGGCTGGTCCATCCATCGGGTGCTGTATATATGTATTCTTTTTCTTGTTTTTTTTTTTTTTCTTTTTTATACTATAAGGGTATGTACGATGGTGCTTCGAATTTTGGTTCCACGACCTCTTTCGTGCCGCTCTATCGCTTTCCACGGCATTAACTGTTGCGTTGTACATTGTGGTTTCAATGGCGCGGAATAGCTTGAGTATCGAATGGATTAAGGATACAAATTATTGCTGTCGACAACTCCACCAGGATGTAGACAAGGCATGGGTCAAATCCAAATCTTATCATCCCCAATCATGCATAGGAATATAGGATCCTGTCAAGTTTAAGTCCGTGAACTCTATTATTAAAGTTGACTCATAAACAAATTCATACAGTTTCCATTCCCATTTATTTATCTATGATTGAATGATACTTTAGCCATATGGAATTATCATCTGCGAGAGGGCAAAATTCACCCTTGTTTGGCTTAATGCATTACGTTTGGATTTGAAAATATTGCGAGTTTCGAATTCTGTTTCTGACCCGTTCACACGCAGTGGGCCCCGGCCCTATGCCATGCGATGTCCCGCGCTGTGTGTGCGCGAATGCAAGCGTACTCCTCATCGGAAGGGTCGCTTGACCGGTCCTCTCCGCCCGTTTCTCTCGTCGAGTAATCCTGAAGATAAAACCGGTACCGTCAAGTGACACTACGGCCATCACAACAGTCGACGTGGCGTCCCATCCTAGCCGTTTGCGCTGTCGTACGTACCAACCATGTCGATGCCGAACGCACTGACACGTGCTTTGTTCTGCGATCTTTTTTTTGTCAGAAAAATACATATGTTGGTTGACTTTTTTTCCTTCTTTTGATTTTTTTTTGTTCGGGTGCAATGATCAGATGGACCCGAATGAACCCTTCTCGGCGGCGTTCAGGGAATCCGAAGGCTGGGGTTGGGTGAGCAAAGTGATCGGCGTCGGAGCGAGCTTTGGGATTCTGACGTCGCTTGTGGTAGCGATGCTCGGGCAAGCGAGGTACCTCTGCGTGATCGGACGCTCCAGCGTGGTCCCAACGTGGCTTGCTCGGGTACACCCCCGAACGGCAACCCCGGTCAATGCCTCCGCCTTCCTCGGTATGCAGCCAATCCCAAGTCGCCACGTCTACCTTAAGACCACTACCCACAAGATGATCAGTGTGGTAACTGTGCTTAATTTGCATCTGCATGCAGGGGTCATCACAGCAGGGATCGCCCTCTTCACAGATCTCCAGGTGCTCCTCAACCTAGTCTCCATTGGAACGCTGTTCGTGTTCTACATGGTTGCGAATGCGGTTGTCTACCGCAGGTACGTCACGGCCGGAACGACGAGCCCGTGGCCGACTGCAGCATTCCTCATCACGTTCTCATCCCTGGCGCTCGCGTTCACGCTGCTCTGGAAGCTGGCATCACCTGGGATTGCGAAGGTGGTGCTGCTCGGCGCATGCACAGCGGGTGGTGTGGCGGCCGTCCAGTTATTCCGGCACCTTGTGCCAGAGGTGCGGAAGCCTGAGATCTGGGGAGTGCCGCTGATGCCATGGGTGCCGGCTATGTCCATCTTCCTGAACCTCTTCCTGCTGGGGTCCCTTGATGGGCCCTCCTACCTGCGGTTTGCCATATTCTCGGCTGCTGTGGTCATTTTCTATGCTCTCTACAGCGTCCACGCGAGCTTTGACGCCGAGGAGAAGGGAGAGCTGTGTGCGAAAGACGATCGAGATTCTGTGAAACCTTTGGAAGGGGTGAGCGTTTGAGATTATTGTTCAAGCAAAGAATAAAGAGTGGGTGGAACGTGGCGATAGGGTGGTTGTATTCTCTGTCGGATGGCATTCAGTCCGCTCAACTCCTTAAATGGGGACATATTCTTGAGAGGAAAATTTCCGTCTCGTCATCAATATGAGTTGGAAAATGATTTAAATCATTTGTTGGCCACTTGTTGTGTGTTGTATTGTATTTATTTTATTTCTTTTCCCTTGTTAATCACATCAAAATGTTCCAGAATGTACCCCATATACAAGGATTTTTAGTTAACTGCAAGCAAAGCCATGAAGTATGAACTTTGAAACCCTAACTTTAATCCCAATTTTCAAATTCTAATCCTAAACCCTTGCCTTAAACCCTAATCTACCCAATATAGCAATCCTAACCCTAATCCTAAGCCTAAATCATATCCAAATCCAAGTCCTAATCCTAATTTTAAACCTAACTTGTCCTCCAAGTCACCTCACCACTCTAAACCTTATCTTGATTACACTCAACTTTAATCTAACACATATTTACCATTTATACTACCCTTGGATGTCCATTATAATCATTCCTAGACAATATTCATGTCTAAGAACTTTGCATATCCTTCCTCCAATCATTTTAGCTGATAGCTTGACACATCTTTTTATTTTGGCCATAAAAATTTCATTTTAAATCCAAATTTAATGATTCAAGTTGCATTTTAAAGAGGATTTTAAGGGCTACAACTTTCCTTTTATATGCAATTTGAAATTAGAAATAGGCAGGACCAGAATATTTAAGACAATTAGGAGATATCTTAAAAGGTTGTTGCAACATCCTCTATAAATATCTCCTTTCTCCATCTCCACCACCATTTAGCCTTCCTCTCGAAGTTTTCTTCCCCTTCCATTCTATTAGGTTTCCTTTTCATCTAGAAACTCCTCCCCCTTAGGTTTCCTCATTCTCTTCTCTTTAGTCTTCTTTTTCTCTACCTTCACCTTCTTCTTCTCTTCAATAGCTTCTCTAAGGTGCTTCTTCTTCGACTTCTTCCTCGAGCTTCTCCACACTTCTTCGCATCCTCGGTGGTTATGGTGGAACTCTCCTCCATTGCCATGAGTCCTTCGACCTCTTTAGGGATTAGAATTCTGCCATACATTAGAATGTGGATATTTCTCAAGGAGAAAGACTACTGTAAAAGCCTCATAGTGTGGATTTTACTAGCCTACATTATTAAGAGTTGCTCATAATTTTGCTAAGGCTTGCAGTAATTGTCAAAACGTGAGAAGTAAGGTGAAACTAGACATGATGCCCATCTAACCAATCTTAATTGTTAAAGTATTTGAGGTTTGGGATATAGACTTTATGGGTCCTTTCATACCATCCAATGAATTTGAATGCATCTTAGTTGCTTTTGATTATGTTTCTGAATGGATTGAGGCAATCCAAACTCAAATCAATGATCATAAGATTGTGATTTCTTTTGTCAAAAAAAAGATCTTTTCTAGGTTTGGGATGTGTAGGGCAATCATTAGTGATAGTGGAACCCATTTCACCATTAGCCAATTCTAAGATCTTTTGACTAAATATGGGGCCCAACATTGAATTGCTACTTCTTATCATCCCCAGATTAATGGCCAAACTGAAGTATCCACTAAAGAAATGATGGGAACACAATCATGAGTCCTAACTAGCTCATTTTGACCCAAAGAAGAGAACAAAAGCTACTACATAACCAAATGGAGGCCCTAATTTAAGGACTAACCATTCTGAGAGAAAAATAAGAAACAAGGGGTAAAACTATAATTTTACCATTGCATTACAAAAATGGGTTTTCTCATGAGTTAAACATAGGTCAAATGATCTTAACAAGATAAAAACTGGGTTGGTTTAAACAGAAATGGTTCATGTGAATTCTCGGAATTAAATGACTTCTTGTAACCCTAAAATAGATACACTTGATTTAACAAGGTTCTGGTCAGGATAAAATTCACCTAAATCCTTTAAATATCATAGAAAAATATTCTCTAGGGTTTAGAACCTTCAATTTGACTCTTGAAACCTATTTTGACCTAGAATGGGGTCTTAGACAAATATTTACCCTAAATTAAGTTTTTACGTAAATTTCCCAATCAAACGTGGTCAAACCCTAAATTCAACTTCACCATTGGATTCCTTAGGTTCAAATTATGTTTGTACCAAAATTTGGACCTAAGAGAAATTCATCTTGACCCACTTTGCAAATAGGTTCAGCCCAATTACATTTCTACCCCTATCTTTCGAAAACCTCTGCAGAAACTCCCCTAGCTTCTTCTTCATTCTTTGCAATTAGATCCCTCCACCATTATAGCGGAGGGAATCCTACTTCGGTGAGATTGCAATGGCAAGTTCTCCCTAATCTCTCAGAGAATCCCCCTCAAAATTGAAAGGGAGATTCTCTGAGAAATCTCCTCCAATGTGAACCTAATTTGAGGCCTTGTTTGGTACCCAATCTCTCATGTGAACGCATGAGAGATTCGAGTCTCTTTCGAGTTGCCATCTCCGGTGAACCTCTCTTGCTTGGAAGCTTGACTTCCAAGCACAAAATCGACCTCCAGGGCCTATTTAAGCAAACCCAAATCACCCTGCTTCTCCTAATCTTGAAATTGACCGAGAAAACCCCCAAATTCGTCTCTCCCCCTTCGACCAGTTTGCTCATCAAGAACCGATGACTTCCCCCACTCCCCCTCATCGCCTAGCCACAATATCAGTGGCAGGTTCCTCTCCCTCACATTCGTTCGTGTTGCGCCGCACCTACTGATGCCTCTGCATCCCCTTCATCCTCGTCGACCTCCCTCACTGAGCGCCTTCATCTCCGACGTCAGCGATACGCACAGATGCCATCCCTGCCTCCCTCTTCATCTCTTTACGCCCAGATAAGTTCCCCCTCCTTTCTACTCATTTTTCCCCTCTTTATCTCTCAAAAACACCCCTCAACGCACTCCACCACCTTCATCCCCTTCACCTCCAGCCACTACTCCAGTGAGTTCGCCCCACCTCCACAAACCATCTCCCTCCTCGCTGACCAGTCCATGAGCTCCGCCCCAACTTGATGGGTTGACTTTTTGCTTAGCGTTATAGTATTTAAGTGGTGGAAAAATCGACGAATCAAAAACAATGAAAATAACCACTCGCAGAAGAGCAGGTCGTGTCCACAGGGAGGCAATGGTGCAATAAATCCTTATTTAATGTTATTTCGAATAATGCGAAATTCCTTTTCAAATTGGACTTAAAATGTGAAGGAAAGTAGGTTTACAATTACCTAAAAAGTTAAGGGTGTAAGTGCAGTTTTCCCTCACAGGAATCCTCAATAAATTTAGGATGAATTAGTGTAATTTCATGTGATGTGTACTATAGACAATTAGTACTTAAATCAAGTCCAAAATTAATCTTTAAATTAGCTAATATTAATACCATGTAATTAGAAAGAACTGTGAGTGCGTGAATGCAATTCTGCCAGAATATAATATTAATAAAAAAAATGAAATTGCTGGCAATGGCATTGAATGTAATTTCTAATTCAAGCAAAAACAGAGCTTTTCTTCTCTCTCTTCCTCACGAGAGAGAGAGATCCGCGGGGGTCGATGCAGGGCTTCAGAGGACGGCGAGGTCGAGAGCTTTCTGACGGTGGCAGCGGCTGCGGCGGAGGTGGCCGGAGCTCTAGCCTGCAGAGCAAAAGAGCGGCTGCTGCTGCGGCTGTTCGAGCAGCTGTGGCGTGCAGGCTTGCGCGCGCGTGCCGATGCGTGGAAACGCAGCGCCTGCTGTGGCGCTTGGAGACGCTGCAGGGCGGAGACACAGCGCCTGCTGTGGCACTTGGAGACGCTGCAGGGCAGAGACACAGTGCCTGCTGTGGCGCTTGGAGACGCTGCAGGAGAAGCGCGGGCTTGGGTGCGAGCGGCCACTGTGTCGTGGGGGTGATGGCCTGTAGTTAGCGTGAGCGGGCGGAGGCGCTGTAGGGACGCGCGGTTGTGTGCGTGCAAGGAGAGCTAGCACAGGCTTGGTGGGGCATCAACGGGCGCGCTTGCAGGGGCACTTGCAGGTAGTGCGTGGCGGTGGCCAAGGCGCTTGCAGGGGCGCTACAGGCGGTGGCGAAGGCGCGCAGCGCCTTTAGGTGCGGCTGGAAGGGTGTTATGAAGAACTTGGTGATGGCGGGTGCGGGTAGTAGTGGCGTTGGAGAGTTGGAGCGGCTGAAATAGGGAGAGGTGAGGGTGCGAGCGGTGCTTGCACCTGCAGGAGGGGTTTGGTGTGCTTGGTGATGAAGATGGGCGCCTGGTGATGAAGGAGCGGGCATGGGCACAGTGCATGCAGTGGAGCTTTTCCCCGCAAGGGGGAAGAATTCCCCTTGTGCACGCAGCCTCTTCACTTTTAAGTCCTCTCTCTCCCTCAGTGCACCAATCCAGGGATTTGCAAATCCCTTTCTGTTTTTGGCCGGCCACCGTTGGAGAAGATTGCCCCAAAGTCCGGCGGGGGAGGGGGAAAGAATCACGGCTGCAGCTGGATGTGTTGGGACAATTATCCCCCTACCCTTATTCTTTCTAGGTTTTATTACCTGCAAATAAAAAGACAAAATCATTACACATTAAGTCATAGAATGTTATAGAATTAAATCATGATGCATACAATTATTCTATAACTTAGTGTAGTTATTAACAAACCTAAAATGTTAAAAGAGAATTACTTAGGCTTTCTATTAGTCCATTAAAATGGACTCATCAAATACCCCCATGCCTAAGATTTTCTAGTCCCTAGCAAAAATGCATAATAGAAGTAATCAAAAAGACTTCTTCCTTTCTTATTTCAAAACTTTAGAAATCCAGACAAATATGAAGTGCTGATAGCCTAGGTAACAGATCCAAGTGAAAGAGCCGATTTGCATTAGTAGTTCGTACATCACCCTTGGCAAAAATTTCTATTGAGATAGGCAACTACTTCCCTCGGGGATACAGCAGACGATAATTTGTAATATGACCCCGGTGTTTGGCTTAGGTAGGAGATAATAAGTTGAATGGATTTGTATTTGGTAGCACACACTCTACTGGTGCTACATATAGCTAGTACTGCAGACTCTAGCTCTCTAGACTATTAGACAAGTCAACTCTGAGAGAAGCTACATAACTGTGCTCTCCTGATGTTCCTGGGCACTCACTTTTTTTTTTTCTTTCTGAGATCACGAATCTCGCCAGAATTAGAAATTATACTCATTATTTGGTGGCCTCACATGGCATCTACACTTCAATTAAAGTCCTAATAACTCTATAACTAAGTTAGAGTCCTCAACCAGTATTCAGGCGATCAGAAATACTAGAAGGTAGGTATGGGTCATATTTGGTGGAACGTAATAGGTGTTCTGTTGCCTCAGAAACATTAGAAACTTCGACCCCTTTTTTTTTTGTAATATAACTATTTTTTTCTTTTTCTTATTTCTATTTCTTCTTTTTCTTCTTCTTTTCTCTCTCTCTTTTTTTTTTTTATTTTATTTCTTCTTATTTTTGTTTCTTTTTTAATCAACACAACACGTTACAGACTTTTATTTATGAGGCATTATTAGGGATGATGACGGTCAAGAGGAAGTTGTGTGGCTTATTTAATGGAAGTGCCTATTCTCGGCACCGGGAAAGAATGGATAGGACAGGCGTATTTCTGACCTTTGACACTATTACCCTCCTTTAGCTGAGGACTCTATGAAGGACGGTCATAACCATCCACCATAGTTATAGCTTTATTAAGACTCAATCTCTGTGTATCTGCCTTATTTGGTGACTCTCAGGAATTCACTCAAAGTACGCACCCAGAAACAGAGAGTGAAAACTACGCCTAACTCTAAAGTATCATCATCTAATTATCCAGAACTTAAGAGTCCTTGCACTAGACTTAGCACACTAGTAATCTCTCTACTTCTCACAAATATGAGGTGGATTTACTAGAAGATAGTATGCCTGACTCTCTATGAACTGTCCAAGGGTTCAGTAGACTACAAATGCTCATTGGTTTTCCTCAAGGATCCATTACCAAATCTACGTGCACGTGAAATAAATGCACTGGATTCTAAACTTAAGAAATAATCCAGAAGAAGAACCTCCAATAACAAAGGTATTTTGCTAAGGACTAACCCATTCAGCTCTTTTCTCCTTTTTTTTTTTATACTAACCTAAATGCATAAATACTTCCTAAAATGCAAATGCACTCCCCCATGCCTAAATCCTACAATGTCCCCATTGTAAAATTAAAGCAAGAGGAGAAAGGAAAAATATCACCTGACACAATTTGCTGGGTTGCCTCCCAACAAGCGTTGCATTTTCTGTCAGCAGCCAGACTTAAAAGGAACCTGTAAGTCGGGTTCCAAATAGAAAAGGTTAGGCCCTAAGAATATGCGTAACAGTGCAGGCCTAGAAAACAGGTAACCATGGATGTTGGCAAGCTGATGATGCAATGTAATTCCAAATGCTCGCCAGAAGATATGAAAGCGAAAAACCTCGTTGGCTACCTTGGGAGGTCTACGGATAATAAACGGAATATGAAAAGGGACCTCTCGAAATGGAATAGGTGGAGGATAACAAGGATCCTCCAGAGCAGGACGGGTTTTAAAAGATATACACATTATTAGTTCAAACCCTTAAATGGCGAGAGTAAAAGTACAAGCATCAATCCAAACTCGCCATTCTACCCTAGGATGTACTGGCCTGATATGTTCTCCAGCTAGAATGTACATGAGCAGAGATCTGAGCCAAGGATCGGTAAGGGAGTATAAGGGTTGTTTGTAGTGTTGGAGTGTAATGGTTAAGTCCAATGAGGGCTTAGTAGGTGTTAGGTAGAATTCCAACAATGATTCGAATTGTGTACACTCTCTAGTAGTAGACAACTTCAAGTTATCCTGCCTAGCATTAATGATCGGAGTCATATTTGAATCAAGGGTAGACTCCAAATTACAACTTTCTAATGGCAAGGTCAAAATGTAAGAATCATTATCATTCAGCTCATCCCCAGATTCGTTTGGTTCACTGAAATATTTGTCGGGGTGTATATGTGATTCATTAGGAGTTGGATGAGTATCCTCAATTATTTCTAAAAGAAGATCAGTCTTAATATTTTGGAGGAAGCTTATATCATTGAATTCGTTATTGTTCTCAGGGTATAAATCCTCAAATGACGTGTTTTGTCCCCGAGGGTCTCCCATAAACTTCTCATTTTGTTTGTCCTCCTCTAATATCAACTCCTATTTTGATGGAGGATGACTCTCAAAAGAACGGAGGAATCTAGATTTAATCATATTATTTCTATCGTCTAGAGCTAAATCCTTAAATGATAAATAATTCTCCTGTGATTCACTCCAGATTTTCAGTCCAGGTTCCTCTGTTGGGGCATCCTTATCCTCTGAATTAGACTCTTCATATCCCTGAGACCAGAATTGATCATCCTCCATTCCCTTAGGGTCACCTTCATTAGGTACATTTAAATTCTCAGGATATTCAATGATAGGTGTTGATTCCCTAAGTGGAGGGTCAGGAGTAGGCTCACTAAGAGTAGAATGGGAATCCACCAAATAATCAAGAGGGGAAGTGATAGGAACAATAATTTTCTCTTGCTCTTGACTCCAATATAGTTCAGGTGGATAATCACTATGATTGTTGTCCTCTAGTGGCTACATCCCATTGGGAGAGTCTAAATGATCGCTACATGAAATTGGATCCCTATTATCATTAAGTACCTCAGAATTATTTTCATGATCATGATTGGATGGGTAGGGATCAGGATTATTGGGAACCGTGTAGCTAAGTTGTCTTATTTCTTTATTTAATTGTTGACTATTCCTCAACATCTCTCCCATTGATTCCATTATTTCCTTTTGTTGTTTTTGCATTTCTATCATAAAAGAGGAGAGGCTACTATTATTAGGTTGGGGAGGATAGTCAATTTCAGGCTCTGGTTGCCTAAGGGTATCGGTGCAGCCTCGACACGGAAAATCATGAAGGGTGGGAGGGTTGGGCGTTTGCATGGAAGTAGGGATTTCAGGATTGGAAAATCCCGCTCCTAGGCTCTGCTCAAAAGTGGGAGTTATCAAGCCAGTACTCCCAGGGTAAGAATGAGAATGATCCCATGAATTATCAATGTACTCATCAAAGGATGGATACGCTCGGAGCATGAGATCTTGATTAAAAGATGGGAAGTATTGACTCTGATAATCTGAATGATAGGAGTAAGAGTAATCCATTTCTTTAAGCAAAACAATTTTAACTCTCTTAGGATTTAGCAAAATTCAGCAGAAAACTTCCTAGAGAGTTCTAATGTCAACGCAAACGCAAATTCAATGGGATCTATTTTTAGTAGATTGTAGGTCTTACAGTTATATGTTTAGCTGGTGGCCAAACAAGTTTTGCAAAAATTATGCTTCCTAGGCCAACCTTTGCTGGTGCCTATAACCTACTCGCAAGGGATGGAAGTATCGAATCGAGCCCACACACGAGGAACCGAAGTAACTTGGTGGATAGGCTTGTTGATTTCCGACTAACTTCCCTTGTGGTGTAAAAGAGGAGAGGTAGAAATTTATCTAGTGACCTTATGTGAGGTGCATAATGTCTCACGTGTGCAAGCATACGATCGTGTTTTGATTTATTTTTTTTGAAATTCCGCAAATAGGATCCTTTTGCACATAATTTTCAGTCACAGATTTTAAAGTCCAACCTCTTAACAGTCCCAATTTAAAGTGACCACTGAATTAATTTGATTCAAGCACTTTAGTGGTCTTAGATTTAGGTTTAATGCATATGCATGACAAGTAATTGATGCTCAAGAGAAGACGTACCTTACTCCAGCTTTCTTCGTGCAGTAATGAATGCAATGCAATAGAAAATAAACTAGATGCTGTTCATTCAGTCCTAGATGATCGTCCTATAGATATGCAGCTTCTAGCAGGCATTTCGATTTTTTTTTTTTATATAATAATAACAAACAGACCTAATCTAACTAACTAACTGAAATGCAGTTTAAGATAGTTCAAATAATCCTATAATCTAAATAAATGGGAACACATTCCCAAAAATACCCAACAAGGGCCCAAAAGACAGTAATTTAAATTCTAATGTCTATCTAACTAAATCTAACTAAGGCCTACTGCCTAAATCAGAAATAGGCTTCTCCGTAAGCCTAAATGCGTGGGATCAAGGCCCACGTATTCCTATTGTCGTCCTCCAGGTGGCGTCAAAGATCGTCTCCGCCGTGCGCGTTGTTCACGTTCAAAGTAGTCGCTTTGCTGTGTCTCGTCGCCGTGTCAGATTCCTTGCACAATAATAAAGATGATTAGATAATTTCGCAACTCAAAAGATTTAAAAATAATAAAGTAAATCTATTGTGTCTGTTACCTCCCCGGCAACGGCGCCAATTTGATGGGTCGACTTTTCGCTTAGCGTTATAGTATTTAAGTGGTGGAAAAATTGACGAATCAAAAACAATGAAAATAACCACTCGCAGAAGAGCGGATCGTGTCCACAGGGAGGCAATGGTACAATAAATCCTTATTTAATGTTATTTCAGATAATGCGAAATTCCTTTTCAAATTGGACTTAAAATGTGAAGGAAAGTAGGTTTACAATAACCTAAAAAGTTAAGGGTGTAAGTGCAGTTTTCCCTCACAGGAATCCTCAATAAATTTAGGATGAATTAGTGCAATTTTCATGTGATGTGCACTATAGACAATTAGTACTTAAATCAAGTCCAAAATCAATCTTTAAATTAGCTAATATTAATACCATGTAATTAAAAGAACTGTGAGTGTGTGAATGCAATTCTGCCAGAATATAATATTAATAAAAAAATGAAATTGCTGGCAATGGCATTGAATGTAATTTCTAATTCAAACAAAAACAGAGCTTTTCTTCTCTCTCTTCCTCGCGAGAGAGAGAGAGATCCGCGAGGGTCGATGTAGGGCTTCAGAGGACGGCGAGGTCGAGAGATTTCTAACGGTGGCAGCAACTGCGGCGGAGGTGGCCGGAGGCAGTGGCCGGAGCTCCAGCCTGCGGAGCAAAAGAGCGGCTGCTGCTGCGGCTGTTCGAGCAGCTGTGGCGTGCAGGCTTGCGCGCGTGCCGGTGCGTGGAAACGCAACGCCTGCTGTGGTGCTTGGAGACGCTGCAGGGCGGAGACACAGCGCCTGCTGTGGCGCTTGGAGAAGCTGCAGGGCGGAGACACAGCGCCTGCTATGGCGCTTGGAGACGCTGCAGGGCGGAAACACAGCGCTTGTTGTGGCGCTTGGAGATGCTGCAGGAGAAGCGCAGGCCTGGGTGCGAGCGGCCGCTGTGTCGTGGGGGCGGTGGTCTGTAGTTAGCGTGAGCGGGCGGAGGCACTGCAGGGACGCGGGGTTGTGTGCGCGCAAGGAGAGCTAGCGCAGGCTTGGTGGGGCGTCAACGGGCGCGCTTGCAGGGGCACTTGCAAGCAGTGCGTGGCGGTGGCCAAGGCACTTGCAGGGGCGCGGCAGGCGGTGGTGAAGGCGCGCAGCGCCTTTAGGCACGGCTGGAAGGGTGTTGTGAAGAACTTGGTGATGGCGGGTGCAGGTAGCAGTGGCATTGGAGAGTTGGAGCGGCTGAAATAGGGAGAGGTGAGGGTGCGAGCGGTGCTTGCACCTGCAAGAGGGGTTTGGTGTGCTTGGTGCTGAAGATGGGCGCCTGGTGATGAAGGAGCAGGCATGGGCACAGTGCATGCGGTGGAGTTTTTCCCCGCAAGGGGGAAGAATTCCCCTTGTGCACGCAGCCTCTTCACTTTTAAGTCCTCTCTCTCCCTTAGTGCGCCAATCCAGGGATTTGCAAATCCCTTTCTGTTTTTGGTTGGCCACCGTTGGAGAAGATTGCCCCAAAGTCCGGCGGGGGAGGGGGAAAGAATCACGGCTGCGGCTGGATGTGTTGGGACAATTATCCCCCTACCCTTGTTCTTTCTAGGTTTTATTACCTGCAAATAAAAAGACATAATCATTACACATTTAAGTCATAGAATGTTATAGAATTAAATCATGATGCATACAATTATTCTATAACTTAGTGTAGTTATTAACAAACCTAAATTGTTAAAAGAGAATTACTTAGGCTTTCTATTAGTCCATTAAAATGGACTCATCACAACTCAGTGAACGTAAACCCTTCATACACTCTGCCACTCACCCACAAGCACCCCCGAACACACCCACACACATGGCCACAGGGTGCCCTAGGCACGCGCACTTAGGTAATCCCACACCACGCCGACCACTGCAGCACACTCGCCATACCTCGACGAAGCCTCTTTAGCATTCTGATGTGGCCGCGAGGCCATTTGCGTGATTGCAGGTCCAGGAGGTCACCACCATTGACGAATAGGAAGGAGCTTGTTTGCAAGCTTCTTCATGTCTGCCCACTCTAGGCTCATAGTCCTAGGTTGCACGTGGCACACTCGTGCACAACTCCAGGCATCAAATTTGTGTCCAAGCATGATCACTACAGCTGCAATCGAACGAAGTTTCCCTAACACAGGTGCGCACGAGGAGGGTGGGAAGATAGTCCCACCTCGGAATTGGACGAAGCATCACGCCCGCATAAATTATTTTTCTGCATTAGGCTCTTCGCCTCCTACTCACTGGGTGAGGTCCCCTCTCACCCGACCCAATGCCTCGTCCGCAACCACCCCTCGCAGACCTGGTGATCCTACTTGACCCAGCACACCTCGCCCACCACCGCATGTCGGTGGGCTTGGTCTCAGGAGCGTACCCGACTTGATTACCCGAGAAGGTGGCTCTGGGAGAGCGAACCTAAGAGAGAAAGAGGAGAAGAGAGCCCACGCGGGTAGGGGTAGGTTTTGCTTTGTAGGGAAAGGAGAAGAAGAAGCTAAGGGCTGAAGCCAAGGAAGAAGAAGGAGGAAGTTGAAGTTAGAGGCCAAGGAGCTGAAGCAGAAAGAGAAGAAAGGCTGAAGGCAGAAGAAGGACCTGAAGAGAAAGAAAGAGAAAGAAGGAATTGAAGGAAGAAGAAGCTGAAGGTAGCCGAGACAGAGAAGAGGGCAGAGGAAGAGAAAGGCTTCAGAAGAAGAGAAAGAAAGAAGAAGGAGAAAGAAAGCAGCCGCTAGAGATAGAGAAGAGGAGAAGAAAGAAGATCAAGCACTATAGCATCTACATATTTAAGGCGTCTAGACTAATTCACAAATCAGACGTCCAATTTTGTGCTTATTACATTGATTTTTTTAATCTTCTGTGCTTACATTTATCTTTTTCCGCTATAACTTTGATTTTTATTGCATATTATATTCAAATTCTCAAGTTGTGATCTTGATTTCTAAACCTTAATTTGCTCCTTGTATTCGACTTCGGACTTAAACTTCGAGTAATAAATTGTATCTGTTTCGAACGCTTTTTCGACTGTATTACAACGCGACTTTTCTAAACTCGATCAAGCGCTTCCCAAACATTTTGGCACCATTGCCAGGGAGCAATAGGCGATTTAGAAATCTTGATTGCAAATATTGATTTGGTACTAACTTGATGTATGTATTTTGTTGTGATTGTTTCAGGGGAGAAGATTCAAAGGAAGATGGCCGCACAGCAAACACGCCCAAGGCAGGTAATTTCTGATTAGTCCCTTTCTCTTAAGTCCCTCATTCTGAAAAGGAAAAAATAAGATAAAATCAATTAGGGCTACATGCTTTCCATCTCTAGCTAATTCACCAAAGTTTCCTGATTTGATTTCAACAACAATACTAATTTTGCATCCATTTAAGGTAACTAGGACTACCACCTTCTTGATTGAGCCCTAGATACCATATTTTAGCAACTAAATTGGACCAAAATTAGAGCTAAATTAAGGATTTCAATTTAGGGTTTTAGAAACACACCTTCATAAGCAAGAATCAACTCTCCAAAAAGAGGTGTGCCTAAGCCTTGGTTGAAGAGACTTATTCAAGAAAACCCTAAAATTCAAGCTCTTAATCTCACTTGAATCTTAAAAGAAAGGACCTAAAACTTCTCAAAGGACAAAAAGGTAAAGTTGACCCCCTTGTTGGGTCAACCACCCTTGAAATTAGGTCACTTTTGCACTCAATACATCTAAAGTTCAAGTGAAATCTTAAGCACCTTTGCTCTTAAATAAAACTGGTAGACTTAAGAGGTCAATGTCCCCATTCTAGTCTACCTGGAACATCAGTGACAAGAGAGGTCGGGTGGGGGAAACCCTGTAACTCGTGGGGACGCTCTACCATGTAAGGGTCTTTGTGAGACTCTCCTTCTCTGGCTACCCAAGTATTTCTTAGGTGGACGGCTTTCTGACTAAGGGGTATCATCCGCCCCAAGCCTCTATAGTCATCCAAATTTTTGGGTGTCTTGATTGGGTCCAGCACATTCCACTCTCGTCCAAACCATCGGTGCATGTTCGGTAGGAGGTCCTTAAGACCATCCTTGAGACCTCCTTTAGTGATTCACTCCCGCCGAGGCCAGGCCTCGACGTCCATGTTTGTGCAGCAACCCCACCACATAGACATCTCCTTTGATTCATCAAAACCTAATTCTCCATCTTCCATCATCATGGCACAACCAGTAGAAGAAGAGAATAACCTTGAGAACCAACTTCAGTTCCTTAATGATTTATTTCAAGCCTTTGTAAACCCATCGCAGCGTCCTATGATGTGAGATCACTATAATCCCGCTGCGGTGGCGATAGAACCTCGAGTCCAAATCTCGGTTGGAGGTCCTGATTTTGAACTCAAGCTCAACAAGATTCATGCTATTCCAAAGTTTCATGGGCTTAATTCCGAAGATCCCTTCTAGCACATCAAATAACTCAAACATCTGGCCTAGACCTTCGGGTCAGATGTCCAAAATCGGGATATTCTTCTCATGAAGATGTTGTCCTTCTCTCTTTTGGACAAAGCAGCTCACTAGTATTAGACTCAAATGCGTCCAATCAACACATGGGTCGAACTACAATCCTAGTTTCTAAAAAGGTTCTTCCTAGTTCGTTGGACGAATGCCTTACGACATTAGATCACACACTTCACCCAGCAAACTGGAGAACCTCTTCATGAAGCATGGGACCGCTTCCTGGATCTCATGCGAAAGTGCCCCCATCATGAAGTTTCTAAATGGAAACAAGTCCAGTCTTTTTACCAGGGACTCTGTGAAGACATTCGCTTATTCGTCAATGCAACCTGTGGAGGAAATATCATGGGTCAACATGAAGACATTGTGTGGGATATTCTTGAGAATATGTGCGAGAACTCCATCAATAATGACTCGATGGGCTTAATCGACTAGATGAATGCCGTGCATCAACGAATCCAAGGGGAGCACAATAGACGCAGGGCCTATCCGCATTCGTCGACTTGGAATTGATGGCTAGTCATTTGGACAAGGTCTTTATCAATGAGAAGAAGGTGGATGAGCTAACTCGACATCTGCAGTGAGCCACCTCTGCACAAAACCTGTTTGCACAATCGCCTTTTGGGAGGGAAGCTGTGCATAACGTCTATCACCGATCTTCTCAGGGGATGGACCCATATCCACCCCCGTCTGACTCTAGGACCGGAGGAAACTCCAATCTGACCTATTCTAGTTGGGGGAACTCTGAACCCTCGTACTCTGACTTTCTTGAGGTTCCTCAGACCTATAAGGACCTCAACACCATCCAGAATGACCCATTTTCTAAAACCTATAACCCTGGATGGTGGAATCATCCCAACTTCCTGTGGACGGGAAATAATTAGAATCAAAGACCACCATATCAACCCTGTCCATAAGCTCCTCGTCCATATCAGCCACCTCAGCCTCGGTCCAACCCTACCTATCAATCTGGGCCAACTCAAACAGATCAAATGACTCTTATCCTTCAAACTCTGGCTAACATTCAGAAGACGAATGCGACTATGCAAAAACATAACAAGGACGAGATCACAGAGGTACAAAATCAACTCACTCAAATGGAGAATTATCGCCAACCTGGCACGCTCCCTTCGCAACCTGTACCGAATTCGAATAACGTGCCGAACAAGAGGCACGTTATGAACCCAGATCCGAGCCAAGCCCACATAATTTATCAGGCCCCTCCTGTTCCATCACCCGATGGGATGGAAGCTTTGACATCGTATGTGGGATTTTAACAGCAGCCACCTATTTTACCAACTTCGAATCAAAACTAGGTAGGACTAAATTCTGTAACAACCCATAGTGGCAAAGCAACACAAGAACCACCTTATCCAAGCCACTTTCAGCCTGGTAGTATCCCAAGCCCTAGGATAGTTATCCAGGACGCCCCTATCCCAAATCAAGAAGCTGGCCTATTCTAGAGGAACCATCCTGTTGGTGCTAGAGCACCACGATCATTGGTTTTGATGATAACAAAACACGTGTCATTTAACATTTGCACCTGGAGTATTAGATTTCAGGTCAATTGCAAATGGAGACGTGATTAGATGGAGTTCAAGCTCGCATCCAGGATGGATTGGAGGAGCTTGATGGAGAACAGAGGAGATTCGCGAGGAGCGATAGATTGAAGATGGAAGGACAAGAAGAATAGGATAGAATTATGTTTATTTCCTTCATGTACTTTTGTCTTTATTTCCTTGCTCTTTTTGTTCCTTAGAAAATCTTGTTAAAGAGCCTCAAAGTACCCTAACAGTAGTCCTAGGAACACCAGCACAACCCTAGGATACTTAGGTTTTCTGTAGAGAACTCAGAAAACCAATATAGGGTTCAAGCAGCTTCTCCAGATGTCTAATTCCAAAATCAGACGTCTGATAATGTGTTTTAAGACGTCTGAATGTTGATTCAAATGTCTGATAACATTTTGGCTGGACTTAGTTAGCTCTGTTTGATGAAATCAGATGTCCAGTCCTTTGTCCAGACGTCTGATGGTTTTGCTAGACGTCCAATTAGTGGACCATTGGCTGGCTTAGCAAACACTAAAGGATATGACCGTTAGAGCCTTATCAGATGTCCTTAAGCCATTCCAGACGTCTGATAAATGACCGTTTTGCCTCGGCTGACCCAAAATCTCTTCTCAGAGATTTTCTAGCCGTTGCAACTCTTGGAAATACATTCCCGCAGAAAAAGTAGGTTTCCAGACGTCCAAACATAGTGCCAGACATCCTATATGTCATCTGATGAACTTGCACTAGAACCCTATTTAGATCTGATTCAAGTAAGGAAGAAACCCGCCTAAAATCAGACGTCTGACCTTATTTTCAAACGTCTTAAACTTGTTTCCCAGACGTCTGATGCCAGGATCAGAAGTCTGATAACCCTGTCCATGTAATCATTATTCCTGATTTCGGCCTGATTCTCTTGGACTTTGCTCCCAACGGCTATGGAAGCTTTCCTAAGCCTTCCAAAGCTTTCCTAAGGCCTCTATAAATAGAGAGGAACCTCTTGCACAAAAAGATACACCTAGATACACAAGACACACCTAGTAATACACTTTCACACTCTTTTGTGTCCAGGAAAAGCTCTTGCTCTCCAAACTGAAGTTCTACATCTTGAGAGCATCAAGCCTTTGCGCACCCGCTCTCCCACCGTAGTTCATGAGAGCGACGTTGCGCCGTCGCGTGGCTCACGCACCCGCATCATTGATTCGAAGCACTCCTTGCAAAGGAGAGTTTCCTAATTCCTATAGAAGCTAGGTTTAAATCTTTGTTGGCTCTAGAGGACTATATTTGTTATTTTACTTTGTTATTTGGTTGGGTATTCGCTTTGCGAATTCCCGTCTCCTTCGTGGGACAAAATCCTTCTCGTGAAGAGAAGGGGTTGAGGAACGCTACCCTCGCACTTGTAGCGTGGTTGTAATTGAGGTTGAATCACCCTCGTTTAAGTGATTTGTTTAGTCGATTTGATCAAATTGGTTGATCGGAAAATCCTAACTCGAGAGGGTTAGGTGGTGGTTTTCACTCGATTTGGGTTTCCACCTATAAATAATTGTGCACATTGTGTGATTGAATTTTTTTCTGAGATTGTTTTATTATATTCCGCATTTTATTACATCACCCCCTCCTGGTAGGGAATCTACAATTGGTATCAGAGCAGGTTCTTGCTATTCGGAGTTACACCCAGCAAGAAGATCATGGAGGGGAGCAGTTCCGCAAGTAGAATTTCCAAGGGCCAGTCGACGACTCGTCCGCCATTCTTCGATGGGAGAAACTACCCTTACTGGAAGCTGCGGATGAAGACATGGCTTCAAGCCACCGACTTCACAATTTGGGCTAGGTGCGAGACCCCCTTCGACATCCCAGACAAATCCACCGCAGGATACTCGCAGCAGCAGATCCAGGAACTCTCGCTCAACGCGAAAACAATGAACGCGTTGTACTGTGCGCTCAGCCCGGAGGAGTTCAACAGAATCTCACAATGCGCCACTGCATATGAGATTTGGCACACACTCGAGGTAACTCATGAAGGTACCTCTAAGGTAAAAACTTGTAAACTCAATTTACTTTGACAAGAGTTTGAGGCTTTTTCCATGAAATCTAACGAAACTTTAAGTGAGATGAACACTGGGTTCACTCTCATAGTAAACAATTTGAAAGCTTTAGGGAAGACTTTCATCAAGGGGGAGCTTCAAGGGAAGCTTCTTCGTTCCCTTGGACCTGAGTGGGAACAGAAAGTCACCACCATCGAGGAGGCAAACGAAGTGGAGGAGCTCAACATGGAAGATCTCCTAGGCAATCTGATGGCCTATGAGACAAAGTTGAAGCAGAAGAAGAAGGATACACCGGAGCCAAAACCGAAGAAGACTCTCGCCTTCAAAGCTGTGTCGGATAGCGAGGTAAGTTCCGACGACGAAGACTTTAAAATTTTACTTAAAAAGTTTTCCAAGTTGTGTAGGGAATCAAAGAAGAAAGAGAAGGAGAGGCCGAGACGTTGCTACCACTGCAACGAGAAAGGGCATCTGCGACCAGAATGCCCTCTTCTTAAAAAGGAGAAGAAGAAGGAAAAGGAGAAGAAATCTAAGAAGAAGGCTTTCCAAGCCACTTGGGATGATTCCATCTCAGAGGAAGAAGAAGAAGAAAAGTCCATAGAAGAAGAGACCGCTTGCTTTGGTTTCAAGGGCAGAGAAAGTGATAGCGACAGTGAAAGCGGAAGCGACTCAGACAGCGAGGTAAATTTCAATCTACAAGAAGCTTTTAATGAATTATTTGATGTTAGTAAATCATTAAGAATAGAAAATAAAAGCATTAAAAAGAACCTTAGCTTTCTTAAATCTGAAAATGATAGGTTAGAAATAAAACTTAAGGACCTTGTGATAAACACCAGTTTATCATCATTTTTATGCTTTAAAACTAACCTAGCTCTTAGGATTTTACTCCGCAAACGGGTTTTTGGGCTGCATTTAGGCATAAATTAGGATAGGCATGCATTGCATTTTTTATTGTCATTTTAATGAGTTTTTGTGAGTGTTAGGGATGTACAGATGCACAGATCTCTAAAACCCTAGCACTCAAGAAGGCAAATGGTGAAGGAGAAGCCCAGACTAGCTGGAACTCAGCCTAATCCAGCTCAACTCAGCTTGATCCAGCTCACCTCAGCTTGATCTAGCTCACCGCAGCTGGAACCTAGCTTACTTGAACTAGGGTTAGCTCATCCCAGCTCCATTCAGCTAATCTCAGCTGGATGGCAGCTCAAGAGAGTTCACCTTAGCTCATCCTAGCTCAAGTCAGCTCAGATCCAGCTCAACTTAGCTGAGTCTAGCTCATCTCAGCTCCCACTAGTCCACAGGGAGCTCTAGTTAGCTCGGCTAAGTTGACAGGAGTTCACCCCAGCTCAGATCTAGCTACATCCAGCTCCACTCAGCTCCAACCAGCTGAAGAAGAATTCATCCCAGCTCAGGAAGCTCAAGTCCAGCTCACAGGGACTCAGCTTAGCTCAACTCAGTTGAGCTAAGCTACCTTAGCTGCCTCAACCAGCTTGATTCTCCCCGGGAGCACCAGACCCAGCTCACCTTAGCTCAGTATGGTAGAAGCTAGCTTACCTTAGCTCGGCTTAGTAGCTAGCAAAGAACTAGCAAGCTAAGCCAGCTAGAATAGCTCCATGCAAGCCTCTTCAGCAGCAGCCAGCTCCAAATTTCAGCTCCAGACTTCTCCTCAGCTCCTCCCTCCAAACCCTAGCTCCAACACCTTCTCCTCTACTCCTCCATTAGCTAAGCTAGCTTAGCTTAGCTTAGCTTAGCTTAACTATGCTCCAACTTCCTTGGCTTGTACCACCCCAAAAACCCACCTACCAACTCCACCCAACTAGCTCCACCTAAGCTCCACATAAGCGAACCTACTTGGCACCAACCTAACCTACCCACCACCTCCAAAAGACACCTAAAAGTGGCGCCAAAAACTACCCATAACCACCCCTTAGTGGTGCCACTTTTCCCTCCAAAATCCCCCCTCATCTCCACCACACAATCCCCCTTGAATCCATCTCCACCATCCACCTAACTCCCCTTCTAGAAGACCCCATGTTGGCGCCAACATGGGGGTGTCTCTCCACCACCAAAAGACACCAACACCACCATTACCACCCCCTTTAACACCCCTTGGGTTGGCACCAACTCACCCTAGCCATAGGATCACCAACCACCCTCATCCTTCCATCCTAGCCCTCCATTTCAAGGGGCACCTTAACCCCCCATCCTATTCTATAAAAAGCCACCACCTACCACCATTTTGGAGCATCCTCCCTTAGTGTATTTTCTACCTACATCCACCTATACCTACGCCCAAGGAGAAGGAGTAGAGAAGGAGATTAAAGGGGCACACCACCAGCCCTTTTGGTGCCTTCTTCTCCCCACTCTCTTCAACTTGGGCCACGCCAAGGAGGAGGACTCTCCCACTTCAAGGAGGACGGCCAGGCAAAGGAGAAAAGCTTAGGGTGGACATCCACCCTTGGAGAGAAACTTAGGGCACGCCCCCTTAGGGCTTGCCTTGGAGGTCATCACCTTGGCGGAGTTCTGCAAGGAAGGAGTTGAAGGATTCTTTTCAAGCTTGGGAGCCACCAACCTTGGAGCAAGAAGCCCTCTTCTTCACCATCTATCTAGAGGATTTGTGTTTTATTTTCTTATTTGCAATTTTCTAGTAGTACAAGCTTTCCTCTACTAGGCCTTTTGTAAAACACTTTATCAATTATCTAGTTGCCTTCTTTGCAATTTTTTTGTTTGCATTTCTATTAGCTTATTTTCAGCATTCTTCACTCCCTCTCCCTAATTATTCTAGGCCTCCACTTGCCTAGAGTGAGCTTAGGGAGAGGTTCTGCTTGTCACCTAAAACTAGTATTTTAATTCGAAGTGTAAACACTTTTCCCGCCATCAGTTCGCATGTTGCCTTAGTTTAAAAATAAAAAAAATGATATATTGAAAAATACCAAAAAGAAAGTTGAGATTTATATTCCTAGCAAGAGAATCACTATTGCAAACATTTGGCCTCCTTGGACAACCCTAGATACTCCCCTATCTAGGATTATAAATTTAAGAGCGAAAGCGGATTTACGCGTTACAACGACGTATTTTAACAAATCGCGTATTTTCGCTATCACCTAGAAAGTAGCTCTAGTCCTAAGGATAATAATCTGTTATTAGAAAATAAAAATTTAATCAATGAAAATATTAAATTGATTGAAGAAAATGATAGTTTAAAGTTAGAAATTTCTTATTTACAGACTAAGATGCATATTATAGAAAAAGAAATTGCATGTCTCAAGGAAAACTCTAACAAATTAATTAACAAAGTAGATAATTTTTATAACCCTAAGGTTGAGAAAGGATCTCCATCAAGGAGACCCGCTAACAGATCCGGATCAAAGCTCACTTGGATACCGAAGAAAGAATTATAATCTTGTTTTGTAGGTTTCAGGGATAATAACAACACAAAGGACTGGACCTACAAGCTCAAAGTTGGTCAACTCGTGTTGGGAGAACCAAGCAGTAGACCAAGGAGGAGAACAAGAAGACCGACGAGATGGCAAACAAACAATGATCCCGTCGCACGTCAACCACCAGACTGGAGACTGGCGCCAATGCCCGGGCCTCCAAGCTATGGATGGGAGCCCCATCCGATGTGGCATCCACCACCTTCATTTGGGCCATTTTATTGGCCATGGTAGGTGAGGTAAAAATTCTTTACCCTATCTTTTCATCATAAGCATTTAGATAGGGGGAGTTAAAAAATTATGAGCTAATTGTCAATTTTTTAAGGGGGAGATGTAAGTTAGCTAAATTTGCTTTAGTAAGGGGGAGAAAAATAATAGCTATCTTGTTATGACAAAAAGGGGGAGGGCATTACTTTTGAAATTCATAGAAGAGCATGTTTTAAGGGGGAGTTATAAGAAATTTAAAATCAATCAAACCCTTTTGATAATGTCAAAAAGGGGGAGGATTTTTTTGCATTATTTATGATTTCGTCATCATCAAAAAGGGGGAGATTGTTGGTGCTAGAGCACCACTATCATTGGTTTTGATGATAACAAAACACGTGTTATTTAACATTTGCACCTGGAGTATTAGATTTCAGGTCAATTGCAAATGGAGACGTGATTAGGCGGAGTTCGAGCTCGCATCCAGGATGGATTGGAGGAGCTTGATGGAGAACAGAGGAGATTCGCGAGGAGCGATAGATTGAAGATGGAAGACAAGAAGAATAGGATAGAATTATGTTTATTTCCCTCATATACTTTTGTCTTTATTTCCTTGCTCTTTTTGTTCCTTAGAAAATCTTGTTAAAGAGCCTCAAAGTACCCTAACAATAGTCCTAGGAACACCAGCACAACCCTAGGATACTTAGGTCTTCTGTAGAGAACTCAGAAAACCAATATAGGGTTCAAACAACTTCTCCAGATGTCTAATTCCAAAATCAGACGTATGATAATGTGTTTCAAGACGTTCGACTGTTAATTCAGAAGTCTGATAACATTTTGGCTGGACTTAGTTAGCTCTGTTTGATGAAATCAGATGTCCAGTCCTCTGTCCAGACGTCTGATGGTTTTGCTAGACGTCCAATTAGTGGACCATTGGCTGGCTTAGCAAACACTAAAGGATATGACCGTTAGAGCCTTATCAGACGTCCTTAAGCCATTCCAGACGTCTGATAAATGACCGTTTTGCCTCGGTTGACCCAAAATCTCTTCTCAAAGATTTTCTAGCCGTTGCAACTCTTGGAAATACATTCCCGCAGAAAAAGTAGGTTTCCAGACGTCCAAACATACTGCCAGACGTCCTATATGTCATCTGATGGACTTGCACTAGAACCCTATTTAGATCTGATTCAAGTCAGGAAGAAACCTACCTAAAATCAGACGTCTGACCTTATTTTCAGACGTCTTAAACTTGTTTCCCAGACGTCTGATGCCAGGATCAGACGTCAGATAACCCTGTCCATGCAATCATTGTTCCTGATTTCGGCCTGATTCTCTTAGACTTTGCTCCCAACGGCTATGGAAGCTTTCCTAAGCCTTCAAAGCTTTCCTAAGGCCTCTATAAATAGAGAGGAACCTCTTGCACAAAAAGATACACCTAGATACACAAGACACACCTAGTAATACACTTTCACACTCTTTTGTGTCCAAGAAAAGCTCTTGCTCTCCAAACTGAAGTTCTACATCTTGAGAGCATCAAGCCTTTGCGCACCCGCTCTCCCACCGTAGTTCATGAGAGCGACGTTGCGCCGTCGCGTGGCTCACGCACCCGCATCATTGATTCGAAGCACTCCTTGCAAAGGGGAGTTTCCTAATTCCTATAGAAGCTAGGTTTAAATCTTTGTTGGCTCTATAGGACTATATTTGTTATTTTACTTTGTTATTTGGTTGGGTATTCGCTTTGCGAATTCCCGTCTCCTTCGTGGGACAAAATCCTTCTCGTGAAGAGAAGGGGTTGAGGAACGCTACCCTCGCACTTGTAGCGTGGTTGTAATTGAGGTTGAATCACCCTCGTTTAAGTGATTTGTTTAGTCGATTTGATCAAATTGGTTGATCGGAAAATCCTAACTCGAGAGGGTTAGGTGGTGGTTTTCACTCGATTTGGGTTTCCACCTATAAATAATTGTGCACATTGTGTGATTGAATTTTTTTCTGAGATTGTTTTATTATATTCCGCATTTTATTACATCACCCCCTCCTGGTAGGGAATCTACAATTGGTATCAGAGCAGGTTCTTGCTATTCGGAGTTACACCCAGCAAGAAGATCATGGAGGGGAGCAGTTCCGCAAGTAGAATTTCCGAGGTCCAGTCGACGACTCGTCCGCCGTTCTTCGATGGGAGAAACTACCCTTACTGGAAGCTGCGGATGAAGACATGGCTTCGAGCCACCGACTTCACAATTTGGGCTAGGTGCGAGACCCCCTTCGACATCCCAGACAAATCCACCGCAGGATACTCGCAGCAGCAGATCCAGGAACTCTCGCTCAACGCGAAAACAATGAACGCGCTGTACTGTGCGCTCAGCCCGGAGGAGTTCAACAGAATCTCACAATGCGCCACTGCATATGAGATTTGGCACACACTCGAGGTAACTCATGAAGGTACCTCTAAGGTAAAAACTTGTAAACTCAATTTACTTTGACAAGAGTTTGAGGCTTTTTCCATGAAATCTAACGAAACTTTAAGTGAGATGAACACTGGGTTCACTCTCATAGTAAACAATTTGAAAGCTTTAGGGAAGACTTTCATCAAGGGGGAGCTTCAAGGGAAGCTTCTTCGTTCCCTTGGACCTGAGTGGGAACAGAAAGTCACCGCCATCGAGGAGGCAAACGAAGTGGAGGAGCTCAACATGGAAGATCTCCTAGGCAATCTGATGGCCTATGAGACAAAGTTGAAGCAGAAGAAGAAGGATACACCGGAGCCAAAACCGAAGAAGACTCTCGCCTTCAAAGCTGTGTCGGATAGCGAGGTAAGTTCCGACGACGAAGACTTTAAAATTTTACTTAAAAAGTTTTCCAAGTTGTGTAGGGAATCAAAGAAGAAAGAGAAGGAGAGGCCGAGACGTTGCTACCACTGCAACGAGAAAGGGCATCTGCGACCAGAATGCCCTCTTCTTAAAAAGGAGAAGAAGAAGGAAAAGGAGAAGAAATCTAAGAAGAAGGCTTTCCAAGCCACTTGGGATGATTCCATCTCAGAGGAAGAAGAAGAAGAAAAGTCCATAGAAGAAGAGACCGCTTGCTTTGGTTTCAAGGGCAGAGAAAGTGATAGCGACAGTGAAAGCGGAAGCGACTCAGACAGCGAGGTAAATTTCGATCTACAAGAAGCTTTTAATGAATTATTTGATGTTAGTAAATCATTAAGAATAGAAAATAAAAGCATTAAAAAGAACCTTAGCTTTCTTAAATCTGAAAATGATAGGTTAGAAATAAAACTTAAGGACCTAGAAAGTAGCTCTAGTCCTAAGGATAATAATCTGTTATTAGAAAATAAAAATTTAATCAATGAAAATATTAAATTGATTGAAGAAAATGATAGTTTAAAGTTAGAAATTTCTTATTTATAGACTAAGATGCATATTATAGAAAAAGAAATTGCATGTCTCAGGGAAAACTCTAACAAATTAATTAACAAAGTAGATAATTTTTATAGCCCTAAGGTTGAGAAAGGATCTCCATCAAGGAGACCCGCTAACAGATCCGGATCAAAGCTCACTTGGATACCGAAGAAAGAATTAGAATCTTGTTTTGTAGGTTTCAGGGATAACAACAACACAAAGGACTGGACCTACAAGCTCAAAGTTGGTCAACTCGTGTTGGGAGAACCAAGCAGTAGACCAAGGAGGAGAACAAGAAGACCGACGAGATGGCAAACAAACAATGATCCCGCCGCACGTCAACCACCAGACTGGAGACTGGCGCCAATGCCCGAGCCTCCAAGCTATGGACGGGAGCCCCATCCGATGTGGCATCCACCACCTTCATTTGGGCCATTTTATTGGCCATGGTAGGTGAGGTAAAAATTCTTTACCCTATCTTTTCATCATAAGCATTTAGATAGGGGGAGTTAAAAAATTATGCGCTAATTGTCAATTTTTAAGGGGGAGATGTAAGTTAGCTAAATTTGCTTTAGTAAGGGGGAGAAAAATAATAGCTATCTTGTTATGACAAAAAGGGGGAGGTCATTACTTTTGAAATTCATAGAAGAGCATGTTTTAAGGGGGAGTTATAGGAAATTTAAAATCAATCAAACCCTTTTGATAATGTCAAAAAGGGGGAGGATTTTTTTACATTATTTATGGTTTCGTCATCATCAAAAAGGGGGAGATTGTTGGTGCTAGAGCACCACTATCATTGGTTTTGATGATAACAAAACACGTGTTATTTAACATTTGCACCTGGAGTATTAGATTTCAGGTCAATTGCAAATGGAGACATGATTAGGCGGAGTTCGAGCTCGCATCCAGGATGGATTGGAGGAGCTTGATGGAGAACAGAGGAGATTCGCGAGGAGCGATAGATTGAAGATGGAAGGACAAGAAGAATAGGATAGAATTATGTTTATTTCCTTCATTTACTTTTGTCTTTATTTCCTTGCTCTTTTAGTTCCTTAGAAAATCTTGTTAAAGAGCCTCAAAGTACCCTAACAATAGTCCTAGGAACACCAGCACAACCCTAGGATACTTAGGTTTTCTGTAGATAACTCAGAAAACCAATATAGGGTTCAAACAGCTTCTCCAGATGTCTAAGTCCAAAATCAGACGTCTGACAATGTGTTTTAAGACGTCTGACTGTTAATTCAGACGTCTGATAACATTTTGGCTGGACTTAGTTAGCTCTGTTTGATGAAATCAGATGTCCAGTCCTCTGTCCAGACGTCTGATGGTTTTGCTAGACGTCCAATTAGTGGACCATTGGCTGACTTAGCAAACACTAAAGGATATGACCGTTAGAGCCTTATCGGACGTCCTTAAGCCTTTCCAGACATCTGATAAATGACTGTTTTGCCTCGGCTGACCCAAAATCTCTTCTCAGAGATTTTCTAGCCGTTGCAACTCTTGGAAATACATTCCCGCAGAAAAAGTAGGTTTCCAGACGTCCAAACATAGTGCCAGACGTCCTATATGTCATCTGATGGACTTGCACTAGAACCCTATTTAGATCTGATTCAAGTCAGGAAGAAACCCGCCTAGAATCAGACGTCTGACCTTATTTTCAGACGTCTTAAACTTGTTTCCTAGACATGTGATGCCAGGATCAGACGTCTGATAACCCTGTCTGTGCAATCATTGTTCCTGATTTCAGCCAGATTCTCTTGGACTTTGCTCCCAACGGCTATGGAAGCTTTCCTAAGCCGTCCAAAGCTTTCCTAAGGCCTTTATAAATAGAGAGGAACCTCTTGGACAAAAAGATACACCTAGATACACAAGACACACCTAGTAATACACTTTCACACTCTTTTGTGTCCAAGAAAAGCTCTTGCTCTCCAAACTGAAGTTCTACATCTTGAGAGCATTAAGCCTTTGCGCACCCACTCTCCCACCGTAGTTCATGAGAGCGACGTTGCGCCGTCGTGTGGCTCACGCACCCGCGTCATCGATTCGACACACTCCTTGCAAAGGGGAGTTTCCTAATTCCTATAGAAGCTAGGTTTAAATCTTTGTTGGCTCTATAGGACTATATTTGTTATTTTACTTTGTTATTTGGTTGGGTATTCGCTTTGCAAATTCCCGTCTCCTTCGTGGGACAAAATCCTTCTCGTGAAGAGAAGGGGTTGAGGAACGCTACCCTCGCACTTGTAGCGTGGTTGTAATTGAGGTTGAATCACCCTCATTTAAGTGATTCGTTTAGTGGATTTAATCAACTTGGTTGATTGGAAAATCCTAACTCGAGAGGGTTTGGTGGTGGTTTTCACCCGGTTTGGGTTTCCACCTATAAATAATTATACATATTGTCTGATTGAATTTTTTTGTGAGATTATTTATATTCTATTCCTCATTTTATTACGTCACCCCCTCCTGGTAGGGAATCTACACATCCAAGGTTCCATTTCCCGAGGCCTTGACCAATGGAAAGAGGATGAACAAACCCGTGGCTCCTGAGGAGGATCTGGTCAAGCTCTTTGAACAAGTCCATATAAACATCCCCTTGATGAATGCGATCCACCATGTACCAGCTTACGCATGATTTCTAAAAGACGTGTGTACACCCAAGCGTAAGCCGCGAACCAAAAGTGGGAGTTCAATCGTACTGTCAGAGCAAGCTAGCTCTGTAATTTTGAGTAGACTCCCACCTAAGGCAAAAGACCTAAGCACTTCCCTGATTTCCTGTACCATTGGTAATACCCAATTTGACAGAGCTTTATTAGATCTAGGAACCTCCATAAACCTAATACCTACACCCCTCCTTGACCACCTTGAGGAATCTGAGCTTAAATCAACAGAGGTGACATTTCAATTGGTTGACCTATCTATTAAGTCACTTAAAGGAATTCTTGAGGATGTCATCGCTAGGGTGCGGGATTTCTATTTCCCGGTGGACTTTATAGTCTTGGATATGGATGCTCTAGAAAATCCAAGGGATACACCAATTATACTAGGGAGACCCTTTCTGGCCACTGCTAGGGTCAATATAAATTGTGAGGAGGGCCAAATTGAACTAAAATTTGGGAACCAAACACTAAAGATTGACATCTTTAAGGCCCAACAAGGGATTAATTGCGGTGTTAGAGAACAAATATGTGATATCAAGGCTGTGGTTGATGATCCATCTATTGAGGACAGCATGACTGCTTCCAATCAACCACAAGAGGATCAAAACCAGCAATCAGAGGAGTCCGAACCTGACCTAGATACACCCATAACTCCTTTCCTTGCTCCTGACACACACCCCAAACCACTCGCTGCTGCTGATAACCCTGTTCTAGAACTCAAGCCTCTTCCCAACCATCTAAAGTATGTCTTTTTGGGTTCCAATCAGATGTTTCCTGTGATTATCAATTCCAGACTCACACCTGATCAGGAATCCCGTCTGATTACTGTTCTCCAGCAACATCGTAGATCCATTGGATGGACTCTTGATGATTTGACTGGTATCAACCCCTCTTACTGCACACACCATATCTACACTAAAGAGGGCACACGACCTTTTTGTGAAATGCAGAGACGTCTGAATCCTAATCTACAGGAGGTTGTGAAAAAGGAGATCATCAAGTGGTTAGATGCAAGGATCATCTACCCGATCTCCGACAGTCGGTGGGTGAGTCCAATCCATATTGTGCCTAAAAAGGTAGGACTCACCGTGATCACAACTGAAATCGGAGAAATCATACCAACCCGTGTGGCGAACTCGTTGAGAGTCTGCATTGATTACAGAAGACTCAATTCCTCCATGAAGAAGGATCATTTCCCACTACCATTTATTGATCAGATCCTCAAGAAATTAGCGGGAAATAGGTTCTTCTGCTTTTTGGATGGGTACTCCGGTTATAACCAGGTAGCAATCCATCTTGAGGACCAAGAAAAGACCACTTTCACCTTCCCCTTCGGGATGTATGCATTCGGAAGAATGCCGTTTGGTCTCTGCAATGCACCCGCTACTTTTCAGCGGTGCATGCTTGCCATATTCTCAGATATGGTAGGTGATTATCTGGAAGTCTTCATGGATGACTTTTCACTATTTGGAGAATCATTTGACGATTGCCTCCTGCACTTCTTTTCTGGGGCACGTCGATTTTTACTGTCGATTCATTCCTGATTTCTCAAAGATCGCGTGCCCCCTGACCACTCTACTTTCTAAGGATGTATCTTTCGAAATATTCAAGGAATGCACTCAAGCATTTGAAATCCTCCGTGATCGATTTACCCAAGCCCCGAACCTACAGTCCCCTAATTGATCTCAACCCTTTGAGATCATGTGCGATGCATCTAATTTCGCTGTAGGAGCGGTACTTGGCCAGAAAATTGACGAGAAACTCGTGGTCATCTACTACACTAGCAAGACAC
Source organism: Thalassia testudinum (assembly GCA_037157565.1). Lineage (NCBI taxonomy): Eukaryota > Viridiplantae > Streptophyta > Magnoliopsida > Alismatales > Hydrocharitaceae > Thalassia > Thalassia testudinum. Next base: position 69,384,301 of record JAZHRO010000003.1, on the reverse strand, counting down.
TTGACGAGGCTCAGCGTAACTACACAGTTACGGAGAAAGAGCTAGTAGACGTAGTATTTGCCCTGGAAAAATTCAGATCATATCTCCTAGGCTCCCGTGTTATCATTTACTTGGATCACACAACTGTGAGGCATCTCTTTGCAAAGAAGGACACAAAACCTTGATTAATATGCTAGATCTTACTGTTGCAAGAGTTTGACCTTGAGATTCCCGACAAAGCAGGAAAATAGAAGGTGGTAGCTGATCACTTGTCCCGCCTTCCTTCTGAGATCATCGACCCTTTCGGACCCATCACAGAACATTTTCCTGCTGAGCACCTCCTAACTATCAATACAGGGCTTCCATGGTTTGCTGATATAGTAAACTACCTAGCATCATATCAAATCCCGTCCCATTGGTCGAAGGCCAAGAAGGACAAATTGCTTTCCGATGCCAAGTATTACTTCTGGGATGACCCATATCTTTTCCGCATCGGTGTTGATCAAATCATTCGACGATGTGTCGCGGAAGCGAAAATTTATGACATATTGTCCTTTTGCCATGGCCAGGCATGCGGTGGACATTTCTCAGGTCATAAAACCACAGTGAAAGTCGTCCAGTGCGGCTTTTATTGGCCCATGATTTTCAAAGATGCATACAATCACTGTAGGGCATGACTCATTACTAGACTTGAGGCAACATGAGCCATCGTGATATGATGCTCTTATAGTCGATTCTCGTATGCGAAATCTTTGACATGTGGGGGATTGATTTTATGGGACCCTTCCCTATTTCGGATGGCTTCGAATACATTCTACTCACTGTTGACTACGTGTCCAAGTGGATCGAAGCCATTCCGACCTGAACCAATGATCATAAGGTGGTTATCGAATTCATTCATCAGAACATCTTTTCGCGGTTCGAGATTCCACATGCTATAATCTCTGATGGAGGGACCCATTTCACTAATGCTCAGTTCAGGTCACTAATGACCAAATACGGGGTGTCACACCGAATCTCCACTCCTTACCACCCCTAAACTAATGGTCTAGTTGAGCTATCAAATCGGGAGATTAAGAAAATCCTCTAGGTTACTGTTCGACCTGACAGAAAAGACTGGTCATCCGGACTTCCGGAAGCTTTGTGGGCTTATAGGACCGCCCACAAAACCCAATTAGGTATGTCACCCTTTAGATTGGTGTACGGGAAGGCATGTCACCGCCCCGTCGAATTGGAGCACAAAGCCTATTGAGCAGTACGGAACTACAACCTAGATCTTTCTAAGGCAGGAACCCACAGAAAGCTTCAAATGAGCGAGATTGATGAATTACGACATGACGCGTATGAGAACTCACGAATTTACAAAGAGCGGGTTAAAACTTTTCACGACAAGCACATATCCAGAAAGATCTTCCACCCTGGTCAAAAAGTCCTACTCTTTGATGCCAAGCTTAAACTGTTCCCAAGAAAACTACGATGAAAATGGATCAGACCTTACCTCGTCCGATGAATCTTTGGAAATGGAGCCATCGAGATCAGTCCACTCAGCCACGATTTAGAACCTTTCATCGTGAACAGTCAGAGACTCAAACATTTCATTGACTTGACCGATACAAATTTGGTTGAGATATCCTTTACCCTCCATTCTCCTTGAGCTCATTGCGCCCAGCCGATGGCATAAAACTCAGTGCTTAACGGGATGCAACCTGTCATTTTTGAGAAACCTGAAACCTTTCTTGACACTCCTACGCTGAATTCATATTACACTTTAGGGTTCATTCATTAGAACAGTCGACCCCACCTCAGGTACCCGTACCCGAGTTTTGAAATCGTTTGCAATAGTCACCTCGACCCATTTGCTCACCTAAAACCTGTTCTAGTGAATGATCTAAGCTGAACTCGAACCCACCTAATTTACAAAGGGGACATTGCAAATCGTAGGCATGGGGGGGTATGAAAGTGCAAAATGCCGTGAAAACTCATCTCACAAGAAAAGGTTTCAACAAAAAAATTCACATATCACAAAAACACCAAAAAATGAAAAAAATTTCTTGAAAAAGAACAAAAAAATTTTGAGGGGAGAGAAAATTTTGAGGCCATACAAATCATGAGGAGAAAAAGGGGAAAAGTGAAAAATGTCAAAAAAGGAGCACAAAATGAAAAGAAAATAGAAGAGATAGTCATTAGTAAGAAATTAACGGATTAACTAAGTTCTAGACCATATTAAGAAAAATAAAATGAAAGGACAAAAAGTGTTAATGAGACACAAAAGAGATTAGTAGGGACGCTGATCTTAGGCCTCTTGGGCTAGACTCCTAGGCTTAAAAATTCAAGTATTCGCTAAGATTTGGATAGTCCTCAAGAGGTTGGGGAAAATGAGAAGCTTATGTATTAGGCTTAAGGCTTAGGAAGTATTCGACCTCGTTAATTGACCTTTGGTTTGCGGGACTCGGTAACCTAAGCACCCCAATCCACACACAGACTGGTTTAGTGTGCATACGTATCAAAATTACGCAAGAGCATTTAATTGTTTTGAAAAAGTCGCGTAGATTAGGAGCGGTCGATCAACACAAGTTGATTTGGATGAGTTCCCGACACGGAGAGGTGGGAAATTCCCCTCGAAGATGTGCAATAACATATCATCTCCTCGGTGCTTGTCTCCTAGGATATTTACATATCCTACTGGGGGCATGTAAGCACTTTGTGCTGGTTTAGATGCCATGGGCAGTGTTATCACGAAATATCGATTGCCAGGGTCTAAATTTAGTTACAGAACACCATGGGTGGATTATCTCAAAATCTCGAAAGCCAGGGTTCTGGGGGTTGCCATGGGCGGTGCTATCATGAAGCATCGATTGCCAGGGACCCTTCGAGGATTGATGATGGGGACTAGGAATCCGATATAGACCGTGTTGAGAAGCCATTCCGGAGCAAGAAATAAAAAGAAAAGAGAGAGAAAACTCTCCAAATAAAGAAAATCCTGTCTCTCTTACAAAAATGCACTACAAACTGAACTGAGGCTAAAATATGTTACAAGCACGGGTGCTTTAATCGTGGAGTCCAACGAACCTTAGGATAGTCCCTGTGGACCTTAAAAACCTTCGCAGTGGACTGAGGCTAGAGTTGGTCAGGTTTAGATCTTAGTTGGTACTTGAGTACCTCTAGGCCTACTATCGGCATTCTAACCTAATCAAAAAGAGAAAAACACTCATCATAATTTCTGAACATCAAGGAACTCATTTTCTAGAATCAAAGTTAAAACCTTAAAATTTTGCTAAGGGATTAGCAAAAGCTAGGCATGGGGGTATAATGGGAATACCATCATGAGCTCTAACTAGCTCATTTTCACCCAAAGAAGAGAACAAAAGCTCGTACATAACCAACTGGAGTTCCTAATTCAATGAATAACCGTTTTAAGAGAAAAATAAGAAATAAGGGGTAAAACTGCAATTTTACCATTGTAGTACAACAACGGGTTTTCTCATGAGCTAAACACAGGTCAAATGATCTTAACAAAATAAAAAGTGGGTTGGTTCAAACAAAAAAGGGTTCATGTGAATTCTGGGAATTAAATGACTTCTTGTAACCCTAAAACATACCCACTTGATTTAACAAGGTTCTGGTAAGGATAAAATTTACCTAAACCCTCTAAACATCATAGAAAATATTCTCTAGAGTTTAGAACCTTCAATTTGACCCTTGGAAAATATTTTGACCTAGAATGGGGTCTCAGACAAATATTTTCCCTAAATTTGGTTTTTACATAAATTACCCAGTCAAACGTGGTCAAAACCAAAATCCAACTTCACCATTGGATTCCTTAGGTCTAAATTAGGTTTTTACCAAAATTTGGACCTAAGAGGAACTCATCCTGACCCACTTTGAAAATAGGTTCTGCCCAATTACATTTCTACCCCTATCTTTTGAAAACCTCTACAGAAACCCCCTAACTTCTTCGTTCTTTCAAATTAGGTCCCTCCGCCATTATAGCGGAGGGAATCCTACTCTGGCGAGATTGCAAGGGCAAGTTCTCCCTGATCTCTCAGAGAGTCCCCTTCAAAATTGAAAGGGAGATTCTCTAAGAAATCTCTTCCAATGTGAACCTAATTTGAGGCCCTGTTTGGTACCCAATCTCTCATGTGAACGCATGAGAGATTCGGGTCTCTTTCGGGTTTCCATCTTCGGCGAACCTCCCTTGCTTGAAAACTTGACTTCCAAGCACAAAATCGACCTCCAGGGCATATGTAAGCAAACCCAAATCACCTCGCTTTTCCTAAGCTTAAATTGACCGGGAAAACCCCTCAAATTCGACTCTCCCCATCCGGCTAGTTCGCTCATCAAGCTCCGATGACTTCCCCCACTACCCCTCATCGCCTTGCCACAATACCAATGGTAGGTTTCTCTCCCTCACGTTCGTCTGCGTCGTGCCTTACCAGCCGATGCCTCTGCATCCTCTTCATCGTCGCCGACTTCCCTCACTGAGTGCCTTTGTCTCCGGCATCGGCGATATGCACAGATGCCATCCCTACCTCCCTCTTCATCTCTTTCAGCCCATATAAGTTCCCTCTCCCTTCTACTCCTTTTTCCTCTCTTTATCTCTCAAAAGCACCCCTCGATGCACTCCACCACCATCATCCCCTTCACCTCCGACCACTACTCTGACGAGTTCGCCCCACCTCTACAGTCCATCCCCCTCCTCGCCGACCGATCCATAAGCTCCGTCCCGACTCACTGAATGTAAGCCCTCACTCCATACACTCTGCCACTCACCCACAAGCGCCCTCGAACACACCCACACACAAGGCCATAGGGTGCCCTAGGCACGTGCACTCAGGCAGTCCCATGCCATGCTGACCACTGCAACACACTCGTCGTACCTCGGTGAAGCCTCCTAAACATTCTGACATGGCCGCGAGGCTGTTTGTGTGATTGCATGTTATGACTCGGTTCCCAAATCCCTACAGGACCCGACACCGACTTGCCTCAACTAATCCTAAGACCCAGTTGTCCAACAAGAAATAACCAAAAAGTAGGAAAATAAACCACATTCACATATGCAATGTAACTAAATAGTAAAAACGTACAAGCAGTAAAGGAAAGTAAAAGCTGCTATTTTAGTACAAACCACCACAACAACAGGAACAACGGAAACGAAAGTAACAGTAACAGGAACAACAGTTAAAGTCCGAAACTCACAATAGCAGTAAAAAGAGTACAAGGAGTGCAGAAAACTACGGTTTGGCTCGACTGGGCCCAGCACCCTCCGCAGCTGGAAGCTCAGGCTGCTCAACTCCTGGACCTGAACAAGGTTATGAAAAAGAATGGAGTCAGTGAATGCTGAGTAGAGTGGTAACCATACTATCTAAAGCAGTAAAAGTAGCAGGTATATTTATCCTTTTCAAGTTATTTTATTTTATAGGTAATTCCTTTTCACCTCTCTTTGTCAACTTTCAGATTTTTCTTGATCTTGCATGTTCCTCGTGGGAACGATCTTGATTGCAGTCTTTTCCGAAGAGTAGAAGGTACACGCGGTGCTCTCCTGGCTGGGAGAACCCCGTGATAGTCCTACACCCAGTCAACCACCCTGAGGTCACTGTCAAACGTAGCGGTGACTACGACATGCGCGATAAGCGCTCGGGTAGCTACCCGCACTGGCATGCGGTTAGTCGTTTCCACTAGTGGGTACGTCCAAAGTAAAGTACGGAACAGTATAGGGCCTAGCCCTCTCAGAAACAGGGGTCTAGTCCCTCAGAACCAAATAGGGGTCTCGCCCCTCCATAGTCCGCGCACCCTCGTCTGATTGCCCCGGTTTACCTAGAGGGCCTAACAAGTCTGTATAGGGTGGCTTGCTGAACCCCGGGCCCCGTGGGGTGGCTAGCTCCCTCCCTACACTAGTAGCTCACCTCGGTACCATGTACACGAGGGCCAACAGAAGTCGGTGTAGAGTGGCAATCCTAACCCTGGGTCCCAACCCAAGGGCGACTAGCTTCGCTCTACACAAAAAGGGGATAGTCGCTCTCCTTGGTACCACGTACTCAAGGGCCAGCACACTTCCCCGTCCACATTCCAAAATTTCCATCTAACCACAGGAGCTCTACTCCTAACTCCCCGTAGGGTTCATGCTCGTGTTCACCACATTATTCCGATCTAGATTTCATCATTCACATTTTAGTTCTCGTTTATATACAGGAAACTCGTATTACCACAATTTAATACATGCAACTAATGATTTCACAGGTAACTGTTAAATTATCTCAGGCAGATCATATTCTAATAGGTAGCTCATGCTTATTTATAGGCAATGGCTAACGGTTCAACTTATTTATGTATACAAATTCAATCAAGCAGTACAATTGGTTTATTCATTTCTCTGTCCTAGGGTTCATGCCACAACCTAGGTTTCCAGTTGGCTAATTCCACAGATACATTCTTATTTAATGTAATTAACAGGGGTGGACCACTCTACCTGACAATCCGAGAGTACTGGGGGCTTGAACTGCAGACCCAGGTGTCTTTGCGAGCCCTAGACATGCAGCAAATCGAAGTCCTATACCAAGGAATACATCACAAAGGAAGATTCAGAATAGTGTATAAAGGTTTCTAATACGTAGAAAAACTGACAAGGAAACCACAGATACTTCATTTGCAAAAAATGAATCCCGATCGGACCCCAAATGGGTAAAAAATGTGTCTGCAGACCAAAATCAGACGTTTGGAAACAAGTCCAGACATCTTAAAAGTCACAGAATCTCACCTCAAGCTCCTGCAGTTACGTCAGTCATCCAAGAATCCCTCGCAACCATTTGAAAGTAGTTCCAGACGTCTGACCAGTCCTCTGGTTGTCTGGAAATGCCTTTGGTCGTCTGATGTGCTATTTAGATGTTCAAAAGTGCGTGGAAAGGCATTCCTCGCACCTTCCCAAGGCTGCTCCTACGTACAACAGAGTAGCCACCCTATTTTAGCCAGACCAAATCCTCTGCGGTGCGGCCTGCATGGCTGTAACTGTGAAGGGAATGTACCTTCACGATGCAAGTGCTTTCAGATGTTTGGTGTTGATACTAGACATCCAGATGCTCCGCCGGTCATTCGGACCACACTCCAGATGTCTGATACTAGAAAATTCCAGTATCAGAGTGCGCTCCCAGCTCTCCTCGCCGTGCTCTAATGAGTTTCTCCTCGCTCCACCGCAGCTCCAACTGTTGTAGGGGGGGTCGAGGATGATACTCTAGACCCCTTCCTCCTCCCACACACGCCGTGGTGGCCATGCGAGCTCTGACGAGATTACACGAAGCTCTCGATCTCGACCTCCTCCTCCTTCTCACGCACTGTCCTCCTCCTTACTCTCACACGCTCTCTTGCTCACCTCCTCCCGCTGCTCAGCCTCGCACTCTGATGGTGGAGATAGTGGTGTGTGGATTGGAGAGGAGAAGAGGGTGGTCTTTATAGCTAAGGGGTTAGGGTTCTACAGGGGGAAAGGGAGAAGGAAAGAGAGGGAAGGAGCGTTCTGCGCGTCACCCGTGCATAGAACGTAGAATGCGTACAGATTTTAATTTCCAAACATCTGGGAAAGGGTTAAGACATCTGGACATACGTCTAACTAACACTCCAGATGTCTTAAAAGGCTAAAACTGGAATGGGTCTTTACATCATAACAAACTTAAAAGAAGTTTCATCCCTGAAACTTGAACTAGCTAGGGTGTGGAAAAAGGAACATAAAATGCATAACAACTTAAAGAGGACCGAAGTAGGTCAGAAAAGACATACCCTCAAAAAGCTTCAGGTACCGCTCTCGCATCGCCACCTCAGGCTCCCAGGTAGCCTCCTTGTACTGCTAGCTTCTCCACAAAACCTTCACCAGGGGTACCTACTTCCGTCTCAGACTCCGAACGACTCTGTCGAGTATCTGCATTGGTCACTCGGGGTAGGTCAACTCGTCACCCACCTCGACACTCTCGTGGCTCAGAACGTGACTGGGATCGGCGACGTACTTCCTGAGGTTGGACACGTGGAACACGTCGGGCACTCCAAAAAGCTGGGGAGGAAGGGCAAGCCGATAAGCAACGGGTCCTACCCGCTCCAGGACCTCAAAGGGCCCCACAAACCTCAGCGCAAGCTTCCCTTTCACCCCAAAACGCTGCAGGCCCTTCATGGGCGAAACGTGAAGAAAGACGTGATCCCCAACCTCGAATTGCACCTCTCGACACTTCCAGTCAGCATAACTCTTCTGCCTGCTCCTGATAGCATGGAGTCGTCTGTGGATCTACTCTATCACCTTCTGACTCTACCGGATCAGCCTGGGGCCAACCTCCCACTTGATCCCCACCTCGACCCAACTCAAGGGCGCAGTACACCTCCATCTGTACAGAGCATCGTAAGGTGCCATGCCCATGCTCGAGTGATAACTATTATTATATGCAAACTCTACCAGGGGTAAATGCTCCTCCCAAGAGCCTCTTTGATCCAGTACATAGGCACGCAAAAGGTCCTCAAGTGTTTGTATGGTGCGCTCTGATTGTTCGTCCGTTTGGGGGTGGTATGCGATACTAAACCTCAACTGCGTCCCCAAAGCCTGCTGAAACTCAACCCAAAACTGGGAAGTAAAATAGGTATCCCTGTTAGATACAATCTCACACGGAACTCCGTGCAGGCATACCACATTGCGTATGTACCTCTCTGCCAACTGTGATGGTCCCAAGGTGACTCGAATCGGTAGGAAACATGCCGCCTTCGTCAACCTATCCACTATCACCCAGACTGCGTTGTGTCCTCGTTGGGTAACAGGTAGACCTACCACCAAGTCCATGGTGATGCTCTCCCACTTCCACTCTGACACAGGAAGTGGCTGCAATGACCCAGCAGGCCTCTGGTTCTCGTCCTTCACCTGCTGGCACACCAAACACTACTGCACGAACTCACACACATCCCACTTCATCCCTCTCCATCAAAAGTTGCTCCCCAGATCATGATACATCTTTGTGTTCCCGGGATGTATGGTGAACCTGGACTCGTGCGCCTCCGTCAGGAGCTCTCTCAACAACTCCTTGTCCTTGGGAACACACAAGCATCCCCTCATGCGTAGCACCTCGTCTATAAAAGAGAAGTCTCCTGGGTCCCCTGACAGCACTTCATCTCGTAATGTCTGTAACTACGGATCTGTCATCTGTCCTGCGATGATGCAGTCTATTAGTTCTGGTCGCATCTGCCGTGTCACTGTCACTACCCCACAATGCCCCTGTGACTCCCGGGGTCGCCAACTTCCCAACTCCTCCATATGTCTCCAACTTTGTGCCTGTAGATTGGCTAAGTGGGTGGGTGCCTTCCAGCTCAAGGTGTCAGCCACCACGTTGGCCTTCCCCAGATGGTAGGAGATGCTGCAGTCATAGTCCTTCAGGAGCTCTAACTAACGTCTCTGTCTTATGTTAAGCTCCTTCTGGTCAAGCAAGTAACTGATTCTCTTATGGTCTGTGAAGATCTCAAAGGTCTCACCGTAAAGGTAGTGCCTCCATGTCTTCAGTGCGAAGACAACAGTTGCCAGCTCTAAGTCATGGGTAGGGTAGCTATGCTCATGGGGCTTCAGTTTCCGCGAAGCGTAAGTGACAATGTGACCCCACTGCATGAGCACACCCCTTAACCCCTGCAACGAAGCGTCTGTGTAGACCACAAAACCGCCACTGCTGTCCGGGATGGTGAGCACAGGAGCTGAAGTCAGTCTCTCCTTCAACTCCTGAAAACATGCCTCACAAGCATCTGTCCAGGAAAAGGGCACGTCCTTCAGAGTCAACTGAGTCACAGGACATGCAATCTTCGAGAATCCTCTGATGAACTGCCGATAGTAACCTGCCAGTCCCAAAAAGTTGCATATCTTTGTCATTGTACGTGGCCTCTCCCTCCTGAGTACGGCCTCAACCTTGGCTGGATCCATAGCCAAACCATCCCCTAAGATCACATGGCCCAAGAAAGTCACCTGCCTCAACCAAAACTCGCACTTGCTATACTTGGCATATAGCCTGCGTTGCCTCAAAGTGTCCAGAATCATCTGTAGATGTTGTCCATGCTGTGCCTGATCCCGCGAGTAAATGAGCACGTCATCGATGAATACCACCACAAACTGATCCAAAAACGGTTTGAAAACCTGGTTCATCAAATCCATAAAAGCAGTGGGGGCATTGGTTAGCCCAAACGGCATGACCAAGAACTCGTAGTGCCTGTACCGGGTATGGAAAGCTGTCTTGGAGACATCGGTCTCCCTGATCCTCAACTGGTGGTAGCCTGACCTCAAATCTATCTTGGAGAACACTGTGGCATCTCGCAACTAGCCAAAAAGGTCATCAATCCTCGGCAGCGAATACTTGTTCTTGATGGTGACCCTATTCAGCTATTTGTAGTCAACACAAAGTCGCAGGGTACCATCCTTCTTCACAAACAACACAGGGGCTCCCCACGGGGATGCATTGGGCCTCACAAAGCCCTTCTCCAACAAGTCCTATAGTTGGGACTTGAGCTCTCGCAACGCAAGTGGTGTCATCTGGTATGATGAAATAGAATTGGGGCTGGTCCTCGGTACCAGTGAGATCTCAAACTCGATCTCACACTTAGGCGGTGGTCCTGGTAGCTCCTTTGGAAACACATCGGGGTACTCACAAACCACCGGAATGCTCTGAAAGTCAACCACAGGGCTAGGTTCTGCCACTACATAGGCTAGAATGCCCTCACACCCCTGGTTGTGCGGGTTTTGTAAAATTGACTAGATTGATTTTATTTTATTACTTGAATACAAAAATTCTTCAAGGTCGAACTCAGGGAGCAAGCTTGATTAAAGAAGCGTAGAAAATCACAATTTACAATATACTATTTTACAAAAAGATTAAAGAGAGGAAATAAAAATTTGTCTCTTCTGTTTTCTTCTCTCTTTCTTCTTTTGTCCTCCTTTCTCTCTATCTTCAGACGTCTGACTCCATGGATCAGACGCCTTAAGTAGCCACTTGCTACAGTGCTTGTGCTCTCCTTCTTCTTCTTTCTTTCAGCTGTTGCTTCTTCATCTTGTTCTCTTCTTTCAGCTGCTTGTCCTTCCTCTCTGTGGAAGCTTCTTCTTCTTTCCTTCCTCAGGTGGCTTCTCACTTGGTCTTCTTCTTCTTCTTCCTTGAGCTACGTCTCTTTCTTCTTCAACTGCTTCTCCTCTTCCTCTTCTCTTGCCACAACTCCTTGGTGCGGCTAAGTCTTCAGTCGCTCCTTCCTTGCTTCCTCTTCTGTTCCCTACACAGGCATACGGTTAGGCAAAACTTAACCCCTACCCTCCCCGCATCTCTCTCTCTCTCTATTTCGCTCTTAGGATAGCTCTCCCAGAGCCTTCTCGGGTTATCAGGTCGGGTATGCGTGCTCGGGACTAAGCGCACCAGCATGGGTGGTGCGTGAGGAGTGCACAGGTAGTCAGATAGGATACCAGGTCCGCGTAGGTGTGCGCCGCGGACAGGCGTGGTGGGCGAGGGGACCTCACCACGTGTTAGGAGGCACTAAGCCCCTGGCACTTTTGCAATTTATGCTGCTTTGCCCTCTCCTGATCTTCCGAGGTGGGACTAAATGTCTCACCCACTTCCGCTAGTGCTCGCAGGGAGGACTTCGCCTAATCACTGCAGCTACAGTCACTCTCCAGGCTTGTTCTCTGTCTGGATGTGTTCGCACACTCAACATACACCACATGGAGTGCAGCACCTACGTTGATGCAGCCTGAAGCGATGCTTGCGAGCTCCTTCAAGCCGTTGCTAATGGTGGCAAGGGGGTTGACCTAAAATTCATGCATACGGCCTTGTGGCCTCATCAGAGCACATGGGAAGCTTCGCTGTGTTGTGGTGAGGGTGCCTAGCTAGGTGGTTGGCTGCGGGGTGACTTAGGCGTGCGTGCCTAGGTTTCTCCATGGAAGTTGTGATGGGTGTGTTTGGTGGAGGTGTGGAGCCTGTGGCGAAGAGATTGAAGTAGGGGGAAATGGTCAGTGAGGTGTTGTGGAGGTCGTAGGGTGGTTGGCGAGGTGGATGGAGGCGTGGAGTGGTGGGAACACCTCACCGGTGATCTGGTTGGAGGTGGGAACGATGGTGGTGGTCAGTGGCAATCGAGGGGTCGAAAGTGTGAATTAGAGGAGGGGAAATGAAGAGGGGGAGAGGAGGAACTTATCTGTGGGTCTCTGGACGAAGGGGGGAGGCGGAGGGCAAGTGATGCATTTTAGCTGTCGCCGGAGACAAAGGCCCTAAGGTGAGGATGACGGCGACGAGGAAGGGGTCGGAGGGGTGCGTGCAGGTACGGCACGGCGTGAAGGAGCACGGTGGAGATGACTCTGCCACTGATATGGTGGCAGAGTGACGAAAGGAGGAAGTGGAAGTCATCGGAGCTTGCGGGTAGACGGCCGGAGATGAGGAAGATGAAATTAAGGGGATTCTTTGGCCAAAACAAGCTTGAAGGATGCGACAGAGGGTGCCACTCCTTAAATAGGGGTTGGCCGGAGGTAGAGCGCGCAAAAACGGCAGGAAAAATATCACTGGAGACGTGGGTAGACGAAGACCCATACCTCTCACGCGTTCGCACGAGAGGTATGGCGGCCGACAGGGCATGGGAGCCGGCCCATGCAGCAAGGGACAACGCATGGAGTCTCCCTTTCAAATCTAGGGTCGGCTCCCCATGCAAGCGTAGCGCCATCCTCCACGCAAAGTCACCGGAGGTATGGCCTGCGCATGCGGGTGGCAGAGGGACCCGATTGAAGAAGATGACGGGAAAGATAGGAGGTTTTTGCAAGGTTACAAAAAGTTAAGGGTCAAAAAAGTAATTATTTAGGACTATTTTGTAAAGTGGGTCAAGACGACCTTCCCTTAGGTCTAAATTTTGGTATAAACCTAATTTAGACCTAAGGAATCCAATAGTAAATTTGGATTTTAGGTTTGACCATGTTTGACAAGACATTTTGCACAAAAACCTAAATTAGGTAAAAAATTAGGTATGGTTCTCAATCTAGGTCAAAATAAGTTCTAACGGCCAAACTGAAGATTCTAAGCCCTAGAGGATATTTTTCTATGATTTTTAGAGGGTTTAGTTGATTTTTATCTTACCTAAAATTTCATGAATTAAAGTAGATTTGTTTTAGGGTTATAGAATGTCATTTAATTCCCAGATTTTGTCATAACTCTTTTCTGACCAAACCATCCCACTTTTTCTCTTATTAAGTCCACTTGACCTGTGTCTAGACTCTTATAAATCCCGTTCATGTACTGCAATGGTAAAATTACAGTTTTACCCCTTGTGTAATGTTTTATTCTCTGCTCAATAATTCCCTGATTTAGGCCTTCCCTTAGTTTTTGTAGGAGCTTTTGTTTAATTTATTAGGTTAAAATGTGCTAGTTAGGGTTCATGATGAGGTCTCATCGTACCCCCATGCCTAGCTTTTGCTAGTCCCTTAGCAAAAATTTAAGGTTTTAACATCTATTCTAGACCATGAATTCCTTTCATCAAATTTGGTAAGTGCTTTTTTCTCTTGTCTCCTTGATTAGGTCAAAATGCCAACCATAGGCCTAAAAGGTACTTTAGTACCAACCAAGATCCAGATCTGTCTAGCTTTAGCCTCAGTCTTTAGCAAAGGTTTTTAAGGCCCATAGGAACTACCCTAAAGTTTATTGGACTCCGTGGTTAAAGCACCCGTGCTTGAGACATTTTTATCCTTGGTTCAATTTGCAGTGCATTTTGTAAGAGAGAGACAGAGGGTTTATTTGTTTGGAGAGTTTTCTCTCTCTTTTCTTTTTAATTCTAGCTTAGGATTGGCTTCACAACATGGTCTGTATCGGATTCCTCGTCTCCATCATCAATCCTCAAAGGTTCTTGGCAATCGATGCTTCGAGATAGCACCGCCCATGGTAACCCCCAGAACCCTGGCTTTTGAGATTTCGAGGTAATCCCGCCTATGGTGTTCCATGGGCGAATTCAGACCCTGGCAATTGACATTTCGTGATAACGGCATCCATGGAATCTGAACTAGCAGAGTGCTTACATGCCCCCAATAGGATATATAAATATCCTAGGCGACAAGCACCGAGGAGATGATTTGTTGTTACGCATCTTCGAGGGGAATTTCCCACCTCTCCGTGCCGAGAACTCGTCCAAATCAACTTGTGCTGATTGGCCGCTCCTAATCTAGGTGACATTTTCAGAACATTTGAAATGCTTCTACGTGATTTTGATATTTATGCTCACTGAACCAGACTATGTGTGAATTTGGGTGCTTAGGTTACCGAGTCCGGTAAACCAAAAGTCAGTTAACGAGGCCGAATACTTCCTAAGCCTTAGACCTAATACTTAAGCTTTTCATTTCCCTCAACCTTTTGAGGAATATCTAGATCTTAACTAGTACTAAGAGTCTAGCCAAGAAGGCCTAAGGTTAGCGTTCTTACTAATCTTTTTGTGCACTTTCACTTTACTTTTCTTTAATGTGATATAGAACTTTCGTTAATTCCTTAATTTTTTACTAATGACTATCTCTTCTTTTTCATTTTGTGCTCCTTTCTAGCATTTAGCTTTTTTTTCTTCTCCTCCATTTGTAAAGCTCACCAAAAAGTGCTTCCCTCTTCCATTTTATTTTATTTTTTATTTTATTTTATTTTTTTTTGGTGTTTTTGACATATGTGAATTTTTTTGTTGAAACCTTTTCTTATGAATTTTCATTGCACTTTCATACCCCCCCATGCCTAAGGTTTGCAATGTCCTCATTATACATTAGGTGAGTTTTTATTTGGCTTGGTTCATGCATTAGGACAAATATTAGGTGAGTGGGTGGGTCGAGGTGACTGTTGCAGACGATTTTTAATCTTAGGTACGCATACCTGAGGTGAAGTCGGCTATCCTAAAGAATGAACCTAAAGTGCAAAGAAATGTCAGAAAAAGGTTTCGGGTTTTCAAAAGGAATGACAGGCTGCCTCCCGTTAAGCGTTGAGTTTTACACCATTGGTTGGGAACAATGAGCTCAGGGAGAATGGAGGATAAATGATGACTTAGCCAAATCTGTATTGGTCATGTCAATGAATGGTTTGAGTCTCTGACCATTCACAACGAAGGGTTCGGAATCGTAGCTGAGCAGAATGATCTCGACGGCTCCATTTCCAAAAATTTGTTAGACAAGACATGGTCTGACACACTTGGATCGCAACTTCCCAGGGAACAATTTAAGTTGGGCATTAAAGAGTAGGACCTTCTGACCAGGCTGAAAGATCTTTCTAGATATGTGTTTGTCATGAAAGGCTTTAACCCGCTCTTTATAGATTCGCGAGTTTTCATATGTATCAAGGCGTAATTCATCAATCTCGCTTATCTGAAGCTTTCTGTGGGTTCCAGCCTTAGAAAGATCTAGGTTGCAGTTCCGTATTGCCCAATAGGCTTTGTGCTCCAACTCTACGGGAAGGTGACATGCCTTCCCGTACACTAGTCTAAAAGGAGACATGACCAATTGGGTCTTGTGGGCGGTCTTTTAAGCCCATAAAGCTTTCGGAAGTTGGGATGACCAGTCCTTCCTGTCAGGTCGAACAGTAACCTACAGGATTTTCTTGATCTCCCGATTTGATTTCTCAGCTAAACCATTAGTCTGGGGGTGATAAGGAGTAGAGATTCGATGCGACACCCCGTACTTGGTCATCAGTGACCTGAACTGAGCATTGGTGAAATGGGTCCCTCCATCAGAGATGATAGCTCAAGGAATCCCGAACCGTGAGAAGATATTCTGATGAATGAATTTAATGATGATCTTGTGATCATAGGTTCGGGTCTGAATGGCTTCGATCCATTTGGACACATAGTCAACAGCGAGTAGAATGTACTCGAAGCCGTTTGAGATAGGGAAGGGGCCCATAAAATCAATCCCCCATATATCAAAAATCTCGCATATGAGAATCGGCTGTAAAGGCATCATGTCGCGATGGCTCATGTTGCCCAAAGTTTGGCAACGACTACATGCCTTACAGTGGCTGTATGCATCCTTGAAGATAGTTGGCCAGTAAAAGCCACACTGGAGGATTTTGATGCGATTTTATGCCTAGAAAAATGGCCACCGCATGCCTAGTCATGGCAGAAAGAGAGTATGTCATTGATTTTGACCTCCAGGACACATCGTTGGATAATTTGGTCAGCACCTATGTGGAATAAGTACGAATCTTCCCAGATATAGTACTTGGCATCGAAGCGCAACTTGTCTTTCTTGGCCTTCAGCCAATCAGATGGGATCTGGTGTGATGCCAAGTAGTTTACTATATCAGCAAACCATGGAACCCTGGTACTAATAGTCAAGAGGTGCTCATCAGGAAAATGCTCCGTGATGGGTCTAGAACAGTCGATGATCTCAGAAGGAAGGCGAGACAAGTAGTCAGCTACCACGTTCTATCTTCCTGCCTTATCGCGAATCTCGAGGTCAAATTCTTGCAACAGCAAGATCCATTGGATTAATCGAGGCTTCGCATCCTTCTTCGCAAGGAGATGCCTCACAGCTGTGTGATCTGAGTAGATTATAACATGGGAACCCAGGAGATAAGATCTGAATTTTTCAAGGGCAGATGCTACAGCTAGCAGCCCTTTCTCCGTAACCGTGTAGTTACGTTGAGCCTCGTCAAGTGTCTTGCTAGCGTAGTATATGACCACAGGTTCCCATCAATCTTTTGCCCCAGAACAGCTCCTATAGCGAAGTCAGATGCATCGCACATGATCTTAAAGGGTTGAGACCAATCAGGGGACTGTAGGATTAGGGCTTGGGTGACTCAGTCATGAAGGATCTCAAAAGCTTGAGTGCATTCCTTGGAAATCTCAAAGGGTACATCCTTGGAGAGAAGAGTGGTCAGGGGGCACACGATTTTTGAGAAATCAGGGATGAAACGACGGTAAAAACCAACGTGTCCTAAAAAAGATCTGATGTCCCTGGTCAAGCTAGGCATAGGAAGTTTAGAAATCAGGTTAACCTTGGCTCAATCCACTTGGATGCCTCTCTCAAAAATTAAGTGTCCCAGGACAATCCCCTTGGGCACCAAAAAGTGGCTCTTTTCCCAGGAAAGAACCAGATTTACGTCAATGCAACGCCTGAGTATATGAACCAAGTGCTGGAGGCAATCATCGAATGATGCCCCAAAATCTGAAAAGTCATCCATAAAGACTTCCAGATAATCACCTACCATATCAGAGAATATGGCAAGCATGCACCGCTGAAAAGTCGCGGGTGCATTGCAGAGACTGAAAGGCATCCTTCGGAATGCGTGTGTCCCGAAGGGGCAGGTGAATGTGGTCTTCTCTTGGTCCTAAGGATGAATCGCCACTTGGTTGTAACCGGAGTACCCGTCAAGAAAGTAGAAGAATCTATTTTCCGCTAGTTTTTCGAGAATCTGATCAATAAACGGTAGTAGGAAATGATCCTTCTTCGTGGAGGAATTGAGTCTTCGGTAATCTATGCAGACTCTCCACAAGTTGGCTATACGGGTAGGTATGACTTCTCCAGTTTTAGTCGTGATGGTTGTGAGCCCTGCCTTCTTAGGCACAACCTGGATTGGGCTCACCCAGCGACTGTCGGAGATCGGGTAGATGATCCCTGCATCTAACCATTTCAATGATCTCCTTTTTCATGGCCTCCTGTAGATTGGGGTTCAGACGTCTCTACATCTCACATGAAGGTCGTGCGCCCTCTTCAGAATAGATGTGGTGTGTGAAATAAGAGGGACTTATTCCAGTCAAATCATCGAGAGTCCAACCAATGGCTCTGCGATGTTGTTGGAGAACAGCAATCAGATGGGATTCCTGATCAAGTGTGAGTCTAGAATTTATAATGATCGGAAATATCTGATTAGAACCCAAAAAGACATATTTCAAATGATCGGGAAGGGGCTTGAGTTCTAGAATGGGGTTATCAGCAGTAGCGGGTGGTTCGGACTGGGTGTGAGGAACAAGGGTAGGAGTTAGGGGTGTGTCAGATCGGTTTCAGATTCTCCTAATTGCGATTTTAGATCTTCTTGTGGTTGATGAGGGATAATCATGTTATCCTTGATTTGTGGTTCATCAACCACGGCTCTGATGTCACAAATTTGCTTTACCGCACCGCAATTAATCCCTTGTTGGGTCTTAAAGATACCAATCTTGAGAGTCTGATTCCCAAATTTCAGCTCTATTTGGCCCTCTTGACAACTTATGTTGGCCCTTGCAGTGGCCAGAAAAGGTCTCCCTAGTATGATTGGTGTATCACTTGGATTCTCAGGTGCATCCATGTCTAGAATTATAAAATCTACAGGGAAGTAGAAATCCCGCACCCTAACAATAACATCCTCAAGAATTCCCTTAGGTGACTTGATGGATTGATAGGCTAACTGCAATGTCACCTCAGTTGGTTTCAGTTTAGATTCTTCTAGGTGGTTAAGCAGGGATGTGGGTATCAAGTTTATGGAGGCACCTAGGTCTAATAATGCTCTATCAAACTGGGTTTCACCAATCTTACATGAAATCAGGGGAGTGCCTGGGTCTTTTTCCTTGGGTGGGAGTTTACTCAGGATCACAGAGCTGGTTTGCTCTGATAGTACAATCAGACTCCCACTCTTGGTTCGCGGCTTACGCTGGGTGTACACACATTTTTCAGGAATTGTGCATAAGCCGGTATGTGGCGGATTGCATCCATCAAGGGGATGTTTATTTGGACCTGCTCAAAGAGCTTGATCAAGTCTTCCTCAGTAGCCACAGGTTTAGCTGTCCTCTTTCCCTTGGTTAAGGCCTCGGGAAATGGAACCTTGGTTGGTTCCTCTAGGATAGGTCCAGGTTTTTGATTTGGGATAGGGATAGGAACATCCTGGATAACTATCCTAGGGTTTGGGTCACTACTAGGCTTGGAGTGGTCTGGATAAGGTGGGTCTTGGGTTGCTTACCACTATGGGTTGTCACAGAATTTAGTCCTGCCTGGTTCTGGTTAGGGGTTGGTAAGATGGGCTGCTGCTGTTGGTAACCCACATAAGAGGTTGATGCTTCCATCCCATCAAGTGATGGAATAAAAGGGGCCTGATAGATCAAGTGTGCTTGGCCCAGGTTTGGGTTCATAACGCACCGCTGGGTCGGCACGTTATTCGGGTTAGGAAGAGGTTGAGAAGGAAGTGTGCCCGGTTGGCAAGAATTTGCCAACTGGGTGAGTTGGTTGCGGACCTCTGTGATTTTATCCTTGTGTTGTTTTTGGATAGCCGCATTCCTTCTTTGAATGTCAGCCAGAGTTTGGAGGATGAGGGACATTTGGTCTTGGTTGGGCCTGGATGGATAAGTGGGGTTGGGCCGAGGCTGAGGTGGCTGATAAGGACGAGGGGATTGTGGATGGGGCTGAAAGGGTGGTCTTGGGTTCTGAGAATTTCCCACCCACTGGAAATTTGGATGGTTTCGCCATCAAGGGTTGTAGGTGTTGGAAAATGGGTCATTCTGGATGGCGTTGAGGTCCTCGCAGGTCTGAGGAGCCTCAGGAAAGTCGGCGAATGGGGGAGAGAGTTCCCCCGGCAAGAATAGAAAGGATCAGAGGTCCCTTCGGTCTTGGAGTCAAATGGGGGTGGATACGGGTCCATCCCAGGAGAAGGTCGGTGGAAAATGTTCTGCATAGTTTCCTTTGCGGGAGGTGGCTATGCGAAGGAGTTCTGCGTAGAGGTGGCTTGCTGCAAGTGCTGAGTCAGCTTGTCCACCTTCTTCTCAATAATTAAGACCTTGTCCAACCAACTGGCCATTAGTTCCAGGTCGACTGATGCGGATAGGCCCTGCGTCTCATGTGCTCCCCTAAGATTCGTCGCTACGCGGGTATTCGTCTGGTCGAATAATCCCATGGAGTCATTGTTGATGGAGTTCTCGCACATATTCTCGAGAATCTCCCATACGGTGTCTTCATGTTGACCTATGATATTCCCTCCGCAAGTTGCATTGACGAATAATCTAATATCCTCATGGAGTCTCTGGTAAAAAGACTGGACTTGTTCCCATTTAGGAACTCCATGATGGGGGCACTTTCTCATGAGATCCTAGAATTGATCCCATGCCTCATGAAGAGGTTCTCTCGTCTACTGGGTGAAGTGAGTAATCTGATGGCACAAGGCGTTTGTCCAACCAACGGGAAAGAACTTCAAAAACTCGGACTGAAGTTTTTCCCAAGTGTTGATCGGGAGGGTCTGTGTCTGATACCAATGAACTGCCTTGTCCATAAGGGAGAAAGAGAACATCTTCATGAGTAAGATATCCCGATTCTGCGCATCTGACTCGAAGGTATGGGCCAGATGCTTAAGCTGTTTGATATGCTGGAAGGGATCTTCAGAGTTATGCCTATAGAATTTAGCTATGGCATGAATCATATTGGGCTTTAATTTGGAATCAGGTCCTCCAAGAGGGATTCTGGCACGAGGCTCAATTGCCACCGCAGTGGATTATAGTGATCTCACATCATGGGGCACTACGGTGGGTTCATGAAATTCTGGAAGAGATCACTAAGACGTTGGAGCTAGTGCTCAAGATTATTCTCTTCTTCAACAGGCTGAGCCATGATGGAAGAAGGGGAACTAGGTTCAGAATCAGAAGAGAGGTCTATGTGGAGTGGTTGTCGCACAAACAAGGGTGCCGAGGCTTGGCCTCAGGGAGAGTGGATTTCTAGAGGAGGTTTCAAGGACCTCCTACCAAACATGCACTGATGGACTGGATGAGATTAGAACGTACTGGACCCAATCAAGACATCCAAAATATGTTGGGTGACTATAGAGGTTCAGGGCGGATGATACCCCTTGATCAGAAGGTCGTCCACTTGAGAATTACCTAGGCAGCCAGAGAGGGTGAGTCCCACGAAGACCCCTACACGGTAGAGAGCCCCCACAGGTTACAGGGTTTCCCCCACCCGACCTGAGATTCCAGGTAGACCAGAATGGGGACCTTGACCTCTTAAGTCTACTACTTTTAATTAAGATCAAGGTGTTTAGGGTTTCACTTGAACTTTAAGCCTTTTGTGTGCAGAAAGTGACCTAATTTGAAGGTTGGTTGATCCAACTTCACCTTTTTGTTCTTGTGAGAGCTTATTAGGTCATTTCTTTTAGTGTTCAAGTGAATTAAGAGCCGAATTTCTTAGGGTTTCTCTTAATAGATCTTTTCAAGCAATGGTTTAGGCACACTTTTGAAATTTTTAGTTCTCAATTAGAAGATGTGTCTCTAAAACCCTAGCTTAGAATCCTAGGTTGGCTCTAGTTGGTCCAATTAGTTGCCTCAGAAATGGGTAACTAGGGCTCAAGCAAGAAGGTTTTAGCCCTAATTACTCTGTGAATTACTATTTATGGAAGACAGGTAACCCTAGATTGATTTTTCTTTTCTTTTTCCTCTTTAGAATGTGAGGGGCTTAAAAGAGAGAGGGTTGAGGGTTACCTGTCCTCTGATGTGTTTGTTGTGCGGCTGCTTTGTTCTTCCTTGCCTTCCTTTCTATTTTACAAAAGAGAGATTAAATTAGTATAAAATCAGAAATTGTGATTTTGAAGCTTTTAAAATGCCCGTTGCTCCCTGGCAACGGTGCCAAAAACTGGTGTGGGTTTTGTAAAATTGACCAGTTTGGTTTTATTTTATTACTCGAATACAAAAATTCTTCGAGGTCGAACTTAGGGAGCAAGCTTGATTCTAGAAGCATAGAAAATCACAATTTACAATATACTGTTTTACAAAACGATTAAAGGGAGGAAATAAAAATTTGTCTCTTCTCTCTTCTTCTCTCTTTCTTCTTTTGTCCTCCTTTCTCTCTGTCTTTAGATGTCTGACTCCATGGATCAGATGCCTTAAGTAGCCACTTGCTACAGTGCTTGCGCTCTCCGTTCTTTCAGCTGCTACTGCTGCTTCTTCTTCTTCTTGGCTTCTTCTTTTTCTCTTCTTTAAGCTGCTTGTCCTTCCTCTCTGTGGTAGCTTCTTCTTCTTTCCTTCCTCAAGTGGCTTCTCGCTTGGTCTTCTTCTTCTTCTTCATTGAGCTGCGTCTCTTTCTTCTTCAACCGCTTCACCTCTTCCTCTTCTCCTGCCTCAACTCCTTGGTGCGGCTACGTCTTCAGTCGCTCCTTCCTTGCTTCCTCTTCTATTCCCTGCACAAGCATACGGTTAGGAAAAACCAAACCCCTACCCTCCCCGCATCTCTCTCTCCCTATTTCGTTCTCAAGACAGCTCTCCCAGAGCCTTCTCGGGTTATCGGGTCGGGTATGCATGCCCGGGACCAGGCGCACAGGCGTGGGTGGTGTGTAAGGAGTGCACGGGTAGTCGGATAGGATACCAGGTTTGCGTAGGTGTGCGCCGCGGACAAGGCGTGGTGGGCGAGGGGACCTCACCCCATGTTGGGAGGCACTAACCCCTGGCACTTTTGCAATTTATGTCACTTCTCCCTGTCCTGATCTTCTGAGGTGGGAGTAAATGTCCCACCTGCTTCTTTTGGCGCTCGCAGGGAGGACTTTGCCTAATCGCCACAGTTGCAATCGCTCTCCATGCTCGTTCTCTGTCTGGATGTGTTCGCACACTCAATGCACGCCACCTGGAGTGCAGCACCTGGGTTGATGCGGCCAGAAGCGATGCTTGCGAGCTCCTTCAAGCTGTTGCTAATGGCGGCAAGGAGGGTCGACCTGAAATTCATGCATACGGCCTTGCGGCCTCATCAGAGCACATGGGAAGCTTCGTCGTGTCGCGGCGAAGGTGCCTACCTAGGTGGTTGGCTGTGGGGCAGCCTAAGCGTGCGTGCCTAGGTCGCTCTGTGGCAGTCGTGATGGGTGTGTTCGGTGGAGGTGTGGAGCGTGTGGCGGAGAGATTGGAGTAGGGGGAAATGGTTAGTGAGGTGTTGCAGAGGTCGTAGGGTGGTTGGCAAGGTGGATGGAGGTGTGGAGTGGCGGGAACACCTTGCTGGTGATCTGGTCGGAGGTGGGAACGATGGTGGTGGTCATTGGCAGTCGAGGGGTTGAAGGTGTGAATTAAAGGAGGGGAAATGAAGAGGGGGAGAGGAGGAACTTATATGTGGGTCTCTGGATGAAGGGGGGAGGCAGAGGGCGAGCGACACATATTAGCCGTCACCGGAGACGAATGCCCTGAGGTGAGGATGACGGCGACGAGGAAGGGGTCGGACGGGCACGTGCAGGTATGGCACAGTGCGGAGGAGCACGATGGAGATGACTCTGCCACTGGTATGGTGGCAGAGTGACGAGAGGAGGAAGAGGAAGTCACCGGAGCTTGCAGGTAGACGGCTGAAGTTGAGGAAGATGAAATTAAGGGGGATTCTCAGGCCAGAACAAGCTTGAAGGATGCGGCAGAGGGTGCCGCTCCTTAAATAGGCACTGGCCGGAGGTAGAGCATGCAAAAATGGCAGGAAAAATCCCATCGGAGACGTGGGCAGATGGAGACCCATACCTCTCGCACGTTCGCACGAGAGGTATGGCGGCCGACAGGGCATGTGAGCCGGCCCATGCAGCAGGGGACAACGCTGGGAGTCTCCCTTTCAAATCTGGGGTCGACTCCCCATGTAAGTGCTGCGCCATCCTCCGCGCAAAGTCACCGAAGGTATGGCCTGCGCATGTGGGTGGCAGAGGGACCCGATTGAAGAAGATGACGGGAATGATAGGGGGGTTTTTGCAAGGTTTCAAAAAGATAAGGGTTAAAAAGTAATTCTTGAGGATCATTTTGTAAAGTGGGTCAAGATGACCTTCCCTTAGGTCCAAATTTTAGTTTAAACCTAATTTAGACCTAAGGAATCCAATGGGAAGTTGGATTTTAGGTTTGACCATGTTTGACTAGACATTTTGTACAAAAACCCAAATTAGGTCAAAAATTGGGTATGTTTCTCAATCTAGGTCAAAATAAGTTCCAACAGCCAAATTGAAGATTCTAAAACATAGAGGATATTTTTCTATGATTTTTAAAGGGTTTAGTTAATTTTTATCTTGCCTGGAACTTCATGAATTAAAGTGGGTTTGTTTTAGGGCTATAGAATGTCATTTAATTCCTAGATTTTCTCATAACCCTTTTCTGACCAAACCATCCCACTTTTTCTCTTATTAAGTCCACTTGACCTGTGTCTAGACCCTTAGAAATCCCGTTCATGTATTGCAATGGTAAAATTGCAGTTTTACCCCTTGTGTAATGTTTTATTCTCTACTCAATAATTCCCTGATTTAGGCCTTCCCTTAGGTTTTGTAGGAGTTTTTGTTCAATTTATTAGGTCAAAATGTGCTAGTTAGGGTTCATGATGAGGTTCTCATCACTTGGCTCAAAAGCCTCGCTTCCCAAAGTGCAGATATGCACCTAAAACCTCCATCCACTGGTTGTCCGTGAAACTCAAAGGAAGTCTACTCTAGTATGGAGAAGATGATCTTCCTCCCAAAATAGTCCACCAAGGCGTGGTAGGTGGACAACCAGTCCATCCCTAGGATCATGACAAAATCCTCCATCGGTATCACAATCAAGTCAGCGGGGAGGCTGTGTCCCCTTATACTGACCTTACACTCCGTGTAGACCTCCTCAGCTACAAACAAATGGCCACCTGGGCCTCTGATCACAAATGGATCCTCTAACAGCACACTGTCCTGTCCCAAACTGACAACAAAACTTGTAGCAACAAAAGAGTGTGTAGCACCGGAATAAAAAAGCAAGTATACTAATCTGCCAGAAATGGTAACCATTCCTGCCACCACTGAACCGGAAGCCTTGGTGTCTCTATGTGTCAGGGCATTGATACGCCCCTCAACCCTCGATGTAGACGAAACAGCTACACTCTGGGTTGAGCGAGCAGCCACTGGTCGATACCCTCCTCATAACTACTACCCTCCCCCACCCACCTGGGGACCACGACCACCAGCTCGACCTCCAATGCTCGATGCGGGGAGCATCTGCTATGCTCCAGCACTAGATGGGCAGTCCCTCTTGATGTGGCCCGGCTGGCCACACTGGTAGCAGAGGGGAACTTGACTCCCTCCCTTGGTAGGTCCCTGTTGATGGTTGGGCGGGGGTCAAATGCAGGGAGCTGGCCCCTGTTTGGGGCCCCCAAAGGCCACTGACGGCCCCGTAAAATGAGACGGCTCTCCTGCGGGTGCCGCGTGCCTCCTCTCTCGATGACTGATAGAAAGCCATTTTCATGCATTTGAAAGTCGTCGGAAATCATAGTATAGTCGCGCAAAAATGTTCGTGAAAAATTGATTTCTAAAGATAACGAGACTTGAGTCCCGGTCATTCGTCTCTGGGAGGCGTTGCTTTTACTTTTGAAATCGATCTTTTTGCCGCTCTACTTTGTTTAGAATCACATGCCGGTTCGTGATTATTACGTATTTACATACGACATGCTTAGTTGCAAGAATATTAAGAGTTAGAAACAGGAAACATTAATCACGCAAAAGATAATAACAATCATTAAGCTCATGGTGATTTCAAACAGATATATATATAAATGTGTTTTCATTCATTCATTTGGGAGTTGTTGCACAAGGAATCTAGAGGAAAGCTTGTACATGAATTCTTGAAAATTAAATCTAGCTATAGAAAATGATCGCATACAAGAATCGATGGGGGGATTTTGCATGCATCATTGGGGGAGAAGTAAGACTACACTACTAAGTAGTAAATAAAAGTAGTAAACATACGAAGAGCATAATCTAAATCTAGCAGAAAGGAAGGGCATTCAGGGGTGGTCCCCGATGGCCTTTGAGTGGTTGAGAGAAGAAGGAGGGGCAGCCAATGGAGCTTAGGCCGGTCCTTGGAGAGAGGTTGGGGAGCTGATCCAGCTTCCTGGTGTGGAGATGGTGGCCTCCATGGTGGTGCTCAACTCGTGGAGGTGGAGTGGAGATGGAAGTGGCTATTCTCAGTGGAATGGATGCCAAGGAAGTGCATGGGTGCAAATGGCCACCCAAGGGGTCTTTTTATAGACCTAAGGGAAGCTCTCTAGAGAATTATGGAATTCTCTAGAGAGGCCTATGGTGGAAGCTCATGGGAGAGTGAGAGAGAGAGGGTGGATGGTGGTTTTTAGATCCACCAAATGTGGATCTAAAAATTGAATGGCTCTTGGTTGCTATTTTTGGCAACCAAGGAAACCACACATGGTAGAGAGTTCTAGAGAACTCTAGGCTAGATATTTTCGTGTGGATGGTGTGTGTGGGTGTGTGTGGGTCGAAACTTAGGTGGCTAGGTTGATTAGGTTGGGTTCTAGTGGGTTTAGGTCAAGGTAGGTCTTAAATTAGGGTTATAAACCCTAATTCACTAAGGTAAAGTGCAATTAAACTTAATACAAGTTTAATTGGGTGTGTAGAAACTTAATTGAGAGTAAAACAACTCAATTAAGTCAGGTCTAGGTCAATTGGACTCTCACTGAGTCCAATTGGACAGTGTGTGCTGAGATTAGGGCTCAAGTGGACTCAATGAGTCCAATTGAATAGGCTGATGGAATTGACTAAGATCCAAGTAAATTAGGTTTAGTGAGGACCTAATTAGGTCCTTAGGGAGGTCTAGAGGTGATGTACTAGGGTTATGGCACCTTAATTTATGTTCCTATGGGGTTGGAATTGGATTTAGGGACATAGAGATCCAAGATGAAGGCTTAAATCTCAAAACAGGAATTGGAGAGTAGTATCAGATGTCTAATAATAGAATAAGACATGTTATACTCAAAAATCAGAAGTCCAGACTTGTTGTCCGGATGTCCAATCAGAGTCAGGAAGGATTTCGGGTTATGTTTTTTGTATTCTGCAAAAATTAGACGTCTGACAAAGTGTCTGGACGTCCAATAACACTACAGAAGTGGGTTTGAAGTGTGCGGGAGTTGGCTAAGGGTCCTGGACGTCTTAAAACTTACCTGGACGTCCAGAAAGGGTTGGAACTAGGGTTTTAGGGCTTCCTAGGGTGTTGTGACCTAATCTAAGGGTGGCTAAGGCTTGGGGAAGTCTCTAGGCTATCCTAGGGCTAGGATGGACCTAAGCTCTTCACATTTTACTGCTTTATTTCTACTTAATAGAATAGCAAACTTTTAACCCTCTTACTTTATTATTCCTATATCTAAACTAGGCCTTCTGCTCCAGCTCTGCTACAACTCCTGTTATTCCTGATCCAGCTTCAGATCCAGCTCCTGATCAGCTTATTCCCTGCAATCGACATAATGCACTTAATCAGCACATTATAACATTATTTTATGCATAGCTAAAGGAAAGCGATAAAGATGCAGATAATGCGTATGCATGCATGAATAACCCTAACTTATGCTAAGTCCTAGCTTAATCTAGGCCAATTAAGACCTATGATTGCTGCGCAATCAATGACCCTGAGAGTACTCTGGTTGGTAGGGCCTCTTCCATCCATTGTCGATGTCTCGCACGGCCGGGTTGGTCTCCTCGTACGTCATGGCTGCCTCCACCACTCTCGAGAAGGTGGGAAGCTTCAGGGGTTGGACATATCCCCGAATAGCAGGTCGGAGCCCCTCAATGAACCTCCATAGGCGCTCCTCCTCTGTAGCTACAGCTGTCGAAGTAAAACGTGACAGCTCCAGGAAGTGTGTGTGATACTAACAGTTATCATCCCCAGGCAGAGAGTGTGAAACTCCCGCCTCCTCTGGTCCTTCCAAGTTTGTGGGAAGTACTGCTCGCAGAAGAGGGTCACGAACTGGTCCCACGTTGGCTCTCCTCTCTCCTGGCCTCTGACTGCCCTCCACCACCTGTGTGCCACACTCTTTAGCTGGTACATGGAAAAGGCCACGCGGCACTCCTCAGGGGGGTGAAGGTTGTCAAACACCTTCTCTATCTTCTCCAGCCAGTCCTCTACCTCAGACGGGTTCTCATCCCCCTTGAAGGAAGGGGGCTTCAGCTTCCGGAACTATCCGAAAAGCTCATGGTGAAGTTGTAGTGGGGGAATGGGCATGCCTCCAGGCAAGGAGGGCTTATGCTTGAAAGTGTCAGAGTGTGGTGGGGGTGGTGGAGGACCACCCCCTCCCCCTCTTACTCATCCAGTGCTGCGGTGGTCTCTCTGTCCCATCGAGGATTCCCCCTCCACGTCCTCAGGGAGAGGTGACTGTGGAGGCTGGTGGAGCTCCTCTCACACTGTCTCTGATCAGCTGGGCGAGGTCCTGGGCCTGAATGCCTGGGAGAAGAGGCGGGTCAACTGGCACTTCGGGCCCGGCACGTCCACCCCTCTGACCTCGTCCATGGCCGCGTCTGCGGCCCGCCTCGAGAACTCCCCAACGAGGCATCTCCTGCATGGAGACGTAGAAGACAGAACAAAAGGGTCATCACCATCGAATTTTCGCTAAAAAGGACTCAGAACAGATATCAAAGCGGTACGTTGTGGTGGCTACCCTAGTTACATTCACGTGAATGGTTATTCTCAAGCAAGTTGGTTCATTTCTCGGGACAACCTTGCTTTGATACCATCTTGTTACGACCCAATTCCCGAATCCCTACAGGACCCGAGACCAGCTCGCCTCGACTAATCCTAAGACCCAGTCATCCAACAAGAAAAAACCAAAAAGTAGGAAAATGAACCACATTCACATATGCAATGTAACTAAGCAGTAAAAATGTACAAGCAGTAAAGGAAACTAAAAGTTGCTATTTCAGTACAAACCACCACAACAATAGGAACAATGGAAAGGAAAGTAATAGTAACAGAAACAGTAGCTAAAGTCTAAAACTCACAACAATAATAAAAAGAGTACAATAAGGAGTGCAGAAAACTACGGCTAGGCTCAATTGGGCCTAGCACCCTCCGCAGCTGGAAGCTCAGGCTGCTTAATTCCTAGACCTGAACAGGGTTATGAAAAAGAACGGAGTCAGCAAACACTGAGTAGAGTGGTAACCATACTATCTAAAGCAGTAAAAGTAGTGGTATATTTATCCTTTTCAAGTTATTTTATTTTACAGGTGAAGTCGGTTGGTTTGATGACCGGGTTTTGGTTTTGTTATAACGTTGTAGTAAAGCCGGTTATTACCAACATTTCAAATATATAAATTTTTTACTCGGAAAATAAAAGAGTTCCCGAGGTCGAACTCAGGGAGCAAGTTGTATTCTAGAGATATACATGTTTCTTTTACAAAATAAAGAAAGAGAGAGGGAAAGAATTTGTTGTTCTCTTTGTTTTCTCCTCATGATGTTCTTCTTTCTTTCTTTCTTCAGATCTCCTTCTTCTTCTTCTTTGTTCTGCAGAGGTGATGCTCCTCTTCAGATCTCCTTCTTCTTCTTCCTTGGTTTCTGTCTTGGCCTCTCTTCTTCTTTTTCTGCAGTCTCTTCTGTGAAGGTTTCTTCTTCCTTGGCTCTGCTGCACTTTTTCTCTGCAGCCTTTCCTCTTCTTCTGCCTTGCTCAGCCTCTTCTTTAGAGTTTCTTCTTGTTTTTCCTCCCTGCGGCTAAGTGTCAGCTTCTTCTTTTCTTTTTCATCCAGGGACGTCACGCGAAGCTTTCTTCCTTAGCTGCTTCAGGCCGTCGTCTGATTTCCAAATCAGACGACTTAACTACCTGTTGCTACAGTTAGCTTCCTTCTTCTTCCGCGGGTCTTCTTCTTCTTCGCCTGTGCCTGCACACTTCAGAGTTTTTCGTCAGAGGCAAAACCTACTCTACCCTCCCCCCCCCGCGTCTCTCTCTCTCTCTGAAACCACTCTTGGGAAAGCTCTCCCAGAGCTACCGGGTAACCGGGTTCGGGTCAGGCCCGGGTCCAGGCCCACCGGCGTGCGTGGTGGGCGAGGAGTGCAGGTCAGTCTTGAGTCGGGTCGGGTCGGTTCGGGTCAGGTCCGCGGGGCCTGAGCGCGGACGAGACCGGGTAACCGGGCGGGTGAAGGGGACCTCACCCCGTGTGCTGAGGCAGTAAGCCTTCAGCACTTTTGCATCATATGTCGCTGCGGCTCTTCAGGCATTTCCGAGGTGGGACTAAACGGCCCACCTCAATTGCGCGCCCGCAGCGGGGAATTCAGCAGGAGATGGCGACGTCACGCGAAGCTCTCTTCCTTAGCTGCGAACCTGTGTTTTGCCAAAACTCCTCGCAAGGCCTGGGAGTTGAATCTGGGCTTGGCGCTGAGCGTGGCGCGCCTGTAGCTGCAGGTGGAAGCAGTTCCTCCTGCGCGTCAATGGCGGCGGAGGTCGGGTGTCCTGTCGACAAGAAAACGGCCTCTCGGCCTAATCAGAGAGTGCCAGGAGCTTCGCCAGGGTGCGGCGAAGCTCGTGTGGGTGGTGGCGAGGCGCGGGGCGGCGTGCGAGGGCTGCCCTAGGTCGGACTGTGGGTCGGAGGATGGGTCTGTTCGGTGGAGTTGCAGAGGGTGATGTGGGGGAAGTGGCAGGGCGGAGGTTGATCAGGGTGAGGAGGCGGAGGACCTGCGGTGGTCGGCGAGCCGTGTGGGTCGCTGAGGTGATGGGAGCGGCTCGCCGGAGGGTGGTCGGAGACGAAGGGGGTGAAGGTGGTCAGGGTCGGTCGAGGGCTTAATTGAATAAATTGAAAGCGGGGAAAGAAAGAGGAGAAGGGGAGTATCTCTAGCTTACTTGCAGGGACGAAGGGGGAGGAACAGGGCGACAGTCGTATCGACTGTCGCCGGAGAAGACGATGCTCAGGGGAAGGGGCGACGGCGAGCAGAGAGCCGGAGAGGCGCCAGCTGGGTACGGCGTGGCGCGGGAAGAGCGGGGGAGGAAGTCTCTGCTGCTGGTATTGCGGCAGAGCGAAGAGGTGGAGGGGGAGGAAACCGCCGGAGCTGGTGAGCGTCTGCCGGAGGAAGAAGAGAAGAAAGTTGGGGATTTTCTCCGTCAGATCCAGGCTGCCCTGGTCGGTGGAGCAACGGGGGGTATTTATAGGGATCAAACAGGGAGGAAGGCGGAGGGAGACGACGTGTCTCCCTCGCCGGAGGATGGTCGGAAACAGGAACCCATACCGTCCGTGCGTTCGCACGGCCGGTATGGTGGGTTACAACGACCAGGGGGGTGTCCCTGCGACGGCTGACGACGCAGGGCACCTCCGGTTTACTTGCCAGGTCCCTCACCTCACCCTGCGCGGCGCCATGCTCCACGCAAGGTCGCCGGAGCATGGTGCTGGCAGGTTTTGCAGGAGGGACCTGATTGCAAAGAACGAAGGAGAGTTAGGGGCCAAAATGCGAGGGTTCAAAAGTTGAGGGCCAAAGAGTAAATATATGAGGACCAAAGTGTAAAGTCGGTCAAGGAGGTTTCTTCTTAGGCTCAAGTTTTTATACATGACTAATTAGGACCTAAGGAATCTGATGGTGAATTTCATTTTCATATTAAACCTTGTTTGACCGGTCAATTTGCGCAAAAACCCAAATTAAGTTATTAATTGGGCATGGTTCTCGATGTAGGTCAAAATGGGTTCTGAAGGCCAAATTGAAGGTTCTAAACCCTAGAGATTATTTTTATATGAATTTTAGAGGGTTTATTCTATTTTTACTTTTCCTCAAACCTCGTGAATTGAAGTGGGTTGTTTTAGGGTTACAGATTATCATTTAGTTTCTTGGAAGTGCTGTAGCCCTTGCTAGATCATCTCATCCCACTTTTATTCTTATTAAGCTGCTTTGACCTATGTTTGGGCCCTGAATTGCCCTGTATGCAGATTATACTGGTAAAATTGCATTTTTACCCCTTATGACTTGTTTTCTTCTCAAACTCAGAATTCTCTGAGTTAAGCCTTTCCTTGAGATATGTAGGAGCTTTTATCCTTTGTATTAGGTCAAAATGAGCTAGTTATGGCTCATGATGAGGTTCTCATCATACCCCCATGCCTAGCTTTTGCTAGTCCCTTAGCAAAAACTTAAGGTTTCAACCCTTGTTCTAGACCATGAAGTTTTTAATAGTTTTAGATAAGTGCCCTTTTTTATTTGAGCATAGATTAGGTTAGAATGCTGACCATAGGCCTAAAAGGTACTCTAGTACCAATCAAGATCCAAATCTGTCTAGCCTTAGCCTCAGTCTTTTAGCAAAGGTTTTTAAGGTCCACAAGAACTAACGTAAGGTTTATTGGACTTCGTGGTTAAAGCACCCGTGCTTGAAATGATTTTAGCCCTGGCTCAGTTCGCAGTGCGTTTTGTAAGAGAGAGATAGAAAGTTTTTCTGTCTGGAGAGTTTTCTCTCTCTTTTTCTTTTTAGTTCTAGCCTAGGATTGGCTTTTCAACACGGTCTGTATCAGATTCCTTGCTCCCATCATCAATCCTCAAGGGTTCCTGGCGATCGATGCTTCGAGATAGCACCGCCCATGGCAACCCCCGGAACCCTAGCTATTGAGATTTTGAGATAATCCCATCCATGGTATTCCGTGGCCGAATCCAGACCCTGGCAATTGACACTTCGAGATAATGCCATCCATGGAATCTGAACCAGCAAAGTGCTTACATGCCCCCAGTAGGATATGTAAATATCCTAAGAGACAAGCACCGAGGAGATGATATTTTGTTACGCATCTTCGAGGGGATTTCCCGCCTCTCTGCGCTGGGAACTCGTCCAAATCAACTTGTGTTGATCGGCCGCTCCTATTCTAGGTGTTCTTTTCAGATTTTTGCGACGCTTCTGCGTGATTCTGATTTTTACGCTTACTGAACCAGGCTGTGTGTGAGGTTAGGGTGCTTAGGTTACTGAGTCCCGTAAACCAAAAATTAGTTAACGAGGCCGAATACTCCCTAAGCCTTAGACCTAATACTTCAGCTTTTCATTTTCCTCAACCTCTTGAGGAGTGTCCAGATCTTAATGGGTACTAAGAGTCTATTCAAGAATGCCTAAGGTTTGCATTCTTTACTAATCTTATTGTGCACTTTTCTTGAATGAGGTCTAGAACTTAGGTTAATTCCTTAGTTCCTTACTAATGACTATCACTTTTTCTCATAATTTTGTGCTCCTTTTTCATTTTGTTTCTTTTCTCCTTCACAAAATTTTCCTTCTCCTCTTTTCCTATTATTCTTTTTCGAAAATTTTTTAATTTTTATGGTATTTTTGGCATATGTGAATTTTTTGTTTGAAACCTTTTCTTACAAGTTTTTGCACTTTCATACCCCCCCATGCCTAAGATTTGCAATGTCATTGTAACCTAGGGGTTTTTATTCAACTAAGTTCATACATTAGGATAGCTGTTTTGATGAGTGAATGGGTCGGGGTGACTATTGCGGACGATTTCTAATCTCAGATGCAAGCACCTGAGGTGGAGTCGGCTGTCCTAAAGTGTGAACTTCAAGTGCAAAAAGCTGTCAGAACAAGTTTCAGGTTTTCAAAGAGAATGACGGGCTGCCTCCCGTTGAGCGCTAAATTTGATGCCTTCAGCCAAGCGGGAAATGCGATGGAGAGGGGATGGTCAAATCAGCAGAGTTTTGTAAGACAAGCACCTTGATTAAGAGCCTGGTTGGTCCAACCAGGTGCTTGTTCAGATCAACAGGCTGATGATGCAGCCCAAACCCAATCAATCTGGTGGGTTGATAGATGTGGATAAAAAAGTGTGGAACCCACCATAAACTATGAGGCTCAGATGGATGTGGAAGTGTAAACGCAGGGTTTGGCTGAATTGAATCAGCCTGGTCAGAGTAGGGACCCGTAGAATAATCAGTGGTTGATGCAGGAATCCTACAGGGGTGATCAGAGAATGATAGAGCATGGTATGTAGTCTGATCAATGTTCGAAACCCGATGTGGAAATGCAATCGGCTTGGTGAGAGGTGAATCTGAATAGAAATTGAGTCCGGTTGCAGGTTGAGGTTGGGAAGAGGTTTTGATCCGTTCTGTGTGTGCGGATGAGGTGGCCATTGTGTACGAGGGCTCTTCTAGAGACGGATGATAGGTGGTTTCCTGTAGAGAGTCCTCTGGGTAACTATCAAATGCCGGAAGAGTGTCTGTAGGATGAAAGAAATCGGATTCGAGAAAAAATTTGGATTCTGGGTTACAATCACTCTTGGCATTTTCTGTTTTTGGTTCCTGAGGATCGAAAAGGAATGATTCTGTGTTATCAGTGATCTCGGGAATCAGGACCTCAGAGTCAGAGTCATGTGAACTGAGGTCGTGGATAGGCCTGGCGTGTTCAGGAAGGGGAATCTCTCCGCAATTATAGTCAGATCTGCAATTGTCGGAGAGTTGGCGAAAATGATCATGAATTCCACCACAGCAAAAATCATCAGATGCGGAATCAGCAGCCTGACTGGGTTCTAGCCTATATGTCACTTCTGGGCTCAAAAAGATGTTCTGTTCAAGCTCTAAGCTGGTAGGATAGACCCCATTAAAACCTTGCTCATCCAACTCCTCAGTTTCTGTATCATAAATTGGCATGTTTTCCGAAAAATCGATCAGATTTCCTGAGGATGTTGGAGAGGGATATTCATTAAATAGAGGCCCGGAATCATATTCTGTAAAAATTTGATCTTTCTCATAAAGGGCCTCATAATCTTCCCAATAAGTTTCAGATCTAGGCTCTAGGCTTAGGATGTGGGTAGAATTATTAGAACCTAAGTCTGAATAACCTTCGAGGGTCACCTTATCAAAACAAGGGGTGGAATTTATACCCTCCAGAGGTTCAATTCTAATCTTGTTATTGCAGGAGTCTTGGAGTTTTAAGCTTGGTGATTCATGGCCTAGGGTTGGCTCAGCATTGTGTTCTCCTGCAATATCCCAACCTAATTCAACATTGTCTTCTATCTGGGTTGGGATTTTACAACCACTTTGTGCCTCAATCCCGAGATCTGGGAAACTGAATTGTTCCTTAATACTGTTCCAAGATGGTTCATCCTCTGTTTCTGGTATATACGGGTATTTCTGGTTGATAATTTGTCTTACAGATTTCATCATTTCTACCTGTTTTATAAGGGCATCTTGGTGTTGTTCCCAAAGTACAGGATTTGTCAAGCATTGAAGGTATTCAGATTGGTGTAATTTTTCCATCTCAATGTATCCTGTCATGAGCATATCTCGGGTTGATCCTTTTGAAATTTCAGTCAATAGAATTTGGGCACAGTTTATGATGAAAGCTGTGGTTGTTGGAACATCAACCTGAATGTTTCCTATTGGTGTTGAGGTTTTTTCTTCTTTTTCATAGAATTTTATGGCATCCTCGATCATTTTATCTTTCATAGATCTCCGATATTCAGGTTTCTTGAATGGTAGTCTTAGGTGGTTTGGCTGCATATTTGGATTAGGTGGTGGAATCAAGATGTGGAATTAAAGGCTTCGATGTCGACTCATGTTGTGCCAAGATGGAAGAAGGGAGTATCAGAGGAAAGATTAATGTGGTGGTGCTGCATAAACAAGGGAATTGAGGCCTAACCTCAGGGCAAGTGAATTCCTAAAGGAGGATTCAAGGACCTCCTTCCAAGCATATACTGAAGGATGTGATGAGATTAAAAGGTGCTGGACCCAATCAAGACACCCAAAAAATGTGTTGGGTGACTATAGAGGTGCGGGGCAGATGGACCCCTTGATCAGAAATATCGTCCACCTGAGAATTACCTGGGCAGCCAGAGAGGGAGAGTCCCGCAAAGACCCCTACACGGTAGAGCGTCCCCACGGGTTACAGGGTTTCCCCCACCCGACCTCTCTTGTCACTGCGGTTCCAGGTAGACCAGAATGGGGATCTTGACCTCTTAAGTCTACCAATTTTAAGATCAGGGTGCTTAAGGTTTCACTTGAACTTTAGTCTTTTTAAGTGCAAAGAGTGACCTAATTTAAGGTTGGTTAACCCAAAGGGGTCAACTTTACCTCTTGTTTTCTTTGAGAGCTTTTTGGGTCATTTCTTTTAGGGTCCAAGTGTTTAAAGAGAGAGCCAATTGTTTAGGATTTTTCTTGTTAATTATTTTCAATCAATGGCTTGGGCACACCTCTTTTGGATTTCCTCAATTCTTGATTAAGGGGTGTGTCTCTACTGAAATCCTAATGTTTGACCTTATGTTGGCTCTACTTGGTCCATTTAACTCTTTGTTGGGCAATTAGGGCTCAAGCAAGAATGTGTTAGCCCTTAAATACCCTTAATAGTGTGCAGGAGTGATGAGTTGAAAACATGCAACTCTTTATGGTTACTAAGTATGGAAGACAGGTTAGCCCTATATTGCTTGTTCTTTTCTTTTCTTCCTCTTTAGAGTTTAGGGGTTAATAGTGAGAGGAAAAATTTACCTATCTTCGGAGTGGTTGTCGTGTGGTTGCTTGTCTTCTTGAGTTCCTGTAGCTGCACAAAAGAGAGGAGATTATCAGAAATTAAAAGAAACAGGAATGTTTACCTCTAGAATAGCCGTTGCTCCCCGGCAGC
Source organism: Thalassia testudinum (assembly GCA_037157565.1). NCBI lineage: Eukaryota > Viridiplantae > Streptophyta > Magnoliopsida > Alismatales > Hydrocharitaceae > Thalassia > Thalassia testudinum. Next base: position 69,348,114 of record JAZHRO010000003.1, on the reverse strand, counting down.
GGCGCCAAAATGAAGTCGGTTGGTTTGATGACCGGGTTTTGGTTTTGTTATAACGTTGTAGTAAAGCCGGTTATTACCAACATTTCAAATATATAAATTTTTTACTCGGAAAATAAAAGAGTTCCCGAGGTCGAACTCAGGGAGCAAGTTGTATTCTAGAGATATACATGTTTCTTTTACAAAATAAAGAAAGAGAGAGGGAAAGAATTTGTTGTTCTCTTTGTTTTCTCCTCGTGATGTTCTTCTTTCTTTCTTTCTTCAGATCTCCTTCTTCTTCTTCTTTGTTCTGCAGAGGTGATGCTCCTCTTCAGATCTCCTTCTTCTTCTTCCTTGGTTTCTGTCTTGGCCTCTCTTCTTCTTTTTCTGCAGTCTCTTCTGTGAAGGTTTCTTCTTCCTTGGCTCTGCTGCACTTTTTCTCTGCAGCCTTTCCTCTTCTTCTGCCTTGCTCAACCTCTTCTTTAGAGTTTCTTCTTGTTTTTCCTCCCTGCGGCTAAGTGTCAGCTTCTTCTTTTCTTTTTCAGCCAGGGATGTCACGCGAAGCTTTCTTCCTTAGCTGCTTCAGGCCGTCGTCTGATTTCCAAATCAGACGACTTAACTACCTGTTGCTACAGTTAGCTTCCTTCTTCTTCCGCGGGTCTTCTTCTTCTTCGCCTGTGCCTGCACACTTCAGAGTTTTTCGTCAGAGGCAAAACCTACTCTACCCTCCCCCCCCCCCCGCGTCTCTCTCTCTCTCTGAAACCACTCTTGGGAAAGCTCTCCCAGAGCTACCGGGTAACCGGGTTCGGGTCAGGCCCGGGTCCAGGCCCACCGGCGTGCGTGGTGGGCGAGGAGTGCAGGTCAGTCTTGAGTCGGGTCGGGTCGGTTCGGGTCAGGTTCGCGGGGCCTGAGCACGGACGAGACCGGGTAACCGGGCGGGTGAAGGGGACCTCACCCCGTGTGCTGAGGCAGTAAGCCTTCAGCACTTTTGCATCATATGTCGCTGCGGCTCTTCAGGCATTTCCGAGGTGGGACTAAACGGCCCACCTCAATTGCGCGCCCGCAGCGGGGAATTCAGCAGGAGATGGCGGCGTCACGCGAAGCTCTCTTCCTTAGCTGCGAACCTGTGTTTTGCCAAAACTCCTCGCAAGGCCTGGGAGTTGAATCTGGGCTTGGCGCTGAGCGTGGCGCGCCTGTAGCTGCAGGTGGAAGCAGTTCCTCCTGCGCGTCAATGGCGGCGGAGGTCGGGTGGCCTGTCGACAAGAAAACGGCCTCTCGGCCTAATCAGAGAGTGCCAGGAGCTTCGCCAGGGTGCGGCGAAGCTCGTGTGGGTGGTGGCGAGGCGCGGGGCAGCGTGCGAGGGCTGCCCTAGGTCGGACTGTGGGTCGGAGGATGGGTCTGTTCGGTGGAGTTGCAGAGGGTGATGTGGGGGAAGTGGCAGGGCGGAGGTTGATCAGGGTGAGGAGGCGGAGGTCCTGCGATGGTCGGCGAGCCGTGTGGGTCGCTGAGGTGATGGGAGCGGCTCGCCGGAGGGTGGTCGGAGACGAAGGGGGTGAAGGTGGTCAGGGTCGGTCGAGGGCTTAATTGAATAAATTGAAAGCGGGGAAAGAAAGAGGAGAAGAAGGGGAGTAGCTCTAGCTTACTTGCAGGGACGAAGGGGGAGGAACAGGGCGACAGTCGTATCGACTGTCGCCGGAGAAGACGATGCTCAGGGGAAGGGGCGGCGGCGAGCAGAGAGCCGGAGAGGCGCCAGCTGGGTACGGCGTGGCGCGGGAAGAGCGGGGGAGGAAGTCTCTGCTGCTGGTATTGCGGCAGAGCGAAGAGGTGGAGGGGGAGGAAACTGCCGGAGCTGGTGAGCGTCTGCCGGAGGAAGAAGAGAAGAAAGTTGGGGATTTTCTCCGTCAGATCCAGGCTGCCCTCGTCGGTGGAGCAACGGGGGGTATTTATAGGGATCAAACAGGGAGGAAGGCGGAGGGAGACGACGTGTCTCCCTCGCCGGAGGATGGTCGGAAATAGGAACCCATACCGTCCGTGCGTTCGCACGGCCGGTATGGTGGGTTACAACGACCAGGGGGGTGTCCCTACGACGGCTGACGACGCAGGGCACCCCCGGTTTACTTGCCAGGTCCCTCACCTCACCCTGCGCGGCGCCATGCTCCGCGCAAGGTCGCCGGAGCATGGTGCTGGCAGGTTTTGCAGGAGGGACCTGATTGCAAAGAACGAAGGAGAGTTAGGGGCCAAAATGCGAGTGTTCAAAAGTTGAGGGCCAAAGAGTAAATATATGAGGACCAAAGTGTAAAGTCGGTCAAGGAGGTTTCTTCTTAGGCTCAAGTTTTTATACATGACTAATTAGGACCTAAGGAATCTGATGGTGAATTTCATTTTCATATTACACCTTGTTTGACCAGTCAATTTGCGCAAAAACCCAAATTAAGTTATTAATTGGGCATGGTTCTCGATGTAGGTCAAAATGGGTTCTGAAGGCCAAATTGAAGGTTCTAAACCCTAGAGATTATTTTTCTATGAATTTTAGAGGGTTTATTCTATTTTTACTTTGCCTCGAACCTCGTGAATTGAAGTGGGTTATTTTATGGTTACAGATTATCATTTAGTTTCTTGGAAGTGCTGTAGCCCTTGCTAGATCATCTCATCCCACTTTTATTCTTATTAAGCTGCTTTGACCTATGTTTGGGCCCTGAATTGCCCTGTATGCAGATTATACTGGTAAAATTGCATTTTTACCCCTTATGACTTGTTTTCTTCTCAAACTCAGAATTCTCTGAGTTAAGCCTTTCCTTGAGATATGTAGGAGCTTTTATCCTTTGTATTAGGTCAAAATGAGCTAGTTATGGCTCATGATGAGGTTCTCATCAACAGGTAATTCCTTTTCACCCCTCTTTGTCAACTTTCAGATTTTTCTTGATCTTGCATGTTCCTTGTGGGAATGATCTTGATTGTAGTCTTTTCTAAGGAGTAGAAGGTGCACGTGGTGCTCTCCTAGTCGGGAGAGTCCCCCGTGGTAGTCCAACACCCAGTAAACCACCCTGAGGTCACTGTCAGACGTAGTGGTGACTACAACATGCACGATAAGCGCACAGGTAGCTACCCCGCACTGGCACGTGATTAGTCGTTTCCGCTAGCGGGTATGCAAAAAGTACAGCATGGAATAGTATAGGGCCTAGCCTCTCAGAAACAGGGGTCTAGCCCCTCGGAACCAAATAGGGGTCTCACCCCTCCACAGTCCGTGCACCCTTGCCTGACTGGCCCGGTTTGCCTAGAGGACCTAATAAGTCGGTGTAGGGTGGCTTGCTGAACCTCGGGTCCCATGGGGTGGCTAGCTACCTCCCTACACTAGTAGCTCGCCTTGGTACCATGTACACGAGGGCCAACATAAGTCAGTGTAGAGTGGCCAATCCTAACCCCGGGTCCTAACCCAAGGGCAGCTAGCTCTGCTCTACATAAAAAGGGGATAGTCGCTCTCCTTGGTATCATGTACTCAAAAGCCAGCATACTTCTCGTCCACATTCCAGAATTTCCATCTAACCATAGGAGCTCTACTCCTAACTCCCCGAAGGGTTCATGCTCATGTTCACCACATTATTCTGATCCAGATTCCATCATTCACATTTCAGTTCTCGTTTATATACAGGAAACTTGTATTACCACAATTTAATACATGAAACTAATGATTTCATAGGTAACTGTTCAATTATCTTAGGCAGATCATATTCTAATAGGCAACTCATGCTTATTTACAGGCAATGGCTAACAGTTCAACTTATTCATGTATACAAATTCAATCAAGCGATACAATTGGTTTATTCATTTCTCTGTCCTAGGGTTCATGCCACAACCTAGGTTTCCAGTTGGCTAATTCCATAGATACATTCTTATTTAATGTAATTAACAGGGGTGGACCACTCTACCAGAGAATCCGAGAGTACTAGGGGCTTGAATCATAGACCCAGGTGTCTCTGTGTGCCCCAGACACGTAGTAGATCGAAGTCCTATACCAAGGAATACATAACAAAGGAAGATTTAGAATAGTGTATAAATTTTTCTAATACGTAAAGAAACTCACAAGGAAACCACAGATATTTCATTTGTGTAAAATGGATCCTGATCGAACCCCAAACGGGTAAAAAATGTGTCTGCAGACCAAAATCAGATGTTTGGACTTGTTTCCAGAGGTCTTAAAAGTTACAGAATCTCACCTCAAGCTCCTACAGTTACCTCAGACGTCTAGGACTCCCCTGAGACCATCTGAAAGTAGTTCTAGACGTCTGACTAGTCCTCCGGTCATCTGAAAATGCCTTCGGTCATTTGATGAGCTGTTCAGATGTCCGAAAGTGCGTGGAAAGGCTTTCTGTGCACCTTCCCAAGGCTGCTCCAACGTACGACAGAGTAGCCACCCTATTTTAGCCAGACCAAATCCTCTGTGGTGTGAAATGCATGGCCGTAACTGCAAAGGGAACGTACCTTCGCGATGCAAGTGCTTTCAGACGTCTGGTGTTGATGCCAAACAACTAGACGCTCCGCCGGTCATCTAGACGGCACTCCAGACGTCTGATACTGGAAAATTCTAGTATCAGACCATGCTCCCAACGCTCCTCGCCACACTCCATCGCATTTCTCCTCGCTCCGCCGTAGCTCCAGCTACTGCAGGGGGTCAAGGATGATGCTTCGAACCTCTTCCTCCTTCCGCACGTGCCACAGTGGCCGTGCGAGCTTCGATGAGCTTCCACGAAGCTTCCGACCTCGGCCTCCTCCTCCTTCTCATGCATTCTCCTCCTCCTCCTCGCTCTCACGTGCTCTCTCACCCACCTCCTTCCGCTTCTTTGCCGCGCAATCTGATGGTGGAGATGGTGGTGTGTGGAGTGGAGAGGAGGGTGGTCTTTATAGCTGAAGGGTTAGGGTATTGCAGGGGGAAAGGGAGAAGGAAAGAGAGGGAAGGAGGGTTCTGCATGCCACCCGTGAGTAGAATGTAAAATGCGTACAGATTTTTAATTTCCAGACGTCTGGGAAAGGGTCTAGACGTCTGGACAGACGTCTGACTGACACTCCAAACGTCTTAAAAGGCTAAAAGTGGAATGGGCCTTTACATTGCAGGTCTAGGAGGTCGCTGTCATTGACGAATAGTAAGGAGCTTGCTTGCAAGCTTCTTCAGGTCTGCCCGCTCCAGGCTTATAGTCCCAAGCTACATGGGGCACAGTCGTGCACAACTCCAGGCATCTAATTTATGTCCAAGCACGATCACTGCAACTGCAATCGAACGAAGTGTCCCTAATGTAGGTGCACGCGAGGAGGGTGGGAAGATGGTCCCACCTCAGAACTGGATGAAGTGCCGTGCTTGCATAAATTATTTTTCTGCATTAGGCTCATCGCCTCCTACTCACGGGGTGAGGTCCCCTCTCACCCGACTCGACGCCTCATCTGTGACCACCCCCCATGGACTTGGTGATCCGACCCAACCTAGCACACCTCGCCTACCATCGTACGCCGGTGAGCCTGGCCCGGGCACGTACCCGACTCGATTACCTGAGGAGGTGGCTCTGGGAGAGTAAACCTAAGAGAGAGAGGAGAAGAGAGCACGCGTGGGTAGGGGTAGGTTTTGCTCTGTAGGGAAAGGAGAAGAAGTTAAGGGCTGAAGCCAAGGAAGATGAAGGGGGAAGCTGAAGTCAGAGGCTAAGGAGCTGAGGCAGAAAGAGAAGAAAGGCTGAAGGCAGAAGAAGAAGGAGCTGAAGAGAAAGAAATAGAAAGAAGGATCTGAAGGAAGAAGAAGTTGAAGGCAGCAAAGATAGAGAAGAGGACAGCAGAAGAGAAAGAAAGCAGTCACCAGAGACAGAGAAGAGAAGAGAAGAGAAGAAAGAAGATCAAGCACTGTAGCATCAACATATTTAAGGCATCTGATTCACAAATCCGATGTCCAATATTGTGCCTATTCACATACATTGATTTATTTAATCTTCTATGCTTGCATATATCTTTTTGCACTATAACTTTGATTTTTATTGCATATTATATTCAAATTCTCAAGTTGTGATCTTGATTTCTAAACCCTAATTTGCTCCTTGTGTTCGACCTCGGACTTAAACTTCGAGTAATAAATTGTATTTGTTTCAAATGCTTTTTTGACTGTACTACAACATGACTTCTCTAAACTTGATCAAGCGCTTCCCAACAATAAATATAGAATATCTTGTAGAAAATGGTTTTGACCAGATAGAAAAGATTGTTCATTCAGATTAGACGACGCTCTTTGGGCTTATTGAACCGCTTACAAGACTCCTATTGGCATGTCCCCATATAGACTAATCTATGGAAAATCTTATCATTTACTTGTTGAGTTGGAACACAAAGCCTATTGGGCTATTAAGAAATGCAATCTAGATTTAATTAAAGCTGGTGAACAAATGAAGCCCCGACTCATTGAACTTAACAAAATAAAAAACGAAGCCTATGAGAACACATGGATCTATAAGGAAAAGACTAAGGTCTTTCATGACAAGCATATTACCAGGAAACACTTCGAGCCTAATCAGAAAGTTTGGCTTTTTGATGCTCAACTTAGACTATTCCCAGGTAAATTCAGTCCAAGTGGGTTGGCCCATATCTTATGACTTGACCTTTTGATAATGGGGTTATGGAAATCTCATATTCAAAGATCGGGCACACTTTTATAGTTAATGGACAGGGACTCAAAATATGCATTGGAAATCAACACCCAGATCTGTTGATTCACAAAGTCACCCTAATTGAACCATTATGAGCTACATTGCGTCTAGCTGTAGACATAAAATTTATCGCTTGTTAGTAGGAAACCTAGCCCAATTTTTCTTGCAGATATTTATGCTCTGCTTTTAGGTCTAGTTAGTCAAGTTTTCATGGTTTCAATTTAGAGTTTTCCAAGTAAAATATTTTCTTTCCTACCTTTTTATATATTTTCCTTCATACAATGAGGACATTGCATGAAATAGCCATGGGGGGTATGTAGTATTTTGCTGAATATATTTTATCTAGTCCAAACACTTCATATATATGTATTTTATATTAAAAAATTATGTATAGCATAATTTGCATGATTTGAAAAGTCTTAAAAATTAGGGACTTAGGAGACATTGAAATAAGATTTAGGCATTAAGATTTGAAAGCTAAACTCTTTAGGCTGTAGTCAGCTTAATCAGCTAGGATGACAAATCAATTATGGCTTTGTTAAGTCCTAAAGAATTCTATTATCCAAGGTTTAAGTTAATAGCGTAGAAGTATTTGTCTCAATTGTCCACCCTCTGGTTTGAAGGGCTTGGTAAACTAAGCATCCACATATTCACTTACTTGAATTGGCTTACAGGCATTCAAACCTCTAAAATAATGGGTTTCACCATGAATTGGGATTGGGGACCTTTGTAGTTAATCAGACTTAATTTATGAGTTTATTTAATCAAATATTTCTAGTATGAGTTGGAGTGGCAACCTTCCCTAGAGGTCGTTACCTGATCGATGTTCTTGGATGGAGATTCATGAATTGTCACACGGGTCGGGTTATGGAATTAACTTGATGAAACAAGAGATGGTTGAAGACCTCTAATGCTGTCATAAAGAAGGCATATCCTTTGACCTGAGACAAATATATATCCCTATCCAAGAAGGCATGCATTTAGCAAACCAATAGTAGATGCATCCATCTTGCTGTTGATATTGAAAAGTTGGTATATGTGAGAAGGGACAAAAGGTGCATGATCTCTTGAACAGATCACATAAATCTGTTACATAGATGTGTGTGACAGATTAGATAAATGAACTTGCTCTGCGTATATTGGGGAATAATTTCGCATGTGGTCATAGAGTCCTTATCAAACTCATTGCAAGAAGAGAAAAAAAATAGACCTTTGAAAATAATCTTATCTTCATTCTCATCCCAAAGATATAGAAAGATGTTGAAAATAATATTATCTAAGGAGGAAAGATAACAATCTATTAGGATTGGACCTCAAGATAATATTATCCTCCATATGTGAAGGATTCACGAGTATTTATAATACTTAAGAAGACGTAGTGCCAAAATTTCATGAGTCCTAAAGTTTCATTATTGGAGTGATGAAACCAATAGTGATTTTGATGGACTCCTACTTGAAGTATTAATTGCTTGTAATTTAAAGGGCTAAATTTCACTTGATTTGATGATTAATTGCAACTAATTTGATTAGGTAGAAAATTTAAGTGTTGGATTGTAATTAATTTAAGTTTGAATACTAAATCCAACCATTTTGTAGTTAGATATAGGTTAATCATGCAAAATTCAAGTAGGATTTCATATCTACCATTGGATGGAGATACAATGGATCCCATCAAATTAGGATTTAGATTTGGAATCCCTATAAATATCTCCAAAGTAGAAACCCTGATTCAAATCAAGTCATTTTGATTTCCAATCAACCATAAAGTCATTAATTGTTGAGAGCCACCTGCTGCCAAAAGAGGCTCTCCAAGGCACCTCTTCATAGGCTAGACATCCAGTAGTAGCGTTAGACATCGTCTCCTTGAGGGTTTCATCCTTCTATAGTTGGTCAACCAACACCTCTTGTTGGTCGTCCAATCCGTAGTAGGATGAGTTCTTGTGCTCCTTTTGAAGGACTTCTCGCTGTATGCTTGATGTAGACATGTCTATTTAAGATAAAATGCCTATTTATGTATATTTTTAAGCTTATAGATGCATTTTATATTATAAATATTGCATAGCATGCATCATTCTACATTTATAATAGTTTGTATAAATTATAGGTTAATTAGTATCTTTTCGTGGCTAGGGAAGAAGGAGATATATTTTGGGGCCTCGGATTGAAGATCTAACCATACGGATCTGATCATGGTGATGATCAGAGTCTAACACCTCCAAATAGCCTTGATCTAAGTTTCGTAGCATCATATGCAATCGGAGGAAGGTCAACGGGTAGGGGCCAAGGTGACACAATTACGAGCTTCAAATGACAAATCCAACTGCACGGATTGATCCAGATCGACGATCGCAAGCCAACAATGTGAAAATTGACCCAATTCAACATCCATGGTGTCATCTACAAGTAAAAGATGGACGGTCCAAAGGGCTCCACGTGACGTCATCCAGACTGCCCAAGATCACCCACTACCACTACCTACCCTCGCCACTCATAGCTACCATGAATCTCAAGTGTTGGATCTTCATCCAATGGCTGAGAGTGAAAGAGCCTTATGTTGGAACCTAGTTCCATCTCTCCTATGTGTTTTAGTGTTAACAAAATCATTTTAAAATCTAATGTGTTTATGAAGTATTACAGGTCAAAAGAATCTATGGATGCAAGCAACAAGATAACATATGAAGGAAGAAAACTAGAAGACTATAGTTTTTGTTGTATTCATTGTATTTTAGTATCTTTGTATGTCTCCTAACAAGTAAAACATAATCTAGGAGTTAAAATCAAAGTAGAGATAATTAGGGTTCAGAATATTATTCATTCACTCGTTTCAAAACTCAAATTTGATTCTTTCAAAATAAAGTCATTTAGAGTAGATTGGATATCTCAAAAAATTGACTTACACTTATAATATTTGGTACTTGTAGTAAGTACTAGTACTGGTCATAAGTACCGGTACATGCTAGGCATAGGTTTGGGCCTAAGTCCCAAACTATGAACAAGTACTAGTACTCATCGTGAGTACTGGTACCAAGTGGTCACAGTTTGTGCACTTGATTTTGCCTGGACCTTATAAGTACTAGTACTAATCACTAGTACTGGTACATGTAGGTCACTAGACCCAAATCTGTGAGTCATAAGTACCAGTACTCATCATGAGTACCGGTACCTAGTGACTTAGTTGGGTTGACTACAAGCAATCAGTACCGATACCAAAAGTTTAGTATCAGTACAAACTAACCGTTGTGACCAATCTGAACGGCTATTTTGCAATTAAATCTGTTTCTAATCTTCCCAAATTGCCCCTAATGGCTAGTAATCGTAGGAAAGGTGTTTAGAGGATTATATAAGCACTCTTTGAGTGTCTTTTGCACATAACCAAGAAACCAAAATTCTATCCTTGCCTACACTTTCAATTCTCAATTTACTAGCTGCAAAGGAGCTTGATTTGTTGCATTCCTCTCAAGACCACTCTCCTTTTGAAACAAGTCATCAAAGGCTATTGTGTTCCTCTTTGATAAATCATTTGTTTTATGCCTTAGTATTCTCGTTAAATTAATTTACATACTCTTATTAAGCAATATACTTGTTGGAGACTTAGGGATTAGTTGTAAGCTTTTATTTGCATTTTGCTTACACCTATATCTTTATTTCTTTTTAATATCTTGTAATTGGGTTGAAGTAACCCGTTAATTACCTCAGGTATTACTAAATTGATTCCCCCTGGGTTGATGGAATCGGATCAAAAATCCTAAGTCGAGAGACTTATGTAGTGGAGTACCCAAGTGAGAGGAACCACTATATATCTTGTGTGTTTTTGTGGTTTGCTTTGTCTTGCAATTTTTTATCTACCACACTATTCATCTCCCCCTTCTAGTGTGCTTGTGATTTACAGATCCTATAGGTGATATCATAGCGAGTCGCGAATAGAACAAGTAATCATTCTCTCTTGCAATGGCATCATCAGTCATTGAAGGATGGTCATCCACACGTCCTCCCTACTTTGATGGGATAGACTATGGATATTGGAAGAGGAGGATGCAAATCTTCCTCAAGGACATGGATGAGGACTCATGGACTCTTATCCAAGAGAAGTATATGGATCCAGAGCCATAGGAAGGTGTTTGGACTACAGAACAAAAGAAAAAGATCGTAGGAAATGCAAAAGCGATGAATGCACTCCATTGTGTGTAATCAAGGGAAGAGTTTAACCATTTCTCTGCATGCGAGTCCGCATACAAGATATGGAACACGCTGTAAGTCACCTATGAAGGTACACGTAAGGTAAAAGAAACACATATTTCTATTCTAACAGAAAGCTATGAGTGTTTCAGGATGAGAATGGTGAAATAATCAAAGGGATGTACACAAGATTTGGAGAGATCATGAATCCAATGAAGAACCTTGGAGTCAAGCTGAAGGAGGAGTAGCTTGTAAGGAAGATCTTGAGATCCCCTACAAGCGATTGGTCTCCAAAGACCACAGCCATGCAAGAGGAAAAAGCCTTTCTACTCTCTCATTGGATGACTTGATTGGAAGCCTAATGGTATATGAAGTCTAATTAGAAAATATGAAGAAGAATGAAGAAAAATCCTTAGGCAAGAAGGAGCTTACTTTCAAAGCTATAAGGAAGATTCGGACCTCGACGATTCCAACTCTGACGAAGAAGAAGAGCATGCTCTTCTAACGAGAAGATACAGAAGATTCATCCGAAAATAAGGTAAGAAAGTAAATAAATTTACAAATAACATTATTTGTTTTGAGTGCAAGAAGAAGGGGCACGTACGAAAAGATTGTCCAATTATCAAGAAGAAGGAAGAAAAGAAGGACAGAATTCGATCAGAAGAAGAAGATTTCAAGAAAGGCATACAAGGCAACTTGGGATGATAGTGATTCCGGCAAGGAATCATCTTCCGAAGAATCTGAAGAAATGGAAGTTGCACATCTTTGCTTAATGACAAACAATGATAATTCAGAAAATGGGGTAGATTCTGAAGTCACTTTTAATGAGTTATTACAAGCATATGAAGATTTGTATCACAAAGCCAGATTGATTAAAAAAGAAAATAAGGTTGCATGATAGTTATAAAACTCTAGAAATAGAGAAATCTTGTTTAGAAATAGAATTAGAAATGTCAAAAGAAACTAACAATCAATTGCATGCAAAAATAGTAGAATTAGAAGATATTTATGAACACTTTGAGGACACTTTGAATAATTTAAAAATAACTAGGCTGAATATAGAATTTTGTAATAATTTAAAAGCCAAGTTCAATAATAAAAAGAACACACAAAATAAATCACATGCACCTAGACATGCATGGATTTATCAAAAGGTCAAGAATCCTATGAATTATATATCTAACACTAAAGTGATCTATAAACCTAAGGATTTGAAGGGTACTAACCATCAATGACCCAAAAGAAAATGGGTACCTAAAATAGATTTAATAAACTATTTTATAGGTCAAGAAGGACAAACGGATCCTAGACAGTGGGTGTTCCAAGCACATGACGGGACACTCCGACCTCTTTATCAAGTAGGCTAAAATCGAAGATGGAGGACACGTCAAGTTGGGTGACAGCAAACGCTGTCGCATTATTGGTGAAGGTATAATAGGTGATTCTTCTAAGTAGGTACGTAATGTTCTTTTAGTAGAAAACTTAAAACATAACCTACTTAGTGTTAGTCAAATATGTCATAATGGATGTAATGTTTTGTTTACCAAAGTTGGATTTAAAATATTAAAAGAAGGAATAAATATGGTTTTAATTAAAGGTTTTAGATATGAAAATATCTATACTCTTCATTTTTCACAAGAGAAATTTGTAAAATGTCTGCTTACCTCCCATGTTGAAGTAGATCTTTGGCACCATAGGCTAGGTCACATTAATCACAAACATCTTAATAAGTTAGCCAAAAATGAGTTGGTAAGGGGCCTACCAAAACTAACTTATAAAAAGGATGTTTTGTGCAAGTCTTGTGAATTCAGAAAAATGCACAAAGCTTCTTTTAAACCTGAAGACTTAGTTTCAACAACACAACCTTTAGAGTTGTTGCACCTTGATCTATTTGGACCAACACGATTCGAGAGTCTAAACAGATCAAAATTTTGCCTAGTTATTGTCGATGACTTCTCTAGGTTCACTTGGGTCATCTTCTTGAAACATAAGGATGACTCATTTGATTCCTTCCTAAGCCTTTCTCGAAAACTTCAAAAGGAAAAATCATCCTCTATTCTTAAACTTAGGACTGATCTTGGGGGTGGATTTGAAAATGAAAAATTTTCAAGTTTTTGTGTCAATTCTGGCATAACCCATGAATTTTCATTTCCACAGGCACCATCTCAAAATGGTGTTATAGAGTACAAGAATCGCATTCTACAAGAATGCACCTGCACTTTGCTCTTAGAGTCTGGGCTTCAAAAATATTTCTGAGTAGAAGCCATTAATACAGCATGTTATGTTATTAATAGAACACTCTTAAGGCCTATTATTAAGAAAACTCCATATGAGCTTTATTATGAGAAGTCTCCCAGGATTTCATATTTTAGGGTGTTTGGAAGTCGATGTTATTTATTAAACACCCGTGATCGGCTTGATAAGTTTGATGCTAAAGGTGATGAAGGCATTTTTATTGGCTATTCAAGAAGAAGCAAAGCTTATCAAGTCTTTAAAAGAAGGACTTTTGTTACAGAAGAATCCCTACATGTTTCATTTGATGAAACAAACTTAGGTGAACCTGAACCAAATTATTTAGATTCTGAAGATGAAGATACCCCCTTCATTGATGTATCAAAAATGGAAGATACACGAAATGTACATGTTCTTCCAAAAGAATGGGTAAACCATAAGGATCACCCTCAAGAACAAATCATAGGTGATATTGAACAAGGTGTAAAAACCCGATCTCACTTTAGAGCTGATTTTTTCCTTAATGCCTTTGTTTCACAACTTGAACCCAAGAAAGTTGATGAGGCATTAAGGGATGAATCATGGGTTGTAGTTATGTAGGAGGAGCTACTCCAATTTACTAGGAACAATGTATGGAACTTGGTACTTGCTCCTGAAAGTAATTCCATCATTAGAACCAAGTGGGTGTTTCGAAATAAATTGGATGAATCTGGTTCAGTGATTAGGAATAAAGCCAGACTTGTAGCTCAAGGCTATAACCAACAGGAGTGTACTATTGCTCTTGTAGGATCTGTAAATCACAACCACACTAGAAGGAGGGATGAATAGTGTGGTACATAAAAAAAATTGCAAGACAAAGTAAACCACAAAATGCACAAGATATATAGTGGTTCCCCTCACTTGGGTACTCCACTACCTAAGTCTCCCGACTTAGGATTTTTAACTCGATTCCCTCAATCCGAAGGGAATCAATTTACTAAAACTTGAGGTAATTAACGGGTTACCTCAACCTAATTACAAGATATTAAAAAGAAATAAAGATATAAGTGTAAGTAAAATGCAAATAAAAGCTTATAATTAATCCCTAAGTCTCCAACAAGTATATTGCTTAATATGAGTATGCAAATTAACCTAATGAGAATATTAAGGCATAAAACAAATGATTTATCAGAGAGAAACACGATTGCCTTTGATGACTTGTTGCAAGTGGAGAGTGGCCTTGAGAGGATTGCAACAAAACAAGCTCTTTTGCAACTAATAAATTGAGAATTGAAAGTGTAGGCAAAGATAGACTTTTAGCTTCTTGGTTGTATGAAAAAGATACTCAAAGAGTGCTTATATAACCCACTAAGAACCTTCCCTATGATTACTAGATATTAGGGAAAATTTGGGAAGATTAGAGATAGGTTTAATTGCAAAATAGCCATTCAGATTGGTCACATTGGTTAGTTGGTACCGATACTAAACTTTTGGTATCGGTACTGACTGCCTACAGTTAGCCCAACTAAGTCACTAGGTATAGGTACTCATGATGAGTATTAGTACTTGTGACTCACAGATTTGGGTCGAGTGACCTACATGTACCAGTACTTGTGATTACTACCGGTACGTGTAAGGTCTAGGCAAAAACCAAGTGCACAAACTGTAACCACTTGGTACCGGTACTCACGATGAGTACCGATACTTATTGTTCATAGTTTGGGACTTAGGCCCACACCTATGCCTAGCATGTACTGATACTTATGACCAGTACCAGTACTTGCTATAAGTACCAAATATTATAAGTGTAAGTCAATTTTTAGAGATATCCAACCTTCTCTAAATGACTTTATTTTGAAAAAAATTGATTTTGAGTTTTGAAATGAGTGAATGAACGATATTCTGAACCCTAATTATCTCTACTTTGATTTTAACTCCTAGATTATTTTTTACTTGTTAGGAGGCATACAAAGATTCTAAAATACAATTAATACAACAAAAACTATAGTCTTCTTCCTTCATATGTTATCTTGTTGCTTGCATCCATATATTCTTTTGACCTGTAATACTTTATAAACACATTAGATTTTAAAATAATTTTGTTGACACCGAAACACAAGAGAGATGAACTAGGTTTCAACAATCTCCCCCTTTTTGGTGTTGACAAAACAAACAAGATACTCAAATTTAAAACTAAATAGAGACTTAATAAGAGAAGAATAAAAAACTCCACAAGGAGTGAAAAACCTTCCCCTCAAACTAGGCTCTCCCTATTTTAAATATAAAGTATCCAATCATTTCTCCCTCTTTTTGTCAAGCAAGCAAAAAGATAAGCAAATAATAGAAATAAATCATGATATATTTCACATAAGCAAAGAAAGCATAATACATGAATAACCAACTCTATTCAATCATCATAACATGATAAAGTTCATAAAGAAAAGGCTTGAAACAATTTTAGCACATAATTGTTTAAAAAGTCATACAAATTTAACAAGCAATAAAAATGAAAACTAAGCTAATTTCTAGGACGTTTCCTAATAAGCTTTTGTACATATCCACAATCATCATCATCATTGTTGTCATCATCATCTTCATCTTCATCATCACTATCTTCATATGAAACTTCTTCGTCATCTTTCGTGTCTTCTTCTTCTTCATCATCATGAAGAACATGTTCTTCTTCCGCCATTGAAACAGGAGATGGATCTTGAAAATGCTTTTGCCTTCTTTCACTGTATTCTTGAGGTGATTTCGGTTGAGTTCGCTTCCTTTGTTTAGGTTGTTGAGTGGAAGAAGTGACATGGGAGGACTCAATAGAAAGAGAAAGGTCATGGAATTTGTGTTCCATGTGACAGAAGGAAAAATTTAGATTGGTTAAATTTTGACCAATGTAATTGAAGGTATTTATCAAATTAGGATCAGTTCTAGACACATTAGATAGATTTACCTAAGGTATTTCGGCTTTTGGATATGGGTAGGTTATAGGAACGAAAGTGAAGGATGATTCATGAGGTGGATGAGAAGAAGATTGAGCATTTGTATCAATTTCTTCTTCATCATCACTAGAGGATTCATCTCTAGTAGGTTTCATTCCCATTTTTTGAAGAGTGGACCATTTAAAATAGATCACTTTTCTAAGAGGAGTAAAATTAGAGAGGTCAATTTTATTTTTATGAAGAATGTGTGACACTAAAATATCCAATGGTAAAGCTGATGCACAGTAATGGGGTCTAAGAAAGTGAACGAAAACTATGTTCCAATTGACCGGAAAGCTCATAATGATAGCATAAGTTAAGGGTAAAATATCAATAGGTATTTTGTGTAATCCTGAATTTTTAGCCCTTAAGTTCGATGCTAAGATACGAAAAAGGACGCGAGCAAAAAGGGTCATATTTGGGGCAACCAAAGTTTTGCCCTGGCAGTTAGGGAGCAAAAGAGTTTCATGGATTTTGAGTAGGAAATTGCTCTTTAAGTGTGTTAAATGCATGACCTTCATTACGACATTCAGTAATGGTTGATAAGAATTTTGGTGTGATGGTGATTTTCTAACCAAAAACATTTGTTGTTAAGACAAGGTGACCTCGGTTTTCTTATTCTTGAAGATTAGCAAAGAATAGACAATTAACATCAGGGTATACTCCAGGAACATCAGCAAAGAATGATTCATCAAAGAAATGCATGAGTTTTTGTTCGGAAAGATGGGTGGTAAAACTAAAGAGTTGAAGAGAGAAATCTTTCCACTCAACTGGCCTACAATGATGGAGTTTCAGGCCTTTATACCAATCAAATTTTGACTTAGCATCCTCATTAATGCAAAACTTATGAAAAGCATCTTAAGGTGCTTTTCCCTTACTTTTTCATTTAGGTGACATCTGTAAACATGCAATAACAAGGAATAGGAAAATGATTAGAAATATAGAAAATTTCCTTTCATGTGTTTGTACAAAAAAAACACATTTAAGCCTGCATGTACCGGTACTGGTGATTGGTACCGGTACTGGTTGGTTTCTGTTCCAACTAGAAATTTGAGCTTGTACCGGTATTAATCTTCAGTACCAGTACCTTCTCACTAAAGTAGGCATTGCTGCACCAAGCTAATACTGGTACCACCTAGTACCCAACGAGAAACAAATGCAGCAGTGAGAAAGAACTTGAGAGAAAGAAAAAGACAAGATGTAGAATGACTTATAATAGCAAGATCTACTTAGGAGATAAGAATATACCTAGAGTACAAGCTTAGAGGTGATCCTTTTTCTTCTTGGCAAGGGCTTGGAGAGCACTTGTGGAGAGAACTATGGTTTTCTTGAGACAAAATGAGGCAAGTGTGTGCACTTAGCCTCTTTTATATGGGATGGGTCATGTGCTTGTCACATGACCACTTAAGTGGTTGACACAAGAAAAATTTATAACTTAGGTTTTGAATAAATAATGTAGTCAACAACCTAAGTTAAGCAACCATATTGCAAACAACACCTAAATATTTCCAGACATATGGAAATATTATAGTTTACCTCCTTTTTCTTAAAAAAAAATGTGTAAATTGTAGTGAGACCCTCAGAGATTTTTATAAATACAAACAAATTCCATATCAATCAACTTATTAGTTTTGAATCTCTTTTATTGTACAGAGTCCTAATTTTCTTCTTATAAATCAGAATCTCTTTACTGCAAGAGGTTTTGTAAAGATGTCAGCCAATTGGTTTTGTGTGTTAATGAATTCTAATTAAATTGATCCTTGAAGCACATTATCTCTAAGGAAATGATGTCTAACATCTATATGCTTGGTACATGAATGATGAACTGGATTTTTGGATAAATTTATTGCGCTTGTATTATCACATAAAATTTTGGATTTCATAAAAATCAATCCAAAGTCGGACAAGGCCTGTTTCATCCAAATGACTTGAGAGTAAGTAAGTGAAGCAGCAATATACTCTGCTTCAGTTGTAGAAAGTGAAACACAAGTCTGTTTCTTAGAGAACCATGAGACTAGAGATTCTCCAATAAAATAACCTATGCTGCTAGTGCTCTTTTGGTCTATCCGACTCCCTGCATAGTCAGCATCACTATAGGATAATAGATCTAAGATTGTGCTTTAGGATAGAAAAGACAAAGATCTTTTGTGCTATTTAGGTATCTAAATATTCTTTTCACTGCATTAAAATGAGATTCCTTGGGTTCGGATTGGAATCTCACACATAAACATGTAGTAAAAAGAATATCAGGTCTAGAAGCTGTAAGATATAGTAGTGAACCTGTCATGCCTTGGTATTTCTTTTCATCTACCCTCTTACTGGATAAATCTTCACCAAGAGAAGCAGATAGAGCAATCGTAGTCTCTTTGCCATTTACATTTTCAAAGTCAAATTTCTTGAGAATTTCAAGAACATATTTTGTTTGACTAATATAAATTCCTCTGTCTAATTGTTGAATTTGGAGTCCTAAAAAGAATCTGAGTTCACCCATCATACTCATTTCAAACTCAGTCTTCATAGTCTCACAGAAATGTTGACACAGGGACTCCTTAGTTGATCCAAAAATAATATCGTCAACATATATTTGAACCAGTAGGATGTCATTTCCTTCTTCTTTTACAAAAAGAGTTGAATCAACAACTCTAATTTTATATCCGTGTTGAAGAAGAAAGGTCCTAAGCCTATCATTCCAGGCCCTGGGAGCTTGTTTATGTCCATATAACGCCTTATTGAGCTTGTATATATGCTCTGGGTGTGTTGGGTCCTCGAACCCAGGAGGCTGATGAACATAAACTTCTTCCTTAATATAACCATTAAGAAAGGTGCTCTTGACATCCATTTGATATAGCTTGAAGTCCTTTGCACTTGCAAAGGCAAGTAGCATCTGTATGGACTCCAAGCAAGCAACAAGAGCATATGTCTCATCAAAGTCAATACCCTTCTGTTGGTTATAGCCTTGAGCTACAAGTCTGGCTTTATTCCTGATCACTGAACCAGATTCATCTAATTTATTTTGAAACACCCACTTGGATCCAATGATGGAATTACCCTCAGGAGTGGGTACCAAGTTCCATACATTATTCGGAGTAAATTGGAGTAGCTCCTCCTGCATAGCTATAACCCATGATTCATCCTTTAATGCCTCATTAACTTTCTTGGGTTCAAGTTGTGAAACAAAGGCATTAAGGACAAAATCAGCTCTAAAGTGAGATAGGGTTTTTACACCTTGTTCAATATCACCTATGATTTGTTCTTAAGGGTGATCTTTATGGTGGACCCATTCTTTTGGAAGATAATGTACATTTCATGTATCTTTCATTTTTGATACATCGATGAAGGGGGTATCTTCATCATCAGAATCTAAATGATTTGGTTCAAGTTCACCTAAGTTAGTTTCATCAAATGAAACATACAGGGATTCCTCTATAACAAAAGTTCTTTTATTAAAGACTCGATAAGCTTTGCTTCTTGTTGAATAGCCAATAAAAATGCCTTCATTACCTTTAGCATCAAACTTATCAAGCTGATTACAGGTGTTTAATAAATGACATCAACTTCCAAACACCCTAAAATATGAAATCCTAGGGGACTTCTCATATTAAAGCTCATATGGAGTTTTCTTAATAATATGCCTCAAGAGAGTTCTATTAAGAACATAACATGCCATATTAATGGCTTCTGCCCAGAAATATTTTTGAAGTCCACACTTTAAGAGCAAAGTTCGGGTGCATTCTTGTAGAGTGCAATTCTTGTGCTCTACAACACCATTTTGAGATGGTGCCCAAGGAAATGAAAATTCAAGAGTTATGCCAGAATTGACACAAAAACTTGAAAATTATTCGTTTTCAAATTTAGCCCCATGATCAGTCTTACGTCTAAGAATAGAGGATGATTTTTTCTTTTGAAGTCTTCGAGTAAGACTTAGGAAGGAATCAAATGAGTCATCCTTATGTTTCAAGAAGATGACCCAAGTGAACCTAGAGAAGTGATGAGAAGTTCATCATGGTCTCTAATTACCCCTAATTAACTAGTCTTCTTAGTTAATTAGCTAGAAATATGTAAATATATGGGTTAATTATTAAATAAGGGATAAATAGTAAAGGACCTTAAAATAAGTTAAAAATGCTATATTATTATCTAATTAATATTATTAATAATTTAATTAATAATTGGACTCAAAATATTATCAGTAATTTATCGAATTAATGTGTTAACTAACTTAAGTATAATTTATACCTAAGTATGTAATAACTTAAGTAACATTACTTAATTAAATAAATTAAGCTAAAAAGGTCAAAAATGTAAATTCAAGGTCAAAATATAATAATTGTCTTATTTACAATCATATATAAAAAGTTCAAAAAGATTTAAATTAAAATAAACCTTGAAAGCCTTAGTTTACATTTTAGTCCTTATGTTTTATTTCAATTGAGTCCTTATTCTTCACTTAGGTCGTCAATTTTCGTTACGAATAAGTCCCTGAAACTTCTTCTTCTTTCCTTCTTTAGCCTCCTTGACGGCTAATGTTAGGAGGTGCTTCCACCTTCTGATCACCCCATATCTGACGTCATTCCCTCGTCTCTAAGCTCTTGGAGCTTGTGCTCACCATCTCTTTTTCATCCACCGGTCTAGATGAAGCTACAATCCTATTTTAGGGTTGTGATAACCTCACCAGCATCAGAGAAGATGCCGGTGGTTACTCCACTCCTAGACTCTTCTTCATCCCGATTCACCCTTCTTCTCAGCCACCGCCACCTATAAATACCCCTCCACACTCTCGATTTTCACTAAGTTAGCTCCCTCCCTCCTCTTCATTGAGCTAACCGATAGGCTATTCTTTCCAAACTCCAGCAACTTTCCTCTACTTCCTCTGTCTTCCTCCATCCATCTTTGATCGCTCTGGATCTTCGCCAACGTCAGCCAAGTCTCCTGACGCACGCTGACTAGGAGTTCCTTTGCTTCACTTCACAAATGCTCACCAGACTTCTTCCTTCAACCCTCTAATTTCCCCCTCCGTTAAGGACCATCAATGGAGATCTTCTACCTCCTTCGTCCATGTAACAGTAGGTTAGGTAAGTAGATTAGTTAGAATAGTTAGGTAGATTAGATAGGTGTAATGCTAGGTTTTCATTCATCTTCTTCAGCTCCAGCGAGGTCGTTGAGCTTGTCAGGAGCAATCTCTTGTCTTTTTAAGTCATCGATCACCTTCTTAAACTTTTCATGAACATTTCTATCACTTTTAATCATTGAATTGATCACCTATTCGCCTAAACCAACTCCACCTCTGCCAACTACTTCCACTGTCCATGGCGGAAGTGGTTGAGCTTACTCCACCTCCACTGGGGCCCTCTACCACCTAACCATCACTTAAGGGCCCCTAACCTCACTTTAATTTAAGTAATTACCATCTATTACTTAAACACCTAATTTAATTTAATCTCCTGAGCTTGCTGTCAATGGTGGCTTAGGAGGATTTCAGATCATTAATTATCCATCTATAAACCATCGCAACTTCATTTTGACTTGTTTTCTCCACTCAATTGAGTAGGAAAATAGGTTCTGAGCCTAATCACATTCAGAACTTGTTTA
Organism: Thalassia testudinum; assembly: GCA_037157565.1. NCBI lineage: Eukaryota > Viridiplantae > Streptophyta > Magnoliopsida > Alismatales > Hydrocharitaceae > Thalassia > Thalassia testudinum. The sequence goes on along the minus strand of JAZHRO010000003.1, from coordinate 69,326,510 downwards.
CTATGAATTCATTGCATAACTTTCAATTTGATGGATAATTGAAGGAATTAATGGGTTTTTGAGGTTCCTTGTGACCTCAAGAAGCTTTTTAGATCATCAACGGCACATTTTGATATCATCTGTACATTTTAGCCTTTTTCTGGACACACCGGAGCTCTGACGAGCTCTGATGAGACAAAAGAGCTCTTCAACCCATAGAACTTAGTGTGAAGCTCTAGATCTCTGATTTCAAGGTCACTGATCATGCTGAAGCAATTTATTTGGGGTTTTAATACCTGGAGCTCCTGTAAGACCTTTGTCTTCTCCAACTCCGGCAAAGTTGGAGATGATTGTTAGTTACGGTTTAACCTCATTTGAAAAGTCTAAAAGCATCAGTTGCTTGAGACCATTCCAATGTGTCAATCGCTGTGATTAACCATGGTTTGTTCTGTCGAACAAACTCATCTAGAATCTCAGGCGACAGGCCTGGAACACTAGGAATCCTAATTGAAACAACCTTCTGAGGTCCTGAATCCGTTCCTGAGGTTAAAGAGAAGATAACTAAGGTATTAATTTCCTCTGAAGTGGTTAAATTTAGAAAGTCAAAATTTGAAGGCTTATGGTCAAACTTAAGTTTGATGCATGGAATTAGGATTCAATCAGAGGAATTGAGGAGTTCAATATGTTCCTGTGATGTTTGTAAATGATTCAGATGCAATTTGAATGAACACTCATCAATTTTATGGTAGAAATTGATTTTATGGTAGAAATTTTATGGAGCCATCTATTGGAACAAACAGAGCTTGAATTCAAGTTCTGAAGCTTACTAGTGAAGTTTTTTAGCTTCGTCATCTTCCTGAAGCATCTTAGAGTTCACTACCTTCGCCAACAGCTGTGGAATCACCTTCTGAACCTATTCACTCATCTGGAGGTCAAATATCATTTTGTAGGACTTTAGAGCCAAAATTCCATTCTATAGGCAATTTGGCCATAACAACCCAGATCCCTTCGCCCTTCAAATCGAAGAGCTAAACCTTCCTTGAGTATCAAATTGATACTACAATTATGTAGATCAACCTTAGAGCTTTCCAGCAAGCCTTCATTTTCTTGGATTGGAGCTTTGAGTTGGCTAGAATGATCATCTGAAGTCTGGACTGGGAGGGGGAATTATAGTCCCACATCGGTGGAGCTGAAGCGGCCACCTTGGTATAAAAGTAATTTGTGTTTGAGGTCCTTCAGTCATCAGCGCAGGGCGCATGAAAGAGCATGAGCATATGGGTGTGTGTGTGGGCACGTGCAGTGCGCATGCCTGGGTGTGTGTGCATCTATGGGCGTGTGAGTGTGGGCCCATGAGGGTGTGTGCATGTGGGCCTAGGAGGTTGTGAGCCGGATGGGCTTGAGACTATGCAAACTGGAAATAAATTGAACCAAATAAAAACCAGGCTTGGACCTAGTAGGGTCTGGTCCCACCCTGAGAGGGGTACTGTGTATCCCCGACTGGTCTAGGCCGCCAACCTTAAAACCTAATTTTTGGGTTCAAAGGGTCAAACGATTCGGTTCAGAAGATCTGCAAGGGTTCAGAAGGAAGGATTGCAAAGGTTCAGAAAGGCTAGAAGAAAAGAAGGAGACAGCTCGTAAGGATTGAATGAGGAAGACAGGCACAGGAGCTAAAGAGAAATAACAGGCAGAGTAAGAAGAAGGAAAAGGAAGAGAAGAATAGATGCATAAGAGAAGAGCTCGAGAAAGATTACTGAGAAGAAATAAGAGAAAAGTAAAAAGAGAGAGAGTGAGAGAGAAAGGTAAAAGAAGAAGAGAAGAAAGATAAGGCTGAAGACAAAGAAGAAAAATTGTGGTTTAATTTCTTGCATTTTATTAATTTCTTTTGAGCTTAGTGTTGTAATAAGGCATATTTTCCTTAGAATTACTTTTTCTTGCCTAATCTCTTGTAAATAAAAGAAATTAAAAGCAATAAACATGTTTACTTGTTTGTAAAAGTAAATCATTTGTGTAAATGTGTTTCCTTATGGAATTTTGCATATTCTTTTAATTAGAAATCCTTAAGCAAAATTCATATTCTTAAAGTAAATTTAATTATAATTTCCATAAGTAGCTTAGATTTAGTGGTGAATTTTAATTAAGTTATGCCTCCTAGCGAACGACCTAGACTCAACCAGTTAAAAAGAAATAAAATCTAAAATGTTAGGTTAACTTAACCCTATACTACTTAATCGACATAAATTCAAGTTGACGTAAGTTACTTTCTTTTGCACATAATTAAGCACAATTAACTTAATTAACTGTGTTGAGATGGTTCACTATTTTAATGGCACTATTGCCCGGGAGGTAATTGTAATTATTTTCACCATTATTACTACTTTTAGTTACTTTGTAATAATTAGTTTTGTTTTTGTTTTGTTTTTTGTCTTCTTTTCAGGTTTACCTCTGCGAGTATTCTTAGGAAAGAAGGCGGGTTTTCTTTTTCTATTTTGTTTTTCACTATACATACCATTGTAAGTATTCTTTCCTTAGTCTCTAGTTTAGTTTGTATTGTTGCATCTAGTTAGTAAAAAAATTTTAAAAATGCAAAAATACATACTTTCTAACTAGCAGCAGCATGTTATAGGCATACACTCTTAGGAGTGCATTCATCTGCTAGTAACTCTACGATTTGACTCGGGAAAAGTTTTCTACTATTTTTCTCGCATCAGTGGGAAAGCATGCAAAAAACCGCGTAGATCCCTGTCCTGGAGTTAATATCAAGACCACATATTCTTTGTTGAAAATACTTAAAAAGCAATCACTTTACTTCTTTCTATCATGTTTTTTGAAGAGATTAAGTAAAAAAAGAGGATAATAAAAATTGTGACTTAAATCTGTTTGCAGAATGCATGCGGGTTTTATCGCTATCGTTTGTTGCATGCCATCGCACACACAGCATGATCACTAGAGTCACACAAGTTTCTATCTCCTCTTTGCACCTCTTAGGGCTTTGGTTGAAGATCAACAAGTCTGTCTCACTACTAGAGCCCCAGGGAGCCAGTAGTGAGTGGTCTCGATCCTAGACCTTAGGCCTTTGAGCTTTAAGGATACTCACTTGCGTAGACAAGAGTTTAGGATGCATATTTTGATACTAATACTATACTTGTTTGCATCCAAAGTATTTTGCGTATTCTACGACTCTCTTCTTTCCTTTGAAAGAAGAGAAAAACCCACTTTTTTGCACTGTTTTGCGGGTTTTGTTGCTGCTGTTTTTAGTGGTGTGAGTGTGCCTTTGCACATTCTTTTCATTTTATGCACGGGAGGCGATCCTTGAAACTGCCTCTTGTAATGCCATTGACAGGTGCTCCTAAGCTGGTTGCAGCTAAGCAACCAATTAAATTCCCATCTGATTCATCTATTTCTTTGGATCAATTGCAAAATCAGAATCCTGAGATCCCTTCTTCTTCTGGTCAGGGGGAGATGCCGCCTTTTGATATTCATGTGGCGCTCCTGAACCAGAACCTTAGAATGCTTGAACAAAATCACCAAATTAATCTTTTGACAGCTGCTTTAAATAACTTGCAAAATCTTCAAGCCCATCCTCCACCTCAACCTGAGGAGGGTTTTGACCTTCCTGATTTATCGATTCCTCATCCTGGGCCTCTACTCAGAGACTACTATAATCCATCTAATGCATAAGTAGAGCCTAATGTTAGGATTCCCATTGGGGAAAATAACCCAGAATTAAAGCCAAATATTATAGGTCTAATCCCACATTTTCACAGATTTGCATCCGAGGATCCGTTTCAACATATTGAAGATCTTAAAAATCTATCTCAAACTCTTGAACCTCTAAATCAATATAGGGAAATTCTACTTATGAAGATGTTCTCTTTTAGCCTTAAAGATAAAGCTGCATATTGGTATAGAACTATTGCAAGACCAATCTCAACTTGGGTTGAATTCGAATCTACATTCTTGAAGAAATTCTTTCCTATTGGTCGCACGAATGCTTTAAGGCGAGCAATCACAACTTTCAATCAAAATCAAGGAGAACCAATTCATGAAGAGTGGGAACGCTTTCATGAATTACAAAGGAAATGCCCACATCATGACATCCCTCGTTGGCAACTAATGCACCTTTTTTTATGGATTGCAAGAGGGCATTTGCAATCTAGTCGATGCCTCTTATGGAGGGAACTTTCTAAATCGTGATGCAGAATCCGCTTTAGAATTATTTGAAGGGATGGCGGAAAACTCGATCAACAATGCATCCATGTTGCAATTTACGCGGGGCACGAATACAACACACTAAAATCCGCATAAGGGCATTCACGAGATCGGTAATCCGTCCAGTTCAAAGGATTTAGAGATTATTGTAGAAAAACTGGACAAAGTTGACATCGTAGCAAAGCATCTTGATGAGGTCCGAAATATTATGAAAAGTCTTACACCTCTACTTGCTATGCAAAATCACATGCATTCACCTATTTCGCAAATTCCCATGGGGAGGGAATTTGTGAATAATTTGGATTCTAGATATCCATCTTCCTTGGGTTTTCTATCTACTCCTGCACCAACCCAAGGAGGGACCTTTGTCCCACAATCTTTCCCACCTTTTTCCCCACCCTTTTTTGTTGCAGAAAACACGCCATATCTTTTTAGTTTACATGCCATCCAAGAAAACATTCCAAGATCAAACCCATATTCTAATACCTATAATCCTGGATGGAGAAACCACCTAAATTTCTCTTGGGCTAATCAAAATCAAAGGCCAATTTATCCAAATCAGACCCATCTAAACCCATCTCCATTGCCTTCTCAGCAACCAAATGTTTGGCCTAATTCCACAAGTATGCAGAATTACACTAGGCTGATTAGAGATATGCAGCTCGATCAAATTTTGAGAGCTGTTATAGAGAGTCAGCAACAAAATACTAAAGCTCTCGCTGAGATTCAAAGGCAATGTAAGATAGAATTGGCTGATTTACGAAATCAAATCATGCTTTTGACTGAGTCTCGTTAGCCAGGTACTCTTCCATCTCAGCCAATTCCGAATCTTGAGAATCTGCAAAACCCTAGGAAACATCAGGGCCAAGTACATTTCATTAATCAGGCCTTTGATTCTAATCAAAACCCGTCTTGTGTACTCCCTGAAAATAATCCACCAAACTCTCATCAGTAGCCTTTATTGTATCAAAATGTTCCACTTATTATTGAGAATCAGAATTGACTCTGCTGATCTTCTGAACTTGGTCAGAATTTCTTCTTAGATTGTCTCAATCTTTAATATGTTACAAATCAACCTAAACCAGATCTGATCTTCACGAGATTCACTCTAATCTTTCTAAGATTTTTCATAGGAATTTGATTTTGGTTTTGCGAGATTTATTTTAGGCAATCTCAGGATGAGTTTTTACTGGGTGGTTTTATTTGTTTTTCTATTTTTATTGAACCAATTATTCCATAACCCCTTTGTTTTTACCATGCATATTCTTTTTAGGAGTTCTTTACTAGGGTTTACGCCTAGCTGAAGGCGTAAAACTTAGCATAGATGTTTCCTATTTTCTACACTTTTCTCTTCCCATACACTTTTCTGATTTTTCACTTCATCTTACATTGATTACCTTCATCTAGTCTGACTATCCACTTTGACCTTTGGTCAGAATTGAAATCGTCTGCACAGAGATCTTTGATCTCCTCTATCCGACTCCTTTCATCACCCTACACTAAATGAAGTGTAATAAATTTTCACCCTTCTTACAATGAGGACATTGTAAAATCTTGGCTTATGGGGGTGTGAATTGAAATTTTCACTTCAAGTGTATTTGTAGAGAAAATATAAAAAAATACATAAAAGTTAAATACTCACGAAATTTAAAAAATGGAAATACCAAAAATTCTTAAAATTTTAAAATAAAAAATATCATAAAAATTTGGAAAAATTTGAAAAATTCATAAAAATTGGAAAATTTTATAAAACATAAAAACAAAATATATAAATACAAAAATTTGAAAATTGAAAATTTATAAAAATAATAAAAGGGGTATTTACATCTATAAAGAAAGAAAAGAAGAAAGAAAAAAAATATTTATATCAATAATTAAAAACTTAATTTTTCTTTTAGGTCAGATATAAAAAGAATATATAGTATATATATATATATAAAAGTGCATTAAATCCTTATTTACATTTTTTACTTATAACATTTTGTAAAAACACACTTTTATTTGCAAAATCTTAAAACAAGATTTTATTTGAATTAGAATCTTTAAACCTTAAGGTTTTATTTTTTTTATTCGAAGTTTAAAACATAAGTTTTGGAATTAAATTGTAACTTTTCAATCAATTAGATTAAGTAATCCTTTTGCTTTTTGAATATTTGATTTTATCATCAAGTTAAGTAGAAAGGCCAGATATTCAGAATTAATTAAGTAAAGAGTTAGTAGAATTTTAGTCTTCAAGTCTATCAGGCTATAGTTAGCTTAATCAACTAAAGGACATTTGGCTAGATTTGGTGAATTTTTGTCTTGACAGATCCTATAGGAGGAAACTAAAAGTTTAAAGAACATGAGAGTGAATGGCTTTGTTGTCCAAGCTTTGGTGTGAGAGCTAAGTAACCTAAGCATCCAAAAATCACACACGTAGAATTATCTTGATGGCATCTGAGACTGCGAAAACACAGAGGTTAAGAGATCGATTCTAAATCCTCTTTAGTCCAAGGATTTCCACAGGGTAGTTCTTGAAAGGGTGAAGGATGTGCCACTCACCTAGAAAAAGGATTTGGAGTATAAAGTTAGTAAGAAAAATGAGAAGGGGGAGAAAAATAAAAAAAATAAAATAAAACACTCTGCAGTTAGGTACCTCACTACAAATGGGTACTTATGCAGTTTTTCCATAAAAATAAAGCATCTCGATATAAATAGATGCTACCCTTCCTTCCATCAAATAAAAGAAGACCTCGCTACATATGGGTGTTCTAACCTATAGAAAAAGATGAAAAAGATATGGAGATAAAAATTAGGAATAAGAGACCCAGTGGTCCACCGGGGAGATATACACAAAAAGTGTTGACCTCAGGATAGAAAACTGGTGAGGAGAAAGCAACCAAACTTGGGTAAGGCCAAGCCAAAGGCTTGAATTGGAATAATCTAGATTGGAAATTGATGTCTTATGATCTGATTTTTGCAAATTTGGATGCTTTTAGGACAACTCTCCTCACAAGCACAGATGTTTTAAAATCATAGCTACTGAACCTTTGTATTGGGCAATGAAGCCTAAGAAATTGGGCTTTGAGGATTTGCAGTTGAGACCTAAAGGAGAAGTATTGACAAAATCCTAGGTCTAGAAGTCTGTCCTTAGTGCTGTAGGCTGGCAGATTAAAGTTTTACTACTCTAAGTTTGGTTAATAATGAATATCTGACTAATTTGCTTAAACTTAAATTAATAGAAATCAAATTTCATAAACAAAGGATTAACTTAAGTCTATTGAGTTTTTGAGTTAAAATTTAATTTCCATCTCTTAGGTTTTATTTTCTTAAAACACTTTGAATTCTAAATTTTTAGGGTTAAGAATGGTTACAAAGAATAAGAGATTTTTGAGATTCTAATTTTTTATAAAATTCTTGTTAAAACTCTTTTTTTAATAAAGTGTGTTTTGAAGATGTTTTGAGTGTTAAGTCTAAGTAAGGAAATTTTCACAAAATGCTCTATATATCACTTATTTATATATTAAAATTTTAAAAATTAATTCTGACCTAAGCTTTCCTCTACTTGGTTCTTATTTATATTAATTTAAACCCAAGTGCTTTAAATCATCATATTTCTAGTTAATTTTGCTACGGACTAGCAAAACTTTGGCTTGGGGGTATGATGAGAAGTTCATCATGGTCTCTAATTACCCCTAATTAGCTAGTCCTCCTAGTTAATTAGCTAGAAATATGTAAATATATGGGTTAATTATTAAATAAGGGATAAATAGTAAAGGACCTTAAAATAAGTTAAAAATGCTATATTATTATCTAATTAATATTATTAATAATTTAATTAATAATTGGACTTGAAATATTATCAGTAATTTATCTAATTAATGTGTTAACTAATTTAAGTATAATTTATACCTAAGTATGTAATAACTTAAGTAACATTACTTAATTAAATAAATTAAGCTAAAAGGGTCCAAAAATGTAAATTCAAGGTCTAAATATAATAATTGTCTTATTTACATTCATATATAAAAAGTTCAAAAAGATTTAAATTAAAATAAACCTTGAAAGCCTTAGTTTACATTTTAGTCTTTATGTTTTATTTCAATCGAGTCCTTATTCTTCACTTAGGTCGTCAGTTTTCGTTATGAATAAGTCCCTGAAACTTCTTCTTCTTCTTCTTTCCTTCTTCAGCCTCCTCGACGGCTGACATTAGGAGGTGCTTCCACCTTCTGATCACCGCATATCTGACATCATTCCTTCCTCTCCAAGCTCTTGGAGCTTGTGCTCACCAACTCCTTTTCATCCACCAGTCTGGATGAAGCTACAATCCTATTTTAGGGTTGTGGATAACCTCACTGGCATCAAAGAAGACGCCGGTGGTTACTCCACTCCTAGCCTCTTCTCCGTCCAGATTCACCCTCCATCTCAGTCGTCGCCACCTATAAATGCCCCTCCACACTCTCGATTTTCACTAAGTTAGCTTCCTTCCCTCTTCTTCACTGAGCTAACTGATAGGCTATTCTTTCCAAGCTTCAGTGACTTTCCTTCGCTTCCTCCATCCTCCTCCATCCATCTTTGATTGCTCTGGATCTCCGCTAACGTCAGCTAAGTCTCCTGACACAGCGCTGACTAGGAGTTCCTTTGCTTCACTTCACAAACGCTTGCCGGACTTCTTCCTTCAACCCTCTGATTTCCTCCTCCGTTAAGGACCATCGACGGAGATCTTCTACCTCCTTCGTCCAGGTAATAGTAGGTTAGGTAAGTAGATTACTTAGAATAGTTAGTTAGGTAGATTAGATAGGTGTAATGCTAGATTCTCATTCATCTTCTTCAGCTCTGGTGAACTAGTTGAGCTTGTCAGGAGCAATCTCTTGTCTTTTTAAGTCATCGATCACCTTCTTAAACTTTTCATGAACATTTCTATCACTTTTAATCACTAAATTGATCACCTATTCGCCTAAACCACTTCCACCTCCACCAACTACTTCCACTGTCCTTGGCGGAAGTGGTTGAGCTTACTCCACCTCCATTGGGGCCCTCCACCACCTAACCATCAGTTAAGGGCCCTTATCCTCACTTTAATTTAAGTAATTACCATCTATAACTTAAACACCTAATTTAATTTAATCTCCTGATCTCACTATCAATGGCGGCTCAGGAGGATTTCAGATCATTAATTATCCATCTATAAACCATCGCAACTTCATTTTGACTTGTTTTCTCCACTCAGTTGAGTGGGAAAATAGGTTCTGAGCCTAATCACATTCAGAACCTGTTTCCTGTGAATTTATTGCACAACTTCCAATTTGATGGATAGTTGGAGGAATTAATGGGTTCCTATGGTTCCTTATGACCTTAGGAAGCATTTTAGATCATGAATGGCACATTTTGATATCATCTGTACATTTTAGCCTTTTTCTGGACTCACTGGAGCTCCGAAGAGCTCCGGTGAGTCAAAAGAGCTCTTCTGCCCATAGAACTTAGTGTGAAGCTCCATATCTCTGTTTTAAAGGTCACTGATCATGTTGAAGTAATTTATTTGGGGTCTTAGTACCTAGAGCTCCTGTAAGACCTTTGTCTTCTCCAACTCCGGTAGAGTTGCAGATGATTGTTAGTTAGGGTTTAGCCTCATTTGAAAAGTCTAAAAGCATTAGTAACTTGCCCTGAGACCATTCCAATGTGTCAATCTTTGTGATTAACCATGGTTTGTTCTGTCGAACAAACTCATTTAGAATCTTAGGCGACAGGCCTGGAACACTAGGAATCCTAACTAAAAAAGCCTTCTGAGGTCCTGAATCCGTTTCTGAGGTTAAAGAGAAGATAACTAAGATATTAATTTCCTTTGAAATGGTTAAATTTAGAAAGTCAAAATTTGAAGGATTATGGTCAAACTTAAGTCTGATGCATGGAATTAGGATTCAATCAGAGGAATTGAGGAGTTCAACCTATTCCTGTGATGCTTGTAAATGATTCAGATGCAATTTAAATGAACTCTCATCAATTTTATTTTAGAAATTGATTTCTGTTCAGTTTGGATTGTTTTTGAACCCAAACTGACGACAGTAGGTTCGTGATGAAATTCAAGTGGATAATCTGCCTAGATAATTTCTTAGAAACCTCTAAAGGTTGTTTGATTTGATTAAATAGGTCTTTAGCCATCTGTTGGATCTAATAGAACTTGAATTCAAGTTTTGAAGCTTACTGGCGAAGCTTTTTAGCTTCATCATCTTCCTAAAGTTTCTTAGAGTTCACTACCTTCACCAACAGCTGCAGAATCACCTTCTGAACCTATTCAACACCTTATCTAGAGGTCAAATGTCATTCTGTAGGACTTTAGAGCCAAAACTCCATTCTGCAGGCAATTTGGCCGTAACAACCCAAGTCCCTTCGCCCTTCAAATCGAAGAGCTAAACCTTCCTTGAGTATCAAATTGATACTACAATTATGTAGATCAACCTTAGGGCTTTCCAGCAAGCCTTCATTTGCTTGGATTGGAGCTCTAAGCTGGCTAGAATGATCATTTGAAGTCTGGACTGGGAGTGGGAATTATAGTCCCACATCGGTGGAACTGAAGCAACTGCCTTGGTATAAAAATAATTTGTGTTTAAGGCCCTTCAGTCGTCAGTGCAGGAAGCATGAAAGAGCATGAGCATATGGGTGTATGTGTGGGCACGTGCAGTGCGCATGCCTGGGTGTGTGTGCGCTTGTGGGCGTGCAAGTGTGGGCCCGTGAGGGCATGTGCATGTGGGCTTGGGAGGCTGTGAGTCGGATGGGCTTGAGACTATGCGAACTGGAAATAAATTGAACCAAATAAAAACCAGGCTTGGACCTAGTAGGGTCTGGTCCCACCCTGAGAGGGGTGCTGTGTATCCCCGACCCGTCCAAGCTGGCAACCTTAAAACGTAATTTTTGGGTTCAAAGGGTTAAACTGGTTCGGTTCAGAAGATCTGCAAGGGTTCAGAAGGAAGGATTGCAAAGGTTCAAAAAGGCTAGAAGAGATGGAGAAGAAGGAGAGAGCTCGTAAGGATTGAATAAGGAAGACATGCACAAGAGCTAAAGAGAAATAACAGGCAGAGTAAGAAGAAAGAAAAGGAAGAGAAGAGTAGATGCATAAGAGAAGAGCTCGAGAAAGATTAAGCAGAAGAAATAAGAGAAAAGTAAAAAGAGAGAGAGTGAGAGAGAAAGGTAAAAGAAGAAGAAGAGAAGAAAGATACAGCTGAAGACAAAGAAGAAAAATTGTGGTTTAATTTCTTGCATTTTGTTAATTTCTTTTGAGCTTAATGTTGTAATAAGGCATATTTTCATTAGAATTACTTTTTCTTGCCTAATCTCTTGTAAATAAAAGAAATTAAAAGCAATAAACATGTTTACTTGTTTGTAAAAGTAAATCATTTTTGTAAATGTATTTCCTTATGGAATTTTGCATATTCTTTTAATTATAAATCCTTAAGCAAAATTCATATTCTTAAAGTAAATTTAATTATAATTTCCATAAGTAGCTTAGGTTTAGTGGTGAATTTTAATTAAGTTATACCTCCTAGCAAATGACCTGGACTCAACCAGTTAAAAAGAAATAAAGTCTAAAATGTTAGGTTAACATGACCCTATACTACTTAATTGACATAAATTCAAGTTGACCTAAGTTACTTTCTTTTGCACATAATTAAGCACAATTAACTTAATTAACTATGTTGAGAAAGTTAACAACCAAGAAGTCATCAACAATAACTAGGCAAAATTTTGATCCATTTAGACTCTCAAATTGTGTTGGTCCAAATAGATCAAGATGTAACAATTCTAAAGGTCGTGTTGTTGAAACTAAGTTTTTAGGTTTTAAAGAAGCTTTGTGCATTTTTCCGAGTTGATAAGATTTACACAAAACATCATTTTTTAAGTTAGTTTGGGTAGGCCCCTTACCAACTCATTTTTGGCTAACCTATTAGGATGTTTGTGATAATGTGACCTAGCCTACGGTGCTAAAGATCTACTTCAACATGGGAGGCAAGCAGACATTTTACAAATTTCTCTTGTAAAAAATGAAGAGCATAGATATTTTCATATCTAAAGCCTTCAATTAAGACCATATTTGTTCTTTATTTTAATATTTTAAATCCAACTTTAGTAAATAAAACATCACATCCATTATCACATATTTGACTAACACTAAGTAGGTTATGTTTTAAGCTTTTTACTAAAAGAACATTATGTACCTGCTTAGAAGAATTACCTATTGTACTCTTCATTAATAATGCGAAAACGTTTGTTGTTGCCTAACATGACGTGTCCTCCATCTCCGATTCTGGTCCACTTGATAAAGAGGTCGAAGTATCCTGTCATGTGCTTGGAACACTCACTGTCTAGGATCCATTTGTCCTTCTTAACCTGCAAAATAGTTTATTAAATCTATTTTAGGTACCCATTTTCTTTTGGGTCCTTGATGGTTAGTACCCTTCAAATCCTTAGGTTTATAGATCACTTTAGTGTTAGATCTATAATTCTTAGGATTCTTGACCTTTTGATAAATCCATGCATGTCTAGGTGCATGTGATTTATTTTGTGTGTTATTTTTATTATTGATCTTGGCTTTTAAATTATTACAAAATTCTGTATTCAGCCTAGTTTTTATTTGTAAATTATTCAAAGTGTCCTCAAAATATTCATAAATATCTTCTAATTCTACTATTTTAGCATGCAATTGATTGTTAGTTTCTTTTGACATCTTTAATTCTATTTCTAAACAAGATTTCTCTATTTCTAAAGTTTTATAACTATCATGCAAGACCTTATTTTCTTTTTTAATCAACCTAGCTTTGTGATATAAATCTTCATATGCTTGTAATAACTCATTAAAAGTGACTTCAGAGTCTACCTCATTTTCTGAACTGTCGTTGTTCGCCATTAAACAAAGATGTGCAACTTCTGTTTCTTCAGATTCCTTAGAAGATGATTTTGTGGCGGAATCACTATCATCCCAAGTCGCCTTGTATGCCTTTCTTGAAATCTTCTTCTTCTTCCAATCGAGTTCTTTATCTTTCTTCTTTTCTTCCTTCTTCTTAATCATTGGATAATCTTTTTGTACGTGCCCCATCTTCTTGCACTCAAAACAAATAATGTCATTTGTAAATTTATTTACTTTCTTACCTTGTTTTCGAATGAATCTTCTGAATCTTCTCATTAGAAGAGCAAGCTCCTCTTCTTCGTCAGAGTTGGAATCATCGAGGTCCGACCCCTTGTTGAACGTGTTTTACGAATCGCTATGCTTACGAGATTGGTTTTGGAAAACCTGTCATTGTAGTTCAAAAAGCGAAGAATTCGTGTTCAACAAATAAAAATTTATGCCAAAAAGAATTTCGGGTCGAACACAGGGAGGTTATGTTGATCTATATTCGCAATTATATTTTTTTTAGGATTTTTTTTTGTTAAGCAAGGAGATATAATTACAATGGAGCTATCAAACTAAGAGAGAGAGAGAGAGAGAACATGAGAGAGAGAGAGAGAACATGCATTCAATATTTCAATTGTTTATAAAAGTTACACTAGAATGCGGAAAATCAATTACACTATAAAGCAGGAAAATTCTACACTAAAAAAGCTGTAAATAAGAATAGGAGAGAGAAGTTATCCTCCTCGATGATTGCTTGGAGGACGAGCCGGACGGAAGGACACCTGGATGAAGGACAACGAAGTAGGACGAAGGAGGATGAAGCAGAAGAACGGGAACGGAGCAGCACGCCGTCGTCGTCGCGGGATCCACTTCCGAAGGGGAACGAAAATTGGACTTTATCTCGCAAGAAGCATCCTGGGTGTGGGACAAGCTTCTTTTGAGCTTTGGAGGGGTAGAGAGGAGAAAGAAGGGATGAGAATTTCGTATGGAGGGGGTCTCCTTTTATAGTTGCAAGGAGTGGCGACAAAATGGACATTACAACTTCAAAATAATAAAAGAGGGGTCTTTAGTGACGGATAAATCTGTCACTAAAGCCCCGACGTGGGCGTCGCCTCCACTCCCACGCACGCCTCCTCAGTTGCCTGCTCCTCAACGTCCACGCACGTCTAGTGCTTTTCAGCCGTCTGATCGAGAGATCGGATGGCTTAAGATGCGTCCGCGCCTGCGCGCTGCGTGCCCCCCGCGCGTCTGATTTCGCGTCCGATTGCACGTCCAATCGCGCGTCGACGCTATCGGGTGCGCGCGTCTCATCTTCATCTGACGCTATCGGGAGCTCGATCTTCATCTGATGCTCCACGCGCCTCAATTGATCGTGCCCTCCAGGGCCTCGCCGCGGATCGAACCCGCACCCCGTGCTTGCGATAACGTGCTCGACCACTCCGCTATGGGGCGCGGATGGTCAAGCGGGCGCTTTTAAATGTGAGCGCCCACAGCCGTTGGATTAAGATCCAATGGCGGAGAGCGAGCGGGTGCGGAGCCTTCACAAGATGAAGCGGTCGTTTGGGCTACTGAGATGGCGCCACGTGGTGCTATCTTGGCCGTCCATCTTCTGGAAGTTGTAGATGGTGCCACGGATGTCGGATTGACTCGATTTTTGTGTCTTTGGGCTGCGATCGTCGATCCAAATTCATCCGTGCGGTCGGATTTATCATCTGAAGTGCAAATTTACACCATCCTGGCCCTTGATCTTCTAGGGTTTCCAGTTCACTATCTGATGCTACGGATGCCTGGTTAGGGCGATCTTGGAGTCGTTGAACACCAATCGTCGCCCTGATCACATCCATACGGTTGGATCTTTGATCTGAGGCCCTGATAAAATATTTGCCCTGTCCAAGCACATAAAAGGAGACAATTAACCTCTATTTTATTCAAATTATTCTAAATGCAAGATAATGCATGTAATGCAATATTTATATCATGAAATGCAATCCTATGCTTAAGAACATGCATAAATAGACATCTTAAGTAGTGTAAATGTGTTTACATCATACCCCATGCCTATCTTTTGCTAGTCCCTAGCAAAAACTATATGTTATTTATAAAAGAATTAGGTTAGATAATTTGGACTTGAGTTATTTTTCAATCATTAGGAAATTATCTACTTAGGAACTGAACTTTCAAAGACACAACAATTCCCGGATATCAGCCAAAATGCAGACCGCTTCAAGCCCTCGCCTTATTAAAAGAAAAATTTCTTTCTCTTTTTCTCTTTTCTAATTTTTTTTTTTATTTTCAAATTTTTGAGTTTAAGAGTGGCTTTCTACGACCATTCAACTCACCCAAAATTTGATGAGAACCCTAAGCTTTAAGCATCTTAATGTAATTGTGATAGACTCATTGACCGGCAATTAGAACAGACTTCGGATTTCTACGCCTCTAGGTGACCTAACCAGAATTCTACCTAAAAGTGTATCTTTACAACCGGTAGCTTTCTCCCTACTCTTATTTTTTTTTACGGGGTCAACACAAGGGTGAACCCAGTGTACATCTCCCTAGTTTATTCTACTTCTCCTCTTCTTCCTAAGTGTTTTGGGAATTTTTAGTACATTTTCTGAGCTGGGTTCTAGACAGCCGGTCGATGAGCTGTTACCACCGGCAACTTGCCAGCCATACTCGTGCGGCGAAGTGTGGCTTATTTCTTTTTGTTCTTTTCTCCTTTTTTTTTTTTTTAAAGTAGGTGGCTTCCCTAGTCTAAGATTTACCTAAAGGCAGCAAACTAAGAAAGGCCCAGTGACTGGGCTCTGGACAACCTACCTATGGGCTGTTACCCACGATAACTTGCCAGCCATATCACCCTAGAAGGTTCATTAGCTACCCAATTTCCGTTAAAATCGCCAAACAACGAGTCAGTGCAAAGAAAGTGTGTAGATGCTTAAGACTTAAAATTCCCTCAAATCAGAGGGTTGGTTGATAAGTCGTGTACTTATCACCCAAACTTATTTACTCCAATTACGAAAGAATTAAGATGGCGAGGACTCAAAAACAAATTCACATTTTAGTGGATACACAGGCTAATTAAGTCCAAAGACCTGAGGGGTCTTTGTGTTCATATCCTAATGTAAAATTTCTTAGGATTGAAAAGTCCTAATGTCGAACTAATCCTTCCTAATTTTTTTTTTAAAATTTTTTTAAATAAGAAGAGATACAATTTACATGGATTTCACAAGGCTGACCAAATAATTCAAGAATGAATCCACCCCCCCATGCCTAGCTGATGCAATGTCCTCATTGAAAAAGAGACATGAAAGAAAGGGTAGAATATGAAAGATGTCACCTGGATATGAAGCTCGTATCAGCCTTGTGTCATATGTACAATTGCTGAGTTTAATACCGTCAGCTAGGCGAAGTCTAGCCAAAGAAGTCACAGAATGGCTAGAGCAACAGAGTCTGAGAAGGGTTCTAGAAGATTACGGTCAACAATAGGCTTTAAACGTTGACCGTTGACTTTAAAGGTGTTACCCTTCTTTGGGTCAGAAATCTGAATGTCACCATTAGGAAAAATCTGATCAATTATGAATGGGCCATTCCATTTAGATCTAAGTTTACCAGGAAAGAGCTTAAGTTTAGAATCAAAAAACCAGACCTTCTGGTTTGGCTCAAAGCTCTTGCGGGAAATCAATTGATCATGTAGAGCTTTGGTCTGAGCCTTGTAGATCTTGGCATTCTCATAAGCATCATTTCTAAGCTCCTCCAACTCAGATAGTTGGAGTTTCCTGGTCTTTCCAGCTAGATTCAGATCTAAATTACATTGTTTGATTGCCCAGAATGCCC
The DNA here is from genome assembly GCA_037157565.1 of Thalassia testudinum. Taxonomy (NCBI): domain Eukaryota; kingdom Viridiplantae; phylum Streptophyta; class Magnoliopsida; order Alismatales; family Hydrocharitaceae; genus Thalassia; species Thalassia testudinum. The sequence continues at coordinate 69,309,628 of JAZHRO010000003.1, read as the reverse complement.
TGTGTTTAATCTCTACGGGTAGATGTCATGCCTTTCCATACACCAAATGGAATGGAGACATGCCAATGAGCATTTTATACACCGTACGGTAGGCCCAAAGAGCGTCCTCAAGCTTTTGAGTCCAATCCTTACGATCAGGCCTAACCATTTTTTGCAGAATGTTCTTGATCTCTCGATTGGAGATCTCAGCTTGTCCATTCTTTTGGGGATGGTAAGGTGTGGAAATTTGATGATTAACCCCGTATTTAGCCAATAATTTCCAGAATTGGGCATTAGTAAAATGAGTGCCACCATCACTGATGATAGCCCTCGGAATCCCGAACCTACTGAAGATATTTTTCTTGACAAAATTGATGACCACCTTGTGGTCATTGGTTTGGGTGGGAATTGCCTCAATCCATTTGGACACATAATCAATAGCAACAAGAATGTACTGATGTCCAAATGAAGGGATAAAGGGTCCCATGAAATCGATGCCCCAAACATCGAAATTTCTACAAGAAGAATAGGGTTTAGGGGCATCATGTCTCTCTTAGTTATGTTCCCGAGTGACTGACATCGAGAACATGACTTTGAGAAGTCCTGGGCATCCTTGAATAAAGACGGCCAATAGAAGCTAGATTGCAAGAGTTTTGCAGCTGTCTTTCTCCCGGAGAAATGTCCACCACACCCAGATGCATGGCAGAACTTGAGTATACTGTTGAATTCATTCTCCGGTATGCATCGGCGAATAATCTGATCAGAGCCGATGCGATACAGTTCAGGGTCCTCCCAAAAGTAGTATTTGGCCTCAGATTTGAGTCTATCTCGTTGTTGCTTGGTCCAATCCTGGGGGATTTGACCAATGGCCAAATAGTTAACAATATCAGCAAATCATGGGGAGTGAACACCTAAAACTGTAAGAAGGGTTTTGTCCGGAAAAGTGTTAGCAATCAGAATGTCCAGACAAGAAGAATCACCTAGGAGTCTCGACAAATGATCCGCTACCACATTTTGCATCCCAGCTTTATCCTTGATTTCAAGATCAAATTCTTGAAGAAGAAGAATCCAACGAATATGCCGGGATTTAGCATCCTTTTTAGCCAAGAGATGTCTCCAGGCCAAGTGGTCGGTATAAACAATAACATGAGACCCCAAGAGATAAGCCCTGAATTTTTCCAAAGCAAATACTACAGCTAGTAATTCCTTCTCAGTAACAGTGTAATTCCTCTGGGCTTCATCCAGAGTTTCACTAGCGTAGTAAATGACAGAGGGCTTTCGATCAATTTTCTGACCTAGGATAGCCCCGACCGCGTAATCAGAAGCGTCGGTCATGATCTCAAAAGGGGCTGCCCAAATTGGTGGTTGCAAAATTGGAGCACAGGTGATTGCCGTTTTCAAAAAATCAAATGCCTTTCGGCATGATTCGTCAAAAACAAACGGCGTTTCTTTGGCAAGAAGATTGCTCAAAGGATGAGCAACCTTCGAGAAATCCTTGATGAATCTTCGATAAAATCCCACATGGCCAAGAAATGATCTGATTTGTTTAACAGATGTGGGATGAGGAAGTTTAGCAATAGCATCAACCTTAGCTTTGTCCACTTCAATTCCCCGTTCAGAGATTACATGACCCAAAATGATGCCTTCTTGGGTCATGAAATGACTCTTTTCCCAGCTAAGGACCAGTCGTGTCTTGATACATCGCTTAAGAATCATTTCTAAATTAGCCAAACAAGAATCAAATGATTCTCCAAAAATAGAGAAATCATCCATGAAGACTTCCATAAACTCTCCCAACATGTCGGAAAATATGGCTAGCATACACCTTTGAAAAGTCGCAGGTGCATTGCATAACCCAAAAGGCATCCTACGAAAAGTAAAGGTTCCATAGGGACAGGTGAAAGTAGTTTTTTCCTGATCCTCGGGATGGATAGGAACTTGGTTATATCCCGAGTAGCCATCAAGAAAATAGAAGTACTTCTGTCCAGCTAATTTTTCCAAGATTTGATCAATGAAGGGCAGGAGAAAATGATCCTTTTTAGTGGCTGTGTTCAGCTTCCTGTAATCAATACAAACTCTCCAAGAGGAAGCTGAACGAGTTGTGACAAATTCACCTCTCTCATTAGTCACAACAGTAATCCCGGCTTTCTTTGGAACAATCTGAACGGGACTTACCTAGGGACTATCAGAGATTGGATAAATAATTCCTGCATCAAGCCACTTGATGATTTCCTTTTTGACCACTTCTCGCATATTTGGATTCAATCTCCTCTGCATCTGGCGAGAAGGGCGGGAACCATCTTCCAAAAATATTCTATGATTACAGTAAGATGGCTCAATCCCCCTAAGGTCATGAATGGTCCAACGAATTGCCTCCTTATGATCCTTTAGGACCTTAATCAATTTAATCTCTTGCTCCTTTGTCAATTTAGCACTAATAATCATAGGGAGCATATTCTGCGGTCCTAAAAATTGATATTTTAAATTCTCAGGAAATGGTTTCAATTCAAGCTGGGGTGGGGTAATGATTGATGGTAGGGTAGATGCTGAAGATTCAACAAGAGGAAGAGGTTTTGAGTGAACAAAATTAGTAACCTCTTCCGAAGATGTCAGGTCAGAGGGTTGCAGGTCAAATTCATCAACCAAAGAGGAACTTTCAATTGAAGAAACTGTCAAACAAGTTTCAATATTAACATTATCCTCATCAAGTTCCTCAATAAATCCACAATCCTCAAATTTGTTTATCGCCTTAAAAATATCCAATTTCATTCTTTGGTCCCCAAAGGTGATTTCCATGCTACCGCTTTCACAATTAATGTTGGCCTTTGTGGTAGCCAGGAACGGACGCCCCAGAATGATGGGCGTGTTCCTCAGATTATCTGGTACATCCATGTCAAGGACAAGGAAATCTATAGGAAAATAGAAATCCCTGACCTTAACTATAACATCTTCAATAACGCCTCGCGGGTTTGTGATCGAACGGTCCGCTAACTGTAGCGTTATTGAAGTTGGCCGAAGTTCACCTAACCCAAACTTCTCATAAAGAGAAGTTGGAATTATGTTGATGGATGCACCGAGATCCAAAAGTGCTCTATCAAATGTGTAATCTCCGATAACAGAGGAAATCAAAGGAGCACTAGGATCTCTCTTTTTCTGAGGGAGGTAGTGTAGGATAACAGAGCTAGCCTGCTCGGAGAGACCACCTTCCTCGGAACAGATTCTCTCGACTTACGCTTTTGTGTACATAATTCCTTTAAAAATTTTGTGTAAGCCGGTATGTGCTTGATAGCATCAAGGAGTGGAATATTGATCTCAACATTCTTAAATAAATTCAGAAGCTCCTCATTGCTATCAACAGACTTCTTCTTCTTTGTTTTGGCTGAGGCTTCAGGAAAAGGAACATGAGTCAGATCTTTGGAATCAGGTTTTTGAGCCTTGATTTCTCCTCTAGAATTCTCCTCTCTCTCCTCAGATTCTTTAGGATTCAAAAGATCAGAATAGTGTGGTTGTGGATCCTGAGTCTTCTTACCACTCCTCAATGTGACAGAATTTGCAAAAGCGTAAGAATTTGGGTCTTGGGGAGGGTTAGGAAAGATTGGAGGGGCTTGATTGACCATGAATTGTTGATTAGCAGAAGAAGAAGATGAGGAAACCTGCTCAACCACCTGAGCATGTGTGTGCGGGTCCCTCTGATTTCCGTACCCTTGGGCTTGAGTACCCAAATTTATAATGTTTCGCGGGTTGGGTACTGGTTGGGATGGTAGAGATCCGGGTTGACGAGAGTTAGCAATGAGCTCGGATTGCAAGTTGTCCAGCGAGTTTTTCATTTGCTACATAAGCTGGAGCATAGATCCTTGCATCTCTACCATTTGACAATTCAAATCAGCCTGCCCTGCGGGTTGACGGGCATTCCAAGCTGGCTGATTGACCTGATTCGGAGGCAGTACATACTTAACCCTGACCCATTGGACGTTGCGGAGCATAGTTGCTGGGTCGGAATTGGGTCTGTTGCCCCGGATTTTTCCAAGAGAAGTTAGGGTGGTTTCTCCAACCTGGATTATAGGCATTCGAGTAGGGGTTGGATCTAACATTCTCTTGTACAGCACAGACATCCTCATAGGGTGAGGATGGAGAGAATGAAAGGGAAGGATCAGAAAAACTGGGATAAAAGGCCCTAGTTGGGATCCCATGGGGTTCTGAGAAATGCTGACTCATAGATTGAGTCGCATCGAGTTGATTCACGAACTCCCGTCCAGAAGGAGCTCGTGAGGAATGGAATCCTGAATTTTGGGATTGAGTGGATTGAGAGTTGTTCATAGAATTGCCAGCCATCCATTCTTCCATTCTTTTAGCAACCAAGTCCATCTTATCAAGTTTATTACAAATCAATTCCATATCAAATGAATGAGAGTCATGGACTTCATTGACATTTGATCTGGGTTGCTGGGATCGGTTAAAAGTATCCATGGAGGCATGATTAATTGAATTCTCACTCATTTCCTCAAATAAATCATGTGTACTATCTGCATCTTTATTAAGGAAATTGCCTCCGCAAGAAGCATCCACATGGTTTCTGAGTTGCTCATTCAACCCATGATAGAAGATCTGCACGAGTTGCCATTTCGGCACCTCGTGGTGTGGACACCTCCGCAATAAGTCCTGGAATAGCTCCCAGGCCACATGAAACTTCTCCCCCGGCCGCTGGGTAAAGGTAGTGATTGCCCGTCTCAAAAAATTGGTACGACCGACTGGGAAGAATTTCTTCAGAAAGGCCGATTTCAACTCATTCCAAGTTGTAATTGGTCTTCCTATTGTCCTATACCAATGCGCGGCTTTATCCCTAAGAGAGTGGGGGAAGAGCCTCATGATCATTTGCTCCTCGTTAACGTTTCGAGCCTTGGTGGTCTGGACCAAAGTGGTCAAATCTTCCAAGTGCTGAAACGGATCTTCGGAGCCAAGCCCATGATAATGTTTAATCAGGCTTAACACCTGGGGCTTGATTTCTACGTCACCGGCTGGAATCTGGACACCGGGACGTTCCCCGTAATTCGAAGGATCATAAAAATCCTTCAAGGGCTGAGCGCCTGCATTCTCTGGAACCATTCCTGCATTCTCTGCATTTGTTCCAGCTGCCTTCAAAATTCTTCCTGTGGATTTTCAAGCAGAGGAGGCTGTTGTTCGGCCATGAGATCAAATTGACCAAAATCTAACTTGCGTCTCCTAGAATGTTCTAACAGTCCTTCCAATCGGGGATTCAATGACCGACTTCCTAGGATAAACTAGGAGAAGGTCGGAAGGACTGGGGATAGGGACCCTGCAGCACAACAAAATAAGGCTGTCCTTAAGTGGGGTAGCCTAAGGATCTACTGACTCCCAAAACCAGCCTTAAGACTGTAAGTGATTTACTCTACTTGCATCTGTTTAATCCAACCAGTTAGAAGGAGGGACTGGGGAGAAGGTTCTTCCTTTGGCTTTCGCCTCCGGTTCCTAGTGTACCCCCCAGCCGTGATCGTTTGACTCTGCTCCCCTAGCTAGACATCAGATTAATCAGTACAAGTAGGTTAATCAAAAATAATCTCAGACTAGGCCCTGAAGAGTGAGTCAAACCTTAAGGCCAACGTCTACTCAATTTTATTAAGGCCTGGGATTGTGGTGCTTATGGAATGTGATGGGCCCTTACAATGGGTTGTGCCCTTAATGATTGATTGAGATTTGTGTAAGTGTGTGCACAACCAGGGTTTTCAAGCAAGATTATTGATAATGTGTGAATTTTAGTGTTCAAATCTTGCTTAAGTAGCTTTTAGGGTTTTAAATTAGGTGAATTGCAATCAAGTTTCTAGGCAAACCAAGTTGTAAAACATGGGTGAAGATTGTTTTCCTTTAAAATCAGAAAGAAAGTGGAGTGCCTGGAATATACCTAGATTGAAAACCCTAAGGAGGAGCTACTTGATGAGTTGGTTTTAAAATAAAGTGGTGCGGCCCAAACAACTCAAACAACTGGCCACAAATGCACCACTAAGTTTGGCACTCAAAGATGATTAACCTAGAATGATTTCTACTCTGTTATGTGTTGCTTTGTGTGTACCGGTTCCACAGATCAGAACCCGGTTGAGTAGAAAACAAATCAAGTTGATCAAGTGCCTTGAATGTGGGTGTGTGTTGTGTTTGTTGAAAATTACCCCACAAGATTATCTTTTTGTTATTTTTTTTTTTTATGGATGAGGGTGGAATGAATGTGAGTGAAAATCCAAACAACCAAACTATTCCTAGGATTTATGCAAACACCTAGGTTAATTGGGATTTGGATTTAATGTGGCGAATGAAATCTATGGAGGGGGAAAGAATGGGGAAGCACTTACAGTTGTCTTCAACTGCACTTTACTCCAGTCTACCGCTTGTTGATTCCTTGATGGAGGTCTCTGCAAAACAATAGACACAAGAGAAAGCTAGTTAGAAAACAAATAAAGTGCAAGAAATGCAAAAAAAAAAAGATTGAAAATCATTGCCTCCCTGGCAACAACGCCAAAATGTTGAACGTGTTTTGCGAATCGCTACGCTTACGAGATTGGTTTTGGAAAACCTGTCGTTGTAGTTCAAAAAGCGAAGAATTCGTGTTCAACAAATAAAAATTTATACCGAAAAGAATTCCGGGTCGAACATAGGGAGGCTACGTTGATCTATATTCGCAATTATATTTTTTTTAGGATTTTTTTTGTTAAGCAAGGCGATATAATTACAATGGAGCTATCAAACTAAGAGAGAGAGAGAGAACATGCATTCAATATTTCAATTGTTTATAAAAGTTACACTAGAATGCGGAAAATCAATTACCCTATAAAGCAGGAAAATTCTACACTAGAAAAGTTGTAAATAAGAATAGGAGAGAGAAGTTATCCTCCTCGATGATTGCTTGGAGGACGAGCCAGACGTTACGACGCCTAGATGAAGGAGAACGAAGAAGGACGAAGGAGGACGAAGCAGAAGAACGGGAACGGAGCAGCACGCCGTCGTCGTTGCGGGATCCACTTCCGAAGGGGAATGAAAATTGGACTTTATCTCGCAAGAAGCATCCCGGGTGTGGGACAAGCTTCTTTTGAGCTTTGGAGGGGTAGAGAGGAGAAAGAAGGGATGAGAATTTCGTATGGAGGGGGTCTCCTTTTATAGTTGCAAGGAGTGGGGGAAAAATGGACATTACAACTTCAAAATAATAAAAGAGGGGTCTTTAGTGACGGATAAATCCGTCACTAAAGCCCCGACATGGGCGTCGCCTCCGTGCCCACGCGCGCCTCCTCGGCTGCCCGCTCCTCAACGTCCACGCACGTCCAGCACTTTTCAGCCTCCGATCGCGAGATCGGACGGCTTAAGATGCGTCCACGCCCACGTGCTGCGCGCCCCCCGCGCGTCTGATTGCGCGTCTGATTGCACGTCCAATCGCGCGTCGACGCTATCGGGCACGCGCGGCCGTCCGATCTTCATCTAACGCTCCACGCGCCTCAATTGATCACGCCCTCCAGCGCCTCGCCGCGGATTGAACCCGCTCCCCGCGCTCGCGATAGTGCGCTCGACCACTACGCTATGGGGCGCGGATGGTCGAGCGGGCGCTTTTAAATGCGAGCACCCACAGCTGTTGGATTAAGATCCAATGGTGGAGAGTGAGTGGGCGCGGAGCCTTCACAAGATGAAGCGGCCGTTTGGGCGGCTGAGATGGCGCCACGTGGTGCTATCTTGGCCGTCCATCTTCTGGAAGTTGTAGATGGTGCCACGAATGTCGGATTGACTCGATTTTTGTGTCTTTGGGCTGCGATTGTCGATCCGAATTCATCCGTGCGGTTGGATTTATCATCTAAGGTGCAGATTTACACCATCCTGGCCTTTGATCTTCTAGGGTTCCCAGGTCACTATCTGATGCTACGGATGCCTGATTAGGGCGATCTTGGAGTCGTTGAACTCCAATCGTCACCCTGATCATTGGATCTTTGATCCGAGCCCCTGGTAAAATATTTGCCCTGTCCAAGCACATGAAAGGAGGCAATTAACCTCCATTTTATTCAAACTATTCTAAATGCAAGATGATGCATGTAATGCAATATTTATATCATGAAATGCAATCCTTTGCTTAAGAACATGCATAAATGGACATCTTAAGTAGTGAAAATGTGTTTACATCACCCCTCCTTTATAGCTTTAAAAGCAAGCTCCTTCTTGCTTATGGATTTTTCTTTAATCCTCATATTTTCCAATAGGACTTTATATGCCATGAGGCTTCCAATCAAGTCATCCAAGGAGAGAGAGTAGAAAGGTCTTTCGCCTATTGGATGGCTATTGTTGACGAAGGCGAGATCGTGATTTTAAAAGATGTACATTGTAGTATAGATGAAATCGCCTCGAAAACAAATAAGAATTTATTACTCGAAAACCTAAGTATCTGAGGTCGAACATAGGGAGCAAATGGAATTTATTCACTAATGTCAATCAATGTAATTAAACACTTAAAGTTACTAAAAATCTAATTTAGAATATCATGCATGAGTCTATGAATTGAAATGTAGCAAAAAAATAGAATTGGACGTCTTAGAAAGATATGTTGCTTTTAGCTCTTATTTCCTTCTCCTTTCTGCTTTCTCTTCTTTGTTCTTCTCTCTTTCTTTCTCTGACTTTCCTCTTTCCTTAGCTCTTTTTCTTCTATTCTTCTTTGACTTTGGTTGTCTGCTTCTTCTTCCATGTCTCTTCTTTGCAGCTCCTTTCTTTGCTCTAGCCTTGCCTTTCTTTTTTCTCTTTCTTCTCTTGCGCAGTGCCTTTCTCCTTCTTCTTCCTCTATGGTCTTCTTCTTATACCTTGTCTTTCCTTCTTCTCTTCTGACTTCTCTTATTTGCGGCACCCTCTTTGCTTTCTCTTTCTTTTGCTTCTTTCCTTTCTTCCTTTCTTCTTCTTCCTTTCTGCGGCTAAGTCCTTCCTTCCCTGCTTAGCTTCACCTTGCCTTAGCTTCCGCTGCACCTTCCTCTACCTTCTTCTTCCTTGCACACATTGAAGAGCAAAACCTATCCCCTACCCTCCCCCGTGTTTCTCTCTCTATTTCTCTCTTAGGTATGCTCTCCTAGAGCCAAGTAATCGGGTCGGGTTTCGCGCTCCCTGGTCCAGGCACACTAGAGTGGTGTAGTGCATGAGGAGTGCGAGGGGAAATCGGGTCAGTCAGCCAAATATGCAAGGTAGAGGTCACGGACAAGGCATGCGTACGTGGGCGAGGGACCTCACCTCGTGTACTGGAGGCGAAGAGATAAAAACAGAAAATCAATTTAAGTGATGCATCGCCCTCATGAGGTTACGAGGTGGGACTAAAGTCCCACCCGCTTCTACTCGCACGCCCGCAGGAAGTTCTCGCCTAATTGGGGCAGCAAGACTCCTTACAGAGCCACTCACTTGGCTGGAGACGTGCACACACTCATCGCACATCACCTGGGCTTGTTTACCTGGAGTGTAGCAACTTGGGGCAACCTTAGAAGCAAGCTTACTTCAGCGTCAATGGCGGAAGGGGCTCAGATCTGAAATGCACTTAACATGGCCTTGCAGCCTCATTAGAGCACATGAAAGGATTTGCAATGTCAAGGCGAAGGTGAGATGGTGGGTGGCTAGCCGTGGGGTGGCCTAGGCATGCACTATGGCTGTGAATGTGGGTTAGATCGAGGGGCATTTAGGGAGGTGTTGGTGGTCAGTGGATGGGCGGAAGGTGATCGGTGGGTGATGGTGGAGGTGATGAGGTATCTGGCGAGGCATGTGGAGGTACGGAGTGGTGGAAGCGCCTCGCTGGTGGGCAGCCAGAGATGGAGAAGATGGAGGTGGTCTATGGTGTCGAGGGGTCGAAAGTGGAAAAAAAAAGAGGGGAAATGAAGAGGGGAGAGAGAGGAGTAGTTCTGACCTAGCTAAGTGGATGAAGGGAGAGAGGAGGTGGCTGGCCCTGTTGCCAGAGAAGATGTCCAGTGGTGGGAGAGTGGCGATGACGACAGGGCTGGAGGTGCGTGTGCGGGTGCTGCACGATGCGGAGGAAGGTGGTGAAGGTGACTCTACCACTGGTATTATGGCAGAGTGACAAGAAAGAGGAGGGCTCGTCGGAGCTCGCTGGACCCTTGGCCGGAGGAGAGGAGACGAAATTGAGGGTATTTCTCCGGCCAAGTTAATCTAAATAGGTGCGGCCGGAGATGGTGGAGCTTTTATAGGCTCTGGTAGGGGCTCTTATGCTTGGAAGACAAGCTTCCAAGAACAAGTGACCTCGCTGGAGATGGAAACCATTGGAGACCCAAAGCTCTCATGCGTTCGCACGAGAGATTGGGTGTGAATTAGAGATTGGGACCACGCTCAAATGGAAGGGAATTCCTTAGAGAATCTCCCTTCCAAATCTTGGAGGAGATCTTTGAGGAATCGGGGAGTAATCCCCCTCCATTCCTCATCGGAGTAGGATTCCTCCGCTTTAATGGTGGAGGGACCTGATTGTAAGAGTGGAGATGAAGTTAGGGGGGTCTGTGCAATGGTCTTCAAAAGATAGGTGCCAGAATGTAATTGGGTGGACTATTTTGCAAAGTAGGTCAAGATGACATCTCCTTAAATCCAAATTTTGTTACAAACCTAATTTAGACCTAAGAAATCCAATGGTGAAGTTGGATTTTAGGTTTGACAACTTTTGATTGGACATTTTACTCAAAAACCCAAATTAGGTCAAATAATGAGCTAGGACCCCAATCTAGGTCAAAATAGGTTCTAAAGGCCAAATTGAAGGTTCTAAGCCCTAGGGGATATTTTTCCATGAATTTTAGAGGGTTTATTTTATTTTTATCCTGACAAAAACCTTGTTGAATTAAGCAGGTCTGTTTTAGGGTTACAGAATGTCATTTAATTCTTGGATTACACAATAACCCATTTCTGACTGAACCAAAACACTTTTTATCTTATTCAGACCATTTGATTTATGTTTTGCCTTTGAGAAATCCTGTTTATGCACTGCAATGGTAAAATTATAGTGTTAACCTTTATTTCATGTTTTCTTCTCAAAACATTAATTCTTTTGATTAGGTCCTTCTCCAGGTTATGTAGGAGATCTTATTCTCTTTCTTAGGTCAAAATAAGCTAGTTAGGGCTCATGATGAGGCTCTTATCATAACCCCATGCCTAGCTTCTGCTAGTCTCTTAGCAAAATTTGAAGGTTTTAACTTCTGTTCTCGACCCTGATTTTCTTTTATCAGTTATGATAAGTGCTTTTCTTTTTCTATTGATTAGATTAGAATGCTGACCATAGGCCTAGAGGTACTCAAGTACCAACCAAGATCCGGACTTGACCATCTTTAGCCTTGGTCCTCCATGAAGGTTTTTAAGGCTCGCAAAAACTATCCTAAGGTTTGTTGGATTCCGCGGTTAAAGCACCCGTGCTTGAGACTTTTTTAGCCTTGGTTCAGTTTGCAGTGTGTTTTTGTAAGAGAGAGACAGAGGATTTATTTGTTTGGAGAGTTTTCTCCCTCTTTTCTTTTTATTTCTAGCTTTGGATTGACTTCTCAACATGGTCTGTATCAGATTCCTCATCCCCATCATCAATCCTCAAAGGTCCCTGGCAATCGATGCTTTGTGATAGCACCGCCCATGGCAACCCCAGAACCCTGTCTTTCGAGATTTTGAGATAATCCCGCCCATGGTGTTCCGTGGTTGAATCCAGACCCTGGCAATCGACATTTCGTGATAATGCCATCCATGGTATCTAAACCAGCAAAGTGTTGGACCCTAGTTCTATCTCTCTTTTGTGTTTTGATGTTAACAAAACTATTTAAAATTCTAATATGTTTATGAAGTAATTGTTGGTGCTAGAGCACCACGATCATTTATTTTGATGATAACAAAACACGTGTTATTTAACATTTGCAATTTGAGTCCTAGATTTCAGGTCAATTGCAAATGTAGACGTGCTTAAACAGAGTTCAAGCTCGCATCCAGGACGGATTGGAGGAGCTTGACGAAAAACAGAGGAGGTTCGCGTGGAGCGACCGATTGAAGATAGAAGACAAGAAGAATAGGATAGATTCTTTTTAATCCTTTCTTGTATCTCTTGTCTTTATTTTCTTGCTCTTTTTATTTTCCTTAGAATATTATGTTAAAGAGCCTCAAAGTACCCTAACAGTAGTCCTAGGAACACCAGCACAACCCTAGGATACTTAGGTTTTCTGTAGAATACTTAGAAAACCAATATAGGGCTCAAACAACATTTCCAGACGTCTGATAAAGTATTTTAAGACGTCTGACTGTTGTTTCAGACGTCTGATAACTATTAAGCTGGAGTTAGTATTCTGTCTGATGAAATCAGATGTCCAGACCTTAGTCTAGACGTCTTAGAAGACGTCTGATGGACTTGCCAGATGTCCAGATAGTGGACCATTGGCTAGCTTAGCAGGCACTCAAGATTATGACCGTTAGAGCCTTATCAGACGTCCTTAGGCCTTTCCAGACGTCTGATAAATGACCGTTTTGCCTCGGCTGACCCAAAATCTCTTCTCAGAGATTTTCTAGCCGTTGCAACGTTTGGAAAATCAATTCCCACAATAAAAGTAGGTTTCCAGACGTCCGGGAATAGTGCCAGATGTCCTGTATGTCGTCTGATCAACTTGAACAAAAACCCTATTTAGATCTGATTCAAGTCAGGAGGAAACCTGCATAGAATCAGACGTCTGACCTTGAAATCAGACGTCTTAAAGTGGCCTTCCAGATGTCTGATGCCAGAGTTAGACGTCTGATTACCCTGTCAAGCGCAATCATTATCCTGATTTTGGCCTGATTCTCTTGGGCTTTGCACCCAACGGCTATAGAACCTTTCCTAAGCCTTCCAAAGCCTTCCTAAGGCCTCTATAAATAGAGGGGAGCCTTTGACACACCAATACACACTTGGATACACCTAAGCAACATACTTTCTACCCTTTGATGTCCAAGAAAAGATCTTGCTCTCCAAGCTTAAGTTCCATCACCTAGAGAGCTAAATTACCTTTGCGCACTCGCTCTCCTGCCGTTGTTCACGAGAGTGACATTGTGCCGTCGCGTGGCACACGCACCGCGTCATCAACTCGACGCACTCCTTGCAAAGGGGAGTTTCCTATTTCCTATAGAAGCTAGGTTTAAATTCCTTTGTTGGCTCTATAGGATTACTTGTTTTATTTTATCTTTGTCTTTTGGTTGGGTATTCGCTTTGCGAATTCCCGTCTCCTTCGTGGGACAAAATCCTTCTCGTGGAGAGAAGGGGTTGAGGAACGCTACCCTCGTACTTGTAGCGTGGTTGTACTGAGGTTGAATCACCCTCGTTTTAAAGTGATTCGGTTAGTGGATTTGATCAACTAGGTTGATCGGAAAATCCTAACTCGAGAGGGTTAGGTGGTGGTTTTCACCCGGTTTGGGTTTCCACCTAAAAATTCTTGTGTACTTGTGTGATTGTATATTTGGTGAGATTGCTTTATATTTTATTTTCGCATTTATTTCGTCACCCCTCTTCGAAGGGAAAAACTACAATTGGTATCAGAGCAGGTTCTTGCGAGTTCGGAGTAACACCCGGCAAGAAGATCATGGAGGGAAGCTGTTCCACAAGCAGGATTTCCGAGGGGCAGTCCACAACCCGTCCGCCGTTCTTTGACGGGAGCAACTACCCCTACTGGAAGTTGCGGATGATGACCTGGCTTCAAGCCACCAACTTCACGATCTGGGCCAGATGCGAGACGCCATTTGAGATCCCAAAAAAACCCGCGGGAGGCTACTCGCAGCAACAAATCCGTGAGCTCTCTTTAAACGCAAAGACCATGAACGCCCTTTACTACGCGTTCAGCTCGGAAGAGTTCAACAGAATCTCGTAATGCGCCACCGCATACGAGATCTGGCACACACTTGAGGTAACTCACGAAGGTACCTCTAAGGTAAAAACTTCTAAACTCAATTTACTTTCACAAGAATTTGAGGCTTTTTCTATGAAATCTAACGAAACTTTAAGTGAGATGAACACTAGGTTCACTCTCATAGTAAACAATTTAAAAGCTTTAGGGAAGACCTTCATCAAGGGGGAGCTTCAAGGGAAGCTTCTTCGTTCCCTTGGACCGGAGTGGGAACAGAAAGTCACCGCCATCGAGGAGGCGAACGAAGTAGAGGAGCTCAACATGGAAGATCTCCTAGGCAATCTAATGGCCTACGAGACAAAGTTGAAGCAGAAGAAGAAGGATACACCGGAGCCCAAACTGAAGAAGACTCTTGCCTTCAGAGCCGCGTCGGATAGCAAGGTAAGTTCCGACGACGAAGACTTTAGAATTTTACTTAAAATTTTTTCCAAGTTTTGTAGGGAATTAAAGAAAGAGAAAAAGGAAAGCTTGAGACGTTGCTACCACTGCAACGAGAAAGGGCACCTACGACCAGAGTGCCCTCTTCTCAAAAAGGAGAAGAAAAAGGAAAAGAAATCTAAGAAGAAGGTGTTCCAAGCCACTTGGGACGATTCCAGCTCGGAGGAAGAAGAAGAAAAGGAAGAAACCGCTTGCTTTGGTTTCATGGCCAGAGGAAGCAACAGCGACAGCGAAAGCGGAAGCGACGACAGCGACAACGGGGTAAATTTTGATTTACAAGAAGTTTTTAATGAACTATTTGAGATTAGTAAATCACTTAAAATAGAAAACAAAAGTATTAAAAAGAACCTTAGTTTTCTTAAAAATGAAAATGATAGGTTAGAAAAATAACTTAAGGACATAGAAGCTAGTCCTAGAATTGATAACCTATTATTAGAAAATTAAGACCTCATCAATGAAAATAATAAATTGATTGAGGAAAATGATAGTCTAAAGTTAGAAATCTCTAATTTAAGGACTAAGATGAGTATTATAGAAAAAGAAATTGCATGTCTTAGGGAAAACTCCAACAAATTAATCAATAAAGTAGATAATTTTTATAGCCCTAAGGTTGAGAAAGGATCTCCATCAAGGAGACCTGCTAACAGATCCGGATCCAAGCCCACTTGGATACCGAAGAAAGAATTAAAATCTTGTTTTGTAGGATTCAGGGATAATTACAACACAAAGGACTGGACCTACAAACTCAAGGCTGGTCAACTCAAGTTGGGAGAACCAAGGAGTAGACCAAGGAGGAGAATAAGAAGACCGACGAGACGGCGAACAAGCAACGGACCCGCCGCACGTCGACCACCAGATTGGAGACCGGCGCCAATGCCCGGGCCTCCAAGCTATGGATGGGAGCCCCATCCGATGTGGCATCCACCACCACCATTCGGGCCATTTTATTGGCCATGGTAGGTGAGGTAACATTCTTAACCCTATCTTTTTATAAGCATTTAGATAGGGGGAGTTAAAAAATGATGAGCTAATTGTCAATTTTTAAGGGGGAGATATAAGGTAGCTAAATTTCCTTTAGAAAGGGGGAGAAAAATAATAGCTATCTTGTTGTTATAAAAAAAAAAGGGGAGGACATTACCTTTGTCAAAAGAAACTCATAGAAGAGCATGTTTTAAGGGGGAGTTATAGGAAATGTAAAACCAATTAAACCTTTTTGATAATGTCAAAAAGGGGGAGGTTTTTTCTGCATTATTATTTATGATTTTGTCATCATCAAAAAGGGGGAGATTGTTGGTGCTAGAGCACCACGATCATTTATTTTGATGATAACAAAACACGTGTTATTTAACATTTGCAATTTGAGTCCTAGATTTCAGCTCAATTGCAAATGTAGACGTGCTTAAATGGAGTTCGAGCTCGCATCCAGGACGGATTGGAGGAGCTTGACGGAAAACAGAGGAGGTTCACGTGGAGCGACAGATTGAAGATAGAAGACAAGAAGAATAGGATAGATTCTTTTTAATCCTTTCTTGTATCTCTTGTCTTTATTTTCTTGTTCTTTTTATTTTCCTTAGAATATTATGTTAAAGTGCCTCAAAGTACCCTAACAGTAGTCCTAGGAACACCAGCACAACCCTAGGATACTTAGGTTTTCTGTAGAATACTTAGAAAACCAATATAGGGCTCAAACAACATTTCCAGACGTCTGATAAAGTATTTTAAGACGTCTGACTGTTGTTTCAGACGTCTGATAACTAATAAGCTGGAGTTAGTATTCTGTCTGATGAAATCAGATGTCCAGACCTTAGTCTAGACGTCTTAGAAGACGTCTGATGGACTTGCCAGATGTCCAGATAGTGGACCATTGGCTAGCTTAGCAGGCACTCAAGATTATGACCGTTAGAGCCTTATCAGACGTCCTTAGGCCTTTCCAGATGTCTGATAAATGACCGTTTTGCCTCGGCTGACCCAAAATCTCTTCTCAGAGATTTTCTAGCCGTTGCAACGTTTGGAAAATCAATTCCCACAATAAAAGTAGGTTTCCAGACGTCCAGGAATAGTGCCAGATGTCCTGTATGTCGTCTGATCAACTTGAACAAAAACCCTATTTAGATCTGATTCAAGTCAGGAGGAAACCTGCATAGAATCAGACGTCTGACCTTGAAATCAGACGTCTTAAAGTGGCCTTCCAGATGTCTGATGCCAGAGTTAGACGTCTGATTACCCTGTCAAGCGCAATCATTATCCTGATTTTGGCCTGATTCTCTTGGGCTTTGCACCCAACGGCTATAGAACCTTTCCTAAGCCTTCCAAAGCCTTCCTAAGGCCTCTATAAATAGAGGGGAGCCTTTGACACACCAATACACACTTGGATACACCTAAGCAACATACTTTCTACCCTTTGATGTCCAAGAAAAGATCTTGCTCTCCAAGCTTAAGTTCCATCACCTAGAGAGCTAAATTACCTTTGCGCACTCGCTCTCCCGCCGTTGTTCACGAGAGCGACATTGTGCCGTCGCGTGGCACACGCACCGCGTCATCAACTCGACGCACTCCTTGCAAAGGGGAGTTTCCTATTTCCTATAGAAGCTAGGTTTAAATTCCTTTGTTGGCTCTATAGGATTACTTGTTTTATTTTATCTTTGTCTTTTGGTTGGGTATTCGCTTTGCGAATTCCCGTCTCCTTCGTGGGACAAAATCCTTCTCGTGGAGAGAAGGGGTTGAGGAACGCTACCCTCGTACTTGTAGCGTGGTTGTACTGATGTTGAATCACCCTCGTTTTAAAGTGATTCGGTTAGTGGATTTGATCAACTAGGTTGATCGGAAAATCCTAACTCGAGAGGGTTAGGTGGTGGTTTTCACCCGGTTTGGGTTTCCACCTAAAAATTCTTGTGTACTTGTGTGATTGTATATTTGGTGAGATTGCTTTATATTTTATTTTCGCATTTATTTCGTCACCCCTCTTCGAAGGGAAAAACTACAATTGGTATCAGAGCAGGTTCTTGCGAGTTCGGAGTAACACCCGGCAAGAAGATCATGGAGGGAAGCTGTTCCACAAGCAGGATTTCCGAGGGGCAGTCCACAACCCGTCCGCCGTTCTTTGACGGGAGCAACTACCCCTACTGGAAGTTGCGGATGATGACCTGGCTTCAAGCCACCAACTTCACGATCTGGGCCAGATGCGAGACGCCATTTGAGATCCCAAAAAAACCCGCGGGAGGCTACTCGCAGCAACAAATCCGTGAGCTCTCTTTAAACGCAAAGACCATGAACGCCCTTTACTACGCGTTCAGCTTGGAAGAGTTCAACAGAATCTCGTAATGCGCCACCGCATACGAGATCTGGCACACACTTGAGGTAACTCACGAAGGTACCTCTAAGGTAAAAACTTCTAAACTCAATTTACTTTCACAAGAATTTGAGGCTTTTTCTATGAAATCTAACGAAACTTTAAGTGAGATGAACACTAGGTTCACTCTCATAGTAAACAATTTAAAAGCTTTAGGGAAGACCTTCATCAAGGGGGAGCTTCAAGGGAAGCTTCTTCGTTCCCTTGGACCGGAGTGGGAACAGAAAGTCACCGCCATCGAGGAGGCGAACGAAGTAGAGGAGCTCAACATGGAAGATCTCCTAGGCAATCTAATGGCCTACGAGACAAAGTTGAAGCAGAAGAAGAAGGATACACCGGAGCCCAAACTGAAGAAGACTCTTGCCTTCAGAGCCGCGTCGGATAGCAAGGTAAGTTCCGACGACGAAGACTTTAGAATTTTACTTAAAATTTTTTCCAAGTTTTGTAGGGAATTAAAGAAAGAGAAAAAGGAAAGCTTGAGACGTTGCTACCACTGCAACGAGAAAGGGCACCTACGACCAGAGTGCCCTCTTCTCAAAAAGGAGAAGAAAAAGGAAAAGAAATCTAAGAAGAAGGTGTTCCAAGCCACTTGGGACGATTCCAGCTCGGAGGAAGAAGAAGAAAAGGAAGAAACCGCTTGCTTTGGTTTCATGGCCAGAGGAAGCAACAGCGACAGCGAAAGCGGAAGCGACGACAGCGACAACGGGGTAAATTTTGATTTACAAGAAGTTTTTAATGAACTATTTGAGATTAGTAAATCACTTAAAATAGAAAACAAAAGTATTAAAAAGAACCTTAGTTTTCTTAAAAATGAAAATGATAGGTTAGAAAAATAACTTAAGGACATAGAAGCTAGTCCTAGAATTGATAACCTATTATTAGAAAATTAAGACCTCATCAATGAAAATAATAAATTGATTGAGGAAAATGATAGTCTAAAGTTAGAAATCTCTAATTTAAGGACTAAGATGAGTATTATAGAAAAAGAAATTGCATGTCTTAGGGAAAACTCCAACAAATTAATCAATAAAGTAGATAATTTTTATAGCCCTAAGGTTGAGAAAGGATCTCCATCAAGGAGACCTGCTAACAGATCCGGATCCAAGCCCACTTGGATACCGAAGAAAGAATTAAAATCTTGTTTTGTAGGATTCAGGGATAATTACAACACAAAGGACTGGACCTACAAACTCAAGGCTGGTCAACTCAAGTTGGGAGAACCAAGGAGTAGACCAAGGAGGAGAATAAGAAGACCGACGAGACGGCGAACAAGCAACGGACCCGCCGCACGTCGACCACCAGATTGGAGACCGGCGCCAATGCCCGGGCCTCCAAGCTATGGATGGGAGCCCCATCCGATGTGGCATCCACCACCACCATTCGGGCCATTTTATTGGCCATGGTAGGTGAGGTAACATTCTTAACCCTATCTTTTTATAAGCATTTAGATAGGGGGAGTTAAAAAATGATGAGCTAATTGTCAATTTTTAAGGGGGAGATATAAGGTAGCTAAATTTCCTTTAGAAAGGGGGAGAAAAATAATAGCTATCTTGTTGTTATAAAAAAAAAAGGGGAGGACATTACCTTTGTCAAAAGAAACTCATAGAAGAGCATGTTTTAAGGGGGAGTTATAGGAAATGTAAAACCAATTAAACCTTTTTGATAATGTCAAAAAGGGGGAGGTTTTTTCTGCATTATTATTTATGATTTTGTCATCATCAAAAAGGGGGAGATTGTTGGTGCTAGAGCACCACGATCATTTATTTTGATGATAACAAAACACGTGTTATTTAACATTTGCAATTTGAGTCCTAGATTTCAGCTCAATTGCAAATGTAGACGTGCTTAAACGGAGTTCGAGCTCGCATCCAGGACGGATTGGAGGAGCTTGACGGAAAACAGAGGAGGTTCACGTGGAGCGACAGATTGAAGATAGAAGACAAGAAGAATAGGATAGATTCTTTTTAATCCTTTCTTGTATCTCTTGTCTTTATTTTCTTGTTCTTTTTATTTTCCTTAGAATATTATGTTAAAGTGCCTCAAAGTACCCTAACAGTAGTCCTAGGAACACCAGCACAACCCTAGGATACTTAGGTTTTCTGTAGAATACTTAGAAAACCAATATAGGGCTCAAACAACATTTCCAGACGTCTGATAAAGTATTTTAAGACGTCTGACTGTTGTTTCAGACGTCTGATAACTAATAAGCTGGAGTTAGTATTCTGTCTGATGAAATCAGATGTCCAGACCTTAGTCTAGACGTCTTAGAAGACGTCTGATGGACTTGCCAGATGTCCAGATAGTGGACCATTGGCTAGCTTAGCAGGCACTCAAGATTATGACCGTTAGAGCCTTATCAGACGTCCTTAGGCCTTTCCAGATGTCTGATAAATGACCGTTTTGCCTCGGCTGACCCAAAATCTCTTCTCAGAGATTTTCTAGCCGTTGCAACGTTTGGAAAATCAATTCCCACAATAAAAGTAGGTTTCCAGACGTCCAGGAATAGTGCCAGATGTCCTGTATGTCGTCAGATCAACTTGAACAAAAACCCTATTTAGATCTGATTCAAGTCAGGAGGAAACCTGCATAGAATCAGACGTCTGACCTTGAAATCAGACGTCTTAAAGTGGCCTTCCAGATGTCTGATGCCAGAGTTAGACGTCTGATTACCCTGTCAAGCACAATCATTATCCTGATTTTGGCCTGATTCTCTTGGGCTTTGCACCCAACGGCTATAGAACCTTTCCTAAGCCTTCCAAAGCCTTCCTAAGGCCTCTATAAATAGAGGGGAGCCTTTGACACACCAATACACACTTGGATACACCTAAGCAACATACTTTCTACCCTTTGATGTCCAAGAAAAGATCTTGCTCTCCAAGCTTAAGTTCCATCACCTAGAGAGCTAAATTACCTTTGCGCACTCGCTCTCCCGCCGTTGTTCACGAGAGCGACATTGTGCCGTCGCGTGGCACACGCACCGCGTCATCAACTCGACGCACTCCTTGCAAAGGGGAGTTTCCTATTTCCTATAGAAGCTAGGTTTAAATTCCTTTGTTGGCTCTATAGGATTACTTGTTTTATTTTATCTTTGTCTTTTGGTTGGGTATTCGCTTTGCGAATTCCCGTCTCCTTCGTGGGACAAAATCCTTCTCGTGGAGAGAAGGGGTTGAGGAACGCTACCCTCGTACTTGTAGCGTGGTTGTACTGAGGTTGAATCACCCTCGTTTTAAAGTGATTCGGTTAGTGGATTTGATCAACTAGGTTGATCGGAAAATCCTAACTCGAGAGGGTTAGGTGGTGGTTTTCACCCGATTTGGGTTTCCACCTAAAAATTCTTGTGTACTTGTGTGATTGTATATTTGGTGAGATTGCTTTATATTTTATTTTCGCATTTATTTCGTCACCCCTCTTCGAAGGGAAAAACTACAATTGGTATCAGAGCAGGTTCTTGCGAGTTCGGAGTAACACCCGGCAAGAAGATCATGGAGGGAAGCTGTTCCACAAGCAGGATTTCCGAGGGGCAGTCCACAACCCGTCCGCCGTTCTTTGACGGGAGCAACTACCCCTACTGGAAGTTGCGGATGATGACCTGGCTTCAAGCCACCAACTTCACGATCTGGGCCAGATGCGAGACGCCATTTGAGATCCCAAAAAAACCCGCGGGAGGCTACTCGCAGCAACAAATCCGTGAGCTCTCTTTAAACGCAAAGACCATGAACGCCCCTTACTACGCGTTCAGCTCGGAAGAGTTCAACAGAATCTCGTAATGCGCCACCGCATACGAGATCTGGCACACACTTGAGGTAACTCACGAAGGTACCTCTAAGGTAAAAACTTCTAAACTCAATTTACTTTCACAAGAATTTGAGGCTTTTTCTATGAAATCTAACGAAACTTTAAGTGAGATGAACACTAGGTTCACTCTCATAGTAAACAATTTAAAAGCTTTAGGGAAGACCTTCATCAAGGGGGAGCTTCAAGGGAAGCTTCTTCGTTCCCTTGGACCGGAGTGGGAACAGAAAGTCACCGCCATCGAGGAGGCGAACGAAGTAGAGGAGCTCAACATGGAAGATCTCCTAGGCAATCTAATGGCCTACGAGACAAAGTTGAAGCAGAAGAAGAAGGATACACCGGAGCCCAAACTGAAGAAGACTCTTGCCTTCAGAGCCGCGTCGGATAGCAAGGTAAGTTCCGACGACGAAGACTTTAGAATTTTACTTAAAATTTTTTCCAAGTTTTGTAGGGAATTAAAGAAAGAGAAAAAGGAAAGCTTGAGACGTTGCTACCACTGCAACGAGAAAGGGCACCTACGACCAGAGTGCCCTCTTCTCAAAAAGGAGAAGAAAAAGGAAAAGAAATCTAAGAAGAAGGTGTTCCAAGCCACTTGGGACGATTCCAGCTCGGAGGAAGAAGAAGAAAAGGAAGAAACCGCTTGCTTTGGTTTCATGGCCAGAGGAAGCAACAGCGACAGCGAAAGCGGAAGCGACGACAGCGACAACGGGGTAAATTTTGATTTACAAGAAGTTTTTAATGAACTATTTGAGATTAGTAAATCACTTAAAATAGAAAACAAAAGTATTAAAAAGAACCTTAGTTTTCTTAAAAATGAAAATGATAGGTTAGAAAAATAACTTAAGGACATAGAAGCTAGTCCTAGAATTGATAACCTATTATTAGAAAATTAAGACCTCATCAATGAAAATAATAAATTGATTGAGGAAAATGATAGTCTAAAGTTAGAAATCTCTAATTTAAGGACTAAGATGAGTATTATAGAAAAAGAAATTGCATGTCTTAGGGAAAACTCCAACAAATTAATCAATAAAGTAGATAATTTTTATAGCCCTAAGGTTGAGAAAGGATCTCCATCAAGGAGACCTGCTAACAGATCCGGATCCAAGCCCACTTGGATACCGAAGAAAGAATTAAAATCTTATTTTGTAGGATTCAGGGATAATTACAACACAAAGGACTGGACCTACAAACTCAAGGCTGGTCAACTCAAGTTGGGAGAACCAAGGAGTAGACCAAGGAGGAGAATAAGAAGACCGACGAGACGGCGAACAAGCAACGGACCCGCCGCACGTCGACCACCAGATTGGAGACCGGCGCCAATGCCCGGGCCTCCAAGCTATGGATGGGAGCCCCATCCGATGTGGCATCCACCACCACCATTCGGGCCATTTTGTTGGTCATGGTAGGTGAGGTAACATTCTTAACCCTATCTTTTTATAAGCATTTAGATAGGGGGAGTTAAAAAATGATGAGCTAATTGTCAATTTTTAAGGGGGAGATATAAGGTAGCTAAATTTCCTTTAGAAAGGGGGAGAAAAATAATAGCTATCTTGTTGTTATAAAAAAAAAAGGGGAGGACATTACCTTTGTCAAAAGAAACTCATAGAAGAGCATGTTTTAAGGGGGAGTTATAGGAAATGTAAAACCAATTAAACCTTTTTGATAATGTCAAAAAGGGGGAGGTTTTTTCTGCATTATTATTTATGATTTTGTCATCATCAAAAAGGGGGAGATTGTTGGTGCTAGAGCACCACGATCATTTATTTTGATGATAACAAAACACGTGTTATTTAACATTTGCAATTTGAGTCCTAGATTTCAGCTCAATTGCAAATGTAGACGTGCTTAAACGGAGTTCGAGCTCGCATCCAGGACGGATTGGAGGAGCTTGACGGAAAACAGAGGAGGTTCACGTGGAGCGACAGATTGAAGATAGAAGACAAGAAGAATAGGATAGATTCTTTTTAATCCTTTCTTGTATCTCTTGTCTTTATTTTCTTGTTCTTTTTATTTTCCTTAGAATATTATGTTAAAGTGCCTCAAAGTACCCTAACAGTAGTCCTAGGAACACCAGCACAACCCTAGGATACTTAGGTTTTCTGTAGAATACTTAGAAAACCAATATAGGGCTCAAACAACATTTCCAGACATCTAATTCCACAATCAGACGTCTGATAAAGTATTTTAAGACGTCTGACTGTTGTTTCAGATGTCTGATAACTATTAGGCTGGAGTTAGTATTCTGTCTGATGAAATCAGATGTCCAGACCTTAGTCCAGACGTCTTAGAAGACGTTTGATGGACTTGCCAGACGTCCAGATAGTGGACCGTTGGCTAGCTTAGCAGGCACTCAAGATTATGACCGTTAGAGCCTTATCAGACATCCTTAGGCCTTTCCAGACGTCTGATAAATGACCGTTTTGCCTCGACTGACCCAAAATCTCTTCTCAGAGATTTTCTAGCCGTTGCAACGTTTGGAAAATCAATTCCCACAATAAAAGTAGGTTTCCAGACGTCCGGGAATAGTGCCAGACGTCCTGTATGTCATCTGATCAACTTGAACAAAAATCCTGTTTAGATCTGATTCAAGTCAGGAGGAAACCTGCATAGAATCAGACGTCTGACCTTGAAATCAGACGCCTTAAAGTGGCCTTCCAGACGTCTGATGCCAGAGTTAGACGTCTGATTACCCTGTCAAGCGCAATCATTGTCCTGATTTTGGCCTGATTCTCTTGGGCTTTGCACCCAACGGCTATAGAACCTTTCCTAAGCCTTCCAAAGCCTTCCTAAGGCCTCTATAAATAGAGGGGAGCCTTTGACACACCAATACACACTTGGATACACCTAAGCAACATACTTTCTACCCTTTGATGTCCAAGAAAAGATCTTGCTCTCCAAGCTTAAGTTCCATCACCTAGAGAGCTAAATTACCTTTGCGCACTCGCTCTCCCGCCGTTGTTCACGAGAGCGACATTGCGCCGTCGCGTGGCACACGCACCGCGTCATCAACTCGATGCACTCCTTACAAAGGGGAGTTTCCTATTTCCTATAGAAGCTAGGTTTAAATTCCTTTGTTGGCTCTATAGGATTACTTGTTTTATTTTATCTTTGTCTTTTGGTTGGGTATTCGCTTTGCGAATTCCCGTCTCCTTCGTGGGACAAAATCCTTCTCGTGGAGAGAAGGGGTTGAGGAACGCTACCCTCGTACTTGTAGCGTGGTTGTACTGAGGTTGAATCACCCTCGTTTTAAAGTGATTCGGTTAGTGGATTTGATCAACTAGGTTGATCGGAAAATCCTAACTAGAGAGGGTTAGGTGGTGGTTTTCACCCGGTTTGGGTTTCCACCTAAAAATTCTTGTGTACTTGTGTGATTGTATATTTGGTGAGATTGCTTTATATTTTATTTCCGCATTTATTTCGTCACCCCTCTTCGAAGGGAGAAACTACAGTAATTACAGGTCAAAAGAATCTGTGGATGCAAGCAAAAAGATTGCACATGAAGGAAGAAATTTTGAAGACTTTAGCTTTTATTGTATCTTAGAATTTTTGTATGTCTCCAAACAAGTAAAATATAATCTAGGTGTTAAAATCAAAGTAGATATAACTAGGATTCAGAATATCATTCATTTACTCGGTTCTTAACTCAAAATCAACTCTTTCAAAACAAAGTCGCCTAGAGTAGATTGGATTTCTCTAATTGATTTACACTAATGATCGTTGGTACTTGCTCAGCACAGGTTTGGACCTAAGTTCCAAACTGTGAACATCAAGTACTGGTACTCATCATGAGCACCGGTATCAAGTGGTCACAGTTTGTGAACTGGGTTTTTGCCTGGATTTTACAAGTACCAGTACTCATCATGAGTACCGATACATGTAGGTCACAAGACCCAAGATTGTGCGTCACAAGTACCGATACTCACAGTGAGTACCAGTACCCAGTGATTTGGCTGTGCTGACTCTATGTAGTCAGTACCGGTACTAACTAACCGTTGTGACCAATCTGAATGGCTAGTTTGTAATTAATCATATTTCTAATGTTCCTAAAATACCCCTAACGGCTAGAATTTGTGGGAGAGATGATTAGTGGCCTATATAAGCACTCTTTGAGTGTTGTTTTACACATATCTCTAAAAAGAATCATACTCTTTCCTACACCTTCAATTCTCAATTTTCAAG
The DNA here is from genome assembly GCA_037157565.1 of Thalassia testudinum. Lineage (NCBI taxonomy): Eukaryota > Viridiplantae > Streptophyta > Magnoliopsida > Alismatales > Hydrocharitaceae > Thalassia > Thalassia testudinum. Next base: position 69,283,987 of record JAZHRO010000003.1, on the reverse strand, counting down.
CTGAAAAAGAGTTTGTTTTGTTGCATATCTTTCAAGGCCTTTCACCATTTGCAACAAATCATCAAAGGTGATCGTATTATTCTGTATTCAATCATTTGTTTTATGCCTTAGTTTTTCTTGTTAGATTTGGTTATACTTGTTATAAGATATACTCTTGTTGGAGACTTAGGAAATAGTTGTAAGCTTCTATTTACATTTTGCTTACACCTGTATCTTTATCTTTTTTTCATATCTTGTAATTGGGTTGAGGTAACCCGTTAATTACCTCTAATATTAGTAAATTGATTCCCTCTGAGTTGAGGGAATCAGGTTAAAAATCCTAAGTCAGGAGATTTAGGTAGTGGAGTACCCAAGTGAGGGGAACCACTATATATCTTGTGCCTTTGTTTTTGTGGTTTATTTTATCTTGCAATTTTTATTTCCCACACTATTCATCCCCCCTTCTAGTGTGCTTGTGATTTACAAATCCTACAGGTGGTATCAGAGCGGGTTGCGAGAAGAAGTGACAATTCTCTTTCGCAATGGCATCTCCAGTAAAGTGCACTGAAGGACAGTCATCCACACATCCTCCCTACTTTAATGGGATAGACTATGGATACTGGAAGAGGAGGATGCAAATCTTCCTCAAGGCCATGGATGAGGACTCATGGATGTTTATCCAAGAGAAGTACATGGATCCAAAGCCACAAGAAGGAGTGGCATGGACGGTGGAACAAAAGAAAAGGATCGCTGGAAATGCGAAAGCGATGAATGCACTCTATTGTGCGTTATCAAGGGAAGAATTTAACTGTATCTCCGCATGCGAGTCCGCGTACGAGATTTGGAACACATTACAAGTCACCTTTGAAGGTATGAGTAAAGTTAAATAAACACATATTACTATTCTAATAGAAACCTGAGTGTTTTAGGATGCAGAAAGGTGAAACAATCAAAGGGATGTACACAAGATTTGGAGAGATCGTGAATCCAATGAAGAATCTTGGAGTCAAGCTGAAGGAGGAACAACTTGTAAGGAAATTCTTAAGATCCTTTACAAGCGATTGGTCTCCAAAGACCACAGCCATTCAAGAGGCAAAAGATCTTTCTACTCTCTCCTTAGATGAGTTAATTGGAAGTTTCATGGCATATGAATTCCAGTTGGAAAATATGAAGAAGAATGAAGAAAAATCTATAAGCAAGAAAAAGGACCTTGCTTTCAAAGCTTTAAAGGAGGTATCGGACTTTGATGACTCAAATTCCGACGAAGAAGAAGAGCTTTCTCTTCTAACGAGAAGATTCAGAAGATTCATCAGAAAATAAGGTAAGAAAGTCAATAAATTTTCATATGACACTATTTGTTTTGAGTGCAAGAAGATGGGGCACGTATGAAAAGATTGTCCAATGATCAAAAAGATGGAAGAAAAGGACAAAGAACTTGATCGAAAGAAAAAGAAGATTTCAAGAAAGGCATACAAGGCAACCTGGGATGATAGTGATTCCGAATGGAATCGTCTTCCGAAGAATCTGAAGAAATAGAAGTTGCACATCTTTGCTTAATGGCAAACGACGACAACTCGGAAAATGAGGTAGATTCTGAAGTCACCTTTAATGAATTAGTACAAGCATATGAAGATTTATATAATAAGGCTAGGATGATTAAAAAGGAAAATAAGGTTTTGCATGATAGTTATAGAACTCTAGAAATAGAGAAATCGTGTTTGGAAATAGAATTAGATATGTCCAAAGAAACTAACAATCAATTACATGCAAAAATAGTAGAATTAAAAGATACTTATGAACACTTTGAGGATACTTTGAATAATTTAAAAACAACAACTAGGCTGAATACGGAATTTTGTAATAATTTAAAAGCTAAGTTCAATAATAAGAACACACAAAATAAATCACATGCATATAGACATGCATGGATTTATCAAAAGGTCAAGAATCCTAAGAATTATAGATCTAACACTAAAGTGATCTATAAACCTAAGGATTTGAAAGGTACTAACCATCAAGGACCCAAAAGAAAATGGGTACCTAAAATAGATTTAATAAATTATCTTGCAGGTAAAAAAGGACAAATTGATCATAGACAGTGGGTGTTCCAAGCACATGACGGGACACTCCAACCTCTTTATCAAATGGACCAAAATCGAAGATAGAGGACACGTCAAGTTGGGCGACAACAAACATTGTCGCATTATTGGTGAAGGTACAATAGGAAACTCTTCTAAGTAGGTACGTAATGTTCCTTTAGTAGAAAACTTAAAACATAACCTACTTAGTGTTAGTAAAATATGTGATAATGGATGTGACGTTTTGTTCACTAAAGTTGGATTTAAAATATTAAAAGAAGGAACAAATACGATTTTAATTGAAGGCTTTAGATATGAAAATATTTATGCTCTTCATTTTTCAAAAGAGAAGTATGTAAAATGTCTACTTGCCTCCCATATTGAAGTAGATCTTTGGCACCGTAGGCTAGGTCACATTAATCACAAACATCTTAATAGGTTAGCCAAAAATGAGTTAGTAAGGGGCCTACCTAAACTAACTTATAAGAAGGATGTTTTGTGCAAGTCGTGTGAACTCAGAAAAATGTACAAAGCCTCTTTTAAACCTAAAGACTTAGTTTCAACAACACGACCTTTAGAGTTGTTACACCTTGATCTATTTGGAGCAACACGATTTGAGAGTCTTAATGGATCAAAATTTTGCCTAGTAATTGTTGATGACTTCTCTAGGTTCACTTGGCTCATCCTCTTGAAACATAAGGATGACTCATTTGATTCTTTCCTAAGTCTTACTCGAAGACTTCAAAAGGAAAAATCATCCTCTATTCTTAGACTTAGGACTGATCATGGGAATGAATTTGAAAATGAATACTTTTCAAGTTTTTGTGTCAATTCTGGCATAACCCATGAATTTTCATTTCCTCGGGCTCCATCTCAAAATGGTGTTGTAGAGAGCAAGAATCACACTCTACAATAATGTGCCCGAACATTGCTCTTGGAGTCTGGGCTTCAAAAATATTTCTGTCTAGAAGCCATTAATACGGCATGTTATGTTCTAAATAGAACACTTTTAAGGCCTATTATTAAGAAAACTCCATATGAGCTTTATTATGAGAAGTCTCCTAGGATATCATATTTTAGGGTGTTTGGAAGTCGATGTTATTTATTAAACACCCATGACCGACTCGATAAGTTTGATGCTAAAGGTGATGAAGGCATTTTTATTGGCTATTCAACAAGAAGCAAAGCTTATTGAGTCTTTAATAAAGGGACTTTTGTCATTGAAGAATCCCTGCATGTTTCATTTGATGAAACAAACTTAGGTGAACCAGAACCAAATCATTTAGATTCTGGTGATGAAGATACCCCCTTCATTGATGTATCAAAAATAGAAGATTCATGAAATGTACATGATCTTCCAAAAGAATGGGTACACCATAAGGATCACCCTCAAGAATAGATTATTGGTGATATTGAACAAGGTGTAGAAACCCGATCTCACCTTAGAGCTGATTTTGTCCTTAATGCTTTTGTTTCACAACTTGAACCCAGGAAAGTTGATGAGGCATTAAAGGATGAATCATGGGTTGTAGCTATGCAGGAGGAGCTACTCCAATTTACTAGGAACAATGTATGGAACTGGTAGCTGCTCCTGAGGGTAATTCCATCATTGGAACCAAGTGGGTGTTCTGAAATAAATTGGATGAATCTGGTTCAGTGATCAGGAATAAAGCCAGACTTGTAGCTCAAGGCTATAACCAACAGGAGGGTATTGACTTTGATGAGACATATGCTCCTGTTGCTCGCTTGGAGTCCATACGGATGCTACTTGCCTTTGCAAGTGCAAAGGACTTCAAGCTATATCAAATGGATGTCAAGAGTGCTTTTCTTAATGGTTATATTAAGGAAGAAGTTTATGTTCATCAGCCTCCCAGATTTAAGGACCCAGCACACCCAGAGCATGTATACAAGCTCAACAAGGCATTATATGGACTTAAACAAGCGTCCAGGGCCTGGTATGATAGGCTCAAGACCTTTATTCTTCAGCAAGGTTTTAGAATTGGAGTTGTTGATTCAACTCTTTTTGTAAAAGAAGGTAATGACATCTTATTGGTTCAAATATATGTCAACAATATTATATTTGGATCAAATAAGGAGTCCCTGTGTCAACATTTCTGTGAGACTATGAAGACTGAGTTTGAAATGAGTATGAGGGGTGAACTTAGATTCTTTTTAGGACTCCAAAAACAATTAGACATAGAAATTTACATTAGTCAAACAAAATATGTTCTTGAAATTCTCAAGAAATTTGACTTTGAAAATGTAAATGGCAAAGAGACTCCTATTGCTCTATCTACTTCTCTTGGTGAAGATTTATCCGGCAAGAGGGTAGATGAAAAGAAATATTTGGGAATGATAGGTTCACTACTATATCTCACAGCTTCTAGATCCGATATTCCTTTTGCTACATGTTTATGTGCGAGATTCCAGTCTGAACCCAAGGAATCTCATTTTAATGCAATAAAAAGAATATTTAGATACCTAAACAGCACAAAAGACCTTGGTCTTTTCTATCCTAAAGCACAATCCTTAGATCTATTATCTTATAGTGATGAAGACTATGTAGGGAGTTGGACAGACCGAAAGAGCACAAGCGGCACATGTCATTTTATTGGAGAATCTCTAGTCTCATGGTTCTCTAAGAAGCAGACTTGTGTTTCACTTTCTTCGACTGAAGTAGAGTATATTGCAGCTTCACTTACTTGCTCTCATGTCATTTGGATGAGACAGACTTTGTCTGACTTTGGATTGATTTTTGCACAATCCAAGATATTATGTGATAATACAAGTGCAATAAATCTATCCAAAAATCCAGTACATCATTCACGTACCAAACATATAGACATTAGACATCATTTCCTCAAAGATAATGTTCTTCAAGGTTCTATTCAATTAGAATTCATTGACACTCAAAACCAATTGGTAGACATCTTTACAAAACCTCTTGCAGTAGAGAGATTCTGCTTTATAAGGAGAAAATTAGGACTTTGTGCAATAAAATAGATTCTAATCTAACATTTTGTTTGATATAAACTTTGTTTGTCTTTATGAAAATTCATGAGGGCTTTCTTGTAAATTACCCATGCTTACTAAAAGAGGAGTAAATTGTAATATTTCCATATATCTGGAAATACCAGGGTTGTTATGAACGTGGGCATCAGACGCAGTTTAAGACGTCTGGGAAGTGGCCCAGACGTCTGGAACCCCTCCCAAATGTCTAGTAATAAATTTTTTCGGCGTACGGGTTTGCGTCTACGTGCCTGCGCATGTAGACTGAACCTGCCACCTTCGTCTTCACTTTCTCTCCCTACAAGTGCTGCTTTTCCCTCTCTCTCTCTCCCTGCGGCTGCCTTATAAAACACTCCCCTCTCCCTCACCCTCACTCCATCCGCTTTCCTCTTCTCCTCCCTACCAGCGAGAGCGCGAGCAAGCGAGTGAGCGACTGCGGCCGCAGTGAACGTGCGGGAAGGAGGAGAGTTGCGAGAGGAAGGAAGAAGCTCGACCACGAGGGTGCGAGCTTGTCGGGGCAGCTAGAGCCAGCCGGTGGAGGAACAGCGGGCGTGGGGTGTCGCGGAGGGGCTGCTGCAACTCGGGCAGCAGGCAGACGCGACGCGGCGAGGCCGTGCGTCGCGGGCGGAGAGCGAACTGGGTCCTGATTTTGGGAAAATTTCCTAGAATTAGACGTCTGGATTTACGTCCAGGCGACACTGAAGACGTCTGGAGGATGGTCCAGACGTCTGACAGGTACTATATTTTCCTACCTTCTTCCATTTACGTGTGTACGGCCATGCAGCCGTCTGCCGCATTCTTCTGCGCCTCTTTGTGATGAGAGTGGGTGTGTGCGTGCACAGGTTCGGTTTGGGAGGGCGCGAGGGATCGCCATTCCACACGAATTAGACGTCTGGCCACAGTACCAGACGACGAATAGGACCTCCAGACGTCCGGGGTGTCAATCGAACGTCTGGAAACTAGGGCCAGACGATCTAGTAGGCTTCTAGACGTCTGAAGGACTACGCAGACTGAGGTACGACATGATCAACCTTTTAAGACGTCTGGAAGAGGTTCCAAACGTCTGATTTTGGACAGATTCGTCATTTTTGACCCATTTAGGGCCCTTCGGAGTCCGTTTTCTGCGTTTCGAGTTGCGTTCTTTCCAAATTTATTTCTCTACCTATTTACAGTAATTGTGTACTGTTATGAGAAACTCCTTGTGTTGATCCTTCTGTTAGGACCCCATTCCGTTGCGGCTCTTTGGGTTGCGCAGGCGCAAGGGATTGCCGACCACGCCCCCAATACTCCCGATTTCGCGGGTAGAGTGGCTTCCCTTAGTTAATTACAAACATTAATGCATATCTGAATTAAATGATAGATCCTAGGGTATGGCATGAATCCTAGGACCGGAAAACTAGACTGAATAATAGATCCTAGGGTATGGCATGAATCCTAGGACCTGAAGACTAGACTGAATGGTAGATCCTAGGGTATGGCATGAATCCTAGGACCTGAAAACTAGACTGAATGGTAGATCCTAGGTTATGGCATGAATCCTAGGACCTGAAAACTAGACCGAATGGTAGATCCTAGGGCGTGGCATTAATCCTAGGAACATAGAACATGGAAATAAATGTCTTGAATGCCTGAATTGCAGTCTTGGATAAGTGGATAACATAATGATAATTGCCTAAAATTGGATAACAGCTGCCTGTGGAATGTAGAGTACTATTACTAGTAACTGTTGCATGTAATTTCTGTTGGTTAAAATTAAATACGAGTTGCTTGTATACAAATTGGAAAGAAAAAGAAGTTGAATGTTGGAACACATATTATATACGAATCAACCTGAAATGATGAAACCTAGTATGGCTTGGCCTGAGAAACATGAGCATGAACCCTACGGGGAATTAGGAGTAGAGCTCCTGGAAATAAATGGGATGGAGTTGGAAAAGTGAATGGGAAAGTGGGTTGTCCCTTGGGTACGTAGTACCAGGGGAAGCACCTATTACCTCTTAGTGCAGAGGAGAGCCAGCTGCCCTAGGGACCCGGGGTTAGGTCTGGCCACTTTGTACCGACTCTTGGCACTCGTGTACACCGTACCGGGGAGAGCTAATAGTGTATGGAGAGCACTAGCTACCCCACGGGCCCCGGGGTTCTGCTAGCCTTCCTACACCGACTTGTTAGGCCCACTGGGCAAACCAGGGTAGTCAGGCGAGGGTGCGCGGACTGTGGAGGGGCAAGACCCCTGTTTGGTTACTGTGGAGGGGCTGGACCCCTGTTACTGAGAGGGCTCTACCCTATGCTGGTTCTGTGCTGTGCTTTGGGCGCACCCGTTAACGGAAACGACTGACCGCGTGCCAGTGCAAGGTAGCTACTCGTGCGTGCCGTAGTCACTGTTACATTTGTCAGTGACCTTGGGGTGGTTGACTGAGGGTAGGACCACCACGGGGGACTCTCCCAGCCAGGAGAGCACCACGTGTTACTTCTACTTTTCGGAAAAGACTACAATCAAGATCGTTCCCACGAGGAACATACAAGATCAAAGAAGGATCTGAGAAATAAATCAACAGGGAATAAATGAAAAAAATATGGAGGAAGAAAGTAAAAATATAACAGCTACTGTCCACTCTACTGCTTCTTTTAGCTTTTGGTTGCCACTCTACTCAGCGTTTCGCTGACATGTCACCCTTGTTACCTTTTTAGGACCAGGTGTTGAGCAGCTGAAGTCAGCGGCTGCAGAGGGTGCTGGGCCTAGTAGAGCCTAGTAGTGTTACCTGTAGTACCTTCTGTACTTTTCTTTCCGCTGTAGTGAGTAGTTTTCTGTTACTCCCTGTACTCTCTTTATTGTAAGCTTCATGTTATGTACCTGTTTAATTCTCTACTGTTGTGGTGGTGTATACTGTAGTATTTCTTTTCTTTACTGCAGTATTTTGTTACTGCTAGTTATATACATGTTGAATGTGGTTTATTTTACTGCTCTTTTGGTTACTTTCTCGTTGGACGACTGGGTCTTGGGATTAGTCGAGTCGGTCCAATTCTCGTGTCTCGTAGGGATTCGGGAATCGGGTTGTTACAAGGATGTTGTTTGCAATTTGGTTGCTTAACTTAGGTTGTTGACTACATTATTTCATCAACACCTAAGTTGTCAACTTTTTTTCTCTCAACCACTTAAGTGCTCATGTGACAAGCACATGACCCATCCCATATAAAAGAGGTCAAGTGAAAACACTTGCCTCATTTCTTCACAACCAAACCCTAGTTCCACCACACGTCTCTCCAAGCCCTTGCCAAGAAGAAGAAGAATCATCTCCAATCTTCATACCCTAGGTACATTCTTCTCTTCTCATCAAATCTTGTTTCCTTGAGTCGTTCTATATCATTTTTTTTCTTTCTTGATGTCATTTCTGCTGCTGCAATATGTTTTCATTGGGTACCAGATGGTACCGGTACTAGCTTGGCACAATAGTGCTTTGCTTTAGGGAACAGGTACCAGTACTGATTGTGAGTATCGGTACTGGCTCGAATTTCTGGTTGGGATAGAAACCAACCAGTACCGATACCAATCACCAGTACCGGTACATGCAGGCTTGAATGTTTTGTTACTTGAACACATGATCTTTGTCTCTAATTGTATTTCTATTTCTTGTTGTTGTATGTTTTCAGATGGCACCAAAATCTAAAAGTAAGGGAAAAGCACTTCAAGATGCATTCCACAAGTTTTGCATCAATGAGGATGCTAAATCAAAATTTGATTGATATAAAGGCCTAAAACTTCATCACTGTAGGCCTATTGAGTAGAAATATTTTTCTCTTCAAATCTATGAGTTTACTACCTATCTTTCCAAATAGCATTTTATGCATTTCTTTGATGAGGAATTTTTTGCTAATGTTCCTGGAGTTTACCCTGACATTAATTGTCTATTTTTTGCTAATCTCCAAGAACAAGAAAATCGAGGTCATCTAGTCTTAACATCCAAAGTTTTTGGTCAAAAAATCACCATTACTCCTAAATTTTTATCAACCATCACGCAATACCCTAATGAAAGTCATCCTTTTAACTAACTTAAGGAGCAATTTCCTACTCACAAAATTCATGAAACTCTATTGCTTCCTAATTGCCATGGCAAAGCATTGGTTGCCCCCAACATGACTCTTTTTGCTTGTGTTCTTTTGTATCTTAGCATGGAATTTAAGGGCTAAAAAATTGGGTTTTCACAAAATTCCCATTGACATTTTACCCTTAATTTATGCTTTCATTACAGGATTTCTGGTCAACTGGAACATGGTTTTCATTCGCTTTCTTAGACCTCATTACCGTGCATCGGCTTTACCCTTGGATATCTTAGTGTCTCACATATTTCATAAAAATAAAATTGACCTTTCTAATTTCACTCCTCTTAGAAAAGTGGTCTATTTCAAATGGACCACTCTCTGGAAAATGGGAGTGAAACCCGCTAGAGAGGAATCTACTAGTGATGATGAAGATGAAGTTGATCCAAATGCTCAATGTTCTTCTCATCCACCTCTTGAATCATCTTCGGCTTTTGTCCCCATTACCTATCCCTTTCTGGAAGCTGAAATTCCTTGAAGGAACCTATCTCATGAGTTTAGCACCGAACCCTATATGATCAACACTTTCAATTACATTGGCCAAAATTTAACCAATCTGAATTTTACCTTCCGTTACATGGAATGCAAATTTCATGATCTTTCTATGTCTTTTAAGTCTTCCTATGTTGCATCTTCCACTCAACAAACCAAACAAGGAAAGCGGACTCAACCAAAAGCACCTCTGGAATACAGTGAAAGAGGACAGAAGCACTTTCAAGATCCATCTTTTGTAGTAGAAAAAGAACCTATTATCCATGAAGATGAGGAAGAAGAAGACACGGAAGATGAAGAAAATTTTTCATATGAAGAAGACGATGATGATGATGACGATGGCAACGATGATGATGATAATGATGACAATAACGATGATGATGACAATGACAATGATGACGACGATGATGAGGATGAACAACTACTTATTAGAAAACGTCGTAGAAATTAGTTTAGTTTTTTAAGTATGTAAGCTTGTTGTTGCTTGTATGACTCTTAAGATTGTTAAAATTCTATGGCTCTTAATATTTCTTTTGTGTCATGAACTTTATCATGTTATGAAAGTTAATGCTTTGTTTGATAATATGAGTTTGTTTGATAATGTCATGATTTATAATGCTTGCTCATTTTTTTTGCTTGCTTGACAAAAAGGGGGAGAAATGAAATGAATGAATGGATACTTCATATCTAAAATAGGGAGAGCTTAGTTTGAGGGGGAGATTTTTTACTCTCTTGTGGAGTTTTTTATTCTTCTCTTATTAAGTCTGTTTATTTTTAATATGAGTATCTTATTTGTTTTGTCAACATCAAAAAGGGGGAGATTATTGGGCCCTAGTTCCATCTCTCTTCTGTGTTTTGATGTTAACAAAACCATTTTAAATTCCAATATGTTTATGAAGTAATTACAGGTCAAAAGAATCTGTGGATGCAAGCAAAAAGATTGCACATGAAGGAAGAAGTTTTGAAGACTTTAGTTTTTATTGTATCTTAGAATTTTTGTATGTCTCCAAACAAGTAAAATATAATCTAGGTGTTAAAATCAAAGTAGAGATAACTAGGATTCAGAATATCATTCATTTACTCGGTTCTTAACTTAAAATCAACTCTTTCAAAACAAAGTCGCCTAGAGTAGATTGGATTTCTCTAATTGATTTACACTAATGATCTTTGGTACTTGCTCGGCACAGGTTTGGACTTAAGTTCCAAACTGTGAACATCAAGTACTGGTACTCATCATGAGTACCGGTATTAAGTGGTCACAGTTTGTGAACTGGGTTTTTGCCTGGACCTTACAAGTACAGGTACTCATCATGAGTACCGGTACATGTAGGGCACAGGACCCAAGTCTGTTTGTTACAAGTACCAATACTCATCATGAGTATCAGTACATCTAGGTTACAGGACCCAGACTGTGTGTCACAAGTACCGACATTCACAATGAGTACCGGTACCCAATGATTTGGCTATACTGATTGTATGTAGTTAGTACCGGTACCAAGAGTTCAGTACCAGTACCAACTAACCATTGTGACCAGTCTGAATGGCTAGTTTGCAATTAATCATATTTCTAATGTTCTTAAAATACCCGTAACGGCTAGAATTCGTGGGATAGGTGATCAGTGGCTTATATAAGCACTCTTTGAGTGTTGTTTTACAGATATCTCTAAAAAGAATCATACTCTTGCCTACACCTTCAATTCTCAATTTTTAAGCTGAAAAAGAGTTTGTTTTGTTGCATATCTTTCAAGGCCTCTCACCATTTGCAATAAATCATCAAAGGCGATCGTATTTTTCTGTATTCAATCGTTTGTTTTACACCTTAGTTTTTCTTGTTAGATTTGGTTATACTTGTTATAAGATATACTCTTGTTGGAGACTTAGGAAATAGTTGTAACTTCTATTTACATTTTGCTTACACTTGTATCTTTATCTTTTTTTCATATCTTGTAATTGGGTTGAGGTAACCCGTTAATTACCTCTGGTATTAGTAAATTGATTCCCTCTGAGTTGAGGGAATCGGGTTAAAAATCCTAAGTCAGGAGACTTAGGTACTGGAGTACCCAGGTGAGAGGAACGACTATATATCTTGTGCCTTTGTTTTTGTTATTTGTTTTGTCTTGCAATTTTTATTTCCCACACTATTCATCCCCCCCTTATAGTGTGCTTGTGATTTACAGATCCTGCACAGAGTGCTTACATGCCCCCGATAGGATATTTAAATATCCTAAGAGACAAGCACTGAGGAGACGATATGTTGTTACGTATCTTCGAGGGGAATTTCCTACCTCTCCATGGCGAGAACTCGTCCAAAGCAACTTGTGTTGATCGGCCGCTCCTAATCTAGGCAACTTTTTTTCAGAACATTAAAAATGCTTCTACGTGATTTTGATAGTTATACGCACTGAACTAGACTATGTGTGGATTGGGGTGCTTAGGTTACTGAGTCTCGCAAATCGAAGGTCAGTTAATAAGGCCGAATACTCCCTAAGCTTTAGACCTACTACTTAAGCTTCATATTTTCCCTAACCTCTTGGGGATTATCCAGATTTTAGTGGATACTTGAATTTTTAAGCCTAATAGTCTAGCCCAAAAGGCCTAAAGTCAGCGTTCCTACTAATCTCTTTTTGTGTCTCCTTAGCACTTTTTTCTCATTTTTCTCTTTTTTCTTGATGTGGTCTAGAACTTTAGTTAATCCCCTAATCTCTTACTAATGACTATCTCTTTTTCTTTTTCATTTTGTGCCCCTTTTTGTCTTTTTGCTCTTTTTCTCCTCCTCATGATTAATATGGCTTACAAAATTTCCTCCCTCCTCCATTTTTTGCTCTTTTTCATAATGTTTTTGACATATGTGAATTTTTCTTGTGAGAATCCTTCTGACTTTTATTGGCTTTGTATGTATGCACTTTACCATCCCCCCATGCCTAAGTTTTGCAATGTCCTCATTGTAAACGGAAGGTGTGAAACAGTGTTGGGTTCAGGGTCTTAGAACAGGATACATCAGTGGGTGAATGGGTCAAGAAGTGACTGATGCAGATGATTTCAAGCTCTAGTACATGTACCAGAGGTGGGATCGACTGTCTAATGCTGAACTCAACGTGCAATAGACATGGAGTACAGATGGATAATCAGACGGATCTCTATTTTTGGAATAACGGGTTGCCTCTGTTAAGCGCTAAATTCAACGCCTTTAGCCGAGTGGAAAATGGGATGGAGAGGGAGTGGTCAAATCAGCGAAATTTCATAAAATAAACACCTTGATTAAGAGCCTGGTTGGTCCAACCAGGTGCTTGTTAAGATCAGAGGGCTGATGTTGCAGCCCAAACCCTATTAATCTAGTGGGTTGATAGATGTAGATTAATAGATGCGGAACCCACCATATGCAATGAAGCTCTGATGGATGTGGAACTATAAACTTGGGTTTAGGCTGAGTCGAATCAGCCTGGTTAGAGTAGGGATTTGAAAAATGATTAGTGAATGGTGTGGAAGATTTACAGGGGTGATTAGAGAATGATGGATCACGATTTCTAGTTTGATCGATGTCCGATGTCGGGTATAGATGTGGAGCTGAATCATTTGCAAACGGCTCAGTGAGAGGTGAATCAGAATAGAAATTGAGTCCGGTTGCGGGTCGGGGTTGAGAACGGGTTTTGATCGGTTTTGTATGAGTGGAAGAGGTGGCTTCTATGAGGATTGTGTATGAGGGCTCTTCTAGAAAGGAATGACAGGTGGTCTCATGTAGAGAGTCCACATAGTAACTTTCAAAATAAAAAATGAATGCCTGGAGAGTGTCTATAGGATGCGGGAAATCTGAATTGAGAAAAGATTCATATTCTGGGTTGCAATCACTCTCGACATTTTCTGGTTTTCGTTCCTGAGGATCGAAAAGAAATGATTCTGTGTCATTGGAACCTGAATTGAAATCAGTGATCTTGGGAATCGGGACCTCAGAATCGGAGTCAGAGAATGAGTCATGTGAGTTGAGGTCGTAGATTGGCTTGTTATAATCAGGAAGCAGATTTTCTCCGATGTTGTAGTTAGATTCGAAATCGTCGAAGAGGTTGCGAAAATCGAAATTTGAATGAGATTCAAGATTGTGAGTTCCACCATAGAATAAATCATATGATGTAGATTCAGCAGCCTGACTGGGGTCTAGCCTAGATGTCTATTCTGAGCTTAAAAAGGTGTTCTTACTAGGCTCCAGTTCCAAGTTGGTACGACAGATCCAATTGAAACCCCACTCGACCAACTCCTTGGTTTCTGTATCATAGATTAGCATGACTTCCGAAAAATCAATTTGTCTCTTTCAAGATGTTGGCAAGGATATTCATCAAATAGAGTCCCAAAATCATATTCTTCATTAGAAGTTTGATTTTCTTCATATGGAGTCTCGTATTCTTCCCAATAGGTTTCAGATCTAGATTCTAGGCTTGGGATGTAGGTTAAATCACTAGGATCTAGGTCCAAATTACCTTCGAGGGTCACCTTATCAGAATAAGGGGCGGAATTTACACCCTCAAGCTGTTTAATTCTACTCTCATCATTGCAGGAGTTTTGGATTTCTAAGCTGGGTGATTCATGGTCTAGGGTTGCTCAACATTGTGTTCTCCTACAATTTCCCAACCTAATTCAATATCAGACATGTATTCTATCTGGGTTGGGAATTCACAACCACTTTGTGCCTCAAGACCGAGATCTGGGAAATTAGATTAATCCTCAATATTGTTCCAAGATGGTTCATCCTCTGTTTGTGGCATATACGGGTATTTCTGGTCGATAATCCTTTTATAACCTCATTATCTCTTCCCATTTTTCAAGATCATCTTGGTGTTGTTCTCATAGTCTAGGATTTTTCATGCAGTGAAGTTATTCCAAATTGTGTAATTTTTCTATCTCTATGTATCCTGTGATGAGAATGTCTCGAGTTGATCCTTTTGTGGCTTCTGCCAATAGTACTTGGGCACAGGTTATGATGAAGGTTGTGGTTGTTGGGTCATCAACCTGAATGTTTTCTACTGGTGTTGAGGTTTTGTCTTCTTTTTCATAGAATTTCAGGGCATCCTCAATCATCCTATCTCTCATGGATCTCCGGGATTCAGGTTTCTTGAATGGTAGTCCTAAGTGGTTCGGCAACATATTTGGATTAGGTGGAGGAATCAAGATGTAGAATCATGTTATGAAGCGAATAAATCTGAATAAAGAGTCCCAATGTATGTGTGTGCTCTAAAGAGAAAAGATGAGGGACTGGAGGTGTTTTTGACCCATTCGAGGCACCCAATGATGTTGGATGACTATGGAGGTTCGGGGCGGATGATACCCCTGGATTGGAAGGTCGTCCACCTGAGAATTACCTGGGCATCCAGAGCGGGAGAGTCCTGCAAAGACCCCTACATGGTAGAGCGTCCCCATGGGTTACAGCGTTTCCCCCACCCAACCTTTCTTGTCACTGAGATTCCAGGTAGACCAGAATGGGGGCCTTGACCTCTTAAGTCTACCACTTTTAAGATCAAAGGTACTTTAGGGTTTTCACTTAAACTTTAGATGTTTTGATGTTGTGACCTAATTTGGAGGTTGATTGACCCAAAGGATCAACTTCACCTACCTACCCTAAAGATGGTAGAATAATTCTAGGTCAAGACCTAGAGATCACCCTGATTTGACTCCCAATTTATTAGGTCTAAGATTTTAAGATTCAAGTGATTTTAGAGCTCAATTTTTAGGGTTTTTCTTGTTTAGATCTCTTCAATCAAGGGCTTGGGTAGCACACTGAAGTGGGAGGGTTTATTTCCTTTTAAAAAGGCCTGTGTGACTAGCACTCCAACAACGCTACTGTTAAAACCCTAATTTGGTTCTATTTCCAATCCTCTTTTCTTTTCACAACAAAGTTCTCTTTGGACTTCAAAATAAGAAGTGTGTTGTCCACGGAGATTAAGCGTGATTTCTATTAGGCACAAGAATTTTGTGGGATAGGATCTCTAAAAAAAATTGCCTCTACTTCAATTAGATTTGAAAAATTTTCGCAAAATCAGGAAAGCTTTGCCTTAAATATGGTAATTACTCTAGAAAGAAGGCAATTGATTCCCACTTTGGATGATTCCTTTTATCTTTCAAAAATTAGGAGATGGATTTAGGGAAGAAGAGAGATTACCTGCCCTGGAGTGGTTGACTTGCGCGGGAGATCTTCTTGTGAAATACCTGCAAGATCATAACAAAACAAATAGGGCAAGTTAGTGCTCAAATATAAGAAAAAATAATGTAGAGATTAGTGATAAATTGCACGTTGCTCCCCGCTAACAGCGCCAAAATGTTGACGAAGGCAAGATCGTGGTTTTAAAAGATGTACGTTGTAGTATAGATGAAATCGCCTCGAAAACAAATGAGAATTTATTACTCGAAAACCTAAGTATCCGAGGTCGAACACAGGGAGCAAATGGAATTTATTCACTAATCTCAACTAATGTAATTGAACACTTAAACTTATTCAAAATCTAATTCGGATATCATGCATAAGTCTATGAATTGCAATGTAGCAAAAAAATAGAATTGGACGTCTGATTCTATAATCACACATCTTAAAAAGATATGTTTCTTTTAGCTCTTATTTCCTTCTCCTTTCTGCTTTCTCTTCTTTGTTCTTCTTTCTTTCTTTCTCTGACTTTCCTCTTTCCTTAGCTCTTTTTCTTCTATTCTTCTTTGACTTTGGCCGTTTGCTTCTTCTTCCTTGTCTTTTCTTTGCAGCTCCTTTCATTACTCTAGCCTTGCCTTTCTTCTTTCTCTTTCTTCTCTTGTACAGTACCTTTCTCCTTCTTCTTCCTCACGGTCTTCTTCTTATACCTTGTCTTTCCTTCTTCTCTTCTGACTTCTCTTATTTGTTGCACCCTCTTTGCTTTCTCTTTCTTATGCTTCTTTCCTTTCTTCCTTTCTTCTTCTTCCTTTCTATGGCTAAGTCCTTCCTTCCCTGCTTAGCTTCACCTTGCCTTAGCTTTCGTAGCGCCTTCCTCTTCCTTCTTCTTCCCTGCACACATTGAAGAGCAAAACCTATCCCCTACCCTCCCCCATGTTTCTCTCTCTATTTCTCTCTTAGGCATGCTCTCCCAAAGCCAGGTAATTGGGTCGGGTTTGGCCCGCTTGGGTCCAGGTGCACAGATGTGGTGTAGTGCGCGAGGAGTGCGAGGGGTAATTGGGTCGGTCAGCCAGATCCGCAGGGCAGAGGTTGCGGACGAGGAATGCGTACGTAGGCGAGGGACCTCACCCTATGTACTGGAGGCGAAGAGATAAAAATAGAAAATCAATTTAAGTGACGCATCGCACTCATGAGGTTACGAGGTGGGACTAAAGTCCCACCCACTTCTGCTTGCGTGCCCGTAGGAAGTTCTTGCCTAATTGGGGAAGCAAGACTCCTTAAAGAGCCACTCACTTGGCTGGAGACGTGCACGCACTCATCGCGCATCACCTGGGCTTGTTTGCCTGGAGTGTAGTAACCTAGGGCAACCTTGCAAGCAAGCTTGCTTCAGCGTCAATGGCGGAAGGGACTCAGATCTGAAATACACTTAACGTGACCTTGCAGCCTCATTAGAGCACATGAGAAGCTTCGCCGTGTCAAGGCGAAGGTGAGACGGTGGGTGGCTAGCCGGAGGCGGCCTAGGCGTGTGTGCCTAGGTCGCTCTGTGGCCGTGAATGTGGGTTAGGTCGAAAGTCATTTATGGAGGTGTTGGCGGTCAGTGGATGGGTGGAAGGTGATCAGTAGGTGATGGCAGAGGTGATGAGGTATCTGGAGAGGCGTGTGGAGGTGTGGAGCGGTGGAAGCGCCTCGCCGGTGGGTGGCCAGAGATGGAGAAGATGGAGGTGGTCTATGGTGTCGAGGGGTTGAAAGTGGAAATAAAAAGAGGGGAAATGAAGAGGGGAGAGAGGGGAGTAGTTTTGACCTAGCTAAGTGGACGAAGGGAGAGACGAGGTAGCTGGCCGTTCCTGCCACCGTCGGAGAAGAAGATGTCCAGTGGAGGGAGAGCGGCGATGACGACGGGGCTGGCGGCACATGCACGGATGTTGCACGATGCGAAGGAAGGTGGTGAAGGCGGCTCTGGCAGGGTATTGTGGTAGAGTGACGAGAAAGAGGAGTAGAGCTCGTCGGAGCTCGCTGGACCCTTGGCCGGAGGAGAGGAGACAAAATTGGGGGTATTTCTCCAGCCAAGTCGAGTTAAATAGGTGTGGTCGGAGATGGTGGACCTTTTGTAGGCACTGACAAGGGCTCTTATGCTTGGAAGACAAGCTTCCAAGTACAAGAGACCTCGTCAGAGATGGAAATCGTTGGGGACCCATATCTTTCGTGCGTTCGCATGAGAGATTGGGTGCGAATCAGAGATTGGGACCACTCTAAAATGGAAGGGAATTCCTCAGAGAATCTCCCTTCCAAATCTGGGAGGAGATCTATGAGGAATTGGGGAGTAACCCCCTCCATTCCTTGCTGGAATAGGATTCCTCCGCTTTAATGGCGGAGGGACCTGATTGTAGGAGTGGAGAGGAAGTTAGGGGGGTCTGTGCAATGGTTCAAAAGATAGGGGCTAGAATGTACTTGGGTGGATTATTTTGCAAAGTAGGTTAGGATGACCTTTCCTTTGGTCCAAATTTTGGTACAAACCTAATTTGGATATAAAAAATCCAATGGTGAAGTTTGATTTTAGGTTTGACCAAGTTTGATTGGATATTTTACACAAAAATCCAAATTAGGTCAAATAATGAGCTAGGACCCCAATCTAGGTCAAAATAGGTTCCAAAGGCCAAATTGAAGGATCTAAACCCTAGGGGATATTTTCCCATAAATTTTAGAGGATTTAGTTGATTTTTATCCTGACCAAAACCTTGTTGAATTAAGTAGGTCTGTTTTAGGGTTACAGAATGTCATTTAATTCTTGGATTTCACAATAACCCATTTCTGACTGAACCAACCTAATTTTTATCTTATTCAGACCATTTGACCTATGTTTTGCCTTTGAGAAATCCCATTTATGCACTGTAATGGTAAAATTGCAGTTTTAACCTTTGTTTCATGTTTTCTTCTCAGAACATTAATTCCTTGAATTAGGTCCTTCTGTACGTTATGTAGGAGCTCTTATTCTCTTTCTTAGGTCAAAATGAGCTAGTTAAGGCTCATGATGAGGCTCTCATCAGCTATGGTCTTTGGAAACCAATCGCTTGTAAGGGATCTCAAGATCTTCCTTACAAGCTGCTCCTCCTTCAGCTTGACTCCAAGGTTCTGCATTGGATTTATGATCTCTCCAAATCTTGTGTACATTCATTTCATTGTTTCACCTTTCTGCATCCTAAAGCACTCATAGCTTTCTGTTAGAATAGAAACATGTGTTTCTTTTACCTTACTTGTACCTTCATAGGAGACTTGCAGCGTGTTCCATATCTCGTATGCGGACTCGCATGCGGAGATATGGTTAAACTCTTCCCTTGATAATGCAGAATAGAGTGCATTCATCGCTTTCGCATTTCTCATGATCTTTTTCTTTTGTTCTGTAGTCCAAACAACACCTTCCTGCAACTCCGGATCCATGTACTTCTCTTGGATAAGAGTCCATGAGTCCTCATCCATGGCCTTGAGGAAGATTTGCATCCTCCTCTTCCAGTATCCATAGTCTGTCCCATCAAAGTAGGGAGGATATGTGGATGACTATCTTTCGGTGCACTTGATTGAAGATGCCATGTGAAAGAGAATAGTTACTTCTATTCACGACCCACTCTGATACCACCTGTAGGATCTGTAATACTTCATAAACACGTTAGATTTTAAAATGGTTTTGTTAACACCAAAACATAGAAGAGAGATGGAACTAGGTTCCAACAACTTTGATGAGACATATGCTCCTATTGCTTGCTTGGAGTCCATACGGATGCTACTTACCTTTGCAAGTGCAAAGGACTTCAAGGTATATCAAATGAATGTCAAGAGCGCATTTCTTAATGGTTATATTAAGGAAGAAGTTTATGTTCACTAGCCTGCCGAGTTCGAGGACCCAGCACACCCAAAGCATGTATACAAGCTCAATAAGGCATTATATGGACTTAAACAAGCTCCCAGGGCTTGGTATGGTAGGCTTAGGACCTTTCCTCTTCAGCACAGATTTAGAATTGGAGTTGTTGATTCAACTCTTTTTGTAAAAGAAGGAAATGACATCCTACTGGTTCAAATATATGTTGATGATATTGTATTTGGATTAACTAAGGAGTCCTTGTGTCAACATTTCTGTGAGACTATGAAGATTGAGTTTGAAATGAGTATGATGGGTGAACTCAAATTCTTTTTAGGACTCCAAATTCAACAATTAGACATAGGAATTTACATTAGTCATGCAAAATATGTTCTTGAAATTCTCAAGAAATTTGAATTTGAAAATGTAAATGGCAAAGAGACTCCGATTGGTCTATCTGCTTCTCTTGGTGAAGATTTATCTGGCAAAAGGGTAGATGAAAGGAAATACTGGGGCATGATAAGTTCACTTCTGTATCTCACAACTTCTAGACCTGATATTCTTTTTGCTACATGTTTATGTGCAAGATTCCAATTCGAACCCAAGGAATCTCATTTTAATGAAGTAAAAAGAATATTTAGATACCTAAATTGCTCAAAAGATCTTGGTCTTTTCTATCCTAAAGCACAATTCTTAGATCTATTATCCTATAGTGATGCTGACTATGCAGGGAGTTGGACAGACCGAAAGAGCATTAGCAGCATATGTCATTTTATTGTAGAATCTCTAGTCTCATGGTTCTTCAAGAAACAGACTTGCATTTCACTTTCTACTACTGAAGTAGAGTATATTGCTGCTTCACTTGCTTGCTCTTAGGTCATTTGGATGAGACAGACTTTGTCCGACTTTGGATTGATTTTTACGCAATCCAAAATTTTATGTGATAATACAAGCGTAATAAATTTACCTAAAAATCCAGTACATCATTCACGTACCAAGCACATAGATGTTAGACATCATTTCCTTAGAGATAATGTGCTTCAAGGATCGATTCAATTAGAATTCATTGACACACTAAACCAATTGGCAGACATCTTTACAAAACCTCTTGTAGTTGAGAGATTCTACTTTATAAGAAGAAAATTATGACTTTGTACAATAAAATTGATTCAAAACTAACAATTTGATTGATACGAAATTTGTTTGTATTTATAAAAATCTCTAAGGGCTCACTCTCACTGCAATTTACCCATGCTTATTTAAAAAAAAAGGGTAAACTGTAATATTCCCATATGTGTGGAAATATTTGGGTATTGTTTGCAATATGGTTGCTTAACTTAGATAGTTGACTACATTATTTGTTCAACACCTAAGTTGTAAAATTTTCTTCTCTCAACCACTTAAGTGGTCATGTGACAAGCACATGACCCATCGCATATAAAAGAGGCCAATTGTGAACACTTGCCTCATTTTATCTCAAGCAAACCCTAGTTCTCTCCACGAGTATCTCTCCAAGCCCTAGCCAAGAAGAAGAAGGCTCACCTCCAAGCTTCTACTCTAGGTATATTCTTATCTCCTAAGCAGATCTTGCTATCATGAGTCATTCTACATCTTGTCTTTTTCTTTCTCTCAAGTCCTTTCTCGCTGCTGCGTTTGTTTCTCGTCGGGTACCGGGTGGTACCGGTACTCATCATTGGTACCGGTACTAGCTTTGCACAGCAGTGCCTACTTTAGTGAGCAGGTACTGTTACTGAAGATGAATATTGGTACTAGCTCGAATTTCTAGTTAGAACAGAAACCAACCAGTACAGGTACCAATCACTAGTACTGGTACATGCAGGCTTAAATGTGTTTTTTCTTTGTACAAACACATGAAAGGAAGTTTTCTATATTTCTAATCATATTCTTATTCATTGTTATTGCATGTTTATAGATGGCACCCAAATCAAAAAGTAAGGGAAAAGCACCTCAAGATGCTTTTCACAAGTTTTGCATTAATGAGGATGCTAGGTCAAAGTTTGATTGGTATAAAGGCCTAAAACTCCATCATTGTAGGCTAGTTGAGTGGAAAGATTTCTCTCTTCAACTCTTCAATTTTACCACTCATCTTTTTGGACAAAAACTCATGCATTTCTTTGATGAATCATTCTTTGCCGATGTTTGATGTAAACACATTTACACTACTTAAGATGTTTATTTATGCATGTTATTAAGCATAGGATTGCATTTCATGATATAAATATTGCATAACATGCATCATCTTGCATTTAGAATAATTTGAATAAAATGGAGGTTAATTGTCTCCTTTTATGTGCTTGGACAAGGCAAACATTTTATCGGGGCCTCGGATCGAAGATCCAACCATATGGATGTGATCAGGGCGACGATTGGAGTTCGACTCCAAGATCGCCCTAATCAGGCATCTGTAGCATTAGATAGTGACCGGGGAACCCTAGAAGATCAAGGGCTAGGATGGTGTAAATTCACACTTCAAATGACAAATCCGACCACATGGATGAATTCGGATCGACGATCGCAGCCCAACGATGGAAAAATCGAGTCAATCCGACATCCGTGGCACCATCTACAACATCCAGAAGATAGATGGCCAAGATGGCACCACGTGGCGCCATCTTAGCCGCCCAAACGGCCACATAAATTCTCTGAAGACCCCGCACCTGCTCCCTCTTTGCCGTTGGATCTCGATCCAACGGCTGTGGACAGCCGCGCCTAAAAATGCCCGCTCGACCATCCACGCCACGTAGCGCAGCGGTCGAGAGCGTTGGATCCTGATCCAACG
The DNA here is from genome assembly GCA_037157565.1 of Thalassia testudinum. NCBI lineage: Eukaryota > Viridiplantae > Streptophyta > Magnoliopsida > Alismatales > Hydrocharitaceae > Thalassia > Thalassia testudinum. The sequence goes on along the minus strand of JAZHRO010000003.1, from coordinate 69,261,563 downwards.
GCTGTGGACAGCCGCGCCTAAAAATGCCCGCTCGACCATCCACGCCACGTAGCGCAACGGTCGAGAGCGCTTGCGCGAGCTGCAGCCATGGGCTCGAGCCGTGGGTTGGATCATCATCGGACGTTCGGGCGAGCGAGCGCGGGCGGGCGTTGGATCATCATCGGATGACTGTCTGTGCTCAATAGAGATCACGCGCTATTGCACGTGCGGCAAGGACGCCGATCGTACGTACTGGGCAGGTGCGTAGCAGCGGGCGATCATGCATCTTAAGCCGTCTGATCTCGCGATCGGACGGCTGAGAATTAAAGAACGTGCGCGGATGTTGAAGAAGAGCGCAGCTGAGGAGGTGCACGTGGGCGCGGGTGCTACGCCCACGTTGGGGGCTTTAGTGACAGTTTTATCCGTCACTAAAGACCCTTCATTTATTATTTTAAAGATGTAATGACCATTTTGCCCCCACTCCTTGTAACTATAAAAGGAGACCCCCTCCATACAAAATTGTCATCCCCTTCCTTCTCATCTCTACCTCTCTAATGCTCAAGAGAAGCATGTCCCACACCCGGGATGCTCCTCGCGAGATAAAGTCCAAATTTTCGTCCCCCTTCGAAAGTGGATCCTGCGACGACAACGGTGTGCTTCTCCGTTCCCGTTCTTCTGCTTCGTTCTCCTTTGTCCTGCTTCATCCTCCTTCGTCTAGGAGTCATCCTGTCCGGCTCATCCTCCAAGTGACCGTCGAGGGGGATTTCTCTCTCCCTACTCTTTTTACTGCTTTCTAGTATAGATTTACTACTTTCTAGAGTAGTTCTGCTCGTCCTCCAAGCGATCATCGAGGAGGACATTTCTCCCTCCATTCTTTTAATGCTTTCTAGAGTAAATTTATCACTTTCTAGTGCAATTATTTTATACTTTCTAGTTGTAATGAACAGTCTCCTTAATGATAAATTCTTTGTTTATTCTACATCTCAATTTGATTTCTATGTGTAATATTCTCTCTCTCTCTTACCCTCTCTCTCTCTTCTATTTATTGTAAATAATTAGATAGTTTTAAATTAAATTACTTTGTGAGAAATAAAAGGAAACGCGTAGTTTTTAAATCAAACGTCTGCCTCCCTGTGTTCGACCCGGAATTTTCATTTCGGTATAAATTTTATTTGTTGAACACGAATTCTTCGCTTTCAAGCTACAACGACAGGTTTTCCAAAACCAAACACGTTAGCGTAGCAATTCAATATGTTCAACATTTTGGCGCCGTTGCTGGGGAGGCAACGATCTTTGATTTTTCTTGGTGTTTTGTAACTTACAAATCATTTATATCACTTTTCTCTTTTCTTATTGTAATTGCAGGTACTCTTTCGAGACAGGCAAATGCGGTAGATCGAAGAAAAGTGCTGCGGAAGGTTCTGTAAGTTATCCTCCACCTCCCACCCATTAGATTTCATTTCATCACATAATAATTCAAACATCAATCAACCTAGGTGTTTTTATAAATTCTAAGATTAGATTGTTTGTTGTTTGACACCCATACTCACCCCAACCCCCACATTAAAAAGAAAAAAATTAAAAAAAATCTCTCACAGAGGTACACAACCTCATCTGATTTTCAAACTCAACCGGTAAACTGATCTTTGGAGCCGGTACACACATTCAAACACATAATTGAGTAGAAATCAAATTAGGTAATCATTTGTGTGCCTAATTAAGTGGTACAATAGGCCAATTGTTTGAGTTGATTGGGTCGCACCACTTCAAATAAAATCAACTCATCAAGTAGCTGCCAATTAGGTTCAACTCTTAGGGATTTACCAGGCACTCCACATTCTTTTTAAACTTTAAAGGAAAACATCTTCACCTGTGCTTGCAAAACCTGGTGTGCCAGCGAAACTTGTTTGAAAACACCTAAAGTTGAATCCTAAAAGCTACTAAGCAAGATTTGAACCTTAAAATTCACCGCATCAAAAATAATCTTGCTTGAAAACCATTGGTTGTGCACACACACACAAATCAATCAATCATTAAGGGCACAACCCATTTAAAGGGCCCATCACATTCCAAAGCACATTCAAACCTAGCCCTAAATAAAACAGAGTAGACGTTGGCCTTAAGGATTGGACTCGCTCTTCAGAATCCAAAACGAGATTATTTTCGATTAGTCTGTTTCTACTGTTCAATCTGATGTCTAGCTAGGGGAGCAGAATCAAACGATCGTGGCTGGGGGGTACACTAGGAACTGGAGGCACAAGCCGAAGGAAGAACCTTCTCCCTAGTCCCTCCTTCTAACTGGTTGGATTGAACAGATAGAAGTAGATCAAATCGTTTCTTTATCTCAAGACGGGTTTTGGGAGTCTATAGGTCTTTAGGCTAACCCATTTAAGGATAGGTTTGATTGTTTGTATTGCAGGGCGCCTTTCTTCCTCCAGTGTATCATGAATCCTTCCACATATTACACGCATTCCCATTCTTTCCCTCCCGTTGTGAATTATCTTCAACATGACGATTATCCTGACTTGTACTATAATCAACCATCAGTTAGTTAGGATAATTCGGATTGGGGATACAGCTCTAGACCTCCGTGTTTAGGGTCTAACCTTGAACACTTTGATTCTGATTTCTATCCTTCTCAGAGCTACATCGATTATAGATCGTCTTCCTTTCATGAACAACTTAATACGATCTACAATCAAGAAGGATACACCGATCTTTACCCATCCTATGATTTCACTGCCCTTAGGTCATCACCATCTTTTGAACAATCTGAAATGACCTATTATCAGGGAGGGTATAACGAATCTCAATTCGTTAATTCCTCTGCATTGATGTCAAACCCACCCAACCCTGAACTAACTCATTTGGTTCAGGTTAACCAGGTTCAAGATAAGGTTCTGGCTAACTTGATGAATATCATTCAATCTTTAGAAGTTCAGCCAACACCTTGCATTGAGAGATTGGAGCCCCTGATTGAAATGATTGATGATTTAAACAAGTCCTTGTTGGATTGGCTCTAGGATGTTAAGGATAAGAACCTGGGTGAGTTTCTACTCAGGAAATTAGCGAAATTGAGGATGAGATTCATGGTTGCTTTGATTCAATCTTGGGATGATTCCCATGATGAACCCTCTTCAGGAAAGGCAATGACAGAACCCGCTCAGGCACCTGTTGGGGGGGACACGTATTATGAGGCTGGCCAGATTGAATTAAAGCAGCCAATTAAGGATGATCTGATTTCTTCACCTAAGATCCCTAAGCCGGGTTACGAGGAAACGTATGTCTCCTTGGAACAGAAAGTGACAAATGTTTTTGGGACATACATTGATACGGATCTTGATTTCTTTGATGGTGAAGATTCAAGTTGCGAAGTCTCACACGAGTTTTCAGAACACGATTTTTGTGAGGTGATTGGGCCTGAGGAATTTAATAGATCATTTGATGGCCTAATAATTGAGGAAACTGATCTTAGGGCACACATTACGGATCCAGAATTACATTTTCTGGAGGATTCAATTCAATGCCCTAATTGTCAGTTACACCCCGTTGAGCTTATTGATGATTCTAATTCTGAGATAATTAGACCGAAGTCAATTTTGATTCTGCCACATCATTTAGACTTGGAGATTTCAGATGAGGTGATTAATATACAAGAGGTCCTGGAATTCGACATGCTGAATGAGGAGGATAGGAGCTGGGAAGTTCTGATATGGGAAGTTAATTTTGGACGAAATGGAAGATTGAGTCGAAGGGTTCCTTTTAAGTTGAAACCATCAAATCAGAACCCTTACGACATTTGTTTCGAGGATGTCAAACCCATGCACACATTCAACGATTATCCTTTTGAGCTTTAATTCTCCGTAACCTGACTTTTTGGTCTTGGGTTGCATCCTCATAAATCGCAAGCCCGACCTCGTTTGCATTCTGATTTTAGGTTTTGGGTAATTTTTATCCAGAACCTAAGATATTCTCAATTATGGGGGATGGGTCTGCACCACAATCTGGTCCACATCTGTGGACCTCTGTTGATAGGTCAGAGGATTCTTCTGTTTATTTTGATTCTAACCTGCACTTGTGAATTCTTCATTTCTTTTCTTTGTATAGTGTGCCTAGCTGAAGGCACTAAACTCAGCACATATACAGTTCTTTTTAGTTTTCATCTTAGAGCAGACCTGACATTCACGCAATTCAGGTGCTTTCTACGCTTTTCCACTCTATTTTGTCTTTTTAATACAATGAGGACATTGCATTAGATAGGCATGGGGGGGTGGATTTTCATCTCTGAATTCATTCGTCAGCTCCGTAGATTTATTTTATTTTCTTTTTTTTAAAAAAAAAAATTTGAAATTAGGAAAGTGAATTTGGGTTTAAGAAAATTTTCAATCTTAGGAAATACTACATTATGATTTGAACACAAAGACCCTACAGGTCTTTGGACTTAATCAGCCCGTGTATCCACTAAAATGTGGATTTATTTTTCGAGTTCTCGCCAACCTAAATTTTATTTTAATTGGAGTAAATAAGTTTGGATGATAAGTACATGACTTATCAACCTGCCCTCTGATTTGAGGGAATTTTGAGTTTCTAGCATCTACACACTATCTTGTCATTGACTCGTTGTTCGACGATTTTAACGAAAATTGGGTAGCTAATGAACCTTCTAGGGTGATATGGCTGGCAAGTTATCGTGGGTAATAGCCCATAGGTAGGTTGTGCAGAGCCCAATCACCGGATCTTTCTCTTTTTGCTGCCTTTAGGTAAATCTTAGACCAGAGAAGCCACCTACTTAAAAAAAAAAAGTAGAAAAGAACAAAAAGAAATAAGCCACACTTCACCGCACGAGTATGGCAAGTTGTCAGTGGTAACAGCTCATCGACCGGTTGTCCAGAACCCAGCTCAGTAAATGCACTAAAAATTCCCAAAACACTTTGGAAGAAGCGGAGAAGTAGAATAAACTGGGGAGATATACACTGGATTCACCCTTGTGTTGACCCCGTAAAAAATAAAAGTAGGGAGAAAGCTACCAATTGTAAAGATACACCTTTAGGTAGAATTCTTTTTGAGGTCACCTAGAGGCGTAGAAATCTGAAGTCCGTTTTAATTACCGATCAACGAGTCTATCACAATCACAATAAGATGTTTAAAACTTAGGGTTCTCATCAAATCTTGGGTGAGTTGAATGGCCGTAGAAAGCCACTCTTAAACCCTAAAATTTGAAAATCCAAAAAAATTAGAAAAAAAAAGAGAAAAAGAAAATTTTCTTTGAATAAGGTGAGGGCTTGAGGCGGTCTGCATTTTGGCTGATACTCAGGCGTTGTTGTGTCTTTGAAAGTTCAGTTCCTAAGAAGATAATTTTTTAATGACTGAAAATAACTCAGGTCCAAATAATCCAACCTAATTCTTTTATAAATAGCATATAATTTTTGCTAGGGACTAGCAAAAGATAGGCATGGGGGTATGATGTAAACACATTTACACTACTTAAGATGTCTATTTATGCATGTTCTTAAGCGTAGGATTGCATTTCATGATATAAATATTGCATAACATTAATCATCTTGCATTTAGAATAGTTTGAATAAAATGGAGGTTAATTGTCTCCTTTTATGTGCTTGGACAGGGCAAACATCTTATCGGGGCCTCGGATTGAAGATCCAACCGTATGGATGTGATCAGGGCGACTATTGGAGTTCAACGACTCCAAGATCGCCTTAATCAGGCATCTGTACCATCAAATAGTGATCGGGGAACCCTAGAAGATCAAGGACAAGGATGGTGTAAATGGACACTTCAAATGAAAAATCCGACCGCACGAATGAATTCGGATTGACGATCGCAGCCCAATGATGCAAAAATCGAGTCAATCCGACATCTGTGGCACCATCTACAACATCAATAAGATGGACGGCCAAGATGGCACCACGTGGCGCCATCTCGGCCGCACAAACGGCCACATACATTCTCTGAAGACCCTGCACCCGCTCCCTCTTTGCCGTTGGATCTCGATACAATGGTTGTGGACAGCCGCGCCTAAAAACGCTCGCTCGACCATCCGTGCCTCGTAGCGCAGTGGTCGAGAGCGCTTGCGCGAGCTGCAGCCGCGGGTTTGAGCCGCAGCGAAGGGGAGGAAGGCGCAGGCGAGAGAGCGCGGGCGGGTGTTGGATCGTCATCGTATGGTCGTCTGTGCTGAATAGAGTTCACGCGCTATTGCACGCACGGTAAGGACGCGCGATCGTACGCGCTGGGCAAGCGCGCAGCAGCGGGCGATCAAGCATCTTAAACTGTCTGATCTCGTCATCGGACGGCTGAAAATTAAAGAATGTGCACGGACATTGAAGAAGAGCGCAGCTGAGGAGGTGTGCGTGGGCGCAGGTGATACACCCACGTTAGGGGCTTTAGTGACGGTTTTATCCATCACTAAAGACCCCTCATTTATTATTTTAAAGATGTAATGACCATTTTGCCCCCACTCCTTGCAACTATAAAAGGAGACCCCCTCCAAACGAAATTCTCATCCCTTCCTTCTCTTCTCTACCTGTCCAAAGCTCAAGAGAAGCTTGTCTCACACCCGGGATGCTTCTCGTGAGATAAAGTCCAAATTTTCGTCCCCCTTCAGAAGTGGATCCCGCGACGACGACGGCGTGCTGCTCTGTTCCCATGACGGACATGGAAATCGCGTATTTTGAAATCATTGGAAATCATAGTATAGTCGCAAAAACCACTCGTCAAAAATATTTGTGATAACGAAACTCTCGTAGATCTTTATTATTTTTAGAACTTGAGTCCCGGTCGTTCATCTCTGGGAGGCGTGAAAACGAATCGAGATTTGGATCGACTTTTATAACCTAAATCTAACCTAAGCTACTATTTTTGTCTTTTTGTGTTTTTGATTTCTTTTATTTCGAAAAGCAAATTGAAACCTCGATCTAGATAAACTAGCAAAAACCTAAGTGACTATGTGCATCCAAATGAGGCCATGGTAGCCATGCATGGTGTGAACAAACCAAAGTGTCATATAAGCAAGCAAACATGAGGACAATCAATCACAGAAACATTATTTATGCATAGAAATTTATCACACATCATCTACACTAGAAAGCAGATAAATAGAAGAAAATCCCTCACGTCGGAAAGTTGCCACTAGGGCCATCGGCCTTGTGTGAGGGTGTAGGCTAGACCTTGAGTATGCAAACCCGTCTACACGCCTACCAAAAGAGATGTCCGGCCACAAGAGGCTATAGGTGAGCCTTCATGGCCATCCAAAAAGAAGAAGAAGATGGGGGCTAGTGCACCCAAGTGGAGAGAGGAGGGTGTTGCTCCCTTTCTCTACCAATGGCCGTCCTTGAAGCTTTGGAGAGAAGCTTCTCTAGCTAGCCATCCATGGAGCCTTGGAGGAGGATGAGGAGGACAGCCTTTGAGGTTTTGGAGGGTGGAAGCAAGTTTAGAGTGGAGGGTATGGATGGGAGAGTGTATGGAGATATGGTCCAATTTCGTAGCTCTCTCTTTGGCATTATGGAAGGCTCCATTTGGTTGCCACTTTTGGTGGCTCCAAAAATAGCAAATGCCACAATTTTTTTATCTAGGTTTGACACAAGTTTTTAGGGTTTCCAAGAGAGTGTGCATGGGTTTGGTGGGAGTAAAATGGGAAGGTGTGCGTGTGTGTGTGGGTGTGTGTTTTTCGTAGGGCTAGGTTGTGGGTTTTGGTAGGATTAGGTGCTAAATAGGTTGGGTCAATCTAGATTAAGTGGGTGTGGACCTAATTAGGCTTAGGAAAGTCTAATTGGGTAGGAGTGAACCTAATTAGGTCTAGGTCAAGTCTAATTAGATGTGTGCATGTGATTAGGCTTGGGTAACCCTAATGGGTATGAGTTAATTAGATCCTGGGTGGATCTAATTGGGCTCGGGTGCACCTAATTAGGTATGGGATGGTTAAATTGGGTTAGGGATAGGACCAGTAGGGCTATGGCTAGTGGACTAGGCTTAGGAGGTCTCTACTTAGGTTTCCTAGGGTGTCCGATGGGGTTCCTAGGTGAAAATAGGCAAGCTAGGGCTTCCAACACCAAAATCAGGAACCAGACAGCAGTATCAGACATCCAGGATGGTGGTCAGACGTCTTATACTACAAAATTGGATGTCTGGACACTAAATTAGACATCCAATTCTGTGTCAGTGTGAGTTTTGGCTTCCTGGATTAGTATTTTGCAGAAATCAGACGTCCAGCCAGATGTCTGGATGTCTTGAAAGGTGCTGGAGAGTGGGTTTTGTGTTTTCTAAGGTTGGTTTTGGTTCCTAAGTGTTTGGGAGAGGGATAGGAACATGGATAGTGCTATCCATGTTTGGGTTTAGAGACTAAGGTGCCCTAATGGACATTGTTTTGGGTTTGGGAAGGCTGTCCTAGGGTTTCTAAGGGTAGGGATAAGGCTATCCTCCTCACTCCTCTTATCTGGATCAGTCTTCTTCTTCCTTTATTGCTTTATTCCACTATCTCCATCCTGGATCACTTTATTATCTGTAAATAGCAATAAAAACCATTAACTAGCAGGATATCTCATCTTATTCTAAATAGACTGATGCAATGCATGATATGCAAGATATGAGTGCAATATCCACAATTTAAGATAGGTTCAGACATTATTTAGGTTGATTAGGACCTACGATTGCTGTGCAATCATACCCCCATGCCTAAACTTTGCTAGACCCTAGCAAATGCAAGACTAAATTATTCACATAAGGGTACCTAAGGGACTGGTTATTTTATCAAGTGTTTGCGTAGAGATTTTTCTCCTTTTTGTTTTCATCCTATGCTCTAGAAATCCAGACAATCGTGAAGGTGCAGCTATGTAGCTTTTGCAATGGATTCGCGTGAAAACTAATACACCTCTAAAGCCTGTACTTGACCCCTAATAAAAATTCTAGCGGGATAGGCGGATTTCTTCCCTCGGGGTATTCAAGATATTCTATGAATTTCACCCCAGCTTTGGGCTTAGGTAGAGAATCTTTGAGGGAAAGGATTATATATTTGGTGGCTCATTCTCACTTGGTGCTACATAGAGACTAGTATTACAGAATCTAGATTCCCGGATTACTAAGTAACCCAACTCAGAGAAAGACGAGAAAAACTATGCTCCCTTTTGATTCCTTTGTATTCATTCTCTCTTACTCTTTTTCTTTCTTTTTCTTAGAGATCACAACCTCACCAGATTCACACATAGGATCTGTATTTAGTGGTCTCACTAGGCATTAACACTTTAATTGAGTTCTCATAACCCTAACACTAAGTCAGGATTCCTCAGCCAGTATTCGGGCGGTCAGAAACACAAGAAAAATAGGTTAAGGCCATATTTGGTGGTATTGCCTTGATAAACACTAAATATTCATTCTTTTCTTCTTTTTTCTTCTTTTTCTAATTTTTTTGTTAGTTTTTCTTTCTTTTCATCATTCTTTTTCTTTTCTTTTTCTCTTTTTTTTTATTTTTATTTTTTTTTTTCAGCATAACACAACTGGCATACAACCATGAACTTTATTAAGGAGGCATTATTAGGGATTGGTGGTACTCAAGAGACATTGGGTGGCTTATTTGGTGGAAGTGCCTACTCACGGCATCGGGAGAGATGGATAGGACGGTGTATTTCTGGCCTTGACATCAATACCCTCCTTCCGCCGAGGATTCCATAAAGAATGGTCGTAACCATCCACCTTAGCCTTAGTTATATGAAAACTCGCTTTCCACATATTTGCCTTATTCGGTGGCTCTCACAATTTCGCACAAAAATGTATACGCGGGAACCGAGAGCGAAAACTATGTCCAATCTCAGAGTATCATCACCTAATTATCTAGGATTCCAGATTCCTTACACTAATCTTAGAGCACCAGTACACTCTACTCTCATCTCACACTATTTGGTGGATTTTTGGAGGAAAATCTGCCTGACTCCCAAAACATTGTCCAAGATTTCAGGAAAAGAAGCACTGCTTCTTCTAGACAAACTGAAGACGTTTATCAGCCTTCACCGTGAATCCATTGCAAATTCTACGTGTGTGTGAAAAGTTGTACTAGATTCCAGATTACAGGAATCAACTAAAGGATAAAATCCCTAATGCATTCTCTTAATAAAATAATCTTATTCATGAATGCAATATCTATATATGCTATAAACATGTAACCTCATATAATTTATACTTTGTGAATTTCCCGTATCTGGTTACAATCAGCTTGACCCTAAATTTATAACAAAAGGTGGGTGGGTGAGTCAGAAGTGGCTGTTGCGAATGATTTCTAGCTCCAATGAGAGCATTGGAGGTGGAGTCGGTTGTTCTTTTATTTAAGGTCCTAAAGTACGTTTTGCATGCAGCTCCGAGGTTTTCCTAAGTGTTGGCAAAAAAATTTTTTTTTTCAGTTTTTCTGTATCTACCCCCCCATGCCTAAGTTCTTGCATGTCCTCATGCATGAATGTAAAAGAAAATAAATGCTGTAGGGAGAGAATGGATAGAAATCACCTGTAATTGCTCCTGAAATTATATTCAGCACCGGCCAACCTGTTAACATGCAATATAGAAAAGGGAAATATGCTAAAACAAAAATATGCTATGTATAAAAATGGTTATGTATAGATGATGGTGAAATGGTATTTATACGTGTTGAGTTTAATGCCTCTAGCTGGGCATACACTTCAAAAAGGATATACCAATACAGTATTGAGAATGACGAGTAAAATGATAAGAATTTTAGTCTCATTCACCAACAGCGGACCGCAAATGCGAACTAGCTGTCCATGAATTCCAAGTCCAAATAATCAGGAAAATATGTAGATGGGGCTTGGGATTATCTGCAGCCAGATGCTACAAAAGAAAGACAGATAAATACGGGTGCCTGGAAGAAATGAAGGTGAAGGCATCCCGAAGAGGTGATGGAGAATGTGGGTGGTAGGGGTATGGGTGGAGTCGTGTGGGGTGAAATCATATGGGTCTTGATAATGGTGATGAATGGAAGACATGACCCAACTAGTGTGGTCAGATCTGGAAATCAAGGTCCAGTGATCAGTCTCTGTCTCTACCAAAGATGTTTGGGCCTCATCTTCTTTTATCTCTTCCAAATTGTCCAATGCCAATTCCCAATTATCACATGATTCCCCAAAATTCCTAGCTTCCTCTGATAACTCATCATATGTTATCCCCAATAATCTTTCAATTTCTTGAATATCTATTTCATAAGGGGATATTTCCTTCTTCTCACTTAGATGAAGTTGGGCATTAGATTTAGTAGTGAGTCCCTCCATGAAAGTGGAATGGGCTGAATCATTGATTGAGGAGTTGTTACAGTCTTTTTGATTTTGTTGCTTCGTGTATGAGATCATTTGAATTAATTCATCAATGTCTCCATGGGTATTCTCAAATACAACAAAATTATATTCAGGTCCCTTAATGCTTGGTTCGTCAAAATGAAATGATTGGTACTCAAGCCCTATATCAAGATCAAGATTCTCAAATAAATCTCCATTCTCAGCTTCCATAGGGTTATCAATATCATCCACCTCAGGTGTTTGATCAACAAAATCTTGCATGACCACCACTGAATCGCAAATCAGTTGTGACACACCTGACCCAGATTCAAACATTTCTGGTTTTTGTTGCTCATCCCGGATTCTATGAAGCTCCTTCCTTATATCATCATATTCTCTTGCACTAGCTTCTTTTATTTCATGAATCATTTTGATCAATTGAGTAATCTGGGATTCATTGCAAGGGGCAGCGGTTTGAATTGGGCTAGGTCGATCAAGATAGTCAACCACATTATCAATGATTTGATCTGGTAGGGACAGTGACTTATGTGATCTAGTGGATTGTTGATTCGGGTCGTGTGGTTCTACCCAGGTGTCAATTGCCATAGTTTCTTCCGAATTACCCTCTGACTCACTTTCCATATCATCTAGAAAGTACCCTGACTTTGTTTTCTTAGTGGCTGCATACATATCAAAGTGAATCTTCTCATTGCCGCTACTCACCTCCATACATCCTGAGTAACAGTCAATCCGTGCATTGGCCGTAGCCAAGAAAGGTCAACCCAGAATAATGGGTGAATTACTTAGCTTCTCCGATATATTCATGTCCAAGATAATAAAATTGACTGGAAAGCTAAGACCTTGCACTTTAATAATCACATCCTGAACTACCCCCTTCGGTAGTTTGATGAAGCCATCTGCCATTCTAATGGTGACAGGTGTGTGGTGCAGATCTCCAAGTTTGGTGCGGTCAAAAAGGGTGGTAGGAATCAAGCTAATGGAAGACCCTAGATCCACAAGGGCTTTGTTGAAGGTGAATCCCTTTATGGCACAAGATATGAAGGGTTTTCCAGGGTCAGTCATTTTGGGTGGTATAGTGCCAGAAACAAATGCACTTATGTTAGCTGATAAAACCACCTCTTTAGGTGTGCAAGTCATTTTTTTCTTTTGTGACTCTTTCTTTAAGGCCTCAGGAAAGGGTAAATAAGTCAAATCAACTTTAGAAGCCTTTTTCTTCTTTTTGTCCCTTGAGTCTGAGTCAGAGTTGGATGTGGGTTTGGTATTATGATTTTTGGTTGAGCCCAAATCAGGTCGTTTGGGTGGGCTCTTAGCTTTTCTCTTCCTTTTAGAGGCCACAAATTTGACCTCGGCACAAGGGCATGTTTGATAGATTGGAGGAGGGGTCGGAAGAATAGGTGGAGAATAGGAGTGAAAAGGCATTTACATTCAGGCATAGAGTGATTCTTGAAGTCTCTTGATTTGATCCCCTTGAGATTTCACATGATTTTCCAGCTTAGTCAGCCTTTCTTCATTTTTCTTATCAAAGTCCAACAAAATGTTCATGATATCTTCAAGGGTGGTTGCGGGTTGGGCTGGACTAGATGGTTGCCCTAAAGTGGATTTAGTGGAGTATTGGGCTGGCCTAGATTGATGTTTAGTCTGAGTCGGTCTCTGTGGTGGCCATGAAAGATCAGGATTGTTTCTCCACTCAGGATTATACAAATTTGGATATGAATCAATAGGTGTATCGCCCTCAGTGGGGCTGACTACAGAGGGAGTTGATTGAGAACCTGTTATGTGGTCCTGTACTTGTGATCCATTATTCCAATTCATTAGAGATATCTCATCAGGTACAGGTGTATCAGAAATAGTGCATTCCTTAATTGATCTACCCAAATCATGGATTAGGTCCAAAGGTGCCTTTTGGGTTGGCTGAGTCCAGGATGACTCCCCATGGTAGCAAGAATCAGTAGAATAGCTAGTGGTTCCAAAATATGGGTCACTAGACCCACTAGGCTGGTTGTTCCAAGTTTCTTGTCCCTGGGAGGAGTGATAAGATTGAGATTGTGCCTGAGATCATCTAATTTGCTCCAGAAGCTTGGCACATTGATCTGTATAGTCCTTGTTATATTCCTGGAATTCAGCAACTATGGATTTCAATTGGTTCTGATCTAGATAAGGGTCAGATCCATGAGATTCAGGTTCTAAATAAGCTGGGGGATAAGGATAATCATATCTCAGCTGGTTAAGATGTGTCTCCCAACCAGGAGGAGTCAAAATCATGGTTGGGTTGGGAGATGGAGGACCCTGAGGGTCAAAAGAATGTTATGGGTTCATGGATATTTGAGAGAAGATGCGAATAAAGATAAGAGATAGTCTTCATATCAAATCCCTTCTCATGCAATCACACCCAAATCAGGCTCAAAAAGGTTTGTTTTGAGTCTCTAAATTTAAACCCTAATGTGAATTACCTAGGGTTTGTGCTTCTTCTAAAATCTACAGTCAGACCTTAGTCTGACTTGAAATCACTCCCCAGATCAAGAACTGAAGAAAAATAATATTAAATCTGGTAGAGATCTTACTTTTTCAATAAATTTTTTAAGGAATATTTTTTTAATATTTTTACTATTTCGTGCAATTTTTTACGAATTTTTATGTTCCAGGGGGTCAAACAGACCAGATGGACCCCCTACGAGAAGTGCACTTTGAAACAATACCAAAAAAAATCCAAAAATTCTTGCAAATTCATAGAAAAAACTAGGTTTCACAAATTTCAAAGATATCTGATTTATGTAAAGGGTAGAATTAACGTTTAAATTTATAAAAAATCAGAGTGCAGACTATTCTGACCCCTTTCCACTGTACGAATTTTTAAAATTTTTATAGTGATAATTTTTCCAAATAAAATGTGGCGATGGAAAGATAGTTTAAAAACCTAATACTCTACAGAATCCCAAGATTTTCGGACTCCTAAATTCACAGCAATAAATTTTTGAAAATCATCAATATTTGCTAGCCGAATTTTCAAATCTGATTTTGGTGTGTTTAAATAGTTTCCAAGTTAAAACACACACTAAAGAAAATGATTTTTTTCTTTTAATTCAGATCTGAACTTTTGAATTTGAATTTATATCTATATATATATATATTTTTTTTTCTAACCTAGGGAAGCAATAAACTAGAGGACGAAGAAGATATCTGCGGTCTTCACCACGGGTCGATGTGTGCGTAGATCCTCATCTTGACACCCTACAATCAAAACAAACAGAAGTTAAGCAAACCCAAATCTAAACTCACATGTCACCTCCCTGGCAACGGCGCCATTTGACGGACATGGAAATCACGTATTTTGAAATCGTTGGAAATCGTAGTATAGTCGCAAAAACCACTTGTCAAAGATATTTGTGACAACAAAACTCTCGTAGATCTTTATTATTTTTAGAATTTGAGTCCCGATCGTTCGTCTCTGGGAGGCGCGAAAACAAATCGAGATTTGGATCGGCTTTTATAACCTAAATCTAACCTAAGCTACTATTTTTGTCTTTTTGTGTTTTTGATTTTTTTTATTTCGAAAAGTGAATTGAAACCTAGATCTAGATAAAATAACAAAAACCTAAGTGACTATGTGCATCTAAATGAGGCCATGGTGGCCATGCATGGTGTGAACAAACCAAAGTGTCATATAAGCAAGCAAACATGAGGACAATCAATCACAGAAACATTATTTATGCATAGAAATTTATCACACACCATCTACACTAGAAAGCAGATAAATAGAAGAAAATCCCTCACGTCGGAAAGTTGCCACTAGGGCCATCGGCCTTGTGTGAGGGTGTAGGCTAGACCTTGGGTATGCAAACCCGTCTACACGCCTACCAAAAGAGATGGCCGGCCACAAGAGGCTATGGGTGAGCCTTCATGGCCGTCCAAAAAGAAGAAGAAGATGGGGGCTAGTGCACCCAAGTGGAGAGAGGCGGGTGTCGCTCCCTTTCTCTACCAATGGCCGTACTTGATGCTTTGGAGAGAAGCTTCTCTAGCTAGCCATCCATGGAGCCTTGGAGGAGGATGAGGAGGACGGCCTTTGAGGTTTTGGAGGGTGGAAGAAAGTTTAGAGTGGAGAGTATGGATGGGAGAGTGTATGGAGATATGGTCCAATTTCGTAGCTCTCTCTTTGCCATTATGGAAGGCTCCATTTGGTTGCCACTTTTGGTGGCTCCAAAAATAGCAAATGCCACAATTTTTTGATCTAGGTTTGACACAAGTTTTTAGGGTTTCCAAGAGAGTGTGCTTGGGTTTGGTGGGAGTAAAATGGGAAGGTGTGCGTGTGTGTTTTTCGTAGGGCTAGGTTGTGGGTTTTGGTAGGATTAGGTGCTAAATAGGTTGGGTCAATATAGATTAAGTGGGTGTGGACCTAATTAGGCTTAGAAAGTCTAATTGGGTAGGAGTGAACCTAATTAGGTCCAGGTCAAGTCTAATTAGATGTGTGCATGTGATTAGGCTTGGGTAACCCTAATGGGTATGAGTTAATTAGATCCTGGGTGGATCTAATTGGGCTCGGGTGCACCCAATCAACTGTAGATGCACCCAATTAGGTATGGGATGGTTCAATTGGGTTAGGGATAGGACAAGTAGGGCTATGGATAGTGGACTAGGCTTAGGAGGTCTCTACTTAGGTTTCCTAGGGTGTCCGGTGGGGTTCCTAGGTCAAAATAGGCAAGCTAGGGCTTCCAACACCAAAATCAGGAACTAGACAGCAGTATCAGACGTCCAGGATGGTGGTCAGATGTCTTATACTACAAAATTGGACATCTGGACACTAAATTAGACATCCAATTCTATGTCAGTATGAGTTTTGGGTTCCTAGATTGTTATTCTGCAGAAATCAGACGTCCAGCCAGATGTCTGGACGTCTTCAAAGGTGCCGGAGAGTTGGTTTTGTGTTTTCTAAGGTTGGTTTTTTTCCTAAGTGTTTGGGAGAGGGATAGGAACGTGGATAGTGCTATCCATGTTTGGGTTTTGAGGCTAAGGTGGCCTAATGGAGGTTGTTTTGGGTTTGGGAAGGCTGTCCTAGGGTTTCTAAGGGTAGGGATAAGGCTATCCTCTTCACTCCTCTTATCTGGATCAGTCTTCTTCTTCCTTTATTGCTTTATTCCACTATCTCCATCCTGGATCACTTTATTATCTGCAAATAGCAATAAAAACCATTAACTAGCAGGATATCTCATCTTATTCTAAATAGACTGATGCAATGCATGATATGCAAGATATGAGTGCAATATCCACAATTTAAGATAGGTTCAGGCATTATTTAGGTTGATTAGGACCTATGATTGCTGTGCAATCATCCCATTCTTCTGCTTCGTCCTCCTTCGTCCAAGCGTCGTCCCGTTCGGCTCGTCCTCCAAGTGACCATCGAGGGGGATTTCTCTCTCCCTATTCTTTTTACTGCTTTCTAGTATAGATTTACTACTTTCTAGAGTAGTTCTGCTCGTCCTCCAAGCGATCATCGAGGAGGACATTTCTCCCTCCATTCTTTTAATGCTTTCTAGAGTAAATTTATCACTTTCTAGTGCAATTGTTTTATACTTTCTAGTTGTAATGAACAGTCTCCTTAATGATAAATTCTTTGTTTATTCTACATCTCATTTTGATTTCTATGTGTAATATTCTCTCTCTCTTACCCTCTCTCTCTCTTCTATTTATTGTAAATAATTAGATAGTTTTAAATTAAATTACTTTGTGAGAAATAAAAGGAAACGCGTAGTTTTTAAATCAAATGTCTGCCTCCCTGTGTTCTACCCGGAATTTTCATTTCGGTATAAATTTTATTTGTTGAACACGAATTCTTCGCTTTCAAGCTACAACGACAGGTTTTTCAAAACCAAACACGTTAGCGTAGCAATTCGATACGTTCAACAATGTTCCTGGAGTATACCCTGATGTTAATTGTCTATTCTTTGCTAATCTCCAAGAACAAGAAAACTGAGGTCACCTTGTCTTAACAACAAATGTTTTTTGGTCAGAAAATCACTATCACACCTAAATTCTTGTCTACAATTATTGAATGTCCTAATGAAGGTCATGCATTTAACACACTTAAGGAGCAATTTTCTACTCATAAAATCCATGAAACTCTCTTGCTCCCTAACTGTCGGGGCAAAGCATTGGTTGCCCCAAATATGACCCTATTTGCTCTCATCCTTTTTCATATCTTAGCATTGAACATAAGGGCTAAAAATTCAGGATTTCACAAAATACCTGTTGATATTTTACCCTTAATTTATGCTATCATTACAAGCTTTCCAGTTAATTAGAACACAGTTTTCATTCACTTTCTTAGACCCCATTACCATGCATCAGCTTTATGTTTGGTACTCGTAGAGCACATTTTTGATAGGAAAATGCGTCGTAGTATAGTGAGTAATACAATCAAACAAAAATATTTATAAAAAGGTAATGTGACTTTGAGTCTCGGTCGTTCATCTCTGGGAGGCATTTGTTCAAATCTGAAATCAATCTTTTTTCTCTCTACTTATTTAGAATCACATGCCGGTTTCTAATCTTCAAATTAGAGTTTTGCCACTTGTATTGTAGACTCTGATTACATGCGCATGTGTTAGATAGATAACGAAGGTGAAAGTATGAGTTTCGGTGCGCACAATTCTAGTTTTGTGGTGGCTATTTACGTAAAATGCATTTATAGTTAAATCTTCTATATTTTCCAAAACTGACATGCCTGTCGCAATATATATATAAATGAAAAGCAGGCAACTTGAATCACACGAAATAGATTGCAACCAATAAGCTCATAGTGATTTTCAACGTAGAGATATGTATATAAAAAAATATATCTTTTATTCATTCATTTAGGAGGATGTTTACAACATGGAATTTAGAGGAAAGCTTGAAAAACACAAATCTAGCTAATAGAAAATGATCGCATACAAGAATCTATGGGGGGATTTTGCATGCATCATTGGGGGAGAATAAGAGCTACACTACTAAGCATTAAATGAAAGCAGTAAAACTATAAAGAGCTAAGCTACTAATCTAGCATAAAAGAAGGGCATTCGAAGGTGGGCTCTGATGGACTTTGAGTGGTTGAGAGGAGGAGGGGCGGCCAATGGTGCTTAGGCTGGCCCTTAGAGAGAGGTTGGAAAGTTGATCCAGCATCCTGGCATAGAGATGGTGGCTTCCATGGTGGTGCTTCTCGTTGAGGTGGAATGGATGTGAGGGTAGCTAACCTAGATGGATGAATGAATGCCAACAATGGGATGGGTGCAAATGGCCACCCCTTAGGTCTTTTTATAGACCTAAGGGAGTCTCTCTAGAGAAGTGTGGAACTCTCTAGAGAGAGCCCCATAAGTGGCTGACCATGGCGAGAGAGAGGTAGTTCTTAGATCCATAAAATGTTGATCTAAGAATTGAATGGGTCTTGGTTGCTAAATCTGGCAAACAAGAGTGGCACCACTTTGAAGAGAGTTCTAGAGAACTCTAGATGGGTGTGTGTGTGTGAGTGTGTGGCCGTGCCCTATGTGGCTAAGTGCTCTAGGTTAGGTCCTAAGGGGTTTAGGTAGGTGTAGGCCTTAAATTAGGGTTGCAAACCCTAATTGCTAAGGAGGAATTGAAATTAAACTTAACACAAGTTTAATTGAATGAGTGTGAACCTAATTGAGAGTGAAATAACTCAATTAGGTTGGGCTTAGGTCAATTGGACTCTCACTGAGTCCAATTGGACTTGTGTGGGTTGAGATCTGAGCTCAATTGGACCCTATGAGTCTAATTGACTTAGGTAATGGTAATTGACTATGATCTAAGTCAATTGGGTTTAGTGAGAACCTAATTAGGTCCTTAGGAAGGTCTATAGGTGATGTACTAGGGTTATGGTACCTTAATTTAGGTTCTTATGGGGTTGGAATTGAGTTTAGGGAGCTAGAGATCCAAGATCAAGGCTTGAATCTCAAAACAGGAATTGGAGAACAGTTCCAGACATCCAAAAATGGAATCAGATGTCTTATACTCAAAAATCATAAGTCCAAACTTATTGTCTAGATGTCCAATCAGAGTCAGGAAGGATTCAAGGTTCTGTCTTAGGTATTCTGCAGAAATTGGATACTTGACCAAGTGTCTAGATGTCCAATAACATTGCAGAAGTGGGTTTAAGGTGTGCGGGGGTTGGCTAAGGGTTCTAGATGTCCTATAATTCATCTGGACATCCAAGTAAAGGTTGGAATTAGGGCTTTAAGGTTTCCTAGGGTGTGGTGACCTAATCTACGGGTGGCTAAGGCTTGGGGAAGTCTCTAGGCTATCCTAGGGCTAGGATGGACCTAAGTTCTTTACATTTTACTACTTTATTCCTACTTAATAGAGTGCATACGTTAACTCCCTTACATTAATATCTACTACATCTAAGTCTTCTGCTCCAGCTCTGCTGCAACATCCATTATTCCTGATCCAGCTTATTACCTGTAATTGACATAATGCACTTAATTAGCACATTATAGCATTATTTTATGCATAGCTAAAAGAAAGCAGTAAAGATGCAGATAATGCTTATGCATGCATGAATTACCCTAACTTATGCTAAGTCCTAGCCTAATTTAGGTCAATTAAAGCCTATGATTATTGCGCAATCACTTTACCATTGGATATTTTGGTGTCTCACATTCTTCATAAAATAAAATTGACCCCTCTAATTTTACTCCTCTTAGAAAAGTGGTTTATTTCAAATGGTCCACTTTTCGAAAAATGGGAGTGAAACCTGCTAGAGAGGAATCCTCTAGTGATGATGAAGGAGAAGTTGATCCAAATGCTCAATCTTCTCATCCACCTCTTGAATCATTCTCCACTTTCATTCCTATAACCTACCCATATCCAAAAGCTGAAACACCTTGGGTAAATCTATCTAATGTGTCTAGAACTGATCCCAATTTGATAAATACCTTCAATTACATTGTTCAAAATTTAACCAATCTAAATTTTACCTTCCGTCACATGAAACACAAATTCCATGACCTTTCCCTTTCTATTGAATCCTCCCATGTCACTTCTTCCACTCAACATCCTAGACAAAGAAAGCGGACTCAACCGAAAGCACCTCAAGAATATAGTGAAAGAAGGCAAAAGCACTTTTAAGATCCATCTCCTGTTTTATCAATGGCAGAAGAAGTTGTTCTTCATGATGATGAAGACGAAGAATCTGAAGATGACGAAGAAGTTTCATATGAAGATAGTGATGATGAAGATGAAGATGCTAACGACAACGATGATGATGACGAAGATGATGATGATGATGGTGGACATGTGCAAAATTTTATTAGAAAATGCCCTAGAAATTAATTTAGTTTTCATTTTGTTGCCTGTTAAATTTGTATGACTTTTTAGACAATTATGTACTAAAACTGTCTCAAGCTTTATCTTTATGAATTTTATCATGTTATGAAGGTTGAATAGAATTGGTTATTCATGTATCATGCTTTGTTTGCTTATGTGAAATATATCATGTTTTACTTTTAAAATTATGTTATTTGCTCATCTTTATCTTGCTTGACAAAAAGGGGGCGAAATGATTCGATACTTCATATTTAAAATAGGGACAACTTAGTTTGAGGGGGAGGTTTTTCACTCCTTGTGGAGTTTTTATTCTTCTCTTATTAAGTCTGTTTATTTTTAAATATGAGTATCTTGTTTGTTTTGTCAACACCAAAAATGGGGAGATTGTTGGAACCTAGTTCCATCTCTCTTCTGTGTTTTGGTGTTAACAAAACCTTTTTAAAATCTAATGTGTTTATGAAGTATTACAGGTCAAATGAATCTGTGGATGCAAGCAACAAGATAGCATATGAAGGAAGAAGACTAGAAGACTATAGTTTTTGTTGTATTCATTGTATTTTAGTATCTTTGTATGTCTCCTAAAACATAATCTAGGAGTTAAAATCAAAGTATAGATAATTAGGGTTTAGAATATTGTTCATTCACTTGTTTCAAAACTCAAAATCGATTCTTTCAAAATAAAGTTGTTTAGATTAGATTGAATATCTCTAAAAATTGACTTACACTTATAATATTTGGTACTTGTAGCAAGTATCGGTACTAGTCATAAGTACTGGTACATGCTAGGCACAGGTTTGAGCCTAAGTCCCCAACTATGAATAACAAGTACCAGTACTAATCGTGAGTACTGGTACCAAGTGGTCATAGTTTGCGCACTTGATTTTGCCTGGACCTTACAAGTACCGGTACTAATCACTAGTACTGGTACATGTAGGTCACTGGACCCAAATCTGTGAGTCACAAGTACCGGTACTCATCATGAGTATCGGTACCTAGTGACTTAGTTGGGCTGACTGTAGGCAGTCAATAGCTGTACCAAAAGTTTAGTACCGGTACCAACTAACCGTTGTGACCAATGTAAATAGCTATTTTGCAATTAAACCTATTTCTAATCTTCCCAAATTTCCCCTAACGGCTAGTAATCTTAGGGAAGGTGTATAGAGGATTATATAAGCACTCTTTGAGTGTCTTTTGCACACAACCAAGAAGCCAAAATTCTATCCTTGCCTACACTTTCAATTCTCAATTTACTAGCTACAAAGGAGCTTGATTTGTTGCTTTCCTCTCAAGGCCACTCTCCATTTGCAACAAGTCATCAAAGGCGATTGTGGTCCTCTCTGATAAATCGTTTATTTTATGCCTTAGCATTCTCGTTAGATTAATTTACATACTCTTATTAAGCAATATACTTGTTAGAGACTTAGGAATTAGTTGTAAGCTTTTATTTGCATTTTGCTTACACCTATATCTTTATTTCTTTTTAATATCTTGTAATTGGGTTGAGGTAACCCGTTAATTACCTCAGGTATTAGTAAATTGATTCCCTCTAGGTTGAGGGAATCTGATTAAAAATCCTAAGTCAAGAGACTTAAGTAGTAGAGTACCCAAGTGAGGGGAACCATTATATATCTTGTGTGTTTTTGTGGTTTGCTTTGTCTTGCAATTTTTTATCTACCACAGTATTCATCCCCCCTTCTAGTGTGCTTGTGATTTATAGATCCTACACCTTAAATCAAAAACATCACACTTGGCCTTATAACTTAGTGGTGAAATGCACTATTTGGAGCTGATGGCGTGGGGTTGAGCCACAACAAGGGGCTGCATTTCGCAATAGCGCAGAGAAAGTGAAATTGCACCCTCAGATCAAGATTAGGTGGTGGAGGTCCAACCACGTAATAGCGTGGATGCTTGCAGGTGTGATAACGCCCAACTAAATGCACTCTATGCGCACAATGTGGAGCTCAGCATCAAGCACTCTTAGCCCTCCGATGCACGATCCAATGGTCAATGTTTTCCTACTCCTCATCTACTCAATCTTAATGCATGATCTCAATGTGATCCATGACCATGCAATGAAGATCTGACAGTGCTCCAATAGCCACGCCTCGCCAGCTACTGCGTGCGGAGATGCCAGCGGGAGTGTGTGCATCGTGCGCACTGTGATGGGGGTGCGCATTGTGTGTTTCACACTGCATGTGCTCTATGTGTCTTGCATGGCATTGAATGCCTCTACGTGCCAAATGATTTGGCAAAGGCTCTTTCTCACCTATAAATACCCCCCTAGACTCCCCATTCTCAAATCATCTCTTCCTCTTCTTCCCTCACCTTGTCTAAAGCTCTAAGGAGCTGGTCCCGGAAAAAGTGATTTTTTGTGCTAAAAATAGTTTTTGTAAATAATACGTCGTTTTGTTGTTTATAGTATAGTTGTGCAAAAATCCTAAGTCAAAGAAATCTATTTTAATGAAACTCGCATTGATTTTTATTCTTTTATAACATGAGTCCCTATTGTTCGTCTCTGGGAGGTGTAAAATGTGAGTATTAGAATTTGGATCCACTTTTCTAACCTAACTTAATTTTTTTGGTCCTTTTGCTTTTGCGATATTTTTTTATGTTTTTGATTTTTGAAAAAATGAAATTGAATACAAGAATACCTAAGCGAAACCCTTAAACCTATGTGCATCTAGGTGAGGGCCATGATGGCCATGCATATGCGGAACCTAAAGTGAACTCTCCTAATGACTCAGGAAGAGGGTAAAAACAACATAGGAAAACACATCTATCAATCTCAAGCATTGAATCAACATAACTTAAAATAATATCTATCACAAATTTTGAACACCATTAATCAATATAAAAATGAGCAAACAACATGATAAAGCATTCTAAATAAGTGGATGGCCAAGCAAGGTATAAGGAACCTTGTTGTTGTCCAAGAGAGGAGGAGAAGGACGTCCTCTCTATAGGGAGTAGAATAGCATGCCCAAGAGAAGAAGAGAGGGTGGAGGGCCCTTCTATCTAGCCATCCTTGAAGACCCCTTGAAGAAGGTCTTCTCAAGTCTTACAATAAGAGAGGAGGACATGAAGAGGATGTCCCCTCTTGAAAGAAGAATCCACTACTATGTGAAGGAGAGGAGGAGTGGCTTGTGTGCCTTCCTTGATGCTCCATCTTCTTAGCAGCCCATGGTGCCTTGGAGGAGGAGCACCCTTGGAAAGGAGAGGGAAGAAGGTGGTTGCCTCAGGGCTTTGGAAGGAGGAGTGGACTGCCTTTGGAGGAAGGGAGGAGGAAAAGGTTGCACTTGAGAGGTAGATGGCGTCAGATTGAGGAATTCAATGTGTGACACCACTTTTAGTTGGGTTTTTTTGGGAGGTTCTCTTTTTGGTCGCAATTTGGGTTTTTTTCCAAAGATAGGAGTCGCCACCTTTGTCGGGATTAAGTTGGTAGTCGCCACTTTTGGTGGCAATTAAGTTGAAGCCAACTTTTTGGAATCTAAATTAGGTGGGTTTAATTTGGAAGATGTCAGTGTGTGTGGTTTGGTTTAAATTTTGTAGACTAGGTTGTGGGATTTAGGTGCTAAACAGGTTGGGTCAACCTAGATTAGGTGGTTGTGGACCTAGTTAGGCTTAGGTGAGTCTAATTGGAGAGGGGTGAACCTAATTGGGTCTAGGGTAGCCTAATGGGGTCTAGGTCAAATCTAATTAGGTTCTACTGAGCCTAATTAGAGTTGTATGGGTAGGCAGGAGTCAATTAGATCCTAGGTGGATCTAATTGGGTTTTGCTGCACCCATAAACTGTAGATGCACCCAATTAGGTATGAGGTAGTTCAATTGGGTTGGGTATACGAGGTTTAGGAACTTGGATAGCAAGATAAGGTATGTGGATAGCAGGATAACATAGTGGATAGTGTTATCCAGGTTTTGGGATTGTTGGTTTAGGTTATCCTAAATGGAGATTAGGGATAAGGATAGTGTGGATAGGAACATGGATAGTGCTATCAATGTTTTGGGTTCTAAGGTAAAGATGTCCTAAGGGAAGTGGTTTTGGGTTTAGGAAGGCTATCCTAAAGTTTCTAAGGGTAGGGATAAGGCTATCCTCCTCACTCCTCTTGTCTGAATCAAGCTTCTTCTTTCTTCTTCTCTTTCTCACCTTATTCCACTCTATCTCGCATCCTAGCTTTATTTGGATCTTCTTATTAACTACAAATAGCAACAAAAATATTAAATAGCAAGATAATCTCATGTTATTCTATATAAAATGATGCAATGCATGATATGCATGATATGAATGCAATATTTATAAATTAAGCTAGGTTCTAACATTATTTACGTTGATTAAGACCTATGATTGCTGTGCAGTCAGTCCCAAGCCCAGGATGCTCCTCTAGAGTGGAAAAGTAAAAGCATTTTCCCACTTCTCACCCTTCTTCATGGAGCATCCCGTGGTCATCCTCTCACCCTTAATCGAAAGTAGATCCTCGACGTGATGCCGTTTTGCCCCACGCTCCATCCTTTGGCTTCATTCTTTTGTCCAGCCTCTCACCACCATCATCCAAGCACCATCAGAGCGAGTAATCCTCAAGCAGTCGTCAAGGGGGATTTCCTCACCTCTTTCTATCTTTTATCGCTTTGCTAGTATAGTTGTAATTTCTTCCTTGATTATTTGTAGTAAACTTTGGTTAGATAAATATTGATATGTTCTCTCTCTCTCTCTCATTTTGCAAGTAGATTAGTTAGATAAAGATATTGTCGACCTGATCTCTTGGCTTATAAAAGTACAAAAAAAATAAAAAAGATAAAACACTAAAAGCAAATAAAAGCAAGCATGAATTTTCAAAATCAAACATTCGCCTCCCCGTCTTCGACCCGGGTTGACCTCGACCTCGAGCTTCGGTTATAAATTTTACTTCACAGCGAGATTTTGACATATACTATGATGCGTATTTACCACACTTGATTTTTTGCCCACCATTTTGGCGGTGTTGCAGGGGAGGAACAAAATTTAATTTCTTCTTCCATGTTTTTTTGCATTTACTTATTATCTAACCCCTCTTTTCTCTGATTTGTTGCCTTGTAGATATCCTAGCAGGGAGATTCAAGTGTGGTAGATCAGAGTAAAGTGCGGGTAAAGTGGTTTGTAAGTGCCCCCACATTTCCTTCCCTGATGAGGTGTGGCTCATCATAACTAAAATGCCCAAGTTAAGCTAGAAACTAGGTTAAACAGTACATAATTAACACAAGAAAAGGGTTAAGTGTGACAATTAAGGAAAATGACCTAAAATAACAAATCAATGTTAAAAATGCACAATTAGGTCACCAATTGAGATAGTCTATTTAAAAAAGTAATTTGATGATCCAATTGCAAATTGAACACATGCTTGAGTTCAAAAGTATAAATCAAAGGTTGAATTAACTTCCTAAATGTTCAATTAAGCTTCAATAAAAACTTGGTTGCATTTGGACATCATTAGAACCCTACATTCAGCAAATTATAATTAGGTCCTTCATCCTTTACATTTAATTAAGTTAAAAGCTTTTCAGGGACTAGATTGAAAATCGTAGGGACCTACTTGCTAGAAACTATGGACCGTTCTACACCATTCTTTGCCACTAATGGGCCTAGGTGCAATCTTTCTACCATTTCACCTATAAGGATGTTTGCACAAAATCTCCTAACACACATGAGGGAGTAGAGGT
Organism: Thalassia testudinum; assembly: GCA_037157565.1. Lineage (NCBI taxonomy): Eukaryota > Viridiplantae > Streptophyta > Magnoliopsida > Alismatales > Hydrocharitaceae > Thalassia > Thalassia testudinum. Next base: position 69,235,278 of record JAZHRO010000003.1, on the reverse strand, counting down.
CCACTGTAGCTCGCAAGAACAGTTGCAGCGGTAGCCATTGATCTTCACCCTCGCTTATCCTATGGCCAATCATCATCCAAATTGCGTGTGAACTTGAGCGTAGTTTCACCGTGTCTCCTAGATCCCATATAATGATGGGATTTGACTCTAAACCTTCCCGCTTATCATCCCTCTCCATCCCACCGTTAGACCTAGGACCACCTAATTTCACCCTCACGGTGACCACAATCACTGAAGCAACTACTTAAGGACCTTCCCAAGATCTCGTGCACACCATCGACTCCCTACCACCCTGAGCTGATCACCTCATCATCGTCTCCAGTTCTTCCTCGTCCTTCATCAGAGTTGTTGGTGACAGGGGCGGGTCTTCCCCCTCAAATTTTTTGCCACAGCAACTTGCTGTGGATCTGGGGACCTCATCTTCGTTGGAGATCTCCTCGTCACCCTTCATCATTGCAGTGACCAGCTGCAGCCCAGGCATCTCATTCTTCCTTTTAGACTAAGATTTTCTTGCTTTCTATAGTAATTTAGGGTAGTAATTAGTGTACTATAGTTTAGTTAGAGTAGATTAGATGATGAATTTGGTGATGGATTAGCATAGGTTAGAAGTAAATTAGTTTAAAGTGACCTCGCCCTCTCTGATCAGTCTAGATCAAAGGGGTATTTTCATATTTTTCTCATGATTCACACAGCTCCCCCAACACTCCATACCGTTGTTGCATTCTATTGATTTTTCCCCCCTACTTTAATTCACAGTTCACCCATTCATTAAGCAATCATTAGATCTAAAGCTTGATAGCTTTTAGTTCTAATGGTGCACCAAATCACTTGAGGGTGATCTCATCCATGTCATTAATCCACAAGTACCCTTTCTTACATTTATATTAAGCTGATTTGAAGATTTTATCATATTTGTTTTCAATTGCCACTCAAGTGAATTTATGAGTAATGGCAGCTGATTTGGGTTTAACTGTCGAAATGGAGTTTATCTGAGTTCATTGGATGCATTGCGATCGCCTTAGATTCATTTGATTAGATTCTCTCAGCTTCAACTATTTGAAGTTTCTACTCTTCTTTGTGGAGTCTAGGCTGATGAAAATTTGAAGTCTAGGCAATGATTTGAGGGGTTTAGGATGATTGTAATAAATCTAAATACTAATTCATGGCATGCAGATTTATTGGGTGATCAGATCACCACAACAATCCTGTATCAAAAGGTTATCTGAACAAACACTGGTTTTGAGATCTTGATTTAGATTTCCACCTTACACTATCTATAGCGTAAGATAGAGATCAGATTAGGATTTCAATGATTTTTGGGAATTTTCTTTGATTTTTGACATGTTTGGAAAGAGTTTGAAATGATTTTCTATGGGATTTAATCCATACATCTCAAACATGATTTCAGATGATTTTATGATCTAAGTCATTTTTGGGTTTAGTGGCATCTAGATTTTGGTTGTTTCAAACTGGAATGAAATTATAGAGCCTTGGATCAGGTTTCAAAGTGGAATTCAGCTACTGGCTAATCCCAGTAGTAATAGCAGCAACATAAGCTGCTGGTCTCATTGAGCAGCAACAACAGCTGATGTATTTTCAGGAAGAATTTGGAGTTGAATTTGGGTTTAACTTGGGGATTTAAAGAACTTGCCTTGTTGTGTAATGTTAGAGAATCTTTTATAAGCATTCCTATATCAGAATTGGGATTTCATTTAATTTGAAATGCTTGTTGATGCTACTTGAATTCATTGTCAGGTATTTTTCAGTGTCTATACCTATCCAATCTTAAAATTTTTGAAATCAAAAGTGAATATCATGTTTAATTGGTCTAATAGTTGTCATGTTATGTGTTGACCATTTATGAGTATTTGAGTAGCCATTCTAGCACATAGAATTCAACTTTAGGCCTTAGGTTCTTCGTTGAAAACCCTTTTTAGGCCTAACTGGAGTTAACTTGTAAATAAATAAAATTCATTAAAAAATTCACAAAAAATAAAATAAACTTGTCTTACATAAGACCAGGTATTTTTCTAGGTGTGTGTCAAGTCTCAAGGTATTCTGAACCCCCAGATTGGTAGAACATACTAGTTGACGGTTTGGTATACCTTGTAATTTAATAAAAGAACCTAATTCAAAAATACCAAAAGGAAACTTCTTCTCTCTCACCTTACTCTTTCTCTCTCAACCCCTATCTCTCTTATATATATAAAAACTATAAAAATCAGAAAATACCCAAAAATACCTTGTATAGTGTGTATATACTTGTAAATATAATTTAAATTAAGCTAAATGTATATATTGTATGATATGTAGATAAATGTCTATAATTAACTTATATATGTATTCTATATATTAAATTAAGTATTTAGAATGATTTATTGTATATATAACTTTATTGTATAATTATATATTAATTTATATAAACTAAATGTGTATTAACTTAAGTAATTATATAAACCTATGCATATGTATGTAATTATATCTCATACTGTACATAAATATTTAAGTATGTGGTATATACTGTATAGTACCTGTAAATTAATTTAATTACATATTTATAGTAGGTAACTAAGTTATTAATTTAAATAAGTAATTTATTAACTTAAAATAAAATAAATTAGCAATTTCAGTTAATACTAAAGTAACTTATAATGTACATGTGTATAGTATTATCTTAAGTATTTTTAACCTATTTGCACTGAATTAATACTATACTACAGTAATTATAAATTATTTAGGTACATATCTATCTAAAACATCTATTTAAATGTAAATAAATTAAAATAATCTCTCTAAAATAATTAAAATTGTATATTAATAATTCATTATATAAATTAACTCTATATAGGGTCAATTGTATGATTAACTTAACAATTTGTACAGTAATTAACAAATTGAACTTTAACGTAATGTGTATAAATCATCAACTTTAACTAATTTTTATATATAATTAAATAAGTTATAATTATAAATTAAATGTACCATTATATAGACCTATATAAGAGCTTTACAAATATATAATTTATTTGTAATTTCAGGTAATTTATGGCCCTCAATTCAAGGTTCAAAACCCTCGCAATCGGACACTTGCCAATGCAACACAACTCTCAATTGAGTGCGCTAAAAGTCCCACATCGGAAGTGCTGGAGTGTGCAATGCCACAAATAAGGTTTTGGTCCATTGAGTGCTTCAGTCGTCAACACTCGGCGCACTAATACCCTTTCCCTCTCATGAGCATCTCAGGTCCTCGATTTACGTGCATGCACATGTGCCTGTACGTGTGTGTATGCACAAGTGTGTCGGCATGTGTAGGTGCATGTATGGGCTTGTTGGGTCTGATATTGAGCCTAAATTGGATAAAATACACTTTATTTTAACTAGGGCTAGTTCACTAGTAGTGGTCTGGTACAACCTCTTTGAGGTGTTGTGTATCCCATGAAAATGGGTCGATTTGCCCATTAAAACCAATTTTTGGCCTATGAAGAGTGACTATGCATGTTGTGTGAGAGGAGAAACACCCTAAAAAATTCTAAGTGTTGAGAAAGATGAGCGAAGAAGAGAGAAGTAGAGAAAATGGCTGTGTTTGGCTGTGTGCTTTTGTGTTTGCAAGCATATGTACGTAGGTATAATATGTATAGTATAAGTATAAAGTATATGTATGTAAATAATGTAAATAAATATATATAAATAAGTATACGAATGTATAGTATATATATGTGCATATCTATATGTAAAGTAGAGTAAGTACTATTTGAGCTCTTATGTATATAAATAACCTTAGAGCTTTAGTGACAAATAAATCCATCACTGTAAACATGTATATATGTTAGTATAGATAGTCATGTTTGCCCTATGTTATGTATAATTTCACTGTACATAGAATATATGTTACTAAGGATATTAATATGTTAATTTAACTTAGTATACTAGTTATTAGTAGTTATTTTGGTACCTACATTTAGGTATTATTTAAAGTAGTTGTACATAATTAACTTAGTGTAATATTAATACGTTTTTTATGCCTGTTATTTGTAATCTATTTAAGGCATTCTAATGTTCACTAGTTGATTCTTTTTGTAAATAATTAATCAATTCCTTCATTAATTGATTAATTAATTCTTGTTGTAAATAAAATCAACATTTTGGAATAAAAGAACATTTTTGGACTTAGAGGATAATGTATATTAATAACTGCCTCCCAGTGAATGACCTGGAAACTAACCAGTAAAAATTGTAATTAAACAAAATGACGCGACATCGGTTTGCATCATGACAAATAGACTACAACAACGACACCTAAAATAACATTTTTATTGCAGACAGTTAGTTGTCGATCATATTTTTGGCACCGTTACCGGGGACAAAAATTTGACAATAACGCTTTATTATGATTGTTGATGTCGCTTATGTCCCCCCAGTAGTTTCACTTTTCTCCACATTAATAACTAAGATCCGAATCTACTTAGGTGTTCACATAAACCCTAGAATAGATTTGTTTGTCTTATTTGCCACTTCACTTCGCCTCACCCTCACTTAAAAAAAAAAAACTCTTCTCTTTTTGTAGGACCTAATTAAAAGTTACACACTTAACGCCCACAAATTTCTCAACCTAAGGTGTACCACTTTTCTTTGATTCTACCACTTAACTGAGATTTGACTTGTGGACCCGGTATACTTCAACTCAATACACATATGTGAGTAGAAATCTAAATAGGTTAAATATTTTTGTGTGCCTTAACTAACTGGTGCAAAAAGCCAATTGATTTGTTTGGGTTGCACCACTTAAGATAAAAAGTGATTCATTCAGTAGCTTGTTCTCTAAGATTGATTTTTAGGGTTGGACCAGGCACTCCACATTATTTCTGATTTTAAAGGAATGTATCTACACTAGTGCTTTAAAAACTTGGAGTGTTCCACTGAACTTTGATTGAATAAACTTAAAGATTAAACCCTAAAAGCTAGTAAGCAAGATTTGAACTTTAAAATCTACCTCATCTTTAATAATCTTACTTGAAAACTCTGGTTGTGTATACACACATTTTAATTGATCATTAAGGACACAACCCATTGCTACGAAAATATGCGTGATTTGTAATTAGGGTTTTTAAATCATTATTATATGTGAATTCGCAAATGCTTTTAAACTTCTAAACCTAGATAGTGGGGTATCTAGGGTCATCTAAGGAGAAAATTTGTTTGCAAAAAATACGTCTCTCACTTGAAATTGGAAATCAACTTTCTTTTTTATTTTTAAATATATAATTTTTTTTATGTTTTGAAATAAAGGGGCAATCGCGCTTAGGAGTTGGTGAAGAATTAACACTTAAGAAGTAAACCTAGAGTGACAAGAATGACCTCTCCTAAGCTCACTTTAGGCACGTGGAGGCCTAGAGTAATTAGGGATGGGGAGTGAAAAAGTGCTAGAATAAAATAAAACAAATGTGATAATAGAAATTGAAAAGAAGGCAACTTTTTTCTCTATTAAAGGAAATTGTCTACAAGTCGAGGAAAGCTTCTACTAAAATTTTGAAAAGATAAATAAGAAAAACACAAAATCCTTTAATTGATGAGGATGAAGATAGCAAGGCTCTTGCGCCAACTACGACTATTCCCGCAGTCAAAAAGAGTCCTTCTTCTCCTTCTCCTTGTAAAGCTCCTCCAAGGCAAATGGAATTCCCCCTTCAAATGCTCCTCGAAAGGTGGCATGGACCACCTTTAAATCCTCCTCCAAGGGTGGTTGTGTACCACCCTCAAATCCTCCTCCTAGGATAGGCATGTACCCTAGGTCTCCTTCTAATGCCTAGTGATGAGTCCATTAAATTGGACTATTATTAAGCCTAAGTATCTTTAATTATACAATTTAGGTGTGTTAATAATGGTAATTAAGTTATAGAAGATTTGTACACCTCATAATTTAAGTTATAACATTCTATAACTTCATAATTCTATGGTTTCTATGTGCAGGTACTAAAATACACAAAGAGCAAGGGTGGGGGGATAAAATTCCCAAAACAACCGCACCTCTCTTTCCCCCCTCCCCCACCGGACATTGGGCAAAACTTCTGGCGCCGCCTTTCTCAACAGCCATGACCGGGGATTTTGGAAAATCCCTGAACTCACGCGGTGAGGGGAGAACTTAAAAAGAAGAGGCGGGGAGAGAAGAAGGCTATCGAAAAAAAAAAGAAGAAAAGCGTGCACTGTGCCGCATTGCGTCCTCTTTCCCCTTGCGGGGAAAAAGTCTCTCCGCCCGCACACCGCCGCTGACGCATTCTCCTTGCGCACTGCAGCCAACCGTGCTCCAGCCACAACACCCTCTCCTTGCTGCGTCCTTGCACCTGCACGCCCATCAGCAGGTGCGGCCCGCTCGCACCAGTGCTACTGAAGGCACGTCCTTGCCGCCTGCTCACTACTGAAGGCACCGCTCGCACGCCTACACGCCACCTACAGGCGCTCCCTCTACCTGCCCGCACGCAAACCGCGTGCCCCAGCACCCTCTCACCCGCCCTTCAAATCTGCAGACCGTCTTACCCGCGCCAAACTTCACCCTGCATGCCTCCAAGCGCCATAGCAGGCGCTGCGTCTCCACCTTGCGCACCTCCAAGCGCCACAGCAGGCGTTGTGTCTCCACCCTGCAAGCCTCCAAGTGCCACAGCAGGCGTTGCGTTTCCACGCACCGGCACACACGCGCAAGCCTACAAGCCACAGCTGCTCGAACAGCCGCAGTAGCAGCCGCTCTCTTGCTCCACAGGTCGGAGCTCCGGCCACCGCCGCCAGCCACCTCCGTCGCAGCCATTGCCACTGTCAGAAAGCTCTCGACCTCGCTGTCCTCTGAAGCCCTGCATCGACCCCCGCGGATCTCTCTCTCTCTCGCGAGGAAGAGAGAGAGGAAAAGCTCTGTTTTTGTTGGAATTAGAATTACATTCAATGCCATTGCCAGCAATTTCAATTTTTTTATTAATATTATATTATGGTAGAATTGCATTCAAGCACTCACAGTTCTTTTTAATTGCATGGTATTAATATTGGTTAGTTTAAAGATTGATTTTGGACTTGATTTAAGTACTAATTGTCTTTAGTACACATCACATGAAAAATTGCACTAATTCATCCTAAATTTATTGAGGATTTCTGTGAGGGAAACTGCACTTACACCCTTAACTTTTTAGGCTATTGCAAACCTACTTTCCTTCACATTTTAAGTCCAATTTGAAAAGGAATTTCGCATTATCCGAAATAACATAAAATAATTAAGTATTGATTGCATCATTGTCTCCCTGTGGACACGACCCGCTCTTCTGTGAGTGGTTATTTTCATTATTTTTGATTCGTCGATTTTTCCACCACTTAAATACTATAACACTAAGAGAAAAGTTGACCTTTCAAATTGGCACCGTTGTCGGGGAGGCAACAGACGCAATAGAATTACTTTATTATTTTTGAATCTTTTGAGTTGCGAAATTATCTAATCATTTTGATTATTGTGCAAGGAATCCGTCGAAGCGACGAGGCACAATAGAGGAGCGACAACAAACACGAGTTAAGCCACACGAGTTAGTCCTGCGTATGCATTTTGTGCGAAATTGTGAGAGCCACCGAATAAGGCAAATACGTGGAGAGCGAGTTTTCATAAAACTAATGCTAAGGTGGATGGTTACGACCATTCTTTACGGAATCCTCGGCTGAAGGAGGGTATTGATGTCAAGGTCAGAAATACACCGTCCTATTCGTCTCTCCCGGTGCCGTGAGTAGGTACTTCCACCAAATAAGTCACCCAGTGTCTCTTGAGTACCACCAATCCCCAATAATACCTCCTTAATAAAGTTCATGGATGTATGCCAGTTGTGTTATGCTGAAAAAAAAAAATTAAAAAAAAATGAGAAAAAGAAAAAGAAAAAGAATGATGAAAAGAAAGAAGACTAAAAAGAAAAAGAAAAAGATGAAAAAACAAAGAAAAGAATGAATATTTAGTGTTTATTTCATCAAGGCAATGCCACCAAATAAAATTGAGCTCCACCAAATATGGCCTTAACCTATTTTTCTTGTGTTTCTGACCGCTCGAATACTGGCTGAGGAATCTCGACTTAGTGTTAGGGTTATGAGAGCTCAATTAAAGTGTTAATGCCTAGTGAGACCACCAAACATAGAACATACGTGTGGGTCTAGTGAGGTTGTGAGCTCTAAGAAAAAGAAAGAAAAAGAGCAAGAGAGAATGAATACAAAGGAATCAAAGAGAGCATAGTTTTTCTCGGCTTTCTCTAAGTTAAGTTACTTAGTAATTCAGGAATCTGGATTCTATAGTACTAGTCTCTATGTAGCACCAAGTGAGAATGAGCCACCAAATATATAATCCTTTCCCTCAAAGATTCTCTACCTAGGCCCAAAGCCGGTGTGATATTCATAGAATATCTTTAATACCTCGAGGGAAGAAATCCGCCTATCCCGCTAGAATTTTTATTAGGGGTCAAGTACAGGCTTTAGAGGTGTATCAGTTTTCACTCATATCCGTTGCAAAAGCTACATAGCTACACCTTCACGATTATTTGGATTTCTAGAGCATAGGATGAAAACAAAAGGGAGAAAAATATCTATGTAAACACTTGATAAAATAACCAGTCTCTTAGGGACCCTTGCTGTAAATAATTTAGTCTTGCATTTGCTAGGGACTGGCAAGATTTAGGCATGGGGGTATGATTGCGCGGCAATCATAGGTCTTAATTGACCTAAATTAGGCTAGGACTAAGCATAAGTTAGGGTTATTCATGCATGCATACGCATTATCTGCATCTTTACAACTTTCCTTTAGCTATGCATAAAATAATGTTATAATGTGTTGATTAAGTGCATTATGTCGATTATAGGGAATAAGCTGATCAGGAGCGGGATCTGAAGCTGAATCAGGAATAACAGGAGTTGTAATAGAGCTGGAGAAGAAGGCCTAGTTTAGATGTAGGAATAATAATGTAAGGGGGTTAAAAGTTTGCTATTCTATTAAGTAGGAATAAAGCAGTAAAATGTGAAGAGCTTAGGTCCATCCTAGCCCTAGGATAGCCTAGAGACTTCCCCAAGCCTTAGCCACCCTTAGATTAGGTCACAACACCCTAGGAATCCATAAAACCCTAGTTCCAACCCTTCTATGGATTTCTAGATAAGTTTTAAGACATCCAAGATCCTTAGCCAACTCCCGCACACTTCAAACCCACTTCTGCAGTGTTATTGGACGTCCAGACACTTTGTCAGACGTCTAATTTCTGCAGAATACCTAAAACAGAACCTGAAATCCTTCCTGACTCTGATTGGACGTCTAGACAACAAGTCTGGACTTCTGATTTTTGAGTATAAGACGTCTGATTATATTATTAGACGTTTGATACTGCTCTCCAATTCCTATTTTGACATTTAAGCCTTGATCTTGGATCTATAGGTCCCTAAACCCAATTCCAACCCCATAGGAACATAAATTAAGGTGCCCTAACCCTAGTACATCACATTTAGACCTCCCTAAGGACCTAATTAGGTCCTCAATAAACCTAATTGACTTGGATCTTAGTCAATTCCATCAGCCTATTCAATTGGACTCATTGAGTCCAATTGAGCCTTGATCTCAGCACACACTGTCCAATTGGACTCAGTGAGAGTCTAATTGACCTAGACCTGAATTAATTGAGTTTTTTTACTCTCAATTAAGTTTCCACACACCCAATTAAACTTGTATTAAGTTTAATTGCACTTTACCTTAGTGAATTAGGGTTTATAACCCTAATTTGAGACCTACCTTGACCTAAACCCACTAGAACCCAACCTAATCAACCTAGCCACCTAAGTTTCGACCCACACACACCCACACACACCATCCACACTAAAATATCTAGCCTCGAGTTCTCTATCACTCTCTACCATGTGTGGTTGCCTTGGTTGCCAAAAATAGCAACCAAGAGCCATTTAATTTTTAGATCCACATTTGGTGGATCTGAAACCACCATCCACCCACTCTCTCTCACTCTACCACAAGCTCCCACCATAGGCCTCTCTATAGAATTCCATAATTCTCTAGAGAGCTTCCCTTAGGTCTATAAAAAGACCCCTTGGGTGGCCATTTGCACCCATTCACTTCCTTGGCATCCATTCCACTTAGGCTAGCCACTTCCATCTCCACTCCACCTTCACGAGTTGAGCACCACCATGGAGGCCACCATCTCCATGCTAGGAAGCTGGATCAGCTCCCCAACCTCTCTCCAAGGGCCAACCTAAGTTCCATTGGCTGCCCCTCCTTCTTCTCTCAACCACTCAAAAGCCATCGGGGACCACCCCTGAATGCCCTTCCATTCTGCTAGATTTAGATTATGCTCTTCATATATTTACTGCTTTTATTTACTACATAGTAGTGTAGTCTTACTTCTCCCCCAATGATGCATGAGAAATCCCCCCATCGATTCTTGTATGCGATCATTTTCTGGTAGCTAGATTTAATTTTCAAGCATTTATGTACAAGCTTTCCTCTAGATTCCTTGTGCAACAACTCCCAAATGAATGAATGAAAACACATTTATATATATATATCTATCTGTTTGAAATCACCATGAGCTCAATGATTGCTATTATCTTTTGCGTGATTAATGCTTCCTGTTTCTAACTCTTAATATTCTTGCAACTAAGCATGTCGTACCTGAATACATAATAATCACAAACTGGCATGCGATTCTAAACAAAGTAGAGCGGCAAAAAGATCGATTTCAAAAGTAAATGCAACATCTCCCAGAGACGAACAACCGGGACTCAAGTCTCGTTATATTTAGAAATCAATTTTTGACGAACGTTTTTGTGCGACTATACAACGATTTTCGATGACTTTCAAATGTGCGAAAATGGGTTTCTGTCAAGGGGTTGTGTAGGTGGTAGTTATGTTGGCAGAGAGGCACCATTAATGGCGCCAACCATAGGGTGGTTAAGGTGTTGGTGGTTGGGTTGGAGAATGGATGGCTAGGACAAAATTGTGAAGTAGATGGAGGGTGGATGTGTGGTTGTAAGTTGACATCAACTTAGATGTTGGTTAGGTGGATTTTTGGCACAAATTTAAGTAGAGTTAGGATGGGTTTTATGGGTTAAGGGGTTGGTGCCAATATTGGATGGTGGTGATGGTCTTATGAGGGTAGGTGTAAGGTGAAGATTAGGGTAGATGTTGGCGCCAATTTGTAGGGGTGTGGGTAGGATATTTTGGCACCAACTAGGGTTGGTTAGGTGGTGGTTATGGTGGTGGAGGAATGCTTCAAGTTGGCACCAAGGGTAGGTGTTCTAGAAGGGGTTAGGTGGGTGGTAGGGATGACTTTAGGTTGTGATGTGTAGGGCTAGGATTTAGGTGTGTGTTTGCGTCAACATGAAGGGAAGTGATGAGGTGGTAGTTGTTGTGGGTTGGCACCAATTTAAGTGGGTTAGGTTTGGGTTTGGTTGGGGTTAAGGGGAAGGAGTGGACGGCCATATAGGTGGAGCTTGTTGGGAGCTTAGCTAAGCTAGCTAAGCTAGCTTAGCTAGTAGAGTAGAGATGGTGGAGCTATGGTTTTATGAAGGAGGAGCTGGAGAAAGTAATCTAGAGCTAGTGGCTATTGTAATTGGAGTTGAATCTACTGAGGCAACTTCATGGGGAGTTGGAGCTAGGTTGAGCTGCAATTGACTTTGATGAGAACTCCAGAGCTAGCTAAGCTATTAGTTGACAAGTAGTAGCTCAGCTAGCATGGAGTTTAGCTGCCATGAGCTGGGTGGAGATGGGATGAGTTGGGCCTAAGCTTAGATGGACTCTTATCAACTCAGTTGAGCTAGCTAGAGCTCCTAATGAACTGATGGGAGTTTAAATGAGCTAGACTCAACTAAGTTGAGCTGGATCAAAGTTGGCTTGAGCTAAGATGAGCTGAGATGAGTTGCCCTGAGCTACGATTCAGCTAAGATGAGTTGAATGGAGCTGAATGGAGCTAACTCTAATCCAAAGGAGCTGGTATCTAATGGTAACACCATCATGAGCCGTAACTATCTGAATTTGGTCTGATAAAGTTGATAAAAGCTCCTACATAACCATTAGAGGGTCATATAAGCATAATGATCTGTTTTGAGAAGAAGATGAGAAAATAGGGTTATTTCTACAATTTTACCATCTTATCACAAACACAGAATAACCAGGGGTATGTTAGCGATTTATTAAAGGTCATATGGTCATTAATGTATAATAAGTGGGTCCATCCAGATAGAAATGGGTTTTCTCGTATTTCAAGAATAATGGACATCTAAAATCCTAAAAATAGATTCGCTTAATTAAATGGGGTTTTGGTTAGAATAAAATTCATATAAACCTTCTAAAAATCATATAAAAATATTCTCTAGGGTTTGGCATCCTTGATTTTACCATCTGAACCCATGGACTTAAAATAGAGTCTCAGACAAACAATTACCCTAATTTGGGTTTCTACATAATTTACCCAGTCAAACTTGGTCAAAAACTAAATCCAACTTCACCATCATATTCCTTGGGTCCAAATTAGGTTTCTACCAAAATTTAGGCCCAATCAGAGATTACCTTGACCTTGTTTGCATTCCAATCCAGACACTCCTTTTATCACACAATGGCCCTTAACTTTTTGAATTCCCTACAAATGGGTCCCTAACTTTTGCATCATCTTCACATTTAGGTCCATGCCGCCATTGGTGTGAACACGATGAGCTTTGGTGAGATTCGAGTGAGATTTTCTCGCTCGATTCTCAGCCAAACAATCCCAAATTTGAACCGGAGATTGCTTGTGAAATTCCCTTCCAAATAAGGTCGATCTTGGATCCCAACTCCTTCCCAAAAACTCATGCGAACTCCTTGAATGGAAGGGTATCCAGCTTGAGCGAAAATCTTGGAATTTGCAAGCTTGCTTTCCAATCTTAGAACTCTGTTCTATGGCCTATAAATGATCCTACATCAAGTTCCTCACCTCCTTAGCAAATTTTGGTGAGCCAAATCACCCCAATCTACCCTCTCTAGCCACCAAATATCCTTGCTCCGACGACACCCTCTGTCCTGCTTCTCTACACCTCCAACCATCAAATTGGAGTTTCCACCGTCTTCTTCTCTTCCAAGTGCACATCTCCAGTCAAAGGGAGGGTGTTCCTTTGCCTCATTTGCCATCGCCGCCTCGTCGTCTCTATCTCCTTCTCTGACTCCGATCAGCCACAACTGGAGCCCTGCGCCTATCTCCTTCCCCTCTAAGTCTCTCTATTCCTTCATCTCTCCCTCTACTTTCTTTTAACTTACTCACAAGTCACTCACAACCACCGCACCACCCTTCCGCACTTCATCTTCTTCACAACTGGTAGAACTCCGACGAGTTCGCTCGACCTCCATAGTCAACCAAACAACCTCGCGCCACATGCACAAGTTCCACCGCACCACACTCGTCAAAAGCCCTCTTCTAATTTCAGCTTTCATCCACCAACGCACTCCACTGAACTCCACCTCCTTCGTGCACCCTCTCTGACTCCGTCAGCCCTTCACATGCACGCACTCACCAAACAAGCACCACCAACTCACTTGCCTTCACACAGCGACCCTTCTAAGCTTATTTGACAAGGTCGAGAGGTTGTGATTTCTATTTTAGGTACATGTTGGAGCTACACCACCGACTTCATTTTCTCCGACCCCGTTCGCTCATCTCCAGCCCCTACTCATCCAGCTATAGTTCGCAATTGACGCGGAGCCTTCATCTGCAGGTGTCCAAGCAGTCAATTGAAGCCACTACCTACATCATCTGCCTCAATTAGAATCTCAACCTCCTGTTGCTGCTGTGTGATGAGCTTCTACGGGATAGTCCCACATCGTGGAACACAAACGTGCCTGCAGTGCATATATTACTTTTGTGCCTCAGCTCGATTGCCTCCGAGAGCACTGGGGTGAGGTCCCACACGCACGTACCCTCGCCCGTGCTCATGCCACGCGGGTCTGGGCTTGTTCTGATTATCCAGAAACCTGGGTCCTGTCTGGTTCACCTGATTCTGAGAGAGAAAGAAAAGAAAGAAAGAGAGAGAGGAGGGGGATTTTTGCCCTCTGCTGCTCTCTACACATAACGAATTTGAGAGGCCTTCTAATGTAGACACATCCATTTAGGTTAAAATGCCTGTTTATTGTTGATAGCGGAAAACTACGCAATCGGAATTGGATTTTGAAAATCTGTCATTGTAGTTTGATTTGCGTAGCAATCTGTCAATAGATAAATTTAATCGAAATTTGTAAAGAAATTCTAGGTCGAACATAGGGAGGTTACGTCAATCTAAAATTCATGATTATATTTTTTTGGTATTTTTGTTTAGAAGTGAGATAATTACAATGGATTTGATATAAACAATAAGAGAGATAGAGAGATAGAGAGAGAGAGAGAACAATCACTTGATATAATAATATTATTTTTACAACTAGAAAGTGGGAAACGATTACAGCTAGAAAATGGGAAATTCTATTCTAGAAAGTGATAAAAAGAAGGGAGAGACATGTTATCCTCCTTGACGAATGGTTGGAGGACAAGATGGATGAAGTGACACTTAGAAGATGGAGAACGAAGCTGGAAGAAGGAGGACGAAGTGGGAATGAGGCAACACGTCGTTGTCGTCACAGGATCCACTTTTGGAATGGGGGAGAGAAAAGTTGGATTTGGCTCTAGAGTAGCATCCCAGGTGTAGGATAAGCTTCTCTTAAGCTTTGGAGAGGGAGAGAGGTGAAGGAAGGGATGAGAATTTCGTTGGGTAGGGGTCTCCTTTTATAGTTGCAAGGATTGAGGGCAATTTGGTCGTTACATAGTTAAAACATTAAATAAGGGGGTCATTAGTGACGGATGGATTTAAGTGTCACTAAAGACCCTACGTAGCCGCAACTTCGTGCACATGCCTGCCTCCTTGCCTTCTGCGCAGTCAACGCTTGCCCATGTCCTCGCGATATCAGCCGTCCGATCAAGAGATCGGATGGCTTAAACTTCATCTCGCTCGCACCTGCTAAGAGGCAATGCGGCCTCCTTCATTGCTATTGGATCGAAGATCAATGGCTCAGGACACGTGCTCGCCCGCCTTCACAAAAACGTGGCTAATGGCGCATTCGCGTTCCTTGCATCTTGGCACGCCACTTCGCCTACATCTGCGTCGCTTGTTCACCATCCAACGACTCAATTAAGCTTGCTCCCGTGCCCATGCCTAATTTGAGGCGCAGCGGGGATTGAACCCATGCCTCATGCTTGCGAAAATGCACTTGACCACTGTGCTGTGGTGTGCTTTTGGTCGTGAGGATGTTTTAAGCACACGAGCTTGTGGCTGTTGGATCAAGATCCAATGGCCCAGATCATTCGCGCCTTTTACCTTATGAAGATGAGAGCGATGCGTCAAAGCAAATCTTGACCGTTGGATCAAGATCCAATAGCTAAGATTGCGTGATGAAGAGTCCTTTGAAATGTAGTGGCAGGTCTTTGGGCTGTTTAGGCAGCTAAGATGGTGCCACGTGGTGCCACCTTGGCCGTCCATCTTTTGTGTGTTGCAGTTGGTGCCACGGATGTCAGATTAGATCGATTTTTGCGTCGTTAGGCTGCGATCATCGATCCGAACCCATCCGTAAGGTCAGATTTGTTGTCTAAAGTGCAGATTGACACCATCATGGCCCTTGATCTCTGAGCTTCCTTGGACTATATCTGGTGCTACGGATGTTCGATCAGGGTGATCTTGGAGTCGTTGAACTCCCATCGTCGCCCTGATCAAATCCGTACGATTGGATCTTCCGTCCGAAGCACCAATTAGAGGTCACCCTATCCCTGGCCATAAAAGGAGACAATTACTATACAATTTATACAATTTGACCTAAATGCATGATTATGTATGTTATGCACTATTTACATTGCATGATGCTAATATAATACTAAGAACATGCATTAATAGACATTTTTTCCTATTTAGATGTATGCACATCACACCATCATGCCTATCTTTTGCTAGTCCCTAGCAAAAGCTACATGCTATTTATAAAAGAATTAGGATTGGATTACTCGGGCAAAAGTCATTTTCAACATTAAGAAATTTTTACTTAGGACCTGAACTTTCAAAGACACAAGAACACCTGGGTATCTGCTAAAATGCAAACCGCCTCAAGCCCTCGCCTTATTCAAAGAAGGATCTCTTTTTCTCCTTTTTCTTCCTTTCTAATTTTTTTGGAATTTTGAGTTTAGGGTTACAGAGCGGCTTTCTATGGCCACTCAACCCACCCAAGACTTGATGGGAACCCTAAGTTCTAAGCATCTTTTTGTGAATGTGATAGACTCATTGATTGGCATTCAGAACAAACTTCAGGTTTCTATGCCCTTAGGTGACCTTAAAAGAATTCTGCCTAAAGGTGTATCTATATGATCGGTAACTTTTTCCCTACTTTTATTTTTATGGGGTTAACACAAGTGTTGAACACACATGAATTCATGATAAATTGCTTATTTATGATAGTTCTTAGGCTTAGCATTGCATATCATGTTATAAATATTGCATAACATCTATTGCGTGGCATTTAGGATAGTTGTATGTTTTGTATATTAATTCCTTCATTTTATATGGCCAGAAGGCAATGCGACATCCTCATAGACTTTGGATGAAAAATCTGACCGTATGGATGGATCTGGAGCGATGATCGTAGTCCAACAATGCAGAAATCACCTCGATCCGAGCATTGTGGCATCCTTTGCAAGCAATGAAGGGTGGATGGTCCAAATGGTGCCATGTGGCACCATCTGGAGCAACCAACGCCACCCGCCACTTCTCCAAAGGCCAATCATCAAGTGATCTCAACCATTGGATGAGAATCCAATGGCTTAGAGCTCGCCCTCCCCATGTAGTTGCGGCTCTTCCTCGCGACGCATTGGCAGACTTGGCGCAATGGTGGGAGCAGCGGTTCTCAAAGGAGGGGCACGGGCTCGAATCCCCACTGTCCCCCAAATTCTCAAATCAATCGAGTAGCATTGCATGCAAGCAGCAGCGGTAGCACAGCGCACGCCACCGGGCATGCCAGCGCGCACACGAGCAGGATGCCACGCAATCATCGTGCGTGATGTGCGACAATGCAGCTTGGGCGCAAGTGCGGTTGGTGCCAACTTTCAGTGACAACTGGGCTGACCTACAGCGACGCTTACAGCCGTCGCTACTTCATTGCATGCTAGCAAAACCAGCTAAGGGTGTGAGTGGATGTGAGCTGTCTACAACAATGTTTCCAGTGACGGTCTGAAGGTCGCTAAAGGTCCTTTACCCATTTTTAGCCTCTTCTCCACCACTATAAAAGGACCAACACCCCCTCCCTTCGAAGCCATCTCTACCTACTCTACTCCCACCTACTCCCAAGCTCTAGCAAGCCTACTGATGCTCCATTAACGCTTATTCTCAAACTCCCAAGATGCCTATTAGTGTAGCGAACCTCTACCCCACCAAATACTCCTCCAACTTCCGATCCCCCTTCATAGGTCACCTTGGAGCTGTCCTCCCACCTTCATTCTGGTAGCAGATCACCTTCATCTTCTCACCTCCATTCTGGAGACACGTCGAAGCTTTCCTCTACCTGAGTCCTCCTGCATCTCACCTCCTTCGTTCGAGCTTCTGCCAGGCACCGTCGCCTCACCAGACAATCGATTTGGGAGATTTCCTCTTGCCCCCTCTCTTTTTATGATTTCATAGTTGAATGTAATAGACATTGAAGTGATATCTATACCATTTTCGTTCCATTTCTATCTTGTGATTCACTTGCTTGTTTTCTTCTTACAAATATTCAAAAAAATTACAAAATACCAAAAAGAAATAAATCGATGCACGATTTTCAATTAAAGTAAACGTCGCCTCCCTATGTTCGACCCGGGACTCCCTTGGAGTTTCGGTATAAATTTTATCTGATCGACGTGTTTTGCAACTACGATGACGGGTTACTTGTAACTCCGATTTCTAACACGCGAAACACGCCCGACCAACTAGGGTGCATCCAGTGTATATCTCCATGGCTTATTCTACTTCTTCGCTTCTTCCTAAGTGTTTTAGGAATTAAATGTGCATTTCTTAAACTGGGTTTTGGACAACCTACCAATGGGCTATTACCCACGATAACTTGCTAGCCATACTCGTGTGGTGAAGTGTGGCTTATTTCTTTTGTTTCTTTTTTTTTTCTTTTCTCCTTTTCTTTTTCTTTTTCTTTTCTTTTTAGACTTTTTTTTTTTTAAGTTGGTGCCTTCCCTGGTCTAAGATGTACTTAAGGGCAGCAGAAAAAGAATGGTCCAGTGGCTGGGCTTTGGAAAACCTACCTATGAGCTGTTACCCATGATAACTTGTCAAGAATACCACCCTAGAAGGATCATTAGCTACCTAATTTTCATTAAAACTGTCGAACAACAAGTCAGTCCGAATAGTGTGTAGATGCTTAAATTTAAAGTTCCCTTAAATCAGAGGGCAGATTGATAAATCATGTACTTATCACCCCAACTTATTTAATCAAATTATAATAGAATTTAGGATGAAAGGACTCAATAAACAAATCCACATTTTAGTGGATACCCGGTCTAATTAAGCCGAAAGACCTGAAGGGTCTTAGTGTTCAGATCCTACTGTAATATTTTCTAAGATTGAAAAGTTGTAATGCCCAAATATTCTCTCCTAATACAATTTTTCTTTTGAGAAAACAAGTAGAATTTACAAGAATTCCATAGAGCTGACAAAATGATTCAGAAATGAATCCACCCCCCCCATGCCTAGCTGATGCAATGTCTGCATTGAGAATAAAAGACATGAAAGGAAGAGTAGAATGTAGAAGATATCACCAGAATATGATGTTCAGGTCAGCTCTGAGTTAGACTGTATAACTGCTGAGTTTAATGCCATCAGCTAGGCGAAGTCCAGCCAAAGAAATCACAATGTGATTAGAGCAACTGTGTCTGAGACGAGTTCTGGAACAATACGGTCAATAAAAGGCTTCAGACGTTGACCGTTGACTTTAAATGAATAACCCATCTTTGGGTCAGAGATTTGAATAGCCCCGTTTGGAAATATCTGATTGATAATGGATGGGTTATTCCATTTTGACCTAAGTTTGCCAGGAAAGAGCTTAAGTCGAGAATCAAAGAGCCAGACCTTCTAGTTCAGCTCAAAGCTCTAGCGGGATATCAACTGGTCATGAAGAGCTTTGGTCCGAGCCTGGTAGATCTTGGCATTCTCGTACGCATCGTTTCTAAGCTCCTCCAACTCAGATAGTTGGAGTTTCCTGGTCTTTCTGGCTAAACTCAAATGCAGATTACACAGCTTGATTGCCGAGAATGCCCTATATTCAATTTCTACGGGTAAATGGCACACCTTTCCATGCACCAAATGAAATGGTAACATGCAAATAGACATTTTGTACACTGTACGGTAGGCCTAAAGAGTGTCAAGCTTTTGAGTCCAATATTTACGATCAAGCCTAACCGTTTTATGAAGAATATTCTTGATCTCCCGATTGGAGATCTTGGTCTGTCCATTCGTCTGGGGATGGTAAGGTGTGGAGATTTTGTGATTTACCCCGTATTTTGCCAATAATTATGGAACTGGGAATTAGTGAAGTGAGTACCACCATCGCTGTTGATGGCCCTCAAAATCTCGAATCGACTGAAGATGTTTTTCTTGACGAAATCGATGACCACCTTGTGGTCATTGATTCGAGTGGGAATGGCCTCGATCCACTTGGACACGTAATCAACAGTGACGAGAGTGTACTGGTGTCCAAATGAAGGGAGGAAGGGTCCCATGAAATTGATGACCCAAACGTCGAAGATTTCGATGGGAAGAATCAGGTTTAGAGGCATCATGTCTCTCTTGGTTATGCTCCCAAGTGCCTGGCATCGGGAACAAAACCTCAAAAATTCCTGGGCATCCTAGAATAAAGATGGCTAAAAGAATTCAAATTGCAAAATTTTTGCAGTTGTTTCTTTCCCGGAGAAATGTCCACCACACGCAGATGCATGGCAGAACTCGAGTATACTTTTGAATTCATTCTCTGGAACACATCGGGGAATAATCTAATCAGAGCTGATGTGGTACAGTTCAGGGTCCTCCCAGAAGTAATATTTGGCCTCAGATTTGAGTCTATCTTGTTGCTTAGTCCAATCTTGAGGGATTTGACCAACGGCCAAGTAATTTACGATGTCTGCAAACCACGGAGTTTGGACACCTGAAATTGCAAGGATAGTCTTGCCCAGAAAAGTATCAGCAATCGGAATATCCTAATGAGAGGAATCACTCAGAAGTCACGAAAGATAATCTGCCACCACATTCTGTGCCCTGGATTTATCTTTGATTTCAAGATCAAATTCTTGAAGCAAAAGAATCCAACTAACAAGCGAGGGTTGGCATCCTTTTTGGCCAAGAGACATCTTAAGGCCAAGTGGTCGGTGTAAACTATGACGTGTGTTATGACCCCGGTATCAAACATCGTTTAAGACATCTGGGAATTGGTCGAGACGTCTGGTCAAACGTCTGGAAGCCTTCCCAGACGTCTGGAAATTAATTTTTTCGGCGTATGGTTTCGCGTCTGCATGCATGCACACGCAGACTGAACTGCTACCCTCCTTTCTTCCCTCTCTTTCCTCCCCGTCCTATAGGTGCAGCCTTTCTTCTCTCTCTCTCCCCACGGCGCCTTCAAATACTCTCCCTCTCCTCTCCCTCACCATCACTCCATTGCCTTCTTCTTCTTCTTCCTATTAGTGTGAGGGTGAGTGGGCGAGGGCAGCAGCTGCTGCCGTGTGTGCGTGGGGAGGAGGGGTTGCAGCGAGAGGGAGGGAGTTAGAGCACGAGGGTGAGAGCTCGCCGGAGTAGCTAGGGTCGGCCGGCGGGCGCGCAGTAGGAGCGTGGCACTGGGGAGGTGCTGCTGCAGCTCAGGCAGCAGGTGAGTGCGGTGCGGCACGACCGTGCACAGCAGGCGGAGGGAGAGGAGGTCCTGATTTCCCAGAATTAGACATCTGGACCTACATCCAGACGACGCGGTAGATGTCTGGAGGAAGGTCCAGACGTCTAAAAGGTACGATATTTTCCTTCCTTCTTTCGTGTGTACGGCCATGCAGCCATTGCGCTGAAGGTTTCTGCCTCATTTCATGTTGAGGACGGTCGCTTATGCATGTAGGTTTCGTTTGGGAAGGCGCAACGGCATGCCCTCCCACACTGATCGGACGTCTGGGCACAGCACTAGACAGCGGAGAGGGTCTCCAGACATCCGGAGTGACAGTCGGATGTCTGGAACTAAGTCTAGAAGGTTCAGCGGGATTCTGGACGTCTGAAGGACCGCGCAGGAACAAGGTATGACCTGAACCATCGTTTAAGACGTCTGGAAGATGTTCCAGACGTCTAATTTTGGGCAGACTTGTCATTTTTGACCCGTTTAGGGTCCGTTCAAAGTCCACTTTCAGCATTTCAAGTTTCGTTCTTCTCATATTTAGTTCCTCTACCTGTTTACAGTAATTGCATCCTATTCTGAGTAGTTCCTTGTGTTGATCCTTGTGTTAGGACCCCATTCCGTTGCAGCTCTGGGGGTTGCGGAGGCGCGTAGGCTTGCCGATCACACCCCCAGTACTCCCAATTTTGCGGGTAGAGTGGCTCCCTTTAATTATTTACCAACATTTATGCACTTGTGAGATAATTAATAGATTCTAAGGTGTGGCATGAGCCCTAGGATTGGAAAACTAGATTGAATGATAGATCCATGGCATGAATCCTAGGACTGGAAAACTAGATTGAATGATAGATCCATGGCATGAATCCTAGGACTGGAAAACTATATTGAATGAAAGATCCTAGGGTGTGGCATGAATCCTAGGAACAGAAAACACCGAAACGAATGTCGTGAATTTATGAATTGCAGTCTTGGAAAAATAGAAAGAAAAATGATAATTGCCTGTAATTGGATAATAGTTGATGGTGTATGAATGGATATTAATTGTTGAGAACATGGACTATATGAAAATAAAGCTGAAATGATGAAACCTAAATTGGCTTAGTTAAAGAAATATGAGCATGAACCCTACGGGAAATTAGGAGTAGAGCTCCTGAGAGGTGAATGGAATAGAATTGGGGAAGTGAGCTGGCCCTTGAGTATGGAGTACCAAGGAGAGCGACTGTCCCCCTTGTTTAGTGCAGAGCGGTGCTAGCCGCCCCAGGGACCCGGGGTTAGGTCTGGCCACTTTGTACCAACTTTTGGCCCTCGCGTACACAGTACCGGGGAGAGCTACTAGTGTAGGGAGAGCACTAGCCACCCCACGGGCCCCGGGGTTCTGCTAGCCTTCCTACACTGACTTGTTAGGCCCACTGGGCAAACCAGGGTAGTCAGGCGAGGGTGCACGGACTATGGAGGGGCAAGACCCCTGTTTGGTTACTATGGAGGGGCTAGACCCCTGTTACTGAGAGGGCTCTGCCCTATACTGGTTCCGTGCTGTGCTTTGGGGTGCACCCGTTAACGGAAATAACTGACCGCGTGCTAGTGCGGGGTAGCTACCCGTGCATTTATCGCACGTGCCGTAGTCACTATTACGTCTGTCAGTGACCTTGGGGTGGTTGACTGGGGATAGGACCACCACGGGGGACTCTCCCGGCCAGGAGAGCACCACATGCTACTTCTACTTTTTGGAAAAGACTACAATCAAGATCGTTCTCACGAGGAACATTCAAGATCAAGAGAAAAATCTGAGAAATAATTCAAGAATGAGTAAATAGAAAATAAAGAAAGAAATTAAAAATAACAGCTACTTGTCCACCTTACTATTTTCAAAGCTAGTTAGTTACCACTCTACTCAGCATTTCGCTGACATGTCACCTTTTCAGGACCAGGTATTGAGCAGCCAGAGCCGGTGGCTGCAGAGGGTACTGGGCCTAGTAGAGTCCAGTAGTTTTACTTGTGTAGTACCTACTGTACCTTTCCTTCTGTTGTAGTGAGTATTTTCTATTACTACTGTACTCTTTTATTGTAAGCATCATGTTTATGTACCTGTTCAATTTTCTACTGTTGTGGTGGTGTATACTGTAGTAGTTCTTTTCTTTACTATTGTACTTTTGTTACTGCTAGTTATATACATGGTGAATGTGGTTTATTTTACTGCTCTTTTGGTTACTTTCTCGTTGGACGACTGGGTCTTGGGATTAGTCGAGTCGGTCCGATTCTCATGTCTCGTAGGGATTCAGGAATCGGGTCGTAACAACGTGAGACCCTAAGAGATAAGCCTTGAATTTCTCCAAAGAAAATACTACAGCTAGCAATTCCTTCTCAGTAACAGTGTAATTCCTTTAGGCCTCATCCAGAGTTTTGCTAGCATAGTAAATGACAGAGGGCTTCTTGTCAATCTTCTTACCCAAAATAGCCCCGACCACCTGATGTGCATACATATGATTAACCTAAAATGTCTATTAATGCATGTTCTTAGTGCCACATTAGCATCATACATTGTAAACAGTGCATAACATGCATAATCATGCATTTAGACTAAGTTGTATAAATTATATAGTAATTGTCTCCTTTTAATGGTCAGGTGACAGAAGCATTTTCGCGCATTTTAAATTCATCGGAAATCGTAGTATAGTCGTGCAAAAATGTTCGTCAAAAAATGATTTTGTAAAAATAACGAGATTTTGAGTATTGGTCGTTCGTCTCTGAGAGGCGTTTGTGCAAATCTGAAATCGATCTTTTCGATCTACTTGTTTACAGTCGCATGGCAGCTTATGGTTATTACGCATTTAAACACGACAAGCTTAGTTACAATAGATGGTAATGAAAAGCAGGCAACTTTAATCACACGAAGTATTTTGCAATCAATAAGCTCATGGTGATTTTCAACACAGCGATATATATATGAAAAAAATCTTTCATTCATTCATTCATTCAGGAAGGTGTTTGCAACATGGAATGTAGAGGAAAGCTTATAAAGGAAAGCTTGAAAAACACAAATCTAGCTAGCAAAAAATGATTGCATACAGGAATCTATGGGGGGATTTTGCATGCATCACTGGGGGAGAATAAGAGCTACACTACTAAGCAGTAAATGAAAGTAGTAAAACTCCGAAGAGTTAAGTTACTAATCTAGCATAAAGGAAGGGCATTCGGAGGTGGGTTCCGATGGCCTTTGAGTGGCTGAGAGGAGGGGCGGCCAATGGTGCTTAGGTCGGCCCTTAGAGAGAGGTTGGGGAGATGATCCAGCATCCTGGCATGGAGATGGTGGCCATCATGGTGGAGGTGGAGTGGAGATGAATGTGGCTAGCCTAAGTGGAATGAATGCCAAGAAAATGGATGAGTGAAAATGGCCACCCCATAGGTCTTTTTATAGACCTAAGGGAGTCTCTCTAGAGAAGTGTGGAACTCTCTAAAGAGAGTCCCATGAGTGGCCGGCTATGGAGAGAGGTGGTGGTTCTTAGATCCATAAAAAGTGGATCTAAGAATTGAATGACTCTTGGTTGCTAAATTTGGAAACCAAGAGTGGCACCACTTCAAGAGAGTTCTAGAGAACTCTAGATGTGTGGGAGTGTGTGAATGGGTGTGTGTGTGTGTGTGGTCGTGCCCTAGGTGTCTAAGTGATATAGGTTAGGTCCTAAGGGGTTTAGGTAGGTGTTTGCCTTGAATTAGGGTTGCAAACCCTAATTTTTAAGGGGAAATTGCAATTAAACTTAACTCAAGTTTCATTGAATGAGTGTGAACTTAATTGAGAGTGAAATAACTCAATTTGGTTGGGCTTAGGTCAATTGGACTCTCACTGAGTCCAATTGGACTTGTGTGGGTTGAGATCTGAGCTCAATTAGACTTAATGAATCCAATTGGCTTAGGTAATGATAATTGACTATGATCTAAGTCAATTGGGTTTGGTGACCACCTAATTAGGTCCTTAGGGAGGTTTAGAGGTGATGTACTAGGGTTAGGGTACCTTAATTTAGGTTCCTATGGGGTTGGAGTTGGGTCTAGGGAGCTAGAGATCCAAGATCAAGGCTTGAATCTCAAAATAGGAACTAGAGAGCAGTTCTAGACGTCCAAAAATGGAATCAGATGTCTTATACTCAAAAATCAGAAGTTCAGACTTGTTGTCTGGACGTCTAATTAGAGTCAGGAAGAATTCAAGGTTCTGTCTTAGGTATTCTACAGAAATTGGACGTCTGACAAAGTGCCTGGATGTCCAATAACACTGTAGAAGTGGGTTTAAGGTGTGTGGAAGTTGGCTAAGGGTTCTGGACATCCTATAATTCATCTGAACATCCAGATAAAGGTTGGAACTAGGATTTTAAGGTTTCCTAGGGTGCGATGACCTAATCTAAGGGTGGCTAAGGCTTGGGGAAGTCTCTAGGCTATCCTAGGGCTAGGATGGACCTAAGCTCTTCACATTTTACTGCTTTATTCCTACTTAATATAATAGTATACCTTAACTCCCTTACATCATTATTCACTATATCTAATCTAAGTCTTCTGCTCCAGTCCTGCTGCAACACTGATTATTCTTTATCCAGCTTCAAATCCAGTTCCAGATCCAGCTTATTACCTGTAATTGACATAATGCACTTAATCAGCACATTATAACATTATTTTATGCATAGCTAAAGGAAAGCAATAAAGATGCAGATAATGCTTATGCATGCATGAATTACCCTAACTTATGCTAAGTTCTAGCCTAATTTATGTCATTTAAGACCTATGATTGCTATGCAATCATACGCCCATAACTAAATCTTGCTAGTCCCTAGCAAATGCAAGACTAAATTATTCACAGAAGGGTCCCTAAGGGATTGATTATTTTATCAAGTGTATGCATGGAGATTTTTCTCCTTTTTTTTTCATCCTATGCTCTAGAAATCTAGACAATTGTGAAAGTGCAGCTATGTAGCTTTTGCAATGGATTCGAGTGAAAAACTGATACACCTCTAAAGCCTGTACTTGACCCCTAGTAAAGATTCTAGCAGGATAGGCAGACTTCTTCCCTCGGGGTATTCAAGATATTCTATGAATTTCACCCCGGCTTTAGGCTTAGGTAGAGAATCTTTGAGGGGAAAGATTATATATTTGGTGGCTCACTCTCACTTGGTGCTACATAGAGATTAGTACTGCAGAATCTAGATTCCCAAACTACTAAGTAACTCAACTCAGAGAAAGAAGGGAAAAAATATGCTCTCTTTTGATTCCTTTGTATTCAGTCTCTCTTTCTCTTTTTCTTTCTTTTTCTTAGAGCCCACAATCTCGCCAGATTCATATATATAACCTACATTTGGTGGTCTCACTTGGCATTAATTGAGTTCTCATAACTCTAACACTAAGTCAGAATTCCTTAGCCAGTATTCAGGCGATCAGAAACACAGGAAAGGTGGGTTAAGGCCATATTTGGTGGATCTCAAATTTATTTAGTGGTATTGCCTCAATGCAACTGAACTAATTATTCACTCTTTCTTTCTTTGCTTTTTCTTCTTTTTCTAATTTTTTTCAATTTTTCTTTCTTTTCATCATTTTTTTTTCATTTCATTTTTTTTCTTCTTAATTTTTTTTCAACATAACACAACTAGCACACATCCATGAACTTTATTGAGGAGGCATTATTAGGGATTGGTGGTACTTAAGAGACATTGGGTGGCTTATTTGGTGGAAGTGCCTACTCACGGCACTAGGAGAGACGGATAGGATGGTGTATTTATGACTTTAGCATCAATACCCTCCTTCAGCTGAGGATTCCGTAAAGAATGGTTGTAACCATCCACCTTAGCCCTAGTTTTATGAAGACTTGCTCTCTACATATTTGCCTTATTTGGTGGCTCTCAAAATTTCACACAAAATGTATACGCAGGAACCGAGAGCGAAAACTATGCCTAATCTCAAAGCATCATCACCTAATTATCTAGGACTCTGAATTCCTTGTACTAATCTTAGAGCACCAGTACACTCTACTCTCATCTCACACTATTTGGTGAATTTTTGGAGGAAAATCCACCTGACTCCCAAAACACTATCCAGGGTTTTAGGAAAAGAAGCATTGCTTCTTCTCGACAAACTAAAGACGTTTATCAGCCTTCACCGTGAATCCATTACAAATTCTATGTGTGTGTGAAAAGTTGTACTAGATTCCAGATTACACGAATCAACTAGAGGATAAAATCCCTAATGCATTCTCTTAGTAAAATAATCTTATTCATGAGTGCAATATGTATATATGATATAAACAAGTAACCTCCTATAATTTGTACTTCGTGAAATTCTCGTATCAGGTTACAATCAGCTTGACCCTAAATTTCAGAACAAGAAGGGTGAGCGGGTGGGTCAGAAATGGCTGTTGTGGACAATTTCTAGCTCCAATGCGAGCATTGGAGGTGGAGTCAATTGTTCTTTTATTTAGGGTCCTAAAGTACATTTGACATGCAACTCTGAGGTTTTCCTAAATGTTGGCATAAAAATTTTCAGTTTTGTTGTATCTACCCCCCCATGCCTAAGTTCTTGTATGTCCTCATGCATGAATATAAAAGAAAATAAGTACAGCAGGGAGTAAGTGGGTAGAAATTACCTGTAATTGCTCGTGAAATTATACATTCAACATCGGCCAACCTGACAGTATGCAATATGTAGAAAGAAAATATGCTTAAAGAAAAATATGCTATATATAAAAATGAATATGTATAGGGTGATGGATGCAGAGTAGATGCTGAGTTTAATGCCTCTAGCTGGGCGAAAACTCAATCAGATGTATTAGTTCTAGCAGAGGAGTTGGTGAAGATTAAGGGAAAGATGTGCTTGTATGCTCCTAGAATCAGTGGTCTGGAGATGCGAACCAACTGATTGTGCACCCCTACTCCAAAAAGTCTAGCTATAAGAAAGTGTGGAGTGGTGGTGGAAAATAGAGGATAATCAGAGGGGGGATCATGATGTTGATTTTGCTGATTTATCTTGTCCCACAATTCAACAGGAAGTTGCTGAGGGAGTAGATCAACATGTATCTCCAAACCAGAATCTGAGTCATAGGGATCCTCATAGCGGTAATTGACATCAAAGATCATGCCCTCTCCAGGCTCTGGGTCATATGGGGGTATCTGTGAAAGTAGAAGATCTGTGGGGAGGTCACTGAAATCCTCATTGGAAATTACTTCATCCTCATCAGTACTCATCTCTGATTCACCGGAGGCTGTCTCTTCAGGCTCGGGGTTGAGCCATTGACTAGGATGATAGGTGCATCCCCAGCTCATTCTGCTCAAAGCTTTACCCTCATATGCATTGAGTTCCTCAGTAATTCCTACCTCAGGTAGCATATTTATTTCTTCGTTCAAGTCATCCATAGCTACTTCTGGTCTTCGGATGTCAGGATCAGGGATAGAAAGTGTCGTCTTAGAATCTCTAGAATCTGAATTAGGGATGTAGGTGAAAGAAGAATGCAGATCAGAAGATGTTGGCTCTAGCATAGGTTCACCTACAATGGGAAGTGGCCTAGATTGATCAGTAGTGTCGCATGTAATGTTTGCCTTAAGATCCATATCCTCAATTGAATCTACTTCCCTTATCTTGATTGGGTTATCTAACTGAAAAGGTATCTCCCAGGATTTAGGATAATCTGATTGTGGCTTAGTCCTGGAGATGTCAGTCCTTTCTTCCTCAATTTTCTGAATGGAATTCTCAGATGAACCCATTCGGCATACTTCCTACTCCAATCTCATATCCAAGCTAGGTTCTTCTTCCCATGAATGCTCTTCCAGCATCTGCTCCCGAGAATCTTCTGTGTGTCCTTTCGGCGTAGTCGTTTCAGATTCTTCGAGGTCTTCAAGGCTATTTTCTACTTACTATCTCAAAAGCAATATTTCTTGAGTTTCCCGATTTTGTCCAATTAGCCTTGTTATCTCTGCTGTTTCCTGAAGGAGCTCCCTCATAGCCTATTGTTGAACGCTCGAGTTGCTACGCTAACATGTTTGTTTTTGAAAAAACCTGTCATCGTAGTATGAAAGCGAAGAACTCGTGTTCAACAAATAAAATTTATACCAGAATGAAATCCCAGGTCGAACTCAGGGAGGCTACGTCAATCTATATTCGCAATTATATTTTTTTAGATTTTTTCTTGAAAAGTGAGACGATGTAATTACAATGAAGCCATAATAACAATCAGACTAAACGAAAGGGAGAGAGAGAGAGAGAGGAAACATGCATTCAATAATTCAAAATGTTTATACAATAAAATCAAAGAAGAATTACACTAGAAAGCGGGTGATTGCACCGCAAAAATACACCTGCCATTGTGCTATCTTGTGCTATTTCCTAGCCTTACCAGTGCATATTAGGTAGACATAGTCGCATTTGTAAATATAGACCCATGCATGCATTTAATTGAGAGGGGAGGAGAGTGAATAAATGGCCTTGCAATTAACATTTTTCCTCAAGTGTTGCTTTGCAAAATTCACCATCTTTTATTTTTTATTTTACTTGACTTTGAATTCTTCCCACGGCTGCATGGCATGGCTGGACCTTCCTCCTCACGCCATGCTCTACAACAGCTCTCCCTGCCAGCCACATGCAAGCCTCTCCCTGTCAGCCACGAGCCATGCACAGCCAGGGCATGGCTGTGCATGCTTT
Organism: Thalassia testudinum; assembly: GCA_037157565.1. NCBI lineage: Eukaryota > Viridiplantae > Streptophyta > Magnoliopsida > Alismatales > Hydrocharitaceae > Thalassia > Thalassia testudinum. The sequence goes on along the minus strand of JAZHRO010000003.1, from coordinate 69,205,688 downwards.
CTTCTTTAAAAAGTGCACGGCTCCTTCTTTGCAAAGGGAGCCCGATCCACCATCCAACACAGACACAGTAGCTTCTCCTTCCAGGCCGCCTCCTCCCCTCTCCCTCCATACACAGGCCCTCCTCCTCTGAGGAGACACTCTGTGGGCAGGGGTACCTCACGGTGGTGCACAACCACCACCGTGAGTCCACCACCGCCTAGCTCATCAAAGAGCCGGTGGGTGTGGTGGTTCTTTCCTTGTTTCAACATCCAAGCCACTTCAGCCATTGAAGCAGGACCTTCAAGCTTTGAAGCTCAAAGCTCCGCACGCAGCAGCAGCAACAAGGCGGCAGCAGCCGCAAGGCCACTACGCAAGCCAGCAAGCCACCATGCACGCCTGTAGGCTGCCTTCACCTTCCGCTTCTTCGTGTACGCCCGCCTCTTCATGCCCGCAACCAGTCGGCGCATCCCTTCCACGCGTGCGCCAGCTACAAGCCTCCCTCACTCACAGCACCAGGCGTACCCGATTGCGCAGCTCGCCCAGGCACTATAGCCACTGTTCACGCATTTCAGTGGAACACTATGGCTATAGTGGGGTGACCGGTAAGTTTCTCACTTATCTGGTCACCCGGTGAGCCGCTACCAGCCACAGCTCGCGCGTGCGTCCTACCCCGCATCCCAATCCAGCGCCCGCCCGCACGTCTACGTGCGGTCCTCTGCCAGTGCACTCTCCCGCCGGCATCTTCACCCGCTCCTAGTGCCTGCCTTCGCTTGCTCACTTCGCCTCTCCACGCAGCGCTGTGCGCTGCGGTCCTCTCCTCGCACTCACTCCCTACCAGCACGTGCCTCTCTACGCGCATATGCACCTGCGCGAGTGCGTGAAGCCTCAAACGACGCTCTACTGTGCGCAGACGGCTTAAACGCCTCCTTCACTCCAGTAGGAAGCTCTCCCTCCCTCTCTCTCTCTCTCATAGCACTCTCTCACTCTCTCCTTGCCGACACTTACACACACACACTCACACTCTCATACACACACACACACACACACCTGTACACTACTTTATACATATATATATAGGTACATATATATATTTATATACAAATATATATATATATACTTATATCTATACATATATTAGTACTTATATAACTATGTATTAGTCTATATACATACATACATATATATATATATATATACACATATATACTTACATATATACATATATTTATATACATATATATATATATATATACATATATCTATATATATATATTATTACTTATATAACTAAGTATAAGTATAGATACATATATATATATACATATATACACACCTACTTATACATATATATATATATATATACATACAAATATACATACATATATACATATATATCTATATAACTATATATACATATATATATATACACATATCTATCTACATATATCTATATACATATATTACTATATATATATATATATATACATCTATATAGTTGTATATACATACATATACACATATCTATATATATATATATATCTATACATATATATATATACACATATAACTACATATATACCTATATAGTTATAACCATATATATATATATACACATATAGATATATATATTTACATATATACATATATATTTTCATATCACTTACCATACGTTGTATCGTGGGAATATCTACACCAGTTGTTGATATTCCCTGATACACACGTACAAAAGGCGTGGTCACAGTCATCTTCCATCAATACACCTTACACTCCACGTGGCACTTCGTCCGGTTGGTTGCGTCTTTCTACACGATGACCGACTCGACACCGTGCTACACCATCTCCGCCTCCACCCCCACCCCTTTATACATATATAATATATACCTATATATATATACTATATTTACTTTATTTCTGCTTCTCTTTCCTGCCAATAAAAAGATAAAATAATACATAAAAGAGAAAAGATAATCCTTGACTTGCAGTACTCCGTCTTGCGAATAACAAGACCCGTTTTGGAACCCTGATTTGGCTCAAAGCCAAGAACCTAATTTTGAGGGTGTGACTCAAGAACAAGAATTATCAGAAAAATAATCTAAATAGAAAATCAAAAACACAATAAACAAACTGAAGAGATTCGTTATAGGAAAGGCGTAAAAACTTGACTTCTAACCCCACTTCCTCAAGTTCGACCCTGGGCCTAAAAGTGACCAAGATAAAATCAAGTAGGCCAGGTTAAAAATTTTGTAAAGAGATGGTTAGGTCTAATTTAGGATAACCACTATACACATTTCAATGATAAAATCACCATATCAACACAACCTAACCTGGTCCGACCATTCATCTTTCATGGCGTCATTGCCGGGGAAGTGCGCCTTCAAGTAAGTTTTTACTCCATTCCTGTAATTTTTCTCTTCTCACACCCTTCTCTTCACGGGTGTCTCTGTTTTTGGTGTATAGGTAAACCTGTTGCAAGGAGAAGACAGGCAGACAAAGTCAGAGACGTGGGTAGATCCAAGGCGGGAATGAGAGCTTGAAGATGCCGACACCGCACTGGAGCTCCGCACACATTGCTGCACAAGTAGGTCTTTCTTTCTTAGCAACCTAGGTTAACTTGTAACCTTAATAAAAAAAAACTAAAAACTAAAAAAAACTAGAAAAATTTCTTGGGATCTCTTGGGGCAAGTGGATTAAAATTCACTTGTTTGATTGTTTGCCCTTACTCCCACCGCCCCGGGATTTCCCGCCTTACTTCGCATAGTGAAAATCTGAGAATCTTGATTCTTGAATTTTTCGCCATGTGAAGTATTCTTTGAGGAAAACATAAAAAGATTGATTGCACCCCTCTTTGTCTCACTTATCTGCAAATTCGGGATCACATTTTTGGTGGCGAGACTTGGAATTGAGTTGATTACAACCCCACCATGACCTTTCATGTGCCTAAGATTCGATCCCACATACTGCAACCCCAAAAATTTGATTTTCTTTATCTTATGGTTGAACCTTGTGTGTGGAAATCATTCTGGTGATTGGGAGCACTTGAATTGAAGTGCTTTGGCTCCCTTTCACACTAATCTAAAATTGATTCGTGCATCCACACATAGAAATCTCCATCTAGGGAAACCCAATGCATTGTAGAATGCATTAACCAACTGACATTGAAGAAGGGTTTGTTGGGCTTAGAAGAAAACTTGTATTCTCTCAAAACCCGAAGATTGGTTGAAGCGGTAATTAAGAGAAATCCTAAAATCCATACTACTTAAGGGTGAACTCTAAAAATCATTCACCAATTAAAAACTTCAATTCGGGGAGATTTCCCTATTGCATGCTTGGTTTACACACTTGTAAAATCAATCACTTGGGCATTACCCGTAAACAACGCCATTCACATTCCAGAAGCACTTGATCCTAAGCCTCTAACTATAACTAGTAGTAACTTGACCATTCTTAAGGATTGGAGGTCTAACTACCTACGTGTAGTGCCTACGTGCTGGTGAGGGTTCCCACATGCTATCGGGTGTCTAAGACTGGGGCAAACAGCCTTTCAATCTGGCCCGATGGTTCTGCGATGCTCGCATTCGGTTTCGTAGTTCGCGATAGTAGGTAACTTAGATCTTTAGGTCAAAGGGCACACTGTAGAGGTTAGGAATTTGATTGAATTGATTTGTCATCAAGTGTACCTTTGAAATGTCATTTCTCTCATCTCTTTTCCCTTCTCATCTCCCCAATTCTTCCTGCGGTAGTGCATGTTTGGGAGGAGGTCACAAAACCCTGAACTATGTGAATTTCCTGATAAATTTAGAAAAGAAGCCAAATCATCCTCCTCCTCCACAAACATGGCTGCACGCCCACCCCCAAATCCCGAGGGAGGAAACCGCCCTCAAAACCCACCAGGTGGTGGAGCCTTAGATCCCATAACCCACCTCCAAGCCCAAATGGAAATGTATAATGAGCAAATGGAAGCCATTAGGGAAACATTGGAGGAAATGCAGAACCCTCTCGAATGGAAGGAGCCTAGGTCTCTTAGCTCTTATCATAATCCCGCTACTACAGAGACCATAGGACAAATTCGGGTCCCCATGGGCGGGGATGACTTTGAATTGAAACCGAACATAATTGGCCTAATAAATTTTCACTTCCATGGTCTTGCAAATGAAGATCCTTTTCTCCAGTTGGAAGACCTAACCCGATTAGCTGAAACAGCTAAACCAAGAAATATCGGGTTACCTATAATCCTCATGAAAATGTTCCCGTTTTCATTGTGCGATAAAGCGTCGCAGTGGTTACTCACCCTTGGGAGAACCATCCACTCTTGGGAAGAGATGCGAACAGTGTTTCTCAAGAAGTTCTTCCCAATCGGGCAAACCAATGTGCTTCGCCGTGCTATCACTTCATTTATGCAACAAAACGGCGAACAGTGTCATGAGGCATGGGAGAGATATAATGACCTCCTCAGGAAGTGTCCGCACCAGGCCTGCCTAAGTGGCATATAGCCCAGATTTTCTACTATGGGCTAAATGAGACTTTGAAGCAGATTGTAGATGCTTCCTGCGGAGGGAATTTTATGAATAAAGACGAGAATGGAGCATTCGAATTATTTGAAAATATGAGTGAAAACTCAATGAATAATGCTTCCATTGTCACCTTTAATCATACCAGCTTGCCCCGTAATGTCCACAAAGTTGACACGGGACCCTCCCATTCATCCACTGATCTCATCCTTATCGCACAGAAATTGGATGAAGTCTTCGTCGTGCACAAGAAGTTGGACGAGCTTCTGGCCAACCCCGCCCGTTCCATGTCAAGCACCCCTACCTCACCATTTCATCACAATCCTAATTCTTCCAATACCAGGCTTATCCCAAGAAACCCTGTAAGACCTTCCTTACCGAGTGTTGCACCGAGCGACTCGGTAAGTCATGTGGATCTGGCCTCTACGAGCCAGTATTTTGTCACGGAGGACCAAGCCTCCGTGTGCTTGAATGCGTATTTACATGCGGACATGTCTTCTGGCATAGAAAATGCTTGCGCCTTGGGGAACAACCCGTTCTCTGCCACTTATAACCCAGGGTGGCAAAATCATCCAAACTTCACATGGTCCAACAACCCGTAGCGCAAAAACCCAGCTGGTGGACCAATGCAACCGTCCGCACCCATCATCCCAAGGGCCCAGTCTAATCCTATGGCGAATCCGCCATCAGGCCCTTGCATATCGCAAACAGAACACACATCAAGTCCTCTTGACAAATTGATACAAATGATGACGGAAATGTCAAAGCGCCATGAAGAGAACATGACCTCTCTTCAGCACCAATTGGCCCAGCAGAATGCTGAGATCAGTCAACTACGCATGGCAGCTCGATCTCAGGGCACTCTTCCCGCCCAACCTGTTCCAAACTCGCGAAATTTCGTACCCCGTGGTCCTCAACCATAGGTACGACCTTCTCAGGGGCAGGTTAATCAGATTCTGCAGGCTCTAAGCATTCCATCGGGATTTCAGGCTAATTCCGCTGCAGCACCTCACTCTTATGTCCCTATTGCGAACCCTCCTCCACCATATGACCCCACTGGACCCGCAACATCCAATGCGATCACTACGAGGAGCGGTAAGCAAACCGTTGATCTGCCTCGACCTGATCCTGGCCCATCTTCTTCATCGCCCTCTCATTTGGGATGCACACCACATTCGCGAGAGGACGATACACCCAAATTGGTGCCAAAATCAGTCCCATTCCCTGAGGCTCTACTGAGGGAGCCAAAAGGCAAGAAGAAAGATACGCAGGCCTTTGACAACTTGCGTAATTTGTTCAGGGATGTTGAAATCAAAGTACCCCTGCTCGAGGCTATCAATCACATACCTACTGTCACCCGATTTTTCAAAGACTACACAACGCCCAGGCGACAGTCAAAGAAAACTAAGAATCCGGTGGTTATCTCACCTCATGCGAGTTGTGCTATACTGCCAAATCTACCACCGAAGCAGAAAGATCCGGGCACACCGCTTATTTCCTGTAGCATCCAAGGCTGCAATTTTAACCGTGCCCTGCTTGATCTAGGATCTTCCATAAATCTCATACCGACCATCATGCTCAAAAAATTTTCCTTGAGAAATCTGAAACCCACCCCTGTCACGTTATAGTTGGCAGATCGTTCTGTCAAAATCTCGAAGGGTGTGGTAGAAGATGTGGTGGTTAAGGTCAACAGTCTCTGTTTTCTTGTTGACTTTCTTGTTTTAGATATGAAAGTTCCTAGCTCACTTTCTGATTGTCCGATCATCCTTGGTCAACCTTTCTTGGCCACATCCCACGCCCATATCGATTGCGAGTCGGGCTGTATTGAGATTGCTGTTGGATCTGAAAAGATCAAGCTTAACATCTTCAAGGCAGCCAAGAACTTTGATTGTGATTGTATCGAGGATGACACGTCTGACAAGGACATGGCCGTCAGCGCATGTATCGGACTAATTGGGACCTATTCTGATTGCTACGGATTACCTGTAAACACTGACGATTGCCTGATCAACACATACTGTGACGTTCCCCCATCCCTCCATATTCCCGTACCTTCTCCTGACCAGACTTCTGACGAGGTTTTCTCCTCTTCCCATACCTCGTGGTCTGAGTCATATCCGAGCTACTCACTGCCAGTCCACACTCTTGAAGACCGGATTGCCCTTTCTTTCTCGCCAAATCAGGCGGATTTACAAATCCACACTGGGACCTTGAGCCCACATACTTACCACTGGGGCTATTCCTTTTTGGATCCATCTATCCAGGAAGCCCCTCTTCTTGGCCAATCGAGGGCCAACTTCCTTCTCCTGACTTATTCTCCGATCCGCCTGGGACACCCTCGTCCTAGGAAATGCCAGATCTTTCACCATCCACCATCATTTTTCATGCCACCGTCACGATCACTTCACTTTTCACTTCACCACCCAATGTCAGAAAATGGGAGTTGAGTTTTCCGTCATCTTTTTAAGGGTCAATCCGAAAAAACGAGCTGAAACTGGGACCAACCTTTACTTAAAAATTTGTGAAACCTTGGGTTTGAGTCTTAATGTTCATCTGTTCAGTCTTGATCCTTCACTAAGCACAAGCCATCATGTCTTGAGCTCTCGAGTACGGCAAAAGCCTCCTGGGTCCTGGAAATCGTACTTAAGGTTTAAATATCAAGAGTCCTGGTTAGTCGAGAGATGATCTATGTCATGTGAGACTTAAAGTACTGGTAGTCTTCTCTACAATTGGTTCTCACAATAACCAACAATAAACACACCTATATCGCCTCAAAAGAAAATCTTCAGCATAAGATCATTTCTAATTACTGTTTTGCTAGGGACTAGCAAAAGATAGGCATGGGGGTATGATTGCATCATAAAAATACACCTGCAATTGTGCCGTCTTGTGCTATTTCCTAGCCTTACCAGCGCATATTAGGTAGACATAGTCGCATTTGTGAATATAGACGCATGCGTGCATTTAATTGGGAGGGGAGGAGAGTGAATAAATGGCCTTGCAATTAGCATTTTTCCTCAAGTGCTGCTTTGCAAAATTCACCATCTTTTTATTTTTTATTTTACTCGACTTTGAATTCTTCCCGCGGCTGCATGGCATGGCTGGACCTTCCTCACGCCATGCTCTGCAACACCTCTCCCTGTCAGGCATGAACCATGCATAGCCAGGGCATGGCTGTGCATGCTTTCTTCTTCTTTAAAAAGTTCACGGCTCCTTCTTTGCAAAGGGAGCCCAGTCCACCATCCAACACAAACACAGCAGCTTCTCCTTCCAGGCCGCCTCCTCCCCTCTCCCTCCATACGCAGGCCCTCCTCCTCTGAGGAGACACTCTGCGGGTAGGAGTACCTCACGGTGGTGCACAACCACCACCGTGAGTCCACCACCGCCTAGCTCATCAAAGAGCCGATGGGCATGGTGGTTCTTTCCCTGTTTCAACGTCCAAGCCACTTTAGGCATTGAAGCAGGAGCTTCAAGCTTTGAAGCTCAAAGCTCCACACGCAACAGCAGCAGCAAGGCGGCAATAGCCGCAAGGCCACCACGCAAGCCAGCTGGCCACCGCGTGCGCCTGCAGGCTGCCTTCGCCTTCTTCTTCTTCGCGTACGCCCGCCTCTCCGTGCCCACAACCAGCCGGTGCATCCCTTCCACGCGCGCGCCAGACGCAAGCCTCCCGCACTCACAGCACCGGGTAGTTCATGCGGTTGGTGCGGCTCAACCGGGCACTGTAGCCACTGTTCACGTGTTTCAGCGGAACACTGTGGCTACAGTGGGGTGATCGGTAAGTTTCTCACTTATCCGATAACCCGACGCGCCACTACCAGCCATAGCCCGCACGCGCGTCCCGCTCTAGCTCTCGCCCGCTCCAGCATACGTCTTCACCTACTCCCAGCGCCTGCCTTCACCCGCTCCCTTCACCTCTCCGCTCAGTGCTGTGCGCTGCGGTCCTCTCCTCGTGCTCACTCCCTCCCAACGCGTGCCTTTCTACGCGGATACGTGCCTACGCACGTGTGTGAAGCCTCAGACGACGCTCTGCTGTGTGCGGATGACTTAAACACCTCCTTCACTCTAGCAGGAAGCTCTCCCTCTCTCTCTCTCTTTCTCTCTCTCACAGCACTCTCTCACTCTCTCCTTGCCAACACTTACACACACACACTCACACTCTCATACACACACACACCTATACTCTACTTTATACATATATATCTATATGTACATATATATATTTATATGCATATATCTATACATATATTAGTACTTATATAACTATTTATTAGTCTATATACACAAATACATATATATATATCTGTATACTTATATATATATATACATATATACTTACATATATACATATATTTATATACATATATATTTATACATATATATCTATATATATATATTATTACTTATATAACTAAGTATAAGTATACATACATATACATATATATATATATACAAATATACATACATATATATATATATATATACACATATCTATCTACATATATCTATATACATATATTACTATATATATATATATACATATATATATATATACATCTATATAGTTATATATACATACATATACATATATCTATGCATATATCTATCTATACATATATTTACATATATATATATGCACATATAACTACATATATACCTATATAGTTATAACCATATATATATATATACATATAGATATATATATTTACATATATACATATATATTTTCATATCACTTACCATACGTTGTATCGTGGGAATATCTGCACCAGTTGCTGATATTCCCCGATACACGCGTACAAAAAGCATGGTCACACTCATCTTCCATCAATCCACCTTGCACTCCACGCGGCACTTCATCCTGTTGGTTGCGTCTTTCTAGACGACAACCGACTCGACATCATGCTACACTCCATCTCCGCCTCCACCCCCACCCCTTTATACATAAATAATATATACCTATATATATATACTATATTTACTTTATTTCTGCTTCTCTTTCCTACCAATAAAATGATAAAGAAATACATAAAAGATAAAAGATAATCCTTGACTACAGGTACTCCGTCTTGTGAATAGCAAGACCCGTTTTGGAACCCTGATTTGGCTCAAAGCCAAGAACATAATTTTGAGGGTGTGCCTCAAGAACAAGAATTATCAGAAAAAAATATAAATAGGAAAACACCAAAAACACAATAAACGAATGGAAGAGATTCATTGTAGGAAAGGCATAGAAACTTGACTTCTAACCCCACTTCCCTGAGTTCGACCCTGGGCCTAAAAGTGACCAAGATAAAATCAAGTTGGTAGGTTAAAAATTTTGTAAAGAGATGGTTAGGTTCTATTTAGGTTAACCATTATACACATTTCATCAATAAAATCACCATATTAACACAACCTAACCGGGTCCGACCATTCATCTTTCAGCGGGAAATCAACTACACTAGAAAGTAGGACAATTCTACTCTAGAAAGCAGTAAATCTACTCTAGAAAGCATTAAAAGAATGGAGAGAGAAATATCCTCCTCGACGGTCGCTTGGAGGATGAGCTGGACGGGACAACGCCTGGATGAAAGACGGATCAGGTCAAAGGAGGGCGAAGCGGAAGAATGGGAACAGGGCAACACGTCGTCATCATCGCGGGATCCGCTTCCGAAAGGGGGACGAAAAATTGACTTTATCTTACGAGAAGCATCCTGGGTGTGGGATAAGCTTCTCTTGAGCTTTAGAGAGGGAGAGAAGAGAAGGAAGGGATGAGAATTTCATGTGGAGGGGGTCTTCTTTTATAGTTGCAAGGAGTGGGGGCAATTTGGTAATTACAACTCTAAAAACATTAATTCAGGACCTTTAGTGATGGATAAAATCGTCGCTAAAGGTCCGAACGTGGCCTTCGTGGGCAGCACGCATGCGCCAGCTCGCTTTCTGCTCCTCAACGTGCGTTCACTACTTTAAATCTCGGTCGTTCTATCGCGAGATCGAACGGCTGAGGTGAGTCCATCGCTCGCCTCAGCCGCGCACCTCATCGCATGTGATGCTGCATCTTCGCCGTGCGTCTAATGGTGCATGAGCGCTATCAAGCACGTGCTGCCGTTAGATGATGATCTGACACTCCTCGTGCCCGCTCGATTGCGCCTGCTTGCCCGCGCCCTACGATTCTATCGTGCACTTTGCGCTTTGCAAGAGCACCTTCGACCACTACGCTGTGTCGTCGAGATGGTCGTGCGGATGAATTCAGGTGCGCACATCCACAGTCGTTGGATGCGCATCCAACGGCGGAGAAGCGACGCTCTGATTGAAGAAGAGAAGGTGTGGTGGGTGCTTCGGCCAATTGGGCGGCTGAGATGGCACCACGTGGCATCATCTGAGTCGTCCATCTTCTGGATGATGTAGATGGTGCCACGGTTGTTAGATTGAGTCGATTTTCACGTTGTTAGGCTACGATTGTCGATTTGAATCCATCTGTGCGGTCGAAATTGTTGTTTGAATTGTGGATTCACACCATCTTGGCCCTTGATCTTCAAGGGTTCCCCGCTCACTATCTGATGCTACAGATGTCTGATTAGGGTGATCTTGGAGTCGTTGAACTCTAATCGTCACCCTGATCACATCTGTACAGTTGGATCTTCGACCCGAGGCCCCGATAAAAAGTTTACCCTGTCCATGAACATAGAAGGAGACAATTAACCTCCATTTTATTCAAACTACTCTAAATGCAAGATGATGCATGTTATGCAATATTTATAGTATGCAATGCAATCCTATGCTTAAGAACATGCATAAATAGACATCTTAAGTAGTGTAAACATGTTTACATCATACACCCATGCCTATCTTTTGCTAGTCCCTAGCAAAAACTATATGCTATTTATAAAAGAATCAGGTTGGATTATTTGGGCTTGAGTTATTTTCAATCACTAAGAAAATGTCTACTTAGGATCTGAACTTTCAACGACACAGCAGTGCCCGAGTATCTGCCAAAATGCAGACCGCCTCAAGCCCTCACCTTATTCAAAGAAAATTTTCTTTTTCTTTTTTTTCTCTTTTCTAATTTTTTTGGATTTTCAAGTTTTAGGGTTTAAGAGTGGCTTTCTACAACCATTCAACTCACCCAAGATTTGATGAGAACGCTAAGTTCTAGGCATCTTATTGTGAATGTGATAGACTCGTTGACCGACAGTTAAAACGAACTTCGGATTTCTACGTTTCTAGGTGACCTAAAAAAAAAGAAAATTCTGCCTAAAGGTGTATCTTTACAACCGGTAGCTTTCTCAGCACTTTTACTTTTTTTACGGAGTCAACACAAGGGTGAATCCAGTGTATATCTCCCTAGTTTTTTCTACTCTGCTTCTTCCTAAGCGTTTTGGGATTTTTCAGTGCATTTATTGAGCTGGGTTCTGGACAACCGGTCGATGAGCTGTTACCACCGACAACTTATCAGCCATACTCGTGCGGCGAAGTGTAACTTATTTCTTTTTTTTCTTTTCTCCTTTCTTTCTTCTTTTTAAGTAGGTGGCTTCCCTGGTATAAGATTTACCTAAAGGCAGCAAAAAGAGAAAGGTCCAGTGACTGGGCTCTAAACAACCTACCTATGGGCTGTTACCCACGATAACTTGCCAGCCATATCACCCTAGAAGGTTCATTAGCTACCCAATTCTCGTTAGAATCGCCGAACAATGAGTCAGTGACAAGATAGTGTGTAGATGCTAAAAACTCAAAGTTCCCTCCCTCAAATCAGATGGCGGGTTGATAAGTCGTGTACTTATCACCCAAACTTATTTACTCCAATTAAAATAGAATTTAGGTTGGCAAGGACTCAAAAAATAAATCCACATTTTGATGGATACACAGGCGGATTAAGTCCAAAGACCTGAAGGGTCTTTGTGTTTAGATCATAATGTAGTATTTCCTAAATTTTTGAGTTCTCTTTCCTAATTCCAAATTTTTTTTTTAATAAAAGAAAATAAAATAAATCTACGTAGCTGACGAATAAATTCAGAGATGAATATCCACCCCCCCATGCCTATCTAATGCAATGTCCTCATTGTATTAAAAAGACATAAAACAGAGTGGAATAGTGTAGAAAGCACCTGAATTGCATGAATGTCAGGTCTGCTCCAAGATGAAAACTATAAAGAACTGTATACGTGCTGAATTTAGTGCCTTCAGCTAGGCACACTATACAGAGAAGAGAAATAAAGAATTCACAGGTGCAGGTCAGAATCAGAATAAACATAAGAAACTTCTGACCTGTCAGCAAATGTCCACAGATGTGGACCAGATTGTGGTGCAGACCCATACCCCATAATCGAGAATATCTTAGGTTCTGGATAAAAATTACCCAAAACCTAAAATTAGTATGCAAGCGGGGTCGGGCCTACAATTTATGAGGATGCAACCTAAGACCAAAAAATCGGGTTATAGAAAATTCAAGCTCCAAAGGATAAGCAATGAATGTGTGCTTAGGTTGGACATCCTTAGAACAGATGTTGTAAGGGTCCTGGTTTGATGGTTTCATCTTAATAGGAACCCTTCAACTCAGTCTTCTACTTCCACCGGAACTAGCTTCCCAAATCAGAACTTCCCGACTCCTATCCTCATTCAACATGTCAGTTCCTGGGACCTCTTGCATATTAATCACCTCATCTGAAATCTCCAAGTCTAAATGATGCGGCTGAATTAGAATTGACTTAGGTTTAATTATCTCAGAAACATAATCATTGATAAGCTCAATGGGGTGTAACTAACAATTAGTGCATTTGATTAAATCCTCCAGAAAATGAAATTCTGGATCCATAATGTGAGTCCTAATAAAATCAGTTTCCTCAGTTATTGGGCTATCAAATGATCTTTCAGATTCCTCAGGCCCAATCGTCTCACAAAAATCGTGTTCTGTAAACTCGTGTGATACTTTGCAACTTGAATCTTCACCATCAGAATCAAAGAAATCAAGATCCGTATTAATGTATGTCCCAAAATCATCTGTCATTTTCTGTTCCAAGGAGACATATGTTTCCTCGTACCCTGGCTCAGGGATCTCAGGTGAAGAAATCAAATCATTCTTAATTGGTTGCTCTAATTCAATCTGGTCAGCCTCGTAACACGTGTCCCCCCCAACAGGTGCTTGAACAGGTTCTAAAATTGGCTCTCCTGAAGGGAGTTCATCCTGGGAATCATCCCACGATTGAATCAAAGCAACCACAAATCTCATCCTCAATTTCGCTAACTTCCCAAGTAGAAACTCACCCGGGTTCTTATCCTTAACATCTTGGAGCCAATCCAACAAATATTGTTCAAGCCATCAATCATTGCAATCAGGGGCTCCAATCTCTCTATGCAGGTTATTTCCTGAACTTCTAAAGATTGTATGATATTCCTCAAGTTAGCCAGAACCTTATCTTGAACCTGGCCACCCTCAACCAAATGAGTTGGTTCAAGGTTGGGCAGGTTTAGGATCAATGCAGGGGAATTAACGAATTGAAATTCGTTATACCCTTCCTGATAATAGGTCATTTCAGATTGTTCAAAAGGTGGTGATGACCTAAAGGCTGTGTATCAGAGGATGGGTAATGATCGGTGTATCCTTCTTGATTATAGATCGTATTAGGATGTTCATGAAAGGATGACGATCTATAATCGATGTGGCTCTGAGAAGGATAGAAATCACAATCATAGTGTTTAGGGTTGGACCCTAAACATGGAGGTCCGGAACTGTATCCTCAATCCGAGCTATCCCGACTAACTGATGGTTGATTATAGTACGAGTCGAGATAATCGTCATGTTGAGGATAATTCAAAATAGGAGGGAAAGAGCGGGAATGCGTGTAATATGTGGAATGATTCATGATAAACGGGAGGAAGAAAGGCGCTCTGCAATACAAGTAATCAAACCTATCCTTAAGTGGGCTAACCTAAAGACCTACAGACTCCCAAAACCTGTCTTGAGATAAAGGAACGATTTTATCTACTTCTATCTGTTTAATCCAACCAGTTAGAAGGAGGGACTGGGGAGAAGGTTCTTCCTTCGGCTTGCGCCTCCGGTTCCTAGTGTACCCCCCAGCCACGATCGCTTGATTCTGCTCCCTTAGCTAGACATCAGATTGAACAGTAGAAATAGTCTAATCGAAAATAATCTCGTTCTGGGCTCTGAAGAGCGAGTCGAATCCTTAAGGCCAATGTCTACTCTATTTCATTTAGGGCTAGGTTTGAATGTGCTTTGGAATGTTATGGGCCCTTTATATGGGTTGTGCCCTTAATGATTGATTGATTTGTGTGTGCGAGCACAACCAGTGGTTTTCAAGCAAGATTATTTTTGATGTGGTGAATTTTAGAGTTCAAATCTTGCTTAGTAGCTTTTCGGATTCAACTTTAGGTGTTTTCAAACAAGTTTTGTTGGCACACTAGGTTTTGAAAGCACAGGTGAAGATGTTTTCCTTTAAAACTTAAAAGAATTTGGAGTGCCTGGTAAATCCCTAAGAGTTGAACCTAAGTGGCAGCTACTTGATGAATTGATTTTAATTGAAGTGGTGCGGCCCAATCAACTCAAACAATTGGCCTGTTCCACCACTTAATTAGGCACACAAGTGATTACCTAATCTGATTTCTACTCAATTATGTGTTTGAATGTGTGTATCGGCTCCAAAGATCGGTTTACCGGATTGAGTTTGAAAATCAGATGAGGTTGTGTACCTCTGTGAGATTTTTTCTTAAATTTTCTTTTTAAATATGGAGGTTGGGGTGAGTATGGGTGTCAAACAACAAACAATCTAACCTTAGAGTTTATAAGAATACCTAGGTTGATTGATGTTTGTGTTATTATGTTGTGGAATGAAATCTAATGGGTGGGAGGTGGGGGATAACTTACATAACCTTCCATAGCACTTTTCTCCGATCTACCGCTTTTGCTCATCTCAAAAGAGTACCTGCAATCACAATAAGAAAGGAGAGAAGTGAGGTAAATGATTTGTAAGTTGTAAAAAGCAAAGAAAAATCAAAGAGCATTGCCTCCCCGGCAACGGCACCAAAATGTTGAACGCTCGAGTTGCTACGCTAACGTGTTTGGTTTTGAAAAAACCTGTCGTCGTAGTATGAAAGCGAAGAACTCGTGTTCAACAAATAAAATTTATACCGAAATGAAAATTCCAGGTCGAACTCAGGGAGGCTACGTCAATCTATATTCACAATTATATTTTTTTAGAATTTTTCTTGAAAAGTGAGGCGATGTAATTACAATGAAGCCATAATAACAATCAGACTAAAAGAAAGGGAGAGAGAGACAGAGAGAACATGCATTCAATAATTCAAAATGTTTATACAATAAAACCAAAGAAAAATTACACTAGGAAGCGAGAAATCAGCTACACTAGAAAGCAGGACAATTCTACTCTAGAAAGCAGTAAATCTACTTTAGAAAGCATTAAAAGAATGGAGAGAGAAATATCCTCCTCGACGGTCGCTTGGAGGACGAGCCGAATGGGACGACTCCTGGATGAAGGAGGACGGATCAGAACGAAGGAGGATGAAGTAGAAGAATGGGAACGGGGCAGCACGTCGTCGTCGTCACGGGATCCGCTTTCGAAAGGGGGACGAAAAATTGACTTTATGTCGCGAGAAGCATCCCAGGTGTGGGACGAGCTTCTCTTGAGCTTTGGAGAGGGAGAGAAGAGAAGGAAGGGATGAGAATTTCGTGTGGAGGGGGTCTCCTTTTATAGTTGTAAGGACTAGGGGCAATTTTGTCATTACAACTCTAAAAATT
The DNA here is from genome assembly GCA_037157565.1 of Thalassia testudinum. NCBI lineage: Eukaryota > Viridiplantae > Streptophyta > Magnoliopsida > Alismatales > Hydrocharitaceae > Thalassia > Thalassia testudinum. The sequence goes on along the minus strand of JAZHRO010000003.1, from coordinate 69,189,452 downwards.
AATTCAGGACCTTTAGTGACAGATAAAATCGTCGCTAAAGGTCCGAACGTGGCCTTCGTGGGTAGCACACGCACGCCCGCTCGCCTTCCACTCCTCAACGCACGTTCACGTACTTTAAATCTCAGTCGTTCGATTGCGAGATCGAATGGCTGAGATGTGTCCATCGCCCGCCTCAGCTGCGTGCCTCATCGTGTGTGATGCCACATCTTCACCACGCGTCTAATGGCACGTAAGCGCTACCGAGCGTGCGCTACTGTTCGATGATGATGCAACGCTCCTCATGCTCTCTCGCCTGTGCCTGCTAGCTCGCACCCTGCGATTCGATCACGCGCTTTGCGCTTTGCGAGAGCGCCTTCAACCGCTGTGTTACGTCGTCGAGATGGTCGTGCGGATGAATTCAAGAGTGCTCATCCACAGCCGTTGGATGCACATCCAACGGTAGAGAAGTGGCACTCTGATTGAAGAAGAGAATGTATGGTGGGTGCTTCGGTCGGTTGGGCAACTGAGTTGGCGCCATCTGAGCCATCCATCTTCTGGATGATGTAGATGGTGTCACGGTTGTCGGATTGAATCAATTTTCGTGCCGTTAGGCTGCGATCGTCAATCCGAATTCATCCGTGTAGTCAGACTTGTCATTTGAAGTGTGGATTCATACCATCTTGGCCCTTGATCTTCTAGGGTTCCCCGATCACTATCTGATGCTACAGATGTTTGATTAGGGCGATCGTGGAGTCGTTGAACTCCAATCGCCACCCTGATCACATCTGTATGGTTGGATCTTCGATCTGAGGCCCCGATAAAAAGTTTTCGCTGTCCATGAACATAAAAGGAGACAATTAACCTCCATTTTATTCAAACTACTCTAAATGCAAGATGATGCATGTTATGCAATATTTATAGTATGCAATGCAATCCTATGCTTAAAAACATGCATAAATAGGCATCTTAAGTAGTGTAAACTTGTTTACATCACCTATTGATGTGGAATACAGCTTTTTCTTTGGTTCAGCTTTGTGATAGCTTGGATTTCGTGTAGGTTGAATGCGGCCTTCTCCTTAGCACTATCTATAGCTCTTTGTATTCTATATTGTGGTCGCATATGCACCGGTAGTTCTTCAGGGGTTCCAGGGGGTGAATCAGGTCTACCCATATTCCATGAGTGAGAAGCAGGAGTATGAAATCCATATCCTGGGTTATAAGATGCAGTCCTTTCAGGGACCGACTGGTATGGGTCATAATATCCAGGGTTAGGATATGGGTTAACCATTTTGGTAACCTGTGGAGAAGGATCAGGAAAAGTGAAAAGTTGTCTTCGCCACCATGGGTTCTGATCCCAAGGTTGAGCTAATTTAGTGACCTGGGCTCTCAGATAAGCTCGTGGGTCTAGCTCTTCTGGATCCTGATTAGGTCTAGATCCAAGGTTAGCCATTGTGGCTAAGTAGATAGAAGAAGTGGGGGGGAAGATTGTCCTAGCGAGGTGACCCGCCTCCTTGGGAGTGGCTCCCAAGATCCAACTAATTGAGGTCTAAGTGACCTCCTTCCTTGCATACACCACCCAACCCTTGGGTTGGTGTAGCCAAGCCAGATAAGGCTAAGGCCCTGTCAATCAGATGGTCCTTATGAATTAGATGACCAAATTTTTCATTTTAAGTTCTAATTGTTGAAGAAAATTCGTTGTACAACCAACTGAATGCGATTCCTGCCTCTCGGATAACCCAGCCAAGAGGTTGAAAGCACCTAGTAGTACAACAACGAATTCGGGTTTATTTCGTGTTTTAGACTTGATTTTTAGCCCGTTTTCTTCAGTTGGGGTTTTCTTTTGGTGAGTAGCCCACAAGGTGACCAAGCTCACTGACTAAGTACTAGACTTGATTAAGTCTAGGTTATCCCAAATGTGGTCTCTAAATTGTAACCCTAAAGGTGTAACCTAGGGTTCATGCAATTCTAGGGTTTTTTTGTTTTATTTTTTTTCCTCTTCTTTAGCAGACCACAAAATTACAATCAGTTCTCTGACAAACATCGGAATTCAATTAATTGAATTTTTTTCAAGTAGATTCCCTTTTCTATTATCTTTTTAGAGAATATTTTTTTGTAATTTTTACCGTTTCAATCAAATTTTTAGAGACTTTTTTACTGTCAAGGGGTCAAGTTTGGAATTTTGACCCTGGTCAATTTTTCGCTTTTCAATAGTATCAAATGAATTTCAAAAATTTAAGAAAAATATGAAAAATAAAGCCAATGAGATTAGCTTTTAAACCCCACCATTTTTAGTCAAAATAGATTCGCGGATTGCTCAAAATTGCCTTTTTAATTTTGAAAAATCTTAGATCTAGGTCAGTCTGATCCCTTTGCACTTTACGAATTTTTAAAAATTGTACACTTGGAATTTTTTCAAAAGAGTGGTGTCATTTGAAAGATGATTAGAAAATGAATGGTCTAGCCTAAATTTTAGAATTTTTTGTTCACTAATTTTTCAACAATCAAATTTTTAAAACATATTTTAAATCTTAGCTGAAAATCAGAGAATGGTGGAGAAGCTTTTAAAGAGAGTTTAAGTTTGAAATCCAAATTATCCACCAGAAATTTTTTTTTTTTCAAAAACTTTTGCACATTTTTTTTTAAAGGAATTTTTTTATAGGGTTTTCAAAAAAAAATATATTTTTTTTTGCTTTTTCAAACTAACCTAGGATTCAAAAAGAAACCTAATCTAGATTTTTTTGATTTTTTTTAAATTTTTTTTTTCACGAAAATGAATAAGTTTTTTTTTCAAAAGAAATTACTGGAAGCAAATCTAATCCTAGGGTTCAAATGAAAACCTAGCCTAAGAAGAGATGTGCACCTGATTTCTTTTTCCGCGCTCGTTGTGTGCACAGATCCCATTTTTTTCCATGTTGTCCTGCACATCCAAAAATAAAGTAGAGGAAGATTTGTCAGTGATAGTATAAAAGATTGAAATCAAGAAAAATGACGTTGCCTCCCTGGTAAAGGCATCATCTGACAGAAGCATTTTCGGGCATTTTCAAGTCGTCAGAAATCATAGTAGAGTCATGCAAAAATGTTCGTCAAAAAATGATTTTGTAAAAATAACGAGACTTTGAGTCCCGGTCTTTTATCTTTGGGAGGCATTTGTACAAATCTGAAATCGACCTTTTCGCTCTACTTATTTACAGTTGCATGGCGGCTTATGGTTATTACGTATTTAAACATGGCATGCTTAGTTGCAATAGATGATAATGAAAAGTAGGCAACTTTAATCACACGAAATATTTTGCAATCAATAAGCTCATGGTGATTTTAAACACAGAGAAATATAAATAAGTATAAAGTATTTCCTTCATTCATTCGTTCATTCAGGAAGGTGTTTGCAACATGGAATGTAGAGGAAAGCTATAAAGGAAAGCTTGAAAAACACAAATCTAGCTAGCAGAAAATGATCGCATACAGGAATTTATGGGGGGATTTTGCATGCATCATTGGGGGAGAATATGAGCTACACTACTAAGCAGTAAATGAAAGCAGTAAAACTACGAAGAGCTAAGTTACTAATCTAGTAGAAAGGAAGGGCATTCGGAGGTGGGCTCCGATGGCCTTTGAGTGGCTGAGAGAAGAAGGAGGGGCAGCCAATGGTGCTTAGGCTGTCTCTTGGAGAGAGGTTGGGGAGATGATCCAGCATCCTGGCGTGGTGATGGTGGCCTTCATGGTGGAGGTGGAGTGGAGATGAATGTGGCTAGCCTAAGTAGAATGAATGCCAAGAAAATGGATGAATGCAAATGACCATCCCTTAGGTCTTTTTATAGACCTAAGGGAGTCTCTCTAGAGAAGTGTGGAACTCTTTAGAGAGAGTCCCATGAGCGGCCGGCTATGGAGAGAGGTGGTGGTTTTTAGATCCATAAAAAGTGGATCTAAGAATTGAATGACTCTTGGTTGCTAAATTTGGCAACCAAGAGTGGCGCTACTTCAAGAGAGTTCTAGAGAACTCTAGATGTGTGAGAGTGTGTGAATGGGTGTGTGTGTGTGTGTGGTCATGCCCTAGGTGTCTAAGTGATATAGGTTAGTTCCTAAGGGGTTTAGGTAGGTGTATGCCTTGAATTAGGGTTGCAAACACTAATTGTTAAGGGGAAATTACAATTAAACTTAACTCAAGTTTAATTGAATGAGAGTGAAATAACTCAATTAGGTTGGGCTTAGGTCAATTGGACTCTCACTGAGTCCAATTGGACTTTTGTGGGTTGAGATCTGAGCTCAATTGGACTTAATGAGTACAATTGGCTTAGGTAATGATAATTGACTATGATCTAAGTCAATTGGGTTTGGTGAGGACCTAATTAGGTCCTTAGGGAGGTCTAGAGGTGATGTACTAGGGTTAGGGTACCTTAATATTGGTTCCTATGGGGTTGGAATTGGGTCTAGGGAGCTAGAGATCTAAGATCATGGCTTGAATCTCAAAACAGGAACTGGAGAGCAGTTCCAGACATCCAAAAATGGAATTAGACGTCTTATACTCAAGAATCAGAAGTCCAGACTTGTTGTCTGGATGTCCAATCAGAGTCAGGAAGAATTCAAGGTTCTGTCTTGGGCATTCTGCAGAAATTGGACGACTGACAACGTGCCTGGACGTCCAATAACACTGCAGAAGTGGGTTTAAGGTGTGCGGAAGTTGGATAAGGGTTCTACACATCCTATAATTCATCTGAACGTCCAGATAAAGGTTGGAACTAGGGTTTCAAGGTTTCCTAGAGTGCGGCGACCTAATCTAAGGGTGGCTAAGGCTTGGGAAAGTCCCTAAGCTATTTTAGGGCTAGGGTGGACCTAAGCTCTTCACATTTTACTACTTTATTCCTACTTAGTAGAATAGCATACCTTAACTCCCTTACGTCATTATTCACTATATCTAATCTAAGTCTTCTGCTCCAATCCTGCTATAACAATGATTATTCTTGATGCAGCTTCAGATCTAGCTTCAGATCTAGTTCCAGATCCAGCTTATTACTTGTAATTGACATAATGCACTTAATCAGCACATTATAACATTATTTTATGCATAGCTAAAGGAAAGCAGTAAAGATGGAGATAATGCTTATGCAGGCATGAATTACCCTAACTTATGCTAAGTTCTAGCCTAATTTAAGTCAATTAAGACTTATGACTGCTACGCAATCATTAGGGATAGGGTGACTTTCTATCGGGAACTCGGATCAAAGATCCAACCAAACGGATCTGATCCGGGTGACGATTGGAGTTCAACGACTCCAAGATCGCCCTAATCGGATATCTATAACACCAGATGGAGACCGAGGAGCCCTAAAGATCAAGGGCCAAGATGGTGTTAATCCGCACCTCAAGCGACAAATCCAACCGCATGGATGTATTTGGATCGACGATCACAGCCTAACAACGTGATAATCAATCCAATCCGACATCTGTGGCACCATCTACAATACTCAAAAAATGGATGGCCAAGATGGCACCACATGGTGCCATCTCAGCCGCCCAACCGACCACAAGCACCCACCGCAGCCTTTCCTCTTCATCTGATCGACGCTTCTACGCCATTGGATGCTTATCCAATGGCTGCAGGGCGTGCGCACGCAAAACAAGTGCTCGACACCAAAGCGCCCACAGCGCATTGGTTGAGCACTTTATCGAGAAGAGGAGATGCCCGTTCGAGCCGTGGGCGCCTCAAATTGGAGCAGGGGCAAGCGGGTGCACAAGCATGAGGAGTTGCATGATCTTGATCGAACGACGCTACGTAGTCGATAATGCCCACGCACGATCAGACGCGCGGCGAGGACACGAGATCGCACGTGTAGGCACACAGAGTTGAGGCGCGGCGAGGAGCGATCTAAGCCGTCCGATCTAACAATCGGATGGCTAAGATTTAAGTAACGTGCACGTACGTTGTGCGATGCGTAGGCAAGGAGGCACGCGACATGCGCACAAAGGTCACGTTCAGGCCTTTAGTGACAGATTTATCCATCACTAAAGGTCTTGAATTAATGTTTTTCAAATTGTAATGACCAAAATGCCCCGACTCCTTTCAACTATAAAAGGAGACCCCCTCCATATGAATTTCTCATCCCTTCCTTCTCTTCTCTCCCTCTCCAAAGCTCAAGAGAAGCTTATCCCACACCCAGGATGCTCCTTAAGAGATAAAATCAATTTTTCGCCCCCATTATGGAAGCGAATCCCACGACGACGACGATGTGCTGCCTCGTTCCCATTCTTCCTGGCTCAACCTCTTTCTTCCTACTCCGTTCCTTGCCTTCCAGGCATCATCTCGTCCAGCTCATCCTCCAAGTGATCGTCGAGGAGGATAACTTCTCTCTCCCATTCCTTTTTCCTGCTTTCTAGAATAGAATTTTCCTGCTTTCTTGTTGTAATAGTTTTCCTACTTTCTAGTGTAATTTCTTGCTTTCTTAGTTGTACAAATTTTTTGCAATATCAAGTGGATGTTTTCTCTCTCTCTCTCTCTCTTTCTCTTATTGTCTATAGTATTTCATTTCATTGTAATTACTTCGCTTTTTAACAAAAACACCAAAAGAATATAATTGCAAATTTTGATTGTCGTAGCCTCCCTGAGTTTGACCCGGGATTTCTATTTCGGTATAAATTTTATTTGTTGAACCCGAGTTCTTCGCTATTCAAACTACAATGACAGGTTTTCAAAACTAAATCCGATAGTGAAGTCCTCTGACGTTTCAACACTGCGTAATCAGAACGTTGGTCATGGTCTCAAATGGGGCTATCCAAATCATTGGTTACAACATCGGAGCACAAGTGACAGCCATTTTAAGAAAATCAAATGCCCTATGGCATGATTTGTTGAAATCAAACAGTGTATCTTTGGTGAAAAGATTGCTCAGAGGGTGAGCAACCTTAGAGAAGTCCTTGATGAACCTCCTATAGAATCCCACATAACCAAGAAATGATCGAATTTGTTTGACAGATGTGGGAGGAGGAAGTTTAGAGATAGCATCAACCTTAGCTTTGTCAACTTCGATTCCCCATTTAGAGATTACATGACCCAAGTCGATGCCTTCTTGTGTCATGAAATGACTCTTTTCCCAGCTAAGGACCAATCTTGTTTTGATGCATCTTTTAAGGATCATTTCAAGATTAGCTAGGCAAGAATCAAACAATTCTCCGAAAATAGAGAAAACGTCCATGAAGAATTCCATAAACTCTCCCACCATGTCTGAGAATATGGCAAGCATACAACTTTGAAAAGTCGCGGGTGCATTGCATAAGCCGAATGGCATCCCACGGAAAGCAAAGGTTCCTTAGGGACAGGTAAAAGTCATTTTTTCCTGATCCTTGAGATGGATAGGGACTAGATTGTATCCCAAGTAACTGTCTAAGAAACAGAAGTACTTCTGCCTAGCTAGCCTTTCCAAGATTTGATCGATAAAGGGCAAAGGGAAATGATCCTTTTTTGTGGCTGTGTTTAGCTTCCTATAATCAATACAAACCCTCCAAGAGGAAGTTGAATGAGTTGTGATAGATTCTCCTTTCTCGTTAGTCACAATAGTAATCCCAGCCTTCTTGGGGATAATTTGCATGGGACTTACCCAAGGACTATCAGAGATCAGATAAATGATTCCTACATCGAGCCACTTGATAATTTCCTTCTTGACCACTTCTCATGTATTAGGGTTTAATCTCCTCTACATTTGGCGAGAAGGATGGGATCCATCTTCCAAGAATATTCTATGATTACAGTAAGATGGCTCGATCCCCCTAAGGTCATGAATGGTCCAACCAATTACCTTCCTGTGTTCCTTTAAGACGTTGATCAGTTTAATATCCTGCTCCATAGTTAATCTAGCACTGATAATCATAGGGAGCATCTTTTGAGGTCCCAAAAACTGATATTCAAATTCTCAGGCAATGATTTCAGTTTAGTTGGGGTGGGTTTTGGATTGAAGGTAAAGATAATGCTAATGAAGATTCACCAAGAGGAAGAGGTTGAAAGTGAACAAAATCAATAACCTCTTCAGAATGTGGCGGGTTTGCCACAGAGGGTTGCGGGTCAGATGCATCACAACAGGAGGAACTTTCAATTGCGGAAACCACCATACATGTTTCAATGTTCAAGTTGTCTTCCTTAAGTTCCTCTATAAATCCACAATCCTCGAATTTGTTAATCACCTTAAAAATATCCAATTTCAATTTCTGATCCCCAAAAGTGATTTCCATGCTACTGCTCTCACAATTGATATTGGCCTTAGTAGTAGCTAGGAACGAACGCCCCAGAATGATGGGAGTGTTCCTTAAATTCTCAGGTACATCCATGTCAATGACAAGGAAATCTATAGGAAAAAAGAAATCCTTAACCTTGACAATAACATCTTCAATAACGCCTTGCAAATTTGTGACCGAACGGTCCGCTAACTACAGCATCATTGTAGTTGACTGAAGTTCACCTAATCCGAACTTCTCATAAAGAGAAGTCAGAATTAGGTTAATACATGCACCTAGATCCAAAAGTGCTCTATCAAAGGTGTAATCTCCGATGACACAAGAAATCAAAGGAGCACCTGGATCTCCCCTTTCCTGAGGAAGGTAATGTAGGATAATAGAACTAGCCTGCTTGGAGAGTACCATTTTCCTCAAAACAGATTCCCTCGACTTACGCTTTTGTGTGCATAAATCCTTTAAAAATTTAGCGTAAGTCGGTATGTGTTTGATAGCGTCGAGTAGCGGGATATTGATCTCGACATTCTTGAATATATTTAAGAGCTCCTCGTTACTATCAACAGGCTTCTTCTTCATAGGCTTAATCAAGGCCTCAGGAAAAGGAACATGAGTCAGATCTTCGGAATCAGGTTCCTGAGCCTTGATTTCTTCTTCAAAGTTCTCCTTTCTCTCCTCAGGCTCTTCAAGATTTGGTAGATCAGAATAGTGTGGTTGTGGATCTTGAGTTGTTTTCCACTCCTCAAGGTAACAGAATTAGCAGATGCATACAGGTTTGGGTCTTGGGGAGGGTTAATAAAAATTGGAGGGGGTTTATTAGCTAGAAACCTTTGATTTGAAGAAGAAGCAAAAGAGGAAGAACCCTGCTCAACCACCTGAGCATGTGCGTGCGGGTCCCTCTGATTCCCATACCCTTGGGCTTGACTGCCTGGATTCTGGATATTACGCGGGTTAGGTACGAGTTGAGATGCAGAGATCCAGGTCGTCGAGAATTAGCCATGAACCCGATTTGCAAGTTGTCCAGTAAAATTTTCATTTGCTACATAAGCTGGAGCATAGATCCTTGCATTTCTACCATCTGTCGGTTTAAATCAGCCTGCCTTGTGGGTTGACGGGCATTCCAAGCTGGCTGATTGACCTGATTCGGGGGCAGCTAAGTGTAAACATGAGCCTGACCCATTGGTCTTTACGGAGCATAGTTGCTGGGTCAGAATTGGGTCTGCTGCCCCAGATTTTTTTAGGAGAAGTTAGGGTGGTTCCTCCAACCTGGATTATAAGCATTGGAGTAAGGGTTGGACCTAACGTTCTCCTGTACAGCATAGACATCCTCATATGGTGAGGATGGAGAGAAAGAAAGGGAGGGATCAGAGAAACTAGGATCAAAGGTTGCAGTTTGGAACCCGTGGGGTTCCGAATAATGCTGGCTCACAGGTTGAGTCGCATCAAGTTGATTCACAAACTCCCATCCAGAAGGAGCTCACACCAAATGCAATCCTAAATTCTGGGATTGAGCGGATCAAGAATCATTCATTGAGTTTCCAGCCATCCACTCCTCCATCTTTTTAGTAACCAAGTCCACCTTATCTAGTTTATTGTAAATCAGTTCCATATCGAATGAATGAGAGTCGTGGACTTCATTAACATTCGATCTGGGTTGTTGGGACCGGTTAAAAGTATCCATGGAGGCATGATTGATTGAATTTTCACTCATCTCCTCAAACAAATCGTGTGCGCTATCTACGTCTTTGTTGAGGAAATTGCCTCTGCAAGAAGCTTTCACATGATTTCTGAGTTGCTTAGTCAACCCGTGGTAGAAGATCTGAATGAGCTACCATTTCAACACCTCGTGGTGTGGACACCTCCACAATAAGTCCTGGAATCACTCTCAGGCAACGTGAAACTGCTCCCCCGGCCGTTGGGTGAAGGTAGTTATCACTCTTCTCAGAGCATTGGTATGGCCGACAAGGAAGAATTTCTTTTGGAAAGTCGATTTCAGATCATTCCATGTTGCAATTGGCCTTCCTATGGTCTTGTACCAATGAGCGACTTTATCCCTAAGAGAGTGGGGAAAGAGCCTCATGATCATCTGCTCTTCATTCACGTTTCATGCCTTGGTGGTCTGGACCAAAGTGGTCAAGTCCTCCAAGTGCTGAAACGGGTCTTCAGAGCCAAGCCAATGAAATTGTTTGATCAGGCTTAATACCTGGGGCTTGATTTCTATGTCTCCAGCAGGGATTTGGATGTTGGGATGTTCCCCGTAATTTGAAGGATCATAAAAGTCCTTCAAGGGTTGAGCACCCTGCATTCTCTGGAACCATTCTTGCTTTCTATGCATTTGTTCCAGCTGCCTCTGAAACATCTCCTGTGGGTTCTGAGGCAGAGGAGGTTGTTGATCGGCCATGGGATCAATTTGGCCAAAATCTAATCTATGCCTCCTAGAATACTCTAGTGGTCCTTCCAATCAGGGATTAAATGACCTCCCTACCAGCATAAACTAGGAAGAGATCGAAAGGACTGGGGATAAGAACCTACAGCACAACAAAACAAGCATGTTCCTAAGTGGGGTAGCTTAAGGATCTACAGACTCTCAGAATCCATCTTAAAATTATAAACTATTTACTCTACTTGCGTCTAATCAATCCAACCAGTTAGAAAGAGGGACTGGGGAGATGGTTCTTCCTTCGGCTTATGCCTCCGGTTCCTAGTGTACCCCCCAACTGTGGTTGTTTGACGCTACTCCGCTAGCTAGACATTAGATTGATTGGTACAAGTAGGTTAATAGTAAACAATCTCAGATTAGGCCCCGAAGAGTGAATCAGTCCTTAAGGCCAACGCTACTTGATTTTATTGAGGCTTGGGATTGTAGTGCTTATGGAATGTGGTGGGCCCTTAAGATGAGCTGTGCCCTTAATGATTGATTGAATATGTGTGAGTGCATGCACAACCATGGTTTTCAAGCAAGATTATTTTTGATGAGTGGATTTTAAGGTCCAAATCTTACTTAAGTAGCTTTTAGGGCTTGGAATTAGGTTGATTCAATCAAGTTTCGAGGTAAACCAGATTTTCAAGCAAGGGTGAAGATCTTTTTTCCTTTTGAAATCAAAAAGTAAAGTGGAGTGCCTGGTATTAACCTAAATTGAAAACCCTAAAGGGAAGCTACTTGGTGAGTTGATTTTAGATTAAGTGGTGTGGCCCAAATAACTCAAACAATTAGCCAAAATTGCACCACTGAGTTAGGCACACAAAATGATTAACCTAAATTGAATTCTACTCTTTTATATGTTGATTTACGTGTACCGGTTCCACATATCAGAATCCGATTGAGTAGATAAAAATAAATTAGGTTGTGTGCCTTAAATGTGGGTGTATGTTAATTTACCCCACAAGAAATATCTTTTTGTTAACTTTTTTTATATATGAGGGTGAGATGAATGTGAATGGAAATCCAAGCAACCAAACTAACCTTAGGATTTATGCAAACACCTAGGTTAATTGGGGTTTGAATTAATGTTGTGAAATGAAATCTATGGAGGGGGAAGAATGGGTGCACTTACAGTTGTCTTCAATTGCACTTTAATCTACCACTTGAAGATTCCCTGTTAAGGTACCTGCAAAACAATATACGAGAAATAAAGCAAGTTAGAAAACAATAAAGTGCGTGAAATGCGGAAAGAAAATCGAAAATCATTGCCTCCCCAGTAATGGCGCCAAAATGTTGATAGAGGAAAACTATGCGATCAGAATTGGATTTTGAAAACTCGTCATTGTAGTTTGATTTGCGTATTAATCCATCAATAGGTAAATTTAACCAAAATTTATAAAGAAATTCTGGGTCGAACACAGGGAGGCTACGTCGATCTAAAATCCGCGATTATATTTTTTTGGTATTTTTGTTTGAAAGTGAGATAATTACAATGACATTGATATAAACAATAAGAGAGAGAGATAGAGAGAGAACAATCACTTGATATAATAATACTATTTTTACAACTAGAAAGTGGGAAATGATTACAGCTAGAAAGTGGGAAATTCTATTCTAGAAAGCGATAAAAAGAAGGGAGAGAGATGTTATCCTCCTCGACGAATGATTGGAGGATGAGTTGGATGGAGTGACGCCTGGAAGATGGAGGACGAAGCGGGAAGAAGGAGGACGAAGCAGGAAGAAGTGGGAATGAGGCAGCACGTCGTTGTCGTCACGGGATCCACTTCTGGAATGGGGGCAAGAAAACTTGGATTTGGTTCTAGAGTAGGATCCCGGGTGTGAGACAAGCTTTTCTTGAGCTTTAGAGAGGGAGAGAGGTGAAGGAAGGGTGAGAATTTTGTAGGGTAGGGGTCTCCTTTGATAATTGTAAGGATTGGGGGCAATTTGGTCATTACATAGTTAAAACATTAAATGAGGGGGTCTTTAGTGACGGATTTAAGTGTCACTAAAGACCCCACGCCACCACAGCTTCGCACGCACGTTTGCCTCCTTGCCTTCTGTAAGCTCAATGCTTGCCCACGTCCTCGCAATATCAGTCGTCCGATTAAGAGATCGGATGGCTTAAACTTCATCTTGCTCCCACCTACTAAGAGGTGACACGGCCTCCTTCATTGCCATTGGATCAAAGATGAATGACTCAGGACATGTGCTCCCTGGCCTTCACAAAAACACGTCTGATGGCGCATTTGCGTTCCTAGCATCTGGGCACGCCACGTCACCTACATCTACGCCACTCGTTCGCCATCCAACAGCTCAATTGAGCCCCCTCCCACGCCCACGCCTAATTTGAGGTGCAGCGAGGATCGAACCCGCACCTTGAGCTCACAAAAAAGCGTTGGACCGCTGTGCTGCGGTGCACTTTTGGTTGTGCAGATGTTTTAAGCGCATGCGCTTGTGGCCATTGGATCAAGATCCAACGGCCCAAATCGTCCGCGCCTTTTGCCTTATGAAGATGAGAGCAGTGCATCAGAGCAAATTCTGACCATTGGATCAAGATACAATGGCTAAGATCACGTTATGAAGAGTCCTTTGAAATGCAGCGGTGGGTCTTTGGGCTAATTGGGCTGTCCATCTTCTGTGTGTTGCAGAGGGTGCCACGGATGTTGGATTGAACTGATTTTTGCGCTGTTAGGCCGCAATCATCGACCCGAACCCATCCGTGCGGTCGGATTTGTCATCTAAAGTGCAGATTGACACCATCTTGGCCCTTGATCTCTAAGCTTCCTCGAACTATATTTGGTGATACAGATGTTTGATCAGGGCTATCTTGGAGTCATTGAACTCCCGTCGTCACCCTGATCAGATCCGTATGATTGGATCTTCAATCCAAAGCCCCGATTAAAGGTCACCCTATCATTGGCCATAAAAGGAGACAATTACTATACAATTTGTATAATTTGACCTAAATGCATGATTATGCATGTTATGCACTATTTACAATGAATGATGCTAATATGACACTAAGAACATGCATTAATAGACATTTTTGGCTATTTAGATGTATGCACATCATTTATGCATGTTCATAGGCTTAAATTTGCATTCCATATTATAAATATTGCATAGCATGCATCATTTTGCATTTAGAGTAGTTGTGTATATTTTATGTTAATTGCATCCTTTTTGTGGTTAGGAGAGGAGATTTATTTCCAAGACTCGGATTGACGATCCGAATGTACGGATCTGATCAGGACGACAAACAGAGTCCCACGCCTCCAAAATCGCCTTGATTGGAGTCTCATAGCACCATATGTAGTCCAAGGAAGATCAATGGCCAATGGACTAAGTGACATAATTCAGAGTTTCAAAAGGCAAATCCGACTGTGCAGATGGATTCGGGTCGATGATCGCAGCCCAACAACGCAAAAATTGACTCAATTCAACCTCTATAACAACCCTTACAATAGAAAGAAGATGGACGGCCCAGATCGTGCCACGTGGTGCAACACAGGTCGCCCATGCGCACGCATGTGCCACTACACGCGCACAGCATCACAGGTGCTTGCGCCTGCGAGGAGGCACGCACGTGCAGTAGCGGCAGCTCGTATGGGCGCACGTGCGGAGGCACGTGACACGGGCGCACGGAGAGTTAGCTAGTGCAGCGGTGGTTGGGTGTGTGGGCTGTCTTCAGTGACATTTGTGGCAGATCTTAAGAGACATTTATGACCATCACTAAATGTCCTGTATACAAATTTAATCCTTTCCTCCACTATAAAAGGACCCCTACCCCTCCTCTTTTTCTTCCTCTCACCACCTCCAAGGCTCTAGAGAGAGCTTGTCCCAAGCCTGGGATGCTCCTCTAGAGTAGAAAACCAAATATTTTCCTGCCTCACATCCCCCTTCATGGAGCTTCCCATGGCCGTCTTCTCACCTCCCTTCGGAAAGAAGATCCTCACCGCGATGCTGTCTTGCCCTATCTTTTGTCCTCCAGCTACACCCTCTATTCCACTCCTTACCACCTTCCTCCAGGTGCTGTCAGAGCGAGTCGACCACCGAGCGACAATCGAGGGGGATTCTCTCACCTCTTTCTATTTTTATTTCTTTCGTAGTGTAATCGTTCCTGATTTCGTAGTCATAGCAAATGTTTGATTCAGAAATATATGTGATTCTCTCTCTCTCATATTTTGCAAGTAGATTAGTTAGATAAGCAATTGTCGATCTAATCTCTTATTTTCTAAAAAATTCCAAAAAAAAATTATATAAGATAAAAATGACAAAAAAAATAAATAAAAGCAAAATGTGTGTTTTTCAAAACCAAACATTCCTCTCCCTATGTTCAACTGGGGACTGACATTTCGAGTTTTAGTTATAAATTTTATTTGATCGATGGATTTTCTCGTGACTCAAACAACGATGACGGGTTTTCCAAACTCGAACCCTTTGCACGTGTGAATCCACCATCATCATTTTGGCGCCATTGCTAGGGAGGCAACGCTCTTGGGTTTTTTTCCCGTGTTTTCCCACATTACTTGCATATTTTTCTAACATCTCTTTCTTCTTTGATTTATTGTCTTGTAGGAACCCGATGGAGGAGCTGAAGGCTGTAGATTGGAGTAAAGTGTGGGTAGAGATATTTATAAGTTTTCCCCCACCACCACCACCCTAGATTTCATTTCACCACACTAATACTCAAACCAAATCAACTTAGGTGCTTTTTATAAACCCTAGGATAGATCTGGTTGTTTGTGTGCCACCTAATGGGAATACCATCATGAGCCATAACTAGCTCAATTTGATCTGATTAAGTCATTAAATGCTCCTACATAACCACCAGAGGATCATAATTCACTACGAATCTATTTTGAGGGAAATACAGTAAAAAAAGGGTAAAACTACAGTTTTAACAGTATATCTCAATTAAAGAATAATCACTAGTTTTCTTATGGGTTAATTAAGGGTCAAATGATTTTAAGAGTCTAATAAGTGGGTTAGAACAGACAAAAAAGGGTTCTCATGCGTTACAGGAATTAATAGACATCTAAAAACCTAAAAATAGACCCGCTTAAATAATTAAGGTTCTGGTCAGGATAAAATTCACCTAAATCCTCTAAAATTCATATAAAAATATTCTCTAGGGTTTGGTACCTTCAATTTGACCATTAGAACCCTTCTTGACCTAAAATAAAGTTTTAGACAGACATTTACCCTAATTTGGATAATTATGCAAATTACCCAGTCAAACTAGGTCAAAATAAAATTCAACTTCGCCATTGAATTCTTTAGGTCAAAATTAGATTTGTACCAAAATTTGGGTCCAATATGAGATTGTCTTGACCTAGTCTTCACTTTGGTCCTATTTGATTCATTTATCTCACACATCTACCCCTAACTTTTGAATCCTTTGCATTTCAGTCCCTAACTTTATCATCACCTTCATAGAAAGGTCCCTACTGCCATGAATCCTAATCCTACAACACCTGTGACCTTAAAATGACATGTTCTCCTTGATTCCTTGACGAATACCTCGCAAATTTGAAAGGGAAGTTCGTCAAAGAATTTCCTTCCTTTTAAGCCAACTCCTAATCCCTAAAACTTTCCCAATCTCTCATGCGAACGCATGAGAGATTCGAATATCATACAATTCCTATCTTTGGCGAGCATTCAAAGCTTAGGAAGCTTGCTTCCCAAGCCCAAAACACTCTTTAGAGATTTATAAAAGACCCCCCAAATCACACCGAAGATCCGAAGCTTGATTTCGGCCGTGAAACCCTTCCCTTCCTCTCTCCGCTCTAGTCAACAAGCTCCGCAAGCTCCGGTGATTCCTCCTGACCTCCTTCATCGTCCGTCCACAATACTAGTGGCCAGATTCCCTTCCTCTCTCTCGTCTGCTCTTGGCCGTACCAGTAGGAGCCTCCTTCCCATTGTCATCGTCGTTCCTACCCTCATCGAAGCACTTCGTCTTCTCCGTCGTCGACGTACCCCCGGTGTAGATTCTCTCCCCTTTCATCAGTTTAGATTAGGTTAGTAAGGCTTAGTTAGGTTTACACTATCTTTCTCACTCTCCATATCCCAATTTCAGCCCTCGACGCCGCCGTTCACCTCCATCGTCCTCCACTCCGACCTGACCTCCGGCAGGGTCCTCCACCTACTCCAATGTCCTAAATACCTCGCCAACACCACCAAAACCTCCTCCATGGCCCCTAGAATAAAAGCCCTAACCTTTCCAGGCCTATTGCTCACTCCACCTCCTCACCAAACAACCCACTTCCAGACCTTCATCTCTACCTTCGCCAGCCACCTACGACCACCTTCGCAGCTCGGCATCGCCACCCACACCCTCGCCATCCTACGGCGAAGCTCCTGAACTTAATTAACAAGGTCGAGAGGCTGTATTTTGATTTTCTGGTAGCAAGTCCTTCACCGCCATTGTCATAGCTTCGAGCGAAGCTTGAAGCTTTCTCCAGCACCTGTAAGCCCCAGGTGAAGTCCCGGCGCAGTGGAGAGTCTCCAGGATCACAACCTAGGGACCAATTTGTCCCTTTGACTGGGCCTTTGACTGCAATTGAATAAGGAAGCAGCCACAGCTGCACACAGAAGAAAGGCGGTGGGATTAGTCCCACCTCAGAAGCTAACAGATGCTAGTGACACACTTTGGCCGCTTTATTTAAGAATGTCATTGTAGCTCGTGTTCACTGTGTCGATTTTAAATAAAGAAATGAACGTGAGTCAGAGTGTCAAACAGAAGAAGGTGTGAAAATTGGGTTTTTCTATCACTTAGTGTCACGAAAATGGCGGGTTTTGCTTGCGAGAAAACACGGGAGAAAAGTGAGTAAGGGAGAGAAAGAGAGAGAGAGTAGGGTTAGAGTCCTTTTGTTCATGGCATGCAACTTAAACATCAAAAGAAAGAGAATAACTAGATAAGAAACATTATCATTTACCATGCACTTGAGTTTTACAAATACAACAATATCTAAATGCTTAAGCACAAGTAAAGTAAAGCTAAGATAAAGAGAGAGAGAGAGAAAGAAGATGGTAAGGCAGCCACGGTGGTGGAGGAGGGCTTCCTCGATGGCTTGTCGGCTCCAATGACTACAAAAGAGCGGTAAGGGTGGTTAGGAGTGGGCTGGAACACTTGCAAGGGTATCGAATGAATTACATGGGTAGTTGGAAGAGGTTTATATAGGAAGAGGGGTTTATAATTTAAGTATGGGCTTGAGAAACGTCCGGAACGTCGCTAAACCCATGCCAAAACCGTCGATGTATCCCCCTACCTGCTGGTCGCACGCGCGTGCTCGTTCTTCTTCCGCCTAATCCGTGAGCTCGCATTGTGAGCCGTCCGATCTTCGATCGGATGGCTGAGATCTTACGGAGGGCGCATTTGCAGATTGTGCTTGCGTAGCACGCACCCCACGCATCATCGCGAGCATCTGAGCACACTCATCTGCGGGCTCCACGTAGCCGCTATCCGGTCATTCGCTCACGCATCGACGGGTGGATTTCATCTGCGCGTGCCTTTGCCACTGATTTGTTGCGTGGTGCATTTTGACCCTACGTCAGGTGTGCATAGGTGAGAGTGTCGACCACTGCGCTGGTGCTCGCGCATGGTCGCGAAGAGGAGGCAGGTGTGTGGCGTGTCAACCGTTGGATGGTAATCCAATGATTGAGATCAAAGGCTGGATCGGCGAAGGCGGGCGAGTGTTGAGGGTGTGCGGGCACTGTTGATGCATTCTCAGCCACCCGATCGTTAGATTGGACGACTTAAAATGCTTTGCGTGTTGAAGCCATGATGCGCTGAGTGAGGCACGCGGTGATGGTGCCACGTGGCCGCACATTAGCCATTGATCATCAGATCAACGTCCAGAACTTCTTTGGCTCGTTTCGAGAGCTCCGGATGTTGGACTTGGTTGATTTTAAGTCCGTTGGACTCCGTTCGTCATTCTGAATTCATCCATGTGGTCTGATTGCTCATCTGAGGCTTGTTTTGACATGAACTTATAGAAATGGCGATTAATACTATTTAATAAGCAATCTCAATATGCGATGCATGTCATGCTCTCATACCCATTTATGATATGTTATTTGTGCATGTTACCCTTAAGATAAACCCCGCTTGGAAGAATTATCACCATAAAATGTAGCGTTATCATACCCCCATGCTTACTCCTTGCTTGTCCCTAGCAAGGTTCATCCTTGTTATTATTCTCAGTCAGAATCCAGGAATTGATTATTTAAACATTTTGTTACTTGTCAATAGGAGGAAATATACTAAGATCCTGATCTACGGAGACTAAACAGCACTTGGGTGTCTGCCAAAATATGAATCGGCCAAATCCTCACTTTAAGGAATACATATTTTTTTCTTTTTCATCTTTTCTCTTTTTTTTGGATTTTTGGAGTTGAGAGTGTGTTGGTAACTTTTTACAGCTACCCAACCCACCCATAACTCAAAAAAGACTCTAAGTGCTAAGCATCTTGGTGTGAAGATCATGATAGACTCACCTAATGGTAATTCAGACAAACTTCAAGTTTCTACGCCCCTAGGTGACCGAAAAAGGAAGTGTTTGCCTGAAGGTGTATTTGTCCGATCGGTAGCTTTCTCCCTACTTTTATTTTATCTGGGGTCAACACAAGGGTGTTTTCAGTGTATATCTCCCTGGATTGCACTACTTCCCCGCTTCTTCCTTAAGTGTTTTGGATCTTTTTGTGCATTTAGTGAGCTGGTTTCTGGACAACCGGCCAATGGGTTGTTACCCAGACCACTTGCTAGCCATACTCGTGCGGTGAAGTGTGTTTTATTTTGTTTTCTTTTTTTCTTATTATTTTTTTCTTTTTTTCTTTCTTTTGTTGTTTAGTAGGTGGCTTCCTTGATATCAAATTTACCTAGAGGCAATAAGAAGAAAGTGATTCTATGGCTAGGCTCTGGACATCCAGCTAATGGGCTGTTACCCACAACAACTTGCCAGCCATACCATGCTAGAAGGTTCATTAGCTACCTAATTTCTATCAGAATCTCCGAGGAGTGAGTCAATGCAAAAATGTGTGTAGATGCTTAGACTAAAAGTCCCTCCGAGTCAGAGGGCAAATTGTTAGGTCGTATACTTATCACCTTATTTTATTGGTGAATTAAAATAAATTAAGGTTGCGAGGATTCGAGGCTAAATCCATATTTTAATGGACACCAGGGCTAATTAAGTTTGAAGGCCTGAAAAGTCTAACTGTTTAGGTTCTTTTTGTATTATTTCCCACTGTTGACATGTTCCTAATGCCTAAGTTTTTCTTCCTAAATTCATCATTTTTTTTATTTAGACTGATAAAATGAATTCAGAACATGCAAATTACCACCTCCCCCATGCTTAAGTTGGATAATGTCCTCATTGACAAATCAATTGCATGCAAAGGGGTACAGAAAGAGATCACCTGAGTTGAGTAATGTACATGATCAGTCTGAATTGTTTGGGTTGCCTCCCAAGAAGCATTGATTTTAACACCTTTGGCTGGGTGATGCTTCGTGCCAACCCTCAATGAGGGTGACAACTTCCTTTAGGGGAACCTGGGCAAGGAAGAGCTTCAGTCTCTAACTGTTTACCATTAAAGTGTTAGGATCTGCAATCTCGATCGCCCCATTGGAATAGGGTTTAACCACCCTATACGTCTTGTCCACTTGGATCGAAGCTTCCCGAGAAAGAGTTTGAGTCGAGTGTCAAAAAGCCAGAGTTGTTGGTTAGGCTCGAAGGTCTTTCTATGGATGAGTCGGTCGTGGATGGCTTTCATCTTCTCCTTGTAAGGTCGACTATTCTCAAAGGCATCCCATCGAATTTCCTCGAGCTCGGAGAGTTGGAGCATCCTCTGCACACCAGTTAACTGAGAATCCATGTTGCACTGCTTAACGGCCCAGTAAGCTCGGTGTTCCAACTCAACAGGAAGGTGGCAAGCCTTGCCAAAGACCAGGCGATAACGTGACATGCCTATCGGAGTCTTGAAAGCGATCCTGTATGCCCACAGGGCATCATCCAGTCATGTGGACCAGTCCTTCCTGTCAGGTCTCACGATCTTTTGTAGAATGTTCTTGATTTGTCTGTTTGAGGCCTTGGTTTGCCCATTAGTTTGTGGATGATACGAGGTGGCAATGCAGTGGGTAACCCCGTATTTTCTGAGTAGGGCACAGAATTGGGTGTGGATAAAATGACTTCCACCATCACTTATTATGGCCTTCGGTATTCCAAATCGAGAAAAGATGTTCTGCTTAACAAAGTCCATGACAGGCTTATGATCGCATCGACGAGTGGCAATGACTTCAATCCATTTTGAGACATAGTCTTCTGAGACTAAGATGTACTAAAAGTTGTTGGATGGTGGAAAGGGGCCCATGAAATCTTTGCCCCAAATGTCAAAGATCTCGACGATCAGAATGGGCTGAAGGGGCATCATATCTTTCCTGGTCATGGTCCCTAGAGTCTGGCAATAAGAGCAAGTCTTAGCAAAGTCACCGACAACGGTGCCAAAAACTGATGCACTTCGTCCACGTTTGTTTAAGAATGTCCTTGTAACTCGCATTCACTGCGTCGATTTTAAATAAAGAAACGGACGTGAGTCTGAGTGTCAAACACAGGGAGGCGTGAAAATTAGGTTTTTCTGTCACTTAGTGTCATGGAAATGGTAGGTTTTGCTTGTGAGAAAACATGGGAGAAAAGCGAGTAAGGGAGAGAGAGAGAGAGTAGGGTTAGAGTCCTTTTGCTCATGGCATGCAACTTAAACATCAAAAGAGAGCGAATAACTAGATAAGAAACATTATCATTTAACATGCACTTGAGTTTTACAAATGCAACAATAGCTAAATGCTTAAGCACAAGTAAAGTAAAGCTAAGATAAAGAGAGAGAGAGAAAGAAGATGGTAAGGTAGCCATGGTGGTGGAGGGCTCCATCGATGGCTCGTTAGCTCTAATGATTACAAAAGAGTGCTAAGGGTGGCTAGGAGTGGGGTGGAACACTTGCAAGGGTATTGAATGAATTACATGGGTAGTTGGAAGGGGTTTATATAGGAAGAGGGGTTTGTAATTTAAGTATGGGCTTTAGCGACATCCGGAACGTTGCTAAACCCATGCCAAAATCGTCAGTGTAGCCCCTTGCCTGCCGGTCGTACACACGCGCTCGTTCTTCTTCTGCCTGATCCGTGCGCTCGCGTTGTGAGCCGTCTAATCTTCAATCGGACGGCTGAGATCTCACGGAGGGTGCACTCATGGATTGTGCTTCCACAGCACGCGTCACGCTCGTCATCGCAGGCGTTTGAGCGTGCTCATCTACAGGTGCTACGTAGCCTCTATCCGACCATTCGCTCGCTCATCGACAGGTGGATTTCATCCGCGTGCGCCTTTGTCACCGATTTGTTGCACAGTGCATTTCAACCCTGCGTCGGGTGTGCGCGGGTGAGAGCGTCAACCGTTGCGCTGCTGCTCGGGCTTGGTCGCGAAGAGGAGGCAGGTGCGTGGCGTGTCGACCGTTGGATGGTAATCCAAAGGTCGAGATCTGAGGCTAGAGCACTGAAGGTGCCCGAGCGCTACAGGTTTGCGAGCATGGTTGACGCATTCTCAACCGTTCGATCGTCAGATCGGATGGCTTAAAATGCTTTGAGTGTTGAAGCCGCGATGCGCTGAGTGAGGTGCATGGTGATGGTGCCATGTGGTCGCACGTGGATCGTTGATCATCAAATCAACGGCTAGAACTTCTTGGGCTTGTTTTGAGAGCTTCGGATGTCAAACTTGGTCAATTTTGAGTCCGTTGGACTCCGTTCGTCATTTTGAATTCGTCCGTGCGGTCCAATTACTCATCTGAGGCCTATTTTGACATAAACTTATACAAATGGCCATTAATACTATTTAATGAGCAATCTCAATATGTGATGCATGTCATGCTCCCATACCCATTTATGATGTGTTATTTGTGCTTGTTACCCTTAAGATAAACCCCGTTTGGTAGAATTATCAGCATAAAATGTAGTGTTATTAGCCCGCAGTGACATAAATTGATTTTTTCCTCCAGGCTTATCGCCTCAACTGACCCAGGGGGTGTGGTCCCCACTTACCCATCACCTGCACCTCACCCGTGATCCGTTCACCCGCGGGCCTGGTGCAGATAAGACCAACCTAAGCCCTGTTTACACCTTGCTCACCACGCACTGCTGGTGAGCCTAGTCTAAGTGGCATGTACCCGTTTACCCGATTACCCTGATTGTGGCCCTGGGAGGGTGGATCCCAAAGAGAAAAAGGAGAGAGAAAGTGCACTGGGGCTGGGGGTTTTGCTTCCTTGTGTATTGGCTAACACCTAGCCAATTTTGTGAGTTGCCCCCTGCGTGTGAAGAAAAAGAAGAGAAAAGTGGCTACAGAATAGAGAAGAAGAAGAGAAGAGAGAAGGCATTGCTGAAGTAGAAGAAGAAGGCCTTGGCTGAAGAGGACAGGATAGAGAACGAAGAAGAAGAAGAAGGCATAGTGAAGAGCAGAAGAGGAAGCAGTTAAGCTATCTGATTATCAGATCAGACGTCCGAGGAACTATTCATTTATTTAATTTCTAAAGTGATCCTGGATATTGTGGGTTTATTTGGCATTCTTACCTAACTATTATATGTTTATCTAGATTAAATAACTGGTGATCTAAATTACCACCATTTTTATTATAGTTTTCTTTTTGATATGCCAAACTCTTGTTAGACTTATATTCTACATTGATGATCAATTTTGAGTAATTAATATTCATTGCTTAGCATTATTTAGCTCATTTTCTTGTGCTCATTTACTTGTTAATTGAGATAAGATCTTGAATTCCTACTTGCTCCCTGTGTTCGACCTCGGACTTCATTTCTGATATTCGAGTTATAAATTCTATTTGTTTTCAAGTGATTTCGACCTATGCTACAATGTAGCTTTTATAACCTCGATTTCTCTCGTTAACATTTTGACACCATTTCCTGGGAGTAACGTGCATTTCACCGCTATTCTCTACATTATTTGATTATATTTGAGCACTGACTTGCCCTGTTTTCTTTCTTGTGATTTTACGAGGTACTTCACGAATACATCTTTTGTGTAAAACAACCACACCAAGGTAGGAAATCCTCCTAATCTTGAGAAGACAAAAAAAAATGGAAAGGAAACAATCAATTAGGAATCACTTGCCTTATTTTCATAGTAATTACCATTTAAAAGGCAAGTTTCTTGATTTACGAAATTTTTTTTCAAATCTCATTTTAGTTGAAGCAATCCCATGTAGAGATCCTACCCCAAATTTCCTGTGCCTATTAGGGACTACACTTCATTTCTAATCTTCTTGGACTATGCACTTCTTGTTTGAAGTCCAAGGAGAACATTTTAAGATCAAATTGGTTGCAGAATAGAGCCAATTAAGGTTTCAATTCTAGGGTTTTGGAGTGCTAGTTCACACTTGCCTGCATAAAAGGAAACAAACCCACCCACATTTGTGTGCTACCCAAGCCCTTGGTTGAAAAGATCTAATCAAGAAAAATCCTAAAATCAGGCTCTAAATTCACTTGAACCCTAAAATCCTTGGACCTAATAACCTGAGAGTCAAATCAGGGTGATTTCTAGGTCTTCACCTAGATCTCATTCTGCCATCTTTAGGGCAGATTAGGTGAAGTTGGTCTACATTGTAGGCCAACCAACCTCCAAAATTAGGTCACAAGTTGAATTAACTTCTAATCAAGTGAAACTCAAGGCACAAATTAGGACATAAAATTAGTAGACTTAAGAACTTAATTTCGTACATTTCGGTCTACTTGGACCTTGAGTGACAAGGAAGGTCGGGTGGGGGACACCTTGTAACCCGTGGGTACGCTCTACTATGTAGGGGTCTTTGCAGGGCTCTCCCTTCCTAGCTGCCCATGTAATTCTCGGGTGTGCAAATTTCTGATTCAGAGGTATCATCCACCTCGAAACTACCTTAATCATCCAAATATCTTTGGGTGCCTTGATTGGGTCCAATTCATATTTAGTCCCTCATCTTTTCATTAGAACACACACAGGAGGGTCCTTAGGTTTTTAACCTAAGAGGCCTCACTAGATCTTCTTGGGAGTCTCTTTTCAGATCGAATCACTTCATTCTAAACCTGAGTTTTGATTCTACATCTTGATTCCACCATTTTGATTCAAAAATGCAACTTGACACGTTAGCAGACCCATTTAAGGATATATAGGTTAATGTGTCAAACACAACAACATTCATTTTAGAACAAGCACAGCTAATTTTGACACAACTAGAAAATGGGGCAACTTGGGATGTTCTCATGCCAAAATACCGGGACATTGAGAGATGGCATAATGGTGACTATATCTTGTGTAGATTTGAGCCATCACTATGGAAAGTACATCGAGATGACTGATAGCGATTTCACGCGGTTTGTTAAAATACGTCGTTGTAACGCGTAAAACCGATCAACTCTTAAATTTATATTCCTAGATAGGGGAGTATCTAGGGTCATCCAAGGAGGCCAAATGTTTGCAATAGTGATTCTCTTGCTTGGAATACAATCTCAACTTTCTTTTTGGTATTTTTCAATATATCATTTTTTTGTTTTAAATTAAGACAACATGCGGAATGGTGACGGGAAGGTGATTTACACTTCAATTTAAAATACTACTTCTAAGTGGCAAGTAGAGCCTCTCCCTAAGCTCACTCTAGGCAAGTGGAGGCCTAGAATAATTAGGGAGAGGGAGTGAGGAATGCTAAAAACAAGCAAATAGAAATGCAAACAAGAAATTGCAAAGAAGGCAACTAGATAATTAAAAAAAAGTGTTTAACAAAAATGCCTAGTAGAGGAATGCTTCTACTACTAGAAAATTGACATAAATAAAGGAAAACACAAATCCTCTAGATAGATGGTGAAGAAGAGGGCTTCTTGCTCCAAGGTTGGTGGCTCCCAATCTTGAAAAGAGTCCTTCAACTCCTTCCTTGCAGTGCTCCACCAAGGTGATGTCCTCCAAGGCAAGCCCAAAGGGGGCATACCCTAAGCTTCTCTCCAAGGGTGGACGTCCACCCTAGGTCCTTCTCCCTTTCCTGGCCATCCTCCTTGAAGTGGAAGAGTCCTCCTCCTTGGCATGGCCCAAGTTGAAGAGAGTGGGGAGAAGAAGGCACCAAAAGGGCTGGTGGTGTGCCCCTTTAATCTCCTCTATTCCTCCTCCTTGGGCGTAGGTATAGGTGGATGTAGGTAGAAAAATACACTAAGGGAGGATAGGAATTATGTGGTGGTAGGGTAGGGTATTTATAGGATGGGAAGGGGGGTGGTTATGGTGTTTTTTTGGAGGGAAATGAAGAGGTGCCTTGGTTTTCCCTCCAAAAATACCTTCTAGAAGGCAATTTTGGAGGGAAAAAAATGGAGGGTGGAGATGGGTTTTGATGGTGGATGCAGGGTGGTGATGGAAGGGATAGTTGGCACCAAAATAAAGTAGGAGTAGGTGGTCTTTTTGCTGGAGCTTAGGTAGTAGGGTAGTAGGGTAGTAGGCTTTGGTGCCATGGAGGTGGACTAGCTAAGTTAAATAGCTTAGCTAGCTTAGCTAGTAGGGAGTAGAGTTGGAGGCATTTGGAGCTAAGGTTTTCAGGGAGAAGAGTTGGAGGTATTTATCTTGAGCTGCACTAGAGCTGGTGGCTGCTGAAGAGAGCTGGAAGGAGCTACCTTAGCTAGCTTAGCTTGCTAGTTCTTTGCTAGCTACTAAGCCAAGCTAAAGCAAGCTGGCTTCTGCTAAAAGGAGCTGAGGTGAGCTGGGTCTAATGCTCCCAGGGGGGATCAAGCTGGGTGAGGCAGCTAAGGTATCTTAGCTCAACTGAGTTGAGCTAAGCTGAGTCCCCGGGAGCTGGACTTGAGCTTCCTAAGCTGGAATGAAGTCATCTTTAGCTGGCCGGAGTTGAGTAAAGATGGATGTAGCTGGACCTGAGCTGGGGTGAACTCCAGTCAACTCAGCTGAGCTAGCTAGAGCTCCCTGTGGACTAATGGGAGCTGAGATGAGCTAGACTTAGCTAAGTTGAGCTGGATCTGAGCTGACCTGAGCTAGGGTGAGCTAAGATGAGCTCTCTTGAGCTGCCATTCAGCTGAGATGAGCTGAATGGAGCTAAGATGAGCTAACCCTAGTTCAAGTGAGCTGGAATCCAGCTATGGTGAGCTGGATCAAGCTGAGTTCCAGTTAGTTTGAGCTTCTTCTTCACCAATTGCCTTCCTGAGTGCTAGGATTTTGGAGTTATGACAATCTGCATATCCCTAACACTCACAAAAACACATTAAAAAGATAATAAAAAGTGCAATGCATGCCTAACCTAATTGATGCCTAAATGCAGCCCAAAAATCCATTTGCGGAGCTAAATCCTAAGAGCTAAGTTTGTTTTAATGCATAGAAATGATGATAAACTAGCGTTTATCACACCCCGATGCTGATCTTTTGCTAGTGTCTTAGAAAAACTTAAATCTTTTTAAAAAAATGGAATTTTTGGGAAATCTAATTTTTTTCTACTTTTGAGGAGAAATAGATTAAGGGACCTTGGTTGATCTAAACACAAGAGGTACAGGATTTGTTAAAGATAAACATCGAGATTTGTTTTGGATCCAACCATTAGATGAAACGGGATCAATATATCCTCAGAAACTTCGCAAATTAACTCGTTATTTCAGATGACTTGAAATTTTTGTTTTTAGGATTTTTCTGGCTCATGAATCTGATTCGCAACTTGCAAAAATCCTTTAAAGTCTTGTGTCTGTGATTGTGAAAAGCCAACATTTATAGGAGCATGTTAATTTATTTATTTATTCTTTTTTTTTTTCTCCCCCATGCTTATTATCAGCTTAGTCTTACAACAAATGTGTCGGGATCATCATTCCCGTTACCAATCCTCGAGGGGGCTCTGGTGCCTGTACTTCAGGATAGCACTGTCCATGACACCACCCAGGAGCTCACAACCCCAAAACACAATGCAGTGTAAAGGGGCGCTCCAAGCAAACTCAAGCTCTTGCTCCGACACTATAGGTAGAGCACCGTCCAAGACACTTGAGCTACTAAAATGCGCTTTAATGCTCCATCTAAAGATATGAAATATAGATATGGAGCAGCACCGAGGTGGTAACATGTTGACATCGCGTCCTCAAAGGAGGTATTTTCCTTCTTCTCGACGATGGGAACTCAAACCAATGATCTGCTTCAAACTTTTACTAAGTCCAAACAAAGGAGTTTTTCAAATTTTTAATTATTTTTAAGTGTTGGCTTGACACAAAAAGTTTCTCAAGACACGCAAGTTTTTGAATCAGAAGCTAAGTCAAATACTTTCCATATTACAAAATAAGATTAAGTCACCTGAACTATCATGAGTTCAGGTGGAGTTTTAGAGAAGGATATCTGATCTAATCTAAAATAGACCCTGGAATTCTAATGATCAGATCCATGTCCTCATCCTTAGTTTGTTAAAGATTAAATCTCATTGTACCAAAAGCGAATTTTTCGACCTTAGTCCCGATTTCAAAATTCTTCCTCAAAAAGTTTTCAACATTTTTATTTTTTTGGGTATGCAAGCAGGAAATAAATTAAAGAAAATTGCATTTTTTTTTTAGGTATGCAAGCAGGAAATAAATTAAACAAAAATGCATGTTTTTAGGTTTTGAACATCCTAAATCGATCGTCAAATTTAAAAACACACCCCCATGCTTAAGATATGCCATGTCCTCATGCATTAGGAGGGAAAAGGGATCACCTTAGTGAAGAACGGTCGGGTTTAGGAGGAACAAAACCTGGAAAAAGAGGGAAAAAAAAAGGAAAGCAAGAAAAATTGATGGGTTGCCTCCTATCCAGTGCTATCTTTTACGCCATTCAGCCGGGCGTGAAGGTATGCACGGAAGACGGAAAATCATGTAAATAATTGGACACTTGAATGTCTTTAATAAAAGTGTCTTCCTCAAGATCCCTAAAAAGATGAGTGGTAAAGATAAAGGGATCAAAATAAAATAGAGAAATGGAAAAAGGACCCCGGTCTGGCCATGGCTTGAATTGATGATGAAGGCCAAACTCAGGTGGATCAGGTGGTAGGTCCAATAGAAAAGGGAGGGGAAAGGAGTTAGTGATATGCAAGATGGGTGAAGTTAGTGTGGATATTTTTGGTGAAAAATCAGGAAGATGAAAAGGGGGAAAGTCAAACCCTAGTTGATCTGGAAAGTCTTGGACCACATAATTATCCTTAGAATAAGAATCAATAAAATCTAGATCAATAGTGGTCAAAGCTGAATGAGATTGGATCAACATATACTTTTCAAATACTGCTTCCATTTTATTATCAGTATCCTCAAAAATTTTATGATCACTGGACCTCTTGGAAGCTAGAAATAAATCTAATGAGAAGGTCTGGTTACTACAACTTATATTCATTTTCCCAGAATGAGAATGGATATTAGATGTTGCGGTAATCAAAAGGGGTCTTCCAAGAATGGTATTAATGAGAGCCTTAGGTACCTCTATGTCAAGGACCAGAAAATTTATCGGAAATAGACAATTTCGGACCTTGATAATACTATCCTCAACAACTCCCCGCGGTTGAATGGTAGATCGATCTTCCAATTGAAATTGAACCTTAGGAGGTTTTAAATCACTAAATCGAAATTCCTCAAATAAGACTGGGGGGATGAGATTACTAGAGGTACCTAAGTTGAGAGGGGCGCGAAAAAAACCGGTGTCAGTTATGACAACTGAGATGAGCGATGTACCTTGGTCCTTTTTTGTGAAAGGCAGCATGCTCTGAAAAATTGAGCTGGCTGTCTTAGAAAGGACCAACCTTTCTAGATTCTGATCATGACTTTTTGAAGTAAATTTTTTAGAGGCATGGGGAGAATCTAGGAGGGGAATATTCCTCTTGACTTGCTCAAATAAGTCCAAAGGATTATGGTCAGAGGGCTCTGATTTTGGATTGTTGGATTGCAGTTTTTGAGAGTGGGAAATAGGGTTTGAATTAGGTGTTTTTGGGATTTCTTTTTCTTCTTCCTTATTGAGGTTAGGGGAGTCAATCTGCATTGGTTGAGAATCAGTTTCATCATTTGAATGTGAAGGCCTTAAATCCATGTTGGTTTCCTCACTCCTCAAAGTCTCTGCATACGCAGCTTGGTGGTCACTGGGAGGAGATGGGGGGGGCTAATTTTGATAGAAACTGGGTTGGTGCTGTGATATTGGGTTAGTAGGACGCTGAACCATGTGGTTCTGATGTTGGTATCCACCTGGGTGTTGGTTCCTGGGATTAATAATGTTTGGTGTGGGTTGGGATGGTGAGTGTCCTGCAGGTCTTTGAGTCAGAATATCCCCAATTTTATCATTGAGATTGTTAATAAGACGGGTTGTTTCCTTTATTTTTCTTTGTAACTCCTGCAGGGTTTTCATCATCTGGGCATTAATGTCTTCTTGAGATTGCCCAGATTGATAAGTCTGATTAGAATCATACCCTCCAAACGGGTTTTGTTGTTGGTGTGGAACCGGATTGGTCCAGGAGTGAGCCGGATAATTTCCCCTATTAGAGGAATTTTTCAATTTCTCCTGGAAAGTAGGGACATTTTGGGTGGGGTGATGATTGGGATAAGCATAATTCCCTGTTGAACCATAGAAAGCCTCAGAATAATAATTATACTCAGCACGAGATTTATGCAGATTTTCTCTCTTGCGGGTGTTTAAAGGGGTGAGATGTGGAATGTGTGGAGCTTGGGTAGGTGTGGCAGGACTCCCTTGGTTGGCTAGGTTTGTTAAATCCTTATGCAACTGTTGTTGCTTAACTTGTAGCTGAGCCATGATAGAGTAGAGATTAGGTGGAGGGGCCTGATTAAGTAGCTCCTGGGTGGAAAAATAGGGGAAAGAAAAATTAGCATGCGGGTTAGAGGACCAATTTTGATTTTCCATTTTGAAAGAAGAGGAAGAATGCTGGAAAAGTCTTTTTTAGGGAGGCAAAATCAAGTGGTCCCTCCAAGTGTGGAGTTTTGGACCGCCACCTGTGCAAAATGGAAGAAATGGCAGGGGAGGAGAAGAGATGGGGATGAGAGAAGTGTGCACACAAGTAATCAAATTATAGACCTAACTTAATTGTGACTCCTTAGAATTTAACCTAAGACTTGGTCTACCTAGGAAACAAGTAATCAATAGTGAATACCCGTTCTGTCAACAAATCTAGCCAAGTTGCTTAAGGGGAGGTTTGGGCCCAAGCGTTTCCCAGGAAAATCCTCAGGTGCTTATACAAACCCGCGCCTGGTCGTTTGACACGGCCCCTCAGCCTGAACACCAGATATAGATGACAGAATTGGTATTAACTAGAGAAAACTTAAATCCTATATAGCAAGCCTAAATTGATGAAACCTTAGGGGTCAAATTGCTACGAATTTTAGTTAGGTATAAGATACTACAGTGCACAAGGAATGTGGAGGGCGTTATTGGGATGTTTCCCTGTTATTTATATTTTTGTGTGTGTGTGCAGGAATTGGAGAGTGGCTCCAATGAAAATCAAGTTGTCACACAATTTTTTTGTATTTTTATCTTTTAGGATTTGATTTAATTAAATGTATTTTAGGGTTTCTCTAGTTAAATTTTCAAACAAGTTTGAAAATCCACAATCAAAGGAAAACAAGTTGTATGAGTGATTGTATATTTTCTTTAAATTGAGTCTATAGAGAGAAAGAAAGAAACCCTAAGCCAATTGTCCCTAAGACAGAAATTTAACTACCAATGAGTTATTTTTAGGATTTCTGAATAGATAGTGGTCCAATCAATGCAACCAATACCACTACCTTGAGTAAAATCAAACAAGGATTCCAGAAAAGATTTTTGTAATATTTTAGGAATTTGTTTGATAATTGTTTTGAATTTTTAATTGTACTGGTGTCAAAGTCCAGAAATGATACCTGTGGGTATTGTGGACTTTTCAGTATTACCACTGACCTCAGAAAATTCTTGTGATTTTATGTGATGTGTAAAATTTCACAAGGATTCCATAAAGATAAATTTCACAAAAATTGGATCAGTATAAAAATTCTAAAAATTCGCGGACAGTAACAAAATAGGGAGATTAGAGGGTGTGACCCCTCTGCAGTCCACGAATTTTTAAAAATTAAAAACAAATCCAATTATTTGGAAATTTGGAAAATATGTTCCTAACTTAATTGGGAATCACTCCATGAAATTTTATGATTTTAGGAGGCCTGTGGTGTTAGGAATCGATTTTTCAAGTTCGGATAGAAATCTGGACCTGAAAAACAGAATACCAATACTTGCAATGGAGTGGTGCTAAAGAAGCATACAAGCAAACAATGGATTTTATAATGCACTACTCCACTTAATTAAAGTGTTTAGGGTCCTGAAAGCCAATTTTAGTGTATTTTGGTAGTTTTTTAGCCTAAATGTGACAAGAAAGGGGAACCAACCTGAATTTCACGGGAAGAAAAGGATCTTTGAGCTCTCGCTTCCAAATTCCCGCCTTCCCGCTGTAGTTCCTACACACACAAAAGAAAGAAAGAGAAGGGGATGAGATCCACTTCAAGCAAGAGAAAATTAATTAATGCAAAGCCGTGCCTCCCCGGCAACGATGCCAAAAAGTGATAGCGATTTCACACGGTTTGTTAAAATACGTCGTTGTAACGCGTAAAACCGATCAACTCTAAAATTTATATTCCTAGATAGGGGAGTATCTAGGGTTGTCCAAGGTGGCCAAATGTTTGCAATAGTGATTCTCTTGCTTGGAATACAATCTCAACTTTCTTTTTGGTATTTTTCAATATATCATTTTTTTGTTTTAAATTAAGACAACATGCGGAATGGTGATGGGAAGGTGATTTACACTTCAATTTAAAATACTACTTCTAAGTGGCAAGTAGAGCCTCTCCCTAAGCTCACTCTAGGCAAGTGGAGGCCTAGAATAATTAGGGAGAGGGAGTGAGGAATGCTAAAAGCAAGCAAATAGAAATGCAAACAAGAAATTGCAAAGAAGGCAACTAGATAATTAAAAAAAAGTGTTTAACAAAAATGCCTAGTAGCGGAATGCTTCTACTACTAGAAAATTGACATAAAGAAAGGAAAACACAAATCCTCTAGATAGATGGTGAAGAAGAGGGCTTCTTGCTCCAAGGTTGGTGGCTCCCAATCTTGAAAAGAGTCCTTCAACTCCTTCCTTGCAGTGCTCCGCCAAGGTGATGTCCTCCAAGGCAAGCCCTAAGGGGGCGTACCCTAAGCTTCTCTCCAAGGGTGGACGTCCACCCTAGGTCCTTCTCCCTTTCCTGGCCATCCTCCTTGAAGTGGAAGAGTCCTCCTCCTTGGCGTGGCCCAAGTTGAAGAGAGTGGGGAGAAGATGGCACCAAAAGGGCTGGTGGTGTGCCCCTTTAATCTCCTTCTCTACTCCTTCTCCTTGGGCGTAGGTATAGGTGGATGTAGGTAGAAAAACACACTAAGGGAGGATAGGAATTATGTGGTGGTAGGGTAGGGTATTTATAGGATGGGAAGGGGGGTGGTTATGGTGTTTTTTTGGAGGGAAATGAAGAGGTGCCTTTGTTTTCCCTCCAAAAATACCTTCTAGAAGGCAATTTTGGAGGGAAAAAAATGGAGGGTGGAGATGGGTTTTGATGGTGGATGCAGGGTGGTGATGGAAGGGATAGTTGGCACCAAAATAAAGTAGGAGTAGGTGGTCTTTTTGCTGGAGCTTAGGTAGTAGGGTAGTAGGGTAGTAGGTTTTGGTGCCATGGAGGTGGACTAGCTAAGTTAAATAGCTTAGCTAGCTTAGCTAGTAGGGAGTAGAGTTGGAGGCATTTGGAGCTAAGGTTTTCAGGGAGAAGAGTTGGAGGTATTTATCTTGAGCTGCACTAGAGCTGGTGGCTGCTGAAGAGAGCTGGAAGGAGCTACCTTAGCTAGCTTAGCTTGCTAGTTCTTTGCTAGCTACTAAGCCAGGCTAAAGCAAGCTGGCTTCTGCTAAAAGGAGCTGAGGTGAGCTGGGTCTAATGCTCCCAGGGAGGATCAAGCTGGGTGAGGCAGCTAAGGTATCTTAGCTCAACTGAGTTGAGCTAAGCTGAGTCCCCGGGAGCTGGACTTGAGCTTCCTAAGCTGGAATGAAGTCATCTTTAGCTGGCCGGAGTTGAGTAAAGATGGATGTAGCTGGACCTGAGCTGGGGTGAACTCCAGTCAACTCAGCTGAGCTAGCTAGAGCTCCCTGTGGACTAATGGGAGCTGAGATGAGCTAGACTTAGCTAAGTTGAGCTGGATCTGAGCTGACCTGAGCTAGGGTGAGCTAAGATGAGCTCTCTTGAGCTGCCATTCAGCTGAGATGAGCTGAATGGAGCTAAGATGAGCTAACCCTAGTTCAAGTGAGCTGGAATCCAGCTATGGTGAGCTGGATCAAGCTGAGTTCCAGTTAGTTTGAGCTTCTTCTTCACCAGTTGCCTTCCTGAGTGCTAGGGTTTTGGAGTTCTGACAATCTGCATATCCCTAACACTCACAAAAACACATTAAAAAGATAATAAAAAGTGCAATGCATGCCTAACCTAATTGATGCCTAAATGCAGCCCAAAAACCCATTTGCGGAGCAAAATCCTAAGAGCTAAGTTTGTTTTAATGCATAAAAATGATGATAAACTAGCATTTATCAATGACCTTAAAAAAAAGACAAGGTAATGCGAATGTTGAAACGTGTTATCGATCATAGGCATCAGTACACCCTTGCAACATCTTGGATTAACCAGCACAATCTACCAAAATCTTGGGTTTGGTAATCAAGCTTATTATGGACCCCTAGCCCAGAAGAATTCAGATTCAAATTTCATAGTAATTGACGTACCTGATCTTTAAATGGGTGGGGAAGATCTGATTACAGGTGATCATGATTACAAGCCAACCCTACCATGCCCTAATGTTCGAAACACCTGTGAAACCAAGATTCAAATTAGAACATCTCGACAGTGTAAACTCTGTCCCTTATTCTGATAAGGTGACACTCAAGAGCAATTCTGACATTCCTATAGAGCCCAATCTAGATCCTAGTGGTCCAACCCACACCCTTAACCTAGAATCTGGATTTGAGCCTTATTAGGATGATTACGAGGCTCGTGTGACGAAAATCAAATTTTGAATTTGGATTATGATTCTGGGCCTTTATATGACTAATGCACCTTTCCAACATCTTCAGAAACACAGATTGATTTTTCAAAAGTCATGCCAATCTATGATATAGAAACTGAGGAGTTGGAAGAGTTGGGTTTTGATTGGGCCTTCCCTATAAGCCAAGAACCCAAGCCCAAACCTAATAGGGACACCTTTTTGAGCTCGGAATCTGAGAATAGGTTAGATCCAAGTCAGGTTGCTGATTCTACATCTTTTGATTTACTATGTAGTGGAACCTCTAATCCCGAACCATATTCAGAACATAATTCTCGCAAGTTCTTCGACGATCTCGAATCTTACTCTGATTTCAGAGAATTGTTGTTTCCTGACAACTCTGAGCCAATTTATGACCTCAACAAACTACGACCCATCTTTTGATTATGGCACTGAGGTCAATGATTTGAAAGAAAACACCTCTTCTACACATGCAGAACCTTCCCAAACCTTTTCTCAACCTCGACCATCAATCGGACTCAATTTTTACTCTGATTCTCCTCTCAATGAGCCGGTTGCAGATGATTCTCCTCTACATTCCAATCAGGTTTCAGACATCGATCAGACTACAAATCATGTCCCATCCTTCTCTGATCACTCTCGTAGGGTTCCTACATCCTCCATTGATTCACTTTCATTTGAGGATCCCTACTCTAATCAGGCTTATTTGACTCAGCCAAACCCTAACTATACACTTCCACATCCTTCTGAGCTCCACAATATCTGGTGGGCACCACATCTCTTGATTCACATCTATCAACCCACTAGATTGATTGGGTTTGGGCTGCATCATCAACCTGTTGATTGGAATAAGCATCTAGTTGGACCAACCTGGCTATTAATCAAGGTGCTTGTTTTACAAAACTCATTTGATTTGACCACTCCCTCCTCCATGCCATTGTCTGCTCGACTGAAGGTGTTGAATTTAGCATTGAATGGGAGGAACCCGTCATTCCAAAAAACCCAAGATCCTTCTGATTATCTTTTTATACTTCACTTCTACTGCACTTTGAGTTCAGTGTTAGAACAGTTGATCCCACGTGAGGTACTTATACTAGGGCTTGAAATTGTCTACAACAGTCATTTTCGACCCGTTCGCCCACCCGATTTTCCTATTATAATTCCTGAACCCAAAACTATTTCATACCTTTCGTTTACAATGACATTGCAAAACTTAGGCTTGGGGGATGGTAAAGTGCAAACATACAAAAATTCATAGTTTGGAAGGGTTCTCACAAAAAATACATATTCCAAAAAACAAAAAATAAATAAATAAAAATTTAAAAATTTAAAAATTTTGAAAAAAAATGAAAAAATGGAGAAGGAAGGAAATTTTGAGTGAATTTCATTCTTGAGGAGAAGAGGGAGTTGATGTTGAAATGTCAGAAAGGAACACAATTTAAAACAAAAAAAGAGTTAGTCATTAGTAAAAGATTATGGGATTGATTTGAGTTCTAGACCAAATCAAAAGAGAGAAAATAAAATGAGAAAAAGTGCTAAGAGAAAAGAGATTATTATGAATGCTGATCTTCGGCCTCTTGGGCTTGTGTTTAGGCTTAAAAATTCACATATCTGTTAAGATCTGATAGTCCTCAAGGGGATGGGGAAAATGAGAAACTTAAGTATTAGGTCTAAGGCTTAGGGATTATTCGACCTTGTTAACTAACCTTTGGTTTGCTGGACTAGATAACCTAAGCACCCCAATCCACACATAGTCAGGTTTAGTGTGCTTAATTATCAAAATCATGCAAATGTGTTAATTCTATTATGAAAAAGCCACCAAGATTAGGAGCGGCTTATCAACACAAGTTGATTTGGAAGAGTTCCCAACGTGGAGAGGTGGGAAATTCCCTTCGAAGATGCACAATAACATATCGTGTCCTCGGTGCTTGTCTCCCAGGATATCTAAATATCCTACAGGGGGCATGTAAGCACCTTATGCTAATTCAGGTGCCATGGGCAGGATTAACCCGAAATGTCGATTGCCAGAGCCTGAATTTAGCTACGAAATGCCATGGGCGGGATTATCCTGAAATCTCGAAAGCTAGGGTTCTGGGGGTTGCCATGGGCGGTGCTATCTCAAAGCATCGATTACCGGGGACCCTGTGAGGATTGATGGTGGGAGCTAGGAATCCGATACAGACCGTATTGTAAAGTCAATCCGAAGTTAGAAATAAAGAAAGAAAAGAGAGAGATAACTCTCCAGAAATAAAAAAATCTTCTATCTCTCTCTCATAAAAACGCACTACAAACTGAACTGAGACTAAACATATTTTAGGCATGGGTGCTTTAACCACGGAGTTCAACGAAACTTAGGTTAGTTCCTGTGGATCTTCGAAACCTTCACGGCAGACTGAGGCTAGAGATGGTCAGATCTAGATCTTGGCTAGTATTTGAGTACCTCTTGGCCTACTATTAGCATTCTGACCTAATCTGCAAAGGAAAGCACACATCAGAAATTTGAGCATAAAAAGGCATGGTCTAGAAATTAAGTTAATTACACCAGATTTTGCTAAGGGACTAGCAAAAGCTAGGCATTGGGGTATGATGGGAATACCATCAAGAGCCATAACTAGCTCAATTTGATCTGATTAAGTCATTAAATGCTCCTACACAACTGTTAGAGGACCGTAATTCACTACGAATCTATTTTGAGGGAAATACAGTAAAATAGGGGTAAAACTGTAGTTTTAACAGTATATCTCAATTGCAGTACAATCATGGGCTTTCTCAGAGGTTAATTAAAGTTCAAATGATCTTAAGAGTCTAATAAGCATGTTAGAACATACAGAAAAGGGTTCTCATGAGTTACAGGAATTAATGGGCATCTAAAACCCTAAAAATAGACCCACTTAAAAAATTGAGGTTTTAGTTAGGATAAAATTCATATAAACTCTCTAAAATTCATATAAAAATATTCTATAGGGTTTAGTACCTTCAATCTGACCATTGGAACCCGTCTTGACCTAAAACAGAGTTTCAGACAGACATTTACCCTAATTTGTGTAATTATGCAAATTACCCAGTCAAACTAGGTCAAAACCAAAATCCAACTTACCATTGAATTCCTTAGGTCCAAATTAGGTTTTCATCAAAATTTGGGCCCAATCTGAGATTGTCTTGACCTAGTTTGTACTTTGGTCCTATCTTATTCTTTTATCTCACACATCTGCCCCTAACTTTTGAATCCTTTGCATTTCAGTCCCTAAATTTATCATCGTCTTCACAGAAAGGTCCCTTATGCCATGAATCCTAATCCTACAACTTCGGAAACCTTAAAATGGCATGTTCTTCTTGATTCCTTAACGAATCCCTCTCAAATTTGAAAGGGAAGTTCGTCAAGGAATTCCCTTCCATTTGAGCCAATTCCTAATCCCTAAAACTTTCCCAATCTCTCATGCAAACGAATGAGAGATTTGGGTATCAAAGAATTCCTATCTCTAGCGAGCATTCCAAGCTTGGGAAGCTTGCTTCCCAAGCCCAAAACACCCTCCAAGGATCTATAAAAGACCACCCAGATCAGATTGAAGATCCGAAGCTTGATTCCGGCCGTGAAACCCTTCCATTCCTCTCTCTGCTCCAGCCAAGAAGCTCCTAAAGCTCCAGTGATTCCTCCTGACCTCCTTCGTCGTCCATCCATAATACCAGTGGCTAGATTCCCTTCCTCTCACTCGTCTACTCTTGGCCATACCAGCAGGAGCCTCCTTCCCGTCGTCATCACCGTTCCTACCCTCACCGGAGCACTTCGTCTTCTCCGTCGCCAATGCACTCTTGGTGTGGATTCTCTCCCCTTTCATCCGTTTAGATTAGGTTAGTAAGGCTTAGTTAGGTTTACACTATCTTTCCCACTCTCCATATCCCAATTTCGACCCTCGATGCCGCCATTCACCTCCATCATCCTTTGCTCCGACCAGACCTCTGACGAAGTCCTCCACCCACTCCACTATTCCAAATACCTCACCAAGACCGCCAAAACCTCCGTCGTGGACCCTAGAGTAAAAGCCCTAACCTTTCTAGGCCTATTGCTCACTCTACCTCCTCACCGAACAACCCACCTCTAGACCTTCATCTCCGCCTTCGTAGCTCGCCACCGCCACCCACACCCTCGCCATCCTACGGCGAAGCTCTAGAACCGATTTAACAAGGTTGAGAGGCTGCAATCTGACTTTCAAGTAGCAGGTCCTTCGCCACCATTGCCGTAGCTTCAAGCGAAGCTTGAAGCTTGCTGCAGCACTTGCAAGCCCCTGGTAAAGTCCCAAGCATAGCAGAGAGTCTCCAGGATCACAACCTAGGGACCAATTTGGCCCTTTGACTGGGCCTTTGACAACAATTGAATGAGGAAGCAGCTGCAGCTACACACAGAAGAAAGGGGGTGAGATTAGTCCCACCTCGGAAGCTGACAAACGCCTACAGTGACATAAATTGATTTTGTCCTCCAGGCTTATCGCCTCAACTGACGCAGGGGATGAGGTCCCTGCTCACCCATCACCTGCTCCTCACCCGTGATCTGTTCACCTGTGGGCCTAGCGTAGATTTGACCCACCTAAGCTCTGTTTACACCTCACTCACCACTCACTGCCGGTAAGCCTTGTTTCGGGTGCGCGTGTACCCATTTACTCGATTATCCTCACTGTGGCCTTTGGAGGGCGTATCCTAGAGAAGAAAGGAGAGAAAAAGCGCTCCGGGGTTAGGGGATTTTGCTTCCCTGTGTATTGGCCAACACTTAGCCAATTTCGTGAGTTTCCCCTTGTGTGTGAAGAAAAAGAAGAGAAGAATAGCTACAAAATAGAGAAGGAGAAGAGAAGAGAGAAGGCATAGCTGAAGAAGAAGAAGGCCTTGGCTGAAGAGGATAGGATAGAGAAGGAAGAAGAAGAAGGCACAATGAAGAGAAGAAGAGGAAGCAGTTAAGCTATCTGATTATCAAACCAGACATCCAAGGCACTGCTCATTTATTTAATTGCTTAAGTGGTCTTGGATATTGTGGGTTTATTTGGCATTCTTACCTAACCATTATATGTTTATCTAGATTAAATAATTGGTGATCTAAATCACCACTATTTTTATTCTAGATTTCTTTTTGATATGCCAAACTCTTATTAGACTTATATTCTACATTGATGATCAATTTTGAGTAATTAATCTTCATTGCTTAGCATTATTTGGCTCATTTTCTTGTGCTCATTTACTTGTTAATTGAGATTAGTGCTT
This sequence comes from Thalassia testudinum, assembly GCA_037157565.1. NCBI lineage: Eukaryota > Viridiplantae > Streptophyta > Magnoliopsida > Alismatales > Hydrocharitaceae > Thalassia > Thalassia testudinum. The sequence continues at coordinate 69,149,495 of JAZHRO010000003.1, read as the reverse complement.
GAATTCCTACTTGCTTCCTATGTTCGACCTCGGACTTCATTTCTAATATTCGAGTTGTAAATTCTATTTGTTTTCAAGCGATTTCGACCTATACTATGACGCAGCTTTTATAATCTCGATTTCATTCGTTAACACCACCTCCACCCATCTCATCCCCGCATAAATAAATAAATAAATATATATATATATAATACTCTTCACTTGTGGGATTTACTGAAAGTGACACACATTAAACACCCACAACTCTAGACTTAAGGCGCACCACTTCACATCGTTCTAACACTTAACCGGAATCTGACTTGTGGATCCGGTACACCCTAACTCAACACACTAATAAGTGAGTAGAAAACTTGACTAGGTTAAGAATTTTTGTGTGCCTTAACTAAATGGTGCAACAGGCCAATTGATTGAGCTGTTTGAGCCGCACCACTCAAATTAAAATTGATTTATCAAGTAGCTTGCCACTTAGGGTTGATTTTTAGGACTAAACCAAGCACTCCACATTTTATTTCTAATTTTTAAAGGAATATATCTACACCCGTGTTTTCAAAACTTGGAGTGTTCTCTTGAACTTGATTGAATACACCTAAGATTAAGCTCTATAAGCTACTAAACAAGGCTAAACCCTAAAAGACACATCATCAAATTACCTTGTTTACAAACCCTGGTTGTGCACACACACATTTGAATTGATCATTAAGGGCACAACCCATCCAAAGGGCCCATCACATTCCAAGTGCACAATCATCCCAAGCCTAATTAAAATTGAGTAGACATTGGCCTTAAGGATTGATTTTCTCTTTGGGACTCAGATTGAGATTTTTTCGATTAATCTGCTTCTGTTGGTCCATTTGATGTCTAGCTAGGGGAGTAGCATCAAACGACCGCGACTGGCGGTTACACTAGGAACCGGAGGTGCAAGCCAAAGGAAGAACCTTCTCCCCAGCCCCTCCTTCTAACTAGTTGGATTGACCGGATAAAGTAGACCAAATCGGGTATAATCTCAAGACAGGTCCTGGGAGTTTGTAGGTATTTAGGCTAACCACCTAAGGACAGGGTTGATTGCTTGTATTGCAAAGCACCTTTCTCTCTTCTGATTTCCCTCCTACTAAAACCATGTATCCTTCTACATCTTTCACACATTTTCAATCCTAACCTCCTACCATCACTTATCCCCAAGATGGTTACTATCTCGACTAAACTTGTAATTACCCATCCACTAGCCGGGATAACATTGATTGGGGATATGCATACGGACCTCATTGTCTAGGTTGTTGCGCAGCAATCATAAGTCTTAATTGACCTAAATTAGGCTAAGACCTAGCATAGGTTAGGGCAGTTCATGTATGCATAATCATTATTTGCATCTTTACTGCTTTCTCTTAGCTATGCATAAAATAATGGTATAATGTACTGATTAGGTGCATTATGTCAATTGCAGGTAATAAGCTGATCAGAAGATAGATCTGAAGCTCGATCTAAAGCTGGATCTGAAGAATAAAGAATAACTAGTGTTGCAGCAGAGCTAGAGCAGAAGACCTAGATTGGATGTAGTAGATAATAATGTAAGGGATTTAAGGTATGCTATTCTATTAAGTGGGAATAAAGCAATAAATTGTGAAGAACTTAGGTCCATCCTACCCCTAGGACAGCCTAGAAGCTTTCCCAACCCTTACCACCCTTAGAATAGGTCACCGCACGCTAGGAAACCTTAAAACACTAATTCCAACTTCTATCTGGATGTCCAGATGAGTTATAGGATGTCCAGAACCCTTAACCCACTCCTGCACACCTTAAACCCACTTTTGCAGTGTTATTAGATGTCCAAACACTTAGTCAAACATCCAATTTTTGCAGAATACCCAAGATAGAACCTAGAAACCTTTCTAACTCTGATTAGACATCCAGACTTGAAGTCTAAACTTCTGATTTTTCACTATAAGTCATCCGACACTTTTATTGGACGTCTGCAACTGCTCTCCAATTCCTATTTTGGAATTCAAGCCTTGATCTTGAGTTCTTAGCTCCCTAAACCCAATTCCAAACCCTTAGGAACCTAAATTAAGGTACCCTAACCCTAGTACACCATCTTTAAACCTTCCCAAGAACCTAATTAGATTCTCATTAAGCCCAATTGACTTAGATTATAGTCAATCTCATCAACCTATTCAATTGGACTCATAGAGTCTAATTGAGCTCAGATCTCAACCCATACAAGTCCAATTGGACTCAATGAGAGTCCAATTGACCTAAGCCCAACCTAATTGAGTTATTTCACTCTCAATTAGGTTCACACTCATTCAATTAAACTCGTGTCAAGTTTAATTGCATTTCCCCCTTAGCAATTAGGGTTTGCAACCCTAATTTAAGGCCTATACTAACCCGAACCCCTTAGGACCTAACCTAGACCACCTACCCACATAGTGCATGGCCACATACACACACACACACATTCACACACTCCCACACCACCTAGAGTGTTCTAGGTTCTTACAAAGGTTGCGCCACTCTTGGTTGCTAAAATTTGCAACCAAGAGACATTCAAATTGTAGATCCACAAATGGTGGATCTAAAAAGCACCTTCTCTCTCCTTGGCCGAATACTCTTGGACCTCTCTCTGGAGAGTTCCACACTTCTCTAGAGAGTCTCCCTTAAGTCTATAAAAGGACCTAAGGGGTGGCCATTTGCAACCATTCACCCTTGGCTTCCATTTAGCTTTAGCTACATTCCATCTCTACTCCACCTTCACGAGTTGCTTCACCATGGCCACCACCATCTCCACGCCAAGATGTTGGATCACCTCCTCAACCTCTCTCTAAGGGTCGGCCTAAGAACCATTGGCCACCCCTCCTCCTCTCAACCAAGTCAAAGGCCATCGGAGCCCGCCTCTAAATGCCCTTAGTTCTACTAAACTAGATTATAGTTCTTCATAGATTTAAGACTTTATTTACTACCTAGTAGTGTAGCTCCTTACTTCTCCCCCAATTATGCATGCATAATCCCCCGTAGATTCATGTATGAAATTGTTTTCTGATAGCTGTTAGTTTTTACATTCTCTGTACAAGCATTCCGCTACCAGTGCTCTGCAACTCTGTTATCATCATCTGTATATATATATATGTTGAAAATCACCATGTGCCCGATTATCATCTTCTGGTGTGATTAAAGTTGCAAGTTTTCAATTTCTGATATTCTGGTAACAGCATGTTTTGCATTAATACGAACTTTGCATAAATCGACATGCCATTTTGAGTAAGTAGAGCAAGCGAGATTGATTTCAAATCTGCATTTCCATAAATGCCTCCTTGAGACGAACGACTGAGACTCAAGTCTCGTTATCGTATAAAATATTTTTGATGAGCATTTTCATGCACTATACTATGACAAGATCTCTGTTTTCAAAACACGCACAGGAATCACTCCTTGTCAAATGGCACCATTGCTGAGGAGGTGACATCATTTTTTATTTTGATCGCTAGAATTATCATTGATAAATCTTCCTCTGCTTGTCTTTTGATATGTGGGAAAACAAGAAAAACAGAATCTATGCACACAACAAGCACGGAAACAAAATATCAGATGCACATCTCCTCTTAGATTAGGATTTCCCTTTTTTTGAATCCTAGGTTAGATTTCCTTATAGCAATTTCATTTGAAAAAAAAGCTTATTTATTTTCATGAAAAAAGAAAAAATAAAAAAAAAGTCTACATAGTTAGATTAGGTCTCCATTTGAATCTTAGGTTAGTTTACTTTAAAAAAAAAAAGAAAAATTTTTTTTTCTTTTGAAAAAAAAGTTTTCCCTTCAAAAAACAAATTCAAAAGTTTTTGAAAAAAAAGAAATTGGCTTGGTGGAAACTTTTAATTTCAAATTCAAGCACCCATTCAAAAACTTCTCCACCACCATCTGATTTTCAATCAAATTTCCAATTTTGATTTAAAAATTCAATTTTCGAAAAATTAACGAGCAAAAAATTCTGAAATTCAAACTATACCTTCATTTTCCAACCATCTTTCAAATAGCACCATTTGTTTGAAAAAATTCTAAGTACGAAATTTTTAAAAATTCTCCAACTGCAAGGGGGCCAGACTGACCCAGATTTGAAAATTTTCAAACTTCAAAAAATAATTTCGAGCAATCTATGAATCTGTTTTGACTAAAAATGGTGGGGTTTAAAAGTTGATCTTATTAGCTTTAATTTCCATATTTTTGCCGAAATTTTGAAAATGATTTGATACTGTTTCAAAGTAGAAAATCGACCAGAGGTCAAAATAACAAATCTTATTAGCTCAAATTAATTTTAAAACACATAAGAAAACTCGAATTCATTGTCATACTTCTGGGTGGCTTCAACCTCTCTTGACGAACCTAGTGACTAAGTCTGCGGGGCAATGTCAAACAACTGCGGCTTGGGGGTAACGGAATTGGAGGCGTGAGCCAAAGGAAGAACCTTCCCCTTAGTCCCCTCATAACCAGATTGGCTAGGTTAGCTTGAGAGGCGGGAATCACTTTCAGTTGGTTGCACGGTGAATTTTTCTTCAGGAATTCGAACTTAAAATAAAAAATCTGGTCATCCGATCATAAGGACCATCTGATTGATAGGGCCTTAGCCTTGTCTAGCTTGGCTACACCAACCCAGGGGTTGGGTGGTGTATACAAGGAAGGAGGTCACTCAGACCTCGATTGGTTGGACCTTGGGAGTCGCTCCTAAGGAGGCGAGTCACTTCTCCTGGGCCATCTTCTCCCCCACCTTTTTCTTCCACTCTCTTAGTCACAATGGCTAACCCTGGATCTGGACCTAATTAGGATCTAGAAAAGCTAGACCCATGAGCTTATCTGAGAGCTCGGGTCACAGAATCAGCTCAACCTTGGGATCAGAACCCAAGGTGGTGAAGATGATTTTTCACTTCGCCTGATCCTTCTCCTCAGGTTACCAAAATGGTTAACCCATATCCTAACCCTGGATATTATGACCCATACCAGCCAGTCCCTCAAAGGACCGCATCTTATAATCTAGGATATGGATTTCATACTCCTGCTTCTCACCCATGGAATATGGGTAGACCTAATTCAACCCCTGAAGAACTACCAGTGCATATGCGACCACATTGTAGAATACAGAGAGCTGTAGCTAGCACTAAGGAGAAGGCCACGCTCTATCTACATGAGATCCAAGCTATCACTGAGTCGAACCAAATACAAAGCTAGATTCTGTATCAACAAGCTATGATGGAGCTCCTTCAGGGAACATTAAGGATAACAAGGCTAATTGGACAAAATCGGGAAACTCAAGAAGTACTTCTTTTGAGACATCAAGTGGAAAATAGACTTTAAGACCTCGAAGAATCTAAAACGACTACGCCAGATGGACACACAGGAGATTCTCGGGAGCAGATGCCAGAAGATAATTCAGGGGAAGAAGAATCCAGCTTGGATATGAGACAGAAGCAAGAAATATTCAGAATGGGTTCATCTGAGAACTCCATTCAGGAAACTGAGGAGGAAAGGACTGATATCTCTAGGACTGAGCCACAATCGAATTATCTTGAATCCTGGGAGATACCTCTTGGGTTAGATAACCCAATCGTGATAAGGTAAGTACATCCATTTGAGGATATGGATCTTGAGGCAAGCATTACATGTGACACTACTGATCAATCTAGGCCACTTCCCATTGTAGGTGAACCTGTGCTAGAGCCAACATCTTTTGATCTGCACTCTTCTTCTTTCACCTACATCCCTAATGCGGATGCTAGAGATTCTAAGATGACACTTTCTATCCCTGATCCTAACATCCGAAGACCAAAAGTAGCTATGGATGACTTGAACAAAGAAATAAATATGCTACCGGAGGCAGGAATTACTGAGGAACCCAATGCATACAAGGGTGACGCTTTAAGCAGAATGAGATGGGAATGCACCTACCGTCCTAGTCAATCTAATGGATGGCTCGACTCAGATCCGGAAGAGTCAGCTTCTGATGAATCAGAGATGAGTATTGATGAGGATGAAGTAATTTTTGACAAGGATTTCAGTGACCTCCCCATGGATATTCTACTTTCATGGATACCCCCATATGATCCAGAGCCTGGAGTGGGCATGATCTTTGATGTCAATTATCGTTATGAGGATCCCTATGAGTCAGATTCTGGTTCTGAGATACATTTTGATCTACTCCCTCAGCAACTTCCTGCTGAATTGTGGAACATGATAAATTACCTGAATCAACAACATGACCCCCCCTCTGATTATCCTCTATCATCCACCACCACTCCACACTTTCTTATAGCTAGACTTTTTGGAGTAGTGGTGCACAATCAGTTGGTTTGCATCTTTGGACCACTAATTCTAGGAGCATATGAGCACATCTTTCTCTTAATCTTGATTGGCTCCTATGCTAGAACTAATACATTTGATTGAGTTTTCGCCCAGCTGGAGGCGTTAAACTCAACATCTATCCCACATTCTACCATCATCTATACATAACCATTTTTATACATAACATATTTTTCTTTTAAGGATATTTCTCTCGCTTTTTTTTTTTTTGAAAGGATGAGGAATGCTATCGGGGATGATAGCAGACCAGAAAACTCTTATTTATCACAAAAAAGAGACCATTATAGACACTCATCCCACTCTTTCACATGTACCCAACAATCCCTCACAATAGCTTCCACATTACAAGACTCACCTCTAAAGAGGCACTCATTACGAGAATGCCAGACACACCACATGATGGTTGCCATCTTCATCTGTAGACTCCCTCTCAACAACAATTTCCTCCATAGATCATCCCAAGTAGGTAACGGTTCCCCACATACCTCCCTCCAAATATGATTTGTCACCAGGCATGAGGTGAAAAGGTGTATCCTGCCGTCAGAGTCAAACTCGCAGCAAGGGCAGCTTTGTAATTTAGCACCCAGCCTCCTACTTCTTAAGTCTATGGTTACAAGTCCATCTCGCCTGCACAGCCACAGAAAGATTTTGATCTTGAGCGGAGTCCTCAACTTTTGAATTCTGTTGTAGTCAAAATCTGCAGGTGTGGGATCAGCAAACGTGCTCTCCATCAGCCTCTTGTACACTTTGGCCGATGTGAACTGACCGTGTATCCATCGGTAGCCATCCTCACCTTCTGTCGACTGGAATGCTGCCAGGTCAGCGAGCAGCCGTGCCTTTTCTGTTTGAGTTCTCCCGCCATCTCACCCAGCAGCTGCATTCGGTGTCCATCTGCTAGCAACCTCATCCCAACACTCCCTAACCAAGACCCTATTATCTGTTGCAGTAGCGAAGCTCCTCGGATATTTCTCACTAATCTGTCCCAGATCAGACCAGACATCTTCCCAGAAAGCAAAGTTTCTGCCATCCCCAAGCGATGGCGCAAAATCTGACCAGTGATCATGAACTGCCCTCCTCATTGATTGCCAAAAGGATGAAGGTCTGCAAGGGTTCTGCTCCACATCTGCACCTACGTAGGACCGTAGGATTCTTTAATCAGCTGGGACCACAGCTTGCCATCTTCCTCAGATAATTTGATTGCCCACTTGAGAAGCAAAGCGTCATTGAATTCTTTCAGCGATCTAATGCCCAATCCTCCCTTTGATCTAGGCCTACAAACTTGCTGCCACCTCACTGGATGCATGAATCTACCTTCCATCTTCACCCCTTTCTAGAAAAATCATTTTCGCAGCATATCCAGCCTCTTCCAGATAGATTTCGGAGATCTAAAAATCGAGAACACTGGAATTGCAGTGATGACAGAGTTTAGCAGAATCAGTCGCCCACCCTTCGACAGGAATCTGCTGCTCCAAGACTCCAACCTGTCATTTGCTTTCTCAAAGAGGGACACCCAATCGCTCTTCTTCAGCTTCTTGTTGGATAGAGGCAAACCCAAATACCTTACCGGCAAGGCGGCTAAGGGGGTATGCAAGATGGCTAAGATCTCATTAGTCTCACCAGCAGACATGCCAAAGGAGATCAAGGTAGATTTTTCCCCATTCAATTGCAAACCCAAGATCTCTCCAAAGAAATTGATCTTGGCAAAAAGAAATTCCGCCTCACAATGCCCACCCTCTACCAAAAACACGGTATCATTTGTGTATTGTAGAATGGGTACCAAAGCTTGAGAATTCGCAAGCGAATAGCCCCTGACTGCACCCACATCTGCCAGCCTGAAACTGAATATCGCAATTATGTCCACTAGCAGATTGAAAATAAGTGGGGCTAGCGGGCATCCCTGCCGTACCCCACATTGTGGCTGAATCCAAACTCCACACGGTTTCCCGTTGACTAAAGGAGAGAAAGAAGATGTGACAATGCACCTCTTCATCCACTGAATCCACAAAGGGGGAATGCCCCTCATCTTATAAATCTCCCATAGATAGTGCCATTCTATTGAGTCATAGGCTCTACTAAAGTCAACCTTCCACATGAAAGCTCTAGTCTTTCTCCTCTTCCATCCAGATATCATCTCTTGTGCCACAATGAAGGATTCCTATAGGGATCTATTAGGGAGAAAGGCCGCTTGCACTGGACTGATCAGGTCAGACAACACCCCTCTCAGCCTGTTTACCAGCACCTTGCTAATAATCAGGTAGATTGAGTTCGACAATGCAATAGGTCGAAACTCGGAGAGCATTTCTGCACCATTGCATTTAGGTAGCAGGAATAGGTAGGATTTATTGAGCCTCTCCATGCCTGAATTGCCCCTCTGAAATTCTCCAATAACCTCCGTCACATCCCTTCTTAACACTGGCCAAAATTCCCTGTAAAACAGGATCTGAAACCAGTTAGGGCCCAGAGAGCCTTCTGCATTCAGACCAGCCATTGTGTCCACCACCTCCTATTCTAAAAAATCTTCAGTCAGCTTAGCTACCTCAAAACTCCCCAGCCGAGGAAATTCAGATGCTGCCAATTTCCAAGCCCCTCTCCCTTTTGTTCTTGAAGCTTCCTTGAAATATCTAGCAGTCTCTCTTCTAATATCATCAGGTGAAGTAAATACCAAGTCTCCACATTTCAAAGAGGAGATAAAGTTCACTCTCCTTCTGGCACTCGCTGCCATATGAAAGAACTTCATGTTCGCATCGCCCTCTTTCAACCAGAGTTGCCTAGATTTTTCCCTCCAATTCATTTCCCTAGATCTATCCTCCAAAAGGATGACTCCCTACCAGTGCCTCCTCTGTGATTCCTCATCCAAAGTCAATCTTTCTCTATTTTCCTTCTCATCCAACAGCCGCACCACAGACAAAGCTTCAAGCCTCCTTTGATCTCTCAAAACCTCTATTGTTCGTCTATACTCCTTTAGCATTTGTTTCAGGTCCTTCAACTTCACTGCCAGTTGATAAGTGGCTGATACTTCGACCTTTTTCTGCTCCCACCAGCAACCAACCATCTCCCTAAAACCTCCCTCCTTCAGCCAAGACTTCTAAACTTAAAATAGGTGCCCACCGGGGAATCCTCCCCACTGTCCCATAGAAGAGGGGTATGATCAGAGAAGGGGCAAACCAGCCCCACAACTGAGGATAGCTGATAGCGTTCTAATAGCTCCACATTTCCAAAGAACCTATCCAGTTTAGAGACCAACCCATTACCCCCTCGCCACGTAAATTCAGCCCCCGCTGAGGGATATTTGATCAGACCTACCTCTGACACCACCAACTGAAACCCAAGCGAAGAGCCATCCACTCTTCCATTCCTTCGATCATTTGTTGATAGAACACTGTTAAAATCCCCCCTACCAGCCATGGCAGCCCATTAATATTGCTCTCCATCATCCATAGCTCTTTCCGGAGTATGTTCCTCATATTACTCGCACAAGGACCAGACACGCAAGAAAAAATCACCTCCCATGCATCCCCAACGACTTGAAATCTGCATGAGAGTACAAAATTACCCCTCCATACCTCTTTTAAATCCAAAGCAAATTTCCTCCACCATACATCCAACCCTCCCACTCTTCCAATCGCACTCACAGCCCTGAAATCATCTTGCCCTCCTCGCAACAGCGACTGCCACACAAAATCCCCTCCCTCTTCTAAGTGTGTTTCCTGTATCAGAGCGCAGTCCACCTCCCATTTGCAAAGATATCGGGCCAACGATGCCCTACGCACACGATCGCGCAGCCCATGCACATTCCAAGTAAGCACCTTCATCCCCCAAGCTTCGGGGCCCCTTGTTGCCCCCCACCTGTTCGCTCAACCTTCAAAATGTCTGCAATCTTCCCTTCACAGCAGGACTAGCTCTCATCAATGCACCTAGCCCTTAAATTAGCAACGATCTCCTAGATTTCTCCTTTGATGAAGTGCCAACCCCAACAAACACTTCCCTTGGTACCTGAGGGGATCTGCTATCTATCTGCAGTGGGTAAACCACACAATCCTTTTGTTGGCTTTGATCATCATGATGTCTACTAGTTAGTTCTTTTCCCCCAGCATTCTTCTGTTCCAAAACAGTCAGCAAAAGTGGATGGTCCAAAGCCGTCACCTCCTGCATTTTAGCAATCGATTTCCCTGTCCATTGGAGTTCTTCCATCCCTTCAGCTACGTGCCTATCAACATTTCTGGTACCTTCCCCCCGTGCATCAGTTTGAATATCCAAGTCCTTAATCAGTCCCATTGAAACCCCTTCTTGCACATTACCCTCGCAGATTAGGGTCATTTTCAGCCTAAGAAGCCACGAACTACCCCCGCACACCAAAACAACTTTGTCTCACACATTGCCCCCCTATTCATCTTCACCTCAACCATAATCAGTCTCCCATCTCCCTCACATAGTCCAACCATGGCACCTTCTGCCATAATCGCAAAATTTGCAATCGCACCTGCCACCACCCCTATCATCCTAAGATGTAAAGGCAGGCCCCAGATCTCCAGGACCCCCCTTCTACTTTCAGCCCTCTGTGGCGGATGATCTCAGAGAGCACCGTCAAAAGGAGATACCAGCCTCCATACCACTGTCAGCTCATCAAAGCCAATGGTGCGAAAACTTAACCCCTCCACATCCAACAAGTCCAAATCAAAAAGTACAAATCTCCTCCCCCCAAAATGAGGCAACTTCCACTCCAAAGAGAAGAGCGAGAGAGATCTTACCAGGCTCTGGACTTTCTCAAGAGAATACAAGCCAATCGTAATCTCACTGATGAGTGCCCCCTAGTCGCCAACTCTGCTGCCTTGGTCTCCTCAGAAACAGGTACTTCCACATCATACATCAAACCCAACCCCTCCGGTGGCGGTGATGGATGCGGTATCGACGATTTAGCACCTCCTTGATCCATAGCCTATCCCTCAGCACGTCAGCCACCCTGTTCCCTCACTTTACAATCAATCTTCTTGTGTCCCCATCCCCACAAGCCAAGAATAAAGTCGGTGACCTACAGACTGCCGCCATATGATCTCTTCTTCTACAGAGATAGCACAACACCTCTGCATTCCCTCCCCTCCTTTTCCTCCACATCTCCCCAACCCTTTGGGTTGTCCGAGAAGCGACCCACGCCCCTTCCATCCTCTCCCTATGACGCTGCCTCCTAGATCTCCACAGCCTCTAGTCATCGTCCTCCTCCCAAACCCTAGCTATGTTCTTCTCCATCGTCTTCGAAGCATTCGAGTTTCTAGTTCCAAAACACATAATTAATTATGTAAAAGAATCTATTTCTCTCGCATATTACATACTATCAGGTTGGTCGATGCGAAATGTTAAAATTTAGGAGCAATTCCAGGTGATTTCTACCCATTTACTCCCTACTGTATTTATCATCTTTTATATTCATGGATGAGGACATGCAAGAACTTAGGCATGGGGGGGTAGATACGATAAAATTGAAAATTTTTATGCCAACATTTAGGAAAACCTCAGAGCTGCATGTCCAACATACTTTAGGACCTTAAATAAAAGAACAACCGACTCCACCTCCAATGTTCGCATTGGAGCTAAAAATAGTCCGCAACAGCCACTTCCGACTCACCCGCTCACCTTTTGTTCTAAATTTAGGGTCAAGCTGAATGTAACCCGAAAGGAAAATTTCATGAAGTACAAATATAAGAGGTTACTTGTTTATAGCATATATACATAGTGCATCCATGAATAAGATTATCTTATTAAGAGAATGCATTAGGGATATTATCCTCTAGTTGATTCCTATAATCTGGAATCCAGTATAATTTTTCACACACGTAGAATTTGCACTGGATTTACAGTGAAGGCTGATAAACGTCTTTAGTTTGTCAAGAAGAAGCAGTGCTTCTTTTCTTGAACCCCTGGATAGTGTTTTGGGAGTCAGGCGGATTGTCTTCCAAAAATCCACCAAATAGTGCGAGATGAGAGTAGAGTGTACTGGTGCTCTAAGATTAGTGCAAGGAATTTGGAATCCTAGATAATTAGGTAATGATACTCAAAGATTCCTGCGTATACATTTTTGTGCGAAATTTTGAGAGCCACCAAATAAGGCAAATACGCGAAGAGCGAGTTTTCATAAAACTATGGCTAAGGTGGATGGTTACAACCATTCTTTACAGAATCCACGGCTGAAGGAGGGTATTGATGTCAAGGTTAGAAATACATCGTCCTATCCGTCTCTCCCAGTGTTGTGAGTAGGCACTTCCACCAAATAAGCCACCCAATGTGTCTTGAGTACCACCAATCCCCAATAATGCCTCAATAAAGTTCATGAATGTGTGCTAGCTTGTGCTGTGTTAAATATATATATATATCTATACATAGAAAAAAAAGAAGAAAAAAAAAGAAAAATGAAGAAAGAAAAAAAAAATAGAAAAAGAAGAAAAAGCAAGAATAAAGTGTGTGTGAATATTTAGTGTTTATTTCAGTTACATTGAGGCAATACCACCAAATAAATTTGATATCAACCAAATAAGGCCTTAACCTATCTTTCTGTGCTTCTGACAGCCCAAAAATTGGCAGAGGAATTTTGACTTAGTGTTAGAGTTATGGGAACTCAATTAAAGTGTTAATGCCAAGTGAGACCACCAAACACAGGTCATATGTGAGAATCTAGTGAGATTGTGAGCTCTAAAAGAGAAAAGAACAAGAGAGAATGAATACAAAGGAACCAAAAGAGAGCATAGTTTTTCTCGTCTTTCTCTGAGTTGAGTTACTTAATAATTTGGGAATCCAGATTCTGAAGTACTAATTTCTATGTAGCACCAAGTAAAAGCGAGCCACCAAATATATAATCTTTTCCCTCTAAGATTCTCTACCTAAGCTTAATGCTGGGTGAAATTCATAGAATATCTTGAATACCTCAAGGGAAGAAGTCCGCCTATCCCACTAGAATTTTTACTAGGGATCAAGTACAGGCTTTAGAGGTGAATTAGTTTTTCACTCGAATCCATTGCAAAAGCTACATGACTACACTTTCATGATTATCTGGATTTCTAGAACATAGGATGAAAACAAAAAGGAGAAAAATATCTAAGCATACACTTGATAAAATAATCAATCCCTTAGGGACCCTTCTGTGAATAATTTAGTTTTGCACCTGCTAGGGACTAGCAAGATTTAGGCATGGGGGTATGATTGCGCAGCAATCATAGGTCTTAATTGACCTAAATTAAGCTAGGACTTAGCATAAGTTAGGGTAGTTCATGCATGCATAAGCATTATTTGCATCTTTACTGCTTTCTTTTAGTTAAGCATAAAATAATGCTATAATGTACTGATTAGGTGCATTAAACCAATTCCAGGTAATAAGCTAATCAGAAGCTAGATCTGAAGCTGGATCTAAAGCTGGATCTGAAGAATAAAGAATAACTGGTGTTGTAGTAGAGCTGGAGTGGAAGACCTAGATTAGATGTAGTAGATAATAATGTAAGGGAGTTAAGGTATGCTATTCAATTAAGTAGGAATAAAGCAATAAATTGTGAAGAACTTAGGTCCGTCTTAGCCCTAGGACAGCCTAGAAGCTTCCCCAACCCTTAGCCACCCTTAGATTAGGTCACCACACCATAGGAAACCTTAAAACCCTAATTCCATCCTCTAACTGGATGTCTAAATGAGTTATAGGATGTCTAGAACCCTTAGCCAACTCCCTCACACCTTAAACCCACTTCTACAGTGTTATTGGACATCCAAACACATGGTCAGATGTCTAATTTCTGCAGAATACCCAAGACAGAACCTAAAAACCTTCCTGACTCTGATTAGACATCCAGACTTGAAGTCTAGACTTCTGATTTTTCACTATAAGTCGTCTGACATTTTTATTGGACATCTAGAACTGCTCTCCAGTTCCCGTTTTCGAATTCAAGCCTTGATCTTGAGTTCTTAGCTCCCTAAATCCAATTCCAACCCCTTAGGAACCTAAATTAAGGTACCCTAACCTTAGTACACCATCTTTAAACCTTCCCAAGAACCTAATTATGTTCTCATTAAGCCCAATTGACTTAGATTATAGTTAATATCATCAGCCTATTCAATTGGACTCATAGAGTCCAATTGAGCTTAGATCTCAATCCATACAAGTCCAATTGGACTCAGTGAGAGTCCAATTGATCTAAGCCTAACCTAATTGAGTTATTTCACACTCAATTAGGTTCACACTCATTCAATTAAACTTGTGTTAAGTTTAATTGCATTTCCCCCTTAGCAATTAGGGTTTGCAACCCTAATTTAAGACCTACACTAACCCAAACCCCTTAGGACCTAACCTAGACCACTTAGCCACATAAGGCACGGCCACACACACACACACACACCCATTCACGCACTCCCACACTACCTAGAGTGTTCTAGGTTCTTCCAAAGGTGGTGCCACTCTTGGTTGCTAAAATTAGCATCTAAAAACCACCTTCTCTCTCCTTGGCTGGCCACTCTTGGGGCTCTCTCTAGAGAGTTCCACACTTCTCTAGAGAGTCTCCCTTAGACCTAAGGGGTGGCCATTTGCACCCATTCACCCTTGGCTTCCATTTAGCTTAGCTACATTCCATCTGCACTCCACCTTCATGAGTTGCTTCACCATGGCCACCACCATCTCCACGCCAAGATGTTGGATTACCTCCTCAACCTCTCTCTAAGGGTTGGCCTAAGCACCATTGGTTGCCCCTCCTTCTCCTCTCAACCAAGTCAAAGGCCATCGGAGCTCACCTCTGAATGCCCTTAGTTCTGCTAGACTAGATTATAGTTCTTCATAGATTTAATGCTTTATTTATTGCTTAGTAGTGTAGCTCCTTACTTCTCCCCCAATGATGCATGCATAATCCCCCGTAGATTCATGTATGCAGTCATTTTCTGATAGCTGTTAGTTTTTACATTCTCTGTACAAGCATTCTGCTACCGGTGCTCTGCAACTCTGTTAGCATCATCTTTATATATATATGCTGAAAATCACCATGTGCCTGATTATCATCTTTTGGTGTGATTAAAGTTGCATGTTTTCCATTTCTGATATTCTGGTAACAACATGTCTTGCATCAATATGAACTTAGCATAAATTGACATGTGATTTTGAATAAGTAGAGCAAGCGAGATCGATTTCAAATATGCATTTCCATAAATGCCTCCCAGAGACGAATGACTAGGACTCAAGTCTCATTATCTTATAAATTATTTTTGACGAGCATTTTGGTGCACTATACTACGACGAGATCTCTATTTTCAAAACACGTGCAAGAATCGCTCCTTGTCACCTGGGCCTAACCCTGACAACAAGACTATGATTACTATCCTTCCCAAAGCTACAATGATTATAGATCTTCATCCTTTGATCACAAAACCAACCTGATCTACAATCAAGAAGGATATAATGATTATAACACCTACCCTCCCCAGTATTCCACTGAATATAGGTTGCCACCATCCTTTAAACAACATGAAATGACCTACTATCAGGGAGGGACCTAAGAACCTCGATATCTTGACTCCCCTAGATTTAATCCAAACCCACCCAAACCTGAACCGAACCATTCGGTTCAGGTGAACTAGGTCCAAGATAGGGTGTTGGCTAACTTGAGGAACACCATCCAATCTTTAGAAGCTCAGCCAATACCATGCACTGAAGCATTGAAGCCTATGATTAAAATGATTGATGAGATGGATAACATTTTATTGGATTTGCTCCAAAATGTTAAGGATAGCGACCTGAGTGAGTCTCTACTTTGGAAATTGTAGAGGTTGTGGATGAAATTTGTGGTTACCCTAATCCAATCTTGGGATAATTCTCAAGATGAACCCCCTTTAGGAGAGTCAATGGCTGAACCTGCTCAGGTGCTTGTCGGGGGGGGATACATTTTCTGAGATCAAGGATGACTAGGTTGAGCCAGAGCAACCCATTGAGGATGAACTGATTGATTCACCCAAGATCCCCGAGCCAGGGAGAGAGGAAAACTGTCTCTTTGAACCATGAAATGACAATCAATTTTTTTTTTTTGAAACAAAAAGGAAAGCTATCATCTTTCGATAGCAATCTAGAGCAGTATATTATATAAAAAAGTAAGAGAAATTACAAAAGAGATCCCCAAAAATGTATGAGGGACCAGCACTCTCTTACAATACTTTCACAGCACACCAGCCTCTCTTGAAAAAGTCTCTCATTTCTTGCCTTCCATACACACCAAATAGTGGCAGCCATGCATACATGTGGCTTCCCTCTCACACCAAACCCATGCCAGATAGAATCCCACTCTAGTAGTGACTCCTGACATGTCCTTCTCCAAATAGCATCAGTGACAAGGCAAGAAGTAAAGAGGTGATTTACATTGTCAGTATTCATCTCACACAAAAAATAAACATGGTGATCAATTCCCAACCTTCTATGTCGCATATCACTTGTGATCAATCCATCTCTCCTACATAGCCAGAGAAATATCTGTACCTTGAGAGGAATTTTTAACCAGATCTTCTTGTCAATGAAGTCGCATCTCCACCCACATTCAAGGCTCAACATTCTGTTATAGCCAGATTGCACACTATAAGTCCCCTCCCAAAGGTATTTGTCCTCCACTCCAAGCCTAGGTCTGAAGCTCTCAAGGTCTGAAATTAGCCTCCTCCTTTCTTCCCACAGTCGAGTAGCTCTCCTGTTGGAATCCTCATCAATCAGATTCCAGCTGCTACTGTTGCAGGACCAGACCCTACTGACAGTGGCATCCTTGTCAGATGCTGCAGCAAAAGCTCTTGGATAGAGCTCCTTCAAGACACCTAGCCCAGACCACCCCTCCTTCCAAAAACTGAAGGACCTGCCATCTCCAAGAGTTGGCTGCAGCAGGCGGAAGTGATTAGCCAATGCCCTTGTCACTGATTTCCAGAAAGGAGAAGGACTGCTGGGCTGAAGTCTGGATAGCACACTGTTGGATGCACCATATCTATCTCTTATTAGGACAGTCCACAGCTTCAGATCTCCTTGTAAGAGTTTAACAGCCCATTTAAGTACCAAGGCATCATTAAAGTGGTTTAGGGATTTAATCCCAAGTCCACCCCTATTTTTTGGACAGCAAATCTGATCCCATTTGAGTGGTTGCAAGAATCTACCATCATGTTTAGCTCCCTCTCAAAAGAACCTCTCCCCCATCACATCCAACCTTTTCCAAATGGATTTAGGTGCTTTAAATATGGAAAAGTAGAACACAGGGATGGTGGTGATCACCGAGTTGAGCAAGATAAGTCTTCCACCTTTGGAGAGGAAACTGCTATGCCATCCATCTAATTTCACTGAGATCTTGTCAAAAAGGCAACTCCAATCACTCGTCTTCATCCTGGAACACCTCAAAGGCAACCCTAGATATCTGATAGGAAGATTGATGCGGGGAGTCATCAAAATAGCTGCTAAAGCTCCTTGCTCCTCCTCAAGTAAGCCAAAGCAAACCAAACTAGACTTCTCCCTATTCAACCTCAAGCCAGAGGGCTCACCAAAGATATTAATCATATGATGCAAAGCCAATGCTTCATCCATAGACCCTTCAATAAAAGGAATAGTATCATCTGCGTATTGAAGAATGGGAGCCAGATTACTCCTACACGATAAAGAACATCCTCTAATAAGACCAGCTTCAGCAAGCTTACAAGCATACCAAGCCAAGCTGTCAACTGCCAAATTGAAAATCAAGGGAGCCAGGGGACATCCTTGCTTGATACCACATTGGGGCTGAATCCATGATCCACAGGGCTTTCCATTTATCAGGGGGTGAAGGAGGCAGTGGTGATACATCATTTACCCAACGGATCGAAGTAGAAGGAAAGCCCCTTCTTCTAAGCACATCCCACAGATAAGGCCAACTGATGGAGTCATAAGCTTTATGAAAGTCAACCTTCCAAAGGAAGGCCTTGCATTTTCTCTTATGCCAGCCACAAATCATCTCCTGGGCCATGATATATGATTCTTGTAGAGATCTGCTAGGGAGGAAGGCTGATGCGAAATATCGCGTGATTTGTAAAAGCAGGTTTTTAACATCGTTGTACCACGCAAATTTGCATACGCTTTTAAATTTATATCCTAGATAGAGGGAGTATCTAGGGTCATCCAAGGAGGCAAAAATTGCAATTCAATTCTCTTGCTAAAAATACATCTCAACTTTCTTTTTGGTATTTTAAATATGTAATTTTTTTTGTTTTGAAAAGACGAGGGCAAAATGCGAATTGAAGCGGAAAGTACCAACACCTATAATTACTTAACTAAAACTTAAGAGATAGATATATCTTCTTCCTAAGCTCACTCTAGGAAAGTGGAGGCCTAGAGTAATTAGGAAGAAGAGGTGAAACAAGTGCTAGAACCAAAACAACAATTGCAATAGAAAGTAAAAGAAGGCAATTTGATTAACTAGAATTTGTGTTATTTTTCCAAGACAAGTAGAGGAATGCTTCTACTAGAAATGAAAAAATTTAAAAGCAATAAAAGAAACAAAAATCTTCTTGCAAAAAATTGGTGAAGAAGGGAGTCTTCTTGCTCCAAGCCTAGCTACTCCTTGGCTTGAAAAGAGGGCCTCCTTCTCCTTCCTTGAGAGCTCCTCCAAGGTGGATGCTACCACCTTCAATGCTCTCCTCCAAGGGGTGGGCACGCACCACTGTCAAAAGCTCCTCCAAGGTGCCGTGGACCACCTTCAAGATCTCCTCGAAAGATCTTCCTTGCCTGGCTTCTCCTTTGGCTGGCGTGACTCAAGAGAGAAGGGAAGAGGGGAAGGCACCAAGGGGACAGAATATCCCCTTAATCTTCTTCTTCTTTTTCTTTCTTGGGCGTGGGCTCTAGGTAGAATATGAGAGTGAATTTGCTAGCCAAGGATGCCTTGAATGGTGGTGGGTAGTGGTCTTTTTATAGGGTAGGATGGGGGGTTAAGGTGCCTCTTGAAATGGAGGGCTAAGATGGAAGGATGAAGGTGGTTAGATGATCCTAGGGTTAAGGGTTGTTGGCTCCACCTAAGGGGTGTAAGGGGGTAGTTAGGGTTGGTCAAGAGGCACCTAAAAGTGGTGCCAACCATGGAGAGGTGCCATGGGTTGGCGCCAACTTTGAGGTTTCTAGAAGGTGGGATTATGTGGAGGGTGGAGATGGGTTTAAGGGGAGATGTGTGGTGGAGATGAAGGGGATTTTTGGAGGGAAAAGTGGCACCAACAAGGGGGTAGTTAGGGTGGTTTTGGCACCACTTTTAGGTGTCTTTTGGAGGTGGTGGGTAGGCTAGGTTGGCGCCAAGTAGGTTTAGCTTAAGTGGAGCTTAGATGGAGCTAGTTGGTGGAGTTGTTAGGTAGGGTTTTTGGGTTGTACAAGCCAAGGAAGTTGGAGCATAGCTAAGCTAATCTAAGATAAGCTAGCTTAGCTAATGGAAGAGTAGAGGAGGATGTGTTGGAGCTAAGGTTTAGAGGGAGGAGCTGGTTCTGAAGAATCTAGAGCTGAAGTGGAGTAGGCAGCTGCTGAAGAGGTCAACATGGGGCTACTCTAGCTGGCCTAGCTTGCTAATTCTTTGCTAGCAACTAAGCTAAGATATAGTGAGCTGGCTTCTATTGAATGGAGCTGAGGTGAGCTGGGTCTGGTGCTCCCAGGGAGGATTGAGATGGTTGAGACAGCTAAGGCAGCTTAGCTCAATTAGCTTGAGCTAAGCTGGATCTCCGAGAGCTGGACTTGAGCTTCCTGAGCTGGGATGTGTTCTTCTTCAGTTGAATGGAGTTGAGTGGAGCTGGATGTAGTTGGATCTAAGCTGGGGTGAACTCCAGTCAACTCAGCTGAGCTAGCTAGAGCTCCCTGTAGGCTAGTGGGAGCTGAGATGAGCTAGACTTAGCTAAGTTGAGTTGGATCTAACCTGACCTATGCTAGGGTGAGCTAAGATGAGCTCTCTTGAGCTACCATTCAACTGAGATTAGCTGAATGGAGCTGGGATGAGCTAACCCTAGTCCACGTGAGCTAGGTTCCAGCTGTGGTGAGTTGGATCAAGCTGAGGTCCAGCTAGTCTGAGCTCCTTCTTCACCAATTGCCTTCTTGAGTGCTAGGGTTTTAGGGATATGTATATCTGTTCATCCCTAACACTCACAAAAACACATTAAAACAACAAAAGAAAATGCAATGCATGCCCAAACTAGTTAATGCCTAAATGCAGCCCAAAAACCCATTTGCAGAGTAAAATCCTAAGAGCTAGGTTTATTTTAGTGCATAAGAATGATGATCAATTGGCATTTATCACACCCCCATGCTTATCTTTTGCTAGTCTCTTAGCAAAACTTCAATTTTTTTTTTGCAAAATGGAATTTTTGGGAAATCTAATTTTTTTTCGACTTTTGAGGCGAAAAAAGATTAAGGGACCTTGGTTGATCTAAACATAGGAGATATGGGATTTATTAAAGATAAACATCGGGATTTATTTTTGGATCCAACCATTAAACAAAATGGGATCAATATATCCTCCAGAAAATTCACAAATTAACCCCTTGTTAATTCAAATAACTTGAAATTTTTGTTTTTAGGATTTTTCCAGCTCATGAATCTGTTTCGCAACTTGCAAAATCTTTTAAAACCTTGTGTCCATGCCTGTGAAAAGCCAACATTTATAGGGGAGTGTTAATTTATTTATTTATTCTCTTTTTTTTTTTTCTCCCCCATGCTTATTTTCAGCTTACTCGTACAACAGATGTGTCGGGATCATCATTCCCGTTACCAATCCTCAAGGGGGCTCTGGCGCCAGTACTTTGGGATAGCACTATCCATGGCACCACCCAGGAGCTCACAACCCCAAAACACAATGCCGTGTAAAGGGGCACTCCAAGCAAACTCAAGCTCTTGCTCCGACGCTATAGGTAGAGCACCGTCCAAGACACTTGAGCTGCTAAAATGCACTTTAATGCTCCATCTAAAGATATGAAATATAGATATGGAGCAGTGCCGAGGCGGTAACATGTTGACATCGCGTCCTCAAAGGAGGCATTTTCCTCCTTCTCGATGATGGGAACTCAAACCAATGATCTGTTTTAGACTTTTACTAAGTTCAAACACGGGAGTTTTTCAAATTTTTAGCTATTTTTAAGTGGTGGCTTATGTGTGTAAATTGGCACAAGAAGTTTCTCAAGACATGCAAGTTTTTGAATCAGAAACTAACCCAAATACTTTCCACATTACAAAATAAGATCAAGTCACCTGAACTATCATGAGTTCAGGTGAAATTTTTAGAGAAGGATATCTGATCTAGTCTAAAATAGACTCCGAAATTCTAATGATCAAATCCACATCCTCTTAGTTTGTTAAAGATTAAATCCCATTATACCAAAAGTGAATTTTTTGACCTTAGTCCTGATTTCAAAATTTTTCCTCAAAAAGTTTCCAGCATTTTTATTTTTTTGGGTATGCAAGCAGGAAATAAATTAAAGAAAAATGCATGTTTTTAGGTTTTGAACATCCTAAATCGATCATCAAATTTAAAAAACACCCCCCCATGCTTAAGATATGTCATGTACTCATGCATTAAGAGGGAAAAGGGATCACCTTAGTGAGGAACGGTCAGGTTTAGGATGATCAAAGCCTGAAAAAAGAAGAAAAATGGAAAGCAGGAAAAAATGATGGTTACCTCCCATCCAGTGCTATCTTTTACGCCATTCAGCCGGGCGTTGTGTGCATTAGTGATCAAGGGTAGACGGAAGGTTAGGCGTATGATCAAAATAGGGCTTTGATGTTGGCCATTGACTTGAAAGGTCGAATTAGTTTTTGGATCAAAATGATCAATAGTGCCGTATGAATATATTTTATGGACAATAAAGGGGCCAGTCCATTTAGATTTTAATTTGCCAGGAAAAAGACGTAATCTCGCATCGAAAAGCCAAAAATGTTGATTAATGTCAAAGTGTTTCCAAACAATATATTTATCATGAAATTTCTTTGTTCGGTCTTTATAAATCCTTGCATTTTCATAGGAAAAATTACGTAATTCTTCCAATTCAGTTAATTGTAATTTTCTATGGATACCGGCGGCAGATAAACCATGTTGAGTTGTTTTACTGCTCAAAAAGCCCTATGTTCTAGCTCTACTGGGAGATGGCATGCCTCCCTAAAAATCAGATGAAAGGGAGACATGCCGAGCGGGGTTTTAAAAGCGATACAGTTGGCCCATAAAGCGTCATCCAATTTGGTGGACCAATCTTTACGGTCAGGCCTAACCGTCTTTTGTAAAATATTTTTAATTTCCCGGTTAGAAACTTCAGCTTGGCCATTTGTTTAGGGGTGATAAGGTGTGGAAATTTTATGATTAACCCCATATTTAGAAAGAAGGTGACAGAATTGTGAGTGGGTGAAATGTGGTTCTCCGTCACTGATAATGGCTTTTGGTATGCTAAATCTTGAGAAAATATTTTTCTTAAGAAATTAAACAACCACACAGTGATCACTAGTGCGGGTGGGTATTGCTTCTATCCATTTAGAAACATAGTCGACTGCGACTAATATATATAAATACCCACCAAAGTTGACAAATGGTTCCATGAAGTCGATGACCCAAACATCAAAAATTTCAACCTCCAAAATAGCATTAAGGGGCATCATATCCTTCCGAGTCATGTTGCCGATGCTCTGGCAATGCACACAGGACCAAACAAAGTCAAGACCATCTTTGCGTAGGCTGGGCCAACAAAATCCCGTATTAAGGATTTTAGTTGTAGTTTTCTTGCCCGAAAAATGTCCGCCACAGGCCATTGAGTGACAATGTGTCAAAATATCATGGATTTCATAATCAGGGACACATCATCGAATGACCTGATCGGCACAAATGCGGAAAAGGTTGGGCTCCTCCCAAAAATAATATTTAATATCAGTAAAGAACTTATCCCGTTTTGTTTTTGGCCAATCAGTGGGGATTCGTTCTGTTGCTAAGTAGTTTGCGATAGGCGCAAACCAAGAGAGGGTAGTAGCAGCTAAAATGCTTTCATCAGGGAACTGATCTGGTGGGGTCATTATGTCATTCGTCATAAGACGAGAGAGATGGTCAGCCACTACATTGTGCGATCCTGCCTTATCCTTGATTTCCAGGTCAAATTCCTGGAGCAGTAGAATCCAACGGCTAAGGCGGGGTTTCGCATCTTTCTTTGTCAGCAAATATTTAATTGCTGAGTGGTCGGTATATACAGTGACATGTGACCCCAATAGATAAGATCTAAATTTTTTTAAGGCAAATACAATGGCAAGAAGTTCCTTTTCAGTAATCGTGTAATTCCGTTGTGAATCATCAAGAGTTTTGCTAGCATAATAGATCACAATAGGCTTCTTGCAAATTCTTTGCCCTAGAACAGCCCCTACAGCAAAATCTGAGGCATCTGTCATTAATTCAAAGGGATTATTCCAATCAGGTCCTTGCAATATTGGTGCCTTAGTAACCTCTTTCTTCAACCTAAAAAAACTCTCTAGGCACTTATCATTAAAATCAAATGGCTAGTCTTTAGTGAGAAGCTAACTTAAGGGCTTGGAGATTTGGGAAAAATTTTGTATAAATCGACGGTAGAAACCCACATGACCTAAAAAGGATCTGATCTGTTTGATAGTAGTGGGTGGTGGGAGCTTAGATATAGCATCTATTTTTGCTTTATCTACCACGATTCCTTTTTTTGAAATAACATGGCCCAAGATAATACCTTCTTGGACCATGAAATGACTTTTTTTCCAGCTAAGGACTAGATTAACTTCTATGCATTTTTGGAGAGTTCTTTCAAGCTTTTTGAGACAATGGTCAAAAGAATCTCCAAAAACAGAGAAGTCATCCATAAAGACTTCTAAACATTCACCTACCAGGTCTGAAAAAATTGCAAGCATGCACCTTTGAAAAGTCGCAGGTGCGTTGCAAAGACCGAAGGGAATCCTTTGGAAAGCAAAGGTTCTGAAGGGCAAGTAAAAGTTGTTTTGTCCTGGTTCTCAGGATGAATCGCTACCTGATTATAGCCAGAATAACCGTCTAGAAAATAGTAAAAATCTTGTCCGGCTAACCGCTCCAAGATTTGATCAATAAAGGGGAGTGGGAAATGACCCTTATTGGTGGCGGTGTTTAATTTTCGGTAATCAATACACACGTGCCAAGAAGAAGTGGTTCGAGTGGCTACATTCTCCCCATTCTCGTTAGTGACAACTGTTAGTCCATCCTTTTTGGGTACAACTTGTGTTGGACTAACCCAGGAGCTGTCAGAAATGGGGTAGATGATATCAGCATCCAGCCACTTAATAATCTCCTTTTTTACCACCTCCTACATAATAGGGTTCAAGCGCCTTTGTGGTTGGCGGGAGGGGTGAGAATCGTCCTCTAAATATATACGATGCATACAATAGGATGGATGAATACCATTAAGATCAGAAAGGGTCCAGCCAATTGCTTTTCGATATTTACTCAAAACCTGGAGGAGTTTGTGCTCTTGCGCCCCAGTAAGTCCAGAATTTATAATCAGGGGCAGGGTCTAATTAGGACCCAGGAAGACATATTTAAGGGAGTCGGGAAAAGGTTTTAATTCCAATTGTGGGCCCGGCTCTGAAAGAGTTTGTACTTTGTGGGTTAGTGGTGAGGTAAGAGTGAAAGGGTCAGGTGGAAGGTTAGCTGGACGTGTGGTTGGGGTGGAAGGGTGAGAAAAAGTGGATTGTTCAGGAACTGTATTGATAGCAAAACAGGAACCTAAATGGAAAATCTGCAAAGTTTCCTCCACAATGTTTTCTATTTCTGAATCCGAATCATCAAAGAAATCTGGTTCTTGGAATAGCCTAGAAGCTTGAAAAATGTCTAGGGTTACAGATTCACCGCCACACATGATCTTCATCTTTCCAGAATCACAATCAATATTTGCGCGGGCGATGGCTAAGAATGGTCTTCCAAGAATAATGGGGGCAAACTTTAGTGCTTCTGGTACCTCTATGTCCAAGACTAAAAAGTCTACTGCGAATAGATAATTTTTGACCCGGACAAGAACATCCTCAACAATTTCCCTTGGTTTAAGTGTAGATCGGTCGGCTAATTGGAGAGTAACCTCAACAGGCTTTAATTCACCGATCTTAAATTCCTCAAAAACGACTGTGGGGATAAGATTAATTGAGGCACTAAGATCCAACAAAGCGTGATCAAATGCAGTATCATTAATGATAACTTCAACTAGGGGGGCGCCAGGATCTTTTCTCTTAAGAGGTAGTCGGCTCTGCACAACTAAGCTGACTATCTCTGGAAGGATCACCTTTCCTAAATTTCTGGGCTACCTTTTTGGAGTACATAAATCTTTTAGGAATTTAGCATAGGCAGGTGATGAGTCCATTTCAATGGACTAATATTACGCCTAAGTAACTTTAATTATATCTTTTAGGTTTGTTAATAACTATATTAAGTTATAGAATGTTTGCATGCATCATGATTTAGGTTTACATTTATTCTATAACTTAATATGTTCTTTTTATATGGAGGAAAAATAATTGGCAAAAGAATGAGGAGAAAAGGATAAATTACCCTTTTTTCAAATCACCGGTGGCTGTTCTTTTCCCCATTCTCGGGGGAACCCTCAACAGCCGCCGACTAGAGATAGTTAAGGGATTTGAAAATACCTTAACTCTCGCAGGTGCAACGGAGGAGAAGTTAAAAAGAAGAATCATCTAGGGAGAGAGAGAAGAATCATCCAGGAAGAGAACGAGCACCATCTTCTCCAGCGTGCATTGTGTCCATCTTCCCCCTTGCGAGGAAAAATCTCACCGCAGCACCCGCACCCACCAACCTCTCCAGCCAGCCACAGGCGCACACCCGCGCTCCTTCCTCCAGCCTCTCCAGCCAGCTGCAGGAGCACACCCGTGCGCCCATCACTCTGGAAGCACCTGCAGCCATACCTCAGCGTGCCACCTCCTTCCTGCAAGTGCCCGCATGCCCCACTGCTCACCTGTGCCATCTGCAGGCACGCCTACCTTCCTTCAGCCTGTACCGCGCTCGCACGCCTCCCCGCAGCCAACATCTCCAGTGCTCCCTGTAGAGCACCCTCTCACCTGCACGCATCCGCTCGCACCTTCTCCAGCGCTCCCTACAGTCCGCGCCACCAACCGCAGGCGCTGCATGCAGAGCACACCGTACCAAGCCTGCAACAGCACCACACGTCTACAGACCACCTCCCCCACACAGTGCCTCTCCACGCCCGCGCGCAGCACCTACTCACCCCTTCCAGCCAGACCTGCAGACGTGCGCGGGCCCGCACCAGCACGCGCCACCCGCCACAGGCTGCCTTGCAGCAGCCGCTCCGCTTTCTTCTCCAATAGGCCGGCGCTCCTCCTCCACCCGCCGGCCACATCCTTCGACGCCGCAGCCACCATTTGAGAGCCCTCGTCCTCGTCGTCCTCCTTAGCCTCTCCAAAGCCCCGCCGGTGCTCCCTTTCCCATGCGAGGAGGAGAGAGCAAAAATGCTCTATTTTTACACCAATTAGTATTTACATTCATTGCCATTGCCACATAATTTGATTTTTATTTATTATTATTATATTATGGCAGAATTGCACATGAACACTCATATTTCATTATAATTGCATGTTATTGATATTCACTAGTTTGAAGATTGATTTTTGGGCTTAACTTAAGTACTAATTTTCTCTAGTACACGTCACGTGAAAATTGCATAAATTCATCATAAATTTATTGAGGATTTCTATGAGGGAAAATTGCACATATACCCTTATCTTTTTAAGTTATTGCGAATCTACTTTCCTTCGCATTTTATGTTAGATTTGAATAGGGATTTCGCACTATCAGAAATAATATTAAATAATTAAGTATTTATTGCATAATTGCCTCCCTGTGGACACGACCCGCTCTTCTGCGAGTGGTTATTTTCATTATTTTTGATTAGTCGATTTTTCCACCACTTAAATACTATAACGCAAAGCGAAAAGTCATCTTTCAAATTGGCGCCATTGCTGGGGAGGCAACAGACGCAATAGATTTACTTGATTGTTTTTAAATCTTCTGAGTTGCGAAATTATCTAATCAATTTGATTATTGTGCGAGGAATCTAAAGAGGCGACGAGGCACAACAGAGCAGCGACAACAACCACGAGTTAAGCCACACGACGAAAAGATGAAGGAGACCAAGATCCTGTTTCGTAGAGGATTCTCCATCGTCACAAATTTAATTCTATCTTTTCACCCTTATAGTAATTAGGGCTGAATTTTTTAGGGTTTGTCCTCGCATTCTTTAGCTACTAGGGCTTACAATAGTTTTGGTGCATGCGTGATTATATTTTCTACTTGCTTGCTTTTAAAAACCAATAAAGAAAATATCGAGCTGCTTATTTAGAAGTTGCATGCCCTTAGGTGCGTGCATTTAGAGGTGATTGAGTAGCACATTAGATCTTATTATTGCATTGCAAGCATATTAGCACAAAGATTGCTGGAGACAGGTATATCTTTCTAACTTTTGCTTCCAGCTCCTGTTCACGCATTTGCATTCAAATTTAAATTCAAGACCACCAAGTTGTTTGAATTTACTAATTCAGTGGTCACATAACTAAAAGCGGAACTAATAATCAGATTCAACCCTAACAGCAATTCACATTTGATCTGATTCTAAGGACTTGTCTGCGATTTCAAAAGAAATTACAAAGATTTGCGGTGTGTTGCACACTTTTGACACTGAACACGCACAGTAGGCACCGCACTAAGGCTCGATCCCTTAAGGCTATAGGCACCGATCTCTTTATCTGTGCAGACCCTCCTATTGTGCTTTGTGGTGGTGGTGATACTATCTTTTGATCAAGTGTTTTGATACTCCACGGAAAGGGACACCCCTTAAAGGAACAAAAGGGTGGTTAAGGGGCACTGCATACGCATCGCCTCAAAGGAAGGGTTCACCCTACTTGCATCCCTTTGTTCATCCTTTGAGTAACTTCTCACTTGATCACCTGGGAGTATCATCCAAGCAAAGTATAGGTCCTAGGGCACTCGAAGGTTGAATTAAGGCACGTAATTGCAGTGAAAAACTTGTTTGGCCATTTATATTAACTAATTCAACATCCACAATAAAAAACGTTAAGATTTCAAGTCCACACCCCTCTTATACCACTTACGTGGGAACGGAGGGATAAGTCTTGATCTTTTGACTTATCTTTGGAGTGGAGGTTTGACTTACTTAATAAAAAAAAAAATTTGAATTGTGTTTTGTATGCTTGGTAGATGCTCTCTTGAGGGTAGTCTAGTATTTGATCCTGAGCCTGAGAGAATTCTTAGGAGAGCTCACCTAGGAGAAGAAAAAGAAGGAATGGCTGAGCAAGGTGCAAATCAACAAAGGACCCTAAGGGACTATTTTATTCCTACTAACCAACCTGCACAAGCACTAAGATGACTGGTAGGGGATAATCCGTATGAGATCAAGAGCATTACCATATCTTTATTTCCCTCTTTTTATGGTACTACTAGGGAGGACCCCTACCGGCATTTGGAGGAATTCACCGAGGTTTGTTCCATGATGAAGCTCCAAGGCTTTACTAATGAAGCCCTGATGAGGACTCTATTTCCATTCTCCCTAAAGGATAAGGCCAAGCATTGGTATCATACCCTCGATGCAAGGGTAAATGATTGCGCTACCCTTAAGGGAGAATTTTTAAAAGAGTATTTTCCTATGAGTAAAACCAACCATTACAGAAGAGAGATTATGGGTTTTACTCAACAGGAAGGGGAGAAATTTCATGAGACTTGGGAGTGCTTTAGTGACCTTCTTAGGTTATGCCCCCACCATCAAGTGCCAAGATGGCAGTTGGTCGAAAGGTTCTATAGCGGATTATCTGAAAGACATAGGCAAACCATTGATGCAGCCTGTGCTGGAACCTTCATGACCAGAACTGAGGATGAAGCCTGGGCATTATTTGAAACTTTAAGCGACAACTCCATACATCTGTCCTCTGCATATCAAGAAAGAAAACCATCAATCTTGCAAAGGAAGATAGAGGCCCATGAAGCTGGGGCTTCTCAGGATTTGGCTTATCAGATTCAACTATTGAATAAAAACTTTGATAGGCTTTTAGAAAACCCCGGCATGAACCCGCAAGCAGCCTCTATTTTTCAGGCTTCAAGAGAATGCTCCATTTGCCAAAGCACAACACACGCCACTACGGAGTGCCATCAGGCAACCCAATTCCATGAGGTAATTCAAGCTGACTTGAACGTGGCCCAAGGTTTCCACCCCCTCGCAATAACCCTTACTCCAACACTTATAATCCAGGGTGGCAGAACCATCCAAACTTCCCTTGGAAGCAACCTGATGCTTCTAACTCAGGGAATACAAGATCCTTACCTCCCCAGCCCACATACCAACCTTCTTATGAAAACCCTCCTCCGAATAAGCCCTCTGAGATGGATGAACTGAAGGCCATGATGAAAGCAATGCAAGAGCATCAGAATATGGTTATCCAATCTCAGAATAAGATGATTACTGATATGCAATCCCAAATTGGTCATCTTACTGAGGCAGTTAGGCAACGTGACCCGGGGAAGCTTCCTAGCGCTTCTGAGGAGAACCCTAAGGGCAAGGGGGTTGTATTCAGGGAACATGCCCAAGCAGTGACCGTGTTGAGGAGTGGAAAAAAGATTGACAAGCCAGAAAACACTCCTACGGTTACATCACATAATTCCCCTTCCACACCTGACCCGATTTCCATCTCACCTGAGGAAGAGCCACACCACTCTCCCTCACAAAAAATCACCCACAATGAGGATGTTGTCTTTCCACCACCCCTTTCCCGCCATGACGACCCCTCTACGCAGAAGCCGAGGGTGCCCTATCCAAAGCGCCTATCTACTCCTGGGGAATCTTCTGTTGGCTCGTCTGGAGCCAAGGATAGGATGGAAGAGATTATGGATACTTTTAGGCAAGTCCAGATTAACTTGCCTCTGTTGGAAGCGATTAAACAGATTCCATCCTATGCCAAGTTTCTGAAGGACCTATGCACGCAGAAGCACCGATCTAGGAAATAGGTCCAAACCAAGGTCATCCTACCTGACCATGTTAGCTCGGTTCTTCAGCATGGAACACCACCCAAAATGAAAGACCCAGGGGCCCCGTATATTTCAGTGGTTATAGGTAACCAACGCATTGACGAGGCTCTGCTCGATCTGGGTGCAGGGGTAAACATTCTACCGAGCTCTGTCTATGACCTTTTGGGAGGAGGAAAGCTGAAGCCTAGTCTAGTAATCCTCCAGGTTGCAGATAGATCACTTAAGACACCGCGGGGATTGTTGGAAGATGTCCTTGTGAGAGTGGAGGATTTCTTCTTCCCTGTTGACTTTTTGGTACTTGATACTGACCCATCTAATAAGCTCACAGAGCCGGGACACCCCTTTTTGGCCACAACCAATGCCTCTATAAATTGTAGATCTAGGGCACTTAAAATGGGCTTTGGGAACAAGAAGATCCAGTTGAATGTTTTTGATACTTACAAGCAACCCAAATTTGAAGATTGTTCTTAGATTGAGGTCGTTGATGAAATAATTGAAGAGACTACTCCAGCACTCTTATGTAGAGATCCCCTTCAGAAGGTCATATCTCAGGACCATCCCTCAATTATTAAAGAAATTGAAAGGAAAATGCCCGAACTAGAAGAGTTGCTGGGGGTACACACTGAGTCTCTGTCCCCACCTTGGACTGTGAAGGTGATCCGCTGCCTGAGGCGGGGACATCTCAACTAAAACCCTCAATCCAAAAGGCTCCAGAATTGGAGTTGAAACCCCTCCCGAGCACATTGAAATATGCTTTCCTTGGCCCTAATAACACGCTCCCTATTATTATCTCGTCTGCATTATTTGAATTGCAGGAGGGAGCTCTGCTTGAGTGTTTACAAAGGCACAAGGAAGCAATTGCCTGGACAATTGCTGATATTAAGGGTGTTGATCCCTCTCTTTGCATGCATCATATATACACGGACGAGTCCGTGAAGCCTTTCCAAGACATGCAGAGAAGGCTCAATCCAAATATGCGGGAGGTTGTTAAAAAGGAGATTCTGAAATGGCTGGATACAGGGATTATCTATCCCATTTCAGATAGTAAATGGGTCAGCCCGATTCACGTAGTTCCGAAAAAGGCAGGAATCACTATGGAGGAGAATGACCAAGGAGAACTAGTGACCACTAGACCCTCAACTGGTTGGAGGGTTTGCATTGATTACCGCCGTTTAAACACGGCTACCCAGAAAGACCATTTCCCCTTATCGTTTATCGATCAAATTTTGGAACGATTGGCTAGCAACAAGTACTTTTGTTTTGTTGACGGGTACTCTGGGTACAATCAGATAGCCATTTTTCCTGATGATCAGAAGCTTACCACCTTCACAAGTCCTTATGGCACTTTTGCGTTCCACCAAATGCCATTGGAGTTATGTAATGCTCCTACCACTTTCCAACGTTGTATGATGGCTATCTTTTCTAATATGATCAACGAGTTTGTTGAAATTTTCATGGATGACTTCTCCATTTATGGCTCATCGTTTGACCTATGCCTTTCGCACCTTGATAAAGTCTTAACCCGTTACGAAGAGGCAAAGCTGGTGCTTAGCTGGGAGACAAGCCACTTTATGGTCCAGTAGGGCATTGTGTTAGGGCATATAGTTTCCGAGAGAGGATTAGAGGTGGACATCGCAAAAATCGATTCCATCTCTAAGTTTCCATTTCCCGCCAATGTTCGTCAGGTTAGATCTTTCCTTGGCCATGCTGGATTTTATAGGCGCTTCATTAGAGACTTCAGTAAAATCTCTAAGCCACTCTGCGACCTATTAGCGAAGGATGTCTCCTTCGATTTTGATGATAGATGTGGCGAGGCTTTCCAAGCTTTGAAGAAAGCCCTCATTACCGTGCTGATTCTCCAAGCACCAGATTGGACCCTCCCATTTGAGTTTATGGGCGATGCTTCTGATTTTGCAGTGGGAACAGTCTTAAGTCAAAGGGTTGATGGCAAACCTCATGTGCTTCATTATGCCAGCAAGACCCTTACGAATCCTCAGCAAAGCTACACGATCACTAAAAAGGAATTACTTGCTGTAGTATTTGCTTTGGAAAAGTTTCAATCTTATCTTTTGGGATCCAAGGTTGTGGTGTTCACTGATCATCCAACCCTTAAGCATCTTCTGGCTAAAAAGGACACCAAACCTCGCCTAATTCGTTGGATTCTTCTACTCCAAGAATTTGACCTAGAAATTAAAGACAAGAAAGGAGTTGAGAATGTGGTAGCAGATCATTTGTCTAGGATCCCTATTGAGGCATCAAACCCTATTGGCGGTATTCAAGAGACTTTCCCTAATGAGTCTTTAACGGCCGTGGAAGCTAAAACTCCTTGGTTCACTGACATAGTGAACTATCTGGTCACGGGCATCACCCCCAGTACTTGGGACAAGCAGAAGCAAGATAGGTTTACCGCCAATGCTAAATTTTATCACTGGGAGGAACCCGAGCTTTCTAGAATAGGCCCTAACCAGCTGTTTCGCCGTTGCATCCCTGATGAGGAACAAAGAAGTGTTCTGAGTTTCTGCCATGACCTCCACTATGGGGGACATTTTAGTGGGAAGAAGACTGCTCATAAGGTTCTTCAGTTTGGTTTTTGGTGGCCCACATTATTCTGAGATGCACATACGTATGTGGGGGCATGTCTACGTTGCCAGCAGATGGGAACCATTGGAAAAAGGGATAAGATGTCCCAACAACCTATCCTCCCTGTTGAAATCTTTGATATTTGGGGCATTGACTTCATGGGTCCCTTTCCTATGTCCTTCAGATATGAATACATCCTTGTGGCTGTTGACTATGTATCAAAGTGGATAGAAGCCATACCCACGTGAACCAATGACCATTCAGTGGTCTTGGGCTTTGTTAAGGCTAATATCATTTCTCGGTATGGGTGCCCAAGGACGATCACAAGTGATGGAGGACCTCACTTTAAGAATGTACACTTCAAAAGACTACTCCAAAATTTGGGAGTCAACCACATGATAGCCACACCTTATCTTCCCCAAACGAGTGGACAAGTTGAAGTGTCTAATATGGAGATTAAGCAAATTTTAGAAAAAACTGTCAGGCCTGATCGGAAGGATTGGTCTAAAAAACTAAATGACGCTCTTTGGGCCTTCAGAACTGCATATAAGACTCCCTTGGGCATGTCTCCCTTCTGTCTTGTCTACGGAAAAGCGTTCCACCTTCCCGTTGAAATCCAACATAAAGCTTATTGGGCTGTTAAAAATGTTAACTTAAATCTGGATAAAGCGGGAAAAGCACGTATGCTAGAATTAAGTGAGCTTGAGGAGCTTCGTAATGAAGCTTATGAAACTTCTCAAGCTTACAAGCAACGTACAAAAGTCTTCCATGACAAGCACATCATTAGAAAGACTTTTGAGACCAACCAACGGGTCTGACGTTTCAATTCTAGACTTAAATTATTTCCTGGAAAGCTCAAGTTTCGTTGGGATGGGCCATACGTTGTTATCAATACCTTCCTTTATGGAGCTGTAGAGATTAGGAACCCTATTTCAGGTGCGAGCTTTAAAGTAAATGGCCAGCGACTTAAACTGTATATTACTCTTTTAGATGGCCAGGTTTTGGATGCACTACGGCTTGAGGAGCCTTAGCTCCTCCCACTCTCCTCAGGTGATATTCTTCTATGTCTATATTTTTCCAATGAGGACATTTTCAGTCTTAGGAATGGAGGGGTATAACCTGAGAATGTTTATAGTGTTTATAGCATTTATAAATATTTGCATACATATTTATATATATTAAAAAAAAATTCTTTTCTTGAGTTGATTGGGTTAGTCAATAGCAAAATACCTTTGTTATTGGAGGTTTTTTCTTCCGAAATTATTTCTTAAGTTTAAAATCTAGTACATTTATTTCATGTGCACGTAGACTTGGTAATGGATCCTTGAGTGATGTAAACAAATTTACACTACTTAAAATGTCTATTTATGCATGTTCTTAAGCATAGGATTACATTTCATGATATAAATATTGCATAACATACATCATCCTTCATTTAGAGTAGTTTAAATAAAATGGAGGTTAATTGTCTCCTTTATGTGCTTGGATAGGGAAAACATTTTATTGGGGCCTCGGATCAAAGATCCAACCATATGGATGTGATCAGGGCAACGATTGGAGTTCAACGACTCCAACATCGCCCTAATCAGGCATCCGTAGCATCAGATAGTGACCGGGGAACCCTAGAAGATCAAGGGCCAGGATGGTGAAAATCTGCACTTCAAATGACAAATCCAACTGCATGGATGAATTCAGATCGACGATCGCAGCTCAACGACACAAAAATTGAGTCAATCCGGCATCCGTGGCACCATCTACAACTTCCAGAAGATGGACGGCCAAGATGGCGCCACGTGGTGCCATCTCGGCCGCCTAAACAACCACCTACATTCCATGAAGACCACGCATCCGCCCCCCCTCCACCGTTGGATCTCAATCCAACGGCTGTGGACGCGGCACTTTAAAATCATCCTTGCGACCTTCTCGACGGCGTAGTGCAACGGAGACGCAGCCGCGGACGAAGCGGAGGTCGCGGGATCGAGTCCCGCGAGCCTCAAATTGGGCGCAAGCTATCGGGCACATGGAGCGTCAGATGGAGATCGGACAGCCGCGCGCGCCCAATAGCGTCGACGCGCGATTGAACGTGCGGCGCGGACGTGCAATCGGACGCGCCAGGTGGGCGGGCTGCAGCGGGTGAAGCGCGATCTAAGCTGTCCGATCTCGCAATCGGACGGCTAAGAACCAGCGGTCGTGTGCAAGAGTTGCACGCGGGGGCAGCTGAGCGGGCGCGCGTGGGCGCGGAGGCTACGCCCACGTTGGGGGCTTTAGCGACGGTTTTATCCGTCACTAAAGACCCCTCATTTATTATTTTGAAGTTGTAATGTCCATTTTGCCCCCACTCGTTGCAACTATAAAAGGAGACCCCCTCCATACGAAATTTTCATCCCTTCCTTCTCCTCTGTACCCCTCCAAAGCTCAAGAGAAGCTTGTCCCACACCCGGGATGCTTCTCACGAGATAAAGTCCAATTTTCGTTCCCCTTCGGAAGTGGATCCCGTGACGACGATGGCGTGCTGCTTCGTTCCCATTCTTATGCTTCATCCTGCTTCGTTCTCCTTCGTCCAAGCGTCGTCCCGTCCGGCTCGTCCTTCAAGCAACCATCGAGGAGGATTTCTCTCTCCCTATTCTTTTTACTGCTTTCTAGTATATATTTACAGCTTTCTAGTGTAGTTGTGTTCGTCCTCCAAGCAATCATCGAGGAGGACATTTCTCCCTCCATTCTTTTAATGCTTTCTAGAGTAAATTTATCGCTTTCTAGAGTAATTGTTTTATGCTTTCTAGTTGTAATGAACAATCTCCCCAATGAAAAATTCCTTGTTTATTCTACATCTAATTTTCATTTCTCTGTGTAATATTCTCTTTCTCTCTTACTCTCTCTCTCTTCTATTTATTGTAAGTAATTAGATAGTTTTAAATTGAATTATTCTATGACAAATAAAAAACAACGCGTAGTTTTTAAATCAAACGTTCACCTCCCTATGTTCGATCCGGAATTTTAATTTCAGTATAAATTTTATTTGTTGAACACGAATTCTTCGCTTTCGAACTACAATGACAGGTTTTCGAAAATCGAACACGTTAGCGTAGTGTTCGTATACGTTTAACATTTTGGCGTCGTTGCCAGGGAGGCGAAGCTCTTTGATTTCTCTTCGCATTTTGTAACTTACAAATCATTTACTTCACTTTTCTCCTTTCTTATTGTAATTGCAGGTACTCTTTTGAGACGAGCAAAAATGGTAGATTGGAGTAAAGTGCTATGGAAGGTTTTGTAAGTTATCCCCCATTCTTTCCCCCTCCATAGATTTCATTCGTCACATTGAATCCAAATTCCAATTAACCTAGGTGTTTGCATAAATCCTAGGAATAGTTTGGTTGTTTGGATTCTCACTCACATTCATTCCACCCTCATTCATAAAATATATATAATATATATAACAAAAAGATAATTTTGTGGGGCAATTTTCAATAAACACACAACGTACACCCACATTCAAAGGCACTTAACCGAATTGATTTGTTTCTACTCAACCAGGTTCTGATCTATGGAACCGGTACACATAAAGCAACACATAATTGAGTAGAAATCAGATTAGGTAATCATTTCTGTGCCTAATTAAGTGGTGCAACAGGCCAATTGTTTGAGTTGATTGGGCCGCACCACTTCAAATAAAATAAACTCATCAAGTAGCTGCCACTTAGGTTCAACTCTTAGGGATTTACCAGGCACTCCACATTCTTTTTAAGCTTTAAAGGAAAACATCTTCACCTGTGCTTGCAAAACCTGGTGTGCCAACGAAACCTGTTTAAAAACACCTAAAGTTGAATCCTAAAAGCTACTAAGCAAGATTTGAACCTTAAAATTCACCACATCAAAAATAATCTTGCTTGAAAACCACTGGTTGTGCACGCACACACAAATCAATCAATCATTAAGGGCACAACCCATTTAAAGGGCCCATTACATTCCAAAGCACATTCAAACCTAGCCCTAAATAAAATAGAGTAGACGTTGACCTTAAGGATTGAACTCGCTCTTCAGAACTCAGAACGAGATTATTTTCGATTAGTTTGTTTCTACTGTTCAATTTGATGTCTAGCTAGGGGAGCAGAGTCAAACGATCGTGGCTGGGGGTTACACTAGGAACCGGAGGCGCAAGCCGAAGGAAGAACCTTCTCCCCAGTCCCTCCTTCTAACTGGTTGGATTGAACAGACAGAAGTAGATCAAATCGTTCCTTTATCTCAAGACGGGTTTTGAGAGTCTGTAGGTCTTTAGGCTAACCCATTTAAGGACAGGTTTGATTGTTTGTATTGCAGGGTGCCTTTCTTCCTCCCGTGTCTCATGAATCCTTCCACATATTTCACGCATTCCCGCTCTTTCCCTCCTGTTGTGAATTATCCTCAACATGACGATTATCCCAACTCATATTGTAATCAACCATCAATTAGTTGGGATAATTCAGATTGGGGATACAATTCCGGACCCCCGTGTTTAGGGTCTAACCCTGAACACTTTGATTATGATTTCTATCCTTCTCAGAGCTACATCGATTATAGATCGTCTTCCTTCATGCACAACCTAATATGATCTACAATCAAGAAGGATACACCGATCCTTACCCATCCTCTGATTTCACTGCCTTTAGGTCATCACCATCTTTTCAACAGTCTGAAATGACCTATTATCAGGAAGGGTATAACAAATCTCAATTCGTTAATTCCCTTGCATTGAGCCCAAACCCGCCTAACCCTGAACCAACTCATTTGGTTCAGGTTAACCAGGTTCAAGATAAGGTTCTGGCTAACTTGAGGAATATCATTCAATCTTTAGAAGTTCATCCAATACCTTGCATTGAGAGATTGGAGCCCCTGATTGAAATGATTGATGATTTAAATAAGTCTTTGTTGGATTAGCTCCAGGATGTTAAGGATAAGAACCTGGGTGAGTTTCTACTTGGGAAATTAGCGAAATTGAGGATGAGATTCGTGGTTGCTTTGATTCAATCTTGGAATAATTCCCAGGATGAACCCTCTTCAAGAAAGCCAATGACAGAACCCACTCAGGCACCTCTTGGGTGTTACGAGGCTGACTAGATTGAATTAAAACAACTAATTAAGGATGATCTGATTTCTTCACCTGAGATCCCAAAGCCGGGTTATGAGGAAACGTACGTCTCCTTGGAACAGAAAGTGACAACTGATTGGGGGCATACATTGATACGGATCCTGATTTCTTTGATGGTGAAGATTCAAGTTGCGAAGTATCACGTGAGTTTTCTGAACATGATTTCAGTGAGACGATTGGGCCTGAAGAATCTGATAGATCATTTGATAGCCCAATAACTAAGGAAACTGATCTTATTAGGGCACACATTACGGATCCAGAATCACATTTTCTAGAGGAATCAATTCAATGCCCTGATTATCAGTTACACCCTGTTGAGCTTATTGATGATTCTAATTCTGAGATAATTAGACCCAAGTTAATTTTGATTCTGCCACACCATTTAGACTTGGAGATTTCAGACGGGGTGATAAATATACAAGAGGTCCTGGAATTTGATATACTGAATGAGGAGGATAGGAGCTGGGAAGTTAATTTTGGAGGAAATAAAAGATTGAGTCGAAGGGTTCCTTTTAAGCAGAAACCATCAAATCAGAACCCTTACGACATTTGTTTCGAGGATGTTCAACTCAAGCACACATTCAACGATTATCCTTTTGAGCTTCAATTCTCTGTAACCCGACTTTTTAGTCTTGGGTTGCATCCTCATAAATCGTAGGCCTGACCCCGCTTGCATTCTGATTTTAGGTTTTGGGTAATTTTTATCCAGAACCTAAGATATTCTCGATTATGGGGTGTGGGTCTGCACCACAACCTGGTCCACATCTGTTGACCTTTGTTGATAGGTCGGAGGATTCTTCTGTTTATTTTAATTCTGACCTGCACTTGTGAATTCTGCATTTCTTTTCTTTGTATAGTGTGCCTAGCTGAAGGCACTAAATTCAGCATATATATAGTTTTTCTTAATTTTCATCTCAGAGCGGACCTGACATTCACGCAATTCAGGTGCTTTCTTCGCTTTTCCACTCTGTTTTATGTCTTTTTAATACAATAAGGACATTGCATTAAATAGGCATGGGGGGTGAATATTCATCTCTGAATTCATTCGTCAGCCCCATAGATTTGTTTTATTTTCTTTTATAAAAAATAAAAAAAAAATTTCGGAATTAGGAAAGAGAATTTGGGTTTAAGAAAATTTTCAATATTATGAAATACTACATTAAGATCTGAACACAAAGACCCTTCAGGTCTTTGGACTTAATTAGCCTGTGTATCCACTAAAATGTGAATTTGCCTTTGAGTCCTCGCCATCTTAATTCTATTACAATTGGAATAAATAAGTTTGGGTGATAAGTACACGACTTATCAACCCGCCCTCTGATTTGAGGGAATTTTGAGTCTTAAGCATCTGCACACTTTCTTTGCACTGACTCGTTGTTCGGCAATTTTAATGGAAATTGGGAAGCTAATGAACCTTCTAGGGTGATATGGCCGGCAAGTTATCGTGGCTAACAGCCCATAGGTAGGCTATCCAGAGCCCAGTCACTGGACCTTTCTCTTTTTCCTGCTCTTAGGTAAATCTTAGACCAGGGAAGTCACCTACTCAAAAAAAAAACAAAAAAAAAATTCAAAAAGAAAAGGAGAAAAGAATAAAAAGAAATAAGCCACACTTCACCGCACGAGTATGGCTGGCAAGTTGTCGGTGGTAACAGCTCATCGACCGGTTGTCTAGAACCCAGCTCAGTAAATGCACTAAAAATTCCCAAGACACTTAGGAAGAAGTGGAGAAGTAGAATAAACTGGGGAGATATACACTGGATTCACCCTTGTGTTGACCCCGTAAAAAATAAAAGTAGGGAGAAAGCTACCGATTGTAAAGATACACCTTTAGGCAGAAGTCTTTCTGAGGTCACCTAGAGGCTAAGAAATCTGAAGTCCGTTTTAATTGCTGGTACACGAGTCTTTCACAATCACAATAAGATGCTTAAAACTTAGGGTTCTCATCAAATCTTGGGTGAGTTGAATGGCCGTAGAAAGCCACTCTTAAACCCTAAAAATTTGAAAATCCAAAAAAAATTAGAAAGGAGTAAAAAGAGAAAAAGAAATTTTTCTTTGAATAAGGTGAGGGCTTGAGGCGGTCTGCATTTTGGCTGATACCCGGGCGCTGTTGTGTCTTTGAAAGTTCAATTCCTAAGTAGACAATTTCTTAATGATTGAAAATAACTCAGGTCCAAATAATCCAACCTAATTCTTTTATAAATAGCATATAGTTTTTGCTAGGGACTACCAAAAGATAGGCATGGGGGTATGATGTAAACACATTTACACTACTTAAAATGTCTATTTATGCATGTTCTTAAGCATAGGATTGCATTTCATGATATAAATATTGCATAACATGCATCATCTTGCATTTAGAGTAGTTTGAATAAAATGGAGGTTAATTGTCTCCTTTTATGTGCTTGGACAGGGCAAACATTTTATCGGGGCCTTGGATCAAAGATCCAACCGTATGGATGTGATCAGGGCGACGGTTGGAGTTCAACGACTCCAAGATCGCCCTAATCAGGCATCCGTAGCATCAGATAGTGACCGGGGAACCCTAGAAGATCAAGGGCCAGGATGGTGAAAATCCACACTTCAGATGACAAATCCGACCGCACGAATGAATTCAAATCGACGATCGCAGCTCAACGACACAAAAATTGAGTCAATCCGGCATCTGTGGCACCATCTACAACTTCCAGAAGATGGATGACCAAGATGGCGCCACGTGGCACCATCTCGATCGCCCAAACGGCCACCTACATTCCATGAAGACCGTGCACCCGCCCCCTCTCTGCCGTTGGATCTCGATCCAACAGCTGTGGACGCGGCGCTATAAAATCATCCTTGCGACCTTCTCGACGGCGTAGCGCAGCGGAGACACAGCCGCGGGCGAAGCGGAGGTCGCGGGATCGAGTCCCGCGAGCCTCAAATTGGGCGCAAGCTATCGGGTGCGTGGAGCATCAGATGGAGATCGGATAGCCGCGGAAGCCCAATAGCGCCGACGCGCGATTGAACGCACAGCGCGGACGCGCAATCGGACGTGCCAGGCGGGCGGGCTACAGCGGGTGAAGCGCGATCTAGCAATCGGACGGCTAAGAACCAGCAGTCGTGCGCAAGCGTTGCGCACGCGGGCAGCTGAGCGAGCGTGTGTGGGCGCGGAACCTACGCCCACGTTAGGGGCTCTAGCGACGGTTTTATCCGTCACTAAAGACCCCTCATTTATTGTTTTGAAGTTGTAATGTCCATTTTACCCCCACTCCTTGCAACTATAAAAGGAGACCCCCTCCATACGAAATTTTCATCCCTTCCTTCTCCTCTCTACCCCTCCAAAGCTCAAGAGAAGCTTGTCCCACACCTGGGATGCTTCTCGCGAGATAAAGTCCAATTTTCGTTCCCCTTCGGAAGTGGATCCTGCGACGACGACAGCGTGCTGCTTTGTTCCCATTCTTCTGCTTCGTCCTCCATCATCCTGCTTCGTTCTCCTTCGTCCAGGCGTCATCCCATCCGGCTCGTCCTCCAAGCAACCGTCGAGGAGGATTTCTCTCTCCCTATTCTTTTTACTTCTTTCTAGTGTAGTTTTGTTCGTCCAAGCAATTGTCGAGGAGGACATTTCTCCCTCCATTCTTTTAGTGCTTTCTAGAGTAAATTTATCGCTTTCTAGAGTAATTGTTTTATGCTTTCTAGTTGTAATGAACAATCTCCTCAATGAAAAATTCCTTGTTTTTTCTACATCTCATTTTGATTTCTCTGTGTAATATTCTCTTTCTCTCTTACTCACTCTCTCTTCTATTTATTGTAAGTAATTAGATAGTTTTAAATTGAATTATTCTGTGACAAATAAAAAAAAACGCGTAGTTTTTAAATCAAACGTCCACCTCCCTATGTTCAATCCGGAATTTTAATTTCAGTATAAATTTTATTTGTTGAACACGAATTCTTCGCTTTCGAACTATAATGGCAGGTTTTCCAAAATCGAACACGTT
This sequence comes from Thalassia testudinum, assembly GCA_037157565.1. Classification (NCBI taxonomy): domain Eukaryota; kingdom Viridiplantae; phylum Streptophyta; class Magnoliopsida; order Alismatales; family Hydrocharitaceae; genus Thalassia; species Thalassia testudinum. The sequence continues at coordinate 69,107,446 of JAZHRO010000003.1, read as the reverse complement.
AGCGTAGCATTCGTATACGTTCAACATTGAGGAAAACCAATAAGCATTTGTAGTCCACTGAACCCTTGGACAGTTCATAGGGAGTCAGGCATACTATCTTCTAGTAAATCCACCTCATATTTGTGAGAAGTTGAGAGATTACTGGTGCTCTAAGTCTAGTGCAAGGACTCTTAAGTTCTGGATAATTAGATGATGATACTTCAGAGTTAGGGGTAGTTTTACTCTCTGTTCCTGTGTGTGTACTTTGAGTGAATTCCTGAGAGTCACCAAATAAGGAAGATGCACAGAGATTGAGTCTTAATAAAGCTATAACTATGGTGGATGGTTATGACCGTCTTTCATAGAGTCCTCAGCTGAAGGAGGGTAATAGTGTCAAAGGTCAGAAATACGCCTGTCCTTTCCATTCCTTCCCGGTGTCGAGAATAGGCACTTCCACCGAATAAGCCACGCAACTTCCTCTTGACCATCATCATCCCTAATAATGCCTCGTAAATAAAAGTCTGTATCGTATTGTGTTGATTGAAAAAGAAACAAAAACAAGAAGAAAAAAAATAAAAAAAAGGGAAAAGAGAAAAGAAGTACAAAAAGAAGAAATAGAAAGAAGAAAAAGAAGAAATAGTTATATTACAAAAAAAAAAGAGAGTCCAAGTTTCTAATGTAATATTGTTTCTGAGGCAATAAAACACCTTTTGCGTTCCACCAAATATGACTCATACATACCTTTTAGTATTTCTGATCGCCTGAATATTGGTTGAGGACTCTAACTTAGTTGTAGAGTTATTAAGACTTTAAGTGAAGTGTGGATGCCATGTAAGGCCACCAAATAGTGAGTACAATTTCTAATTCTGAAGAGATTCGTGATCTCAGAAAGAAAGAAAAGAGAGAGTGCCCAGGAACATCAAGAGAGCACAATTGTGTAGCCTCTCTCAGAGTTGACTTGTCTAGTAGTCTAGAGATCTAGAGTCTGCAGTACTAGACTATATGTAGCACCAGATGAGTGTATGCCACCAAATATAAATCCATTCAACTCGATATCTCCTACCTAAGCCAAACACCAGGGTCAAATTACAAATTATCATCTGCTTTATCCCCGAGGGAAGTAGTTGCCTATCTCGACAGAAATTTTTGCCAAGGGTGATGTATGAACTCCCAATGCGAATCGGCTCTTTCACTTGGATCTATTACCTAGGCTATCAGCACTTCACATTTGTCTGGATTTCTAAAGTTTTGAAATAAGAAAAGAAGAAATCTTCTTATTACTTCTATTATTTTTCATTTTTGCTAGGGACTAGAAAATCTTAAGCATGGGGGTATTTGATGAGTCCATTTTAATGAACTAATATTACGCCTAAGTAACTTTAATTATATCTTTTAGGTTTGTTAATAGCTATATTAAGTTATAGAATGTTTGCATGCATCATGATTTAGGTTTACATTTATTCTATAACTTAATATGTTCTTTTTATATGCAGGAAAAATAATTGGCAAAAGAATGAGTAGAAAAGGATAAATTACCCTTTTTTCAAATCACCGGTGGCTGTTCTTTTCCCAATTCTCTAGGGAACCCTCAACAGCCGTCGGCCAGAGATAGTTAAGGGATTTGAAAATCCCTTAACTCTCACAGGCACAACGGAGAAGTTAAAAAGCAGAATCATCCAGGAAGAGAGAGAAGAATCATCCAGGAAGAGAAGAACGAGCACCATCTTCTCCAGCGTGCATTGTGGTCCATCTTCCCCCTTGTGGGGAAAAACCTCACTGCAGCACCCGCACCCTCCAGCCTCTCCAACCAGCCACAGGTGCACACCTGCACGCCTTCCACCAGCCTCTCCAGCCAACCGCAGGCACACACCCGTGCGCCCATCCCTCTGGAAGCACCTGCAGCCATACCTCAGCGTGCCACCTCCTTCCTGCAAGCGCCCGCATGCCCCACTGCTCACCTGTGCCATCTGCAGGCACGCCTACCTTCCTTCAGCCTGTACCGCGCTCGCACGCCTCCCCGCAGCCAACATCTCCAGTGCTCCCTGTAGAGCACCCTCTCACCTGCACGCATCCGCTCGCACCTTCTCCAGCGCTCCCTACAGTCCGCGCCACCAACCGCAGGCGCTGCATGCAGAGCACACCGTACCAAGCCTGCAACAGCACCACACGTCTACAGACCACCTCCCCCACACAGTGCCTCTCCACGCCCGCGCGCAGCACCTACTCACCCCTTCCAGCCGCCCGCGCGCAGCACACCTGCACGCCTTCCACCAGCCTCTCCAGCCAACCGCAGGCACACACCCGTGCGCCCATCCCTCTGGAAGCACCTGCAGCCATACCTCAGCGTGCCCCCTCCTTCCTGCAGGAGCTCGCATACCCCACCGCTCACCCGTGCCATCTGCAGGCGCGCCTACCTCCCTTCAGCCTACACCATGCCCACACGCCTCCCCGTAGCCAACATCTCCAGCACTCCCTGCAGAGGGCCCTCTCACCTGCACGCATCCGCTCGAGCCTTCTCCAGCGCTCCCTGCAGTCCGCGCCACCAACCACAAGTGCTGCATGTAGAGCGCATCGCACCAAGCCTACAGCTGCACCGCACACCTGCAGACAGCCTCCCTCTCACAGCGCCTCTCCACGCCCGCACGCTGCACCCACTCACCCCTTCCAGCCAGACCTATAGACGCACGCAGGCGCATACCAGCGTGCGCCACCCGCCACAGGCTACCCTGCAGCAGTGGCTCCGCCTTCTTCTCCAACAGGCCGGCGCTCCTCCTCCACCCACCGGCCACCTCCGTGGACGCCGCAGCCACCATTTGAGAGCCCTTGTCCTCGCCGTCCTCCTTAGCCTCTCCAAAGTCCTGCCGGTGCTCCCTTTCCCATGCGAGGAGGAGAGAGCAAAAATGCTCTATTTTTACACCAATTAGTATTTACATTCATTGCCATTGCCACATAATTTGATTTTATTTATTATTATTATATTATGGCAGAATTGCACATGAACACTCATATTTCATTATAATTGCATGTTATTGATATTCACTAGTTTGAAGATTGATTTTTGGGCTTAACTTAAGTACTAATTTTCTCTAGTACATATCATGTGACAATTGCATAAATTCATCATAAATTTATTGAGGATTTCTGTGAGGGAAAACTGCACATATACCCTTATCTTTATAAGTTAGTGCGAATCTACTTTCCTTCGCATTTTATGTCAGACTTGAATAGGGATTTCGCACTATCCGAAATAATATTAAATAATTAAGTATTTCTTGCATAATTGCCTCCTTGTGGACACAACCCGCTCTTCTGCGAGTGGTTATTTTCATAGTTTTTTATTAGTAGATTTTTCCACCACTTAAATACTATAACGCAAAGCGAAAAGTCATCTTTCTGAAGGTTCCCTACTAGGAGGGGTGACGTAATAAAATGCGGAAATAAATATAAACAATATCACAGAAGAAAACCAATCACACAATGTACACAATTATTTTTAGGTGGAAACCCAAACCGGGTGAAAACCACCACCTAACCCTCTCGAGTTAGGATTTTCCAATCAAACGAGTTGATCAAATCCACTAACCGAATCACTTTAAACGAGGGTGATTCAACCTCAATTACAACCACGCTACAAGTACGAGAGTAGCATTCCTCAACCCCTTCTCTTCACGAGAAGGATTTTGTCTCACGAAGGAGACGGGAATTCGCAAAGCGAATACCCAACCAAATAACGAAGATAAAATAAAACAAGTAATCCTATAGAGCCAACAAAGGAATTTAAACCTAGCTTCTATAGGAAATAGGAAACTCCCCTTTGCAAGGAGTGCGTCGAGTTGATGACGCGGTGCATGTGCCACTCGATGGCGCAATGTCGCTCTCGTAGACAACGGCGGGAGAGTGGGTGCGCGAAGCTTGATGCTCTCAAGAGAATGGAGCTTGAGCATGGAGAGCAAGAGCTAGCAAGGACACAAGAGAGTGGAACTATGTTGCTTAAGTGTGTCTTGTGTTTCTCTTAGTGTGCCTAGGTGTGTAAAGGCTCCCCTCTATTTATAGAGGCCTTAGGAAGGCTTTGGAAGGCTTAGGAAAGGTTCTATAGCCGTTGGGAACAAAGCCCAAGAGAATCAGGCCGAAATCAGGACAATGATTACATTTGACAGGGTGATCAGACGTCTAACTCTGGCATCAGACGTCTGTAAGGCCACTTTAAGACGTCTGATTTAAAGGTCTGACGTCTGATTCTATGCGGGTTTCCTCCTAACTTGAATCAGATCTAAATAGGGTTTTTGCGCAAGTCCATCAGACGACATATAGGACGTCTGGCACTATGTATGGACGTCTGGAAACCTACTTTTACTGTGGGAATTGATTTCCAAACGTTGCAACGGCTAGAAAATCTCTGAGAAGAGATTTTAGGTCAGCCGAGGCAAAACGCTCAATTATCAGACGTCTGGAAAGGCCTAAGGACGTCTGATAAGGCTCTAATGGTCATTTTCTTGAGTGTTTGGTAAGCCAGCCAACGGTCCACTAATTGGACGTCTGGCAAAGTCATCAGACGTCTCCTAAGACGTCTGGTCTAAGGTCTGGACGTCTGATTTCATCAGACAGAACTAAGTATGTCCAGCCTAACAGTTATCAGACGTCTGAAAAAATAGTCAGACGTCTTAAAATACTTTATCAGACGTCTGATTTTAGAATTAGACGTCTGGAAACTCTGTTTGAACCCTATATTGGTTTTCTAAGTGTTCTATAGAAAACCTAAGTATCCTAGGGTTGTGCCGGTGTTCCTAGGACTACTGTTAGGGTACTTTGAGGCTCTTTAACATAATTTTCTAAGGAAAATAAAGAGCAAGAAAAATAAAGATAAAAGTACATGAAAGGATTAAAAAGAATCTATCCTATTCTTCTTGTCTTCTATCTTCAATCTGTCGCTCCACGCGAACCTCCTCTGTTCTTCATTAAGGTCCTCCAATCCATCCTGGATGAGAGCTCGAGTTCCGTCTAAACACGTCCACATTTGCAATTGACCTGAAATCTAGGACTCAAATTGCAAATGTTAAATAACACGTGTTTTGTTATCATCAAAACAAATGATCGTGGTGCTCTAGCACCAACAATCTCCCCCTTTTTGATGATGACAAAATCGTAAATAATAATGCATAAAAATCCTCCCCCTTTTTGACATTATCAAAAAGGTTTAATTGATTTTACATCTCCTATAACTCCCCCTTAAGACATGCTCTTCTATAAATTTCTTTCGACAAAGGTAATGTCCTCCCCCCTTTTTTATAACAACAAGATAGCTATTATTTTTCTCCCCCTTTCTAAAGGAAATTTAGCTACCTTATATCTCCCCCTTAAAAATTGACAATTAGCTTATAATTTTTTAATTTTATTTTTATTTTTTTTTAACTCCCCCTATCTAAATGCTTATAAAAAGATAGGGTTAAGAATTTTTACCTCACCTACCATTGCCAATAAAATGGCCCGAATGGTGGTGGTGGATGCCACATCTGATGGGGCTCCCATCCGTAGCTTGGAGGCCCGGGCATTGGCGCCGGTCTCCAATCTGGTGGTCGACGTGCGGCGGGTCCGTCATTTGTTCGCCGTCTCGTCGATCTTCTTGTTCTCCTCCTTGGTCTACTCCTTGGTTCTCCCAACTCGAGTTGACTAGACTTGAGTTTGTAGGTCCAGTCCTTTGTGTTGTAATTATCCCTGAATCCTACAAAACAAGATTCTAATTTTTTCTTCGGTATCCAAGTGAGCTTGGATCTGGATCTGTTAGCAGGTCTCCTTGATGGAGATCCTTTCTCAATCTTAGGGCAATATAAATCATCTACTTTGTTGATTAGTTTGTTAGAGTTTTCCCTAAGACATGCAATTTCTTTTTCTATAGTATTCATCTTAGTCTTTAAATCAGAAATTTCTATTTTTAGACTAACATTTTCCTCAATCAATTTATTATTTTCAAAGATGAGGTCTTCATTTTCTAATAATAGGTTATCATTTTTAGGACTAGCTTCTATGTCCTTAAGTTGTTTTTCTAACCTATCATTTTCATTTTTAAGAAAACTAAGGTTCTTTTTAATACTTTTGTTTTCTATTTTAAGTGATTTACTAATCTCAAATAGTTCATTAAAAGCTTCTTGTAAATCGAAATTTACCTCGTTGTTGCTGTCGTCGCTTCCGCTTTCGCTGTCGCTGTTGCTTCCTCTGGCCATGAAACCAAAGCAAGCAGTTTCTTCCTTTTCTTCTTCTTCTTCCTCTGAGCTGGAATCATCCCAAGTGTCTTGGAATGCCTTCTTCTTAGAATTCTTTTCCTTTTCCTTTTTCTTCTCCTTTTTGAGAAGAGGGCATTCTGGTCGTAGGTGCCCTTTCTCGTTGCAATGGTAGCAACGTCTCGGGCTTTCCTTCTTCTCCTTTTTCTCTTTCTTTAATTCCCTACAAAACTTGGAAAAATTTTTAAGTAAAATTCTAAAGTCTTCGTCGTCGGAACTTACCTCGCTATCCGACGCGGCTCTGAAGGCAAGAGTCTTCTTCAGTTTGGGCTCCGGTGTATCCTTCTTCTTCTGCTTCAACTTTGTCTCGTAGGCCATTAGATTGCCTAGGATATCTTCCATGTTGAGCTCCTCTACTTCGTTCGCCTCCTCGATGGCGGTGACTTTCTGTTCCCACTCCGATCCAAGGGAACGAAGAAGCTTCCCTTGAAGCTCCCCCTTGATGAAGGTCTTCCCTAAAGCTTTTAAATTGTTTACTATGAGAGTGAACCTAGTGTTCATCTCACTTAAAGTTTCGTTAGATTTCATAGAAAAAGCCTCAAATTCTTGTGAAAGTAAATTGAGTTTAGAAGTTTTTACCTTAGAGGTACCTTCGTGAGTTACCTCAAGTGTGTGCCAGATCTTGTATGCGGTGGCGCATTGTGAGATTCTGTTGAACTCCTCCGAGCTGAGCGCGCAATACAATGTGTTCATTGTTTTCGCGTTGAGAGAGAGCTCCCGGATCTGCTGCTGCGAGTATCCTCCGGCGGGTTTCTCTGGGATGTCGAAGGGGGTCTTGCACCTGGCCCAGACTGTGAAATCGGTGGCTTGAAGCCACGTCTTCATCCGCAACTTCCAGTAGGGGTAGTTGCTCCCATCGAAGAACGGCGGACGGGTTGTGGACTGCCCCTCGGAAATCCTGCTTGTGGAACAGCTTCCCTCCATGTGATCGTTCCGCGGATGTTACTCCTGTAGGCGGAAAACCTGCTCTGATACCAATTGAAGGTTCCCTACTAGGAGGGGTGACGTAATAAAATGCGGAAATAAATATAAACAATATCACAGAAGAAAACCAATCACACAATGTACACAATTATTTTTAGGTGGAAACCCAAACCGGGTGAAAACCACCACCTAACCCTCTCGAGTTAGGATTTTCCGATCAACCTAGTTGATCAAATCCACTAACCGAATCACTTTAAACGAGGGTGATTCAACCTTAATTACAACCACGCTACAAGTACGAGGGTAGCGTTCCTCAACCCCTTCTCTTCACGAGAAGGATTTTGTCTCACGAAGGAGACGGGAATTCTCAAAGCGAATACCCAACCAAATAACAAAGATAAAATAAAACAAGTAATCCTATATAGCCAACAAAGGAATTTAAACCTAGCTTCTATAGGAAATAGGAAACTCCCCTTTGCAAGGAGTGCGTCGAGTTGATGACGCGGTGCGTGTGCCACGCGATGGTGCAATGTCGCTCTCGTAGACAACGGCGGGAGAGCGGGTGCGCGAAGCTTAATGCTCTCAAGAGAATGGAGCTTGAGCATGGAGAGCAAGAGCTAGCAAGGACACAAGAGAGTGGAACTATGTTGCTTAAGTGTGTCTTGTGTTTCTCTTAGTGTGTCTAGGTGTGTAAAGGCTCCCCTCTATTTATAGAGGCCTTAGGAAGGCTTTGGAAGGCTTAGGAAAGGTTCAACAAAGCCCAAGAGAATCAGGCTGAAATCAGGACAATGATTACATTTGACAGGGTGATCAGACGTCTAACTCTGGCATCAGACGTCTGTAAGGCCACTTTAAGACGTCTGATTTAAAGGTCAGACGTCTGATTCTATGCGGGTTTCCTCCTGACTTGAATCAGATCTAAACAGGGTTTTTGCGCAAGTCCATCAGATGACATACAGGATGTCTGGCACTATGTATGGACGTCTGGAAACCTACTTTTACTGTGGGAATTGATTTCCAAACGTTGCAACGGCTAGAAAATCTCTGAGAAGAGATTTTGGGTCAGCCGAGGCAAAACGATCAATTATCAGATGTCTGGAAAGGCCTAAGGACGTCTGATAAGGCTCTAACGGTCATTTTCTTGAGTATTTGGTAAGCCAGCCAACGGTCCAATAATTGGACGTCTGGCAAAGTCATCAGACGTCTCCTAAGACATCTGGTCTAAGGTCTGGACGTCTGATTTCATCAGACAGAACTAAGTATGTCCAGCCTAACAGTTATCAGACGTCTGAAACAACAGTCAGACGTCTTAAAATACTTTATCAGACGTCTGATTTTAGAATTAGACGTTTGGAAACTCTGTTTGAACCCTATATTGGTTTTCCAAGTGTTCTACAGAAAACCTAAGTATCCTAGGGTTGTGCCGGTGTTCCTAGGACTACTGTTAGGGTACTTTGAGGCTCTTTAACATAATTTTCTAAGGAAAATAAAGAGCAAGAAAAATAAAGATAAAAGTACATGAAAGGATTAAAAAGAATCTATCCTATTCTTCTTGTCTTCTATCTTCAATCTGTCGCTCCACGCGAACCTCCTCTGTTCTTCATTAAGCTCCTCCAATCCATCCTGGATGCGAGCTCGAGTTCCATCTAAACACGTCCACATTTGCAATTGACCTGAAATCTAGGACTCAAATTGCAAATGTTAAATAACACGTGTTTTGTTATCATCAAAATAAATGATCGTGGTGCTCTAGCACCAACACTTTCAGCACGGATGTATTTAATGTCATCTAGGAGAGGGATATTATTTTCTACTTGCCTAAATAAATCCATTAATTCCTTCTCAGTGGGCTTGGATTTCTTCTTTTTCTTATTTGAAGAGTGGAGGGCTTGTGGAAATGGGGTAGGGTTTCCCTATTTTGCATTAATTGGTTCCTGAACAATTGAAGGGGAAGAGTTAATTCGTGTTTCATTAAGGCAGGTTCTTTAACAGGCAGGGGATTATGAGTGGTTTTCCCATTCCTCAAGGTAACTGCATTTGCAGTCTGGTTGTTTCTAGGATGAGGACGGGAAGCCTGGCTATTATTGAAACCCGGTGGATGCTGAGGTGCTGGTTGAATGGGTTGATTGGGATATCCACCTTGGAACTGATTCCTTTGATTATTTGGGCCATGGGTTGGGAAGGTAAATTCCCAATAGGTCAATGATCAGGAGTAACCTTAACTTGGTGTTGCAAGTTGGTAATCATACGGGTTACTTCTGCATTTAAGTCTGCATTCCTTGCAGAGTTTTCATGACCTAATTATTAATATCATCCTGGGATGGTCCAGGTTGATACATAGGTTGCCCATAATTCACAAAATAGTTTTGTTTGGGAAAAGGAATCGGGTTCGAGTTTTTCCAGGAGTGATTCAGGTTAGTCCTCCATTTTTTATTGGAAGTGTTGGAGGGGTTTCTAAATTGCTCCTGGAGAGCATAAATATTTTCCGAGGTGGGACCAAAATATTTTGATCAAAATTCCCAGTCAAATCTTGCGAGAAATTAGTCGGAAAGTGCTGGCCAGCAGATGTGGCATCAATGTTGTGTAGATTTTCTCTTCGGAGAATGTGTGGGGGGTTAGTGTGTGGAGAGTGAACGTGTGGAGCTGGTTTGTTTATGAGCTTTTCTTCCATTTTCTTTTGGTGAATTTGCATCTGGTCCAATCGCTGAGCTAACATATATAGATCATCTTGAGTGACTGGACCGGAGGTGGATCTGGAGTCAATTTCATGGACTCCGTGTCTGGGGTTTTGTGATCTGCCACAAGTGTCCATTGAAGTCATGTTAAATGAGTTTTCACTCATTTCTTCAAAGAGGAGATAGGCACTTTCGGCGTCTTTGTTAAGAAAATTGCCCCCACATGAGGCATCCACAAATCGTTTCAATTGATCTTCTAATCCATGATAGAAGATCGGCACTAACTGCCATTGTGGAATTTCATGGTGGGGACAACTTCTTAGAAGTTCCTGAAATCTTTCCCAGGCTTCGTGGAGGGGTTCACCAATTTTCTGTTGAAAGGTCGTTATGGATCTTCTTAATGCATTCGTTCAACCAATCGGAAAATTTTTTTTAAGAAAAGTGCTTTTTAATTGGGGCCAGGTGGTAATAGGGCGCCCAACCATTCTAAACCAATGAGATGCTTTGTCTTTAAGAGAGAGAGGAAAAAGTCTCATTAATCACACGTCTTCCTACACATTGTAGGAACGAGTGGTTTGATCAAGGACAGTTAATTCCTCAAGATGACAAAAAGGGTCCTCTCTTGGAAGACCATGAAAATGTTTGATAAGGTTTAGAATGGCTGGTTTGATCTCAAAATCCCCTTGTGGTATGATTACCCCTGGTCTTTCCTCATAATTGGAAGGATCATAAAAATCCTTAAGAGGAATGACAGGCTGTTGGCGGGGTGGTGATTTTGTCCTTGATTAGCTAGGTTCGTGACAGTCCTAGCTAAATCTTCTTGATTTTGTTGTAGTCGAACCAAATGGTCGACCATTAATGCAAAGGGATTTGGATTTTGGGTTATAGTTGGAGGGCCACTTGGCCCTGCTGGTATTTCTGGTTGCTCCAAGTTAGGGAGGTGAGGGAGGGTGAAGTTAGCTTGTGGGTCGGCTGACAGGTTAGAAGTGGAAGCATAATTTTTTTGACAGCTTCCTTGGTTTTCCATTTATTTAGAAGAGGAGGGGGAAGAAAACAATGATTTTCTGCTGCGGGGGGCAAAATTAGATGGTCCCTCAAGGTGTGGTTTTTGGGACTGTCGGCTGTGCATGCACTATTTGGAAAGAATTGGAGGGGAGGAGAAGAGAAAGAGATGAGAGAAAGTGTGCAATTCAAACAAATAAAACTAGACCTAACTTAAATGTGACTCCCTAAAAATAAACCTAAGACTTGGTTTACGTAGGAAATAAGTAATCAATAGTGAATACCCGTTCTGTCAACAAATCTAGCCAAGTTGCTTAAGGGGAGGTTTGAGCCCAAATGTTTCCCAGGGAAAACCCCAGGTGCTTGTACAAACCCACACCTGGTCGTTTGACATGGCTCCTTAGCCTGAACACCAAATATAGATGACAGAATTGGTATTAACTAAAGAAGACTTAAGACCTATATAGCAAGCTTAAGTTGATGAATCCTTAGGGGTCAAGTTGCTATGGATTTTAGTTAGGTCTAGGATACTATAGTGCACACGGAATGTGGAGGGCGTTAATTGGGTTGTTGCCCTGTTATTTTAATTTTCTTTTGTGTGTGTGCAGGAATTGGAGAGTGGCTCCAATGAAAAGCAAATTGTCACACAATTATTGTATTTCTATCTTTTAGGATTGGATTTAACTTAGTGTACTTTTAGGGTTTTCTTTTTTTAAGTTTTCAAAAAAGTTTGAGATTCCACAAACAAGAGGAAATCAAGTTGTATGGGTGAAGGTATGTTTCCTTTTGTTGTTTGTTTCTAAAAATGAAAAAAGAAACCTTAATCCAATTGGTCCTAGGATAGAAATTTAACTACCAATGAGTTATTTTTAGGCTTTCTGAATAGATAGTGGTTCAAAAAATGCAACCAACACCACTACCTTTTGTAAAATGAAAAAAGGATTCTAGAAAAGATTTTTATAATATTTTAGGAATTTGTTTGATAATTTTTTTGAATTTTTATTTGTACTAGTGTCAAAGTCCAGAAATGATACTTGTAGGTATTTTGGACTTTTCAGTATTACCACTGACCTCAGAAAATTTTTGTGATTTTATATGATGTATATAATTTCAAATAATTCTATAAACCTAAATTTCACAAAAATTGGATGAGTATAAAAATTCACAGACAGTAGCAAAATAGGAAGATTAGAGGGTGTGACCCCTCTGCAGTCCACGGATTTTAAAAAATTAAATACATATCCAATTGATCTGAAATTTGGAACATATGTTCCTAACTTACTTTGGAATCTCTGTATGAAATGTTATGATTTTAGGAGGCCTGTGGTGTTAGGAATTGATTTTTCAATTCCAAATAGAAATCTGGACCCGAAAAATAGACCACCAATACTTAGATTGGAGTGGTGTTTAGTGAAGTATACAAGCAAACAATGGATTTTTATGGGCACCACTTCACTTAATTAAAGTGTTTAGGGTCCTAAAAGCCAAGTTTAATATTTTTTTGGTAGTCTTTTAGACTAAATGTGACAAGAAATGGGGAACCAACCTGAAATCGTTGGAAGAAAAGGAACTTTGAGCTTTTGCTTCTGAATTCCCGCTTTCCCGCTGTAGTTCCTGCACACACTAGAGAAACAAAAGAGAAGGGGATGAGATCCACTTCAAGCAAGAGAAAAAAAAATTAAGCAAAGCCGTGCCTCCTCGGCAACAGCGCCAAAAGGTGATGCAAAATATTGCATGATTTGTAAAAGCGGGTTTTTAACGTCGTTGTAGCACGCGAATTCGCATACGCTTTTAAATTTATATCCTAGATAGAGGGAGTATCTAGGGTCATCCAAGGAGGCAAAAGTTGAAATTCAATTCTCTTGCTAAAAATACATCTCAATTTTCTTTTTGGTATTTTAAATATGTATTTTTTTTTTGTTTTGAAAAGATGAGAGCAAAATACGAATTGTAGTGGAAAGTACTAACACCTACAATTACTTAACTAAAACTTAAGAGATAGATATATCTTCTTCCTAAGCTCACTCTAGGCAAGTGGAGGCCTAGAGTAATTAGGAAGAAGAGGTGAAACAAGTGCTAGAACCAAAACAACAATTGCAATAGAAAGTAAAAGAAGGTAATTTGATTAACTAGAATTTATGTTCTTTTTCCAAGACAAGTAGAGGAATGCTTCTACTAGAAATGAAAAAATCTAAAAGTAATAAAAGAAACACAAATCCTGTTGTAAAAAATTGGTGAAGAAGGGAGTCTTCTTGCTCCAAGCCTAGCTGCTCCTTGGCTTGAAAAGAGGGCCTCCTTCTTCTCCTTCCTTGAGAGCTCCTCCAAGGTGGATGCTACCACCTTCAATGCTCTCCTCCAAGGGGTGGGCGTGCACCACCCTCAAAAGCTCCTCCAAGGTGGCGTGGACCACCTTCAAGATCTCCTCGAAAGATCTTCCTTGCCTAGCTTCTCCTTTGGCTGGCATGACTCAAGAGAGAAGGGAAGAGGGGATGGCACCAAGGGGACAGAATATCCCCTTAATCTTTGTCTTCTTCTTCTCTCTTGGGCATGGGCTCTAGGTAGAATATGAGAGTGAATTTGTTAGCCAAGGATGCCTTGAATGGTGGTGGGTAGTGGTCTTTTTATAGGGTAGGATGGGGTGTTAAGGTGCCTCTTGAAATGGAGGGCTAAGATGCAAGGATGGAGGTGGTTAGATGATCCTAGGGTTAAGGGTTGTTGGTGCCACCTAATGGGTGTAAGGGGGGGAGTTAGGGTTTGTCAAGAGGCACCTAAAAGTGGCACAACCATGGAGAGGTGCCATGGGTTGGCGCCAACTTTGAGGTTTCTAGAAGGTGGGATTATGTGGAGGGTGGAGATGGGTTTAAGGGGAGATGTGTGGTGGAGATGAAGGGGATTTTTGGAGGGAAAAGTGGCGCCAACAAGGGGGTAGTTAGCGTTGTTTTGGCACCACTTTTAGGTGTCTTTTGGAGGTGGTGCGTAGGGTAGGTTGGCTCCAAGTGGGTTTAGCTTTTGTGGAGCTTAGGTGGAGCTAGTTGGTGGAGTTGTTAGGTAGGGTTTTTGGGTGGTACATGCCAAGGAAGTTTGAGCATAGCTAAGCTAAGATAAGATAAGCTAGCTTAGCTAATGGAGGAGTAGAGGAGGATGTGTTGGAGCTAGGGTTTGGAGGGAGGACCTGGTTCTGAAGAATCTAGAGCTGAAGTGGAGCAAGCAACTGTTGAAGAGGTCAACATGGGGCTACTCTAGCTGGCTTAGCTTGCTAGTTCTTTGCTAGCTACTAAGCCAAGCTAAAGTGAGCTGGCTTCTGTTGAATGGAGCTTAGGTGAGCTGGGTCTGGTGCTCCTGGGGAGGATTGAGCTGGTTGAGATAGCTAAGGCAGCTTATTTCAATTAGCTTGACCTAAGCTGGGTCCCTGGGAGCTAGACTTGAGCTTCTTGAGCTGGGATGAGTTCTTCTTCAGCTGGCTGGAGTTGAGTGGAGCGGGATGTAGTTGGATCTGAGCTAAGGTGAACTCCAGTCAACCCAGTTGAGGTAGCTAGAGCTCCCTGCGGACTAGTAGGAGCTGAGATGAGCTAGACTTAGCTAAGTTGAGCTGGATCTAAGCTGACCTGAGCTAGGGTGAGTTAAGATGAACTCTCTTGAGTTGCCATTCAGCTGAAATTAGCCGAATGGAGCTGGGATGAGCTAACCTTAGTCCACGTGAGCTAGGTTCCAGCTGTGGTGAGCTGGATCAAGCTGAGTTCCAGCTAGTCTGAGCTCCTTCTTCACCAATTGCCTTCTTGAGTGCTAGGGTTTTAGGGATCTGTATATCTGTTCATCCTTAACACTCACAAAAACACATTACAACAACAAAAGAAAATGCAATGCATGCCTAACCTAGTTAATGCCTAAATGTAGCCCAAAAACCCATTTGCGGAGTAAAATCCTAAGAGCTAGGTTTGGTTTAGTGCATAAGAATGATGATAAACTTGCGTTTATCAAAGGCTGATTGAGTAGGATGGATAAAATCTTGCAAAATAGGCCTCAATCTATTGGCCAGGACCTTGCCAATCACCAAGTACAAAGAGTTAGAGAGGGCAATAAGTCTAAACTCCTGAAAAGATTCAGCACCCGGGGTCTTTGGCAAAAGAAATAGATAAGACCTATTTATTCCTTCAAAGACAAAATTGCCATTCTTAAACTTTCTGATCACTTCCATAACCTCAGTGCCCACAATGTCCCATAATTCTTTGTAGAAGAAAACTTGGATTCCATCAAGACCAGGCGATCCTTCACAATTGAGATCCTTAGTGGCCTTCAAGACTTCAGCTTCAGACATAGGTTCAATCAGGCTGCACCTCTGAGCTTCAGTAATTTTGGGTAGATCACTAGCTGCCATCCTCCAACTGCCCCTACTTGCAGCTCTTGAAGATTCCTTGAAATACCTGATAGCCTCAGCTCTGATATCAGAGATTGAGGTAATTCTCTTCCCCTCTTTAACATTTGAAGAGATCAGATTAGTTCTTCTCCTTGGACTGGCAGCCAAGTGAAGGAATTAATGTTTGCATCCCCCTCACTTAGCCACAGCTGCCTTGATCATTCCCTCCAATCCATCTCTAGTTTCAGGTCTTCTTCAGCCACCACCCCCTGCCACCTCTTTCTGTCAGCAAAGTCCAGCTCAGACAGCTGAGCCACAACTTCCTTGGTATCCAGTTCTTGAATCTTCAGCAAGGCCTCTCGACTTTTCTGATGTCTAAGGACAGAGACAATATCACCACATTCCTTCAGCATACCTTTCAAAGCCACCATCTTGGAAGCCAATCTGAAGGTAGCCGTGCCTTCACCCTGCTGTATCCTCCACCAGCCAGCAAACATGTCTTTGAATCCTGGCTCCCTCAGCCATGACTTCCTAAATTTGAAATAGGATCCAGTCAACACCTATTCACCATTGTCCCATACCAAGGGTGTATGGTCAGAGAAGGGACATTCAAGACCACAAACAAAGGACAACTGGAAGAGATCCATCAGCTCAGCATTGCCAAAAAACCTATCAATCTTGGACATGAGCCCATTACCATTCCTCCAAGTGAATTCAGAACCTGAAGAGGGGAACTCACACAATCCCAAAGCCTGGACCATCAACTGGAATCCAGTGGCAGAGCTGTCCACCACCCCATTGGGTCTGTCACTCCCCATCAAAATACAATTGAAGTCCCCTCCAACAAGCCAAACCCCCCCCCCCATTTACAAAATCTGCAGCCAGGCTCCAATCCTCCCACAACTCCTGCCTCCTGCTAGGGTCATTAGGACCATACACTCTTATCACAAAGAAATCATTATCCTCCTGGCCTCTTTTGAACCTGCAAGTCAAAAGGTGCCTAGCCACGGAAACCTACTCCAAACGCAGCATATGCTTCTTCCACCAAATGGCAATTCCCCCAGATTTGCCATTGGAATTGATCACCACAAGGTCATTTGCAAGACCAGCTCTCATCTCCACCCATGCCCTATCAGATTCACTATCAATGTGTGTCTCTTGGAGGATGGCATAGTCAATCTCCCATTCTCGCAGATATCTAAGCAAAGACCCCCTCCTACTTCTATCGCGCAGCCCACACACATTCCAAGTAAGAATCCTCATTTGGGAGTCAAGTCTGTCCCCTTCTTAACAACAGATGCTCTGCCAACTTTCATCACAGCTGCAATGATAGATTCATCAACTTTTTGTGTAGGGGTGTGCCTTCTTAGCCTCAGCTTGTAAGGAGGTTTCCCAACCTTAGAAGTAGGAGTCTTAGACTTCAAGTGCAATTCATCAGCCATAAGAGAGCAATGCTGCAAGTCAAAGGAGTTCACAGAGGAATCCACCAGAACAGAATCAGCAGGATCACTAGTAGGAGTTTTTAGGTCCTCAGCCACTACTTCATTAATTACATTTACTTCCACCCCTTCTTTAGCCACCACTGTAGCTTCCTCTTGGATCAGAGGTATTCCACCCACATCCTCTAGAGTTTCAGTCCTCATCTCCTCGACTCTCAAGCTCCCCACCCCATCTACCAATTCCATACTTTTAGTGTGTTCTGCCACCACCTCCTGACTAGCATAGTTTGGTTGTAAGGAAGGAGCTTTGGTTTTCAGCACCTCAGCATAAGAGGGGGGGTAATGACATGACTCCACATCCTTGTTTGCCACATGAAAGTTTAATAGGAGCATCTAAGAGCCGCCCCCACCCCTAAGAATCAGTTTATCAGGGATAGAGCCAACCCTGAAGACATTCACCCTCACTTTCAGAGCACTGGCATCTCCTTTAGTCAGACCAACATCAGCATCCTCAGCCACAGACGCAAACCCAGTGACCATATTTTCCACCACCTTCCTAGACCTCGGATGCAAAGGCAGACCTCTGATCTCAAGAGAACCAGACCTAGAAGCTGCTCTTTGAGGGGGACGCTCAGGAAAAGAACCATCAAAGGGGGATACCAGCCACCAGATCATTGACAATCCACCCAATTTGCTAGTTTGAAAATAGTACTTCTCTACATCTACCACACCCACATCAAAAAGCACAAACCGTGATGGAGAGATAACCTCAATTTTCCAAGCATCAGTTGATAATGGAAAAGATCTCACCAATTGCCAAACTCTCTCCAGGGAAAGAGTACCCATCATCACTTCCCCAATCAAAGCACCATGCAAGACCAGCTCCGCTACCTTAACGTCCTCAATCAGGGGAATCTCCTCATCCATTGTGTGCCCCCTGAGAGTTGAAGGGGGGTGGAAGAGGCATCTGCATCTCACCCCTAGGAAGTGAAGGTGCAGTGCACACCCTGCCCCCAGCACCACTGCGAGACGTCAGGCAAGCATCCCACTTGTGACCAAAGCCTCCATAAGCAAGACAAAGCATCGGCCGCCGACAGGTTGCCGCCAGGTGCCCCCGAAGCCGACATCTGAAACAAATCACCTCCCTTCGACTTCGGCCCCAACCACCCTGATAGCCCCTCCTATCCAGAGTCCTAGCTCCATCAGACATCTAGGTGCCATGCACATTCCTACACCAATACCGCGAGCACCATACCACCCATCCATCAGAGCCGTCAGCACAGGCGTCAGGCCCCCTCAGGTGACCGGCCATCCATGCCGGAGCTTCCCGCCCAAAGGAGAATTCAAATTTCGCCCAAAGGAGAATTCCAATGACAATCGATTTTGAGACATATATAAATGAGGATCATGAATTCTTTGACTCTGAGGGTGAAGAATCTCTTAGTGAAGTCTCACTTGAGTGTAAGGAAGATGATTTTAGTGAGACAAATGGGCTTGAGGAATCTGATAAACCATTTAATAGCCCAATCATTGAAGAGTATGATCATGTTGGGGCTAACTTGGATGATTCAATCAGTAGCCCCATTCCTCAACACACTCTAAAGAATTGAATGATGATATTTTTGAGATCACCAAACCCAAGTCAATCCTGATTCAGTCACAATTGTTGGACTTGGGTACTTTAGATGGGGTGTAAAACGATTTGGAGGTCTCAGGAACATTGATTTTAGAGGGTAGAAATGTGGAAATAAAAATATGGGAAGCTACTTCTGAGGGAAATATGATTTTGGATATAAGGGTTCCTGTTGACCTGAAACCACCTACCTTCTATCAGAACTCTTACAACATCTTTCACGTGCGACCCAAGCTTGGAATAATTGACTATCCTCCTAAGCTGAATTATAAGTGGACACCCGATTTTAATGAATTAGATCAATCCGTTGTCCAACACTTTAGTCTTGGGTTGTACACCACCAAACCGTAGGCCCAGCCCTGTAAATACAACAATCTTCAGTTCTAGGTTATTTTCATCCAGAACCTTAGAACCACTCGACCCTGGGGCAAGGGTCTGCACCACAACTTGGTCCACATCTGTGGACATCTTCTACTGGCAGGTCTGAGGATTAACCTTTTGATTTTGATTCTGACCCGCACCTGTGAATTCTCCATTTCTTCCTTGTATGTATTTTATGCCCAGTTGAAGGCAATAAATTTAGCACGTGTGTATATTCCACGTTCTCTACAAAGTTGATCGGATTGTCATGAAATTCAGGTGATATTCTGTTATTCTACCCTTTTCATGTCTTTATTTCTACAATGAGGACATTACTTCATTTAGGCATAGGGGGTGGATACTTAATCCTGAAATTATTTTGTTAGCTCTATAAAATTTCTTTTATTTTCTTTTTAAAAAGAATTAAATATTCAAAAAGACAAAAAAAAGAAAAAAATATAATTAGGAGAAGAGAACTTAGGCTTTTGGAAGTTATTAACTTTAGGAAATGATACAATAGGACCCGAACAATTAGACTCTTCGGGTCTTCGAGCTTAATTAGCCTGGGTGTCCACTCGAATGTGGACTTAGTCTCGAGTACTCACCAATTCAAATTCATCTTTAATCTAGTAAATAAATTGGGATGATAAGTACATGACTTATCAACTTACCCTCTAATTTGAGGGGATTTTAAGTCTAAGCATCTACACACGATTTGCACTGACTCACTTTTCATGATTTTTACGAAAATTGGGTAGCTAATGAACTATCTAGGGTGGTATGGTTGACAAGTTGTCGTAGGTAATAGCCCGTTGGCCAATTGTCCAGAGCTTAGCCATAAGATCATTTTCTTCCTACTGCGTTTGGGTAAATCGTAGATCAGGGAAGCCACCTACTTAGGAAAGAGAAAAAAGATAGAAAAAAAGAAAAAAAAGAAGAAAATAAAAAAATAAACAAAACCACACTTCACCACACGAGTATGGTTGGCAAGTTGTCGTGGGTAGCAGCCCATTGGTCGGTTGTCCAAAGCCTAACTTACAAAAATGCACATAATTCCCAAAACACTTAGGGAAGAAGTGGGGAAGTAGAATAAACTGAGCTATACACTGGGTTTGCCCTTGTGTTGACCCCATAAATAAAAAAGTAGGGAGAAAGCTACCGTTCAAAAAGATAAACTGTTAGGCAAGGTCACCTAGGGTCATGGAAACCCGAAGTCTGTTTTAATGGCCTCCTTATTTCACTCTTTTCACTAGATGCTTACCACTTAGAGTCCTTTTCGAGTCTTGGGTGGGTCTGGTAGCTGTAAAAAGTTATCCGAAACTCTCAAACTCCAAAAGTCCAAAAAAAAATTAGAAAAGAAGAAAAACAAAAAAGTGTATCTTTCCTTTTCAAATAAGGTGAGGACTTGGGCATTCTGCATTTTGGCAAACACCTAGGTACTATTGAGTTTTCACAGTTTAGAACCTTAGTTGAAATTTTCTGTTGTTAATAAATGACTTAGGCCTAAGCGATTGAGTCCTAATTCTATTTTTATACATAGCAAGTAGTTTAATTTTGCTAGGGACTAGAAAAAGACAAGCATGGGGGTATGATGCAAACACATCCATTAGGTTAAAATGCCTTTTTATGCATGTTCCTAGGCTTAAATTTGCATTCCATATTATAAATATTACATAGCATGCACCATTCTGCATTTAAAGTAGTTGTATATATTTTAAGTTAATTGCATCCTTTTTGTGGTTAGGAGAGGAGATTTATTTTGGAGCCTCGGATTGATGATCCAACCATATGGATCTGATCAGGACGATAATTGGAGACCGATGCTTCTGAAATCACCTTGACCGGAGTCTCGTAGCACCATATGCAGTCTGAGGAAGATAAATGGCCAAGGGACTAGATGATGTAATTCGAAGCTTCAAATGACAAATTTGATCATGCAGATGGATTCGGGTTGACGATTACAGCCCAACAATGTGAAAATCGACTCAATCCGACCTCTGTAGCAACCCCTACAACAAAAAGAAGACGGACGGCCCAGATCACACCATGTGGTGCAACCCAGGCCACCCATGTGCTTGCACGTGCCACCATATGCACATAGCAGCATGGATGCACCCTCATGCAAAGGCACGGACCCCCAACAGCAGCAGCATGCATGGGCGTGCTCATGGAGGCGTGCGACACAGGTACGCACCAGCACAGCGGTGGTTGGACACATGGGCTATCTTCAGCGTCGTTTTGCGGTGAATCTTTGGTGACTTTTATGATTGTCACTAAATGTCCTATATACGAATTTGATTCTTTCCTCCACTATAAAAGGACTCCTACCCCTCTCATTTTTTGTTATCTCTTCCTTTCTTCCTTTCACCACCTCCAAGGCTCTAGAGAGAGCTTGTCCCAAGCCCAGGATGCTACTCTAGAGTGGAAAACCAAATATTTTTCCACCTTTCATCCCCCTTCATGGAGCATCCCATGTCCACCTTCTCACCTCCCTTCGGGAAGAAGATCCTCGCAACGACGCAGTCCTACCCCATCCTCTGTCCTCAGGCTACGTC
This sequence comes from Thalassia testudinum, assembly GCA_037157565.1. Lineage (NCBI taxonomy): Eukaryota > Viridiplantae > Streptophyta > Magnoliopsida > Alismatales > Hydrocharitaceae > Thalassia > Thalassia testudinum. The sequence goes on along the minus strand of JAZHRO010000003.1, from coordinate 69,086,250 downwards.
CTCCTTCGTCTTGCTCCTCACCACCTTCCTCTAGGTGATGTCAGAGCGAGTCATCCTCTGAGCGACCGTCAAGAGGGATTCTCTCACCTCTTTCTATCTTTATTGCTTTCGTAGTGTAATCTTTCTTGCTTTCCTAGTTGTAGCAAGTGTTTAATTCAGAAATATATGTGATTCTCTCTTTCTCTTATATTTTGCAAGTAGATTAGTTAGATAAGTAATTATCAATCTGATCTCTTGCTTTCTAGAAAATTTCAAAAAAAAATTATAAAAGATAAAAATGACAAAAAAAATAAATAAAAGCAAAACACATATTTTTCAAAACTAAATGTTTGCCTCCTCGTGTACGACGTGGGACTCACATTTCGAGTTTTAGTTATAAATTTTATCTGATCGATGGATTTTCTTGCGAATTGAACTATGACGACGGGTTTTCCAAACTTGAACCCTTTCCACATGCGAATCCACCATCATCACCTTCGCCTCTGTGCTGCTGTGTTGTGTTTGTGCCTCTCCCTTGAGGCCTGAAGGAGAAAAGAGGCCTTTGCCTCTACTGCTAGTTCTAAGCCACTGTTGCATTATTGAGATACTTAACTGATGTGGAATACTTGGTTGGATTCACTATTCATTTATTTGAAATACTTGAGCTTAATTAAAAGGGGATAATTGGTGATTCAAATCACCATTTTAACCCATCATTTTTTGCTCATTGATATTTGAAATCTTGATATATCATTCTTGAATCAATTCTGATTGCAATTGCTTATATCTTTTACTTAAAATTATGATCTTGAGATTAATTGCCTAATTGCCCCTTGCATTCGACCTCAGATTTTCATTCGAGTATAAATTTTCATGCTTTATCGGCTATACTACAACGTATCATTTTTAAGACCCGATTCAGAGCAACAAATAGTATCCAGCCATGATGAGTTGGAATTTACTGAGTCCTATCTTTGATTAAGCTTCCTCTTCACTAGTTGCCTTCAAGAGTGCTAGGATTTTAGGGATTTGTCAAACTGTTTGTCCCTAACACTCAAACAAACATATTAAAAACACAATAAAAAATGCAATGCATGCCTAACCTAATTGATGCCTAAATGCAACCCATAAACCCATTTGCGGAGCAAAATCCTAAGATCTAGGTTTGTTGTAATGCATAAGAATGATGATAAATTGGCATTTATCACCCATCTAAAGGTCCCATCACATTCAAAGGGCACAATCATCCCAAGCCTAAGTAAAATTAAGTAGACATTTCCATTAATAATTAACTTGCTCTTTAGGACTCCAACTGAGACTTTTTTCAATTAATCTGATTCTACCAGTTCATCTGATGTCTAGTTAGGGGAGTAGTGTCAAACGATCGTGATTAGGGTGTATCAAAGGAACTGGAGGCGCAAGCCAAGGGAAGAACCTTCTCCCTAATCCCTCCCTCTAATTGGTTGGATTGACCGGATAAAAGTCGACTAAATCATTTCTTTCATCTCAAGCCAAGTTCTGAGAGTCTGTAGGCCTTTAGGCTACTCACCTAAGGATAGGTTTGGTTTGATTGTACTGTAGGGCACCTTTCTCTCCTCTGTTTTCCCTCCTACTTCACCATGTATTCTCCCACACCACACCCGCACTTCTACTCCTCTCCTGACACATCTTATCCCCAATATGATGATTATTATCCTGACCCAACCTGTAATCAACCATCTACTAGTTGGGATAACTCAGATTAGGAATACAATTCTGAACCTCCATGTTTAGGGTCTAACCCTGGACATCATGATTGTAATTTGTATCCTTCTTCGAGCTTTAATGATTATAGATCTCTACCTCCATATGATCAACCTAACCCGATCTACAATCATGAAAGATATGATGATTATAACTCTTACCCTCCCCCATATTACACTGCATATAGGTCACCACCCCTCTATGAGGAAATGACCTATAACCAAGGAAATCCCCAAGAACCTCAATTCCTTGACAACCCTTAACTAAACCAAAACCCACTCAACCTTGAACTGAACCATTCAATTCAGGTGAACTAGGCCGAAGATAGGGTGTTGGCCAATTTAAGGAACACCATGCGATCTTTAGAAACCCAACCAACACCCCGCAATGAAGAATTGGAACCCCTAATTCAAATGATTGACGATTTGAATAGTTTGTTATTGGATTGGCTCCAAGATATTGTCAACAAGGGCTCAGGTAAGATTTTACTTGGGAAATTGTCAAGACTGAGGATGAAGTTTTTGGTGCCCTAGTCCAATCTTGGGATGATTCTCAGGATGAATCTCCTTCAGGAGAGCCAATATCAGAACCTGCTTAGGCACCAATCGAGGGGGACAATTTTTATGAGATCGAGGATGACCAGGTTGATCGAGAGTAACCAATTGAGGATGATATGATTTTCTCACCTAAGATCCCTATGCCAGGGAACGAGGAAAATAGGTCTCCATGGACCAGGAAATGATAAATAAAGACATATATAAATGAGGATCAAGAATTCTTTGACTCTGAGGTTGAAGAATCTTTAGGTCAAGTCTTACTTGAGCTTAAGGAAGATGATTTTAGTAAGACAAATGGGCCAAAAGAACTTGATCAATTATTTGATGGCCTTCTAATTGAGGAATTTAATTAGGTTGGGGCTAACATGGAGGATAAAAATCTTGATTTGATGGAAGATGCAATTAGTATCCCGATTCCTCAACCACACCCCAAAGAGTCGAATGATGATATTTTTGAAATCATTATACGCAAGTCAATTCTGATTCAACCACAATTTTTGGACTTGGATATTGTAAATGGGGTGTGTAACAACCTAGAGGTCCCGGAAACTTTGATTTTGGAGAAGAGGAGTTTGGAAGTAAAATTATGGGAAGTAAATTCCAAGGGAAATGGAATTTTGGATCTAAGGGTTCCTATTGACCTGAAACCATTAACCTTCTACCAAGGACCTTATGATACTTTTTCTATGGATGTGCAACCCAAGTATAGAATAATTGATTATCTTTTTGAGCTAAACCCTAAGATGAGAACCAAACCTATTGAACTAGATCTACCTATTGTGCGCCATTTTAGACTTGGGTTGCACACCACAAAACCACAGGCCTGACCCTGCAAGCACCATAATCTGCGATTTTGGGTAATTTTCATCCAGAACCTTAGAACCACTAGACTGTGGGGCATGGGTCTACATCATAACCTGGTCCACATTTGCGGACATTCTCTGCTGGCAAGTCAAAGGATTAATCTTTTTCTCCAGATCCTTACCCACCATTCTGATTCTTGTATTTCTTCCCCTTGTTTATCTATTATGCATAACTGAAGGTAATAAATTTAGCACTTGTGTATATTCTCTGCAGAGCTGACCAGATCTATCACAAAATTGAAGTGATATTTTGTTTATTCTGCCCTTTTTATATCTTTATTTTTACAATGAGGACATTACATCAGTTAGGCATGGGGGATAGATACTTAATCCTGAAAATATTTGTTAGCTCCGTAGAATTTCTTTTATTTTCTTAAAAAAGAAAAGAAAAGAAAAAAATAAAAAATCCATAAAAAAAAGAATTAGGAGAGAACTTAAGCATTAGGAGTTATTAACTTTAGTAAATGATACGATAAGATCTGAATACTTAAACTCTTTAGGTCTACAGGCTTAATCAACCTGGGAGTCACCTACAATGTGGACCCATTTCTCGAGTCCTTGCCACATTAATTTTATTTCAATTTAGCTAATAAATTAGGGAGATAAGTACATGACTTATTAACTTGCCCTCTGATTTGAGGGGACTTTAAGTCTAAAGCATCTACACACTATTTGCACCGACTCACTTCTCACCAATTTTTATAGAAATTAGGTAGCTGATGAACTTTTTAGGGTAGTATGGCTAGAAAATTGTCGTGAGTAACAATGCATTGACCGGTTGTCTAGAGCCCAGCTACACGACCATTCTCTTTCTACTGCGTTTAAGTAAATCTTAGATCAGGGAAGCCATCTACTCAGTAAAATAAAAAAATATATATTCAAAAAGAAAAAATAGAAAAAGGAAAAAAAAAAGCCATACTTCACCACACAAGTATGGCCGGTAAGTTTTCGTGGGTTGGACACCCCATTAACCATTTGTCTAGAGCCCAGCTCATAAAAATGCACAAATAATTCCCAAAACACTTATGAAAGAAATGAGGAAGTAGAATAAACCAAGGAGGCATACACTAGGTTCACCCCTGTGTTGACCCCATATAAAAAATAAGAAAAAGTAGGGCGAAAGCTACTAGTTGAACAGATACACCTTTAAGCAGAAATTCTTCTTAAGGTCACTTAGGGTCGAAGAAACCTGAAGTTTATTTTAATGGCTTCCTAGTGAGTCTATCACATTTTCACAAGATGCTTAGAACTTAAAGTTCTTTTCGAGTCTTGGGTGGGTTGGGCAGCCGCAGAAAGTTGTCCCGAAACTCTAAACTCAAAAGGTCCAAAAAAAATTAGAAAAAAATGTATCTTCCCTTTTCAAAATAAGGCGAGGACTTGGGTGGTCTGCATTTTAGCAGGAACCTGGGCATTGTTAAGTCTTCGTAGTTGAAGTTCCCTAAAGTGGTTAAAATAACTTAGCGCCTAAGTAATCGGATCTTAATTCTATTTTATAACTAGCATTTAGCTTAGTTTTGCTAGGGACTAGCAAAAGATAGGCAAGGGGGTATGATGTAGACACATCGATTTAGGATAAAATGCCTATTTATGAATGTTCTTAAGCTTATAATTGCATTTCATATTATAAATATTACATAGCATGCATCATTCAACATTTAGAATAGTTTGTATAAATTATAGGTTAATTGGCATCTTTTTGTGGCTAGGGGAGAAGAAGATATATTTCAGGGACTCAGATTGAAGATCCAACCGTACAGATTTGATCATGGTGACATTCAGAGTCTAACGCCACCAAAATTGCATTGATGGGAGTTTTGTAACATCATATGTAGTCCGAGGAAGATCAACGACCAGGGGGTAAGGTGACATAATTCAGAGCTTCAAATGACAAATCTAGCTTCATGGGGATTTGAATCGACGATCGTAGCTCAACAACATGAAAATCAACTCAATCCGACATCCGTGGCATCATCTACAAGCAAAAGAAGATGGACGGTCCAGATGGCACCACGTGATGTCATCTAGACTGCCTAAGATCACCCACTGCCATTGCCTACCCACTCTTCTCATAGATGCCTTTAGTCTCAACCGTTGGATCTTCATCCAACAACTGAGAGTGCGAGAGCCTTAAATCGAAAACGTGACACACTTGAGCTTGTAGCGCAGTGGTGAAATGCTCTATTTGGAGCATATGGCGTGGGGTCGAGCCGCAACAGGGGATCACATTTCACAGCAATGTGGAGAAATTGAAATTAGACCCTCAGATCAAGAATAGGTGGCAGAGGTCCAACCACATAGCAGCATGGATGCTCGCAAGTGTGATAATGCCCAATCAAACGTGCACTATGTGCAGCTTAGCATCTAGCGCTCTTAGCCCTCCGATGTGCGATCCAACGGTCGATGTTTTGCCACTCCTCGCCTGCACAATCTTAATGCATGATCTTAGCACGATCCTCAACTATGCGATGAAGATCTGATGGTGCTCCAATAGCCACGCCTAGCCAGCTGTTGCATGTGGAGATGCCAGCGCGAGCGTGCGCATCGTGCACGCTGTGGCTAGGGGTGTGCGCTACACGCTGCGCATGCTCCGTGTGTCCTATGCAGCATTAAATACCTCTTTGCACCAAATGATTTGGCAAAGGCTCTTCCTCACCTATAAATACCCCCTACAATCCCCATTCTCAAATCACCTCTTCCTCTTCTTTCCTCACCTCCTCCAAAGCTCTAAGGAGCTGGTCCCAAGCCTGGGATGCACCTCTAGAGTAGAAAAGTAAAAGTAAAAGTATTTTCTTGCTTCTCAACCCCTTTGCGGTGCACACAAGGATGTGGTCAACAAACATTTTTCCAAGAGACACTTGCATATGATCAATTGGCTCAGAGATACGACCATTTGTTCCCGTTCTCCCCTCGGTTCCCCTGCCTGCTCCTCTTCCCTCCCCCCTACTTCCCCTCAGCCCCCTCTCCCATTTTTCTCCCCTTCGGGTAGGGTTCCGCCTTGCCTTCTGCTGAGGTCCCTTCTCCTCCCCCTTGGTAGGGGGCCTCTGTGCTCCTCGCCTTGTGATGTCTCCCTCTGGAGGGTCATGGAGTGAGCCCCTCGCCGTTGGTTACTGCTTTCGTCATGCCGTTGGTTCTTTCCTTTACTTTTATTTTTTTCTGGTTTTCGTCACTCTCGTTCTCTGTGGTTTCCCAACTCTTGTTTTTTCGACTGCTATGTTTTGTGGTTTACTGGTGTGGCCTTTTCGGTATGGACCCTGGTTCTCCCTCTCCCTCTACTCCTCACTCTCCCTTGGCCTCGGTGAACCATCCCCCACCTAAGCATTCCTTCTTGTTGGTGGTGGCACCCTTTCGTTGAACTCACTCTCAAGGTTCATCATTCGGAGTTGCGCGAGGGGATCTTTGCCACCTCCTCCTCGGACAAAGTTTCTGATCTTGCATTAGGGTTTTCTTCCACTTTGGTTTTGCGTGCTTGGGGCCCCAAACCCTCTGCACGGCAGTCGATGAACACACATAAATTCATGATAAATTGCTTATTTATGATAGTTCCTAGGCTTAGCATTACATATGTTATGAATATTGCATAACATCTATTGCATGGCAATTAGGATAGTTGTATGTTTTGTATATTAATTCCTTCATTTTATATGGCCAGGGGGGCAATGCGACATCCATATGGGTTTTGGATGGAAAATTCGACCGTACGGATGGATCTAGAGTGACGATCGCAGTTCGACATCATGAGAATCATCTCGATCTAAGCACCGTGGCACCCTCTACAAGAAGAAGAATACGGATAGCCTAGATGGTGCCACGTGGTGCCATCCAGACTGCCCAACACCGGCTAGCAGCCACCACCTACTCCCTTCATCATTCATGCCCTTGAATCCTAGCCGTTGGATCAAGATCCAATGGCTTGGAAGCGTCTGCACCGAGCTCCTCCTCGCGACACAACGGTCGACCTAGTGCAATGGTGGGAACGGTAGTTCTCAAGGGAGGGGTGCGGGTTCGAATCCCCGCAGCCCCCCCAAATCCTCAAATCAACTGGGCAGCAACGCACGCTAGCATGCACACCAGCAGGACACCGTGCAATCAGCACACGTGATGGGCGGCAGCGTAGCTGACGTGCGCTTGTGCGTGTGTGGTAAGAAGTGTCGTTATAGTCGCACCTGCAATGCCGATTTTAAATAAATAAACGAAGGTGAGTCCGAGTGTCTATCTCAAGCAGGCATGAAAATTGGATTTTGCTTATCACTTGTCACGGAAAGCGTGGAGTTTTGCTTGCGAAGGTGTGGTTTGAAAAGCGAGAGAGAGATTAGGGTTAGAGTTGTTTCTTGCTTGATCATGCAACTTAAACAGAAATTAAAGTAACTTCATTAATCATGCACTTTTAGTTCATAGCTTACAATAATAAATACCTGCTCAAACAAAAGTAATGGAAAGCTTAAAAGAGAGAAAGAGAGAGAGAGAGGGGGAGAGCGACGAGGCAGCCACGGAGGTGGAGGAGGCTCCGTCGGCGGCTCGTCGTCTCTGGCGATTACAAGAGGGCCTAAAGCTAGCTAAGAGAGGGGTGGAGTAGTTGCAAGGGAAGTGAATGCCTTGAATGAGTAGTTGAAGGGGGTTTAAATAGGGTTAAGGGCTTTCTAAAAGAAGAAGGGGCTTTAGCGACATCCGGGACGTCGCAAAAACCATTCCAAAAGCATCGGTGAAGCCCTCCACCCCGTTGGTCAACCGCCCGTGCCATTCTTCTTCGTGCTTGATTCGCGGCCGCTGCGTGAGTGCCATCCGATCTGAGATCTCCCCTTGGATGCGCTCAGATCGCGCCTCAGGCACGTGTGTACGCGGGCGTCGTCGCCCGGCGTGCTCACGCGTGTGGGCGCTCGCGATCTGTGGGCGTGCCGCGGGGAGCGATCTCGGCCGCCCGCTGCTGATCGGGCAGCCCAATTTCGCCATGCACTTCCTTCTTCTTCAATTTACGCACCGCGCAGCTCGAACCCGCACCGCGTGCGTGCAGGTGTGCACGCTAACCATTGCACCACACCTGCGCTTTGTCTCGACGACTGCGGGGGGCGCACGGTTTTCGATCATCCAATCGAAGATCAGATGGTTGAGATCTGATCTCGGCTGAGGGAAGAGGTGGCGTGTGGTGGAGCGGGGGTAACGTGGTGCAACGAGGGCCATTGATCACCAGATCAACGGTCAGAACTTCTTGGGCCCATTGTAGGAGCTCCAGATGTCGGATTTGGCCGATCTTGAGTCCGTTGGACTCCGTTCATCGTCCTGAATCCATCTGTGTGGTCTGATTGCTCATCTGAGGCCTGGTTTGACAAGTGCTTACACAAATGGGCATTAATACAGTTTTATAATCAATCTAGGTATATGATGCATGCAATGCTCTCATTCTACTTATGTTGTTCCTTTTATTCTTAAGATGGGCCCTATTTAACATAATTATCACCCCCTTATGCAATGTTATCATGCCCCCATGCTTACTCCTTGCTAGTCCCTAGCAAGGTTTATTCTAGCCTTTATTTTCTTTCAGAATTTAAGAAGTAATTACTTAGATACTTTATCACTTGTCAATAGGAGGAAATATACGAAGATCTTAATCTACAAAGACTAAGTAGCACCCGGGTGTCTGCCAAAATACGAATCGCCCGAATCCTTGCTTTAATGTAGATAACTATACATACGTATATGTATATATATATATATATTTAGAATTTTTTTTTGGAATTTGGTGTGGGTTGGTAACTTTTTACGGCTACCCAACCCACCCAAAACTAGGTCAAAACCCTAAGTGCTAAGCATCTTGGTGTGAAGATTGTGATAGACTCACTTAACGGTAATTCAGACAGACTTTGGGTTTCTACACCCCTAGGTGACCGGAAAAAGAAATATATTTGCCTGAAGGTGTATTTGTTCGATTGGTAGCTTTCTCCCTACATTTGTTTTAATTGGGGTCAACACAAGGATTTTTCCAGTGTATATCTCCCTGGCTTGTACTACTTCCCTGCTTCTTCCTTAAGTGTTTTGGTTCTTTTTGTGCAGTTATTGAGCTAGGCTCTGGACAACCGACCAATGGGCTATTACCCACGATCACTTGCCTGCCATACTCTTGCGGTGAAGTGTGGTTTATTTTCTTTTCTTCACCCTTTTTTTTTCTTTTTTCGTAGGTGGCTTCCCTGATCTCAAATGTACCTAGAGGCAATGAAGAAGGAATGGTCCCGTGGCTGGGTTCTGGACAACCTGCCAATGGGCTGTTACCCACGACAACTTGTCAGCCATACCACCCTAGAGAGTTCATTAGCTACCCAATTTCTGTCAAAATCTCCGAGAAGTGAGTCTGTGCAAAAATGTATGCAGATGCTTAGACTCAAAGTTTTTCTGAGTTAGAGGGTGAGTTGATAAGTCGTATATTTATCACCTTATTTAGTAGGTGAACTAGAATAGCTTAAGGTTGCAAGGATTCGAAGCTAAATCCATATTTTAATGGACACCAAGGCTGATTAAGCCTGAAGGCCTCAAAAGTCTAAGTGTTTAAGTTCTTTTTTGTATTATTTCCCACTATTGACAAGTTTCTAATGCCTAAGTTTTCTTCCTAAATTCATTTTATTATTATTATTATTTAGACTGATTAAATGCTCTCAGGATTACGTAATTTACCACCCCCCCATGCTTAAGTTGGACAATGTCCTCATTGGCAAGCACATGGATGCATAAGGGTTAAAAAAGATAGTACCTGAGTGACATAAAATACCGGATCAGTCTGAATCCTCTGGGTTGCCTCCCAGGAAGCGCTGAGTTTAACGCCTCCAGCTGGGCGGTACTCCGTGTCAACCCTCAACGAGGGTGACACTCTTTTTTGGGGGAACCTGGGCCAAGAAATGCTTCAATCTTTGACCATTAACTGTAAAAGTGTGCCCAGTGTTAGGATCAGCGATTTCAACCGCCCCATTAGAGTAGGGCTTAACCACCTGAAATGGTCCTGTCCATTTGGACCTGAGTTTCCCTGGGAAGAGTTTTAGGCAGGCGTCAAACAACCAGTCTCGCTGGTTAGGCTCAAAGGTTTTTCTATGAATGAGTTGGTTGTGGATGGCTTTCATTTTCTCCTTATATAGTCGACTATTGTCAAAGGCGTCCCGACGAATTTCTTCGAGCTCAGATAATTGGAGCATCCTCTACGCACCGGCTAACTGGGGATTCATGTTACATTGCTTGACAGCCCAGTAAGCCCGGTGTTCCAATTCGACAGGAAGATGGCAGGCTTTGCCAAAGACCAGGCAATAAGGTGACATGCCTATCGGGGTCTTGAAAGCAGTCCTGTATGCTTACAGGGCATCATCAAGTCGTGTGGACCAGTCTTTCCTGTCAAGTCTCACAGTCTTCTGTAAAATGTTCTTGATTTGTCTATTTGAGACCTTGGTCTACCCATTTGTCTGTGGATGATACGGGGTAGCAATGCAGTGGTTCACCTCGTATTTTCGAAGTAGGGCATGGAATTGGGAATGGATAAAATGGCTTCCACCATCACTGATCATGGCCTTGGGTATTCCAAACCGGGAAAAGATGTTCTTCTTAACAAATTCCATGACAGTCCTGTGATCACATCGGCGAGTGGCGATGGCTTCAAACCATTTGGAAACATAGTCTACCGAGACCAGGATGTACTCGAAGCCGTTGATGGTGGAAAGGGGCCCATAAAATCAATACCCCAAACATCGAAGATTTCGACAACCAAAATGGGCTGGAGGGGCATCATATCTTTCTTGGTCATGGTCCCCAGTGTTTGGCAGCGTGAGCAAGTCTTGGCAAAGTTGTGCGCATCCTTAAATAGGGACGGCCAATAAAATCTGGACTACAAAACCTTTGCAGCCGTTTTCTTTCCAGAGAAGTGGTCGCCACAAGCCTGGTCATGACAGAAGGAAAGCACACTCTGAACTTCATCTTCGGGGATACACCTCCTGATGATTTGGTCAGCATAGAAGTGAAACAGCATGGGATCATCCCAAAAATAGTGCTTGGCCTCAGCCAAGAACCTGTCCCATTACTGTCTAGACCAGCTGTGCGGGGTTTGTCCTACAACCAGGTAGTTGACGTAGTCAGCATACCATGGCATTTTCTTATCTTGCACAGCGAGGATGTGTTCATCAGTAAAGGCGTCAGATAAAGGTAGGGAGGGTCCAATGTGGTATGGATGAAGTCTAGACAAGTGGTCAGCCACCACATTCTTTGATCCGGCCTTATCTCGGATTTCCAGGTCAAATTCCTGCAAAAGCAGGATCCATCTGATGAGCCTGGGCTTTGTGTCCTTCTTGGCAAATAGGTGCCAAATGGCTGAATGGTCAGTGTAAATCCTCACATGGGATCCCAGCAAGTACGATCAGAACTTTTCAAGTCTAAAGACTACAGCGAGCAGCTCTTTCTCTGTGACCGTATAATTTCGTTGGGCCTCATCCAACGTTTTGCTCATGTAGTAGATCACCACGAGCTTCTTATCTTACCTCTATCCCAGGACAGCGCCAATGGCAAAATCTGATGCATCACACATAATCTCAAAGTCCTGGGACCAGTCTGGGGGTTGAAGTACAGGTGCGGTGGAGACTAAGTCCTGGAGGGTGTGATAAGCCTGGATGTAATCAGAACACATGTGGAATATGGCGTCATTGGCTAGAAGGTCGGTCAATGGTTTGGAAAGCTTAGAAAAGTCTTTAATGAACCTTCGGTAGAAGCCAACATGTCCTAGGAATGAGTGAATCTGTCGGATTGAGCTAGGTGGAGGAAGTTTGGAAATCAAATCAACCTTAGCCCGATCTACCTCTATGCCTCTATGCGATACAATGTGACCGAGGATAATTCCTTCTTGAACCATAAAATGGCTCTTTTCCCAACTTAACACCAGGCTAACCTCGATACATCGTTTCAGGATTTTCTCCAAATTGCTCAGACAATGGTCCAATGAATTCCAGAATACAGAGAAATCATCCATAAAGATCTTTAAGTATTCACCCACCATTTCTGAAAAAATGGCTAGCATGCAATGCTGGAAGGTCGCAGGTGCGTTGCATAACCTGAACCGCATTCGACGGAATGCAACGTGCCGTATAGGCAAGTGAATGTGGTCTTTTCTTCATCCTCCGGAGCAATTGCGACTTGGTTATATCCTAAATATCCATCCAGGAAGAAAAAATACTTCTGCCCTGCCAATCTTTCAAGGATTTGGTCAATGAATGGCAAGGGGAAATGATCCTTCTTAGTGGCTTCATTGAGCTTCCTATAACCAATACATACCCGCCATGCGGTGGTGGTGCGAGTGGGGATGGATTCACCATGATCATTGGTGACAATAGTGAGCCCAGCTTTCTTGGGAACCACTTGAGTGGGGCTCACCCAGGGGCTATCGGAGATAGGGTAGATGATGTCAGCGTCAAGCCACTTGATAATTTCTTTCTTAATGACCTCCCACATGTTTGGGTTTAAACGTCTCTGCATCTGGTGGGAAGGCCGTGCCCTATCTTCCAGGTAAATCTTATGGGTGCAATAGGTGGGGCTAATTCCTCTTAAGTCAGAAATGGTCCAACCAATGGCGACCAGATGTTCTGAAATGGTCACAGTCAATCTGAGTTCCTGATCCTTGGTTAGATGAGAATTAATAATCACTGGGAAGGTCTGGTCAGGTCCCAAGAAGACATACTTGAGATTCTCAAGCAATGGTTTAAGTTCAGGTGCGGGTGGAACCACAGTTGATGGAAAGGGAAAGGGCGGGAGTTGATCAACATCGATCTCCTCAAATGGTGTCGTGTGATGGTACTTAGCCTTACAGAGGTCTACGGGTCGTGATGGTGATAGGTCAGAACAGTCATTACGGGTTTGGTGGTCTAATATAGAACTGAGGGTGAGCATTCCTCGATCAGAGTTTCCACGGGATCATTTTCTTCAACGTAATCGCAATCAAAAGACTTTGTCACCCAGAAGATATCCAATTGCATTTTCCTATCCCCGAAGGCAATTTCCATACATCCCGTGTCACAATCAATGTTTGCCTTAGCCGTAGCTAAGAAAGGTCTGCCTAAGATTATGGGTATATTCTACAATTTTTCAGGGACTTCCATGTCGAGCACCAAAAAGTCGACCGGGAAATAGAAGTCCTTGACCCGTACAATCACGTCCTCGATAACCCCCTTCGGGGTTTTCACTGATCTATCATCCAGCTGGATGGTGACTGGGGTTGGTGTTAGCTTTCCAAAACCAAATTGGTGGTACAGGGTTGTTGGAATCAGATTGATAGAAGCACCTAAGTCCAGGAGCACTCTATCAAACGTCATGTCCCCGATATTGCCGGAAATCAAGGGCGCTCCTAGTTCAGTTTGCTTGAGTGGAAGGTTTCTTGATATTACGGAACTTGCTTGTTCAGAGAGCACAACCTTCCTAGGTGCTTGAGGTCTCAGCTTACGCTTGGGTGTACAGGCATCCTTTAAAAACTTGGCGTAAGCAGGGATGTGTTTGATGGCTTCAAGGAGCGGAATATTAATCTGTACTTGCTTAAAGATTTCCAAAAGCTCCTCAGTTTCCACAACATTCTTATTTTCCTTGATTGTTTCCAAGGCCTCAGGGTAGGGTGTCGGAATGTGGATTGGTTCTATTTCTGGGTCCCTGGTTGGTGCCTCCTCTGAGTCAGGTATTTCAGCGGGTGAAGTCTCAGGGAGAGTTGGCCATTTGGCATCCTGGGTTTTGGTGCCGCTTCTCAAGGTCACCGCATTCGCAGAGGCATTGGGGCCATGGGTTGATCCTTAAGAAGATGAGGATGAAGAAGCACCAAACCCAGGGGGTGTTTGTGGGGCTGGTTGGACCATGTGAGCCTGCCTAGGATTGCCTTGGGACCCTTGTGAGTTGGGGCCTTTGTTAATTATGTTTCGTGGGTTCGATTGTGGCTGGGAAGGTAGGGATCCTTGTTGTTTACAGTCCAAGATTTGGCTTAACTGTCCCTTTACCAAGGCCATTTCCTCCTGATGTTTCTGGTTCATGTCAGCCATCATCTTTATTAGGGTATCCATTTGGTTTTGGTGGTGGAGGGGCCACCCTATTTTGATTATATTGGGGTCTAACTGGTGGTCCTTGCTAATAGGGGACAAGTGTGGCTGCTGGTTTGGCCTAGGCTGGTTCTGGAATTGCGGTGGTTTCTGGTTTGTCCAACCAAAGTTGGGGTGGTTACGCCAGCCAGTGTTGTAAGTGTTGGAGAAATGGTCAGGTTTCGCATAACCTTGGACAGCTTGCACATCTTCTAGGATAGCCGATGTTGATGAAGAGGGAAGGGAGTAATCAAGGGTTGAGGGAGCAAAGGTCCCTCCCTGGAACGTGGTTAGGAGTTGTTCCAGGTTCAGTTGGGTAAAGGGCTGGACTAGGTCAACATTATGCGCTCCCTTTGCTAGGGAGAAAGTCTGTAAGGGATTCCTGGTCTGGTTCAGTAGCTCATCAATTTTTTTGTCCACCAATTCCACTCGATCCAGTTTCTTAGCAATGATGTCCATGTCAACCATTCCAGAATTTGCTTGTACCTCATAAATCCCACCATGGGGTTGACTGGACCTGTTGAACTGGGTCATAGAGGCATTGTTGAGCGAATTCTCGCTCATAGACTCAAAGAGCTCAAACGTGCTCTCCTCGTCTTTGTTCAGGAAGTTTCCCCCGCATGAGGCATCGACAAAGTTCCATAGGTTGCTGTCCAAACCGTGGTAGAAAATCGAGGCCAATTGCCACCTTGGTACTTCCTCAAGAGTTCATTAAATCTTTCCCACGCCTCATGAAATTGTTCCCCACCCTAGAGTGTAAAGGTAGTGATAGCTCTTCTGAGGGCATTGGTCTTTCCTATGGGGAAGAATTTCTTTAAAAATGCATGCCTCAATTCTTCCCAGGTGGTGATGGGTCTACCTAGGGTTCTAAGCCAATGAGAAGCCTTGTCTCTTAATGAGAAGGGAAACATCTTGATTAGAACAATGTCAAGGCTAATGTTCCTAGGTTTCACAGTTTGTGCTATGCGGTCGAGATTCTCTAAATGCTGGAAGGGGTCCTCATTTAAGCTTCCATGAAAGTTGTTCTGGATCAGACTTAAAACATTTGGTTTCAGTTGAAAATCATCTCCCCCTTCGGGGATCCTAAGGTGCAACTCGACTCTAACAGTAGAGGGATTATAGAAATCGTGGAGGGGCCTCGACTGATCCTGAAAAGGTGGTATATCAAGTGGTGGTGGTTGTTCTTGTGGGTTCTGTAACTGTTGTATGGCTTGCATGATGGTGTGGATTTGTTGTTGCTGAAGCCAGTGGTTTGCATTAATTTGGGCTTGGATGATGGCCATAGCGTCTGGTGGGGGTTGATCCTCAGCCTCATCTACCCTAGGTTCAGCCATGTTTCCAACAGAATTACATCGCCGAGATTCCTGCCCCAAAACACACAACACGGGATGCAGTGAGCGTCTCCCGTGCATACACTAGAGAAGAACAGGAGGGGATGTGGAGGGCGACAGATGCGAGAAATGTGTTTCAATCAAGCACACAAGCCTAGTCCTTATGGTGTATTCCTTAGGAGACCTAGAAATCTCACAAAGGGTGATTAAGTCCGTAAGCACTAGACTCCCCTTCCCAAGGGTAATCTGGCCAGGTTGATTACAAGGGGATTGCAGGGAAGGTTCTTCCTTTGGCTTGCACCTCCGGTTCCATAGACCCCACAACCGCGGTCGTTTGACACTGCCCCACAGCCTAGTCACCAGATTCTACCAAGGGAATGAAAGGCAAGTGCCTAGCAAACAAAACCTCGCCTTTCGAGACTTAACTCAATCCTGCCTAGGGCATGTCTACTCAGTTTTAAAGGGCTAGGATAGTGCTTGTGCTAGGGTTATGTGATGAGGCATTGATTGGGGTGGTGCCTCTTAATTTTCCACTTTCAAGGTGTGTGCTTCTGTCAAAACATGGTTTTCAAGCAAGGATTTTTAAGATGTGGTGTCTTTTAGTGTTTCATCCTTACTTTAGTACTTTTTAGTGTTGACGTGTCTTAATATTTTCAAATAAGTTTCAGTGGGCACATCAAGTTCTGCACACAATTCGGTGAAAGTAGATTTCCTTTTATTCTGTAGAGGCTCTAAAACCCTAATGTACTTATCCTAATGATCATGCAGCTTCTATTAGATGAGTCGATTTTAGGGTTGAGTGGTGCGGCCTAGGTCAACTCACGATGGCTTCGCAAACACCACTCAAGAAAAAGAAAAGAACACTCCAAGAATTTATTCAGAATGTTAGAGTGTACATTTTTTGTGGGGTGATGTGTTAAGCATGTGGGTCAAGCAATCATACACCACGCCAATTTTTTCCAATTTTTACAATTTTTTAGTTTTTTCACGCAAGCAAACAATCATGAGAGAAGAATTACTCACTATCGATCCTTGTTGCGCCTATTCCCTTGTTACCGTCGTGGGATGCGTCACTTCGTCGTCCAAGCGCCGAATTCCTGCAACCATCAAGCAAAAAGGAAACAAGGCATTAGACGATGTGAGAATGGATGTGGAATGGAGGTGACAAAATAAATCCGTTGCCTCCCTGGCAATGGTGCCAAAACTAACGTGCGCTTGTGCGTGTGTGTTAAGAAGTGTCGTTATAGTTGCACTTGCAACGTCGATTTTAAAGTAAATAAATGGAGGTGAGTCCGAGTGTTGATCTCAGGGAGGCGTGAAAATCAGATTTTGCTTATCACTTGTTGTCACGGAAAGCACGGAGTTTTGCTTGCGAAGGTGTAGTTCGAAAAGCAAGAGAGAGATAGAGAGAGAGAGAGGGAGAGCGACGAGGCTGCCACAGCGGTGGAGGAGGCTCCGTCGGCAGCTCGTCATCTCTGGCGATTACAAGAGGGCCTAAAGCTAGCTAAGAGAGGGGTGGAGTAGTTGCAAGGGAAGTGAATGCCTTGAATGAGTGGTTGGAGGGGGTTTAAATAGGGTTAAGGGCTTTCTAAAAGAAGGGGCTTTAGCAACGTCCAGGACGTCGCTAAAACCATTCCAAAAGCATCGGTGAAGCCCTCCAGCCCACCAGTCAACCGCCCGCGCCGTTCTTCTTCGCGCTCGATCCATGACTGCTGCGTGAGAGCCGTCCGATCTGAGATCTCCCCTTGGATGCACTCGGATCGCGCCTCAGGCGCGCGTGTGCGCAGACGTCGTCGCCCGGCGTGCGTGCGCATGTGGGCGCTTGGGATCTGTGGGCTCACCGCGTGACACGATCTCGGCCGCCCACTGCTGATCGGGTGGCCCAATTTCGCTGCGCACTTCCTTCGTATTCAATTTACGCACCGCACGGCTCGAACCCGCGTCGCGTGCGTGCGGGCGTGTGTGCTAACCGTTGCTCCACGCTCGCGCTTTGTCGCGGCGACTACGGGAGGCCGCACGGTTTTCGGTCGTCCGATCAAAGATCGGATGACTGAGATCTGATCTCGGCTGAAGGAAGAGGTGGCATGCGATGGAGCGGGGCTGAAATGGCACAATGAGGGCCATTGATCACCAGATCAACGGTCAGAACTTCTTGGGCCCATTGTAGGAGCTCCGGATGTCAGATTTGGCCGATCTTGAGTTCGTTGGACTCCGTTCGTCGTTCTGAATCCATCCGTGCAGTCCGATTGCTCAGCTAAGGCCTGCTTTGACAAGTGCTTACACAAATGGCCATTAATACAGTTTTATAAGCAATCTTGGAATATGATGCATGCAATGCTCCCATTCTTCTTATGTTGTGCCTTTTATTCTTAAGATGGGCCCTATTTAACATAATTATCACCCCATTGTGTAGTGTTATCAGCAGCGCAGGTGCATGCCCGGTTGGTGCCAGCTTTCAGTGATAGCTAGGCTGACCTATAGCGACGCTTGCAACTGTCGCTACTTCATTGCAAGCCAGCAAAGCCAACTAAAGGCATGAGTGGATGTGAGGTGTCTACAGCAACGTTTCCAGCGACGGTCTGGAGGTCACTACAACTCCTTTACCCATTTTTAGTCTCTTCCCCTCCACTATAAAAGGACCTACACCCCCTTCCCTCCAGACCATCCCTACCTACTCTACTCCCACCTACTCCCAAGCTCTAGTGAGCCTACCAACACTCCATTAGAGCTTGTTCTCAAGCTCCCAAGGCACCTATTAGTTTAGCAAACCTCTACCCCACCAAATACTCCTCCAACTTCCAATCCCCCTTCATAGGTCGCCTCGGAGCCGTCCTCCCACCTCCATTTTGGTAGCAGATCATCTCCGTCTTCTCACCTCCATTCCGAAGCCATGCCGAAGCTTTCCTCAACCTAACGTCCTCCTGCATCTCACCTCCATCGTCGCGCTCCTCACCTCCTCTGTCCAAGCTTTCACCAGGCGATATCGTCTCACCGAACAGCCGATTCGCGAGATTTCCTCTCACCCTTCTCTCTTTTTATGCTTTCATAGATTATTGTAATAGACATTAATGCAATACATCACATTTGATTCCATCTCTATCTTGTGATTGCTTGTCTTTTATTTCAAAAACACAAAAAAATAACAAAACCCTAAAAGTCCAAAAAGAAACAGATCGAAGCGTGGTTTTCACTTAAAGTAAGCGTCGCCTCGCTGTGTTTGACCCTAGACTCCCTTGGAGTTTCTGTATAAATTTTTTCTGATCGATGTGTTTTGCAACTACGACGACGGGTTACTTGTAACCCCGATTTCTAACTCCCAAAACACGTCCAAGAAAGCACCGTTGCTGGGGAGTGATGAGAACCTCATCATGAGCGATAACTAGCTCATTTTGACCTAATACAAAGGATAAAAGCTCCTACATAACTCAAGGAAAGGCTTAACTCAGAGAATTCTGAGTTTAAGGAGAAAACAAGTCATAAGGGGTAAAAATGCAATTTTACCAGTATAATCTGCATACAGGGTAATTCAGGGCCCAAACATAGGTCAAAGCAACTTAATAAGAATAAAAGTGGGATGAGATGATCTAGCAAGGGCTACAGCAATTCCAAGGAACTAAATGACAATCTGTAACCCTAAAACAAACCCACCTCAGTTCACGAGGTTCCAGGCAAAGTAAAAATAGAATAAACCCTCTAAAATTCATAGAAAAATAATCTCTAGGGTTTAGAACCTTCAATTTGGCCTTCAGAACCCATTTTGACCTACATTGAGAACCATGACCAATTAATAACTTCATTTGGGTTTTCGCATAAATTGATCGGTCAAACAAGGTTTAATATAGAAATGAAATTCACCATCAGATTCCTTAGGTCCTAGTTAGTCATGTATAAAAACTTGAGCCTAAGAAGAGACCTCCTTGACCAACTTTACACTTTGGTCCTCTTATATTTACTTTTTGGCCCTCAACTTTTGAACCCTCGCATTTTGGCCCCTAACTCTCCTTCGTTCTTTGCGATCAGGTCCCCCTGCAAAACCTGCCAGCACCATGCTTCGGCGACCTTGCGCGGAGCATGGCGCCGCGCAGGGTGAGGGGGAGAGCCTGGCAAGTAAACCGGGGGTGCCCTGCGTCGTCAGCCGTCGCAGGGACACCCCCCTGGTCGCTGTAACCCACCATACCGGTCGTGCGAACGCACGGTCGGTATGGGTCTTCGTCTCCGGCCATCCTCCGGTGAGGGAGACACGTCGTCTCCCTCCGCCTTCCTCCCTGTTTTGATCCCTATAAATACCCCCCGTCGCTCCACCGACCGGGGCAGCTCGGATCTGACGGAGAAAACCCCCAACTTTCCTCTCTTCTCTCTCCGGCAGACGCTCACCAGCTCCGGTGGTTCCTCCCCCTCCTCCTCTTCGCTCTGCCGCAATACCAGCAGCAGAGACTTCCTCCCCTGCTCTTCCCGCGCCACGCCGCACCCAGCTGGCGCCTCTCCGGCTCTCTGCTCGCCGCCGCCCCTTTCCCTGAGCATCTTCTTCTACGGTGACAGTCGATACGACTGTCGCCCTGCTGCCCCCCCCTTTGTCCCTGCAAGTAAGCTAGAACTACTTCCCTTCCTCTCCTCTTTCTTTCCCCGGTTTCAATTTGTTCAATTAAGCCCTCGACCGACCCTGACCATCGTCACCCCCTCGTCTCCGGCCACCCTCCGGCGAGATGCTCCCATCGCTCCACAGCCTCACACACCTCGCCGACCCTCACCGAACCTCCGCCTCATCACACTGAGCACCCCCCACCCCTCCACTGCCACTCCACACCTCCGTAACGCTCCCCCGAACAAACCCATTCCTCCGGTTGCAGTCCAACCTAGGGCTGTCGCCAGACACCACCTTGCGGCTTGCCGCGCAGCTCCACACCTTCGCCGTGCCACGGCGAAGGTTCCCCAGTGGTTTGATCAGGCCGAGAGGCCATATTCGTGTCCGACATGTTTTGAGGTTCGACCGCCATTAACGCACATTGAAGCAGCTTCTCCCGCGCTCCAGGCTTGAGGACTCCAGGTCTCCAGCTGCTGCGGATTACGGGGAGTCTTGCGAAGGCAGCCAGCCAGCAACCGACGCAAATCGAAGCCACAGCTGCAGAAGCTAGGCCACGGTCTCCCAGCAGGCGCACGCGAGGAGAGGCCTCCGTTTAGTCCCACATCGGTAAGCCTCACAACCTTTTCACCGTTTAAATTGATTTTGTGCATTAGCCTTACTGCCTCAACACACGGGGTGAGGTCCCCTTCACCTGCCTGGTTACCTGGTCTCGTCCGCGCTCATGCCCCGCGGACCTGACCCGACCCGACTTAGACTGACCTGCACTCCTCGCCCACCATGCACGCCGGTGGGCTTGGACCTGGGCGCGACCCGTACCCGACTACCCGGCAGCTCTGGGAGAGCTTTCCCAAGAGTGGTTTCAGAGAGAGAGAGACGCGGGGGGGGAGAGGGTAGAGTAGGTTTTGTCCTCTGACGTAAGCTCTGAAGTGTGCAGGCACAGGTGAAGAAGAAGGACCGCGGAAGAAGAAGGAAGCTGAGGGAGACACTGTAGCAACAGGCAGTTTAAGTCGTCTGATTTGGAAATCAGATGACGTCCTGAAGGGAAAAGAAGAAAGAAGGAGGGGCGACGTCCTGACTGGAAAAAGAAAAGAAGAAAGAAGGAGATCTGAAGAACAACAGAAGAAGGCGAGGCAGAGGAGAACACAAAAGAACAAGGGAAGAACTGAAAGAAGAAAAACAAAGAAGAAAGAAGAAGATCTGAAGAAAGACAGAAGAAAAAGGAAGAGCAGGAACAGCTGGAAGAAGAAGAAGAGCATCACCTCTGCAGAAGAAGAACATCACCTCTGCAGACAAAGAAGAAGAAGATCTGAGACGAGGAGAAACAAAAAGAAAAGAAGACAACAAATTCTTTCTCTCTCTTTCTTTATTTTTGTAAAAGAAACATGTATATCTCTAGAATACAACTTGCTCCCTGAGTTCGACCTCGGGAACTCTTTTCCGAGTAAAAAAAAATTTATATATTTGAAATGATGGCAACAACTGGCTATACTACGACGCTATAACAATAAAACCCGGTTGTCAACACAAACGAGGGGCCATCAGGGAGGCAACGGAATTTACTTTATTATTTATTGTATTTCTTTTCATTTTCATAGCACTAACCCTACTTGTCTTTGATCTACTATCTTGCAGGTACCCTAACATGGAGATCCAAGTGTGTTAGACCGGAGTAAAGTGTGGGTAGAGTACTTTGTAAGTGTCCCCCACATCCCGCCCCCTCACTAGTTCATTTCGCCACACTTATAACCAGGACCTAATCTACTTAGGTGTTTACATAAACCATAGGATAGAATTGTTTATCATGCTTGCCACCTTCATCTACCTTACCCCTTCATTTAAAAAAAAGAAAAAAGAGATACTTTCTGTGGGACGAATCAACATACACACTCTATACACCCACATTTGAGGCACATAATTGGACTTGATTTTCATCTACTCAACCGGGATTCCTACCTGTGGACCCAGCACACGAATTCAACACATAAGAGAGTAGAAATCATATTAGGTTAACCACCTTTTTATGTGCCTTAATCGGTGGTGCATTTGAGTTAATTGATTGAATTGTTTGGGCCACACCACCTAAATTAAAAGAGGTTCATTTTCTAGCTGCCCATAGGATTCAATAATTAAGTCAAGCTAGGAACAACATATTTTTCTTGCTTTCTAAAGGAAGATACTTGAACACATGCTTTCAAAACTAAATTTGGTTTGCCTCACAAAACTTGGTTGAAAACACCTAATATTTGAATCCTAAAAGCTATAAGCAAGATTCGAATCCTAAAACTCACCTCATCATTAATAATCTCGCTTGAAAACCTCTTGGTTGTCACATTCACACATTCTCAAACAAATCATTATGGGCACAACCCACTAAGGGCCCATCACATTCCAGAGCACCAATTTCCCAAGCCTAAATAAAATCAATTAGACATTGGCACTAAGGATTCATTTGCTCATCAGGATCCAGACTGAGATTATTCATGATTAACCTACTTCTACTAGCCAATCTGATGTCTAGCTAAGGGAGTAGCGTTAAACGACCATGGTTGGGGGTACACTAGGAACCAGAGGCGCAAGCCAAAGGAAGAACCTTCTCCCCAGTCCCTCCTTCTAATTGGTTGGATTACTTAGACATAAGTAGAATAAATCATCCATAATCTTAGGACGGATTCTGAGAGTCTGTAGACCTTTAGGCTACCCAACCTAAGGACAGGCTTGTATTTTTTATGCTGTAGGGTCCCTTCTCTTCCCCATCCTTCCGACTTCCTTCCAGTGTATGCTTGGAAGGAGGTCATTGAACCCTAGATTGGAAGGACCTTTAGACCATTCCCAGAGGCGGAGGTTGAGCTTTAGCCAAGCAGATCCCATGGCTGATCAACAACCACCTCCCCCACTTTCAAACTAGTAAGAGCTAATTCAGAGGTAGTTGGAAGAATTGTAGCAGATGCAGCAATGGTTCCAATGAAAGAATGATCAGGGTGCTTGGCCCTTGAAGGATTTTTATGATCCTTCAAGTTATGAGGATTATCCTGGCATTGTGATTCCCGTCAAAGATGTTGAGATCAAGCTCCAGGTTTTGAGTCTAATTAAGCACTTTCACAGGCTTGGCTCAGAGAACGCATTCCAACATTTGGAAGACCTGATTACTCTCATTCAGACCACCAAATTGTGGAATGTGGATGAAGAACAAATGTTCATGAGGCTTTTCCCCCATTTACTCAGGGATAAGGTCGCACATTGGTATCGTACCATTGGAAGACCAATTGTTACCTGGATAGCTTTGAAATTGGCCTTCCTGAAGAAATTCTTCCCAATTGGGCGAACTAATGCATTGCGACGAGAAATTACCACTTTTTCCCAGCAGCAAGGGGAACCATTTCATGAGGCTTGGGAGAGATTCCATGATCTTTTGTGGATGTGTCCACACCACAAGGTGCCTAAATGGCAACTGATTAGCCCATATTCGTGGGCTATTTAAGTATCTAAATGTCTAGACATTAAATTAATTTGAACATTTAGGTAACATGCATTACGATGTAAATAGATTAATTCATATTTCTGATTTAATTACATAATTCGTGCATTGCATTCATAACTAAAGGAATTTGAAATTGACTTAGAATGGCATTAGGTGCATTACATGCATTGTTTCAATTAACATAAAACTTAAGGATTTGTCTATAAATAATCCAAATATTTCATTTTATTAATTATTCTTCTTCTTCCCGCAGGCAACCGTTCCACTTCCTCCGCTTGCATTCAATCTTTGCCAGCTGCGTGCACTCAAGACCCCATTCATGGAGGAGTGGGTGTGTTGGATATGGTCGGGGCAGTTGAGGCTACAAGGGAGAAGAGGAGGCAGCCGAGCTCGTGGAGGCCATCAACCCATTTCACCACCGTGGGCCTCCACGGCCAAACTCTGTCGTACCGTGGGTCGGTGGGGTGACAGACCACCGAGCCAAGAGGATGGAGTTGGTTGCCACCGTGTACGAGCTCCTTAAAGCTCACCTACCGTGAGTGCATCTACTGATGCACGACTTGCCACCGTTCCATCACCATGCTTCTTCTTCACCTGCTCCATCACAGTTCCTCACACACTCAACCAACCCATCACCACCACTTGCAGCATACCATGCCCTCGCCTCGCAACCATCCAGGTCGTCACTACACGCACGCCACGCGCAGCCATTCGCATCCACATCTCCCGCGCATTACGCGCACCACTAGCATCTCTTGCATCCTCCTCGCAGCAACTCCACCAACCGTAGTAGAGTCATTCCACTCGCATGGCTCGTTCACATCTCCTTCGCTGCACCTCCGCACAAGCAGCAGCTGCTCGCACACACCTCCAGTGCGTGCCCCCCTCGCAGCACACCCGCGTCTCCCCTTCCATGCACGTCCAGTAGTGCATGCTTCTCCTCTCCGCTCTCTCATCTCAAACAGCAACAGCACGCCACCTTCAGCAGATCACACCACTCACCTGTGCTCCACCAACCTGCGTGCGCCCCATCCGCACCCTTCGCGCATGCCTGCCACTGACAGCACCGCCGCACGCGCGCTGCACCTCCACCGCAATAGGCGTGCGCCACCAGTAGCTCAACGCACCTTCCCTTCCGTGCCTCAGCAGCCTCCTGCACCTCCAGCCAATGCACCTCAGCCCCTGCCGCCTGCATCAGCAACACCCACTTCAGCCCGTGCGCACCTCACTGCGTGCGTGCACACCTCAGCCCCTACCCCCCGCAGCACCAGCCGTAGCGCACGCAAGAGCAGCAGCGACAGCCACCATCGTCGTCGCTTCTCTCCTCCATCCAGCCGACCCAAGCCATCTCACGACATGCCGCTACCACCGTCGTGAAGGCCTCACTTCGGCCGACTTTTTCCCAGAGTAGCTCCTCAAATGAGCCTCTCTCCTGTGCACGAGGAGGAGAGAGGTATAATCCCCTATTTCTTATCCAATTAAATTTGACATTGCCTGCCATTGTGGAAACTTGGATTTATGTTATTAATTTTATAATGTGGCAATTTTATTAAGTGAACCCTCCTCTTTTCTTTAATCACCTTTTCAGCATATGTGAACCTTGTAGACCTAATTAGAGAGTGGTTTGGATATCAATTTTCTTTTGCGATTTCAATTGTGAACTTTTGTGAAAGACTTTAGTGAGTTTTAAATAGGTCATTGTCTCCCTGTGGATATGACCCACTCCTAATTGAGTGGTTATTTTAATTGCTTTGATTAGTCAATTTTTCCACCACCTTCATACTACAACAACACGTTATTTCATTTGCGAAACTTAATCGAAAGCGGAAAATCGACTTACAAATGGCGACGTTGCCGGGGAGGCAACAAGCTTAATTAAATCGCATTCATTCATTCATTCACATTGATTTAAATTTTGTATCATATTTAACTCTGGATTTTTTTTTCTGATGTGAGTGCAAAGATCTGTGACACACATTCTATGACTCGCAATCACACCAGCCATCATGAGAGGCGACCCTTCACGTCGCCAGAGGAGAAATTGATCGAGCTACCTTGTAAGGAACCAGATTGCTAGGAGGGGAAGGATGAGGACACGACGATCAACTCTGCACATTTAGTCGCTGAATTGATTAGAGTAGAATTAAGACTTTAGACTTAATTTTTCATTGCACATTTGGTTTGAAACCCTTGTTCTGAGGTACAGTTGAGGGGTTTGTTCCCCGATTTTGTTTAAGGCCTGTGTTGGGTAATTTTTGGGAGCCTATTCCCTTTTCTTTAGATTTAGGTTTTTAATTTATTTTGTGGATTATTTACCCTTTAATTTGCTTGTGCATAAGTAGCTAAAAAACAACTAAAAAAAAATGAGCTATCTGCTAGAGGCTGCTTGCCCTTAGGTCGAATCATTTAGGATTGAATGAGAAGCATCTAGATCTAATTCTTGTCTTGTATATTGCATGAAGAATGCTGGAATCAGGTATGCACTTCTAACTTTGCATTTCTACCTGTCATGCAAATGCATTTGGACTAATTTCAAGACCACCTAATCTGTATTGAATAGATCTAACAAGTGGTCACATATTTTCTGGAAAAAGGACTAATTAAAGGAGGGACATTTTAAAAATCAAGGATTTGATTTTCAAACTTGGCGTGCAATTCAAAATTCAAAATCTTTTGCGGTGTATGCACACTTATATCTCTTGCACCACGGCACGCTTTTAGACACTCCTTAGGTTTCAAAATACTAGGATAGGAGCCCTCCTACCGTTGGATTCTGAAGTGTTTAGAACTTGAGATCAAAGTTTTATAACTCCAAAGAGGGGGATATCCTATCACGGATTTTTGGGGGTAGTTGAGAAGCACCGCGAAAGCACAGCTTCAAAGGAAGGCTTAGGCCTACTTGCATCCCTCGATCTTTCATCTTTGGAGTTGCTCTACCATTTGAGATTTAGGGAAGAACACCTAAACTCCAACTAGGCCTTTTTAGGCAATTCGTAGGTCGACAATAAGCACGTAAATTGATTGAACAAATTGTATTGTCACCTGCAATCTGACTTAAATCAAAAGCCTAAATTGGGAAAGGCCTAAAAAGTCCTTTTTGAATTGTGTTTTGCTTGGGGATTTCTGATTGAGGTGTGAGTTAGAATGGACCACATGGATTTTCATCCTTTCACATCTTGCCCACACCCTTACCCCTACTCTGCAATCTTCGATCCCATACGCCGAGATGGTCCATCCTTTGATGGACATAATGACAATCATTGGGATCCATTTTACTCCTATTATAGGAGTATTGGCCTAGTTAAGCCCCAAATCAGTGAGTAGAACCTAGGAGCAGGATTTGTTTTGCCCAATATCCCACACACCATAGAAATACCCAACCCACCCTCCCTGAATAACTATAATGGTTGGATGGACACTCCTAGGTACTATAAGCCTGAGCCTGACTTCTCTCATGATAGAAATGACCTCTCCTCCTTAAAGATGGAAATACAGAAAATGCAAGGTGAAATGATTGAATTGTTAGGAGAATCTTCGAGAGAAGGCCAACAAAAAAGAGATGAAATTAGGCACCCAATCTACCCCATTGAGGATGACGTACACCCATCTACAATTGATGCATCTCCCGTGGGTGAGCTACACTTGAAGTTGGAGGGAAATTTTGGGGATTATGTAAGGGAGAATAGCTACTTTTCGAGGATCGATTTTGAAACCTCCCCATTAGATGACACTTCCTTAAGAGATCCACGCCTTAAGTGGGAGGAAGATACTTATGAAAGTAGCTATGCATTGGATGAAGAAAGGTGGCAACCCGAGGAAGATAATGATAAGGTTGAGTATCCACCTGAATTATATTGGAGTCAAAAGAAGGGAATGATGGTACCATTGGATGACCTTGACCCAAATGATAGTATTTTCGTGACATTTGATGAAGTAGGACGAAGTCAAGTTGTTAATCCTACCCTCCCTTCTAATCACGAGATGGAACTCAAGCCCACCCTTAGGGAACCTAACCCTGAAGAAATTGACCTATCTGAGGAGTCTGATGTTACCAATGTAAAACATTTACCTCCGATAGAGTACCCTAGGGAATCTGCTAAGATATTAAATGATTCTAGACCTCGGGTATATGATGAATGATATGATGAGGAGAAAAATGAATTATATGAGGAACCTACATTCAAGATTTGGAGTGACACTAAGAGTGATTATGTCTTATTTGAAGAGTTAGCCCCTGATGTCACAAATTTGACCAAATTAGGTTTCCTTAGCACACCCATTGATGATATTTCTCCTCATGATGAAATGATGGAAATTTTGGAAGCAACTTCTAAGATTTATGTGGATTCATATCTAGACTCTGGGGAAGATTTGAGTAAAGAACAAGAACCCAGGGATGACATTGATAGGATAATCCCTAGATATGTTGCTTCCAACCTACCTTCATTTGTTTCGAAGTCACCCTCTTATTCGCTTATGTCTAAAGGCAAAATGTTGACTCCTGATGAAGTGCAGGAAGATACTGGTGATAGTGCAAGGAATGCTAGGGATGCAATTGAGGATTTGGAAAGAGTGTTAGGGATGGACACTGAGATGATTAAACCCAACCTAGATCTTATGCCCATCCCGCAACCTCAAAACTTGGACACCCTAGATGATCCTTGCCTTAGAGATTTGCTCACTTTTGTTCCGACCGGGGAGCTTAGCAAACCAATATTTCCTGTAATGGAGTATCGGGTATAGATTGATGATTTCTTTAGTCAGTCCATTGCCCTGGGGGTGTATCTGTGCACCATTCCTTCCCCATTCCTTTTGGAGGATCCTTGTCATCCTCCCCCTACCCTTTTGGAGGTTGTTATGCCAGTTTATCGTTTAGAACCTCTTCTGGTGACCTGGGAAGATTTTAGTCACATCCTGGTTGGGCAAGCATTTGCTATCGGGATTCATCATCAACTCGCCAACATCCTAGGTTACCTATTTTCTAGGCCGGCATTACTTTGCTCATTTTTAGGGCCTATTTCTGCAATCCTTGAACCTGATTTGCGAGTTCTTTGGCTACTCAGCTGCTAACAAAAGAATGGTAGCCCATCTTTGACCCAGGTAATATCCTTCTATGCAATG
The DNA here is from genome assembly GCA_037157565.1 of Thalassia testudinum. NCBI lineage: Eukaryota > Viridiplantae > Streptophyta > Magnoliopsida > Alismatales > Hydrocharitaceae > Thalassia > Thalassia testudinum. The sequence continues at coordinate 69,057,533 of JAZHRO010000003.1, read as the reverse complement.
AGGACATTGCATATTTTAGGCATGGGGGGTGTACTTGGGGATATACATAGCATAGTGCATTCATGCATTTAATTAAAGCATTCTACATTGCATACATTTGCATTGAAAAAAATAATAAAAATAAAATTAAATAAATAAATAAATTTGTAATTATTGAGCTTAACTGTCTAGGCTCTGCATTCTTAATTAAATCAAAACTCTAGGTTAGACTAAGTTGATTCTAGGATCGAACTTTAGAAGCTAAGTAAGATACTAGCTTTAGACCTTTAGGGTCCTTTGTGGACTTAAAAGCTTAAGTAGGAGTTAAGTTGCAGACCATTTCTCAGGAGGTTGAGGAAGGAAAGCTAGGGATTGAGTTAAAAGGTTGGGGTAGTACCTGGAGTCTTGTTCTACCTTTTGGTTTACGGATCCTTGTAACCCAAGCATCCAAATTTCACACACTTGGTCTTGTGTAAGTGAAATTTAGTTCTCTTAGTTTTGACTTAGGAGAGGCTTGAAAACACAATTTGATTGGAAGAGTTCCTGCCGCAGGAGAGGTGGAGTATATACCTTGCGGATGCGATGATAACATATTACCTCCTCGGCGCTTGTCTCTTAGGATATCCATCCTACTGGGGGCATGTAAGCGCATTGTGAGGTTCAGGTACCATGGGCGGCCCTATCTCGAAGTGCCGATTGCCGCAGGCCTGAATTTGCTTAAGAAATCCATGGGCGATACTATCTCGAAGTGTCGATTTCCAAGAGTTCTTGGGGTCGCTGTGGGTGGTGCTATCTCGAAGCATCGAAAGCCAAGCACCCTTCGAGGTACGGTGATGGGGACAATGAATCCGACACAGACCGCTTTGATAGCTAATCCGAGGTTAGACTTAGAGGAATCAAACAAAAATATATATATATATTATTCAAAAAGAAAATCCTTTTTCCTTTAACTCAAATAACTCAAACCAACGCACATGCACGGATGCTTTAATCTCAGGGATCAATAAACCTTAGGGTAGAGTGATAAATCAGGGAAACTTGTGCCTGCAACTCATTTTTAGCAGACCTAGTTTGTAACTTAAGAACTACTTGGGAACCTTAGGTCTAAAGTCTGAACTTAATATGTTTCTAAAGGAAGATCGATTGGGTTGGCTAGTCTACTTAGAGTGCTAGGTTTTGCTTGATTTTGCTAGGGACTAGCAAAAATTAGGCATGGGGGTATTTGATTAGCCCATATTCATGGACTATTTAAGTATCTAAATGTCTAGACATTAAATTAATTTTAACATTTAGGTAACATGCATTAGGATGTAAATAGATTAATTCATATTTCTAATTTAATTATATAATTCATGCATTGCATTCATAACTAAAGGCATTTGAAATTGACTTAGAATGGCATTAGGTGCATTACATGCATTGTTTTAATTAACATAAAACTTAAGGATTTATGTATAAATAATCCAAATATTTCATTTTATTAATTATTCTTCTTCTTCCCGTAGGCAACCATTCCACTTCCTCCGCATGCATTCAATCTTCGCCAGCTGCCTGCACTCAAGACCCCATTCATGGAGGAGCGGGTGTGTTGGATCCGGTTGGGGTAGTTGAGGCTACAAGGAAGAGGAGGAGGCAGCTGATGAGAGCCTCATCATGAGCCCAAACTAGCTCTTTTTAACCTAAGAAAGAGAATAAGAGCTCCTACATAACCTAGAGAAGGGCTTAATTCAAGGAATAAGTGTTCTGAGAAGAAAACATGAAATGAAGGTTAAAACTATAATTTTACCATTGCAGTACATAAACGGGATTTATCAGAGGCAAAACATAGGTCAAATGGTCTGAATAAGATAAAAAGTGGGTTGGTTCAATCAGAAATGGGTTCTTGTGCAATCCAAGAATTAAATGACATTCTGTAACCCTAAAACAAACCTGCTTAATTCAACAAGGTTATGGTTAGGATAAAAATCAAGTAAGCCCTATAGAAATCATGGAAAAATATCCCCTAGGGTTTAGAACCTTCAATTTGGCCATTGAAACCTATTTTGACCTAGATTGGGGTCCTAGCTCATTAATTGACCTAATTTTGGTTTTTATACAAAATGTCTAATCAAACGTGGTCAAACCTAAAATCCAACTTCACCATTGGATTTCTTGGGTCCAAATTAGGTTTGTACCATAATTTGGACCTAAGGGGAGGTCATCTTGACCTACTTTGCAAAATAGTACACCCAATTACATTTTGGCCCTTATCTTTTGAAAACCATTTCACAGACCCCCTAACTTCCTCGCCACTCTTACAAATAGGTCCCTCCACCATTAATCGGGAGAAATCCTACTCCGGAGAGGAATGGAGGGGGAGTACTCCCTGATTCCTCAGAGATCTCCCAGATTTGGAAGGGAGATTCTCTGAGGAATTCCCTTCCATCTGAGTGTGATCCTAATCCCCGATTCACACCTAATCTCTCGTGCGAACACATGAAAGATTTGGGTATCCCACAGATTTCCTACTTCGGCGACGACTCTTGCATTTGGAAGCTTGTCTTCCAAGCACAAGAGCCCCTGCCAGTGCTTATAAAATGATCCTCAACCTCGATCGCACCTCCTCAGCTCAACTTGGCTAGAGATCCACCCAAATTTCATCCTCTTCTCCTCCGGTCAAGTAGTCCAACGAGCTCCAGGAAGCCTCCCTCCTCTTTCTCATCACTCTGCCACCATACCAGTGGCAGAGTCTCCCTCACCATCTTTCTCCGCATCGTGCAACACTCGCGCGAGCATCTCTAGCCCCGTCGTCACCGCCGTCTCCCTCCACTGGATGCCGTCTTCTCCGGCAACAGCAGGTACTGCCAGTTGCCATCTCTCCCCCTTCGTCCACTTAATTAGGTTAGACTTACTCCTCTCTATCCCCTCTTCAATTCCCCTCAATCTATTTCACGAATTACCCCTCGACTGCCACTGTCCACCGCCATCTTCCCCATCTCCAGCCAACCTCCGGCGAGACGCATCTGTCACTCCACACGTCTCGCCACCAACCTCTTCACTTCTGCCTTCGACCACTGAACATCTTCCACCCATCCATCGACCACCAACACCTCCCTAAACACCCCCCGACCTAACCCATAAGCATGGCCATAGGGTGACCTAGGCACGCACGCCTAGGCCACCCCGCAGCCTGCCACCTACCATCCCACCTTCGCCTTCGCACGGCGAAGCTTCCCATGTATTTTAATGGGGCCACCAGGCCGTATTCATGTGTGGCAGATCTGAGCACCAGCCACCATTAGCGATAGCTCGAGAAGGTCGCAAGCTTGCTCCATGCTGAAGCACTCCAGGGTCCCAAGTCCAGAAGGCACGGGTTGGTCTCGCGCATTCATCTGTCCAGGAAATTAGCTCTGCAAGGCCTCCAGCTGCAGCAATTGGAAGAAGCAGCTCTTGCGGGCAAAAGCACAGAAGCGAGTGGGACATTTAGTCCCACCTCGTGAATGCAAGAGTGAGGCGCGTGGGATAAATTGATTTTGTGTTTTACTCTATTCGCCTCGAGACACACATGGGGTGAGGTCCCTCACCTATCACGCCTCGTCCGCGACACTCCCCCACGGACCTGGCACCCAACCCGACTAACCTACTGTTCGTCGACGTTTTTTGTGCGGATTTAAAGGATGTCACATTGTAGTATAACCGACAAAACGTCTAAACAAATATAAAGAATTTTATTACTCGAAGACCGGAGTATCCGAGGTCGAACACAGGGAGCAAATGGAATTTACTACTAGTCAACATGTAATTGAACACTCTAATTTACTCAAAATATCAATTCAAATGTGAATGTATGCAATTAAAAGTAATTAGGACAAAAATATGAAATTGGACATCTGATCTTGTGATCAGACGTCTTAAAAGTATTTTCCCTTTTCTTCTTGATTATCCTTCTTCTTCTGCCTTGCGAAGCCTTTCTTTCCTTCCTTCTTCTTTTGATCTCCCGTGTCTTTTGCTTCTGCCTTGCTCTTTCTTTTCTTCTTCTCTACCTTGCTTCTTACTCTTCTCTTCCGTGGTCTTGCCTTGCTTCTCTCTTCTCTACTCTTCCTGCCTTTCCTTCTGCTTTCTTTCTTCTCCTGCGTTCAGCCTGTGCCTACACAGAACAAAACCTACCTTTCTCCCTCTACCCGCGTGTCTCTCTCTCTCAAGCAATTCACTCACGGACGCTCTCGCAGAGCCATAGCCATAATCGGGTCGGATCGTACCCGGGACCAGGCGTACCTGCAGGTGGTGTGATGCGCGAGGAGTGCGTAGGCTTAGGTCAGGTCGGATCCGCCAGATCCGCGTGGTCAAGCCGCGGACGAGGCGGGTGTGGGGTCAGTGAGGGACCTCACCCCTGCGCTTTCGAGGCAGTTAAACTATATCATAAAAACTCTATATACCATACCTGTGCCTTGAGATTCCACGATGTGGGACTAAAGGTTCCGCCCTTCCTTTGCGCGCACCCGCAGACTCTCGTATGCAGTTACCCAAGCTGATGGCTTTGCTGGCGCTACTGGCTGGGCTCTCTCACCTCGCGACACTCGGGTGAGTCTCCTGCATCTGCAGCCTGGGAAGCCTGATGCCTGGAGCTTCGTTGGAGCTTCACCGGAGGTCGTCCATGGCGGCAGCGGCTCAAACACTGTCATACACAAAACAAGCCTCTCGGCCCAATCAGATCAGCTAGAGACCTTCGCCGTGGCACGGCGAAGGCGGTGGACGATGCTACAGACCGTAGGTCGGCCTAGGCGTGCGTGCCTAGGTCAACCTGTGGCCGGAGATGGTGGGTTGTTCGGGGGGTGATTATGGAGGTCTGGAGTGGCAGTTGTGGGGTGGAGCGAGTTCCTGGTGGTGAGGCTGAGCTCTCGAGGTGGTTGGCGAGCCGGGTGGGGGGCTGGAATGGTGGAAGCGACTCACCGGAGATCGATCGGTGATGTGGAAGATGAGGGTGGTCAGCGTCGGTCGAGGGGTAATCAGATGAGATAACAGGGGGAAAAGAGAGAGGATAGGATGGAGAGGAGTTCTAACCTAATTGTAAGGACGAAAGGGGACGGAAGGCGGACAGCAGTACCTGCTGTCGCCGGAGAAGATGACGCCCAGTGGGGGGAGAACGGCGGCGACGACGGGGCTGAGGCGGCGTGCGCTGGTACTGCGCGACGCGGAGGGAGGTCAGGAAGCTAACTCTGCCACTGGTTTTGTGGAAAAGCGAAGAGGGAGGGGAGGGGGGCTCGCCGGAGCTTGCTGGGGGTTTTTGGCCGGGTAGGACGAGAGGAATTGAAGGGGGAAACTCAGCCAAATCAAGCTGAGCCTCTTCGGCCGGAGTTGTGGGTTCTTATATAAGCGCTGGACTGGGTGTACAGGGCGTGAAGGGCACGTAATTGCCTAAGGTTGGTCGCCGGAGATGGAAAGGAGTTAGGATACCCAAATCTCTCGTGCGTTCGCATGAGAGATTGGGTTCACACCGGGGATCGAGATCGGTCTTAAATGGAAGGGAATTCCTCAAAGAATCTCCCTTCCATTTCTGGGAGAGAATTTCTGAGGAATTAGAGAGCAATCTCTCTCGAAACTTCGCCGGAGCTCGGTTCTGCCCTAGCAATGGCGGCAGGACCGGTTTGCAAAGGAGGCGAAGAACCTAGGGGGCTCTCTGCAAAGGTATTCAAAAGATAGGGACCAATTTGTGATTTGGGTGTACTAAATTGCAAAGTAGGTCAAGATGACCTCTCCTTAGGTCCAAATTTTGGTACAAACCTAATTTTGACCTAAGGAATCCAATGGTGAAGTTGGATTTTAGGTTTGACCTCGTTTGACTGGACATTTTGCGTAAAAACCCAAATTAGGTTAATTGAAGAGCTAGGATCCTAATCTAAGTCAAACTAGGTTCCAAAGGCCAAATTAAGTGTTCTAAACCCTAGAGGATGTTTTTCCATGATTTGTAGAGGGTTTACTTGCTTTTTGTTCTAACCAAAACCTTGTTAATTTAAGCAGGTCTGTTTCAGGGTTACCAAGTGTCATTTAGTTCCTAGATTGCACATGAACCCATTTCTGATTAACTCAACCCACTTTTTATCTTATTTGGACCATTTGACCTCTGCTTTATGTACTGCAATGGTAAAATTGTAGTTTTAACCTTTATTTCATGTTTTCTTCTCAGAGCACTTGTTCCTTAGTTAGGCCTTCTTCCAGGTTATGTAGGAGCTTTTATCTTCTTTATTGGGTCAAAATGAGCTAGTTATGGCTCATGATGAGGCTCTCATCACCTACCGAGCACTCCTCACGCACCACACCCACGCCGGTGCGCCTGGACCTGGGCACGCGACCCGACCTGTTTACCCAGCTCTGGGAGAGCGTACTGAAGAGAGATACACAGAGAGAGAGAGAGACACGCTGGGAGGGTAGGGGAATATGTTTTGTTGTGTGGTGATTGTGCAAGAAGAGGAAGCTAAGGGAGGAAGAGGCATAGCAAGAGAAGGAAAGGAAGAAGGACTTAGCCGCAACAAGAGACGGAGAAGAAGAAGAGAGACGCACTGTAGCAAAGGAGCGGCAGACCAAGGAAAGAAAAAGAAGGAAACAAGGGAAAGGTGAAGCTGACACTTAGCCGCAAATAAGAGAAGTCAGAGAGATAAGGCTGAAGAAAGATGGAGAAAGGCAAAAGCACTGGACAAAGAAGAAACAAGGAAGAAGAAGCAGACAGCCAAAGAAAAGCAGAAGAAAAAGAGCTAAGGAAAGAGGAAAAATAGAGGAAGAAAGTCAGAAGAAGAAGAAGAAGAGAAAGCAGACAAGAAATAGGAGAGAAGAGAGATATCTTTTTAAGACGTCTGATCTTATGATCAGACATCCAATTCTATTTTGCTACAATTTTAACTCTTAAACTCTTGCATTTAAATTCTGAATTAAGTCTTGAGTAATTCTAAGTGTTCAATTACAATATTAAGATTAGTGAATAAATTCCATTTGCTCCCTATGTTCGACCTCGGATACTTGGGTTTCAAGTAATAAATTTTTATTTGTTGTCAATGCTTCGTCACCTATACTACAACGCCACTGACTGTTAAAACACGATCAAGCACTGCTAACAGCAGCCGAGCTCGTGGAGGCCATCATCCCATTTCACCACCGTTCAGCATTTCACCACCGTGGGCCTTCACGGCCAAACTCCGTCATACCGTGGACCGGTGGGGTGATAGACCACCGCACCAAGAGGACGGAGTTGGTCGCCACCGTGTACGAGCTCCTTGAAGCTTGCCTACCGTGAGTGCATCTACTGATGCACTACTTGCCACCGTTTCATCACCATGCTTCTTCTTCACCTAATCCATCACAATTCCTCACACACTCAACCAACCCATCACCACCACCTGCAGCATACCACGCCCTCGGCTCGCAACCATCCAGGTCATCACTACACGCATGCCACGCGCAGCCATTCTCATGCACATCTCCCACGCATTACGTGCACCACCAGCATCGCTTGCGTCCTCCTCGCAACAACTCCACCAACCATAGTAGAGTCATTCCACCCACATGGCCTACGCACATCTCCTTTGCTGCACCTCCACACGAGCAGCAACCACTCACGCACACCTCCAGCGTGTGCCCCACTCGCAACACACCCGCGTCTCCCCTTCCACACATGGCCAGTACTGCACGCTTCTCCTCTCCGCTCTCTCATCTCCAACAGCAACAACGCGCCACCTTCAGCAGATCACGCCATGCACCTACGCTCCACCAGCCCGCGTGCGCCCCATCTACACCCCTTCGCATGTTCCTGCCACTCACAGCACTGCCGCATGCACATTGCACCTCCACCGCAACAGGCGTGCGCCACCAGCAGCTCAGTGTACCTTCCTTTTCGTGCTTCAGTAGCCTCCCGCACCTCCAGCCAGTGCACCTCAGCCCCTGCCACCCATAGCAGCAGCGCCCACTTTAGCCCACGCGCACCTCAGCCCCTACCCCCCGCAGCACCTGCCGCACGCCCTCCAGCCGCAGTGCATGCAAGAGCAGCAGCGACAGCCACCGCCGCCGCTGCTTCTCTCCTCCATCCAGCCGGTCGAAGCCATCTCACGACGTGCCGCTGCCACCGTCGCAAAGGCCTCACTCCGGTCGACTTTTTCCCAGAGTAGCTCCTCAAACGAACCTTTCTCCTGTGCACGAGGAGGAGAGAGGCATAATCCCCTATTTCTTATCCAATTAAATTTTACATTGCCCGCCATTATGGAAACTTGGATTTATGTTATTAATTTTATAATGTGGCAATTTTATTAAGTGAACCCTCCTCTTTGCTTTAATCACCTTTTCAGCATATGTGAACCTTCTAGGCCTAATTACAGAGTGGTTTGGATATCAATTTTTTTTTGCGATTTCAATTATGAACTTTTGTGAAAGACTTTAGTGAGTTTTAAATAGGTCATTGTCTCCCTGTGGATACGACCCGCTCCTATTGAGTGGTTATTTTAATTGCTTTGATTAGTCGATTTTCCACCACTTACATACTACAACAATGCATTATTTCATTTGCAAAACTTAATCGTAAACGGAAAATCGAGTTATCAGCAACTTGTGCAGATTTTTTATCACGATTTAATGATCAACTCCATAATCATGTGGATGCTTCTTGCAGAGGCAATTTCCTCAAGAAGGATGCAGATAGCACGTATGATTTGTCTGAGGAAATGAGTGAAAATTCTTTAAACCACGCCACCATGGAAACCTTCAACCGATCCCAACAAATTAGATCAAATGCCAATGGGGTCCAAGATTCTCATACATCTGATATAGAATTGATCTGCAATAAATTAGATAAGATGGATCTATTTACCAAACGAATGGAAGAGTGGTTGTCGGGAAACTCTAACTTTTCTAGATCCACTAAATCCCAGGGATCAGGATTCCATTCTTCACAAGCTCCTACTGGATGGGAGTTTGTGAACCAACTGGAACCAGCATGACCTCCGAGCCAACTCTTCTCGGAACCTTATGGGTTCCAAACTGGGGCCTTGGATCCTAGTCTTTCTGATCCTTCTTCATCCTCATATTATGAGGATGCTCATGCTGTGCAAGAGAATGATAGGTCCAACCCGTATTCGAATTCCTACAATTCTGGTTGGAAAAATCATCCTAACTTCTCTTGGAAACATCAGGGGCAGCGGACCCAATATCGACCCAACAACTATGTGCTGCAAAAACCAATGGGTCAAGGTCATGTATATACTTAGTTGCCCTTGAATCAGGTTAATCAGCCCATGTGAAATGCTCAACAACCCACTAAGCAGGCTGACTTGAACCTGAAAATGGTAGAAATGCAAGGGTCAATACTCCAGCTCATGCAACAGATGAAAACTTCGCTGGACACCTTGCAATCCAGACTTAGTACAAACAACTGACGGCCTGGATCTCTGCCATCACAATCTATACCAAACCGAAGGAATGTTCAGAATCGAGGCACTGGGCCTCAAGGGTTTGGTAATGATGGGGAGTCACATGCTCAAGCTCATGCTATCTATCAAGCTACCCCAGCCCCTCCTGGAGTGAACCAAGTTCTGACCATAATCAACCGGGAGCCTCCGATTTTTCCTGATGAGAGCCTCATCATGAGCCATAACTAGCTCATTTTGACCCAATAAATAAGATAAAAGCTCCTACATAACCTAGAAGAAGGCTTAACTGAAGGAACAAGTGCTTTGAGAAGAAAACATGAAATAAAGGTTAAAACTGCAATTTTACCATTGCAGTACATAAATGGGATTTCTCAGAATCAAAACATAGGTCAAATGGTCCAAATAAGATAAAAAGAGGGTTGAGTCAATCATAAATGGGTTTATGTGCAATCTAAGAATTAAATGACACTTGGTAACCCTAAAACAGACCCGCTTAAATTAACAAGGTTCCGGTCAGGATAAAAATCAAGTAAACCCTCTAAAAATCATGGAAAAGCATCCTCTAGGGTTTAAAACACTTAATTTGGCCTTTGGAACCTAGTCTGACCTAGATTAGGGTCCTAGCTCCTCAATTAACCAAATTCAGGTTTTTACGCAAAATGTCTAGCCAAACGAGGTCAAACCTAAAATCCAACTTCTCCATTGGATTCCTTAGGTACAAATTAGGTTTATACCAAAATTTGGACCTAAGGGGAGGTCATCTTGACCTACTTTGGAATTTAGTACATCTAAATCACAAATAGGTCCCTATCTTTTGAATATCCTTGCAAAGAGCCCCCCAAGTTCTTCGCCCCGTTTGCAATCCGGTCCTGCCGCCATTGTTAGCGTAGAACCGAGCTCCGACGAGGTTCAGAGAGGGATTGCTCTCTAATCCCTCAGAGATTCCCTCCCAGAAATGGAAGGGGGATTCTCTAAGGAATTCCCTTCCTTCTAAAGCCAATTATAATCGCTGGTGTGAACCCAATCTCTCAAGCGAACGCACGAGAGATTTGGGTATCCACCTTCCTTCCAACTCCGGCGAGCCGGCAGACCTAATTGCGTGCTCTCCAAGCGTTGATAGGAGCGGCCAGCACCTATAAAACACCCCCCAGATCCTGCCATAGGACCCAAGCTTGATTTTGATGGAGATCCCCTCCAAATTCCCTCTCTCCCATCTCCGGCCAAACGAACCGCAAGCTCCAGTGACCTCCTCCCCTCCTTCCCGTCGCTCTGCTGCCATACCAGCAGCAGAGTCCACTCCGCCTCTTCCTCTCGCGTCGCGCTGTACCCCGCGTGCGTGCTCCGGACCTCATCTTCGTCACTGCTTCCTCCCTCAAGGTCTTTCTTCCCCGACGACGGCAGTTACGAGCCATCCTCTCCACCGCATCCCTTCCTTCCAGACAACCCCAGATACATTCTCCATCCTCTCCTCTCTCTTTTCCCCCTACTATTTTACTTCATTACCCCTCGACAGTACCTAACCACCTCCATCGTTCTCGCCTCCGACCGCCCTCCGGCGAGCTGCCCACACCACTCCGCCCCTCCACACGACTCGCCAACCCCCTCGTGAGCTTCGCCTCACCACCAAGAACCCATTCCACCCCATCACTGCCACTCCAGACCTCAACAAGCACCCCCCGACCAACCCACCATCTCCGGCCACAGGTTGACCTAGGCACGCACGCCTAGGCCGACCTGCAACCTGCAGCATCGCCCACCACCTTTGCCGTGCTACGGAGAAGGTTTCCAGCTATTCTGATTGGGCCAATAGGCCGTTCTGTTGGATGTCAAGTGTACGCTCCGGCCGCCATTAACAGCCGAAGCAGTAGGGAGATTGGAGCAGCTTCGGGCATCAGGCTTCCCAGGCTGCAGGTGCAGCAGACTCTCGCGAAGGTTGCGAAGCGAACTAGGCTAGCCAGTCGCACAGAGGAGCCATCAGCTTGGGCAATCGAGTGACGAAAGCTCTGCTGGCGCGCGTGAAGGCATGACCGACCAGATAGTCCCACATCGTGGGATTGCAAAACTCAGGTATCATATAAATTGCTTTTGCGTTTTCTTCTTACTGCCTCCGTAAGCACTGGGGTGAGGTCCCTCACTACCCCCACACACCTCGTCCACAGCTTGACGTCGCGGATCTGGTGGATCCGGCCCGACCTAAACCTACGCACTCCTCGCGCATCACCACTTGCCGATGCGCCTGGTCCCGGGTGCGAATCCGACCCGACTACCCGTGTGGCTCTGGGAGAGCGTGCTTGAGTGAACTGCTTGAGAAAAAGAGAGATGCTTGGGTAGAGGGACGGGGGTAGGTTTTTGCTACTGTGTGGTGTGTGCAGGAAGGAAGAAGTGACCGAGGCAGCGAACACTTAAAAGCTGAAGAACGGGAAGAGAAGAAAGAAGAGGCTGTGTAGCAGTGAAAGGAGAAGTCTTCGTCGAGAAGAAGGAAAAGAAGGAAGACAAGGCAGAAGAGAGAGAAGAACAAAGAAGAGGCCAAGTGAAGACAGCAAAGAGATCAGAAGAAAAAGAAGAGGAAAGAAGAAAGGCAAGGCAGGAGAAGAAGGAAGATACAGAAGCAGAAAGGAGAAGAAGAGAGAAAGAGAGATCACATTTAAGACGTCTGATACAGAAATCAGACGTCCAATTCTACTTTTTTTTCACAAATCCTTTTTAAAATTCTCTCTTTGAATCAATTATATTTGCATTTAACAGTTGTATTCTTTGGTTTTACAAAGTACTGAGATTGCTCCCCGTGTTCGACCTCAGATACTCTAGTTGTTCGAGTAATAAAATTCTTTATATTTGTTTAAATGTTTTGTCGGTTATACTACAACGTAATACGCTTTAAATCCACACAAAATCGTTTAGAACATTTTGGCGCCGTTGCCGGGGAGCAACGAGCACTTTTAAAGCTTTTGATTACAAATTTCTATCTAATATCTGACTTAACTTCTCTCTTTTGTTGTGTTCAAGCAGGGAAAGCAAAACAAAAAGGAAAGAACAATAACTGCACAACAAACTCTCCAAGGAACAGGTAATCTCCATAAGCCCTCTCTCTTAACCCTCTCGCAATCTAAAAAGGAAAAAAAGAGAAAAATCAACTTAGGGCTACCTGTTTCATATTTAGTAACTCATCAAGTTGGCTGATTTTCATTTCAACATATTTTTGTCTATTCATCCAACCAAGGCAACTAGGGCTAAAACTTTCTTGATTGAGCCCTAGGTGCTAATTTCTAAGACAACTAAATTGGACCCACTAGAGCCAAGTTAGGGATTGCAAAGCTAGGGTTTTTAGAGACACATCTTCTCTAAAACAAAGAAACAAACTTTCCAAAAAGAGGTGTGCCAAAACCGTGTTTGAAACGATTTATACAAGAGGAACCCTAAGCAAATCAGGCTGATAATCCATTTGAACCATAAAAGGAAGGACCTAAAAGCTCTCAAAGGAACAAGAGGTGAAGTTGATCCCTTCGGTCAACCAACCTTAATATTAGGTCACTTTTGCACTCAAAATACTTAAAAGTTCAAGTGGAACATTAAGCACCTTGATCTTAAAATAAAAAAAGGTAGACTTAAGAGGTCAAGGTCTCCATTCTGGTCTACCTGGAACCGCAGTGACAAGAGAGGTCGGGTGGGGGAAACCCTGTAACCCGTGAGGACGCTCTACCGTGTAGGGGTCTTTGCGGGACTCTCCCTCTCTGGCTACCCAGGTATTTCTCAGGTGGACGATCTTCTGATCCAGGGGTCCATCTGCCCCGAACCTCTATAGTCACCCAACAATTCTTGGGTGTCTTGATTGGGTCCAGCACCTTCTAATCTCATCACATCTTTCGGTGCATGTTTGGTAGGAGGTCCTTAAGACCACCTTTAAGACCTCCTTTAGAAATTCATTCTCGTCGAGGCCAAGTCTCGACGCCCTTGTTTGTGCAGCAACCCCACCACATAAATCTTTCATCTGATTCAGACCCTGATTCTCCTTCTTCTCCCATCATGGCACAACCCATTGAAGAGGAGAATAACCTTGAACACCAACTTCAACGCTTGAACGATCTCTTTCAGAACTTTGTAAACCCACCGCAGCGACCTATGATGCGAGATCATTATAATCCCGCTGCGGTGGCAATCGAACCCCAAGTATGAATCCCAATTGGAGGACCTGACTCTGAACTGAAGCCCAATATGATTCATGCCATACCGAAGTTCCATGGGCTTAACTCTGAGGATCCATTCCAACACATTAAACAACTCAAGCATCTGGCCCAGACCTTCGGGTCAGATGTACAAAATCGGGATATCCTACTCATGAAAATGTTTTCGTTCTCCCTCTTGGACAAGGCCGCACACTGGTATTAGACTCAGACCCGCCCGATCAACACATGGGAGGAATTACAGTCTGAATTTTTGAAAAAATTCTTCCCTGTTGGCCGGACGAATGCCTTGCGCCACCAGATCACCCATTTCACTCAACAACTGGGAGAACCTCTTCACGAAGCTTAGGATCGATTCCTAGATCTCATGCGAAAGTGCCCCCATCACGGAGTTCCTAAGTGGGAACAAGTCCAGTCTTTTCACAAGGGACTCCGTGAGGATATTCGTCTATTCGTCAATGCAACATGCGGAGGAAACATCATGGGCCAACACGAGGACACGGTGTGGGAGATTCTCGAAAACATGTGCGAGAACTCCATAAATAATGACTCCTTGGGCTTATTCGACAGGACGAATGCCCGCGCATCGACGAATCTAAGAGGGACACATGAGATGCAGGACCTGTCCACTTCTGTCGACTTGGAACTGATGGCCAGTCGGTTGGACAAGGTCTCTATTATAGAAAAGAAGGTGGACGAGCTAACTCGACATTTGCAGCAAGCCACCTCTGCGCAAAACTCTTTTGCACGACCTCCTCTGGCAAGGGAAATAGTGCAAAACATATACCACCAACCTGCCAAGGGGATGGACCCATATCCACCCCCGTCTGCCTCTCGGACCGGAGTGACCTCTGATCCCTTCTACTCGAGTTGGGGGAACTCTGAACCCTCGTATTCTGACTTTCCTGAGGTTCCTCAGAACTGCGAGGACCTCAACGCCATCTAGAATGACCCATACTCCATTACCTACAACCCTGGATGGCGAAATCATCCTAACTTTCAATGGGCGGGAAATTCTCAAAGACCACCATATCAACCCCATCCACAAGCTCCTCGTCCATATCAGCCGCCTCAGCCTCGGCCCAATCCCACCTACCAATCCGGGCAAAATCAGGATCAACTGACTCTTATCCTTCAAACACTGGCTGACATTCAAAAGACGAATGCGGCAATGCAAAAATAGCACAAGGACGAGATCACAAAGGTTCGCAACCAACTGGCCCAGATGGCAAATTCCCGCCAACCTGGCACCCTTCCTTCGCAACCTCTGCCCAACCCAAATAACGTGCCAACCCAGAGGCGCATTATGAATCCAAATCCAGGCCACGCACATTTGATTTATCAGGCCCCTGCTACTCCATCACCAGACGGGATGGAGGCTTCAACATCTTATGCAGGATTTCAGCAGCAGCCACCCCTCCTACCTAACCCAAACCAAAATCAGGCCGGATTAAACTCTGTAACAACACGTAGTGGTAAAACAACACAAGACCCACATTATCCGAACCACTCCAAGCCTGATAATCGCCAAGACCCTAGGGTAGTCATCCAAGATACTACTGTCCCAGATCAAGAACCTGGACCTATCCTAGAGGAACCAGCTAGGATCCCATTTCTTGAGGCCGTGACCAAAGGAAAAAGGACAACCAAACCTGTGGCTCCTGAGGAGGATCTGGTCAAGCTCTTTCAACAGGTCCAGATAAACATCCCGTTGATGGATGCAATTCGCCACATACCGGCTTACGCAAGATTCTTGAAAGACATATGTACACCTAAACGTAAGCCGCGAACCAAGGATGGGAATCCGATCGTACTGTCAGAGCAAGCCAGCTCTGTCATTTTGAGCAAACTCCCACCCAAGGCTAAAGACCCAGGAACTCCATTGATTTCTTGTAAAATTGGTGAAACCCAACTTGATAGAGCCCTACTAGACCTAGGTGCCTCCATAAATTTAATACCTACATCCCTCCTTAACCACCTTGAAAAATCTGAACTTAAACCCACTGAGGTGACATTACAGTTAGCCGATCGATCCATCAAGTCACCCAAAGGAATACTCGAGGATGTCATTGTTAGGGTACGAGATTTTTATTTCCCAGTGGACTTCATAGTACTGGACATGGATGCACCTAAGAACCCAAGGGACACACCAATCATATTAGGGAGACCCTTTTTGGCCACTGCTAGGGCCAATATAAACTGCGAAGAGGGCTAGATAGAATTAAAATTTGGGAATCAAAATATGAAGATTGACATTTCCAAGGCCCAACAAGGGATTAATTGCCGGGTTATAGAGAAAATTTGTGATGTCAAAGCCGTGGTTGATGAACTGCATATAGAAGACAACCTGATTATTCCTGATCAACCACTAGAGAATGAAAAACCGCTAACAGAGGAGTGCGAACATGATCTAGACACACCTATGACTCCTACCATTTCTCCCGATACAAACCCCGAACCACCCGCTGCTGCTGAAAATCCTGTCATGGAACTCAAGCCCCTTCCCGAACATCTAAAATATGTCTTTTTGGATTCAAATCAGACATTTCCTATGATTATCAATTCTCGACTCACACCTGATCAGGAACTCCGTTTGATTTCTATTCTCCAGCAACATCGTAGAGCCATTGGATGGACTCTAGATGATTTGACTGGTATAAGCCCTTCATACTGCACACATCGAATCTACACAGAAGAAGGCTCACGACGTTCAAGAGAAATGCAAAGACGCCTAAACCCTAACCTACAGGTGGTCATGAAAAAGGAGATCATAAAGTGGTTAGATGCAGGGATCATCTACCCGATCTCCAACAGTCGTTGGGTGAGTCCAATACAAGTGGTGCCCAAGAAGGCAGGACTTACCATCATCACAACTGAAATCAGAGAAGTCATTCCTACCCGAATAGCTAATTCGTGGAGAGTCTGCATTGATTACAGAAGACTAAATTCCTCCACGAAGAAGGATCATTTCCCACTACCGTTTATTGATCAGATCCTCGAGAAACTAGAGGGAAATAGATTCTTCTACTTTCTGGATGGGTACTCCGGTTACAATCAGGTAGCAATCCATCCAGAGGACCAAGAAAAGACCACATTGACCTGCCCCTTCGGGACGTACGCATTTCGAAGGATGCCATTCGGTCTCTGCAATGCACCTACAACTTTTCAGCGGTGCATGCTTGCCATATTCTCAGATATGGTGGGTGATTATCTGGAAGTCTTCATGGATGACTTTTCAGTTTTTGGAAAATCATTTGACGATTGCCTCCAACACTTGGTCCATATACTTAGGCGGTGCATCGAGGTGAATTTGGTTCTTTCCTGGGAAAAGAGCCATTTCATGGTGCCTGAGGGAATTGTCCTGGGACATTTAATCTCGGAGAAAGGCATCCAAGTGGATCGAGCTAAGGTTAACCGGATTTCCAAGCTCCCTATGCCTAGCTCGATTAAGGACATCCGATCTTTTTTAGGGCACGTCGGTTTCTACCGTCGATTCATCCCTGATTTCTAAAAAATCGCGTGCCCCCTGACCAATCTTCTCTCCAAGGATGTACCTTTCGAGATTTCCAAGGAATGCACTCAAGCATTTGAGATCCTACGTGACCGAGTCACCTAAGCCCCAATCCTACAGTCCCCTGATTGGTCTCAACCCTTTGAGATCATGTGCGATGCATCTGACTTCGCTGTAGGAGCGATTTTGGGGCAGAAAATTGACGGGAAACCTGTGGTCATTTACTACGCCAGCAAAACACTGGATGAGGCTTAGTGTAACTATACGATTACTGAGAAAGAGCTGCTGGCCGTAGTATTTGCCCTGGAAAAATTCAGATCATACCTTCTGGGTTCCCGTGTTATCATATACTCGGATCACACAGCTGTGAGGCATCTCCTTGCAAAGAAGGATGCGAAACCTCGATTAATCCGATGGATCTTGATGTTGCAAGGATTTGACCTCGAGATTCGTGACAAGGCGGGAAATCACAATGTGGTAGCTGATCACTTGTCCCACCTTCCTTCTGAAATTATTGATCGTTCCAGACCTATTAAAGAACATGTCCCTGATGAGCACCTCCTGACTATCAGTACAAGTCTTCCATGGTTCGCGGATATAGTTAATTACCTGGCATCACATCAGATTCCGCCCGATTGGCTGAAGGCCAAAAAGGACAAATTGCGCTCCGATGCCAAGTATTACCTATGGGAAGACCCGTATCTATTCCGCATTGGTGCTGATCAGATAATCCGACGATGCGTCACGAAAGTGGAAATCAAAGACATACTCTCATTCTGCCATGACCAGGCATGCGGTGGACATTTTTCTGGACATAAAACCACATCGAAAGTCCTCCAGTGTGGCTTTTACTGGACCACAATTTTCAAGGATGCATACGATCACTGTAAGGCATGTTCCCGTTGCCAGACTCTGGGCAACATGAGCCATAGAGACATGATGCCTCTACAGCCGATCTTGGTATGCGAAATTTTTGATATTTGGGGGATTGATTTCATGGGACCCTTTCCGACCTCGGATGGCTTCGAATACATCTTACTCGCAGTTGACTATGTTTCCAACTGGATAGAAGCCATTCCGACCCGAACCAACAATCATAAAGTCATTATAAAATTCCTTCATCAAAACATTTTCTCGAGGTTCGGGATTCCGCGTGCTATAATTTTCGACGGAGGGACCCATTTTACAAACGCTTAGTTCAGGTCACTGATGACCAAATACGGGGTGTCACACCAAATCTCTACTCCTTACCAACCCCAAACTAATGGTCTAGCTGAGCTATCTAACCGAGAGATCAAGAAGATCCTTCAGGTTACTGTTCGACCTGATAGAAAAGATTAGTCTTCTCGGCTTCCGGAAGCATTGTGGGCCTATAGGACCGCCCACAAGACCCAATTAGGAATGTCTCCCTTCAGACTAGTGTACGGGAAGGCATGTCACCTCCCCGTCGAATTGGAGCATAAAGCCTATTGGGCAGTACGGACCTGTAATCTCGACCTTTCTAAGGCTGGAACCCACAGAAGACTTCAAATGAGCGAGATCGATGAATTACGCCACGACGCGTATGAGAACTCGCGAATTTACAAAGAACGGGTTAAAGCTTTTCACGACAAACACATTTCTAGAAAGGTCTTTCATCCTGGTCAAAAAGTTTTACTCTTTGATGCCCGACTCAAATTATTCCCAGGAAAGCTAAGATCCAAGTGGGTCGGACCCTACCTAGTCCGACAAATCTTCGAAAATGGAGCCATTGAAATCAGCCCAGTCAGCCACGATTCTGAACCCTTTGTCGTGAATGGTCAGAGACTCAAGCTGTTCATTGACATGACCGATATAGATTTGGCTGAGTCATCCTTTACCCTCCATTCCTCTTGAGCTCATTGCACCCAGCCGATGGCGTAAAACTCAGTGCTTAACGGGAGGCAACCCGTCATTCTTTGAAAAACCCGAAACCGTTTCTGACATCTCTATGCGGAACTCATATTGCACTTTAAGGTTCATCCATTAGAACAGCCGACTTCACCTCAGGTATACCTACCCGAGATTAGAAATCGTTCGCAACAAGTCACTTCGACCCATTCACTCACCACACACCTGTCCTAATACATAAACTAAGCTGAATTCGAACCCACCCACTTTACAATGGGGACATTGCAAATCTTAGGCATGGGGGGGATATGAAAGTGCAAAATGTCAGAAAATTCATATCAAGGAAGGGTTTCACAAAAAAAAAAAAAGAGACTTGATAGAGGGGAGGAACAATTCAGGGTCATACAAATGAGAGGAGGAAAAGAAAGAAAAATGACAAAAAGGAGCACAAAATGAAAATGAAAAGAAATAGTCATTAGTAAAAGGTTAAGGGGTTAACTGAAGTTCTAGACCAAAAAGAAAAAAAAGAAAAAAGGAAAAGAAAAGTGCTATGGAGACATAACAAGAGATTAGCGGGAACGCTGGTCTTAGGCCTCTTGGGCTAGATTTGTTAGCTTAAAAATTCGCGTATCTGTTAAAATCTGGATAATCCTCAAGAGGTTGAGGAAAATGCGAAACTTAAGTATTAGGTCTAAGGCTTAGGAAGTATTCGACCTCGTTAACTGACCTCCGGTTTGCGGGATTCGGTAACCTAAGAACCCAAATTCACACACAGTCTGGTTCAGTGCGCATAAACATCCAAATCACGCGAAAAGCGTTTAATGTTCTGAAAAAGTCACCTAGATTAGGAGCGGTCAATCAACACAAATTGATTTGGACGAGTTCCCAGCACAGAGAGGCGGGAAATTCCCCTCGAAGATGCGTAACAACATATCGTCTCCTCGGTGCTTGTCTCTTAGGATATTTAAATATCCTACTGGGGGCATGTAAGCACTCTGTTGGTTCAGATACCATGGGCGGCATTATCACGAAATGTCGATCGCCAGGGTCTGGATTCGGCCACGAAACGCCATGGGCGGGATTATCCCGAAATCTCGAAAGCCAGGGTTCTGGGGGTTGCCATGGGTAGGATTATCTCGAAATCTCAAAAGCCAAGGACCCTTGAGGATTGATGATGGGGATGAGGAATCCGATACAGACCATGTTGAGAAGCTAATCCAAAGCTAGAAATAAAAAGAAAATAGTGAGAAAAGCTCTCCAAACAAATAAATCTTCTATCTCTCTCTTACAAAAAAACGCACTGCAAACTGAACTTAGGCTAAAAATGTCTCAAGCACGGGTGCTTTAACCACGGAGTCCAACAAACCCTAGGATAGTTTCTGTGAGCCGTAGAAACCTTTGCGGAGGACTGAGGCTAAAGCAGAAGAGGTCCGGATTTTGGTTCGTACTTGAATACCTCCAGGCCTATTGTCGGCATTCCTACCTAATCACAAAAGAAGAAGCACTTATCATTATTGACAGACATTCAGGGTCTAGAACGGAAGTTAAAACCTTAAAATTTTGCAAAGGGACTAACAAAAGTTAGGCATGGGGGTATGATGAGGGCCTCATCATGAGCCATAACTAGCTCATTTTGACCCAATAAAGAAGATAAAAGCTCCTACATAATCTAGAAGAAGGCTTAACTGAAGGAACAAGTGCTCTGAGAAGAAAACATGAAATAAAGGCTAAAACTACAATTTTACCATTGCAATACATAAATGGGATTTCTCAGAAGCAAAACATAGGTCAAATGGTCCAAATAAGATAAAAAGAGGGTTGAGTCAATCAGAAATGGGTTTATGTGCAATCTAAGAATTAAATGACACTTTGTAACCCTAAAACAGACCTGCTTAAATTAACAAGGTTTCAATCAGGATAAAAATCAGGTAAACCCTCTAAAAATCATGGAAAAACATCCTCTAGGGTTTAGAACACTTAATTTGGCCTTTGGAACCTAGTCTGACCTACATTAGGGTCCTAGCTCCTTAATTAACCAAATTTGGGTTTTTATGCAAAATGTCTAGTCAAACGAGGTCAAACCTGAAATCCAACTTCGCCATTGGATTCCTTAGGTCCAAATTAGGTTTATACCAAAATTTGGACCTAAGGGGAGGTCATCTTGACCTACTTTGCAATTTAGTACACCTAAATCACACATAGGTCCCTATCTTTTGAATATCCTTGCAAAGAGCCCCCCAAGTTCTTCACCCCCTTTGCAATCCGGTCCTGCCGCCATTGTTTGGGCAGAACCGAGCTTCGGCGAGGTTCAGAGAGGGATTGCTCTCTAATCCCTCAGAGATTCCCTCCCAGAAATGGAAGGGGGATTCTCTGAGGAATTCCCTTCCTTCTAAAGCCAATTACAATCGCTGGTGTGAACCCAATCTCTCGTGCGAACGCACGAGAGATTTGGGTATCCACCTTCCTTCCAACTCCGGCGAGCCGACAGACCTAATTGTGCGCTCTCCACGCACTGATAGGAGCGGCCAGCACCTATAAAACACCCCCCAGACCCTGCCGCAGGACCCAAGCTTGATTTTGATGGAGATCCCCTCCAAATTCCCTCTCTCCCATCTCCGGCCAAACGACCTGCAAGCTCCGGCGACCTCCTCCCCTCCTTCTCGTCGCTCTGCTGCCATACCAGCAGCAGAGTCCTCTCCGCCTCTTCCTCCCGCGTCGCGCTGTACCCCGCGCGCGTGCTCCTGACCTCATCTTCGTCTCCGCTTCCTCCCTCAGGGTCTTTCTTCCCCGACGATGGCAGTTTTGAGTCGTCCTCTCCACCGCATCCCTTCCTTCCAGACAACCCTAGATACATTCTCCATCATCTCCTCTCTCTTTTCCCCCTACTATTTTACTTGATTACCCCTCGACAGTACCTAACCACCTCCATCATTCTCGCCTCCGACCACCCTCCGGCGAGCTGCCCACACCACTCCGCCCCCCACACGGCTCGCCAACCCCCTCGTGAGCTTCGCCTCACCACCAGGAACCCATTCCACCCCATCACTGCCACTCCAGACCTCCACAAGCACCCCCCGACCAACCCACCATCTCCGGCCACAGGTTGACCTAGGCACGCACGCCTAGGCCGACCTGCAACCTGCAGCATCGCCCACCGCCTTCGCCGTGCTACGGCGAAGCTTTCCAACTATTCTGATTGGGCCAATAGGCCGTTCTGTTGCATGTCAGGTGTACGCTCCGGCTGCCATTAACAGTCGAAGCAGCAGGGAGCTTGGAGCAGCTTCGGGCATCAGGCTTCCCAGGCTGCAGGTGCAGCAGACTCTCGCGAAGGTCGCGAAGCAAACGAGGCCAGCCAGTCGCACAGAGGAGCCATCAGCTTGGGCAATCGAGTGACGAAAGCTCTGCTGGCGTGAGTGAAGGCAAGACCGACTAGATAGTCCCACATCATGGGATTGCAAAACTCAGGTATCATATAAATTATTTTTGTGTTTTCTTCTTACTGCCTCCGTAAGCACAGGGGTGAGGTCCCTCACTGCCCCCACACGCCTCGTCCGCGGCTTGATGTCCCGGATCTGGCGGATCCGACCCGACCTAAACCTACGCACTCCTCACGCATCACCACTTGTCGGTGCGCCTGGTCCCGGGTGCGAATCCGACCCGACTACCTGTGTAGCACTGGGAGAGCGTGCTTGAGTGAACTGCTTGAGAAAAAGAGATGCTTGGGTAGAGGGACGGGGGTAGGTTTTTGCTACTGTGTGGTGTGTGCAGGAAGGAAGAAGTGACCGAGGCAGAGAACACTTAGCAGCTGAAGAATGGGAAGAGAAGAAAGAAGAGGCTGTGTAGCAGTGAAAGGAGAAGTCTTCGCCAAGAAGAAGAAGAAGAAGAAGGAAGACAAGGCAGAAGAGAGAGAAGAACAAATAAGAGGCCAAGTGAAGACAGCAAAGAGATCAGAAGAAAAAGAAGAAGAAAGAAGAAAGGCAAGGCAGGAGAAGAAGGAAGATACAGAAGCAGAAAGGAGAAGAAGAGAGAAAGAGAGATCACATTTAAGACGTCTGATACAGAAATCAGACGTCCAATTCTACTTTTTTTTCACAAATCCTTTTTAAAATTCTCTCTTTGAATCAATTATATTTGCATTTAACAGTTGTATTCTTTGGTTTTACAAAGTACTGAGATTGCTCCCCGTGTTCGACCTCAGATACTCTAGTTGTTCGAGTAATAAAATTCTTTATATTTGTTTAAATGTTTTGTCGGTTATACTACAACGTAATACGCTTTAAATCCACACAAAATCGTTGAGAACATTTTGGCGCCGTTGCCGGGGAGCAACGAGCACTTTTAAAGCTTTTGATTACAAATTTCTATCTAATATCTGACTTAACTTCTCTCTTTTGTTGTGTTCAAGCAGGGAAAGCAAAACAAAAAGGAAAGAACAATCCATACAAAACAAGTTGTATTACGTTGTATTCTTTATATTTGTTTAAACGTTTTGTCGGTTATACTACAACGTAATACACTTTAAATCCATACAAAATCGTTGAGAACATTGCCTAACCCTCCTCAAGGCACTAACCAATAGCATTTTGCCACGCCAAACACCACCACCTTGAGGAGTGGTAGTAGACACAAGGGACCTACCCAAACCCATGTCAACCCCATTAGGCCCCATAGCAAGAATTCCAAACTCCCAACTAAGAATGTGATCAACAAAACATCAGAGTCTGATTCGGGAGTATGTTGTTATTGTATGGGCAAACAGAAAAAGTCGGAGGAGAAATTGGAGGAAAGGATGTCCTTACTTCAGGCTTTCAAATTGACAATCATTTTACTCCTCGTGACTATCGGATCAATCCCCACCTACGCCATAGGTTTACTGAATGCACATAAAGAAAGTTATAGAGCGAAATCCAAAATCAATAGGAGAGTAGTTTTGTCCGATAACACAAGCACATTGATCCTAAACAAGCTACCTCCTAAGAAGCAGGACCCAGGAGCCCCACTGATTTCCTACACAATATGAAACATTACTTTTGACTGGGCCCTCCTCGACTTGGGTGCTTCCATTAATGTGATCCCCACCTCACTGCACATGGAATTGGATCTAGGCTACCTAAAACACACTGACATAACCTTGCAATTAGCCGATAGATCCATTACAAAACCAAGGGGTATTTTGGATGATGTTTTAGTCAAGGTTAATGATTTGCATTACCTTGCTAATTTCATGGTCCTAGACATGGAAACCCCAAAACAACTCAACCACACCCCGATTATTTTGGGAAGACCTTTCCTGGCTACTGCTGAGGCGAGGATTGATTGTGAATTGGGAAATATAGAAATGGCCTCAAGGGATAAGATAAATCGATTCAATATTTTTGAGGTCTCAAAGAAGAATAAAATTAAGTGTTGTTTGATGGAGGAGCTTGGTAGAATAGAGGAAGTAATGGCCATACATACCTTAAACAACCTTTTAATGGCCAACTCAACCCAAACTCGGGAAGAAGATCACACAGTTGCAGAAATAATTGAGGACAAAACAAAAATATGACCAATTGTAGCAACGCAGGATGAGGAAGATATACATGAAATCCAAAATTTGTTGGATGGTTCACATGATCAAGATAAAACCCAACAGCATCCTTATCCAGAATGCTTAGAGTTTGAGGTCCAACTTGTGGCTGGGAATTCTGAGGATTAGGATGGTTGGTTTAAGAACCTAGAGTGTGAGGATGAAATTGAACATTGGAGAAGAACTCTTCAAACATTAGATATTCTAGAGTATCCACAAATCCCCAGCACATCACAAAACCCTCATCGTCTTTTTTCACCCAACCATTGCACAAATTTTATACCCAACCACACTTCCTCTATAATAAATCAATAGAGCTCCTATTGGAGACCATTTGGGCTCTCCATGCACCATCATCTTGCCACTTTCATCATTCATCTATTTGGCAAGCCCATTTTCACTCTCCGGGACCTATACCTAGGGGCCCAAAAACTATGTTGTTGTGGCATCCATGTTTGGTTATTTTTTATTGAGGACCTCGCCTAGCTGAAGGCACTAAACTCAGCACATGTATAGATTGTTCCAAGCTGACTAGAGTCTCACGAAAACCAGGTGTTATTCTTCCACTTCTACTCTCCTGCATGCTTTCATTTTTCACAATGAGGACATTGCAATAGCTGAGCTTGGGGGGGTGGACATATTTTATAACCTTTTTGTCAGCTGTAACAGTAATTTCCTATTATTTGATTCCTTAAAGAAAAGAAAAAATTTAGAATTAGGAGATGAGAACTTAGGCTTTACGAGTTGTAAACTTTAGGAATTGATACGTTGAGACCTAAATACTTAGACTCTTCAGGTCTTTGAGCTTAATTAGCCTGGGTGTCCACTCGAATGTGGACATAGTCTCAAGTCCTAGCCAATCCAAATTCATTTTAATTTGGCAAATAAATTGGGATGATAAGTATGCGACTTATCAACACGTCCTCTGATTTGGAGGGATTTTAAGGCTAAGCATCTACACACTATTCACACTGACTCACCTTTTGGCGATTTTTACGAAAATTGGGTAGCTAATGAATCAACTTGGGTGGTATGGCTGGCAAGTTGTCGGTGGTAATAGCTCATCGGCCAGTTGTCCAGAGCCCAGCCACAAGATCATTTTCGTTGTACTACCTTTAGGTAAATCTTAGATTAGGAAACCACCTACTTAGAAAAAAATAAAAAATAAAAAAATAAAGAAACACTCAAAAAGAAAAGAAAAAATAGAAAAAGGAGAAAATAAAAAATAATAAAGCCACACTTCACCTCATGAGTGTGGCTGGCAAGTGGTCGTGGGTAACAGCCCATTGGCCGGTTGTCTAGAGCCAGATCACAAAAAAATGCACAATAATTCCCAAAACACTTACGGAAGAAGCGAGGAAGTAGAATAAACCAGGGAGATGTACACTAGGTTCACCCTTGTGTTGACCCCATAAATAAAAGTAGGGAGAAAGCTACCAATCGAAAAGATAAACCTTTGGGCAAGGTCACCTAGGGTCTTAGAAACTCAAAGTCCATTTTAACGACCGCTTAGTGAATCTTTCACTATTTTCACAAGACGCTTTGTACTTAAATCCTTTTCGAGTCTTGGGCGAGTCAGGTAGCCGTAAAAAGTTATCCTAGAACTCTCAGACTCCAAAAGTACAAAAAATATTAGAAAACAAGAAAAATAACAAAAAAAAATTTCTTCTCAAATAAGGCGAGGGCTTGGACGATCTGCATTTTAGTAGGCACCTGGGCACCCAGGCACTGTTGAGTTTTTGTAATTAGGTCTTGGGGTTGATATTTTCTAAAGCAATTAATGAATTTTGCCTAAATACTCGAACCCTGATTCTATTGTTATACATAGCATTTAGGTTAATTTTGCTAGGGACTAGCAAAAAGTAAGCATGGGGATATGATGGATGGTCGGGCGTGTTTCGCATGTTAGAAATCAAGGTTACAAGTAACCTGTCATCGTAGATACAAAACACGTCGATCAAATAAAATTTATACTGAAACTCCAAGGGAGTCCCGGGTCGAACGCAGGGAGGCGATGTTTACTTTATGTGAAAACCGTGCTTCGTTTCGTTTCTTTTTGGTATTTTAGGGTTTTGATATTTTTTTGTATTTTTGGAATAAAAGAAATCAAGCAAACGTATCACAAGAAAGAGATCTAGAAAAAATCTGATATATATTACTTCTAATGTCAATTACAAGAAACTATGAAAGCATATAAAGAGAGGGAGGTGAGAGCAAATCTCCTGAATCAGCTGTTCGGCGAAATGACGGCGCCTGGAGGAAGCTTGGACGAAGGAGGTGAGGAGCAGGACGACGGAGGTGAGATGCTGGAGGACATTGGGTTGAGGAAAGCTTTGGCGTAGCTCCGGAATGGAGGTGAGAAGACGGAGTTGATCTGCTACCAGAATGGAGGTGAGAGGATGGCTCCAAGGTGACCTATGAAGGGAGATGGGAAGTTGGAGGAGTATTTGGTGGGGCAGAGGTTCGCTACACTAATAGGCACCTTGGGAGCTTGAGAACAAGCTCTAATGGAGCATTGGCAGGCTTGCTAGAGCTTGGGAGTAGGTAGGAGTAGAGTAGGTAGAGATGGCTTGGAAGGGAGGGGGTGTAGGTCCTTTTATAGTGGTGGAGAAGAGGCAAAAAATCGGTATGGGACAATTAGTGACATCTAGGCCATCGCTGAAAACGTCGCTGTAGGCAGCTCATGCCCGCTGGCGCCCACAGCTGGCTTTGCTGGCATGCGATGAATTACCGATGGCTGTAAGCATCGCTGTAAGTCCAGCTCATGCGTCACTGTAGTCCACCTCACGCTGTGCTGGCGTCGCTCCAGCCTTGCCGTGTTCACGTGCGCCCACACGCTGGAGCTACGCACATGCGTGCCCACGCACGCACCTGCGATGCTGTGCACGTGCGGTGCTGCGTGCGTGTGCTGGCAGCCTGGGCTGCACCACGTCACGTAGTCTAGGCCATCCATCTTCTTGTTGTTGTAGGGGCTACTACAGAGGTCGAATTGAGTCGATTTTCACGCTATTAGGCTGCGATTGTCAACTCGAATCCATCCGCATGGTCGGATTTATCATTTGAAGCTTCGAATTATGTCTCCTAGTCCCTTATCCGTTGATCTTCCTCTAACTGCATATGGTGCTACAAAACTCCGATCGAGGCGATTTCAGAATCGTTGGACTCCGATCGTCGTCTTGATCAGATCTGTACAGTCGAATCATCAATCTGAGGCTCCGAAATAAATATCCTTCTCTCCTAACCACAAAAAGGACGCAATTAACCTAAATTATATACAACTACTCTAAATGCAGAATGATGCATGCTTTGCAATATTTATTACATGAAATGCAAATCTAAGCCTAGGAACATGCATGAGTAGGCATTTTACCCTTAATAAATGTGGTTACATCATACCCCCATGCCTATCTTTTGCTAGTCCCTAGCAAAATTAAACTATATGCTATGTATAAAGGTAGAATTAGGATTAGATCGCTTAAGCCTAAGTCATTTATTAACAATAGAAAATTTTGACTAAGGTCCTAAACTACGAAAACTCAATAGTACCAGGGTGTCTGCCAGTATGCAGACCGCCCAAGTTCTCGCCTTATTTGAGAAGGGAAGATATATATATTTTTTTATTTTTCTTCTTTTCTAATTTCTTTTTGTACTTTTGGAGTTTGAGAGTTCTGGGATAACTTTTTACGGCTACCCGACCTACCCAAGACTCGAAAAAAACTCTAAGTACGAAGCATCTTTGTGAAAAAGTGATAGACTCACAAAATAGTCGTTAAGATGGACTTCGGGTTTCTACGACCCTAGGTGACCTTGCCTAAAGGTTTATCTTTACGATCGGGAGCTTTCTCCCTACTTTCTTTTATATGGGGTCAACACAAGGGCGAACCTAGTGTATATCTCCCCGGTTTATTCTACTTCGCCGCTTCTTCCCTAGGTGTTTTGGGAATTATTGTGCTTCTTTTTTTGTTGTGAGCTAGGTTCTAGACAACCGGCCAATGAGTTGTTACCACCGACACCTTACCAGCCATACTCGTGCGGTGAAGTGTGATTTTATTTATTTTTTTATTTTCTCCTTTTTATTTTCCTTTTTTTTCTTTTCTTTTTGAGTGTTCCTTTTTTTTTTTTATAAGTAGGTGGCTTCCCTGATCTAAGATTTACCTAAAGGCAATACAACGAAAATAGTCTTGTGGCTAGGCTCTGGACAACAAGCCGATGAGCTGTTACCACCGACAACTTGCCAGCCATTCAACCCAAGTCGATCCCTTAGCTACCCAATTTCTGTAAAAATCTCCAGAAAGTGAGTCAGTGCAAAAAATGTGTGTAGATGCTTAGGCTTACAGTCCCCCCAAATCAGAGGGCGGGTTGACAAGTTGCATACTTATCATTCCAAATTATTTACCAAATTAAAATAAATTTTAATTGGCGAGGACTCAAGATTAAATCCACATTCGAGTGGACACCCGGGCTAATTAAGCCCAAGGACCTGAAGAGTCTAAGTGTTTAGGTCCTCTCATATCATTTCCAAAAGTTAATAACTTCCAAATGCCTAAGTTCTCTTTTCCTAATTTCTTTCTTTTTTATGTTTTTTCAAATTTTCAATTTTTTTTAATTTTATAAGAAACTAAAAGAAATTCTATGTAGTTAACATAATGATTTTAGGAATTGATTATCCACCCCCTTGCCTAAATAATGCAATGTCCTCATTGTAAAAATAAAGACATGAAAAGGGCGAAGTAAATAGAATATCACCTGAGTGTCATGAAAATCTGGTCAGCTCCACAGAGAGAAGAGTGTATACACACGTGCTAAGTTTAATGCCTTTAGCTTGGCATAACATACATACAAAGAAGAAATTGAGAATTCACAAGTGCCGGTCAAAATCAAAATAAAAAGGTTGATCCTGAAACCAGTCTCCAGAAGATGTCCACAGACGTGGACGAGATTATGGTGCAGACCCATGCCCTAGGGTCGAGTGGTTCTCAGGTTCTGGATGAAAATCACCCAGAACCAAAGGTTGTTGTGTTTGCGGGGTCGGGCCTATGGTTTAGTGGTGTGCAACCCAAGACCAAAGTGTCGAACAATGGGTAAAGATGGTTCAATAGGTGCGGTTGTCCACTTAACATCTAGCTTAGAAAAATAATCAATTATTTCAAGCTTGGGTTGCACATGAAAGATATCGTAAGGGTCCTGGTAAAAAGTAAGTGGTTTTAGGTCAGTAGGTACCCTTAGATCCAAAATCAAACTTCCCTCAGAATTAGCCTCCCAAATCTTTATTTCAACAATTCTATCCTCCAACATCAAGGGCTTAGGCTTCGGGACCTCTAGCATATTATTCACCCCATATGATTCTCCCAAGTCCAGAAATCGTGGCTGAATCAAGATTGAGTTGGGCACAAAGATCTTAGAAGTCAACTCTTCAGGGTGCAGATGAGGACTGAGGTCACTTATTGAATCATCAAGATTCGAATCCTCCAAGTTAACCCCAACCGAATCCAAATCTTCAATGAACGGGCTATCAAATGGTTCATCAGATTCCTCATGCCCGTTTGTCTCACTAAAATAATTTTCCTTATGTTCAAGTGAGACTTCACCTAAAGATTCTTCACCCTCAGAGTCAAAGAATTAATGATCCTCATTTATATGTCTCAAAATCATAAATCATTTCTTGATCCAAGGAGACATAATTTTCTTCGTTTCCTGACTTGGGGATCTCGGGTGAATCAATCGGTTCATCCTCAAATGGTTGCTCTAGCCCAACCTGGTCATCCCCGGTCTCAAAAAATGTATCCCCTCTGACAGGCGCCTAAGCGGGTTCAAACATTAGCTCTCTTGAATGGGGTTCATCTTAAGAATCATCCCAAGATTTGACTAGTGCAACCACAAATTTCATCCTCAACCTCGATAATTTCCCAAGAAGAAACTCACCAAAGTCCCTATCCCTAACACTTTGGAGCAAATCCAATAGAGAACTATTAAGTTCATCAATCATTTTGATCATAGGCTTTAGTGCTTCAGTGCATGGTGTTGGCTGAGCTTCTAAAGATTGTATAGTGTTCCTCAAATTAGCCATAGGCTCAGGTTAAATCTAAGGGAGTCAAGATGTCGAGGTTCTCGGGTCCCTCCCTGAAAGTAGGTCATTCTAGGTTGTTCAATGGATGGTGGCGACCTATATTCAGTGGAATACTGGAGAGGGTAGGTGTTATAATCATGATATCCTTCCTGATTGTAGATCAGGTTGGTTTGGTCATCAAAGGATGGAAATCCATAATTATTATAGCTCTGGGAAGGATAATAATCATAGTCTTGTCATCCAGGGTTAGGCCCTGGACACTGAAGTTCGGATTCATATCCCCAATCAAAGTCATCCTAGCTAGTGGATGGATAATTACAAGTTAAGTCGAGATAGTAATCATCTTGGGGGTAAGTGGTGGTAGGAGGATAGGATGTGAAATGTGTATAGGATGTGGAAGGGTACATGGTGAAGTAAGGAGGGAAATCAGAAGAGAAAGGAGCCCTACAATACAAAAATACAAGCCTATCCTTAGGTTGGGTAGCCTAAAGGTCTACAGACTCTCAGAATCCATCCTAAGATTATATATAGATGATTTACTCTACTTATGTTCAGGCAATCCAACCAGTTAGAAGGAGGGACTAGGGAGAAGGTTCTTCCTTTGGTTTGCACCTCTGGTTCCTAGTGTACCCCCGAACCGCGGTCGTTTGATGCTACTCCCCTAGCTAGACATCAGATTGACTAGTATAAGCAGGTTAATCATGAACAATCTCAATCTGGATCCCGATGAGCGAACCAGTCCTTACGGCCAACATCTAATCAATTTTAGTTAGGCTTGGGACAATGGTGCTTTAGGAATGTGATGGGCCCTTTAGATGGGTTGTGCCCTTAATGATCAGTTAAAATGTGTGTGCGTGCACAACCAGGGTTCTCAAACAAGGCTACTTGATGATGTGTTTTTTAGGATTTAACCTTGTTTAGTAGCTTTTAGAGTTTAATTCTTAGGTTGGTTCAATCAAGGTTTAGTAAAACACTCCAAGTTTTGAAAGCATGGATGATGGTATGTTCTTTTAAAAATCAAAAATAATGTGGAGTGCCTAGTTCTGCCCTAAGAATCAACCCTAAGTGGCAAGCTACTTGATGGATTAGTTTTAAATTGAGTGGTGCGGCCCAAACAGCTCAATCAATTGGCTTATTGCACCACTTAGTTAAGGCACACAAGAATGCTTAACCTATTCAGATTTCTACTCACTTATGTGTATTTAGTTCAAGTGTACCGGGTCCACAAGTCATATCTCGGTTAAGTGGTAGAATCAAAGTGATTGTGCGCCTTAGGATAAGAAGTTGTGGGTGTTAAGTGTGTAGCTTTCAGAAAATCCCACAATCAGATAACACTTTCTTTATTTTTTATTTTTATTTATGTGGATGGCAAGGTGAGTGGAGGTGGCAAACAAACAACCAAATCTATCCTAGGGTTCATAAAAAGCACCTAAGTTGATTTGGGTTTGAGTTATTCGGTTATGGAATGAAAACTAAGGTGGGGGTGGTGTGGGGGACACTTACAAAACACGCTACCCGCACTTTACTTCAGTCTACCACACTTGGATCTCCATGCTAGGGTACCAACAAGACAGTAGATCAAAGACAAGTAGGGTTAGTGCTATGTAAATGCAAAGAAACACGATAAACAATAAAGTAAATTCCGTTGCCTCCCCGGCAACGGTGCCAAAATGGTTGGGCGTGTTTCACGTGTTAGAAATCAAGGTTACAAGTAACCTGTCATCGTATTTGCAAAACACGTCGATCAAATAAAATTTATACCGAAACTCCAAGGGAGTCTCGGGTCAAACGTAGGGAGGCGATGTTTACTTTACGTGAAAATCACACTTCGTTTCGTTTCTTTTTGGTATTTTAGGGTTTTGATTTTTTTTGTATTTTTGGAATAAAAGAAATCAAGCAAACATATCACATGATAGAGATCTGGAACAAATCTGATATATATTACTTCTAATGTCAATTACAAGAAACTATGAAAGCATATAAAGAGAGGGAGGTGAGAGGAAATCTCCCGAATCGGCTGTTCAGCGAGACGACGGCACCTGGCGGAAGCTTGGACGAAGGAGGTGAGGAGCTGGACAACGGAGGTAAGATGCTGGAGGACATCGGGTTGAGGAAAGCTTTGGCGTAGCTCCGGAATGGAGGTGAGAAGACGGAGTTGATCTGCTACTGGAATGGAGGTGAGAGGACGGCTCCAAGGTGACCTATGAAGGGAGATGGGAAGTTGGAGGAGTATTTGGTGGGGCAGAGGTTCACTACACTAATAGGCACCTTGGGAGCTTGAGAACAAGCTCTAATGGAGAGTTGGTAGGCTTGCTAAAGCTTGGGAGTAGGTGGGAGTAAAGTAGGTAGAGATGGCTTGGAAGGGAGAGGGTGTAGGTCCTTTTATAGTGGTGAAGAGGCAAAAATCTGTATGGGACCATTAGTGACATCCAAGCCGTCACTGGAAACGTCGCTGTAGGCAGCTCATGCCCACTAGTGCCCACAGCTGGCTTTGCTGGCATGCGATGAATTACCGACGGCTGTAAGCGTCGTTGTAAGTCCAGCTCATGCGTCGCTATAGTCCACCACACGCTGTGCTGGCATCGCTCCAGCCTTGCTACGCACGCGCGCGGCCACGCGTTGGAGCTGTGCGCTTGCACGCCAGCGCACGCACCCGCGCTGCTACATGCGTGCGTGTGCTGGCAGCCTGGGCTGCGCCACGTGGCGCAGTCTAGGCCGTCCATCTTCTTCTTGTTGTAGGGGCTGTTACAGAGGTCGGATTGAGTCGGTTTTCATGCCGTTAGGCTGCGATCGTCAACCCGAATCCATCCGCGTGGTCAGATTTATCATTTAAAGCTCCAAATTTTGTCTCCTCCCTTGGCCGTTGATCTTCCTCGGACTACATATGGTGCTACGGAACTCCGATCGAGGCGATTTTAGAGGCGTTGGACTCCGATCGTCGTCTTGAACAAATTCATATGGTCGGATCGTCAATCCGAGGCTCCGAAATAAATATCCTTCTCTCCTAACCACAAAAGGGACGTAATTAACCTAAATTATATACAACTACTCTAAATGCAGAATGATGCATGCTATGCAATATTTTTAACATAAAATGCAAATCTAAGCCTAAAAGCATGCATGAATAGGCATTTTACCCTTAATAAATGTGTTTACATCAATGGACACACATAAATTCATGATAAATTGCTTATTTGTGATAGTTCATAGGCTTAGCATTGCATATCATGTTATAAATATTGCATAACATCCATTGCATGGCATTTAGGATAGTTGTATATTTTGTATATTAATTCCTTCATTTTATATGGCAAGGGGGCAATGCGACATGGGTTTCGGATGGAAAATTCGACCATACGGATGGATCTAGAACGACGATCGTAGTTCGGCATCGTGGGAATCATCTCTATCTGAGCACTGTGGTACCCTCTACAAGAAGAAGAAGATGGACAACCCAGATGGTGCCACGTAGCACCATCCAAATCGCCCAACACTGGCCAGTAACCACCGCCCACTCCCTTCATCATCCGTGCCCTTGAATCCTAGCCGTTGGATCAAGATCCAATGGCTGGGAAGCATCTGCACCGAGCTCCTCCTTGCGACAAAAAGGTCGACCAAGTGTGATGGTGGGAGTGACGATTCTCAAGGGAGGGGCACAGGTTAGAATCCCCGTAGCCCCCCTAATCCTCAAATCAGCCGGGCAGCAGCACACGCAAGCAGTAGCGGCAGCGTAGCACATGTGCACGCACCAACGCATGCCAACGCACACACCAGCAGGCCATCACACAATCAGCGTGCGTGATGGGCAGCAACGCAACGCAAGTGCATGCGCTGTTTGTGCCAACTTTCAATGACAACTGGGCTGACCTACAACGACGCTTACAGCCATCGCTAGTTCATTGTAAGCCAACAAAGCCAGCTAAGGGGGTGAGCGGATGTCAGTTGTCTACAACAACATTTCGAGCGACGGTCTGGAGGTCACTAAAGGTCCTTTACCCATTTTTAGCCTCTTCTCCTCCACTATAAAAGGACCTACACCCCCTCTCTTCCAAGCCATCTCTACCTACTCTAGTCCCACCTACTCCTAAGCTCTAGCAAGCCTACTAACACTCCATTAGAGCTTGTTCTCAAGGTCCCAAGGCAAATATTAATATAGCGAACCTCTGCCTCACCAAATACTCCAACTTCCCATCCCCCTTCATAGGTCGCCATGGAGCCATCCTTCCACCTCCATTCTGGTAGCAGGCCATCTCCATCTTCTCACCTCCATTCTGGAGCCACACCAAAGCTTTCCTCAATCCGACGTCCTCCTGCATCTCACCTCCATCATCACGCTCCTCACCTCCTTCATCCGAGCTTCCGCCAGGCGCCGTCATCTCGCCGAACAGCCGATTCGGGAGACTTCCTCTCACCCCCTCTCTTTTTATGCTTTCGTAGGCTATTGTAATAGACATTAATGCAATACATCACATTTGATTCCATCTCTATCTTGTGGTTGCTTGTCTTTTATTTCAAAAACACAAAAAAATAACAAAACCCTAAAACTCCAAAAAGAAACAAATTGAAGCGCAGTTTTCACTTAAAGTAAACATCGCTATTTATGCATGTTATTAAGCATAGGATTGCATTCCATGATATAAATATTGCATTACATGCATCATCTTGCATTTAGAGTAGTTTGAATAAAATGCAGGTTAATTATCTCCTTTTATGTGCTTGGACAGGGCAAACATTTTATCGAGGTCTCGGATCAAAGATCCAACCGTATGGATGTGATCAGGGTGACGATTGGAGTTCAACGACTCCAAGATCACCTTAATCAGGCATCCATAGCATCAGATAGCAGGAACCCTAGAAGATCAAGGGCTAGGATGGTGTAAATCCATACTTCATATGATAAATCCGAACGCATGGATGAATTCGGATCGACGATCGCAGCCCAACGACATAAAAATCGAGTCAATCCGACATCCGTGGCACCATCTACAACTTCCAGAAGATGGACGGCCAAGATAGCGTCACGTGGCGCCATCTCAGCCGCCCAAACGGCCGCTTGCACCTTGTAAAGGCCCTGCGCCCGATCACTCTCCGCCGTTGGATCTTAATCCAACGGCTGTGGGCACTCGCGCTTAAAAGTATCCGCTCGACCATCCGCGCCCCATAGCGTAGTGGTCGAGCACGCTTTCGCGAGCACCGGGCGCGGGTTCGAGCCGTGGAGAGGGGCTGGAAGGTGCGGCGATTGGGCGCGGGTGGAGCGTCAGATGAAGATCGGATGGCCGCGCGTGCCCGATAGCGTCCACACGCGATTGGACGCGCAATCGGATGCGCGAGCTTGGGCGCAATGCAGCGGGAGAGGGCGCGACTTAAGCAATCCGATCTCGCGATCGGACGGCTGAAAAGCGACGAACGTGCGTAAGCCGTTGAGCGTGCGAGCAGGCGAGGAGGCACGCGAGCCGCCCACAACACCCACGTTGAGGGCTTTAGTGACGGATTTATCCATCACTAAAGACCCCTCTTTTATTAATTTGAAGTTGTAATGTCTATTCTGCCCCCACTCCTTGCAACTATAAAAGGAGACCCCCTCCATACGAAATTTTCATCCCTTCTTTCTCCTCTCTACCCCTCCAAAGCTCAAGAGAAGCTTGTCCCACACCCGGGATGATTCTTGCAAGATAAAGTCCAATTTTCATTCCCCTTCAGAAGTGGATCCTGCGACGACCACAGCGTGCTGCTCCGTTCCCGTTCTTCTGCTTCATCCTCCTTCATCCTGCTTCGTTCTCCTTCGTCCAGGTGTCGTCCCATCCGGCTCATCCTCCAAGCAACCGTCGAGGAGGATTTCTCTCTCCCTATTCTTTTTACTGCTTTCTAGTATAGATTTACTGCTTTCTAGATTAATCTACTCGTCCTCCAAGCGACCGTCGAGGAGGACATTTCTCCCTCCATTCTTTTAATGCTTTCTAGAGTAAATTTATCGCTTTTTAGTGTAATTGTTTTATGCCTTCTAATTGTAATGAACAGTCTCTTCTATGATAAATTCTTTGTTCTGCATCTCATTTTGATTTCCATGTGTAATACTCTCTCTCTCTCTTACTCTCTCTGTTATTAATTGTAAATAATTAGATAGTTTAAATTTAATTACTTCGTGACAAATAAAAAGAAACGCGAAGTTTTTAAATCAAACGTCTGCCTCCCAATGTTCGACCCGGAATTTTAATTTCGGTATAAATTTTATTTGTTGAACACGAATTCTTCGCTTTCGAACTACAACGACAGGTTTTCCAAAACCAAACACGTAAGCGTAGCGATTCGCAAAACCGTTTCAACATTTTGGCGCCGTTGCCGGGGAGGCGACGCTCTTTGGTTTCTCTTCGCATTTTCTAACTTACAAATCATTTACCTCACTTTTCTCCTTTCTTATTGTGATTGCAGGTACTCTTTCGAGACAGGCAAAAGCGGTAGATTGGAGTAAAATGCTGTAAAATGTTTTGTGAGTTATCCCCCACCCCCCACCCATTAGATTTCATTCCACAACATAATAATTCAAACATCAATCAGCCTAGGTGTTTTTATAAACTATAAGGTTAGATTGTTTGCTGTTTGACACCCATACTCACCCCAACCCCCATATTAAAAAAAAAAAGAAAAAAATTAAAAAAATCTAAAAGAGGTACACAACCTCATCTGATTTTCAAACTCAACCGGTAAACCGACCTCAGGAACCAGTACACACATTCAAACACATAATTGAGTAGAAATTAGATTAGGTAATCATTTGTGTGCCTAATTAAGTGGTGCATCGGGCCAATTATTTGAGTTGATTGGGCCGCACCACTTCAAATAAAATAAACTCATCAAGTAGCTACCTATTAGGTTCAACTCTTAGGGATTTACCAGGCACTCCACATTCTTTTTAAACTTTAAAGGAAAACATCTTCACCTGTGCTTGCAAAACCTGGTGTGCCAACGAAACCTATTTGAAAACACCTAAAGTTGAATCCTAAAAGCTACTAAGCAAGATTTGAACCTTAAAATTCACCACATCAAAAATAATCTTGCTTGAAAACCACTGGTTGTGCACGCACACACAAATCAATCAATCATTAAGGGCACAACCCATTTAAAGGGCCCATCACATTCCAAAGCACATTCAAACCTAGCCCTAAATAAAACAGAGTGGACGTTGGCCTTAAGAATTGAACTCGATCTTCAGAACTCAGAACGAGATTATTTTCGATTAGTCTATTTCTACTATTCAATCTAATGTCTAGCTAGGGGAGTAGAGTCAAACGATCACGGTTGGGGGGTACACTAGGAACCGGAGGCGCAAGCCGAAGGAAGAACCTTCTCCCCAGTCCCTCCTTCTAACTGGTTCGATTGAACAGACAGAAGTAGATCAAATCGTTCCTTTATCTCAAGATGGGTTTTGAGAGTCTGTAGATCTTTAGGCTAACCCATTTAAGGACAGGTTTGATTGTTTGTTTTGCAGGGCGCCTTTCTTCCTCCCGTGTCTCATGAATCCTTCCACATATTTCATGCATTCTCGCTCTTTCCCTCCTGTTGTGAATTATCCTCAACATGACGATTATCCCAACTCGTATTATAATCAACCATCAGTTAGTTGGGATAATTCAGATTGGGGATACAATTCCGGACCCCCGTGTTTAGGGTCTAACCCTGAACACTTTGATTCTGATTTCTATCCTTCTCAGAGCTACATCGATTATAGATCGTCTTCCTTTCATGCACAACCTAATACGATCTACAATCAAGAAGGATACACCGATCCTTACCCATCCTTTGATTTCACTACCTTTAGGTCATCACCATCTTTTCAACAATCTGAAATGACCTATTATCAGGAAGGGTATAACGAATCTCAATTCGTTAATTCCCCTACATTGAGCCCAAACCAGCCCAACCCTGAACCAACTCATTTGGTTCAGGTTAACCAGGTTCAAGATAAGGTTCTGGCTAACTTGAGGAATATCATTCAATCTTTAGAAGTTCAACCAATACCTTGCATTGAGAGATTGGAGCCCCTGATTGAAATGATTGATGATTTAAACAAGTCTTTGTTGGATT
Source organism: Thalassia testudinum (assembly GCA_037157565.1). Taxonomy (NCBI): domain Eukaryota; kingdom Viridiplantae; phylum Streptophyta; class Magnoliopsida; order Alismatales; family Hydrocharitaceae; genus Thalassia; species Thalassia testudinum. The sequence continues at coordinate 69,018,889 of JAZHRO010000003.1, read as the reverse complement.
GGCTCCAGGATGTTAAGGATAAGAACCCGAGTGAGTTTCTACTTGGGAAATTAGCGAAATTGAGGATGAGATTCGTGGTTGCTTTGATTCAATCTTGGAATAATTCCCAGGATGAACCCCCTTCAGGAAAGCCAATGACAGAACCTGCTCAGGCACCTGTTGGGGGGGACACGTAGTACGAGGTTGACCAGATTGAATTAAAACAACCAATTAAGGATGATATGATTTCTTCACCTGAGATCCCTAAGTCGGGTTACGAGGAAACATATGTCTCCTTGGAACAGAAAGCGACAAATGATTTTGGGACATACATTGATACGGATCCTGATGGTGAAGATTCAAGTTGCGAAGTCTCACGCGAGTTTTTTGAACATGATTTCTGTGAGACAATTGGGCCTGAGGAATCTAATAGATCATTTGATAGCCTAATAACTGAGGACACTGATCTTATTAGGGCACACATTACGGATCTAGAATCGCATTTTCTGGAGGAATCAATTCAATGCCCTGATTATCAGTTACACCCTGTTGAGCTTATTGATGACTCTAATTCTGAGATAATTAGACCCAAGTCAATTTTGATTCTGCCACATCATTTAGACTTGGAGATTTCAGACGGGGTGATGAATATACAAGAGGTCCTGGAATTTGATATGCTGAATGAGGAGGATAAGAGCTGGGAAGTTTTGATTTGGGAAGTTAATTCTGGAGGAAATGGAAGATTGAGTCGAAGGGTTCCTTTTAAGATTAAACCATCAAATCAAAACCCTTACGACATTTGTTTCGAGGATGTTCAACTCAAGCACACATTCAACGATTATCCTTTTGAGCTGCAATTCTCTGTAACCCGACTTTTTGGTCTTGGGTTGCATCCTCATAAATCGCAGGCCCGACCCCGCTTACATTCTGATTTTAGGTTTTGGGTAATTTTTATCCAGAACCTAAGATATTGTAGATTATGGGGTGTGGGTCTACACACAATCTGGTCCACATCTGTGGATCTCTGCTGACAGGTCAGAGGATTCTTCTGTTCATTCTAATTCTGACCTGCACTTGTGAATTCTTCATTTCTTTTCCTTGTATAGTGTGCTTAGCTGAAGGCACTAAACTCAGCACATATACAGTTTTTCTTAGTTTTCATCTCGGAGCGGACCTGATTCACGCAATTTAGGTACTTTCTACGCTTTTCCACTCTGTTTTATGTCTTTTTAATACAATGAGGACATTGCATTAGATAGGCATGGGGGGGTGGATATTCATCTCTGAATTCATTCGTCAGCTCCGTAGATTTGTTTCATTTTCTTTTATAAAAAAAAATTCAGAAATAGGGAAGAGAATTTGGGTTTAAGAAAATTTTCAATCTTAGGAAATACTACATTATGATTTGAACACAAAGACCCTTTAGGTCTTTGGACTTAATCAGCCTGTGTATCCACTAAAATGTGGATTTGTCTTTCGAGTCCTCGCCATCTTAATTCTTTCGTAATTGGAGTAAATAAGTTTGGGTGATAAGTACACGACTTATCAACTCGCCCTCTGATTTGAGGGAATTTTGAGTCTTAAGCATCTACACACTTTCTTTGCATTGACTCGTTGTTCGGCGATTCTAACGAAAATTGGGCAGCTAATGAACCTTCTAGGGTGATATGGCTGGCAAGTTATCGTGGGTAATAGCCCATAGGTATGTTGTTGTTCGCATGTTTTTGTGGGTTTTAAAAGAATGTCACGTTGTAGTATAGCCAACAAAGCGTTCAAACAAATAAAGAGTTTTTATTACTCGAAAATCGGAGTATCCGAGGTTGAACGTAGGGAGCAATTGGCATTTACCACTAATCTCAAATGTAATTGAACACTCTAATTTACTCAAAACTTAAATTCAAATGTATTTAAAAAGTAATTTGGGCAAAAGAGTAAAATTGGGCATCTGATCTTGTGATCAGACGTCTTAAAAGTGTTATTCTTCTCTTCTGATATTTCTTTCTCCTCTTCTCAGCAGTCTCTCCTTCCTTCTGATCTTGGCTTCTGCGAAGGCTTCTTCTTCCCCTTCTCTTCTCTTTACAGTCTTCACTTGGCCTCTCTTCTTTCTCTGCAGTCTCTCTTCTGCCTTCTTCTTCTTCTTTCTGCGAAGGCTTCACTTTCTTCCTTAGTCTCTGTTCTTCCTTCTCTTCTCTGCCTTGCTCAGCTTCTTCTCTTGCAGTCCTTCTTTCTTCCTTCTCTTCTCTGCCTTGCCTTCTTTCTTCCTTCTCTTCTTCTTCCTCGCGGCTAAGTCTTTCTTCCTCAATGTTTAGCCTACCTGCACAGAGGAAAACCTACCAATTTCCCTCTACCCAAACGTCTCTCTCTTTCTCTACAATTCGCTCAAGGACGCTCTCCCAGAGCCACACGGGTAATCGGGTTGGATTTCGCACCCGAGACCAGGTGCACCGGCAGGTGGGGTGATGCACAAGGAGTGCTCAGGTTAGGGTTGGGTCAGATCCCGCCAGATCCGCGAGGTGAAACCGTGGACGAGGCAAGTGGGTCAGGTGAGGGACCTCACCCCTGTGCTTTCGGAGGCGATAAGCAGAGAACACAAATTCAACTTATAGCATACCCGCACCTCGCGATTCGCCGATGTGGGACTATCCAGTCTGCCCCAATTTCGCGCGTGGCCGCAGAGCTTTCTTCGTGCAATCGCCAAGGCTGCAGGCTTCGTAGCGCCTCTTGCTGGACTCGAAGGCTTCGCACTGCTCGCACGAATCTGCTACACCTGAAGATTGGAAGACCTGACGCCTGGAGCTGCTGCGAAGCTGCTTCAACCTTCGTCAATGGTGGCAGGAGCTTCAATACTATCAAACACAAAACAAGCCTCTTGGCTCAATCAGACCAGCTGGGGACCTTCGCCGTGGCACGGCAAAGGTGGTGAGTGGTGCTGCAGGCCGCAGGATGGCCTAGGCATGTGTGCCTAGGTCAACCTATGGCCGGAGGTGTGGGGTTGTTCGAGGGGCTATTGTGGAGGTTTGGAGTGGCAGTGGAGGGGCGGAGATTGTTCCTTGTGGTGAGGCGGGCTTATGAGTCGGTTGGTGAGCCGTGTGGAGGGGTGGAGTGGTGGATGCGGCTCGCCAGAGGTAGGTCTGTGACAAGGAAGATGGAGGTGGTCAGCATCGGTCGAGGGGCAACTCAATGAAATAACAGGGGGAAAAGAGAGAGGGGAATACGGGGACTAGTTCTAACCTAATTGTAGGGATGAAGGGGGACGGAGGGTGGATAGCTGTACCTGCTGTCACCGGAGAAGACGTTGCCCAGTGGAGGAAGATGGTAGCGACGACGGGGCTGAGGCGGCATGCGCAGGTATTACGCAACGCGGAGGAGAGTCAGGAAGATGACTCTGCCACTGGTTTTGTGGCAGAGCGAAGAGGAAGGGACAGGGAGCTCGCCGGAGCTTGCTGGACACTTGGCTGGAGAAGAAAGAGATGAATTGGGGGTGGAAGTCCGCCCAAGTCAAGCTAAAGATGAGCAGCCGGAGGTGTGGGTTCTTTTATAGGCACTGGGCCGTGCTTTCAGAGCGTGGAGGGCACGCCTGTGCCTTTAATGGCTTGCCGGAGTAGGAAAGAGGTTAAGATACCCAAATCCCTCGTGCGTTCGCACGAGAGATTGGGTTCACACCAGAGATTGTGATTGGCCGTAGATGGAAGGGAATTCCTCAGAGAATCTCCCTTCCATTTCTGGGAGGGGATCTCTGAGGAATCAGAGCGTAATCCCTCTCTAAACCTCGCCGGAGGTTGCTTTTACCCTAACAATGGCGGCAGGACCTGATTGCAAAGGTGGCGAGGAAATTAGGGGGCTCTCTGCAATGATTTCAAAAGATAGGGACCAAATTATGATTTGGGTGTACTAAATTGCAAAGTAGGTCAAGATGACCTCCCCTTAGGTGCAAATTTTGGTAAAAACCTAATTTGGACCTAAGGAATCCAATGGTGAAGTTGGATTTTAGGTTTGACCTCGTTTGACTAATCATTTTGCTTAAAAACCCAAATTAGGTTACTTGAAGAGCTAGGACCCTAATCTAGGTCAAACTGGGTTCCAAAGGCTAAATTAAGTGTTCTAAACCCTAGGGGATATTTTTCAATGATTTTTAGAGGATTTACTTGATTTTTATCCTGACCGGAACCTTGTTAATTTAAGCGGGTCTGTTTTAGGGTTACCAGATGTCATTTAATTCCTAGACTGCACATAAACCCATTTCTGATTGACTCAACCCACTTTTTATCTCATTTAGACCATTTGACCTATGTTTTGCCTCTGAGGAATCCCGTTTATGTACTGCAATGGTAAAATTGCAGTTTTAACCTTTAATTCATGTTTTCTTCTCAGAGCACTTATTCCTTCATTTAGGCATTCTTCTAGGTTATGTAGGAGCTTTTATCTTCTTTATTGGGTCAAAATGAGCTAGTTATGGCTCATGATGAGGCTCTCATCAGTTGTCTAGAGCCCAGTCACTGGACCTTTCTCTTTTTCCTACCCTTAGGTAAATCTTATACCAGGAAGCCACTTATTTAAAAAAAAAAGGAGAAAAGAACAAAAGAAATAAGCCACACTTCGCCGCACGAGTATGGCTGGCAAGTTGTCGGTGGTAACAGCTCATCGACCGGTTGTCCAGAACCCAGCTTAGTAAAAGCACGAAAAAATTCCCAAAACACTTAGGAAGAAGCGGAGAAGTAGAATAAACTGGGGAGATATACACTAGATTCACCCTTGTGTTGACCCCGTAAAAAATAAAAGTAGGGAGAAAGCTATCGATTGTAAAGATACACCTTTAGGCAGAAGTCTTTTTGAGGTCACCTAGAGGCGTAGAAATCCGAAGTCCGTTTTAATTGCCGGTCCACGAATCTATCACAATCTCAATAAGATGCTTAAAACCTAGGGTTCTCATCAAATCTTGGGTGAGTTGAATGGCCATAGAAAGCCACTCTTAAACCCTAAAATTTGAAAATCCAAAAAAATTAGAATCAAAAAAAGAGAAAAAGAAATTTTTCATTTAATAAGGCGAGGGCTTAAGGCAATCTGCATTTTGGCTAATACCCGGGCACTGTTGTGTCTTTGAAAGTTCAGTTCCTAAGTAGACAATTTCTTAATGATTGAAAATAACTCAAGTCCAAATAATCCAACCTAATTCTTTTATAAATAGCATATAGTTTTTGCTACGGACTAGCAAAAGATAGGCATGGGGGTATGATGTAAACACATTTACACTACTTAAAATGTCTATTTATGCATGTTCTTAAGCATAGGATTGCATTTCATGATATAAATATTGCATTACATGCATCATCTTGCATTTAGAGTAGTTTGAATAAAATGGAGGTTAATTGTCTCCTTTTATGTGCTTGGACAGGGTAAACATTTTATAGAGGCCTCGGATCAAAGATCCAACCGTATGGATGTGATCAGGGCGACGATTGGAGTTCAACGACTCCAAGATCGCCGTAATCAAGCATCTGTAGCATCAGATAGTGACCCGGAAACCCTAAAAGATCAAGGGCCAGGATGGTGTAAATCCATACTTCAGATGATAAATCCGACCGCACGGATGAATTCGAATTGATGATCGTAGCCCAACAACACAAAAATCGAGTCAATCCGACATCCGTGGCACCATCTACAACTTCCAGAAGATGGACGGCGAAGATAGCGCCACATGGTGCCATCTCAGCCGCCCAAACGGCCGCTTGCATCTTGTAAAGGCCCCGCGCCCGATCGCTCTCCGCCGTTGGATCTTAATCCAATGGTTGTGGGCGCTCGCGCTTAAAAGTGTCCGCTCGACCATCCGCGCCCCATAGCGCAGTGGGCGAGCGCACTTTCGCGAGCGCCGGGCGCGGTTTCGAGCGGTGGAGAGGGGCTAGAAGGCACGGCGATTGGGCTCGGGTGGAGCGTCAGATGAAGATCGGACGGCCGCGCGCACCCGATAGCATCCACGAGCGATTGGACGCGCAATCGGATGTGTAATCGGACGCGTAATCGGACGCACGGGCAGGCGCGCAATGCAGCGGGAGAGCGGGTGACTTAAGCCATCCTATCTCACAATCGGACGGCTGAAAAGCGACGAACGTGCCAAGCCATTAAGCGCTCGAGCAGGCGAGGAGGCGCGCGCGAGCTGCCCACGAAGCCTGATAACACCACGCAAAGGGGTAGTAATTAGGTTGAATATGGCCCATCTTTAGAATAAAAGGCACAACATAAAGTAGAATAGGAGCATTGCATGCATCAAGTACCAAGATTGCTTATAAACTACATTAATGGCCATTTGTGTAAAGCATGTGTCAAAGCAGGCCCTAGATGAGCAATCGAACCGCACGGATGGATTCAGAACGACGAACGGAGTCCAACGGACTCAAGATCGGCCAAATCCGACATTCGGAGCTCCCACAATGGGCCCAAGAAATTCTGACTGTTGATTTGGAGATCAATGGCCCAGAAAGTGCCACGTCGCCCCGCCCCCACCGCTCGCACGGCCTCAAGCCAGCCAAGGACGAATCTCGGTCGTTGATCTTCGATCGAACGGCCGAGATCCGCACGCTCACCAGCGGGCGTGGCGCAACGGCTAGCGCGCATGCCTGCATCGCAGCGACACGCGTTCGAATCGCGCGAAGCAGAAATCAAGCATGAGCGAAGGGCGCGGCAAAATTGGGCCGCCCGATCAGGAGCGGGCGGCCAGGATCGCGCCACACGGCGCGATGACAGGTCCCGAGCACCCACGCGCGCGCGCACGCACGCCCGAGGTACGATCTCAGCACGGGCGCGGGAGGATCTCAGCCGTCCGATCTTTGATTGGAAGGCTCTCGTTCAACGTCCACGGATGGCGCATGGAGAGATAGCGGGGCGGGCAGCTGACCGGCGGCAGGAGGGCTTCACCGACGTATCTGGAAGCGGTTTTAGCGATGTTCTGGATGTCGCTAAAGCACATTCTTCTTTTAGGAGGCCCTTAACTCTATTTAAACCCCCTTCTACCACCATTCAAGGCATCCTCTCCCACTTGCAACTACTCCACTCCTCTCCTAGCTAGTTTTAGGCACTCTTGTAATCGCCGGAGACGACGAGCCACCGACGGAGCCTCCTCCACCGCCGTGGCTGCCTCATCGCTCTCCACTCTCTCTCTACCTCTCTCTCTCTCTTTTAAGCTTTCATTTACTTTTGTTGAAGCATGTATTTAATGTTGTAAACCATGAACTATGAATGCATGTTTAATGAAATTATTTTCCATTTAGTCGTCATTTTAATTTCTGCTTAAAGTGCATGATCAAAACCAAGAGCTTTCTAACCCTAAACTCTCTCTATCTCTTGCTTTTCAAAACCGTCTCTTTCGCAAGCAAAACTCCGCCTTTTTCTTGACAACAAGTGGTAAACAAAATCCGATTTCCACGCCTCCCTGAGACCGACACTCGGACTCACCTCCGTTTACTTCTTTTAAAATCGACGTATCAAGTGCAACTATAACGACACCTCTTAACACACACGCACTACGGCACGTCAATTTTTGGCGCCGTTGCCGGGGAGGCAACGGATTTGTTTTATCACCTCCATTCCACCTTCATTCTCATATCGTCTAATGCCCTATTTTCCTTTTTACTTGATGATTGCAGGAATTCGACGCACGGATGGCGAAGCGACGCATTCCACAACGGTAGCAAGGGAGTAGGCACCTCGAGGACCGATAGTGAGTACCCTCTCTCTCATTGTTTGCTTGCGTGAAAAAGCTAAAAAAAAAAAATCATAAAAACTGAAAAAAATTGGCGTGGTGAATGATTGATTGACCCACATTCCTAACACATCACCCTACAAAAAAATGTACACTCCAATATGCTGAATAAATTCTTGGAGTGTTCTTTTCTTTTTCTCTTGAGTAGTGTTTGCGAAGCCACCGTGAGTTGACCTAGGCCGCACCACTCAACCCTAAAAACTGACTCATCAATAGACGCTACACGATCTTTAGGATGAGTACACTAGGGTTTTAGAGCCTCTACAAAATAAAAAGGAAATCTACTTTCACCAAGTTGTGTGTAGAACTTGACGTGCCCACTAAAACGTGGTTGAAAATATTAAGACACATCAACCCTAAAAAGCACTAAAGTAAGGATAAAATACTAAAAGACACCACACCTTAAAAATCCTTGCTTGAAAACCATGTTTTGCTAGAAGCACACACTTTGAAAGTGGAAAATTAAGAGGCACCACCCCAATCAACGCCTCATCACATCACCCTAAGCACAAGCACTATCCTAACCCTCTAAAACTGAGTAGACGTGCCCTAGGTAGGACTGAGTTAAGTCTCAAAAGGTGAGGTTTTGTTTGCTAGGCACTTGGCTTTCATTCCCTTGGTAGAATCTGGTGACTAGGTTGCGGGCAGTGTCAAACGACCGCGGTTGTGGGGTCTATGGAACCGGAGGCGCAAGCCAAAGGAAGAACCTTCCCTGCAATCCCCTCGTAATCAACCCTGCCAGATTAGCCTTGGGACGGGGAGTCCAGTGCTTACGGACTTAATCACCCTTTGTGAGATTTCTAGGTCTCCTAAGGAATACACCATAAGGATTAGGCTTGTGTGCTTGATTGAAACACATTTCTCGCATCTGTCACCCTCCGCATCCCCTCCTGTTCTTCTCTAGTGTATGCACGGGAGGCGCTCACTGCATCCCGAATTGTGTGTTTTAGGGCAGGAATCTAGGCGACCTAATTCTGTTGAAAACATGGCTGAACCTAGGGTAGATGAGGCTGAAGATCAACCCCCACTAGATGCTATGGCCATCATCCAAGCTCAAATCAATGCTAACCATCGGCTTCAGCAACAACAAATCCACACCATCATGCAAGCCATGCAACGGTTACAGAACCCGCAAGAACAACCACCACCTTTCCATGACATACCAGGACAACCACCACTTGATTTACCGCCATTTCAGGACCAGCCAAGACCCCTCCGTGATTTCTATAACCCTTCTGCCATTAGAGTCGAGCCACACCTTAGGATCCCCGAAGGGGGAGACGATTTTGAGCTAAAACCTAATGTATTAAGTCTAATCCAGAGCCACTTTCATGGAAGATCAAATGAAGACCCCTTTCAGCACCTAGAAGATCTCGACCGCATAGCAAGAACAGTAAAACCTAGGAACATTAGCCTTGACATTGTTCTAATCAAGATGTTCCCTTTCTCATTAAGAGACAAGGCTTCTCATTGGCTTAGAACCCTAGGTAGACCCATCACCACCTGAGAAGAACTGAGGCATGCATTTTTAAAGAAATTCTTCCCCATAGGAAAGACCAATGCCCTCAGAAGAGCTATCACTACCTTCACACTCCAGGGTGGGGAACAATTTCATGAGGTGTGGGAAAGATTCAATGAACTTTTGAGGAAATGCCCACACCACGAAGTTCCAAGGTGGCAATTAGCCCAGATCTTCTACCACGGTCTGGACAGAAACCTACGGAACTTTGTCGATGCCTCATGCAGGGGAAACTTCCTAAACAAAGACGAGGAGAGCGCGTTTGAGCTCTTTGAGTCTATGAGCGAGAATTTGCTCAACAATGCCTCCATGAACCAGTTTAACAGGTCCAGTCAACCCCGTGGCGGGATTTATGAGGTGCAAGCAAATTCTGGAATGGCTGACATGGACATCATTGCCAAAAAGTTGGATCGAGTGGAATTGGTGGACAAGAAGATTGATGAGCTTCTAAACCAGACCAGGAACCCCTTGCAGAATTTCTCCCTAGCAAAGGGAGCACATAATGTCGACCTGGTCCAACCCTTCACCCAATTAAACCTGGAACAACCCCTGACCACGTTCCAGGGAGGGACCTTTGCTCCCTCGACCCTTGATTACTCCCTTCCTTCTTCATCAACATCGTCTATTCTAGAAGATGTGCAAGCCGTCCAAGGATATGCAAAACCTGACCCTTTCTCCAACACTTACAACACCGGCTGGCGTAATCACCCCAACTTTGGTTGGACAAACCAGAAACCACCGCAATTCCAAAACTAGCCCAGGCCAAACCAACAGCCACACTTGCTCCCCTATTAGCAAGGACCACCAGTTAGACCCCAATATAACCAGAATAGGGCGGCCCCTCCCCCACAAAACCAAATGGACACCCTAATAAAGATGATGGCTAACATGAACCAAAAACATCAGGAAGAAATGGCCTTGTTATAGGGACAGTTAAGCCAACTCTTGGACTGTAAACAGCAAGGATCTCTACCTTCCCAACCACAACCGAACCCGCGAAACATAATTAACAGAGGCCCCAATTCGCAAGGGTTCCAAGGCAACCCCGGGCAGGCTCATATGGTCCAGCCGACCCCACAAACACGTCCTGGGTTTGGCGCTTTTTCATCCTCGTCTTCTCAAGGATCACCCCATGGCCCCAATGCCTCTGCGAATGCGGTGACCTTGAGAAGCGGCACCAAAACCCAGGATCCCAAATGGTCGACTCTCCCCGAGACTTTACCTGCTGAGATACCCGACCTAGAAGAAGCACCAACCAAGGACCCAGACATGGAACCAATTCAGACACCCTATCTTGAGGCCTTGGAAACAATCAAGAGAAAGAATAATACTGTGGAAACTGAGGAGCTGTTGGAAATTTTTAAACAAGTACAGATTAATATTCCGCTCCTAGAAGCTGTCAAACACATCCCCGCTTATGCCAAGTTCTTAAAGGATGCCTGTACACCCAAGCGTAAGCCGAGACCTCAAGCACCTAGGAAGGTTGTACTCTCTGAGCAAGCCAGTTCTGTGATATCAAGAAACCTTCCACTCAAACAAATTGACCTAGGAGCGCCCCTGATTTCCTGCAACATCGGGGACATGACATTTGATAGAGCGCTCCTGGACCAAGGTGCTTCTATCAACCTAATTCCCACAACCTTGTAACACCAATTTCGTTTTGGGGAGCTGGCACCAATCCCTGTCACCATCCAGCTAGTGATAAACGCTAGTTTATCATCATTCTTATGCATTAAAACAAACCTAGCTCTTAGGATTTTACTCCACAAATGGGTTTTTGGGCTGCATTTAGGCATAAAATAGGTTAGGCAAGCATTGCATTTTTTATTATCTTTTTAATATGTTTTTGTGAGTGTTAGGGATATACAGATATATAGATCCCTAAAACCCTAGCACTCAAGAAGGCAAATGGTGAAGGAGAAGCCCAGACTAGCTGGAACTCAGCCTAATCCAGCTCACCTCAGCTTGATCCAGCTCACCTCAGCTTGATCCAGCTCACCGCAGCTGGAACCTAGCTCACTTGAACTAGGGTTAGCTCATCCCAGCTCCATTCAGCTAATCTCAGCTAGATGGCAGCTCAAGAGAGTTCACCTTAGCTCACCCTAGCTCAAGTCAGCTCAGATCCAGCTCAACTTAGCTGAGTCTAGCACATCTCAGCTCCCATTAGTCCACAGGGAGCTCTAGCTAGCTCAGCTAAGTTGATAGGAGTTCACCCCAGCTCAGATCCAGCTACATCCAGCTCCACTCAGCTCCAGCCAGCTGAAGAAGAACTCATCCCAGCTCAGGAAGCTCAAGTCCAGCTCCCGGGGACTCAGCTTAGCTCGACTCAGTTGAGCTAAGCTACCTTAGCTGCCTCAACCAGCTTGATTCTCCCTGGGAGCACCAGACCTAGCTCACCTCAGCTCATTTTACTAGAAGCTAGCTCACTTTAGCTTGGCTTAGCAACTAGCAAAGAACTAGCAAGCTAAGCCAGCTAGAGTGGCCCCATACCAGCCTCTTCAGCAACAGCCAGCTCCAGATTTCTCCTCCTCAGCTCCTTCCTCCAAACCCTAGCTCCATTACCTTCTCCTCTACTCCTCCATTAGCTAAGCTTGCTTAGCTTAGCTTAGCTTAGCTTAGCTATGCTCCAACTTCCTTGGCTTGTACCACCCCAAAAACCCACCTACCAACTCCACCCAACTAGCTCCACCTAAGCTCCACATAAGCTAACCTACTTGGCACCAACCTAACCTACCCACCACCTCCAAAAGACACCTAAAAGTGGCGCCAAAAACTACCCATAACCACCCCTTAATGGCGCCACTTTTCCCTCCAAAATCTCCCCTCATCTCCACCACACAATCCCCCTTGAACCCATCTCCACCATCCACCTAACCCCCCTTCTAGAAGACCCCATGTTGGCGCCAACATGGTGGTGTCTCTCCACCACCAAAAGACACCAACACCACCATAACTACCCCCTTTAACACCCCTTGAGTTGGAGCCAACTCACCCTAGCCATAGGATCACCAACCACCCTCATCCTTCCATCCTAGCCCTCCATTTCAAGGGGCACCTTAACCCCCCATCCTACCCTATAAAAAGACCACTACCCACCACCATTCAAGTCATCCTTGGCTAGAAATTTCACTCTCATATTCCACCAAGAAGCCCACGTCCAAGAGAGAAGAAGAAGAAGATTAAGGGGATATTCTATCCCCTTGGTGACTTCCCCTCTTCCCTTCTCTCTTGGGTCACGCCAGCCAAAGGAGAAGCCAGGCAAGGAAGATCTTGGAAGATATCTTGAAGGTGGTCCACGCCACCTTCGAGGAGTTCTTGAGGGTGGTACACGCCCACCCCTTGGAGAGAGCATTGAAGGTGGAAGCTTCCACCTTGGAGGAGCTCGCAAGGAAGGAGGAGAAGGAAGCCCTCTTTTCAAGCCAAGGAGCAGCTAGGCTTGGAGCAAGAAGACAACCTTCTTCACCATTGTTACAAGAGGATTTGTGTTTCTTTTCTTGCTTTCAGATTGTTTAATTCTAGTAGAAGCATTCCTCTACTTGTCCTTGAAAGGAACACTCATTCTACTCAATCAAAATTGCCTTCTTTTAGCTTTTTATTGCAGTTGTTTGTTTTGGTTCTAGCACTTGTTTCACCTCTTCTTCCTAATTACCCTAGGCCTCCAATTGCCTAGAGTGAGCTTAGGAAGAAGATATTTCTATCTTTTAGATTTTAGTTAATCATTTGTAGGTGTTAGTTCTTTTAGCTACAATCTGCAGTTTGCCCTCATCTTTTCAAAATACAAAAAAAAATTACATATTGAAATATATCAAAAAGAAAGTTGAGATCTATCTGTAAGCAAGAGGATTAATTTTGCATTTTTTTTTGCCTCCTTGGACGACCCTAGATACTCCCCTATCTAGGATATAAATTTAAAAGCGAAAGCGGATTCGCGTGTTACAACGACATTAAAAACCCGCTTTTACAAATCACGCGTATTTCGCTATCACTTTTTGGCGCCGTTGCCAGGGAGGCACGGCTTTGCTTTAATTAATTTTCTCTTGCTTAAAGTGGATCTCATCCCCTTCTCTTTCTTTCTTTTGTGTGTACAGGAACTACAGCGGGAAGGCGGGAATCTGGAAGCGAGAACTCAAAGTTCCTTTTCTTCCCGCGAAATTCAGGTTGGTTCCTCTTTTTGGTCACATAATTAATTAAAACTACCAAAAATATATTAAACTTGGCTTTCAGGATCCCAAAAAAAAACTTAATTAAGTGGAGTGGTGCATTATAAAATCCATTGTTTGCTTGTATGCTTCTTTAACACCACTCCATTGCAAGTATTGGTGTTCTATTTTTCGGGTCCAGATTTCTGTCTGGAATTGAAAAATCGATACCTAACATCACAGGCCTCCTAAAATCATAAAATTTCATAGAGTGATTCCCAATTAAGTTTGGAACATCTGTTCCAAATTTCAGATCAATTGGATTTGTATTTAAGTTTTAAAAATTTATGGATTGCAGAGGGGTCACACCCTTTAATCTTCCTATTTTGCTACTGCCCGCGAATTTTTAGAATTTTTATACTCATCTAATTTTTGTGAAATTTATCTTGCTGGAATCCTTGTGAAATTTTACACATCATATAAAATCACAAAAATTTTCTGAGGTTGGTGGTAATACTGAAAAGTCCACAATACCCACAGGTATCATTTCTGGACTTTGACACCAGTACAATTAAAAATTTAAAATAATTATCAAACAAATTTTTAAAATCTTACAAAAATCTTTTTTGGAATCCTTGTTTGATTTTCTTCAAAGTAGTGGTGTTGTTTGACTTGTTTGGACCACTACTTAATTCTGAAAGCCTAAAAATAATTCATTGGTAGTAAAATTTCTGTCTTAGGGATAATTGCCTTAGGGTTTCTTCTTTCTTTTTAGAGACTCAATTAAAAGGAAATATACAATCACCCATACAACTTATTTTCCTTTAATTGTGAATTTTCAAACTTATTTGAAAATTTAATTAAAAAAACCCTAAAACACATTTAATTAAATTGAATCCTAAAAGACATAAATACAAGAAAATTGTGTGACAACTTGATTTTCATTGGAGCCACTCTCCAATTCCTGCACACACACTAAAAAATCAAATAACAGGGCAACAACCCAATAAACTCCCTCCACATTCCGTGTGCACTATAGAATCCTAGACCTAATTAAAACTTGTAGCAACTTGACCCCTAAGGCTTTATCAACTTAGGCTTGCTATTTAGGTCTTAAGTTTTCCTTAGTTAGTATCAATTCTGTCATCTATATCTGGTGTTCAGGCTGAGGGACCATGTCAAACGACCAGACGTGGGTTTGTACAAGCACCTGGGGTTTTCCCTGGGAAACGTTTGAGCCCAAACCTCCCCTTAAGCAACTTGGCTAGATTTGTTGATAGAACGGGTATTCACTATTGACTACTTATTTCCTATATAGACCAAGTCTTAGGTTATTATTAGGGAGTCACATTTAAGTTAGGTCTAGTTTTATTTGTTTGAATTGCACACTTTCTCTCATCTCTTTCTCTTCTCCTCCCCTCCCGTTCTTCCATTTTATGCACGGGCGACGGTCTCAAAATCCGCACTTGGAAGGACCATTTGATTTCGCCCCCACGCAAAAAGACCACTTTTTCTGTCTTCTTCTCCTGAAAAAATGGAAACACAACAAAATAGGTCCACTGACCCTTCCACATCCACCTCTAACCCCACCACTAACCCTAATTCTAACCCTTCCACCTAAAACCCAACCACCAGTAACTTCCCACACTTGGAGCTCCCTAATCTTGAGTTGCCCTACACACAACATCAAGACCCCCTACCTGATCTTTTAAAATTGATGGCCGATCAGATTAATAAATTCAATTCCAATCAACAAACATTGACTAGGAACATCCAAAACCTAGCCAATCCAAGGCCAAACCCACCACCCCGTCAGCAGCCTGTTGTTCCTCTAAAAGATTTCTATGATCCGTCTTATTATGAGGAACGACCGGGGGTGGTTATACCGGAGGGGGACTTTGAGATCAAGCCTGCGGTCCTGAACCTAATTAAACACTTTCATGGCCTTCCTAGGGAAGACCCTTTCAGCCACCTTGAAGAGCTAACTCTTCTTGCACAGACAACCCGTTCCCGAAATGTGCAAGAAGACATATGGCTGATGCGGCTTTTTCCATTATCTCTTAAAGATAAGGCCGCTTATTGGTTCAGGACCATTGGCCGACCCATCACAACATGGCCTCAACTCAAGAGTGCCTTCCTCAAGAAATTCTTTCCCATAGGTCGTACCAATTCCTTACGAAGATCTATTATGACCTTTCACCAAAAATCTGGTGAAACTTTCCATGATTCTTGGGAAAGATTTCAAGACCTTTTAAGAAGTTGCCCGCACCACGAGATTCCTTTATGGCAGCTCGTGCAAATCTTCTATCATGGATTAGAAGATCAAATCCGACATTTTGTCGACGCCTCGTGTGGCGGCAACTTTTTAAATAAAGATGCAGAAAGTGCCTATGACCTGTTCGAAGAAATGAGTGAAAACTCATTTAATCAAGCTTCCATGAACACATTTTGCAGAACCCAAAAACTGCAGTTCGGTGTTCATGAAATAGGCACTCAATCTATCCCAGTCACCCAAGATGATCTTCAATTGATCGCTCATAAACTCGACCAGATGCATAGTAATCAGAACAAAATTGAGGAAAGACTTGCCACATCAACTCAAGCTCCACACCCACATCTAACCCAACCTAACTTTCCACGAAGAGAAAATTTGCACAATCTCAACACTACTCCTGCTGATTATTCTGAGGTTGCCCATGATTCACTGGGGAATTATAATTATCCAGATCTTAACCCCACCCAAAATATTTCTACCATCCAGGAGCCCTTTAAAAATTCTTCCAATTGGAAAAATTACCCGAACTACTCCTGGAATAATCAAGTTTCCTCCCAACCACATCATTTTAATGGGTATGGATTGAATCCAAACTTCCATCCTGGGCCATCCCAACAAGATATCAATGCCCAGATGCTGCGAACCCTACAGGATATGCAAACAAAAATGACGGAAGTAACCCGCAACATCACAAATCTGAACAATCAGATTGGGGTTGCTCCCACGCAAAGACCTGTAGGACATCTTCCTTCCCAACCCATACCCAATCCCAATCACCAAGGGAACCATTATATGGGCAGAAATCCACACTATCCAAATCAACCTCCTCCTAATCCACCACCTCAGCAGCCGCCCAGGTTTTTGCAATCACAGGCCCCCCCACTTCCTCCAAATAATAATCCGACTACACATGCAGTTACTTTGAGGAGTGGGAAAACCACCACTGACCCCGGGCCTTCACACGAACCTGGTAAGATACATGTGCAAATTGACTCCCCACCTCCCCATCAGGAAGAAAAAGAAAAACCAAAATCTCAAGACAAGATCCCTTTCCCACAAGCTCTCTACCCCACCACCAACAAAAAAAAGAAATCTAAGCCCACTACAGAAGAACTCATGGAGCTATTTGGGCAAGTTCATATCAATATCCCTCTCCTAGATGCCATTAAATATATACCTGCCTATGCTAAATTTTTAAAGGAGATTTGTACTCCTAAAAGGCAGGCCAAAAATCTAGGACAGGTACATCTTTCGGAGACAGTAAGCTCTGTCATACAGAGTAAGCTGCCTCCTAAGATGAAAGATCCGAGGGTGCCTTTAATTTCTGTAATTATTGATGACACTACATTTAATCATGCCCTCCTTGATCTTGGTGCCTCAGTAAATATTATTCCCACGAGTTTATTCGAAGAATTTCATATCGGTGAATTAAAACCCGTCGAGGTTACCCTACAATTAGCCGACCGATCTACAATCAAACCTCGTGGGATTGTCGAGGATGTATTAGTCAAGGTCCAGAATTGTGTCTTCCCTGCAGACTTTCTGGTGCTTGACATTGAGGCACCCGAATCATTACTGGACTCCCCGATAATCCTTGGACGCCCCTTTTTGGCCACTGCAAAGGCAAATATCAATTGCCACACAGGCAAAATGAATATCACCTGTGCAGGCCAAACTATCACTTTAGATATTTTTAAATCCTCCAGGAGATTCCATGATGATAACTTCTTTGAGGACTCAGATACTGAAATTTCCAATATGGTGGAGGAGACAATGTTAATAGATACCCTTACCGACCATAATTTTTTTGAGGACTCTGATTCAGACTCAGTGGTTGGCGAAATCTGTGATCCGGAAACTTGTCTTGACTCCAAATTTATTCCTGATAAACCCCCTAACCCACCCACTATTCACGCACCTAATTTTTCCACACTAACTCACCATTCCTTCCCCGAACTCTTTCTTACGGACCTGCCACCAACCCCACCCGAGTTTGGCACCTAACTTGAATTAAAACCATGGCCAGACTCAGGCCACACTTATCAATTTCCATCTCACTTTGATCCCAATATTATTTCTAATCAATTTTCTAGGGATCTAGACGAAAATACCTTTTTTGCAGGCATCCAATTATCCAATTATTTACATGATTTTCCATCTTCTGTGCATACCTTCACGCCCGGCTGAATGGCGTAAAAGATAGCACTGGATAGGAGGTAACCCATCTTTTTTTCTTGCTTTCCTTTTTTCTTCTTTTTCCAGGTTTTGTTCATCCTAAACCCGACTGTTCTTCACTAAGGTGATCCCTTTTCCCTCCTAATGCATGAGGACATGGCATATCTTAAGCATGGGGGGGTGTTTTTAAATTTTTACGATCGATTTAGGACGTTCAAAACCTAAAAACATACAATTTTCTTTATTTCCTGCTTGCATACCCAAAAAAAAATAAAAATGTTGAAAACTTTTTAAGGAAAAATTTTGAAATCGGGACTAAGGTCGAAAAATTCACTTTTGGTACAATGAGATTTAATCTTTAACAAACTAGGGATAAGGATATAGATCTGATCATTAGAATTCCAGGGTCTATTTTAGACTAGATCAGATATCCTTTTCTAAAATTCCACCTAAACTCATGATAGTTCAGGTGACTTGATCCTATTTTGTAATACGGAAAGTATTTGACTTAGTTTCTGATTCAAAAACTTGCGTATCTTAAGAAACTTCTTATGTCTATTTTCACACACAAGCCAACACTTAAAAATAATTAAAAAAATTTTTTGAAAAACTCCCATGTTTGGATTTAGTAAAAGTCTGAAGCAGATCATTGGTTTGAGTTCCCACCGCCGAGAAGAAGGAAAATACCTTCTTTGAGGATGCGATGTCAACATGTTACTGCCTTGGCACTGCTCTATATCTATATTTCATCTCTTTAGATGGAGCATTAAAGCGCATTTTAGCAGCTCAAGTGTCTTAGACGGTGCTCTACCTATAGCGTCAGAGCAGGAGCTTGAGTTTGCTTGGAGCGTCCCTTTTCACCGCATCGTGTTTTGGGGTTGTGAGCTCCTGGGTGGTGTCATGGACAGTGCTATTCTGAAGTACTGGTGCCAGAGCCCCCTCAAGGAATGGTAACGGGAATGATGATCCCGACACATCTGTTGTAAGACTAAGCTAAAAATAAGCATGGGGGAGAAAAAAAATAAAAATATATATATATATAATAATAATAATAACACGTCCTTATAAATGTTGACTTTTCACAAGCACAGACATAAGGTTTTAAAGGATTTTGCAAGTTGCGAATCAAATTCAATAGCCAGAAAAATCCTAAAAACAAACATTTCAAGTCATCTGAATTAACAAGGGGTTAATTTGTGAATTTTCTGGAAGATATATTGATCCCGTTCTGTCTAATGGTTGGATCCAAAAACAAATCCTGATGTTTATCTTCAACAAATCCCGTACCTCCAGTATTTTAATCTACCAAGGGCCATTAATCTCTTTTTCTCCTCAAAAGTCGAAAAAATTAGATTTCCCAAAAATTCTGTTTTAAGTTTTGCTAAGAGACTAGCAAAAGATAAGCATGGGGGTGTGATAAACGCCAGTTTATCATCATTCTTATGCATTAAAACAAACCTAGCTCTTCGGATTTTACTCCGCAAACGGGTTTTTGGGCTGCATTTAGGCATAAAATAGGTTAGGTATGCATTGCATTTTTTATTATCTTTTTAATATGTTTTTGTGAGTGTTAGGGATGTACAGATATATAGATCCCTAAAACCCTAGCACTCAAGAAGGCAAATGGTGAAGGAGAAGCCCAGACTAGCTGGAACTCAGCCTAATCCAGCTCACCTCAGCTTGATCCAGCTCACTCAGCTTGATCCAGCTCACCGCAGCTGGAACCTAGCTTACTTGAACTAGGGTTAGCTCATCCCAGCTCCATTCAGCTAATCTCAGCTAGATGGCAACTCAAGAGAGTTCACCTTAGCTCACCCTAGCTCAAGTCAGCTCAGATCCAGCTCAACTTAACTGAGTCTAGCACATCTCAGCTCCCACTAGTCCACAGGGAGCTCTAGCTAGCTCAGCTAAGTTGATAGGAGTTCACCCCAGCTCAGATCCAGCTACATCCAGCTCCACTCAGCTCCAGCCAGCTGAAGAAGAACTCATCCCAGCTCAGGAAGCTCAAGTCCAGCTCCCGGGGACTCAGCTTAGCTCAACTCAGTTGAGCTAAGCTACCTTAGCTGCCTCAACCAGCTTGATTCTCCCCAGGAGCACCAGACCTAGCTCACCTCAGCTCATTTTAGTAGAAGCTAGCTCACTTTAGCTTGGCTTAGCAACTAGCAAAGAACTAGCAAGCTAAGCCAGCTAGAGTGGCCCCATACCAGCCTCTTCAGCAACAGCCAGCTCCAGATTTCTCCTCCTCAGCTCCTTCCTCCAAACCCTAGCTCCATTACCTTCTCCTCTACTCCTCCATTAGCTAAGCTAGCCTAGCTTAGCTTAGCTTAGCTTAGCTATGCTCCAACTTCCTTGGCTTGTACCACCCCAAAAACCCACCTACCAACTCCACCCAACTAGCTCCACTTAAGCTCCACATAAGCTAACCTACTTGGCACCAACCTAACCTACCCACCACCTCCAAAAGACACCTAGAAGTGGCGCCAAAAACTACCCATAACCACCCCTTAATGGCACCACTTTTCCCTCCAAAATCTCCCCTCATCTCCACCGCACAATCCCCCTTGAACCCATCTCCACCATCCACCTAACCCCCCTTCTAGAAGACCCCATGTTGGCACCAACATGGTGGTGTCTCTCCACCACCAAAAGACACCAACACCACCATAACTACCCCCTTTAACACCCCTTGAGTTGCCCCTTGAAATGGAGGGCTAGGATGGAAGGATGAGGGTAGTTGGTGATCCTATGGCTAGGGTGAGTTGGCGCCAACTCACCCTAGCCATAGGATCACCAACCACCCTAATCCTTCCATCCTAGCCCTCCATTTCAAGGGGCACCTTACCCCCCATCCTACCCTATAAAAAGACCACTACCCACCACCATTCAAGTCATCCTTGGCTAGAAATTTCACTCTCATATTCCACCAAGAAGCCCACGTCCAAGAGAGAAGAAGAAGAAGAAGATTAAGGGGATATTCTGTCCCCTTGGTGCCTTCCCCTCTTCCGTTCTCTCTTGGGTCACGCCAGCCAAAGGAGAAGCCAGGCAAGGAAGATCTTGGAAGATATCTTGAAGGTGGTCCACGCCACCTTGGAGGAGTTCTTGAGGGTGGTGCACGCCCACCCCTTGGTGAGAGCATTGAAGGTGGAAGCTTCCACCTTGGAGGAGCTCTCAATGAAGGAGGGAAGGAAGCCCTCTTTTCAAGCCAAGGAGCAGCTACGCTTGGAGCAAGAAGACAACCTTCTTCACTATTGTTACAAGAGGATTTGTGTTTCTTTTCTTGCTTTTAGATTGTTTAATTCTAGTAGAAGCATTCCTCTACTTGTCCTTGAAAGGAACACTCATTCTACTCAATCAAAATTGCCTTCTTTTAGCTTTTTATTGCAGTTGTTTGTTTTGGTTCTAGCACTTGTTTCACCTCTTCTTCCTAATTACCCTAGGCCTCCACTTGCCTAGAGTGAGCTTAGGAAGAAGATATTTCTATCTTTTAGATTTTAGTTAATCATTTGTAGGTGTTAGTTCTTTTAGCTAAAATCTGCAGTTTGCCCTCGTCTTTTCAAAATACAAAAAAAAATTACATATTGAAATATATCAAAAAGAAAGTTGAGATCTATCTGTAAGCAAGAGGATTAATTTTGCATTTTCTTTTGCCTCCTTGGATTACCCTAGATACTCCCCTATCTAGGATATAAATTTGAAAGCTAAAGCGGATTCGCGTGTTACAACTACATTAAAAACCCGCTTTTACAAATCACACGTATTTCGCTATCAGCTGGTGGATAGATCAGTGAAAACCCCGAAGGGGGTTGTCGAGGACGTGATTGTACGGGTCAAGGACTTCTATTTCCCAGTCGACTTTTTGGTGCTCGACATGGAAGTCCCTGAAAAATTACAGAACGCACCCATAATCTTAGGCAAACCTTTCTTAGCTACGGCTAAAGCAAACATTGATTGCGACACGGGATGTATGGAAATCGCCTTCGAAGACAGGAAAATGCAATTGGATATCTTTCGGGCAATAAAGTCTTTTGATTGTGATTACATTGAGGAACATGATCCCGTGGAAACTTTAATCGAGGAATGCCTCACCCTCAGTTCTGTCTCAGACCACCAAACTCGTAGTTCTGACCCGTCACCATCATTACCCGTGGACCTCTGTAAGGCTGAGTATCATCACATGACACCATTTGAAGAGATCGATGTTGATCAACTCCCGCCCTTCCCATTCCCTTCAACTGTGGTCCCACCCGCACTTGAACTTAAACCATTGCCCGAGAATCTCAAGTACGTCTTCTTGGGACCTGACCAGACCTTCCCAGTAATTATTAATTCCCATCTAACCAAGGATCAGGAACTAAGATTGACTGCAACTCTTTCAGAACATCGGGCCGCCATTGGTTGGACCATCTCGGATCTAAGAGGAATTAGCCCCACCTATTGCACCCACAAGATTTACCTGGAAGACGGGGCCCGACCTTCCTGCCAGATGCAGAGACGGTTAAACCCTAACATGCGGGAGGTTGTTAAAAAAGAAATTATCAAGTGGCTTGACGCCGACATCATTTACCCTATCTCTGATAGCCCCTGGGTGAGCCCCACTCAAGTGGTTCCAAAGAAGGCTGGGCTCACCGTTGTTACTAATGATCATGGCGAATCCATCCCCACCCGCACCACCACCGCATGGCGGGTGTGTATTGATTATAGGAAGCTTAATGAAGCCACTAAGAAGGACCACTTCCCCTTGCCATTCATTGACCAAATCCTTGAAGATTGGCAGGGCAGAAGTATTTTTGCTTCCTGGATGGATATTCAGGATATAACCAAGTCGCAATTGCTCTGGAAGATCAGGAAATGACCACATTCACTTGCCCGTATGGCACGTTTGCATTCCGTCGAATGCCGTTCGGGTTATGCAACGCACCCGCGACCTTCCAGCGTTGCATGCTAGCCATTTTTTTAGAAATGGTGGGTGAATACTTGGAGGTCTTTATGGATGATTTCTCTGTATTCGGGAATTCATTCGACCATTGTTTAAGTAACTTGGAGAAAATCCTGAAATGATGTATCGAGGTTAACTTGGTGTTAAGTTGGGAAAAGAGCCATTTTATGGTTCAAGAAGGAATTGTCCTCGGACACATCGTTTCGCATAGGGGCATCGAGGTAGATCGAGCTAAGGTTGATTTAATTTCCAAACTTCCTCCACCTAGTTCTGTCCGACAGATTCGCTCTTTCCTAGGACATGTTGGCTTCTACCGAAGGTTCATCAAAGACTTTTCCAAACTTTCCAAACCCTTGACTGACCTTCTAGCCAACGATGCCACTTTCCACATGTCTCCTGATTGCATCCAGGCTTATCATACCCTCCGAGACTTAGTCTCCACCGCACCTGTACTTCAACCCCCAGACTGGTCCCAGGATTTTGAGATTATGTGTGACGCATCAAATTTTGCCATAGGCGCTGTCCTGGGACAAAGGCAAGACAAGAAGCTGGTGGTGATCTACTACGCGAGCAAAATGTTGGACGAGGCCCAACGTAATTATACGGTCACAGAAAAAGAGTTGCTCGATGTAGTCTTTGGGCTGGAAAAATTCCGATCATACTTGCTAGGATCCCACGTGACTATCTACACCGACCATTCAGCCATCCAGCACCTGTTGGCCAAAAAGGACGCAAAACCCAGGCTCATCAAATGGATCCTGCTTTTGCAGGAATTTGACCTGGAAATCCGAGACAAGGCCGGATCGAAAAATGTGATCGCTAACCACCTGTCAAGACTTCATCCAGACCACATTGGACCCTCCCTACCTCTATCTGATACCTTCCCTGATGAACACATCCTAGCCGTGCAAGACAAGAAAATGCCATGGTATGCTGACTATGTCAACTACCTGGTTATAGGACAAACCCCGCACAGCTGGTCCAGACAGCAACGGGACAGGTTCTTGGCAGAGGCCAAGCACTATTTCTGGGATGATCCCATGTTGTTTCGCCTCTGTGCTGATCAGATCATCAGGAGGTGCCTCCCCGAAGATGAAGTTCAGAGTGTGCTTTCCTTTTGTCATGACCAAGTGTGTGGCGGCCATTTCTCTGGCAAGACAACAGCTGCAAAAGTTTTGCAGTCTGGATTTTATTGGCCGTCCCTATTCAAGGATGCACACATCTTTGCCAAGACTTACTCACGATGCCAAACACTAGGGACCATGACCAAAAAAGATATGATGCCCCTTCAGCCCACTTTGATTGTCGAAATTTTCAACGTTTGGGGTATCGATTTTATGGGCCCCTTTCCACCATCCAACGGCTTCGAGTACATCCTGGTCTTGGTAGACTATGTTTCCAAATGGATTGAAGCCATCGCCACCCGACGATGCGATCACAAGACGGTCATGGACTTTGTGAAGAAGAACATCTTTTCCCAGTTTGGAATACCCAAGGCCATGATCAGTGATGGTGGAAGCCATTTTATCCATTCCCAGTTTCATGCCCTACTTAGAAAATATGGGGTAAACCACCGCATTGCCACCCCGTATCATCCACAAACAAATGGGCAGACTGAGGTCTCAAATAGACAAATCAAGAACATTTTACAGAAGACTGTGAGACCTGACAGGAAAGACTGGTCCACACGACTTGATGATGCCCTGTGGGCATACAGGACCGCTTTTAAGACCCCGATAGGCATGTCACCTTACCGCTTGGTCTTTGGCAAAGCTTGCCATCTCCCTGTCGAATTGGAACACTGGGCTTACTAGGCTGTTAAGCAATGTAACATGGATCCCCAATTAGCTGGTGCGCAAAGGACTCCTCAATTATCTGAGCTTGAAGAAATTCGTCGGGACGCCTTTGACAATAGTCGGCTATATATGGAGAAAATGAAAGTCGTCCACGACCGACTCATTCATAGGAAAGCCTTTGAGCCAAACCAACAAGTCTGGCTATTTGATGCACGCCTGAAACTCTTCCCAGGGAAACTTAGGTCCAAATGGACAAGACCATTTCGGGTGGTCAAACCCTATTCCAATGGGGCAGTCGAAATCGCCGATCTTAATACCGGGCACACCTTTACAGTCAATGGTCAAAGATTGAAGCATTTCCTGGCCCAGGTACCCCCAAGGAAAGTGTCACCCTTGTTGAGGGCTGACACCAAGCACCGCCCAGCTAGAGGCGTTAAACTCAGTGCTTCCTGGGAGGTAACCCAGCGGATTCAGACTGATCTAGTAGTTTACGTCACTCAGGTACTATCTTTTTGAACCCTTCTGCATCCATGCATCTGCCAATGAGGACATTGTCCAACTTAAGCATGGGGGGGATGGTAAATTGCATAATCCTGAGCTTAATTAATCAGTCTGAATGAAAAACTTAATTGAAAAAAAAATTTGAATTTAGGAAGAAAAACTTAGGCATTAAAAACTTGTCACTAGTGGGAAATAATACAAAAAGAACTTAAACACTTAGACTCTTCAGGCTTTCAGGCTTAATCAGCCCTGGTATCCGTTAAAATATGGATTTAACGGCGAATCCTTGCAACTTTAAGCCATTCTAATCCACCTAATAAATAAGGTAATAAGTATACGACTTATCAACTCACCCTCTAACTCAGGAAAACTTTGAGTCTAAGCATCTACACACATTTTTGCACAGACTCACTTCTCGGAGATTTTGACAGAAATTGGGTAGCTAATGAACTCTCTAGGGTGGTATGGCTGGCAAGTTGTCGTGGGTAACAGCCCATTGGTAGGTTGTCCAGAACCCAGCCACAGGCCATTTCTTTTTCGCTGCCTCTAGGTACATTTAAGATTAGGGAAGCCACCTACGAAAAAAAAAAAGAGAAAGAAGAAAAGAAAATAAACCACACTTCACCGCACAAGTATGGCTGGCAAGTGATCGTGGGTAACAGCCCATTAGTCGGTTGTCCAGAGCCCAGCTCAATAATTGCACAAAAAAAGACCAAAACACCTAAGGACGAAGTGGGGAAGTAGTACAAGCCGGGGAGATATACACTGAAAAATCCTTGTGTTGACCCTAAGTAAAATGAACGTAGGGAGAAAGCTACCAATCGAACAAATACACCTTCAGGCAAAAATTTATTTTCTTTTCCGGTCACATAGAGGCATAGAAACTCGAAGTCTGTCTCAATTACCGTTAAGTGAGTCTATCACAACATTCACACCAAGATGCTTAGCACTTAGGGTTTTGACCGAGTTTTGGGTGGGTTGGGTAGCCGTAGAAAGTTACCAACCCACACTGAATTCCGAAAATTCTAAAAAGACATATATAGATATATACGTATACATATGTATAGTTATATATACAAAGCAAGGATTCGGGCGATTCGTATTTTGGTAGACACCCGAGCGTTGCTTAGTCTTTGTTGATTAAGATCTTCGTATATTTCCTCTTATTGACAAGTAACGAAGTGCCTAAGCAATTATTTCTTCAATTCTCCAAAGAAATAAGGGCTAGAATAAACCTTGCTAGGGATTATCAAGGAGTAAGCATGGGGGTATGATAACACCACGCAAAGGGGTAGTAATTAGGTTGAATATGGCCCATCTTTAGAATAAAAGGCACAACATAAATGAGAATAGGAGCATTGCATGCATCAAGTACCAAGATTGCTTATAAACTGCATTAATGGCCATCTGTGTAAAGCATGTGTCAAAGCAGGCCCCAGATGAGCAATCGGACGGCACAGATGGATTCAGAACGACGAACGGAGTCCAACGGACTCAAGATCGGCCAAATCCGACATCCGGAGCTCCCACAATGGGCCCAAGAAATTCTGACCGTTGATCTGGATATCAACGGCCCAGAAAGCGCCACGTTGCGCCGCCCCCACCGCTCGCACGCCCTCAAGCCAGCCAAGGATGAATCTCGGCCGTTGATCTTCGATCGAACGGCCGAGATCCGCGTGCTTGCCCGCGGTGGCCACGACAAACGCGGGCGTGGCGCAACGGCTAGCGTGCACGCCCGCATCGCAGCGACGCGCGTTCGAATCGTACGGAGCAGAAATCAAGCGCGAGCGAAGGGCGCGGCAAAATTGGGCTGCCCGATCAGGAGCGGGCGGCCAGGATCGCGCCACGCGGCGTAATTACAGCTCCCGAGCGCCCACGCGCGCGCGCACGTCAGGCGGAAACGCGTGCGCGCACGTGCGCCCGAGGCACGATCTCAGCGCGGGCGCGGGAGGATCTCAGCCATCCGATCTTTGATCGGACGGCTCTCGTTCAACGTCCATGGATCGCACATGGAGAGAGAGTGGGGCGGGCAGCTGACCGGCGGCAGGAGGGCTTCACCGACATATCTGGAAGCGATTTTAGCGACGTTCTGGATGTCGCTAAAGCACATTCTTCTTTTAGGAAGCCCTTAACTCTATTTAAACCCCCTTCTACCATCATTCAAGGCATCCTCTCCCACTTGCAACTACTCCACTCCTCTCCTAGCTAGTTTTAGGCACTCTTGTAATCGTCGGAGACGACGAGCCACCGACGGAGCCTCCTCCACCGCCGTGGCTACCTCGTCGCTCTCCACTCTCTCTCTACCTCTCTCTCTCTCTCTTTTAAGCTTTCATTTACTTTTGTTGAAGCATGTATTTAATGTTGCAAACCATGAACTATGAATGCATGTTTAATGAAATTATTTTCCATTTAGTCGCCATTTTAATTTCTGCTTAAAGTGCATGATCAAAACCAAGAGCTTTCTAACCCTAAACTCTCTCTATCTCTCACTTTTCAAAACCATCTCTTTCGCAAGCAAAACTCCGCCTTTTTCGTGACAAGTGGTAAACAAAATCCGATTTCCGCGCCTCCCTGTGACCGACACTCGGACTCACATCCGTTTACTTCTTTTAAAACCGACATATCAAGTGCAACTATAACGACACCTCTTAACACACACGCACTACGGCACGTCAACGCCCACGTTGAGGGCTTTAGTGACGGATTTATCCGTCACTAAGGACCCCACTTTTATTATTTTGAAGTTGTAATGTCCATTTTGCCCCCACTCCTTGCAACTATAAAAGGAGACCCCCTCCATACGAAATTTTCATCCCTTCTTTCTCCTCTCTACCCCTCCAAAGCTCAAGAGAAGCTTGTCCCACACCCGGGATGCTTCTTGCGAGATAAAGTCCAATTTTCGTTCCCCTTCGGAAGTGGATCCCACGACGACGATGGTGTGCTGCTCCATTCCCGTTCTTCTGCTTCGTCCTCCTTCGTCCTTCTTCGTTCTCCTTCGTCCAGGCGTCGTCCTGTCCAGCTCGTCCTCCAAGCAACCGTCGAGGAGGATTTCTCTCTCCCTATTCTTTTTACTGCTTTCTAGTATAGATTTACTGCTTTCTAGATTAATCTACTCGTCCTCCAAGCGACCGTCGAGGAGGACATTTCTCCCTCCATCGTTTTAATGCTTTCTAGAGTAAATTTATCGCTTTTTAGTGTAATTGTTTTATGCCTTCTAATTGTAATGAACAGTCTCTTCTATGATAAATTCTTTGTTCTGCATCTCATTTTGATTTCCATGTGTAATACTCTCTCTCTCTCTTACTCTCTCTCTATTATTAATTATAAATAATTAGATAGTTTAAATTTAATTACTTCGTGACAAATAAAAAGAAACGCGAAGTTTTTAAATCAAACGTCCACCTCCCTGTGTTCGACCCGGAATTTTAATTTCGGTATAAATTTTATTTGTTGAACACGAATTCGCTTTTGAACTACAACGACAGGTTTTCCAAAACCAAACACGTAAGCGTAGCGATTCGCAAAACCGTTTCAACAATCGCCTCCCTGTGTTCGACCCAGGACTCCCTTGAAGTTTTGGTATAAATTTTATCTGATCTCCATGTTTTGCAACTACGATGACGGGTTACTTGTAACCTTATTTCTAACTCGCGAAACATGCCCGACCAGAGCATAAGTCCATTTTTTCCAATCGCTTCAACATCATATTAGGTTTTTCCCTATCTCCTTTAGATGTTTGCCATTGGCTGATCTACTTCGATACTTATTCAGACTTTTCTAATGTTTATTCTTTTGGTTCTACAGTGATTGATTGCGTTTGTTATCAGTTTGTCTGTTGGACTCCAGCTTTCCGTATGGACTCCCCTGTCGATATTGTGCAGGTGTGGGTTGGTTTTCCTAGGCTCAACCTCCATCTTCTACACCCTAATGTCCTTCTCTCTATAACTTACCAACTCGGCTCCCCCATCTGTGTGGATCATCAGACCATTACTTGTCTTAGACCAGGGTATCTAAGGATTTACGTGGAGATTGATTTGCTTGCCCTCGCCTGGATTCAATTTTGTATCTTTAATGGTTATGCGCAAATCACCTAGCACGTGATTTTTGAGAACGTCTCTCCCTTTTGCCCGATTTTCCTGAAGTTGGGTCATGTGATTTCCCGATGCCCTCTTTCCTCCTCACAGGCCTTGACCAAGATGGTGCATCCTAGCTCATCCTCCCCAAACTCCTTGCCTAACCCTGCTACGACTGGCATAGTGCACTTAGAACCCCACTGTGCCACTCTGTCGACTAATGGATCCCGAGGCCCCTCTTCCGAACCTTTCCTGATTTTAGCTCTTCGTCAGACCGGATCCTTCTTCCCGGAGGATGGGGAGGGTTTACTCAATGTTAATCATCCGACATGTATAACTTCTTTCCCTATTTCTTTTGGAGGGACTTTGCACAAACTGTCTCCGAGGAAGAAAGGGAAGCTCCGTCGGCTACACAGGCATTCCAGAAGGACTGTGTGCTCTTCTTTGAATCTGGGAAAGGAGATAGTGAGGCCTAACCCCGAATCTTCCTTCCCCACAAAGGTGATGGGTTCCTGTCTTGCCCCCTCGCCGATTTCCGCCTTTAATTCCTTTCTATTTGATTGTGATGCTCTGATGTCTTCTGCTATAGAATGTCGATTTCCCGATGAAACCTCGCACTCACCATGTTTTCCAGATATTTCCTTGGCCAAATCGAATAGCTCTTATCAGCATGTTCCTACTAGATCGTCCCCTGACAATCTCAACAAACTGTGCTTGTTTTACGATTTTGTTAATCACCAACGTTTTTCTGATAAAATTACTCAAAAGGATGGTTTTCCCGACGTGCATGATGAGGTGAATATACATATGCTCCAATGTGGTCCCTTGAATGAAAATGTTGGCTTGTCTTGGGGTATCTATCTTCCCTTATCGTCTCCTCCTCCACCGATCCCTGACCCTCCCTTCATTTCTGAGGTTGGGGGTTTGGAGGAAGGACTGAGCAATGATGTAAAATAACTAGATCTAGCATCTGAGGTTGATTCTCAAGGTCTATTGGATTATTTTGATGCCGAGCCCCTCTTCCTCCAGGACAAGGCATGTGATGCACACTCCCCTCCCAAGGCTGGAGGAGTCCGTGGTGGCTAGCTCCTGGAAGAAACAGGGCAAATAACCCAAAGTCAATCTAAATCTCTCCTTAAAACCATTTCCTTATGAATTGCATCTTTTGGAATTGTAGGGGCATTCTCAATGACCCTACCATGTCTCGTATTAAAGAACTCACCCATAATTTCAGTCTTAAGATCATTTTCTTATTCAAACCTTTTGCTGACCCATCCACCA
The DNA here is from genome assembly GCA_037157565.1 of Thalassia testudinum. Classification (NCBI taxonomy): domain Eukaryota; kingdom Viridiplantae; phylum Streptophyta; class Magnoliopsida; order Alismatales; family Hydrocharitaceae; genus Thalassia; species Thalassia testudinum. Next base: position 68,988,462 of record JAZHRO010000003.1, on the reverse strand, counting down.
TCGACTCTATCATGCGAAATCTTGCCTTCCATCACCACCTTTCCATCCTGGAAGCCCCCAAGATCTGGGCTTTTTGGAAGGACCCCATTAAAGTCAATCTGCTAGCTGCCTATCCTCAAGCACTCACCCTCGACTGTTCCTTTGGCGGCACCTCCCTCAAGCTTTCTATGGTTTATGCTTCCTGTGATGCTGCCCAGCACAATCTACTTTGGGACTTCCTTTCCCATGTCTCTGACTCTAATCCTACTCCTTGGGCCTTTGGTGGGGATTTCAATTGCATCCTCTAGTTTCGCGAGAAATCTGGTGGTGCTCCTTTCTCCCACTCTTAGGCCAAACCTATGCTCTCCTGTATCCATAACCTTGCACTCATTGAAATGCCTCTGTCTAGTTCACAATACTCCCGGTGCAATGGCCGTAGGGGTAGTTCCCAGATATACCAAAAGCTCGACCATGTTCTTCTCAATTTAGACACCCTTTTGCTCTTCTCCTCTAGATTGTACACCTCTCGAACCAATTATGACCACGTTCTTATCATTCTTCTTAGTCCTAACAATTCCCCCACCCGTCCACACCTTTTCACTTTCAAAACATGTGGTTTAGATCTCCTCAATTTAACCAATTCATTGTGAACATTTGGACTGAAGCCCTCGTTAATCCCCAACTTGACCCCATCTCCATATTCTACTCCAAGCTCCACATTCTCTAAAAAGCTCTTAAGGACTGGAATAGATTGACTTTCGGGGACATTAATCAAGTGGTTAAAGACCTTGAGACTCGCTTTGAAGATGTTGATTCTAGACTTTTGTCCCTTTGGGATGATAACCTAGCCATTGAGCTTAGTGACATCCAAATACAGCTTAATGATGCCTTAATTAAACTTAATGATTTCCTGAGTCAAAAAGCCAAAATCGATTGGATTAGGGAGGGTTAGAGGAACAATAAATTCTTCTATTCCACCAACCATAAGAGATTTGCAAAAGAAACAGATCTTCCATTACTAACCCATCGGTGGGGATGTTGGTACTTGGCATCCTCCATTACTGTGGACTTTTTTACCACTCTTCTCAAATCGAACTCTCCTCCAGGTCCTTATCCCCTTCTGGATGTTATTCCTCCTATCATGATGAAGGAGGACTCCATCTCCCTTATCTATCCTCCTAACTCTTTTGAGATTCACCAAATCTTTTCCAAAATGCCTTCTAACCGCACTCCGGGACCGGATGGTTTCAATGTGGAGTTTTACTCCTACTTTTGGGACTTGCTCAAAGATGATATGGTTCTAGATACTGCTCACTTCTTCTCCCATCGCCTCACTCCTTGGGATTTCAATAACACATTCATCACTGTAATTCCCAAAAACCCATCGTCCACGACCTCTCTGAGTTCCGTCCTATCAGTCTCTGTAATGTTTTATACTAGATCGCCTCTGGGATTTTCGTGAATAAACTTTCTTCCTTCCTCCCGAAGTTTATTTCCCCTTGATGTAGACACATCCATTTAGGTTGAAATGCCTATTTATACATTTTCCTAGGCTTATATTTGTATTCCATATTATAAATATTACATAGCATGCATCATTATGCATTTAGAGTAGTTGTGTATATTTTAGGCTAATTGTGTCCATTTTTTTGTTAGGAGAGAAGGAGATTTACTTCGGAGCCTCAGATTGATGATCCGACCATACAGATCTGATTAGAACAACGATCGGAGTCCGACACCTCTGAAATTGCCTTGATCAAAATCTTGTAGCACCATATCGTCAACGACCAAGGGACTAGGTGATGTAATTCGAAGCTTCAAACGACAAATCTGACCACGTGGATGGATTTGGGTCGACGATCGCAAGCTGACGACATGAAAATCGACTCAATCTGACCTCTGTAGTAGCCCCTACAACAGAAAGAAGATGGACGACCCAGATCACGCCACGTAGCGCAACCCAAGTCTCCCATGCACACGCATGCTCCACCACACGAGCACAGCAACATGGGCGCATGTGCACGAGTGGAGGCTCGCTCGCACAGCAGCGTAGTGGTCGCATTGGGCACGCGTGGAGGTAGTGGCAGCACATGCGGGCGCGTAGCACGTAGAGGTGTGCGACACAGGCATGCATAGCGCACGCCAGCACAATGGCAGCATAGGCACAAGGCTATCTTCAACGACGTTTGCGATGGATTTTCAGCAACATTTATGACCGTCACTAAATGTCTTGTATATGAAATTGATCCTTTCCTCCACTATAAAAGAATCCCTACCCCTCCTATTATTCTTGATCTCTTCCTTTCTTCCTCTCACCACCTCCAAGGCTCTAGAGAGAGCTTATCCCAAGCCTGGGATGCTCCTCTAGAGTAGAAAACAAATATTTGTTTTTGCCTCTCATCCCCCTTCATGGAGCATCCCGTGGCCTTCTTCTCACCTCCATTTGGGAAGAAGATCCTCACCACGATGCTGTCCTACCCTGTCCCCAGTCCTTCGGCTCCATCCTCATTCGTCTTGCTCCTTACCACCTTCCTCTAGGCGACGTCAGAGTGAGTCATCCTCCAAGCGACCGTCGAGGGGAATTCGTCTCATCTCCATCTATCTTTATAGCTTTCTAGTGTAGCTTTTCCCGCTTTCATAGTTGTAGAAACACTTATTAAGATATATGTGATTGTTTCTATCTCTATCTCTCTCTATTTATTTTGCAAGTAGATTAGCTAGAATTCATCAAATTAATCTCTTGCTTAGTAAATATATCAAAAAATTAGAAAAGACAAAAATGACAAAAACAAATAAAAGCAAAACGCAGATTTTCAAAACCAAATGTTCGCCTCCCCGTGTTCGACCCGGGACTCACTTTTCAAGTTTTGATTGTAAATTTTATATGATCGATGGATTTTCTCACGAATCGAACTATGATGATGGGTTTTGCAAAATCCAATCCTTTACACGCGCGAATCCGTCATGATCACCCCTAAGCAGGCAGGCTTCGTTCAAGGTAGATCCATTCTTGATCACATAGAGACTGCATTCGAACTCACCCAACGTCTGCATCGGAAAGTCTTTGGTTCTAATATCATTGTCCAGCTCGATCTTCAGAAAGCCTTTGATAAGGTGGAGTGGAAAGTTCTTTACCAAATTCTCCAAAATTTTAGCTTCTCAGCTTCCACTATCTCCCTCATTTCCTCATTCATTGAGCATGAAGGTTCCTCCATCCTTGTCGATGGGATCTCTAGCTCAATCTTTAAGGTCTTCCGTGGCCTACGTTAAGGAGATCATGTCTCCCCTCTACTTTTCAACATCCTTATGGAACCTTTAATCCGCAGCATTAAAGAGCTTGCCTTTCAAGGCAAAATCCTACCCTTCTCCATCAGGCATGATATATCCCGTCCCTTAGGTCTTTGGTATGTGGATGATATTATCCTCTTCCTCAATAGGAATCTATACTCCATCTCCTACATTTCTAGGTTCCTTCGCACCTTTGAAGAGTTCTCAGGTCAGCGGATTAGCCACACCAAGAGCCAATGATTCATTGGCAGGCACTTTCCATTTAGTATAATCTCTCGTATTCTCCAATCTCTGGACATCCAACTTGGCTCCTTCCCTTTCCAATACTTGGGTTGTTCTATTTTCACTAGGAGAGCCAAAACAACCTATTTCAACCAGATCATCAACAAAATTCAATCAAAATTAGTAGGTTACAAAGCGTCCATGCTCTCCTTAGCCTCTAGGCTTCTACTCATTAAGCATGTTCTATCTTCCATCCCTATACATATCTTGTCTATTCTTGATGTACCCAAAACTATCATCTGTAAACTTGAGTCTATTTTCGCTACCTTCTTTTGAGGCGATGAGGAGCTGGACAAAGGACATCACTGGATTTCCTGGAAATCTATTGCTAAACCAACTGATTATGGCGTGTTGGGGATTCATGATCTAAACCTCTTTGTCTCTGCTCTTAGGATGAAGAGGGTCTGGCACATCCTTTTTATGGACTCCCCTTACTCATCTCTTATGATACAACTCTATGGCAAACTCTCATACAACTCTCCCAATTTTTCGTCCAGAATCAAAAGCCTCTGCGAGGCTTACACTACTATGAAACCTTTAATCAGATGGGGGGTTCATGAGGGGCATATTGACTTTTGGACTGACCTTTGGATTGAGGACTCCTTACTCTAGGACTTCCTTCCCCCTATGTGCTCTTCTGACCCATTCCGGTTAACTCCGCCATTGAGAATCTCAGTTCCAACCCTTTTTACACATACCTTCCTTCTCATATCATAGCCAAAATCATGGCCATTGTCCTAGACAACAACTGTGATGTTCCCATCTGGACCATCAATCATTCCGGCCTCTTTTTTGTGGCCTCCACATATAACAACTTCTTCAAAAGTCTCCCAATCATCCCCACCCACAAAAACCTCTGGTCTCTCAAGATCCCCCTTAGACTATCTATTCTGGTTTGGAGAGTCCTTTCCAAGCTTCCTATTGACGATAACATCTCCAAACTTGGCATATCGCTCCCTTCTATTTGCTCTTGCTGTCTGAACTCTCCAAAGATTGAGATGAACTTACATCTCTTCTCCAATAGTTACCTGGTTCATCTCATCTCCGATTGGTCCTTTTCCAGAGCTCATCTCCGTCCATTACACCTGTCCAAATTCTTCCTCCTTATGCAGTCTTCGGTCAAACTCCACAATGAGCGTATGTATAGGAGCCTCATCTGCTTCATTTGGTCTAATGTCTGGAATGCTAGAAACAAAATTAGGCATGATCAACTATCCTTTTCTAATATTTACCCATTCCTGCATAAAAATTGGTTTAACTTTGACTTTGATATGTGGCTTAGGAAATGTCGCCCCTTAACTTTTACAGTGAACTGGACCCGGCCTGCTTTTCGATATAAAGTTAATGTAGCTACTTTCTCCTCTAGACCCACTTCTATGATGGGTTGGATTTTGAGAAATCACCTAGGCAACTTTGTTAAAGCCGCCTCGTGCAGATCCCCCTTGGTGAATACAAGCACAGCTTGATTGCTCACCTTCTCGCACCTCTCTAGAATGTCGACGGAGTGCATTCTCTCCATCTAGAATCAGACTCAACCCTCCTACAGTTCTGGTGGAATGGTATACTTCCCATTCCTTGGGCCCTCAAAGCCTAATTCAGACCACTCTTGGATAGCAAGAGCCAAATCACATTTATTCAATATATTGCGCCAGCAACCAATGCTCTTGCTTCCCATTTTGCTACTAAAGCCACTGATGGTTGGGATATCTTTCACGATCTCTCCTTGCTTTCAACCAGAGCCAATGGTCTTGTCAAGCTTGACAAGGTCCAGTTCCGCTATGTATTCTCTTTTAGTAGTTAGCGTAGTTTGTTTTCTGTTTGCTGTACTAGGCCATTAGTCGTGGTCTTCTTTCTTATACCAGGTAGTTTTCATTCGGTCCCCCTGCCTTTTATCTACCCCTTGGGAGTAGGGGATGAATAGGATCCACTCTTGTTTAAAGAAAAAAAAAAAACCCTTCGTAGAGCATCCCATGGCCGTCCTCTTACCCTGATCCGGAAGTAGATCCTCGTCGCAACGTTGTCCTGCCTCACCCTCCATCCTCTGGCTTTGTTCTTCTTTGTCCAGCCTCTCACCACCATCATCCAGGTGTTGTCAAAGCAAATCGTCATCCAGCAACCGTCGAGGGGAATTTCCTCACCTCTCTCTATCTTTTATCGCTTTTCTAGTGTAATTGTAATTTTTTCCTTGATTATCTATAGTGAACTTTGGTTAGATAAATATTGATATTTTCTCTCTCTCTCTCATTTTGCAAGTAGATTAGTCAAATAAAGATATTGTCGACCTAATATCTTGCATTATAAAAATACCAAAAAGAATCACAAAAGATAAAAATACTAAAAATAGATAAAACCAAGTGTGGATTTTCAAAATCAAACGTTTGTCTTCCCATGTTTGACTAAGGGCTCACCTTGAGCTTCAGCTATACATTTTATTTAGTAGTGAGATTTTGACTTATACTATGACGCGTATTTTCCATGCTCGATTTTTCACCCACCAACGCTCGTGATTTTGAGATAAGGTGTCACTTCAGATACTCAAAGGGTTCACGAATCACATCTAGGATTTCATCTCCAAGATAAGAAGGGTTTCATCCTCCTGTCGATGAGGAGTTCGGGTTTTGTCAGGACTTATTTAAAGAGACAGCACATGTACGGTGGTGTATTAGGTTGCCCATGAGGTATAATCCAATATCTTGTGAGATCTCTGAATAGGAGAAAAATTGTTGCTCTCATGTAGTTTCAATTTTAGGGTGTTTTTCTATTTGATTTCTTGATTGATTTTATGGCATTGATTTGATTTTGATTTCAAAAATTTTAAATGCCTACTTTTTATGCCTTCGTGGATATTCTTTAGTTTTAGCCCGCAATAGCCATTCACAAAGGTAAACTTCCTAATTTCAATGATTTAAAATATGTTTTCCATATTTTGACCAATTCAATTGATCTTATGGCCAAGTGTTATGTCTTGAAAAATTTTGGAATAATCTTCGTGTTTCCATGATATACCCCCTTCCTTCAATGATTTCAGATAACATGCATGTGACAGTAAACCTCCGTCATGTCTTTCTTCGGTTTCAACATATGAGTTGCCTATATTACCTATTACTTTTATGTGATAAACTTGACATATGAGAACTTCAAAAATCCAACAATTTATAACTTCTGATTCCGAGTTTAACCGCACTCACAAGCTACTAAGCAATTGGAGATTTCTTATTTTATAATATAGCTTGACATCAATATAGTACGAATTGGTATGGCATGAATAGAATTTTTACATTGATATGTTGTAATGACAGGACTCGATTAGTATATCATACACAAATCTTTTATCGGTTTATTCATGACCAGAGAGGAGAGGAAGACTTTTACGAAGGATATATCTAGAGCATAGCTGCACGAAATACTTATCCATGGTTGTGTACGAAAAAAATGCCAAAAAAAAGACTTCGCAATCAATCAACAACAGCATAATTAACTTTTTATATCTTTCGGGCATAAACTAATTAATGGATGCCCATCTGGCACATGTTAAATCCCTCGAAATATCTCCGAGAGAGATTTGATCGCGATGTGAAATCTGACCTACGAAGACCATATGTCTGCTCTCAATCGTCGGGCGCGGGCGACAGGATCTTAATTTTCAACATCCCACTTCAAGTCCAGAGCTCCGTGGACCACGCGTCGATTGAAAACAAAGCAACGTGGGAACATGCATGCATTTCTCCACTACCTAAAGTATCGGTCCTCGTTGGGTTTGGGACGACTGCACAAGAAACCCATCATTCCCCTTTGCCTTAATTTCCCTTTGGTTCGGGAAGCCTTCACTTCCTTCATGCTTTCTATGATGCGAAATTTTTATGGTATATTTCACGGCTCAATTCATAATCGTATCAATAAATTTAACTCTCTCATCTCTATCTACAAGGATATGATGTTGGGTTTTTTAAAAACTAAGGGACTTAACTATAACTAACCTATCTTTGACTTAGGATAGACTTGTACAATAATTTATATCAACTGGACTTAACACTGATTGGGTACTAGTACTGGTACTGGTAGACTAATATTAGTATCACATATACAGAGTACCAGTACTGGTAGACCAGTACTGGTATCTTTAGATCACAAGTAAAAGTTCTATATACGAATGAGTACCAATACTAATGCCAAGTATCGATACTCATAGGGAACTGGTATCCTCCAGGAAGGAGTCGATCTCAATGAGTACTGGATACACATCTGTAGTCTACTAGTACTAATACTTGTAAGTTACAGGTTCTGGTGACTTCAAGTCCAGAACCTGATTTGAGACTCATGTGTACCAGTATTTATGAAGAGTACCGATACATACAAATCCCAGTTTTGGACTTAAGTCGACCTGGAGCTAATTTGTAGCTTGCATGTACTGGTACTTATGAAGAGTACCACTGTTAGCAACTTATAGTACACTTAATGGTCCAAAGTAGTATTGCGTATGTACCGCTACTCATCATGAGTACCGGTACTTACGATGGTTACATAATGATTTTCTGAGTTTTACATGAATACGAAAAATCAATCTAGGCTTTGCTAATATCAGATGTTGTTAACAGATTCGTGGACATAAAAATAAGAGATTAAATTACTTTTTCTAAAGATAGAAGGCTGACATACTAATCTATGACATATCTATATAAACATGCATGGAGATATAACATAAACATAGAATCTATTGGAACAAACATATTGAGATACCTATGTTCATGTTTGATAGCAAAGTGAGAGGCTACCAAACGTGGGAAAAGATCTTCCAGGAGATCTCTTAGATCGATTAGAGAGGTCTAACCTTGATGCAAAGAAGAAGATGACCCTCTTCTTGACGCGATGGAGATTATCAAGAATGATCATGAGGGTCTCTTGGGGACCATTACCTCCTCTAGTTATCAATTAGTCTCACTAATTATGGAGCATTTTACATAGTTTCCCATCAAGGAAATGTAAAATACCATAAAAGGGGTCTCTACACATTAGTAAGCGTAACCATACCATCCTATTGCATTTTAACCCATATAAAATCAATAAACTTATTTGATCGCTTTAAATTATGAGTTTAAGATGATAGTCGCATAACTTATTGTCATTTGATTATATTTATTTACATCTACTAGTCCATACGTTGGATTTTAATCCAACATATGAAATATTTCATTCGTTGGGATGTTAAGGAAGGTGATCTTTTTTGGATGGATATTTGGATTGGGGATTCCCCTCTTAAGGACTTTCTCCCTCATGATATTGACCTTCCCTCGTTGAAGATTAAAGATGCCTTGGCCTTGCTTGACTTGATTGATCATTTCTCTTACATCACCCCTAGTATTCTGTTCGAAATCTTCCAAACTATCATTCTTGATACCAAAGACGTTCCCATTTGGACTCCTTCATTAAGTGGTGAATTTTCTATCTCTACGACCTACAACATCAATTTCAAATATATACCCACCAATACGTGCTTTGCAAACTTTGGAATTTAAAGCTTCCCCATAGAATGAGCCTTACTGCTTGGAGAATTATTCATGATAGGCTCCCGACTAATGATAATATCCAAAAGCTTGGTTTTAATCTGCCTTCCAAATGTCCCTATCGTCCTACTCACCCTAATAATGAAATTGGTTCCCACCTATTTTGCCATAATGAACTCACTATCTCTGTCTCCAATTGGACTTTTAGGAATATTTGCCTTAACTCAATTACTCCTGACAATATTTACCATAATCTCCTTAACTCCAATGCTTCCTATTCTAAAAGGATCAAGGGGATTAATGTTTTATTTGACATAATATCTGGTGGATCCATAATAAGATTAAAAATGACAACTTCAATTATTTACACTTCTGCCATTTTTTGGACTGTAATTGGAGATCTTTTAGTATGGGCAATTGGATTAAATCTCAACATCCCAAGGTTTTAGCTATTTCATGGGCCCGTCCGGCGAGTGGTTATGAGGTTAATTTTGTGGCTATTTGTCATAATGGCTCCCTTTCCATTGCTTGGGTTCTTTGGGACAATCATGGTTCTTTGGTTAAAGCTGCTTCTTCCAAGGCTACTAATTCCTCTATAGAAATGGGAATCATTGAAGCCATCACCCACTTCCTTAATTGTGGCCCTTCGTATTTGGATAATAACTGTTATGAAGTGGATTCCTCATTGCTTTATTATTGTTGGAATGGCAAAATCTCGATGGCGTGGAGCATGCTTGATCAGGTGTAGGCTATTAAGGACTCCTACTTTCAAGCCTTTTATTTGAATTGCATTCATCTTATGGCCAACAATTTGTCTCGTCTAATTACCTACTATGCTGATAGTTCATGGCATATCATTCATTCGTCGACACTTCCCTTTAGCAGATGTCGTGGTACGCTGAGATTGGATAAGATTCAGTTCCCTTATATTATTGATTGATTTTTAATGTGCTTGGACTTGCTTTCTGTTGCTGCTGTTTTTTGTACTAGACCATAAGTCATGATCTTCTTTTTCTTGTATGGAATAGGTTTTGATTTAGTCTCTATTTTTAACCTTGGGAAGTGAGAGATGAATAATATTAGCTCCCATATTTTAAAAAAATGTATATATGTGTGTGTGTCCTAAGATTTTCCGTGTATTCTTTAGGAGATTTTATCCTTCCTTGAACTAGTAGCACATGGAATTGTTGCTTTGGTTGCACTCAGCGACGGAACCAAGTAGAGATTTGAGTGGGCACGTGCCCACCGTGGAAAGTTTCTGTTAAGCTTTTTCTAATCAAGGGATAATGTTATCTCTCGTTAAGCCTTCAATTCATTTATTGGTGCCCCTTAAAAAAATGAGGTATCCCCTCTCTTACCATAGCTGGTAGACATCTGACGACATTTTAAATAATTATACAAAAGGCTTTAATGCAAAAAACGATGCAGCAGTTATCTTTTTCGGCAGGCATTTATTCATATCCAAATTAAGGGCCACTTCTTTTTATGAAACGGTGAAGATCCTTGGTCCATGCATAAATATGTGGTGTGTGATATTATAAGTTACATAACACAATGTACATATTATTTTCTTCAAGGTTGTTGGTTTGAAAATATAAAAGGCGACCTAAATATTAATGTAGAGTTGTGAGTGTAATCTTCATTTGATATATTATTTTTTTATATAAAAAAGAATACTCATATGTGATAGAGCCACCACTGTTGAAATTAACAAATCCCTTTTATACAGGTATAAATATTTAAATTATTTTCAGAATCACTTTGTATTGATGTAAAACTGCCATAGCACCTTCGGAATAACTTTGCACTAAGCACTTGGAATTTAATTTTGCACTAGTGCAAAATTAAATTTCAAGTGAGTGCAAAATTAAATTTCAAGTGCTTCTTCACTTATTAAAAGTGATTTTTTATTTGAAAAATGATTTTTCACAATAGGGTTTATGGTTTAGTCTTTAGTATAACACCAATGTGAAAAATCACTTCCCATAAGTGAAACTAATTTTCATAAACCTAAACTCCAAATCTTAAACCCTAAATCTTAAATCCTAAATCCTAAATCCATATGTCAATATCACTTTACACTGGTGCAAAGTAAAATTGCATTGGTGCAAAATTAAATTCCAAGTGCTTTTTCATCTATGAAAAATGATTTTTCACCTTATGGTTTAGGATTTAGCCTTAAGTGTAACCCTAAGGTGAAAATTCACTTTTCATAGGTGAAAAAGTACTTAGAATTTAAGTTTGCACCAATGCAATTTTATTATTTAGGGTTTAGTCTTTAGTGTAACCCTAAGGTGAAAAATCACTTTCCACAAACCTAAACCCTAAACCTTAAATCCTAAATCTTAAATCCTAAATCCAAAACCCATATGTCAATATCACTTTGCACCGATACAAAACCACCATATCACCTTTGGAATGATTTTGCACCAATGCAAAATTACCTCAGAATAATTTGTCACTAGTGTAAAATCACCCAAAACAATTTAGCACTGGTGCAAAAACATTAAAAATAATTTATCACTGATGTAAAGTGATTTATCACCCGTGTAAAGTTATTTATCACATGTGTATTTTGATTAAAAATAATGTGATAATTTTTTTCAATATATTAGAATCCACAATGTAACAAATCTTATATTTTTTTATTTTTTTATATTAAATATCAATTACCAAATGTGACTTACATTGACACCACATTACATAATAAAATACATCACCTCATACGTTTCTTTACATTTTAACTTTTTTCAATGCAAAGGAATGATCATTATTGTGATTATTTTCTCACGTTTAGGTCATCATAATTTTATGCTAGTTACCTTTTTTTCTATATCATCTATACTTAATTCGTTTGTTTTGTCATTAGTTGGTAAGGCAACTTGTAATGAACTTTTATAAAAGCTTTGAACTACACGAGAGGGAAATGTCAATATGTGCACTTGAGTTTCTTTACGGTAGTCATAATAGATGTGCAATATCAAGTATCGACATCTATTACAAATTAGGCATAGATGCAAGTCTCCCCTAAGATGCAATATGCTAATTTCTGTTTGCATGGACTTAGGCATAGTTTGTAATAACTCATGTGCCCACCTTAACTCTGTCACTAATTATACTATTTCTTTCCATTCAATTTCAAAGCCACCAATGAAATAAATCTTTTGATCACATTCAAAATAGTGTTCTTAGAGTGCATCAAAGGAATTTTAATGATTAAATGGGCAGGAAAGAAAGTATTCTTAGAAGAACATTCTTAAATTCTTTCAAAATCCTCTGTACAAAAGAATGATAACTTTTCTTTAAAGATATTAGTAATAGGATGATTAGTCAAAATAATTAACAAGCTAAAAAAAACACCTTCATATTTAGATTCTATTCTATCGTGATCTTCATTCCACTAAAAAACCATAGTCACCATACACTGTAATTGTTTGATACATTTTCTTTTACACCAAAACACCTTTTCCTTGATTGCAAAATGAAAGACCATGGAAACTTGGTTCCAGCTAATTAACAAGCCAAAACTAGACCACAACTCACATGGTACAGAGAAAACATTGTCAGAAGAGCTCACATGAGCAAATATAGATATTGGAGTATGTGTGTGCCATATAGCTATAGGAAACCCAAAAATAAGCCTACATGTGAGGAATGATGGTAGGCCACGCTTGTCCAAAGCGTAACAGTCAACATAAAAGGGTTATTAGTAATGCTCAGAGAAAGACGATGCCTGAAAGCTGTGATACCGTCCAAAACCATCTAGCCAGAGCCGTAATCTTGTGGCAAAATGAGAACCTCCCCATCGACCATATGAAAATCACCATGAGGTTCCCTGAGAATTCAACCAAACCAAGTTGGAAGATCATCAAACAAGCTTGCAAGATTAAGTTTCAATCCCTCCTTCACTGGCATTAATACTTTAACTAAGTCATGAAATTTTTCTTAAGCACTAACACAATCCCTTAGATTCAAGTTGTAAAACAATTCATTAGAAATAAATGGATAAATGGTAGGAACAGTAAAAAAAATAGAGCTCATTGAATTTTTAGTTCTTTCCATAATTGGCTAACTCTCTCTCTTTGCATACATTGCATGATTAGCTTGTCCTAGGTGGGAAGAGTATGGCATAGAGTGAGCAATCATCTAGTAAGAAATAGGAATAAAAGCATGCACGAACAAATGAATAATTATCCTTGCTATATATTTTACCACATCCAGCTTATTTAGTTATCTAAAATGTCTGACTATCATTTTATCTCCATTTCCTGATCATAAGCTTTCTGTTTAATTTGACACAACAGTCATCTATCATTGTATGCCCATTCCATAGGGTGGATTCCTACTTTAAATCAATTCTCAATTGCTATTTTCTTAAGCATTATGTTAATATTCCAATATCATGTTGTGCCTCTTTCTTAGCCTAGTACAATATATGATCTTTAATTCTTTTCATTGAATGCTTCCAATGTTTGTAGCACATTTGGTAGCTACAAATCGCAAAATCACTCAATCTTATTATTATAGTTTTTGGAAGTCTCATTATCTATCAATAATTATAGGGATCCTTTTATGGTATGCCATGTGGAGCTTGCTTGGGTAACCATCAAGGTGTGTTCATAGCACTCCAATATTATCAACCACATGGATCACTCAGATCCTCCATTACTTTTCTTTAAATAGGATAGTTTGCCATCACTCTAGCACACAAAATTAGAGGATATAATCATATTAGCTATGGTCCATGGCCAATTCTGTATAATCGCTCGTCTAACCTTAAATCCCAACATGAATCATACTGAGGCATCTATCCAAAGTCTCTCCATTTTAATGATAATCCTCGACCACAACACCTACAAACTCTAATACTTCTCTACAAATGGCCATCACCTTCAAATGGATTTAGGAACCCATTGTTCGAAGAACTAGTGCACTAAATGGTCTCATCAGATTTAGTGTTAACTTTGAATCATGGCTACACTAAGTAAATTGAGGCTCATGTTCCATTCATTACTTCCATTTCAAATCTTTAGATATCAAATCAAGAGTTGTAGAATAACTTTCCCAAGTTAGATCATGGTTTCTACCCCTATATTCAGTGACTACTCAATTTAGAATTCCACCTCCTAGAACCCATGACAATAATTCTTGGAAGTATGGCTAAGATATCATTGTCACTTTATTGATATTGTTTTCCTATGTTATTGCACCCTAGACTATTAATTTATAACTTCAATCTTTAATAGGAACCTAGTTTGGGTGCTTGAACCACCCCTTGACTGCCTAATCTCTTATTCAGCTCTATTTTGTACTCTACTTGATTTGGGTCCTTAATCCACAAGCTTGTGTTGCCTTTTGTGTGCTCTTGGAGAGCATTTTGAGTAATGTAATGAGGTTACATTTTTCATTTGAATAAAAGAATTTGATTAATTTTTAGTAAATGAGTTGGGTCTCTTAGCATGAATAGGATAACATATTTAGCTAGATCAAATAAACTCGATGTGTATTGATTCATGAATTTAAATAGTTTAGAAGATCTAATAGTACAGCAAGAAATCATATGATTTGTTTTATTATTTTTTATCTATTTTGGGATGGCAACCTTCGTCAGAGGGCACCACCTAATTGATGTTCTTAAATGGAAATTTAAGGATTGTTACATTGGTCAGCTTAAGGGGTTAACTTAATGAAACATGAGATAGCCAAAGTCCTTTCCCAATATTGTCATAGAGAAGACGTATTCTTTGACCTAAGACAAACATGCGACTTTGTGCAAGATCATATGCATTTGGTGAACCAATGGTAGTACACCCACATTAGCACTAATATCGAAAAGTTGGTGCATGTGAGAACAGATAGGAGATTCATGATCACTCAAAGAAATAGCATAAAGTTGTTGCATAGGTGCATGTAATAGATTGGAGCCATGAGCTCACCCCGCATGTATTGAGAGAGTGATAAGGAAACTCCTACGCAATGCTAATTTCATTTCAATTGTCATGTGTTTAAACTTTGTGTTAAGCCCACTAATCAAGTAAAGTAATAACGAGACCACTAATTGAGTTGAAACTGATTTCGGTGAGTCCCGATCAGTTCCACAGGGAGGCGAATTAGTCCACTTTCTCGCTCAAGTTATTACCTTTCTTCTTTCAACTTTTTTATTTTTAGATTTTTTTTCTTTTTAGTGATTTTGTGAGAGCAGACCTACATTAATAAAACTAATTAGGCCATCCTTTTATCATTTTTGCTTTACGATTTTTTTTTTTGGTACTTTTGATTGATAGACGAAATAACAACTACGCTTTTTTATGTCTTTTTTATAAAGATAAGAAATAACAAAGATGAACACTACAAGCAAGAATACATTCCTTGATAACTTAAAATCTTACAAATTGAGCACTAACATACTACACTTAAAGGCTTGAAATAACCAACTATTAGAACTCCAAAGGTGGCCTAAGTCATTTACACACTTTGACTTCAGAAAGAAGAGAAGAATATTTACAAAAGAACTTCATGGAACCATATCAGGGAGGGTGATGATGGTGAATAAGTAGTGCGTGCAGTGAACATGTTGAAGTAAGTGGGGAAAATGGCTAAGTCCAAAGGCGACAGTGGTAATGGTGATAGGAGTGACTATTACTAGGCAATAGGGCATGGTGGTTAACTTTAGTAAACGGGTATCTACATGGCAGGGTTAAGGTATGTGGTGGTTAGAGTGACATCAAGTTCCATATAAACCTCTATACACATATTGGAGCTTTGGTTCGGAATGGTGACTAAATACTTGATGGTATGATTCTCAAAGGTATCTTCTTCGTAGCCTAACTGGTAGGGTGATGGAACAACCATGATAAAGTCTAATGGAGAGGGTTATATTGAGGATGATGGGGTGGATGTGAGTAGGATAAGTGATGGTTGTAGTGGAGGTTGGTGCATGTATAGCGGAGGTGGATTTGGCATGGGTGATGGTGGATGGTGTAAAGTAGGTGGATAAGTGTGTGTGTGAATAAAAGCAACAAGTTGTCAGAAACACAAAATGCAATAACAAAATGAGCTTGAACTGGAATTGCTTTCATTAAAAGATCAAGAAAACATTACACTACTTGCTTGAAATGAAAAGCTAGCTACTAAAAGCAAAAGAAAACAAGCTTGAGAAGTAAGGTGTCCTCTCAATAGGGGCTACTAGAGCCTAGTGAGAGGGCGAGGATATCCTTGGCATGGCCCTAATTCTCTTCACCTTAAGTGTACCAAGGAACCATGGGGGCTAGTAACCTTTAGCCATTAGGCACGGGAGGGAGCTTGGGTGTAGTGTTGTATGGAGAAGAGTAGGCGAGGGGGCAACACCTATGGGGAGTAGGTGTTCTTATAGAAGTTGGACCAAGGTGTGATGGTGGTGAGGAGCAATGTATGGCCTAGGAGAAGGAGGTGCTTTCTTAGCATTTTAGAAAGTTCTAGTTCGTCCAATGAGTGCACAACTTAAGGGAGGTAAGGTCAAGCATGGTCCAAAAGTTGTGGATATGGTCAAGGTGTAATTGGGATTAGGTGGAGCTTAGGTGAGGGCTAATGAAGCCTAATTGACATGGGGGATTGGTGGGAAGCTTAGGTTAAAGGTGCACTAGAAAGGTATTAGAACATGTTGGAAGGTCCTTGTGTGTATGCACTCAAGAGTAGGTGAAAAGAGTAGTGTTTGGATAAGTTTGCTCATTGGAATAGCAGATTAGACGTATGAATGGAGGTCTAGATGACTTAAGTGGTAGAATTGGACTTCTTGAGGAAATCTTGGATAACCAGAGAATGTCCTAGATGTCCAAGAACATTCTGTATGTTGGGATTTGCTCTGTTTAGACGTCCAGAGGGTGCCTTGGACGTCCAAACAAGGGCTAGGTATGGTATACGAGTGCTTGAGTTGGGTTTTCTGCTTGGTCTCTTGTCCTAAAATGTTGAGATAGGGATTCAAGGGTTCTAATAGGTAGGAAATTGTTGTGGTTCTAAGGCAAAAGTAGTTTGTTGTTGTTGGGCCTAGAATAAATGGTCAATAGGTGCTCTTAGAGGAGGTTTTTATTATGGATTTGTGGCCCAAGTGGAAAATGTATATTGAGTAATGTTTTGATATGTGCCTCCTTGTGTACATGCAAGTGTATGTATACATTGTGGTGAACTTACATGTGCTTGCATTGCATTACATTGGAGTGTCTATAATGGATGCACATGGATGGACATGTATTTATGTGACTACATGGCTTGTTTTGAGTCAGGTTTGTCTTGTCTCCTTCCCTCTTGAATTGACGGCTCTTTTCACTCTTTTTCAAGAATTGTTTGGTACTTGCTTTATGTGTCTTCCCGCACACTTCCTTTGTAGTACAACTCCCTCTCTCTATCGTCATCCTACACACATGAAACATCAATTGTTACTACATGCCCTTATTTTAGGGAAGAGTTGGATAAGAATGTTCAAAGATGCAAATGCATGTTATGCATGAGATGCATGTCCTATTCACGATATAAGCTACATGTTTAGCCTAATTTAGCGAATTTAGGATCCATGATTGCTGCGCAATCATACCCCCATGCCTAAACTTTGCTAACTCCTAGCAAATGATTGTATTTTTTTTCAAGAGATTGTCTACCTTTATTGAATCAGGAATTGGACCACTAAGTGTTAGTTATCACCAACTCTTAGGAAATTATAACTAGGATCTTGTTTATAGAGACTCAACCGCACCTAGGTGCCTGCCAAAATGCAAGCCGCCCAAGTCCTTACCTTATTCTCTCTTTCCTTTTCCTCTTTTTATCGCATCATTTTTTTTTCTTTCGAATTTTTGTTTAGGGTCTTGGGATAGTTTTCTACGACTACCCAATCCACCCAAGACTCAAAAGACTTAAAAGCACTAAACATCTAGTGTGTGTGTGACTCATTATAGAGGTGACTGTAATGAACTTAACTAACCCTAAGCTCCAAGCAACCCTAATAAAAATGTTTTCGCCTAAAGGTTTATCTTTTTGATTAGGTAGATTTCTCCCTACTGCTTTTTCTATGGGGTCAACAACAAGGCAAACCTAGTGTATATCTCCCCTAATTTTATGTAATTCTACTTCCCTACTACGCCTTATTAAGGGTTATGAATATGCTGTTGGAACCTAGTTCCACTTTCTTCTAAGTTTTGGTGTTAACAAAATCATTTTTAATCTAATGAGTTTTTGTGAGTGAAATTAATAGGCTCTTGGAATGGTTTGGCTTAGAGGTTGATAAAGATGTTGATGGCCACTTTAATGAAGATTTGATGATGAAGACTTCTTTAAAGATTTTCTTATTAGTGTCTTAGGATTTGTAGGTCTCCTAACAAAAGAAATGAATATAGGGTTAAAAGTAATAGAGATAATTAGGCCTCAAATTCACAACAAATGTTCATTTTCGAAAACCTAAAACCATTTTGATATGGAATTAAAATTGATTAATTTTGAAAATCACTAAAACTTGGATTAACAATTTGAAAACAAGGTACTTATTACAAGTACTGGTACTGTTTATAAGTATTGGTACATGTAGGACACAGGTTTGAGTTCTTAACTCAAACTATGAATAACAAGTACCGGTACTCATCATAAGTACTAGTACAAGGTGCTTACAATTTGTGGGTTATATTTTAGCATGAACCTTACAAGTATCGGTAGCCATCATGAGTACTGGTACATGTAGGTTACAGTGACCTCTTTACTTCAAACCTATGAGTAACAAGTATTGGTACTCAAGATGACTACTGGTACTTGTTGCTTAGTTGGTACTCAACTGAGAGCATGGAGTACCGGTACCTATGATGAGTACCGAAATCCAATTTCTTTTGTAGTGGCTGCTAGTAGACTGTGAGTAGCTAGTACCAATACCAAAACTTTAACACCGGTACCAACTACCTGTTGAGCTAGATCTGAATGGCTAATTTGCTTTAAAATTGATTTAAAACACATTTAATTAGCACCTAACGATTATGGAGCATGGGTGGGTGTATTCTAGCCTATAAATAGACCCCTTTGGGTCCTTTTTTCAACACACAACATCACTTGTCTCTCCCTTGGTTCAAAATTCTGATTTTCCCTAGCAAGGTTCTAGACTTGTGGCCTAATGACTACAAGAAAATTTTCTGAGGTTACAATAAGTCTTAACGCATATAGTTTTCATTCTTACAATTTTCTTATGCGCTGATTCATTCTTTAGTTTCCATTGGTAATATTTTCAAAGTTATATATTGTTGGGAGGCTTAGGATTCAAGTTGTAAGCCATTTATTTTTTCTTGCACCTGTACTCTTTATTTGTTTCTATTATCTTCTAATTGAGTTGAGGTAACTTATTAATCACCTTTTATTATAGTGAATTGATTCCCTCTAGGTTGAGAGAATTGGGTTAAAAATCCTAAGTCGGGAGACCTAGGTAGTAGAGTACCCAAGTGAGGGGAACCATTATATATTTGGTGTCAATTTGTTATTTGAATTGTCTTATTTAAATTTTTTATCACATGCTATTCAACCCCCTTTCTAGTGTGCATGTGTTCTCTGATCCTACATTTGCAAGTGCTGGGCTCTAGATAACCTGCTTTGAAGGGTTACCCATGGCAACTTGCCAATCATGTCTGTGCATTGGTGTGGCTATGCTCATTTTTTTCTCCTTATATATATATATTCTTTCTATGTAAATAATAATATTTTTTTTCTTTTCTCTCTTTTTGTTTTCGATGTTTCTAATTTTTCTCTTAGTAGGTGGCTTCTTCAATCTAAGATGTACCTAATGGTAGCAATAAAAAAGATTATGTCTAGTGGCTGGGGTTTGGACACCCAGCAATGGGGGATTATCCACTACTACATGTCAGCCATACCACTCTTGTAAGTTTATTAGATTCCTAATTTCCATTACAATTTCTCATGCAATGATTTAGTGCTATAAAGTGTGTAGACTCTTAGACTTCCAAGACCCTTCAAATAAAAGGGTGGGTTGATAAGCCACATACTTATCATCCCAACTTATTAATATATTCAAATTTATTTTATGGTGGTAAGGGCTCCAGAAACAGATCCACATCATAGTGGACACTTAGGTTAATTAAGTCGCTAAACCAGAACAGCCTAAACAATAAGAGCCTACTTGTATTACTTCTTAGGGTCAGTTTCTTCTAGTACCTATTAATCTTATCTTGACTCAATTTTATTTCTCTTTTTTTTTAAAATGAAATTTAAAAGTTCTAGCTTTAGGCGTAAAGTAATCAGTATATAATGTATCTATCTAGCCCCCTATGCCTAAATTCGTGCATGTTTGCATATGTGAAAAAAAAATAAAAAAGAAGAGGTAGATATCACATGGAATGGCATCTGATTTAATCCTTAATGGATGCCTAGTACCTAGAAAGAAAAATGGACAACAACTATGTACAAAATTTTGTTGGTTCCCTTCCAACAAGAGCCGAATTTTACGCCCCTAACTATGCAAAAACTTAGTATCAAACCCTCGATAATTTGAATGGTTTCTTTGGGTGCAGAGGGTTCATGGGCAATAAACAACTTCAAACATTGACCGTTGACTGTGAGTGTATGCCTAGTCTTGGGATCTTGAATCTGGATGGCCCCATTGCTATATGTGGCAACCACTCGATAGGGACCAATCCATTTTGATTTGAGCTTCCCTATAAACAACTCGAGCCAAGCATCAAATAACCATACCATCTAGTTGGGCTTAAATTGTTTCCTCCAGATGTCTTTGTCATGGATGGCATTCATCCAATCCTTATAGATTCAAGCATTCTCATAGGCCTCCCCAAGGATTTTCTCTAACTTTGGGATTTGGAGTTTCCTATGTTGACCTCCTTCCTCAAGGTCCATGTTACATCTTCTCACAACCTAGTAGGTGTGGTGCTCAAACTCAACAAGAAGGTGACAACTTTTCCATATACCATGTGGTAGGTGACATTCATAACGGGGCCTTGTAAGTGGTCTTGTATGCCTGTTCGCTCACAAGATGCATTAGAAATTATGGCTATCTTTGTAGTGCGAATCGCGATGAAACAACTAACATTTATAAAGATTTTGATGAGTACCGAGTCGTTCGCAGGGAAGGAAAACATGATTTTTATATGAAAGCTTTTCAAAAAGTCATTCTAAACAAATATTTATATATTTATATATGTATATATAGAGATTAGATATCCAGAAAATTGGAATTTTATTGCTATTTGGAAACAATTTTTAAACTAAAAAGCACTATGCTAAAGAGTAGATAGAGAAATAGAGAGAGAGAGAGAGATAGAGACAGGGAGATAGAAGATGATGACGCCACTTGTGAGATTCTTGTGTGAAATGCGACAACACTTCAGATCCAGAGCATCGGGATGAATGGCAGAGAGGAGTTGTAGAGAGAGAGAAGCTAGAGTTGTATCTGGTGAGAGTTGCCCTCAATTGGGAGGCTCTTTTTATAGCTTTAACAAGGGGCAAAGTGGACATTTTAGCCCTCCAACTTGTGCTACAACTTAGGTTTGATCAGATCCATCGATTGGGAGATCAACGGCTCTAATCGCACCTCAATCCAACCTCTAACATGCCTTCAATGCGCAGATGCATTTTGGTGGAACCACGTGGCATGCCTGTAGTTCTCAGATCTCCATCACACGCTTCTCGCCACTCGCCTCGTGCCAACCTCACATGTGCTTAACAAAAATTGCGTGTTAACACTCTCAGTCGTCCGATCTCGCAATTGGATGGCCTAAATCGCGCCCGTTGCCGCCTTAAGGAGAACACGTGTGATTGTGCGTTTGCGGTGTTGTTAGATCGTGCGTTCGCATCAAAGGTCCCTCGCCGCCCCACACGATTTCCTCCGCACCATGTGATCTTCATCTAACGATTAGATTTCGCTCAAACGCCACCGCCTTTCCAGTTTGTGCGTAGTGCAGCTCGATCCCATGCCCCTCATTGTGGTTGGAGCGCACTAACCAATGTGCCATAAGCGCGGATGGTCACGTTTCCATATTAATGCTCGGTTGCTCTCAACCAATGGATGGAGATCTAACAATTGAGATCTTCTTTTGGTTGATGAGGATGCGGCGAAGAGCGGTCAACATGGCATGCTTGTGGTCGTTGAATGACAATCCAATAATCCAAAATGCATGAGAAGAGTTCTTCAAAGATTGGGGGCATGGAGGGGGTAGCTGTGATGGCACCACGTGGTGCCATCGTGGCCGTCCATCTTCCTTGCTTTGTAGACGGTGCTGTAGGCCTCCGATTGAGATAATTTTTGCATCATTGGTTTGTGATCGTTGATCTGGATCCATCCATGTAGTCGGATTCAACATCTAAGGTCTAGATTTCTACCCTATTTCTCCTTGGCTTTTGATCTTCTATGGATTGTACATGATGCTACAGATGTCTGATCAAGACGACTCTGGAAGCGTTGGATTCCCGTCATTGTCTTGATTAGATCCATACGGTTTGATCCATCATTTGTGACCTCAGATCATCTGCAATCAATTTCATCACTCCTTTAGAGCATAAAATGGCAATATTATCTATAAGGCTTGTAAACTAACTACTATACAAATTATGATGCTTATGTATGCATCGTTCCTAAGTTATACTAGAATCTAACTTAATTTAGGTAGATTAGGTCATATGATTGTTGTGCAATAAATGCCCAAAGAGCATTTGTTAATTGATCAGATTAGTCCTTCCTATCAAGTCTCACTATCTTCTAAAGAATTTCTTTGATCTGCTTATTTAAGACCTCTGCTTGCCCATTGGTTTGTGGATAATATGTGGTAGATGACGAGTCGATTTGTCACTTTTAAAGTCGTTTGTCACATAAAATGACGTGTCGTTTGTAGTTCTATGTGGTGGAAAAATTGACTAATCAATAATTAATATAACCACTCAATTAGGAGTGGGTCGTGTCCACAGGGAGGCAATGGCCTATTTAAACTCGCAAGAGTCAAGAACTGATGTTCACTATTAATTTAGTCAAGAAACCGAATCAAAATCCCTTTCAGATTAGGTAAACAATAAGTGCCAATGATGAAATAGAAATTTTGCATAACTAAAGGATATATTTTGCAATGTAGCTTAATAAAATAATAATAAAGGTTCACAATGGCACTAAATGTAAATATTAATAAGGGCTTTACTGTAGCAAAATAGGGAAAATTCTTCCCCTTGTCCGTGCGCGAGGAGGAGGCTACGATTGAAGGCGAGAAGCTCACCGGAGGTTGAGTGAGCCAAGGGCTATTCGATGGTGGTGGTCTCATGGCCAACGGTGGTTGGAGGCGGTGGCGATGAGGAAAGGAGCGACAGCGGTCGGCGGTGGTTGTAGCACTTTGCTGCTGTTGGAGACGGAGAGGAGGCGTGTGCGCTGAAGGGCTTCCTGCGGATGGAGGCGGTGGACGCGTAGGCCATGCGAGCATGCGCAGGCGCTGCTGAGCTTGGTCTTAGCTACTACTGCTGCGCACTGCAGGCATCGACGATGCGCTGCAGGGAGTGCAGGCGGAGGTGCAGCCCACTCTGCGCTCGCAACTGGAGGGAGTGCGAGCACGTGTAGCTGGAGGGCACGTGGGCGAAGGTGCAAGCACGTGTAGCTAGAGGGCACGTGGGCAGAGGCGTGGACGCATGCAGCTGGAGTAGCGCGTGCTCTGCGCGAGTGGCTGGAGGCGATGGCCGCTGGCTCGTGGACACGCAGTTGCTGGGAGGAGGATGCAGAGGTTACTGCTGCATGTGGGGATGTGGCGCAGTCTAGAGGAGAGGCTGCCTGCTGCTGCGCATGGGGACAGAGGATGGGGGAAGAAGATGAAGGTGTTGCTGTAGGAGTTTCAGATGTCTGGGAACATTCCCAGACATCTTAACGGATGGGGGCGTGAAGTTGCAGCGGCTGCGGTGGTGGATGCTGGTGATGGCGGTGAGGGTGGTGCACGCTGAGGTGCTCATAGTAATGCAAACGAGCTCCAGATGGCGGTGTGGCCTGTCACGCCACATGCCCACGGTGGTGGAGGCTCATCGCCACGGTTGAGCCGGTGGTGGTGGAGGGGACGAGAGGGCAACTCTCTGCACAGTGATGAATCGGGGTGGAGGCCTCCGATGCATGGCAGCCTCCCTCTCTTCCTTATCCCTGTCGAGGAGACCAGATCCACTTTTGGGGCTACTCCTTGATTGGGCTCTTCACTACGGCAGCTGGGGGAAGAAATGCAGTCGTTGCTCATAGAAGTAGAATAAAATAATAATAAAATATTATGGTTATTTATATACAAACCCTCAACTTTTATGTTAACTTAAAATAATGCATGCAATGCACCTAATTGATTAACTAATTAAATGAATGCAATTCTAAGTTAATTCTAAATGCATTTAAATATGAATGCAATGCATGAATTATGTAATTAAATCAGAAATATGAATTAATCTATTTACATCCTAATTTATGCTAAAGAAATGTTAGAATTAACTTAATGTCTAGGCACTTAAATAGTTAAATAGCCCACAAATATGGGCTAATCAAATACCCCATGCCTAGTTTTTGCTAGTCCATAGCAAAATCAAGCAAAACCTAGTACTCCAAGTAGACTAGCCAACCCAATCGGTCTTCCTTTAAAAACATATTAGGTTCAGACTTTAGACCTAAGGTTCGCAAGCAGTTGTTAAGTTACAGACTAGGTCGACTAAAGACGAGTTGCAGGCACAAGTTTCTCTGATGTATGACTCTACCCTAAGGTTTATTGATCCCTGAGATTAAAGCATCTGTGCATGTGCATTGGTCAGAGTTATTTGAGTTAAAGGAAAAAGGATTTTTTTTTGAATAATATATATATAAATTTTTTTGCTTGATTCCTCTAAGTCTAACCTCGGATCAGCTATCAACACGGTCTGTGTCGGATTCATTGTCCCCATCACCGTACCTCGAAGGGTGCCTGGCTTTCGATGCTTCGAGATAGCACCGCCCATAGCGACCACAAGAACTCCTGGCAATCGACACTTCAAGATAGTATCGCCCATGGATTTCTAAAGCAAATTCAGGCCTGTGGCAATCGGCATTTCGAGATAGGGCCGCCCATGGTACCTGAACCGCACAATGCGCTTACATGCCCCAAGTAGGATGGATATCCTAAGAGACAAGTGCCAAGGAGGTAATATATTATCATCGCATCCTTAAGTTGAGTATATACTCCACCTCTCCTACAGTGGGAACTCTTCCAATCAAATTGTGTTTTCAAGCCTCTCCTAAGTCAAAACTAAGAGAACCAAATCTCTTTTAAGAAAGGAATTAAGTTGATTACCTACTTACACCAAACCAAGTGTGTGAAATTTGGATGTTTAGGTTACAAGGACCCGTAAACCAAAAGGTAGAACAAGACTCCAAGTACTACCCCACCTTTTAACTCAATCCCTAGCTTTCCTTCCTCAACCTCTTGAGGAATGGTCTGCAACTTAACTCCTACTTAAGCTTTTAAGTCCACAAAGGACCCCAAAGGTCTAAAGCTAGTAGCTCATTTAGCTTCTAAAGTTCGACCCTAGAACCAACTTAGTCTCACCTAGAGCTCTGATTTGCTTAAGAATGAAGGACCTAGCTAGTTAAGCTCAAAACTTTTACTATTATTATTTTTATTTTATTTTATTTTTATTTATTTATATATATTTTTTAATGCAAATGTATGCAATGCAGAATGCTTTAATTAAATGCATGAATGCACTATGCTATGTATACCCCCAAGTATACCCCCCCATGCCTAAAATCTGCAATGTCCTTATTACATAGAAGGATATTACCTGGGTCAGAGATGGGCTACCATTCTTTTGTTTGTAGCTGAGTAGCCAAAGAACCTACAAATTAAGTTCAAGGATCATAGAAATAGACCCTAAAAATGAGCAAAGTAATGCCGGCCTATAAAATAGGTAACCTAGGATATTGGCGAGCCGATGATGAAGCCCAGAAGCAAATGCTCGCCCAACTAAGATGGGAATGAAATCTTCCCAGGTCACCAGAGGAGGTTCTAAAGGATAAACTGGCATAACAACCTCCAAAGGGGTAGGGAGAGGATGACAAGGATCCTCCAAAAGGAATGGGGAAGGAATGGTGAAGAGATAAACCCCTAGGGCAATGGACTGACTAAAGAAATCATCAATCCATACCCGATACTCCATTACGGGAAATATTGGTTTGTTAAGCCCCCTGGTCAGAACAAAAGTGAGCAAATCTCTAAGGCAAGGATCGTCTAGGGTGTCCAAGTTTGGTGGTTGTGGGATGGCCATAAGATCTAGGTTGGGTTTAATCAACTCGGTGTCCATCCCAAACACTCTTTCCAAATCTTCAATTGCATCCCTAGCATTCCTTGCACTATCACCAGTATCTTCCTGCACTTTATCAGGAGTCAAAATTTCTCCTTCAGACATAAGCGAATAAGAGGGTGACTTCGAAACAAATGAAGGCAGGTTGGAAGCAACAGATCTAGGGATTATCCTATCAATGTCATCCCCGAGTTCTTGTTCTTTACTCAAATCTTCCGCGGAGTATATATGTGAATCCACAAATCTTAGAAGTTGCTTCCAAATTTTCCATCATTTCATCATGAGGAGAAATATCATTGATGGGTGTGCTAAGGAAACCTAATTTGGTCAAATTTGTGACATCCTCAGGGGCTAACTCTTCAAATAAGACATAATCACCCTTAGTGTCACTCCAAATCTTTAGTGTAGGTCCCTCATATAATTTGTCTTTCTCCTCATCATATGATTCGTCATATACCTGAGGTCTAGAATCATTTAATATCTCAATAGATCCCCTAGGGTATTCTATCTGAGGTAAATGGTTTACACTGGTAACATCAGACTCCTTAAATAGGTCAATTTCTTCAGGGTTAGGTTTCCAAAGGGTGGGCTTGAGTTCCATCTCATGATTAGAAGGAGGGCAGGATTAACAACTTGACTTCGTCCCACTTCATCAAATGTCACGAAAATGCTATCATTTGGGTCGAGGTCATCCAATGGTACCATCATTTTCTTCTTTTGACTCCAATATAATTCAGGTGGATACTCAACCTTATCATCTTCTTCCTCGGGTTGCCACCTTTCTTCATCCAATGCATAGCTACTTTCATATGTATCTTCCACCCACTTAAGGTGTGGATCTCTCAAGGAAGTGTCATCTAATGCGGAGGTGATTGCACCGCAAAAATACACCTGCAATTGTGCCGTCATGTGCTATTTCCTAGCATTACTAGTGCATATTAGGTATCCATAGTAGCATTTGTAAAAATACACACATGCATGCATTTAATTAAGAGGGGAGGAGAGTGAATAAAATGGCCTCGCAATTCACGTTTTCCTTAAGTGCTACCTTGCAAAATCTCCATCTTTATTTTCTATTTCTATTTGACTTTGAAATTCTTCTCCGCGCAGCTGCAATGCATGGCAACCTCTTCCTTGAGCCATGCTCTGCAAAGCTTGCCCTGCAGCAACCACTCCCTGCCAAGCCATGCACAGCCGCATGCACAGCCAGGGCATGGCTATGTATGCCTTCTTCCTCTATAAAAAGAGCTCGGCTTCTTCCTTGCAAGAGAGCCTGGTCACCCAACAAGAACAGCACCTCCTTCCAGGTCGTCTCCTCCTCCCCTCTCCCTCCATACGTAGCCTCTCCTCCTCTGAGGGGCCACTCTACGGGTAGGAGTACCTCACTGTGGTGCACAACCACCACAGTGAGTCCCACCACCGCCTAGCTCATCAAAGAGCCAGTGAGCGTGGTGGTTCTTTTCCCTAATTTCTTCGTTTGAAGCAACCCCGCCATTGCCACAGGAGCTTCAAGCTTTGAAGCTCAAAACTCTGCAGCAGCAACAGCAAGGCGCCAGCCACCGTGCGCCCTATCACAGACCTCCACCGCGTGCGCCTGTAGGCTACCCTCACCTCCAGCGTGCGCCTATAGGTTTCCCTCGCCTCCCGCTTCTTCACGCAAACACCCGCTTCTCCGCAAGCCAGCAGCCAGCACAGCTTCTCCACGCGTGCGCTAGCCGCTCATGCCTCCCGAACACAGCACTGGACATAGGCGGTCACGCGGCTCGCCCGGGCACTGTAGCCACTGTTCACAAGTTTCAGTGGAACACTGTGGCTACAGTGCGGTGATCGGTAAGTTTCTCACTTAACCGGTCACCCGGCGCGCTGCAACCGCTGCTAGCTCACTCCCGCGTCCCGCCCCGCGCCTGCTCCAGTGCCCGCCCACACGTCTGCCAGCGCCCGCACCCGCCCGCGTGTTCACCCGCACCAGTGCCTGCCTTCTCCCACTCCCTTCGCCTCTTCACGCAGCGTGGTGTGCTACATTCCTCTCCCCGTGCCCACTCCTTCCAACGCGTGCCTCTTTGCGCGCATACGCGCCTGCATGTGCGCGTGAAGCATTAGACGACACCCCACCGCTGCAAATGGCTTAACTCGCCTTTCCTTCCTCAGCAAACGCTCTCCCTCTCTCTCTCTCACAGCACTCTCTCACACTCTCTACACACACATACACACACACACTCATACTCTCATACTCCCACCTATACACTAATATATACTTATATATATATATATAAATATATATATATATTTATATACATATATATATATATACTTATATCTATACATATAGTAGTACCTATATAACTAAGTATTATTATATATATATACATATATATATATATATACTTATGTATATATATATACACATATATATTTATATATACATATACTTATATACGTATAAATATATATATATATATATGTGTGTGTGTGTGTATATCTATATATATATATTATTACCTATATAACTAAGTATAAGTATAGATACATACATACATATATATATATATATATATATATATATATATATATATATCTACATAACTATATATACATATATATATATATATATATACACATATCTATCTACATATATCTATATACATATATTACTATATATATATATACATATATATACATCTATGTAGTTATATATACATACATAAATATATATATATATACATACATCTATCTATACATATATTTACATACCTATATATATATATATACATATATACATATATATATACACATATAACTACATATATACCTATATATTTATAACCGTATATATATATATACATATAGATATATTTACATACATATATATGTATATATATATTTTCATATCACTTACCATATGTTGTATCGCGGGAATATCCACATCAGTTGCTGATATTCCTCGGTACACGCATACAGAAAGCGTGTTCGCATTCATCTTCCACCAATCCACCTTACACGCGGCACTTCGTCTTGTAGGTTGCGTCTTCCTAGACGATGACCGACTCAACACCGTGCTACGCGCCATCTCCACCTCCACCCCCACCCCTTTATACATATATAATATATACATATATATCTATACTATATTTACTTTATTTCTGTTTCTCTTTCATGCCAGTAAAAAGATAAAAATATATATATAAAAGAGAAAAGATAATTCTTAACTTGCAGGTACTCAGTCTTGCGAATAGCAAGGCCAGTTTTGAAACCCTGATTTGGCTCAAAGCCAAGAAACTAATTTTGATGGTGTGACTTAAGGACAAAAATTATCAGAAAAAAATCTTAAATAGAAAAACACCAAAAATGCAATAAATGAACGGAAGAGATTCGTTGTAGGAAAGGCCTAGAAGCTTCTTCTAATCCCACTTCCCTGAGTTTGACCCTGGTCCTAAAAGTGCCCAAGATAAAATCAAGTAGGCCAGGTAAAAAAATTTTGTAAAAAGATGGGTAGGCCCGATTTAGGTTAACCACTATACACAGTTCAACGATAAAATCACCATATTAACACAACCTATCCGGGCCCGACCACATCCCATTTCATGGCACCATTGCTGGGGAAGTGTGCTTTCAAGTAAGTTTTTACTCCATTCCTTCAATTTTTCTCTTCTTACACCCTTCTCTTCATGGGTATTTTTGTTTGTTGCTGTGCAGGTGAACCTGTTGCAAGGAGCAGACAGGTAGATGAAGTCGGAAACGTGGGTAGATCCAAGGCAGGAACAAGAGCATGAAGTCGCCGACACTGCACTGGAGCTTCACACACATTACCGAACAAGTAGGTCTTTCTTTCTTAGCAACCAAGGTTAACTTGTAACCTTGATAAAAAAAAAAAAACTAAAAAACTAGAAAAACTTCTTGGGATCTCTTGGGGCAAGTGGATTAAAAACCACTTGTTTGATTGTTTGCCTTTACTCCCACCGCCCCGGGATTTCCCGCCTTACTTGGCATAGCGAAAATCTAAGAATCTTGATTCTTGAATTTTTTGCCATGTGAAGTACTCTTTGAGCAAAAACAGAAAGATTGATTGCCATCACCCTTTGCCTCATTTATCTGCAATTCGGGATCACCTTTTTGGTGGGGAGACTTGGAATTGAGTTGATTCCAACCCCACCACGACCTTTCATGTGCCTAAGATTCGATCCCGAATATTTCAACCCCAACAATTTGATTTTCTTCATCTTTTGGTTGAGCCTTGTGTGTGGAAATCATTATGGTGATTGGGAGCAGTTGAATTGAAGTGCTTTGGCACCCTTTCACACTAAATCTAAAATTGATTCGTGCATCCACACATAGAAATATCCATCTAGGGAAGCCCATTGCATTTTAGCATGCATTAACCAACTGACATTGAAGAAGGGTTTATTGGGCTTATAAGGAAACTTGTATTCTCACAAAACCCGGAGATTGGTTGAATTGGTAATTTAGAGAAATCATAAAATTCATACTACTTAAGGCTGAATTCT
Organism: Thalassia testudinum; assembly: GCA_037157565.1. NCBI lineage: Eukaryota > Viridiplantae > Streptophyta > Magnoliopsida > Alismatales > Hydrocharitaceae > Thalassia > Thalassia testudinum. The sequence goes on along the minus strand of JAZHRO010000003.1, from coordinate 68,957,612 downwards.
AAAAACCATTCACCAATTAAAACTTTAATTTGGGGAGATTTCCCCGTTGCATGCTTGGTTTACACACTCTAAAAATCAATCACTTGGGCATTACCCATAAAAAATGCCCTTCACATTCCAGAAGCACTTGATCCTAAGCCTCTAACTAAAACTAGTAGTAACTTGACCCTTATTAATTATTGGAGGCCTAACTACCTGCGTGTAGTGCCTACGTGCTGGTGAGGGTTTCTGCGTGCTATCGGGTGTCTAAAACTAGGGCAAACGGCCTTTCAATTTGGCCTGGTGGTTCCACAGTGCTCGCATTCGATTCCGTAGGTCGTGATAGTAGGCAAATTAGATCTTTAGGTCTAAGGGCACACTGTAGAGGTTAGGAATTTGAATGTATTGATTTGTCATCAAGTGTACCTTTGCAGCGTCATTTCTTTCATCCCTTTTCCCTTCTTATCTCCCCAATTCTTCCTACAGTAGTGCATGTTTGGGAGGAGGTCACAAAACTCTGAACTGTGTGAATTGTTTGATAATTTTAGAAAGAAGCCGAATCATCCTCCTCCTCTACAAACACGGCTGCACGCCCACCCCCAAATCCCAAGGGAGTAAACCGCCCTCAAAACCCACCAGGTGGTGGAGCCTTAGATCCCATAACCCACCTCCAAGCCCAAATGGAAATGTATAACGAACAAATTGAAGCCATTCGGGAAACATTGGAGGAAATGCAGAACCCTCCTGAATGGGAGGAGCTTAGGTCTCTTAGCTCCTATCAGAATCCCGCTGCTACAGAGATTCTGGTCCCCATGGGCGGGGATGACTTTGAATTGAAACCTAACATAATTGGCTTGATAAATTTTCACTTCCATGGTCTTGCAAGTGAAGATCCTTTTCTCCACTTGGAAGACCTAACCTAATTAGCTGAAACAGTTAAACCAAGAAATATCGGGTTACCTATAGTCCTCATGAAAATGTTCCTATTTTCATTGCGGGATAAAGAATCACAGTGGTTATGCACCCTTGGGAGAACCATCCACTCTTGGGAAGAGATGCGAACAGCGTTTCTTAAGAAGTTCTTCCCAATTAGGCGAACCAATGCGCTTCGCAGTGCTATCACTTCATTTATGCAAAAAAACGGTGAACAATTTCATGAGGCATGGGAGAGATATAATGACCTCCTCAGGAAGTGTCCACACCAAGGTCTGCCTAAGTGGCATATAGCCCAGATTTTCTACTATGGGCTAAATGAGACTTTGAAGTAGATTGCAAATGCTTCCTGCGGAGGGAATTTTATGAATAAAGACGAGAATGGAACATTTAAATTATTTGAAAATATGAGTGAAAACTCAATGAAAAATGCCTCCATTGTCACCTTTAATCATACCAGCCTGCCCCGTAATGTCCACGAAGTTGACACGGGACCCTCCCATTCATCCACAGATCTCAGCCTTATCGCACAAAAATTGGATGAAGTCTCCGTCGTGCACAAGAAGCTGGATGAGCTTCTGGCCAACCCTACCCGTTCTATGGCAAACACCCCCACCTCACCACTTCGTCACAATTCCAATTCTTCCAATACTAGGCTTATCCCGAGAAACCCCGTAAGACCTTCCTTACCGAGTGTCGCACCAAGCAACTTGGTCAGTCATGTGGAACTGGCTTCTACGAGCCAGTATTTTGACACGGAGGACCAACACTCCGTGTGCTCGGACGCATATTTACATGCGGACGTGTCTTCTGGCATAGAAGACGCTTGCGCCCTGGGGAACAACCCATTCTCTGCCACTTATAACCCAGGGTGGCGAAATCATCCAAACTTCACATGGTCCAACAATTCGCAGTGCCAAAACCCCGTGGGTGGACCAATGCAATCATCCGCACCAGTCATCCCAAGGGCCCAGTCTAATCCTATGGTGAATCTGGCATCGAGTCCTTGCGTACCGCAAACAGAACACGCATCAAGTCCTCTTGATAAATTGATGCGAATGATGACAGATATGTCAAAGCGCCATAAAGAGAACATGACCTCTCTTCAGCTCCAATTGGCATAGCAGAATGCTGAGATCAGTCAACTATGCATGGCGACTCGATCTGAGGGCACTCTTCCAACCCAACCTGTTCCCAACCCGTGAAATTTCATACCCCGTGGTTCGCAACCACAGATACAACCTTCTCTGGGACAAGTTCACCAGATTTTGTAAGCTTCGAGCATTCCACCAAGATTTCAGGCTAATCCCACTGTAGCACCGCACTCTTATGTCCCTATTGCAAACCCTCCTCTGCCTTATGATCCCACTGGACCTGCATCATCCAATGCTATCACTACGAGGAGCGGTAAGCAGACCGTCGACCCACCTCGACCTGATCCTGGCCCGTCTTCTTCATCGCCCTCTCATTCGGGATGCGCACCGCGTTCGCGAGAGGATGATACACCCAAATTGCTGCCAAAATCAGTTCCATTCCCTGAGGCTCTACTGAGGGAGCCAAAAGGCAAGAAGAAAGATACGCAGGCCTTTGATAACCTGCGTAATTTGTTCAGGGATGTTGAAATCAAGGTACCCCTGCTCGAGGCTATCGACCACATACCTACTATCGCCCGATTTTTCAAAGACTACACAACACCCAGGCGATAGTCAAAGAAAACTAAGAATCCGGTGGTTCTCTCACCTCATGCGAGTTGTGCTATACTGTCAAATCTACCACCAAAGTAGAAAGATTCAGGCACACTGCTTATATCCTGTAGCATCCAAGGCTGCAATTTTAACCATGCCCTGCTTGATCTAGGATCTTCCATAAACCTTATTCCAACCATCATGCTCGAAAAATTTTCCTTAGGAAATCTGAAACCCACCCCTGTCACGTTATAGTTGGCAGATCGTTCTGTTGAAATTCCGAAGGGTGTGGTGGAAGACGTGGTGGTTAGGGTCAATAGTCTCTGTTTTCCTATTGACTTTCTTGTTTTAGATATGGAAGTTCCTAGCTCACTTTCTAATTGTCCGATCATCCTTAGTCGACCTTTCTTGGCCACAACCTGTGCCCTTATCAACTACGAGTCGGGCTGTATTGAGATTGCCATTGGATCTGAAAAGCTCAAGCTTAACATCTTCAAGGCAGCCAAGAACTTTGATTGCGATTGTATCGAGGATGACACGTCTAACGAGGACATGGCCGCCAGCGCGTGTATCGGACTAATTGGGACTTATTCTGACTGCTGCGGATTACCTGTAAACACTGACGACTGCCTAACTAACACATACTGTGACGTTCCCCCATCCCTCCCTATTCCCATACCTTCTCCTGACCAGACTTCTGACGAGGTTTTCTCCGCTTCCTATACCTCGTGGTCTGAGTGATATCCGGGTTACTCACCGTCGGTCCACACTCTTGAAGACCGGATTGCCCTTTCTTTCCCGCCAAATCAGGCGGAATTGCAACTCCACACTGGGACCTTGAGCCCACATACTTCTCACTAGGGCTATTCCTTTTTGGATCCATCTATCCAAGAAGCCCCTCTTCTTGGCCAATCCGAGGGCCAACTTCTTCCTCCTGACTTGTTTTCTGATCTGCCTGGGACACTCTCGTCCCAAGAAATGCTAGATACTTCACCACCCACCATCCACCCACCCTACCACCCTGCTGTATACCCTGCATCTCAGCTCTCGTTACCCGATCTTTCATCCTTCCTCTACCCTACCCTGCATGCATATGAGGACATAGCATCATTTGGCATGGGGGGTGGATAGGCATCCTTAGGATCTGGGTATTTTATGGTATCATGCAGTTTCCACCTATACATATATATATATATAAATGAAAAATGAAAATGGTGTTTAGTAATGATCTAAAGACTGAAACAAAAATACAATAAGTGTTTATGGATATTCAACAACTGTTTTGAAGACTTTCCAGGCCACAGAAGCTTGATTCGCTCAGGCTCGGCTTAATTCACTTGAGCATTGACAAGATAGATCGGAATCTCTCCTAACTAAGGACGTATTCTTGTACTTGAGACACCAGTACAGGATCCGTTGGTTTGCTTCTACTTGAGAGCCTAAGTAATCTTGGTTCACACTACACATATCAAGAAAGACCAGGTGAACATAAGACCCAACCCTAGTGTTCATTAAGGAAGGTGGAGTCCTTACCTATGCGTGCAAATAGACGTTTTATCCCAGGCTTTAGTCTTGTGTTTAGGAAAGACTCTTTCCACCAAAAAGGAACTCTCCCACCAAAAAGAAAAGTGTGCTCCTCCAAATAATGTTGTAAGAGATATACTGACATTTGTTTCAAAAAAATAAAAAAAAGATGCAAATAAGTCAGTATATCTTACAAATGTCTGTAAAATCTTCCTACAAAAAAGTTCTTCAGGGCAAATACCTTATTTTCTTTGAGCCACAAATATCAGAAAATGGGAGTTGAGTTTTTCCGTCATCTTTTTAAGGGTCAATCCGAAGACACGAGCTGAAATTGGGACCAACCTTTACTTAAAAATTCATGAAACCCTAGGCTTGAGTCTTAATGTTCATCTGGTCAGTCTTGATCCTTCACCAAGCACAAGCCATAATCTCTTGAGCTCTCGAGTATGGCAAAAACCTCCTGGGTCCCAGAAATTGTACTTAAGGTTTAAATATCAAGACTCCAGGTTAGTTGAGAGATGATCTATGTCATGTGAGCCTTAAAGTACTGGTAGTCTTCTCTGCAATTGGTTCTCACAATATCCAACAATAAACACACCTATATCGCCTAAGAAGAAAATCTTCAGCTAAAGATCATTTCTAAATGTTGTTTTACTAGGGACTAGCAAAAGATAGGCATGGGGGTATGATTGCACCGCAAAAATACACCTGCAATTGTGCCGTCTTATGCTATTTCCTAGCATTACCAGTGCATATTAGGTATCCATAATAGCATTTGTAAAAATACATGCATGCATGCATTTAATTGAGAGGGGAGGAGAGTGAATAAAATGGCCTCGCAATTCACGTTTTCCTCAAGTGCTTCCTTGCAAAATCTCCATCTTTATTTTCTATTTCTATTTGACTTTGAAATTCTTCTCCGCGCGGCTGCAATGCATGGCAACCTCTTCCTTGCACCATGCTCTGCAAAGCTTGCCCTGCAGCAACCACTCCCTGCCAAGCCATGCACAGCCAGGGCATGGCTGTGTATGCCTTCTTCCTCTATAAAAAGAGCTTGGCTTCTTCTTTGCAAGTGAGCCTGGTCACCCAACAAGAACAGCACCTCCTTCCAGGCCGTCTCCTCCTCCCTTCTCCCTCCATACGCAGCCTCTCCTCCTCTGAGGAGCCACTCTGTGGGCAGGAGTACCTCATTGTGGTGCACAACCACCACAGTGAGTCCCACCACCGCCCAGCTCATCAAAGAGCCGGTGGGCATGGTGGTTCTTTTCCCTAATTTCTTCGTTTGAAGAAACCTCTCCATTGCCACAGGAGCTTCAAGCTTTGAAGCTCAAAACTCCACAACAGCAGCAGCAAGGCGCCAGCCACCGCGTGCCTTGTCGCAGACCTCCACCGCATGCCCCTGCAGGCCGCCCTCGCCTCCAGCGCACGCCTGCAGGTCGCCCTCCCCTCCCACTTCTTCACGCAAACACCTGCTTCTCCGCAAGCCAGCAGCCGGCACAGCTTCTCTGCGTGCGCGCCAGCCGCTCACGCCTCCCGCACACACAGCACCAAACGCAGGCGGTCGCGCAGCTCGCCCGGGCACTGTAGCCACTGTTCACGCGTTTCAGCGAACACTGTGGCTACAGTGTGGTGACCGGTAATTTTCTCACTTAACCGGTCACCCGGCGCGCCGCAACCGCTGCTAGCCTACGCCCGTCTCCCGCTCCGCGCCCGCTTCAGTGCCCCCCATGCACCTGCATGCGCCTGCGTCTACCAGCACCCGCACCCGCCTGCGTGTTCACCCGCTCCAGCGCCTGCCTTCGCCCGGTCCCTTCGCCTCTTCACGCAGTGCGGTGCGCTGCGTTCCTCTCCTCGAGCCTACTCCTTCCAGCGCGTGCCTCTTTGCACGCATACGTGCCTGCGTGTGCGCGTGAAGCATCAGACGACGCCCCACTACTGCAGACGGCTTAACCCACCTTTCCTTCCTCAGCAGACGCTCTCCCTCTCTCTCTCTCTCTCTCTCAGCACTCTCTCACACTCCCTGCACACACATACACACACACACTCACACTCTCGTACACACACCTACACACTAATATATACTTATATATATATACATATATATATATATACATATATCTATACATATAGTAGTACATATATAACTAGGTATTATTATACATATAGACATATATATATATATATATATATATATATATATATATATATATATATATACCTATATATATATATACACATATATATTTATATATACATATATTTATATATACATATACTTATGTATGTATAAATATATATATATTATTACCTATATAACTAAGTATAAGTATAGATACATATATATATATATATATACATATATATACACATATACTTATACATATATATATATATATAAATATGCATACATATATACATATATATCTATATAACTATATATACATATATATATATATATACACATATATATATATACATATCTATCTGCATATATCTATATACATATATTACTATATATATATACATCTATATAGTTATATACATACATAAATATATATATACATACATCTATCTATACATATATTTACATACCTATATATATATATACATATATACATATATATATATATACACATATAACTACATATATACCTATATATTTATAACCGTATATATATATACATATAGATATATTTACATACATATATACGTATATATATATTTTCATATCACTTACCATACATTGTATCATGGGAATATCCACACCAGTTGCTGATATTCCTCGGTACATGCATACAGAAAGCGTGTTCGCATTCATCCTCCACCAATCCACCTTACACGTGGCACTTCGTCCTATTGGTTGTGTCTTCCTAGACGACGACCGACTTGACACCGTGCTACACGCCATCTCCACCTCCACCTCCACCCCCACCCCTTTATACATATATAATATATACGTATATATCTATACTATATTTACTTTATTTCTGTTTCTCTTTCATGCCAGTAAAAAGATAAATATATATATAAAAGAGAAAAGACAATTCTTGACTTGGAGGTACTCAGTCTTGTGAATAGCAAGACCAGTTTTGAAACCCTGATTTGGCTCAAAGCCAAGAACCTGATTTTGCAGGTGTGCCTCAAGGACAAAAATTATCAGAAAAAAATCTTAAATAGAAAAACACCAAAAACACAATAAACGAACGGAAGAGATTCATTGTAGGAAGGGCATAGAAACTTCTTCTAATCCCACTTCCCGGAGTTTGACCCTAGGCCTAAAAGTGACCAAGATAAAATCAAGTAGGCCAGGTAAAAAAATTTTCTAAAGAGATGGGTAGGCTCGATTTAGGTTAACCGCTATACACATTTCAATGATAAAATCACCATATTAACACAACCTGTCCTGGCCCGACCACATCCCCTTTCAGGAGGTTTCAAAATCGAACCTCGAAAAGTAGCTATTCTCCCTTACAGAACTCTCGAAATTTCTCTCCAACTTAAAGTGTGGCTCTCCCACGAGAGATGCATCAATTGTAGATGGGTGTACATCATCCTCAATGGGGTAGATTGGGTGGCTAATTTCATCTCTTTCTTGTTGGCCTGCTCTCGAAGATTCTCCTAACAATTCAATCATTTCGTCTTGCATTTTCTGTATTTCCATCTTCGAGGAGAGGTCATTTCTATTATGAGAGAAGTCAGGCTCAGGCTTATAGTACCCAGGAGTGTCTGTCCAATCATTATAATTATTCAGGGAGGGTGTGTTGGGTATTTCTATGGTGTGTGGGATATTGGGCAAAGTAAATCCCGCTCCTAGGTTCTACTCACTGATTTGGAGCTTAACCAGGCCAATACTCCTATAATAGGAGTAAAACGAAACCCAATGATTGTCATTATGTCCATCAGAGGATGGACCATCTCGGCGTATGAGATCGAAGAGTGCAGAGTGGGGGTGAGGGTGTGGGCAAGATGTTAAAGGATGAAAATCCATGTGGTCCACACCTCAATCAGAATTCCCCAAGCAAAACACAATTCAAAAAGGACTTTTTAGGTCTTTCCCAATTTAGGCTTTTCATTTAAGTCAGATTGTAGGTGAGAAAACAATTTGTTCAATCAATTTACGCACTTATTGTCGACCTACGGCTTGCCTAAGAAGACCTAGTTGGAGCTTAGGTGTTCTTCCCTAAATCTCAAATGGTAGAGCAACTCCAAAGACGGAAGATCAAGGGATGCAAGTAGGCCTAAGCCTTCCTTTGAAGCTGTGCTTTCGCAATGCTTCTCAACTACCCCCAAAAATCCGTGATAGGGTATCCCCCTCTTTCGATTTACAGAACCTTTGATCTCAAGTTCCGAACACTTCAGAATCCAACACTAGGGGGGCTCTTGTCCTAGTCATTCCAAGACTTAGGAGTGTCTAAATGTGTTGTGGTGCAAAAGATATAAGTGTGCATACAATGCAAAAAGATTTTGAATTTTGAATCACACACCACGTTTGAAAATCAAGTCCTTGATTTTTAGATGTCCCTCCTTTAATTAGTCCTTGTTCAAGAATATACGTGACCACTTGTTAGATCGCTTCAAGACAAATTATGTGGTCTTCGAATTAAGTCCAAATGCAAGCGTGATCAAGAATAGGATGCAAAGTAAGAGAATGCGTACCTTTCTTCCAGCAATCAATGATGCGAGAATGCACGTAATGCAGAGAAATAAATCTAGAGGCTGCTCATACAAACCTAAATGGTTCATCCTAGGGGCAGGCAACTTCTAGCAGGCAGCTTTTTTTTTACTTACTTGTGCACAAACAAGTATAGGATAAACAACCAACAAAAGAAAACCTAGATCTAAAGAAAAGAGGGAACAGACTCCCAAAAACTACCCAACATGGGCCTAAAACAAAATCGGGGAACAAACCCCTAAAAATATACCCCAGAACAAGGGTCTCAAACCAAATGTAAGTGCAAGAAAATAAAGAAAAGTAAAGTTCTAAAACCTAAATTCTATCTACTTGACAAATTGACGGAGATGAAAATGATCACTTCAGATGTTCTCCTAGTTGTTGACAATAAAGTTCACCAATGTTCAAGCTCTTCCTCGTACATGTGAAACTCGATTCCTCCTCCAAAGTGGTGGAAACAAGGTCCACCACGATGTTTCTGAGGTCGATGCGACAATTCATGCATAATATGCGTACCTCACACCAATTCAGATAAAACAGGTTAAATATGCCTCAATTAAAAATCAATTTGTACAAATGAATAATTGCAAATTAATTAAGCTTATTGCCTCCCCGGCAACGGTGCCATTTGACGAGTCGATTCTTCGCTTTTAAAGTCATTTGTCACATAAAATGACACGTCGTTTGTAGTTCTATGTGGTGGAAAAATCGACTAATCAACAATTAATATAACCACTCAATTAGGAGCGGGTCGTGTCCACAAGGAGGCAATGGCCAATTTGAACTCGCAAGGGTCAAAAATCGATGTTCACTATTAATTTAGTCAAGAAATCGAATCAAAATCCATTTCAGATTAGGTAAACAATAAGTGCTAATGCTAAAATAGCAATTTTGCACAACTAAAGGATATGTTTTGCAATGCAGCTTAATAAAATAATAATAAAAGTTTGCAATGGCACTAAATGTAAATATTAATAAGGGCTTTACTGTAGCAAAATAAGGGAAATTCTTCCCCTTGTCCGTGCACAAGGAGGAGGCTGCGATTGAAGGTGAGAAGCTCACCGGAGGTTGAGTGAGCCGAGGGCTATTCGATGGTGGTGGTCTCATGGCCAATGGTGGTCAGAGGCGGCGACGGCGAGGAGAAGAGCGGCGGAGGTCAGCAGTGGTTGCAGCGCTCTGCTGCTGCTGAAGATGGAGAGGAGGCATGTGCGCTGAAGGGCTTCCTACAGATGGAGGCAGTGGACGTGCAGGCCGTGCGGGCGCGCGCAGGCACTACTGAGCTCGGCCGCAGCTGCTGCTGCTGCGCGTTGCAAGCATCAACGGCGCGCTATAGGGAGTGCGGGCGGAGGTGCAGTGCGCTCTGCGCATGCGACTGGAGGGCGTGCCGGCGTGTGTAGCTGGAGGGCACGTGGATGGAGGAGCGAGCGCATGTAGCTGGAGGGCACACGGGCGGAGGCGCAGGCGTGTGCAGCTGGAGTAGCGCACGCTCTGTGCGCATGGCTGGAGGCAATGGCCGCTGGCTGGTGGACACGCGGTTGTTGGGAGGACGCGGAAGCTGCTGCTGTATGTGGGGATGTGGCGCGATCTAGAGGAGAGGTCAGCTGCTGCTACGCGTGGGGACAGAGGATGGGGGAAGAAGATGAAGGTGTTGCTGTAGGAGTTTCAAACGTCTGGGAACATTCCCAAACGTCTTAACCGACGGGGGCGTGAAGTTGCGGCGGCTGCGGTGGTGGATGTTGGTGATGGCGATGAGGGTGGTGCACGCTGAGGTGCTCACAGTAATGCAAACGAGCTCCAGATGGCGGTGTGGCCTGTCACGCCACATGCCCACGGTGGTGGAGGCTCGTCGCCATGGTTGAGGCTGGTGGTGGTGGAACGGACGAGAGGGAAACTCTCTACACAGTGATGAATCGGGGTGGAGGCCTCTAGTAAGTGGCAGCCTCCCTCTCTTCCTTATCCCCGTCGAGGAGACCAGATCCAATTTTGGCGCTACTCCATGATTGGGCTCTTCACTACGGCAGTTCGAGGAAGAAATGCAGTCATTGCTCATAGAAGAAGAATAAAATAATAATAAAATATTATGGTTATTTATATACAAACCCTCAACTTTTATGTTAACTTAAAATAATGCATGCAATGCACCTAATTGGTTAACTAATTAAATGAATGCAATTCTAAGTTAATTCTAAATACATTTAAATATGAATGCAATGCATGAATTATGTAATTAAGTCAGAAATATGAGTTAATCTATTTACATCCTAATTTATGATAAATAAATGTTAGAATTAACTTAATGTCTAGGCACTTAAATACTTAAATAGCCCACAAATATGGGCTAATGAGTAGATATATGATGATTTACCCTATATTTCTTCAAAAGGGTTCTAAAATGGGCATGAATGAAATGACTACCTACATCTCTAATGAGAGATTAGAGCAACCCAAATCTAAAGAATATGTTATATGAATGACTATTTTATGGTCTGCGTGTCTTGCCGAGATGGCTTTGACCCACTTCAAAATGTAATCCTTAGCTAAAAGAATGTATTTGAGCCACTGGAGTTTGGAAAAGGGCCCATGAAGTCAATACCCTAGACATCGAAAACTTCCACAACCAAGATTGGTTGGAGGGGCATCATGTCTCTCTAGGTCATGGAGCCTAATGCTTAGCATTGCTTGCAGCTTGTAGTAAAGTTGTGTGCATCTTTGAAAAGAGATGGCCAAAAGAATTTGGACTACAAAACCTTTATAGTAGTTTTCCATCATGTGAAATGGCCACCATGGGATTCGTTGTGGCAAAACGATGGCACACTAGACATTTTGGATTCAAGGACACACCGTCGAATAATTTGGTCAGAGCTAATTGGAATAAGAGAAGGTCATCCCAAAAGTAGTAGTTGGCCTTTGAGAAAAATTTGAGCTTCTTATCCTTTGATAGACAAGTGGAACTCTTGCCACCAACAAGGTAGTTCGCAATATCGCGAACCACGGAAGCTCACAAGAATCCAATGCCAATATGTTCTCATTTGGAAACTTTTTGGTAATCGATGTGGAAAGTGGAATATGGGCCGATTCTAAATGGGAAAAATGGTCAACCACCACATTCTGGGCATTGGCCTTGCCTCGAATTTCTATGTCAAATTCTTGAAGGAGAAGGATCTATCGAATAAGGCAAAGTTTAGCATCCTTTTCTACTAATAAGTGCCTGATAAATATTCATTTATTCATGATAAAATGCTGACTTATGATAGTTCCTAAGCTTAACATTGCATATAGCATTGTGAATAATGTATAGCATTCATTACATTGGATTTAGGATAATTTATGTAAATTGTATATTAATATCCACATTTTAAATGGGCCAGGGGCAATGCGACATCTTTGTAGGTTTCGGATGAAAAATCCGACCGTATGGATGGATCCAGAACGACGATTGCAGTCCATTAGTGCAAAAGCCACTTTGATCAGAGCTCTGTAGCACCCTCTACAAGAACTTGGATGGCCACGATGGCGTGCCATCGTAGCCCTCCAGCCTGACCGCAGCCACTTCTCCCAAGCCACACTTTTGAAATCTTGGTTGTTGGATCAAAATCCAACGGTCATGGGTGCATGGGCCTTAATTCTTAAAGGAGACTTAAACCCACCCTTAGAGCAGCAGTTAAGGTCTCTACTGACAACATGCGAACGCACGTTCAAAGCCTGCCCGCTGCACCTGATTTCGCAAGTGCGGGTGTGATTCCATTGAGTCCATTGGATGGCCATCAAGCGACGAAGGCATCACCACGTGGCACTGCCCGACGTGCGTGATTCACACATGCGATATCTGATGCACAGACGGTGCGCTATCATATGCGGGGGTGGGCACGATCTTAAGCATATGATGCACGTGAAATCTAGAGCATCCATCAACAATCAGACGACCACGATTCATCCACACCTGATCCAGCTTACACGTGCATGCAGATGCCATCGAGGAGAGTAATGAACTTCAGCGACATCCAAGGTAGGTCTTTAGCAATGTTTTAAATGTTGCTGTTGATCCATACGCAGAATAGACCCTCCTTCCACCACTACATAAAGCCCTACACCTCTCCCATTTCTCTTCATCCCTTCCTATGCTCTTCTCACCTACTCTAGATCTCGAAACACACCTTGAGCTTATGTCTCAAGCCTTTGGGATGTTCCACTAGAGAAAAGAAATTTTTTTTTCCACCCTCTCATCACCATCTGTGGAGCTCTCATTGGCAGTTGCCTCAACCTCATTCTGGGAAGCAGATCACGCTGCGATGCCACCCGTCCTCCCTTCATCTTCCAACATCATTCTTCTTCTTCCAACTCCTCAACATCTTCGTCTGGGCCATGTCAACGCAGCTTTGTCCTTCGAGCAGTCGACAAAGAGGATTTCTCTCACCCCTATTCCCTTTTATTGCTTTCATAGTATAGAATCTATTATAATACACATTTTTGAAGCATATATCTAGAAGTAGTTTTTGATTCTTTCTCTCTTCCTTCATACTTAGCAAGTAGAATAGTTATTTCCTACTTTATCTTAGTATAGATAATATTCATGCTTATTCCCTTACTATCATAAAATGCCAAAAAAATAGCAAATACAATATACCAAAAAGAAACAAAGAGAAACATGGATTTTCAAAGAAATAAACCTCGCCTCCCCTTTTTAGTTTCGATAAATTTATTTGGTTGCGATTTTTCTGACTATGATGATGGTATGATGAGAGACTCATCATGATCTCTAATTACCCCTAATTAACTAGTCTTCCTAGTTAATTAGCTAAGGATATGAGTATATAAGGGTTAATTATAAAATAAGGGATATATAGTAAAGGACCTTAAAATAAGTTTAAAATAATATTTTATCATCCGATTAACATTATTAATAATTTATTAATAATTGGACTCAAGATCTTATTAACCATTCCCTTAATTAATAAGTTAAGTAACTTAAGCATAATGTATACATAAGTATATAATAACTTAAGTAACTTTACTTAATTTAATAACTTAACTTAAAAAGGTCAAAAAAATGTAAATTCAAGGTGAAAACATAATAATTATCTTATTTACTAACATATATAAAAAGTCAAAAAAGATCTAAATTAAAATAAACCTTTAAAACCTGGGTTTACATTTAGGTCCTTACTAATCATTGTAATCAGGTCCTTAATTCTCATATAGGTCCTTAAGTTTCATCGCACCTAGGTCCCTATTGTCTTCTTCTTCTTCTTCAGTCGATTGAACGAATGACGACGGAGAGTGACTCCACTACACAATCACCGCCCTACCGACATCATTCTTCCTTCTCCGAGCTCTTGGAGCTTGCGTTCACCATCCCATCTTCATCCATCGGTCTGGATTACTCTGAAATCCTAATTTTTGGTGGAAGTTAACCTCACCATCATCAGAGACGATGCCGGAGGTTAAGCTCCCCAAAATTCTTCCACGTCCAGACTCCACCGTCCTCTTCGTCGCCATCCATTATAAATACCCTCTCACCCTCTTGATTTCTCTGAAGTTGGCTCCCTTCCCTCTTCTAACACTGAGCCGACCCAATAGGCTATTCGTCTGCAACTCCGACAATCTTCCACACCATTCTCTGACTTCCTCCGTCCATCCTAATTAGCTGAGGAATTTCGCCGAGGTCTACCGCATCTCTGGAGAAAAGCGACAACCAAGGAGCTCCTCTACTTCACCTCACATCCTCCGTCGGAGATTCTTCTTATTCCCTCTGATTTCGTCTTCCGCCATGAGCCATCGGCGAAATCCTTTTGACCCCTTCGTCCAGGTAATAGTAGGTAGGAGTAAGAGTAGGAGTAGTTTAGGTAGTTAATTAGTTAGTTAGCTTAGCTTGATCTCAGATTTCAGACTTCATCTCCTTCGACTCCGGCAAGTTCCTTGAGCTCACCAGAGTCCTAATTTTGTCTTTTAAAGTTGCTGATCACCTTCTACTATCACTCATGATCATTTCTAATCCATTAAAACACAAATTTTATCATTATTTTTCCTAATTTACCTTCACCTTCACAGCTACTGTTGCTGTCCATGGTGACAGTAACTGAGCTTAGATCCACCTCCATAGGGTCCTCCACCACCTATTCACAATCTAAGGATCCTAATTATCACTTCAATTTGAATAATTACAACCTATAACCTAAACACCTAAATCTATTTAAGCTCCTGAGCTCGCTGTCAATGGCGGCTCAGGAGTAGTTCAAATCTTAAATTAATTATATATTTAGTATCGCAAATTACTTTTGACTTATTTTGACCACTCAATTGAGTGGGAAAACAAGTCCCAAGCTTCAACTAACTCAAAATCCATTTAAACTGATTTCATTGCTTAATCTTTCATTTAATGATCAATTAAAGAATTTAATGAGATCTTGAGGTTCCTTGCAACTTAAGGATCAATTTTAGATCGAAAATGGCACACTTTTTCATTCTGTATACACTTTTCGTCTTTTTCTGGACTCACCGAAGCTCCGGCAAGCTCCAACGAGTCATTTTTTATCTTCATCCTTTAGAATTTGTTAAGAAGCTCCAGATTGACATGATATTGATCACTGATTATGCTGAGGTACTTAAATTGGGATTTTAACATCTAGAGCTACACATTAGTTTTCATCTTCTCCAACTCCGGCGAAGTTGGAGAAACCTGTACAGAAGCTTAAGAGTCATATTTAATAGGTCTAGAAGCTTTAGTACAGTACACTGAAGCTATTCATGTCCTTAGATCAGTGTAACAAACTCTCAATTTCTCTGATGGACAAATCACTTTTTGATCTCAGGCGAAGAGCCTGAAACCCTAGAATTCAAGGTCCAAACATCTGTTTAGAGGTCAGAGCATGTTTCTGAGGTTGAGGAGAAGAGATTTTAGGTTTTAATTTCCTGAGAAAAGGCTTTAATCAGGAAGTCAAAATTTGAAGCCTTCAAGTCAAACCCGAGTATGATCTTTGGGTTTTGTACACAATCTGATGAATTAAGGAGTCTGAAGAGTTTCTAAGATTTATTTGAATGATTCTAGGAAGAAATAGTTAAGCTTTAGGAGTTAATTTAAATAGGATTGCAAACTTATCAGTTTGGGTTATTCTTGAACCCAAACTGACGACAGTAGATTTTGGATGAATTTTGAAGTTGAATCCTGCCCAGACAAGCTTATAACGATCCGTAGAATCTATCCCAATTAATTAGAAATGTCCTTAGCTGTCTGTTGTGCATTTCAAAATTTGAAATTTTGTTCTCTGAAACTTCTAGAGAAGCTTTGAGCTTCTGTGCTTCACCTGAAGCTCTTGAGAGCTTAAAACCCACACAAGTAGCTGCGAAACCACCTGTATAATATGTTCAGACCCATAGATAAGCTAAAATGTCCATCCTATAGACACAGTATACTTAAAACCCTTCCTAGGCATATTAAACCCATAGAAAACCCCTAACTTCACTTTTTAAATCGAAGACAAAATTATCCTCTAAACCTCAAATTGACCCTGGAATCCTGTGAGCTACCTTAGTGCTCTCCATCAACCTTTATTTCGCTTGATTTGGAGCTGTGAGTAGGGAGAATTCATTGCTTGAAGTCGGGTCTGGAGGGGGAGAAGTTAGTCCCACATCAGAAGTCCTCGAGCACTCGCCTTAGTATAAAAGTGTTTTGTTAAGTGGCTACTTCAATCGTCAGCACTAGGTGCGAAAAGAAAACCCGAACTTCTCAGCATGCGTGTGTGCGTGTGGGCGAGTGCACCTGTAGGTGTGCGCCCGAGTGGGCGTGTGTGTGCGATTGGCCCTGGGAGGGCAAGGCTTGGGAGGTGTTGAGCCGGTTCGGCTCAAGAGAGGGTCGGTTTGGCTCAAGAGAAAATAAATTGAAATTGAACCCTAAGGAAATTAGGCGAGGATTGAGTAGGGTCTGGTCCCACCCTGATCTTAAGGTGCTGTGTATCCTCAAAAGGACCTCACAACAAATCCTAAACTAATTTTTGGTTGAGAAGGAAATAAACCCAGTTCAATGAGAAGGCAAAGTGTTAAAGGAAGAAGTGCTAAGGTTCAGAGTTAAGGAAATGAAGGAAAAGGAAGATAGAAGAGATCGCAGAGGCAAGGAGAAGGCTGAGTAGGCACTAAAGGAACCTAAGGAAGAAGAAGGGTAGGAACAGAAGCAGAAGAGAAGAAAGAAAGAGATAGAAAGGAAAAAGGAAAGAGCTCGAAAATATAAGAGAGAATAAAAATAAAGAGAAGTAAAAGAAAGAAAGAAAGAAGAAGAAAAGAGAGAGAGAGAGAGGCTGAAGAAATAAAGAAAAGATAATAAAGGATCTACTTTCTTGTATTCTTTTGCTTTTAATTGTAATAAGGCATATGTTTTGAATGTATAAACTCTTATTTGCCTTTAATCATTTGAAATAAATGTTGAAAATGAGAATTCATATGGGATTTTGCTTGTTATTCCATTTTAACCAATTTTTAGCAAAATTCATGCTTCCATAATTAACTTAAATATACCTCCTATACTTATAAAGAAAAATAAAAGATAACTAGTGAATTTAGAATGAATTATACCTCCCATTGAACGACCTGCACTCAACCAATAAAAATTTTCTAAAATGTTAGGTTAATTCGACCCTATACTACTAATCGACACAACTTCGAGTTAACCTAAGTGACTTTTCTCTACTCATAATTAAGTAAAATTAACTTAATTAACTGAGTTGAGGTAAGAAATGACTAGTTCTCCAAAACCCTAATTTTCCCTCGCAAAAATACGCTCATCAATTTTGGTGCCATTATCGGGGAGGCAACGGAATTTGCTTTCTTTTCTCGTGTTTCTTTGCATTTACTTATTGACTAACCCTGCTCGCCTCTAATTTGCTGTCTTGCAAATATACTAGCAGGGAAATCCAAGTACGATAGACCAGGGTAAAGTACAGGTAAAGTGGTTGTAAGTGCCCCCACTAGTTTCTCATTCCACCACATAAATAACCAAGACTTAATCTACTTAGGTGTTTGCATAAACCATAGGATAGAAATTGTTTGTCTTGTTTGCCACCTCCACTCATCTCACCCTCACACATTATTAAAAAAAAAGAACTTTTTCTGATTGTGGGACAAAAATTAACACACACACTACACACAGCCACATTTGAGGCACATAACCTCATTTGATTTCATCTACTCAATCAAGATTCTGACCTGTGGAACTGATACACGCATCAACACACATAAAAGAATAGAAATCAGATTTGATTAATCATCTTTGCGTGCCTTAGTTGGTGGTAAATCAGGGCCAATTGGTTGAGTTGCTTTGGTCGCACCACCTAATCTAAAATTGATTCATTTTCTAGCTGCCTCATAGGATTCAAATATCTAGGTCAAAACCAGGCACTCCATATTCTTTTGACTTTTAAAGGAAATTACTTAAACTTGTGCTTTCAAACTTGGTTTAACTCACAAAAATTTGTTGAATACACCTAATATCTGAATCCTAAAAGCTGCTAAGCATGATTCAAACCTTAAAATTCAATTCACCAAAAATTAATCTTGCTTGAAAAACCATTGGTTGTGCATATTCACACTTGTTAATTGATTATTAAGGGCATAACCCATTAACAGGGCCCATCACATTCCAAAAGTACTATTATCCCAAGCCTTAATTAAAATTGAGTAGACATTGATCCTAGGATTCATAGAGTCGATTTCAGGGTACTCACTTGAACATATCTCGAATTAGTGACGTTTGCTTGCTTCAAAAGGTGTTAAGTTGGGGGTAGCGGCCCAACTTTACCACCTTTAGGAGTAAGGACAACACCAAATTCGTTGTGTGGTAAGAGTTTATTTCTGAAGCCTAGGTCTTTAAGCTACCCAATTTAAGGATAGGCTTGTATTTTTTATGCTGCAGGGTTTCATTTTCCCTATCCCTCTGACTTCCTTCAAGTGCATGCTTGGAAGGAGGTCATTGAATCCTCACTTCGAAAGACCTTTAGACTATTCTCAGAGGTAGAGGTTGAGTTATAGCCAAGTAGATCCCATGGCTGTTCAACAACCACCTTCCCCACGCCCAAACCAGCAAGAGTTGATTCAGAGGCAATTGGAAGAGCTGCAATAGATGCAGCAATGGTTCCAACGAATGAATGGTTAGGGCGCTCAACCCTTGAAGGATTTCTATGATCCTTCAAATTACGGGGAACTTCTTGGCGTCATGATTCCCGTCAGAAATGTAGAAATCAAGCCCCAGGTTTTAAGCCTGCTTAAACATTTCCATGGGCTTGGCTCTGAGGACCCATTCCGGCACTTGGAGGATCTGACCACTTTGGTTCAGACCACCAAAGCTAGGAATGTGAACGAAGAGTATATGATCATGAGGCTTTTTCCTCGTTCTCTTGGGGATAAGGTCGCACATTGGTACCAGACCATTGAAAGGTCAATAGAAAATTGGGCTGCTCTTAAGTCGGCTTTCTTGAAGAAATTCTTCCCAATTGGACAGACCAATGCATTGCAACAAGCGATTGCTACTTTTGCCTCGCTATCAGGGGAACCATTTGATGGTGCCTAGGAAAGATTCTAGGATCTTTTGCGGAAGTGTCCACACCAGAAGGTGTCAAAATGGTAACTCATGCAGATATTTTACCACGGGTTGGTAGAACAACTCCGTGATCAAGTGGATGCCTCCTGTAAAGGTAATTTCCTTAAGAGGGATGCAGATAGCACATATGACCTGTTTGAGGAAATGTGCAAAAATTTGATAATCATGCCTCCATGGAGACCTTCAACCAGTCCCAACAACCCAAGTCAAATGCTAATGAGATTCAGAACTCTCATTCATTTGACATTGAATTGATTTGCAATAAATTAGATAAGGTGGACCTGGTTACATCAGAGTAGATGGCTGGAAATTCAGGAAACACTTCTACACTCACTCAATCCTAAAGTTCAGGATTTCATTCTTCACGAGCTTCCACGGGGCGGGAGTTGATGAACCAACTTGAGTTGGTTCAACTTATGAGGCAGAATTTCTCAGAACCTTATGGGTTCCAAACTGGGGCCTCTGATCCCTATTTTTCTAATCATTCCTTTTCTCCATCCTCGCCCTATGAGGATGTGTATGCTATACATGAGAATGCTAGGTCCAACCAATTTTCGAACACTTATAACCCGAGTTGGCGGAATCACCCTAACTTCTTCTGGAAAAATTAGGGACAACTGACCCAAATACGACCCAGCAACTATGCACCTTAAAGGCCTATGGGTCTGGGTCAAGTATACACCCAGTTGCATGCGAGATCGATTACTCAGCCATCTTGGAATGCCCAACAACCCTCAGGCAGGCTAATTTAAACTAGCAGATGGTGGAAATGCAACGATCTATGCTCCTGCTTATGCAGCAAATGAAAACGTCGCTGGACAACTTGCAATCCAGGCTTATTGCTAATACCTGTCAGCCCAGATCTCTACCATCTCAACCTGTACCCAATCCTCGCAATGTACAAAATCAGGGCAATAGTACCCCAGGGTAGATGAATTAGAGAGACCCACATGCACATGCTAAGGTGGTTGAGCAGGGTCCTTCCACTTCATCTGCTCTTGGATATCTGGCTAATCAAGCCCCTCTAATCTTTCTTAACCCACCCCAATATCCGAACCCGTACACCTCTGCAAACTCCATCATCTTGAGGAGCAGGAAGCAAACCCAAGACCCCGAACTACCTTCTTCTAGCTAGCAACCAAGACCTTGGTGAGCTTAAGGAAGAAAAGGAGAAAGTTGAAGAAGAAAACAAGGCTCAGGAACCTAAAATTGAGGATGCCACCCACATCCCATTCCCTAAGGCCTTATTAAAAGCCAGGAGGAAGAAAACCTTAGACTGCAATGAGGAGATCCTGAATTTATTCAAGAGTGTAGAGATCAATATCCAACTCATCAATTCTATTAAGCACATCTCAGCTTACACTAAGTTCATGAAAGATTTACGTACTCAAAAGCGTAAGATAAAAGAACCCACCCTGAGGATGGTGATACTCTCTGAGCAAGGTAGTTTTGTTATCCTGCACCACCTTCCTCAAAAGAAGAGAGATCCAGGTGCCCCCTGATTTCATGTGTCATTGGGGATTACACTTTTGATAGGGCACTATTGGATCTAGGTACATTCATCAACCTAATCCTAACCTCTCTCTATGAAAGGTTTGGGTTAGGTTAACTCAGGACAACCTCAGTAATGCTATAGTTAATGGACCATTCGGTCGCCACACTAGAAGGCATTATTGAGGACATTATTGTCAAGGTCAAGGACTTTTATTTTCTCGTAGATTTCCTAGTCCTTGACAGGGATGTACTTGAATAGTTGAGGAACATGGCCATCATTCTGGGGCACCCGTTCCTAGCTACCACTAAGGCCAACATCAATTGTGAGAGTGGTAGTATGGAGATCGCCTTTGGAGACAGGAAACTGACACTTGATATCTTTAAGGCGATAAATAGATTTGAGGATTGTGGATTTATCGAGCAGCTCGAGGATCATGATTTCAATGTTGAGACATGTATGTCAATCAATGTAATCAAGGACTCTACCAACACTAACGAACCTAACCAACAACCCTCTGTGGTAGACTCGCCACACCTTGAAGAGGTTGTTGATTTTATTCATTCCCAACCTCTTCCACTGGACCATCCTGATGAATCTTCATCAGCATCATTACCCTCCATCTTGAACCCACCCCAGCTTGAACTGAAACCATTGCCTAAGAATTTAAAATACAAGTTCTTAGGACCTAAGAATACGCTCCCTGTGATTATTAGTGCCTATTTGACTAAGGAGCAAGAACTGAGATTGATTAAGGTTCTTAAGAATAATAAAGAGGCAATTGGTTAGACCATCTTACTGTAACCTGAAATGCCTAGGTTCAACCGGGTTTTAGTTATAACATTGTAGTATAGCCGGTTACTACCAACATTTCAAATAAATAATTTTTTACTCGGAAAATAAAAGAGTTCCCGAGGTCGAACTTAGGGAGCAAGTTGTATTCTAGGGATATACATGTTTCTTTTACAAAAAGAAAGAGAGAGGGAAAGAATTTGTTGTTTTCTCTTTGTTCTGCAGAGGGGATGCCCTTCTTTCTCTCTTTCTTTAGATCTCCTTCTTTCTCTCTGTTCTGCAGAGGTGATGTTCTTCTTCTGCAATGGTGATTCTCTTCTTCTTCTTCCTGCTGTTCCTGCTTTGGTGATGTTCTTCTTTCTTCAGAGCTCCTTCTTCTTCTTCGTTCTGCCTTGACCTCTCTTCTTATTTTTCTGCAATTGTGGTGACCCTTTCTCTTTTCCCTTTTCTTCTTTATGGCTGCAGAGCTTCTGCCTTCAGCTACTAAGTCTTCCTTTCTTCTTCTTCTGCTTTGGCCGTTGCTCTTCCTTCTTCTTCAGCCTGCCTTCTTTCCTGCTCTGGCTGCTGACCTTCCGTCGTCTGACCCGGTGCTTAGACGACTTAACTATGCATTTGCTACAGTGCAGCTCCTTCTTCTTCCGCGGTCTTCTTCTTCGCCTGTGCCTGCACACTTCAGAGTTTTTCGTCAGAGGCAAAACCTACTCTACCCCCCTCCCCCCGCGTCTCTCTCTCTTTCTGAAACCACTCTTGGGAAAGCTCTCCCAGAGCTACCGGGTAATCGGGTTCGGGTCACGCCCGGGTCCAGGCCCACCGGCGTGCGTGGTGGGCGAGGAGTGCAGGTCAGTCTAAGTCGGGTCGGGTCAGGTCCGCGGGGCGTGAGCGCGGACGAGACCGGGTAACCGGGCGGGTGTAAGGGGACCTCACCCCGTGTACTGAGGCAATAAGGCTAGTGCACGAAATCAATTTAAACAGTGGAACGTGTGTGAGGCTTACCGATGTGGGACTAAACTCAGACCGTTCCTCGCGTGCGCCTGCTGGGAGACCGCGGCCTGGCTTCTGCAGCTGCGGCTTCGATTTGCATAGGTTGCTGGCTGGCTGCCTTCGCAAGACTCCCCGTACTCCGCAGCAGCTGGAGACCTGGAGTCCTCAAGCCTGGAGCGCGGGAGAAGCTGCTTCAATGTGCGTCAATGGCGGTCGAACCTCAAAACCTGTCGGACACGAATATGGCCTCGCGGCCTGATCAAACCACTGGGGAACCTTCGCCGTGGCACGGCGAAGGTGAGGAGCTGCGCGGCAGGCCGCAAGGAGGTGTCTGGCGGCAGCCCTGGGTCGGACTGCAACCGGAGGAATGGGTTTGTTCGGGGGAGTGTTACGGAGGTGTGGAGTGGCAGTGGAGGGGTGGGGGGTGCTCAGTGTGATGAGGCGGAGGTTCGGTGAGGGTCGGCGAGCCGTGTGGGTTGCTGAGGTGATGGGAGAGGCTCGCCGGAGTGTGGTCGGAGGCGAAGGGGGTGAAGGTGGTCAGGGTCAGTAGAGGGCTTAATTGAATAAATTGAAAGCGGGGAAAGAAAGAGGAGGAGAAGGGGAGTAGCTCTAGCTTACTTGCAGGGACGAAGGGGGAGGAACAGGGCGACAGTCGTATCGACTGTCGCCGGAGAAGACGATGCTCAGGGAAAGGGGCGGCGGCGAGCAGAGAGCCGGAGAGGTGCCAGCTGGGTGCGGCGTGGCGCAGGAAGAGCAGGGGAGGAAGTCTCTGCTGGTGGTATTGCGGCAGAGCGAAGAGGTGGAGGGGGAGGAAACCGCCGGAGCTGGTGAGCGTCTGCCGGAGGAAGAAGAGAAGAAAGTTGGGGATTTTCTCCGTCAGATCCAGGCTGCCCTGGTCGGTGGAGCAACGGGGGGTATTTATAGGGATCAAACAGGGAGGAAGGCGGAGAATGGTCGGAAACAAGAACCCATACCGTCCGTGCGTTCGCACGGCCTGTATGGTGGGCTGCAACGACCAGGGGGGTGTCCCTGCGACGGCTGACGACGCAGGGCACCCCTGGTTTACTTGCCAGGTCCCCCACCTCACCCTGCGTGGCGCCATGCTCTGCGCAAGGTCGCCGGAGCATGGTGCTGGCAGGTTTTGCAGGAGGGACCTGATTGCAAAGAACGAAGGAGAGTTAGGGGCCAAAATGCGAGGGTTCAGAAGTTGAGGGCCAAAGAGTAAATATATGAGGACCAAAGTGTAAAGTCGGTCAAGGAGGTTTCTTCTTAGGCTCAAGTTTTTATACATGACTAATTAGGACCTAAGGAATCTGATGGTGAATTTCATTTTCATATTAAACCTTGTTTGACCGGTCAATTTGCGCAAAAACCCAAATTAAGTTATTAATTGGGCATGGTTCTCAATGTAGGTCAAAATGGGTTCTAAAGGCCAAATTGAAGGTTCTAAACCCTAGAGATTATTTTTCTATGAATTTTAGAGGGTTTATTCTATTTTTAATTTGCCTCGAACCTTGTGAATTGAAGTGGGTTGTTTTAGGGTTACAGATTATCATTTGGTTTCTTGGAAGTGCTGTAGCCCTTGCTAGATCATCTCATCCCACTTTTATTCTTATTAAGCTGCTTTGACCTATGTTTGGGCCCTGAATTACCCTGTATGCAGATTATACTGGTGAAATTGCACTTTTACCCCTTATGACTTGTTTTCTTCTCAAACTCAGAATTCTCTGAGTTAAGCCTTTCCTTGAGATATGTAGGAGCTTTTATCCTTTGTATTAGGTCAAAATGAGCTAGTTATGGCTCATGATGAGGTTCTCATCATACCCCCATGCCTAGCTTTTGCTAGTCCCTTAGCAAAAACTTAAGGTTTCAACCCTTGTTCTAGACCATGAAGTTTTTAATAGTTTTAGATAAGTGCCTTTTTTATTTGAGCATAGATTAGGTTAGAATGCTGACCATAGGCCTAAAAGGTACTCTAGTACCAATCAAGATCCAAATCTGTCTAGCCTTAGCCTCAGTCTTTTAGCAAAGGTTTTTAAGGCCCACAAGAACTAACCTAAGGTTTATTGGACTTCGTGGTTAAAGCACCCGTGCTTGAAATGATTTTAGCCCTGGCTCAGTTCGCAGTGCGTTTTGTAAGAGAGGGATAGAAAGTTTTTCTGTTTGGAGAGTTTTCTCTCTCTTTTTCTTTTTAGTTCTAGCCTAGGATTGGCTTTTCAACATGGTCTGTATCAGATTCCTTGCTCCCATCATCAATCCTCAAGGGTTCCTGGCGATCGATGCTTCGAGATAGCACCGCCCATGGCAACCCCCGGAACCCTGGCTATTGAGATTTCGAGATAATCCCATCCATGGTATTCCGTGGCCGAATCCAGACCCTGGCAATTGACACTTCGAGATAATGCCATCCATGGAATCTGAACCAGCAGAGTGCTTACATGCCCCCAGTAGGATATGTAAATATCCTAAGAGACAAGCACCGAGGAGATGATATTTTGTTACGCATCTTCGAGGGGATTTCCCCGCCTCTCTGCGCTGGGAACTCGTCCAAATCATCTTGTGTTGATCGGCCGCTCCTATTCTAGGTGTTCTTTTCAGATTTTTGCGACGCTTCTGCGTGATTCTGATTTTTACGCTTACTGAACCAGGCTGTGTGTGAGATTAGGGTGCTTAGGTTACTGAGTCCCGTAAACCAAAAATTAGTTAACGAGGCCGAATACTCCCTAAGCCTTAGACCTAATACTTCAGCTTTTCATTTTCCTCAACCTCTTGAGGAGTGTCTAGATCTTAATGGGTACTAAGAGTCCATTCAAGAATGCCTAAGGTTTGCATTCTTTACTAATCTTATTGTGCACTTTTCTTGAATGAGGTCTAGAACTTAGGTTAATTCCTTAGTTCCTTACTAATGACTATCACTTTTTCTCATAATTTTGTGCTCCTTTTTCCTTTTGTTTCTTTTCTCCTTCGCAAAATTTCCTTCTCCTCTTTTCCTCTTGTTCTTTTTCGAAAATTTTTTAATTTTTATGGTGTTTTTGGCATATGTGAATTTTTTTGTTTGAAACCTTTTCTTACAAGTTTTTGTACTTTCATACCCCCCCATGCCTAAGATTTGCAATGTCCTCATTGTAACCTAGGGGGTCTTAGTTCATTCCTTAAGACAGAAATTTGGGTGAGTGGATGGGTCGGGTTGAATTTTTGCGAACGATTTCAAATCTCAGATGCGAACATCTGAGTTGGGGTCGGCTGTCTATAAGGGTGAACTTCGAGTGCTGAAAGGTGTCAGAACAAGTTTCAGGTTTTCAAAGAGAATGACGGGCTGCCTCCCGTTAAGCGCTGAGTTTTACGCCATCGGCTGGGCGTAATAAGCTCAAGGGGAAAGGAGGATATAAGATGCCTCAGCCAAATTAGTAGAAGTTACATCAATGAACGGCTTGAGTCTCTGACCGTTCACGATGAAAGGTTCAGAATCGTGGCTGAGTGGACTGATTTCGATTGCTCCATTTCCAAAAACCTGTCGGACCAAATATGGTCCGACCCACTTAGATCTCAGTTTTCCTGGGAAGAGTTTGAGTCGGGCATCAAAGAGTAGGACCTTTTGACCAGGATGAAAGATCTTTCTCGAGATGTGTTTGTCGTGGAAGGCTTTAACCCGCTCCTTGTAGATTTGCGAGTTCTCGTACGCGTCTCTGCGTAATTCATCGATCTCGCTGATTTGGAGTTTTCTGTGGGTCCTAGCCTTGGAAAGATCTAGATTACAGTTCCGTACTGCCCAATAGGCTTTATGCTCCAGTTCGACGGGAAGGTGGCATGCCTTTCCGTACACCAATCTAAAGGGAGACATGCCCAATTGGGTCTTGTGGGCGGTCCTATAGGCCCACAATGCTTCCGGAAGTCGGGATGACCAGTCCTTCCTGTCAGGTCGAACAGTGACTTGCAGGATTTTCTTGATCTCCCGATTAGACAGCTCAGCTAGACCATTAGTTTGGGGGTGGTAAGGAGTAGAGATTCGGTGAGACACCCCGTATTTGGTCATCAGTGACCTAAACTGAGCATTTGTGAAATGGGTCCCCCCATCAGAGATTATTGCACGAGGAATCCCGAACCTTGAGAAAATGTGTTGATGAATGAATTTGAGAACGATTTTGTGATCACAGGTTCGGGTCGGTATGGCTTCGATCCATTTGGACACGTAGTCCACAGCCAACAGAATGTATTCGAAACCATCCGAAACAGGAAAGGGGCCCATAAAATCAATCCCCCAAACATCAAAGATTTCGCATACTAGAATCGGTTGCATAGGCATCATGTCGCGACGGCTCATGTTGCCCAAAGTCTGGCAACGACTGCATGCCTTGCAATGACTGTATGCGTCTTTGAAAAGTGTGGGCCAGTAAAAGCCGCACTGGAGGACTTTTGCTGCGGTTTTATGCCTGGCAAAATGGCCACCGCATGCCTGGTCATGGCAGAAAGAGAGGATATTGTTGACTTCCCCTTCCGGGACACATCTCCGGATGATCTGATCGGCACCTATGCAGAAGAGGTACGGGTCTTCCCAAATGTAATACTTGGCATCGGAGCGTAATTTGTCTTTCTTGGCCTTCGGCCAATCGGACGGGGTCTGATGAGATGCCAAGTAATTTACAATATTAGCGAACCATGGAAGGCTAGTACCAATAGTCAGCAGGTGCTCATCGGGAAAATGCTCAGTGATGGGTCCGGAAGGGTCAATTATTTCAGAAGGAAGACGGGACAAGTGATCAGCTACCACGTTTTGTTTTCCCGCTTTGTCGCGAATCTCAAGGTCAAATTCTTGCAACAGCAAGATCCATCGGATTAAACGAGGTTTCGCGTCCTTCTTCGCAAGGAGATGCCTCACAGCTGTGTGATCCGAGTATATGATGACATGGGAACCCAGAAGGTACGATCTGAACTTCTCTAGGGCAAATACTACAGCTAGCAGCTCTTTCTCAGTAACTGTATAGTTACGCTGAGCCTCATCAAGTGTTTTGCTGGCGTAGTAAATGACCACAGGTTTCTTGTCATTTTTCTGCCCCAAAATCGCTCCTACAGCGAAGTCGGATGCATCACACATGATCTCAAAGGGTTGAGACCAATCAGGGGACTGTAGGATCGGTGCTTGGGTGACTCGATCACGCAAGATTTCAAATGCTTGAGTGCATTCCTTGGAGATTTCGAAGGGAACATCCTTGGAGAGAAGAGTGGTCAGGGGGCGTGCGATTTTTGAAAAATCAGGGATAAATCGTCGATAAAAACCGACATGCCCTAAAAAAGATCGGATGTCCCTGATCAAGCTAGGCATAGGAAGGTGAGAAATCAGATTAACCTTAGCTCGATCCACTTGGATACCTTTCTCCGAAATTGAGTGTCCCAGGACAATTCCCTCAGGCACCATGAAATGGCTCTTTTCCCAGGAAAGAACCAAATTCACATCGATGCACCTCCTGAGTATCTGGACCAAGTGTTGGAGGCAATCGTCGAATGATGCTCCGAAAACTGAAAAGTCATCCATGAAGACTTCCAGATAATCACCTACCATATCTGAGAATATGGCAAGCATGCATCGCTGAAAAGTAGCGGGTGCATTGCAAAGACCGAAAGGCATCCTTCGGAAAGCGTATGTTCCGAAGGGGCAGGTGAACGTGGTCTTTTCTTGGTCCTCAGGATGGATTGCCACCTGGTTATAACCGGAGTACCCGTCAAGAAAGCAGAAGAACCTATTTCCCGCTAGTTTTTCGAGAATTTGATCAATGAAGGGTAGTGGGAAATGATCCTTCTTCGTGGAGGAATTGAGTCGACGGTAATCTATACAGACTCTCCACGAGTTGGCTAATCGGGTAGGAATGATTTCTCCGGTCTCAGTCGTTATAGTGGTGAGTCCTGCCTTCTTGGGCACGACCTGAATTGGGCTCACCCAACGACTATCGGAGATCGGGTAGATGATTCCGGCATCTAACCACTTGATGATCTCCTTTTTCACGACCTCCTGCAGATTGGGGTTTAAGCGTCTCTGCATTTCACGAGAAGGTCGTGTGCCCTCTTCTGAATAGATATGATGAGTACAATAAGAGGGACTTATTCCAGTCAAATCATCGAGAGTCCATCCGATGGCTCTGCGATGTTGCTGGAGGATAACAATCAGACGGGATTCCTGTTCAGGGCTGAGGTTGGAATTGATGATCACAGGAAGGGTCTGATTAGAACCCAAAAAGACGTATTTTAAGTGAGCAGGAAGGGGTTTCAGTTCGAGGAGGGGGTTTTCAGCAGCAGCGGGTGGTTCAGTATAGATGTGAGGTTCAAGGGTGGGAGTTACTGGGTTGTTCACATCTGGATTTGACTCCTCTGTTTGCGGGTCAAGATCCTTCTGTGGTTGATGAGGCATACTCAAGTCATTCTGGAGGTGTGATTCATCAACCAAAGTCTTGATGTCACAAATTTGCTCGATGACGCCGCAATTAATTCCTTGTTGGGCCTTAAATATATCAATTTTTAGTGTTTGATCTCCAAACTTAAGCTCTATTTGGCCCTCCTCACAGCTGATGTTGGCTCTAGCAGTAGCCAAGAAAGGTCTCCCTAGAATGATTGGTGTATCCCTAGGGTTCTCAGGTGCATCCATGTCTAAGACTATAAAGTCCACTGGAAAATAGAAATCCCGCACTCTCACGATAACATCCTCGAGAATCCCTTTTGGTGACTTTATAGATCGATCTGCTAATTGTAATGTCACCTCGGTTGGTTTCAGCTCAGATTCTTCTAGATGGTCAAGTAAGGATGTGGGTATCAGATTTATAGATGCACCTAAGTCTAACAATGCTCTATCAAATTGGGTACCACCTATCTTACAGGAGATCAGGGGAGTTCCAGGATCTTTTGCCTTGGGTGGGAGTCTACTAAGGATTACAGAGCTGGCTTGCTCTGACAGAACAATTGGGCTCCCTCCCTTGGTTCGCGGCTTACGCTGGGGTGTACATAAATTCTTTAGAAATCGTGCGTAAGCTGGTACGTGGCGGATTGCATCCATCAAGGGGATGTTTATGTGGACCTGCTCAAAGAGCTTGACCAGGTCTTCCTCAGGGGCCACGGGTTTGGTGGTCTTCTTTCCCTTGGTCAGGGCCTCGGGAAACGGGATCTTGGTTGGTTCTTCTAGGATAGGTCCAGGTTGTGGGTCTGGAACAGCGGTACCTTGGATAACTATCCTAGGGTCATGGTTATCAGGCTGGGAGTGGTTTGGATAATGCGGGTCTTGAGTTGTCTTACCACTACGTGTTGTTACAGAATTTAATCCAGCCTGATTTTGGTTTGGGTTTGGTAGGAGGGGTGGCTGCTGCTGAAATCCCGCACGAGAAGTTGAGGCTTCCATCTCGTCTGGAGATGGAGCAGTAGGGGCCTGATAAATCCATTGAGCGTGGCCTAAATTTGGATTCATAACGCGCTTCTGGGTTGGCACGTTATTTGGGTTAGGAAGAGGTTGGGAAGGGAGTGTGCCTGGCTGGCGAGAATTTGCCAACTGGGCCAGTTGAGTTTTAACTTCAGTAAGCTCGTCCTTGTGCTGTTTTTGAATAGCCGCATTCGTTTTTTGAATGTCAGCCAGAGTCTGAAGGATTAAGGACATTTGATCTTGATTTGGCCCTGATGGATAAGTAGGGTTGGGCCGAGGCTGAGGCGGCTGGTAGTGATGAGAGGGCTGTGGGTGGGACTGAAAAGGTGGTTTTGGGTTTGGGAATTTCCCGCCCACTGAAAATTGGGATGGTTTTGCCATCCAGGGTTGTAAGTGTTGGAGAATGGGTCGTTCTGGATGGCGTTGAGGTCCTCGCAGGTCTGAGGAACCTCCTGAGAATCAGGGAAAGGAGGAATGGAGTTCCCCCGGCTGGTGAAGAAAGGATCGGATGATCTCCCAGTCCAAGAATCAGATGGGGATGGATATGGATCCATCCCAGGGGAGGATCGGTGGAGGATGTTTTGCACAGTCTCCTGTGTGGGAGGAGGTTGTGCAAAGGAGTTACGCGCAGAGGTGGCTTGCTGCAAGTGCTGAGTCAGCTCATCCACCTTCTTTTCAATGATTGAGACCTTGTCCAATCGACTGGCCATTAATTCCAGGTCGACTGATGCGGACAGGCCCTGCGTCTCATGTGCTCCCTTAAGATTCGTCGCTGCGCGGGTATTCGTCCTGTCGAATAATCCCATGGAGTCATTGTTGATGGAGTTCTCGCACATGTTTTCGAGAATCTCCCATACGGTGTCTTCATGTTGACCCATGATGTTTCCTCCGCAAGTTGCATTGACGAAAAGGCGGATGTCCTCACGGAGTCCCTGGTAAAAAGATTGGACTTGTTCCCATTTAGGAACTCCGTGATGGGGGCACTTTCTCATGAGATCCTGAAAACGATCCCATGCCTCATGGAGAGGTTCTCCTGATTGTTGAGTGAAGTGTGTAATCTGATGGCGCAAGGCGTTGGTCCGACCAACGGGAAAAAACTTTTTCAAAAATTCGGATTGAAGTTCTTCCCAAGTGTTGATCGGCCGGGTCTGAGTTTGATACCAATGGGCGGCCTTGTCCATAAGAGAAAAGGAGAACATCTTCATGAGAAGAATATTCCGATTTTGCGCATCTGATCCAAAAGTGTGGGCCAGATGCTTTAGCTGTTTGATGTGCTGGAAGGGATCTTCAGAATTAAGCCCATGGAATTTAGGTATAGCATGAATCATGTTGGGCTTTAGTTCGGAATCAGGTCCTCCAGTCGGGATTCTGACTCGAGGCTCAATGGCCACCGCAGTAGGATTGTAGTGGTCCCGCATCATAGGACGCTGTGGTGGGTGCACGAAGTTTTGGAAGAGGTCATTGAGTCGCTGGAGCTGGTGTTCCAGATTATTTTCTTCCTCAACTGGCTGAGCCATGATGGGGGAAGAAGAAGAACTTGGTTCTAAATCAGAATAGAGAATAATGTGAGGGTGTTGCTGCAAAAACACAGGCGTCGAGGCTTGGCCTTGACGAGAGTGAATTTCTAAAGGAGGTCTTAAGGGTGGTCCTAGGGACCTCCTTCCGTACATGCACAGTTGGAAGAGGTAAGTTTAGAAGGTGCTGGACCCAATCAAGACACCCAAAAATATGTTGGGTGACTATAGAGGTGCGGGGCAGATGGACCCCTTGATCAGAAAGATCGTCCACCTGAGAATTACCTGGGCAGCCAGAGAGGGAGAGTCCCGCGAAGACCCCTACACGGTAGAGCGTCCCCACGGGTTACAGGGTTTCCCCCACCCGACCTCTCTTGTCTCTGCGATTCCAGGTAGACCAGAATGGGGATCTTGACCTCTTAAGTCTACCAATTTTAAGATCAGGGTGCTTAAGGTTTCACTTGAACTTTAGTCTTTTTAAGTGCAAAGAGTGACCTAATTTAAGGTTGGTTAACCCAAAAGGGGTCAACTTTACCTTTTTCTTTGAGAGCTTTTTGGGTCCTTTCTTTTAGGGTCCAAGTGTTTAAAGAGAGAGCCAATTGTTTAGGATTTTTCTTGTTAATTATTTTCAATCAATGGCTTGGGCACACCTCTTTTGGATTTCCTCAATTCTTGATTAAGGGGTGTGTCTCTACTGAAATCCTAATGTTTGACCTTATGTTGGCTCTACTTGGTCCATTTAACTCTTTGTTGGGCAATTAGGGCTCAAGCAAGAATGTGTTAGCCCTTAAATACCCTTAATAGTGTGCAGGAGTGATGAGTTGAAAACATGCAACTCTTTATGGTTACTAAGTATGGAAGACAGGTTAGCCCTATATTGCTTGTTCTTTTCTTTTCTTCCTCTTTAGAGTTTAGGGGTTAATAGTGAGAGGAAAGATTTACCTGTCTTCGGAGTGGTTGTCGTGTGGTTGCTTGTCTTCTCGAGTTCCTGTAGCTGCACAAAAGAGAGGAGATTATCAGAAATTAAAAGAAACAGGAATGTTTACCTCTAGAATAGCCGTTGCTCCCCGGCAACGGCGCCAAAAAAATGAAATGCCAAGGTTCAACCGGGTTTTAGTTATAACATTGTAGTATAGCCGATTACTACCAACATTTCAAATAAATAATTTTTTACTCGGAAAATAAAAGAGTTCCCGAGGTCGAACTCAGGGAGCAAGTTGTATTCTAGGGTATACATGTTTCTTTTACAAAAAGAAAGAGAGAGGGAAAGAATTTGTTGTTTTCTCTTTGTTCTGCAGAGGGGATGCCCTTCTTTCTCTCTTTCTTTAGATCTCCTTCTTTCTCTCTGTTCTGCAGAGGTGATGTTCTTCTTCTGCAATGGTGATGCTCTTCTTCTTCTTCCTGCTGTTCCTGCTTTGGTGATGTTCTTCTTTCTTCAGAGCTCCTTCTTCTTCTTCTTCGTTCTGCCTTGACCTCTCTTCTTCTTTTTCTGCAATTGTGGTGACCCTTTCTCTTTTCCCTTTTCTTCTTTATGGCTGCAGAGCTTCTGCCTTCAGCTACTAAGTCTTCCTTTCTTCTTCTTCTGCTTTGGCCGTTGCTCTTCCTTCTTCTTCAGCCTGCCTTCTTTCCTGCTCTGGCTGCTGACCTTCCGTCGTCTGACCCGGTGCTTAGACGACTTAACTATGCATTTGCTACAGTGCAGCTCCTTCTTCTTCCGCGGTCTTCTTCTTCGCCTGTGCCTGCACACTTCAGAGTTTTTCGTCAGAGGCAAAACCTACTCTACCCCCCTCCCCCCGCGTCTCTCTCTCTTTCTGAAACCACTCTTGGGAAAGCTCTCCCAGAGCTACCGGGTAATCGGGTTCGGGTCACGCCCGGGTCCAGGCCCACCGGCGTGCGTGGTGGGCGAGGAGTGCAGGTCAGTCTAAGTCGGGTCGGGTCAGGTCCGCGGGGCGTGAGCGCGGACGAGACCGGGTAACCGGGCGGGTGTAAGGGGACCTCACCCCGTGTACTGAGGCAATAAGGCTAGTGCACGAAATCAATTTAAACAGTGGAACGTGTGTGAGGCTTACCGATGTGGGACTAAACTCAGACCGTTCCTCGCGTGCGCCTGCTGGGAGACCGCGGCCTGGCTTCTGCAGCTGCGGCTTCGATTTGCATAGGTTGCTGGCTGGCTGCCTTCGCAAGACTCCCCGTACTCCGCAGCAGCTGGAGACCTGGAGTCCTCAAGCCTGGAGCGCGGGAGAAGCTGCTTCAATGTGCGTCAATGGCGGTCGAACCTCAAAACCTGTCGGACACGAATATGGCCTCGCGGCCTGATCAAACCACTGGGGAACCTTCGCCGTGGCACGGCGAAGGTGAGGAGCTGCGCGGCAGACCGCAAGGAGGTGTCTGGCGGCAGCCCTGGGTCGGACTGCAACCGGAGGAATGGGTTTGTTCGGGGGAGTGTTACGGAGGTGTGGAGTGGCAGTGGAGGGGTGGGGGGTGCTCAGTGTGATGAGGCGGAGGTTCGGTGAGGGTCGGCGAGCCGTGTGGGTTGCTGAGGTGATGGGAGCGGCTCGCCGGAGTGTGGTCGGAGGCGAAGGGGGTGAAGGTGGTCAGGGTCGGTAGAGGGCTTAATTGAATAAATTGAAAGCGGGGAAAGAAAGAGGAGGAGAAGGGGAGTAGCTCTAGCTTACTTGCAGGGACGAAGGGGGAGGAACAGGGCGACAGTCGTATCGACTGTCGCCGGAGAAGACGATGCTCAGGGAAAGGGGCGGCGGCGAGCAGAGAGCCGGAGAGGCGCCAGCTGGGTGCGGCGTGGCGCAGGAAGAGCAGGGGAGGAAGTCTCTGCTGCTGGTATTGCGGCAGAGCGAAGAGGTGGAGGGGGAGGAAACCGCCGGAGCTGGTGAGCGTCTACCGGAGGAAGAAGAGAAGAAAGTTGGGGATTTTCTCCGTCAGATCCAGGCTGCCCTGGTCGGTGGAGCAACGGGGGGTATTTATAGGGATCAAACAAGGAGGAAGGCGGAGGGAGACGACGTGTCTCCCTCGTCGGAGAATGGTCAAAAACAAGAACCCATACCGTCCGTGCGTTCGCACGGCCGGTATGGTGGGCTGCAACGACCAGGGGGGTGTCCCTGCGACGGCTGACGACGCAGGGCACCCCCGGTTTACTTGCCAGGTCCCCCACCTCACCCTGCGCGGCGCCATGCTCCGCGCAAGGTCGCCGGAGCATGGTGCTGGCAGGTTTTGCAGGAGGGACCTGATTGCAAAGAACGAAGGAGAGTTAGGGGCCAAAATGCGAGGGTTCAGAAGTTGAGGGCCAAAGAGTAAATATATGAGGACCAAAGTGTAAAGTCGGTCAAGGAGGTTTCTTCTTAGGCTCAATTTTTTATACATGACTAATTAGGACCTAAGGAATCTGATGGTGAATTTCATTTTCATATTAAACCTTGTTTGACCGGTCAATTTGCGTAAAAACCCAAATTAAGTTATTAATTGGGCATGGTTCTCAATGTAGGTCAAAATGGGTTCTAAAGGCCAAATTGAAGGTTCTAAACCATAGAGATTATTTTTCTATGAATTTTAGAGGGTTTATTCTATTTTTAATTTGCCTCGAACCTTGTGAATTGAAGTGGGTTGTTTTAGGGTTACAGATTATCATTTGGTTTCTTGGAAGTGCTGTAGCCCTTGCTAGATCATCTCATCCCACTTTTATTCTTATTAAGCTGCTTTGACCTATGTTTGGGCCCTGAATTACCCTGTATGCAGATTATACTGGTGAAATTGCACTTTTACCCCTTATGACTTATTTTCTTCTCAAACTCAGAATTCTCTGAGTTAAGCCTTTCCTTGAGATATGTAGGAGCTTTTATCCTTTGTATTAGGTCAAAATGAGCTAGTTATGGCTCATGATGAGGTTCTCATCATAACCATCGTATTTTTTTGGAAGATGGATCTTGCCCTTGCGAAATGCAAAGGAGACTAAACCCTAATACGTGAGAAGTGGTCGAGAAGGAAATAATCAAGTGGTTTGATGCAGGAATTATTTACCTGATCTCAAATAGTCCTTGGGTTAGCCTTATTCAGATTATGCCCAAAATGGTGGGGATAACTGTAATGACTAATGAGAAAGGGAAATCCTTCACCACCCATTCAGCTTCTACTTGGAGAGTTTGTATCGATTATGGGAAACTGAGCACAGCCACCAAAAGGGACCATTTCCCTTTTCCATTCATTGATCAAATCATAGAAAGGTTAGTTAGGCAAAAGTACTTTTGCTTCCTGGATGGTTA
This sequence comes from Thalassia testudinum, assembly GCA_037157565.1. Lineage (NCBI taxonomy): Eukaryota > Viridiplantae > Streptophyta > Magnoliopsida > Alismatales > Hydrocharitaceae > Thalassia > Thalassia testudinum. The sequence continues at coordinate 68,921,791 of JAZHRO010000003.1, read as the reverse complement.
TTCGGGATATAACCAAGTCTCTATCCATCTTGAAGACTAGGGAAGACAATTTTCACATGTCCCTATGGAACCTTTGCATTCCGTAGGATGTCATTTGGGCTTTGTAATGCACCTGCAACTTTTCAAAGGTGCATGCTTGACATCTTTTCTGACATGGCAGGAGATTGTCTTGAGGCATTCATGGATGATTTCTCCATCTTTGGAGATTCCTTCGAGTCATGCCTAGCTCACTTGGAATTGATCCTTAAGAGATGCATCAAGACACGGTTGGTCCTTAACTGGGAAAAGAGCCACTTCATGACTCAGGAAGGCATTGTCTTGGGTCATGTGGTCTCTAACTGGGGTATTGAAGTTGATAAGGTTAACGTGGATGCTATCTCTAAACTTCCTCAACCCACATTTGTGAAACAAATCCAATCATTCCTTGGTTATGTGGGTTTCTATCGAAGATTCATTAAGGACTTCTCGAAGGTTGCTCAACCCTTGAGTAACCTTCTAGCCAAAGACACACCATTTGAGTTAGATGAATCATACTGCAAGGCATTTGATTTATTAAAAACGGCAGTCACATGCGCCCCGATGTTGCAACCACCAGTCTGGACTACCCCATTTGTGATTATGGTTGACGTGTTTGATTATGTGGTCGAGGCTATCTTGGATCAGAAGATAGATAAAAAGCCCTCTATTATCTACTACGCTAGCAAGACTCTAGACGAGGCCTAGAGGAACTACATCATTACTGAAAAGGAGTTGCTAGTTGTAGTTTTTGCTTTGGAAAAATTTAGGCCTTACCTTTTTAGGTTCTCATGTCATTATCTATACCGACCACTCAGCCTTGAAACATCTCTTGTATAGAAAAGATGCCAAGCCTCAGCACATTTGCAGGATTCTTTTACTTCAAGAATTTGATCTTGAAATTAAAGACAAATTCGGGGCACAAAATATAGTTGCGGATCATCTTTTGAGAATCCTAATTGATTCTCCTCATCCAGATATCACAAATTTAGACACTTTTCCAGATGAGGCTATCCTTACAATCTTGGGTATCTGAATCCCCTTGTTTGTAGATATCATCAATTATTTGGCCATTGGTCAAATCCCCTAGGATTGGACCAAGCAACAACAAGACAGACTTATGTCCGAGGCCAAATGTTATTTTTGGGATGATCCTGAGCTGTACCGCATCGACGCTGATTAGATTATTCATCGATTTGTCTCGGAAAATGAGTTCCATAGTATACTTAAGTTCTACCATGCATCTGCATGTAGTGGACATTTTTCCAGGAAAAAGACAGCAGCAAAAATTCTACAATCTGGATTCTATTGGCCGTCATTATTTAAGGATGCCTAGGAATTCTAAAGGTCATGCTCTTGATACCAGACACTTGGGAACATGGCCAAAAGAGACATGATGCCCTAAACCTGATACTTCCCATTGAAATCTTTGACATTTGGGGCATCAATTTCATGGGACCCTTTCCTCCTTCATTTGGACACCAGTTTATTCTAATTACTGTGGATTACGTGTCCAAATGGATTGAGGCAACTCCTACCGGAACCAATGACCACAAGGTGGCCATCGATTTTATGAAGAAAAATATCTTCAATCGGTTCGGGATTCCTTGGACCATTATCAGTGATGGTGGAATGCATTTCACTCATGCCTAGTTTAGGAATTAGTTGGCAAAATACGAGGTGAATCATCGAATTTTCGCACCTTATCACCCCTAGATGAACGGACAGCCGAGGTCTCCCATCAAGAGATCAAGTATATTCTACGGAGAATGGTTAGGTCTGATAGGAAGGATTAGACCTAAAAGCTTGATGATGCTCTTTGGGCCTACCGTACAGCATACAAAATGCCAATCAGTATGTCTTCGTTCCGTCTGGTGTTTGGTAAGTGACGAGCCAACTTTCCGCTTTGCGTTATACTATTTAAGTGGTGGAAAAATCGACTAATAAAAAAAAATGAAAATAATCACTCACAGAAGAGCGGGTCATGTCCACAGGGAGGCAATTATGCAGTAAATTCTTAATTATTTTATATTATTTCGGATAAGTGGGAAATCCCTATTCAAATCTGACATAAAATGTGAAGGAAAGTAGATTCGCAATAACTTAAAAAGATAAGGGTATATGTGCAGTTTTCCCTCACTGAAATATTCAATAAATTTATGATGAATTTATGCAATTTTCACATGACGTGTACTAGAGAAAATTAGTGCTCAGGTTAAGCCCAAAATCAATCTTGAAATAGATGAATATCATGAATGTGTAATTATCAGAGAATATGAATGTGCATGCGCAATTTTGCCTTAATATAATAATAATAAATAAAAAATCAAATTCTGTGGCAATGGCAGTGAATGTAAATATTAATGGACTTCAAAACAGAGCATTTGCTCTCTCTCCTCCTCGTGAGAGAGAGAGAGCACTGGCGAGCATTGGAGAGGCTAGGGTGGTCGGTGAAGATGAGGGCTATCCGATGGCGGCTGCGGCATCGACGGAGGTGGCCGAAGGTGGCCAGCCGACGGAGGAGAAGACGCTGACGGAGGCTATCTGCTGCTGCCGTGAAAGTTCTGTTGAAGGTTGAAGGCGCTGGCTGCCGGCAGAGTTTGGAGTGCGCATGCCTGTGGGAAGAGGCGCTGGTCGGCAGGCACGCAAGGCGGATGCCTACAGGCACTGCAGATGGTGCTGGTGCTATAGCAGGCGTGCAGTGCGGAGAAGGTGTGCCTGCGGGGAGGCACTGGAGAAGGTTGGAGCATGCGTGGAAGGTGGGCGTGCTGAGGCACGCCTACAGGAAGCGTTGGAGATGCTTGGCTTACGCGCCTGTAGGGAGCGCTGGAGAGGTTGGGGCAGCTGCGGTGAGGCGGGTCTGCAGAGGGGCGAGGGCACGGCTGCAGGCTTGGTGCAGTGCGGCTGCAGACGCTTGCAGGGGCGCACGCTTGCGGGGAGGCGCTAGAGAAGGGAGGTGGGCGTGCAGTGAGGCAGAGCTAGCGCCTGCAGGTCCGGCTGGGGGCGAGCGGGTGTAGGCCTGGCACAGAGAGGCGCTGTGCAGGTGCAGGCTTGGTGCACTGGAGGAAGGCACGTGCCTGTTGGGAGAGAGGGCGCTCTGCAGGGAGGAGGGGGCATGCCTGCAGATGGCGCGAGAATCTGATGGTGTTGGCTTGCGTGCCTGCAGGGAGCACTGGGGGTGCTTGGAGAGATTGTGCACAGTGCACGCTTGGGGTTGTTCCCCACAAGGGGGAAGATGGCAAAAGTTCCTCTCCCTGGATGATCCTCTCCTCTTTCTCTGCCTCTTCTTGCAACTCTTCTCCTTTGCACGTGTGCCAATCAAGGGATTGTCAAATCCCTTTTCTAATTTTGGCAGGAGGCTATTGGGGAGACATTCTACAGGCCGGCGGCTGCTGAGGGTGGTCAATCGAAAGGGAAGAGAGCAGCCGCTGATTATTTGAAAGGGTTTTTTACCCTTTCCTCCTCATTCTTTTGCCAACTATTTTTCTGCACATAAAAAGCACATATTAAGTTATAGAATATATGTAAATCATGATGCATGCAAGCATTCTATAACTTAATATAGTTATTAACAAACCTAATAGATACAATTAAAGTTACTTAGGCGTAAAATTAGTCCATTAAAATGGACTCATCAAATACCTCCATGCCTGGATTTGCTAGTTCCTAGCAAAAATGAAAAATAATAGAAGTAATAAGAAGATTTCTTCTTTTCTTACTTCAAAACTTTAGAAATCCAGACAAATGTGAAGTGTTGATAGCCTAGGTAACAGATCCAAGTGAAAGAGCCAATTTGCATTGGAAGTTCGTACTTCACCCTAGGTAAATATTACGTTGGGATAGGAAATTACTTCCCTCGAGGATAAAGTAGACGATAATCTATAATTTGACCCCGGCATTTGGCTTAGGTACGAGATATCGAATTGAATGGATTTATATTTGGTGGCACACATTCACCTGGTGCTACATATAGTCCAGTACTGCAGACTCTAGATCTCTAGACTATTAGACAAGTCAACTCTGAGAGAGGCTATACAACTGTGCTCTCTTGATGTTCCTGGGCACTCCCTCTTCTTTTTCCTTCTGAGATCACAAATCTCGCCAAATTTAGAAATTGTACTCACTATTTAGTGGCTTCCCATGGCATCCACACTTCAATTAAAGTCCTAATAACTCTACAACTAAGTTAGAGTCCTCAACCAGTATTCAGGCGATCAGAAATACTAGAAGGTAGGTATGGGTCATATTTGTTGGAACGCGATAGGTGTTATGTTGCCTCAGAAAGTGTTACAGCATAAACTTGGACTTTTTTTTTAATATAACTATTTCTTCTTTTTGTTCTTTCTATTTCTCCTTTTTCTTCCTCATTTCTCTCTTCCTTTTTTTTTATTTCTTCTTGTTTTTGTTTCTTTTTCAATCAACACAACACGATACAGACTTTTATTTACGAGGCATTATTAGGGATGATGATGGTCAAGAGGAAGTTGTGTGGCTTATTTGGTGGAAGTGCCTATTCTCAGCACCGGGAAGGAATGGATAGGACAGGTGTATTTCTGACCTTTGACACTATTGCCCTCCTTCAGCCGAGGACTCTATGAAGGACGGTTGTAACCATCCATCATAGTTATAGCTTTATTAAGACTCAATCTCTGTGTATCTGCCTTATTTGGTAACTCTCAGGAATTCACACAAAATATGCACACAGGAACAGAGAGTGAAAACTATACCAAACTCTGAAGTATCATCATCTAATTATCCAAAACTTAAGAGTCCTTACACTAAACTTAGCGCACCAGTAATCTCTCTACTTCATCTCACAAATATGAGGTGGATCTACTAGAAGATAGTATGCCTGACTCCCTATGAACTGTCCAAGGGTTCAGTGGACTACAAATGCTTATTGGTTTTCCTCAAGGATCCATTACCAAGTCTATGTGCACGTGAAATAAATGTACTGGATTCTAAACTTAAGAAATAATTCAGGAAGAAAAACCTCCAATGACAATATATTTTACTAGGGACTAACCCAATCAGCTCAAGAAAAGAGAAATTTTTTTTTTCTGTTTTTTATAATATATATATAAATATGTATGCAAATATTTATAAATGCTATAAACACTATAAACATTCTCAGGCTATACCCCCCCATGCCTAAGACTGACAATGTTTTCATTGGAAAAATATAGACATAGAAGAATATCACTTGAGGAGGAGAGTGGGAGGAGCTAAGGCTCCTCAAGTCATAGTGCATCCAAAACTTGGCCATCTGAAAGACTAATATACGGTTTAAGTCACTGGCCATTTACTTTAAAGCTCACACCTGAAATAGGGTTCCTAATCTCTGTAGTTCCATGAGGGAAGGTATTGATAACAACGTATGGCCCATCCCAACAGGACTTGAGCTTTCCAAGAAATAATTTAAGTCTAGAATTGAAAAGCCAGACCCACTGGTTGGGCTCAAAAGTCTTTCTAATGATGTGCTTGTCATGGAAGACTTTTGTATGTTGCTTGTAAGCTAGAGAAGTTTCATAAGCTTCATTACAAAGCTCCTCAAGCTCACTTAATTCTAACATACATGCTTTTCCCGCTTTATCCAGATTTAAGTTAACGTTTTTAATAGGCCAATAAGCTTTATGTTGGATTTCAATGGGAATGTGGCATGCTTTTTCGTAAATAAAATGGAAAGAAGACATACCCAAGGGAGTCTTATACGCAGTTCTGTAGGCACAAAGAGCATCATTTAGTTTTTTAGACCAATCCTTCCGATCAGGCCTTATAGTTTTTTCTAAAATTCACTTAATCTCCCAATTAGACAATTCAACTTGTCCACCCGTTTGGGGATGATAAGGTGTGGCTATCATGTGGTTGACTCCCAAATTTTGGAGTAGTCTTGTGAAGTGTACATTCTTAAAGTGAGGTCCTCCACCACTTATGATCGTCCTTGGACACCCATACCGAGAAATGATATTAGCCTTAACAAAGCCCAAGACCAAGGAATGGTCATTGGTTCGCGTGGGTATGGCTTCTATCCACTTTGATATATAGTCAACAGCCACAAGGATGGACACAGGAAAGGGACCCATGAAGTCAATGCCCCAAATATCAAAGATTTCAACAGGGAGGATAGGTTGTTGGAGCATCTCATCCCTTTTTCCAATGGTTCCCGTCTGCTGGCAATGTAGACATGTGCCCACATATGTATGTGCATCTCGGAATAATGTGGGCCACCAAAAACCAGACTGAAGAACCTTATGGGCAGTCTTCTTCCCACTAAAATGTCCCCCACAGTGGAGGTCATGGCAAAAACTCAGAACACTTCTTTGTTCTTCATCAGGGACGCAACGGCGAAACAGCTGGTCAGGGCCTATTCTAAAAAGCTCGGGTTCCTCCCAGTGATAAAATTTAGCGTTGGCGAGAAACCTGTCTCGCTTCTGCTTGTCCCAAGTACTGGGGGTGATGGCCGTGACCAGAAAGTTCACTATGTCAGCGAACCAAGGAGTTTTAGCTTCCACGGCTATTAGAGACTCATCAGGGAAAGTCTCTTCAATGTTGCCAGCAGGGTTTGATGCCTCAATAGGGATCCTAGACAAATGGTCTGCTACCACATTTTCAACTCCTTTCTTATCTTTAATTTCCAGGTCATATTCTTGGAGTAGCAGAATCCAACGAATTAGACGAGGTTTGGTATCCTTTTTAGCCAGAAGATGCTTAAGGGTTGAATGATCAATGAACACCACAACCTTGGATCCCAAAAGATAAGACCGAAACTTGTCCAAAGCAAATACTACAGCAAGTAATTCCTTTTCAGTAACCGTGTAGTTTTGTTGAGGATCTGTCAGGGTCTTGCTGTCATAATGCAGCACATGAGGTTTGCCATCAACACTTTGACCTAAGACCGCTCCCACTACAAAATTAGAAGCATCGCACATAAGCTCAAACGGGAGGGTTCAATCTGGTGCTTGGAGAATCGGCGCGGTAATGAGGGATTTCTTCAAATCTTGGAAAGCCTCGCCACATCTATCATCAAAATCGAAGGAGACATCCTTCGCTAACAGGTCGCAGAGTGGCTTAGCGATTTTACTAAAATCTCTTTTGAAGCGCCTATAAAATCCAGCATGGCCAAGGAAGGATCTAACCTGACGAACATTGGTGGGCAATGGAAGCTTAGAGGTGGAATCGATTTTTGCGGTGTCCACCTCGAATCCTCTCTCGGAAACTATATGCCCTAACAGAATGCCCTGCTGGACCATAAAGTGGCTTTTCTCCCAGCTAAGCACCAACTTTGCCTCTTTGCAATGGGTTAAGACTTTATCAAGGTGAGAAAGGCATAGGTCAAACGACAAGCCATAAATGGAGAAGTCATCCATGAAAATTTCAACGAACTCGTCGATCATATCAGAAAAGATAGCCATCATACAACGTTGGAAAGTGGTAGGAGCGTTACATAACCCGAATGGCATTCGGCGGAACGCAAAAGTGCCATAAGGACTCGTGAAGGTGGTATGCTCCTGATCATCAAGAAAAACTGCTATCTGATTATACCCAGAGTACCCGTCAAGAAAACAAAAGTACTTGTTCCCTGCCAATCGTTCCAGAATTTGATCGATAAACGGTAAGGGAAAATGGTCTTTCTGGGTAGCCGTGTTTAAACGGCGGTAATCAATGCAGACCCTCCAACCAGTTGAGGGTCTAGTGGTCACCAATCTTCCTTGGTCATTCTCCTCCACAGTGATTCCTGCCTTTTTCGGAACTACGTGAATAGGACTGACCCATTTACTCTCTGAAATGGGATAAATAATCCCTGCATCCAGCCATTTCAGAATCTCCTTTTTAACAACCTCCCGCATATTTGGATTGAGCCTTCTCTGCATATCTCGGAAGGGCTTCATAGACTCATCTGTGTATATATGATGCATGCAAAGAGAGGGATCAACACCCTTAATATCAGCAATTGTCTAGGCAATTGCTTCCTTGTGCCTTTGTAAACACTCAAGCAGAGCTCCCTCCTGCAATTCAGATAATGCAGACGAGATAATAACGGGGAGCGTGTTATTAGGGCCAAGGAAAGCATATTTCAATGTGCTCGGGAGGGGTTTCAACTCCAATTCAGGAGCCTTTTGGATTGAGGGTTTTAGTTGAGATGTCCCCGCCTCAGGTAGTGGATCTACCTTCACAGTCCAGGGTGGGGACAGAGACTCCGTGTGTACCCCCAGCAACTCTTCTAGTTCGGGCATTTTCCTTTCAGTTTCTTTAATAATCGAGGGATGGTCCTGAGATATGACCTTCTGAAGAGGATCTCTACATAAGAGTGCTGGAGTAGTCTCTTCAATTATTTCATTAACGACCTCAATCTGAGAACAATCTTCAAATCCGTGTTGCTTGTAAGTATCAAAAACATTCAACCAGATCTTCTTGTTCCCAAAGCCCATTTTAAGTGCCCCGGATCTACAATATATAGAGGCATTGGCTGTGGCCAAGAAGGGGCATCCCAGAACAATGGACAACTTTGTGGGCTTATTAGATGGGTCAGTATCAAATACAAGAAAGTCAACGGGGAAGAAGAAATCCTCCACTCTCACAAGGACATCTTCCAACAATCCCCGCGGTGTCTTAAGTGATCTGTCTGCAACCTGGAGGATTACTGGACTAGGCTTCAGCTTTCCTCCTCCCAAAAGGTCGTAGACAGAGCTCGATAGAATGTTTACCCCTGCACCCAAATCGAGCAGAGCCTCGTCAATGTGTTGGTTACCTATAACCACTGAAATATACGGGGCCCCTAGGTCTTTCATTTTGGGGGGTGTTCCATGCTGAAGAACCGAGCTAACATGGTCAGGAAGGATGACCTTGGTTTGGACCTGTTTCCTAGATCGGTGCTTCTGGGTGCACAGGTCCTTCAGAAACTTGGCATAGGATGGAATGTGTTTAATCGCTTCCAACAGAGGCAAGTTAATCTGGACTTGCCTAAAAGTATCCATAATCTCTTCCGTCCTATCCTTGGCTCCAGATGAGCCAACAAAAGATTCCCCAGGAGCAGATAGGTGTTGTGGATAGGGCACCCTCGGCTTCTGGGTAGAGGGGTCGTCATGGCGGGAAAGGGGTGGTGGAAGGACGACATCCTCATTGTGGGTGATTTTTTGTGAGGGAGAGTGGTGTGGCTCTTCCTTGGGTGATATGGAAGTCGGGTCAAGTGTGGAAGGGGAATTTTGAGATGTAACCATAGGAGTGTTATAAGGCTTGTCAATCTTTTTTCCACTCCTCGACACGGTCACTGCTTGGGCATACTCCCTGAATACAAGCCCCTTGCCCTTAGGGTTCTCCTCAGAAGAGCTAGGCAGCTTCCCCAGATCACGTTGCCTAACTGCCTCAGTAAGATGACCAATTTGGGATTGCATATCAGTAATCATCTTATTCTGAGATTGGATAACCATATTCTAATGCTCTTGCATTGCTTTCATCATGGCATTCAGTTCATCCATCTCACAGGGCTTATTCGGAGGAGGGTTTTCACAAGAAGGTTGGTATGTGGGCTGGGGAGGTAAGGGTCTTGTATTCCCTAAGTTAGAAGCATTAGCTTGCTTCCAAGAGAAGTTTGGATGGTTCCGCCACCCTGGATTATAAGTGTTGGAGTAAAGGTTATTGTGAGGGGGGTGGAAACCTTGGGCCTCGTTCAAGTCGGCCTAAATCAACTCAGGGAATTGGTTTTCCTGATGGCACTCCGCAGTGGCGTGCGTTGTGCTTTGGCAAATGGAGCATTCTCTTGAAGCCTAAACAATAGAGGCTACTTGCGGGTTCATGTCGGGGTTTGCTAAAAGCCTATCAAAGTTTTTATTCAATAGTTGAATCTGATAAGCCAAATCATGAGAAGCCCCAGCTTCATGGGCCTCTATCTTCCTCTGCAAGATTGATGGTTTTCTTTCTTGATAGGCAGAGGACAGATGTATGGAGTTGTCGCTTAAAGTTTCAAATAATGCCCAGGCTTCGTCCTCAGTTCTGGTCATGAAGGTTCCTACACAGGCTGCATCAATGGTTTGCCTATGCCTTTCAGATAATCCGTTATAGAACATTTCGACCAACTTCCATCTTGGCACTTGGTGGTGGGGGCATAACCTAAGAAGGTCATTAAAGTGCTCCCAAGTCTCATGAAATTGCTCCCCTTTCTGCTGAGTAAAACTCATAATCTCTCTTCTGTAATGGTTGGTTTTACTCATAGGAAAATACTTTTTTAAAAATTCTCCCTTAAGGGTGGCCCAATCATTTACCCTTGCATCGAGGGTATGATACCAGTGCTTGGCCTTATCCTTTAGGGAGAAAAGAAATAGAGTCCTCATCAGGGCTTCATCAGTAAAGCCCTGGAGCTTTACCGTGGAACAGACCTCGGTGAATTCCTCCAAATGCCGATAGGGGTCCTCCCTAGTAGTACCATAAAAAGAGGGCAATAAAGATATGGTACTGCTCTTGATCTCATACGGATTATCCCCTGCCAGCCATCTTAGTGCTTGTGCAGGTTGGTTAGTAGGAATAAAATAGTCCCTTAGGATTCTTTGTTGATTTGCACCTTGCTCAGCCATTCCTTCTTTTTCTTCTCCTAGGTGAGCTCTCCTAAGAATTCTCTCAGGCTCAAGATCAAACACTAGATTGCCCTTAAGAGAGCGTCCACCAAGCATACAAAACACAATTCAAATTCTTTTTTTTTATTGAGGAAGTTAAACCTCCACTCCAAAGATACGTCAAAAGATCAAGATTTATCCCTCCGTTCCCATGTAAGTGGTATAAGAGGGGTGTGGACTTGAAATCTTAACCTTCTTTATTGTGGATGTCGAATTAGTTAATATAAATGGCCAAACAAGTTTTTCACTATAATTACGTGCCTTAATTCAACCTTCGAGTGCCCTAGGACCTATACTTTGCTTGGATGATACTCCCAGTTGATCAAGTGAGAAGTTACTCCAAGGACGAACAAAGGGATGCAAGTAGGATGAACCCTTCCTTTGAGGTGATGCGTATGTGGTATGATGAGAGCCTCATCATGAGCCATAACTAGCTCATTTTGACCTAATAAAGAGAATAAAAGCTCCTACATAACCTATAAGAGGGCTTAATTGAAGGAATAAGTTTCTGAGAAGAAAACATGAAATAAAGGTTAAAACTGCAATTTTACCATTGCAGTACATAAATAAGATTTCTCAGAGACAAAACATAGGTCAAATGGTCTAAATGAGATAAAAAGTGGGTTGATTCAATCAGAAATGGGTTCATGTGCAATCCAGGAATTAAATGACATCTTGTAACCCTAAAATAGACTCGCTTAATTCAACAAGGTTCCGATCAGGATAAAAATCAAGTAAACCCTCTAAAATTCATGGAAAAATATCCCCTAGGGTTTAGAACATTCAAATTGGCCTTTGGAACCTAGTTTGACCTAGAATAGGGTCCTAGCTCATCAATTGACCTAATTTAGGTTTTTACTCAAAATATCCAGTCAAACATGGTCAAACCTAAAATCCAACTTCACCATTGGATTCCTTAGGTCGAAATTAGGTTTTTACCAAAATTTGTACCTAAGGGGAGGTCATCTTGACCTACTTTACAATTTAGTACACCCAATCACATTTTGGTCCCTATCTTTTGAAACCATCACATAAAACCCCCTAGCTTCCTTGCCAATCTTACATTCAGGTCCCTCCACCATTATTGGGGAGAGATCCTGCTCCGACGAGGATTAGAGAGGGAATACTCTCAGATCCCTCAGAGATCTCCTCCCAGAATTGGAAGGGAGATTCTCTGAGGAATCCCCTTCCATCTGAGCCCGATCACAACCACTGATTTGCACCCAATCTCTCGTGCGAACGCACGAGAGATTTGGGTATCTAATTACCTTCCATCTCCGGCGAGATGTCGGTGGCAAAAGACGTGCCCTCCACTCACCAGAAGCACGGCCAGCACCTATAAATTAAACCCCAACTCCGACTGAACTTCCTTAGCTCGACTTAGCCGGTATTCCACCTCAAATTCCTCTCCTTCTCCGGCCAAGGGGTCCAGCGAGCTCCGGCAAGCCCCCTCCTCTTCCTCATCGCTCTGCCACAAAACCAGTGGCAGAGCCATCTTCCTCATCCTCCTCCGCGTCGCACAACACCCGCTCACAATGCCCTAGCCCCATCGTCGCCGCCATCTTCCTCCATTGGATGTCTTCTTCTCCAACAACAGCAGGTACTACCATCCACCTCCTCATCCTCTTCATCCCTTTAGTTAGGTTAAAACTATTCTTCTCTATCCCCTCTTTCATCTCCCTCATTTTATTTCATCAAACATCCCTCGACCGCCGCTGTTTACCACCACCTTCCTCATCTCCGGCCACCCTCCCGCGAGATGCTCCCATCACTCCGCAGCCCCACACACCTCACCGGCCATCGCATAACCTCTGCCTCACCTCACTGAATAACCTCCGCCCATCCACAGTCCCTCTACGCCTACCCAACAGTCCCCCGAACACACCCACCCATCTGGCCACAGGGCAACCTAGGCACGCACGCCTAGGACGCCCCGCGGCCTGCCACCTAGCGTTTCACCTTCACCGTGACATGACAAAGGTCCTCTGGTGATCTGATTAGGCCGCGAGGCTCTTTTCGTGTTTGACATATCTCAAGCTCCGGCTGCCATTGACGGCAACTTGAAGAAGCTCCACGCTTGCTCCAGGCCTCAGGACTGCAAGACTCCAAGAGCAGTTGACTCGAGGAGGTATTGCGAAGACTTCTGCTCCAGCAAGAGGCGCTACAAAGTCTGCAGCTGTGGCAATTGAAGGCATGGTCTACTGTGGGCGCGCGAGAGAAGGCAGTGGGTATTAGTCCCACACCGTTAAGTCACAACGCGCTGGAACGATTTATAATGTTGTTGTGATATGGTCTCGTTGCCTCCGAACGCACTTGGGGTGAGGTCCCTCACCTATGTTCACCGCCTCATCCGTGGTTTAACCACACGGATCTGGCGACCCAACTCGACACTGCCCTGAGCACTCCTCGTGCACCACCCTCACGCCAGTGCAGCTGGACACGGGCGTGCAATCCGACCCGTTTATCCGGCTCTGGGAGAGCGTGCTGAGAGTGGTTTACACAGAGAGAGAGAGACGTGCGGGTGCGGGTAGAGGGTTAGGTTTTGCTTTGCTGTGGTTTGTGCAGGGAAGGAAGGAAGAAGGAAGAAGCCAACATTTAGCCGCTAAGGAGAAGAAGCAGAAGGAAGGAAGCCATCGCAGAGGAAAAAGAGAAGAAAAGGAAGAGGCAAAGGAAAAAGAGAAGAAGAACAGAAGAAGAAGAAGAAGAAGAGGAACTGAAGGAAAAAAGAACCAAGGAAGGAAGCAGAGCCAAGGAAGAAAACGAAGACCAGCAGAGAGAGAAACTACAGACCAAAGAAGATAGAAGAAAATAAGAAGAAAAGAAGCAAAGATACTGTAGAGAAAGAAGAAGCACAAAGAAGAAGAAAGGAAGAAAATTAGAAGAAGAAAAATAAGAGAAGGGAAACACATTTTTAAGACGTCTGATCCCATGATCAGATGTCCAAATACTTTCTTTTTGCCACAATTACTTTTAAAACTCATGCATTTATATTTGAATTACGTTTTGAGTAATTAAGTGTTCGATTACATTCTCGACCTCGGATACTTAGGTTTTCGAGTAATAAACTTTTATTTGTTGATGATGCTTGATCACCTATACTATGATGTAATTAACTATTAAAACACGATCGAGAACACGTCAACATTTTGGCACCGTTGCCGGGGAGCAACGCGCAATTTATCACTAGTCTCTACATTCTTTTTATCATATTGAACACTAACTTGCCCTACTTTTCTTTGTTGTGATCTTGCAGGTATTTCACGAGAAAATTCTCCCGCAAGTCAACCACTCCAGGGCAGGTAATTTCTTTTCTTCCTTAAACCATCCCCTAAGCTTTGAAAGACAAAAGGAAGAAGTTAATTTAGGAATCAATTGCCTTCTTTCTATAGTAAGCACCATCTTTAAGGCAAACGTTTCCTGATTTTGCAAAAATTTTTCAAATCTTCTTGAAGTTGGAGCAATTTTTTTAGATTCTATCCCACAAATTCATGTGCCTAATAGAAATCACGCTTAATCTCAGTGGAAAACACACTTCTTGCTTTTAAGTCCAAAGAGAACCTTTTCAAAAAGAAAAAAGAGTATTGGAAATAGAACCAAATTAGGGTTTCTACAGTAGGGTCTTGAAGTGCTAGTCACACATGCCTGCATAAAAGGAAATAAACCCTCCCGCATCAGTGTGCTACCCAAGCCTTTGAGTGAAGAGATCTAAACAAGACAAACCCTATGAAAAATTGAGCTCTAAGATCACTTGAATCTTAAAATCTTGGACTTAATAAACTAGGAGTCAAATCAGGGTGATCTCTAGGCCCCAAGCCTAGAATCATTCTGCCATCTATAGGATAGGTCAGGTGAAGTTGACCTCTTGGGTCAACCAACCTCTAAATTAGGTCACAACATCAAAACATCTAAAAGTTCAAGTGAGAACCCTAAAGCACCTTTGAAATAAAAGTGGTAGACTTAAGAGGTCAAGGTCCCCATTCTAGTCTACCTGGAATCTCAGTGACAAGAGAGGTCGGGTGGGGGAAACCCTGTAACCCGTAGGGATGCTCTACCGTGTAGGGGTCTTTGCGGGACTCCCCCTCTCTGGCTACCCCGATAATTCTCAGGTGGATGATCTTCTGATCCAGGGGTACCATCCGCCCCGAACCTCCATAGTCATCCAAACATCTTTGGGTGTCTAGATTGGGTCAAGAAACATCTCCAGTCCCTCATCTTTTCTCTTTAGAGCACACACACACATTTTCAGTGGGACTGGTTATTCAGATCTAATCACTTCGTAACTTGATTCTACATCTTGATTCTACATCTTGATTCAAACTCTGATTCTACATCTTGATTCCACCACCTGATCCAAACATGCAGCCAAACCACTTAGGACTACCATTCAAGAAACCTGAATATCGGAGATCCATGAGATATAAAATGATTGAGGATGCCCTGAAATTCTATGAAAAAGAAGAAACCTCAACACCAGTAGGAAACATTCAGGTTGATGTCCCAACAACCACAACCTTTATCATAACTTGTGCCCAAGTATTATTAGTAGAAGCCACAAAAGGATCAACCTGTGACTTGCTCATTACTGGATACATTGAAATAGAAAAACTGCACAATCTTGAATACCTCCAATGTATGACAAATCCTCGATTTTGGAAGCAGCACCAAGATAGTCTTGAAAAGTGGGAAGAGATAATGAGATTAGTAAAACAAATTATCAACCAGAAGTACCCGTATATACCACAAACAGAGGATGAACCATCTTGGGACAACATCAAGGATCAATCTGATCTCGGGTTCGAGGCACAAAATGGTTGTGGATTCCCAACCCAAATAGAATACAATGTGCCTGATATTGAAGAAGGTTGGGAAGCTTCAAATGCAGGAAAATACCATGTTGAGCCCACTCTATACCATGAATCACCAAGCTTAAAACTGCAAGTATGATAGTAGAACTGAACCTCTCGAGGGTGTAAATTTCGTCCCTGATTTTGATAAGGTGACCCTCGAAGGTAATTCAGACCTAGATTCTAGTGATTCAACCCACACCCTAACCCCAGAATCTAGATCTGAAACCTATTGTGAAGATTTCAAGGCCCCATATGAAGAAGATCAATCTTTTAATGAAGAATATGATTTTGAGCCTCTATTTGATGAATATCCCTCGCCAACATCCTCAAAGGAACTAATTGATTTTTCGGAAGTCATGCCAATATACGACACAGAAATCGAGGAGTTGGACGAGTGGGGTTTCAATTGGGTCTGCCCTACTAGCTTAGAACCTAAGCCTCTACCAGATAGGGACACCTTTTTAAGCTCAGAATTAACATTTAGGCTAGACCCCAGTCAGGCTGCTAAATCTACAGCATATGATTTATTCTATGGTGGAACTCATGATCTTGAATCTCATTCAGATTTTGATTTTCGCAAACTCTCTGATGATCTCAAATCTGACCATAACATCGGAGAAAATCTGCTTCCTGATTATAACAAGCCAATTTTCTTTGAAGCCACCTGCTCCACATATAAAGAATCAATCAAAACCCATTCTCTACCCCGACCCGCAATCGGACTCAATTTCTATTCCGATTCACCTCTCACTGAGCCGTTTGCAGATGATTCAACTCTATATCTATACCAGGTATCGGGTATTGATCAGACTGATAATCAGGAGCCATCATTCCTTGATCACCCCTGTAGGGTTTCCACACCATACATTGATTATTTTTCGGAACCCTACTCTGACCAGGCTGATTCGACTCAGCCTAAACCCAAGTTTTCACTTCCATATCCATCTGAACCACATGGCATTTGGTGGGTTCCGCATCTGCTGACCTACATCTATCAACCCACCAGACTTATTGGGTTTGGGCTGCATCATCAGCCGACTGATCTTAACAAGCACCTGGTTGGGCCAACCAGGCTCTTAATCAAGGTGCTTGTTTTACAAAATTTCGCTGATTTGACCACTCCCTCTCCACCCCATGTTCCGCTCGGCTGAAGGCATTGAATTTAGCGCTTAACGGGAGGCAACCCGTCATCCCAAAAATAGAGACCCGTCTGATTATCCGTTTGTACTCCACATCCATTGCACCTTGAGTTCAACCTTAAACAGTTGATCCCACCTCTGGTACACGTACCAGAGCTTGAAATCATCCGCATCAGTCATTTTCGACCCATTCACCCACTCGATGTATCCTGTTCTAAGTCCCTAACCTCAACACTATTTCACACCTTCCGTTTACAATGAGGACATTGCAAAACTTAGGCATGGGGGGGTGATAAAGTGCATACATACAGAACCAAAAAAAATCAGAAGGATTCTCACAAAAAATTCACATATGTCAAAAACACAAAAAAATTGAAAAATTATGAAAAGGAACAAAAAAATGGGGGAGGGAGGAAATTTTCTGAGCCACATAATTATAAGGAGTAGAAAAAGAGCAAAAATGACAAAAGGAGCACAAAATGAAAAAGGTAGTCATTAGTAAGAGATTAAGGGATTAACTGAAGTTCTAGACCAGACCAAGAAAAGAGAAAAATGAAAAGAAAAGTGCTAAGGAGACATAATAAGAGATTAGCAAGAACGCTAGTCTTAGGCCTCTTGTGCTAGATTCTTTAGCTTAAAAATTCACGTATCCGCTAAAATTTGGATAATCCTCAAGTGGTTGGGGAAAATGCAAAGCTTAAGTATTAGGTTTAAGGTTTAGGAAGTATTCGACCTCGTTAACTGACCTTCAATTTGCGGGATTCGGTAACCTAAGCACCCCAATTCACACATAGTCTGGTTCAATGCGCATAAATATCCAAATCACACAAAAGCGTTTAATGTTCTGAAAAAGTTACCTAGATTAGGAGCGGCCGATCAACACAAGTTGATTTGGACGAGTTCCCGGTGTAGAGAGGTGGGAAATTCCCCTCGAAGATGCGTAACAACATATCATCTCCTCGGTGCTTGTCTCTTAGGATATTTAAATATCCTACTGGGGGCATGTAAGTACTCTGCTGGTTCAGATACCATGGGTGACATTATCACGAAATGTCGATCGCCAGGGTCTGAATTCGGCCACGGAATGCCATGGGCAGGATTATCTCGAAATCTCGAAAGCCAGGGTTCTGAGGGTTGCCATGGGTAGGATTATCTCGAAATCTTGATAGCCAGGGACCCTTGAGGATTGATGATGGGGACGAGGAATCCAATACAGACCGTGTTTAGAAGCTAATCCGAAGCTAGAAATAAAAAGAAAAGAGAGAGAAAGCTCTCCAAACAAATAAATCTTATGTCTCTCTCTTACAAAAATGCACTGCAAACTAAACCTAGGCTAAAAATGTCTCAAGCATGGGTGCTTTAACAGTAGAGTCCAACAAACCCTAGGCTGGTTTCTATGGGCCTTAAAAACCTTTGCGGAGGAGTGAGGCTAAAGCGGGGTAGGTCTGGATTTTAGTTAGTACTTGAGTACCTCTAGGCCCATTGTCGGCATTCTAACCTAATCACAAAAGAAAAAGTGAAGCACTTATCATAATTGATGACAGACACTAAGGGTCTAGAACAGAAGTTAAAACCTTGAAATTTTGCTAAGGGACTAGCAAAAGCTAGGCATGGGGGTATGATGAGAGCCTCATCATGAGCCATAACTAGCTCATTTTGACCTAATAAAGATAATAAAAGCTCCTACATAACCTAGAAGAGGGCTTAATTGAAGGAATAAGTGTTCTGAGAAGAAAACATGAAATAAAGGTTAAAACTGCAATTTTACCATTACATTACATAAACAGGATTTCTCAGAGACAAAACATAGGTCAAATGGTCTAAATGAGATAAAAAGTGGGTTGATTCAATCAGAAATGGGTTCATGTGCAATCTAGGAATTAAATAACATATTGTAACCCTAAAACAGACCTACTTAATTCAACAAGGCTTCGGTCAGGATAAAAATAAATTAAACCCTCTAAAATTCATATAAAAATATCCCCTAGGGTTTAGAACATTCAAATTGGCCTTTGGAACCTAGTTTGACCTAGAATAGGGTCCTAGCTCATCAATTGACCTAATTTGGGTTTCTACGTAAAATGTCCAGTCAAACATGGTCAAACCTAAAATCCAACATCACCATTGGATTCCTTAGGTTCAAATTAGGTTTGTACCAAAATTTGGACCTAAGGGGAGGTCATCTTGACCTACTTTGCAATTTAGTACACCCAATCACATTTTGGTCCCTATCTTTTGAAAACCATCACATAAAACCCCCTAGCTTCCTCGCCAATCTTACAATCAGGTCCCTCCGCCATTATTGGGGAGAGATCTTGCTCCGACGAGGATTAGAGAAGGAATACTCTCAGATCCCTCAGAGATCTCCTCCCAGAATTGGAAGGGAGATTCTCTGAGGAATCCCCTTCCATCTGAGCTCGATCACAACCACTGATTTGCACCCAATCTCTCATGCGAACGCACGAGAGATTTGGGTATCTAATTACCTTCCATCTCCGGCGAGACGTCAGTGGCAGAAGACGTGCCCTCCATGCACCAGAAGCACAGCTAGCACCTATAAATTAAACCCCAACTCCAGCCGAACCTCCTCAGCTCGACTTAGCCGAGATTCCACCTCAAATTCCTCTCCTTCTTCTCCGGCCAAGGGGTCCAGCGAGCTCCGGTGAGCCCCCCTCCTCTTCCTCATCGCTCTACCACAAAACCAGTGGCAGAGCCATCTTCCTCATCCTCCTCCGCGTTGCACAACACCTGCGCGCACTGCCCTAGCCCCGTCGTCGCCGCCGTCTTCCTCCACTAGACGTCTTCTTCTTCGATGACGCAGGTACTGCCATCTACCTCCTCATCCTCTTCGTCCCTTTATTTAGGTTAAAACTATTCTTCTCTATCCCCTCTTTCATCTCCCTCATTTTATTTCATCAAACATCCCTCGACCGCAGAGATTGAGTAGGTGGGTTGGGAGCTATGACGGACGGTGACTCAGGGACGGCGGTCGGTGGCAGTAGTGGTGATGAAGGGTGGCGTACTTGGAGATCGAGGGTTTGGAGGCAGAAGGAGCGAAGGGTCTCTGATGCTCATGGCAAAAGGGGGACGGAGGCAAGGTGTTCTGATGGTAGGGAAAAAAAGGTGTCTGACCGGACCATCTGTTTTCGCTGCCGACGGTGAGGACATATGGCGGCCACTTGTCATTCTCCCGTGGTATGCTTGGGCTGTGGGGGATTCGGTCACAAAAGGGACTCGTGTCGATTTTTAGGGGGTCAAATGAAAGAACGTCTTTCCCGCGCTCAGGACATTTGAATCGTAGAGCTGTGCAGATACCGCCTCCGCCCCCATCTCTACGCAAGATGGGGGGACTTACGGTTGATGTGGAGGTTCCTGTGACAGAAAGCATCAGAGCAGTAGAGATGGCCCTGCGCGGAGCTCTGGTTGGGGAGGTTATGTTTGGAAGACCGACGGCGGAAAAGGTTCGCATCCTGGTAAACTCTCTCTCCCTCTCGAGCAGCTCCTAGAAGATTTCTTTTTTGTCAAATACACGCTTTGTCCTCTTTGAATTGGATATGGTGGATGTTGAGAAGCTGCGATTTCAAACATCCTGCAATGATGGGATCACGGTGATTTGGAGACTAGTTTCCCCCTTTGATGGAGCTTTGTCGGAGAGACCACCCCAGAGAGGGGGATCCAGATCAGGAAAACTTGAGATCGAGGGGCTATCTCTACATCTGAGGTCGAAGGAGGTCATATCGTCGATGATCTCAGGCTTTGCATCAGTGTTTGAGGACGAGGTTGTCGGGTTACTTGAGGGCGATGGGTGCCTACTAAATGTGAGGATTGATGTATTTATAGCTGGCTGTGTACCTAAGAATCTGATTCTGAGATGTGGTGGGAGCTCCTGGATGTTAAGGCTGAGGATTTTGGTGGGAGACACTATTGCAAAGCAACTTAAGTCGACCAAACCAGCAGCTGATGAAGAGGCGGTTGTGCAAAAACTGGGCGCGGTTCACGGTGATGAACCCCTAACTGTCGAAATTCATAAGGACTTTTGTGTGGGGGAGATGGGGGAGGATCAGAATGGAGAAGAGGAGGATTTGGGCGGGGGGGTAATGGCTGGACCAACGACCACGATGGTAGGGGATATGCTGGCAGGTGACATGGAGAACATGGTGCTTAAGACTCATGTCACACAGATTGAATCTCTAAAGGACAAACAAGATCTGCAGGAGAAGGAAGGCCTTAATTGTGAAGGTGGTTCTCACTCCAAGACTGGTAAGGGCAGGTCACCATATAGCCTCCGACAGAGAAAATCAAAGACTATCACTCTGATGGATGAAGACGAGGTGGCGAGAGTTTTGCAGGTGTGCAAATGCCAAGCCTTCAGGGGGGAGGGATCCAGTGAGGCCAGATGAGGGTCCTCACTTGGAACGTGCGTGGGTTGCGCGACAAAAGTCGGAGGGCTTCTCTGATGAGATATTTAAGAGAATGGGGAATCCACTGTGCGCTCATTCAAGAGACACGCTATGAAGGTAGATCTGACAAGCTTTGGTCTGACTTGCTAGCTTCAAGGTTGAATGATTTTGTGCAGATTGATGCACAAGGGAGGTCGGGTGGTATTGCTATCTGGTGGAGGAAGGGGTGGGCTCAATGTTTGGAGGTGCACAAAGCTAGGCATTTGATAACATGCAAATTCCAGATTCACCAGCGGCAGGAGTGTATCTGGGTTACCGGGGTTTATGGGCCTTGTGCTGCATCTGCCAGGCAGGTGCTGTGGGAGGAATGGGCTACTGTGGCTGAGTTGGTGCAGGGGGGAATGTGGTTGACGGGTGGGGATTTCAATTGTGTATTAATAGGAGCAGATAGGCCTAAAAGCAACAGAGACAGTTCGGCTACAGGCTTCCAGATGATGGTTCAGTCACTGCAGTTGTGCGAGTTTCCATCCTCTGGGGTGGAATTTACTTGGCGCAATGGAAATGGGTTGGCTTCCAAATTAGATAGATTTTTTGGGAATGTGGACATTCTGATGAGATTCCAACTGTCGTCAGTAAGTGGATTGAATCGACCTTTTTCTGATCACACCCCTTTGGTGTGGGATAGTGGGGAAGAAAATCATGTTGGCTCTTATTTTAAAATGAAAAGATCATGGCTGAAGGAACCAGGGTTCTATCAGATGATCAGCTCTTGGTGGTGAGCTAAAAAGGTGGAGGGGTCTGCTACTGTCAGATTAGCAACCAAGCTGGCAGGTTTGCGCACGATCTTAAAAGAATATGGTCTTACTGTTAATTTGATGAGGCGGCAGAGGAGGAATGAAGCTCTATATAAAATCCAGGAGCTAGATTCTAAAGAGGCAGCTGGCCCTTTATCTGAGGAAGAGGTGGCTGAAAGGAAACTGTGGCAGGGTGTGATATTGGATGAAGATCTGAAACAAGAAATAGATTGGAGGGAGAGATCAAGACAATTATGGCTTGAGGGAGATGCGAATACGAAATTTTTCCACCTTGTGGCTAGCTCTCGGAGACATGTTAACTTTATTTCCTCTATTCTCAGGGATGGGCAGAGGGTTACCTCCATTCAGGAGATTAAATCTGAAGCTGTTAAATTTTACAGAGAGGCATCTCGGGCAGCTAAGAGGGGGAAATGGAGGATGGCAATTAGTGATGGTCCTAGTGTGATGAGTGATCAGGCTGCACAACTAACTGCACATATCACTGAACAAGAGACCCTACAGGCAAGTAGGGATTTGAATATGGAAGGCTCCCCGAGCCCTGATGGAATACAAGTTTTATTTTACAGAGAGATGTGGTGTGGTGGGCAAGGAAGTGATGGATGTTATCAAAGAATTTGAGGTGGGAAACTCTGGGTTTGAGAGGATTGACAAGTCATATCTCTTCCTCCTGCCTAAATCAATGGGAGCATAAAAATTCTCAGACTTTAGGCCGATCTCCCTACCTAATTCCATCTATCTTGTAATCAGTAAGATTTTGGCTAATAGGCTGAGAAATGTTCTACAACACCTGATCCATCCAATACAAGCTGCCTTCCTACCTAACAGATCACTTCAAGAATCCTTTATCTTGGCTCAGGAAATGGTCAATGGATGGCATAGAAGAAAATGCAAGGCATTCTTGTGGAAGGTTGATTTCCAGAAGGCGTATGATTCGATCTCTTGGCCGTATCTCTGGGAGGTTTTTAGAAGGCAAGGCTTTCCCCCTTTATGGATCCAATGGATGAAAAGGTGTGTCACTACCACTTCCTTCTCTCCAATGATTAATGGGAAGCCTTGTGGAGTATGGATCCAGCCTCAGCGTGGGGTTAGACAAGGATGTCCTCTTGCCCCGTTGATTTTTAACCTTGCGGTGGATGGGCTTGCAAGGTATGCTTGCAAACTGGCTGAGGTGGGCATAATTAAAGGATACTCACTATCTAACAGGAGAACTCTGGCCCCTATTTTACAGTATGCAGATGACACGGTTTTCTTTGTTGAAGGATCCAAGCCTGCGGCACATGCTCTAGGGTTATTGGTGATGATATTTGGTGATATTTCAGGCTTATGTTTGAACAACGAAAAATCTATATTGATCTATTTTGGCATGAGTGAGCAGGAGCAATTGGAAGTGGAGGGTACACTAGGGTCACCTCGAGCTAAGCTGCCACTGACATACTTAGGTTTACCATTGAGGGCAGCAAAACTGAAAAAATCTGATTGGAATGTCTTGTTTGATAAGGTTGATGGAAAACTGAAAGGATGGAGTAGTAAATTTCTGTCTAAGGGTGGCAGATTGATCCTTCTCAATTCGGTCATTACAGCCATACCGGTCTTCTATTTTAGCATATTCAGGGCTCCAAAGTGTATCTGGAAGAGATTGGATGCTATGAGGAAGAGATTTTTCTGGAAAGGAGCAGGTCAAGAAGGTGGTTTCATGCAGCCCATCAGCTAGAGCAAGATTTGCAAGCCAAAAGAAATTGGTGGTATGGGAATTGAAGCACTCAAAGATTTCAATGAGGCTTTATTGATCAAATGGGCCATCAGGATCTTGGACTGCAAGGAGGGACTGATGGCTGATTTGGTCAGAAACAGCTATGGGGGATCAAATAGCAGTCTGCAAAGGTTGCACCCAATGAAACCTTCTCCTTTCTGGCATTCAGTGATCAGTGCAATCAGCAGTAATTGGCATCTGCTGCAGCCTAGGCTCGGAGATGGCAGAAATTTCAGCTTGTGGAATGAACGGTGGTCTAATTTGGGGATACTGAAAGAGGCCTACCCGAGAGCTTATGCGGATGCTGCAGACAAGGAAGCCACAGTCAATAGCTTGTGGTCAGATGTTGAAGACTGCTGGTGGCTGGAAGAACTGCAACAATGCAAGGCTGGCACTTGGCTATGGGAGGAGAGGCAGAATCTGCTGGCTGGTCTGCAGCCGGTGCAGCTGATGAGGAATGTGACCGATACGTACGAATGGCAGGGATCTTCTCAGTGCAGCACGCGTATGAAAAATTTGTTAGATCTAATAATGTGGTGGATTGTGATCTTGTTGACAGAAAGATTTGGCTCTTGAAAATCCCTTTGAAGGTTTAGATATTCCTGTGGCTTTACAGATGGGAAGGTTTGATCACTGGTGATCTAAGGCACAGAAGGATGGGGACTACCCTGAATGCCTGCCCTCTGTGTGGCATGTTCTCTGACAAGGCAGCACACATTTTCTCGTCATGTTTGGTCACCGACAAGATCTGGAGGATGGTTTGTTTGGAACCTCTCCCCTCCTAGGACTCTCTATGGCAGAGGTTCATCATTCCTGGCCAGCCATTAGGGGCTATGGCAGCTACTTTGTGGTGTGTGTGGAGGGCGCGTAATGACAAACTCTTTCAGGAGAGACCGGTGAGATGTGAGAATATTGTAAAGGAGTGCTGGTCTCTCATACATAGTTGGGAATCTACTTTGTAATACTTTTTTGATAAGAAATATACTGCCCTCTGGATTGCTATCGGTTCATGATAGCAATCCTCATTACTTCAAAAAAAAAAAACATCCCTCGACCGCCGCTGTTCACCACCACCTTCCTCATCTCCGTCCACCCTCTGGTAAGATGCTCCCATCGCTCCACAACCCCACATGCCTCGCCGACCATCGCATAACCTCCGCCTCACCTCACTGAATAACCTCCGCCCGTCCACAGTCCCTCTACACCTACCCAACAGTCCCCCAAACACACCCACCCATCCGGCCACAGGGCGACCTAGGCACGCACGCCTAGGACACCCCGCGACCTGCCACCTAGCGTTTCACCTTCGTCGTGACACGATGAAGGTCCCCCAGTGATCTGATTAGGCCGCGAGGCTCTTTTCATGTCTGACAGATCTCAAGCTCCGACTGCCATTGACGGCAACTTGAAGAAGCTCCACGCTTGCTCCAGGCCTCAGGATTGCAAGACTCCAGGAGCAGCTGACTCAGGGAGGTATTGCAAAGACTTCTGCTCCAGCAAGAGGTGCTACAAAGTCCGCAGCTGTGGTAATTGAAGGCATGGTCTGCTGCGGGCGCGCTAGAGAAGGCAGTGGGTATTAGTCCCACATCATTAAGTCACAACGCGCTGGAACAATTTATAATGTTTTTGTGATATGGTTTCATTGCCTCCGAATGCACTTGGGGTGAGGTCCCTCACCTATGTTCACCGCCTCGTCTGTGGTTTAACCACACGGATCTGGCAACCCAACCCAACACTGCCTTGAGCACTCCTCGTGCACCACCCTCATGCCAGTGCACCTGCACACGGGTGCGCGATCCGACCCATTTACCCGGCTCTGGGAGAGCGTGCTGAGAGTGGTTTACACAGAGAGAGAGAGATGCGCGGGTGCGAGTAGAGGGTTAGGTTTTGCTTTGCTGTGGTTTGTGCAGGGAAGGAAGGAAGAAGGAAGAAGCCAACACTTAGCCGCTAAGGAGAAGAAGCAGAAGGAAGGAAGCCCTCACAGAGCAAAAAGAGAAGAAAAGGAAGAGGCGAAGGAAAAAGAGAAGAAGAATAGAAGAAGAAGAAGAGGAACTGAAGGCAAACAGAACTAAGGAAGGAAGTAGAGCCAAGGAAGAAGACGAAGACCCGCAGAGAGAAAGAAACTACAGAGCAAAGAAGATAGAAGAAAATAAGAAGAAAAGAAGCAAAGATAGTGCAGAGAAAGAAGAAGCACAAAGAAGAAGAAAGGAAGAAAATCAGAAGAAGAAAAATAAGAGAAGGGAAACACATTTTTAAGACGTCTGATCCCATGATCAGACGTCCAAATTCTTTCTTTTTGCCACAATTACTTTGAAAACCCATGCATTTATATTTGAATTACGTTTTGAGTAATTAAGTGTTCAATTACATTCTTGAGATTAGTAGTAAATTCCAATTGCTCCCTGTGTTCGACCTCAGATACTTAAGTTTTCGAGTAATAAAACTTTTATTTGTTGATGACACTTGATCACCTATACTACGACGTAATTAACTGTTAAAACACGATCGAGAACACGTCAACACGGTGCCCCTTAACTACCGTTTTGTTCCTTTAAGGGGTGTCCCCCTCTATGGAGTATCAAAACACTTAGTCAAAAGATAGTATCACCACCACCACAAAGCACAATAGGAGGGTCTGGACCGATAAAGAGATCTGTGCCTAGCCTTAAGGAATCGAGCCTTACTGCGGTGCCTAATGTGCGTGCTCAGTGTCAGAAGTGTGCAACACACCGCAAATCTTTGTAATTTCTTTTGAAATCACAGACAAGTCCCTTAGAATCAGATCAAATGTGAATTGCTTTTGGGGTTGAATCTGATTATTAGTTCCACTTTTAGTTAGGTGACCACTGAATTAGTAAATTCAAACAACTTGGTGGTCTTGAATTTAAATTTGAATGCAAATGCGTGAACAGGAGCTGGATGCAAAAGTTAGAAAGATATACCTGTCTCCAGCAATCTTCGTGCTAATATGCTTGCAATGCAATAATAAGATCTAATGTGTTGCTCAATCACCCCTAAATGCACGCACCTAAGGGCATGCAACTTCTAAATAGGTAGCTTGATATTTTTTTATTGGTTTTTAAAAGCAGGCAAGTAGAAAATATAATCATGCATGCACCAAAAATATTGTAAGCCCTACTAGCTAAAAAATGCGGGGACAAACCCCCAAAAATTCAGCCCCAATTACTACAAGGGCGAAAAGACAGAATTAAATTTGTGACGACGGAGAATCCTCTGCGAAAACAGGATCTTGGTCTCCTTCGTCTTTTCCTCGTGTAGCTTAACTCATGATTGTTGTTGCCCATCTATTGCGCCTCGTCGCCTTTCAGATTCCTCGCACAGTAAAAAAAAATTAATTAGATAATTTTGCAACTCAGAAGATTTAAAAACAATGAAGTAAATCTATTGCGTCTGTTGCCTCCCTGGCAATGGCGCCAATTTGACAAGCTGACTTTCCGCTTTGCGTTGTAGTATTTAAGTGGTGGAAAAATCGACTAATAAAAAAAAATGAAAATAATCACTCGTAGAAGAGCGGGTCGTGTCCACAGGGAGGCAATTATGCAGTAAATTCTTAATTATTTTATATTATTTCGGATAAGTGGGAAATCCCTATTCAAATCTGACATAAAATGTGAAGGAAAGTAGATTCGCAATAACTTAAAAAGATAAGGGTATATGTGCAATTTTCCATCACTGAAATCTTCAATAAATTTATGATGAATATATGCAATTTTCACATGATGTGTACTAGAGAAAATTAGTGCTCAGGTTAAGCCCAAAATCAATCTTGAAATAGATGAATATCATGAATGTGCAATTATCAGAGAATATGAATGTGCATGCGCAATTTTGCCACAATATAATAATAATAAATAATAAATCAAATTCTGTGGCAATGGCAGTGAATGTAAATATTAATGGACTTCAAAACAGAGCATTTGCTCTCTCTCCTCCTCGCGAGAGAGAGAGCACCGGCGGGCGTTGGAGAGGCTAGGGTGGTTGGCGAGGATGAGGGCTATCTGATGGCAGCTGTGGCGTCGACGGAGGTGGCTGGAGGTGGTCGGCCGGTGGAGGAGAAGACGTTGGCGGAGGCTGTCTGCTGCTGCCATGAAGGTTCTGTTGAAGGTTGAAGGCGCTGGCTGCAGGCAGAGTTTGGCGTGCGCACGCCTACGGGCAGAGGCACAGGTCGGCGAGCGCACAAGGCGGATGCCTGCAGGCACTGCAGATGGCACTTGTGCTGCAGCAAGCGTGCAGTGCAGAGAAGGTGTGCCTGCGGGGAGGTGCTGGAGAAGGTTGGAGCACGCGTAGAAGGTGGGCGTGCTGAGGCGCGCCTGCAGGAAGCACTGTAGATTCTTGGCTTGCACGCCTGCAGGGAGCGCTACAGAGGTTGGGGCAGCTGCGGTGAGGTGGGTCTGCAGAGGGGCGAGGGCACGGCTGCAGGCTTGGTGCGGTGCGGCTACAGTCGCTTGCAGGGGTGCGCGCCTGCGAGGAGGTGCTAGAGAAGGGAGGTGGGCGCACGGTGAGGCAAAGCTAGCACCTGCAGGTCCAACTGGGGGTGAGCGGGTGTAGGCCTGGCGCGGAGAGTCACTGTGCAGGTGCAGGCTTGGTGCGCTGGAGGAAGGCGCGCGCCTGCTGGGAGAGAGGGCGCTTTGCAGGGAGGAGGGGGCGCACCTGCAGATGGCACGGGCGTCTGATGGTGTTGGCTTGCGTGCTTGCAGATGGCACAGGCATCTGATGGTGTTGGCTTGCATGCCTGCAGGGAGCGTTGGAGGTGCTTGGCTTGGTGCGACGTGGCTTCAAGCACGCGCAAGGTGATATAGAGCTAGCGCCTGCAGGGAGGAGGGGGCGCACCTGCAGATGGCGCAGGCGTCTGATGGTGTTGGCTTGCGCGCCTGCAGATGGCGCGGGCATCTGATGGTGTTGGCTTCCGTGCCTACAGGGAGCGCTGGAGGTGCTTAGAGAGATTGTACATAGTGCACGCTTGGGGTTGTTCCCCGCAAGGGGGAAGATGGCGAAAGTTCTTCTCTCCCTTGATGATCCTCTCCTCTTTCTCCACCTCTTCTTTTAACTCTTCTCCTTTGCGTGTGCGCCAATCAAGGGATTTTCAAATCCCTTTTCTAATTTTGGCAGGAGGCTGTTGGGGAGACATTCTTCAGGCCGACGACTGTTGAGAGTGGCCAATGGAAAGGGAAGAGAGTAGCCGCCGGTTATTTGAAAGGGTATTTTACCCTTTCCTCCTCATTCTTTTGCCAATTATTTTTCTGTACATAAAAAGCACATATTAAGTTATAGAATAGATGTAAATCATGATGCATGCAAACATTCTATTACTTAATATAGTTATTAACAAACCTGAAAGATACAATTAAAGTTACTTAGGCGTAAAATTAGTCCATTAAAATGGACTCATCAGTAAGGAGTGTCACTTACCCGTAAAAATAAAACACCAGGCATTTTAGGTCATCAAGAAATGCAATTTTGACCTAGAGTTAGCTGGGAAGAACAAGAAAATCCAACTATCGGAGTTGGAGGAGCTTAGAAATGATGCCTATGAGAATGCCAGAATCTACAAGGCAACGACCAAAGCTCTTCATGACCATATGATTTTCTGTAAGAGCTTTGAGTAGAACCAGAGGGTCTGGCTTTTTAATTCTCGACTTAAGCTCTTTCCTGGCAAGCTTAGGTTTAAGTGCAATGGCCCATTCATTATTGATCGAATTTTTTCAAATAGAGCCGTTGAAATATCTGACCCAAAGATGGGTAATTCCTTTAAGGACAATGGGCAACATCTTAAACCTTATGTTGACCATGTTCTCCCTATACCTATCTCAGACAAGGTTGTTCTCACCTTGATCTGATCTCTTTTGGTTGGACATCGCCTAACTGAAGGCAATAAACTTAGCATGTGTATAGGTTGTTTTGGAGCTGATCGAATTTTCATGGAATATAGGTGATATTTTCCCTATTCTACCCTCCTTTATGCTTTTATTTTACAATAAGGATATTACATTAACTAGGCATGGGGGGGTGGATACTTTATGATTTGATTATTTTGTCATCCTGTAACAGTAATTTCCTGTTATTAAAAAAAAATTAGGAGAAGCGAACTTAGGCATTATGAGTTGTTAACTTTAGGAAAGGATACTTTAGGACCTAAACAATTAGACTCTTCAGGTCTTTGGGTTTAATCAGCCCAAGTGTCCAATAAAATTTTGACTTGGTCTTGACTCATCGCAAAGTAATTTTATTTTAATTTGGTTAATAAATTGGGGTGATAAGTACACGACTTATCAACCCCACCCTCTGATTTGGGGGGATTTATAGTCTAAGCATCTGCACACATTTTGCACTGACTCGCTCCTCAGGGTAGCTAATGAACCTTCTAGGGTGGTAAGGTTGGCAAGTTGTCATGGGTAATAGCTCATTGGCTGATTGTCCAGAGCCAAGCCACAGGACCATTCTCTTGCACTATTGCCTTTAGGAAAATCTTAGATCAGGAAAGCCACCTACTTAAAATAAAATAAAATAAAAGAGAATAGCAAAAGTAGATGTTTATCACGCTGAATTAGGGTTTTAAAAATGATACATTGTAGTATAGTCGATAAAGCATGAAAATAAATAAAATTTATGCTTGAATGGAAATCTGAGGTCGAGTGTAGGGAGCAATCAGCCAATCAATCTCAAGATCACAATTCAAAGTAAAAGATATATGCAATTGCAACCAAAACTTATTCAAGAATGATATTTCAATAATTCAAGTATCAATATGCAAAACTGATAAGGGTAAAATGGTGATTTGAATCAACAAATTATCCTTTGAGTTTAAGCTTCAAAATTTATTCAAAATATATGAATAGTGATCGGAATCAAATAAGCCACAGCAATCAAATATCCCAATAGTGTTTAGAACCAACAGAATCGAGCACCAGTAGAGGCACAGAGGCAAAGGCCTCTTCTTTCCTTCAAGCCTCAAGGGAGAGGCACACAGTACAGCATCAACAGAGGAACAAAGGTCCTCTTAGAGACAGTGTTGAGAAATCAAAAGGTGTGAAGGGAAGAAACCCCCCTCCTTTCTCTCTCTCCATCTTCATGTTCTTTTCTCTCTCAGAACAGGAAAACCTGACCGGACCTGAGTAGCCGGGCAATCGGATTAGGACCTAGACCTGCATGGCTGAGTGCGGACAAGGGCACGTGCATGGAGTGTGCGAGCGGGACCTCACCCCAGTGCTTTAGGAGGCAACCGAGAAGAGTCAAATTCCTTTTATGTGTTGTCACGGTTTCTGCAACTCACAAGGTGGGACTATCCCACCCGCTTCGTCTCTTTGTGCAGCAGCAGGCGCTTCTTCGTTGAATTGGGGTAGTGGCTGAGATCGACGTCCCCAATTGAAGACCTGGTGATGACCCTTAGGTGATTTCACACTGCTTGGAGCTAACGCCTAGGAGTGGAGTCACAAGAACGCAACCTAAAGCTCTTCGAAGAAGCTTCGGCAATGGTGACTTCAACCTGGGACATGAAAATGCAAACAAGGCCTTTCGACCACGTCAGACAAGTTCAAAAGCTTCGCCTTGGTGAGGCGAAGTCAATGGTGGTGGCTGCGTGGTGTGGCATGGTGTGTGTGGGTGGAGCAAGGTCGAAGAAGGTGCATGGAGGTGGGTGTGCTTGACAGGAGTGTAGAGTAGTCCCAGTTAGGGCTTTTGACCAGGAGGTCACAACAAAGCTAATGGAGGTGTTAGCGGCTAGAGTCGAGTGGTGTAGCGGCGAGAAGGCATCACTAGAGTTTCGCTAGAGCAGAGAGAGACGATGGTGTAGTGGGTGGTAGTGTGGTTGATTTGAAGTGCAGGTGTAGGGGAAATGATGTTGGGGAGTAGAGGAAAAAGTATAGGGTCTTAAGAGTGAGGAAGATAGTTAGAGAGCTCCGGTCGTAGCTTGACCGGAGTCGAAGAAGGAGATAAGGATGGCGAGGCAGCGACAAGGATGGAGGCAGAGTTGACAGTTGTGCCTTGGCTAGCGACGATCGTGATGAAGAGAGGAAGATGGTCGACCATCCAATTTGATGGTTGGATGGCTGGAAGAGGAGAACGGAGAGAGGTTGCCAGAGCAAAGGTTTTGGTGGCCAAAGGAGGAGAAGTAGAGGTATTTGACTCACAAGAACTTGCTAAAGAGGTGAGGTTTGCATCGTAGGTCCATTTGTAGGCCATGGGGAGGGGTTTCATGCTTAGAAACGAAGCTTGTAACTCCACGTTTTTCGCATGAGTATGACATGTGAACCTTCAAAAGGTTCACATGAGGATTTAGGGGCGATTTAGGAATCATGTATGGGCTCATGTGGAAGGCAATTGCATAAGAAATCTTCGACTCAAATTTGGTAAGGTTTGGTTGAGAATCAAGCGAGAAATCCTCACTCGAAACTTGATGGTGAAGGTTTTACCTTCCAAAAATGGTGCAAGGACTTTTTTGAAAAGAATAATGATAAACTTAGGGACCTAACTACAATTAATTTGAAAGTTAGGGGCATATGTGTGAGAGAAAAGAGTTGAACAAAACTGAAATGTAAACTAGGTCAAGGTGATCTCTAATTGGGCCCAAATTTTGGTGCAAACCTAATTTGGATTCAAGGAATCTGATGGTGAAGTCAGATTTAGGTTTTGACCATGTTTGACTAGGTAATTTGCCCAAAAACCCAAATTAGGGCAACTATTTATCTGAGACTATTTTATGTCAAAATGGGTTCCAATGGTCAAATCAAAGATGCCAAACCCTAGAGAATATTTTTCTATGAATTATAGAGAGTTTAGATGAATTTTATTCTGACCAGAACCTCAGTGGATTAAGCAGGTCTATTTTTAGGGTTTCAGATGTCATTTAATTCTCGTAACGCATGAAAACCCGTTTCTGTCTGTATGAACCTTCTTATTAGACTTTAATGCACATTTGACCTTTAATAAACTCCTATGAAAACCCATGGTTATTCTACATTCATGATATGATGGTAAAATTACAGTATTAACCCTCGTTTCCTATTTAACTCTCAGAATGGATGTGCAATGAATTACAGTCCTTTGGTAGTTATGTAGGAGTATTTATCTGTTGATTTTGGCTAATAAAAGCTAGATATGGCTGATGATAACTTATCATCATACCCCCATGCCTAACTTTTGCTAGCCCCTTAGCAAAATCTCACGAAATTAACTCAAATTCTAGACCATGCCTTTAATAATCAGATTCTTGAATCATACTGTTTTTCTAGAATTAGGTTAGTATGTTGATATTAGGCCTAGAGGTATTCAAGTATCAATCAAGATCTAGATCTAACATCTTTTTGCCTTAGTTTGCTGCAAAGGTTTCTAAGGCCCATAGGAACTATCCTATGATTTGTTGAACCCAGCGGTTAAAGCACCTATGCGAATACGTAGCATGTCTCAGTTCAATTTGCTAGTACATTTTTGTATGAAAGAGAGATAGAAGAATTTTTGCATTTTTGGAGAGTTTTCTCTCTCTTTTTCTTTTCTTTATTTGTAGCTTCGGATTGGCTCAAAAACACGGTCTGTATCGGATTCTTTGTTCCCACCATCAATCCTTGTAGGGTCCCTGGCAATCGATGCTTCGAGATAGCACCGCCCATGGCAATCCCTAGAACCTTGGCTTTCGACACTTTGAGATAGTGCCGCCCATGGCTTTCTGTAGCTAAATTCAGGCTCTGGTAATTGACATTTCGGGATAATCCCGCCCATGGCACCTGAATCAGCACAAGGTGCTTACATGCCCCTATTAGGATATTTAGATATCCTAGGAGATAAGCACCGAGGAGACGATATGTTATTGCGCATCTTCAAGGGAAATTTCCCACCTCTCTATGCTGGAAACTTGTCCAAATCAACTTGTGTTGATAAGTCACTCCTAATTTATGTAGCCTTTTCAGAACAGAATTAAACGTTTTTGCGTGATTTTGATATTAAGCACACTGAACCAGATTGTGTGTGGACTAGGGTGCTTAGGTTATCGAGTCTCACAAATTAGAGGCCAGTTAACATGGTCAAATAATCCCTAAGCCTTAGACCTAATACATAAGCTTTGCATTTTCCTCAACCTCTTGAAGACTATCTAGATCTTAATGGATACATGAATTTTTAAGCCTAAAACAAGCCCAAGAGGCCTAAGATCAGCACTCATCCTAATCTCTTTGTCTCTCTGTCATCTAGGACTTAATTTTTTTTCTTTTGATTTGGTCCAAAACTTAAGTAGATTCTATAATCTTTTACTAATGACTATCACCTTTTTATTTCAAATTGTTGCTCCTTTTTTGACATTTAAAACACCTCCTCTCTTCCTCAAAATGATAATATGCAATTAATCTCACAAAATTTCCTCCCCTTTCCATTTTTATGTTCTTTTTCTTTTTTTTCGGGTTTTTTGAATGAGTATTTTTTTTGTGACCCTTCAGAAACTTGAATTTTTATATGTTTGCATTTTACCACCTCCTCATGCCTAAGTTTTGCAATGTCCTCATTGTAAACTGGAGGGTATGAAATCAGCTTGGGTTCATGGATTAGAAACAGGGTCAAAAGGGTGGGCGAATGGGTCGAGATGACTATTGCAAACGATTTCAGGCTTTGGTACAGGTACAAGAGGTGGAGTCAGCTATTCTAAAACTTAACTTAGAGTGCAGTAGACATGAAGCTCAAAAGGATAATCAGAAGGGTATTGGATTTTTGAAATGATGGGTTGCCTCCCGTTAAGCACTAAATTCAATGCCTTCAGTCGAGCAAAAAGTGGTCATAGAGAAGGGGTGGTCAAATCAGTGGAGTTTTGTAGAACAATCACCTTGATCGAAAGCCTAGTTGGTCCAACTAGGTGCTTGTTCATCCCAAACCCAATCAGTATGGTGGGTTGATGGATGTGGATCAAGTGATATGGTGCCCACCATATACTTTGTTACTTAAAAAGATATAGCAATGTGAATCACGAGTTTGGTTGAATCGGATCAGCCTAGTAAGAGTAGGGATCCTCGTATGCAAAAGAATCTATGGAGGATGTAGGAACCCTACAAGAGTGATTAGAGAAGGATGGGATGTGATTAGTAGTTTGATCAAAGTTCTAAACCTGATTAAAAGATGGAGGAGATTCGTATGCAACCAGATCATCTAGAAGAGAATTAGAATAGAAATTGATTTAGATTACGAGTTGGGCGTGGGATTGGATTTGAGCGGGTTCCGTATGTGTTGTAAAAGGGGTGGCTTCCAAGAGAATTATGTGTGAGGGCTCCTCTTGAAAAGGTTCAAAGGTAGGTGTATCTAGAGAGTCCCCATAGAGCCCATCAAAATCAAATGCAAATGCTTGGAGAGTGCTTATAGGATCATGAAAATCAAAGTCAAGAAAGGATTCAAACTCTGGATTGCATACACTCTCGGCACTTGTAGTTTCTGAATCCTATAGATCATAAAGGAATGATTCCAGGTCAATGGAACTTGATTTTGAATTGATGATGTCAGGATAAGGGACCTCAGAGTCAGAGTCAAAGAATGGGCCGTGGATGCTGAGGTCGTAAATTAGCTCGTAGTCGTCAGGAAACAAAGATTCTCCAAAATTAGAGTAAGATTCGAAATCATCGGAGAATTTGCGAAGATCATGTTTTGAACCTGATTCCAGACCAAACGTTCCACCATAGAATGAATCAAGATGTGGAGAAGCAGCAATCTGACTTGGATCTATCCTAAACTCAAAATCCGAACTCAAAATGTTGTCCCTTTTAGGCATGAGTTTGGGTTTTTGGCTCCTAGGAGAGACCCAATCGATTCCCAACTCTTCCAGCTCTTGATTTTAGTGTCGTAAATTGGTGTGATTTTTGACAAATCGATTTGTATCTTAGAGGAGTCTAGGGAAGTGTAGTCATCAAATATAGAACCAGAATCTTATTTGAACTTGAAAATCTGAGTCTCATTGCATGGGGCCTCATAATTATCCCAAATAGGCTCAAATCTAGATTCTAGGTTAAGGGTAGGGATTGGATCACTAAAATCTAGGCTGGGCTCTATTGGGATGTCAGAATCATCCTCGAGAATTACCTTAACAGGATGAGGCTCGGGATTTACATTCTTGAGGGGGTCCATTTTAAGCTCATCATTACCGATGTTTGGGAATTCAAAGCTAGGCGAACAAGGTTCTCATATCTCTAAGGCTGGCTAGAAATTGGGAACACCTGCAATTAGATCTTCCCAACCCACCTTAAGATCAGGCGTATCAGTCTTCACATAAGTTGGATCATATTCCATCTGGGTTGGGGATCCACAACAACCTTGATTCTCGAACTCGAGATTTGGGAAATCAGATTGATCCTCAGTTTTATTCCAAGATGTTTCTCTAATCTCCTAGGGAATATACGGGTATTTTTTATTGATAATCCATTTCAACAATTTTATCATCTCTTCCCATTTCTCAAGGTCATCTTGGTGTCTTTCCTAAAGTATAGGATTTGTCAGACATTGGAGATATTCAAAGTTATGTAATTTTTCCAATTCAATATATCCTGTCATGAGAATATCCCAAGTTGATCCATTTGTTATTTGTGTCAATATTAATTGAGCACAATTTGTAATAAAAGTTGATGTTTCTGGGATATTAACCTGAATCATGCTGACTGGATTTGAGGTGTTGTCATTAACTCCATAAAATTTTAGGGCATTGATGGGGGAACGCTTACCGAATTAAAAATCGAGGTTTGGAGGACCCATCGTCGTAGCTTGCAAAACACATCTATCAGATAAAATTTATAACTGAAACTCGAAAAGTGTGTCCTGGGTTGAACATGGGGAGGCGAATGTTTGGTTTTGAAAATTCACGTTTCTCTTTTATTTGTTTTTGGTCATTTTTATCTTTTCTAATTTTTTTGGTACTTTTACCAAGCAAGAGATCAGATCAATGACTTCTCGCTAATCTACTTGCAACAATAAAAGAGAGAGAAACAATCATCTATTTATAAACGAATGTTTGTTACAACTATAGAAGCGGAAAATCTACACTTCAAAAGCATAAAAAGATAGAATGAGGTGAAAGAAATCCCCCTCGATAGTCGCTCGGAGGATGACTTGCTCTGACGTCACGTGGAGTGACAAGGAGCGGTTCTCGCGTGTGTTTTGAAAACAAAGATGTCATCGTAGTATAGTGCATGAAAATGCTCGTCAAAATAATTTATAAAGATAACGAGACTTGAGTCTCGGTCGTTCATCTTTGGGAGGCGTTTATGGAAATGCAGATTTGAAATCAATCTCGCTCGCTCCACTTATTCAAAATAGCATGTCAATTTATGCTAAGTTCGTATTGATGCATGACATGCTGTTGCCAGAATATCAGAAATTGAAAACATGCAACTTTAATCACACCAAAATATGATAAGCAAGCACATGATGATTTTCAACATATATATATAAAGATGATGATAACAGAGTTGTAGAGCACCAATAGCGGAATGCTTGTATAGGGATTGTAAAAACCAATAGCTAATAGAAAATGATTGCATACATGAATCTACGGGGGATTATGCCTACATCATTGGGGGAGAAGTAAGGAGCTACATTACTTAGTAATAAAAGCAGTAAAACTATGAAGAACTATAATCTAATCTATCAGAACTAAGGGCATTTAAAGGTGGGCTCTGATGGCCTTTGACTTGGTTGAGAGGAGAAGGAGAGGCGGCCAATGGTGCTTAGGCTACCCTTGGAGAGAGGTTGAGGAGGTGATCCAGCATCTTGGCGTGGAGATGGTTGTGGCCATGGTGAAGCTACTCGTGAAGGTGGAGTGTAGGTGGAATGAAGCTAAGCTAAAATGGAGCCAAGAGTGAATGGGTGCAAATGGCCACCCAAAAGACCTAAGGGAAGCTCTCTAGAGAATTATGGAATTATCTAGAGAGCCCTATGGTGGGAGCTTGGGAGAGAGTGAGAGAGGATGGATGGTGGATTTTAGATCCACCAAATGTGGATCTAAAAATTGAATGGCTCTTGGTTGCTAATTTTAGCAACCAAGGAAACAACACATGGTAGAGAGTTTTAGAGAACTCTAGGCTAGGTATTTTCATGTGGATGGTGTGTGTGGGTTGAAACTTAGGTGGCTAGGTTGATTAGGTTAGGTTCTAGTGGGTTTAAGTCAAGGTAGGTCTCAAATTAGGGTTGTAAACCCTAATTCACTAAGGTAAAGTGCAATTAAACTTAATACGAGTTTAATTGGGTGTGTGGAGACCTAATTGAGAGCAAAATAACTCAATTAAGTTAGGTCTAGGTCAATTGGACTCTCACTGAGTCCAATTGGATAGTGTGTGTTGAGAACAGGGCTCAATTAGACTCAATGAGTCCAATTGAATAGGCTGATGGAATTGACTAAGATCCAAGTCAATTAGATTTAATGAGGACCTAATTAGGTCCTCAAGGAGGTCTAGAAGTGATGTACTAGGGTTAGGGCACCTTAATTTAGGTTCCTATCAGGTTAGAATTGGGTTTAGGGGGCTAGAGATCCAAAATCAGGGCTTGAATTCCAAAATAGGAACTAGAGGACAGTATTAGATGTCTAATAAAGTTGTCAGACATCTTATAGTGAAAAATCAGAAGTCCAGACTTGTTGTCTAGACATCCAATTAGAGTCAGAAGGGATTTTGGGTTCTATTTTGGGTATTCTGCAGAAATTGGATGTCTGACCAAGTGTCTGGACGTCCAATAACACTGCAGAACTGGGTTTAAGGTGTGCGGGAGTTGGCTAAGGGTTCTAGACATCCTATAACTCATCTGGACGTCCAGATAGAGGCTAGAATTAGGGTTTTAAGGGTTCCTATGGTGCGGTGACCTAATCTAAGGGTGGCTAAGGCTTGGGGAGGCTTCTAGGTTGTCTTAGGGCTAGGGTGGACCTAAGTTCTTCACAATGTATTGCTTTATTCCTACTTAATAGAATAGCATACCTTAGCTCCCTTACATTATTATCTACTGTATCTAATCTAGGTCTTCCACTCCAGCTCTGCTGCAACACCAGTTATACTTTATCCTTCATATCCAGCTTTAGATCCAACTTTAGATCTAGCTTAGCTTATTACTTGCAATTGACATACTGCACCTAATCAGTACATTATAGCATTATTTTATGCATAGCTAAAAGAAAGCAGTAAAGGTGCTAGTAATGCTTATGCATGGATGAATTATCCTAACTTATGCTAAGTCCTAGCCTAATTTAGGTCAATTAAGACTTATGATTACTACGTAATCATGGAGGAAGGTGGTGAGGAGCGGGACGAAGGAGGACGGAGGATGGGGTAGGATGGTGTTGCGACGAGGATCTTCTTCCTGAAGGGTGGTGAGAGGACAACCATGGGATGCTCCACGAATGGGGATGAGAGGAGGGAAAACTATTTGATTTTCTACTCTAGAGGAGCATCCCGAGCTTGGGACAAGCTCTCTCTAGAGCCTTGGAGGTGGTGAGAGGAAGAAAGGAAGAGATGAAGAAAAATGGGAGGGGTAGGGATCCTTTTATAGTGGAGGAAAGAATGAAATTCGTATACATGACATTTAGTGACGGCCATAAATGTCGCTGAAGATCCGCTACAAACATCGCTGAAGATAGCTCACGCAGCCATACTACCGCTGCGCTGGCACACCCTTTGTGCACTACGCGCCTGCATGCACTGCCGCTGCATGCGCGCACCGCGCTGCTATGCGTGTGCGGTGGCGCGTGCATGTGCATGGGCGACCTGGGTTGCACCACATGAAGCGATATGGGACGT
This sequence comes from Thalassia testudinum, assembly GCA_037157565.1. Lineage (NCBI taxonomy): Eukaryota > Viridiplantae > Streptophyta > Magnoliopsida > Alismatales > Hydrocharitaceae > Thalassia > Thalassia testudinum. The sequence goes on along the minus strand of JAZHRO010000003.1, from coordinate 68,882,463 downwards.
CTATCTTCTTTTCGTTGTAGGGGCTGCTACAGAGGTCAGATTGAGTCGATTTTTGCACTGTTGGGCTGCGATCGTCGACCCGAATCCATCCGCATGGTTGGACTTGTCGTTTGAAGCTCCGAATTATGTGACATAGTCCCTTGGCCGTTTATCTTTCTTAGACTGCATATGGTGCTACGGGACTTCAATCAAGGCGATTTCAGAGGCATTGGACTCTGATCGTCATCTTGATTAGATCCGTATAGTTGGATCGTCAATCCAAGGCTCCAAAATAAATCTCCTTCTCTCCTGACCACAAAAAGGACGTAATTAACTTAAAATATGCACTACTCTAATTGCAGAATGATGCATGTTATGCAATATTTATAATATGGAATGCAAATCTAAGCCTAGGAATATGCATAAATAGGCATTTTAACCTAAATAGATGTGTCTATATCATACCCCCATGCCTATCTTTTGCTAGTTCCTAGCAAAATTGAACTACATGCTATGTATAAAATCAAAATTAGGATTGGATCGCTTAGGCTTAAATCGTTTATTAACAATAGAAAGTTTCAATTAATGTCCTAAACTATGAAAACTCAACAGTACCCGAGTGTCTGGCAGAATGCAGACCGCCTAAGTTCTCACCTTATTTGAAAAGAGAAGATATTTTTTTTTCTTCTTTTCTAATTTTTTTGAACTTTTGGAGTTTGAGAGTTCCGGGATAACTTTTTACGGCTACTCGACCCTCCCAAGACTCGAAAAAGACTCTAAGTGCTAAGCATCTAGTGGAAAGAGTGAAAGACTCACTAGGCGGCCGTTAAAATAGACTTCGGCTTCTTTCAAAAAAAATAGACTTCGGCTTTCTACGACCCTAGGTGACCTTGCCTAGAGGTTTATCATTTCGAACAGTAGCTTTCTGTTGAACGTATTTACGAACCTACGCTAACGTGTTCGGTTTTGGAAAACCCGTCGTTGTAGTTCGAAAGCGAAGGATTCGTGTTCAACAAATAAAATTTATACCGAAATTAAAATTTCGGGTCGAACACAGGGAGGCGAACATTTGATTTAAAAACTTCGCGTTTCTTTTTATTTTGTCACAAAGAAATTCAATTTAAACTATCTAAGTATCTACAACAAATAAAAGAGAGAGAGGGAGTAAGAGAGAGAGAAAGAATACTATACATGGAAATCAAAATGAGATGTAGAATAGACAAGGAATTTATCATAAAAGAGTTCGTTCGTTACAACTAGAAAACATAAAACAATTACTCTAGAAAGCATTAAAAGAATGGAGGGAGAAATGTCCTCCTCGACGATCGCTCGGAGGACGAATAGACTACTCTAGAAAGCAGTAAATCTATACTAGAAAGCAGTAAAAAGAATAGGGAGAGAGAATCCTCCTCGACGGTCGCTTGGAGGACGAGCCGGACGGGACGACGCCTGGACGAAGGAGAACGAAGCGGGACGAAGGAGGACGAAGCAGAAGAACGGGAACGAAGCAGCACGCCGTCGTCGTCGTGGGATCCACTTCCGAAGGGGGACGAAAATTTGGACTTTATCTCGCGAGAAGCATCTCGGGTGTGGGACAAGCTTCTCTTGAGCTTTGGAGAGGTAGAGAGGAGAAGGAAGGGATGAAAATTTCGTATCGAGCGGGTCTCCTTTTATAGTTGCAAGGAGTGGGGGCAAAATGGACATTACATCTTCAAAATAATAAATAAGGGGTCTTTAGTGACGGATAAAACCGTCGCTAAAGCCCCACCGTCGCCGTCGCCGCCGCTGGGCTACGCGCGCCCGCTCGGCTGCCCGCGCGCGTAACGCCTACGCACGTCCGCGTCGTCTCAGCCGTCCGATCGCGAGATCGGACGGCTTAGAACGCGTCCGCGCCCGCTGCGTAGCGCACCGCCCGCGTGTGATCGTGCGTTCACCAGAGCGTCCAATTGCGCGTCGGCGCTATCGGGCGCGCACGGCCGTTGGATCTTCATCTGACGCTCGTGCGCGCCCGCTCGCCCGCGCCTTCCACCCCCTCACCGCGGCTCGAACCCGCGACCTCCGCTTCGCCCGCAGCTGCGTCGCCGCTGCGCTACGCGGGCGAAAGGTCGCGCGAACGTTTTTAAGTGCGAGCGACCGCAGCCGTTGGATCGAGATCCAACGGCGGAGAGGAGATGGTGCGCGGTCTTCACCAGACGCATGCGGCCGATTGGGCGGCTGAGATGGCGCCACGTGGCGCCATCTTGGCCGTCCATCTTCTGGAAGTTGTAGATGGTGCCACGGATGTCGGATTGACTCGATTTTTGTGTCGTTGGGCTGCGATCGTCGATCCGAATTCATCCGTGTGGTCGGATTTTCCATCTGAAGTGCGGATTTACACCATCCTGGCCCTTGATCTTCTAGGGTTCCCCGGTCTCTATCTGATGCTACGGATGCCTGATTAGGGCGATCTTAGAGTCGTTGAACTCCAATCGTCGCCCTGATCATATCCATACGGTTGGATCTTTGATCCGAGGCCCCGATAAAATATTTGCCCTGTCCAAGCACATAAAAGGAGACAATTAACCTCCATTTTATTCAAACTACTCTAAATGCAAGATGATGCATGTAATGCAATATTTATATCATGAAATGCAATCCTATGCTTAAGAACATGCATAAATAGACATTTTAAGTAGTGTAAATGTGTTTACATCATACCCCCATGCCTATCTTTTGGTAGTCCCTAGCAAAAACGATATGCTATTTATAAAAGAATTAGGTTAGATTATTTGGACCTGAGTTATTTTCAATCATTAAGAAATTGTCTACTTAAGAACTGAACTTTCAAAGACACAACAGTGCCCGGGTATCAGCCAAAATGCAGACCGCCTCAAGCCTCGCCTTATTCAAAGAAAAATTTCTTTTTCTGTTTTTACTCTCTTTTTTTTTTTTTTGGATTTTCAAATTTTAGGGTTTAAGAGTGGCTTTCTACGGCCATTCAACTCACCCAAGATTTGATGAGAACCCTAAGTTTTAAGCATCTTATTGTGATTGTGATAGACTCGTTGACCGGCAATTAAAACGGACTTCGGATTTCTACGCCTCTAGGTGACCTCAAAAAGAATTCTGCCTAAAGGTGTATCTTTACAACCGGTAGCTTTCTCCCTACTTTTATTTTTTTTAACGGGGTCAACACAAGGGTGAATCCAGTGTATATCTCCCCGGTTTATTCTACTTCTCCGCTTCTTCCTAAGTGTTTTGGGAATTTTTAGTGCATTTTCTGAGCTGGGTTCTGGACAACCGGTCGATGAGCTGTTACCACCGACAACTTGCCAGCCATACTCGTGCGGCGAAGTGTGGCTTATTTCTTTTTGTTCTTTTCTCCTTTTTGATTTTTTTTTTTTTTTTTTTTTTAAGTAGGTGGCTTCCCTGGTCTAAGATTTACCTAAAGGCAGCAAAAAGAGAAAGGTCCAGTGACTGGGCTCTGGACAACCTACCTATGGGCTGTTACCCACGATAACTTGCCAGCCATATCACCCTAGAAGGTTCATTAGCTACCCAATTTCCGTTAAAATCGCCAAACAACGAGTCAGTGCAAAGAAAGTGTGTAGATGCTTAAAACTCAAAATTCCCTTAAATCAGAGGGCGGGTTGACAAGTCGTGTACTTATCACCCAAACTTATTTATTCCAATTATAATAAAATTCAGGTTGGCGAGAACTCGAAAAACAAATCCACATTTTAGTGGATACATAGGCTGATTAAGTCCAAAGACCTGAAGGGTCTTTGTGTTCAAACCATAATATAGTATTTCTTAAGATCGAAAATTTTCTTAAACCCAAATTCTCTTTCCTAATTTCGATTTTTTTTTTTTTTTAATAAAACAAATCTACGGAGCTGACGAATGAATTCAAAGATAAATATCCACCCCCCCATGCCTATCTAATGCAATGTCCTCATTGTATTAAAAAGACATAAAACAGAGTGGAAAAGCGTAGAAAGCACCTGAATTGCGTGGATATCGGGTCCGCTCCGAGATGAAAATGAAAAAGAACTGTATATGTGCTGAGTTTAGTGCCTTCAGCTAGGCACACTATACAAAGAAAAGAAATGAAGAATTCAGAAGTGCAGGTCAAAATTAGAATAAATAGAAGAATCCTCCGACCTGTCAACAGAGGTCCACAGATGTGGACCAGATTGTGGTGCAGACCCACACCCCATAATCGAGAATATCTTAGGTTCTGGATAAAAATTACCCAAAACCTAAAATCAGAATGCAAGCAGGGTCGGGCCTGCGATTTGTGAGGATGCAACCCAAGGCCAAAATGTCGGGTTACAGAGAATTGAAGCTCAAAAGGATAATCGTTAAATGTGTGCTTGAGTTTGACATCCTCGAAACAACTGTCGTAAGGGTTCTGATTTGATGGTTTCAGCTTAAAAGGAACCCTTCGACTCAATCTTCCATATCCTCCAAAATTAACTTCCCAAATTAGAACTTCCCCGCTCCTATCCTCCTCATTAAGTGTATCAAATTCCAAGACCTCTTGTATATTCATCACCCCGTCTGAAATCTCCAAGTCTAGATGATGTGGCAAAATCAAAATTGACTTGGGTCTAATTATCTCAGAATTAGAATCATCAATAAGCTCAACAGGGTGTAACTGATAATCAGGGCATTGAATTAATTCCTCCAGAAAATGCGATTCTGGATCCGTATCGTGTGCCCTGATAAGATCAGTTTCCTCAGTTATTGGGCTATCAAATGATCTATCAGATTCCTCAGGCCCAATCGTCTCACAAAAATCGTGATCTGAAAACTCGTGTGAGACTTCGCAACTTGAATCTTCACCATCAAAGAAATCAGGATCCGTATCAATGTATGTCCCAAAATCAGTTGTCACTTTGTGTTCCCAGGAGACATACGTTTTCTCGTAACCCGGCTCAGGGATCTCAGGTGAAGAAATCAGATCATCCTTAACGGGTTGCTTTAATTCAATCTGGTCAGCCTCGTAACACATGTTCGCCCCAACAGGTGCCTGAGCGGGTTCTGTCATTGGCTTTCCTGAAGAGGGTTCATCCTGGGAATCATCCCAAGATTGAATCAAAGCAACCACGAATCTCATCCTCAATTTCGCTAATTTCCCGAGTAGAAACTCACCCGGGTTCTTATCATTAACATCCTGGAGCCAATCCAACAAAGACTTGTTTAAATCATCAATCATTTCAATCAGGGGCTCCAATCTCTCAATGCAAGGTATTGGCTGAACTTCTAAAGATTGTATGATATTTCTCAAGTTAGGCAGAACCTTATCTTGAACCTGATTAACCTGAACCAAATGAGTTGGTTCAGGATTGGGCGGGTTTGACGTCAAAGCAGAGGAATTAACGAATTGAGATTCGTTATACCCTTCCTGAAAATAGGTCATTCCAGAATGTTCAAAGGATGGTGATGACCTAAAGGCAGTGAAATCAGAGGATGGGTAAGGATCAGTGTATCCTTCTTGATTGTAGATCGTATTAGGTTGTTCATGAAAGGAGGACGATCTATAATCGATGCAACTCTGAGAAGGATAGAATTGAGAATCAAAGTGTTCAGGGTTAGACCCTAAACACGGGGGTCCGGAATTGTATCCCCAATCCGAATTATCCCAACTAACTGATGGTCGATTACAATACGAGTTGGGATAATCGTCATGTTGAGGATAATTTACAACAGGAGGGAAAGAGCGGGAATGCGTGAAATATGTAGAAGGATTCATGAGACACGGGAGGAAGAAAGGTGCCCTGCAATACAGACAATCAAACCTGTCCTTAAATGGGTTAGACTACAGACCTACAGACTCCCAAAACCCGTCTTGAGATAAAGGAACGATTTGATCTACTTCTGTCTGTTCAATCCAACCAGTTAGAAGGAGGGACTGGGGAGAAGGTTCTTCCTTCGGCTTGCGCCTCCGGTTCCTAGTGTACCCCCCAGCCGCGATCGTTTGACTCTGCTCCCCTAGCTAGACATCAGATTGAACAGTAGAAACAGACTAATCGAAAATAATCTCGTTCTAAGTTCTGAAGAGCGAGTCCAATCCTTAAGGCCAACGTCTACTCTGTTTTATTTAGGGCTAGGTTTGAATGTGCTTTGGAATGTGATGGGCCCTTTAAATGGGTTGTGCCCTTAATGATTGATTGCTTTGTGTGTGCGTGCACAACCAGTGGTTTTCAAGCAAGATTATTTTTGATGTGGTGAATTTTAAGGTTCAAATCTTGCTTAGTAGCTTTTAGGATTCAACTTTAGGTGTTTTCAATCAAGTTTCGTTGGCACACCAGGTTTTGCAAGCACAGGTGAAGATATTTTCCTTTAAAGTTTAAAAAGAATGTGGAGTGCCTGGTAGATCCCTAAGAGTTGAACCTAATTGGCAGCTACTTGATGAGTTGATTTTTTTTGAAGTGGTGCGGCCCAAACAACTCAAACAACTGGCCTGATGCACCACCTAATTAGGCACACAAATGATTACCCAATCTGATTTCTACTCGATTATGTGTTTGGATGTGTGTACCGGCTCCTAAGATTGGTTTACCGGTTGAGTTAGAAAATCAGATGAGGTTGTGTACCTCTGTGAGATTTTTTATTATTATTATTATTTTTTTAATGTGGGGGTTGGAGTGAGTATGGATGTCAAACAACAAACAATCTAACCTTAGAGTTTATAAGAACACCTAGGTTGATTGATGTTTGAATTATTATGTGATGAAATGAAATCTAATGGGTGGGAGGTGGGGGATAACTTACAAAACCTTCCACAGCACTTTACTCCGATCTACCGCTTTTGCCTGTCTCAAAAGAGTACCTGCAATTACAATAAGAAAGGAAAAAAAAAAGTGAGGTAAATGATTTGTAAGTTACAAAATGCGAAGAGAAATCAAAGAGCGTTGCCTCCCCGGCAACAGCGCCAAAATGTTGAACGATTTACGAACCTACGCTAACGTGTTCGGTTTTGGAAAACCCGTCGTTGTAGTTCGAAAGCGAAGGATTCGTGTTCAATAAATAAAATTTATACCGAAATTAAAATTCTGAGTCGAACACAGGGAGGCGAACGTTTGATTTAAAAACTTCGCGTTTCTTTTTATTTTGTCACGAAGAAATTCAATTTAAACTATCTAAGTATCTACAACAAATAAAAGAGAGAGAGGGAGTAAGAGAGAGAGAAAGAATACTATACATGGAAATCAAAATGAGATGTAGAATAGACAAGGAATTTATCATAAAAGAGTTCGTTCGTTACAACTAGAAAACATAAAACAATTACTCTAGAAAGCATTAAAAGAATGGAGGGAGAAATGTCCTCCTCGACGATCGCTCGGAGGACGAATAGACTACTCTAGAAAGCAGTAAATCTATACTAGAAAGCAGTAAAAAGAATAGGGAGAGAGAATCCTCCTCGACGGTCGCTTGGAGGACGAGCCGGACGGGACGACGCCTGGACGAAGGAGAATGAAGCGGGACGAAGGAGGACGAAGTAGAAGAACGGGAACGAAGCAGCACGCCGTCGTCGTCGTGGGATCCACTTCCGAAGGGGGACGAAAATTTGGACTTTATCTCGCGAGAAGCATCCCGGGTGTGGGACAAGCTTCTCTTGAGCTTTGGAGAGGTAGAGAGGAGAAGGAAGGGATGAAAATTTCGTATCGAGGGGGTCTCCTTTTATAGTTGCAAGGAGTGGGGGCAAAATGGACATTACATCTTCAAAATAATAAATAAGGGGTCTTTAGTGACGGATAAAACCGTCGCTAAAGCCCCGCCGTCGCCGCCGCTGCGCTATGCGCGCCCGCTCGGCTGCCCGCGCGCGTAACGCCTACGCACGTCCGCGTCGTCTCAGCCGTCCGATCGCGAGATCGGACGGCTTAGAACGCGTCCGCGCCCGCTGCGTAGCGCACCGCCCACGTGTGATCGTGCGTTCACCAGAGCGTCCAATTGCGCATCGGCGCTATCGGGCGCGCGCGGCCGTTGGATCTTCATCTGACGCTCGTGCGCGCCCGCTTGCCTGCGCCTTCCACCCCCTCACCGCGGCTCGAACCCGCGACCTCCGCTTCGCCCGCAGCTGCGTCGCCGCTGCGCTACGCGGGCGAAAAGGTCGCGCGGACGTTTTTAAGCGCGAGCGACTGCAGCCGTTGGATCGAGATCCAACGGCGGAGAGGAGACGGTGCACGGTCTTCACCAGACGCATGCTGCCGATTGGGCGGCTGAGATGGCGCCACGTGGCGCCATCTTGGCCGTCCATCTTCTGGAAGTTGTAGATGGTGCCACGGATGTCGGATTGACTCGATTTTTGTGTCGTTGGGCTGCGATCGTCGATCCGAATTCATCCGTGTGGTCGGATTTTCCATCTGAAGTGCGGATTTACACCATCCTGGCCCTTGATCTTCTAGGGTTCCCCGGTCTCTATCTGATGCTACGGATGCCTGATTAGGGCGATCTTGGAGTCGTTGAACTCCAATCGTCGCCCTGATCATATCCATACGGTTGGATCTTTGATCCGAGGCCCCGATAAAATATTTTCCCTGTCCAAGCACATAAAAGGAGACAATTAACCTCCATTTTATTCAAACTACTCTAAATGCAAGATGATGCATGTAATGCAATATTTATATCATGAAATGCAATCCTATGCTTAAGAACATGCATAAATAGACATTTTAAGTAGTGTAAATGTGTTTACATCACTTTCTCCCTACTTCTTTTATTTATGGGATCAACACAAGGGCGAACTCAATGTATACCTCCTCGGTTTATTTTACTTTCTCGCTTCTTTCTTAAGTGCTTTGGGAATTATTGTGCATTTGTATTTTGTATGAGCTGGGTTTTGGACAACCAGCCAATGAACTGTTACCCACGACAACTTACTAGCCATACTCGTGCGGTGAAGTGTGATTTTATTATTTAATTTTTTTCTCTTTTTTGTTCCTTTTTTTTTAAGTAGGTGGCTTTCCTGATCTAAAATTTACCTGAAGGTAGTACAATGAAAATGATCTTGTGACTAGACTCTGGACAATTGATCAATGAGCTATTACCACCAACAACTTGCCAGCCATACCACCCTAGATAGTTCATTAGCTACCCAATTTTTGAAGAAATCGCCAAAAAATGAGTTAGTGCAAAAAAAGTGTGTAGATGCTTAGACTTAAAGTCCCCCCAAATCAGAGGGCAGGTTGATAAGTCACATATTTATCATCCCAATTTATTTACCAAATTAAAATGAATTTTAATTGGCGAGGACTCGAAACTAAGTCCACATTCGAGTGGACACCTGGGTTAATTAAGCCCAAAGACCTAAAGAGTCTAAGTGTTTAGGTCCTCTCGTGTCATTTCCTAAAGTTAATAATGCCTAAAAGCCTAAGTTCTCTTCTCCTAATTCTATTTTCTTTTCTTTTTTTGTCTTTTTTGATTTTTTTTTAAAGAAACTAAAAGAAATTCTACGAAGTTAACAAAATGAATTCAGGATAAAGTACCCACCCCTCATGCCTAAATGATGCAATGTCCTCATTGTAAAAACAGAGATATGAAAAGGGAGGAGTAAATAGAATATCACCTGAATTTCGTGACAACCTGATCAACTCCGCAGAGAGAAGAGAGTATACACATGTGCTAAGTTTAATGCCTTCAACTAGGCATAATATACATACAAAGAAGAAGTTGAGATTTCATAAGTGCGGGTCAGAATCAAAATCAAAAGGTTGAACCTGAAACCCGTTAGCAGAAGATGTCCACAGACGTGGACTAGATTATGATGCAGACCCATGCCCCAAGGTCGAGTGGTTCTAAGGTTCTGGATGAAAATCACCCAGAACCTAAGATTATTGTGTTTGCGAGATCGGGCCTGCGGTTTTGTGGTGTGCAACCCAAGACCAAAGTATCGGACAACAAGTTGATTTGATTCATTAAAATCGGGTGTCCACTTATAGTTTAGCTCAAGAAGATAGTCAATTATTCCAGGCTTGGGTCGCACGTGAAAGATATCATAAGGGTCCTGATAGAAGGTAGGTGGTTTCAGGTCAACAGGCACCCTCAGATCCAAAATCAAAGTTTCCTCAGAATTAGCTTCCTAGATTTTCATTTCAACAATTCTATCCTCCAACATCAAGAACTCAGGCTCCGGGACCTCTAGCATATCATTCACCCCATATGATTTGCCCAAGTCCAAAAATCATGGCTGAATCAAGATTGACTTAGGCACAATGATCTCAAAAGTCAGCTCTTCGAGGTGTGGATGAGGAATAGGGTCACTGATTGAATCATCGAGATTCGGATCCTCCAAGTTAACCCCAACCGAATCAAACTCCGCTATTATCGGGCTGTCAAATGGTTCATTAGATTCCCCATGCCCGTTTGTCTCACTAAAATCATTTTCCTTATGCTCAAGTGAGACTTCACCTAAAGATTCTTCACCCTCAGAGTCAAAGAATTGATGATCCTCATTTATATATGTCTTAAAATCCTAAATCATTTCATGATCTAAGGAGACATAATTTTCTTCATTTCTTGACTTGGCGATCTCAGGTGAATCAATCGGTTCATCCTCAAATGATTGCTCTAGAACAATCTGGTCATCTCCAGTCTCAAAATATGTATCCCCCCCGACAGGCGCCTTAGTGGGTTTAGACATTGGCTCTCCTGAAGAGGGTTCATCTTGAGAATCATCCCAAGATTTGACTAGTGCAACCACAAATTTCATCCTCAACCTCGACAACTTCCCAAGAAGAAACTCACCCAGGTCCCAATCCCTAATGCTTTGGAGCAAAGCCAATAAAGTGCTATCCAGCTCATCAATCATTTTTATCATAGGCTCCATTGCTTAAGTGCTTGGTGTTGGCTAAGCTTCTAAAGATTGGATGGTGTTTCTCAAGTTAGCCAACACCCTGTCCTGGATCTGGTTCACCTGAACCGACTGGTTTGGTTCAGGTTTGGGGGGGTTTGGGTTAAATCTAGGGGATTCAAGATGCCGAGGTTCTCGAGTCCCTCCCTGATAGTAGGTCGTCTCAGGTTGTTCAAAGAATGGTGGTGACCTATATTCAGTGGAATACTGGGAGGGTAAGTGTTATAATCAACATATCCTTCATGGTTGTAGATCTGATTAGGTTGATCATCAAAGGATAGAGATCTATAATCATTATAGCTCTAGGAAGGATAGCAATCATAGTCTTGTTGTTCAGGGTTAAGCCCTGGACACTAAGGTTCGGATTCATATCCCCAATCAAAGTTATCTTGGCTAATGGATGGGTAATTACAAGTCAAGTTGGGATAGTAATCATCTTAGGGATAAGTGGTGGTAGGAGGATAGGATGTGAAATGAGTGTAGGGTGTGGAAGAATACATGGTAGAATAGGAGGGAAATCGAAGAAAGGAGCCCAGCAATACAAGCAATCAACCATGTCCTTAGGTGGGTTAGCCTAAAGATCTATAGACTCCTAGGACACGTCTTAAAATTATAAACGATTTGGTCTACTTTTATCCGGTCAATCCAACCGGTTAGGAGGGACTGGGGAGAAGGTCCTTCCTTTGGCTTGTGCCTCCGGTTTCTAGTGTACCCCCCAACCATGGTCGTTTGACACTACTCCCCTAGCTAGACATCAGATGGACCGGCAAAAGTAGATTAATCAAAAAAAATCTCAGTCTGAACCCCGAAGAGCGAATCAATCCTTAAGGCCAATGTTTACTCAATTTTAGTTAGGCTTGGGATGATCGTGCTCTTGGAATGTGATGGGTCCTTTAGATGGGTTGTGCACTTAATATTTAATTCAAATGTGTGTGCGTGAACAACCAAGGTTTTCAAACAAGGTTATTTGATGATGTGTCTTTTAGGGTTCAACCTTGTTTAGTAGCTTTTAGGGTTTAATCTTTAAGTGTATTCAACTAAGGTTCAGTAGAGTACTCCAAGTTTTGAAAGCACTGGAGATGATATGTTCCTTTAGAAATCAAAAATAATGTGGAGTGCCTGGTTCATCCCTAAGAATCAACCCTAAGTGGCAAGCTACTTGATGGATCAGTTTTAGATTGAGTGGTGCGGCCCAAACAGTTCAAGCAATTGGCCTATTACACCACTTGATTAAGGTACACAAAAAGTATTAACCTAATCAGATTTCTACTCACTTGTGTGTGTGCTGAGTTAAGGTGTACTGGATCCATAGGTCAAATCTCGGTTAAGTGGTAGAATCAAAGTGGAGTGGTGTGCCTTAAGTGGAGAGTTGTGGGTGTTAATGTGTGTATTTTATAGAAATTCCCACAACTGAGGAGTTTTTTTTTTTTGTTTTTTTATATATGCAGGGGTGAGATGAGTGGAGGTTGCAAACAAACAACCAAATCTATCCTAGGGTTTATAAAAAGCACCTAAGTTGATTTTGGTTTGAGTTATTAGTGTGGTGAAATGACCTAGTGGGTGGGGAAGTGGGGGGAACTTATAGAACCTTCATTTGCAGTTTTCTCAGATCTAATCACTTTAGCCCGCAACAGAAGAGTACCTGCAATCACAGTAAGATCAAAGAAAAGTGAGATAAAAGTTAGGTAAGGTAAAAAAAATGCGAGCAAAACCAAAGAGCATTGCCTCCCCGGCAACAGCGCCAAAATGATGGGGGCGCGCTTCGCGAATTAAAAATTGAGGTTTGGAGGACCTGTCATCGTAGCTAGCAAAACACATCTATCAGAGAAAATTTATAGCCGAAACTCGAAAAGTGAGTCCCAGGTCGAACACGGGGAGGCGAATATTTGGTTTTGAAAATCCACATTTCTCTTTTATTTATTTTTGGTCGTTTTTATCTTTTCTAATTTTTTTGGTATTGTTAGCAAGCAAGAGATTAGGTCGATGACTTCTAGCTAATCTACTTGCAACAATATAAGAGAGAGAGAGAGAGAAAGAGAGAGAAACAATCATCTATTTATAAACGAATGTTTGTTACAACTACGAAAGTGGAAAATCTATACTACGAAAAAGTAAAAAGATAGAATGAGGTGAGAGAAATGCCCCTTGATGGTCACTTGGAGGATGACTCACTCTGACATCACCTAGAGGAAGGTGGTGAGGAGCAGGATGAAGGAGGACGGAGCCGGAGGATGGAGGATGGGGTAGGACGGCGTCGCGGCGAGGATCTTCTTCCTAAAGGGCAGTAAGAGGATGGCCACGGGATGCTCCAAGAATGGGGATTTGATTTTCTACTCTAGAGGAGCATCCCGGGCTTGGGACAAGCTCTCTCTAGAGCCTTGGAGGTCATGAGAGGAAGAAAGGAAGAGATGAAGAAAAATGTGAGGGGTAGGGGTCCTTTTATAATGGAGGAAAGAATTAAATTCGTATACAGGACATTTAGTAACGAACATAAACATCGCTGAAGATAGCCTAAGCACCCACGCTGCCGCTGCGCTAGCGCGTGTGGAGCACGCTATGCGTGCACGTGTGCCCGTGTTGTTGGGCGTGTGCGGTGGTGCGTGCGTGCACATGGGCAACTTGGGTTGTGCCACGTGGCACAATCTGGGTCGTCCATCTTCTTTTCATTGTAGGGGCTGCTACAGAGGTCGAATTGAGTCAATTTTTGCACCGTTGGGTTACGATCATCGACCCGAATCCATCTTCGCGATCGGATTTGTTGTTTGAAGCTTTGAATTATGTCACCTAGTCCCTTGGCTGTTGATCTTCCTCGGACTGCATATGGTGCTACAGGACTCTAATCAAGGCAATTTCGGAGGAGTTAGACTCCGATCGTGGTCCTGATCAGATCCGTACAGTCGGATCATCAATCCAAGGCTCCAAAATAAATCTTCTGCTCTCCTGACCACAAAAAGGATGCAATTAACCTATAATATACACAACTACTCTAAATGCAAACTGATGCATGCTATGCAATATTTATAATATGGAATGCAAATCTAAGCCTAGGAACATGCATAAATAGGCATTTTAACTTAAATAGATGTTTCTATATCAGGCATCCTCAATCATTCTATCTCTCATGGACATTCGGGATTCAGGTTTCCTAAATGGTCTTCCTAAATTGCCAGGCTGCATCTTCAAATTAGATGGTGGATCAGAATGTAGAATCAAATTCAGGTTCAGATTGAAGTGATTCAATCATATCAGAAATCCCATAGAAGATCTAGTGAGGTATCTTAGGTTAAAAACCCAAGGACCTTCTTATGTGTGTGCTCTAAAGAATAGATGAGGGACTGGATATGAATTGGACCCAATCAAGGCACCCAAAGATTTTTGGGTGACTATAGAAGTTTGGGGTGGATGATACCCCAACATCAGAAAGTCGTCCACCTGAGAATTACTTGGGTAGCTAGGAAGGGAGAGTCCTGCAAAGACCCCTACACGGTAGAGTGTCCCCACGGGTTACAGGGTTTCCCCCACCTGACCTTCCTTGTCACTGCGGATCCAGGTAGACCAAAACGGATAACTTGACCTCTTAAGTCTGCCAATTTTAAGTCCTAATTGGTGCCTTTAATTCCACTTGATTAGAAGTTAATTTGAGTTGTGACCTAATTTGGAGGTTGGTTGGCCCATAAAGTAGAACAACTTCACCTGACCTACCCTAAAGATGACAAAATGAAATCTAGGTCAAGACCCAGAAATAACCTTGATTTGACTCCCAGGTTATTAGGTCCACAATTTTAAGATTCAAGTGAAATTTAGAGCCTAATTTTTAGGGTTTTTCTGATTAGATCTTTTCAATTAAGGGCTGGGTGGCACACAGATGTGGAAGGGTATGTTTCCTTTTATGAAAGCAAGTGTGCACTAACACTCCAGAAACCCTAATGTTGAAACCCTAAGTGGCTCTAATTTCAAGTCCAATTTGTTCTTAAAATGTTCTCCTTGAATTTCAAACAAGAAGTGCGTAGTCCAAGGAGATTTGCAAGTAAGCGTAATTCCCTAATAGGTACAGGAAATTAGGGTAGGGATCTCTAATAGAATCTTCGCAAGCTTCAATTAGATATGGAAATTTTTCACAAATCAGGAAACTTGCCTTTTAGATGAAAAAAATTACTATGAAACTAAGGCAGTTGATTCATAATTGATTGTTTCCTTTTTTAGGAGGTTGATTAGGAAGAATAGAAATTACCTGCCCCACGAGTGGCTAATTTGCATGGAAGATCTCCTCGTGAAGTACCTCACAAAATCACAAGAAAATCGAAAGGGCAAGTTAGTGCTCAAATATAATCAGATAAAGCAAAGAATAGCAATGAATTGGGCATTGCTCCCCAGCAACAGTGCCAAAATGTTTATCGCTCTGAATCGGGGTTTTAAAAATGATACGTTACAGTATAGCTGATAAAGCTCGAAAACAAATAAAATTTATGCTCGAATGGAAACCTGAAGTCAAACACAGGGAGCAATCAGCAAATCAATCTCAAGATCATAATTCTAAGTAAAGGATATAAGCAATTGCAACCAAAACTTATTCAAGAATGATATTTCAATAATTCAAGTACCAATATGCAAAAATGATTAGGGTAAAATGGTGATTTGAATCACCAAATTACCCTTTGAGTTTAAGCTTCATAATTTATTTTAAATATATGAACAGTGATCAGAATCAAATAAGCCACAGCAATCAAATATCCCAATAGTGTTTAGAACCAGCAGAATCGAGCAACAGCAGAGGCATAGAGGCAAAGGCCTCTTCTTTCCTTCAAGCCTCAAGGGAGAGGCATACAGTATAGCATCAACAGAAGAACAAAGGTCCTCTCAGAGACTTAGTGTAGAGAGATCAGAAGGTATGAATGGCAAAAATCCCCCTCCTCTCTCTCTCCATCTTTTCTCTCTCATAATAGGCAAACCAGACCGGACCCGGGTAGCCGGGCAATTGGATTAGGACCCAGACCCGCATGGCGTGAGCATGGACGAAGGCACGTGCGTGGAGAGTGTGAGCGGGACCTCACCCTAGTACTCTCGGGGGAAACTGGGCAGAGGCACAAATTCCTCTTTTGTGTTGTCGCGGCTTCTGCAACTCACGAGGTGGGACTATCCCACTCGCTTCGTCTCATCATGCAGCAACAGGTGCTTCTCTGTCGAATTGGGGCAGTGGCTGAGATTGGCATCCCTAATTGAAGACCTGGTGATAACCCTTAGGTGATTCCACACTGCCTGGAGCTAACGCCTAGGAGTGGAGTCACAAGAATGCAACCTGGAGCTCTTTGAAGAAGCTTCAGCAATGGCGGCTTCAACCTAGGACCTAAAAATGCAAACAAGGCCTTTCGACCGCATTAGACAAGTTTAAAAGCTTCGCCTTGGTGAGGTAAAGTCAACGGTGGTGGCTGCGTGGTGTGGCGTGCTGTGTGTGGGTGGAGCGAGGTCAAAGAAGGTGCGTGGAGGTAGGTGTGCTTGACAGGAGTGAGAGTGGCCAATAGCCCTAATAAAGTTAAGGCTTTTGACTAGGAGGTCGCGATGAAGCTAATAGTGGTGGTAGCAGCACGAATCAAGAGGTGTAGCACCAGGAAGGTGTCATCGAAGTTTCGTTGCAGAGGAGAGAGACGATGGTGTAGCGGGTGGTAGCATGGTTGATTTGAAGTGCAAGTGAGGGGCAAGTGTTGTCGGGGAGTAGAGGAGAAGGTAGAGGGTCTTAAGAGTGAGGAAGATAGCTGGAGAGCTCCGATAGTGGCTTGATCGGAGCTGGAGAAGGAGATGAGGACGGTGAGGCGGCGACGAGGACGGAGGCAGAGAGGGCAGTCGTGCTTTGGCTAGCGACTACCGTGATGAAGAGAAGAAGATGGTCGGCCGTCCAATTTGATGGTTGGACGACCAGAAGAGGAGGATGGAGAGAGGTCACCGGAGTAGAGGTTTTGGTGGCCAGAGGAGGAGAAGTAGAGGTATTTGGCTCACTAGAACTTGCTAAAGAGGTGAGGTTTGCATCTTTGGTCCATTTATAGGCCATAGGGAGGGGTTTCAAGCTTGGAAACCAAGCTTGTAACTCCACATTTTTCTCACGAGTACAATATGTGAACCTTCAAAAGGTTCGCATGAGGATTTGGGGGCGATTTAGGATTCATGTATGGGCTCATGTGGAAGGCAATTTCACAAGGAATCTTCGATTCAAATTTTGTAAGGTTTGGTTGAGAATTGAGTGAGAAATCCTTGCTTGAAACTCAAAGGTAAAGGTCTGACCTTCCAAAAATGGCGTGAGGTCCTTTTTACAAAAAATGACGTAAAGTTAGGGACCTAATTGCAATTAATTCAAAAGTTAGGGGCATATGTGTGAGAGAAAAGGGTCAAACAGGACTGAAATGCAAACTAGGCCAAGGTGATCTCTAATTGGGCTCAAATTTTGGTACAACCTAATTTGAACCTAAAAATCTGATGGTGAAGTTGGATTTAGGTTTTGATCATATTTGAGCAGGTAAATTAGATAGAAACTCAAATTAGAGCAACTGTTTGTCTAAGACTTTATTTTAGGACAAAATGTGTTCCAATGGTCAAATCAAAGATGCCAAATCCTAGAGAATATTTTTGTATGATTTTTAGAGGGTTTAGGTGAATTTTATCCTAACCAGAACCTCAATGAATTAAGCGAGTCTTTTTTTAGGATTTCAGATGTCATTTAATTCTCGTAACGCATGAAAACTTGTTTCTGTTTGTATGGACCCTCTTGTTAAACTTTAATGCACATTTAACCTTTAATAAACCCTTGAGAAAACCCACGATTGTTCTGCATTCATGATATGATGGTAAAATTATAGTTTTAACCCTGTTTTCCTGTTAACTCTCAGAATGGATGTGTAGTGAATTACGGTCCTTTGGCGGTTATGTAGGAGTATTTATCTATTGATTATGGCTAATAAAAGCTAGATATGACTGATGATGATGTTATCATCAGTAGAAAAAGGAAAAAAAGGAAAAATATGCCACACTTCACCACATGGGTATGGCTAGCAAGTTGTCGTGGGTAACAGCCCTTGGCCGGTTGTCCAGATCCCAGCTCATAAAATGCACAAACATTCCAAAACACTTATGGAAGATGTGGGAAGTAGGATGATCCAGGGAGATATACATTAGGTGTGACCTTGTGTTGACCCCACGAAAATAAAAGTAGGGAGAAAGATACCAGTTAGACAAATACACCTTGAGGCAACATCTTCTCTTTCAAGGTCACCTAGCTGTGTAGAAACCCGAAGTCTATTTTAATTGTCATTGAGTCTATCACAACTTTTATAATAAGATGCTTAGCACTTAGTCCTTTTTGAGTCTTGGGCGAGTCGGGTAGCCGTAAAAGGTTATCCTAAAATTCTCAACTCGAAAATTCAAAAAAAAAAAAGAAAAGAAGAAAAAGTACAAAAAAATGTATCTTTCCTTTTCAAAATAAGGCTAGGACTTGGGCGGTCTACAATTTGGTAGGCACCCAGGCATTGTTGAGTCTGTGTAATTAGGTCCTTAGTTAAAATTTTCTAATGTTAACCAATAAATCTTGCCTAAGTGATCAAATCTTGATTCTATTTCATACATAGCATTTATGTTAATTTTGCTAGGGACTACCAAAAGATAGGCATGGGGGTATGATAAATACGCATTTATTCATGATAAAATGTCAACTTATGATAGTTCCTATGCTTAACATTGCATATAGCATTGTGAATAATGCATAACATTCATTATATTGCATTTAGGATAATTTATGTAATTTGTATATTAATATCCACATTTTATATGGCCAGGGGGCAATGCGACATCTTTGTAGGCTTCAAAAAATCCGACTGTACGGATGGTTCTGAAATGACAATCGTAGTCCATCAGTACAAAAACCACTTCGATCAGGGCTTCGTAGTACCCTCTACAAGAAGAAGAAGTTGGACAGCCATGATGGTACCACGTGATGCCATTGCAGCCCTCCAACCTAACCGTAGCTGCTCCTCCTAAGCCACACTTGTGAAATCTCGGTCGTTGGATCAAAATCCAATGGTCGTGGATGCATGGGCCTTAATTCCTAAGTAAGACCCAAACCTGCCCTCAGCATAGCGATTAAGGCCTCTACTCACAATACGCAAATGCACATTCGAAGCCTGCCCACTGCGCCTGATTTCGCGATTCGATTGCGCCTGTTGGATGGCCACTTGGAGGCTTCACCATGTGGCGCTGCCCGATGTGCGTGATTCGTACATGTGATATCTGACGCACTGACGGTCGTGCTATCGTACGTGCGAGCGGACAGGATCTCATACGCACGATGCGTGCGAAATCTGAAGCATCCATCAGCAATCCGATGACCACGATTTATCCACGCCTGTTCCAGCTTGCACATGCGTGCGAACACCAGCAGGGGGTGTAATGACCTTCAGCGACATCCAAGGCGGGTCTTCAGTGATGTTTTAAATGTTGCTGTTGACCCATACGTAGAATAAACTCTCCTCCCACCACTATATAAAGCCCTACACCTCTCCCATTTCTCTTCATCCCCTCCTATGCTCTTCTCACCTACTCTAGAGCTCAAAACACACCTTGAGCTTGTGTCCCAAGCTTTTGGGATGCTCCACTAGAGAAATAAAAAATTATTTTCCACCCTCTCATCACCATTCGTAGAGCTCTCATTGACTGTTGTCTCAACCTCATTTTGGGAAGCGGATCATGCTGCGACGTCACCTATCCTCCCCTCATCTTCTAACGTCGTTCTTCTTCTTCCAACTCCTCAACATCTTCGTCTGGGCCATGTCAATGTAGCTTCATCCCCCAAGCAATCGAAAAAGAGGATTTCTCTCACCCCCTTTCCCTTATACCGCTTTCATAGTATAGAATCTATTGTAATAAACATTTTGAAGCATTTATCTAGAAGTAGTTTTTGATTCTCTCTCTCTTCCTTCATACTTAGCAAGTAGAATAGTTCTTTCTTGCTTTAGATTAGTGTAGATAATATTCATGCTTGTTCCCCTACTATCATAAAATGCCAAAAAATAGCAAATACAATTTACTAAAAAGAAACAAAGAGAAACGCAAATTTTCAAAGAAACAAACATCGCCTCCCCGTGTTTGACCTAGGGCTTCCTTTTGAGTTTCGGTAAATTTATTTGGTAGCAATTTTTGTGACTACGACGACGGATTTTCCAAAACCCTGATTTTCCCTTGCGAAAATATGCTCATCAGTGCCCAAGAGCTGAATAGTCTATGTAAATGATGATTTTGGATCCCAAAAAGTATGATCAGAACATTTCCAACCCAAAAACAACGGGTAGTAATTCCTTTTATATAGCAATGTAATTATGTTGGGCTTCGTTCAACATTTTTCTAGCGTAACATACCACTTATGGATGTTTTGTCTCTTCATTGTCCTAGAACTGCCTCGACAGCAAAGTCAAAGGCATCACACATGATTTCAAAGTCAAGGGACCAATCTATAGGCTAGAGATTGGGAGAATCAGCGACTGCTTTTTGCAGTATAGTGAATGCATTAAGACAACCCTCATTAAAAACAAATAGGATGTCTGTGGCTAATAAGTTTGTCAGTGGTTAGGCTATCTTTGAAAAATCTTTGATGAACCTACGATAGAAATTGACATGTCCCAAAAAGGACTTGATTTGCTGGATCGAGGCTAGTGAAGGTAATTTGGAAATCACCTAAGATTTGGTTCGATCTACTTCTAAGCCTCTTTCAAAAACCTTATGGCCTAGCACAATCCCATCCTGTACCATGAAGCGACTCTTCTCTTAGGATAGCACTAGATTGAATTCTATGCAGCCCTTTAAAATCTTGGCAAGGTTCTCAAGACAAGATACAAAGTTGTCTCTGAGCATGGAGAAATCATCCATAACTACTTCCACATAATCCCCTATCATTTCTGCAAATATTTCCATCACACAATGTTGAAATGTGGCAAAGGCATTGCATAATTCAAATGGCATTCTTTTAGAGGCAAATGTACCGAAAGGGCTTATGAAAGTGATCTTGTCTTGATCTTTGGGACTGATGGTGACTTGATTGTATCTCGAATTTCCATCCAAAAAGTAGAAATAACTACGCCCAGTGAGTCTCTCCAACATTTGGCTAATGAAGGGTAACAGGAAGTGATCCTTTTTAGTTGCTAGGTTTAGTTTCCTATGATCTATGCACACCTTCCAAGAAGAGGTGGTGCAAGTGGGAATGGATTCATCATCCACTGTTTAAATAACTGTGAGTCTCATTTTCTTAGGCACTATCTGAATGGGAGTCACCCATTGGCTGTCAGAAATATGGTATATGATGTCAACATCTAGCCATTTAATGATTTCTTTCTTTAGAACCTCCAACATGTTAGTATTTAATCTTCTCTGAGGTTTCCTAGATGGTTTCGCCCCTTCCTCAATGTATTTATGGTGTGTATAGTAAGTTGGGCATATACCACGCAGGTTTGAAATACTCCAACCTATTTCCACTTTATGTTCTTTTAGAGATGCAGCTAGTTGTTGCTCCTATTTTTCATTGAGTCACGAATTTATGATCACAGGAAAAGTTTCTTGTTCACCCAAGAAGGCATATTTGAGAGAGTCGACTAAAGGCTTAAGCTCTAGCATCATTGGAGTAGACATAGAGATATTCATAGGAGGTTGTTCTTGCAGTAAAGAGTGTGATGGGTTGTCTTGATGCTCATTAAGTTTTGATGGGGTTACTGAATCCACATTTGTTGAGGGTGCCATAGACCTAGTTGGTGCATCTATCAAGTTGATTAGGGCTTAAGTTCTAATATGCACAGGATTAGATGATGGGCGTTGTTGAAACGTTTTTGCGAATCGCTACGCTTACGTGTTTGGTTATGGAAAACCTGTCGTTGTAGTTCAAAAGCGAAGAATTCGTGTTCAACAAATAAAATTTATATCGAAATGAAAATTCCAGGTCGAACACAGGAAGGCGGACGTTTGATTTAAAAACTTCGTGTTTCTTTTTATTTGTCACGAAGTAATTCAATTTAAACTATCTAATTATTTACAATTAATAAAAGAGAGAGAGAGGGTAAGAGAGAGAGAGTATTACACATGGAAATCAAAATGAGATGTAGAATAAACAAAGAATCTATCATAGAAGAGACTGTTCATTACATTTAGAATGCATAAAACAATTACACTAGAAAGCAATAAATTTACTCTAGAAAGCATTAAAAGAATGGAGGGAGAAATGTCCTCCTCGACCATTGCTTGGAGGACAAGTAGATTAATCTAGAAAGCAGTAAATCTATACTAGAAAGCAGTAAAAAGAATAGGGAGAGAGAAATCCTCCTCGATGGTTGCTTGGAGGACGAGCCAGATGGGACGACGCCTGGATGAAGGAGAACAAAGTAGGACGAAGGAGGACGAAGCAGAAGAACTGGAACGAAGTAGCACGCCATCGTCGTCGCGGGATCCACTTCCGAAGGGGAACGAAAATTGGACTTTACCTCGCGAGAAGCATCCCGGGTGTGGGACAAGCTTCTCTTGAGCTTTGGAGGGGTAGAGAGAAGAAGGGATGAGAATTTCGTATGGCGGGGGTCTCCTTTTATAGTTGCAAGGAGTGGGGCCAAAATGGACATTTACAACTTCAAAATAATAAAAGAGGGTTCTTCAGTGACAGATAAATCCGTCACTAATGCCCCCAACGTGGGCGACGTAGGCGGCTCGCACGTGCCTCCTCGCCTGCTCGCACGCTCAATGACTTGCGCACGTTCGCCACTTTTCAGCTGTCCGATCGCAATATCGGACGGCTTAAGAAGCGTCTCCGCCCACTACGTTGCGCGCCCGCCTGCGCATCTGATTGCGCGTCCGATTACATGTCCAATCGCGTGTGGACGCTATGGGGCGCGCGCGGCCGTCCGGTCTCCATCTGACGCTGCACCCGCGCCCAATCGCCACGCCTTCCAGCCCCTCTCCACTGCTCGAACCCGCGCCCGGCGCTCGCAATAGCGCGCTCGACCACTGCGCTATAGGGCGCGGATGGTCGAGCGAACGCTTTTAAGCGCGAGCGCCCACAGCCGTTGGATTAAGATCCAACGGCGGAGAGCGGTCGGGCGCAGGGCCTTCACAAGATGCAAGAGGCCGTTTGGGCGGCTGAGATGGCGCCACGTGGCTCTATCTTGGCCATCCATCTTCTGGAAGTTGTAGATGGTACCACGGAAGTCGGATTGACTCGATTTTTGTGTCGTTGGGCTGCGATCGTCGATCCGAATTCATCCGTGCGATTGGATTTATCATCTGAAGTGCGGATTTACACCATCATGGCCATTGATCGTCTAGGGTTCCTGGGTCACTATCTGATGCTACGGATGCCTGATTAGGGCAATCTTGGAGTCGTTGAACTCCAATCGTCACCCTGATCACATCCATACGGTTGGATCTTTGATCCGAGGTCCCGATAAAATGTTTGCCCTATCGAAGCACATAAAAGGAGACAATTAACCTCCATTTTATTCAAACTACTCTAAATGCAAGATGATGCATGTAATGCAATATTTATATCATGAAATGTAATCCTATGCTTAAGAATATGCATAAATAGACATTTTAAGTAGTGTAAATGTGTTTATATCATACCCCCGTGCCTATCTTTTGGTAGTCCCTAGCAAAAACTATATGCTATTTATAAAAGAATTAGGTTGGATTATTTGGACTTGAGTTATTTTCAATCATTAAGAAATTGTCTACTTAGGAACTGAACTTTCAAAGACACAACAGTGCCCGGGTATCAGCCAAAATGCAGACCGCCTCAAGCCCTCTCCTTATTAAAAGAAAAATTTCTTTTTCTCTTTTTTTTTCTAATTTTTTTTTGGATTTTCAAATTTTAGGGTTTACGAGTGGCTTTCTATGGCCATTCAACTCACCCAAGATTTGATGAGAATCCTAAGCTTTAAGCATCTTATTGTGATTGTGATAGACTCGTTGACCGGCAGTTAGAACGAATTTCAGATTTCTACGCCTCTAGGTGACCTAACCAGAATTCTGCCTAAAAGTGTATCTTTACAACCGGTAGCTTTCTCTCTACTTTTATTTTTTTTTTTACGGGGTCAACACAAGGGTGAATCCAGTGTATATTTCCCCTATTTATTCTACTTCTCCACTTCTTCCTAAGTGTTTTGGGAATTTTTAGTGCATTTTCTGAGCTGGGTTCTGGACAACCGATCGATGAGCTGTTTCCACCGACAACTTGCCAGCCATACTCGTGCGGCGAAGTGTGGCTTATTTCTTTTTGTTCTTTTCTCCTTTTTTTTTTTTAAGTAGGTGACTTCCCTAGTCTAAGATTTACCTAAAGGCAGAAAACTAAGAAAGGTCCAGTGACTGGGCTCTAGACAACCTACCTATGGGCTGTTACCCACGATAACTTGCCAGCCATATCACCCTAGAAGGTTCATTAGCTACCCAACTTCCGTTAGAATCGTCGAACAATGAGTCAGTGCAAAGAAAGTGTGTAGATGCTTAAAACTCAAAATTCCCTCAAATCAGAGGGTGGGTTGATAAGTCATGTACTTATCACCCAAACTTATTTATTCCAATTATAATAGAATTAAGATGGCGAGGACTCAAAAATAAATCCACATTTTAGTGGATACACAGGCTAATTAAGTCCAAAGACCTGAGGGGTCTTTGTGTTCAGATCCTAATGTAAAATTTCTTAGGATTGAAAAGTCCTAATGTCAACTAATCCTTCTTAATTTTTTTTTTAAATAAGAAAAGAGACAATTTACGTGGATTTCACAAGGCTGACCAAATAATTCAAGAATGAATCCACCCCCCCATGCCTAGCTGATGCAATGTCCTCATTGAAAAAGAGACATGAAAGAAAAGGTAGAATATGAAAGATGTCACCTGGATATGAAGCTCGTATCAGCCTTGTGTCATATGTACAACTGCTGAGTTTAATGCCGTCAGCTAGGCGAAGTCCAGCCAAAGAAGTCACAGAATGGCTAGAGCAATAGAGTCTGAGATGGGTTCTAGAAGATTATGGTCAACAACAGGCTTCAAACGTTGATCGTTGACTTTAAAGGTGTTACCCGTCTTTGGGTCAGAAATCTGAACGGCACCATTAGGAAAAATCTGATCAATTATGAATGGGCCATTCCATTTAGATCGAAGTTTACCAGGAAAGAGCTTAAGTTTAGAATCAAATAACCAGACCTTCTGGTTTAGCTCAAAGCTCTTGCGGGAAATCAATTGATCATGTAGAGCTTTGGTCCGAGCCTTGTAGATCTTGGCACTCTCATAAGCATCATTTCTAAGCTCCTCCAACTCAAATAGTTGGAGTTTCCTGGTCTTTCCAGCTAGATTCAGATCTAAATTGCATTGTTTGATTGCCTAGAATGCCCTGTGTTCAATCTCTATGGGTAGATGGCACGCCTTTCCATACACCAAACGGAATGGAGACATGACGATGGGCATTTTATACGCTGTACGGTAGGCCCAAAGAGCGTCCTCAAGCTTTTGAGTCCAATCCTTGCGATCAGGCCTAACCGTTTTTTGCAGAATGTTCTTGATCTCTCGATTGGAGATCTCGGCTTGTCCATTCGTTTGGGGATGGTAAGGTGTGGAAATTCGATGGTTAACCCCGTATTTGGCCAATAAATTCTAGAATTGGGCATTAGTAAAATGAGTGCCACCATCACTGATGATAGCCCTCGGAATCCCGAACGTATTGAAGATATTTTTCTTGACAAAATTGATGACCACCTTGTGGTCATTGGTTCGGGTGGGAATTGCCTCAATCCATTTGGACACATAATCAATAGCAACAAGAATGTACTGATTTCCAAATGAAGGGATAAAGGGTCCCATGAAATTGATGCCCCAAACATTGAAAATTTCTACAGGAAGAATAGGGTTTAAGGGCATCATGTCTCTCTTAGTTATGTTCCCGAGTGACTGACATCGAGAACATGACCTTGAGAAGTCCTGGGCATCCTTGAATAAAGACGGCCAATAGAAGCCAGATTGCAAGATTTTTGCAGCCGTCTTTCTCCCAGAGAAATGTCCACCACACCCAGATGCATGGCAGAACTCGAGTATACTATTGAATTCATTCTCCGATATGCATCGGCAAATAATCTGATCAGAGCCGATGCGATACAGTTCAGGGTCCTCCCAAAAGTAGTATTTGGCCTCATATTTGAGTCTATCTCATTGTTGCTTGGTCCAATCCTGGGGGATTTGACCAACGGCCAAATGGTTAACCATGTCAGCAAACCATGGGGAGTGGACACCTAAAACTGTAAGAATGGTTTCGTCCGAAAAAGTGTCAGCAATTGGAATGTCCGAACTAGAAGAATCACCTAGGAGTCTCGACAAATGATCCGCTACCACATTTTGCACCCCGGCTTTATCCTTAATTTCAAGATCAAATTCTTGAAGAAGAAGAATCCAACGAATAAGCTGGGGTTTAGCATCCTTTTTAGCCAAGAGATGTCTCAAGGCCGAGTGGTCGGTATAAACAATAACATGAGACCCCAAGAGATAAGCCCTAAATTTTTCCAACGCAAATACTGCAGCTAGTAATTCCTTTTCAGTAACAGTGTAATTCCGCTGGGCTTCATCCAGAGTTTTACTAGCGTAGTAAATGACAGAGGGCTTTCGGTCAATTTTCTGACCCAGGATAGCCTCGACCGCGTAATCAGAAGCGTCAGTCATGATCTCAAATGGGGCTGTCCAAATTGGTGGTTGCAAAATTGGAGCACAGGTGACTGCCGTTTTGAGAAAATCAAATGCCTTTCGGCATGATTCGTCAAAAACAAACGACATTTCTTTGGCAAGAAGATTGCTCAAAGGATGAGCAACCTTCGAGAAATCCTTGATGAATCTTTGATAAAATCCCACATGGCCAAGAAATGATCTGATTTGTTTAACAGATGTGGGAGGAGGAAGTTTAGCGATAGCATCAACCTTAGCTTTGTCCACTTCAATTCCCCGTTCAGAGATTACATGACCCAAAACGATGCCTTCTTGGGTCATGAAATGACTCTTTTCCCAGCTAAGGACCAGTCGTGTCTTAATACATCGCTTAAGAATCATTTCTAAATTAGCCAAACAAGAGTCAAATGATTCTCCGAAAATAGAGAAATCATCCATGAAGACTTCCATAAATTCTCCCACCATGTCGGAAAATATGGCTAGCATACACCTTTGAAAAGTCGCAGGTGCATTGCATAACCCAAAAGACATCCTACGAAAAGCAAAGGTTCCGTAGGGACAGGTGAAAGTAGTTTTTTCCTGATCCTCGGGATGGATAGGAATTTGGTTGTATCTCGAGTAGCCATCAAGAAAACAGAAGTACTTCTGCCCTGCTAATATTTCCAAGATTTGATCAATGAAGGGTAGGGGAAAATGATCCCTTTTAGTGGCTGTGTTCAGCTTCCTGTAATCAATACAAACTCTCCAAGAGGAAGCTGAACGAGTTGTGACAGATTCACCTCTCTCATTAGTCACAACAGTAATCCCGGCTTTCTTTGGAACAATCTGAACGGGACTTACCCAGGGACTGTCAGAGATTGGATAAATAATTCCTGCATCGAGCCCCTTGATGATTTCCTTTTTGACCACTTCTCGCATATTTGGATTCAATCTCCTCTGCATCTGGCGAGAAGGGCGGGATCCATCTTCCAAAAATATTCTATGATTACACTAAGATGGCTCGATCCCCCTGAGGTCATGAATGGCCCAACCAATTGCCTCCTTATGTTCCTTTAGGACCTTAATTAATTTAATCTCTTGCTCCTTTGTCAATTTAGCACTAATAATCACAGGGAGCATATTCTGCTGTCCTAAAAATTGATATTTTAAATTCTCGGGCAATGGTTTCAATTCAAGTTGGGGTGGGGTAATGATTGATGGTAGGGTAGATGCTGAAGATTCAACAAGCGGAAGAGGTTTTGAGTGAACAAAATTAGTAACCTCTTCCGAAGATGTCAGGTCAGAGGATTGCGGGTCAAATTCATCAACCAAAGAGGAACTTTCAATTGAAGAAACTGTCAAACAAGTTTCAATATTAACATTATCCTCATCAAATTCCTCAATAAATCCACAATCCTCAAATTTGTTGATTGCCTTAAAAATATCCAATTTCATTCGTTGGTCCCCAAAGGCGATTTCCATGCTACCGCTTTCACAATTAATGTTGGCCTTTGCGGTAGCCAGGAACGGACGCCCCAGAATGATGGGCGTGTTACTCAGATTATCTGGTACATCCATATCAAGGACAACGAAATCTACAGGAAAATAGAAATCCTTGACCTTAACTATAACATCTTCAATAATGCCTCGCGGGTATGTGACCGAACGGTCCACTAACTGTAGCGTTACTGAAGTTGGCCGAAGTTCACCTAACCCAAACTTCTCGTAGAGAGAAGTCGGAATCAGGTTGATGGATGCACCGAGATCCAAAAGTGCTCTATCAAATGTGTAATCTCCGATAATGCAAGAAATCAAAGGAGCACTAGGATCTCTCTTTTTCTGAGGGAGGTAGTGCAGGATAACAGAGCTAGCCTGCTCGGAGAGTACCACCTTCCTCGGAACAGATTCTCTCGACTTACGCTTTTGTGTACATAATTCCTTTAAAAATTTTGCGTAAGCCGGTATGTGCTTGATAGCATCAAGGAGCGGAATATTGATCTCAACATTCTTAAATAAATTCAGAAGCTCCTCATTGCAATCAACAGACTTCTTCTTCTTTGCTTTGGCTAAGGCTTCAGGAAAAGGAACATGAGTCAGATCTTTGGAATCAGGTTCCTGAGCCTTGATTTCTCCTCTAGAATTCTCCTCTCTTTCCTTAGATTCTTCAGGATTCAAAAGATCAGAATAGTGTGGTTGTGGATCCTGAGTCTTCTTACCACTCCTTAAAGTGACAGAATTTGCAGAAGCGTAAGAATTTGGGTCTTGGGGAGGGTTAGGAAAGATTGGAGGAGCTTGATTGACCATGAATTGTTGATTAGCAGAAGAAGAAGACGAGGAACCCTGCCCAACCACCTGAGCATGTGCGTGCGGGTCCCTCTGATTTCCGTACCCTTGGGCTTGATTGCCCGAATTTATAATGTTTCGCGGGTTGCGTACGAGTTGGGATGGTAGAGATCTGGGTTGATGAGAGTTAGCAATGAGCCCGGATTGCAAGTTGTCCAATGAGTTTTTCATTTGCTGCATGAGCTGGAGCATAGATCCTTGCATCTCTACCATTTGACGGTTCAAATCAGCCTGCCCTGTAGGTTGACGGGCATTCCAAGCTGGCTGATTGACCTGATTCGGAGGCAACTGAGTATATACTTGACCCTGACCGATTGGTCATTGCGGAGCATAGTTGCTGGGTCGGAATTGGGTCTGTTGCCCCGGATTTTTCCAAGAGAAGTTAGGGTGGTTTCTCCAACCTGGATTATAGGCATTTGAGTAGGGGTTGGATCTAACATTCTCTTGTATAGCACAGACATCCTCATAGGGTGAGGATGGAGAGAAAGAAAGGGAAGGATCAGAAAAACTGGGATCAAAGGCCCCAGTTGGGAACCCATGGGGTTCCGAAAAATGCTGACTCATAGGTTGAGTCGCATCGAGTTGATTCACGAACTCCCGTCCAGAAGGAGCTCGTGAGGAATGGAATCCCAAATTTTGGGATTGAGTGGATTGAGAGTTGTTCATAGAATTGCCAGCCATCCACTCTTCCATTCTTTTAGCAACCAAGTCCACCTTATCAAGTTTATTACAAATCAATTCCATATCAAATGAATGAGAGTCATGGACTTCACTGACATTTGATATGGGTTGCTGGGACCAGTTAAAAGTATCCATGGAGGCATGATTAATTGAATTCTCACTCATTTCCTCAAATAAATCATGTGCATTATCTGCATCTTTATTGAGGAAATTGCCTCCGCAAGAAGCATCCACATGGTTTCTTAGTTGCTCATTCAACCCATGATAGAAGATCTGCACAAGTTGCCATTTCGGCACCTCGTGGTGTGGACACCTCCGCAATAAATCCTGGAATTGCTCCCAGGACACATGAAACTGCTCCCCCGGTCGCTGGGTAAAGGTAGTGATTGCCCATCTCAAAGCATTGGTACGACCGACTGGGAAGAATTTCTTCAGAAAGGCCGATTTCAACTCCTTCCAAGTTGTAATTGGTCTTCCTATTGTCCTATACCAATGAGTGGCTTTATCCCTAAGAGAGTGGGGGAAGAGCCTCATGATCATTTGCTCCTCGTTAACGTTTTGAGCCTTGGTGGTCTGGACCAAAGTGGTCAAATCTTCCAAGTGCTGAAACGGATCTTCGGAGCCAAGCCCATGATAATGTTTAATCAGGCTTAACACCTGGGACTTGATTTCTACGTCACCGGCAGGAATCTGGATGCCGGGACATTCCCCGTAATTTGAAGGATCATAAAAATCCTTCAAGGGCTGAGCGCCCTGCATTCTCTGGAACCATTCCTGCATTCTCTGCATTTGTTCCAGCTGCCTTCGAAATTCTTCCTATGGATTTTCAAGCAGAGGAGGCTGTTGTTCGGCCATGGGATCAAATTGACAAAAATCTAACTTGCACCTCCTAGAATGTTCTAATGGTCCTTCCAATTGGGGATTCAATGACCGTCTTCCCAGCATAAACTAGGAGAAGGTCGGAAGGACTGGGGATAGGGACCCTGCAGCACAACAAAACAAGGCTATCCTTAAATGGGGTAGCCTAAGGATCTACTGACTCCCAAAATCAGCCTTAAGACTGTAAGTGATTTACTCTACTTACGTCTATTTAATCCAACCAGTTAGAAGGAGGGACTGGGGAGAAGGTTCTTCCTTTGGCTTTCACCTCCGGTTCCTAGTGTACCCCCTAGTCGCGGTCGTTTGACGCTACTCCCCTAGCTAGACATCAGATTAATCAGTATAAGTAGGTTAATCAAAAATAATCTCAGACTAGGCCCTGAAGAGCGAATCAAACCTTAAGGCCAACGTCTACTCAATTTTATTAAGGATTGGGATTATGATGCTTATGGAATGTGATGGGCCCTTACAATGGGTTGTGCCCTTAATGATTGATTGAGATTTGTGTAAGTGCATGCACAACCAGGGTTTTCAAGCAAGATTATTGATAATGCGTGAATTTTAATGTTCAAATCTTGCTTAAGTAGCTTTTAGGGTTTCAAATTAGGTGAATTGCAATCAAGTTTCTAGGAAAACCAAGTTGCAAAACACGGGTGAAGATTGTTTTCCTTTAAAATCAGAAAGAAAGTGGAGTGCCTAGAATATACCTAGATTGAAAACCCTAAGGAGGAGCTACTTGATGAGTTGATTTTAAAATAAAGTGGTGCGGCCCAAACAACTCAAACAATTGGCCACAAATGCACCACTAAGTTAGGCACTCAAAGATGATTAACCTAGAATGATTTCTACTCTGTTATATGTTGCTTTGTGTGTACCGATTCCACAGATCAGAACCCGGTTGAGTAGAAAATAAATCAAGTTGATCAAGTGCCTTGAATGTGGGTGTGTGTTGTGTGTTTGTTGAAAATTACCCCACAAGATTATCTTTTTGTTATTTTTTTATGAATGAGGGTGGAATGAATGTGAGTGAAAATCCAAACAACCAAACTATTCCTAGGATTTATGCAAACACCTAGGTTAATTGGGATTTGGATTTAATGTGGGGAATGAAATCTATGGAGGGGGAAAGAATGGGGGAACACTTACAGTTGTCTTCAACTGCACTTTACTCCAATCTACCGCTTGTTGATTCCTTGATGGAGGTTTCTGCAAAACAATAGACACAAGCGAAAGCTAGTTAGAAAACAAATAAAGTGCAAGAAATGCGAAGAAAAGATTGGAAATCGTTGCCTCCCCGGCAACAGCGCCAAAATGTTGAAACGTTTTTGCGAATCGCTACGCTTACGGGTTTGGTTTTGGAAAACCTGTCGTTGTAGTTCGAACGAGAAGAATTCGTGTTCAACAAATAAAATTTATACCGAAATGAAAATTCCGGGTCGAATACAGGGAGGCAGACGTTTGATTTAAAAACTTCATGTTTCTTTTTATTTGTCACGAAGTAATTCAATTTAAACTATCTAATTATTTACAATTAATAAAAGAGAGAGAGAGGGTAAGAGAGAGAGAGAGTATTACACATGGAAATCAAAATGAGATGTAGAATAAACAAAGAATTTATCATAGAAGAGACTGTTCATTACAATTAGAATGCATAAAACAATTACACTAGAAAGCGATAAATTTACTCTAGAAAGCATTAAAAGAATGGAGGGAGAAATGTCTTCCTCGACGGTCGCTTGGAGGACGATTAGATTAATCTAGAAAGCAGTAAATCTATATTAGAAAGCAGTAAAAAGAATAGGGAGAGAGAAATCCTCCTCGACGGTTCCTTGGAGGACGAGCCGGATGGGACGACGCCTAGACGAAGGAGATCGAAGCAGGACGAAGGAGGACGAAGCAGAAGAGCGGGAACGAAGCAGCACGCCGTCGTCGTTGCGGGATCCGCTTCCGAAGGGGAACAAAAATTGGACTTTATCTCGCGAGAAGTATCCCAGGTGTGGGACAAGCTTCTCTTGAGCTTTGGAGGGGTAGAGAGGAGAAAGAAGGGATGAGAATTTCGTATGGAGTGGGT
Organism: Thalassia testudinum; assembly: GCA_037157565.1. NCBI lineage: Eukaryota > Viridiplantae > Streptophyta > Magnoliopsida > Alismatales > Hydrocharitaceae > Thalassia > Thalassia testudinum. The sequence continues at coordinate 68,849,986 of JAZHRO010000003.1, read as the reverse complement.
CTCCTTTTATAGTTGCAAGGAGTGGAGGCAAAATGGACATTACAACTTCAAAATAATAAAAGAGGAGTCTTTAGTGATGGATAAATCCGTCACTAAAGCCCCCAACGTGGGCGTCGTGGGCTGCTCGCGCGCTCAACGGCTTGAGCACGTTCGTCACTTTTCAGCCGTTCGATCGCGAGATCGGACAGCTTAAGATGCGTATCCGCCCGCTGCGTTGCGCGCCCGCCCGCGCGTCTGATTGCACGTCCGATTGCGCGTCCAATCGCGCGTGGACGCTATCGGGCACGTGCGGCCGTCCAATCTCCATCTGACGCTCCACCTGCGACCAATTGCCGCACCTTCCAACTCCTCTCCACAGCTCGAACCCGCGCCCGGCGCTCGCGATAGCACGCTCGACCACTTCACTATGGGGCGCGGATGGTCGAGCGGACACTTTTAAGCACGAACGCCCACAGCCGTTGGATTAAGATCCAACGACAGAGAGTGATTGGGCGCGAGGCCTTCACAAGATGCAAGCAGCCGTTTGGGCGGCTGAGATGGTGCCACGTGGCGCTATCTTGGCCGTCCATATTCTAGAAGTTGTAGATGGTGCCACGGATGTCGGATTAACTCAATTTTTGTGTCGTTGGGCTGCGATCGTCGATCCGAATTCATCTGTGCGGTCAGATTTATCATCTGAAGTGTGGATTTACACCATCCTGACCCTTGATCTTCTAGGGTTTTCGGGTCACTATCTGATGCTACGGATGCCTGATTAGGACGATCTTGGAGTCGTTGAATTCCAATCGTCGCCCTGATCACATACATACGGTTGGATCTTTGATCCGAGGCCCCAATAAAATATTTGCCCTGTCTAAGCACATAAAAGGAGACAATTAACCTCCATTTTATTCAAACTACTCTAAATGCAAGATGATGCATGTAATGCAATATTTATATCATGAAATGCAATCCTATGCTTAAGAACATGCATAAATAGACATTTTAAGTAGTGTAAATGTGTTTACATCAGGCGTTATGGAGGTGGTTGCTCAATTAGATCAATTCAGTAGTGTGTGCATGCCAAGCAAGGGTCCATAAATAGAATTTTTCATGATGTGTCCTTTAGAGTTCAAATAAATGGAGATAGCTTTTAGGGCTGCACTTGAAAGGTCTTTTAGACACATTCTATGGATAGATCGTTGTTTGTCACACAAGTGAGACCTTTGTCTTTTCCTTTAAGATTGTCAAGTAGATTTGGCAACCCTAATGGGGAACCCTATTTATGCAATTTCTAGATGAAGTCAGTTTTAATTTAGATCAAGTGGAGCGCCTAGACAAAATAGCTATGGTTTCTCATAGACCACTTGATTAGGCACTCACAAAAAAAAATTTACAATGAATGGTTATGTGAAAATTGGTTGTTGACTTCACAGTGATCAATCAATAATCTTTTTAGAATTTTAGGACACACCAAATGTTTGGAATAAAATTTTCAAAATCAAATTATGTTCCAATCTGAATTGTGATTGCAAAAGATATGATCTTTTCAAGTAGTTATCACAATAGATAGACTTTTTTTTATGAAACTAAACTAAATGCAAGTTAATCCAAGAGTACACGAATGCACCTAAACCTAAGATAGAGAAACCTACCCGGTGATCTTCACCTGCACTTTCTCCATAGTTGCTTTGTGATATGTTCCTATGCGAACATGTGATTTCCTGCACACAATGTAACAAACAATTACAAGCAAGTTAGATCTAATGAATACAAATCGAAAGTAACAAGTGAAAGCGTAAATAATCGTTGTGCCTCCCCGGCAATAGTGCCAAAAAGTGATCTAAAAGAGAGTATAGTTGCGCAAAAACACATTCGCAGCGAGTCCTATTTTTTTGTATTCTTGATTTTATAAGGAATAGGCACGTAGAATGACTAATGAGAGAGCAAGTAGAAATAGAGTACTCAGCTAGAAATAAAGTAGCAACTAGAATAAGTAACTAGAAATACTTGAAGGCAGGTAGAACTAGAATAACTAGAACTTTTATTGAAGATAAGAGTAGTAATACAAGTAAGATTGCTACTAGAAATTGAAAACTATAACTAGAACTCTACAAGAACTAGAACAATCAAAATAAATCTAAAACTATCTCTAGGCCTTGATGATGATGTGTTGGCGATGGTGAGGAAGTGGATGCAAAGGCGCACTTGGATAACACCAAAGGTGGCATGAAGAGTAGAGGAAGAAGGCTAGAGTCTAGTGGAATTTTTTTGGAAGGCAAAAGATGGTAGGAAGGGGGGTAGCTGTGGTTATCTATATATAGAGGCTAGGAAGATCTAATTGGGTGGCTGGGATATAATCTAAAGAAGTGGAGGGCTAGGATTAAAGATAGAGGAATAGGTTTTGTTGGAATCAATGGAGGGTTAGGATCTTATCAAGGAAAGGATGGAGGGTGTGGACTAGATCTAATGTGGCCGGCCATATGGTTTTTATTTTTAGGATAGGTACTTGGCCATGGTAGGTCGGTTTTATGGTCATTGAATGGGAATTTAGTGGTGTGGGTGTAGCCTAGGTTGGACGGGTATAGGGTTAGGGTTTAGGTTTAAAGGGTGACACCACCTAATAGTTGTTGGAGTGGATATATTCAAGGTTTAGGCAAGGGATTGGTTGACATAGGATTTAAGATCAAGGGATCGATGGGATTTAATAGATAAGGTGGCTAGCCATAAAAGGGATAAGGTGCATCTATGTGGCCGGTCCTAGGATCCTTCCTTCGTGACTAAGTAAGGTGGAGGGATAACGTGTAGAGAATATGTTCTAGGTTTTAGGTTTATGGTTTAATTAAGGTATGAACTAAACCTAGATTGGCCGACCATTTTAGGTGAAAAATTGAGATGCATGGCTAGCAATGCATAGGATGTGGAATATTGGGCTAAGAGGTTAGGGTTTAGGCTGGGATAATTGGGTTCCTAATTAGACTATAGTTAGGATAAATTGGGTTAGGGATTTGGGTTTATAAGTTGATTAAGTCATCTGCATAAGTGAGCTCAGATCTAGATCTTCTTCCTACCAAGGTTCAATCAACGTAACTCCAAACTCGCTACTTGCACATATTACACAAAGGACATCAAGGTACCAAATATAGATCAAGAAAAAAAATCAAAAAATCCAAAATTATGCACTATTTACAAAAAGCTACTAGATGATTAATCTAAACTATACAAAAGCATTCTAACCTAATTTACTCTCTAACTAACATTAGTTAGGCATAAATTATGTCAATAAATCTAGAATTATCAACATTGGAATAAGAGGGACCCGACCACCCCCCTTTAGTCTCCAACATCCCCACTTTATCTTCCAAGGAGCATGCCAAGGAGTTACATGTGGAGGATGCCCAAGAGAGGAGAAAGGGTGGGTGTCCACCCTTGATTTGCTTAGGAGAGTACCATCACTCTTGAAGCAAGAGGAGCATCTTCTTCTTACTTGAAAGCACTCGAGCTTGGAGCGAAGACTAACTCAAGCACTACTTTTGGATACATCTATCTCAATCTCTACATTTTTTGTATCTTCAATTTCATAGTAGCTAAGTTTTACTTTAAGCTTGTGTGGAACCCTTCCATACGAGTGAGTTCTTCGGGCATTTCATTTGTGTGGATTCTTCTTAATTATAAAGTCATTTTCCTTTTAATTTGTGCTTATCAATTTTATGCTTCTCTAGTTCCATTTTTGCCTACACTTCCTAATTATCCTAGGTTACACATGCCTAGGGTGAGCTTTGGAAGGATGAGTTTTATTTTTGCACTTTACAATTCCCTTTTACACATTTTCCTTATTGTTGTTGCCTTATTTTCAAAACCCTAAAAACTATAAAGTATAGAAAGCCAAAAAAGCGAGATTTCAAGTGAGCAAGAGAGTGTTCTATATTTTTTTAACTAACTTGTTTCTTTTTGACAACTTGAATACTCATCGCAATATTCGATTTTATAAATTTAAAAGTATTCGAAATCACATGTTACAACGACTTTAATTCTATATTTACAAATTACGTGATTTTTCACACCAAGGCCTAGTTGAGAAAAATTATTATTGATAACTTATTAGGTATGGATTGTATAAACTTAAAGCAACCACAGAAAATACATAAGTATAAGTTGTTAAGTAATAACTTTTAATCATTTATCTCTTATTAGTCCTTTTCTTGAGTTTCCAATTTGGGAGTATTTTTAGTGTGTCACAGTCTCCCTCAATTGAGGTATTGATGCCCTCATTAGAGTTCGTACAATCAATTAATTAATGTACTCCTAGCAATAGTAGTAGATCCATGTTATGGCTTACTCTTTAGTCATTCAAAAGATTACTTTCCTCTTATTAGAGGGAAATTGACTCTAATACTATTTGTAATATCTCGAGTCTAACTAGATGAGAAAAGCTATTATCGACAATTTAGCAACTATAAGCTAGGTTAACCCAAATTAGGCAATCATCCAAAATTACTCAACTTAAGTTGCTAAGTGGTAATTAATAATCTTTTATATTTCGCTACATACTTAATTTTGATGAGTTTCCAAAATGTTACTATTGTTGGACTGTTATGCAGCTACTTCCCTAAAGTAATTCCTACCTTATTGCAGGATGTAGCAACGTGTCAAGGAATTTTAATTGTTTTGCTTATTAGGAAATTATGTCATTCCGAAGGGCTAAAATTAGAGGCATTCTAGAGTTTGCTAATGCTGTTGCTTTTCTCGTGGATGTGCTATAGTAACTTAAATGAAGCTTTTCCGCTAAATAAAAAACATAGAATATATTGTATCAAAAGGTGGATGGGCTCCGCAACTGACGTCCCCAAAGTGGACACTCCTGTGGTCCCAGATAAAGCCCCGTCAGGATCTTTGCATAAAGTAAATAAGTGAGATGTGCCGAACCTTTATTTACATGTTAGAAGTGCATACTTTGTGACAGTTGGGACGCCACTTTCGATGGCGATGGCCCTTGTCAAACTTACGACAATGGTACAACATGCCACATAAGTAGTCCAGGCTGTCGATATTTTTTTTTATCTTAAAAATATATATTTTATTAAAAAAACAAAAATATACAATAAGAACGATAATCCCATAAAATAAGAAAGAAGGATAATCTTGACCCTGACGCTGCTCAGAGAGAATATAACGACCCCATCCGGAGAGGAGAACCTTAAAATTTCAATGCTGGAGATTTTACACCATGTACATTGTAGGATAAAGCATTGGTGACGTCATTAATGATTCTTACTTAAAGGTACTGATGGATCTAATTCAAGATAACCAATCACTCGATCGTGATGAGTTTAACTTTAATATATTCTCAACTTCAAAAGGAGGCCACCAACTCCTACAAAGATTCAGGTTCATGGAACAAATGCCGAAGAAGCTCCTACCACGACCACGTGCAATAGCACAAAAGGCAACGATGGTTCTCCAACGAGGGCTCCCCAACCATAGACGACTCCCATCGGCAAGCATGACTTCCTTGCTAGTAGTGCCACACTGTAGACGCCACATCGTAGAGGAGGATGCAACACTTGACGTCAACATGACTACGACCAAGGGTGAGCGACAAAGAGCTAATCGACGAGAAAGAAGACCATCAAGTGCAGATCCAAGGGAGAATTAGAGACCAGTAGCGAAGAGAGAGTGAAGCCTCAACTGGCAAGGGGAGGCCGGTCAGGTCCAAACGACACGTATTTGAGGGAGGAGTTGCTAGAACAATGACAGGGAGAAAGCCCTTGTCTTGTCTTCTAGGCTGTTGATACTTGAATACGTGGATGAACAGCTATGCTACCAAAATGTCAAAGTCACCCTTCCGTCCAACTTAGTTCGAGCTCTGTCCAATGGCACACTGGCGCCTTTTATCTTTTACCAAAGAACACTGATGCCCCTTCCATTTGTAAAGGTAATCTTGGAGCTAAAGTTTATGGTACATATTAAATTGGTGTAGGCACGGAGAACACAAGTCGGAAATCCAATGTTTTACATCCAACCATATTCCTAATCATCAAATCTCGTGAGGTAGATTTCACGCTCTTATATAGGAGAATTTTACAAGGGAAAGACAACAAGCTTTGATCGTAACAACGTTACTTTCCTCAACTATCATAAAGCATACGCAATAGATGTAGGGTAGCTTGAACAAATGTGAAAATGGAATCAAGCACCGGGAAAATCCGCACATGCCACCTACATTTGAAAGCGATAGCCACTAAGTTGGGATAAAAATGCATGGACATAGACACATATGTATACATGGGCAGTATCGATCTTTTAGTCACGATCAGGGAACTATATTTGTAGCTCCACCTTAATTTGTGCCTTATGTCAAATTTGACGACTGCAAAATGCACCGAAAGGAAAGGCAAAATGGCATGAAGTCCCCCTTTGGATAAACCTTGGCTTTGCCAGCACACATGGTGCCATAAGTAGGGTTTTCGATGGACACCAAGTCATGCTCTCCTTACTTTTCTTCGCATCTCCAAGTCAGGTTGAAGGCGTACGTACGTAAGGGCCGAGGATTTTTTCTTTTCTTTTGCCTACGAAACATATGAAAAAACTTTCATACAAAGCTTTCTTGCTCTTATTAAGGATAAAGTCATACCACAATAATTAGATTGTGACGCTCCAAACCTACAGTTCCGACATTGAGAGCTCGACATGCCAACATTGTAGCTAACCAGATAGGTTCGTGTAACTTGGAATTGCAAAATGCCACCCGACTTATTAATTGACTGAAATAAAACATTAAAAAAAGAAAGTAACTAACTAATCTCTGCGATACACTAACTCTCAAGACCTTCTCTCATATGATCTTGGGCCAACGCTGGCTATTCAAGTCTCTTTGGACTCTTTTTGTTCCCCATTGGAAGGTCGAACAGAGGGAAACCATGAGCCAAAGTGGTCTGAGTAAAGATAATAGGGGTTTAAGTGATGGTAAAAATATAAATACAAAAATAAAAAAAATAAACTTCAATTATTAATATAAGCAAAAAATCAAAAAGTAATCAAATTTCGATAATAATACCTAACCAAGCAATATGTATCTTCACAAGTTATATAAATAAGAGGCATCGCTAAAAAAAAAATTTTCCTATACCGTTGAATAAAAAATTATGCGATTAGTTAATTTTATCGTAATATAAGTACGAAATTTAATTCAAGTAAAAACATTAATGAGACTTGGGTGAGTCTTGGTTGAACTTAAGGAGGTTTGAATGGTAAATTTGATTCTGATTTTCACTACTAGAAAAATTAATTTTAGTCGCAGTTATTTGATCACGATTTCTAAAATTGAACCAAAAGTAACCTATAATCATGATTTTGAGTAAAATCATAATTAATAGATTTAAAAAACTCATCTTTTACATTAAATATTTTGTCATAATTTAGAAAACGTAACAAAAAAAATCTTTAGTCACGATTCGACCTAAATCATTACCAAAGGTTGTGATCAACGGTCTCAAAATTGTAACCAAAGCTTTTCTTTTATTTTAAAAAAAAAACCTCATCCAACTCCTCCCTCTCACTCACCCTTTCTTTTTCCCACCCAACCCCCCCTCCCCCACATTTGGTGATGGTTTCAGAACTGTAACCAAAGCTTTTCTTATTTTTAAGAAAAACCCTTGCTGACCTCTCCCTCCCGCTCACCCTTCGTCCTTTGATGCCCTCCACCCCTACCCAACCTAGCGAAGAAATAACTGCATCTTCTTCCTCTACCCCCCTTCCTCCTCTGATGCCCTCCTCCCCACAAACACTTCTCCTTCTCCTCCTCCCCACTTCTCCTTCCCTTCAAACCCTAACCTCAACCCCATCTCCCTCTCCTCCTTCGCGTGTCCTCCAAGCGCACAATCGTTGATGTCCTCATGGGCAGCGCCTATGCATTAGCAGCTGTCGCCTCCACCTCCAAGTGCGTCAAACCCTCCCTTACCTCCACCTCCGATGGCCTTTCGCCTACTGCCAAAACCTTAGAAGTCCCCCTAGAGCCCCCACCTCCGAAGCAGCCCCCTGCTGGCACCACCTCCCCCAACCTTGACGTCTTCCTTAAGAGGAAAGGCATCAACTTTCGCTAGGAGCTTGCTGCCTCCTGGAAGCCCAGCGACCCCGTGCCCTTCCTCTTCCTCGTGAAGGCACTTGACCTGATCTCCGGTGAGAGCGGGAGGATTGCCATCACCAACATCTTCTGCAACGTGTTATGCATGGTGATCACCTCTACCCCCGGGGACCTCCTCTCGGCGGTGTACCTCTCAGCCAACCGGATTGCAGCCTCCGACGCGAAGGTGAGCTCGACATCAGGGACTCCACCCTCATCAAGGCCCTCGCTGACGCCTACGGGAGGAAGGAGGAAGGCAACTTTTTTGGGGTGGGAAGAAGAAAAGGGTGGGTGCTTTGTTTCGGAGGGGCGTTTCTATTGTGGGGGTGGGTGTTTGTTGGCAGGAGTTGGGCGATCTAAGGCTTGTGGAGAAGGTTAGCAGGCTGTCACAGAGGGTGATGTTCAAGCTACCGCCACTCACGATTGCAAAGGTCTTCAACACGTTCCGTAACGTTGTGAAGGTAGATGTTGTTCTTGTCTAGTTGCATCTTTCCTTCATTTTTGAAAAATGGATTTTTTAGCTCAGTTATGAATGAAATAGAGGGAAAAAAAAGTGAAAAGTTTTATGGTGTGATTTGCTGGAGATATCACTGTTTTCTATAAATAGTTTTCATCTTGAACATTTTGATGTGTTTTGCTATGTTCCATGCGAAACCAATAAGGAAGGCATTCTCCTTGATCTTCTTGTGGGCATGTAGCCTTTTTTCTGAGGAATTCAGGTGGGCTAGCACAGTTGTGGATGTAGTAAGGAAGAAAGGAGAAAACTTTGTTGTCGTTTGTCATCGAGGAAGAGTTCAATTTAACAAAGACCTCACTGGAGGGCTGATCTGGGAAGGCTATTTTAATAGATAGCAAAATGAAAACCTTACTTCTCACATCCCATTTAATGAGCATCTTGTCAGAAATTCATATACCAGAAGCTAAATTCTTGCGGCTATAGATTTATGGTCAGAAGACGAATCAACCTTTATGGATACTATATTGAAATCTAAGATCCCCCTTATCAACAATTAAATCACCTTCTACTTGTTATATATTCATTCATCATCTCTCTTCTAAGGAACTTGGATGGTTTTAATTCTAAACTATATGGTTTATGAGTTGCACCCCACATACCCCCTTCTTTATATGGTGAAATGAAGGTTTATTATTAATAGATAATTTTTTTGAGAGGATATTATTATTAATAGAGAAAAAAAATCATTCATAATCTCTGGAGGTGCCATTTGAATTACTTCTTTGAGCTTAAGAGATGAAATTAAGTTTGCACATGTAAGAGGCACATTTTTTTCATGATATAGTAAAAATTAAACTTGCAAGAGTTAATAACTGATTAGAAGAGTATCAATATTTATTTATTCTATATTGAAACTATAAGTCCCTTATCAACAATTAAATTAACCACCACTTGATGTGAATTCTATTTCTCTGGATATCACTTGAGTTAATTTATCACGCTTTTTTTTTCTGCTTATTGTGGCTTAATTCCACTACTTGTTAAGCATTTTAGAGAAATTAAAGATAACTAGATAAGGACATCCATATGCATATCCACATAATTCACTTCCCAATTAGGTTTTTTAATGCTAATGCCAAGTGAAGTGAGCTAAAATAAATCTCAGGTAATTGAGCCACTAGTGGACAAGGCTCCAGAAATCATTGTTAAAGGGGAGGAAGTGCATGGAGTTCAAAGGATATCCCATAGAATAGGTTTGTCGATGGAGCCATTACTCAAGATTTTATTATGACAGCTGCTTGTTCATTTTATAGTTAGTGCTACTGTCAGCATTTATAGTTAATTAACTTGTATCATCCCACTACCTAATTTTTAAACATTGGTGTGATTTTAACATATGGGCCAGGTTTTTAAACTTTGGTACTGCATTTTAAACATTCTCTGACTTTTAGACCAGGGTTTGACTTCGATTTTGGTGGTTGTAAAATCGGTTAGATTTTTACTTTCATATGGCTTGAACTTGTGTTTCCCTAAACTTTTCTTTGATCTATAAACTTGGGTCTAATTTTCACTTTTATATGGTCCAAACTTGGGTTTGATCTCGAGTGGATTTAAACTTGCCTCTAAACTTAGGTCAATCTAATTAAACTTGGCTTCATGCTTACGCCTTATATTTACTTTTATATGGTTTGAGATTCAATTGAACCGTGGTTGATCTAAACTGCTTCTAAACTTTGGTGGATTTAAACTTGACTCCAAACTTGGGTCTGATTTGTAACTTCATATGGTCTCTTTCTGTAACTACTTTTCGATGAAGAGGGCAAGTCCTTTGATCTAGGCTGTCTGGTGTTTTTGGCTGTAGCTAATTTGGCTGTAGCATGACTTGCCACAAGCTTAGATATGCTTATTATGCTCATGCAGATTATGGAACCAACATGCTTTCTTGACTTCATTGGTAACTTGACTAGCTTGGTCATTACGTGAAATGGGTGTGGGAGGATGGATTTATGAACTTACAATGGGGAGAAGTGGATAAAATTGGAAATAGAGGATCAAGTAAATTAATAATTCTAAATGTCAGGTGTCATATGAATTTGGGAAGTTGCATTATTTTTGAAGGAATATCTGCATGTATGAATGTTAGCTGAATCCTTCAACACCTATTGATGAAGTGTGTAGATTTGATTTTGATATCTGAATTCACTTTCAATTTTTAGCTGCCAGTACTCATGGAAGCTCTAATCTACCTCCTATGGCAGGGGAGATTGACGTTCATATCCAAATTCAGGTTTGGAAATTTGAATCCAATACTTGAATGATAGGTGGATAGGTGGATTTTTGTTCAATTAGAAATGGTTCCTGGTACTTCCAACTGGTGGGTTTTAAATGGTAGGGGAATTATGGAAATATGAAGTATTTCTCTTAATCTATGTGCAAAGAAGTGGACTACAATTTTACTGCCATTGATTTTCAAAAAACATAAACCCCAATTTCACAATGCTTATTGCATACATAAATACAGTTTTGTTTGATGTAACTCTTTGTATTTCCTTTTATGTACTTAAGGTCATACCAGTTGAGGAACATGCAATAAAAATTGCTGTTGCTCGAGATACAATTGGAGATGCTGACTTTTTCCAGAATTCTTCTGGTGTATTCTTTCAAGTCTTGTATTCATACTTTGGTTTACTTTTACATTTTTGTGTATTCTTTCAAGAATTGTACCTATATCTCTTTATGTTTAAAAAAATTGTAAGTATATTGTCCTCATTGCAGCCTGACCACATAAGGCGACTTATAGAAATGCAATCGAGATTGCAGGCCCTTTAATAGCTTAGCTGTTCTCTGTTATTTGTTTCAAATGCATTAGCATTCTCTTCATAGGAGGAGATCTGTTTATAGTGTTTTCTATTTACATCTTGGGAAGTTAGTTGGTCATAACTTTTGTTTCTCTTGCAATTCTGCTTATCAATAAACTTTTGAATATTTATCATTTTAGATAATCATCCTTCCTTTGTTAAATAAAAAAACATGGACATCAGAGACAGCCAAATTTGATGATCTTTCTTTAGGGTTCACAAGTTATTAGAACTCTTATCATAGGGTCATTTTTTTTTGGGGGGGAGGGGGTGGGGGAGGGTGTCATTTTTTCTTAATCTTTGTTGGGAACTACCGGTTAGCAATCATTAGCTTCTAATGCAATTGGAACTGCAAAATCTAGGCATTGAAGAAGCTAATGAAAGAAGCCATTTAGATATGGTACTACATAAAGTTGCATCTTGATGAGCACAGGAACATATACTGATTGGGAGCTTTCTTCTTCCTCCACATGTAAACCTTTTAGGTGGCACAACAAATGCATTAGATATGCAAGGCCATGCCTTTTCCTTATCTACAGGTTGCATGTTCTTAACTTTATATGGATACCTGTAGCTCACATCATATAAGCAAATTGTCAGCCTGCACTTCTTGTTTCTGAAAATTCCTCTCCCATATTCAACTAAATTAAATGCATAATTATCTTTATCATCATAATTACATAATTACGTAATTTCTCTCCCATATTCAACATAATTACATAATTGAACAACCCTACTCAATATCACCATGGATACCATCATCTTTATTTCAAGCAATGGCATTATTGTTGTTTCGTTCATTGTTCATGTTGTATTTTTTCATGCGATTGCTGATGTAGACAATCTGATTGGTCCAGATGCTGCATTATCAGGAAGGAAAGGAGAATATTTTCAAAGGACACCTTGCCAATATGCCTAGATCCATATCATGCCCACTTGCTTTTAGTGTAGATATGTCCAGATCCCTTGAGCTCAAAGGTGTTGCTCCATGGGCTTCCAACTTGATCCACGTTACCACCAGAGTATCTTTATGGATAGCTACATAGTGGCTTTATGTTGGAATAGTTTTATAGTTATTTTCTTTTAGGCTTAGCATATGATTTGATGACAGCTCACTAATTGTAATAATATTCGATCATCAAAGATGTGTTGTATGGAGACTATATAGAGTTGAGTGGTATTTTATATTTTGATGTATTTGTTTCAATTGTTCTTTTTATAATTTCTTAACAATATTGTCATAAGTACTTTATATTTGAATTTCAATAAAAATAATATATTATATCAAAGATCAATTTTGTTAAGTTGTTGTGACCAAATTGTTTCCACGTTACATATACGAGTATATTTGTCTTTGTGGTGAGTGTATGTAGCACGTTATATAGATTTCTTGATAAAATATATCAAAAAATAAGTATATTTTTCCTTATGAAAAAACTTTCGGATGACAATTGTTGAACCGTGACCAAAGAGTCTTTCGTCATGGTTTACAATCTGTGACCAAAGAGTCTTTTGTTAGAGTTCACTACAGATCGAATGTCTTTAGTCACGGTTTTTAATTGTGACCAAAAGCTTTTGTGCTTAGTCGAAGTGGGGGATTTAGTCACGGTTTCTGGTGGAACCGTGAGCAACTGACTTTAGTCAAAGTTATCAAGCATGACCAAAAGTGAAGGGCTTTTAGTCACGGTTTGTGTGGAACTGTGACCAAAAGTTTCCTCCATGCAACTAACTCTTGCTTTAATTGGTGACAATTTTTAGGTTTTTAATCACAATTTTCAACTGTCCAAAACCCTTTTTTTTGTAGTGTCTCTACCTGCTATAAAACTCTGTTCAATTTCTAAAACTTGTAGATAGGATTCGTTGATTGCATTGTCGATACAAAGAACATGCGCATGGGTCAAAAAGATGATGAAAGTGAATGTGTGAGTCTCTGTTTGCACTACTTCCACTATTCCTTGTGGTGCTTGGAACCTAGGCAGGGCACCCTGGTTCTGCATATACCTTGGGTTCGGGATGGGTTGGGAGGGCAAGGCTCCTTGTAATCTATGTTCCTGCAACAACTGGTTATGCATGTCCTATTCTGGATATTTTGTATCTGGTCAGCCATGGCTTTCATGATCTTCAAATGATCATGATTCAATTGCCGCACGAATTCTTTTAACTCCTCTTTTAATTCCTCCAAATGGTCAGCCCACTTTGGAGGATGATTGGCAGCATGACTGCTGCTGAGACGAGAACAACTGCTACCTTAGGGAGGTGTTTTGTGCATTCCCGTATTGCCAAGTCTGGTGGTGTGGATCTTTATTTGGCTTCTGTGCATTACCAGACCAGGAAAAATTTGAATGCTGGCGCCAACCAAGGTTATACGTCTCAGAGTATGGGTTATCACGCACGTATCCTTGGATAACACTAACATATTTGTAGGCTAAAGATATGAGATGTACATTCGTCAAAGGAATACATACTATAATTATCGTGAGGTGAGTAACCTTGATCGTAAAGCACCAGATCCAGATTATTCATGGGTTCCTGATACGCAAGATCTTGCGAAGGAACAAATGGAGAAGATATGGTGTACTCGAGCAGGAGGGACTCAAGATGTAGAGGAAGAGTGGGATGCAGCAGCATTACTGGAAAATCTTGGATGAGCGTGAATCAGTTAATCGAGCTTCTTGCCCAGCAGATCGACCTTATCCAGCTTCTTGGTGATAATGTCGATGTCAGCTCGGGCAGACTCAACATGAGCCTCGTGGACATTAACTCGTTGCTGTCCAGGTCATTGGAAATGGCTCATAGAGGCGGCATTCATGGAGTTCTCTGCTAAAGACTCAAACAACTCAATGGCATTGTTCCCATCTTTAGTGAGGAAATTCCCTCCACTAGATGCATCAACCAAGTACTAATGTGTGACATCTAAACCATGGTAAAAGATTTGGGCTATGTGCCATGTGGGCACACCATTGTAGGGACATTTCCTAAGAAGATCATGAAATCTATCCCATTCATCATGTAACTTTTCCCCTAGTCCTTGGGAAAAAGTCATGAATGCTTGCCTTATTGCATTTGGTCAACCTACTAGGAAGAACTTCTGGAGGAATTCTTGACATAATTCCCCCAAGTTCCAATCGGCCTCCCAATGGTCCTGAACTAATATGAAGCTTTGTCCCTCAGCGAGAACGGGAAAAGCTTCATGAGAAAAATCCTAAGATTGACTTTTTTTTGTTGAACCATTTCCACGATTCGACTCAGATCATAGATGTGCTGGAAGGGATCCTCATTTGAGTGTCCATAAAAGTAAGTTCGGATCAAACTTATTACATTCGACTCAAGCTTGAATGCATCTCATCCTACAGGAATCCAGACTTGAGGTGCTACAATCATAGTCGCTGGATTGTAGAAATCTCGCAGTTGTTCTCCGTGCAGTGGATGCTACATTCTGTCCAATGTATTTAGAATCCGATTGATGCTCTGCTGATGTCACTCCTCAGATGCAGTGACTCGGGCGTCCAGACGAGCCATTAGATCTTGGTCCTCATGACCAGGATCAGGATTAGCCATTTCAATTAATCGAGAAGAAGAATGAGAAGGGGAAGAAGAATGAGAAGGGGAAGAAGGCGATGCGAAAAGTCGCCTCTGCCACCTTGGGTTAGGTTCCCAAGGTCCAACCAGGATAGGTCTTAAAGATCTCTTCCCTTGCATACACCAACACAAGGGTTGGTGCAGCCAAGCTAACAAGGTAGGCCTTGCAATCAAATTGGTCCTTAGAATCGGATGATTGGATTTTTCATTCACATTTGAATTCCTTAAGAAAATTTGTTATAAAATTGACTGAAAATAATCCCAGTTTCCTGGGCTAACCCAGCCAGTATGAATACGAGGGGACTAAGAGGAAGGTTCTTCCTTTGGCTTATGCCTCTGAGTCCTTGATACCCCTTAGACGCGATCGTTTGGTACTACCCTGCAAACTTGGCACTGAGTTTGGCTAAAGAAATTGTGACTACCCAGTAGTTAAACAATAAATGTAGATTAAATTAGAATTTTGCTTTATATTTTCTTAACATTTCTTCAATTGCTTAGGTTGGGTGAGGTGGTTAACCAAGTGAATCAACTCACCAACTAGGCGATTAACTCAATTAAGTCCAAGTTAGTCAATTGATCTCTACAAATGAAAACCCTAAATGTGATACCTAGGGTTTATGCAATTTCTACTCAAATCAGGTAGCACGAAGTAATCAAATTAAAAACATTCCTCACAACACAAATGGAATCCAAATAAAATCAAATTTGGCAAGAAGATTTCTTTCTAAATAAGCTTTCTAGAAAATATTCTTATGAGATTTTTACTATTTTGAGTGATTTAATATTAATTTTTAACTAACAAGGGGTCGGATAAGGCAGATTGACCCCGTGTTAGTTTTTCTCCTTGAGTAGTATCAAATTAGATCAAAAAATTTGGGAAAAATATGCAAATTAAAGCTTGTTTGATTAGCTTTCACACTCCGCTAATTTAAGGTCAATCAAATTCATATGCTATTCAAAACCAATTTTTGAAGATGAAAAGAAATCGATTTTCATTCTGTTTGATCCCCCTGTACTTCATGAATTTTCAAAATTATGTAGTGCAAATTTTTGAAAATGAATGGTGGCATTGGAAAGCTAGTTTGAAAGCCTTCATTTAGTCCAAATTTTGAGATCTTTGGATCAACAAATATTTGGCAAAAAATTATTAAATCACGGAGAAATTTCTGGCCGAATTTCCAAAAAATAGCAAAGAGGCCTTTCAAGAGGTTTTTGAAAGAGAATATGCCTTTTACTCAATATATATATATATTCAAACTTTGTAGATTTTGTTTTTTCAGATTTTGTTTTCTTTTTTTGTTTCAAAAGCAAAGCACTTAACCTATGATTCAAATGAAAATCCTAAACCTAAGATATGTAGTGTGCACCTGAAGGTCTTCAAGTGTGCCTGATGTGTGCATAGAATCCTCATTCCATTCTTGCACACCAAAAAGCAAGTAGATGCAAATGTGTCAGAAATAAAATTACAAATTAGAAATCAAGTTCGCCTTGCCTCCCTAGCAATGGTGCCATTTGTTGAATTGTAAATCGTGCGATTTGTTAATCTCATCGTAGTATAGGTGCGAAATCCAACTCAAACAAAAATATTAACGAGACTTGGGTGAGTCCCAATCTAACTTGGGGAGGTGTGAATGACAAATTCTATTATGATTCTCTACTCGCTCAAAAATGTAGTCTGGTTTCTAAAGCTCGTAGGTAGGATTTGTTGGTTGCATTATTGATACGAAGAACGTGCGTGTGGGTCAAAAAAATGATGAAAGTGAATGCGTGAGTTTTCGTTTGCACTACTTCTACTATTTAAAAGTTACCAACTGAATTCCTATCTAACAGAAAATCATTTACATTCTCCGAAACTAACATGACTATTTACTAAAAAGACAAGACAATCCAAATAATGATAACAAGAATTTACTTCATTGAATCATCATGTCTACAAACAAAATGTAGAGGAAAGCTTGTACATGGAAATTAAAATCCATTCTACTACATCTAGCAGAATTTCATCCTGCTGGGAACATTCGAGGAGCCATTGGCACTAGAGGATGAGGGTGATAAGACCTTAGGTTTGATAACCCGTCTACACCATGCAGAGAACTACATGCTTGGAGCCAAGAGAGAACTTAGGTGTGCACTCCGGAAGAGAGATCACTACACTACAAAGTAGGAAATCAATGCAATAAATTAAAGCAATGAAAAATGACTATAGCTAGTAGAAAGTGGGGCACCAAGGGTGTGCTTGGTGGCCGTGTGCCTTGAGATGAAGGGAGGGAATGGATGACGGCCTCAGGTGGTGGTGACCAGCCTCTTGGAGGTGGAGTTGGAGGAGCTTTGGTGGAGGTATGGTGGCAGTGGAGGTGGAGTTGATTGGGAGGAAGAAGATGGATGGTTGGGTGGCCAAAATGGGAGGTTTTTTATAGAAGATGGGGGCTCTTTTGAGGTGGTGTTGGAAGGCTCTAGAAGAGTGGCCTTAGATGCCACTTTTAGGTCTTGAAGTGGTCTTCAAGATCCACTTTTTGGGGGAAGAGGTTGAGGAGGGCGTGGACTATGTTGGAGGCACTCTAGAGTATTCTAGACTGGTCGTATGAGTGGTGGAAGAGGTGGGTTATGTTGGGTTTAGTCCTAGGTGGGTTGGGATAGCCTAAGGTCTAATAGGTTTAGGTATTAGGTTTAGGTAACGGTCCTAAAATAGGTTCACTTAACCTAGTACTAATGTGGTAGGTTCAATTAAACTTGTCACAAGTTTAATTGGGTCATAATGTGTGCAATTGGGATAGGGAATTCCCAATTAGGTTGTATGTGAGTTAATTAGACTATGGCTGAGTCCAATTAGACTTGCATGAGTTGAATTAGGGGTCCAATTGGGTTCCATGGATCTAATTAGAGAAGAAGGGTTCAACTGACTTATACCAAGTCAATTAGGTTTAGTAAGAATCTAATGAGGTTCTTAGGAAGGTTTAGTGGTAGTGTACTAGGCTTAGGCGGTCTCTAAATAGGTTTCCTAAGGTGCATGGTAAGATTCCTAGGACTAAAGAAGCAAGATATGGTTTCTAATTCCAAAACAAGAACCAGAGACAACCTCTAGACGTCAAAAAGCTTCAGACAACTTATACTTCAAAGTTGGATGACTAAGGGATAGGTTGGATGTCCAATACTGAAACAGTATTGGAGTCAGGGTTCTGTTCATGGATTATGTAGGACTTGGACCTAATAGGAGGATGGCTTAGGGATAGGAAGGTGGATAGGGTTATCCTAAAGACTAGGGATAGGTGTAGGGTTGTCCTAAGTTCTTCCTTACTTTAATTCTTACATTTATTCTTACAAGTAGTCTTGTATACCTCCTTCTTACTCTCTGTCTTCAGCTTTATTTGCAACTTTATTTTGGGCATCCACTCTAGCTTTGCTGCAACTCTAGCCTCTATCTAGGTTTTATTCATCTTCTATCTACTTTCAAGCCATCTCATGATCTTTTATTACCTGTAAACCCAATTATTTAGTAATTAGTATGGAAATATGGCATTATTTCATGAACAATTAAGTAAAGCAAGTACAATGCAAACTATACAATGCATGTATTACTCCTAAGTTAAGCTATGATCTAACTCAATTTAGGTCAATTAAGTCCTATGATTGTTGCGCAATCATACACCAATGATGTACCTACACTGATATGAAACATACATTACTAGAAATATGGAATTCACCATCGGTTAGTTGCCATCGTTTTGTAAAGTGATGGTGATAATGTTTTTGCCATCATTTCTTTGGTAAATAGATGGTAAATCCATCTTTAAAATTTGACCATAGCACTTGAGGAGGAGAACAACAGTTGTTGCTCATAGTCAAATTGGATATCGAGAATAACCATCATTTTTTCTAATAAGCGATGGGAAATCGAGGAAATTTAATTACCCCTCTAACATTACCGTCAATGGGAATAATTTGGGCACATGCTTCAAAATTTTCTTTGACATTTACCTTCGCTTTCTAATTGAAGCATCGGAAAAAGTTCATGATCTATTCACGCTCGCAGGCCTCTCCTCCCCCATCACTATTTCATTTTTGTAGAAAACCCTCGCGCCTCGAGACCCCTCAGCACCTCCTCACTGCCCCTCCTCGTGCGCCTCCTCACCGCTCCTCGTCATCGATGTCGTCCTCCTTGACCTATGGTGAGTCCTTCTCATCATCGTTTTCTTCTCCCCCTCCCCTCATCGTTGCCTCATTTCCTCCGTCCTCGTTAGTCCTCCTCCTCCTAGTCGATGCCCTCTCCTCTCCTCTTCATCCTCCCCTTAGTCGTCCTCCTCATTGTCTTCTACCTCCTCGTTGTCTTCCTCATCTATGCCTCCTCCTCTTTGTCCTCCCCTTAGCCATCCTCCTCGGAAACCTCCTACTTGTCCTCCTCGTCCATGCCTCCTCCTCTTCATCCTTCTCGCAAGTCTCCTCCTCTACAAAAAACTCCCCCAAGTCATCATCGTCGTCCTCCTCCTTGTCCATGTCTCACTCCTCTTCATCCTTCCCGTAGCCCTCTTCCTCTTAATCTTCCTCATCCTCCTTGCCCTTCTTCTCTTCATACTCTTCCTCAATGCCACCTAGCCCTCCTCCTCCTCCTCGCCGTCCCCAACTCCTCCTACTACTGCTCCTCCTCCCCTACCCGCCCCCTCCCCCACTTCCTCCTGCCCTCAGAGTCCTCCTCCTCGTCCTCAATTAGCTTGTTCAAATATAGAATAAATGGTATAACTTGGTTAAATTCAGAGCTTCAATGTGATTCTATGCCTTGGTTAAATTCAAGACATGATTTAACATATGCAAATTCAAATATAGAATAAATGGTATAATTTGCATCCCTCTTATGCAATGTATATTAAGTGGAAGTTCCCTACTATTTTGTTCATGTACATTTTGCACATAATTTTTATTTGATGCAAAGGCCTTTATTTTCATTGCCAATGACTAATTGACCTCCATTAATCATAGTTATTTTTCATGCTTAAGTGGCTTTATTGCAATGTGCTATGTGTAATTGGTGTACAAGTGCTATGTATCATCTTATCCATAGAGATGAGATGACATAAGTTTTGTTAAATGGTGATATGGTGGTAGGATTTATAGGTTGCAATGGAGGGGTTCTTGTGTGAGTCATCTAGATATTACATAGGAAGCATTATGTTGAGCTGGTGATGGTTCTTTATTTCTTTCTTTCTTTCTTCTATGCATATACTTGTAAGCACCTCTGTTTTGATGCACCAAAATTATGTTTATTGCTAAACTAACATTTCAGGACCATCTCAGATTAAAGCATTAAAGCATCTTTCAAGTCAAGTGAAGATAGTTGCTGATGTGTGTCATTTTATCTTTATTTGAGTCTAGGACTTTATTGTAAGGAACAATTCAAATACGAATTGTTCACGTATCTTTTCAAAACAAATCTTTTTAGGGTTATTGATCGACCAAACAAGCTAATTGATCAACCAATCAAGTTAATTGATCGATCAAATTAGCCCATTTTAGGAAGTTGAAAAATATCCTTTTGATCGACCAACCAAGTTAATTGACAGATCAATTAGTAATCGACCAGCCACCTTAATTGATCGACCAAATTACATTTTGATTGACTAATTAACCTTAATTGATCGACAAATTTAATTTCCTATTCAAGCAAAACTTTTAATATAAATAGAGGTCATACGCAACCCATTTTTTCATAACTTTCAAATAGAAATACCATTAAAAAATAGAGCTTCTCGTGCTTATTCCAAAGGCTTCTATGCCCTGTTCTCACATCTTTCAAAAGCACGATGCCTCGAACCTCTGTGGAAAAATCGATTTGATCATTTATTGAGGTTCCATAGAAGTTATCCTTGTTATTCTATTTTGTTGTTTTGATTTACGAATCCCAAGTTTGTTGGGTAGATCTGTGGTTATTATTTTTGCTTCTCTTCAGGATAAAAAGGGAAGTGATTATAAGAGGTTGTGCCACCCTCGTTCATGTGGTACGTTTAGTGGATTGACTAGCTTGGACTAGTCAGAAAAATCGTAAGCTGGGAGGCTTAAGTGGTGGTTTTCACCCAGATTGGGTTTCCACTATAAATCAAGTGTACTCTTTGATTTGTGCATATATTTTAAAGCAATATTATTCACCCCTCCCCTTTAGTATTTAGTTGTGATCCACAGGATATTCTCCTACTCACACTTGGTATCAGAGCCTAGTTGTCCAGAAGATGTCAAAGTCATCTGGAATCTGTGGACTTCGAAGTATGGGATGTCATCGCATCCAAGTACACTTGTCCTAAAATCAAGGAAGGAATGGCGGTGACACCAGATTAGAAGAAGATGGCAACCCACAATGCCAAAGCTATGAATGCAATCTTCTGCGGGCTTTCGAGAGCAGAATTCAACCGCGTCTCTGCTTGCAAGATAGCCTATGAGATCTGGAGCATCCTCAAAGTCACCCTTGAGGGGACAACTAAGGTAAAAGAAACTCAAGTAAATTTACTAACGTAGAATTACGAGCTTTTCAGGATAAAGAAAGGTGAGTTAATCAAGGAGATGTTCACAAGGTTTATGGACATCATAAACTCTCTAAGAAACCTAGATCAAGAGATCAAAAATGAAGCCTTGGTGAGAAAGATACTTCTATCACACACCAGTTATTGGGAGACCATGACTACAACCATACAGGAGTTGAAAGATCTATCTACCCTAAAACTAGACGATCTTATTGGAAGCCTTATGGCCTATGAAGTTCAACTTCAGCACATGAAGGAACATGAAGATGAAGGAATAAAGAAGAAAGCCATAGCCCTTGAAGCCATTCAAGAATCTGAAGAAACTTCAAGTGGAGAAGAAGAGGAAGTTATAGCACTCCTTTCCAGAAAATTCAAAAAGTTCCTCAAGGATAAGAAGAAAGAAGAAACCAAGAATGATGCAGTCGTCTATTAAAACTGCAAGAGAAAGGGATACATCAAGAAGGATTGTCCACTTCTTAGAAAGGAATCAGATAAGAAGAAGAAGCACTTCAGAAAAGATGGAAAGAAGAAAGCCTTTGTTGCAACTTGGGATAAGTCAGACTCAAGTTCAAAGGAAGAAGAAACCTTGGGAGAAGAAGCTCTTCTCGGCCTTATGGCACTAGAAGATGAGGTAACCTCCTTTACCCAAGATGAATTATTAGAAGCATTCTTTGAGATGGATGACATAGAAAAATCATTAAAATTAGAAAATAAAAACTTAGTAAAAGCATTAGATAAAGAAAAAACACAAAAAGAAGTACTTGAAAATCAAAACAAAGAGTTATCGGTTGAGATCGTTGCATTAAAATCATATATAAACAACTTAAAAGTAGATATAGACAAACTAAAGGAAAACTTTTCTACTCTATTAAATGACCTAACTAAATTCACAAATGGAAGTAGAAACTTGCATAAATTGTTAGGAACACAAACCCAGAGCGCTACAAAATTTGGGTTAGGCTATATACCAAAAAATAACCATGAAGCATCTAGTTCTAGCCAGAACAAAGAGAAAGGTAGCTTGCTAAAGCAGGCAATGCAAGCTAACCACCATGAACACAAACAAAAATGGGTACAAAAAGTATTTTGCAATCTTGTTTTGTAGGTTTTGTAGATTATAAGAAGTGGACTTTCCAACAAATCAATGGAACACTGAAGCCACTTTATCAAACAAAGCCTCACAATCACAAACTAATGACAGGAAAGAGAAGAAAGAAGGTGGATAATGGACAACGACTGTTCCAAGCACATGACTGGTGAAGAAGACCTATTCCTGCAGCTCAACTGTCAGGAAGGTGGTACGGTCACATTTGGGAACAACCATAAGGGTCATATTATTGGTACTGGCCAAATTGGATCAATTAGAGATGAGCATGATGGGAGAATTCAAGTTCTTCCTAGGTCTTCGGATTGATCAGCTATCCTCCAGAATCTTCATATCTCAAACAAAATACACAGTAGAGATATTGGAGAAATTCTCGATGGACAAAGTCAAAGGTAAAGAACCAATTGAAAACTGATGACACAGGTAAATCAGTAGATCAAAAACTACCCAATTGAATACAAAAGCATGATAGGATCTCTATTATATTTAACTATAAGTGGACTTGACATTCTAATTTGAACTTTGTGCTCTCTTTCAAGCAAACCCTAAAGAAACACATCTACATGTTGTTAAAAGAATACTTAGGTATCTAAACAACACACAAGACTTAGGACTTTTTTATCTGAAGTCAGACACATTGGAATTATATTCCTTTTGTGATGTTGACTATGCGGGTAGTTTCATTGATTGTAAGAGTATTAGTGGAACTTGTCAATTTCTCAGAATTCCTTAGTCTGTTGGTTCTCTAGAAAACAAAATGTTGTATCACTATCCACAATTGAAGCAGAATATGTAGCAGCATCTTTAGCTTGTTCATAACTATTGTTGATGAAACAAACATTACGAGACTTTGGTTTATCTTATAAGAATAACAAAATTTTGTGTGACAACACAAGTGCCATTAATCTATCCAGGAATCTAGTACAACACTCTAGGACCAAACATATAGATGTCAGACACTACTTTCTTAGAGATTATGTCTTAGAAGGGGACATTAATTTAGAATTTGTTAGCACAAAAAATCAACTAGCTGATATATTCACAAAACCATTACCAAAAGAAAGGTTTAATAAAAAATTTTCATTCACTAGGATTATCTTGATTAAAAGAGACTAATTAATTTGCCTAATGAATGCATCTTTTACTGTTTTGATCGATTAATTTTACAAAATTGATTGACCAACCTTTGATCGATCAAATAGTCCTATTTGATTGACCAAAACTTCAAATTGCCTAGCAGGAAATCTCCCTCCAAAATTGACTTTTGATTGATCAATCAAAATTTTTGATCGACCAATCCATTTTGGCAGGACTTTTCCCTCCAAACATTCAAACTCTGACTGACCAATTAACTTTTTTGATCGATCACTTCTCGTTTTGATTGACCGAAACTGGTTGATTCTCTTTTCGAAGATTGTGATCCTTTTTTCTTGTTTCGCATTCACAATCAACTTTTACCGATTCTAACCTATGTGATTAGCTGCATTAAGTGCATTTACCTATTTTACTAATCACATTCTCTATAAAACACCACATTTTTACCCCTAAAACCATTTTTCACTTAACCTATTTGGTCCCCACTCCACCAAAACTCAACACACCTGACCCCACTCGACTTTGTTTGACCAACCAACGACCGTCGCCTCTGACCACCTCACGCACAAGCCTCCTCCATGCATGGATCCCCCATGCTCCGGTCCTCACGAGTGTGTGCTTGCTCATAGCCTCCTCTCACCTCCGTGCTCGTGTGACTTCGACATCCTCACATGCCCTCCATTCAGCCTCCTTTTTGATCGACCAACTTTGGTTCGAGCTCGATACATTCTAAACCTTGACTACATCCATTACTTTTGATTTTTCTTGTGTTTACAATGTGCCTTGACTGACTCTTACATGTTGATCTTTTCTTTTGCGAAATCTTGTAGCATTAGTGAGTTTATCATCCCGTCAAACATTTTTTTTTTCCAGTCTGAGGTCTTTTGGTTGACAAAACTCCTTGGTTGATCAACCAAAAGTTTGGTTCTTTTTTGATCGATCAATCAGTATTGTTGATCGACCAACCATGTTTTTTTCTCTTTACCATATGGCACCCAAATGTGCACGCGACTCTTTTAGTCATCGCGATGACACTTTTGATCATTTTTTCATTGCCTAGGATGCTCGTGACCATTTTTCATCGTTTGCAAATTCTCTCCACATGTTGGTAGACCTATTGACTTCACTTATTTTGAGTCTGTTTTCCCTAGAATCCACGGAAAATTTGCATACCATCAGATTTTACGACTGTTTGAGCGGAACTTTTATGTGCATTCCAAGCATAGCCAAATTCCTAGTGTTGATCCCATGGCCTGCCACCTATTTTATGCCAATCTCAAAGATATAGGTGAAGGTGCCAACATCGAGTTGACCTCGAATGTCTACGGGATAGAAGTTGTGGTCAATGCGGATGTTTTGATAGAGATTCTTGGCTGTCCTCCTATTGGACCTACTTTTCTTGAGTTGCATCAGCAGACTCAGCCCGACACCATCAGGGAGACCCTGCTCACTCCCTTTCATTTTGACTTGGGTCGTCCAGCCAAGTCACCCTACCTTCAACGTTTGCCTCATTTTCTGAATTGTATCTTTTTGTGGAATTTTATGTCCAAGTCCACATCTTTTGAGAACTGCCCTAGCATGGAATTTTCCTCCTCCGTTCCTGCCTTATGAGCACTTCACTGCAACATGTCCACTAATCGGGAGGTTTTTTCGCTTTGCAAATGATATCAGAAAAATATGTCTTCACAATATGTAATGTGGTTGAAAAAAAACCTTGATCAAAGTTACTAA
The DNA here is from genome assembly GCA_037157565.1 of Thalassia testudinum. Lineage (NCBI taxonomy): Eukaryota > Viridiplantae > Streptophyta > Magnoliopsida > Alismatales > Hydrocharitaceae > Thalassia > Thalassia testudinum. The sequence continues at coordinate 68,824,557 of JAZHRO010000003.1, read as the reverse complement.
AATATTGAAATAATACCACACCTCAGGTTGTATCACAGGGAGACATAGAACCAATAAGATCACCAATAATCATGTTCTAGAAAAATAAATTGCCATTGATATCAATTCATCATGGGAGGAAAGAAAACAAAACACATTAACTAGTATTCCAATCGTTCAATATTGTCACAGATAACCAAGAATAGAAGTGCCTCCCACAAATTTCCTGTAATGAAATAATCAATATCAAAATCCCATTCTTTGGTAATGGAAATCAATGTAATTTTTAATTGAGCCAAAAATAGGGAATTTGCTAATGCACGTGGAGGAGGAGAGGATGGTTGGCCTTGTTGTGCTCGGAGGAGGTTGGTGTTGTCAAGAGCTTTGCATCGGAGGTCACACCGAGGAAAATGATGGCTGGTGGCGGCCGACCGGTGGGAATGTTGGCCAGCAGTGGTGCGTGGCCGTAGGGGTGTTGTCGGGTGTGGTGAGGTCGCAGAGCTACTGTCGAGGGAGAGGTTGTTGCTCTGGTGACGTTGGCGAAGAAGATGGTGGCCGGGAGGTGTAGCTGTGAGTAGGAGGTGACCGGCCAGTTGATGGGTGCTTCTTCCCTGATGGCGATGAAAAAGGACGATGGAGGTACTGCGGCCACGTGCATGTAGGGTGGCTGGCAGTGACGGCTGGTTGAACGCATGCACGTACCTGTGCGTGGCAGATGGGCGGTGCCGGTGGGTCGTCGACGCCGAGGAGAGGACTGCTGCTGGAGGTGGTGATGTTGGGTTCGTTTCACATGTAGTAGGAGATGAAGAAGGAGAAACGAAGAAGAAGAGGGGTGGTCGAGGAAGCAAGTCGTGGATGTCAAGGTGGTGATCGTCGAGCAGTGTTACTGTCATGGGTGAGAGCGGTCGTCAAGGGCATTCTTGGCCTCCTATCGCGGTCGGCAGAGGAAGCAGAGGACCAAGGGCGGAGCACAGTGAGTACGAAGGGGGCTCGCAGTGGTGCTATGGACACGGTGGCGAGGAGATGCACTGAGGGAGAGGATGCTTGTCGTAGCGGGAACGTCAGGGTCGCGTGGTGAGGTGGTGGCTTGCAGTGGTGGTCACGGTGCAAGGTGAGGGTGTTGGCGGTGTTGACGGAGGCTCGCGGTGGTGGATTGGCACGTGGTGAGGGGAAGGAGATGGAGGCCATTTTCTTTTTTTTTTTCTCTAGGGAAGCCACCCCCCTCTTTGTCGTTCCTTCCCTGTTAAATAAGGAGTAAATGAGAGAATGAGAGGGAGAGTCAGAGAAGGAAAGAAACAATCAATCAACCGTGATTTAGTGTTGCCATTTGAGGGAGAGAGACATAAGGAATCAAAGAGATTTTAGGGCAAATAAGGAAGGGATTAAGAGATTGCAAAGAATGATTCTTTTGCCAAATTTTACCAAGATAAAAAAATCCCACAATGTAACATCTCAAATCTATATTTGATGTGAAGTCCTTACCTTTAAAGTGAATAATTAGTTCTTTCACATAAATATTAAAGTAATTAATGCATGAAATGATACATTCAAAGCTTTCACATTTTTTCATTATCAACATGCCTAAGTTCAAATTATGCTCCAAATAATTCAATACTTAAGCACTAAATTAGTCCACTCAAGTGGACCCATCAAATACCCCCATGTCTAAGTTTTGCTAGTTCTGAGCAAAATCATATGAACCAGACCAGGTCACCAGGCCAGATTTTACCGTCAGGATGACTTATCGTACCATACTCTAGAAATTAGATTGAAATACCAAATATAGGCCTAAAGGTACTCAAGTACCAGCCAAGATACGGACCTGACCAGCCTTAATCTTGAGTCCACTGCAAAGGTTTCTAAAGCTCACAAAAACTACCCAGAGGTTCGTTGACCCCAGCGGTTAAAACACCCATGCATATGTGCAGAAAGGTTAGGTTTAGTTTTGCCAGTGCATTTTTAGTAAGAGAGAGAGAGAGGGGGAAATATTATTTTGATAGTTTTCTCTCTTTCTTTTTAAATTTCCCTAGACTTAACATTGGATTGGCCCTACACACGATCCGTATCAGATTCCTTGTCCCCACCATCAATCCTCGTAGGGTCCCTGGCAATCGATGCTTCAAGATAGCACTGCCCGTGGCAACCCCCAGAACTTTGGCTTTCGACACTTCAGGACAGTGTCGCCCATGGCATTCTGTAGCTAAATTCAGACCCTAGCAATCAACATTTCAGGATAATGCTGCCCATGGCATCTGAACCAGCACAAGATGCTTCTGTACCCCCGGTAAGATATTTAGATATCCTAAGAGACAAGCATCGAGGAGACGATATGTTACAATGCATCTTCTAGGGACTTATTTTACATTCCTCCTCTCTGTGATGGGAACTTATCCAATCAAGTTGTGTCTTCAAGCTGCTCCTAAGTCAACTTTTCCGGAAAACAAGTTCAGAACAGACACTTTTTGGTATTATTCTTTTTTATGCTCACTGAAACAGATCAGTGTGTGATTTTTGGGTGCTCAGGTTACCAAGTTCCGCAAACCAAAGGGTAGGTAACAGGGCTAAATACTCCCTAAGCCTTAGACTTAATACATTGGCCTCGCAACTCCCTCAACCTCTTGGGGAATAGTCCATATCTTAACAAATACGTGAGTGTTTAACCCTTAAAATAGACCCAGAAGGCCTAAAGTCGATATCCCTCACTTATCTCCTTTTCTTTAGCACTTTAGGACTTAATTCATCATCCGATCCAGCCCGAAACTTAGGTGACTCTTTCATAATCACATGCTGGGACTAACATGATTTTTCCTTGCCTATCTTCTTCTTCTGGCTCTTTCCTTTTCATCTCACTTCTTCTTCTCTCTCCCTTTTTTTTCTTTTTTTTTAAAACAGAACTAAAGTCCTAATTATGCATGCAGAATATGTATAAATGCTATAAACAACCCCAGGTTATACCCCCCCATGCCTAGATCTGACAATGTCCTCATTGGAAAGCCAAAACAAGGAAAGACACAACCTGAGGTGGCGAGCAGTTGGTGCTAAGGCTCCTCCAATCTGTAGGTGCCCACTACCTGGCCATTAGAAAGTGTAACATAAGGTTTCAAGCGCTGACAATTTACCTTGAATGCCTCACCAGATGAGGGATTCTGAATTTCAACTACACCACGTGGGAACACCTGCGTGACAGTGTACGACCCATCCCAACGGGACTTCAGTTTCCCAGGGAAAAGATTGAGTCTGGAATTGAAAAGCCAGACTGATGTAAACACGTTTACACTACTTAAGATGTCTATTTATGCATGTTCTTAAGCATAGGATTGCATTTCATGCTATAAATATTGCATAACATGCATCATCTTTCATTTAGAGTAGTTTGAATAAAATGGAGGTTAATTGTATCCTTTTATGTGCTTGGACAGGGCAAACTTTTTATCGGGGCCTCGGATCGAAGATCCAACCATGCAGATGTGATCAGGGCGACGATTGGAGTTCAATGACTCCAAGATCGCCTTAATCAGGCATCTATAGCATCAGGTAGTGATCGGGGAACCCTAGAAGATCAAGGGCTAAGATGGTGTAAATCTGCACTTCAAATGATAAATCTGATCGCATGGATGGATTCGGATCGATGATCGCAGCCTAACGACACAAATCGAGTCAACCCGACATCCGTGACACCATCTACATCATCCAGAAGATGGACGGCCAAGATGGCGCCATGTGGTGCCATCTCGGCTGCCTAATCGCCCGCACGCACCCGCTGAAGCCCCCGCATCCGCCCTTCCCCACCGTTGGATCAAGATCCAACGGCTGCAACGTGCCCATGCTGAAGTTAGGCTCTTGACACAAACGCGCCCCCAGCGCGTTGGTCGAGCGCTTTAACGTGAAGCGAGAGCGCGCGTTCAAGCCTCGCCACGCGGAAATTGGAGCGGAGGCGGGCCTTCAATCGATTGCACGATCGTGATCCAACGGCCACGCGCACTCAATCAAGATGAAGCACTATTGCATGCGCGGCGGTAACGCGGCATCGCACGTGATCGGGTGCTGATGTAAACACATTTACACTACTTAAAATGTCTATTTATGCATGTTCTTAAGCATAGGATTGCATTTCATGATATAAATATTGCATAACATGCATCATCTCACATTTAGAGTAGTTTGAATAAAATGGAGGTTAATTGTCTCCTTTTATGTGCTTGGACAGGGAAAACATTTTATCGAGGCCTCAGATCAAAGATCTAACTGTATGGATGTGATCAGGGTGACGATTGGAGTTCAAAGACTCCAAGATCGCCCTAATCAGGCATCTGTAACATCAGATAGAGACCAGGGAACCCTAGAAGATCAAGGGCCAGGATGGTGTAAATTTGCACTTCAGATGACAAATCCGATTGCACGGATGAATTCGGATCGACGATCGCAGCCCAACGACACAAAAATTGAGTTAATCCGACATCCGTGGCACCATCTACAACTTTCAGAAGATGGACGGCCAAGATGACGCCACGTGGCGCCATCTCAGCCGCCCAAACGGTCGCTTGCATCTTGTGAAGACCACGCACCCGTCTCCTCTCCGCCGTTGGATCTCGATCCAACGGCTGCAACGCGCCCGCGCTGAAGTCAAGCGCTCGACACAAACGTGACCGCAGCGCAGCGGTCGAGCGCTCTAACGTGAAGCAGGGACGCACGTTCGAGCCGCGCCCCGCAGAAATTGGAGCGGTGGCGCGCCTCCAATCGACCGCACGATTGCGATCCAACGGCCACGCGCGCCCGATAGCGCCGACGCGCGATTGGACGCACGCATGAACGTGCGATCGCACGCACAGGCGGGCGGGCGGCAGCGGTGAAGGCGCGATTTTAAGCCGTCCGATCTCGCGATCGGACGGCTGAGACTTCGCGGATGTGCGTAGGCGTTATGCACGCGGGCAGCCGAGCGGGCGCGCGTGGGCGCGGCAGCGACGGCCACGTCGGGGCTTTAGTGACGGATTTATCCGTCACAAAGACCCCTTATTATTTTGAAGATGTAATGTCTATTTTGCCCCCACTCCTTGCAACTATAAAAGGAGACCCCCTCCATACGAAATTTTCATCCCTTCTTTCTCCTCTCTACCCCTCCAAAGCTCAGGAGAAGCTTGTCCCACACTCGAGATGCTTCCCGCGAGATAAAGTCCAATTTTCGTTCCCCTTCGAAAGTGGATCCCGCGACGACGACGGCGTGCTGCTTCGTTCCCGTTCTTCTGCTTCGTCCTCCTTCGTCCCGCTTCGTTCTCCTTCGTCCAGGCGTCGTCCCGTCCGGCTCGTCCTCCAAGCAACTGTGGAGGAGGATTTCTCTCTCCCTATTCTTTTTACCGCTTTCTAGTATAGATTTACTGCTTTCTAGATTAATCTACTCGTCCTCCAAGCAATCGTCGAGGAGGACATTTCTCTCTCCATTCTTTTAATGCTTTCTGGAGTAAATTTATAGCTTTCTAGAGTAATTGTTTTATGCTTTCTAGTTGTAATGAACAATCTCTTCAATACAAAAATACCTTGTTTATTCTACATCTCATTTTGATTTCTCTGTGTAATATTCTCTTTCTTTCTTACTCTTTCTCTCTCTTCTATTTATTGTAAATAATTAGATGGTTCTAAATTGAATTATTATGTAATAAATAAAAAGAAACGCGTAGTTTTTAAATCAAACGTCTGCCTCCCTGTGTTCGACCCGTAATTTTAATTTCGGTATAAATTTTATTTGTTGAACACGATTCTTCGCTTTCGAACTACAACGACAGGTTTTCCAAAACCAATCTCGTTAGCGTAGGTTCGTAATCATTCAACATTTTGGCGCCGTTGCTGGGGAAGCAACGCTCTTTGATTTCTCTTCGCGTTTTGTAACTTATAAATCATTTACCTCACTTTTCTCCTTTCTTATTGTAATTGCAGGTACTCTTTCGAGACAGGCAAAAGCGGTAGATCGGAGTAAAGTGCTGTGGAAGGTTTTGTAAGTTATCCTCGACCTCCCACCCATTAGATTTCATTTCATCACATAATAACTCAAACATCAATCAACCTAGGTATTTTTATAAACTCTAAGGTTAGATTGTTTGTTGTTTGACACCCATACTCACCCCAACCCCCATATTAAAAAGAAAAAAAAATCTCACAGAGGTACACAACCTCATCTGATTTTCAAACTCAACCGGTAATCCAATCTTAGGAGCCGGTACACACATCCAAACACATAATTGAGTAGAAATCAGATTAGGTAATCATTTGTGTGCCTAATTAAGTGGTGTAACAGGCTAATTGTTTGAGTTGATTGGGCCGCACCACTTCAAATAAAATCAACTCATCAAGTAGCTGCCAATTAGGTTCAACTCTTAGGGATTTACCAGGCACTCCACATTCTTTTTAAACTTTAAAGGAAAACATCTTCACCTGTGCTTGCAAAACTTGGTGTGCCAATGAGACTTGATTGAAAACACCTAAAGTTGAATCCTAAAAGCTACTAAGAAAGATTTGAATCTTAAAATTCACCACATCAAAAACAATCTTGCTTGGAAACCACTAGTTGTGCACTCACACATGAATCAATCAATCATTAAGGGCACAACCCATTTAAAGGGCCCATCACATTCCAAAGCACATTCAAACCTAGCCCTAAATAAAACAAAGTAGACGTTGGCCTTAAGGATTGGACTCGCTCTTCAGAACCCAGAACGGGATTATTTTTGATTAGTCTGTTTCTACTGTTCAATCTGATGTCTAGCTAGGGGAGCAGAGTCAAACGATCGCGGCTGGGGGGTATACTAGGAACCGGAGGCGCAAGCCGAAGGAAGAACCTTCTCCCCAGTCCCTCCTTCTAACTGGTTGGATTGAACAGACGGAAGTAGATCAAATCGTTCCTTTATCTCAAGATGGGTTTTGAGAGTCTGTAGGTCTTTAGGCTAACCTATTTAAGGACAGGTTTGATTGTTTGTATTGCAGGGCACCTTTCTTCCTCCCGTGTATCATGAATCCTTCCACATATTTCACACATTCCCGTTCTTTCCCTCCTGTTGTAAATTATCCTCAACATGACGATTATCCCAACTCGTATTGTAATCGACCATCAATTAGTTGGGATAATTCGGATTGGGGATATAATTTCGGACCCTCGTGTTTAGGGTCTAACCCTGAACACTTTGATTCTGATTTCTATCCTTCTCAGAGCTACATCGATTATAGATCGTCCTCCTTTCATGAACAACCTAATACGATCTACAATCAAGAAGGATACACTGATCCTTACCCATCCTCTGATTTCACTGCCTTTAGGTCATCACCATCTTTTCAACAATCTGAACTGACCTATCATCAGGAAGGGTATAACGAATCTCAATTCGTTAATTCCTCTACATTGATGTCAAACTCGCCCAACCCTGAACCAACTCATTTGGTTCAGGTTAATCAGGTTCAAGATAAGGTTCTGGCTAACTTGAGGAATATCATTCAATCTTTAGAAGTTCAGCCAATACCTTGCATTGAGAGATTGGAGCCCCTGATTGAAATGATTGATGATTTAAACAAGTCTTTGTTGGATTGGCTCCAGGATGTTAAGGATAAGAACCCGGGTGAGTTTCTACTTGGGAAATTAGCGAAATTGAGGATGAGATTCGTGGTTGCTTTGATTCAATCTTGGAATAATTCGCAGGATGAACTCTCTTCAGGAAAGCCAATGACAGAACCCGCTCAGGCACCTGTTGGGGGGGACAAGTGTTATGAGGCTGACCAGATTGAATTAAAGCAACCAATTAAGGATGATTTGATTTCTTCACCTGAGATCCCTGAGTAGGGTTACGAGGAAACATATGTCTCCTTGGAACAGAAAGTGACAACTGATTTTGGGACATACATTGATACGGATCCTTATGGTGAAGATTCAAGTTGCGAAGTCTCGCGCGAGTTTTCTGAACACGATTTCTGTGAGACAATTGGGCCTGAGGAATCTGATAGATCATTTAATAGCCCAATAACTGAGGAAACTGATCTTATTAGGGCACACATTACGGATCCAAAATCGCATTTTCTGGAAGAATCAATTCAATGCCCTGATTATCAGTTACACCCTGTTGAGCTTATTGATGATTCTAATTCTGAGATAATTAGACCCAAGTCAATTTTGATTCTGCCACATCATTTAGACTTGGAGATTTCAGATGGGGTGATAAATGTACAAGAGGTCCTGGAATTTGATATGCTGAATGAGGAGGATAGGAGCGGGGAAGTTCTGATTTGGGAAGTTAATTTTGGAGGAAATGGAAGATTGAGTCGAAGGGTTCCTTTTAAGCTGAAACCATCAAATTAGAACCCTTACGACATTTGTTTCGAGGATGTTCAACTCAAGCACACATTCAACGATTATCCTTCTGAGCTTCAATTCTCTGTAACCCGACATTTTGGCCTTGGGTTGCATCCTCATAAATCGCAGGCCCGACCCCGCTTGCATTCTGATTTTAGGTTTTGGGTAATTTTTATCCAGAACCTAAGATATTCTCGATTATGGGGGATGGGTCTGCACCACAATCTGGTCCACATCTATGGACCGCTGTTGATAGGTCAGAGGATTCTTCTGTTTATATTAATTCTGACCTACACTTGTGAATTCTTCATTTCTTTTCTTTGTATAGTGCGCCTAGCTGAAGGCACTAAACTCAGCACTTATACAGTTCTTTTTTCTATTTCATCTCGGAGCGAACATGACATTCACACAATTCAGGTGCTTTCTACGCTTTTCCACTCTGTTTTATGTCTTTTTAATATAATGAGGACATTGCATTAGATAGGCATGGGGGGGTGGATATTTATCTCTGAATTCATTCGTCAGCTCCATAGATTTGTTTATTTTCTTTTATAAAAAAAAAAAAAATTTGGAATTAGGAAAGAGAATTTGGGTTTAAGAAAATTTGCAATCTTAGGAAATACTACATTAGGATCTGAACACAAAGACCCGTCAGGTCTTTGGACTTAATTAGACTGTGTATCCACTAAAATGTGGATTTGTCTTTGAGTCCTCGCCATCTTAATTCTATTATAATTGGAATAAATAAGTTTGGGTGATAAGTACACGACTTATTAACCCGCCCTCTGATTTGAGGGAATTTTGAGTTTTAAGCATCTACACACTTTCTTTGCACTGACTCGTTATTCGACGATTCTAACGGAAATTGGGTAGCTAATGAACCTTCTAGGGTGATATGGCTGGCAAGTTATCGTGGGTAACAGCCCATAGGTAGGTTGTCCAGAGCCCAGTCACTGGACCTTTCTCTTTTTGCTGCCTTTAGGTAAATCTTAGATCAGGGAAGCCACCTACTTAAAAAAAAAAAAAAAATCAAAAAGGAGAAAAGAACAAAAAGAAATAAGCCACACTTCGCCGCATGAGTATGGCTGGCAAGTTGTCGGTGGTAATAGCTCATCGACCGGTTGTCTAGAACCCAGCTCAGAAAATGCACTAAAAATTCCCAAAACACTTAGGAAGAAGCGGAGAAGTAGAATAAACCGGGGAGATATACACTGGATTTACCCTTGTGTTGACCCCGTTAAAAAATAAAAGTAGGGAGAAAGCTACCGGTTGTAAAGATACACCTTTAGGCAGAATTCTTTTTGAGGTCACCTAGAGGCGTAGAAATCCGAAGTCCGTTCTAATTGCCGGTCAACGAGTCTATCACAATCACAATAAGATGCTTAAAATTTAGGGTTCTCATCAAATCTTGGGTGAGTTGAATGGTCGTAGAAAGCCACTCTTGAACCCTAAAATGTGAAAATCCAAAAAAAAAAAAAAATTAGAAAGAGAAAAAGAAATTTTTCTTTGAATAAGGCGAGGGCTTGAGGCGATCCCCATTTTGGCTGATACCCGGGCACTGTTGTGTCTTTGAAAGTTCAGTTCCTAAGTAGACAATTTCTTAATGATTGAAAATAACTCAGGTCCAAATAATCTAACCTAATTCTTTTATAAATAGCATATAGTTTTTGCTAGGGACTAGCAAAAGATAGGCATGGGGGTATGATGTAAACACATTTACACTACTAAAAATGTCTATTTATGCATGTTCTTAAGCATAGGATTGCATTTCATGATATAAATATTGCATAACATGCATCATCTCGCATTTAGAGTAGTTTGAATAAAATGGAGGTTAATTGTCTCCTTTTATGTGCTTGGACAGGGCAAACATTTTATCGGGGCCTCGGATCAAAGATCTAACCGTATGGATGTGATCAGGGCGACGATTGGAGTTCAAAGACTCCAAGATCACCCTAATCAGGCATCCGTAGCATCAGATAGAGACCGGGGAACCCTAGAAGATCAAGGGCCAGGATGGTGTAAATCCGCACTTCAGATGACAAATCCGACCACACGGATTAATTCGGATAGACGATCGAAGCCCAACGACACAAAAATTGAGTCAATCCGACATCCGTGGCACCATCTACAACTTCCAGAAGATGGACGGCCAAGATGATGCCACGTGGTGCCATCTCAGCCGCCCAAACAGTCGCTTGCATCTTGTGAAGACCGCGCACCCGTCTCCTCTCCGCCGTTGGATCTCGATCTAACGGCTACGACGCGCCCGCGCTGAAGTCAAGCGCTCGACACAAACGTGACCGCAGCGCAGTGATCGAGCGCTCTAACGCGAAGCAGGGACGCGCGTTCGAGCCGCGCCCCGCAGAAATTGGAGCGGTGGCGCGCCTCCAATTGACCGCACGATCGTGATCCAACGGCCGCGCACGCCCGATAGCGCCGACACGCGATTGGACGCACGCGTGAACGTACGATAGCACGCACAGGCGGGCGGCAGCGGTGAAGGTGCGATTTTAAGCCGTCCGATCTCGCGATCGGACGGCTGAGACTTCGCAGACGTGCGTAGGCGTTACGCACGTGGGCAGCTGAGCGGGCGCGCGTGGGCGCGGCGGCGACGGCCACGTCGGGGCTTTAGTGACGGATTTATCCGTCATTAAAGACCCCTTATTTATTATTTTGAAGATGTAATGTCTATTTTTCCCCCACTCCTTGCAACTATAAAAGGAGACCCCCTCCATACGAAATTTTCATCCCTTCTTTCTCCTCTCTACCCCTCCAAAGCTCAAGAGAAGCTTGTCCCACACCCGGGATGCTTCTCGCGAGATAAAGTCCAATTTTCGTTCCCCTTCGGAAGTGGATCCCGCGACGACGACGACGTGCTGCTTCATTCCCATTCTTCTGCTTTGTCCTCCTTCGTCCTGCTTCGTTCTCCTTCGTCCAGGCATCGTCCCGTCCGGCTCGTCCTCCAAGCAACCGTCAAGGAGGATTTCTCTCTCCCTATTCTTTTTACCGCTTTCTAGTATAGATTTACTGCTTTCTAGATTAATCTACTCGTCCTCCAAGCAATCGTCGAGGAGGACATTTCTCTCTCCATTCTTTTAATGCTTTCTAGAGTAAATTTATAGCTTTCTAGAGTAATTGTTTTATGCTTTCTAGTTGTAATGAACAATCTCTTCAATACAAAAATACCTTGTTTATTCTACATCTCATTTTGATTTCTCTGTGTAATATTCTCTTTCTCTCTTACTCTTTCTCTCTCTTCTATTTATTGTAAATAATTAGATGGTTCTAAATTGAATTATTCTGTAACAAATAAAAAGAAACGCGTAGTTGTTAAATCAAACGTCTGCCTCCCTGTGTTTGACCTGGAATTTTAATTTCGGTATAAATTTTATTTGTTGAACACGAATTCTTCGCTTTCGAACTACAACGATAGGTTTTCCAAAACCAATCTCGTTAGCGTAGGTTCGTAATCGTTCAACAGGCGCGCTTTGAGGAGGCGGGCGTAGCTCGATCTGAGCTGTCCGATCTCGCGATCGGACGACTGAGGATGGCTGAACGTGTGCGAGCGTTGAGCGTGTGGGCAAGCGAGTGAGCACGCGTTCACTGCCCACTATGCCCACGTTCAGATTTTTAGCGACGATTTTATCCGTCACTAAAGGTCCTGAATTAATGTTTAAAGAGTTGTAATGATCAAATTGCCCCCACTCCTTGCAACTATAAAAGAAGACCCCCTCCACATGAAATTCTCATCCCTTCCTTCTCTTCTCTACCTCTCCAAAGCTCAAGAGAAGCTTGTCCCACACCCAGGATGCTCCTCGCAAGATAAAGTCAAATTTTCGTCCCCCGTTCGGAAGTAGATCTCGCTACGACGATGACGTGCTGCTCCGTTCCCGTTCTTCTGCTTCATACTCCTTCTTCCTCTTCGTCCTCCTTCGTCCAGGCGTCGTCCCGTCCGGCTCGTCCTCCAAGCAATCGTTGAGGAGGATAACTTCTCTCTCCCATTCTTCTTTACAGCTTTCTAGTGTAGAGTTTTTCTGCTTTCTAGTGTAGCTGATTTCCCACTTTCTAGTGTAATTCTTATTTGGTTTCATTGTATAAACATTTTGAATTATTGAATGCATGTTTTCTCTCTCTCTCTCTCTCCCTTTTAAGTCTGATTGTTGTTATGTCTTCATTGTAATTACATCACCTCGCTTTTCAAGAAAAATTCTAAAAAAAATATAATTGCGAATATAGATCGACGTAGCCTCCTTGTGTTTGACCCAGAATTTCCATTTAGGTATAAATTTTATTTGTTGAACACGAGTTCTGCGCTTTCAAACTATAATGATAGGTTTTTCAAAATCAAACACGTTAGCGTAGCAACCCGTACGTTCAACATTTTGGCGCCCGCATCCGCCCTTCCCCACTGTTGGATCAAAATGTTGAACGTATGGGTTGCTATGCTAACATGTTCAGTTTTGAAAAATCTGTCGTTGTAGTTTGAAAGTGCAAAACTCGTGTTCAACAAATAAAATTTATACCGAAATGAAAATTCTGGGTTGAACACAGGGAGGCTACGTCGATCTATATTTGAATTATGTTTTTTTTAGAATTTTTCTTGAAAAGCGAGGCGATGTAATTATAATGAAGTCATAACAACAATCAGACTTAAAAAGGAGAGAGAGAGAGAGAAAACATGCATTCAATAATTCAAAATTTTTATACAATAAAACCAAATAAGAATTACACTAGAAAGCGGGAAATCAGCTACACTAGAAAGCAGAAAAACTCTACACTAGAAAGCTGTAAAGAAGAATGGGAGAGAGAAGTTATCCTCCTTGACGATTACTTGGAGGACGAGCCGGACGGGACGATGCCTGGACGAAGGAGGACGGAGTGGAAGAAGGAGGACGAAGCAGAAGAACGGGAACGGAGCAGCATGTCGTCGTCGTCATGGGATCCACTTCCGAACGGGGGACGAAAATTTGACTTTATCTCGCGAGGAGCATCTCGAGTGTGGGACAAGCTTCTCTTGAGCTTTGGAGAGGTAGAGAAGAGAAGGAAGGGATGAGAATTTCGTGTGGAGGGGGTCTCCTTTTATAGTTGCAAGGAGTGGGGGCAATTTGATCATTACAACTCTTAAAACATTAATTTAGGACCTTTAGTGACAGATAAAACCGTCGCTAAAGGTCTGAACGTGGGCATAGTGGGCAGCACGCGTGCATTCAGACCTTTAGTGACAGTTTTATCTGTCATTAGAGGTCCTGAATTAATGTTTTAAGAGTTATAATGACCAAATTGCCCCCACTCCTTGCAACTTTAAAAGGAGACCCCCTCCACACGAAATTCTCATCCCTTCCTTCTCTTCTATACCTCTCTAAAGCTCAAGAGAAGCTTGTCCCACACCCGGGATGCTCCTCGTGAGATAAAGTTAAATTTTCGTCCCCCGTTTGGAAGTGGATCCCACGACGACGACAACGTGCTACTTCGTTCCCGTTCTTTTACTTTGTCCTCCTTCCGCTCCTCCCTCCTTCGTCTAGGCATCGTCCCGTCTGGCTCGTCCTCCAAGCAATCGTCGAGGAGGAAAACTTCTCTCTCCCATTCTTCTTTACAGCTTTCTAGTGTAGAGTTTTTCTGCTTTCTAGTGTAGCTGATTTCCTGCTTTCTAGTGTAATTCTTATTTGGGTTTATTGTATAAACATTTTGAATTATTGAATGCATGTTTTCTCTCTCTCTCTTCCTTTTAAGTCTGATTGTTGTTATGGCTTCATTGTAATTACATCGCCTCGCTTTTCAAGAAAAATTCTAAAAAAAATATAATTGCGAATATAGATCAACGTAGTCTCCCTGTGTTTGACTTGGAATTTCTATTTCGGTATAAATTTTATTTGTTGAACACGAGTTCTGCACTTTCAAGCTACAATGACAGGTTTTTCAAAATCGAACACGTTAGCGTAGCAACCCGTACATTCAACATTTTGGCGCCATTGTCATGGAGGCGATGATTTCCGATCTTCTTTTCCCATTTCTTGCACTTTATTATTTTCTAACTTGCTTTCTCTTGTGTCTATTGTTTTGTAGAGACCTCCATCAAGGAATCATTAAGCGGTAGACTGGAGTAAAGTGCAGTTGAAGACAACTGTAAGTGCTCCCCATTCTTCCCCCCTCCATAGATTTCATTCGCCACATTAAATCCAAATTCCAATTAACCTAAGTGTTTGCATAAATCCTAGGAATAGTTTGGTTGTTTGGATTCTCACTCACATTCATTCCACCCTCATTTATATAAAAAGAAACAACAAAAAGATAATCTTGTGGGGCAATTTTCAACAAGCACACAACGTGCACCCACATTCAAGGCACTTAACTGGATTGATTTGTTTCTACTCAACCGGGTTCTGATCTGTGGAACCGGTACACAAAGCAACACATAAAAGAGTAGAAATCATTCTAGGTTAGCCATCTTTCAGTGCCTAACTTAGTGGTGCATTTGTAGCCAGTTGTTTGAGTTGTTTGGGCTGTACCACTCTACTTAAAATCAACTCATCAAGTAGCTCCTCCTTAGGGTTTTCAATCTAGGTTTATTCCAGGCACTCCACTTTCTTTCTGATTTTAAAGGAAAACAATCTTCACCTGTGTTTGACAACTTGGTTTGCCTAGAAACTTGATTACAATCCACCTAATTTGAAACCCTAAAAGCTACTTAAGCAAGATTTGGACATTAAAATCCATGCATCACAAATAATCTTGCTTGAAAACCCTGGTTGTGCACGCACTTACATAAATCTCAATCAATCATTAAGGGCACAACCCATTTTAAGGGCCTATCACATTCCATAAGCACCACAATCCCAGGCCTTAATAAAATTGAGTATACGTTGGCCTTAAGGTCTGATTCGCTCTTCAGGGCCTAGTCTGAGATTGTCTTTGATTAACCTACTTGTACTGATTAATATGATGTCTAGCTAGGGAAGTAGTGTCAAACGACCGCGGCTGGGTGGTACACTAGGAACTGGAGGAGAAAGCCAAAGGAAGAACCTTCTCCCCAGTCCCTCCTTCTAACTGGTTGGATTGAACAGACGCAAGTAGAGTAAATCATTTACAGTCTTAAGGCAGGTTTTGGGAGTCAGTAGATCCTTAGGCTACCCCACTTAAGGACAACCTTGTTTTGTTGTGCTGCAGGGTCCTTATCCCCAGTCTTTCCGACCTTCTCCTAGTTTATGCTAGGAAGACGGTCATTGAATCCCCGATTGGAAGGACCATTAGAGTATTCTAGGAGGTGCAAATTGGATTTTGGTCAAATTGATTCCATGGCCGACCAACAGCCTCCTCTGCTTAGAAATCCATAGGAAGAATTTCGAAGGCAGCTGGAACAAATGCAGAGAATGTAGGAATGGTTCTAGAGAATGCAGGGCGCTCAGCCCTTGAAGGATTTTTATGCTCCTTCAAATTACGGGGAGCGTCTCGGTGTCCAGATTCCAGCCGATGATATAGAAATCAAGCCCCAGGTGTTAAGCCTGATTAAACATTATCATGGGTTTGGCTCTGAAGATCCATTTCAGCACTTGGAGGACTTGACCACTTTGGTCCAGACCACCAAGGCATGAAACGTAAACGAGGAGAAAATGATCATGAGGCTCTTTTCCCACTCTCTTAGGGATAAGGCCGCGCATTGGTATAGGACAATAGGAAGACCAATTACAACTTGGAATGAGTTGAAATCGGCCTTTCTGAAGAAATTCTTCCCAGTCGGACGTACCAATGCTTTGAGACGGGAAATCACTACCTTTACCCAACGGTCGGGGGAGCAGTTTCATGTGGCCTAGGAGCGATTCCAGGACTTATTACGGTGGTGTCCACACCACGAGGTGCCGAAATGGCAACTCGTGCAGATCTTCTATCATGGGTTGACTGAGCAACTCAGAAATCATGTGGATGCTTCTTACAGAGGCAATTTCCTCAATAAAGATGCAGATAGTGCACATGATTTATTTGAGGAAATTAGTGAGAATTCAGTCAATCATGCCTCCATGGATACATTTAACCGATCCCAGCAGCCCAGATCAAATGTCAATGAAGTCCATGACTCTCATTCATTTGATATGGAATTGATTTGTAACAAACTTGATAAGGTGGACTTGGTTGCTAAGAGAATGGAAGAGTGGATGGCTGGCAATTCTATGAACAACTCTCGATCCACTCAATCCCAAAATTCGGGATTCCACTGATCACGAGCTCCTTCTAGACGGGAGTTCGTGAATCAACTCGATGCGGCTCAACCTGTGAGTTAGCATTTTTCGGAACCCCACTAGTTCCAAACTGGGGCCTTTGATCCCAGTTTTTCTGATCCTTCCTTTCTTTCTCTCCATCCTCACCCTATGGGGATGTCTGTGCTATACAAGAAAATGTTAGATCCAACCCCTACTCTAATGCTTATAATTCGGGTCAGAGAAACCACCCTAACTTCTCTTGGAAAAACTCAGGGTAATAGACCCAATTCCGACCCGGCAACTATGCTCCACAATGACCAATGGGTCAGGGTCAAGTATATACTCAGTTGCCTTCGAATCAGGTCAATCAGCCAGCTTGGAATGCTCGTCAACTCGCAGGGCAGGCTGATTTGAACCGACAAATGGTAGAGATGCAAGGATCCATGCTCCAGCTCATGCAACAAATGAAAACCTCGCGGATAACTTGCAGTCTGGGCTCATTGCTAACTCTCGTCAACCCGGATCTCTACCATCCCAACCCGTACCCAACCCACGAAATATTATGAATTCGGGCAACCAAGCCCATGGGTACGAAAATCAGAGGGACCCACACGCACATGCTCAGGTGGTTGAGTAGGGTTCCTGACGAGAGTGGAAATCGCGTATTTTGAAATCGTTGGAAATCGTAGTATAGTCGCAAAAACCACTCGTCAAAGATATTTGTGATAATGAAACTCTCATAGATCTTTATTCTTTTTAGAACTTGAGTCCCGGTCGTTCGTCTCTGGGAGGTGTGAAAACGAATCGAGATTTGGATTGGCTTTTATAACCTAAATCTAACCTAAGCTACTATTTTTGTCTTTTTGTGTTTTTGATTTTTTTTATTTCGAAAAGAGAATTGAAACCTAGATCTAGATAAACTAGAAAAAACCTAAGTGACTATGTGCATCTAAATGAGGCCATGGTGGCCGTGCATGGTGTGAACAAACCAAAGTGTCATATAAGCAAGCAAACATGAGGACAATCAATCACAGAAACATTATTTATGCATAGAAATTTATCACACATCATCTACACTAGAAAGCAGATAAATAGAAGAAAATCCCTCACGCCGGAAAGTTGCCACTAGGGCCATCGGCCTTGTGTGAGGGTGTAGGCTAGACCTTGGGTATGCAAACCCGTCTACACGCCTACCAAAAGAGATGGTTGGCCACAAGAGGCTATGGGTGAGCCTTCATGGCCGTCCAAGAAGAAGAAGAAGATGGGGGCTAGTGCACCCAAGTGGAGAGAGGAGGGTGTTGCTCCCTTTCTCTACCAATGGCCGTCCTTGAAGCTTTGGAGAGAAGCTTCTCTAGCTAGCCGTCCATGGAGCCTTGGAGGAGGATGAGGAGGACGGCCTTAAGGTTTTGGAGGGTGGAAGCAAGTTTAGAGTGGAGAGTATGGATGGGAGAGTGTATGGAGAGATGGTCCAATTTCGTAGCTCTCTCTTTGCCCTTATGGAAGGCTCCATTTGGTTGCCACTTTTGGTGGCTCCAAAAATAGCAAATGCCATAATCTTTGGATCTAGGTTTGACACAAGTTTTTAGGGTTTCCAAGAGAGTGTGCATGGGTTTGGTGGGAGTAAAATGGGAAGGTGTGCGTGTGTGTGTTTTTCGTAGGGCTAGGTTGTGGGTTTTGGTAGGATTAGGTGCTAAATAGGTTGGGTCAATCTAGATTAAGTGGGTGTGGACCTAATTAAGCTTAGGAAAGTCTAATTGGGTAGGAGTGAACCTAATTAGGTCTAGGTCAAGTCTAATTATATGTGTGCATATGATTAGGCTAGGGTAACCCTAATAGGTATGAGTTAATTAGATCCTGGGTGGATCTAATTGGGCTCGGGTGCACCCAATCAACTGTAGATGCACGTAATTAGGTATGGGATGGTTCAATTGGGTTAGGGATAGGACAAGTAGGGCTATGGATAGTGGACTAGGCTTAGGAGGTCTCTACTTAGGTTTCCTAGGGTGTCCGGTGGGGTTCCTAGGTTAAAATAGGCAAGCTAGGGCTTCCAACACCCAAAATCAGGAACCAGACTGCAGTATCAGACGTCCAGGACAGTGGTCAGACATCTTATACTACAAAATTGGACGTCTAGACACTAAATTAGACGTCCAATTCTATGTCAGTATGAGTTTTGGCTTCCTGGATTGTTATTCTGTAGAAATCAGATGTCCAGCCAGATGTCTGGACGTCTTAAAAGGTGCTGGAGAGTGGGTTTTGTGTTTTCTAAGGTTGGTTTTGGTTCCTAAGTGTTTGGGAGAGGGATAGGAACATGGATAGTGCTATCCATGTTTGGGTTTTGAGGCTAAGGTGCCCTAATGGAGGTTGTTTTGGGTTTGGGAAGGCTGTCCTAGGGTTTCTAAGGGTAGGGATAAGGCTATCCTCCTCACTCCTCTTATCTGGATCAGTCTTCTTCTTCCTTTATTGCTTTATTCCGCTATCTCCATCCTGGATCACTTTATTATCTGTAAATAGCAATAAAAACCATTAACTAGCAGGATATCTCATCTTATTCTAAATAGACTGATGCAATGCATGATATGCAAGATATGAGTGAAATATCCACAATTTAAGATAGGTTCAGACATTATTTAGGTTGATTAGGACCTATGATTGCTGTGCAATCAGTTCCTCATCCTCTTCTTCTTCTTTTGCAAATCAACAATTCATGGCTAATCAAGCCCCTCCAATCTTTCCTAAGCCTCCCCAAGACCCAAATTCTTATGCATCTGCAAATTCTGTCACTTTGAGGAGTGGTAAGCAGACTCAGGATCCACAACTACACTATTCTGATCTTTTGAATCTTGAAGAACCTAAGGAGAGAGAGGAGAATTATGGAGGAGAAATTAAGGCTTAGGAACCTGATTCCAAAGATCTGACTCATGTTCCTTTTCCTGAAGCCTTAACCAAATCAAAGAAGAAGAAGTCTGTTGATAGCAATGAGGAGCTTCTGAATCTATTTAAGAATGTTGAGATTAATATCCCGCTCCTTGATGCTATCAAGCACACACCGGCTTACGAAAGATTTTTAAAGGATTTATGTACACAAAAGCGTAGGTCGAGAGAATCTGTTCCGAGGAAGGTGGTACTCTCCGAGCAGGCTAGTTTTATTATCCTGCACTACCTTCTTAAGAAAAAGAGAGATCCTTGTGCTCCATTGATTTCTTGCGTCATCGGAGATTACACATTTGATAGAGCACTTTTGGATCTGGGTGCATCCATCAACCTAATTCCGACTTCTCTTTACGAGAAGTTTGGATTAGGCGAACTTTGGCCAACTTCAGTAACGCTACAGTTAGCGGACTTCTCGGTCACAAATCCGCGAGGCGTTATTGAAGATGTTATAGTTAAGGTCAAGGATTTCTATTTTCCTATAGATTTCCTTGCCCTTGACATGGATGTACCTGATAATCTGAGGAACACGCCCATCATTCTGGGGCATCTGTTCCTAGCTACCGCTAAGGACAACATTAATTGTGAAAGCGGTAGCATGGAAATCGCCTTTGGGGATCAACGAATGAAATTGGATATTTTTATGGCGATCAATAAATTTGAGGATTGTGGATTTATTAAGGAACTTGATGAGGATAATGTAAACATTGAAACTTGTTTGATGGTTTCTTCAATCGAAAGTTCCTCCTTGGATGACGAATTTGACCCGCAACCCTCTATGACTGACCTGCCATCTTCTGAAGAGGTTATTGATTTTGTTCACTCACAACCTCTTCCTCTTGTTGAATCTTCAGCATCTACCCTACCATCAATCATCAACCCACCCCAGCTCGAATTGAAACCATTGCCTGAAAATTTGAAATATCAATTTTTTGGACCTCAGAAGATGCTCCCTGTGATTATCAGTGCTAAATTGACAAAGAAGCAAGAGATTAAATTGATCAAGGTCCTGAAGGAACATAAGGAGGCAATTGGTTGGACCATTCATGACCTTAGGGGGATCGAGCCATCTTACTGTAATCATAGAATATTCTTGGAAGATGGATCCCACCCTTCTTGCCAGATGCAGAGGAGATTGAATCCAAATATGCGAGAAGTGGTCAAGAAAGAAATCATCAAGTGGCTCGATGCAGGAATTATTTATCCAATCTTTGATAGTCCCTGGGTAAGTCCCGTGCAGATTGTTTCGAAGAAAGCCGGGATTACCATTGTGATTAACGAGAGAGGAGAATCTGTCACAACTCGTTTAGCTTCCTCTTGGAGGGTTTGTATTGATTATAGGAAGCTGAATGCAGCCACTAAAAAGGATCATTTTCCCCTACCCTTCATTGATCAAATCTTGGAAAGATTAGCCGGGCAGAAGTACTTTTGTTTTCTTGATGGCTACTCAGGAAACAACCAAGTTCCTATCCATCCCGAGGATTAGGAAAAAATTACTTTCACCTGTCCCTACAGAACCTTTGCTTTTCGTAGGATGCATTTTGGGTTATGCAATGCACCTGCGACTTTTCAAAGGTGTATGCTAGGCATATTTTCTGACATGGTGGGAGTGTTTAAGGAAGTCTTCATGGATGATTTCTCTATTTTTGGAAAATCATTTGACTCTTGTTTGGCTAATTTGGAAATGATTCTTAAGCGATGTATCAAAACACGATTGGTCCTTAGCTGGGAAAAGAGTCATTTCAAGACCCAAGAAGGCATCATTTTGGGTCATGTAATCTCTGAATAGGGAATTGAAGTGGATAAAGCTAAGGTTGATGCTATCGCTAAACTTCCTCCTCCCACATCTGTTAAACAGATCCGATCATTTCTTGGCCACGTGGGATTCTATCGAAGATTCATCAAGGATTTCTCGAAGGTTGCTCATCCCCTAGGCAATCTTCTTGCCAAAGAAACGCCGTTTGTTTCAGACAAATCATGCCGAAAGGCATTTGATTTCCTGAAAACGACAGTCACCTGTGCTCCAGTTTTGCAACCACCAATTTGGACAGCCCCTTTTGAGATCATGACCGATGCTTCTGATTACACGGTCGGGGCTGTCTTGGGTCAGAAAATTGATAGAAAGCCCTCTGTCATCTATTACGCTAGTAAAACTCTGGATGAAGCCCAGAGGAATTACACTGTTACTGAAAAGGAATTACTAGCTGTAGTGTTCGCTTTGGAAAAATTCAAGGCTTATCTCTTAGGGTCTCATGTTATCATCTATACCGACCACTTGGCCTTGAGACATCTCTTGGCTAAAAAGGATGCTAAACCTCAGCTTATTCATTGGATTCTTCTGCTTCAAGAATTTGATCTTGAAATCAAGGATAAAACTGGGGTAAACAATGTGGTAACGGATCATTTGTTGAGACTCCTAGGTGATTCCTCTCGTCCGGACATTCCGATTGCTGACACTTTTCTGGACGAAACTATTCTTACAGTTTTAGGTGTCCACACCCCTAGGTTTGCTAACATTGTTAATTATTTGGCTGTTGGTCAAATCCCCCAGGATTGGACCAAGCAACAATAGGATAGACTCAAATATGAGGCCAAATACTACTTCTGGGAGGACCCTGAGCTGTTCCGCATCGGCTCTGATCAGATTATACGTCGATGTATATCGGAGAATGAATTCAACAGTATACTCGAGTTCTGCCATGCATCTAGGTGTGGTGGACATTTCTCCGGGAAAAAGACGGCTGCAAAAATCTTGCAATCTCGCTTCTATTGGCCTTCTTTATTCAAGGATGCCCAGGATTTCTCAAGGTCATGTTCTCGATGTTAGGCACTCAGGAGCATAACTAAGAGAGATATGATGCCCCTAAACCCAATTCTTCCTGTCGAAATTTTTGATGTTTGGGTATTGATTTCATGGGACCCTTTATCCCTTCATTTGGACATTAGTACATTCTTGTTGTTGTCGATTATGTGTCTAAATGGATTGAGGCGATTCCCACTCGAACTAATGACCACAAGGTGGTCATCGATTTTGTCAAGAAAAATATCTTCAGTAGGTTCGGGATTCCGAGGGCTATCATTAGTGATGGTGGCACTCATTTTACTAATGCCCAATTCTAGAATTTATTGGCCAAATACGGGGTTAATCACCGAATTTCCACACCTTACCATCCCCAGACGAATGGACAAGCCAAGATCTCCAATCGAGAGATCAAAAACATTATGCAGAAAACGGTTAGGCTTGATCGCAAGGACTGGACTCAAAAGCTTGAGGACGCTCTTTGGGCCTACCGTACAGCGTATAAAATGCCCATCGGCATGTCTCCATTCCGTTTGGTGTATGGCAAGGCATGCCATCTACCCGTAAAGATTGAACACAGGGCATTCTGGGCGATCAAACAATGCAATTTAGATCTGAATTTAGTTGGGAAGACCAAGACACTCAAACTATCTGAGTTGGAGGAGCTTAGAAATGATGCTTATGAGAATGCCAAGATCTACAAGGCTTGTACCAAAGCTCTACATGATCAACTGATTTCCCGCAAGAGCTTTGAGCCAAACCAGAAGGTCTGGTTATTCGATTCTAAACTTAAGCTCTTTCCTAGCAAACTTAGATCTAAATGGAATGACCCATTCATAATTGACCAAATTTTTCCAAATGGAGCCATTCAGATTTCTGACCCAAAGACGGGTAACACATTTAAAGTCAATGGTCAACGTCTAAAGCCTGTTATTGACCGTATTCTTCTAGAACCCGTCTCAGACACAGTTACTCTAGCCATTCTGTGACTTCTTTGGCTGGACTTCGCCTAGTTGACGACATTAAACTCAACAGTTGTACATATGACACAAGGCTGATATGAGCTTCATATTCAGGTGACATCTTTCATATTCTACCCTTTCTTTCATGTCTCTTTTTCAATGAGGACATTGCATCAGCTAGGCATGGGGGGGTAGATTCATTTTTGAATCATTTGGTCAACTTTGTGAAATTCATGTAAATTGTTTTTCTCTTCTTATCTATACATAAAAAAAAAATCAAAATTAGAAGGATTAGTTGGACATTAGGACTTTTCAATCTTAGGACATTTTACATTAGGATCTGAACACAAAGACCCTTCAGGTCTTTGGACTTAATCAGTCCATGTATCCACTAAAATGTGGATTTGTCTTTCAAGTCCTCACCATCTTAATTCTATCGTAATTGGAGTAAATAAGTTTGGGTGATAAGTACACCACTTATCAACCCACCCTCTGATTTGAGGGAATTTTTGAGTTTTAAGCATCTACACACTTTGCACTGACTCGTTGTTTGGCGATTCTAACGGAAATTGGGTAGCTAATGAACCTTCTAGGGTGATATGGTTGGCAAGTTATCGTGGATAACAGCCCATAGGTAGGTTGTCCAGAGCCTAGTCACTGGACCTTTCTCTTTTTGCTGCCTTTAGGTAAATCTCAGACTAGGGAAGCCACCTACTTAAAAAAAAAAAAGATCAAAAAGAAAAGGAGAAAAGAAAAGAAAAGAAAAAAAAGAAATAAACCACACTTCGCCGCTCGAGTATGGCTGGCAAGTTGTTGGTGGTAACAGCTCATCGACCGGTTGTCCAGAACCCAGCTCAATAAATGCATTGAAAATTCCCAAAACATTTAGGAAGAAGCGAAGAAGTAGAATAAACCAGGAGATATACACTGGATTCGTCCCTGTGTTGACCTCGTAAAAAAAAGTAGGGAGAAAGCTACCGGTTGTAAAGATACAGCTTTAGGCAGAATTCTTTTTGAGGTCACCAAGAGGCATAGAAATCCGAAGTCCGTTTTAATTGCCGGTCAACGAGTCTATCACATTCACAATAAGATGCTTAGAACTTAAGGTTATTATCAAATCTTGGGTGAGTTGAGTGGCTGTAGAAAGCCACTCTTAAACCCTAAAACTTGAAAATCCAAAAAAATTAGAAAAGAAGAAAAAGAGAAAAATAAAATTTTCTTTGAATAAGGCGAGGGCTTGAGGCGGTCTGCATTTTGGCAGATACTCGGGCACTGTTATGTCTTTGAAAGTTTAGTTCCTAAGTAGACATTTTCTTAAAGATTGAAAATAACTCATGCCCAAATAATCCAACCTAATTCTTTTATAAATATCATATAGTTTTTGCTAGGGACTAGCAAAAGATAGGAATGGGAGTATGATGTAAGCACGTTTACACTACTTAAGATGTCTATTTATGCATGTTCTTAAGCATAGGATTGCATTGCATGCTATAAATATTGCATAACATGCATCATCTTGCATTTAGAGTAGTTTGAATAAAATGGAGGTTAATTGTCTCATTTTATATGCTTGGACAGGGCAAACCTTTTATCGAGGCCTCAGATCGAAGATCCAATCGTGCAGATGTGATCAGGACGACGATTAGAGTTCAATGACTCCAAGATTGCCCTAATCAGGCATCTGTAGCATCAGATAGTGACCGGGGAACCCTAGAAGATCAAGGGCTAAGATGGTGTAAATCCACACTTCAAACAACAAATCTGACCGCACGGATGGATTCGGATCGACGATCACAGCCTAATGACACAAAAATCGAGTCAATCTAGCATCCGTGGCACCATTTACATCATCCAGAAGATGGACGGCCAAGATGGTGCCACGTGGCACCATCTCGACCGCCCAATCACTCGCACGCACCAAATGAAGCCCCTGCATTCGCCCTTCCCTACCGTTGGATCAAGATCCAACGGCTGTGGTGTGCCCGCGCTGAAGTTAGGTGCTCGACACAAACGCGCCAACAGCGGATTGGTCGAGCGCTCTAACACGAAGCGAGAGCGTGCGTTCGAGCCTCGCCACATGGAAATTGGAGCGGAGGTGCACCTTCAATCGACCGCACGATCACGATCCAACAGCCACGTGCACTCAATCAAGATGATGGGCTATTGCATGTGCGGCAGTAACGCAGCATCGCACACGATCGGGCACGCGCTGAGGAGGCGGGCGTAGCGCGATCTGAGCCGTCCGATTGTGAGGATGGCTGAACGTGCGCGAGCGTTGAGCGTGCGGGCAAGCGAGCGGGCGCACACACGCAGCTCACTACACCCACGTTTAGACCTTTAGCGACAGTTTTATCCATCACTAAACGTCTTGAATTAATGTTTTAAGAGTTGTAATGACCAAATTGCCCCTACTTGCAACTATAAAAGGAGACCCCCTCCACACGAAATTCTCATCCCTTCCTTCTCTTCTCTACCTCTCCAAAGCTCAAGAGAAGCTTGTCCCACACCCGGGATGCTCCTTGCGAGATAAAGTCAAATTTTCGTCCCTCGTTCGGAAGTGGATCCCGCGATGACGACGACATGCTGCTCCATTCCCATTCTTCTGCTTCGTCCTCCTTCCGCTCTATCCTCCTTCATCCAGGCATCATCCCGTCCGACTCGTCCTCCAAGCAATCGTCGAGGAGGATAACTTCTCTCTCCCATTCTTCTTTACAGCTTTCTAGTGTAGAGTTTTTCTGCTTTCTAGTGTAGCTAATTTCCCACTTTCTAGTGTAATTCTTATTTGGTTTTATTGTATAAACATTTTGAATTATTGAATGCATGTTTTCTCTCTCTCTCTCTCCCTTTCAAGTCTGATTGTTGTTATGGCTTCATTGTAATTACATCGCTTCGCTTTTCAAGAAAAAATTTTAAAAAAATATACTTGCGAATATAGATCGACGTAGCCTCCCTGTGTTCGACCCGAAATTTCCATTTCGGTATAAATTTTATTTGTTGAACACGAGTTTTGCGCTTTCAAGCTACAACGACAGGTTTTTCAAAATCGAACACGTTAGCGTAGCAACCCGTACGTTCAACACAGACCCATTGGTGGGTCTTAAAGGTTTTTCAGAGGATGTGTTTATCGTGAAAGACCTTAGTGCGTTCCTTATAAGCTTGAGTAGTGTCATAGGCCTCATTCCTCAATTCTTCAAGCTCAGTCAGTTCTAATAAGCATGCCTTGCCTGCGTGTTCTAGATCTATGTTGGCTTTCCTAAATGGCCAATAAGCTCTATGCTCAATCTCAACAGGCAAATGGCAAGCTTTGCCACACACTATAAGGAAGGGAGACATACCCAAGAGGGTCTTATAAGCCATTTTGTAAGCCCATAGAGAGTCATCTAGTTTCTTCGACCAATCTTTCCTGTCGGGTCTTGCAGTTTTTTCCAGAATTCATTTGATCTCCCTATTTGACACTTCAACTTGTCCGCTCGTTTGCTGATGATACGAGGTGGCCACCTTGTGGGTGACACCAAGACTTTTGAGGAGACGGGCGAAGTGTGCATTCCTGAAATGAGGTCCCCCATCACTAATGATCATCCTTGGGCAGCTAAATCGGGAAATGATATTGGCCTTAATGAAAGGTGATTAGCCCATAGTTGTGGGCTATTTAAGTATTTAAGTGCCTACACATTAGGTTAATTCTAACATTTATTTAGTATAAATGAGGATGTAAATAGATTAATTCATAGTTTTAATCTAATTACATAATCCATACATTGCATTCATATCTTAAGTGCATTTAGAATTAGCTTAGAATAGCATTCATCTAATTAGATAACCAATTAGGTATATTGTTTTTATTAACATAGAAGTTGAGGGTCTATACATAAATAACCCTAATATTTTAATAATATTTTCTTTATTCGTCTTCTTTCAGAACGGCTGGCTGCCGCTCCAACGCCCGGCTGCTGCAGTGATGAAGCCATTCAAGGGGGAGCGGATGTGGTGGATCTGGTCGGCGGCTGATTTCAAAATTGTTCAAGACACTATAAAAGGAGCACGGAAGCTGCCGGCTGCAGGAGGCCTCCGCCACCGACCCACCACTGTGCAGAGAGATCCTCTCTCTTCCACTCCACACTGCCGGCCTCTACCGTGGCGGCGAGTCTCCACCACCGTGGGCGTGTGGTGTGAAAGGCCACACCGCCATCCGGAGCTCGCCCGCATTACCGTGAGCACCTTAGCGTGCAACTCCCTCGCCATCATCGCCGACCACCGTCACCAACCTACTGATCAGCCACCCTCTCAGTAACTTAAGACGTCTGGGAAATTTCCCAGACGTCTGAAGTTACCCGCTCACCTCCACTTCCTCAGCCTGCACTCTCCAACCGGCCACCAAATCGCTTGCGCCCTCCACCGCTCACCGGCTGCTGACCTGCGCACGCCTGCAGATCAGCCCGCGCTCTCCTCCAACGCCTGCAGACCAGCCTGCAGCATCCTCCAACAGCCGCCTGCAGCTTCCACCGCACACGCCAACCGCCTGCAGACCACCGCGCAAGCGCCCTCCTGCAGACCACCGCAGCCACGCCTCCGCGCGCCAGCGCCCTCCGCGTGCCCACGCACAACCGCCTGCAGAACCGCCAGCAACCGACCTCTGCAGCTTCCACCGCACACGCCAGCGCCTGCCTGCAGACCACCGCAGCCACGCCTCCGCGCGCCAGCGCCCTCCGCAGACCCTCCGCGCACCCACGCACAACCGCCTGCAGCACCTCCGCCGGAGCTCGTCCGGCCACCTCCGGCCGCCGCGCGACTCGCCGTCACCACCGATTCGAAGCCCTTGATCCAAGGGACCTCCGCCGAGCTTCCCGCGCCCAGCCATCGGCTCCTCGTCACGCAAGACAACGGGGAAAAATTCCCCTGTTTTGCTACAGTAAAGCGTTGATTAAAATTTACATTTTCTGCCATTGCCAGATTTTATTCATATTCTATTCACTCTGCATTGCGGAAAATATCCTGTAGTTTATCATAATTGCCATTTCAGCATTATTTCTTGCTTAAACCTTAATCTAAAGGCAATCTTGGCTTGGTTCTTGTCCAAATTGACTCCGAACAAACATTTTTAAGTGGCGCGAATTTTAATACGTTATTGCCTCCCTGTGGAAACGACCCGCTCCTCTGCGAGTGGTTATTTCTTATTAAAAATTGATTAGTCGATTTTTCCACCACATTAAACTACAAACGACTTAAAAGCGAAAGATCGACCCGGTCAAATGGCGCCGTTGCCGGGGAGGCAACAGACGCAATAATTTCGCCTAATTTTATTTTGATTATTTGTCAATTGCACAGAGATTTGACCATCTATTATTTTCTTTTCTGTGCGAGAAATTTTGTGCAAGAATCAGCCACTGTGAGAGGCGACCCTTGACGTCGCCAGACGAGAAGTGGACAAGCAATTTTGAAAGGAGGAGAAGGACGAGGACGCGATGGACACCACTGTATTTAATCGCTAATTTAATTAGAATAGAATTAAGACTGAAGACTTAATTTTTCATTACAGTTAGTTTGAAACCCTTGTTCTGGGGCAAATTTTGAGGGGTTTGTTCCCCGATTTTGTTTTGGACCCGTGCTGGGTAATTTTTGGGAGCCTGTTCCCTTTTCTTTAGATTTAGGTTTATTTTTTTTTATTATTTCTTTTATTTGCTTGTGCATAAGTAGTTCTAAAAAAAATAGAAAAAAGAAAAAAAAATGAGCTGCCTGCTAGAAGCTGCCTGCCCTAGGACGAACCATTTAGGTCTGTATGAGCAGCCTCTAGATTTGCTTTTCTGCATTGCGTGCATTTTTGCATCGAAGATCGCTGGAGGCAAGGTACGCATTCTCTTACTTTGCATCCTATTTTTGATCACGCATCGCATTTGGGATTTAATGCGAAGACCACCTAATCTGTACTGAATAAATCTAACAAGTGGTCACATATTTTCTTTAGAAAAAGGACTAATTAAAGGAAGGACATTTTAAAAACCAAGGATTTGATTTTCAAACTTGGCGTGCGATTCAAAGTTCAAAATCTTTGACGGTGTATGCACACTTATTTCACTTGCACCACGGCACGTTTCTAGACACTCCTTAGGTTTGGAAATACTAGGACAAGAGCCCTCCTTTCGTTGGATTCTGAAGTGTTCGGAACTGGAAATCAAAGGTTTTGTAAATCCAAAGAGGGGGATACCCTGTCACGGATTTTTGGGGGTAGTTGAGGAGCACCGCGAAAGCACAGCTTCAAAGGAAGGCTTAGGCCTACTTGCATCCCTCGATCTTCCGTCTTTGGATTTACTTGACCATTTGAGATTTAGGGAAGAACACCTAAGCTCCAACTAGGTCTTTTTAGGCGAGCCGTAGGTCGACAATAGGCACGTAAATTGATTGAACAAATTGTATTGTCACCTGCAATCTGACTTAAAATCAAAAGCCTAAATTGGGAAAGACCTAAAAGGTCCTTTTTGAATTGTGTCTTGCTTGGGGAATTCTGATTGAAGTGTGAGTTAGAATGGACCACATTGATTTTCATCCTTTCACATCTTGCCCACACCCTTACCCCCACTCTGCATCCTTTGATCCCAGACGCCGAGATGGTCCATTCCTTGATGGACATAATGACAATCATTGGGATCCGTTTTACTCCTATTATAGGAGTATTGGCCTAGTTAAGCCCCAAATTAGTGAGCAGAACTCAGGAGCGGGATTTGCTTTGCCCAATATCCACATACCAAAGAAATACCCAACCCACCCACCCTGAAAACTTATAATGGTTGGACAAACACTCCTGGGTACTATAAGCCTAAGCCTGACTTCTCTTATGATAAAAATGACCTCTCCTCTTTGAAGATGGAAATACAGAAAATGCAAAATGAAATGAGTGAATTGTTAGGAGAATCTTTGAGAGCAGGCCAACAAGAAAGAGATGAAATTAGCCACCCAATCTGCCCCATTGATGATGACGTATACCCCTCTACAATAGATGCATCTCCCGTGGGAAAGCTACACTTTAAGTTGAAGGGAAATTCTGGGGAAAATAGCTACTTTTCGAGGATTGATTTTGAAACCTCCCCATTAGATGACACTTCCTTGAGAGATCTACACTTTAGGTGGGAGGAAAATACACATTAAAGTAGCTATGCATTGGATGAAGAAAGGTGGCAACCTGAGGAAGATGATGATAAGGTTGAGTATCCACCTGAATTATATTGGAGTCAAAAGAAGGGAATGATGGTGCCATTGGAAGACCTCGACCCAGATGATAGTATTTTCGTGACATTTGATGAAGTGGGTCAAAGTCAAGTTGTTAATCCTACCCTCCCTTCTGATCATGATATGGAACTCAAACCCACCCTTAGGGAACCTAACCCTAAAGAAATTGACCTATCTGAGGAGTCTGATGTAACCAATGTAAATAATTTACCTCAGATAGAGCACCCTAGGGGATCTGCTGATATATTAAATGATTCTAGACCTCGGGTACATGATGAATTGTGTGATGAGGAGGAAGATGAATTATATGAGGAACCTACATTCAAGATTTGGAGTGACACTAAGGGTGATTATGTATTATTTGAAGAGTTAACCCCTGAGGATGTCACAAATTTGACCAAATTAGGTTTCCTTGGCACACCCATTGATGATATTTCTCCTCATGATAAAATGATGGAAAATTTGGAAGCAATTTCTAAGATTTATGTGGATTCACATATAGACTCCGGGGAAGATGTGAGTAAAGAACAAAAACCCGGGGATGACATTAATAGGATAATCCCTAGATCTGTTGCTTCCAACCTGCCTTCATTCACTTCGAAGTCACCCTCTGATTCTCTTATAACTGAAAGCGAAATTGTGACTCCTGATGAAGAGCAGGAAGATCCACGTGATGGTGCAAGGAATGCTAGGGATGAAATTGAGGATTTAGAAAGAGTGTTTGGGATGGACACCAAGCTGATTAAACCCAATCTAGATCTTATGGCCATCCCACAACCTCGTAACTTGGACACCCTAGACGATCCTTGCCTTAGAGAATTGCTCATTTTTGTTCTGACTAGGGGGCTTAACAGACCAATATTTTCTGTAATGGAGTATCGGGTATGGATTGATGATTTCTTTAGTCAGTCCATTACCCTGGGGGTTTATCTCTATACCATTCCTTCCCCATTCTTTTTGGAGGATCCTTGTCATCCTACCCCTACCCCTTTGGAGGTTATTTTAACTGTTTATCCTTTAGAACCTCTTCTGGTGACCTGGGAAGATTTCATTCCCATTTTAGTTGGGCGAGCATTTGCTATCGGGATTCATCATCAGCTCGCCAACATCCTAGGTTACCTATTTTCTAGGCCAACTTTGCTTTCCTCATTTTTAGGGCCTATTTCTGCAATTCTTGAACCTGATTTGCAGGTTCTTCGGCTATTCAGCCCAGCTTTGACCCAGGTAATATCCTTCTATGCAATGAGGACATTGCAGATTTTAGGCATGGGGGGGTGTACTTGGGGATATACATAGCATAATTGCATACATTTGTACATATAAAAAAAAAAAAAGTATATATATTAAAAAAAAAAAAAAATCCTTTAACTCAAATAACTCGGACCAATGCACAAGCACGGATGCTTTAATCTCAGGGATCAATAAACTTTAGGGTAGAGTCAGAAATCAGGCAAACTTGTGCTGGCAACTCGTCTTTAGCCGACCTAGTCTGTAACTTAGCAACTACTTAGGAACCTTGGGTTTAGAACCTGAACTTAATATGCTTCTGAAGGAAGACTGAGTTGACTAGTCTACTTAGAGTGTTAGTTTTCGCTTAATTTTGCTAGGGACTAGCAAAAACTAGGCATGGGGGTATTTGATTAGCCCATAGTTGTGGGCTATTTAAGTATTTAAGTGCCTACACATTAGGTTAATTCTAACATTTATTTAGTATAAATGAGGATGTAAATAGATTAATTCATAGTTTTAATCTAATTACATAATCCATACATTGCATTCATATCTTAAGTGCATTTAGAATTAGCTTAGAATAGCATTCATCTAATTAGATAACCAATTAGGTATATTGTTTTTATTAACATAGAAGTTGAGGGTCTATACATAAATAACCCTAATATTTTAATAATATTTTCTTTATTCGTCTTCTTTCAGAACGGCTGGCTGCCGCTCCAACGCCCGGCTGCTGCAGTGATGAAGCCATTCAAGGGGGAGCGGATGTGGTGGATCTGGTCGGCGGCTGATTTCAAAATTGTTCAAGACACTATAAAAGGAGCACGGAAGCTGCCGGCTGCAGGAGGCCTCCGCCACCGACCCACCACTGTGCAGAGAGATCCTCTCTCTTCCACTCCACACTGCCGGCCTCTACCGTGGCGGCGAGTCTCCACCACCGTGGGCGTGTGGTGTGACAGGCCACACCGCCATCCGGAGCTCGCCCGCATTACCGTGAGCACCTTAGCGTGCAACTCCCTCGCCGTCATCGCCGACCACCGTCACCAACCTACTGATCAGCCACCCTCTCAGTAACTTAAGACGTCTGGGAAATTTCCCAGACGTCTGAAGTTACCCGCTCACCTCCACTTCCTCAGCCTGCACTCTCCAACCGGCCACCAAACCGCCTGCGCCCTCCACCGCTCACCGGCTGCTGACCTGCGCACGCCTGCAGATCAGCCCGCGCTCTCCTCCAACGCCTGCAGACCAGCCTGCAGCATCCTCCAACAACCGCCTGCAGCTTCCACCGCACACGCCAACCACCTGCAAACCACCGCGCAAGCGCCCTCCTGCAGACCACCGCAGCCACGCCTCCGCGCGCCAGCGCCCTCCGCGCGCCCACGCACAACCGCATGCAGAACCGCCAGCAACCGACCTCTGCAGCTTCCACCGCATACGCCAGCGCCCGCCTGCAGACCACCGCAGCCACGCCTCCGCGCGCCAGTGCCCTCCGCAGACCCTCCGCGCGCCCACGCACAACCGCCTGCAGCACCTCCGCCGGAGCTCGTCCGGCCACCTCCGGCCACCGCGCGACTCGCCGTCACCACCGATTCGAAGCCCTTGATCCAAGGGACCTCCACTGAGCTTCCCGCGCCCAGCCATCGGCTCCTCGTCGCGCAAGACAACGGGGAAAAATTCCCCTGTTTTGCTACAGTAAAGCGTTGATTAAAATTTACATTTTCTGCCATTGCCAGATTTTATTCATATTCTATTCACTCTGCATTGCGGAAAATATCCTGTAGTTTATCATAATTGCCATTTCAGCATTATTTCTTGCTTAAACCTTAATCTAAAGGCAATCTTGGCTTGGTTCTTGTCCAAATTGACTCCGAACAAACATTTTTAAGTGGCGCGAATTTTAATACGTTATTGCCTCCCTGTGGAAACGACCCGCTCCTCTGCGAGTGGTTATTTCTTATTAAAAATTGATTAGTCGATTTTTCCACCACATTAAACTACAAACGACTTAAAAGCGAAAGATCGACTCGGTCAAAAGGCAGGACCATGGAGTGATCGTTGGTCCTTGTCGAAATGGCTTCTATCCACTTTGACACATAATCAACTGCCACGAGGATATATTCAAAGCCATGAGATGATGGGAAAGGACCCATGAAATCTATGCTCCAAACGTTGAATATCTCTACCGGAAGAATGGGTTATTGGGGCATCTCATCTCTCTTGCCAATAGTTCTAGTTTGTTTATAATGAAGACAAGCCTCCACAAAGGTGTGTGTGTCTTTGAAAAGTGAAGGCCACCAGAAACCATACTGGAGAACCTTATACGTAGTCTTCTTAACACTAAAGTGTCCTCTACAGTGCAGTGTGTGGCAAAAATTCAAGACACTCTGTTGTTCCTCTTCCAGGACACATCTTCGTAACACTTGATCACAACCTATTCTAAAGAGCTCCAGGTCCTCTCAGTGATAATACTTGATGCTAGCGAGAAATCTGTCTCGCTTATGCTTATTCCACGTACTGGGGGTTTCACCAGTGACCAAGTAGTTGCAAACATCAGCATACCACGGTGTTGAAGGTTGTACTGCCATTACCGTTTCGTCGGGAAAGATGTCACGGATGTCTCCTGACGAGGTTGAAGCCTCAATTGGAATCCTAGACAAATGAGCTGCAACAACATTTTCAACCCCTTTCTTGTCACAGATATCAAGGTTGAACTCTTGTAATAATAGAATCCAACGAATCAGCCTAGGTTTGGTGTCCTTTGTGAGCAAATGTTTTAAGGCTGAGTGATCAGTATAAACCACAACCTTGGATCACATAAGATATGACCTAAACTTCTCCAAAGCAAATACTACCGCAAGAAGTTCTTTTTCTGTCACAGTGTAGTTTTGCTATGGATCTGTAAGAGTCTTACTTGCATAGTACAACACATGAGGCTTTTTATCAACCCATTGACCAAGGATCGTACCCACTACAAAATCAGAGGCATCACACATTAACTCAAATGGGAGGGTCCAATCAGGTGCTTGTAGGATCGGCGCAGTTATGAGGGCCTCCTTCAAAAATTGGAAGGCCTTGGCACACTTTGCATAAAAAATGAAGGGAGTATCCTTCTCCAGTAGGTCACAAAGTGGCCTAGAAATCTTGCTAAAGTCTTTAATGAAGCACCTATAAAAGTCAGCATGGCCTAAGAATGAACGAATCTGCTTAACATTGGTGAGTGGTGGAAGCTTAGAAATGGACGCAACCTTAGCCTTGTCCACCTCTAAGCCTCGCTCGGACACTACATGCCCAAGAACAATGCCTTGTTGAACCATAAAATGGCTTTTCTCCTAGCTAAGCACCAATCCTGTCTCCTCACAGTGGGTGAGAACTTTTTCTAAATGTGAGAGACAGTGGTCAAACGATGAGCCGTATATGGAAAAATCATCCATGAAAACCTCAATGAACTCGTCAATCATGTCCGAAAGGATGGACATCATACACCGCTAAAATGTTCCTGGAGCATTACATAGTCGAAATGGCATTCGGTAGAAGGCAAATGTGCCATAAGGACTTGTCAAGGTCGTGCGCTCTTGGTCGTCCAGAAAGACAACAATCTGATTGTACCTAGAATATCTATCAAGAAAGTAGAAGTATTTATTCCCTGCTAATTTTTCCAGTATCTGATCAATAAATGGCAGAGGAAAGTCGTCTTTCTGGGTAGCGGTGTTTAAGCGACGATAATCAATGCATATCCTCCAACTTGTTGTGGGTCTAGTGGTGACGTGCTCCCCTTTCTCATTAGTCTCCACCATGAATCCTGCCTTTTTGGGCACCACGTGAATAGGACTGACCCATTTACTATTGTTGGTCGAGCCCGGATAGGTGTGTTAATATGGTGATTTTATCGTTGAAATGTGTATAGTGGTTAACCTAAATCGGACCTAACCATCTCTTTACAAAATTTTTAACGTGGCCTACTTGATTTTATCTTGGTCACTTTTAGGCCCAGGGTCGAACTCAGGGAAGTGGGGTTAAAAGTCAAGTTTCTACGCCTTTCCTACAACGAATCTCTTCCGTTCATTTATTGTGTTTTTGGTGTTTTTCTATTTAAGATTTTTTTCTGATAATCTTGGTCCTTGAGGCACACCGTCAAAATTAGGTTCTTGGCTTTGAGCCAAATCAGGGTTCCAAAACAGGTCTTGCTATTCGCAAGATGGAGTACCTGCAAGTCAAGGATTATCTTTTCTCTTTTATATATTCTTTTTATCTTTTTATTGGTAGGAAAGAGAAGCAGAAGTAAAGTAACTATAGTATATATATATATGTATATACTATATATGTATAAAGGGGTGGGGGTGGAGGCGGAGATGGAGTGTAGCACGGTGTCGAGTCAGTCGTCGTCTAGAAAGACGCAACCAATTGGACGAAGTGCTGCGTGTAAGGTGGATTGGTGGTAGATGAATGCGAACACACTTTTTGTACGCGTGTATCAGGGAATATTAGCAACTGGTGCAGATATTCCCACGATACCACGTATGGTAAGTAATGTGAAAAAATATATATATATATATATATGTGTGTGTGTATATGTAAATATATCTATATGTGTATATATATATATGGTTATAAATATATAGGTATATATATGTGTATATATGTATATATATATATATATATATGTAGCTATATGTATATATATATATATATGTATATAATACTATACAGATGTATATATATATATATATATATGTGTATGTATATAGTAATATATGTATATATAGATATATGTAGATAGATATGTATATATATATATATATATGTATGTATAAGTATTTGGATGTATATATATGTATATATGTATAAATAAGTATATAGATGTATATAGATATATATATGTATGTATATAGACTAATACATAGTTATATAAGTACTAATATATGTATAGATATATGTGTATATATATATATATATGTATATAAGTATATGTATATATGTAAATATATATGTGTATATATATATGTATGTATATAAATATATGTATATATGTAAGTATATATCTGTGTGTGTGTATATATATATATATATATGTATATGTATGTATATAGACTAATACATAGTTATATAAATACTAATATATGTATAGATATATGTATATAAGTATATATATATATATGTACGTATATATTGATATATATATATATATGTATAAGGTAGAGTATAGGTGTGTGTGTGTGTGTAGAGAGAGAGTGAGAGAGTTCTGTGAGAGAGAGAGAGAGAGAGAGAGAGGGAGAGACTGCGCTGGTTAAGTCGTCCGAGGTCGCCAGGCGTCGTCTGGAGGCTTCACGCGCATGCAAAGGCGCGCAGAGAGGCGCACGCTGGAGGGAAGTGGGCGCAGAGAGAGGAGGCCGCAGTGTACCGTGCTCCGTGAACAGTCGAGTGCCGGTTGGTGATTGCACCGCAAAAATACACCTACAATTGTGCCGTCTTGTGCTATTTCCTAGCATTATCAGTGCATATTAGGTAGACATAGTTGCATTTGTGAATATAGACGCATGCATGCATTTAATTAAGGGGGGAGGAGAGTAAATAAATTAGCCTCGCAATTTACATTTTCTTCATGTGCTGCTTCGCAAAATTCCCATCTTTATTTTTATTTCCATTTGATTTGGAAATCTTTCTTCCTGCGGTTGCTGTGCATGGATTGACTTCTTCCTCCTCGCACCATGCTTCCCTACTCACCTCTCCCTGCAGCTGCAGGCACCACTCCCTGCCGAGCCCCATGCAGCCGCATGCACAGCCAGGGCATGGCTGTGCATGCCTTCCTCCTCTATAAAAAAGAGGGTTCGGCTCCTTCTGGCAGCAGCCTGGTCCAACGCCAAAAGAACCCAACACTTCTCCTTCTAGGCCACCGTCCTCTCCTTCCTCTCCCTCCACATGCCGACCCTCCTTCTCCGAGGAGACACCCGACGGACAGGAGCCCTCACTGTGGTGCACACCCACCACAGTGAGACCACCACCGCCCAGCTCTTCAAAGAGCCGGTGGACGTGGTGGCTCTTTTCTTGGTTCACCGTTTGAGGACCTTCAGTCTTTGCCGCGAGCTTCATGGTCTGAAGCTCGAAGCTCAGCGGCAAGGCGGCAGCAGCCCCAGCCCCTTCCGCACGTGCTTGCAGGTGCCCTCGCCTCCAGTGCGTGCCTGCAGGCACCACCGCCTCCCGCTTCTTCTCTCTGTCGCGCTCTCTCTTCTGCCCGCAACCGGCCACTACGCACCTCTGCAGCGGCCGGCCAAGCACCCTAGCGCACCCTAGCAGCACCCGCAAGCCTCCTTGCAAGCAGCAAGTCACCCTCGCCCTCCACTGCGCACACCAACTCCCTCTCCGTGCGCTCTGTCGCAAACTTCTCCGCCCTCGCAACCTGCCGACGCAGACCTTGTTCCTCGCGCGCGAGCCGGCCGCACTCACAGCACCAGCAGCTCCCAGTTGCGCGGCTTGCCCGGCCACTGTAGCCACTGTTCACGCGTTTCTATGGAACACTATGGCTATAGTGGGGTGACCAGTGAGTTTCTCAGTTTACCGGTCACTTGGCGCATCGCAACCGGCCTTTGCCCGCGTGCGCGCCTGCCTGCTTGGGTCACCCGCTTCACTCACCCGCGTACGCCTCTCCGCGCCACTCCCTCCAGCGCATGTCCTCTGCGCGCATACGTGCCTGCGCACACGCGTAGGATTCCAGACGACACGTTGAAGCTCCAGACGCCTTAGCAGCGCTATCTCTCCCGCTCTCTCTCTCTCTCTCTCTGACAACACTCACGACACTCTCTTTACCGACGCTTACACACACATACACTCACACTTCCATACACACACACACCTATACTCTATCATATACATATATATATATATATACGTATACATATATATATTGATATATATACAAATATTTATATACATATATATATTTATATTTATACATATAGTAGTACTTATATACTTATGTATTAGTATACATACATATATATATACATATATCCATATACATATATAAATATATATATATATATATACATATATATTTTTTACATATATACATATACTTATATACATATATATATATATATTTATACATATATCTATACATATATTAGTACTTATATAAATATGTATTAGTCTATATACACACACACACACATATATATATATATATATACATCTATATACCTATATATATATATACATATATATATACACATATACTTTATATATATATATATATACATCTATATAATACTATATACATATATATAAATATATATCTAAATACTTATATATATATATACACACATATATACTTACATATATACATATATCTATATACATATATATATATATAAATATACATATATCTATATATATATATATTATTACCTATATAACTAAGTATAGATACATATATATATATAGATACATATATACACACCTAG
This sequence comes from Thalassia testudinum, assembly GCA_037157565.1. Classification (NCBI taxonomy): domain Eukaryota; kingdom Viridiplantae; phylum Streptophyta; class Magnoliopsida; order Alismatales; family Hydrocharitaceae; genus Thalassia; species Thalassia testudinum. Next base: position 68,785,456 of record JAZHRO010000003.1, on the reverse strand, counting down.
TTATATATACACCTATATATAGATATATATATATATCTAGCTACATATATCTATATATACATACTTATATATTTACATCTATATAGTTATATACACATACTCATACCTATATATATATATCTATACATATATCTATCTATACATATACTTATATATATATATATATATATATATATATATATATATATATATACACATACATATATACATATATAACTACATATATATACCTATATATTTATAACCATATATATATATTTACATATATACATACATACATATATATATATTTTCACATTATTTACCATATGTCATATCGTGGGAATATCTACACCAATTGCTGATATTCCCCGATACATGCGTACAAAAAGTGTGGTCACATACACTCCACGCAGTACCTCATCTTGTTGGTTGCGTCTTTCTAGACGACGACCGACTCGACACCGTGCTACACTCCATCTCCGCCTCCACCCCCACCCCTTTATACATATATAATATATACATATATATCTATACTATATTTACTTTATTTTTATTTCTCTTGCATGCCCATAAAAAGATAAAAAAATATATATATAAAAGAGAAAAGATAATCTTTGACTTGCAGGTACTCCATCTTGCGAATAGCAAGACCCATTTTGGAACCTTGATTTGGTTCAAAGCCAAGAGCCTAATTTTGAGGGTGTGCTTCAAGGACAAAGATTACCAGAAAAAAATCTAAATAGAAAAACACAATAAACGAACGGAAGAGACTCGTTGTAGGAAAGGCGTAGAAACTTGACTTGGAACCCCACTTCCCTGAGTTCGACCCTGGGCCTAAAAGTGACCAAGATAAAATCAAGTAAGCTAGGTTAAAAAAATTTTTTGTAAAGAGATGGTTAGGTCCGATTTAGGTTAACCACTATACACACTTCAACGATAAAATAATCGTATTAACAACCTATTCGGGTCCGACACCACACCTTTTCTGGCGCCGTTGCCGGGGAGGTGCGCCTGCAAGTAAGTTTCTATTCCATTCCTTTCATTTTTTCTCTTCTCTCTTCACGGGTGTTTTTGTTTAATACTGTGCAGGTGAACCTGTTGCAAGGAGAAGGCAGGTAGATGAAGTCGAAGACGTGAGCAGATCCAAGGCGGGAACGAGAGCGTGAAGACGCCGACATCGCATTGGAGCTTCGCACACGTTGCTGAACAAGTAGGTCTTCTTTTCTTAGCAACTTAGGTTAACTTGTCAGCTTAATAAATAAAAACTAAAAAACTTTTTGGGATCTCTTGGGGCAAGTGGATTAAAATTCACTTGTTTGATTGATTGCCTTTGCTCCCACCGCCCTGGGATTTCCTACCTTACTTCGCATAGCAAAAATCCAAGAATCTTGATTCCTGAATTTTTCGCCGTGTGAAGTATTCTTTGAGGCAAGCATAAAAAGATTGATTGCATCCCTCTTTTGCCTCACTTAGCTGCAAATTCGAGATCACATTTTTGGTGGGGAGACTTGGAATTGAGTTGATTCCAACCCCACCATGACTTTTCAACTTGCCTAAGATTCGATCCTGAACATTTCAACCCCAACAATTTAATTTTCTTTATCTTTTGGTTGAGCCTTGTGTGGACATCTTTTTGGTGATTGGGAGCACTTGAATTGAAGTGCTTTGGCTCCCTTTCACACTAACATAAAACTGATTCGTGCATCCACACATAGAAATCTCCAATTAGGGAAGCCCATTGCATTTTAGCATGCATTAATTAACTGTAACGACCCGTTTCCCGAGTCCCTACGAGACACGAGAACCGGACCGACTCGACTAATCCCAAGACCTAGTCGTCCAACGAGGAAGTAACCAAAAGACAGTAAAATAAACCATATTCAGCATGAATATAACTAACAGTAAGAAAGTACAGCAGTAAGGAAAGAAACTACTACAGTAGGTACCACCACAACAGTAGAACAACATTTATCATATAACAAGAACTGCAGGTAAAGAAAGTACAGCGGAAACAAAAATTACTCACTAGAACAGAAACAAAAGAGGTACAAAAGACTGTGGTAAACTCTACTGGACCCTACTCGGCCCAGCGTCCTCTGCAGCCGCCGACCCTGGCTGCTCAACACCTGGTCCTGAAAAAGGTAACGAGTGTAACACATCAGCAAAACGCTGAGTAGAGTGGCAAACTAACTAAAGGCAACAGTAGAGTGTACAGTAGCTGTTATCTTTCAATTTTCTCACTATTTCATTTATTTCTCAGATCCCTTACTTGATCTCGAATGTCCTCGTGGGAACGATCTTGATTGCAGTCTTTTCCAAAAGTAGAAGTAGCACGTGGTGCTCTCCTGGTCGGGAGAGTCCCCCGTGGTGATCCTACCCTCAGTCAACCACCCCAAGGTCACTGACAGACGTAATGGTGACTATGGCACGCGCGATAAACGCACAGGTAGCTAGCCCGCACTGGCACGCGGTCAGTCGTTTCCGTTAACGGGTGCGCCCAAAGCACAGCACGGAACCAGGGCAGAGCCCTCTTAGTAACAGGGGTCCAACCCCTCCACAGTAACCAAACCGGGGCCTTGCCCTTCCACAGTCCGCGCACCTTCGCCTGACTACCCTGGTTTGCCCTAGTGGGCCTAACAAGTCGGTGAAGGAGGCTAGCAGAACCCCGGGGCCCGTGGGGTAGCTAGTACTCTCCTAACACTAGTAGCTCTCCTCGGTACTACGTACACGAGGGCCAACAAGTCGGTACAGAGCGGCCAATCCTAACCCTGGGTCCCTGGGGTGGCTGGCCCCACTCTGCACTAAACAGGTACAGGTACTTCCCTTTGGTACTGCGTACCCAAGAGACAGTACAAACTACATCTCAGTTCCATTCCTTTTTCTTTCCAGGAGTTCCACTCCTATTTCCCCGTAGGGTTCCAGCTCTTTATCTCAGAACATCATATGTTTCACTTTCCAGTTTCACGTTCTCACAATCCAGGATCTCAATCATGTTTCTTTATTCATAACAGGCAGCTGTTAATTCAATTTACAGGCAGCTTTATATTCCTTTCCATTTTTCCAAGACTGCAGTATTATACATTCCACTAATTTTTCCATCCTAGGGTTCATGTCACATCCTAGGATCTAGCATACAACTAGTTTTCCAGCCCTAGGATTCATGCATCACCTAGGAGCTATCATTCCATACATTTCTCATTCCTAGGATTCATGCAATGTCCTAGATTCTAGTTATGGTTCCATACTTTAACAGATTTTAATAATAAACTTAAGCCACTCTACCAGGTACAACGGGAGAAATGGGGGCGTGATCGGGAATCTCGCGTGCCTCCGTGACTCTCAAGACTGCAACTGAACGAGGTCCTATCACAAGGATCAAACATAAGGAGTGTCTTAAAATAGTGTATAGCTACTGTAGACGGGTAGAGGAATTAATTCTGAAAAGAACGCAACTCGAATCGTGGAAAACGGAGCCCGAACGGGCCCTAAACGGGTTGAAAAAGACGATACTGTGCAAAATCAGACATCTGGAACTTATTCCAGACGTCTTAAACAGTGGATCAGAGAATTACCTGTCCAGCGTGGTTTCCCAGATGTCCAGAAGTATGCGGGGACGTCTGTCCTATCTCCCAGACGTCCGATGGTCACCCCGGACGTCTGGAGGTCACTCCCGCCGTCTGGTACAACTTCCAGACGTCTGATTCACAGAGGATGGAGAATCAGCAAACTTGCGCACAGCCAACTGCCTCCCTCAGTATGGTCGGTCGACAGGAAGGAAGAAGAAAGCGGAATACTCACCTTTCAGACGTCTTTATGAGCTACCAGATGTCGTCCTCGCCGTCTGCCTATCAACCCAGACGTCTGATTCTGGAAATTTTTCCAGAATCAGGGCACTACTCAGCCTCTGCTCGTGACGCCGCCCGCGTCGCACCTCGCGCGCCTGCTGCTCAGACTGCAGCAGGTCCCTCTCGGCATTGTTCCGCGCCCCCTGCGCCCTCCGCCGGCCGGCCAAGCTGCTCTGGCGAGCTCGCCCTCACGGCAGAGCTCCGCTCTCGCACGCCGTACCTCCTCCGCGCTCACTGCGGCCGTCGCTGTCGCCCTTGCGCTCGCGCTCACGCTCTGGCTGAAGGAGAAGGGAAAGGAGACGGTGGTGACGGAGTGAGGGGAGGCGTGCCCTTTTAAGGCCACGCGTGGAGGAGGGAGAGACGCGGCAGAGCGTCTGTAGCCGCAGAGAATATCGGATATTCGCGGGCCTGCGTGCTGAGGCGTGCAGACGAAGACTCGTGCCAGAATAACTGATTTCCAGACGTCTGGAAACGATCCCAAACGTCTGGTCAGACGTCTGGCCCACCTCCCAGACGTCTTAAAAGACGTCTGGGGCACGCGCTCATTACACTAACTGACATTGAAGAAGGGTTTGTTGGGCTTCGAAGAAAACCTGTATTCTTGCAAAACCTGGAGATTGGTTGAATTGGTATTTCAGCGAAATCCTAAAATTCATACTACTTAAGGCTGAACTCTGAAAACCATTCACCAATAAAAACTTCAATTCAGGGAGATTTCCTCGTTGCATGCTTGTTTTACACACTCTAAAAAATCAATCATTTGGGCATTACCCGTAAACAATGCACTTCACATTCCAAAAGCACTTGACCCTAAGCCTCTTACTAAAATTGGTTGTAACTTGACCCTTACTAAGGATTTGAGGTCTAACTACCTACGTGTAGTGTCTACGTGCTAGTGAGGGTTCCCGCGTGCTATCAGGTGTCTAAGACTGGGGCAAACGGCCTTTCAATTTGGCCCGGGGGTTCCGCGGTGCTCGCATTCGATTTCGTAGTCCATGATAGTAGGTAACTTAGATCATTAGGTCTAATGGCACACTGTATAGGTTAGGAATTTGATTATATTGATTTGTTATCAAGTGTACCTTTGCGGTGTCATTTCTCTCATCTCTTTTCCCTTCTTATCCCCCCAATTCTTTCTGCGGTAGTGCATGTTTGGGAGGAGGTCACAAAACCCTGAACTTTTTGAATTGCCTGATAAATTTAGAAAAGAAGCCGAATCGTCCTCCTCCATAAACATGGCTGCACACCCACCCCCAAATCCCAAGGGAGGAAACCGCCTTCAGAACCCACCAGGTGGTGGAGCCTTAGATCCCATAACCCGCCTCCAAGCCCAAATGGAAATGTATAATGAACGAATTGAAGCCATTCGGGAAACATTGGAGGAAATGCAGAACCCTCCCGAACGGGAGGAGCCTAGGTCTCTTAGCTCCTATCAGAATCCCGCGGCTACAGAGACCATAGGACAAATTCGGGTCCCCATGGGCGGGGACAACTTTGAACTAAAACCGAACATAATTGGCTTAATAAATTTTCACTTCCATGGTCTTGCAAGTGAAGATCCTTTTCTCCACTTGGAAGACCTAACCCGACTGGCTGAAACGGTTAAACCAAGAAATGTCGGGTTACCTATAGTCATCATGAAAATGTTCCCATTTTCATTGCGGGATAAAGCGTCACAGTGGTTACGCACCCTTGGGAGAACCATCCACTCTTGGGAAGAGATGTGAATAGCGTTTCTCAAGAAGTTCTTCCCAATCGGGTGAACCAATGAGCTTCGCCATGCTATCACCTCTTTTACGCAACAAAATGGCGAACAATTTCATAAGGCGTGGGAGAGGTATAACGACCTCCTCAGGAAGTGTTCGCACCACGGTCTGCCTAAGTGGCATATAGCCCAGATTTTCTACTATGGGCTAAATGAGACTTTGAAGCAGATTGCAGACGCTTCCTGTGGAGGGAACTTTATGAATAAAGACGAGAATGGAGCATTTGAATTGTTTGAAAATATGAGCGAAAACTCGAAGAACAATGCTTCCATTGTCGCCTTTAATTGTACCAGCCAGCCCCGAAATGTCAACGAAGTTAACACAGGACCCTCCCATTCATCCACTAATCTAAGCCTTATTGCACAAAAACTGGATGAAGTCTCTGTCGTGCACAAGAAGCTGGACGAGCTTCTGGCCAACCCTACCCGTTCTATGGCAAACACCCCCACTTCACCACTTCATCACAATCCAAATTTTTCCAACACCAGGCTTATCCCGAGAAACCCCGTAAGACCTTCCTTATCGAGTGTCGCACCGAGCGACTCAGTAAGTCATGTGGATCTGGCTTCTGCAAGCCAGTATTTCGACATAGAGGACCAAGCCTCCGTGTGCTCGGACGCATACTTACATGCGGACACATCTTCTAGCATAGAAGACGCTTGCGCCTTGGGGAACGACCCATTCTCTACCACTTATAACCCAGGGTGGCGTAATCATTCGAACTTCGCGTGGTCCAACAATCCACAGTGCCAAAACCCCGCAGGTGGACCAATGCGACCGCCCGCACCCGTCATCCCAAGGGACTAGTCTAATCCTATGGAAAATTCACCATCAGGCCCTTGCATAGCGCAAGCAGAACACGCATCAAATCCTCTTGACAAATTGATGTGAATGATGATGGGATATGTCAAAGTGCCATGAAGAGAACATGACCTCTCTTCAGCACCAATTGGCGCAGCAGAATGCTGAGATCAGTCAACTACGCATGGCGACTCGATCTCAGGGCACTCTTCCTGCCCAACCTGTCCTAAACCTGCAAAATTTCGTACCTTGTGGTCCTCAACCACAGGTACGACCTTCTCAGGGGCAGGTTAATCAGATTCTGCAAGCTCCGAGCATTTCACCAGGATTTCAGGCTAATCCCGCTGCAGCACCGCACACTTATGTCCCCATTGCGAACCCTCCTCCATATGATCCCACTGGACCTGCATCGTCCAATGCTATCACTATGAGGAGTGGTAAGCAGATCGTCGATCTGCCTCAACCTGATCCTGGCCCATCTTCTTCATCGCCCTCTCATTCGGGATGCGCACCGCATTCGTGAGAGGACGATACACCCAAATTGGTGCCAGAATCAGTTCCATTCCCTAAGGCTCTACTGAGGGAGCCAAAAGGCAAAAAGAAAGATACGCAGGCTTTTGATAACTTGCGTAATTTGTTCAGGGATGTAGAAATCAAGGTGCCCCTGCTCGAGGCTATCGACCACATACCTACTGTCGCCCGATTTTTCAAACACTACACAACACCCAGGCGACAGTCAAAGAAAACCAAGAATCCTGTGGTTCTCTTGCCTCATGTGAGTTGTGCTATACTATCAAATCTACCACTGAAGCAGAAAGATTCAGGCACACCGCTTATTCCCTGTAGCATCCAAGGCTGCAGTTTTAACCATGCCCTGCTTGATTCAGGATCTTCCATAAATCTTATACCAACCATCATGCTCGAAAAATTTTCCTTGGGAAATCTGAAACCCACCCCTGTCACGTTACAGTTGGCAGATCGTTCTGTCAAAATCCCAAAGGGTGTGGTGGAAGACGTGGTGGTTAGGGTCAACAGTCTCTGTTTTCCTGTTGACTTTCTTGTTTTAGATATGGAAGTTCCTAGCTCACTTTCTGATTGTCCGATCATCCTTGGTCGACCTTTCTTGGCCACAGGTCGTGCCCTTATCGACTGCGAGTCGGGCTGTATTGAGATTTCCGTTGGATCTGAAAAGCTCAAGCTTAACATCTTCAAGGCAGCCAAGAACTTTGATTGCGATTGTATCGAGGATGACACGTCTGACGAGGACATGGCCATCAGTGCGTGTATCGAACTAATTGGGACCTATTCAGACTACTGCGGATTACCTGACAACTGCTTGATCTACACATACTGTGACGTTCCCACATCCCTCCCTATCCCTGTACCTTCTCCTGACTAGACTTCTGACGAGGTTTTCTTTGCTTCCCATACCTCGTGGTCTGAGTCATATCCAGGCTACTCACCGCCGGTCCACACTCTTGAAGACCAGATTGCCCTTTCTTTCCTGCCAAATCAGGCGGATTTGCAACTCCACACTAGGACCTTAAGCCCACATCTTACTCACTGGGGCTATTCCCTTTTGGATCCATCTATCCAAGAAGCCCCTCTTCTTGGCCAATCTGAGGGCCAACTACTTCCTCCTGACTTATTTTCTGTTCCACCTGGGACACTCTCATCCCAGAAAATGCCAGATCTTTCACCACCAACCATCCACCCACCCTACCACCCTGTTGTATACCCTGCACCTCAGCTCTTGTTACCCGATCTTTCATCCTTTCTGTACCTCTCCCTGCATGCATATGAGGACATAGCATCGTTTGGCATGGGGGGGTGATAGGCATCTATAGGATCTGGGTATTTTATGCTATCATGCAGTTCCTACCTATTTATAAATATGCAAGAAAAATAAAAAGAAAAGAAAAAAAATAATAAATGGTGTTTAGTAATGATCTAAAGGCTGAAACAAAAATACAATAAGTGTTTATGGATATTCAACCTCTGTTTTGAAGACTTTCCAGGCCACAGAAGCTTGATTCGCTCAAGCTCAGGCTTAATTCACTTGAGCATTGACAAAATAGATCAGAATCTCTCCTAATTAAGGACATATTCTTGTACATGAGACACCAGTACAGAATCTGTTGGTTTGCTTCTACTTGAGAGCTTAAGTAAACTTGGTTCACACTACACATATCACGAAAGACCAGGTGAACATAAGATCCAACCCTAGTGTTCATTAGGGAAGGTGGATTCCTTACCTGTGCGTGCAGGTAGACTTTTTATCCTAGGCTTTAGTCTTGTGTTTAGGAACGACTCTGTCCACCAAGAAAGAACTCTCCCACCAAAAAGAAAAGTGTGCTCCTCCAAATAATGTTGTAAGAGATATACTGACACGTGTTTCAAAAAAAAAATGCAAATAAGTCAGTATACCTCATAAATGTCTGCAAAGTCGTCGCCCTTCAAGAAGTTCTTCAGGGTAGGTTACAAATACCCTGTGAGCCACAAATGTCATAAAATGGGAGTTGAGTTTTCCGTCATCTTCTTAAGGGTCAATCCGAAGACACGAGCTGAAACTGGGACCAACCTTTACTTAAAAAATCATGAAACCCTGGGCTTGAGTCTTAATGTTCATCTGGTCAGTCTTGATCCTTTACTAAGAACAAGCTATAACCTCTTGAGCTCTCGAGTACGGCAAAAACCTCCTGGGTCATAGAAATCGTACTTAAGGTTTAAATATCAAGAGTCCTGGTTAGTTGAGAGATGATCTTTGTCATGTGAGACTTAAAGTACTGGTAGTCTTCTCCACAATTGGTTCTCACAATATCCAACAATAAACACACCTATATCGCCTCAGAAGAAAATCTTCAACTTAAAGATTATTTCCAAATACTATTTTGCTAGGGACTAGCAAAAGATAGGCATGGGGGTATGATTGCACCGCAAAAATACACCTACAATTGTGCCGTCTTGTGCTATTTCCTAGCATTATCAGTTCATATTAGGTAGACATGGTCGCATTTGTGAATATAGACGCATGCATGCATTTAATTGAGGGGGGAGGAGAGTAAATAAATTGGCCTCGCAATTTACATTTTCTTCATGTGCTGCTTCACAAAATTCCCATCTTTATTTTTTTTTCCATTTGATTTGGAAATCTTTCTTCCTGCGGCTGCTGTGCATGGATTGACTTCTTCCTCCTCGCACCATGCTTCCCTGCTCTCCTCTCCCTGCAGCCGCAGGCACCACTCCCTGCCGAGCCCCATGCAGCCGCATGCATAGCCCGGGCATGGCTGTGCATGCCTTCCTCCTCTATAAAAAAGAGGGTTCGGCTCCTTCTGGTAGCAGCCTGGTCCAACACCAAAAGAACCCAGGACTTCTCCTTCTAGGCCACCGTCCTCTCCTTCCTCTCCCTCCACACTCCGGCCCTCCTCCTACGAGGAGACACTCGATAGACAAGAGCCCTCACTATGGTGCACACCCACCACAGTGAGACCACCATTGCCCAGCTCTTCAAAGAGCCGGTGGGTGTGGTGGCTCTTTTCTTGGTTCACCGTTTGAGGACCTTCAGTCATTGCCGCAGGCTTCAAGGTCTGAAGCTCGAAGCTCAGCGGCAGCAGCAGCAGTCCCAGCCCCTTCCACACACGCCTGTAGGCGCCCTCACCTCCAGCGCACACCTGCAGGCCCCACCGCCTCCCGCTTCTTTGCTCTGTTGTGCTCTCTCTTCTACCTACAACCGGCCACTGCGCGCCTCTGCTGCGGCTGGCCAAGCACCCCAGCGCACCCCAGTAGCACCTGCAAGCCTCCTCTCAAGCAGCAGGTCACCCTCGCCCTCCACTGCTCATGCCAACTCCCTCTCCACGCGCTCTGTCGCGAACTTCTCCGCAGTAGCAACCGACTGGCACAGACTTTCTTCCTCGCGCGCCAGCTGCGAGCCGACCGTATTCACAGCACCTACAGCTCTCGGTTGCGCATTTCGCCCGACCACTGTAGCCACTGTTCACGCATTTCTGCGGAACATTGTGGCTACAGTGGGGTGATAAGTGAGTTTCTCACTTTACCGGTCACCCGACGCGCTGCAACCGGCCTTCGCCCACGCGCGTGCCTGCCCAAGCGCACGCCCGCCCATGCATCTGCCTGCCTGCGTCACCCACTTCACTCTCCTGCGTACGCCCCTCCACGCAGCGCTGTGCGATGCGGACCCTCCTCTCCAGCCACTCCCTCCACCGCACGTCCTCTGCGCGCATACGCGCCTGCGCGCGCGTGTAGGACTCCACACGATGCGTTGAAGCTCCAAACTCCTTAACAGCACCATCTCTCCCTCTCTCTCTCTCTCACTCTCTCTCACAACACTCACAGAACTCTCTTTACTGACGCTTACACACACATACACTCACACTTCCATACACACACACACCTATACTCTATCATATACATATATATATATACGTATACATATATATATTGATATATATACATATATTTATATACATATATATATACATATATATAAATATTTATATTTATACATATAGTAGTACTTATATACTTATGTATTTGTATACAGACATATATATATACATACATCTATATACATATATATATATATATACATATATATTTTTCACATATATACATATACTTATATACATATATATATATATTTATACATATATCTATACATATATTAGTACTTATATAAATATGTATTAGTTTATGTACATACACACACACACACATATATATATATATATACATCTATATACCTATATATATATATACATATATATATACACATATACTTATACATACATATATAAATATATTTATATATATATATATATATACATCTATATAGTACTATATACATACATATACATATATATATATCTATGTACTTATATATATATACACACACATATATACTTACATATATACATATATCTATATACATATATATATATATATAAATTTACATATATCTATATATATATATTATTACCTATATAAATAAGTAGAGATACATATATATATAGATACATATATATATATATACATATATACACACCTACTTATATATACATCTATATATACATATATATATATATATATCTAGCTACATATATCTATATATACATATACATACATACATATTTACATCTATATAGTTATATACACATACTCATACCTATATATATATATATATATCTATACATATATCTATCTATACATATACTTATATATATATATATATACACATGCATATATACATATATAACTACATATATATACCTATATATTTATAACCATATATATATAGATATATTTACATATATACATATATATATATTTTCACATTATTTACCATACGTGATATCGCGGGAATATCTGCACCAGTTGCTGATATTCCCCGATACATGCATACAAAAAGCGTGGTCACATACATCTTCCACCATCCATCCCACACTCCACGCGGCACCTCGTCCTGTTGGTTGCGTCTTTCTAGACGACGACCGACTCGACACCGTGCTACACTCCATCTCCGCCTCCACCCCCACCCCTTTATACATATATAGTATATACATATATATCTATACTATATTTACTTTATTTCTATTTCTCTTGCATGCCCATAAAAAGATAAAAAAAAAATATATATAAAAGATAAAAGATAATCTTTGACTTGTAGGTACTCCATCTTGCGAATAGCAAGACCCATTTTGGAACCTGATTTGTCTCAAAGCCAAGAAACTAATTTGTCTCAAAGCCAAGAACCTAATTTGTCTCAAAGCCAAGAACCTAATTTTGAGGGTGTGCCTCAAGGACAAAGATTACCAGAAAAAAATCTAAATAGAAAAACACCAAAAACACAATAAACGAACGGAAGAGACTCGTTGTAGGAAAGTCGTAGAAACTTGACTTGTAACCCCACTTCCCTGAGTTCGACCCTGGGCCTAAAAGTGACCAAGATAAAATCAAGTAGGCCAGGTTAAAAAAAATTTTTGTAAAGTGATGGTTAGGTCTGATTTAGGTTAACCACTATACACACTTCAACGATAAAATCATCATATTAACAACCTATTCGAGTCCGACACCATTTGGCAAAAGCTGGCGCTAGGAGCGGCCGAGCGTACGCGAGTGAAGATGCTGAAGTGGGCGGGTGCTGGCAGAGGCATGCAGATGCGCGGGCGGGCACAGGAGTGGGATGCGGGGTGGAACGCGCACACGGGCTATGGCGGTTGCAGTGTGCTGGGTGACCGGATAAGTGAGAAGCTTACCAATCACCCCACTGTAGCCACAGTGTTCCGCAGACTGGCGTGAACAGTGGCTACAGTGTAAGGCCGAGCCGCGTGACCGGATGCTACAGGTGCTGTGAGTGCGGATGGCTCGACGCGTGCGTACGCGAGGAGACTTCACGGCAGAGCATGCAGAGAGGGCTGCTGGCATGTGCGGTGGAGGGCGAGGGCGACCTGCTGCTTGTGCGGTGGCTTGCGGGTGTTGGCTGAGGTGCGCGGTGAAGCTTGGCCGGCTGCTGTAGTGGCGCGCGGTGGCTGGTTGCGGGCGGACAGGCGAGTGCAGTGCGAAGAAGCGGGAGGCGAGGGCGCCTGCAGGCACGCACTGGAGGCAAGGGCGGCCTGCAGGCGTGCACGGAAAGGGCTGGGCAGCTGCTGCTACGTTGCTGCTGCTGCTGTTGCATGCGGAGCTTTGAGCTTCAAAGCTTGAAGCTCCTGCTCCAATGGCTGAAGTTGCTTCAAACGGCGAAACAAGGAAAGAGCCACCACGCCCACCGGCTCTTTGATGAGCTGGGCGGTGGTGGACTCATGGTGGTGGTTGTGCACCACCGTGAGGTGCTCCTGTCCGCAGGGTGTCTCCTCAGAGGAGGAGGGCCTGCGTATGGAGGGAGAGGGGAGGGGACGGTGGCCTGGAAGGAGAAGAAGCTACTGTGTGTTGGGTTTTTGGCATGGAGGACCAGGCTCTTTGCAAAGGAAGAAGCCGCACTCTTTTTATAGAAGGAGAAAGCATGCACAGCCATGCCCTGGCTGTGCATGTGGCTGTGCATGGCTCATGGCAGGGAGAGGCTGGGCATGCGGCTGTAGGGCAAGGTGCGAAGAAGAAAAAGTCAAGCTTTGCAGCCGCAGGGAAGATTTCAAAAATCAAATAGAAATAAAAATAAAGATGGAAATTTTGTGAAGCAGCACTTGGAGAAAATGTAAATTGCGAGGCCATTTTATTCACTGTCCTCCCCTCTCAATTAAATGCATGCATGCATGTATTTTCACAAATGCAACTATGGAACCCTAGTATGCACTGATAATGCTAGGAAATAGCATAAGACGGCGCAATTGCAGGTGTATTTTTGCGGTGCAATCAACTATCAGAAATGGGATAGATTATCCCTGCATCCAACCATTTTAAAATTTCCTTTTTCACCACTTCCCGCATGTTGGGATTTAAACACCTCTGCATATCTCTAAAAGGTTTCATAGAGTCATCCGTGTAAATGTGATGCATGTAGAGAGTTGAGTCAACCCCTTTGATATTAGCTATAGTCCAAGCAATGGCTTCCTTGTGTCGTTTTAGGCATTCAATTAGTGCTCCCTCCTGCATCTCAGATAGAGCAGTCGAGATGGTGACAGGGAGCATATCATTGGGCCCGAGGAAGACATATTTGAGGGTCTCAGGAAGTGGTTTAAGCTCTAATTCGGGAGCTTTCTAAATCGAGGGAATTATGTTCGATGTCCCCACCTCCGGTAGCGGATCTACCTTGATTGTCCATGGTGGGGAGAGGGGCTCAGCTTTGACACCCAACAGTTCTTCTAATTCAAGCATATCTTCCCCTCCTTCAAAATTTAGACTGCAGTCCTTGGAAATGACCATTTGGAGATGATCATCACACAAAAGAGCTGGTGTCGTCTCCTCGATAATCTCATCGATCACCTCAATTTGGGAACAATCTTCTAATCCTGGTTGTTTATAGGCATCAAACACATTGAGCTGGATCTTTTGGTTCCCAAAGCCCATCTTGAGTGCCCCTATTTTGCAATTGCTCGATGCATTGGCTGTAGCCAAAAAGGGACGCCCCAGGATAATTGAGGGTTTGGTGGGCATGTTGGAAGGGTCAGTGTCTAATATCAAAAAGTTGACAGGAAAGAAGAAGTCGTCTACTCTCACCAGGACATCTTCTAAGAGATTACATGGTGTCTTCAGTGATCTATCAGCTACTTGGAGGATTACAGGACTAGGCTTCAAATCACCTCCTCCTAATAGCTCATAGATAGAGCTCGGTAATATATTAACCCCTGTGCCCAAATTGAGGAGAGCCTCATCGATGCATTGGTCTCTAATGACCACAAAAATATATGGGGCTCCTGGGTCCTTCATCTTGGGAGGTGTACCTTGCTGCAGGACCGAGCTGACTAGGTCGGGCAAAACGACCTTGGCCTGGACCTATTTCCTAGATTTCCTCTTCTGGTTGCACAGGTCCTTTAGGAATTTAGCATAGGATGGTATTTTCTTGATAGCATCCAAGAGAGGCAAGTTAATGTGAACTTGCTTGAATGTCTCCATTATTTCATCCATCCTATCCTTGGCTCCAGATGAGCCATCAATAGGTGCCGCAGGGGCAGATAAGTGCTTAGGAAATGGCACTCTCGGCCTCTGAGTGGAGGGGTTGTCATGGCAAGATAAGGGTGGAATGGGAACAACATCCTCCGGATGGGTGATTTCAAGCGAGGAAGGGCTGAGTGGTTCTTCCACGGTGGATGTGCTGGTGCTGGTTGGAGTGGTAGGAGGGGTGACCATAGGAGCGAGTTTAGGTTTGGAAAGTTGCTTACCACTCCTCAAAACAATCACAGCCTTAGCATACTCCCTTATGAAGGGTCCTTTACCCATTGGGTTCTCCTCAGATGAGCTGGGCAATTTCCCTGGGTTGCGTTGTCTAACACCCTCAACAAGATGGCCAATTTGAGATTGCATTTCTTGGATAGCCTTATTCTGAGATTGAATGATCATACTTTGATTTTCTTGCATGGCCTTCATCATCACTTTCAGATCGTCCATCTTAGAATTGTTAGGCTGAGGGGGAGACTGGAATTGTTGTGCCTGAAAGGGTTAGGTGGGTTGGGCTCTTATATTCCCCAAATTTGAAGCATCACCTTGCTTCCATGAGAAATTAGGATGGTTTCTCCATCCAGTATTGTAGGTGTTTCCAAAAGGATTATTCCTGGGCAGTTGACGAAACCTTTGGGCAGCATTTAGGTCTACTTGTACTAAATCGGGGAATTGATTAGCCAAATGGCACTCAATAGTGGCGTGAAGAGTGCTTTGGCAAATGGAGCATTCAGAAGGAGTTTGGACTTGGGAAGCAATTTGTGGGATAGTGTGTGGGTTAGTCATGAGCCATTCAAAGTTCTGGTTCAACAATTGTATCTGAAAAGCCAAATTCTGAGCTACCCTGGCTTCATTAGCTTCAGCTTTCCTTTGGAGGATGGATGGTTTCCTATCTTGATGAGCTAAGGTCAAGTGGATAGAATTGTCTCTCAGTGAATCAAATAATATCCAAGCCTCATCCTCCATTTTGGTGAGAAAGGTTCCGGCACAAGCAGCATCCACGGTTTGCTTATGCCTATCAAATAGTCCAGTATAAAACCTTTCTACCAACTGCCATTTAGGCACTTGATGGTGGGGGCATAGTCGAATCAGATCATTGAATCGCTCCCAAGTCTCATGGAAGTGTTCCCCATCTAATTGAGTAAAACCCATGATTTCCCTCCTGAAGTGGTTGGTTTTGCTCATAGGAAAATATTTTTTCAAGAATTCTCCCTTAAGGGTGTTCTAATCATTCACCCTTGCATCCAAGGTGTGATACCAGTGTTTTGCCTTGTCCTTAAGGGAGAAGGGGAAGAGGGTTCTCATCAGAGCTTCATTAGTAAAGTTCTGAAGTTTCACCGTAGAGCAGACCTCGGTGAATTCCTCTAAATGCCGGTAGGGGTCCTCCTTAGTAGTACCATAAAAGGAGGGCAACAAAGATATGGTACTGCTCTTGATTTCATATGGATTATCCCCTGCCGGTCGTCTTAGTGCTTGAGTGGGTTGGTTGGTTGGAATAGAATAGTCCCTCAGGGTTCTTTGCTGATTTGCTCCTTGATCAGCCATGTCTTCTCTTTTCTGTCCTTGGTGGGCTTTCCTAAGAATTCTCTCGGGTTCAGGATCAAACACTAGATTGCCCACAAGAGTGAGTCTACCAAGCATACAATAGCAATCACAATTCAAGTTCTTATTGATTGAGTAAGTGAAACCTCCACTCCAAAGATAGGTCAAAAGGTCAAGGAGTTATCCCTCTGTTCCCATGTAAGTGGTATAAGAGGGGTGATGACTTAAGATCATGACCTTCTTTGTTGTTGAGGTAGAATTGGTTGATATAGATGGCCAAACAAGTTTTCACTATAATTATGCAACCTAATTCAACTTTTGAGTGCCCTAGAACCTATACTTTGCTTAGATGATACTCCCAGGTGATCAAGTGAGAAGTTACTCCAAGGACGAACAAAGGGATGCAAGTAGGGAAAACCCTTCCTTTGAGGCGATGCGTGCACGATGCCTCTTAACTACCCTTTTGTTCTTTAAGGGGTGTCCCCCTTCGTGAAGTATCAAAACACTTGGTCAAAAGATAGTACCACCACCATAAAGCACGATAGGAGGGTCTGCATCGATAAAGAGATCGGTGCCTATAGCCTTAAGGGATCGAGCCTTAGTGTGGTGCCTAAAATGCGTGCTTAGTGCCAGACATGTCATCACACCACAGATCATTTTTATTTTGAAAACGTAGACAAGTCCATTTGAATCAGATCAAGTGTGATTTGGTTTTAAGGTCAAATCTGATTAGCAGTCCCAATTGTAGTTAGGCGACCACTGGATTAAGTAATTTCAATCAGCTTTGTGGTCTTGAATTTTAACCCTAATGCAAATGCGTGAACAGGAGTTGGATGCAAAAGTTAGAAAGGTGTACCTGTCTCCAGCAATCTTCATGCCAATATGCTCGCAATGCAACAATGAGATCTAATGTGCTGCTCAATCACCCCTAAATGCACACACACCTAAGGGCATGCAACTCCTAAATAGGCAGCTTGATATTTTCTTTTGTTTGTTTTAGAGGCAAGCAACCAGAATTTAACTTTCACACGCAGAAAAAAAAATAGCCTTAGCCTCTAAAGAATGTAGGGATAGACCCCCGAAAATAAGCCCCAATTACTACAAGGGCGAGAAGACAGAAATAAAACTGCGACGAAGGAGAATACTCTATGAGAGCGGGATCTAGGTCTCCTACGTCTTCTCCACATGTGAACGTTGCTCAAGTTCAATGTCGTCGCTCTGCTGCGCCTGTCGCCCCGTCAGATTCATCGCATAGAAAGATAAAGAATGATTAGGTAAATGCACAACTTCGAATAATCAGAAATAAAAATTAGCTGAATCTATTGCGTCTGTTGCCTCCCTGGTAACGACGCCATTTGATCGGGAGGTTTTTTCACTTTGCAAATGATATTAGAAAAATATGTCGTCGCAATATGTAATGTGGTAGAAAAAAAAACCTCGATCAAAGTTACTAAAATATTGAAATAATACCACACTTCAGGTTGTATCACAGGGAGGCATAGAACCAATAAGATCACCAATAATCTCGTTCTAGAAAAATAAATTGCCATTGATATCAATTCATCATGGGAGGAAAGAAAACAAAATGCATTAACTAGTAATTCCAATCCTTCAATATTTTCATAAATAACCAAGAACAAAAGGGCCTCCCATAAATTTCCTGTAATAAAATAATCAATATCAAAATCCCATTCTTTGGCAATGGCAATCAATGTAATTTTTAATTGAGCCAAAAACAGGGGATTTGCTACCGGTGCATGCACGTGGAGGAGGAGAGGATGGTCAGTCTTGCTGTGCTCGAAGGTGGTTGGCATTCTCGAGAGCTTTGCGTCGGAGGTTGCACTGAGGAAAACGATGGCCGGTGGCGGTCGGCCGGTGGGATGGTTGGCTGGCGATGGTGCGTGGCTGCGGGGGCGTTGTCGGGCGCGGTGAGGTCGTGGAGCTGCTGTCGAGGGAGAGGTTGTTGCTCTGATGACGTTGGTGAGGAAGATGGTGGCCGGGAGGGGTAGCTGTGAGTAGGAGGTGACCAGCCGGTTGATGGGTGCTTCTTCCCTCTTGGCGATGAAGAAGGTGGGTGGAGGTACTACAGCCGCATGTGTGTGGGGTGGCTGGCGGCAACGGCTAGTTGAACGTGCATGCATACCTGCGTGTGGCAGATGGGTGATGCCGGTGGGTCGTCGACGCCGAGGAGAGGACTGCTGCTGGAGGTGGTGATGTTGGGTTCGTTTCGCACTTAGCAGGAGATGATGAAGGAGAAATGAAGAAAAAGAGGGGTGGTTGAGGAAGCAAGTCGTGGATGTCAAGGTGGTGGTCGCTAGGCAGTGTTACTGTCGTGGGCGAGAGCAGTTGTTGAGGGCATTCTTGGCCTCTTGTCACGGTCGGTGGAGGAAGCAGAGGACTAGGGGCGGAGCACGGTGAGTACGAAGGGGGCTCGCGGTGGTGCTGTGGACATGGTGGCGAGAAGATGCGTTGAGGGAGAGGATGCTTGTGGTAGCGGGAACGTCGGGGTTGCGTGGTGAGGTGGTGGCTTGCGGTGGTGGTCACAGCACAAGGTGAGGGTGTTGGGCGTGTCGACGGAGGCTCGCAGTGGTGGATGGGCGCACGGTGAGGGGAAGGAGATGGAGGCCGTTTTCTTTTTTTTCTCCAGGGAAGCCGCCCCCCTCTTTGTCGTTCCTTCCCTGTTAAATAGGGAGAAAATGAGAGAATGAGAGAGAGAGTCAGAGAAGGAAAGAAACAATCAATCAACCATGATTTAGTGTTGCCATTTGAGGGAGAGAGACATAAGGAATCAAAGAGATTTTAGGGCAAATAAGGAAGGGATTAAGAGATGCCAAAGAATGATTCTTTTGCCAAATTTTACCAAGATAAAAAAAGTCCCACAAATGTAACATCTCAAATCTATATTTGATGTGAATTCCTTGCCTTTAAAGTGAATAATCAGTTCTTTCACATAAATATTCAAGTAATTAATGCATGAAATGATACATTCAAAACTTTCACATTTTGTCATTATCAACATGCCTAAGATTAAATTATGCTCCAAATAATTCAATACTTAAGCACTAAATTAGTCCACTCATGTGGACCCATCATCCACCTCCAGTGCGACCATCTCCATCTTTCTACGACCAATACTGGAGCCTCTTGGACAGACAGCTCTTAGGCAAGGACTTTGTGACTATTCAGGATGTGACCAGTGGTATATCTTTGATGATGCATTGGCAGCGGGAGACTGACATGGTTATGATGAGGCACGAGCATCAGGTATCAAACTACCTGAATGCTCAGAGTCAGTTCTTGGATAGACTTGGAGAATCCGTTCATAGCATTTAGCAGTAGCTTCACCGACCTCCCTGGCTTCGTCATTTGACTACCATGCCTTCAGCTCCTCCTTCTCCTCCTCCTACATCATTAGCATCACCAGCAACACCATCAACATCAACAAGACCAGGTGACTAGTAGATTACTCCTCGCAAGATGTCCAGGCAGTTGACACCATGTTCATCAGCTCAGTGATGCCTTTGTCTTGGTCAGCCTGCATCTTCTGAGAGATTAGATTCACTGGACCTCGGGTTGGACACTGATCTTCAGAGCACTATGGATGCCTTCATGGCATCACTAGATGATTATTTTATCTTTTCTTAGTTAATGTTGATTGGCATGTATAACTTAATTTTTCTCAGAACGTATATATTCTATGCATTGCTTATCTAGAATCTTTATTTATGCATGAAAATTATCTCTCTCAGTTTTGTGTTTCTCTTTAGCTCTCTTATATTGCATGATATTTATGATACTTGAATTACAAGTTTGAGGGGGAGTTAAATGTAAAACCACAAGCAGCATGTTTTACTTTTTGCTAAAACAAAAAGTGGGAGATATTATGCAAAACTATTTTCAAATTTCATAATTATAATTTTGTTGTCATCAAAAAGGGGGAGAATGTAAGCACCTCTGTTTTGATGCACCAAAATTATGTTTATTGCTAGACTAACATTTCAGGACTATCTCAGATTGAAGCATTAAAGCGTCTTTCAAGTCAAGTGAAGATAGCTGCTGATGTGTGTCTTTTTATCTTTATTTGAGTTTAGGACTTTATTGTAAGGAACCTCAAATAAAATTCAAATACAGATTTTTCACGTATCTTTTCAAAACCATTCTTTTTACGGTTATTGATTGACCAAATCACCTTGATTGACCAACCAAGTTAATTGACCGGTCAAATCAGCTCATTTTAGGAAGTTAAAAAATATCCTTTTGATCGACTAACCAAGTTAATTGACCAATCAATTAGTGATTGATCAACCATCTTAATTGATTGACCAAATTGCCTTTTGGTTAACCAATTAACCTTAATTGATTGACCAATTTAATTTCTTATTCAAGCCAAACTTCTAGTATAAATAGAGGTCGTAGGCAACCCATTTTTTCATAACTTTCAAATAGAAATACCATTCAGAAGTAGAGCTTCTCATGCTTATTCTAAAGGCTTCTACATCCCATTCTTCACGTCTTTCAAAAGCACAATGCCTTGAACTTCTGCAAAAAGATCGATTTGATCATTTATTGAGGTTCCATAGAAGTTATTCTTATTATTCAATTTTGTTGTTTTGATTTACGAATCCCAAGTGTTGACGTGATAAATCTCCGGTAACGACACCAAAAATGTTGTGGCGAAAAATCATCGCAAATAGAGTTGAGTTTTGAAAACCTGTCGTTATAGCACGATTTGCGAGGAAAAACCATCAACAGATAAATTTACCGAAACTCAAAGGAATTCTAGGTTGAACATAGGTAGGAGGATGTTTGATTAAAAGCCATGTTTGTTTGATTTTCACGAAGTAGATTAGCTAATTGAATTGAATGTATATTAGCTATCTACTAAAAGAACAATTAATAAAAGAGCGAGAGAATAATATAAATAAAGACAGAATAGAGATAGAATAAACATGGATTTCATAATCATTAAATGATGTTCATTACAACTAATCATTACACTAGAAAGCTGGAAAGATTACAACTAGAAAGCGGTAAATCTACTCTAGAAAGTGGTAAAGAGAAGGGAGGTGACAAATTATCCTCCTTGACGGCTACTTGGAGGACGAGCCACATTGGTAGAGCACCCAGACGAAGGTGGTGAGATGTGGGACAAAGGAGAATGGGGTAGGGCAACGTCGTAGCAGGATATGCTTCCCGAATGGCGGTGAGAAGATAACCGTAGAATGCTCCATGAACGGGATGAGAAGGTAGAAAAATTATATTTTTAACTTTAAAGGAGCATCTCAGGTTTGGGACAAGCTCTTAGAGCTTTGGAGGGGGTGAGAGAAGAGAGGAAGGGATGAGAAATATGTGGGGGTCATAGGGCTATTTATAGGTGAGGTTTGAAGGGGCAATCAGGTCATTTCAAGTTAAAAACATTACTGCAAGGGCCTTTAGTGACGGATTTAAGCGTCACTAAAGCCCTGAACGTGGGGTTAGTGAGTTCGCCCACCATGCCTCCTCCTCTCCCCACACACTCAACACCTTTTTCGCACGTACACTTTCTCAACCATCCGATTGTTCGATCAGACGACTTAGAGTGTGTGAGTTGCTTCATCTTTCATGCTCTCAGCGCTTGCGTACAATTGCACGTGCAATCGTGCATGATTGTGCACGTGCAGCACCTTCGTCCATTCAGCGCTCGAGATGACACCATGTGGCTGCACCCCATCTGTTGATCTTCAATCTGATGGTCGAATTTAGCGCAGCGTGCTTCTTTGGCTTGATTTGAGGGCACGAGGGGTTTCAAGCTTGTGACCTCTACCTCGCGAATGAAGGTGCAAATTGCGTACCCTTACCTTTGTGATGCATTTATGCTTAAATGCTCGAGCGCTCTCGACCATTGGATGATGATCCGACAGTCGAGATCATTCGACTAGTTGAGGAGGGAGAGAACAGCAATGAGCTCTTGGCTGGTTTAGGTGGCCAAGATGGTGCCATGTGGTGCCATCTTGGCTGTTCATTTTCTAATGCTTGTAGATGGTTCCACAAATGTAGGATTGGACTGATTTTCACTCCATTGAGTTGTGATCGTTGATCCAAACCCATTCGTGCGGTTGGATTTATCATCTGAAGTACGGATTTACACCATCTTGGTCCTTGACCTATGATCTTTCTCGAACTGCATCTGATGCTATGGAAGTTTGATCGAGGCAATCTTAGAGTCGTTGGATTCTAATCATCGCCCTGATCAGATATTTGTACAGTTGGATCTTCAATCCAAGGCCCTGATTAAATATTACCCTGTTACGTGACCATAAAAAGAGAAAATTAACCTAAGCTTTATACAATCTAACCTAAATGCTAGATGATGCATGTTATGTAATATTATAATGCACAATGCAACTATACGTCTAAGAATATGCAAAAATAGATGGTTTATGTGATATAAACTTGTTTACATCACCAAGTTTGTTGGGTAGATGTGTGGTTGTTGTTTTTGCTTCTGTTCTAGATAAAAAGGGAAGTGATTGTAAGAGGTTGTGCCATGTTCATTCAAGTGGTATGTTTAGTGGATTGACTAGCTTGGCTAGTCAGAAAAAATCCTAAGCTGGGAGGCTTAGGTAGTGCTTTTCACCCAGATTGGGTTTCCATTGCAAATCAGGTGTACTTTGTGCATGAATCCCTGGTGCTTTATTTCTTGATCTGTGCGTATATTTTAAAGCAATACTATTCACCCCTCCCCTCTAGTATTTAGTTGCAATCTGCAGGATATTCTCCTACTCACAATACCCTAATTTGCAAGATTAAGTATAGGGGCACATAATGCTTATATTTTTATGTTAATTTAGTGGCAATTTGACATGATCCTATGGAAATTTTGTTCGTAGTAGGAATTGTGCAAAATGTCATTGCTTTAATGGTGTTCTTATTGGAGTTAAGACTAGTGAATTTGCGAATGGAATGCACCAGGTTTTGTATGATACTAGTTGCCTTTTGGAGAAAAATAGAGATCTACTCCATTCTGAGTCTATCCAATTGCTCTTATCATCCAATAGTTAGCTTCCCAAATTATTTGCATATAATATGATTAGTCACTCTCAGAAGCAAGCTATCTCCTCAAGGGCACGTAATGTACTTGATTCTCAGAAGCAGAGCATTGGCATGAAGTTTAGGTATTTCTTCATTTTTTACTCATTTCTTAGAGAAAAAGATCAGGTAGTGATGCATACACATCCATTTAGGGTAAATTACCTATTTATGCCTGCTCTTAAGCTTATAGATGCATTTCATATTAAAAATATTGTATAGCTTGCATCATTCTACATTTAGAATAGTTTGTATAAGTTATAGGTTAATTCGCGTCCTTTTATTGCCAAGAGAGAAGGATATTTATTTTGGGGCCTTAAATTGACGATTTGACCATACGGATTTGATCAGGATGACAATTGGAGTCCAGCGCCTCTGAAATCATCTTGATTGGAGTCTCGTACATATTATACAGTTCGGGGAAGATCAATGGCCAAGGGATTAGGAGATGTAATTTGGAGCTTCAAATGACAAATCCAACTGCACGGATGGATCCAGATCAACAATCGCAGCCTAATGACGCATACATCAATCCAATCCAACGTTTGTGGTGCCACCTACAAAGTAAAGAAGATGGATGGCCATGATGGCACCATGTGGCTCCATCATAACCGCCCAAGATTGGCCGCAGCAACTGCTCACCCCTTAGTCAGGTGGGTTTCATGTGTTTGAAATCAGGGTTACAAGTAACCTGTCATCGTAGTTGCAAAACACGTCGATCAGATAAAATTTACACCAAAACTCCAAGGGAGTTCCGAGTCGAACGCAGAGAGGCAACGTTTACTTTAACTGAAAATCATGGTTCGATTTATTTCTTTTTGGAGTTTTAGGGTTTTGTTATTTTTTTGTGTTTTTGAAATAAAAGACAAGCAATCACAAGATAGAGATGGATTCAAATGTGTTGTATTGCATTAATATCTATTACAATAATCTATGAAAGCATAAAAAGAGAGGGGGTGAGAGGAAATCTCATGAATCGACTGTTCGGCGAGATGATGGCACCTGGCGGAAGCTTGGATGAAGGAGGTGAGGAGCAGGATGACGAAGATGAGATGTAGGAGGACGTCGGGTTGAGGAAAGCTTAGACGTGGCTCCGGAAAGGAGGTGAGAAGATGGAGATGATCTGCTACCGGAATAGAGGTGGGAGGACAGCTCCAAGGCGACCTATGAAGGGGGATGGGAAGTTGGAGGAGTATTTGGTGGGAAGAGGTTCGTTATACTAATAGGTGCCTTGGGAGCTTGAAAACAAGCTCTAATGGAGAGTTAGTAGGCTTGCTAGAGCTTGGGGGTAGGTGAGAGTAGAGTAGGTAGAGATGGCTTGGAAGGGAGGGGGTGTAGTTCCTTTTATAGTAGAGGAGAAGAGACAAAAAATAGGTATGAGACCATTAGTGACATCTAGGCCATTGCTGGAAACGTCATTGTAGGTAGCTCATGCCCATTGGCTCCACAGTTGGCTTTGCTGGCATGCGATGAATTAGTGACGGCTGTAAGCGTCGCAGTAAGTCTGCCAGTCTATTGCTGAAGATCCGCTGCATGCTCCGCTAGCACTGCGCTGGGTGCTCTTCGTGTGCGCGCACGCTTCACGCACTGTGCACATGCGTGCCTGCACACGTGCGTGCACTGGGAGGCTTGGGCTACGCGACGTGGTGCAATTTGGGCTGTCCATCTTCTTTTCATTATAGGGGCTGCTACAGAGGTCGGATTGAGTTGATTTTCGCACCGTTAGGTTGCGATCATTGACTCAAATCCATCCATGCATTCTGATTTGTCATTTGAAACTCCAAATTATGTCACCTAGTCTCCTGGCCATTGATCTTCCTCGGACTGCATGTGATGCTACGGGACTTCGATCGAGGCAATTTTAGAGGCATGGACTTCGATCGTCATCTTGATCAGATCCGTATGATCGAATCGTCAATCTGAGGCTCCGAAATAAATATCCTTTTCTCTTGACCACAAAAAGAACGTAATTAACCTAAATTTTATACAACCACTCTAAATGCAGAATGATGCATGCTATGCAATATTTATAACATGAAATGCAAATCTATGCCTAGGAACATGAATGAATAGGCATTTTATCCTCAACAAATGTGTTTACATCATACCCCCATGCCTATCTTTTGCTAGTCCCTAGCAAAATTAAACTATATGCTATGTATAAAAGCAAAATTAGGATTAGATCACTTAGGCCAAAGTCGTTTATTAACAATAGAGAATTTCAACTAGGGTTCTAAACTACGAGGACTCAACAATACCCGAGTGCCTGCCAGAATGCAGACCACCCAAGTCCTCACCTTATTTGAAAAGGGAAGATACATTTTTTTATTATTTTTCTTCTTTTCTAATTTTTTTGAACTTTTGGAGTTTGAGAGTTTTGGGATAACTTCTTACAGCTACCTGACCTGCCCAAGACTCGAAAAGGACTCTAAGTGTTAAGCATCTTGTGAAAATAGTGAATGACTCACTAATCAGTCGTTAAAATGGACTTCGGGTTTCTATGACCCTAGGTGACCTTGCCTAGAGGTTTATCTTTTCGAAAGGTAGCTTTCTCCCTACTTTTTTTATTTATGGGGTCAACACAAGGGTGAACCCAGTGTATATCTCCCCTGTTTATTCTACTCCACTGTTTCTTCCCTAAGTGTTTTGGGAATTATTGTGCATTTTTTTTGTGAGCTGGGTTCTGGACAACCGGCTGATGAGCTGTTACCACTGACAACTTGTCAGCCATACTCATGCGGTGAAGTGTGGTTTTATTTATTTTTTTTATTTTCTCCTTTTTCTATTTTTTTTCTATATTTTCTTTTCTTTTTCTCCCTTTTTTTTTAAGTAGGTGGCTTTTCTGATCTAAGATTTACCTAAAGGTAGTACAATGAAAATGGTTTTGTAACTGGACTCTAGACAACCGGCCGATGAGCTGTTACCATCGATAACCTGCCAGCCATACCACCCTAGATTGTTCATTAGCTACCCAATTTCCGAAGAAATCGCCAAAAAGTGAGTCAGTGCAAAAAAATGTGTGTAGATGCTTAGGCTTAAAGTCCTCCCAAATCAAAGGGCGGGTTGATAAGTCACATACTTATCATCCCAACTTATTAGCCAAATTAAAAATGAATTTGAATTGGCAAGGACTCGAGACTAAGTCGACATTCGAGTGGACACCCGGGCTAATTAAGCCTGAAGACTTGAAGGGTCTAAGTGTTTAGGTCCTCTTGTATCATTTCTTAAAGTTAATAACTTCCAAATGCCTAAGTTCTCCTTTTGTAATTTCTTTCTTTTTTTTCATCTGTTTCAAAATTTCAATTTTTTCTTTTATAAGAATCAAATAACAAGAAATTACTATTACAACTGACAAAAAGGTTATAAAATATGTCCACCCCCCCGTGCTTAACAAGAAATTACTATTACAACTGACAAAAAGGTTATAAAATATGTCCACCCCCCCGTGCTTAGCTATTGCAATGTCCTCATTGTGGAAAATGAAAGCATGCAGGAGAGTGGAAGAATAGCACTTGATTTCCATGAGACTCTAGTAAGCTTGGAATAGGCTTTACATGTGTTAAGTTTAGTGCCCTCAGCTAGGCAAGGTCCTCAATAAAAAATAACTAAACATTAAGGCCACAACAACATAGTTTCCGGGCCCCCAGGTATAGGTCCCGGAGAGTGAAAATGGACTTGCCAAAGAGATGAGCAATGAAAGTGGCAAGCTGGTGGTGCAGGGAGAGCCCAAATGGTCTCCAATAGGAGTTTTGTTGATTTATTACAGGGGAAGTGTGGTTGGGTATAAAATTTGTGCAATGGTTGGGTGAAAAAGGACGATGAGGGTTTTGTGATGTGCTGGGGATTTGTGGGTACTCTAGAATACCTAATGTTTGAAGAGTTCTTCCCAAATGTTCAATTTCATCCTCACACTTTGGGTTCTTAAACCACCCACAAGCTGGACTTCAAACTCCAAGCATTCAGGATAAGGATGTTGTTAGGTTTTATCTTGATCATGTGAATCATCCAACAAATTTTTGATTTCATGTATATCTTCCTCATCTTGCATTGCTACAATTGGTCGCATTTTTATTTTGTCCTCAATTATTTCCGCAACCGTGTGATCTTCTTCCCTAGTTTGGGTTGAGTTGGCCATTAAGAGGTTGTCTAAGGTATGTATGGCCATTACTTTCTCTATTCTACCAAGCTCCTCCATCAAACCACACTTAATTTTATTCATCATTGAGACCTCAAAAATATTGAATCGATTTATCTTATCCCTTGAAGCCATTTCTATATCTCCCGATTCACAATCAATCCTCACCTTGGCAGTGGCCAGGAAAGGTCTTCCCAAAATAATCAGGGTGTGGTGGAGCTGTTTTGGGGTTTCCATGTCCAGGACCATGAAATCAGCAAGGTAATGCAAATCATTAACCTTGACTAAAACATCCTCCAAAATACCCCTTGGTTTTGTAATAGATGTATCGACTAACTGCAAGGTTATGTCAGTGTGTTTTAGGTAGCCTAGATCTAATTCCATTTGCAGTGAGGTGGGGATCACATTAATGGAAGCACCCAAGTCGAGGAGGGCCTAGTCAGAGGTAATGCTTCCTATTGTGTAGGAAATCAACGGGGCTCCAGGGTCCTGCTTCTTAGGAGGTAGCTTATTTAGGATCAGTGTGCTTGTGTTATCGGACAAAACTACTCTCCTATTGATTTTAGATTTCTCTCTATGCCTTTCTTTATATGCATTCAGTAAACCTATGGCGTAGGCAGGGATTGATCTGATAGCCGTGAGGAGTAAAATGATTGTCAATTTGAAAGCCTGAAGTAAGGACATCCTTTCCTCCAATTTCTCCTCTGACTTTTTCTGTTTGCCCATACAACAACATCTCTCGAATCATACTCTAATGTTTTTTTGATCACATTCTTAGTTGGGAGTTTAGAATTCTTGCTATGGGGCCTAATGGGGTTGACATGGGGTTGGGTAGGTCCCTTGTGTCGACAACACTCCTCAAGGTGATGGTGTTTGCCGTGGCAAAATGCTGTTGGTTAGTGCCTTGGGGAGGGTTGGGCAAAACAGGAGGCTCCCGGTTGATTATGGTAGGAACTTGGTTCACTCTGGGAGGGGCTGGGGTAGCCTGATAGATAGCATGAGCTTGAGCATGCGACTCCCCATCATTACCAAACCCTTGAGGCCCGGTGCCTCGGTTTTGAACATTCTTTGGGTTTGGTACAGATTGTGATGGTAGAGATTTGGGCTATTGATTGTTTGTACTAAGTCCAGATTGCAAGGTGTCCAGTGAAGTTTTCATCTGTTGCATGAACTGGAGCATTGCCCTTGCATTTCTACCATTTTCAGGTTCAAGTTAGCCTACTCGGCGGGTTGTTGAGCATTCCACATGGGCTGATTAGCCTGATTCAGGGGCAACTGAGTATATACATGACCCTGACCCATTGGTTTTTATGGTACATAGTTGTTGGGTCGATATTGGGTTTGCTGCCCCTGATCTTTCCAAGAGAAGTTAGGATGATTTTTCCAACCAAAATTATAGGAATTCGAATAAGGGTTAGACCTAACATTTCTTGCATAGCATGAGCATCCTCATAAGATGAGGATGAAGAAGGATCAGAAAGACTGGGATCCAAGGCCCCAATTTGGAACCCATACGGTTCCGAGAAGAGTTGGCTCAAAGGTCGAGCCGGTTCCAGTTGGCTCACAAACTCCCATCCCATAGGAGCTTGTGAAGAATGGAATCCCAATCCCTGGGATTGAGTGGATCTAGAAAAGTTAGAGTTTCCAGATATCCACTCTTCCATTCATTTAGTAACTAGATCCATCTTATCTAATCTATTGCAGATCAATTCCATATCAGATGTATGAGAATCTTGGACCTCATTGGCATTTGATCTAATTTGTTGAGATCAGTTGAAGGCTTCCATGGAGGCGTGGTTTAAAGAATTTTCGCTCATTTCATCGAACAAATCATATGCGCTATCTACATCCTTGTTGAGGAAGTTGCTTCCGCAAGAAGCATCCACAAGATTATGGAGTTGATCATTCAACCTGTGATAGAAAATCTGCACAAGTTGCCATTTAGGCACCTCGTGGTGTGGACACTTCTGCAACAGATCCTGGAATCTCTCCCAGACCTCATGAAATGGTTCCCCCTACCACTGGGCAAAAGTGCTAATTGCCCATCGCAATGCATTGGTTCGCCCAATTGGGAAGAATTTCTTCAGGAAGGCCGATTTCAAAGCTGTCCAGGTAGCAATCGGTCTTCCAATGGTACGATACCAATGTGTGGCCTTATCCCTAAGTGAATGGGGGAAAAGCCTCATGAGCATCTGTTCTTCATCCACATTCCACGATTTGGTGGTCTGAACCAGAGTGATTAGGTCTTCCAAATGTTGGAATGGGTCCCATGAGCCAAGCCCGTGAAAGTGTTTAATTAGACTCAGAACCTGGGGCTTGATCTCAACATCTCCGGCGGGAATCACAAAGCGGAACGATCCTCATAATTTGAAGGATCATAAAAATCCTTCAAGGGTCGAGTGCCCTAACCATTCATTCGTTGGAACCATTGTTGCAATTCTTCCAACTGCCTTTGAATCAACTCTTGCTGGTTCGGGGGTGGGGGAGGTGGTTGTTGATTAGCCATGGGATCTACTTGGCTAAAGCTCAACCTTCGCCTCTAGGAATGGTCTAAAGGTCCTTCCAATCTAGGGTTCAATGACCTCGTTCCAAGCATACACTGGAAGGAAGTCAGAAGGACGAGGAAGAGAAGGGACCCTGCAGCACAAAAATACAAGCCTGTCCTTAGATGGGGTAGCTTAAGGTCTATTGACTCTCAAAATCCGTCCTGAGATTATGGATGATTTACTCTACTTATGTCTAGGCAATCCAACTAGTTAGAAGGAGGGACTGGGGAGAAGGTTCTTCCTTTGGCTTGTGCCTTCCGTTCATAGTGTACCCCCCAGCTACGGTCATTTGACTCTACTCCCTTAGCTAGACATCAGATTGACTAGTATAAGCAGGTTAATCGTGAATAATCTCAATCTGGATCCCGACGAGCGAATAAATCCTTAGGGCCAACGTCTAATTTATTTTAGTTAGGCTTGGGAAATTGGTGCTCTGGAATGTGATGGTTCCTTAATGGGTTGTGCCCTTAATGATTTGTTTGAGAACGTGTAAATGTGCACAACCAAGAGGTTTTCAAGAAAGATTATTAATGATGAGGTGAGTTTTAGGGTTTGAATCTTGCTTAATAGCTTTTAGGATTCAAATATTAGGTGTTTTCAACCAAGTTTTGTGAGGTAAACCAAGTTTGTTTTTGAAAGCACGTGTTCAAGTATTTTCCTTTAGAAATCAAGAAAAATATCGAGTGCATGGCTTGACTAGTTATTGAATCCTATGGGGTAGCTAGAATATGAACCTCTTTTAGATTAGGTGGTGCAGCCCAAACAATTCAATCAATCGGCTCAAATGCACCACCGATTAAGGCACACAAAAAGGTGGTTAACCTAATATGATTTCTACTCTTTTATGTGTTGAATTCGTGTACCAGGTTCACAGGTCGAAAGCCCGGTTGAGTAGATGAAAATCAAGTCTGATTATGTGCCTCAAATGTGGGTGTATAGAGTGTGTATATTGATTTGTCCAACAGAAAGTATCTCTTTTTTTTTTTTTTAAATGCGGGGGTGAGGTGGATGAAGGTGGAAAACAAGACAAACAATTCTATCCTAGGGGTTTATGCAAACACCTAAGTAGATTAGGTCTTGGTTATGAGTGTGGCGAAATGAACAAGTGGGGGGGAAAAGTGCAGGACACTTACAGAGTACTCTACCTGTTCTTTACTCTGGTCTACTGCACTTGGATCTCCATGCTAGGGTACTTGCAAGATAGTAGATCAAAGACAAGTAGGGTTAGTGCTATGTAAATGCAAAGAAACACAATAAACAATAAAGTAAATTCTGCTGCCTCCCCAGCAACGGTGCCAAAATGGTCGGGCGGGTTTCGTGTGTTTGAAATCAGGGTTACAAGTAACCTGTAGTCGTAGTTGCAAAACACGTCGATCAGATAAAATTTATACCGAACTCCAAGGGAGTCCCGAGTCGAACACAGGGAGGCAATGTTTACTTTAACTGAAAACCATGCTTCGATTTGTTTCTTTTTGGAGTTTTGGGTTTTATTTTATTTTTTTGTTTTTGAAATAAAAGACAAGCAATCACAAGATAGAGATGGAATCAAAAGTGATGTATTGCATTAATGTCTATTACAATAATCTACGAAAGCATAAAAGGAGAGGGGGTGAGCGGAAATCTCCCGAATCGACTGTTTGGTGAGACGATGGTACCTGGCAGAAGCTCGGATGAAGGGGGTGAGGAGCAGGACGACGGAGGTGAGATGTAGGTGGATGTTGGGTTGAGGAAAGCTTCGATGTGGCTCCGGAATGGAGGTGAGAAGACGGAGATGATCTGCTACCGGAATGGTGGGAGGACAGCTCTAAGGCGACCTATGAAGGGGGATGGGAAGTTTGAGGAGTATTTGGTGGGGAAGAGGTTCGCTATACTAATAGGTGCCTTGGGAGCTTGAGAACAAGCCCTAATGGAGCGTTGGTAGGCTTGTTAGAGCTTGGGAGTAGGTGGGAGTAGAGTAGGTAGAGATGGCTTAGAAGGGAGGGGGTGTAGATCCTTTTATAGTAGAGGAGAAGAGGCAAAAATTAGGTATGAGACCATTAGTGACATCTAGGCCATCACTGAAAACGTTGCTGTAGACAGCTCATGCTTGCTGGCGCCCACCACTAGCTTTGCTGGCATGTGATGAATTAGCGACAGCTGTAAGCGTTGCTGTAAGTCCGCCAGTCTGTCGCGAAAGATTCACTGCATGCTCCGCTAGCGCTGCGCTGGACGCTCTCTGTGTGTGAGCACGCTTCACGCACTATGTGCATGCGCGCCTGCTTGCGTGCGTGCGGTGGCACTGCGTGCGTTGGGTGGCCTAGGCTGCACCATGTGGCGCAATCTGGGTCGTCCATCTTCTTTTCATTGTTGGGGCTACTACAGAGGTCGGATTGAGTCGATTTACGTGTCGTTAGGCTGCGATCGTTGACTTGAATCCATCCGCGTAGTCAGATTTGTCATTTGAAGCTCTAAATTATGTCACCTAGTCTCTTGGCCGTTGATCTTCCTCGGACTGCATATGATGCTATGGGACTCCGATCGAGGCGATTTCGGAGGCGTTGGACTTCGATCGCCATCTTGATCAGATTCGTACAGTCCGATTGTCAATCCAAGGCTCTGAAATAAATATCCTTCTCTCCTGACCACAAAAAGGTCGTAATTAACCTAAATTTTATACAACTACTCTAAATGCAAAATGATGCATGCTATGCAATATTTATAACATGAAATGCAAATCTAAGCCTAGGAACATGCATGAATAGCCATTTTACCCTCAATAAATGTGTTTACATCACCCTTAAAGAGCATCTTCACAATGAGATCTCGACCGTTGGATCAAAATCGAACGGCTGAGAAGCCACCTCCACCACTCCTCATAAATTCATAAATGCGACACAACTGCGTGCGTAGCACAATGGTAACGCGCTCAGAATGAGACAAACACTGCATGCTCGACTTGTAGCAAGCGAATTTAATCCGCTGAAGAGGAGCATGGATGGAATGGACCATTTGATCAAAGATGAGCAGCCATAGATGTGATGACGTGGTGTGATGAGAGTCGCACGATGTAGATGTGAGATCCGACGTGAGGTGCGACATGAGATCGTACGCGCCCTAGTACCTAATCAATGCTCAATCTTAGCCCTCCATCGATGATCCAACGGCTGCGAATCTTCCAACCTCAACGCCAGCTGCTACGTGTAAGCGCCGATGTGAGTTGGGTCTTTATTAACGCTTGCGGCGGATCTTCAGTGACAACTTGAACATTGCTAATTGCCACATGCACAAAATGCCTCATCTCCACTATAAAAGGACCACTACCCCTCCCATTCTTCTTAATCTCTTTTTTTCTCTCCCTCACCACCTTTAAGGCTCTAGAGAGATCTTGTCCCAAACTAGGGATGCTCCTCTAGAGTAGAAATCAAATATTTTATCCCACTTTCTCATGCCCCCTCATGGAGCATCCCATGGCCATCCTCTCACCACATTCGGGAAGTAGATCCTTACCGTGTCACCTTCTTGTCCCGCCCTTCATCCTCCAGCTTCATTCTTCTTCGTCCCTCCCACTTCACCATGTACTCTTCTACACCACACTTGCATTTCCAATCCTACCCTCCTACCACCACTTATCCCCAAGATGATTATTATTCCGACCCGACTCCCCTAGTCGGGATAACTTTGATTGGGGATATGATTCCGAACCTCAATGTCTAGAACCTAACCATGGACATCATGATTATGATTATTATCCTTCCTAGAGCTACATTGATTATAGACCACCACCCTCTTATGAACAAACCAATCCAATATACAATCAAGAAGGATATGATGATTATAACACATACCCTCCCCAGGATTACATTGAATATAGGTCATCACCCTTTCTTGAATAACCTGAAACAACCTATTATCAGGGAGGGCCCTAAGAACCTCAATTTCTTGACTCCCTTAGATTTAACCCAAACCCACCCAACCTTGAATCGAATCATTCAGTTTAGGTGAACCAAGTCCAAGATAGGGTGTTGGACAATTTGAGGAACACCATACGATCTTTAGAAACCCAGGCAACACCCTGCAATTAAGAATTAGAGCCCTTAATTCAAATGATTGATGATCTGAATAGTTTGTTATTGGATTGGCTCCAAGATGTTGGGGACAAGGGCCCAGGTGAGTTTTTGCTTGGGAAATTGTCGAGATTGAGGATGAAATACATGGTTGCCTTAGTCCAATCTTGGAATGATTCTCAGGATGAACTTCTCTCAGGAGAGCCAATGTCAGAACCTACTTAGGCACCTGTAGAGGGGGATAAGTTTTATGAGACAGGGGATGACCAGGTTGGTCTAGAGCAACCCATTGAGGATAATGTGATTTTCTTACTCGAGATCCCTGAGCCAGGGAGAGAGGAAAAATATGTGTCTATAGACTAAGGAACAACATATGATTTTGAGAAATATATAAATGAAGATCCATAATTCTTTGACTCTGAGGGTGAAGAATCTTTAGGTGAAGTCTCATTTGAACTTAAAGAAGATGATTTTAGTGAGACAAAGGGCCCAAAGGAACCCGATCAATCATTTGAGGGCCTTATAATAGAGGATTATGATCTGATTGGGGTTGACATGTAGGATTCAGATCCTATTTTAATAGATGATTTAATAGGTAGCCCCAATCCTCAACCACACCCCAAGGAATATAATGATGATCTTGAAATCACCAAACCCAAGTCAATTATGATTTAGCCACGATTTTTGGACTTAGGTAAATCACATGGGGTGAATAATATGCTAGGGGTCTTGGAAATCGAACAGTTGAACTTGGAGGATAGTAATTTGGAAATTAAGATTTGGGAAGTTAACTCCTGGGAAGACAGGATTATGAATCTAAGGGTTCCTATTTGCCTCAAGCCGCTTACCTTCTACCAAGACCCTTATGATATTTTCAATCTTGAGGATGTGCAACCCAAGCTCAGATTAATTGATTATCTTTTTGAGTGGAACCCTAAGGGGGCATTTGAACCTATTAAACTAGATCTATCTATTGTCTGACATTTTAGACTTGGGTTGCACACCACAAAACCATAGGCTCGACCCCGTAAGCTCAATATTCTCCGATTCTGGGTGATTTTCTTCCAGAACCTTAGAACCACTTGGCCCTGGGGCATGGGCCTATGATCGGTTAATTCTCAACACAGCTACTTAAGTTAATTAGACTTAATTTATTACATATGAATGTAACTTAGGTTAACTCAATTTTATGTCGTGAATGTAGTATAGGGTCAAGTTAACCTAACATTTTAGATTTGTAATTCTTTTTTAACTAGTTGAGTCCAGGTCGTTCATTGGGAGGTATAATTAACTCCTAATTCACCATTAACTTCTAATGAATAATTTGCAATCAATTAATTAATCACATTATAATTATAATACTTTAAGCACATGAATATAGCATACATGACTAATCAATTAAAAACATGCAATATTCCTTTGAAAAGAAATGAGTTTACAAAAAAATATTTCTCATTGAAAACCAAATAGAACAATGTTTATTACAAAATACAAGGCATTAAAATGAAATTACAATTATCATGCTTATTACAATAATTAAAATATGCAATACAGTAGCTTCAGCCTTTAATCTCCTCAAATTTCTTCTTTCATTTCCTTTTCTTAAGCTCCTATATTCTTTTCTTCTCTTATTCTTTTGCTCTCTCTTTTGTAATCTCTCTCTCGAGCTCTATTTGTTATTTTATCTTTTCCTTCACTTCTTTCTCTCTTCTCTCCTTAAGTTCTTAACTCTTCTTCCATTCTTCTTTCCTTCTTTACTATGCATTCTCTAGTACAACACTTAGCCAAATTCACACCCAACTAAGCCTATTAAACTCTTAATTATAAAATTTATGGTTTTTAATGGGCGACACGGGCTTTTCGAGGATACACAGCGCCTACTAGGGGTGGGACCAGACCCTACTAGGTTCGTGCCTAGTTCATTTATTGTGGATTTCAATTTAATTTTAGAAATGCATAGTATTGGGCCCAACTAGGCCTGCTCATATCCACGCCCACATTCAGGCCCATATGCATACATGCCCACAGGCGCACGCACACACCCACACAGGCATGTGCACACGCACACACTCATACCCATAAGCTCATAAGTTTCTTCGCATCCTGCGTTGACGATCGAAGAGGACATAGCGCAAATTCGTATTATACTAGCACATGAGACCACTCATTCTCGAGGTAGGACTAAGTTTTGCTGCTCTAGATCTAACTTCAACTGATGATTCCTAGCAGCTTAGACCACCAAATCGATCGAGCAAAGGCTCGATCGAGAGCTCTTCAAGTGCTCTACCTAATTGGAACACCAATGTGGTGATTGGATCATCATTGATCCAACAATTTCAGGGCCAAACATGGTTGTTCGCCATGCCCAGAATAGCCTGCAATGAAGAAGAAACAGGTCTCTTGACCTGCAGAGGAGGTGTTGCCCTCAAATGTGGGTATGAATACCTTCGGTAGGGTATTCCGTGATGTTTGGAGAGAAAAAGAAAACTGGAAGAGGCTCCGAAAGTAATAGAAGCTCTAAAGCTTTGTTCTGGAAATTCAGAGCTCAAATTTGAGCTGAATTATTGTATAGAGAGATAACAAACTCAAAAAGTGATCTGAATAATTTCAGGTCAAAAATAATAGTTTTGGTCAGGATTTGAGTTAACATTTCATCAGAAAGCACAGGAACAGTATTAGGTTCTCTTTGAAACCCAAAACACAGTAAATTCAAATCCCTATTATTCCTTAATCAAACTTAATCAAATCAATCTTAAACACTTTAAAATCATCCCAGGAACCTAAGAAACCTATGAACTCAGAGTTTCATCCATTTAATCCATAAATTGGACTTAGGGTTGACCTACTGTTGCTAAGATTTGACTTTTTGATTTTAAGTTTCTCTGATCGAATTAAAGACCTAGATAGCTTTAGTTGGATTCTAGGAATTGGTTTATCATCTCAAACCTAGGTTTTGAGCACTTCTGATGTGTTCTCAAATGTCACCGCTTGAGGTCTGATGGAGATGTGATCGGTAGAGCGATCTATAAGTTTTCAGTCCAATTAAAGACTTGCAACAAATCCCTAAAGATCTGCTGATGCATACTGACCTATTGGTTTCTTAGAAACTTAATAGAATCAATCTTTCCAACTTCACTGAAGTTGGAGAAGTTGATGATCAAGGATGGTTTCTAGTCATCAAAATACGTAATAAATCAATAATTTCTGATCCTTAGGCCTTATAAATTTATTATAGAGCTTCTCGATGCTTATCTAGCGCTAAAGTGCAAATACGACTCACTGAAGCTCACCGGAGCTCCGCTGAGTGTAGTTATGATCACCTGGAGTTGAAAACTCCACGAAACAATCTGTGAATAGTTTCAAAAGATCATTAAGGTCACAAGGACCCTCAGGAGCTCTTCAATTAATGTAATTAAAACTTAAATCAAAAGATATGCTTCGAATTCAAAGAAAATACAATCTGAGTTCGCTGGAACTCAAATTGACTCCTTTCACTCAATTAAGTGAGGGAAACAGGTTAGTGGCATGCGACGATGGTGAAAACGTGATTAATTAAATGAAATAACTCCTCTGAGCTCGCCATAGACAACAACTCAGAGGTTGAGATGAATTTTAGGCTTTTATGATTTAGGCAGTTATTTATCAAATTGAAATATCGGTCAGGGCCCTTACATGATGTATAATTGATGGAGGGCCCCTAGGAAGGTGGTCTAAGATCAGGGACCTCCGTCGTGGACAGCAGAAGTCGTCGGTGAAGGTGGAGGTGAAATAGACGCATAAGCTGATAAAAATCATGGGAAGGAAGCGATATGAAACCATAGAAAGCAATGGAAGATGATTAGCGAGTTAAAAAGATCAAATGAACACCCCAGATGAGCTCAAGGAGCTTGCCGGAGCTGAAGAAGATGATAGAAAAACTAGCAATACAATTAACTACCTACCTAAAACTTACCTAACCTACTGTTACCTGGATGAAGGGGGTAGAGGAGATCTCTGTTGAAGGTCGTAATGGAGGAGGAAATTAGAGGGAAGGAGGAAGAAGTCTGGCAGGCATTCGTGGAGTATGGAGGATGTGTCCATCGTCGCTACCTCGCCCGGAGACGCGGTGGATCTCAATGGATGGTGGAAATGATCGGAGGAAGTGTGTGGAAGTGGGGGTAGGTCACCAGAGTAAGAAGGAATAGCCTATCAGTTAGCTACAGTTGGGGGAAGAGGGTAGGGAACTAACCACTCAAATTGGAGGTA
Organism: Thalassia testudinum; assembly: GCA_037157565.1. Lineage (NCBI taxonomy): Eukaryota > Viridiplantae > Streptophyta > Magnoliopsida > Alismatales > Hydrocharitaceae > Thalassia > Thalassia testudinum. The sequence continues at coordinate 68,746,879 of JAZHRO010000003.1, read as the reverse complement.
TGGCTGGCTATTTATTGGTGATGGTGGAGGTAGAGGGGGATGTATCTGGGCGGATAAGAGTCTAGGTTCACTGAAAGCACCGACGTCGTCTTCGACGCTGGTGAGCTTAACTTCAAACCCTAATTAGGATTAGAGCTTCATTCGGTCGGTCAGATGAGAAGAGAAAGGTGAGTGGAAGCTCTGGAGTAGCGGCGGAGGGCGGTGATCGATTGGTGTGGTGATCGGCTATCATCGGCCATCCAGTGCGAGCAAGCAGAAGAAGATAAAGAAGGAGATGATGCTCACAGGGATGTAAATGAAATAAAAACTAGGGACTTTATTGAAAGAAAAGGACTTGATTGAAATGAATCCTAAAGACCAAAATGCAAACAGAGGCATTTGAAGTCAAATTTAGTTTAATTCTTTTCCAACTTTTTATATTTAATTATAAATTAGATAAATATTATACAAATTCCTTGAATTTACATTTTTGACCTTTTTAGCTTTATTTATTTAATTGATTAAATTACTTAAGTTATTACACAGTTAGCGTTAAATATTTATAATTTTAAATTAAATATTAATTAGGTAGATAAATATTTATAATTTGAGTCCAAATTATTATTTAAATTATTAGTAACATTAATTGACATTTGTATTATTAGCTTATTTTATGGTCCTTTAATATATTGTCCCTTATCTTATAATTAAACACTAAATAGACATATTCCTAGCTAATTAACTAGGGAAACTAGTTAATTAGGGGTATTTAAGAGCCATGATGAGTCTCTCATCAGCCTGCATCGTAATTTGGTCCACATCTATAGACCCTATTGGCGAGTCTTGATATCAATCTTCTTATTTTGATTTTGACCTACACTTGTGAATTCTTAACCTTTTCTTTGTTTGTATATTTTGCCTAGCTAAAGGCAATAAAATTAGCACGTGTGTATACTCCACTTTCTCTGCGGAGCTGATTAGATTTTCATGAAATTCAGGTGATATTCTATTTATTCTGCCCTTTTCATGTCTTTATTTTTACAATGAGGACATTGCATCATTTAGGCATGGGGGGTAGATACTTAATCCTGAAATTATTTTGTTAGCTTTGTGGAATTTCATTTATTTTCTTTAAAAAAAAATTAAAAGTTCAAAAAGATAAAAAATTTAGAATTAGGAGAAGAGAAATTAGGCATTAGGAATTGTTAACTTTAGGAAATAATGTGATAGGACCTGAATACTTAAACTATTCAGGTCTTCGAGCTTAATCTGCCTGGGTGTCCACTAAAATGTGGACCTGTGTATCGAGTCCTCACTATGCTAATTTTACTTTAATTTGGTTAATAAATTAGGGTGATAAGTACACGACTTATCAACCTACCCTTTGATTTGAAGGGACTTTGAGTCTAAAGCATGTCCACACTATTTGCATTGACTACTTTTCGATGATTTTTATGGAAATTAGGTATCTAATGAACTTTCTAGGGTAGTATGGCTAGCAAGTTATTATGAGTAACAACCCATTGGCTGGTTGTCTAGAGCCCACCTACATGACCATACTCTTTCTACTGCCTCTAGGTAAATCCTAGATCAAGGAAGCCACCTACTCAGAAAAGGAAAAAAATATATATACTCAAAAAAAGGAAAAAAATAGAAAAAAATAGAAGGAGGAAAATAAATAAGCCACACTTCACTGCATGAGTTTGGTTGGCGAGTTGTTGTGGGTAATAGCCCATTGGTCGTTTGTCCAGAGCCTTGCTCACAAAAAAATGCACAAATAATTCCTAAAACACCTAAGGAAGAATTGGGGAAGTAGAATAAACTGGGGAGACATACACTGGGTTCGCTTTTTTGTTTACCTCATTAAAAATTTGAAACTATGGAGGCAGAAACTTTTAAGTCACCTAGGGTCATAGAAACTTGAAGTCATTTTAATAGCTGCCTAATGAGTCTATCACTTGTCACAAGATGCTTAGAACTTAAAGTTCTTTTCGAGTCTTGGGTGGGTTGGGTAGCCGTAGAAAGCTGCTCCAAAACTCAAAACTCAAAAATCCAAAAAAAATTAAAAAGGATGAAAAAGAAAGAAAAAAATGGATATGTTGTACGGAATAAGGAGAGGACTTAGGCGGTCTGCATTTTGGTAGGCACTTGGGCATTGTTGAGTCTTTGTAGTTTAGGACCTTAGTGGAAATTTCTTCTTAATAAATAACTTGTGCTTAAGAGATTGAGTCCTAATTCTATTCTTATACGTAGCATTTAGTTTGATTTTGCTAGGGACCAACAAAAGATAAGCATGGGGGCATGATGTATACACATCCATTGAGGGTAAAATGCCTATTTATGTATGTTCCTAAGCTTATAGATGTATTTCATATTATAAATATTGCATAGCATGCATCATTCTATATTTAGAATAGTTTGTATAAATTATAGGTTAATTCACGTCCTTTTATGGCTAGGAGAGAAAGATATTTATTTTTGGGCCTCGGATTGATGATCTAACCATACAGATTTGATTAAGATGATGATCGGAGTCCAACGCCTCTGAAATCGTCTTGTTTGAAGTTCTGTAGCATAATATGCAATCTGAAGAAGATCAATGGTCAAGGGATTAGGTGATGCAAATTGGAGTTTCAAATGACAAATCCAACTGCACGGATGGATCCAGATCAATGATCGCAGCCCAACAATGCATAAATCAATCTAATCCGATGTTTGTGGTGCCACCTACAAAGCAAAGAAGATGGACGGCCATGATGGTGCCACATGGCGCCAACACAATCCCTTAAGACTAGCTGCAGCCACTGCTCACCCTTAAAGAGCATCTTCGCGATGAGATCTCAATCGTTGGATCAAGATCCAATGGCTGAGAAGCTGCCTCCACCACGCCTCAGAAATTCATAAATGTGACACAACTACGTGTGTAGCACAATGGTAATACATTTAAAAGGAGGCAAATGCCACGTGTTTGACTCGCAACAAGTGGATTTAATTCGTTGAAGAAAAGTGCAGATGGAATTAGATCATTTGATCAAAGATGAGAGGCCATGGATGCATAGATGTGGCATAATGAGAGCCGCGCGATGCAGACGCGAGATCTGACACACGGTGCGATGCGTGATCATACGCGCCCCATCACGCGATCTTAGCCCTCCATTGATGATGCAACAGCTGCAATCTTCCAACCTCAGTGCCACCTGCTATGTGTGAGCATCGGTGTGAGCTAGGTCTTTATCCTATGCATGAAATGCCTCCTCTCCACTATAAAAGGATCACTACCCCTCCTATTCTTCTTAATCACTTTCTTTCTCTCCCTCACCACCTCCAAGGCTCTAGAGAGAGCTTGTCCCAAGCCCGGGATGCTCTTCTAGAGTAGAAATCAAATATTTTATCCCACTTTCTCACGCCTCCTCATGGAGCATCCCATGGCCATCTTCTCATGACATATGGGAAGTAGATCCTCGTCGTGACGCCATCCTATCCTGCCCTTCGTCCTCTAGCTTCATTCTTCTTCATCCAGCTTCCCACCACTTTCATCTAGATGCCATAAAAGCAAGTCATCCTCCAAGTGACCGTCGAGGGGGATTCTTCTCACCTCTATGTTTTATTGCTTTTCTTGTGTAGTTTTAATTAGTTGTAGTAGACATTGCTCAATTTGATGAAATATTTCTCTCTCTCTCTCTCTTATTCTGCTAGAGTAGCTTAGAATAGATAACAAATATTTCGCTTGATATTCTATCTTATAAAAATACCAAAAAAATCTCAAAAGATAAAAATAACAAAATCAAATAAAAGCGAAAGCATGAATTTCTATAAACCAAATGTTTGCCTCCGCGTGTTTGACTCGGGGCTTACCTCAAGCTTTGGCTATAAATTTTATCTGGTAGTAGATTTGTATGCATTACGACGATGGGTTTTCGAACTCAAAACTTTCCGCATACGAAACCTCACTCACTAGGTAGCTTTTGAAGAAAGTTTATACTCTAATGCCACCCCTTAAGTTGGGGCTTAGATATTGGCTAATTTATTGTTAGTTGGGATCACCCTTTTGTGACTTGCCTGGGTACTACTAACAGGTACAAATTCTCTGGTTTTATCAGTTCTAGTTCTACCTCTTGGGTGTGTTTGGGGAGTGATTCTTTCCAAAAATCTAATTCTTTAAGGCCACTTTAGAAAATGGTTCAAACTTGTAGGATTTTTCAATAATGAGTTTTGAATTCTTTGTACAGTTAAGGTTATTATTCAAGAATACAAAAACCATGCAAGTGAGCTTTTCAAATGGATTCTTGACTCGATTGTAATTGCACCATTCATTTACAAACAGACTTTTAAGATTCCAGAACTTATGTCACCCCTAAACTAATCCAAAATCTACATGATTGGATCCTCTTTTCTACAAATTTGTATTAAAAATCACTTCAAAACATTTTGGGAAAAAAAATCATATGGAATGAACCCTTGGTTGTTGATTAGATTTTGATTTTGATATCCCATATCACATAAGTAGTTTATGGTTGATTTTTTACGTTTTGAATTCTGTGTTACTATGTCGTGCCCTTTCTAATTAAATCTATTTCGCAATTGTCTCGCGTGCCCATAATTCTATGAAAACTACCATAATTTATTCCTTTTGTTTTTTGCTTCTATCCATGTAGGGTCAACTATTCAAGTTGATGTAGAGGTTGGACAGTACGACACCTCATTCCATTTGATGTATTAAGCCTAATTCTAAGCAGCTTCCTGGAATCTATGAATAAGATCTTCTATTGCAACAACTCAAGTGTTGTGGTGTTTTAGAGGTTATCAGAATAGCAAGATCTGGTTTCCCTACAAGGATGACACATCAATAATTTGCTAAAAGATAAAAGAAATCATTTTCTTCCATATATGGCTATCTAATTATTTCATAGCCAAATGGGCATTTTTTCCACATAGGTATGGTTGCCTCCTTCTAGAGAGTGGTGCACCTCAGGATCCTCTTAGTGTCTCTATTGTCATTCTTCAGCATTGTGGTGTCCTTCCTAATATGTATCAAGTTGGTTACAGGAAGTTGTTCTTTTGTATAGGCTAGGTGATTGTTTTAGCTTTGAGTTGAATGAAACTAGTATAAAGTAAATAATGATCATTCAAAATATAGATTTAAAGACTTTATCAAACTAACTAGTTATATGGGGAAAGCTAGTCTCACATTTTGGAACAATAAATAACATGAACACATTCCACTACATTCCTTTCCTTTTGTTGGATTTCTATCCCTGTAATAGAAACTAAAGTGAAATTTGCTTTTAAAAAAAATCTTTAAAATTTCAATGAAAATTCATGGGTATGAATTTTGGTTGTTCATGAGTGGTTGGCTTCTCATATCCCCTAAAAGTTTCTTTGAACCATAATTGTCCTTGTCGATGTTTAAATTCTGGTGGAACTGACTCAGAAAGTGTTGATCTCATTATGGAAGCTATCGAGGATCTTTTATGCATCTAGTCATTAAGAAACTTTTCATGAATTTTCATGCACGAAATTGCAAAACTATGTAAGACAAACTATAAGGAGAATGTCTAAATTTCTTTTTCCTTGTTAGCTCTTGTTGCAAAGTTCCCTATTGATTTTTGTTTACTTTCGCAAATTGCATTATTAGAAGAGTCTAGAAATAGAATGTCACATGGTATTATTAGAGTTCAAAAATGTTACCATGGTCAGAGAGCATTGCATCATTTTTTGGTGCTTAGGAGGGGAGCAACATGTTGCAATCATGTGAGCATAGTCATATTAGCTACACCTTGTTTCTATTTTTGTGTTAAACCTTCCATATGTTAGAAACATTGCTTTTTTCCATTTGCAAAGCTGATTTACATCTAAGGAAACTTTCCTTCCAACATATTTTTTTTTGAATAATAACTCATAATTATTCTTGGTATCATTCTAATTCAGTTATTAAGAGTGAGAGAGCGAGGAGCGAATTCAAATTGATAATCAATAGAAGAAGAGCGATCATTGTCATACAAAAGCATGCAAAGAGGCTAATTGTACAAAAAGTGTATGACTGGCCGATGGTAATGTCATTATTCATCATAACTAACTTAATTTAGTCAGAATCAAGTGATAAATGCTCCTAAATGATCATCTGAGGGCCGTAATTCCATCTGAATTGAAGTAAGAATATAAGAAAATAGGGTTAATTCTGTCATTTTAACATCCAACCACAAATGTAGATTAACTAAGGGGTTGATCAAGGGTGAATTCAAGGTCAAATGAACATAAAAGATTAAAAAGTGGGATCACATTGACTGAATCAAGGTTTCATGCATTTCAGGGATTAAAATATCATTGAAAATCCTAATTATCAGTCGTACTTAAATTGAAAAGGTTTTGGTCGAGATAAATACAATATAAACCTTCTAAAATTCATTGAAAAACATTCTAAGAGGTTTGGTACCTTTGGTCTATCCATCTGAACCCTTTTTGATAAAAAATAGAGTTTCAGATGGGAATTTACCCTAATTTGGGCTTCTGTGAAATTTACCTAATCAAACATGGTAAAACTCAAATCCAAGTTCACCATTAGATTCCTTGGGTCCAAATTAGGTTAACACCAAAATTTGGACCCAATTAGAGTTCATCTTGACCTAGTTTGCATTTTGTGCCTTAAAAACTCTATTTTTCACACTTAGACCCCTAACTGTCAAGTTTCCTTACAAACATGCCCCTAAGTTCTCTTCATCTTCACAAAAATACCCTTGCCTCCATTGTTGTCTGAATGGAATCCGACACCCAGAATCTCTCCAAACTTGGAGAGATTACTCCCAAGAAGATTTCCTAAGCATTGAGCCATCTCACGAGAGCCTAAATAGAGCCTCCACTGTCGACGAGCTCCATGTTTTTAGTGGGTTTCAATTTCAAAAATTGTGAGAAAATCTTATGATTTCCTCACAATTGAAGTCTAATTCAACATCCATATAAGCTCCCCATCTCTCAGCATACTCTTTAGCCAAGAATAGGTCGAGAATCCTCTTCCTCCTCCTCTAGCCACTTCCTTCTTCGGCTCCGGAGAGCTCATTCGCCTCCCACTTCCATGCTTACATCCAGCCAAAGAGTAGCACCAACTTCTTCCACACTTCCTCGCATGCCTTGCCAGCTAAAGCAAGGGCGTTGCCGACCTCTTCTTCATCGCCCTTTCCTTCATTGATGACTTCATCTTCCCTACGTCCAGCCAGCCAATGTCGGACATGGTCTCACCTTCTCTCACGTCACTAAGCCCCCTAAACTCTCTCTCTCCCTCTCTAACATCTTTCTAGGTCTTTCTTTCTAAATTCACTCAATACACGCGTCGATCCATCACTATCTTCCCCAACTTTGGCATGAGCTCGGGCAAGCTTGTGCTAGCACCACACACCATGAAATCACAAACCACAACCACCCACGTGTTCTAGCGACCAAAAGCCCCAAGTTTATTGGGGGATTTGGCCACTGAAACCCATCCCTGAATAAACCCACCTTGCCTGCATCATCTTCGACCTCGTCTGACCTTCACAGCTCATGAAACACCTAGCCACCACCGCCATTACATTCCTCACCTCACGGTGATCCTCTTGAGCTTTCTAATTGGGGCAATTAGCCCGTACTTTGGATTTTAGGTCATCGTCATCACCCTCATTATCTCCGATACTATTTATCAGAGTTCGACCTTTAACGGTCGTGCTACCACCTTGAGCAATTGCAGTTTCGTCTGTAGAACCCCATTTGCAGCCTTGATTTGGAGAAGGAGCTCCAACTGCAGCAACAATTGAAGGGATTTTCCAGCGACAGCAGCAGCGAAGAGGCATAGCTCCAACAGTCCCACATCGTGGATTTTTTTTAAAAGAATTGATATTTATTGAATAACGCTTATTGCCTTGCTGCCTCAAATCATGGGATGAGGTCCCTCCTCACGCCTCTCACTCCTCACCCGTCGCCCACAACTAGGTGGGCTTGGTCCGCAGATCCGTTTACCCGTTTACTAGTGACCCGATTCCGAAGAGAGAGAGAGGGGAATTTTTGAGGGAAGGAGGGGGTTTTGCACTGTGCTACCTTGGGATTCGTGCCTATACTTAGAGAGATTTCAGAGGCTTGGTGCTTGAAGTTTAAGGCTTTTGGGCCTTCTCTCTGATGTCTGATCAGTGAAGAAAATTGGCTTTGATTTAGTTTGAGAATACTTTGGCATTGAGATCTGAGTTGGGAATTGTGCTGAGTGTTAGAGGGGTTTAATTGGTGGTTTCAACCACCATTTTTAGGCTTCCCTTTATTTTTTTTCCGTTGACTCTTGAGATACAATTTGAATTCTAATTGAATATCTTTTTAGTTGATTGATTCATTGCATATTATGGTTGCAATTGATTATTGTGCTCATCATTTATATTTGATTAGTGGATTGAATTACAATATTTACTTCCTGCGAACAACCTCAAAACTCATGATTTTTTGAGCAATTACAAATTTAAATGTCGATTCAAATTTCGATTCTATACTATGATGCATTTTTCTAAACTACGATGGATTTCGCTTCAACATAGGCAGAGGAAAGCTGCCACACATGTCAGTGTGGTAATGAAACTATAGCTTGTAGATATTTGTTGGTATGTACGGAACAAACTTGCATCATGTCTCACATTTCTTCAATTTCACATATCTTCACTTCTGTAGTTATTCATGGCTGGTTGGCTAGAAAGCAATTTTAGGTCTTGAATAGTTTGGACTTGCTGAAGTAGAAATGCATAACTATCAATGATAAGGAAGTTAATAGCACTATGGGTGTGAAGGTATTTCCTTTTATTCCTTTGCTAAGTAGAATGGTATCTTATTACATTTAAGTTTCATTTAGGACAAGTAACTTTGCAAAATTTCTATTTGAAGCGTTAAAATGTTTTTTATTGAGAAACCCTAATTTCTATTAATAGAGTTAGATGGTAAAATTAATGACATCATTAAATGCCATCATTAAGAAATGAATGACATAGTACAAAAGCATCTATTGTGTCAATACTGATTGCGTAGCAATCATATGTCTTAATTGACCTAAATTAGGCTATAACTTAGAATAAGTTAGTGTAATCCATGCATACATGTGCATTAATTGCATCTTTACTTCTTTCCCTTAGCTATGCATGAAATAATGATATAATGTACTAATTAAGTGCATTATATAAATTGCAAGTAATAAGAAGCTCAGGAGCTGGATCTGAAGCCGGATCTGAAGTTAGATTTGAAGGTCGATCTGAAGCTGGTAATGTAGTAGAGTGGAAGCAGAAGATTAGAATAAAATGTAGTAGAGAAAAAATGTAAGGGTTGAGGTATGTTACTCTATTAAGTAAAAGTAAGGTAGGGTTAAATTATGAAGAACTTAGGATCATTCCTAGCCCTAAGATTTCCCTAGAAGCCTTCCTAAGCCTTAGCCACCCTTAGATTAGGTCACCATAGCCTAGGAAACCCTAAAACCCTATATCCAGCCCTAATCTGGATGTCTAGATAAGTTATTGGATGTCCAAGACCCTTAGTCACAACCTGCACACCTTAAACTCATGTCTGTAGTGTTATTGGACGTCCAGACACTTGATTAGACACCTAATTTTTGCAGAATCCCCAAGACAGAACCTTGATTCTTCCTTGACTCAAATTGGACGTTCAGACAAGAGGTTTGGACTTCTAATTTTTTAGTATAAGGCGTCTGACACTCTTATTGGATGTCTGGAACTACTCTCCAATCCCTATTTTGGAATTCAAGCTTGGATCTTGAGTTCCTAGGTCCCTAAACCCAATTCCAACGCATTGGGAACCTAAATTGAGGTACCCTAATCCTAGTTCACCACCTCTAGACCTTTCTAAGAACCTAATTAGGTTCTCACTAAACCTAATTGACTTGGATCATAGTTAATTACAATTTCCTAGTCAATTCGACTCGTAGAATCTAATTTAGCTCAGATCTCAACCCACACAAGTCCAATTGGACTTGGTGAGGGTCCAATTGACCTAAGCCTAACTTAATTGAGTATTCTCATCCTCAATTAGGTTTACACTTACTCAATTAAACTTAGAACAAGTTTAATTGCACTTTCCCCTTTTACAATTAGGGTCTACAACCCTAATTTTAAGACCTACCCTAACCCAAACCCTTAGGACCTAACTTAAACCACTAGACCACCTAGCCACCCAGCTCACGCACACACCCACACACACTCACCTACCCACACACAACTAGAGTCTTCTGGACTCTTCTAAAAGTGGCGCCACCGTGGGTTCTAAAAATAACAACCAAGGGAGAGTACAGTCTTAGATCCACAATTTGTGGATCTAAGAAGACCCACTCAAGACCTAGTGAGCGGCCACCTTAGTGACTCTCTAGAGAATTCTATAATTCTTTAGAGAGCCACACCCATAGCCACCCAAGAGTCTATAAAAAGACTCTCTTGGACGGCCCCCCAACTAGAATCTTGGACTAGCCAACAAGCCTTTCACCTCCACCATCTTGTGCACCTCCACAAGCTCCACCACCATGACCATCACCGCCTCCACGCCAAGAGCCTAGATCACCTCTCCACCACCTCTCCAAGGGCTGCCCTACCCACCATTGGCCACCCCTCCTCTCAACCACCTCAAAGGCCATTAGAGACCACCTTCGAATGCCCTTCTAATTGTACAGCAATCATGCAACCTAAATAACCTGAATTAAATTAGATTCTAGCATAACTTAGGAATAATGCATTCATAGGCATTGTAATTTGCACAATAGCTAGTTTATTAGTCAGATAGATAATATCGTCATTTTATGACCTAAAATAGAGATGATTTTAATCGTACATGAAACAGATATCAGATCAGAATGGACATATCTGATCAAAACGATGACAGGAGTCCAACGCTTTCAAAGTCGCTTCGATCAAGCAACAAGGGCATCTTGTGCAGTCCATAAAATGATGGAGATCATAAAGCCAAAGGACAAAGATCCAATCCTCAGATGAAGAATCTAACTACACTGATGAATCTGGATCAACGATCGTAGTCCAACCGCACAAAAATCAACTTGATCGGAGGTCTACATTACCAGATACAAGGAAAAGAAAATGGACAGCCATGATGGCACCACGTGGCACCATCACAGCCGCTCTTCACCATCACCCCATCTCAGAAGGCCACACCTCATGCTGTGGGTCATTGGATCTTCATCCAACGGTCACGAGCGTACCACGTCGCCCATCCAGTCGGAGAAGTATAAATAGAAACAAACAAGGAAGTACACAAAATGTTCGTGGAGCATGTTGGCTCACGTGCTCGTGTGAAAGCACATGACGTGCATTCGATCCGTGCCTTGCGCGAAATTAAAGCAGTGTTGGGAGTAGGTGCAATTGCACCATTAGAGGGTGGAGGTGCAACCACATGGCATGATTGAAGCACGCCACAGCCAAAAGCGTGATCTCACAATTTTTGTGAAATTAAGAAGTTGCGTGTGTGCTTGAGCCATCTAATTGGGAAGTTGATCGAACGACTGAGATCGTTGGGCGCGATTTGAATTCGTGCAGGCGTTGGGTGGGTGTGAGTGGTGCTGTCAGATCGTGATCTAAGGCACGAGAGCACGCCACGTGTCATCACCAGGTTGAATCCGCGTGTAGAGGGCAAATTTGAAGGTGTTTTGAGGCCAGATTTGATCCGTTGATCTCCAGATCAACGGATTAGATTAAATAGGAGTTGTTACACAAGATTAAGGGCTAAAATTCCCTTTTTTTCCTCTATAAAAGATATAAAAGAAGTCCCAGGGCCCCTCAGTTGAAGCACCTCTCTCCCATCAACTCTAGATGCAAGTCTTCCACCTTCTCTGCAACTCTCCATCCCTCTGCAACTCTGCTCTAACCTTCATCCCGGTGCTCTAGATCTGAGGTGCTGCCGCATCTCGCACAAGCATCCTAGAAGTGGTGTCATATCTCTGCCACTTTCTATCTCTCTCTCTCTATCTCTCTTTCTATCTATCTGTTTCTATTTAGCATAGATATTTCTATTGTGAAAAACTCTTTATCAATGAAATGAAATTTGATCTCATGAATATCTGATGCCTTTTTATACACATATACATATATAAATACCTGTTAGAACTAGTTTTATTGAAAAGCTTCTACTAAAATTAAGATTGCCTCTCTGCGAACGATCCAGTACTCGCTGGAGTTTTATAAATTTATTTATCAACGTGTTTTCGTGCTATACTACAACTAATTAACTTTTAAAATGCGAATTACGCATCGAACAATTTGGTGCAATTGCCGGGGAGGCAACGAAAATTTCTGAAGCATTTCTTCATAGTGCTTATTTGAGATTTCTAACCTATTCTATTTGCGTGTGCAGGAAGCGCAGAAATCCAAAGGAAAGACGTAACAAACGGAGAAATCGTAGGTTCAAATCTCAGGTAAGTACTCGTAGGTTAGATTAGTTTGACTTAAATAAAAAAAATTAAGTGTTTGCTTGATCCTTAGGATTAGTTAGAATTTGCTTAATTATTATAAGAAAAAAATTTCTCTCGATTTTCGGGCTGAAATAGAGTTTTATCTTAAAAATTCAATTCCTAGAGATTCGTATGTCCGAAAATTCTCAAATTTTTACTGGACATAGATTTCAAAATTGGGAACAACATATGCAAATTTCGTTCAAATCATAGTTATATAAAAATTTTGAAAATTATTGTTCCTAATTTTTCAAAGTTCAAAATATGATACAAATTTTTATACAACTCCGATTGACTTGAAATTTAAAGTAATGAATTTTTGAGATAAGCAAGAATTTAGGAAAAGTATGAAAAAATTATTTCTTGTATTTTTGGTTGCATGAATTATTCAATCACAAACTGGGGGTCAAAATAGAGTAAAAAACCCCTAGTACACTTTAAATCAGAAAAAAATAGAAAACATGCATTAAAAATTCTTGAAAAATATTTTCTGAGTGCCTAGTTATTGGTGCAAGAAGTCCAATTTATTGTATTTCTTGGGTTGCACCACTGATCAGATTTTAAACTGAAAAGAATCATCTAGAATTATTTGTGCTTAGGGTTCCACATTAAGATAGAGCACACCTGCACTTTCATATTTAAAGGAAATCTATCAAACAAATTAGAATTTGCAAAACTCTTGTGTGCCTCATCAAAATCTTGATTGAAAATATTAACTCAAGTGAACCCTAAAATGCATTTACACAAGCAGTCGAATCTTAAAATTCACTTTATCATAAGAAATTGCTTGTGAACCCTATTTTCTTGAGCACTTCACACAATTCAAAATCAATTTTAAGGTTAAACAGCCCCCCTAACGCCCATCATATTCCAAAAGCACATCAAACCCATGCCTAAAACTAAGTAGTCGTGCCCTAGGAAGGACTAATAGACTTGGGGACGTGAAACTAGATTGGGCTAAGGTCAAGGCCTTGTCTACTTGGACACATTGGTGACAAGAAAGGTCGATGCGGTAACCACGTTAACCTTTAGTGGTATCCCGTCATGCAGGGTGTCCTAAGGGGTCTCACCCTTCTAACCAGCCAAGTAATTCAAGGGTTATCTAATCCAGTCATGTTTTGGAGAGCCAGGATCAGGTTTAATTAGGGTTGATACTTTAAGGACTAGCTTGATTGCTTGTGCAGGTGGGGTTCCTCTCATCTGTCTTCTCTCTTGTCTACAGACATTCTTCTGGTGCATGCAAGGTAAAAGGTCTCTGAACCCTGATTTGGTACCACCTTTAGAGAGTAAACTAAGGAGAAGACCTAATTTTTTTAAATACATTCCAATGACTAATTGCCATGAGGAAGAACTAATTGAGGAGGAAACCATGGACCCATACTCTTTTGCCTCACACTATTCTCCCTATAACAACCCTTCCCTTACTTCAACTTCTTCGGGATGGGAGAACTCTCCTCAACACTCGGGACTTGATTCCCTTGCCTACACCTCATATTCCCCAGGTATAGCTGGCCTACCTCGAATCCCACATGAATTGCTAGGTATCAAGGATGTCTACAACCTCAAAGGACACTCTCCATGTAGGACCAGCTCCTGATTGACATGACCAACTATCTTAACCAGTTCAGCCAAACTCATCTCTTTCTAGATCAAGGAAATGCCTCAGAATCCCAGTACCTAGAATATCAATCCTATCTTTGAAATCACTTTACAAATTATCCCAATTCCACCCAAACAACTTTACCTTCTCATTGGGATAACCCTACAACACCAAATGAAGGATATGATTCTTACCCTAGGTATTTAGATGATAGATACTCTAATTCAACTGAGGAAAGAAATCATGGAAATTATTAACCTCAGTTTGATCAAATCCCTGACCATGGCGATGATCCTGAGATAACCCAATTACTCCAAGTAGTCCAGGGGATGAGAGAAGATAATAAAAGAAATACAGATAATCTAACAAAATAGCTCAATAGAATCCGGAAAGCACAAGGTGGTAAAACTAGTCAGAGTATGCCACAAGTTGGTGGTAAGCCATTCAAGGTTGAGGATCCAACCTTAAGTATGACATCTTATTCCCAAGCTCTACATACAGGAAGCCCACCCACCAGCCCTGTGATTATATATAACAAATCCTTTTTGATATCCTAAAAAACTAGCTTTGAGGAGGAAGGCTCACTTGAGGAATTATATCTTGATTTAGGCCCTAAATTGCAACAATTCTATTTTGAGGAGCCAATCCATGGTGAGCTGGAGTATGAGCTTTTCTTGTTTAAAGACACATACTTGGACTACATGGATGATTTGGGAAAATCAGGGCAAGATCAAGAACATAGAACGATTGGGAATAGTGACACTCCCAGCCAAGCATGGTTAGATGGCTCTGATCTGTTCTTATCTGAGGATTACCATGACCAGATGTGCTTAAATGATTTGATATCTGGATTTGGCAATGCTAATCATTCTAAGATATCCCATATAGAAGCCGAATCTGCTGTCACTTCTGTTTCAGCTAATTTGCACCCTTCTCTTCCCATGCACTAGAGTTCTGAAGAAAAATCTGACTCTTATCCCCAACATCTCGAGATTAAACATGACAAACAATCCCCATATGAAAAAGATGCTCAAGAAATTGCAGAATTACTAGGGATGACTTATGAGGATCTATCTGAAGAAGCAAAGAATTTAGCTGAATCATGGAATCTTGAGGAGTTTGATTTAACTAATGAGGAACAAAAAAATAATCCCTTAAAAGGAGTAATTCAAGAGAAAGACAATTGGGATCAAATTTAGAAGTCCACAAAACTAAAAGAATTCGAGGTCTTAACTAATCAAGATTTGATCTTACTCCCCCTGGGGTTGTGATTTTAAGGAATAATGAATTTTCGTCCATTATATTTAAAGACTTGCATCATGATTTGGGCGACTCAAATAAGATTTTTGATCACCCCAGGGGTAAGATTGAGGATTCTGATTAGTCTAGAACTATTGAAATGGACCATTGGATCTTATTTAACTCACCTACTCGACATCCATCCATACCTAACTTGACTTATGAAGTGGTTGCCTATACAATTTCAGACTAGACCACACAGGTTCTTCCTTTCATTTCCCATCACTTTCAGGACCCATATGATTTATTCCCGATAGACCACACTTTATCCACCTCATCTGCCTTCCTCATGCATCACTTGTTAAGGTTGCCAATATCTATTTTCCACTATAGCACTTGCACTAATATTTCTCTCCTTTGTAGCATCCGGCTACAAATAATTTCAAGCTTATTCACTTTATTTTTCCAACCTTTTGGGCTTGGTATTCACCATCAGCCGATCCGCATTTGTGGATCACCGATCCTTGCATTACATGATCACATCTTTATTTTAATCTTGACTCAACCCATTTATTTGAACTACATATTTTTGGGTTTAAGTTCTGCAAATGACGTTAAACTTACACTGGCTGGGAGGCAACCCAGTACTCTGTACAGGTAGCTCTGCACCCTCTGCATCCATACTGACCTGGATTAACAAGCATAGTCAGGTGATATCCCCTCCTCTTGCTTATTATATTTTGATTTTCATGCATACATTTCAATGAGGACATTGTAATGAATAAGCATGGAGGGGTGGACATTGCATGTCTAATTTTTATGTCAAAAAAAAATTGCATTTTGTCATAAAGAATTTTTATTAAGGTTTTATTAGGGATTTATTCTTAAGTTGATTCCTGAGTTTAGAATCCAATACAATTTCACACTTACACGTAGAATTTGCAATGGATCCTCTGTGAGGACTGATAAACATCTTTTGTTTGTCGAGAAGAAGCAATGCTTCTCCTCCTAAACCCTTGGACAGTAATTAGAGAGTCAAGCAAATTATCTTCTAACAGATCTACCAAACAAGTATGAGGTGAGAGTAGAAAGTCTACTGGTGCTCCAAGGGTAGTATGAGGAATCTTAACTTTTGGATAATTAGATAATGATACTCACGGTTAGGCATAGTTTTCACTCTCTGTTTTTGCGTACAAGTTCTTAGTATGAATCCCTTGAGAGCCACCAAATAAGGAAAATATGCAGAGAATGGGTTTTAATAAAACTAGGACTGACGTGGATGGTCACGACCGTCCTTTACGAATCCTTGGCTAAAAGAGGGTATTAATGTCAAGGTCAGAAATACACTGTCTTATCCATTCCCTTCAGGGTGTCGAGAGTAGCCACTTCCACTAAATAAGCCACCTGATATCCTCTTGAACACCCATAATCTTGAATAATGACTTGTAAATAAAAGTTTGTATGCTGTGTTGCGTTAGTAGATATTTGAATGCGAAAAAAAAAGAACAAAAAAGAAAAAAAAATATATATACATAGAATAAATTTTAGAAAAAGAAAAAAAAAGAGTTTATGAGTTAGAATTTATTTCAAGTGTAATGAGGCAGCAACACCTACTGATGTAAACACATTTATTGAGGGTAAAATGCCTATTCATGCAAGTTCCTAGGCTTAGATTTGCATTTGATGTTATAAATATTGCATAGCATGCATCATTATGCATTTAGAGTTGTATATAATTTAGGTTAATTACATCCTTTTTGTGGTCAAGAGAGAAGGGTATTTATTTCGGAGTGTCGAATTGACTATCCAACCGCATGGATCTGATCAAGATGACGATCGGAGTCCAATGCCTCCAAAATTGCCTCGGTCGGAGTCTCATGGCACCATATGTAGTTTGAGAAAGATCAACTGCCAAGGGATTAGGTGACATAATTCGGACCTTCAAATGACAAATCTGACCATGCAGATGGATTTGAGTCGATGATCGCAGTCCAACGATGCAAAAATCGACTCAATTTGACTTCTGTAGTAACTCTTACAACAAAAAGAAGATAGACGACCCAGATTGCGCCATGTGGCATAGCCCAAGTTGCCCATGTGCACGCATGTGCCACCGTACACGCGGTAGCACAGGTGCGCAAACGCACACCCGTGTGGAGGCACGCATGCGCACAACGTAGCTCCAAAGCTTGAGCATGCGGGCGCGTGGCAAAGAGTGCGCATAGTGCAGCGCTAGTAGAACAAGGGGCGGGTGCATGCTCAGTTGGCACCAGCTTACAGCGACGCAAGAGCAAAACATACAGCGACACTTACAGCCGTCGCTAATTGTTCGTGCGCAAGCAAGACCAGCTATGGGCGTGAGCAGGCGTGACTGGGCATGAGTTGCCTACAGCGACGCTTCCATTGATGGTCTGGAGGTTACTAATGGTCCCATACCTATTTTTGCCTCTTCTCCTCCACTATAAAAGGACCTACACCCCCTTCCTTCCAAGCCATCTCTACCTAGTCTACTCCCACCTACTCCTACGCTTTAACAAGCCTACCAATGCTCCATTAGAGCTTACTCTCAAGCTCCCAAGGCTCCTATTAGTATAGCGAACCTCTCCCTCACCAAATATTCATCCTTCTTCCCATCCCCATTCATAGGTCGCCTTGGAGCCGTCCTCAAACCTCCATTCCGGTAGCAGATCATCTCCACCTTCTCACCTCCATTCCGGAGCCATGCTGAAGCTTTCCTCTACCCGACATCCTCCTGCATCTCATATCCATCGTCTCTCTCCTCACCTCCTTCATCCGAGCTTCTGCAAAGTGCCGTTGTCTCCCCGAACAGTCGATTTAGGAGATTTCTTCTCATCTCCCTCTCTTTTTATGCTTTCATAGTTTATTGAAATTGGCATTGGAGTGATATATATATCATATTTGTTCAATCTCTATCTTGTGATTCAATCTGCTTGTCTTGTTCTTTCAAAAATACAAAATAAAATAACAAAACCCTAAAATACCAAAAACAAACAAAACGAAGCGTGGTTTTCAATCAAAGTAAACATTGCCTCCCTGTGTTCGACCTGGGACTCTCTTGGAGTTTTGGTATAAATTTTATTTGACCAAGAGTTTTACAACTATAACAACGAATGATGGGAACACCATCATGAGCCATAACTAGCTCATTTTGACCCAATGAAGAGAATAAAAGCTCCTACATAACCAACTGGAGGTCATAATTCACTAAAAAACCTTTTTGAGAGAAAAGCAAGGTTGGCTAGCCATAATGCGCATTTTTGATAGAAAAGGAATGCGTCGTAGTAGTCGTGAAGTACGATCCAACAAAGATATTATTTTATAAAAAGAACAAGACTTTGAGTCCTGGTCGTTTGTCTCTGGGAGGCGTTGTTTTCGCTTTTGAAATCGATCTTTTCTTTAGCCGTTCTACTTTGTTTAAAGATGCATGCCAGTTTCCAATCTCCTAACTAAGACTTCACTACTCTTGTTATTAACTCGGATCACATGCGCATGCGTCAAGTAAATCACGAAAGTGAACGTGTGAGTTTTTGTGCGCACGATTCTAGTGCGGTGGTGACTAGTTATGGAGAAAGCATCTATTGTCAGATTTTCAATATCCTCAGGAAATGACATGCTGGTGCGTAGTATATAGACAGTTAAAGAACAGGCACTTAAATCACGCAAATACGATAATTATTAAGCTTGCGGTGATTTCAAACACATAGGGAGACATATATATATATAAATGCAATTTCATTCATCATTGGCAAGTTGTTGCACAAGGAAATCTAGAGGAAAGCTTATACATAAATGCTTAAAAATTAAACCTAGCTACCAGAAAATGATTGCATACACGAATCGATGGGGGAGAAGTAAGACTACACTACTAAGCAGTAAATAAAAGTAGTAAATATACGTAGAGCTAAGCTACTAATTTAGCAGAAGGAAGGGCATTCGGAGGTGGTCTCCGATGGCCTTTGAGTGGCTGAGAGGAGGGGCAGCCAATGGCTTAGGCTGGCCCTTGGAGAGAGATTGGGGAGCTTATCCAGCTTCCTGGCATGGAGATGGTGGCCTCCATGGTGGTGCTCAACTCGTGGAGGTGGAGTGGAGATAGGAGTGGCTAGCCTAAGTGGAATGAATGCCAAGGAAGTGAATGGGGGTGCATGGTCACCCAAGGGGTCCTTTTATGGACCCAATGGGTTCTCTCTAGAGAGGTGTAGAACTCTCTAGAGAGAGTCCAAGAGTGGCTGGTCACATGTGGGTGGAGATGGTCTTTGAGATCCAAGAATTGTGGATCTCAATTTCAATTCCTCTTGGTTGCTAAATTTGGCAACCAAGAGGTGGCACCATCTCAAGAGCTCTCTAGAGAATTCTAGAGAAGTGTGTGCGTGAATGGGTGTGTGTGTGTGTGTGTGTGTGTGGTCATGCTCTATGTGGCTAGGTGGCTTAGGTTAGGTCTTAAGGGGTTTGGGTAGGTGTAGGTCTTGAATTAGGGTTACAAACCCTAATTGCTAAGGGGAAAATGCAATTAAAATTAACCTAAGTTTAATTGAATGAGTGTGAATCCTAATTAAGAGCGGAATAACTCAATCAGGTTGGGTTTAGGTCAATTGGACTCTCACCAAGTCTAATTAAACTTGTGTGGGTTGAGATCTAAGCTCAATTGGACTCAATGAGTCCAATTGACTTAGATGAAGGTAATTGACTTGATCTAAGTCAATTGGGTTTGGTGAGGACCTAATTAGGTCCTTAGGTAGGTCTAGAGGTGATGTACTAGGGTTAGGACACCTTAATTTAGGTTCCTATGGGGTTGGGATTAGGTCTAGGGATCTAGAGATCCAAGATCAAGACTTGAATCTCAAAATAGGGACTGGAGACCAGCATTAGACATCCAATAATTGGATCAGACGACTTATACTCAAAATTTAGAAGTCCAAACTTCAGTTTTGGACGTCCAATTTGAGTCAGGGGGAAATCAGGGTTCTGTTCTGGGTACTCTGCAGAAATTGGACATCTGACAAAGTGTCTGGACGTCCTATAACACTGCTGAAGTGGGTTTGAGGTGTGCGGGAGATGGCTAAGTGTCCTGGACATCCTATAACTTATCTGGACATCCAGATAAGGGTTATAACAAGGGTTTTAGGGCTTCCTAGGGTGTTGTGACCTAATCTATGGGTGGCTAAGGCTTGGGGAAGTCTCTAGGCTATCCTAGGGCTAGGGTGGACCTAAGCTCGTCACATTTTACTGCTTTATTTCTACTTAATAGAATAGAAAACCTTTAACTCCCTTACATTATTATTCCTACATATAAACTAATCCTTCTACTCCAGTTTTGCTACAACTCCCGTTATTTCAGATCCAACTTCAGATCCTACTCCAGATCCAGCTCCAGATCTGGTTACTTCCTGCAATCAACATAATGCACTTAATCAGCACATTATAACATTATTTTATGCATAGCTAAAGTAAAGTAGTAAAGATGTAGATAATGCTTATGTATGCATGAATAGCCCTAACTTATGCTAAGTCCTAGCTTAATCTTGGTCAATTAAGACCTATGATTACTACATAATCCGTAAGAAACAAGGGGTAAAACTGTAATTTTACCTTTTCTGCACAACGGGTTTTCTCAAGGGCTAAAAAAAGGTCAAAAGGTCTTAACCAAATAAAAACTGGGTTGGACTTGACAGAAATGGTTTTGTGTGTAACCTGTGAATTAAATGACTTCTTGAAACCCTAAAACAGGCCCACTTGATTAACCAAGGTTTTGGTCAAGATAAAATTCACCAAAACCCTCTACAAATCATATAAAAATATTCTCTAGGGTTTAGAACTTTCAATTTGGCCATTGGAACCCATCTTGACCTAGAATGGGGTCTCGATAGATATTTGCCCTAAATTGGGTTTTTGCATAAATTTCCTAGTCAAACGTGGTCAAAAGTAAAATCCAACTTCACCATTGGATTCCTTAGGTCCAAATTAGGTTTGTACCAAAATTTGGACCTAAGGGGAACTCATCTTGACCCACTTTGCAAATACGTCCAGCCTGATTACATTTGTACCCCTATCTTTCAAAAACCTTTGCGAAAGCCTCCCTAGCTTCTTCATCATTCTCGCAATTAGGTCCCTCTACCATTATAGTGGAGGAACCCTGGTCCAGTGAGCTTTAGAAGGTGGTTTCTCCTTGATTTCTTAGAGAATCCCCTTCAAAATTGAAAGGGTGATTCTCTGAGAAAATCCCTCCAATGTGAACCCAATTTGATGCCGTAATTGTTACCTAATCCCTCATGCGAACGCATGAGAGATTTGGGTCTCTTTTGATGTTGCCATCTCCAATGACCATACCTTGCTTGGAAGCTTGGCTTCCAAGAATAAATCACCCTCCAGAGGTCTATTTAAGAAGCCCCAGATCCAGCCGACTCCTTTAAGCTTGAAATCGACCGGAAACCCCCTTAAATTCTTGTCTCCTCCAGCCGATTCGCTCATCAAGCTCTGGCAACCTTCCCTGATCTCCCTCGTCGCCTGACCACAATACCAGTGGTAGGTTCTTCTTCCTTGCGTTTATCTGTGTCGCGCAGCACCTGCTGACGCCCTTGTCTCCCCTTCATCCTCGTCGACCGTCCCTCCCTGAGAGCTTTCGTCTCCAGCATCGGCAATATGCGCCTGACGCCATCTTCAACTTCCCTTTGTCTACTATCACCCTAGATAAGTCCCCTTCATCCTCTACATTCTTCTTCCCTCTTTATTTCCCTAAATTGACTATTGCCGCACTCCACCACCATCATCTCCCTCACCTTCGGCTACCACCTCCAGTGAGATCACTGCACCACCACAAACCATCCTACCCCTCGCTGACAAGTCCATCAGCACCCCCTCATTCCACTTAACATTTCCTCTTACTCATACCACCACTCCACTCACCTAAACACACCCCCGTACAGACCCACACATACGCACACAGTGTGCCCTAAGCACTCTCACACAGGCGTCCCCACACTATGCCAACCACTACAGTGCACTCGCCATGCCTCGGTGAAGCTCCCTGTGCGATTTGACGTGGCTGCGAAGCCGTTCTCTTGTTTTCAGGTATCCGACCACCAGCTACCATTGACGAAGGAGCTTGAAGCTTGCTTGCTGCGTTTTAGGTGGTACCGCTCCAGGTGATAGTCCTAGGTGGTGCGGACTTAAGGCACGAACACACCCAGGCCTTTGATTGGAGTAGAGAGTAGCTGCAGCCTCGTGATTTGAAGAAGACATCTGCTGCTGCAGCGTGCAAGGGAGGTGGGACATTTAGTCCCACCTTTGTACTGGAAGAGTGGCTGTGTGCGTATAAGTTGAATTTGCGCCAGTAGCTTATTGCCTCCGAATCACGGGGTGAGGTCCCTCTCACCTGACCGACCCGGCCTCATCCACGCTCATGCCCTACGGACCTGGTCTTGACCCAACCAAACTGCACTCCTCACTCACCATCGCACGCTGGTGGACCTGGTCCCGGGTACGTACCCTACCCAATTACCCGATAACATGTGGCTCTGGGAGAGTGAAACCTAAGAGAGAAAAGAGAGGAGAGTGCATATAGGTAGCGGGTAGGTTTTGCTGCAAGTTGAAGAAGAAGAGAAGCAAAGTTGAAGAAGAAGAGGGAGAAGACAAGGATGCAGAGAAGCTAAGGTGGAGAAAGAAAGAGTTGGAAGAAGCTGAAGGAAGAAGAAGCTGAAGCCAAGGCAGAGAGAGAAAGAAAATGAGAAAGGCAAAGGAAGGAGGAAGGTAAAAAGGCAGAAAGCTCGCAAAGGCAAAATAAGAAGGGAAGAGAAGACAATGAAAAGAAGATAGAAGCCAAAGGTAAAGAGAAAGAAGAGGAGTACAAGCAGAAGAAGGAAGAGCCGTAGAAGCTGAAGGCAAAAGGAGCACTGTAGCATCATTTCAAGTCATCTGATTTGCAAATCAGACGTCCAATTTTTTTCATATTCATATACATTGAGTTCTTTAGTATTTTGTGCTCTACATTTACTCCTACATTTTTGCACTGTGATATTGATATTATTACATATTTTTTTAATGAATTGTGATCTTGATTTCTAAACACTAATTTGCTTCTTGTGTTTGACCTCGGACTTTACATTTGAGTAATAAAATTGTATTTGTTTTGAATGCTTTTTCGGCTATATTACAGCGCGATATTCTTAAAACTGATGAAGCATGACAAACATTTTGACGCCATTGCAGGGGAGCAACAGGCGATTTAGAATTCTTGATTACAATTGCTGATTGGTACTAACTTGCTATATCTCTTTTTTGTGGTTGTTTCAGGGGAGAAGATTCAAAGAAAAATAGCTGCACATCAAACATGCTAGGAGTAGGTAATTTCTGATTACTTTCTTTTAAGCCCCCCATTCTGAAAAGGAAAAAAAGATAAAATCAATTAGAGCTACTTGCTTTACATTCCTAGCTAATTCATCAAGTTTCTTGATTTGATTTCAACAACAAGACTGATTTATGCACCCATTTAAGGTAACTAGGGCTACCACATTCTTGATTGAGCCGTAGATACCACATTTGACAAACTAAATTGGACCAAGATTAGAGCCAAATTAAGGATTTCAGTTTAGCGGGTTTTAGAGACACACCTTCATAAGCAAGAATCAACTCTCCAAAAAGATGTGTGCCTAAGCCTTGGTTGAAGTGATTTATTCAAGAAAATCCTAAAATTTAGGCTCTTAATTTCACTTGAATCCTAAAAGAAGGGACAAAAATCTTCTCAAAGGACAAATAGGTAAAGTTGACCCACCTTGTTGGGTCAACCAACCTTGAAATTAGATTACTTTTTGCACTCAATACATCTAAAGTTCAAGTGGAAATCTTAAGCACCCTTGCTCTTTAATAAAACTGGTAGACTTAAGAGGTCAAAGTCCCCATTTTGGTCTACCTAGAACATCAGTAACAAGAGAGGTCAGGTGGGGGAAACCCTGTAACTCGTGGGGGTGCTCTACCGTGTAGGGGTCTTTGCGGGACTCTCCCTCTCTGGCTACCCAGGTATTTCTTAGGTGGACGATTTTCTGACTAATGGGTATCATCCGACCCAAACCTCCATAGTAATTTAAATTTTGGGTGTCTTGATTGGGTCTATTACATTCTACTCTCATCCAGACCATCGGTGCATGTTCGGTAGGTGGTCCTTAAGACCATCCTTGAGGCCTCCTTTAGTGATTCACTCCTGTAACTTCTGTGTTTATGCAGTAACCCCATCACATAGACATCTCCTCTGATTCATCTGAACCCAATTCTCCTTCTTCCATCATCGTGGCACAACCTGCAGAAGAAGAGAATAACCTTGAGAACCAACTCCAGCACCTTAATGATTTATTCCAAGCCTGTGTAAACCCACCGCAGTGCCCTATGATGCGAGATCACTACAATTCTGCTGCGATGGCGATTGAACCTTGAGTCCAAATCCTGGCTGGAGGTCTTGATTCTGAACTCAAGCCCAACATGATTCATGCTATTCCAAAGTTTCATGGCTTAATTTTGAGGATCCCTTCCAGTACATCAAACAACTCAAGCATCTGGCCCAGACCTTCGGGTCATATGTCCAAAATCGAGATATTCTTTTCATAAAGATGTTCTCCTTCTCTCTCATGGACAAAGCAGCTCACTGGTATCAGACTCAAACGCGTACTATCAACACATGGGTTGAACTACAATCCGAGTTTCTGAAAAAGTTCTTCCCAGTTGGTCGGACAAATGCTTTACGATACCAGATCACACACTTCACCCAGCAGCCTAGAGAACCACTTCATGAAGAGTGGGACCGTTTCCTAGATCTCATGCGAAAGTGCCCCCATCACGGAATTCCTAAATGGGAACAAGTCTAATCTTTTTACCAGGGACTCCGTGAAGATATCCGCTTATTTGTCAATGCAACTTGCAGAGAAAATATCATGGGTCAACACGAAGACACTGTGTGGGAGATTCTCGAGAATATGTGCGAGAACTCCATCAATAATGACTCCATGGGCTTATTCGACCGGACGAATGCCCGTGCATTAAAGAATCCAAAGGGAGCACACAAGACGTAGAGCATGTCTGCATCAGTCGACTTGGAATTGATGGCGAGTCATTTGGACAAGGTATCTATCATTGAGAAGAAGGTGGATGAGCTAACTCGACATTTGCAGTGAGCCACCTCTACACAAAACTCGTTCGCACAGCCGCCCTCTAGGAGGAAAGCTGTGCATAACTTCTATCACCGATCTTCTCAGGGGATGGATCCGTATCCACCCCCGTCTGACTCTAGGACTGGAGGAAACTCTGATCCTGCTTACTCTAGTTGGGGGAACTCTAAACCCTCGTACTCTGATTTCTCTGAGGTTCCTCAGACCTGCGAGGACCTCAACGCCATCCAGAATGACCCATTCTTTAATACCTATAACCCTGGATGGAGGAATCATCCAAATTTCCTGTGGGTGGGAAATAATAAGAATCAAAGACCACCATATCAACCCTGTCCACAAGCCCCTCATCCATATCAGCCGCCTCAACCTCGGCCCAACCTCACCTATCAATCTGGGCCAACTCAGATAGATCAGATGACTCTTGTCCTTCAGACTCTAGTTGATATTCAGAAGATGAATGCGGCTATGCAAAACTAGCACAAAGACAAGATCACAGAGGTTCGCAATCAACTCGCCTAGATGGCAAATTCCCACCAACCTGGCACACTTCCTTCGCAACCTTTACTGAATCCGAATAATGTGCTGAACCAGAGCCGCGTTATGAACCTAAATCTGGGCCAAGCCCACATGATTTATCAAGCCCATTCTGTTCATCACCTAATGGGATGGAAGCTTTGACATCATATTCAGGATTTCAGTAGCATCCACCTATTTTACTGACATCGAACCAAAACCAGGCAGGACTAAATTCAGTAACAACCCGTAGTGGCAAAACAACACAAGACCCACCTTACTGAAGCCACTTTCAGCCTGGTAGTGCTAGCCTAAGCCCTAGGATAGTTATCCAGGATACCCCTATCCCTGATCAAGAACCTGGACCTATTCTAGAGGAACCATCCAAGGTTCCATTTCCTGAGGCTTTGACCAAGGGAAAGAGGACAAACAAACCTGTGGCACCTGAGGAGGACCTGGTCAAGCTCTTTGAACAGGTCCATATAAACATCCCCTTGATGGATGCGATCCGCCACGTACCAGCTTATGCACGATTTCTAAAAGATGTGTCTACACCTAGACGTAAGTCGTGAACCAAAAGTGGGAGCCCAATCGTATTTTCAGAGCAAGCTAGCTCTCTAATTTTGAGTAAACTCCCACCTAAGGCAAAAGACCTAGGTAGTCCCTTGATTTCCTATACAATTGGTGATACCCAATTTGATAGAGCTTTATTGGATCTAGGAGCCTCCGTAAACCTAATACCTACATCCCTTCTTGACCATCTTGAGGAATTTGAGCTCAAATCGATAGAAGTGACATTACAGTTAGCTGATCGATCTATTAAGTCACCCAATGAAATTCTTGACGATGTCATTGTTAGGGTTCGGGATTTCTACTTCCCGGTGGACTTTGTAGTCTTGGATATGGATACTCTAGAAAACCCGAGGAATACACCGATCATACAAGGGAGACCCTTTCTGGCCACTACTAGGGCCAACATAAATTGTGAGGAGGGCCAAATTGAACTGAAATCCGAGAACCAAACATTAAAGATTGACATCTTTAAGGCCCAACAAGGGATTAATTGCAGTGTTATAGAATAGATATGTGATATCAAGGTTGTGGTTGACGATACATTTATTGAGGAAAACCTGACTATTTTTTATCAACCACAAGAGGATCAAAACACGCAATCAGAGGAGTCCGAACTTGACTTAGACACACCCATAACTCCTTCCCTTGCTCCTGACACACACCCTGAACCACCCACTGCTGCTGATAACCCTATTATGGAACTCAAGCCTCTTCCTAATCATCTGAAGTATGTCTTTTTGGGTTCCAATCAGACGTTTCCTGTGATTATCAACTCTAGACTCACACCTAATAAGGAATCCCGTCTAATTACTGTTCTCTAGCAACATCGAAGAGCCATTGGATGGACCCTTGATGATTTGGCTGGCATCAACCCCTCTTACTGCACACACCGTATCTACACTGAAGAGGGCACATGACCTTCCCGTGAAATGCAGAGACGTCTAAATCCTAATCTGCAGGAGGTCGTGAAAAAGGAGATCATCAAGTGGTTAGATGTTGGGATTATCTACCTGATCTCCGACAGTGGGTGGGTGAGTCCAATCTAGGTTGTGCCTAAGAAGGCAGGACTCACCGTGATCACGAATGAAACCGGAGAAATCATACTGATCCATGTGGCAAATTCGTGTAGAGTCTGCATTGACTACAGAAGACTCAATACCTCCACAAAGAAGGATCATTTCCCACTACCGTTTATTGATAAGATCCTCGAGAAACTAGCAGGAAATAGGTTCTTCTACTTTTTGGATGGGTACTCTGGTTATAACGAGGTGGAAATCCATCCTGAGGACTAAGAAAAGACCACTTTCACCTGCCCCTTCGAAACCTACGCGTTCCGAAGGAAGCCGTTCGATCTCTGTAATGCACCTGCTACTTTTCAGCGGTGCATGCTTGCCATATTCTCAGATATGGTAGGTGATTATCTGGAAGTCTTCATGGATGACTTTTCAGTATTTGGCGAATCATTTGACGATTGCCTCCTACACTTGGTCTAGACCATTAGGCAGTGCATTCACATGAATCTGGTTCTTTCCTGGGAAAAGAGCCATTTCATGGTGCCTGAAGGAATTGTCCTGGGACATCTCATATCAGAAAAAGGCATCTAGGTCGATCGAGCTAAGGTGAATATAATTTCCAAACTCCCTATGCCTAGCTCGATCAAGGACATTCGATCTTTTATGGGGCACGTCAGTTTTTACCGTCGATTCATTCTTGATTTCCCAAAGATCGTGCGCCCCCTGACCACTCTACTATCTAAGGATATTCCTTTTGAAATCTCCAAGGAATGCACTCAGGCATTTGAAATACTACATGATTGAGTTACCCAAGCTTCGATCCTACAGTCCCCTGATTGGTCCCAACCCTTTGAGATCATGTGTGATGCATCTGATTTCGCCGTAGGAGCAGTACTTGGGTAGAAAATTGACGAGGAACCCGTGGTCATCTACTACGCTAGCAAGACACTTGACGAGACTCAGCATAACTACACAGTTACTGAGAAAGAGTTGTTGTTTACTCGAAAGCAAAATTGGGTTTGTAAATATTACATTGTAGTATAGTTGAAACCGCTTTGAAAAACAAATGAGAATTTATTACTCAAAAAATTGTGAATCCGAGGTTGAACATGGGGAGCAAATTGGGATGTTAAAACTAAGAACACAACTTCAATTTAATAAAATGTGATGTTCAACCAAATTATGAAGCAATATAACTAATTTCAATGTTTATAGATGCTCAACAATATGAATAGAGATGTAAAAAATCAGATGCTTTTGGGCTTTCTCTTATTCTTTCTTCTTCTTCTGATGTCTTCTTATTTCTCTTCTTTCTGCTCTTCTTTCTCTTTCTCTGACTTCAGCCGAGCCTTCTCCTTCCTTTGTTTGAGCTTTCTTCTTCTTCTTCTTTCTTCTTCTTTTGCTTCCTCTGCTTCTGACATTGGCTTCTTCTTTCTCCTATTTCTCTGACTTCTGCCTTAGCTTTCTCTACTCTTAGCTTCTTTGCCTTGGCTTCTGATCTCCTTCTTTCTCCTTCTTCAACCGTGCTTTCTCCATCCTTGGTTCTTATTTGCCTTAGCTTCTGATCTCCTTCTTTCTCCTTCTTCAACCGTGCTTTCTCCATCCTTGGTTCTTCTTTGCCTTAGCTTCCCCTACGGCTCTTTCTCCTTCAGCTTTCTTCTTCAGCTTCCTCCTCCTTAGCATCTTTCTTCAGCTTCCTCTTCCTTCTTCCTTTCCCAACAAGCAAGTGCAAAACCTACCCCTACCCTCCCCCTCGAACACTCTCTCTTTTCTCTCTTAAGCTCGCTCTCCCAGAGCCTTTCTCTGGTAAACAGGTTAGGTCAGCGTACCCGATACCAGGTGCACCGGTGTGGGTGATGCGTGAGGAGTGCACGGTAATCGGGTCAAGCTGCTAGGTCCATGGAGGAGTGAGTCACGGATGAGGCGGGAGTAGGTGAGAGGGACCTCACCCCATACACAATTACAACCTATACTGCTCAATCAACTTGTAAACGCCCGAGGTGGGACTAAATGTCCCACCCGCTTCTTTGTTCGTGTCCGCAGGGGATGTCTTCTAATTGCTGCAGCTGTGAGGTTCTCAAAGGCCAATCTCCTGGTTGGAAACATGTGCGTGACAATTCCGCGCTGCTTGGACCTGAATGCCTAGAGCAAGCTTGCAAGAAAGCTTTTCTCCTGCTCCAATGGCGGATAGGAGTCTGACCTGTCAACATGAATACGGCCTCACGACCCTGTTAAAATACTCAGGAAGCTTCACCGTGACATGGCGAAGGTGGCTCGGGTGCTAGTGTGGTGTGGGACAACCTGGGCGTGCGTGCCTAGGTCGTTCTATGGCCAAGAAGGTGGCTTTGTTCGGGGGTTGTGTATAGCACGTGTGGTGGTTGATGGAGAGGGGGAAGATGCTCAGTAGAAGGTGGCGGAGCTTTTGAGGTAGTTGGAGAGGTGTGTGGGTGTGTGGAATGATGGATGCACCTCGCCGGAGGTTAGTCGAAGGTGAAGAAGGTGAGGGTGGTCTGTGGTTGTCGAGGGTTGTTTTGAGAAATAAAGAGGGGAAAAAAAAAGAGTAGGGAGAAAGGGACTTATCTGCGAGTGATTGGACAAGGGGGGAGGCAAAGGGGCAAACGGTGTGTATCTGCCATCGCTAGAGACGAAGGCCCTGAGATGGAGAGGCAGCGACGACGAAAGGGATGTAGACGCAGGCGCAGGTATGGCACAATGTAGAAGAATGAGGTGGAGATGACTCTGCCACTGATATGGTGGAAGAGTGATAAGAAGAGGGAGGAAGAGTCGCTAGAACTTGTGGGCTATTTGGCCGTAGGGGGGAAAAGAGGAATTCTGGGGGATTCTTCAGCCAAAACAAGCTTAGGATGGTCGGGAGGATTTGGGGTGTCTTTTATAGTCCCAGGTAGAGGGTCTTGTACCTGGAAGGAAAGCTTCCAAGCACAGCAACCTCGCCAGACTTGGAAGGTCAAGAGATACCCATATCTCTCATGTGTTCATAGGATAGATTGGGTGGGAATCAGAGCGCCTAATTGGGTTCACACGGTTGGGAATTCCTCAAAGAATCTCCCTTTCAAATTTGAAAGGGATTCTCTGAGGAATCAGGGAGATATCCCTCTTGAATCCTCATCAAAGTAGGATTCCTCCGCTGTAATGGTGGAGGGACCTAATTGCAAAGAACAATGAGGAAGCTAGGTGGTATCTGCAAGGTTTTCAAATGCTTGGGGCATAAAAGTAATTTTGTTGGACTATTTTCCAAAGTAGGTCAAGGTGATCTTCCCATAGGTCAAAATTTTGGTATAAACCTAATTTGGACCTAAGAAATCCAATGGTGAAGTTGGATTTTAGGTTTGACCACGTTTGATTGGATATTTTGCACAAAAACCCAATTTAGGGCAAATGTTTGACTAGGACCCCTATTTAGGTCAAAATGGATTTCAAAGGCCAAATTGAAGGTTCTAAACCTTAGAGGATATTTTTACATGAATGTTAGAGGGTTAGTTGAATTTTATCATGACCAAAACCTTGTTAAATTAAGTGGATCTATTTTAGGGTTATAATAAGTCATTTAATTCCTACATTTCACATCAACCCTTTTTTGATTGAACCAACCCACTTTTCATCTTGTTAAGACCAATTGACCCATGGTTAACCCCTGAGAAATCCTGTTGTTGTACTGCAATGGTAAAATTGTAGTTTTACCCTTTGTTTCTTTCTTTTCTTTTAAACCAGTTGTTCCTTGAGTTAGGCCCTTCACTTGGTTATGTTGGAGCTATTATTCTCTTTTCTAGGTCAAAGTAAGCTAGTTAGGGCTCATGATGGTGTTCCCATCAGTTGCTAGCTGACGAGTCGATTGTTCGCTTTAAAATCGTTTATAGTTTTATGTGGTGGAAAAAGTGACTAATCAATATTTAAAAAGAAATAACCACTCACAGAAGAGTGGGTCATATCCATAGGGAGGCAATGATGAATTTAAATTCACACCAGTTAAAAATGTTGGTTTGTAGTTAGTTTAGATGAGAATCAAGCCAAATTTGCCTTCAGATTAAGGTTGAATCAAGAAATCATGCCGAAATAGCAATTCTTAAAAACTAGAGGATATTTTCTGCAATGCAGATTCAATAAAATATCATTAGAAGATGACAATGGCAGAAAATGTAATTATTAATGGCATGAATACTATAGCAAAATAGGGGATTTATTCCCCTTGGCCGTGCATGAAGAGGAGTGGAAGGCCGGAGGCGGGAAGCTCGGAGGAAGTTCTTTAGACCGAGGGCTTCACAACGGTGGTGGCGGCAAGTCGCGCGGTGCTCGGAGCCGGCCGGACGGAGCTCCGGTGAAGGTGGCTGCCAATGGTGGCTGCAGCTGCTGGAGGTGATATGCGTGTGCGGACGAAGGCTGCTTGCGGGTGGTGCGTGCAGCCTATTGTTGTGCGCATTGATTCTGCACCTTCTGCTCGAGGCGCTGTAGGCGGAAGCGGGGAGGCTGCAGGCACGCGCACTGGTGGAGGCGCTGCAGGCGGAAGGCGCGGGTGCGTGCACGCACTAGTGCGGCACTGCAGGTAGCGACGGGGAGGCTGCAGGCGCGCACATTGGTGGAGACGTTGCAGGCGGAAGGCGGTGGTTGTTGCTGGAGTGGGGAGGTCGACGCTTCAGACGTCCAGAAAAATTCCCGGACGTCTTAACTGGCTGAGGAGTGATTGCAGTAGCTGCGACGTGGTTGTTGGTGACGACGGCGAGGGAGGTGCACGGTGAGGTGCTCACGGTAATGCAGACGATCTCTGGATGGCGATGTGGCCTGTCACAGCATACGCCCACGGTGGTGGAGGCTCGTCGCCGCGGTTGAGGTCAGCTGTGTGGAATGGAAGAGATGGACTCAGTGCATAGTGTGGATTGTTGGGGTGGAGGCCTCCTCCGCTCGGCAGCCTCTCTCCTCTTTTTGTAGCTGCCTGCACGAATTTGAATGGAGAGGTAGGAGCAGATCCACATTCTCCGCTAATCCATGAATGTGGCTTTAGTGCAGCAGGAGGCGTTGCACGGCAGCCGAGCCATTGCTGAAAAGAAGAAGAATAAAGGATATTATTAAAATATTATGGTTATTTATATACAAACCCTCAATTTTTATGTTAACTTAAACAATGTACCTAATTGGTTAACTAATTAAATGAGTGCCATTCTAAATTAATTCTAAATGCATTTAAAATATGAATGCAATGCATGAATTATGTAATTAAATTAGAAATATGTATTAATCTATTTACATCCTAATTTATGCTAAACAAATGTTAGAATTAACCTAATGTCTAGGTACTTAAATACTTAAGTAGCCCACAACTATGGGCTAATCAAAAACCCCCATGCCTAGTTTTTGCTAGTCCCTAGCAAAATTAAGCGAAAGCTATCCAAGTAGACTAGTCAACCAAATTGGTCTTCCTTTAGAAGCATATTAAGTTTAGATTCTAGACCCAAGGTTCCTAAGTAGTTGCTAAGTTATAGACTAGGCCGGCTAAAGATGAGTTGCAGGCACAAGTTTCCCTGATTTCTGACTCTACCCTAAAGTTTATTAATCCCTGAGATTAAAGCATCCGTGCCTGTGCATTGGTCTGAGTTATTTGAGTTAAAGGAAAAAGTTTTTTTTTTTTTTAGAATAATATGTATATATATATTTTTTGTTTGATTCTTCTAAGTCTAACCTCAGATCAGCTATCAACACGGTCTGTGTCGGATTCATTGTCCCCATTACCATACCTCGAAGGGTGCCTGGCTTGCGATGCTTCTAGATAGCACCGCCCATAACGACCCCAAGAACTCCTGGCAATCGACACTTCGAGATAGTATCGCCCATGGATTTCTTAAGCAAATTCAAGCCTATTGCAATCGGCACTTCTAGATAGGGCCGCCCATGGTACCTGAACCGCACAATGTGCTTACATGCCCCCAGTAGGATGGATATCCTAAGAAACAAGCGTCATGGAGGTAATATGTTATCATCGCATCCTCAAGGTGAGTATATACTCTCCTCTCCTGCGGCGGGAACTCTTCCAATCAAAATATGTTTCCAAGCCTCTCCTAAGTCAAAACTAAGAGAACCAAATCTCTTTTCAGAAAGAAAGAAATTAAGTTAATTACCTGACCAAGTGTGTGAAATTTGGATGCTTGGGTTACAAGGACCCATAAACCAAAAGGTAGAACAAGACTCCAGGTACTACCCCACCTTTTAACTCAAACCCTAGCTTCCCTTCCTCAACCTCTTGAGGAATGGTCCGCAACTTAACTCCTACTTAAGTTTTTAAGTCCACAAAGGACCCTAAAGGTCTAAAGCTAGCAGCTCATTTAGCTTCTAAAGTTTGACCCTAGAATTAATTTAGTCTACCCTAGAGTTCTGATCTGCTTAAGAATGCAGGACTTGGCCAGTTAAGCTCAAAACCTTTTTTTTTTATATGCATGCTATAAACAAAATGCCTCAGGTCCTCTCCCCCATGCTTGGTTCAAACAATGTCCTCATTGAAAACAAAAATAGCTAAAGGAGGATATTACCTGAGGCGGAGAATGGTAGGAGCTAAGGCTCCTCAAGAGTGACTTCGTCAACTAGATGGCCATCTAAAGTTATGTACGGTTTTAACCGTTGACCGTTGACGATAAAGGGAGTTGCTGAAGAGGAAGGATTTTTGATCTCTACAGCTCCATGCGGAAATACTTTGGTGATTATGTAAGGCCCATCCCAACGAGATTTTAACTTCCCAGGAAAAAGGTTAAGTCTAGAATTGAAAAGCCAGACTTGTTGGTTGGGCTCAAAAGTCTTTCGAAGAATAAACTTATCATGCAAGACCTTAGTTCTTTCTTTATAAGCTTGAGAGGTGTCATAAGCATCATTCCTTAGCTCCTCAAGCTCACTTAATTCTAGAAGTCGTGCCTTACCTGCCTTCTCTAAATCCATGTTAACACTTTGAATAGCCCAAAGTGCCTTATGTTCCAACTCAACAGGTAAATGGCACTCTTTTCCATACACAATCCAAAAGGGAGAAGTACTAAAAGGGGTCTTATAGGTCGTTCGATAAGCCCACAAAGCATCATCGAGCTTTTGGGACCAGTCTTTCCTATCAGGTCTAACGGTCTTTTCCAAAATATTTTTTATCTCCCAATTTGTCACTTCAACCTGGCCACTTGTCTGAGGATGGTAAGGGGTAGCAACCTTGTGAGTCACTCCCAAACTCCTGATTAACCAATTGAAGTGGTGGTTTCGAAAATGAGGTCCCCCATCACTTATAATAGTCTTGGGGCAGCCGAAACGAGATATGATATTGGCCTTCACAAATTTCAAAACCATAGAGTGGTCATTTGTGCGCGTAGGAATGGCCTCTATCCATTTAGAGACATAATCAACTGCCACCAAGATATATTCATAAGCATGGGATGACGGGAAGGGGCCCATAAAGTCAATTCCCCACACATCAAAAATTTCAGCAGATTGAATAGGATGTTGAGGCATTTCATTCCTCTTCCCAATCGTTCCAGTCCATTGACATCTAATACAGGCCTTAACAAAATTATGAGAATCCTTAAATAAGGAAGGCCACCAAAAACCAGACTGGAGAACCTTAAAAGCAGTTTTATTAGCACCAAAGTGTCCTCCACAATGAAGTTCATGGCAAAAACTCAGCACACTTTGTTGTTCCTCTTCAAGCACACAACGTCTCAATACTTGGTCTTGTCCAATTCTAGATAATTCTGGATCTTCCCAATGAAAATATCTTGCTTGAGAAATGAATCTCTTTCTTTTCTGCTCATCCCAAGAGCCAGGAGTTTGTCCAGTGACCAAGTAATTTATAGTGTCTGCATACCAAGGTAAAGTTGGTGTTACCGCCATCAGAGTTTCATCGGGAAATGTCTCGCGAATGTCTCCAGAAAGAGAGTCATTAAGAGGAAGGCGAGACAGGTGATCAGCCACAACATTTTCTACTCCTTTCTTTTCACGTTTTCCAAGTCAAATTCTTGAAGGAGTAGGATCCACTTAATCAGACGTGGCTTAGAATCTTTCTTAGCAATGAGATGTTTCACTGCTGCATGATCAGTAAAAATAACCACCTTAGACCTAAGTAGATAAGACCTAAACTTCTCCAGAGCAAAAACTACAGCAAGTAATTCTTTTTCAGTGACGGTGTAGTTTTGCTGAGGTTCAGTTAAAGTCTTGCTTGCATAATGCAGCACATGAGGTCTTCCCTCAACCCTTTGTCCAAGGACTACTCCCACTACAGAATCCGAAGCATCACACATAAGCTCAAATGGGAGTCTCCAATCAGGAGCTTGGAGAATAGGTGCAGAGATCAAGGTGTCCTTTAAAGTTTGAAAAGCCTTGGCACACTTTGAATCAAAACTGAAGGAAGATTCCTTCGCCAACAAGTCACAAAGTGGCCTAGAAATTTTACTAAAATTTTTAATAAAGCGCTTATAAAAGCCAGCATGGCCCAGAAAGGATCTAATCTGTTTGACATTCGTAGGCAATGGAAGTTTGGAAATAGAATCAATCTTGGCTTTATCTACTTCCAAACCTTGCTCGAATACAACATGCCCAAGTACAATTCCTTTCTGTACCATGAAGTGACTTTTCTCCCAGCTGAGGACTAAACCAGTCTCCTTACATCGTTTCAATACATTCTCCAGGTGCAGGAGACACTGGTTGAAAGACGAGCCATAAATGGAGAAGTCATCCATAAACACTTCAACACACTCGTCAATCATGTCCGAAAAGATAGACATCATACACCGTTGGAAAGTTGCAGGGGCATTACATAATCCAAACGGCATATGCCTGAATGCAAAGGTACCATAAGGACTAGTGAATGTCATCTTTTCCTGGTCATCAGGAAAGACTGCCACCTGATTGTACCCAGAATATCCATCGAGAAAGCAACAATACTTTTTCCTTGCCAATTTTTCAAGAATTTGATCAATAAAAGGCAAAGGAAAGTGATCCTTTTGGGTAGCAGTGTTCAGCTTGCGGTAATCAATACAGACCCTCCATCCAGTTGAGGGTCTAGTGACAACTTGTTCACCTTGGTCGTTGAGTTCCACAGTAAAGCCTGCCTTCTTTGGCACCACATGAATGGGACTGACCCATTTACTATCAGCAATGGGATATATGATCCCGGCGTCCAACCACTTCAGGATTTGCTATTTTACTACCTCCCTCATATTAGGGTTTAGATGTCTCTGCATGTCTCTGAAAGGCTTGATGGAATCATCAGTATAAATGTGGTGCATGCAGAGTGTAGAGTCTATACCCTTAATGTCAACAATGCTCCAAGCAATAGCTTCCTTATGCCTAGATAGGCATTCAATCAAGGCTCCCTCTGTGCCTCAGATAGCACAACCGAAATGATAACAGGGAGTGTATCATTGGCACCTAGGAAAACATACTTGAGAGTGTCAGGGAGGGGTTTCAACTCAAGGTCGGGGGCTTGTATGGTTGAGGGTTTCATAATAGATGTCCCCATATCAGGTAGCAGATCTACCTTTGGCGGAAATGATGGGGGAAGAGACTCAGCAGAAACTCCTAGCAATTCCTCAAGTTCTAGTATATTCCCTTCACATTGCTGCAAGAGATGGGAATGCTCATTTAGCATGACATGCTGAAGGGGGTCATCACATAACATTGCAGGAGTTGCCTCTTCAATCAGGTCATCTATCACCTCAACTTGAGAACAATCCTCAAGTCTGGCTTGTTTGTAAGCATCAAACACATTAAGCCAGATTTTCCTATTCCCAAAGCCCATTTTCAATGCCCCAGTATTGCAATTAATTGAAGCATGAGAAGTTGCAAGGAAGGGGCGGCCCAAAATGATGGAGGGTTTGGTTGGCTTGTTGGTAGGGTCAGTGTCCAAAACTAAGAAGTCAACGGGAAAGAAGAAATCCTCCACTCTTATGAGGACATCTTCCAAAATTCCCCGTGGTGTCATAAGTGATCGATCAGCAACTTGAAGGATTACAGGGCTAGGCTTCAGATTGCCTCCCCCAAGTTGTTCATACACGTAGCTCGGAAGGTGTTCACTCCCGCACCCAGATCAAGTATAGCCTCATCAATTTGTAAGTCACCAATAACTATTGATGTATGGGGCTCCTGGGTCCTTAAGTTTCGGGGGTGTGCCATGTTGAACAATTGAGCTAACAGAATCAGGCAGGACAACTTTTGATTGGACCTATTTTATAGATTGCCGCTTTTTCGTGCACAGGTCCTTTAAGAAGCGGGCATAAGACGGAATCTACCTGATTGCTTCAAGCAATGGCAGGTTAATTTGCACTTGCTTGAAAGTTTCCATAATCTCATCCGTCTTATCTTTGGCTCCAGATGAGCCAGCAGAAGTCTGCCTAGAGGTGGATAAGCACTTTGGAAAAGGCACTCTCGATCTCTGGGTGGAAGGGTTGTCATGTCGAGTAAGGGGTGGAACGAGGGAAACTTCTTCCGGTGAGGTGATTTCAAGCGGAGAAGATTTGGGCAAGTCTTCTCCTATGGGGATGAAAGTCGGGGTGGATGGTTTTTTAGGGGGTGAGACTATAGGAGCATCGGGTTTGGAAATTTCTTTCCTACTCCTCAGAATAGTCACAGCCTGAGCATGCTCCCTAAAGACAATCCCTTTTCCTTTAGGATTTTCCTCAGTAGCACTAGGGAGCTTCCCAGTCTCCCTCTATCTAACGGCCTCAACAAGGTGTCCAATTTGCAATTTCATCTCATTTATAGCCTTGTCATGAGATTGGATGATGGCACTTTGACTTTCTTGCATAGTTTTCAACATCGCCTTCAATTCATCCATCTCAGAGGTTTTAGGTTGGGCAAAGGTCTAAGGTTGGTTCATTTGATGGTTTTGAAAGGATTGTGGTTTGTAATTCCCTGAATTTGAGACATTTCCTTGTCTCCATGAAAAGTTTGGGTGGTTCCTCCATCCCTCATTATAAGTGTCGGAGAAAGGGTCATTATGAGGTCATGGACAGAACCCTTGAGTGGCATTCAAATCCGCTTGTACAAGCTCAGGGAATTGGGAGGCCAAGTGGCAATCCACAGTGGTGTGTGTATTGCCTTGACAAATGAAGCATTCAAAAGCTTGGGATGTGGAGGTGTTAGGTACGAATGAACTCGGGTTCGACATAAGCCTTTCCATGTTTTGATTCAATAATTGAATCTGATAGGCTAAATTCTGGGTGTCCCTTACCTCATTCGCCTCCAACTTTCTTTGCATAAGAGTGGGCTTTCTATCCATGTAGGCAGAATTCAAGTGAATAGAATTCTCACTCAAAGTATCAAATAAGTTCCAAGCTTCATCCTCAGTCTTAGATAGAAAGGTTCCTGCACAGGCACCATCCATAGTTTGCCTATGCGAATAATTAAGTTCGGTGTAGAACCTTTCAACCAGTTGCCATTTAGGCACCTGGTGATGTGGGAAAAGTCTCAGCAAGTCGTTAAAGCGCTCCCACGCATCATGGAATGCTTCCCCATCCTTTTGAACAAAACTCATAATTTCCCTCCTAAAGTGATTTGTTTTGCTCATGGGGAAGTACTTCTTCAAAAACTCCTTCTTCAGGGCATCCCAAGTATTTATATTATCAAGGGTGTGATACTAATACTTGTATTTGTCCTTAAGGGAGAAGGGAAAGAGGGTCCGCATTTGAGCATCATCAGTAATGCCCTGCAGCTTCACCGTGGAACAGACCTCGGTGAATTCCTCAATATGCCTGTAAGGGTCTTCCCTAGTAGTACCATAAAAGGAGGGTAGTAAGGATATGGTACTACTTTTGATCTCATATGGATTGTCCCCTCCAGGTCAACGTAGTGCAGGGCCAGCTTGATTGGTTGGGATGAAATATTCCTTAAGGCTCTTTTGACCGGCCATTTCTACCCTTGGAGGGTCTTTTCTTAGGATTCTTTCAGGTTCAGGATCAAACACAGTTGTCTCCTAAGAGAACGCCTACCAAGCATGCACTACAAACACAATTCAAAAGGACTTGTTTGGTCTTTACAAATTTAGGCTTTGGAATTTAGTTCAAATTGTAGGTGACAAAACAAGTTGCCCAATCAATTACGCGCCTATTGTCAACCTTCGAAATGCCTAAAAAGACCTAGTTGGAGCTTAGGTATTCTTCCCTAAATCTCAAATGGTCAAGTAAATCCAAAGACGGAAGATCGAGGGATGCAAGTAGGCCTAAGCCTTCCTTTGAAGCTGTGCTTTCGCGGTGCTTCTCAACTACCCCCAAAAATCCATGACAGGGTATCCCCCTCTTTGGATTTACAAAACCTTTGATCTCAAGTTTCGAACACTTCAGAATCCAATAGTAGGAGGGCTCTTGTCCTAGTCATTTCAAGACTTAGGAGTGTCTAAATGAGTGCTGTGGTGCAAAAGATATAAGTGTGCATTCACCGCAAAAGGATTTTGAATTTTGAATCGCACACCATGTTTTACAATCAAATCCTTGATTTTTGATGTCCCTCCTTTAATTAGTCCTTTTTCTCGAATATATGTGACCACTTGTTAGATCGCTTCAAGACAAATTTTGTGGCCTTTGAATTAAATCCAAATGCAATGCGTGATCAAGAATAGGATGCAAAGTAAGAGAATGCATTCCTTGCTTCCAGCAATCAACGATGCAAGATTGCATGCAATGCAGAGAAATAAATCGAGGCTGCTCATACAGACCTAAATGGTTCGTCCTAGGGGCAGGCAGCTCATTTTTTTTATTTTATATTTTTTTTAAACTACTTATGCATAAGCAAATAAAAGTAATCAATAAACTAAAAACCTAAATCTAAAGAAAAGGGAACAGGCTCCCAAAAATTACCCAACATGGGCCTAAAACAAAATCGGGGAACAAACCCCTCAAAATATACCCCAGAACAAGGGTTTCAAACAAAATGCAATGAAAAATTAAATCTAAAGTCTCAATTCTATTCTAATCAGATTAGCGACTAAATGTACAATGATGACCGTCGTGTCCTCATCCTTCTCCTTTTCAAGATAGCTCAACCAATTCTCCTCTGGCAACGCCAAGGGTCGCCTCTCACAATGGCTAATTCTTGCACAAAAAAGGAAATAATAAATGGTCAAATCCCTGTGCAATTGAGAAATAATTAAAATAAAATCAGGTGAAATTGTTGCAGCTGTTGCCTCCCCAGCAACGACGCCATTTGACGAGTCGATTGTTCGCTTTAAAATCGTTTGTAGTTTTATGTGGTGGAAAAATCGACTAATCAATATTTAAAAAGAAATAACCACTCGCAGAAGAGCGGGTCATATCCACAGGGAGACAATGACGTATTTAAATTTGCACCGGTTAAAAAGTTTGGTTCATAGTTAGTTTAGACGAGAATCAAGCCAAATTTGCCATCAGATTAAGGTTGAATAAAGAAATCACGCAGAAATAGCAATTCTTAATAACTAGGGGATATTTTTTGCAACGCAGATTCAATAAAATATCATTAAAAGATGACAATGGCAAAAAATGTAATTATTAATGGCATGAATACTGTAGCAAAACAGGGGATTTATTCCCCTTGGCCGTGCGTGAAGAGTGGACGGCCGGAGGTGGGAAGCTCGGAGGAAGCTCTTTGGACTGAGGGCTTCGTAGCGGTGGTGGCAGCAAGTCACGTGGTGGTCGGAGCCGACTGGACGGAGCACCGGTGAAGGTGGCTGCCAACGGTGGCTGCAGCTGCTGGAGGTGATACGCGTGCACACACGAAGGCTGCTTGAGGGTGGTGCGCACGGCCTGTTGTTGCACGCATTGATTCCGCACCTTCTGCTCGAGGCACTGCAGGTGGAAGCAGGGAGGCTGCAGGCACGCGCACTGGTGGAGGCGCTGCAGGTGGAAGGCGCAGGTGTGTGCACTCACTGGTGCGGCACTGCAGGTAGCGGCGGGGAGGCTACAGGCGCACGCACTGGTGGAGGCACTACAGGCGAAAGGTGTGCGCACTGCAAAGTGTAGGCGGTTGGCGGTGAAGTGGGCGAGTGTGGTTGCTACTGGAGTGGGGAGGTCGAAGCTTCAGATGTCCGGAAAACTTCCCGGATGTCTTAACTGGCGGAGGAGTGATTGCAGTAGCTGCGACGGTGGTTGTTGGTGACGACGGCGAGCGAGGTGCATGGCGAGGTGCTCACGGTAATGCACGGCGAGGTGCTCCGGATGGCGGTGTGGCCTGTCACACCACACGCCCACGGTGGTGGAGGCTCGTTGCTGCGATTGAGGCTGGCTGTGTGGAATGGAAGAGATGGACTCTCTGCACAGTGTGGATTGTTGGGGTGGAGGCCTCCTCAGCTCAGCAGCCTCTCTCCTCTTTTTGTAGCTACCTGCATGAATTTGAATGGAGAGGCGGGAGCAGATCCACCTTCTTCGCTAATCCATGAATGTGGCTTTAGTGCAGCAGGAGGCATTGCAGCGGCAACCGAGCCGTTGCTGAAAAGAAGAATAAAGGATATTATTAAAATATTATGGTTATTTATATACAAACCCTTAACTTTATGTTAACTTAAACAATGTACCTAATTGGTTAACTAATTAAATGAATGCCATTCTAAATTAATTCTAAATGCATTTAAAATATGAATGCAATGCATGAATTATGTAATTAATTAGAAATATGAATTAATCTATTTACATCCTAATTTATGCTAAATAAATGTTAGAATTAACCTAATGTCTAGGCACTTAAATACTTAAATAGCCCACAACTATGGGCTAATCACTAGCCATAGTATTTGCCCTGGAAAAGTTTAGATCATATCTTTTGGGTTCCCATGTTATCATTTACTCTGATCACACAGCTGTGAGGCATCTCCTTGAAAAGAAGGATGCGAAACCTCGATTAATCCACTGGATCTTGCTATTGTAAGAGTTTGACCTTGAGATTCACGACAAAGCGGGAAAATAGAATGTCATAGCTAATCACTTGTTCTGCCTTCCTTTTGATATTATCTACCCTTCCTGACCCATTACGGAACATTTTCTTGATGAGCACCTCCTGACTATCAGTATAGGGCTTCCTTGGTTTGCTGATCTAGTAAACTACCTGGCATCACATCAGATCCTATCTGATTGGCCGAAGGCCAAGAAAGACAAATTGCTTTCTGATGCCAAGTATTACTTCTAGGAAGACCTGTATCTTTTTCGCATCAGTGCTGATCAAATCATTCGATGATGTGTCTCGGGAGCGGAAATCTAGGACATCTTGTCCTTCTGCAATGACTAGGCATGCGGTGGACACTTCTCAGGTCATAAAATCACAGCGAAAGCCCTCTAGTGTGGCTTCTACTAGCCCACGATTTTCAAAGACGCATACAATCACTATAGGGCATGCACTTGCTGTTAGACCTTAGGCAACATGAGCCATCATGATATGATGCTCTTATAGCCGATTGTCGTGTGCAAAATTTTTAATGTCTAGGGATCTATTTTACGGGACCGTTTCCTATTTCCGACGGCTTCGAGTACATTCTACTTGCTGTTGACTACGTGTCCAAATGGATCGAAGCCATTCTGACCTGAACCAATGATCATAAGGTGGTTATCAAATTCATTCATCAGAACATCTTTTCACGGTTTAGGATTCCATATGCTATAATCTCTGATGGAGGGACCCATTTAACTAATGCTCAGTTCAGGTCACTGATGACCAAATACAAGGTGTCACACCGAATCTCTACTACTTACCACCCCCAAACTAATGGTCTAGCTGAGCTATCAAATTAGGAGATCAAGAAAATCCTCCAGGTTATTATTCGACCTGACAGGAAGGACTAGTCATCTCGACTTCTGGAAGCTTTGTGGTCTTATAAGATCGCCCACAAAACCCAATTAGGTATGTCGCTCTTCAGATTGGTGTACGAGAAGGCATGCCACCTCCTTGTTGAATTGGAGCACAAAGCCTATTG
This sequence comes from Thalassia testudinum, assembly GCA_037157565.1. Classification (NCBI taxonomy): domain Eukaryota; kingdom Viridiplantae; phylum Streptophyta; class Magnoliopsida; order Alismatales; family Hydrocharitaceae; genus Thalassia; species Thalassia testudinum. Next base: position 68,703,435 of record JAZHRO010000003.1, on the reverse strand, counting down.
GGTAGTACAGACCGGCAACGTAGACCTTTCTAAGGAAGGAACCCATAGAAAGCTTCACATGAGCGAGATAGATGAATTACGTCATGACGCATACGAGAACTCGCGAATTAAGAGTGGGTTAAGGCCTTTCATGATAAGCACATATCCAGAAAGATCTACCCTAGTCAAAAAGTCCTACTCTTTGATGCCAAGCTCAAATTGTTCCTAGGAAAACTAAGATCAAAATGGATTGGACCTTACCTCGTCCGATGAATCTTTGGAAATGGAGCCATCAAGATTAGTCCACTCAGCCACAATTCAGAACCTTTCATCGTGAACGGTCAGAGACTCAAACCATTCATTGACCTTACCGATACAAATTTGGTTAAGACATCCTTTAACCTCCATTCTCCTTTAGTTTATTGTGCCCAGCCGATGGCATAAAACTCAATGCTTTACGGGAGGCAACCTATCATTTTTGAAAAACCCGAAACCTTTCTTGACATTCCTATGCTGAATTGATATTGCACTTTAGGGTTCATCCATTAGAACAGCCGACCCCACCTCAGGTACTTGTACCTGAGTTTGAAATCATCTGCAACAGTCACTTCGACCCATTCGCCCACCCAGAACCTGTTTTAATGGATGATCTAAGCTGAACTCGAACCCACATAATTTATAATGGGGACATTGCAAATCGTAGGCATGGGGGGGTATGAAAGTGTAAAACACTGTGAAAATCTTACAAGGTTTCATCAAAAAAATGAAAAAAAATTCTTGAAAAGAATAAAAAAAAAAATCTAAAGGGAGAGAAAAATTTTGAGGCCATACAAATCTTCAGGAGAAAAAGGGGAGAAGTGAAAAATGTCAAAAAAGAGCGCAAGTTGAAAAGAAAAAGAAAAGAGATAGTCATTAGTAAGAAATTAAGGGATTAACTGAGTTCTAGACCATATCAAGAAAAATAAAATGAAAGGAAAAATGTACTAATGAAACACAGAAGAGATTAGTAGAAATGCTGATCTTAGGCCTCTTGGGCTATACACCTAGGCTTAAAAATTCAAGTATCTGCTAAAATCTGGATAGTCCACAAGAGGTTGGGGAAAATGCGAGGTTTAAGTATTAGGTCTAAGGCTTAGGGAGTATTCAGCCTTGTTAACTGACGTTTGGTTTATGGGACTCAGTAACCTAAGCACCCCAATCCACACACAGTCTGGTTCAGTGTGCAAAAGTATCAAAATCATGCAAATGCATTTAAATTGTTCTGAAAATGTCGCCTAGATTAGGAGCAGCCGATCAACACAAGTTGATTTAGATGAGTTCCTGACGTGGAGAGGAGGGAAATTCCCCTCAAAGATGCATAATAACATATCGTCTCCTTGGTGCTTGTCTCCTAGGATATTTACGTATCCAACTAGGGGCATGTAAGCACCCTGCACTGGTTCAGATGCCATGGGTGACACTATCATGAAATGTCGATTGCCAGGATCTGGATTTAGCTACAGAATGCCATGGGAGGGATTATCTCAAAATCTTGAAAGCCAGGGTTCTAGGGGTTGCCATGGGCGGTGCTATCCCGAAGCATCGATTGTCAGTGACCCTTCGAGGATTGATGATGGGGACTAGGAATCCAATATAGACTGAGTTGTGAAGCTAATCCGAAGCTAGAGAAAAAAGAAAAAGAGAGAGAAAACTCTCCAAACAAAGAAAATTCCTCTATCTCTGTCTCTTACAAAAACACACTGCAAATTGAACCAAGGCTAAAATATGTTACAAGCATGGGTGCTTTAACCGTAGAGTCCAACGAACCTTAGGATAGTTCCTATGGGCCTTAAAAACCTTCGCGACAAACTGAGGCTAGAGCTGGTCAGGTTTGGATCCTGGTTGGTACTTAAGTACCTCTATGCCTACTATTGGCATTCTAACTTAATCTATAGAAGAAAGCACACATCATAGTTTTTGAACATCAAAGGAACTCATGGTCTAGAATCAAAGTTAAAACCTTAAAATTTTGCTAAGGGACTAGTAAAAGCTAGGCATGGGGGTATGATGGAAACACCATCATGAGCCCTAACTAGCTCATTTTGACCCAATGAGGAGAATAAAAGTTCCTACATAACCAATTGGAGGTCATAATTCACTGAATAACCTTTCTGACAGAAAAAAAGAAATAAGGGGTAAAATTGAAATTTTACCATTGCATCACAATAACGGGTTTTCTCAAGGGCTAAACAAAGGTCAAAAGGTCCTAACCAGATAAAAAGTGGGTTGGACTTGATAGAAAAGGGTTTGTGTGTAACCTGTGAATTAAATGACTTCTTGAAACCCTAAAACAGACCCACTTGATTAACCAAGGTTCTAGTCAGGATAAAATTCACCTAAACACTCTTAAAATCATAGAAAAATATTCTTTAGGGTTTATAACTTTCAATTTGGCCATTGGAACCCATCTTAACCTAGAATGGGGTCTCAGATAGATATTTGCCTTAAATTGGGTTTTTGCATAATTTGCCCAGTGAAACGTAGTCAAGCCCAAAATCCAACTTCACCATTAGATTCCTTAGATCCAAATTAGGTTTGTACCAAAATTTGGACCTAAGGGGAACTCATTTTGACCCACTTTGCAAATACATCTAGCCTGATTACATTCGTATCCCTATCTTTCAAAAACCTTTGCAAAAGACCACCTTGCTTCTTCACCGTTCTCGCAATTAGATCCCTCTGCCATTATAGCAGAGGAACCCTGCTTTGGCGAGCTTTAGAAGGTGGTTTCTCCCTAATTTCTCAGAGAATCCCTTTCAAAATTGAAAGGGAGATTCTCTGAGAAAATCCCTCCAATGTGAACCCAGTTTGATGCCCTAATTGTTACCCAATCTCTCATGTGAACGCATGAGAGATTTGGGTCTCTTTTGAAGTTGCCATCGTCGGTGACCATACCTTGCTAGGAAGCTTGGCTTCTAAGCACAAATCTCCCTCCATAGGTCTATTTAAGAAGCCCTAGATCCAACTGACTCGTCCAAGCTTAAAATCGACCGGAAACCCCCTTAAATTCTTCTCTCCTCCTTTGGCCGATTCGCTCATCAAGCTCCGGCAACCTTTCCTGATCTCTCTAGTCGCCTGACCACAATACCAGTGGCAGGTTCTTCTTCCTTGCATTCGTCCGCGTCGCATAGCACCTGCCGATGCCCATGTCTCCCCTTCATCCTCGCCGACAGTCCCTCCCTGAGTGCCTTCGTCTTCGGTGTTCGCAGTACACACCCGACGCCAACTTCACCTTCCCTTCATCCACTATCACCCTAGATAAGTCCCCTTCATCCTCTACATTCTTCTTCCCTCTATATTTCCCTAAATTGACTATTGCTGCACTCCAGCACCATCGTCTCCTTCACCTCCAGCCACCACCTCCAGCGTGACCGCTACACCACCACAGACCATCCTACCCCTCACCGAAAAGTCCATCAGTACCCCGTCATTCCACTCAACATTTCCCCTCACTCATACCACCACTCCACTCACCCAAACACACCCCTGAACACACCCACACATACGCACACAGTGTGCCCTAGGAACGCTCACACAGGCATTCCAACGCGAACCACCGCAGCACACTCGTTGTGCCTTGGCGAAGCTCCCTGGACGATTTGATGTGGCCGCAAGGCCGTTCTCATGCTTTCAGGTATCCGACCACTGGTCGCCATTGACTAAGGAGCTTGAAGCTTGCTTGCTGCACTCCAGGTGCTACCATTCTAGGTGATAGTCCCAGGTGGTGTGGAGTTAAGGCGCGAACACACCCAGGCCTTTGATTGGAGTAGAGAGTAGCTACAACCTCGCGATTTAAAGAAGACATCTGCTGCTGTAGTGTGCAAGGGAGGTGGGACATTTAGTCCCACCTTGGAACTGGAAGAGCGGCTGTGTGCGCATAAGTTGAATTTGCGCCAGTAGCTTATCGCCTCTGAATCATTGGGTGAGGTCCCGCTCACCTAACCAACCCGGCCTCGTCCGCGCTCATGCCCCGCCGACCTGGTCTTGACTCAACCTGACTGCACTCCTCGCCCACCACCGTACGTTGGTGGGCCTGGTCTCGGGTACATACCTGACCCGATTACCCGATAACGTGTGGCTCTGAGTGAGCGGAACCTAAGAGAGAAAACAGAGGAGAGTGCGCGTGGGTAGGGGTTAGGTTTTGCTGCAGGCTGAAGAAGAGGAGAAGCGAAGCTGAAGAAGCACAAGAAGACAAGGACACTGATGAGTCCATTTTAATGGACTATTGTTACACCTAAGTACTTCAATTCTAACATAATATGTTTGTTAATCACATTAGGTCTTTAAATAAGTACATGCATCATTACTTGAGTTTTTATCTATTTTATCGCATTCTATAACTTAGTATGTAATTATTTTATGTTTTGTTTTTGTAGGAATGATGTTGGAAAAGAACAAGGAGGGGCTTATAAATTTCCCCCAACAAACGGCCGCCTCAACACCTCCCTCATCCTCTGGCCGGTCTCAACACCTCCCCACAAATATCTAACCTACGGCCGTCCTCCCTCAACAAATGAAAACGGTGCTGGCCATATTTAGAAAAGGATTTTGAAAATCCCTTGAGAGGCAGAACAGAGGAGATATAGAGTGAGAGGCGGAGGGGATTGGGGGGACCCAACCATGAAGACTGCATGCACTGTGCAACCAGCAAGCACTGTGCACCAATGCCCTCCACAGCCTGTGATTAGCCCATATTCGTGGGCTATTTAAGTATCTAAATGTCTAGACATTAAATTAATTTGAACATTTAGAGAGCATACATTAGGATGTAAATAAATTAATTCATATTTTTAGCCTAATTGCATAATTCATTCATTGCATGCATTTATAATTAACTTAGAATTGCATGCATTTGATTAGTTAGGCGAATTACTTGCATTATTTTAATTTAACATAGAAGTTAAGGGCTTATGCATAAATAACCATAATATTGTATTCTTTTATCTTTTTCTCCTTTGCACAGGTAACTCCTCCGGCTCCAGCTTCGCCTCCTCCTCCTACGCATCACATTTATGCTACGGCATTTTGAATTTGAAATCATGGCCGTGGCTACAAAAGGAGGAGGGAGAGCTATTGTTGAGGGAGGCCACCACCCCTTGTCCATCACTGTGTTGAAAGGACCTTGCTCCTCTTCCATTCCATACAACCGGCCTCACCGCAGTAGAACGACTCACCACCATGGGTGTATGGGGTGACAGCCCACACCGCCAAAGAGTCTCTGCAACTCTTCTTGCCACCGCTCCATCAGACACCACCGTGTGCGCTTTCACTTCAGTTCCAGCCTTCAGCCATCTGCCAATCGTGCCCTCAACTCAGCCAACACATGCCCTCACTTCATCACTGTAGCACCAGCCACCTGCACGTGCGTGCCCTCACCACAACCAGCGCACGTGCCAGCAGTGCCTGTCCCCGCTCCATCAGACTCACACGCTCTTCTAGCCTAGCCTATAGGACCTGCGCCTCCTCATCTTCTCCAATGCACCTTGCCTTCAGCCCAGCCATCGCACACCCGCATCTCCTCGCTTAGCGCCTGCACGCACTTGCGCCATCATCTGCAGTGCCCTCTGCAGCACCTGTAGCGGCACCAATAGTGCACCCGCACACACCCAGCAGCACCTCAGCCTCTGTAGAACCCGCACCTCCACCCGCCCCCGCTGCAGCACCCGCGTGCACCCTGCAGTGCCTCAACCACTGCATGCACCCGCGCCATCACCCCACGCAGCACCTATAGCCGGTGCCACCACCACGCCCGCATGCGCCTACGCGCTTTACGGAGCCCCCAACGCCCACACCTCCGCACGCTTGTAGCGTCCTTTTCACCCGCGCATGTCTTCACCAGCAAGCACGGCTAGTAGCAGGCTTCTCCATCGCTGCCACTCATCTCCTCCGGCAAGCCGGCCCCGGCCATCTCACGACGCACCGCTGCCACCACCGCGAAGGCCTCGCTTCAGCCAACCTCTTGTAGGAGTAACTCCTCAATTGAACCTCTCTCCCATGCGCAAGGAGGAGAGAGGTAAAATCCCCTATTTTTATGTTAATTAAAATTTACATTTGAATGCCATTGCCACCAAAATCAATTTTAATTTATGATTATTTTATTGTGGTGAAATTGTGATTGCATACTCATGCTTTCTGATAATTACGTGGTTATTGATATTCACATGTTTAACATTGGTTTTGGGATTAAAATGTGCACAAATTTTCTCTAATACATGTCAATTGGAAATTACATAAAATCATCACATATTTATTGAATATTTCAGTTAGGAAAAATTGCACATATACCCTTATATTTTTGAGTTATTGTGCATCTTCTTTCCCTCGCCTTTCATGTCGGATTTGATTATGGATTTCTCACTTGATTGAAAGAATATGAAATAATCAAGATTTTATTGCATCATTGCCTCCCTGTGGACATGACCCGCTCTTCTATGAGTGGTAATTTTTATTGTAATTATTTTGTTAAGCGATTTTCCACCACTTTGTTACTAAAATGACAGATCACCTTAATCACGTTATTCGAAAGCGAAAATCGTCTTATCATCCTACCTTACGTGCCCTGCCTCAGCGCTGCACCAAAGCCTCACTGCCCTTGCAGCCCTGCAAGTGGTGCCCCCACATCACAACCGGGTGCACTGCTCCAGCGCCCTTGCTTGCCCTGCCCCAGCGCCCTTATGCTCTTGGCTCAGTGCCCTGTACCTGCACCTTCGCCGTGCCATGTAGCGCTCGTAGTAGTGCAGTACTTGCAGGTAGTAGTCGCTGCAGGCACTACGCCCACGCCACAGCTGCACCTTTCCCTGCTCCAGAGCCCTTATGCACGCACACAACAGCTGCCTTGTGCACGCAACAGCGGCCTTGTGCGGCGCCTCCATCTTCTCGCACGCAGTAGCATGCACCTGTGCCTCTCCGCAACAACAACGCGAGCCTCATCGCTTTGCCTTCGCAAATAGCAGTCAACCAGCGAATGCCTCCAGCCTGCCCAATAGCGGCCTTGTGCAACGCACCCCTCGTGCGACCACGGTCAGCCAGCCATGGTGCCTAGCTGCGCCCGCATGAGACAGCAGCAGCCCACGTCCTCTCCTGCAGCAAGCTTCGCTGGCATCAAGCTCTCCGGTTGACCGCCACCTACCACCTCCGGCTGTGCTTCCCTGCCGTCACAATCACCTCTCTCCCACGCACCGCCGTCGGGCCTCGGTCGATCGGCCACCAAGCCTTCACACATGCAAAGAGGAGAGAGGAATTTTCCTCTATTTTTGGTGACATTAGAATTTACAATCCTTGCCATTGCCAAAAACCCTATTGCAATATTTAGTTGATTAATATATTTGAGTGAAATTGCATGAATGCCCTTACATGTTATAGTATTTCTTTCATGCACTTAACTTTTATATGGTGATGTTGATAAATGCATAAAATCTCATCCAGACACTCACATGACCTAAAAAGAAAGTCCCATGTCTTGAAATACGACTATGTTACATGCCATTACAAGTTATTTCATGAAAGGGAAATTACATTCATATCCTTGCATTTCTAAATTATTACGTGTTCCTTCTTTTCTTCTTGTTTCGCATCAGATTTGAACACGGATTGCACACGTGATTGAATAAGTGTGAAGGAAAAATATTTTGTGAACTTATTAATCTGTTCCTCCCTGTGGATACGACATCCTTTTCATGGTTTAAATTCATATCTATTTTAATCTTTAACTGAGAGATTTCCACCACATTAATTACAATGACGTATCATTCTATTGCTATTTTAATTAAGTGAAACTTTCTCCATCAAATTGGCGTCGTTTCCGGGGAGGCAACAAATGCAATAGATTCACGTTATTATTTTTGAATATCTGATCATTTTTTTTATTGTGCGAGGAATCTGACGAGGCGACGAGGTGCAATAGAGCGGTGACATCAACCACGAGCTAAGCCACATGAGGAAAAGATGTAGGAGACCAAGATCCCGCTTTCACAAAGGATTCTCCATCGTCAAAAAATTTATTGCTGTCTTTTCGCCCTTGTAGTAATTGGGGCTGAATTTTTAGGGTTCTGTCCCTACTTTCTTTAGCTACTAAGGTTTACATTTTTTTTTGCATGCGTGATTCCATTCTCTGCTTGATTGCCTTTAAAACCAACAAAAGAAAATATTGAGCTGCCTATTTAGAAGTTGCATGCCCTTAGGTGAGTGCATTTAGGGGTGATTGAGCAGCACATTAGATCTTATTATTGCATTTCAAGCATATTAGCACGAAGATTGCTGGAGATAGGTACAGCTTTCTAACTTTTGCATCCAGCTTCTGTTCACGCATTTGCATTCAAATTAAAATTTAAGACCACCAAGTTGTTTGAATTTACTAATTCAGTGGTCGCATACTAAAAAGTGGGACTGAAAATCAGATTCAACCCTAAAATCAATTCACATTTGATCTGATTCTAAGGGACTTGTCTGCGTTTTCAAAAAAAAATTACAAAGATTTGCGGTGTGTTGCACACTTCTGACACTGAGCACGCACATTAGGCACCGCACTAAGGCTCGATCCCTTAATGTTATAGGCACCGATCTCTTTATCGGTGCAAACCCTCCTATTGTGCTTTGTGGTGGTGGTGATACTATCTTTTGACCAAGTGTTTTGATACTTCATGGAGGGGGACACTCCTTAAAGGAACAAAAGGGTAGTTAAGGGGCACCGCACATGCATCGCCTCAAAGGAAGGGTTCGCCCTACTTTCATCCCTTTGTTCATCCTTGGAGTAACTTCTCACTTGATCACCTAGGAGTATCACCCAAGCAAAGTATAGGTCCTAGGGCACTCGAAGGTTGAATTAAGGCACATAATTGTAGTGAAAAACTTGTTTGGCCATTTATACTAACTAATTCAACCTCTGCAACAAAGAAGGTTAAGATTTCAAGTCAACACCCCTCTTATACCACTTACATGGGAACGGAGGGATAAGCCTTGACCTTTTGACTTATCTTTGGAGTGGAGGTTTCACTTACTTAATAAGAAGCTGAATTGTGATTGATATTGTATGCTTGGTAAACGCTCTCTTGATGGTAGTCTAGTGTTTGATCCTAATCTCGAGAGAATTCTTAGGAGAGCTCACCTAGGAGAGAAAAGAGAAGGAATGGTTAATCAAGGGCAAATCAACAAAGGACCCTAAGGGACTATTTTATTCCAACTAACCAACCCGCACAAGCACTAAGACGACCAACATGGGATAATCCTTTTGAGATCAAGAGTAGTACCATATCTTTATTTCCCTCCTGTTATGGTACTACTAGGGAGGACCCCTATCGGCATTTGGAGGAATTCACCGAGGTCTGTTCCACGGTGAAGCTCTAGGACTTTATTGATGAAGCCTTGATGAGGACTCTATTTCCTTTCTCCCTAAAGGATAAGGCTAAGCACTGGTATCATACCCTCAATGCAAGGGTAAATGATTGGGCCACCCTGAAGGGAGAATTTTTGAAAAAGCATTTTCTTACAAGTAAGACCAACCATTACAGAAGAGAGATTATGCGTTTTACTCAACAGGAAGGGGAGCAATTTCATGAGACTTGGGAGCGCTTTAATGACCTTCTTAGGTTATGCCCCCACCATTAGGTGCCACAATGGTAGTTGGTTGAAAGGTTCTATAACGGATTATCTGAAAGGCATAGGCAAACCATCGATGCAGCTTGTGCAGGAACCTTCATGACCAAAACTGAGGATGAAGCCTAGGCATTATTTGAAACATTAAGCGACAACTTCATACATCTGTCCTCTGCCTATCAAGAAAGAAAACCATCAATCTTGCAGAGGAAGATAGAGGCCCATGAAGCCGGGGCTTCTCAGGATTTGGCTTATCAGATTCAACTATTGAATAAAAACTTTGATAGGCTTTTAGAAAACCCTGGCATGAACCCGCAAGCAGCCTCTATCTTTCAGGCTTCAAGAGAATGCTCCATTTGCCAAAGCACAATGCACGCCACTGTGGAGTGCCATTAGGAAAATCAATTCCCTGAGTTGATTTAGGCTGACTTGAATGCGGCCCAAGGTTTCCACCCTCCTTGCAATAACCCTTATTCCAATACCTATAATCCGGGGTGGTGGAACCATCCAAACTTCTCTTGGAAGCAAGGTGATGCTTCTAACTCAGGGAATATAAGACCCTTACCTCCCCAACCCATATACCAACCATCTTATGAAAGCCCTCCTCAGAATAAGCCCTCTGAGATGGATGAACTGAAAGCCATGATGAAAGCAATGCAAGAGCATCAGAATATGGTCATCCAATCTCAGAATAAGATGATTACTGATATGCAATCCCAAATTGGTCATCTTACTGAGGCAGTTAGGCAACATGATCCAGGGAAGCTGCCTAGCTCTTCTGAGGAGAACCCTAAGGGCAAGGGGGTTGTATTTAGGGAGCACGCCCAAGCCATGACCGTGTTGAGAAGTGGAAAAAAGATAGACAAGCCTGATAACACTCCTATGGTTACATCTCAGAATTCCCCTTCCACACTTGACCCGACTTCCATGTCTACCGAGGAAGAGCCACACTGCTCTCCCTCACATAAAATCACCCACAATGTGGATGTCATCCTTCCACCACCCCTTTCCAGCCATGACAACCCCTCTACCCAGAAGCTGAGGGTGCCCTATCCAGAGTGCCTATCTGCTCCTGGGGAATCTTCTGTTGGCTCATCTGGAGCCAAGGATAGGACGGAAGAGATTATGGATACTTTTAGGCAAGTCCAAATTAACTTGCCTCTGTTGGAAGCTATTAAACAGATCCTGTCCTATGCCAAGTTTCTGAAGGACCTGTGCACCCAGAAGCATCGATCTAGGAAATAGGTCCAAACTAAGGTCATCCTACCTGACCATGTTAGCTCGGTTCTCCAGCATGGAACGCCCCCCAAAATGAAAGACCCAGGGCCCTGTATATTTCAGTGGTTATAGGTAACCAACACATTGACGAGGCTTTGCTCGATCTAGTTGCAGGGGTGAACATTCTACGGAGCTCTGTCTACGACCTTTTGGGAGGAGGCAAGCTAAAGCCTAGTCCAGTAATCCTCCAGGTTGCAGACAGATCACTTAAGACACCACAGGGATTGGTGGAAGATGTCCTTGTGAGAGTGGAGGATTTCTTCTTCCTTGTTGACTTTCTGGTGCTTGATACTGACCCATCAAATAAGGCCACAAAGCTGTCCATTATTCTAGGATGCCCCTTCTTGGCCATAGCCAATGCCTTTATAAATTGTAGATTTGGGGCACTTAAAATGGGATTTGGGAACAAGAAGATCCAGTTGAATATTTTTGATACTTACAAGCAATCCAGATTTGAAGATTGTTCTCAGATTGAGGTCGTTGATGAAAAAATTGAAAAGACTACTCCAACACTCTTATGTAGAGATCCCCTTCAGAAGGTCATATCTAAGGACCATCACTTGATTATTAAAGAAACTGAAAGGGAAATGCCCAAATTAAAAGAGTTGCTGGGGATACACACTGAGTCTCTATCCCTACCCTGGACTATGAATGTAGATCTGCTACCTGAGGTAGGGACATCTCAACTAAAAACCTCAATGCAAAAGGCTCCTGAGTTGGAGTTGAAACCCCTCCCGAGCACATTGAAATATGCTTTCCTTGGCCCTAATAACATGCTTCACGTTATTATCTCATCTACATTATCTGAATTGCAGGAGGGAACTCTGCTTGAGTGTTTACAAAGGCACAAGGAAGCAATTGCCTGGTCAATTGCTGATATTAAGGGTGTTGATCCCTCTCTTTGCATGCATCATATATACACTAACGAGTCCGTGAAGCCTTTCCGAGACATGCAGAGAAGGCTCAATCAAAATATGCGGGAGGTTGTTAAAAAGGAGATTCTGAAATGGCTGGATGCAGGGATTATCTATCCCATTTCAGATAGCAAATGGGTCAGTCCTATTCATGTAGTTCTCAAAAAGGCAGGAATCATTATGGAGGTGAATGACCAAGGAGAGCTGGTGACCACTAGACCCTCAACTGGTTGGAGGGTTTATATTGATTACCGCCGTTTGAACACGGCTACCCAAAAAGACCATTTCCCCTTATCGTTTATCGATCAAATTTTGGAATGATTGGCGGGGAATAAGTACTTCTGTTTTCTTGACAGGTACTCTAGGTATGATCAGATAGCCATTTTTCCTAATGATCAGGAGCATACCATCTTTATGAGTCCGTATGGCACATTTGCATTCCGCTGAATGCCATTCGGGTTATGTAATGGTCCTGCCACTTTCCAACGTTGTATGATGGCTATCTTTTCTGATATGATCGACGAGTTCGTTGAAATTTTCATGGATGACTTCTCCATTTATGGCTCGTCATTTGACCTAGTCCTTTCGCACCTTGATAAAGTCTTAACCCGTTATAAGGAGGCGAAGCTTGTGCTTAGTTAGGAGAAAAGCCACTTTATCATCTAGTAGAGCATTGTGTTAGGGCATATAGTTTCCGAGAGAGGATTAGAGGTGGACACCGCAAAAAGTGATTCCATCTCTAAGCTTCCATTGCCTGCCAATGTTCGTCAGGTTAGATCATTCCTTGGCCATGCTGGATTTTATACGCTCTTCACTATAGATTTCAGTAAAATCTCTAGGCCACTCTACAACCTGTTAGCAAAGGATGTCTCCTTTTATTTTGATGATAGATGTGGCAAGGCTTTCCAAGTTTTGAAGAAAGCCCTTATTACCGCATCGATTCTCCAAGAACTAGATTGGACCCTCCCATTTGAGCTTATTTGCGATGCTTCTGATTTTGCAGTAGGAGCGGTCTTAGGTCAAAGGGTTGATGGCAAACATTATGTGCTACATTATGCCAGCAAGACCCTTACGGATCCTCAGCAAAACTACATGGTCACTGAAAAGGAACTACTTGTTGTAGTATTTGCTTTGGAAAAGTTTCAGTCTTATCTTTTGGGATCCAAGGTTGTGGTGTTCACTGATCATTCTGCCCTAAAGCATCTTCTTACTAAAAAGGACACCAAACCTTGCCTAATTCATTGGATTCTGCTACTACAAGAATTTGACCTGGAAATTAAAGATAAGAAAGAAGTTGAGAATGTGGTAGCATATCATCTGTCTAGGATCCCTATTGAGGCATCAAACCCTACTGGCGGTATTCAAGAGACTTTCCCTAATGAGTCTTTGATGGCTCTGGAAGCTGAAACTCTTTGGTTCACTAACATAGTGAAATATCTGGTCATGGGCATTACCCCCAGTAATTGGGACAAGCAGAAGCGAGATAGGTTTCTTGCTAATGCTAAATTTTGTCACTGGGAGGAACCCAAGCTTTTTAGAGTAGGCCCTGACCAGCTTTTTCACCGTTGCATCCCTGATGAAGAACAAAGAAGTGTTCTGTGTTTCTGCCATGACCTCCATTCTGGGGGACATTTTAGTGGGAAGAAGATTGCCCATAATGTTCTTCAGTCTAGCTTTTGGTGGCCCACATTATTTCGAGATGCACATACGTATGTGGGCTCATGTCTACGTTGCCAGCAGATTGGAACCATTGGAAAAAGGGATGAGATGCCCCAACAACCTATCCTCCCTGTTGAAATCTTTGATATTTGGGGCATTGACTTCATGGGTCCCTTTCTTGTGTCCTTCGGATATGAATACATCCAGGTGGTTGTAGACTATGTATCGAAATGGATAGAAGCCATACCCACGTGAACCAATGACCATTCCGTGGTCTTGGTCTTTATTAAGGCTAATATCATTTCTCGGTACGGGTGCCCAAGGGCGATCATAAGTGATGGAGGACCTCACTTCAAGAACGTACACTTCACTAGACTACTCCAAAATTTGTGAGTCAACCACATGATAGCCACACCTTATCATCCCCAAATGAGTAGGCAAGTTGAAGTATCTAATAGGGAGATTAAGTGAATTTAGAAAAAACTGTCAGGCTGATCAGAAGGATTGGTCTAAAAAACTAAATGATGCTCTTTGGGCCTACATAACTGCGTATAAGACTCCCTTGGGCATGTCACCTTTCCATCTTGTCTACGGAAAAATGTGCCACCTTCCTGTTGAAATCCAACATAAAGATTATTGGGTTATTAAAAACGTTAACTTGAATCTGGATAAAGTGGGAAAGGCACATATGTTAGAATTAAATGAGCTTGAGGAGCTTCATAATGAAACCTATGAAACTTCTCAAGCTTACAAGCAATGTACAAAAGTCTTCCATGATAAGCACATCATTAGAAAGACTTTTGAGCCCAACCAGTGGGTCTGGCTTTTCAATTCTAGACTTAAATTATTTCCTGGAAAGCTCAAGTCTCACTGGGATGGACCATACGTTGTTATCAATACTTTCCCTTATGGAGCTGTAAAAATTCAGAACCCTACTTCAGGTGCGAGCTTTAAGGTAAATGTCCAGCGACTTAAACCTTATATTACTCTTTCGTAAATGACCAGGTTTTGGACGCACTTCGGCTTGAGGAGCCTTAGCTCCTCCCACTCTCCTCCTCAGGTGATATTCTTCTATGTCTGCATTTTTCCAATGAGGACATTGTCAGTCTTAGGCATAGGTGGGTATAACTTGAGAATGTTTATAGCATTTATAAATATTTGCATACATACATATATATATCTATATATATATACTCTTATTTTCTTGAGCTGAATGGGTTAGTCCCTAGCAAAATATCTTCGTCATTGGAGGTTTTTCTTGAATTATTTCTTAAGTTTAGAATCCAGTACATTTATTTCACGTGCATGTAGATTGGGTAATGGATCCTTGTAGAAAACCAATAAACATTTGTAGTCTTCTGAACCCTTAGACTGTTAATAGGGAGTCAGGCATACTATCTTCTAGTAGATCCACCCCATATTTATGAGATGAAAGTAGAGAGATTACTAGCGCGCTAAGTCTAGTGCATGGACTCTTAAGTTTTGGACAATTAGATGATGATACTTCATAGTTAGGCATAGTTTTCGCTCTTTGTTCCTGTATGTGTTCTTTGTGTGAAGTCCTGAGAGTCACCAAATAAGGCAGATACACAGAGATGGAGTCTTAATAAAGCTATGACTATGGTGGATGGTTACGACCATCCTTCATAGAGTCCTCGGCTGAAGGAGGGTAATAGTGCTAAAGGTTAGAAATACGACTGTCCTATCCATTCCTTCCCGATGCCGAGAATAGGCACTTCCACCAAATAAGACACATAATATCCTCTTGACCATCATTATCCCTAATAATGCCTCATAAATAAAAGTCTATTGCGTGTTATGTTGATTTATAAAAAAAAAAAAAGAGAGAAAAAAAGAAGAAAAAGAAGAAACAGTTATATAACAAGAAATGAAAAACAAGAAGAAGAAGAAAAGAGAGAGAGAAAACAAAAAGAAAAGAGTCCAAGTTTATAATGTTATTTATGTAACATTGTTTCTGTGGCAATGAAACACCTATCACGATCCACCAAATATGACCCATTTCTACCTTTTAGTATTTCTGATCGCCTGAATACTAGCTAAGGACACTAACTTAGTTGTAGACTTATTAGGACTTTAATTGAAGTGTAAATGCCATGTGAGGCCACCAAACAGTGAGTACACTCACTAAATCTAGCGAGATTTGGGATCTCAAAGAAAAAAGAAAGTGTGAGTGCCAAGGAACATCAAGAGAGCACAATTATTTAGCCTCTCTCCAAGTTGACTTGTCTAATAGTCTAGAGATCTAGAGTCTGCAGTACTAGATTACATGTAGCACCAGATGAGTGTGTGCCACCAAATACAAATCCATTCAACTCGATATCTCCTACTTAAGCCAAAAGCCATGGTCAAATTACAGATTATCTTCTACTTTATCCCTGAGGGAAGTAGTTGCCTATCGTGACAGAAATATTTACCAACGGTGAAGTATGAACTCCGAATGCGAATTGGCTTTTCATGTGGATCTATTACCTAGGCCATCATCACTTCACATTTGTCTGGATCTCTAAAGTTTTGAAATAAGGAAAGAAGAAATCTTCTGATTACTTCTATTATTTTTCATTTTTGGTAGGGACTAACAAATCTTAGCCATGGGGGTATTTGATGAGTCCTTTTTATTGGACTGTTGTTACGCATAAGTACTTCAATTCTAACATAGCATGTTTGTTAATCACATTAGGTCATTAAATAAGTGCATGCATCATTACTTGAGTTTTTATCTATTTTATCACATTTTGTAACTTAGTATGTAATTATTTTATGTTTTGTTGTTGTAGGAATGATGTTGGAAAGGAATAAGGAGGGGGGGAAAAATTTCCCCCAACAAACAGCTGCCTCAACACCTCCCTCATCCTCCGGCCAACCTCAACACCTCCCCACAAATATCTAACCTACGACCATCCTCCCTCAACAAATGAAAATGGTGCTGGCCATATTTAGAAAAAGGATTTTGAAAATTTGGCCATATTTAGAAAAGGATTTTGAAAATCCCTTGAGAGGCGGAAGAGAGGAGATATAGAGTGAGAGGAGGAGGGGATTGGGGGGACCCAACTGTGAAGACTGCATGCACTGTGCAACCAATCAGCACTGTGCACCAATGCTCTCCGCAGCCTGCCTTGCGCACCATGCCTTAGCGCTGCACCAAAGCCTCACCGTCCTTGCAGCCCTGCAGGCGCTGCCCCCACGTCACAACCGTGCGCACTGCTCCAGCGCCCTTGCGCACCCTGCCTCAGCACCCTGTACCCACGCCTTCACCGTGCCAAGCAGCGCTCCTAGCAGCGCAGCGCCCGCAGGCACTGCGCCCATGCCATAGCCACACCTTTCCCTGCTCTAGAGCCCTTGTGAGCGCACACAACAGTAGCCTTGTGCGCGCAACAACAGCCTTGTGCGGTGCCTCCATCTTCACGCATGCAGCAGCACGTGCCTGTGCCTCTCCATCTTCTTCCTCCTCCGCTTCTCTGCAACAGCAGCGCGAGCCTCATCACTTCACCTCCGCGAACAGAAGGCAACCAGCGTGCATCTCCAGCCTGCCCAACAGCAGCCTTGCGTGGCGCACCCCTCGTGCGACCAACGATTAGTCGGCCATGGTGCCTAGCCGTGCGCGCATGAGACAATAGCAGCCCGCATCCTCTCCTACAGCAAGCTCTATCGGCATGAAGCTCTTTGGCTAACTGCCACCTACCACCTCCGACCGTGCTTCCCTCAGCGTCGCAATCACCTCTCTCCCACGCACCGCCGTCAGGCCTCGGTCGGCCAGCCACCAAGCCTTCACGCACGCAAAGAGGAGTGAGGAGTTTTCCTCTATTTTTGGTGACATTAGAATTTATAATCCTTGCCATTGCCAAAAACCCTATTGCAATATTTAGTTGATTAATATATTTGAGTGAAATTGCATGCATGCCCTTACATGTTATAGTATTTCTTTCATGCACTTAACTTTTATATGGTGATGTTGATAAATGCATAAAATCTCATCCAGACACTCACATGACTTAAAAAAGAAAGCCCCATGTATTGAAATACGACTATGTTACATGCCATTACAAGTTATTTCATGAAAGGAAAATTACACTCATATCCCTGCATTTCTAAATTATTACGTGTTTCATCTTTTCGCCTTGTTTCGCATCAGATTTGAACATGGATTGTTCACGTGATTGAATAAGTACAAAGGAAAAATATTTTGTGAACTTATTAATCTGTTCCTCCCTGTGGATATGACATCCTTTTCGTGGTTTAAATTCATATCTATTTTAATCTTTGATTGAGAGATTTCCACCACATTAATTACAATGATGTATCATTCTATTGCTATTTTAATTAAGTGAAACTCTCTCCATCAGACATAGAGAAGCGAAGGTAGAGAGAAAAAGAGAAGGAAGAAGTTGACGGAAGAAGAAGCTAAAGCCAATGTAGAGAAATTAGGAAAAAGGGAAAGGAAAAGGAAGGAGGAAGGTAAAAAGGCAAAAAGCTCGCAAAGGCAAAATAAGAAGAAGAAGGGAAGAGAAGAGAAAGAAAAGAAGACAGAAGCCAAAGGTAAAGAGAAAGAAGAGGAGTAGAAGCAGAAGAAGGAAGAGCTGCAAAAGCTGAAGGCAAAAGGAGCACTGTAGCATCATTTCAAGTCGTCTAATTTGCAAATCGGACGCCTAATTTTTTTCATATTCATATACATTGAGTTCTTTAGTATTTTGTGCTCTAAATTTACTCCTATAGTTTTGCACTGTGATATTGATATTATTGCATATTCTTTTAAATTCTAAATTGTGATCTTGATTTCTAAACACCAATTTGCTCCCTGTGTTCGACCTCAGGCTTTAAATTCGAGTAATAAAATTGTATTTGTTTTGAATGCTTTTTCGGCTATATTACAACGCGATATTCTTAAAAACTGATGCAGTGTGACGAACAACGGGTTACTTGTAACCCTGATTTCAAACACGCGAAACACGTGGGATCATTTTGGCGTCATGCTGGGGAGGCAATGCTCTTTGGTTTTTATCACATTTTCCTGCATTACTTAGATATTTCTCTAACCTATTTTTCTTCTTCAATTTATTGTCTTGTAGGAACCCGATTGTGGAGTCGAGGACAGTAGATTGGAGTAAAGTGTGGGTAGAGAATTCTGTAAGTTTTCCCCCACTTTCCCACCCACTAGTTCTATTCACCACACTAATAACTCAAGCCCAAATCAACTTAGGTGCTTTTTATAAACCCTAGGATTGATTTGGTTGTTTGTTTGCCACCTCCACTCATCTCACCCTTGCCTATATATATATATATATATATATATATATATATATATATATATATATATATATATATATATAAAGTACTCTTCTCTTGTGGGATTTTTTGAAAGCTACACACTTAACACCCACAACTTCTCACCCTAAGGTGCACAATCACATTGATTCTACCACTTAACCAGGATCTAACCTGCGGACCCAGCACACTTAACACACAAATAAGTGAGTAGAAATCTGAATAGGTCAAACATTCTTGTGTGCCTTAACTAAGTGGTGCAATAGACCAATTGATTGAGCTGTTTGGACCGCAACATTTAAAAAAAAAGCGATCCATCAAGTAGATTGCCACTTAGGGTTGATTCATAGAGCTGAACCAGGCACTCCACATTATTTTTTATTTTTAAAGGAACATATCTACACTTGTGCTATCAAAACTTGGAGCGTTCTCCTAAACTTGATTTAATATACCTAAGAGTAAACCCTAAAAGCTACTAAACAAGGTTAAACCCTAAAAGACACATCATCAAATAACCTTGTTTGCAAACCCTGGCTGTGCACACACACACATTTTAACTGATCATTAAGGGTACAACCCATCTAAAGGGCCCGTCATATTCAAAGAGCACAATCATCCCAAGCCTAATTAAAACTAAGTAAACATTGGCCTTAAGGATTGATTTGCTTTTCGGGGCTCAGATTGAGATTTTTTTCGATTAGTCTACTTCTGCTGGTCCATATGATGTCTAGCTAGGGGAGTAGCGTCAAACGATTGTGGCTGGGGGGTACACTAGGAATCGAAAACATAAGCTAAAGGAAGAACCTTCTCCCTAGTCCCTCCTAACTGGTTGGATTGACTGGATAAAAGTAGAGCAAATCATTTGTAATCTCAAGACAGGTCTTGGGAGTTTGTAGGTCTTTAGGCTGACCCCCTAAGGACAAAGTTGATTGCTTGTATTGCAGGGCTTCTTACTCTCTTCTGATTTCCCTCTTACTCCATAATGTATCCTTCCACATCCTACACACATTTCACATCCTATCCTCCTACCACCACTTATTCCCAAGATGATTACTATCCCAACTTGACTTGTAATTACCCATCCACTAGCCAGGATGACTTTGATTGGGGATATGAATCTGGACCTCAATGTCCAAGGCATAACCCTGGACAACAAGACTACAATTACTATCCTTCCCAGAGCTACAATGATTATAGATCTCCATCTGTTAATGACCAAACCGACCCGATCTACAATCAGGAAGGATATGATGATTATAACACCTACCCTCCCCAATATTCCACTGAATATAGGTCACCGCCATCCTTTAAACAACCCGAAATGACCTCCTATCAGGGAGGGACCCTAGAACCTCGATATCTTGACTCCCTTGGATCTAACTCAAACCCACCCAAACCTGAATCGAACCATTCAGTTCAGGCGAACCAGATCCAGGATAGAGTGTTGGCTAATTTGAGGAACACTATACAATCTATAGAAGCTTAACCAACACCATGCGCTGAAGCATTGGAGCCTATGATCAAAATGATTGGCGAACTTAATAGTTCTCTATTGAATTTGCTCCAAAATGTTAGGGATAGGGACTTGGGTGAGTTTCTTCTTAGGAAATTATCGAGGTTGAGGATGAAATTTGTGGTTGCCCTAGTCAAATCTTGTGATGATTCTCAAGATGAATCCCCTTCAGGAGAGCCAAAGTCTGAACTCGCTCAGGCGCCTGTCGGGGGGGATACATTTTCTGAGATCAGGGATGACCAGGTTGCGCTAGAGCAACCTATTGAGGATGAATCGATTGATTCACCTGAGATCCCTGAGCCAGGGAGAGAGGAAAAATGTCTCTTTGAACCAAGAAATGACAATCGATTTTGAGACATATATAAATGAGGATCATGGATTCTTTGATTCTGAGGGTGAAGAATCTCTTAGTGAAGTCTCACTTGAGTGTAGAGAAGATGATTTTAGTGAGACAAATGGGCTTGAGGAATCTGACGAACTGTTTGATAGCCCAATTATTGAAGATTTGGATTCAATTGGGGTTAACTTGGAGGATTCGAATCCTCATTTACTAGAAGATTCAATCAATAGCCTTATTCCTCAACTACACCCCAAAGGGATTGATTTTGATTTGGAAATCATTGTACCCAAGTCAATTCTGAGTCAGACACGATTTCTAGACTTGGGTAAATCTTATGGGGTGAACAGTATGCTAGAGGTCTTGGAACTTGAGCACTTGATGCTGGAGGATAGGAATGTTGAAATGAAAATTTGGGTGGTTAATTTTGAGGGAGAAACAAGTTTGGATCTAAGGGTTCCTATTAACCTAAAACGACCAACCTTTTACCAGGACCCTTACGATATCTTTCATGTGCAACCCAAGCTCTAAATAACTGACTATTTTTCTGAGCTGCATTATAAGTGGACACCCGATTTTAAAGAATTAGATCAACCCGTTGTCTGACACTTTGGTCTTGGGTTGCACACCACAAAACTGCAGGCCCGACCCTGCAAACACGATAATCTTAGGTTCTGGGTGATTTTCATCCAGAACCTTAGAACCACTAGACCCTGGGGCATGGGTCTACATCATAATCTGGTCCACGTCTATGGACATCTTCTGTTGATGGGTTTCAGGATCAACCTTTTGATTTTGATTCTAACTCGCACTTGTGAATTCTCTACTTCTTCTTTATATGTATATTATGCCTAGTTGAAGGCATTAAACTTAGCGCATGTGTATACTCTCTTCCCTCTGCAAAGCTGATCGGGTTGTCATGAAATTCAGGTGATATTCTGTTTACTTCTCCCTTTTCATGTCTCTATTTTTACAATGAGGACATTGCATCATTTAGGCATGGGGGTGGATACTTTACCCTGAAATCATTTTGTTAACTCCGTAGAATTTCTTTTAGTTTCTTATAAAAAAAATTCAAAAAAAAAGAAGATAGAATTAGGAGAAGAGAACTTAGGCTTTTAGGCATTATTAACTTTAGGAAATGACATGAGAGGACCTAAACACTTAGACTCTTCAGATCTTTGGGCTTAATTAGCCTAGGTGTCCACTCGAATGTGGACTTAGTCTCGAGTTCTCGCCAATTAAAATTCATTTTAAGTTGGTAAATAAATGGGGATTGTAAGTATGTGACTTATCAACCCGCCCTCTAATTTGGGGGGACTTTAAGCCTAAGCATCTACACATGTTTTTTTTGCACTGACTCACTTTTCGACGGTTTCTTTGGAAATTGGGTAGCTAATGAACTATCTAGGGTGGTATGGCTGGTAAGTTGTCGGTGGCAACAGCTCATCGGTAGGTTGTCTAGAGCCCAGTCACAAGACCATTTTCGTTGTATTGCCTCTAGGTAAATCTTAGATCAGGGAAGCCACCTACTTAAAAATAAAAAAAAGAATAAATAAAAAGAGAAAAAAAATAAACAAAACCACACTTCACCACACAAGTATGGCTAACAAGTTGTCGTGTGAAATAGCCCATTGGCTGGTTGTCCAGAACTTAGCTCACAAAAAAAATGCACAATAATTCCCAAAACACTTACGGAAGAAGCGAGGAAGTAGAATAAACTGAGGAGATATACACTGGGTTCGCCCTTGTGTTGACCCCATAAATAAAAGAAGTAGGGAGAAAGCTACCGATCGAAAAGATAAACCTCTAGGCAAGGTCACCTAGGGTTGTAGAAACCCGAAGTTCATTTTAATGGCCATTTAGTGAGTCTTTCACTATTTTCATAAGATGCTTCGCACTTAGAGTCCCTTTCGAGTCTTGGGTGGGTCGGGTAGCCATAAAAAGTTATCTTGGAACTCTCAAACTCCAAAAGTACAAAAAAATTAGAAAAGAAGAAAAATAAAAAAATGTATCTTCCCTTTTCAAATAAGGCAAGGACTTGGGTAGTCTACATTTTGGCAGACACTTGGGTACTGTTGAGTTTTCATTGTTTAGGACCTTAGTTGAAAATTTCTATTTTTAATAATGACTTAGGCCTAAGTGATCTAATCCTAATTCTGCTTTTATACATAGCATATAGTTAAATTTTGCTAGGGACTAGCAAAAGATTGGCATGGGGGTATGATGCAAACATATTTATTGAGGGTAAAATACCTATACATGTACGTTCTTAGGCTTTGATTTGCATTTCATGTCAATTGCATAGCATGCATCATTATGCATTTAGAGTAGTTGTACATAATTTAGGTTAATTACGTCCTTTTTGTTGTTAGGAGAAGGGTATTTATTTTGAAGCCTCGATTGACGATCCGACTATACAGATCTGATCAAGATGACATTCGGAGTCCAACACCTCCAAAATCGCTTCGATCGGAGTCTCGTAGCACCATTTGTAGTCTGAGGAAGATCAACGGCAAAGGGACTAGGTGACATAATTCAGATCTTTAAATGATAAATCTGACTTTGCGGATGGATTTAGGTCAACGATCACAGCCCAACGACATGAAAATTGACTAAATTCGACCTCTATAGTTGCCTCTATAACAAAAAGAAGATGGACGGCCTAGATTGTGCCACGTGGTGCAGCCTAGGTCTCCCATGTGCACGTACGTGCCACTGCACGCATGTGCGTGGAGGCACGCATGTGCACAATGCGTGAGCGTGTGCGCGCATAGCAAGGGGTGCACACAGCGCAATGCCAACAGAGCAAGGGGTGGGTGAGTGCTCAGTTGACGCCAGCCTATAGTGTTGTAGGAGCTGGACATACAGCGACATTTACAGCCATCGCTAATTCTTCATGCACCATGAAAGCCAGCTATGGCCGTGAGCGAGCATGAGTGGGCATGAGCTGCCTACAGCGATGCTTCTAGTGATGGTCTGGAGGTTAGTAATGGCCCCATACCTATTTTTGCCTCTTCTCCTCCTCTATAAAGGGACCTACACCCCTACCCTTCCAAGCCATCTCTACCTACTCTACTCCCACCTACGCCTAAGCTCTAGCAAGCTTACCAGCACTCCATTAGAGCTTACTCTCAAGCTCCCAAGGCTCCTATTAGTGTAGCAAACCTCTGCCTCACCAAATATTTATCCCTTTTCCAATCCCCATTCTTAGGCCAACTTGGAGCCATCCTCCCACCTCCATTCCGGTAGTAGATCATCTCCGCCTTCTCACCTCCATTTCGGAGCCACGCTGAAGCTTTCCTCTACTCGACGTCCTCCTACATCTCACCTCCGTCATCCTGCTCCTCACCTCCTTCGTCCGAGCTTCTACAAAGCGTCGTCGTCTTGCCGAATAGCCAATTCGAGAGATTTCTTCCCACCTCCCTCTCTTTTTATGCTTTCATAGTTTATTGTAATTGATAATGGAGTGATATATATATATATCATATTTGTTCAATCTCTATCTTGTGATTCATTTTGCTTGTCTTCTTCTCTCAAAAATACAAAAAAAATAATAAAACCCTAAAATACCAAAAATAAACAAAACGAAGCATGGTTTTAAATCAAAGTAAAGTCGCCTCCCTATGTTCGACTCGGAACTCCGTTGGAGTTTCGATATAAATTTTATTTGACCACGAGTTTTGCAACTGTGATGACGGGTTACTTGTAACCCTGATTTCAAACTTGTGAAACACGCGAGATCACCTACGACCCTCGCGATCCACCAAATACATCCTTGACCTACTTTTCTGTATTTCTAGCCGCCTGAATACAAGCTGAGGAATTCTGACTTAGTCTTAGAGTTATTAGAACCTAATCAAACTGTTAATGTTAGGAGAGACCACCAAATATACTAATAAATCTGGTGAGATGTGAGTTCAAAAAGAAAGAAAAGATAAGAAAAGATAAGAAAAAGAAAAAGAAAGAGAAAGAGAAAGAAAGAGAGAGAATGAGTATAAAGGAACTAAAGAGAGAACAGTTTCTTGTCTCTCTCTGAGTTGAATTAATTCATAATCTGGAAATCTAGGTTCTAAAGTACTAGCCTATATGTAGCACCAGATGAGTGTGAGCCACCAAATATAAATCTACTCGCCCTAGAAATCTTCTACCTAAACCAAAAGCTGGGGCTGAATACACAGGTTACTTTATAACCTCGAGGGAAGAAGTTTGCCTATCCCAATAGATTTTTACTAAGAGTTAAGTACGAGCTTTAGATGAGGATTGTCTTTCACTTGGATCCATTGCATAGGTTACAACAAAGCACAATCACGATTATCTAGATTACTAAAGCTTCGGACGAAAACAAAAGACGTAAACCTCTAGTCAAACTCTTGATAAAAATTACTCATGTAGGACCACTTTGCATTCAGTCATGCATTTGCTAGGGACTAGCAAGATTTAGGCATGGGGGTGTGATTGCACAACAATCATGCAACCTAAATCACCTGAATTAAGCCAGATTCTAGCATAACTTAGGAATAATGCATTCATAGGCATTGCAATTTGCACAATAGCTAGTTTATTAGTCAGATAGATAATATCATCATCTTATGACCTAGAAGAGAGATGATTTTAATTGAAGATGATTCGAAGCCACGGATGTTAGATCAGACTGAACAGATCTGATCAGAATGATTCCGAAGTCATCTCGATCAGACAACCAGGGCATCTTGTGCAGTCTATAAAAGAACGGAGATTATAAAGCCAAAGGACAAATATGTAAGCCTCAGATGAAGAATCTAACCGCACAGAGGAATCCAAATCAATGATCGTAGTCCAATGGTGCAAAAATCAACTTGATCAAAGGTCTACATCACCAGATACAAGGAAAAGAAGATGGACGGCCATGATGGCACCATGTGGCACCATCATAGCTGCTCCCTCACCACCGCCCCATCTGGGAAGGCCACACTGCACATTGTGGGCCATTGGATCTTCATCCAATGGCCACGATCATGTCACGTCGCCCATCTAGCTAGAGAAGCATAAATAGAAACAAACAAGGAAGTGTATAGAACGTTCGTGTAGCGTGTTGGCTCACGCGCTCACGCAGAAGTGCGTGATGAGCGTTCGAGCCATGCCTTGCATGAAATTGAAGAGGCATTGGGAGCAGGCACAATTGCACCATTGGAGGGCATAGACATGACCATGTGGCATGATCAGAGCGCACCGCGATCGGACTTGTGATCTCACGCATTTTGTGAAATCGGGAAGTTGTTTGCATGCTTGAGCCATCCGATCTTAGATCGTTGGATGTGATTTGAATTTGCGCAGGTGTGCGAGGGAGAAGCAGTGAGTGGGTGTTGGGTGGGTGTGAGGTGAGAGCAGGGCCATCAGATCATGATCAAAGGGATGAGAGCATGCCACGTGTCACCACCAGGTTGAATCCGTGTGTAGAGGGTGAATTTGAAGGTGTTTTGAGGCCATATCTAATTTGTTAATCTCCCGATCAATGGATCAGATCAAACAAGAGTTGTTACACAAGATTAAGGGCTAAAATACCCTTTTTGCCCTCCATAAAAGCTATAAAAGAAGGCCCAGGGCCCCCTAGTTGAAGCATCTCTCTCCCATCAACTCTAGATGCAACTCTTCCACCTTCTCTGCAACTCTCCGTCCCTCTGCAACTCCGCTCCAACCTTCATCCCGGTACTCTGGATTTGAGGTGCTACCATATCTCGCACAAGCATTCTAGACGTGGCATCGTATCTCTGCCACTTTCTATCTCTCTCTCTCTCTTTATCTCCCTTTCTATCTATCTGTTTCTATTTAGCATAGCAATTTCTATTGTAAAAAACCCTTTATCAATGCAATGAAATTTGATCTCATGAATATCTGATGCCTCTTTATACACATATACATATATAAATACTTGTTAGAACTAGTTTTATTGAAAAGTTTCTGTTAAAATCGAGATTGCCTCCCTGCGCATGACCCGGTACTCATCGGAGTTTTAGAAATTTATTTGTCGATGTGTTTTTGCACTATACTACAACTAATTAAGTTTTAAAATGTGAATTACATGCCGAACATGTTCCTTCTGCTAGCTAGGTAGATAAGTAGTTGTTCTAATTTCTCTACCTTATTTTATGCTTAGTAGCGTAGCTATATCTCTCCCTCATGCATGGTGTCGTGCAATCTCCTGTAGATCCACATGTGTACGCATTTTTTGTTAGCTAGTTTTCGCTTTAACCATTCATGTACAAGCTTTCCTCTAGCTTCTCTCTCTAACCGCCATCATGCAATCAATGAAAAATCTGCGAGTTCTTTCTATATATATCTGTGTGAAAAATAACCATGAGCTTGCTTGCAATATCTTGCTTGCGATAATCAGTTGCTTGCTTTGATTTCTGATATGTTTGCAACAAGCATGTCGATGCATGAAGATATTAATGACCTAACAATCGATGCTTTTTTGGTAAATATCCATTGCATAACTAGGATCGTGCACACTGATACTCACACGTTCACTTTTGTTATCTATCTAATGCACGCACATGTCATTAGGGTTAACAACGCGACTGCAACACCTTTATTCGTAGGTTGGAAAACTGCGTGCATTTCTAAGCAGGTAGAGAGGAAAATATCAAAATCAAATTTAGTCTTTCCATAAACTCCTCCTAGAGACGAACGATCTGGACTCAATCTCGTTAATCTAGAAATATTTTTGACCAAGGGTTTTGTGCAACTATATTGATAATTATGACATATTTCAAAGAGGCGCGCAAACGGACTTGTCAAATGGTGCTGTTGCTGGGGAGGCAACGCGACTTGTGATTTTCGATCTTAGAGATTTTAGTGACAAATATTTTTTTGCTTGATTTTTGATGTGCAAGAAAACATGAAGAGTGGAATCTGCATACACAATGGGCGCAGTTAAAAAAATCAGGTGCACATCGTTCTCATAGTCTTAGGATTTCCCTTTCTGAACCTTAGGTTAGATTTTGATTTTTAAGAATAAAAAGAATAAAAAATCTACATATTTTCGAAAAAGAAAATTCTTTAGGTTGTTAGAATAGGTTTCTTTTTGAATCCTAGGTTAGTTTAGGTTAGTTAGAAGAAAAAAAAAAGAGAGAAAAAATTTGAAAAATGCTTTTCCCTCCAAAAAAAGCTAGAAAATTTTTGAAAATGAAAATCATTTTTGGTGGAAGGTTGAATTTGAATTTCAAACCTCTTTTAAAAATCTCTTCCACCACTTATTGAAATTCGTACAGACTTCATTTTTTGAATTAAAAATTCATTTGTCGAATATTCAATGAAAGAAAATTTTTGAAATTCAGGAAAGAGCTTCATTTTCAAACCATCTTTCAAACGACATCATTCATCTGAAGAAATTTAAAGTAGAAAATTTTAAAAATTCACAAATTACAAGGGGGTCAGACTGACCTAGATTTGAAACTTTCAAATTTCAAATAGTAATGTCAAAAAATACACAAATTTGATTTGACAAAAAATGGTGGGGTTTGAAAGCTTATCAAAATAGCATTCATTTCCATATTTTTCCCAAATTTTTGGAATTCATTTGGTATTGTTTCAAATTAAAAAATCGACAAGGGGTCAAAATTCCAGATCTGACCCCCTGACATTTAAAAATCTATATTAATTTGGTTAAAATAATAAAAATCACAAAAAATACTCTGTAAAAAGATAATTAGAAAAGGAATCTACTTGCCAAATTTCACTTTATTTGGATTCCATTTGTGTTCAGAGAATTAGTTTTATTCTTGAGGTCTGATGAAACACTTAGAATTTGCGTGAACCCTAGGCTCAACCTTTTGAGTCAAATTTCTAGAGATCACATTTGGGCTAACTTAGAGTAAATCAAGTCTAGTGGCTAGCCGGTGAGCCTGGTCACCTTGTGAGTCACTCACCACAAGCCCAATGAAGGAAAAAGGGGTTAAAATAAATTTTAAAACATGAAATCAACCTGAATTCATTGTCATACTACTGGGAGATTTCAACCTTTTCGGCCAGACCTAGTGACTAAGTCTATGGGGTAGTGTCAAATGATCGTGGCTAAGGGGTACAAAGGAGTTGGAGACGAAAGTTGAAGGAAGAACCTTCCTCTTAGTCCCCTCGCACACAAACTGGTCGGGTTAGCTTGAGAGGTAGGGATTAGCTTTAGTCGATTCTTGATGAATTTTTCTTCAATAATTTGAACCTAAAACGAAACATCCGATCATTTGATCATAAGGACCATCTGATTGACAAGACCTTAGCCTTGTCTAGCTTGGCTACACCAACCCTGGGGGTTGGTTGGTGTAAGGAAGGAGGTCACTTTGACCTCAACTGGTTGGATCTTGGGAGCCAATCCCAAGGAGGCGAAGGCGATTCGTCGCATCATCTTGACCATCTTCCCACCCCTTTCTTCTACTCTCTCAGCCAAAATGACTAATCCTGGATCTAGACCTAGTTAGAATCCAGAGAATCTGGACCCAAGGGCTCATCTGGGAGCCTGGATAACTGAATTAGAATAGCCTTGGGAACCAAACCCAAGGTGACGAAAGTTGGTTTTTCGCTTCTCCTGATCCTTCTTCTCACGTTGCTGCAATGGCTATACATATTCTGACCATGGATACTATGACCCATACTAATCATCTTTGCAAAGGACCCAATCTTATGATCCTTGATACAATTTCCAAATTACTCCATCTTACCCATGGAATATGGGTAGACCTGATTCACCCCTAGGAACCCTTGAAGAACAACCACTTTATATGCGACCACATTACAGATTGTAGCAATCTATAGCTAAGATTAAAGACAAAGTCACATTCTATCTATATGAAATTCAGGCCATTACGGATTCGGAACAAAGGCGAGCCTGGATTCCATATCAAGAACTTTGATGGAGGTCCTTTAGGAAACAATAGAGATGACAAGGCTAGTTGGACAAAATTGGGAACTTCAAGAAATATTGATTTTGCGATATCAAGTGGAAAACAACCTTGAAGACCTCTAAGAATCGAAAGAAACCACGCCTGAAGGAGACACAGGAGATTCTCGGGAGTAAACCCTCGAAATTGATTTAGGGGAAGAAGAACCTAGTGTGGATATGGGACATGAGCAGGGAATATCTTGAATGGACTCATCTGAGAGCCCCATTAAGGAAAGTGTTGAGGAGAGGACTAGCATCTCCATGATTGATTTGCAATTTGGATACCCTAAATCTTGGGAGATACCTCACAGGTTAGACAACCCAGCTAAGATAAAGGAAGTAGATCCACTTGAGGATATGGATCTTGAGGCAAGCATCACATGTGATACCACTGGTCAATTTAGGACACTTCCCATGGTAGGTGAATTGGTTTTTGATCCAACACCATTTGATTTGCATTCTTCTCCTTTCTCCAACATCCTTGATTCTGATGTGGGACATTTTAAGACTACACTTTCTATCCCTGATCCTAATATCTGAAGACAAGGAATAGCTATGGCTGCCTTGACCGAAGAAATGGATATGGTAATTGAGATAGGAAGCAATAAAGAACCTACTACATAGGAGGGGGAAATATTGAGTAGAATGAATTGGGGACTTATCCACAATCCTAGTCAATCTAATGGATGGATCGACTTAGAGACTGAGTCAGCCTCTAACGAATCGGAGATGAACTCCGACAAGGATGAAGTGATTTCAGTGACCTCCCCACAGAACTTCTACTTTCACGATACCCCATATAACCCGGAGCTTGGAGAGGGCCTGATCTTTGATGTTGATTACCACTATGATGACCCTTATGATCCAGACTCTGATACTGACATACTTTGGGATGATATCAATCTACTCCCTCAGGAATTTCCTATCGATTTCTAGAACATGTTGGGTTAGCAGAATCATCAGTAGGATCCACCCTCAGATTATCCTCTATTTTGTACCCTCACTTTGCATTTTTCTATAGCTAGACTTTTTGGAGTAGGGGTGCATAATCAGCTGGTTCGCATCTATGGACCACTAATTTTAGGAGCACACGAACACATCTTCCTGTTGATCTTGACCTGCTCTTATGCAATCAGTGATCCATTTGATTGAGTTTTTGCCTAGCTGAAGGCGTTAAACTTAGCATTTATAAATAGCAGTTGATACCTTTCTATACATAGCATATTTTCTTTTAGCATATTGCATATCATCAGGTTGGTCGATGCTGAGTGAAAATTTAGGAGCAATTCCAAGTGATTTCTACCTAGGTACTCCCTGTTATGCATAATTTCTTTTATATTCAAGCATGAGGACATGCAAGAACTTAGGCATGGGGGGGAAGATACATCAAAACTAAAAATTTTTATGCCAACACTTAGGAAAACCTTGAAGCAGCATGTTATATGTACTTTAGGGTCCTAATTTAAGAACAACTGACTCCACCTCCAATGCTCGCATTGGAGCTAGAAATCGTCCACAATAAGCATTTCCGACTCACCCGCTCACTCTTCCTGTTCTAAATTTATGCCAATTTGAATGTAACCCGAAAAGGGAATTTTATGAGGTACGAATGAAAGAGGTTACTTGTATATAGCATATATACATAGTGCATGTATGAATAAGATTTTTATCAAGAGAATGCATTAGGATTTTATCCTTTAGTTGATTCCTTTAATCTGGAATCTAGTATAATTTTCACACTCACACGTAGAATTTGCAATGGATTCACGATGAAGATTGATAAACATCTTTAGTCTGTCAAGAAGAAGTAGTGCTTCTTTTCCTGAACCCTTGGACAGTGTTTTGAGAGTCAGGCAAATTTTCTTCTACAAAAAAAAATCCACCAAATAATGTGAGATGAGAATAGAGAGTATTGGTGCTCTAAGATTAGTACAAGGAATCTGGAATCCTAGATAATTAGGTGATGATACTCAGAGAATAGGAATAGTTTCCACTCTCAGTTCCTGCATATACATTTTGTGTGAATCTTTGCGAGCCACCAAATAAGGCAAATATGCAAGGATCGAGTTCTCATAAAACTAGGGCTAAGGTGGAAGGTTACGACCATTCTTTACGAAATCCTCGACTGAAGGAGGGTATTGATTTCAAGGTCAGAAATACACCATCCTATCCATATCTTTCCCAGTGCCGAGAATAAGCACTTCCACCAAATAAGCCACCCAATATCTCGAGTACCACCAATCCCTAATAATGCCTCTTGAATAAAAGTCATGCATGTCGTGTGCTATATTGCGTTGTGTTGATATATTTATATAAAAAAATAGATATAAAAAATAGAAAAAAAGAAAAAAATGAAGAAAAAAATAGAAAAGAAAAAAAATAGAAAAATGAGGGAAAAAAGAGTATAAATATTTGTGTTTATTTCAGTTGCATTGAGGTAATACCATCAAATACATTTGAGATCCACCAAATATGGCCTTAACATACCTTTTCTATGTTTCTGATCGCCCGAATACTGGCTGAGGAATTCCGACTTAGTGTTAGGGTTATTGCAACTCGATTAAAGTGTTAATGCCATGTCAGATCACCAAATATGGAATATATGTATAAATATGGTGAGATTGTGAGCTCAAAAAGAAAAAGAAAAGAAAAAGAAAAGAGAAGTGAAAAAAGAGAGAGTGAATACAAAGGAAACAAAAGAGAGCATAGCTTTTCTCGCTTTTCTCTGGGTTGATTCACTTAACAATTCGGAAATCGAGATTCTATAGTACTAATCTCTATGTAGCACCAATTGAGAGTGAGCCACCAAATAAACAACCATTTTCCTCTGACATTCTCTACCCAAGCTTAAAGTTGGGGTGGAATTCATATAATATCTTAAATACCCCAAGGGAAGAAATTTGCCTATCCTGCTAGAATTTTTACTAAGGGTCAAGTACAAGCTTTAGAGGTAAATCAGGTTTTTCACTCGAATTCATTGCAAAAGCTACATGGCTGCACTTGCACAATTGTCTGAATTTTTAGAAAGTAGGTTGAAAACAAAAAGGAAAGAATTTCTAGGCATACACTTGATAAAAATAATCAATCCTTTAGGGACCTAGCTGTAAATAACTTAGCTTTGCATTTGCTAGGACTAGTAAGATTTATGCATGGGGGTATGATTACGTAGTAATCATAGGTTTTAATTGACCTAAATTAGGCTAGAACTTAGCATAAGCTAGTGTAATCCATGCATACATGAGCATTAATTGCATCTTTACTCCTTTCCCTTAGCTATGCATGAAATAAAGATATAATGTACTAATTAAGTGCATTATATAAATTGTAGGTAATAAGAAGCTCAAGAGCTGGATTTGAAGCTGGATCTGAAGTTGGATTTGAATCTTGATCTAAAGCTAGTAATGTAATAGAGCGGGAGCAGAAGATTAGAATAAAATGTAGTATAGAAATAATGTAAGAGTTGTGGTATGTTACACTATTAAGTAAAGTAAGGTAGAGTTAAATTATGAGGAACTTAGGCATTGTTAGCCCTAGGATAGCCCTAGCAGCCTTCCCAAGCCTTAGCCACCCTTAGATTAGGTCACCATAGCATAGGAAACTCTAAAACCCTAGTTCCAGCCCTTATTTAGACATCCAGATAAGTTATTGGATGTCCAGGACCTTTAGCCGTAACCCGCACACCTTAAACCCATGTCTGCAGTGTTAATGGACATCTAGATGCTTGGTCAGACGTCTAATTTTTGCAGAATCCCCAAGATAGAACCATGATCCATCCCCAAGACGGCCATGGACCCCATCTAGAATCTTGGACTAGCCAACAAGCCTTTCACCTCCACTTTCACGTGCACCTCCACAAGCTCCACCACCATGACCATCACCACCTCCACGATAAGAGCCTAGACCACCTCTCCACCACCTCTCCCAAGGTCGGCCTACCCACCGTTGGCCGCCCCTCCTCCTTTCAGCCACCTCTAAATGCCTTTCCATCTGCTAGCTAGATAGATAAGTAGTTTTTCTAATTTCTTTGCCTTATTTTATGCTTAGTAGTATAGATATATCTCTCCCTCCTACATGGTGCATGTGCAATCTCTTGTAGATTCGCATGTGTATGCATTTTCTGTTAGCTAGTTTTCGCTTTAACCATTCATGTACAAGCTTTCCTCTAGCTTCACTCTGTAACTGCCATCATACAATCAATGAAAAATATCTGAGTTCTTTCTATATATATGTGTGTGAAAAATCACCATGAGCTTGCTTGCAATATCTTGCTTGTGATAGTCAGTTGCCTGCTTTGATTTCTGATATTTTTGCAACAAGCATGTCGGTGCGTGAAGATATTAATGACCTAACGATCAATGCCTTTTCAGAAAATAGCCACGCATAACTAGGATCGTGCACACTGATACTCACACGTTCACTATTGTAATTGATGTAAACACATTTATTGAGGGTAAAATGCCTATTCGTGCATGTTCCTAGGCTCAGATTTGCATTTCATGTTATAAATATTGCATAGCATGCATCATTCTGCATTTAGAGTAGTTGTATAAAATTTAGGTTAATTACGTCCTTTTTGTGGTCAGGAGAGAAGGATATTTATTTTGGAGCATCGGATTGATGATCTGACTGTACAGATCTAATCAAGACCACGATCGGAGTCCAACGCCTCCGAAATTGCCTCGATCGAAGTCTCGTAGCATCATATGCAGTCCGAGGAAGATCAACGGCCAAGTGACTAGGTGACATAATTTGGTTCTTCAAAAGACAAAATCGACCACGCGGATGGATTCGGGTTGACGATTTCAGCCTATCGACGTGATAATCGACTCAATCCAACCTTTGTAGCAGCCCCTACAAAGGAAAGAAGATGGATGGCCCAGATTGCACCATGTGGCACAGCCCAGGCCACCCAGTGCACGCATGCGCCACCACACGTGCGTAGTAGTGCGGGTGCACAGGCGCGCATGCATACAGCATAGCGCCAGCACGTGAAGCATGTGCGCACGTGGAGAGTGCCTAACGCGGTGCCAGCAGAGCATGCAGTGAATCTTTAGCGATAGACTAGCAAACTTACAGCGACGCTTACAGCTGTCGCTAATTCATCACATACCAGCATATCCAGCTGTGGGTGCCAATGGGCATGAGCTACCTACAGCAATGTTTCCAGCGATGGCCTGGATGTCACTAATGGTCTTATAACTATTTTTTGCCTCTTCTCCTCCACTATAAAAGGACCTACACCCCCTCTCTTCCAAGCCATCTCTACCTACTCAACTCCCACCTACTCCTAAGCTCTAGCAAGCCTACCAACGCTCCATTAAAGCTTGTTCTCAAGCTCCCAAGGCGCCTATTAGTGTAGTGAGCCTCTGCCCCCACCAAATACTCCTCCAATTTGCCATCCCCCTCATAGGTCACCTTGGAGTAGTCCTCCCACCTCCATTCCGGTAGCATATCATCTCCGTCTTCTCACCTCCATTTCGGAGCCACGTCGAAGCTTTCCTCAACCTGACGTCCTCTTGCACCTCACCTCCTTCGTCCGAGCTTTCGCCAGGCACCGTCGTCTCGTCAAATAGCTGATTTGGGAGATTTCCTCTCACCCCCCTCTCTTTTTATGCTTTCATAGTTGATTGTAATAGACATTAATACAATACATCACATTTGATTCCATCTCTATCTTGTGATTGCTTGTCTTTTATTTCAAAAACACAAAAAAAACACAAAACCCTAAAACTCCAAAAAGAAACAAATCGAAGCGCGGCTTTCACTTAAAGTAAACGTCGCCTCCCTGTGTTCGACCCGGGACTCCCTTGGAGTTTCGGTATAAATTTTATCTGATCGATGTGTTTTGCAACTATGACAATGGGTTACTAGTAACCCTGATTTCTAACATGCGAAACATGCCCGACCATTTTGGCGCCGTTGCCGGGGAGGCAACGGAATTTACTTTATTGTTTATTGCGTTCTTTACATTTACATAGCACTAACCCTACTTTTCTTTGATATACTGTCTTGTAGGTACCCTAGCATGGAGATCCAAATGCAATAGACTGGAGTAAAGTGCGGGTAGAGTACTCTGTAAGTGTCCCCCACATTCCCCCCCACTAGTTCATTTCGCCACACTCATAACCAAGACTTAATCTACTTAGGTGTTTGCATAAACCCTAGGGTAGAATTGTTTGTCTTGTTTGCCACCTTCATCCACCTCACCCCCTCATTTAAAAAAAAAAAAGAGATACTTTCCGTGGGACGAATCAATATACACACTCTATACACCCACATTTGAATCACATAATCGAACTTGATTTTCATCTACTCAACTAGGCTTCTGACCTGTGGACTCGGTACACGAATTCAACACATTAAGGAGAAGAAATCATATTAGGTTAACCACCTTTTTGTGTGCCTTAATCAGTAGTGCATTTGAGCCAATTGATTGAATTGTTTGGGCCGCACCACCTAATCTAAAAGAGATTCATTTTCTAGATACCCCATAGGATTCAATAACTTGGTCAAGCCAGGCACTCCATATTTTTCTTGATTTCTAAAGGAAAATACTTGAACACGTGCTTTCAAAAACAAACTTGGTTTGCCTCACAAAACTTTGTTGAAAACACCTAATATATGAATCCTAAAAGCTATTAAGCAAGATTCAAACCCTAAACCTCACCTCATCATTAATAATCTTGCCTGAAAACCTCTTGGTTGTGCACACTTACACGTTCTCAAACAATCATTAAGGGCACAACCCATTAAGGGCCCATCACATTCCAGAGCACCAATTTCCCAAGCCTAACTAAAATCAATTAGACGTTGGCCCTAAGGATTCATTTACTCGTCAGGATCCAGATGGAGATTATTCATGATTAACCTACTTATACTAGTCAATTTGATGTCTAGCTAGGGGAGTAGTGTCAAATGACTGTGATTGGGGGGTACACTAGGAACCGGAGGAGTAAGCCGAAGGAAGAACCTTCTCCCTAGTCCCTCCTTCTAACTAGTTGGATTGCCTGGACATAAGTAGAGTAAATCGTCCATAATCTTTGGACAGATTCTAAGAGTCAGTAGACCTTAGGCTACCCCATCTAAAGAAAAGGCTTGTATTCTTGTGCTGCAGGGTTCCCTCTTTTCCCCGTCCTTCCGACTTCCTTCTAGTGTATGCTTGGGAGGAGGTCATTGAACCCTCAATTGGAAGGACCTTTAGACCATTCTAGGAGGTAGAGATTTAGCTATAGCCAAGCAGATCCCATGGCTGATCAATAACTACCTCCCCCACCCCCGAACCAGCAAGAGCTTATTTAGAGGTAGTTGGAAGAATTGCAGCAGATGTAGCAATGGTTCCAACGAATGAATGGTCAGGGTGCTAGATCCTTCAAGGATTTTTATGATCCTTCAAATTATGAGGATCGTCCCGATGTTGTGATTCCTGTTTGAGATGTTGAGATCAAGCACCAGGTTCTGAGTCTAATTAAACACTTTCAAGGGCTTGGCTCGAAGGACCCATTCCAACATTTGGAAGACCTGATCACTCTGGTTCACACCACCAAATCACGGAATGTGGATGAAGAACAGATGCTCATGAGGCTTTTCATCCATTCACTCAGGGATAAGGCCGCACATTGGTATCATACCATTGGAAGACCAATTGCTACTTGGATAGCTTTGAAATTGGCCTTCTTGAAGAAATTCTTCCTAATTGGGCGAACCAATGCATTGCGACGGGAATTACCACTTTTGCCCAGCAGTAGGGGGAACCATTTCATGAGGCCTAGGAGAGATTCTAGGATCTGTTGCGGAAGTGTCCACATCACGAGATGCCTAAATGGCAACTTGTGCAGATTTTTTATCACGTGTTGAATGATCAACTCCGTAATCATGTGGATGCTTCTTGTGGAGGCAATTTCCTCAACAAGGATGCAAATAGTGAGTATGATTTGTTTAAGGATATGAGAAAAAATTCTTTAAACCATGCCTCCATGGAAACCTTCAACCGATCCCAACAAATTAGATCAAATGCCAATGAGGTCCAAGATTCTCATACATTTGATATGGAATTAATCTGCAATAGATTAGATAAGATGGATTTGGTTCCTAAACTAATGGAAGAGTGGATGTCTGGAAACTCTAACTTTTCTAGATCAAATCAATCCTAGGGATTGGGATTCCATTCTTCGTAAGCTTCTTTGGGACGGGTGTTTGTCAACCAACTGGAACCGGCTTGACCTTCGAGCCAACTCTTCTCGGAACCCTATGGGTTCCAAATTGGGGCCTTGGATCCTAGTCTTTCTGATCCTTCTTCATCCTCATCTTATGAGGATGCTCATGCTGTGCAAGAGAATGTTAGGTCCAACCCTTATTCTAATTCCTACAATTCTGGTTGGAAAAATCATCCTAACTTCTCTTGGAAAGATCAGGGGCACCGGATCCAATATCGACCCAACAACTATGTACCGCAAAAATTAATGGGTCAAGGTCATGTATATACTCAGTTGCCCCTGAATCAGGTTAATCAGCCCATGTGGAATACTCAACAACCCGCCGAGTAGACTGACTTGAACCTGAAAATGGTAGAAATGCAAGGGTCAATGCTGTAGCTCATGCAACATATGAAAACTTTGCTTGACACCTTGCAATTCGGACTTAGTACAAACAACCGAAAGCCCAGATCTCTACCATCACAATTTGTACCAAACCCATGGAATGTTCAAAACTGAGGCATTGGGCCTCAAGGGTTTGGTAATTATGGGGAGTCGCATGCTCAAGCTCATGCTATCTATCAGGCTACCCCAACCCCTCCTGGAGCGAACCAAGTTCCTACCATAATCAACTGGGAACCTCCTGTTTTGCCCAACCCTCCCTAATGCACTAACCAACAGCATTTTGCCATGGCAAACACCATCACTTTGAGGAGTGGTAGTAGACACAAGGGACCTACCCAACCCCATGTTAACCCCATTAGGCCCCTTAGCAAGAATTCTAAACTCCCAACTAAGAATGTGATCAACAAAACATCAGAGTCTGATTCAAAAGTATGTTGTTGTATGGGAAAATAGAAAAAGTCAAAGGATAAATTGGAGGAAAGGATGTCCTTACTTCAGGCTTTCAAATTGACAATCATTTGACTCCTCGCAGCTATTGAATCAATCCCCGCCTACACCATAGGCTTACTGAATGCATATAAGGAAAGGTGTAGAGTAAAATATGTAATCAATAGGAGAGTAGTTTTGCCTAATAACACAAGCACATTGATCCTAAATAAGCTACATCCTAATAAGTAGGACTCGGAAACCTTGCTGATTTCCTGCACAATAGGAAGCATTACTTCTAACTGGGCCCTCCTCAACTTGGGTGCTTCCATTAATGTGATCCCCACCTCACTGCACATGGAATTGGTTCTAGGCTACCTAAAACACACTGACATAACCTTGCAGTTAGCCAATACATCCATTACAAAACCAAGGGGTATTTTGGAGGATGTCTTAGTCAAGGTTAATGATTTGCATTACCTTGCTGATTTCAAGGTCCTAGACATGGAAACCCCAAAATAGCTTAGCTACACCCCGATTATTTTGGGAAGACCTTTCCTGGCTATTGCTAAGGTGAGGATTGATTGTGAATCGGGAGATGTAGAAATGGCCTCAGGGGATAAGATAAATCGATTCAATATTTTTGAGGTCTCAAAGAAGAATAAAATTAAGTGTGGTTTGATGGAGGAACTTGGTAGAATAGAGGAAGTAATGGCCATGCATACCTTAGACAACCTCTTAATGGCCATCTCAACCCAAACTTGGGGAGAAGATCACACAGTTGCGGAAATAATTGAGGACAAAACAAAAATGCGACCAATTGTAGCAACGTAGGATGAGGAAGATATACATGAAATCAAAAATTTGTTGGATGATTCACATGATCAAAATAAAACCCAACAACATCCTTATACTGAATGCTTAGTGTTTGAGGTTCATCTTGTGGGTGGGAATTCTGAGGATCAGGATGGTTGGTTTAAGAACCCAGAGTGTGAGGATGAAATTGAACATTTGGGAAGAACTCTTCAAACATTAGGTATTCTAGAGTACCCAAAAATCCCTAGCAAATCACAAAACCCTCATTGTCCTTTTTCA
Source organism: Thalassia testudinum (assembly GCA_037157565.1). Lineage (NCBI taxonomy): Eukaryota > Viridiplantae > Streptophyta > Magnoliopsida > Alismatales > Hydrocharitaceae > Thalassia > Thalassia testudinum. Next base: position 68,663,810 of record JAZHRO010000003.1, on the reverse strand, counting down.
CCCAACCATTGCACAAATTTTATACCCAACCACACTTCCTCTGTAATAAATCAACAAAACTCCTATTGGAGACCATTTGGGCTCTCCCTGCACCACCAGCTTGGCACTTTCATTGCTTATCTCTTTGGCAAGTCCATTTTCACTCTCCGGGACCTATACCTGGGGGCCCGGAAACTATGTTGTTGTGGCCTTAATGTTTAGTTATTTTTTATTGAGGACCTTGCCAAGCTGAAGGCACTAAACTCAGCACATGTAAAGACTGTTCCAAGTTGACTAGAGTCTCATGGAAACCAAGTGTTATTCTTCCACTCTTCTATATGCTTTCATTTTTCACAATGAGGACATTGCAATAGCTAAGCATGGGGGGGATGGACATATTTTATAACCTTTTTGTCAGTTGTAACAGTAACTCCCTGTTATTTGATTCTTATAAAAAAAAATTTAAAATTTAAAAAAGATTGAAAAAAGAAAGAAATTAGGAAAAGAGAACTTAGGCATTTGGAAGTTATTAACTTTAGGAAATGATACGAGAGGACCTAAACACTTAGTCTCTTCAGGTCTTCGGGCTTAATTAGTCCAGGTGTCCACTCAAATGAGGACTTAGTCTCGAGTGCTCGCCAATTCAAATTCATTTTTAATTTGGCTAATAAATTGAAATGATAAGTATGCGACTTATCAACCTACCCTCTGATTTAGGGGGACTATAAGCCTAAGCATCTACACACATTTTCACACTGACTCACTTTTCGATGGTTTCTTCGAAAATTGGGTAGCTGATGAACTATCTAGGGTGGTTTGGCTGGCAAGTTGTCGGTGGTAACAGCTCATCGGTCGGTTATCCAGAGCCCAGTCACAAGACCATTATCATTGTACTACCTTTAGGTAAATCATAGATAAGGAAAGCCACCTGCTTAAAAAAAAAAAGATAAAAAAAGAAAAGAAAATATAGAAAAAAAAGAAAAAGGAGAAAATAAATAAGAAAAAAACAAATAAAACCACACTTTACCACACAAGTTTGGCTGGCAAGTTGTCCGTGGTAACAGCTCATTGGCCGGTTGTCTAGAACCTATCTCAAAAAAAAATGCACAATAATTCCCAAAACACTTAGGGAAGAAGCAGGGGAGTAGAATAAATCAGGGAGATATACACTGGGTTCGCCCTTGTGTTGAACCCATAAACAAAAGAAGTAGGGAGAAAGCTACCGTTCGAAAAGATAAACCTCTAGGCAAGGTCACCTATGGTTGTAGAAACCCGAAGTCCATTTTAACGACCGCTTAGTGAGTTGTTCACTATTTTCACAAGATGCTTAGTACTTAGAGTCCTTTTCAAGTCTTGGACGGGTCGGGCAACTGTAAAAAGTTATCCCAAAACTCTCAAACGGCAAAAGTACAAAAAAATTAGAAAGAAGAAAAATAATAAAAAAATATATCTACCCTTTTCCAATAAGCCGAGGACTTAGGCAGTCTGCATTCTGGCAAACACTTGGGTACTGTTGATTCTTTGTAGTTTATGACCTTAGCTGAAATTTTCTATTATTAATAAACGACTTTATCCTAAGTGATATAATCCTAATTCTTCTTTTATACATAGCATATAGTTTAATTTTGCTAGGGACTAACAAAAGATAAGCTTGGGGGTATGATGTAAACACATTTATTGAGGGTAAAATGCCTATTCATGCATGTTCCTAGGCTTAGATTTGCATTTCATGTTATAAATATTGCATAGCATGCATCATTCTGCATTTAGAGTAGTTGTATAAAATTTAGGTTAACTACATCCTTTTTATTGTCAGGAGAGAAGGATATTTATTTTGGAGCCACAAATTGATGATTCGACTGTACGGATCTGATCAAGACGACGATCGGAGTGCAACGCCTCCGAAATCGCCTTGATCGGAGTCCCATAGCATCATATGTAGTTTGAGGAAGATCAACGGCCAAGAGACTAGGTGACATAATTCGGAGCTTCAAATGATAAATCCAACCACGCTGATAGATTCAATTCAACGATCGCAGCCTAACAACGCAAAAAATTGACTCAATCCGACCTTAGTAGTAGCCCCTACAACAAAAACAAGATGGACAGCCTAGATTGCACCACGTGGTGCAGCCCAGGCCGCCCAGTGTACGCACGCACCACCGCATGTGCATAGCAATGCTGGTGCGTGCGCGCACTTGCAGGTGCGTATGCGCATAGCGCAGCGCCAGTGCGTGAAGCGGACGCGTGCATGGAGAGTGCCCAACGTAGCGCCAGTGGAGCATGCAGTGGATCTTCAGCGACAGATTGACAGACCTACAGCGATGCTTATAGTTGTTGCTAATTCATCGCATGCCAGCAAGGCATGAGCTGCTTATAGTGACGTTTCCAGCGACAGCCTGGATGTCGCTAATGGTCTCATACCTATTTTTTTGCCTCTTCTCCTCCACTATAAAAGGATCTACGCCCCCTCCCTTCCAAGCCATCTCTACCTACTCTACTCCCACCTACTCCCAAGCTCTAGCAAGCCTGCCAACACTCCATTAGAGCTTGTTCTCAAGCTCCCAAGGTGCTTATTAGTGTAGCGAACTTTTGCCCCACCAAATACTCCTCCAACTTCCCATCCCCCTTTATAGGTCGCCATGGAGCCATCCTCCCACCTCCATTCTGGTAGTAGATCATCTCTGTCTTCTCACCTCCATTCCGGAGCCACATCGAAGCATTCCTCAACCCGACGTCCTCTTTCACCTCACCTCCATCATTCTGCTCCTCACCTCCTTCGTTCGAGCTTCCACTAGGCGTCGTTCTCTCATCGAAAAGCCGATTCAGGAGATTTCCTCTCACCCCTCTCTCTTTTTATGCTTTCATAGTTGATTGTAATAGACATTAATGCAATACATCACATTTGATTCCATCTCTATATCGTGATTGCTTCTTTTATTTCAAAAACACAAAAAAATAACAAAACCCTAAAACTCCAAAAAGAAACAAATAGAAGAGCGGTTTTCACTTAAAGTAAACATCACCTCCCTGTGTTTGACCTGGGACTCCCTTGGAGTTTTGGTATAAATTTTATCTGATCGACATGTTTTGTAACTACGACGACGGGTTACTTGTAACCCTGATTTCTAACTCGCAAAACACGTGCGACCAGTTATCTATCTAATGCATGCACACATCATTAGGGTTAATAACGCAACTGGCAACACCTTTATTCATAGGTTGGAAACTGGAGTGCATTTCTAAGCAAGTAGAGAGGAAAAGATCAAAATCAATATTAGCATTTCCGTAAATGCCTCCCAGAGAAGAATAACTGGGACTCATGGTCTCGTTAATCTAGAAATATTTTTGACCAATGGTTTCACGCAACTATACTATGAACTATGACATATTTAAAAAATGAGTGCAAACAGCCTTATCAAATACCCCCTCAAGCTAAGGTGTATATGCCTTTTTTCTTTGAGTTTTTAGCTGATATGAAATGTTAATGGGCATTTTTAATCTACTAAATTTCTACCTAAAAGTAAGCTCCTAACGAAACACCATGAATCTTATTATTTTGAGAGTTGATGCCTAATGAATCAAAATTATTTTTTTTCTAACACCTATTTATTATTTTGGACTTAATTTATACAACAGTATGCGACCCTTGGGTACCTGGTATGTTCATACCTAATGCTTTGTAAATTTTTTCTTACTCAATATAATAGGATGTCCATGAAGATTAGTAATTTTTGTTTCTAAATCTTGTGTACAATTTCTGTTCATGGATATTAATTAGCATAGATGGTTCCATATTGAATTGTTTTCCTGCATTGGCTCTAGTTTTTTCTTGATTTCCTACTCTGGTCCATTTTTCATCAAGTTTGACTTGACTATAAATGAGAAAAGGATCCTGTAGCCTCTTGAAAGGAAATGATTTTGTAGATAGACCACTAAAATACATCTTTCAGTGGTATGAGTCCAACTCATAGTTCTGTATCAACTTGGAATCCATGAGGAAATGCCTTCCTAGAGTGTTAGTACCAATTTAAATGTTGATATGCTAGAAGTATGTCTAGGGAATATGGTTGAGATAAAATAGGCATCCACCCAATTTAAAAAAAAGATTCCCCTACCTTTGCCGTCAGTTTTCAAATAACCGATGGCATTAAAAGGTAATTTTTTTTAACAAAGGTGGCAATTTGTCGTTGTTTATTACAGAAGAGACAACATAAATATTAACGCCGTCACTTCATAAGCGACGGCCAATAGTAATAAACGACGATGTTTAAGTTTTTATATTTTTGAAACATGGCTATTTACCATCGCTTATCTATGAAGTGACAACAGAAATATTTACGCCGTCCCTTTTTAAAGCGATGCCGTTTACATTTAAACAATGGTAAAAATCCAAAAGTGGCTGGTGTAGAAACTTCCTCTATAGTTTTATTATTTCGTCGTAGTATAGTATAGAGAGAGGTGATTACCAGTTTAATACAATTTGTTACTCGGAAAATAAAAGAGTTCCCGAGGTCGAACTCAGGGAGCAAGTTGTATTCTATGGGTACAAGTTTCTTTTACAAAAATAAAGAAAGAGAGAGAGAGAATTTGTTGGCTTTTCTTCTTTTCTCTTTGCTTCTCCTCTTCTTCCTTCTCAGATCTTCTGCTCTCTTCCTTTGTTCTTCTTCTTCTTTCAGCTGTTTCTGCTCTTCCTTTTTCTTCTGCAGAGCGGTCCTGTTCTTCTTCTTTTTCTTTCTTTCTTCTTTTCCTTTCTTCAGATCCTCTTCTCGTGCTCTTCTTCTTTCAGTTCTTCCCTTGGCCTCTCTGTGTTTTCCTCTGCCTCGCCTTCCTTCTGCCGTCTTTGCCTTCAGGACGTCGTCTGATTTTCCAATCAGACGACATAAACCGCCGCTGCTACAGTGCCGCTCGGTGATCCTCCTTCCTTCAGCCTTCGTCTTCTTCCACGGTTCTTCTTCACCTGTGCCTGCACACTTACACAGCTTGATCAGAGAGGGGCAAAACCTACCTCTACCCTCCCCCCGCGTCTCTCTCTCACAGAAATCGCTCTTAGGAAAGCTCTCCCAGAGCTGCCGGGTTGTCGGGTACGGGTCGCGCCCGGGTCCAGGCCCACCGGCGTGCGTGGTGGGCGAGGAGTGCAGGTCAGTCTAAGTCGGGTCAGGCCAGGTCCGCAGGGCGTGAGCGCGGACGAGACCGGGTAACCGGGCGGGTGAAGGGGACCTCACCCCTTGTGCTGAGGCAACAAGCCTCCAGCACTTTTTCGCTTTATACCGCTGCGCTCCTTCAGAGCCTTCCGAGGTGGGACTAAATGTCCCACCCCTATTTCGCGCCTGCGCGGAGGAAGCAGCTGGTAATCGCAGCTTTACGCGAGGCCTTCGCGCGAGGGATTCGCCTCAACTGCAGCCTAACGCTTTGCCGAAATACCCCCGCACCGCCTGGGAGCGTGACCTGGGCGCGGCGCACCTGGGACAGCAGGTCGAAGCTGCTTCGCTTCAACAATGGCGGCGACGAGCGCAGGTACCTGCCCACAGAGAAACGGCCTCTCGGCCCAATCAGAAATGCGGAGGACCTTCGCCGTGGCACGGCGAAGGTGGTCGGGGGGTGTGCAGGCGGTGGGGCGGAGCCCAAGAGCTGCCCTAGGTCGGACTGTGGGTCGGGAGATGGGTTTGTTCGGTGGAGTTGCAGAGGGTGATTTGGGGGAAGTGGAAGGGCAGAGGTTGATCAGGGTGAGGAGGCGGAGGTTCTGCGGTGGTCGGCGAGCCGTGTGGGTTGCTGGAGTGATGGGAGCGGCTCGTCGGAGGATGGCCGGAGGCGCAGAAGGTGAGGGTGATTGGTCGGAATCGAGGGCGACAGTAAATCTTTAAAGTGAGGAAAAGGAAGAGGGGAGGAAGAGGAGGAGTTCTACCTACTTAGCAGGACGAGGAGGGGCCGGAGCGGGCGACAGTCGTATCGACTGTCGCCGGAGAAGAAGATGCCCGGGGGAAGGGGCGGCGGCTAGCAGAGGGCCGGAGAGGCGCTAGCTGGGTGCGGCGTGGCACGGGAAGAGCGAGGGAGAGAAGTCTTTGCTGCTGGTATTGCGGCAGAGCGAAGAGGAGGAGGAGGAAGAACCGCCGGAGCTGGTGGGCGTCTGCCAGAGTGAGAGGAGAGGAAAGTTGGGGGTTTTCTCCGTCAGATCCGAGCTACTCAGAACGGCGGAGCGACGGGGGTATTTATAGAGGCCGAATCAGAAAGGAAGGCGGAGGGAGACGACGTGTCTCCCTCGCCGGAGGACGCCGGAGATGGAAACCCATACCGTCCGTGCATTCGCACGGCCGGTATGGTGGGTTGCAGCGACCAGGGGGGTGTTCCTGCGACGGCTGACGACGCAGGGCACCCCCGGTTGTCTTGCCAGACCCTCCCCCTTACCCTGCGCGGTGCCATGCTCCGCGCAAGGTCGCCGGAGCATGGTGCTGGCAGGTTTTGGCAGGAGGGACCTGAATGCAAAGAACGAAGGAGAGTTAGGGGTAGAAATGTGAGGGTTCAAAAGTTGAGGGCCAAAAAGTAAATATATGAGGACCAAAGTGCAAAGTTGGTCAAGAAGGTTTCTTCTTAGGCTCAAGTTTTTATACATGACTAATTAGGACCTAAGGAATTTGATGGTGAATTTTATTTCTAGATTAAACCTTGTTTGACCGGTCAATTTATGCAAAAACCCAAATTAAGTTATTAATTGGGCATGGTTCTCAATGTAGGTCAAAATGGGTTCTGAAGGCCAAATTGAAGGTTCTAAACCATAGAGATTATTTTTCTATGAATTTTAGAGGGTTTATTCTATTTTTACTTTGCCTCGAACCTCGTGAATTGAAGTGGGTTTGTTTTAAGGTTACAGATTATCATTTAGTTCCTTGGAATTGCTGTAGCCCTTGTCAGATCATCCCACTTTCCTTCTTATTCAGTTTGCTTGACCTGTGTTTGGACCCTGAATTACCCTGTATGCAGATTATACTGGTAAAATTGCATTTTTACCCCTTATGACTTATTTTCTCCTTAAACTCAGAATTCTCTGAGTTAAGCCTTTCCTTGAGTTATGTAGGAGCTTTTATCCTTTGTATTGGGTCAAAATGAGCTAGTTATGGCTCATGATGAGGTTCTCATCATACCCCCATGCCTAGCTTTTGCTAGTCCCTTAGCAAAAACTTAAGGTTTCAACCCTTGTTCTAGACCATGAAGTTCTTAATAGCTTCAGATAAGTGCTTTTTCATTTGAGTTTAGATTAGGTTAGAATGCTGACCATAGGCCTAAAAGGTACTCTAGTACCAATCAAGATCCAAATCTGTCTAGCTTTAGCCTCAGTCTTTAGCAAAGGTTTTCAAGGCCCACAAGAACTAACCTAAGGTTTATTGGACTTTGTGGTTAAAGCACCCGTGCTTGAAATGATTTTAGCCCTGGCTCAGTTCGCAGTGCGTTTTATAAGAGAGAGATAGAAAGTTTTTCTATTTGGAGAGTTTTCTCTCTCTTTCTCTTTTTAGTTCTAGCCTAGGATTGGCTTTTCAACACGGTCTGTATCAGATTCCTTGCTCCCATCATCAATCCTCAAGGGTTCCTGGCGATCGATGCTTCGAGATAGCACCGCCCATGGCAACCCCCGGAACCCTGGCTATTGAGATTTCGAGATAATCCCATCCATGGTGTTCCGTGGCCGAATCCAGACCCTGGCAATTGAGATTTCGAGATAATCCCATCCATGGTGTCTGAACCAGCGGAGTGCTTACATGCCCCCAGTAGGATATGTGAATATCCTAAGAGACAAGCACCGAGGAGATGATATTTTGTTACGCATCTTCGAGGGGATTTCCCGCCTCTCCGCGCTGGGAACTCGTCTAAATCAACTTGTGTTGATCGGCCGCTCCTATTCTAGGTGTTCTTTTCAGAATTTTGCGACGCTTCTACGTGATTTTGATTTTTACGCTTACTGAACCAGGCTGTGTGTGAGGTTAGGGTGCTTAGGTTACTGAGTCCCGTAAACCAAAAATTAGTTAACGAGGCCAAATACTTCCTAAGCCTTAGACCTAATACTTCAGCTTTTCATTTTCCTCAACCTCTTGAGGAGTGTCCAGATCTTAATGCGTACTAAGAGTCTATTCAAGAATGCCTAAGGTTTGCGTTCTTACTAATCTCATTATGCACTTTTCAGTTATTTTCCTGAATGAGGTCTAGAACTTAGGTTAATTCCTTAGTTCCTTACTAATGACTATCACTTTTTTCTCATAATTTTGCGCTCCTTTTTCATTTTGTTTCTTTTCTCCTTCTCCTTCAGAAAATTTCCTTCTCCTCTTTTCCTTTTATTATTATTATTATTTTTTTTTTTTTCAAAAAATTTTTAATTTTTATGGTGTTTTTGGCATATGTGAATTTTTTGTTTGAAACCTTTTCTTACAAGTTTTGCACTTTCATACCCCCCCCATGCCTAAGATTTGCAATGTCCTCATTGTAACCTAGGGGGTTTTTATTTAACTTAGTTCATTCCTTAAGACAGAAATTTGGATGAGTGAAGGGGTCGGGTTGAATTTTTGCGGACGATTTCTAATCCCAGATGCAAGCATCTGAGGTGGGGTCGGCTGTCTACAAGAGTGAACCTTAAGTGCAAAAAAGGTGTCAGAAAAAGTTTTGGATTTTTAGGAAAATGACGGGTTGCCTCCCGTTAAGCGCTGAGTTTTACGCCATCGGCTGGGCGCAATAAGCTCAAGGGGAATGGAGGATATAAGATGCTTCAGCCAAATCAGTAGAAGTTACATCAATGAACGGCTTGAGTCTCTGACCGTTCACGATGAAAGGTTCAGAATCGTGGCTGAGTGGACTGATTTCGATTGCTCCATTTCCAAAAACCTGTCGGACCAAATATGGTCCGACCCACTTGGATCTCAGTTTTCCTGGGAAGAGTTTTAGTCGGGCATCAAAGAGTAGGACCTTTTGACCAGGATGAAAGATCTTTCTCGAGATGTGTTTGTCGTGGAAGGCTTTAACCCGCTCCTTGTAGATTTGCGAGTTCTCGTATGCGTCTAGGCGTAATTCATCGATTTCGCTGATTTGGAGTTTTCTGTGGGTCCCAGCCTTGGAAAGATCTAGATTACAGTTCCGTACTGCCCAATAGGCTTTATGCTCCGGTTCTACGGGAAGGTGGCATGCCTTTCCGTACACCAGTCTAAAGGGAGACATGCCCAATTCGGTCTTGTGGGTGGTCCTATAGGCCCACAATGCTTCCAGAAGTCGGGACGACCAGTCCTTCCTGTCAGGTCGAACAGTGACTTGCAGGATTTTCTTGATCTCCCGATTAGACAGCTCAGCTAGACCATTAGTTTGGGGGTGGTAAGGAGTAGAGATTCGGTGAGACACCCCGTATTTGGTCATCAGTGACCTAAACTGAGCATTTGTGAAATGGGTCCCCCCATCAGAGATTATTGCACGAGGAATCCCGAACCTTGAGAAAATGTTTTGATGAATGAATTTGAGAACGATTTTGTGATCACAGGTTCGGGTCGGTACGGCTTCGATCCATTTGGACACGTAGTCCACAGCCAACAGAATGTATTCGAAACCGTCCGAAACAGGAAAGGGGCCCATAAAATCAATCCCCCAAACATCAAAGATTTCGCATACTAGAATCGGTTGCATAGGCATCATGCCGCGATGGCTCATGTTGCCCAAAGTCTGGCAACGACTGCATGCCTTGCAGTGACTGTATGCGTCTTTGAACAGTGTGGGCCAGTAAAAGCCGCACTGAAGGACTTTTGATGCGGTTTTATGCCAGGCGAAATGGCCACCGCATGCCTGGTCATGGCAGAAAGAGAGGATACTGTTGAATTCCTCTTTCGGGACACATCTCCGGATGATCTGATCGGCACCTATGCGGAAGAGGTACGGGTCTCCCCAAATGTAATACTTGGCATCGGAGAGTAATTTGTCCTTCTTGGCCTTCGGCCAATCGGACGGGATCTGATGAGATGCCAAGTAATTTACTACATTAGCAAACCATGGAAGGCTAGTACCAATAGTCAGCAGGTGCTCATTGGGAAAATGCTCAGTGATGGGTCCGGAAGGGTCAATTATTTCAGAAGGAAGACGGGACAAGTGATCAGCTACCACATTTTGGTTTCCCGCTTTGTCGCGAATCTCAAGGTCAAATTCTTGCAACAGCAAGATCCATCGGATTAATCGAGGTTTCGCGTCCTTCTTTGCAAGGAGATGCCTCACAGCTATGTGATCCGAGTATATGATGACACGGGAACCCAGAAGGTACGATCTGAATTTTTCTAGGGCAAATACTGCAGCTAGTAGCTCTTTCTCAGTAACCGTATAGTTACGCTGAGCTTCATCGAGTGTTTTGCTGGCGTAGTAAATGACCACAGGTTTCCCGTCAATTTTCTGCCCCAAAATCGCTCCTACAGTGAAGTCGGATGCATCGCACATGATCTCAAAGGGTTGAGACCAATCAGGGGACTGTAGGATCGGGGCTTGGGTGACTCGGTCATGCAGGATTTCAAATGCTTGAGTGCATTCCTTGGAAATTTCGAAAGGAACATCCTTGGAGAGAAGAGTGGTCAGGGGGCGCGCGATTTTTGAAAAATCAGGGATAAATCATCGATAAAAACCGACATGCCCTAGAAAGGAACGGATGTCCCTGATCGAGCTAGGCATAGGAAGGTGAGAAATCAAATTAACCTTAGCTCGATCCAGTTGGATACCTTTTTTCGAAATTGAGTGTCCCAGGACAATTCCCTCAGGCACCATGAAATGGCTCTTTTCCCAGCAAAGAACCAAATTCACATTGATGCACCGCCTGAGTATCTGGACCAAGTGCTGGAGGCAATCGTCGAATGATGCTCCGAAAACTAAAAAGTCATCCATGAAGACTTCCAGATAATCACCTACCATATCTGAGAATATGGCAATCATGCATCGCTGAAAAGTAGCGGGTGCATTGCAAAGACCGAAAGGCATCCTTCGGAAAGCGTATGTTCCGAAGGGGCAGGTGAACGTGGTCTTTTCTTGGTCCTCAGGATGGATTGCCACCTGGTTATAACCGGAGTACCCGTCAAGAAAGCAGAAGAACCTATTTCCCGCAAGTTTTTCGAGAATTTGATCAATGAAGGGTAGTGGGAAATGATCCTTCTTCGTGGAGGAATTGAGTCGGCGGTAATCTATACAGACTCTCCACGAGTTGGCTAATCGGGTAGGAATGATTTCTCCGATCTCAGTCGTTATAGTGGTGAGTCCTGCCTTCTTGGGCACGACCTGAATTGGGCTCACCCAACGACTATCGGAGATCGAGTAGATGATTCCGGCATCTAACCACTTGATGATCTCCTTTTTAACGACCTCCTGCAGATTGGGGTTTAAGCATCTCTGCATTTCACGAGAAGGTCGTGTGCCCTCTTCTGAATAGATATGATGAGTACAATAAGAGGGACTTATTCCAGTCAAATCATCAAGAGTCCACCCGATGGCTCTGCGATGTTGCTGGAGGACAACATTCAGATGGGATTCCTGTTCAGGACTGAGGTTGGAATTGATAATCACAGGAAGGGTCTGATTAGAACCCAAAAAGATGTATTTCAAGTGAGCAGGAAGGGGTTTCAGTTCGAGGATGGGGTTATCAGCAGCAGCAGGTGGTTCAGTATAGATGTGAGGTTCAAGGGTGGGAGTTACTGGGTTGTTCATATCTGGATTCGACTCCTCTGTTTGCGGGTCAAGATCCTTCTGTGGTTGATGAGGCATAATCGAGTTATTCTGGACGTGTGATTCATCAACCAAAGTCCTGATGTCATAAATTTGTTCGATGACACCACAATTAATTCCTTGTTGGGCCTTAAATATATCAATTTTCAATGTTTGATCTCCAAACTTAAGCTCTATTTGGCCCTCCTCACAGCTGATGTTGGCTCTCGCAGTAGCCAAGAAAGGTCTCCCTAGAATGATTGGTGTATCCCTAGGGTTCTTAGGTGCGTCCATATCTAAGACTATAAAGTCCACTGGGAAATAGAAATCCCGCACTCTTACGATAACATCCTCGAGAATCCCTTTTGGTGACTTTATAGATCTATCTGCTAATTGTAATGTCACCTCGGTTGGTTTTAGCTCAGATTCTTCTAGATGGTCAAGTAAGGATGTGGGTATCAGGTTTATGGATGCACCAAAGTCTAACAATGCTCTATCAAATTGGGTACCACCTATCTTGCAGGAAATCAAGGGAGTACCAGGATCTTTTGCCTTGGGTAGGAGTCTACTGAGGATTACAGAGCTAGCTTGCTCTGACAGAACAATTGGGCTCCCTCCCTTGGTTCGCGGCTTACGCTGGGGTGTACATATATTCTTTAGAAATCGTGCGTAAGCTGGTACGTGGCGGATTGCACCCATCAAGGGGATGTTTATGTGGACCTACTCGAAGAGCTTGACCAGGTCCTCCTCAGGGGCCACAGGTTTGGTGGTCTTCTTTCCCTTGGTCAAGGCCTCGGGAAACGGGATCTTGGTTGGTTCTTCTAGGATAGGTCCAGGTTGTGGATCCGGGACAGTGGTATCTTGGATAACTATCCTAGGGTCATGGTTATCAGGCTTGGAGTGGTTTGGATAATGCGGGTCTTGAGTTGTTTTACCACTACGTGTTGTTACAGAATTTAATCCGGCCTGATTTTGGTTTGGGTTTGGTAAGAGGGGTGGCTGCTGCTGAAATCCCGCATAAGAAGTTGAAGCTTCCATCTCGTCTGGAGATGGAGCAGTAGGGGCCTGATAAATCCATTGTACGTGGCCTAAATTTGGATTCATAACGCGCTTCTGGGTTGGCACGTTATTCGGGTTAGGAAGAGGTTGGGAAGGGAGTGTGCCTAGCTGGCGAGAATTTGCCAACTGGGCCAGTTGAGTTTTAACCTCTGTAAGTTTGTCCTTGTGCTGTTTTTGAATAGCCGCATTCGTTCTTTGAGTGTCAGCCAGAGTCTGAAGGATTAGGGACATTTGATCCTGATTTGGCCCTGATGGATAAGTAGGGTTGGGCCGAGGCTGAGGCGGCTGGTAATGACGAGAGGGCTATGGGCGGGACTGAAAAGGTGGTCTTTGTGTTTGGGAATTTCCCGCCCACTGAAAATTGGGATGGTTTCGCCATCCAGGGTTGTAAGTGTTGGAGAATGGGTCGTTCTGGATGGCGTTGAGGTTCTCGCAGGTTTGAGGAACCTCTTGAGAATCAGGGAAAGGGGGAATGGAGTTCACCGGGCTGGTGTAGAAAGGATCGGATGATCCTCCGATCCGAGAATCAGATGGGGATGGATATGGATCCATCCTAGGGGAAGATCGGGGGAGGATGTTTTGCACAGTCTCCTGTGTGGAAGGAGGTTGTGCAAAGGAGTTACGCGCGGAGGTGGCTCGCTGCAAGTGCTGAGTCAGCTCATCCACCTTCTTCTCAATGATTGAGACCTTGTCCAATCGACTGGCCATTAATTCCAGGTCGACTGATGTGGACAAGCCCTGCGTCTCATGTGCTCCCTTAAGATTCGTCGCTACGCGGGTATTCGTCCTGTCGAATAATCCCATGGAGTCATTGTTGATGGAGTTCTCGCACATGTTTTCGAGAATCTCCCATACGGTGTCTTCATGTTGACCCATGATGTTTCCTTCGCAAGTTGCATTGACGAAAAGGCGAATGTCCTCACGGAGTCCCTGGTAAAAAGATTGGACTTGTTCCCATTTAGGAACTCCGTGATGGGGGCACTTTCTCATGAGATCCTGAAAACGATTCCATGCCTCATGGAGAGGTTCTCCTGATTGTTGAGTGAAGTGTGTAATCTGATGGCGCAAGGCATTGGTCCGACCAACGGGAAAAAACTTTTTCAAAAACTCGGATTGAAGTTCTTCCCAAGTGTTGATCGGCCGGGTCTGAGTTTGATACCAATGGGCGGCCTTGTCCATAAGAGAAAAGGAGAACATCTTCATGAGAAGAATATCCCGATTTTGCGCATCTGATCCAAAAGTGTGGGCCAGATGCTTTAGCTGTTTGATGTGCTGGAAGGGATCTTTAGAATTAAGCCCATGGAATTTAGGTATAGCATGAATCATGTTGGGCTTTAATTCAGAATCAGGTCCTCCAGTCGGGATTCTGACTCGAGGCTCAATGGCCACCGCAGCAGGATTGTAGTGGTCCCGCATCATAGGATGCTGTGGTGGATGCACGAAGTTTTGGAAGAGGTCATTGAGTCGCTGGAGCTGGTGCTCCAGATTATTTTCTTCCTCAACTGGCTGAGCCATGATGGGGGAAGAAGAAGAACTTGGTTCTGAATCAGAAGAGAGAATAATGTGAGGGTGTTGCTGCACAAACACGGGCGTCGAGGCTTGGCCTTGATGAGAGCGAATTTCTAAAGGAGGTCTTAAGGGTGGTCTTAAGGACCTCCTTCCGTACATGCACTGTTGGAAGAGGTAAGTTTAGAAGGTGCTGGACCCAATCAAGACACCCAAAAATGTGTTGGGTGACTATAGAGGTGCGGGGCAGATGGACCCCTTGATCAGAAAGATCGTCCACCTGAGAATTACCTGGGTAGCCAGAGAGGGAGAGTCCCGCGAAGACCCCTATACAGTAGAGCATCCCCACGGGTTACAGGGTTTCCCCCACCCGACCTCTCTTGTCACTGCGGTTCCAGGTAGACTAGAATGGGGATCTTGACCTCTTAAGTCTACCAATTTTAAGATCAGGGTGCTTAAGGTTTCACTTGAACTTTAGTCTTTTAAGTGCAAAGAGTGACCTAATTTAAGGTTGGTTGACCCAAGGGGTCAACTTTACCTCTTGTTTTCTTTGAGAGCTTTTAGGTCTTGTCTTTTAGGGTTCAAGTGTTTAGAGAGCCAATTGTTTTAGGTTTTCTTTGAATAGGTATTTTCAATCAATGGTTTAGGCACACTTCTTTTGGATTTTCTCCATTCTTGATTTAAGTAGTGTGTCTCTAAAACCCTAATGTTGAATCTTATGTTGGCTCTACTTGGTCTAGTTAGTTCTTTGTTGGGTAATTAGGGCTCAAGCAAGAATGTGTTAGCCCTTAAATACCCTTAGTGTGCAGGACTAATGAGTTGAAAACATGCAACTCTTTATGGTTACTAAGTATGGAAGACAGGTTAGCCCTATATTGCTTGTTCTTTTCTTTTCTTCCTCTTTAGAGTTTAGGGGTTAATAGCGAGAGGAAAAAAATTTTACCTGTCCTCGGAGTGGTTGTCGTGCGGTTGCTTGTCTTTTTGATTTCCTGTAGCTGCACAAAAGAGAGGAGATTATCAGAAACTAAAAAGAAACAGGAATGTTTACCTCTAGAATAGCCGTTGCTCCCCGGCAACGGCGCCAAAAACTGGTGTAGAAACTTCCTCTATAGTTTTATTATTTCGTCGTAGTATAGTATAGAGAGAGGTGATTACCAGTTTAATACAATTTGTTACTCGGAAAATAAAAGAGTTCCCGAGGTCGAACTCAGGGAGCAAGTTGTATTCTAGGGGTACAAGTTTCTTTTACAAAAATAAAGAAAGAGAGAGAGAGAATTTGTTGGCTTTTCTTCTTTTCTCTTTGCTTCTCCTCTTCTTCCTTCTCAGATCTTCTGCTCTCTTCCTTTGTTCTTCTTCTTCTTTCAGCTGTTTCTGCTCTTCCTTTTTCTTCTGCAGAGCGGTCCTGTTCTTCTTCTTTTTCTTTCTTTCTTCTTTTCCTTTCTTCAGATCTTCTTCTCGTGCTCTTCTTCTTTCAGTTCTTCCCTTGGCCTCTCTGTGTTCTCCTCTGCCTCGCCTTCCTTCTGTCGTCTTTGCCTTCAGGACGTCGTCTGATTTTCCAATCAGACGACTTAAACCGCCGCTGCTACAGTGCCGCTCGGTGATCCTCCTTCCTTCAGCCTTCGTCTCCTTCCACGGTTCTTCTTCACCTGTGCCTGCACACTTACACAGCTTGATCAGAGAGGGGCAAAACCTACCTCTACCCTCCCCCCGCGTCTCTCTCTCACAGAAACCGCTCTTAGGAAAGCTCTCCCAGAGCTGCCAGGTTGCCGGGTACGGGCCGCGCCCGGGTCCAGGCCCACCAGCGTGCGTTGTGGGCGAGGAGTGCAGGTCAGTCTAAGTCGGGTCGGTCCAGGTCCACGGGGCGTGAGCGCGGATGAGACCGGGTAACTGGGCGGGTGAAGGGGACCTCACCCCGTGTGCTGAGGCAACAAGCCTCCAGCACTTTTTTGCTTTATACCGCTATGCTCCATCAGAGCCTTCCGATGTGGGACTAAATGTCCCACCCCTATTTCGCGCCTGCGCGGAGGAAGCAGCTGGTAATCGCAGCTTTACGCAAGGCCTTCGCGCGAGGGATTCGCCTCAACTGCAGCCTAACGCTTTGCCGAAATGCCCCCGCACTGCCTGGGAGCGTGACCTGGGCGCGGCGCACCTGGGACAGCAGGTCGAAGCTGCTTCGCTTCAACAATGGCGGCGACGAGCGCAGGTACCTGCCCACAGAGAAACGGCCTCTCGGCCCAATCAGAAACGCGGAGGACCTTCGCCATGGCACGACGAAGGTGGTCGGGGGGTGTGCAGGCGGCGGGGCGGAGCCCAAGAGCTGCCCTAGGTCGGACTGTGGGTCGGGAGATGGGTTTTTTCGGTGGAGTTGCAGAGGGTGATTTGGGGGAAGTGGAAGGGCGGAGGTTGATCAGGGTGAGGAGGCGGAGGTTCTGCGGTGGTCGGCGAGCCGTGTGGGTTGCTGGAGTGATGGGAGCGGCTCGCCGGAGGATGGCCAGAGGTGGAGAAGGTGAGGGTGATTGGTCGGAATCGAGGGCGACAGTAAATGTTTAAAGTGAGGAAAAGGAAGAGGGGAGGAAGAGGAGGAGTTCTACCTACTTAGCAGGATGAGGAGGGGCCGGAGCGGGCGACAGTCGTATCGACTGTTGCCGGAGAAGAAGATGCCCGGGGGATGGGGCGGCGGCGAGCAGAGGGCCGAAGAGGCGCCAGCTGGGTGCGGCGTGGCGCGGGAAGAGCGAGGGAGAGAAGTCTCTGCTGCTGGTATTGCGGCAGAGCGAAGAGGAGGAGGAGGAAGAACCACCGGAGCTGGTGGGCGTCTGCCGGAGTGAGAGGAGAGGAAAGTTGGGGGTTTTCTCCGTCAGATCCGAGCTACTCAGAACGGCGGAGCGACGGGGGTATTTATAGAGGCCGAATCAGAGAGGAAGGCGGAGGGAGACGACGTGTCTCCCTCGCCGGAGGACGCCGGAGATGGAAACCCATACCGTCCGTGCGTTCGCACGGCCGGTATGGTGGGTTGCAGCGACCAGGGGGTGTTCCTGCGACGGCTGACGACGCAGGGCACCCCCGGTTGTCTTGGCAGACCCTCCCCCTTACCCTGCGCGGCGCCATGCTCCGCGCAAGGTCGCCGGAGCATGGTGCTGGCAGGTTTTGGCAGGAGGGACCTGAATGCAAAGAACGAAGGAGAGTTAGGGGCAGAAATGTTAGGGTTCAAAAGTTGAGGGCCAAAAAGTAAATATATGAGGACCAAAGTGCAAAGTTGGTCAAGAAGGTTTCTTCTTAGGCTCAAGTTTTTATACATGACTAATTAGGACCTAAGGAATTTGATGGTGAATTTTATTTCTATATTAAACCTTGTTTGATCGGTCAATTTATGCAAAAACCCAAATTAAGTTATTAATTGGGCATGGTTCTCAATGTAGGTCAAAATGGTTTCTGAAGGCCAAATTGAAGGTTCTAAACCTTAGAGATTATTTTTCTATGAATTTTAGAGGGTTTATTCTATTTTTACTTTACCTCGAACCTCGTGAATTGAAGTGGATTTGTTTTAAGGTTACAGATTATCATTTAGTTCCTTGGAATTGCTGTAGCCCTTGTCAGATCATCCTACTTTCCTTCTTATTCGATTTGCTTGACCTGTGTTTGGACCTTGAATTACCCTGTATGCAGATTATACTGGTAAAATTGTATTTTTACCCCTTATGACTTATTTTCTCCTTAAACTCAGAATTCTCTGAGTTAAGCCTTTCCTTGAGTTATGTAAGAGCTTTTATCCTTTGTATTGGGTCAAAATGAGCTAGTTATGGCTCATGATGAGGTTCTCATCAGTGGCGCATTAAAGTGGGAAAATGTGATATACAATCCTCGTCACTTATTTTCTAAATGACAGAAAAAAAAAATGCATTCGGTTATGAAAAGATGGCAAAAGCTCCAATTCGTTCGTTGGCCAATGGTAATTCGATGTCAAATTTTCTTTATAACCGATGACAAAATGAAACAACGATGGTAGATATGCCATGGCTTTTCAGCATCGATTTAAACACTTTTGCAATCGATTTTCAACTGACGGTAAATGTCCAGATTGTTGTAGTGATATGTTGCTATAAGTTTTATTATACGTTGTTACTTTTATGCGCTACGTTAGTGAGTACCTTTAGAAAATAACAAAAGAAATGGGGGTAAATATTTATTTTTTCAGCTTCTACATTGCTAATCCTTGGGTTGCTCCTCCTCGATCTCTTTCCTTGTCACTAGAATCAATGCTACTTTTCCCCATCCTCTTTTCTCATTGCTCGAATTGGCACCACTTGTCCTCAACCTATTTCCTTACGGTTTGAGTCGATGCCCCTCTTCCCGGACCTCTTTCCTCGCCGCTTGATGGGAACACCATCATGAGCCCTAAACTAGCTCATTTTGACCTAGGAAAGAGAATAAAAGCTCATATATAACCAAATGAATGGCCTAACTCAAAGAATAACTAGTTTGAGAGAAAAGCAAGAGATAAAGGGTAAAACTGTAATTTTACCATTGCAGTGTAACAACGGGATTTCTCAGGGGCTAAACATAGGTCAAATGGTCTTAATAAGATAAAAAATGGGTTGATTCAAGCAGAAAGGGGTTCATGTGAAATCTGGAAATTAAATGACTTTTGATAAACCTAAAATAGACCCACTTAATTTAACAAGGTTCTGGTCAGAATAAAATTCACCTACCCTCTACAATTCATGGAAAAATATCCTATAAGTCTTATAACCTTTAAATTGGCCTTTAGAACCTATTTTGACCTAAATAGGGGTCTCAGTCAAATGTTTGCCCTAAATTAGGTTTTTATGTAAATTTCCTAGTCAAATGTGGTCAAACCTAAAATCCAACTTCACCATTGGATTCCTTGGGTCAAAATTAGGTTTTTACCAAAATTTGGACCTAAGGGGAATTCACCTTGACCTACTCTACAAAATAGTCCAACCTAATTGCATTTATACCCCTAACATTTGAAAACTCTTGCAGATACCCCCTAGCTTCTTAGTCATTCTTTGCAATTAGGTCCCACCACCATTACTACAGAGGAATCCTACTCTGGCGAGGATTCAAGGGAAACATCTCCTTGATTCCTCAGAGAATCCCTCCCAAATTTGAAAGGGAGATTCTCTGAGGAATTCCCGTTCATGTGAACCCAATCTTGAGCTCCAATTTCCACCCAATCTCTCATGTGAACGCATGAGAGATTTGGGTCTTTTCTGACCTTCCAAGTCCGGCAAGGTTGCCATGCTTGGATGCTTGCCTTCCAATCACAAAGCCCTCAGCTAGAGGTTATAAAAAAGTCCCCAGATCCTCCTACTCCTCTCAAGCTTGATTTGGACTGAGAAAACCCCCAATCTTCCTCTCACCCTCTCCGGCCAAAAATCCCAGCAAGCTCCAGCGACTCCTACCTCCTCTTCTCATCACTCTGCCACAATACCAGAGGCGAAGTTGCCTCTACCTCCATCCATGTCGCACCACACCTGCACCCATGCCTGCCTCCCTCTTGTCGTTGCTATCCCTCTCTCACTGGGTCTTCCTCTCCGGCGACAGCACATACGAGCCGTCCGCCTTCTTCGC
Source organism: Thalassia testudinum (assembly GCA_037157565.1). Taxonomy (NCBI): domain Eukaryota; kingdom Viridiplantae; phylum Streptophyta; class Magnoliopsida; order Alismatales; family Hydrocharitaceae; genus Thalassia; species Thalassia testudinum. Next base: position 68,643,980 of record JAZHRO010000003.1, on the reverse strand, counting down.
TCCCCCTTCGTCTATCCCCTTGTAGATAAGTCCTCTCCCTCTACTCTTTATTTTCCCCTCATTTATTTCTATTATTACGCCCCGACACTCACACGCCACCGTCACCTTTACCACCTTCAGTAGACCACCGGCGTGGTGCATCTGCCACTCCACGCAACCACCCACCTCACCAACCACCTCAAAAGCTTCTTCACATCTCACTGATCATCATCCCTCTTCCCATTGACTACCACACACTCCAAACACATCCCCTGGACACACCCATCTTCACAGCCACAGAGCGACCTAGGCACGCAAGCCCAGGCCACCCTGCAACACGCTGACCATCGGGCCACCTTCGCTGTGCTAAGGTGAAGCTTTCTATGTGATTTGACAAGGCCGTAAGGACATTTTTCTTGTGGACAGGTATAGGTCACAGCCGCCATTGGAGCAAGCTCGAAGAAGCTTGCAAGCTTCATCCAGGTCTCCAGGCTTTAGGTTTTTAGGTCCCAGACACGCGAACTTCATTAGCAAACAACTCTAGCCCAGCAATTGGAGGCCAAGTCCTCGCATTTGCTGCAATCGAGCTCATCACTTGCTGTGGATGCACGCAAGAAGAAGGTGGGACATTTAGTCCCACCTCGAAAGTTTTGAAGCAAGTGGTGCGCTATAAGTGGAAAAAGTGCCAGAGGCTTATTGCCTCCTGACAAGGGGTGAGGTCCCACTCATCCCATCCACCTCGTCCACAACCCATGCTCCGCAGATCTGATTGCTGACCCGATTACCAATGCACTCCTCGCCCACCACCCATGTTGGTGGCCTTGTCTCAGGTGCGCTGACCTGACCCGTTAACCCAAGAAGGCTCTGGGAGAGAGAGCCTAAGAGAGAAGAAAGAAGAGAGAATTCGCCAGAGGGGTAGGGGTAGGTTTTGCTCTCAGGGAAAAAGAAGAAGATGACGCTAAGGGTGAAGCTGCAGAAAAAGGAGAAAGTTGAAGAGGAGGCTAAGGAAAGAGAGCCTCAGTAGAAGCCAAAGGAAGAAGGAGAAGAGTAGAAGTCTGAGAAGGCTTGGCTGAAGAGAAAGAGCAAGGCTGAAGTCAGAGGCAAGAAGGTGAAAGAAGAAAAGAGAAAGAAGAAGTAGAGGCCAGAGATGTGAGAGGAAATTAGAGAAGAAGAGCCAGCTAAAGAAGACGAAGACAGAAGAAGAAAGAAGAAGCTGAAGATAGAGAATAGAAGAGAAAAATCAAAAGAAGCACTATAGCATTGAGCACTTAAGACGTCTGATTTTTACATCAAACCTCCATATTTCATTTTTAGCTTCTATATACATTGAGATCATCTTTCGTGCTTTATAACTTTAATTCTTCATTGCATATTTTGTCAAATTTGAAAGTTGTGTTCTTGGTTTACAAATCCCAATTTGCTCCCTGTGTTCGACCTCGGATTTATATTTTTTGAGTAATAAACTTTATTTGTTTCCAAAGTGATTTTGGCTATACTACGACCCAATTATTTTAAACCTAATCTCGCTTTCGACAAACATTTTGGCGCCGTTGTCGGGGAGCAACGGGTAATTTAGAAACCTTGATCACAACTTCTGATTCAATACTAACTTGATCTACTTCTTTTGTTGTGATTGTTTCAGGGGAGGAAGATTCAAAAGAAGACACCTGCACAACAACCACACTCGGGGCAGGTAAATTTCTCATTAGCCCTTTCTCTTAATCCCCTCAACTTTGAAAAGGAAACAAAGAAAAAATCAATTTAGGGCTACCTGCTTTCCATATCTAGTTAATCCACCAAAGTTGCCTGATTTTGATTTCAACACATATTGAATTGTGCATCCATTTAAGGTAACTAGGGCTAGCACCTTCTTGATTGAGCCCTAGGTACCATCTTTGTGGCAACTAAATTGGGCTAATTAGAGCCAACTTACGGATTCCAATCTAGGGTTTTTAGAGACACATCTTTTCTAAGAAAGAATCAACTCTTCCAAAAAAGTGGTGTGCCTAAGCCTTGATTGAAAAGACTTATCCAAAAGAAACCCTAGAAATCAAGCTCTTAAGTTCACTTGAACCCTAAGAGAAAGGACCTAAAAGCTATCAAAGGATAAATAGGTGAAGTTGACCCATTGGGTCAACCAACCTTGAAATTTGGTCACTTTTGCACTCAAAATATCTAAAGTTTAGGTGGAACCCTAAGCACCTTTGATCTTAATTAAAAGTCATAGACTTAAGAGGTCATCGTCCCCATTCTGGTCTACCTGGAATCTCAGTGACAAGAGAGGTTAGGTGGGGGAAACCCTGTAACTCGTGGGGATGCTCTACCTTGTAGGAGTCTTTACGGGACTCTCCCTTTCTGGCTGCCCAGGTATTTCTCAGGTGACGACTAACTAAGGGGTATCATCCGCCCCAAACCTCTATAATCATCCAAATTTTTTGGGTGTCTCGATTGGGTCCAACACATTCTAATTTCGTCTAATCCATCAGTGCATGTTTGGTAGGAGGTCCTTGAGACCATCCTTAAGACCTCCTTTAGAAATCCACTCCCACCGAGGCAAAGCCTCGACGCTCGTGTTTGTGCAACAGCCCCACCACATAGACCTCTCCTCTGATTCATCAGAACCAAGTTCTCCTTCTTCCATCATGGCACAACCAATTAAAGAAGAGAACAACCTTGAACACCAACTCCAGTGCTTGAATGATCTATTCTAGAACTTTGTAAACTCGCCACAGCGTCCTATGATGCGAAATCACTATAATCCCGCTGCGGTGGCGATCGAGCCTCGAGTCCAAATCTCGACTGGAGGTCTTGATTCTGAACTCAAGCCCAAGATGATTCATGCTTTTCTAAAGTTCCATGGGCTTAACAATGAGGATCCCTTCTAGCACATCAAACAACTCAAACATCTAGCCCAGACCTTCGGGTAAGATGTACAAAATCGGGATATTCTGCTTATGAAGATGTTTTCCTTCTCCCTCATGGACAAGGTAGCTCATTGGTATCAGACTCAGACGGATTTGATCAACACGTGGGTTGAACTCCAGTCTGAATTTTTGAAAAAGTTCTTCCCCATTGGTCGGACAAATGCTTTGCGTCACCAGATCACTCACTTCACTCAACAATCTGGAGAACCTCTTCATGAGGCATGGGACCGATTCTTGGATCTCATGTGAAAGTGCCCCCATCACGGAGTTCCTAAGTGGGAACAAGTCCAATCTTCTTACCAGGGACTTCGTGAAGACATTTGATTACTCGTCAATGCAACCAGCTGAGGGAATATCATGGGTCAACATGAAGACATTGTGTGGGAGATTCTCGAGAATATGTGCGAGAACTCCATCAATAATGACTCCATGGGCCTATTCAACTGGACGAATGGCTGCACATTGACGAATCCTAGGGAGCACAAGAGATGCAGGGCCTGTCTGCATTCGTCGACTTGGAACTGATGGCCAGTTGGTTGGACAAGGTCTCTATCATAGAGAAGAAGGTGGATGAGCTAGCTCAACATCTGTAGTGAGCCACCTCTATGCAAAACCCATTTGCACAGCCACCTCTTGGGAGGGAAATTGTGCAGAACATCTATCATTGATCTTCTCAAGGGATGGACCCGTATCCACCCCTGTCTGACTCCAGGACCGGGGGAAACTCCAATCCAATTTACTCTAGTTTGGGAAACTCTGAACCCTCATACTATGATTTTCCTGAGGTTCCTCAAACCTGCGAGGACCTCAACGCCATCCAGAATGACCCATTCTCCAATACCCATAACTCTAGATGGCGGAATCATCCCAACTTCCTATGGGTGGGAAATACTTAGAATCAAGGACCACCTTATCAACCTTATCCACAAGCTCCTCGTCTATATCAGCCACCTCAGCCTCGGCCCGACCCCACCTATCAATCTGGGCCAAACCAAGCCAATCAAGTGACTCTCATCCTTTAGACTCTAGCTGACATTCAGAAGACGAATGCGGCAATACAAAAATAGCACAAGGATGAGATCACAGAGGTTCGCAATAAACTCTTCCAGATGGCGAATTCCTGCCAACCTGGCACACTTCCTTCACAACCTTCGTCGAATCCAAATAACTTGTCGACCCAGAGGTGCGTTATGAACCCAAATCTGGGCCACACTCACATGATTTATCAGGCCCCTTATGTTCCATCACCTGACAGGATGGAAGCTTCAACGTCTTATGCGGGATTTCAACAGCAGCCACCTCTTTTACCAACCCCAAACCAAAACTAGGCAGGACTGAACTCTGTAACAACACATAGTGGTAAAGCAACTCAAAACCAACCTTATCGAAGCCACTCTAGGCCTGGTAGTAACCCAAGCCCTAGGATAGTTATCTAGGACACTCCTGTCCTAGATCAAGAACCTGGACGTATTCTAGAGGAACCAACCAAGGTTCCATTTCCCGAGGCCTTGACCAAGGGAAAGAGGATAACCAAACCCATGGCTCCTAAGGAGGATCTGGTCAAGCTCTTTGAACAGGTCCATATAAACATCCCCTTGATGGATGCAATCCGCCACGTATCGGCTTATGCACAATTTCTAAAGGATGTGTGTACACCCAAGCATAAGCCGCAATCTTGAGAAAACTCCCACCTAAGGCTAAAGACCCAGGTACTCCTTTGATTTCATGTACTATCGGTGATACCCAATTCGATAGAGCCTTATTAGATTTTGGTGCCTCCATAAACCTAATACCTACATCCCTCCTTGATCACCTTGAAGAATCTGAGCTTAAACCAATAGAGGTGACATTGCAGTTAGCTGATCGATCCATTAAGTCACCTAAAGGAGTACTCGAGGAAGTCATTGTTAGGGTACGGAATTTCTATTTCCCTGTGGATTTTATAGTCTTGGATATGGATGCACCGGAAAACCCAAGGGATACACCGATTATATTAGGGAGACCCTTTCTGGCCACTACTAGGGCCAATATAAACTGTGAGGAGGGCTAAATAGAACTAAAATTTGGGAACCAAACACTGAAAATTGACATCTTTAAGGCCCAACAAGGGATTAATTGTGGTGTTATAGAACAAATATGTGATATCAAGGCCATGGTTAATGAGCCGTATATTGAGGACAACCTGATTATTCCTGATCAACCATAAGAAGATCAAAACCCGCAAACAGAGGATTCTGACCCAGATCTAGATACACCCATAGCTCCTTCCCTTGCTCCTGACATACACCCTGAACCACTTGCTGCTGCTGATAACCCCGTTCTGGAACTCAAGCCTCTTCCCGACCATCTAAAATACGTCTTCTTAGGTTCCAATCGGATGTGTCCTATGATTATCAACTCCAGACTCACACCTGACCAGGAATCCCGTCTAATTACTGAACTCCAACAACATCGTAGAGCCATCAAATGGACTCTTGATGATTTGATTTGTATCGGCCCCTCTTATTACACACACCGTATCTACACCGAAGAGGGCACACGACCTTTGTGGGAAATGCAGTGACGTTTGAATCCTAATCTGTAGGAGGTCGTGAAAAAGGAGATCATTAAGTGGTTAGATGTAGGGATCATCTACTCGATCTCCAACAGTCGATGGATGAGTCCAATCCAGGTTGTACCTAAGAAGGCAGGACTCACCGTCATCACGACTGAGACCGGAGAAGTCATACCGACCCATGTGGCTAACTCTTGGAGAGTCTGCATTGATTATAGAAGACTCAATTCCTCCACGAAGAAGGATCATTTCCCACTACCGTGGATTTATCAGATCCTCGAGAAACTAGCAGGAAATAGATTCTTCTGCTTTTTGGACGGTACTCCAGTTATAACCAGGTGGCAATCCATCCTGAGGACCAAGAAAAGACCACTTTCACCTGCCCCTTTGGGACGTACACATTCCGAAGGATGCCGTTATGTCTATGCAATGCACCTGCGACTTTTCAGCGGTGCATGTTTGCTATATTCTAAGATATGGTAGGTGATTATCTGGAAGTCTTCATAGATGACTTCTCAGTATTCGGAGCATCATTTGACGATTGCCTCATGCACTTGGTCCAAATCCTCAGGTGGTGCATTGACGTGAATCTGGTTCTTTCCTAGGAAAAGTCATTTCATGGTGCCTGAAGGAATTTTCTTGGGACATATTTCAGAGAAAGGCATCCAAGTCGATCGAGCCAAGGTGAACTTGATTTCCAAACTCCCTATGCCTAGCTCGATCAAGGACATCCGATCTTTTCTAGGGCATGTCGGTTTTTACCATCGATTTATTCCTAATTTCTCAAAATCATGCACCCCTTTACCACTCTTCTCTCTAAGGATGTACCTTTCGAAATCTCCATGGAATGCACTCAAGCATTTGAAATCCTCCGTGATTGAGTTACCCAAGCCCCAATCCTACAGTCCCCTGATTGGTCTCAACCCTTTGAGATCATGTGCAATGCATCTGATTTTGCTGTAGGAGCGGTACTGGGATAGAAAATTGACGAGAAACCCATGGTCATCTACTACACTAGCAAAGCACTTGACGAGGCTTAGCGTAACTATATAGTTACTGAGAAAGAGCTGCTAGCCGTAGTATTTGCCCTAGAAAAATTCAGATCTTATCTCCTGGGTTCCCATGTCAGCATCTACTCGTATCACATAGCTGTGAGGCATCTCCTTGCAAAGAAGGATGCGAAACCTCGATTAATATGCTGGATCTTGCTGTTGCAAGAATTTGACCTTGAGATTCGCAACAATGCAGGAAAAAAGAATGTGGTAGCTAATCACTTGTCCCGCCTTCCTTCTTGAATCATCGACCCTTTTGGACCCATCACGAAACATTTTCCTAATGAGCACCTTCTAACTATCAATACAGGGCTTCTTTGGTTTGCTGATATAGTAAACTACCTGGCATCACATCAGATCCCGTCCGACTGGCCAAAGGTCAAGAAGGACAAATTGCTTTCCGATGCCAGGTATTACTTTTGGGAAGACCCGTATCTTTTCGACATCATTGCTGATCAGATAATTCGAAGATGCGACACAGAAGCGAAAATCCAAGACATACTCTCTGCCATGACCGGGCATGCGGTGTACATTTTTCAGGTCACAAAATCGCAGCAGAAGTCCTCCAGTGCTGCTTTTATTGGCCCACAATTTTCAAAGATGCATACAATCACTGCAAGGCATGTACCCGTTGCTAGACCTTGGGCAACATGAGCCATCGTGATATGATGCCTTTATAGCCGATTCTGGTATGCGAAATTTTTGACATTTGGGGGATTGATTTTATGGGACCCTTCCCTGTCTCGGACGACTTCGAGTACATTTTACTCGTTGTTGACTATGTCTCCAAATGGATCGAAGCCATTCTGACCCAAACCAACGATCATGAAGTTGTTATAAAATTCATTCATCAGAATATCTTTTCACGGATCGGGATTCCACGTGCTACAATTTTCGACAGAGGGACCCATTTCACCAACGCTCAGTTCAGGTCACTGATGACCAAATACGGGGTGTCACACTGAATCTCTACTCCTTACCACCCCTAAACTAATGGTCTAGCTGAGCTATCAAATCAGGAGATCAAGAAAATCCTCTAGGTTACTGTTCGACCTGACAGGAAGGACTGTGTTTTATCTCGTAAAGCACATTTTGATAGGAAAAGCATCATAGTGTAGTGCCAATACGACCAAACAAAAATATTTATAAAAAGATAACGAGACTTTGAGTCTTGATCATTCGTCTCTAGGAGGCATTTGTTCAAATATGAGATCGATCTTTTATCGCTCTACTTTATTTAGAATCGCACGCAGTTTCCAATCGTCGGATTAAAGTTTCACCACTTCTATTGTGAGTTCTGATTACATGCTCGTGTGTTGGATAGATAACGAAAGTGAAAATATGAGTTTTAGTGCACACAATTCTAGTGATGTGGTGGCTATTTACAGAAAATGCATTTATAGTTAGATCTATATTTTCTGGAACTGACATGCTTGTTACAAAATATATATAAGTGAAAAACAGGCAACTTGAATCACACAAAAGAGATGGCAATCAATAAGCTCATGGTGATTTCAAGCATAGAGATATGTATAAAAATATATCTTTTATTCATTCCTTCAGAGGGTGTTTGCAACATGGAAGGTAGAGGAAAGCTTGAAAAACACAAATCTAGCTAACAGAAAATGATCGCATACAAGAATCGATGGGGGGATTTTGCATGCATCATTGGGGGAGAATAAGAGCTACACTACTAAGCAGTAAATGAAAGCAGTAAAACTACGAGAGCTAAGTTACTAGTCTAGTAGAAGAGAAGGGCATTCAGAGGTGGGCTCCGATGGGCTTTGAGTGGCTGAGAGAAGAAGGAGGGGCGGCCAATGGTGCTTAGGTCGGCCCTTGGAGAGAGGTTGGAGAGATGATCCAGCATCCTATCATGGAGATGGTAGCTTCCATGGTGCTCCTCGTGGAGGTGGAGTGGATGTGAGAGTAGCTAACCTAGATGGATAAATGAAAGCCAAGAGATGGATTAAGCTAAGAGTGGATAGGTGCAAATGGCCACCCCTTAGGTATTTTTATATACCTAAGGGATTCTCTCTAGAGAAGTGTGGAACTCTCTAGAGAGAGTCCCATGAGTGGCCAGCCAAGTGAGAGAGAGAGTAGTTCTTAGATCCATAAAAAGTGGATCTAAGAATTGAATGACTCTTGGTTGCTAAATTTGGCAACCAAGAGTGGTGCCACTTGAAGAGAGTTCTAGAGAACTCTAGATGGGTGTGTGTGCATGAATGGGTGTGTATGTGTAGTGTGTGGTCGTGCCCTAGGTGGCTAGGCGGCCTAGGTTAGGTCCTAAGGGGTTTGGGTAGGTGTAGGCCTCAAATTAGGGTTGCAAACCCTAATTGCTAAGGGGGAATTGCAATTAAACTTAACCCAAGTTTAATTGAATGAGTGTGAACCTAATTGAGAGTGAAATAACTCAATTAGGTTGGGCTTAGGTCAATTGGACTCTCACTAAGTTCAATAGACTTGTGTGGGTTGAGATCTGAGCTCAATTGGACCCTACGAGTCCAATTGACTATGATCTAAGTCAATTAGGTTTGGTGAGGACCTAATTAGGTCCTTAGGGAGGTTTAGAGGTGGTGTACTAGGGTTGGGGTACCTTAATTTGGGTTCCAATGAGGTTGGAATTGGGTCTAGGGAGCTAGAGATCCAAGATCAAGGCTTGAATCTCAAAACAGGAACTAGAGAGCAGTTCCAGATGTCCAAAAAGAGAATCAGACGTCTTATACTCAAAAATCAAAAGTTCAAACTTGTTGTCTGGACGTCTAATCAGAGTTAGGGAGGATTCAAGGTTCTGTCTTTGGTATTCTGCAGGAATTGGACGTCTAACCAAGTGTCTGGACGTCCAATAACATTGCAGAAGTGGGTTTAAGGTGTGCGGGAGTTGGCTAAGGGTTCTGGACGTCCTATAATTCATCTGGATGTCCAGAAAAAGGTTGGAATTAGGGTTTTAAGGTTTCCTAAGGTGCAGTGACCTAATATAAGGATGGCTAAGGCTTGGGGGTGTCTCTAGGCTATCCTAGGGCTAGGATGGACCTAAGCTGTTCACATTTTACTGCTTTATTTCTACTTAATAGAGTAGAATACCTTAACTTCCTTACATTATTATATCCTACATCTAATCTAAGTCTTCTACTCTAGCTCTGTTGCAACACCCATTATTCCTGATCCAACTTCAGATCCAGCTTATTGCCTGTAATTGACGTAATGCACTTAATCAGCACATTATAACATTATTTTATGCATAGCTAAAGGCAAGTAGTAAAGATGCAGATAATGCTTATGCATGCATGGATTACCCCAATTATGAAAAGTCCTAGCCTAGTTTTGGTTAATTAATACCTACGATTGCTGTGTAATCATACCCCCATGCTTAAGTCTTGCTAGTCCCTAGCAAATGCAAGAATAAATTATTCACAACAAGGGTCCCTAAGGGATTGATTATTTTATGAAGTGTATGCCTAGAGATTTTTCTCCTTTTTGTTTTCATCCTATGCTCTAGAAATTGAGACAATCATGAAAGTGCAGCTATGTAGCTTTTACAACGGATTCAAGTGAAAAACTGATTCACCTCTAAAGGCTGTACTTGACCCCTAGTAAAATTCTAGCAGGATAGGTGGACTTCTTCCCTCGGGGTATTCAAGATATTCTTTGAATTCCACCTTGGCTTTAGGCTTAGGTAGAGAATTTCTGAGGGATACGGGTGTTTATTTGGTGACTCACTCTCACTTGGTGCTACCTAGAGGTTAGTACTGCAGAATCTAGATTTCCAAATTATTACGTAACTCAACTCAGAGAAAGACAAGAAAAACTATGCTCTCTTCTAGTTCCTTTTGTATTCATTCTCTCTTTCTCTTTTTTTTTCTTTTTCTTTTCTTTTCTTTCTTTTTCTTGGAGCTCACAATCTCACCAGATTCACATATATGACCTGTATTTGGTGGTCTCATTTGGCATTAACACTTTAATTGAATTCCATAACCCTAACACTAAGACAGAATTCCTCAGCCAGTATTCGGGCAGTCAGAAACACAAAAAGATAGGTTAAGGCCATATTTGGTGGATCTCAAATTTTTTTGGTCGTATTGCCTCAATGCAACTGAATTAAACGCTAAATATTCACTCTTTTTTTTTTCTTTGCGTTTTCTTCTCTTTTCTAATTTTTTTCAATTTTTCTTTCTTTTCATCATCATTTTTTTTACTTTTTTTTCTCTATTTCTTTTTTTTCAACACAACACAACTAGCACATATCCATGAACTTTATTGAGGAGGCATTATTAGGGATTGGTGGTACTCAAGAGACATTGGGTGGCTTACTTGGTGGAAGTGCCTACTCACGGCACCGGGAGAGACTGTTAGGATAGTGTATTTCTGACCTTGAAATAAATAACCTCCTTCAACCAAGGATTCCGTAAAGAATGGTCGTAACCATCCACCATAGCCCTAGTTTTATGAAAACTCACTCTTCGCATATCTGCCTTATTTGGTGGCCCTCAGAATTTCACACAAAATGTATATGTAGGAACTGAGAGCGAAAACTATGTCTACTCTCAGAGTATCACCACCTAATTGTCTAGGATTTCGGAATCCTTGCACTAATCTTAGAGCACCAGTACACTCTACTCTCATCTCACACAATTTGGTGGATTTTTGCAGGAAAATCTGCCTGACTCCCAAGACACTATCCAGGGGTTCAGGAAAAGAAGCACTACTTCTTCTCAATAGACTAAAGACATTTATCATCCTTCACCATGAATCCATTCCAAATTCTACATGTGTGTGAAAAAATTGTACTGGATTCCAGATTACAGGAATCAATTAAAGGATAAAATCCCTAATGCATTCTCTTAATAAAATAATCTTATTCATGAATGCAATATGTATATATGCTATAAACAAGTAACCTCATGTAATTTTGTACTTCGTGAAATTCTTGTATAGGGTTACATTCAGCTTGGCCCTAAATTTAGAATAAAAGGTGAGCGGGTGAGTCTGAAGTGGCTGTTGCAGACGATTTTTAGCTCCAATGCCAGCATTGGAGGTGGAGTCCGTTGTTCTTTTATTTAGGATCCTAAAGTACATTTTGCATGCAGCTCTGAGGTTTTCCTAAATGTTGGCATAAAAATTTTCAGTTTTGTTGTATCTACCCCCCCATGCCTAAGTTCTTACATGTCCTCATGCATGAATATAAAAGAAAATAAATACAACGGGGAGTAAATGGGTAGAAATCACCTGTAATTGCTCCTGAAATTATCTATTCAGCACTGGCCAACCTGTCAGTATGAAATATGCAGAAAGAAAATATGCTATATATAAAAATGGTTATGTATAGATGATGGTGGAATGTGGGATAGATGCTATCTACATGTGCTGAGTTTAACGCCTCCAGCTGGGTGAGAATTCAATCACACGTCCTCAATAAGATGAACGATCTTGTCAGGTGGAGGAGGTTCCTGGGCCAAAAGTGGCTTGAGGCGCTGGCCATTTACCGTAGATATATGCCCAGATTTTGGGTCCCTGATCTGGACTGCTCCATTAGGATATGGCTGAATCACAACATACGGGCCAGTCCACTTGGACTTGAGCTTCCCTACGAAAAGCTTCATTCGCGAATCAAACAACCAGACTTACTGGTTGGGCATGAATTCTTTCCTCCGGATGTGGCGGTCATGAAAGGCCTTGGTCTTGTCCTTGTATATCAATGCGTTCTCATAGGCCTCCCGTCAGATCACTTCTAATTCGTTGAGCTGGAGTTTCCGTTCTTGACCTCTTGCATCGAGGTCAAGGTTACATTTTCGCATCGCCCAAAAGGCGCAGTGTTCCAACTCTACAGGAAGGTGATAGGCCTTGCCGTATACCATATGATATGGTGACAATCCGAGTAGGCCTTGTATGCGGTCCGATATGCTCGGAGTGCATCAACTAATTTATCGAACTAGTCCTTCCTATCTCGTCCAACCATCTTCTAGAGAATCAGCTTGATCTAACGGTTAGACACTTCAGCCTGCCCATTGGTCTGCAGGTGGTACGGGGTGGCTATATGGTGATGTACCCCGTATTTCTTTAATAATGACCTGAAGTGGCTGTGGATGAAGTGGCTTCCCCTGTCACTAATCAGAGCATGGGGTATTCCGAATCTCGCGAAGATGTACTTCCGTACGAAAGAAATGACAGTTGATAAGAGACTCATCATGATCTCTAATTACCCCTAATTAACTAGTCTTCCTAGTTAATTAGCTAAGGATATGAATATATAAGGGTTAATTATAAAAAAAGAGATATATAGTGGAGGACCCTAAAATAAGTTAAAAATGATATTTTATCATTCAATTAACATTATTAACAATCTAACTAATAATTAGACTCGAGATCTTATCAATTATTCCTTTAATTAATAAGTTAATTAACTTAAACATAATGTATACCTAAATATATAATAACTTAAGTAATTTTACCTAATTTAATAAACCTAAAAAGGTCAAAAATGTAAATTCAAGGTGAAAACATAATAATTACATTATTTATAATCATATATAAAAAGTTGAAAAAAATCTAAGTTAAAATAAACCTTTAAAACTTGGGTTTACATTTAGGTCCTTATTACTCATTTCAATTGGGTCCTTAATTTTCATATTGGTCCTTAGGTTTCATCACACATAGGTCCACGTCTTTTTCTTCTTCTTGTTCTTCCTTCAGCTGGTTGAACGGCTGACGACAGAGGGTGATTCCACCACTCGATCACCGCTTTGCCGACATCATTCTTCCTTCTCCAAGCTCCTGGAGCTTGTGCTCACCATCCCATCTTCATCCATCAGTCTGGATTACTCTGAAATCCTAATTTTAGGTGGGAGTTAACCTTACCGTCATCGGAGATGATGCCGGAGGTTAACCTCCCCTAGCTTCTTCTTCGTCCAGACTCCGCCGCCCTCTTCATCACCGTCAACTATAAATAGACCCCCACCCCCTCGATTTCTGGAAGTTGGCTCCCTTCCTTCTTCTATCACTGAGCTGACCTAATAGGCTATTCGTCTGCAACTCCAACAATCTTCCACACCATCCTCTGACTTCCTCCGTCCATCCTGATCAGCTGAGGAGCTTCACTGAGGTCTGCCGCGTTTTTGGACAAATGCGACGACCAAGGAGATCCTCTGCTCCATTCAAATTCACCCGCCTGAGATCTTTCTCATTCCCTCTAGTTTCGTCCTCCGTCATGAGCCATCTATGGAGTCCCTTTGACCCCTTCGTCCAAGTAACAGTAGGTAGGAGTAGGAGTTGGAGTAGGAATAGTCTAGGTAGTTAATTAGTTAGTTAGATTAGCATAATGTCAGATTTTAGACTTCATCTTCTTCGACTCCGACAAGTTACTTGAGCTCGCCAGAGCTCTAATTTCATCTTTTTAACTCACTGTTCACCTTCTTACATCTTCCACGATCACTTCTATCACCACTAATTACTAAATTTATCACTTAATCGCTTAAGCCACCTTCACCTCCACCGACTGCTTCTGCTATCCATGGCAGCAGTAGTTGAGTTAATTACACCTTCACTGGGGTCCTCCACCACCTATTCATCTTGTAAAGACCCTGATCTACACTTGAATTTGAATACATATCACATATAACCTAAATGCCCAAATCTAATTAAGCTCCTAAGCTTTCTATTAATGGCAGCTCAGGAGTAGTTCAAATCATTAATTATATATATATATTTAGTATCGCAGACATCTGTTGACTTGTCTCAAGCACTCAATTGAGTGGGAGATCAAGTCTTGTGCCTCAACCAACTCAATTTTCATTCAAAATGAATTCACTGTCAAATCTTTCATATAAAGAGATAATGAGGAATTAAACGAGTTCTTGAGATTCCTTGCAACCTCAGGATCCTTTTCAGATTGAAAATGGTACAATTCACTTTTCTGTGCACAATTTTGTATTTTTCTGGACTCATCGGAGCTCTGGCGAGTCAAAATTGAGCTTCAGCCTAAAGAACTTAGGGAGAAGCTCCAGATCAATGATTTGATGATCACTGATTATTCTGAGGTATTTTCTTTGAGGTTTAAGTGCCTGGAGCTTGAGTTAGGATTTCATCTTCTCCAACTCTGGCGGAGTTGGAGAAGTCTGACAGATAGCTTCAAGATTCATTTAATAGGTCTAGAAGCTTCAGTGCTGTGCACTGAACTCATTTCTATCCTTAAACCAATGTGACAACCTCTGATTTGTTTTGTTGAACAAACAACTTTTCAATCTCAGGCAATGAGCTTGAAACCCTAGAATCTTCAATTAAAACACCCATTTTATGGTCTGAGCATATTCCTAGGATTGAGAAGATGTTGTTTGAGGTTTTAATTTCCTGAGAAATGTTTAAATGAGAAAGTCAAAATTTGAGGTTTTTCAGGCAAACTTGATTTTGATTCTCTGATTTTGGATTCAATCTATTGAATTGAGGAGTCTGAAGTGTTTCTGAGATTCATTTGAATGATTTTAGAAAGAATTGTTGAGCTTTGGAGAGTTAATTTGGATGGAATTGCAAACCTACCAGTTTGGGTTGTTTTTGAACCCAAACTAACGACAGTAGACTTTGGATGAAATTTGAAGTTAAATCCTGCCCAGATCAGTTCGCTTTTATCTTTGGAACTTGTTGAAATAGATTACCAATGTCCTTAAGTGTCTGTTGCACATATCAGAGTTAGAAATTGCTTTCTTTGAAGTTTTCCGAGAAGTGTAGAGTTTTCATGCATTACTTGAAGCTCTCAAAATCTTAAACTCCCTTCCAGCAGTTGCGGAATTATCAGTAGGATCTATTCAGACCCTTACATAAGCTAGAAAGGCTACCCTGTAGATATAGTAAGCTCAAAACCACTTCCAGGAATAAATAACTCATAGGAACCCCCTAATTTCACCTTTCA
The DNA here is from genome assembly GCA_037157565.1 of Thalassia testudinum. Classification (NCBI taxonomy): domain Eukaryota; kingdom Viridiplantae; phylum Streptophyta; class Magnoliopsida; order Alismatales; family Hydrocharitaceae; genus Thalassia; species Thalassia testudinum. The sequence continues at coordinate 68,628,575 of JAZHRO010000003.1, read as the reverse complement.
AATTGAAAGGGAAAACATCCTATGAACCTTAAATTGACCCTAGAATCCTGTAGAGCCATCTTAGAGCTCTCCATCAAGCTTTATTTCCTTGATTTGGAGCTCTAAGTAAGGAGAAATCATCACTTAAAGTTGGGTCTGGAGGGGAAAAATAGAGTCCCACCTCGAGTAGATCTGAGCGGTCGCTTGGGAATAAAATATTTTTGTTGTATACGCTCACCAGTCATCGAGTGCTCGACGTGAATCTGAACATCTGACCTCTGAGCATATAGCATGTGTGTGCAGGCGTGTGCACCTACAGGTGTGCACTCAAGTGGGCATGTGAGCGATGGCCCTGGGAGGGTGAGGCCTGGGAGGCAGTTGAGCCAGTTCGAATTGAGAGAGAGCCGGTTTGGCTCAAGAATGAAAAAAACCAAAAATGAACTGTAATGAAATTAGGCGAGGATCGAGTAGGGTCTGGTACCACCCTGATCTTAGGGTGCTGTGTATCCTCGAAAGGACCTTGCCGCAGATCAAAAACAAATTTTTGGTTGAGAAGAAAATAAACCCGGTTCAGCTGGAAGAGAAAGAAGAGAGAATGAAGGAGCTGAGAAGGTAAAGTGTCGAAGGAAGCTAAGGGTTGAAGGAAACAGGTGCTAGAGAAGCTAAGGAAAGGAAAAAGAAAGATGCTGAAGGCTAAGTAAGGGAGGAGAGCTTGTAATAAAGGAAAGAGAGAGAAGAACAGGCGCTAAGGAATTATTGAAGAAGAAAGCAGGAGTTGAAGAGAAAGAAGAAGAGAAGAAATAAAGAGATTGAGTGAAAAAGAGAATAAGAGGAAGATAGAAAGATAAAGAGAAAAATAAAGGATTAAGAAATAAAAGGAAAAGAAGATAAAAAGAAGAGAAAAGAGAGGCTGAAGAATAAAAGGAAAAGAAATTGATTTTCTTATTATATTTTAATTTCTTTTTGCTCTTAATTGTTGTATTAAGGCATGTATTAACTAGATAAACTCTTCTTTGCCTTAAATCATTTGAAATAAATAGAGAATTTACATGTTTTTAAATATTGAAAATGAGAGTTCATATGGGATGTTGCATGTTGTTTCAAATAAAATCAATTTTGGGAAAATTCATGCTTCTATAATTTACTCAAATATACCTCGTATACTTATAAAGAAAAATAAAAGATAATTAGTGAATTTAGAATGAATTATACCTCCTAGCGAACGACCTAGACGCAACCAGTAAAAAATTTCTAAATTGTTAGGTTAATTCGACCCTATACTACTAAATGACACAATTTCGAGTTAACCTAAGTGACTTTTCTCTACTCATAATTAAGTAAAATTAACTTAATTAACTGAGTTGAGGTAAGAAATGACCATTTTAATGGCATCGTTGCCGGGGAGGCAATCCCTTAATTCACTAGAATTTAGTCGGTTTAATTGTCTAATTAGGAGGTATTTCTAATTATATTTCTATTTTTAATGATTTTTGTTCTAATTAGTTGTGTTTTGTTTTGTTTTATTTTTGTTTTCTGTCTTCTTTTTAGATTTACCTTTGCGGGTGATCTCAAGAGAAGGCAGGAATTTGTAGCTGTTTTTGTTTCTTCTTTTGTGAGTATTTCTAGTCTTTTGTATTGTTGCATTAAAAAATTAAAAATACAAAAATGCATCCTATTTGGCTAGTAGCAGCATATAATAGGCATATACTCTTAGGAGTACATTTCCTGCTAGTATATTTTAGCGAATCTAACTCAGGAAATTTTTTTCTATTTTTCTCGCATCAGGGGGAAAACACGAGAAAATCTGCGTAGATCCCTGTCCTTTGAGATTTAAAAAGGCCATATATTTTGTTTGAAAAGACTTAAAAAGTGGCCATTGCATTTTAGTTGATATATTTTTGTAAAAGATTAACTAAAAAGAGGAAATTAAAAATTATGAGTAAATTTGATTGCAAAATGCATGCGGGTTTTATTGCTATCGTCTATTGCATGCTATCGCACAGACAGCGTGATCACTAGAGTCACACGAGTCTATTTTTCTATCTCTCCACTTTGCACCTCTTAGGGCTTTGGTCGAAGATCAACAAGTCTGTCTCACTACTAGAGCCCTGGGGAGCCAGTAGTGAGCGGTCTCAATCCTAGACCTTAGACCTTTGAGCCTTAAGGATATGCACCTGTGCAGAAACGAGCTTAGGATGCGCATTTTGATACTGTTACTCTATTTGCTTGCGTCAAATTACTTTTGCGTATCCTAGGAATCTCTTTTTTCCTTTGAAAGAAGAGCAAAACTCGTGTCTTTGCACTGTTTTGCAGGTTTTTGTGCCGCTATTTTTCTTGGTGGTGTGCGTGTGCACTTTAACATTATTTTCCATTTTATGGACGGGAGGTGATCCTTGCATCCACATCTTGCACCATTGTTGACAGGTGATCCCAGGCCGATTGCAGATAAGCAACCAATGGTTTTCCCGTCTGACCATCTACTTCTATGGATCAGTTGCAGAATCAAAATCTTGAGATCCCTTCCTCTTCTATTCAGGGGGAGATACCGCCTTTTGATGTTCATGAGGCACTCTTGAACCAGAATCTTAGGATGCTTGAGCAGACTAGACAAATCAATCTATTAACAGCAGCCTTAAATAATTTACAGACTCTTCAAACCCGTCCTCCACCTCAACCTGAGGCGGGTTTTGACATCCCTGATTTATCAATCAATCATCCATGGCCTCTACTTAGAGATTACTACAACCCATCTAATGTACAAATAGAGCCTAATGTTAGGATACCTATTGGGGAAAATGATCCTAATTTTTTTTTTTTAAGTGGTGAGGATTGCTATCATGAACCGATAGCAATCAAGAGGGCAGTATATTTCTTATCAAAAAAGTATTACAAAGTAGATTCCCAACTATGTATGAGAGACCAGCACTCCTTTACAATATTCTCACATCTCACCGGTCTCTCCTGAAAGAGTTTGTCATTACGCGCCCTCCACACACACCACAAAGTAGCTGCCATAGCCCCTAATGGCCGGCCAGGAGTGATGAACCTCTGCCATAGAGAGTCCCAGGAGGGGAGAAGTTCCAAACAAACCATCCTCCAGATCTTGTCGGTGACCAAACATGACGAGAAAATGTGTGCTGCCTTGTCAGAGAACAAGCCACACAGAGGGCAGGCATTTAGGGTAGTCCCCATCCTTCTGTGCCTTAGATCACCAGTGATCAAACCTTCCTGTCTGCAATGCCACAGGAATATCTAAACCTTCAAAGGGATTTTCAAGAGCCAAATCTTTCTGTCAATAGGATCACAATCCACCACATTATTAGATCTAACAATCTTTTCATACGCATGCTGCACTGAGAAGATACCCTGCCATCCGTATGTATTCATCACATTCCTCGTCAGCTGCACCTGCTGCAGACCAGCCAGCAGATTCTGCCTCTCCTCCCACAGCTGAGTGCCAGCCTTGCATTAATGCAGCTCTTCCAGCCACCAACAGTCTTCAGCATCAGACCACAAGCTACTGACTATGGCTTCCTTGTCTGCAGCAGCCGCATAAGCTCTCGGGTAGGCCTCTTTCAGTATCCCCAAATCAAACCACCGTTCATTCCACAAGCTGAAATTTCTACCATCTCCGAGCCTAGGTTGCAGCAGATGCCAATAACTGCTGATTGCACTGATCACTGAATGCCAGAAAGGAGAAGGTTTCATTGGCTGCAACCTTTGCAGACAGATGTTTGATCCCCCATAGCTGTCCCTGACCAAATCAGCCATCAGCCCCTCCTTGCAGTCCTAGATCCTGATGGCCCATTTGATCAATAAAGCCTCATTGAAATCTTTGAGTGCTTTAATTCCCATACCACCAATTTCTTTTGGCTTGCAGATCTTGCTCCAGCTGATGGGCTGCATGAAACCACCTTCACGACCTGCTCCTTTCCAGAAGAATCTCTTCCTCATAGCATCCAATCTCTTCCCGATACACTTTGGAGCCCTGAATATGCTAAAATAGAAGACCGGTATGGCTGTAATGACCGAATTGAGAAGGATCAATCTGCCACCCTTAGACAGAAATTTACTACTCCATCCTTTCAGTTTTCCATCAACCTTATCAAACAAGACATTCCAATCAAATTTTTTCAGTTTTGCTGCCCTCAGTGGTAAACATAAGTACTTCAATGGCAGCTTAGCTCGAGGTGACCCCAGTGTACCCTCCACTTCCAGTTGCTCCTGCTCACTCATGCCAAAACAGATCAATACAGATTTTTCCTTGTTCAAACATAAGCTTGAAATATCACCAAATATCTTCACCAATAACCCTAGAGCATGTGCCGCAGGCTTGGATCCTTCAACAGAGAAAATCGTGTCATCTGCATACTGTAAAATGGGGGCCAGAGTTCTCCTATTAGATAGTGAGTATCCTTTAATTATGCCAACCTCTACCAGTTTGCAGGCATACCTTGCAAGCCCATCCACCGCAAGGTTAAAAATCAACGGGGCAAGAGGACATCCTTGTCTAACCCCACGCTGAGGCTGTATCCATACTCCACAAGGCTTCCCATTAATCAATGGAGAGAAGGAAGCGGTAGTGACACCTTTTCATCCATTGGATCCATAAAGGGGGAAAGCCTCGCCTTCTAAAAACCTCCCAGAGATACGACCAAGAGATCGAATCATACGCCTTCTGGAAATCAACCTTCCACAAGAATGCTTTGCATTTTCTTCTATGCCATCCACTGACCATTTCCTGAGCCAAGATAAAGGATTCCTGAAGTGATCTGTTAGGTAGGAAGGCAGCTTGTATCGGATGGATCAAGTCCTGTAGAACATTTCTCAGCCTATTAGCCAAAATCTTACTGATTACAAGATAGATGGAATTAGATAGGGAGATCGGCCTAAAGTCTGAGAATTTTTTTGCTCCCATTGATTTAGGTAGGAGGAAGAGATACGACTTGTTAATCCTCTCAAACCCAGTGTTTCCCACCTCAAGTTCTTTGATAACATCCATCACTTCCTTGCCCACCACACTCCACATCTCTCTGTAAAAGAAAACTTTTATTCCATCAGGGCCCAGGTAGCCTTCCATATTCAAATCCCTGATTGCCTGTAGGGTCTCTTGTTCAGTGATATGTGCAGTCAGTTGTGCAGCCTGATCACTCGTCACACTAGGACCATCACTACCTGCCATCCTCCATTTCCTCCTCTTAGCTGCCCGAGATGCCTCTCTGTAAAATTTAGCAGCTTCAGATTTAATCTCCTGAATGGAGGTAACCCTCTTCCCATCCTTGAGAATAGAGGAAATAAAGTTAACACGTCTCCGAGAGCTAGCCATAAGGTGGAAAATTTTCGTATTTGCATCTCCCTCCTTAAGCCATAATGGTCTTGATCTCTCCCTCCAATCTATTTCTTGTTTTAGATCTTCATCCAATATCACACCCTGCCACAGTTTCCTTTCAGCCACCTCTTCCTCAGATAAAGGGCCAGCTGCCTTTTTAGAATCCAGCTCCTGGATTTTATTCAGAGTTTCATTCGTCCTCTGCTGCCTCATCAAATTAATAGTAAGACCATATTCTTTTATGATCATGCGCAAACTTGCCAGCTATAGATTCCCTACTAGGAGGAGGTGACATAATAAATTGCGGAAATATAATGTAAACCAATCTCACAAAATTCAATTGCACAAGGTACACAATTATTTTTAGGTGGAAACCCAAACCGGATGAAAACCACCACCTACCCTCTCGAGTTAGGATTTTCCGATCAACCAAGTTGATCAAATCCACTAAACGAATCACTTAAACGAGGGTGATTCAACCTCAATTACAACCACGCTACAAGTGTGAGGGTAGCGTTCCTCAACCCCTTCTCTCCACGAGAAGGATTTTGTCCCACGAAGGAGACGGGAATTCACAAAGCGAATACCCAACCAAATAACAAAGATAAAATAATAAATATAGTCCTATAGAGCCAACAAAGATTTAAACCTAGATTCTATAGGAATTAGGAAACTCCCCTTTGCAAGGAGTGCGTCGAATCGATGATGCGGGTGCGTAAGCCACGCGACGGTGCAACGTTGCTCTCGTGAACTATGGTGGGAGAGCGGGTGTGCAAAGGCTTGATGCTCTCAAGATGTAGAACTTGAGCTTGGAGAGCAAGAGCTTCGTTTTGGACACAAAAGCGTGTGAAAGTGTATTACTAGGTGTGTCTTGTGCATCTTGGTGTCTCTAGGTGTATCTTGGTGTGCAAGAGGTTCCTCTCTATTTATAGAGGCATTAGGAAAGCTTTGGAAAGCTTCCATAGCCGTTGGGTGCAAAGCCCAAGAGAATCAGGCCAAAATCAGGAATAATGATTGCACTGACAGGGTTATCAGACGTCTGATCCTGGCATCAGACGTCTGGGAAGCCAGTTTAAGACATCTGAAATTAAGGTCAGACGTCTGATTTTATGCGGGTTTCTTCCTAACTTGAATCAGATCTAAACAGGGGTCTAGTGCAAGTCCATCAGATGACATACAGGACGTCTGGCACTATGTCTGGACGTCTGGAAACCTACTTTTTGGTGAGAATGGATTTCCAAGATAGTATAATGGCTAGAAAATCTCTGAGAAGAGATTTTGGGTCAGCCGAGGCAAAACAGTCATTTACCAGATGTCTGGAAAGGCCTAAGGACGTCTGATAAGGCTCTAACGGTCATATCCTTGAGTGTTTGCTGAGCCAGCCAACGGTCCACTAATTGGACGTATGGCAAAGTCATCAGACGTCTTCTAAGATGTCTGGTCTAAGGTCTGGACATCTGATTTCATCAGACAGAGCTAACTAAGTCTAGCCTAAATGTTATCAGACGTCTGAATCAACAGTCAGACGTCTTAAAACACATTATCAGATGTCTGATTTTGGAATTAGATGTCTGAAAAGGCTGTTTGAACCCTATATTGATTTTCTAAGTTTTCTACAGAAAACCTAAGTATCCTAGGATTTTGCAGGTATTCCTAGGACTACTATTAGGGTACTTTGCGGCTCTTTAACATGAATTTAACAAAAATAAAAAGCAACAACAGAAATGAAGAAATACAAAGAGTACAAGAGAAGGAAATCTATCCTATTCTTCATCTCCTTCCTTCTTCAAGCCATCGCTCCTCGCGAATCTCCTCTGTTCTCCATCAAGCTCCTCCAATCCGTCCTGGATGCGAGCTCGAACTCCGTCTAATCACGTCTCCATTTGCAATTGACCTGAAATCTAAGACTCCAAGTGCAAATGTTAAATGACACGTGTTTTGTTATCATCAAAACAAACGATCGTGGTGCTCTAGCACCAACAATCTCCCCCTTTTTGATGATGACAAAACCATAAATAATAATGCAAAAAATCCTCCCCCTTTTTGACATTATCAGAAAGGTTTAGTTGATTTTACATTTCCTGTAACTCCCCCTTAAAATATGCTCTTCTATGAATTTCAAAAGTAATGTTCTCCCCCTTTCTGTAACAACATGATAGCTATTATTTTCTCCCCCTTACAAAAGGAAATTTAGCTAACTTGCATCTCCCCCTTAAAAATTGACAATTAGCTCATAAATTTTTTAACTCCCCCTATCTAAATGCTAATGATAAAAAGATAGGGTAAATAATTTTTACCTCACCTACCATGGCCAATAAAATGGTCCAAATGGCGGTGGTGGATGCTACATCGGATGGGGCTCCCATTCGTCGCTTGGAGGCCCAGGCATTGGCGCCGGTCTCCAGTCTGGTGGTCGACGTGCGGCGGGTCCATCGTTTGTTCGCTGTCTCGTCGATCTTCTTGTTCTCCTCCTTGGTCTACTCCTTGGTTCTCCCAACTCGAGTTGACCAGCCTTGAGCTTGTAGGTCCAGTCCTTTGTGTTGTAGTTATCCCTGAAACCTACAAAACAAGATTCCAATTCTTTCTTCGGTATCCAAGTGGGCTTGGATCCAGATCTATTAGCAGGTCTCCTTAATGGAGATCCTTTCTCAACCGTAGGGATATAAAAATTATCTACTTTGTTGATTAATTTGTTAGACTTGTCCCTGAGACATGCAATTTCTTTTTCTATAATATGCATCTTAGTCTGTAAATCAGAAATTTCTAACTTTAAACTATCATTTTCTTCAATCAATTTAATATTTTCATTAATTAGGCTTTTATTTTCTAGAAACAAATTTTCATTTTCAGAAGTGTTAGAACTAGGGCTTATTTCTAGATCCTTAAGTTTATTTTCTAGCCTTTCATTTTCAGATTTAAGAAAACTAAGATTCTTTTTCATGCTTTTGTTTTCTATTTTTAGTGATTTACTAAGCTCATACAACTCATTAAAAGCATCTTGTAAATCTGAGTTTACCTCATTGTTGCTGTAGTCGTTGTCGTTATCCATGATGGCCATGAATCCAAGGCACGCGGTTTCCTTCTTCTCGAGATCTACTTTCGAGCTCGTCTCTTCATGAGTGTCTTCTAACTTCCTCCATATCTCGTGGGCGGTAGTGCACTCTTGGATTTGCTCGAACTCTTTCGGACTCAACGTGAAATACAGGGCATTCATTTCCATTGCGTTGAGTGAAAGCTCTCGAATCTGCAGCTGCGAGTAGCCTCCTTGGGGTCGCTTCGGGATCTCGTATGGGATTTCACAACATCCCCAAATCTTGAACTCAGTGGCTTGGTGCCAAGTCTTCATCCTCAACTTCCAATATCCGAAGTCCCTCCCGTCGAAATAGGGTGGTTGGATGGTGGACTGCCCTTCGGAGATTCTGATTGCGGCTATGCTTCCCTCCATGATCTTCTTGCTGGGTGTTACTCCGATCTCGCAAGAACCTGCTCTTATACCAATTATAGATTCCCTACTAGGAGGGGGCGACGTAATAAATTGCAGAAATATAATGTAAACCAATCTCACAAAATTCAATCGCACAAGGTACACAATTATTTTTAGGTGGAAACCCAAATCGGGTGAAAACCACCACCTAACCCTCTCGAGTTAGGATTTTTCGATCAACCAAGTTGATCAAATCGACTAAACGAATCACTTAAACGAGGGTGATTCAACCTCAATTACAACCATGCTACAAGTGCGAGGGTAGCGTTCCTCAACCCCTTCTCTCCATGAGAAGGATTTTGTCTCACGAAGGAGATGGGAATTCGCAAAGTGAATACCCAACCAAATAACAAAGATAAAATAACAAATATAGTCCTATAGAGCCAACAAAGATTTAAACCTAGCTTCTATAGGAATTAGGAAACTCCCCTTTGCAAGGAGTGCGTCGAATTGATGACGCGAGTGCGTGAGCCACGCGATGGCGCAACGTCGCTCTCGTGAACTACGGCGGGAGAGCGGGTGCGCAAAGGCTTGATGCTCTCATGATGTAGAACTTGAGCTTGGAGAGCAAGAGCTTCTTTTTGGACACAAAAGAGTGTGAAAGTGTTTACTAGGTGTGTCTTGTGTATCTTGGCGTCTCTAGGTGTATCTTGGTGTGCAAGAGGTTCCTCTCTATTTATAGAGCCCTTAGGAAAGCTTTGGAAGGCTTTGGAAAGCTTCCATAGCCGTTGGGTGCAAAGCCCAAGAGAATCAGGCCGAAATCAGGAACAATGATTGCACTGACAGGGTTATCAGACGTTTGATCCTAGCATCAGACGTCTGGGAAGCCCATTTAGGACGTCTGAAAATAAGGTCAGACGTCTGATTTTATGGGGGTTTCTTCCTGACTTGAATCAGATCTAAACAGGGTTCTACTGTAAGTCCATCAGACGACATACAAGACGTCTGGAAACCTACTTTTTGGTGGGAATGGATTTCCAAGAGAGTGCAACGGCTAGAAAATCTCTGAGAAGAGATTTTAGGTCAGCCGAGGCAAAATGGTCATTTATCGACGTCTGGAAAGGCCTAAGGACGTCTGATAAGGCTCTAACGGTCATATACTTGAGTGTTTGCTGAGCCAGCCAACGATCCACTAATTGGACGTCTGGCAAAGTCATCGGACGTCTTCTAAGACGTCTGGTCTAAGGTCTGGACGTCTGATTTCATCAGACAAAGCTAACTAAGTCCAGCCTAAATGTTATCAGACGTCTGAATTAACAGTCAGACGTCTTAAAACACATTATCAGACGTCTGATTTTGGAATTAGACGTCTGAAAAAGTTGTTTGAACCCTATATTGGTTTTCTATGTTTTCTACAGAAAACCTAAGTATCCTAGGGTTGTGCCGGTGTTCCTAGGACTACTGTTAGGGTACTTTGAGGCTCTTTAACATGAATCTAAGTAACAAAAATAAAGAGCAACAAGACAAACGAAAAAATAGAAAGAGTACAAGAGAAGGAATTCTATCTTATTCTTCATCTCCTTCCTTCTTCAAGCCATCGCTCCTCACGAATCTCCTTTGTTCTCCATCAAGCTCCTCCAATCCATCCTGGATGCGAGCTCGAACTCCGTCTAATCACATCTCCATTTGCAATTCACCTGAAATCTAAGACTCCAAGTGCAAATGTTAAATGACATGTGTTTTGTTATCATCAAAACAAATGATCGTGGTGCTCTAGCACCAACACCAGCTTGGTTGCTAATCTGATAGTAGCAGACCCCTCCACCTTTTTATCTCGCCACCAAGAGCTGATCATCTGATAGAACCCCGGTTCCTTTAGCCATGATCTTTTCATTTTAAAATAAGAGCCAACATGATTTTCTTCCCCACTATCCCACACCAAAGGGGTGTGATCATAAAAAGGTCGATTAAATCCACTTATTGACGACAGTTGGAATCTCATCAGAATGTCCACATTCCCAAAAAATCTATCTAATTTGGAAGCCAACCCATTTCCATTGTGCCAAGTAAATTCCACCCCAAAGGATGGAAACTCGCACAACTACAGTGACTGAACCGTCATCTGGAAGCCTGTAGCCGAACTGTCTCTGTTGCTGTTAGGCCTATCTGCTCCTGTTAATACACAATTGAAATCTCCACTCGTCAACCGCATTCCCCCTGCACCAACTCAGCCACAGCGGCCCATTCCTCCCACAGCACCTGCCTGGCAGATGCAGCACAAGGCCCATAAACCCCATTAACCCAGATACACTCCTGCCCCTGGTGAATCTGGAATTTGCATGTTAGCAAATGCCTAGCTTTATGCACCTCCAAACATTGAGCCCATCCCTTCCTCCACCAGATAGCAATACCACCCGACCTCCCTTATGCATCAATCTGCACAAAATCATTCAGCCCTGAAGCTTGCAAGTCAGACCAAAGCCTATCAGATCTACCTTCAAAGTTTGTCTCTTGAATGAGCGCACAGTCGATTCCCCATTCTCTTAAATATATCATCAGAGAAGCCCTCCTGCTTTTATCGCGCAACCCACGCACGTTCCAAGTGAGGACTCTCATCTGTCCTCACCGGATCCCTCCCCCCTGAAGGCCTAGCATTTGCACACCTGCAAAACTCTTGCCACCTCGTCTTCATCCATCAGAGTGATAGTCTTTGATTTTCTCTGTTGTAGGATATATGGTGATCTGCCCTTACCAGTCTTGGAGTGAGAACCACCTTCACAATTAAGGCCTTCCTTCTCTTGCAGATCTTGTTTGTCCTTCAGAGATTCAATCTGTGTGACATGAGTCTCCAGCACCACGTTCTCCATGTCACTTGCCAGCATATCCCCTGCCATCATGGTCGTTGGTCCAGCCATTACCCCCCCGCCCAAATCCTCCTCTTCTCCATTCTGATCCTCCCCCATCTCCCCCACACAAAAGTCCTTACGAATTTCGACAGTTAGAGGTTCATCACCGTGAACCGCACCCAATTTTTGCACAACCGCCTCCTCATCAGCTGCAGGTCCGGATGACTTAAGTTGCTTTACAACAGTGTCTCCCACCAGAAACCTCAGCCTTAACATCTAGGAGCTCCCACCACATCTCAGAATCAGATTCTCAGGTACACAGCCAGCTATAAATACATAAATCCTCACATTCAGCAGGCGTCCATCGCCCTCAAGTAACCTGACAACCGCGTCCTCAGGCACTGATGCAAAGCCTAAGATGATCAACGATACGACCTCCTTTGACCTCAGATGTAGAGGCAGCCCCTAGATCTCAAGTTTTCCTGATCTGGATCCCCCTCTCTGGGGTGGTCTCTCCGACAAAGCTCCATCAAAGGGGGAAACCAATCTCCAAATCACCGTGATCCCATCATTGCAGGATGTTTGAAATCGTAGCTTCTCAACATCCACCATATCCAATTCAAAGAGGACAAAGCGTGTATTTGACAAAAAAGAGATCTTCCAGGAGCTACTCAAGAGGGGGAGAGAGTTTACCAGGGTGGAACCTTTTCTGCCATTAGTCTTCCAAACATAACCTCCCCAACCAGAGCTCTGCGCAGGGCCATCTCTGCTGCTCTGATGCTTTCTGTCACAGGAACCTCCACATCAACCGTAAGTCCCCCCATCTTGCGCAGAGATGGGGGTGGAGGCGGTATCTGCACAGCTCTACGATTCAAATGTCCCGAGCGCGGGAAAAGACATTCTTTCATTTGACCCCCTAAAAATCGACACGAGTCCCTTTTGTGACCGAATCCCCCACAGCCCAAGCACACCACAGGAGATCGACAAGTGGCTGCCATATGTCCTCACCGTCGGCAATGGAAACAGACGGTCCGGTCAGACACCTTTTTTTCTCTACCATTAGACCACCTTGCCTCCGTCCCCCTTCTGCCATGAGCATCAGAGACCCTCTGCTCCTTTCGCCTCCAAACCCTCGATCTCCAAGTATGCCACCGTTCATCACCCCTACTGCCACCGACCGCCGTCCCTGAGTCGCCGTCCGTCATAGCTCCCAACCCACCTACTCCAAAATGATCCTAAATTAAAGCCAAACATCATTGGTCTAATCCCTCACTTTCATGGATTTGCATCCGAGGATCCATTTCAACATATAGAAGATCTTAAGAATTTATCTCAAACTCTTGGACCTCGAAATCAAAATAGGGAAATCCTACTTATGAAAATGTTCTCTTTTAGCCTTAAAGACAAAGCTACTTATTGGTATAGAACTATTGCAAGACCAATCTCCACTTGGGTTGAACTTGAATATCCTTTTCTTAAGAAATTCTTTACAATTGTCGAACTAATGCTTTAAGGTGAGCTATTACTACTTTCAATCAAAATCAAGGCGAACCAATTCATGAAGTGTGGGAACGTTTTCATGAATTGCAAAGGAAATACCCACATCATGACATCCCTCGTTGGCAACTCATGCACATCTTCCACTATGGTTTACAAGAGGGCATTCGCAATCTAGTCAATGCCTTGTGGAGGGAACTTCCTAAATCACGATGTGGAATCCGCCTCAGAATTATTTGAAGGGATGGCGGAAAACTCGATCAACAATGCATCAATGTCGTAATTTACGCAGGGCGTAAACACAAATCATCAAAATTCGCACAAGGGCATTCACGAGATTGGTAACTCGCCCAGTTCAAATGATTTTAAGATAATTGCAGAAAAACTGGACAAAGTCGATATCGTAGCAAAGCATCTCGATGAGGTCAGAAATATGATGAAGTCTCTTATGCCTCTACTTGCCATGAATCCTGCGCATCTACCTGTTTCACAAATTCCCGTGGCGAGAGAATTTTTGAATAATCTGGATTCTAGAGATCCATCTTCCTTGGGTTTTCTATCTACTGTTCCACCAACCCAAGGAGGGACCTTTGTCCCACAATCTTACCCACCCTTTTCCCCACCCTTACGTGTTGTAGGAAACACACCATATCTTTTAGGATTACATGCCATCCAGGAAAACACTCCAAGACCAAACCCTTATTCAAATTCCTATAATCTTGGATGGAGAAGCCACCCAAAATTTTCTTGGGCTGATCAAAATCAAAATCAAAGACCAAATTATCTAAATCAGACCCATCTGAACCCACCTCCATTGCCTTCTCAGCAACCAAATGTAAGGCCTAATCCTATAAGTATGTAGAATTACTCTAGGCCTATTAGAGATACACAGCTAGACCAGATTTTAAGAGCTGTGTCAGAGAGTCAACGACAAAATGCTGAAGCTCTCACTGAGATCCATAGGTAATGTAAGGTTGAATTGGCTGATTTATGAAATCAGATCATGCTGTTGGTTGAGTCTCGTCAGCCAGGTACTCTTCCATCCTAGTCAATTCTGAATCCTAGGAATCTGCCAAATCCTAGGCAAAATCAAGGCCAAGTCCAATTCCTTAATCAGGCCTTTGATTCTAATCACAACCTATCTTCTATACTCCCTGAAAATAATCCACTAAACCCGCATCAACAGCCTTTATTATATCAAAATGATCCACCTATTATTGAGAATCAAAACTAACTTTTCTAATCTTCTAAACTTGGTTGGAAACAAGTTGAAACATTTTGCGAATCGCTACGCTTACGTGTTTGGTTTTGGAAAACCTGTCGTTGTAGTTCGAAAGCGAAGAATTCATGTTCAACAAATAAAATTTATACCGAAAAGAATTCCTGGTCGAACACAGGGATGCTACGTTGATCTATATTCACAATTATATTTTTTTTGGATTTTTTTATAAGCAAGGCGATATAATTACAATGGAGCTATCAGACTAAAAGAAAGAGAGAGAGAGAGAGAGAGAGAGAAAGAGAGAGAGAAAGAGAGAGAGAGAGAGAAAGAGAACATGCATACAATATTCCAATTGTTTATATAATCAAACTAAATGAAAGTTACACTAGAAAGTGGAAAATCAATTACACTATAAAGCAGGAAAATTCTACACTAGAAAAACTGTAAATAAGAATGGGAGAGAGAAGTTATCCTCCTCGACGATTGCTTGAAGGACGAGTTGGACGAGACGATGCCTGGACAAAGGAGAACAAAGCAGGATGAAGGAGAATGAAGCAGAAGAACGGGAACGAAGCAGCACGCCATCGTCGTCGCGGGATCCACTTCCGAAGGGGAACAAAAATTGGACTTTATCTCTTGAGAAGCATCCTGGGTGTGGGACAAGCTTCTCTTGAGCTTCAGAGGGGTAGAGAGGAGAAAGAAGGGATGAGAATTTCGTATGGAGGGGTCTCCTTTTATAGTTGCAAGGAGTGGGGGAAAAATAGACATTACAACTTCAAAATAATAAAAGAGGGGTCTTTAGTGATAGATAAATCTGTCACTAAAGCCCCGAAGTGGGCGTAGCTTCCGCGCCCACGCGCGCCGCTTCAGCTGCCTGCGTGCCCAACGTACACGCATGTCCAGCGATCCTCAGCCGTCCGATCGCGAGATCGGATGGCTTAAGTCGCTCCTTCTCCCGCTGCATTGCGCGCCCGCCCGCGCGTCCGATTACGCATCCGCGCCGTGCGTTCAATCGTGCGTCGGCGCTATTGGGCGCGTGCAGCCGTTGGATTGCGATCTGACGGTTGATGAAGGTGCGCCCGCTCACCTCAGAAATTGCTTGGCGGGGCTCGAACGCGCGCCAACGCCTCGCGATAAGGCACTGGACCGCTATGCTGCCTCACCCAAAAGGTCGCGCGGACGACTTTAAAGAGCCGCGTCCAAAGCCGTTGGATTGAGATCCAACGGTGGAGAGGGGGCGGGTGCGCGGTATTCATAGAATGCAAGCGACCGTTTGGGCAACAGAGATGGCGCCACGTGGTGCCATCTTGGCCGTCCATCTTCTGGAAGTTGTAGATGGTGCCACGGATGTCGGATTGACTCGATTTTTGTGTCATTGGGCTACGATCGTCGATCCGAATTCATCCGTGCGGTTCGATTTGTCATCTGATGTGTAGATTTATACCATCCTGGCCCTTGATCTTCTAGGGTTCCCCGATCACTATTTGATGCTACAGATGTCTGATTAGGGTGATCTTGGAGTCGTTGAACTCCAATCGTCCCCTGATCACATCCATACGGTTGGATCTTTGATCCGAGGTCCCGATAAAATGTTTGCCCTGTCCAAGCACATAAAAGGAGATAATTAACCTCCATTTTATTCAAACTGCTCTAAATGCAAGATGATGCATGTTATGCAATATTTATATCATGAAATGCAATCGTATGCTTAAGAACATGCATAAATAGAATTTTTAAGTAGTGTAAATGTGTTTACATCATACCCCCATGCCTATCTTTTGCTAGTCCCTAGCAAAAACTATATGCTATTTATAAAAGAATTAGGTTGGATTATTTGGACTTGAGTTATTTTCAATCATTAAGAAATTGTCTACTTAGGAACTGAACTTTCAAAGACACAACAGTGCCCGGGTATCAGCCAAAATGCAGACCGCCTCAAGCCCTCGCCTTATTAAAAGAAAATTTTCTTCTTCTCTTTTTACTCTTTTCTAATTTTTTTAGATTTTAAAATTTTAGGGTTTAAGAGTGGCTTTCTACAGCCATTCAACTAACCCAAGATTTTATGAGAACCCTAAGCTTTAAGCATCTTATTGTGATTATGATAGACTCGTTGATCGGCAGTTAGAACAGACTTCAGATTTCTACCCCTCTAGGTGACCTAACCAGAATTCTGCCTAAAAGTGTATCTTTACAACTGGTAGCTTTCTCCCTACTTTTATTATTTTTTTTACGGGGTCAACACAAGGGTGAATCCAGTGTATATCTCCTCGGTTTATTCTTCTTCTTCGCTTCTTCCTAAGTGTTTTGGGAATTTTTAGTGCATTTTTTGAGCTGGGTTCTGGACAACCAGTTGATGAACTGTTACCACCGACAACTTACCAGCCATACTCATGCGACGAAGTGTGGCTTATTTCTTTTTGTTCTTTTCTCCTTTTTCTTTTTTAAGTAGGTGGATTCCCTAGTCTAAGATTTACCTAAAGGCAGCAAACTACGAAAGGTCCAGTGGCTGGGCTCTGGACAACCTACCTTTGGGTTGTTACCCACGATAACTTGCCATCTATATCACCCTAGAAGGTTCATTAGCTACCCAATTTCCGTTAGAATCACCGAACAACGAGTCAGTTTAAAGAAAGTGTGTAGATGCTTAAAACTCAAAATTCCCTCAAATCAGAGGGTGGGTTGATAAGTCGTGTACTTATCACCCAAACTTATTTATTCCAATTATAATAGAATTAAGATGGCGAGGACCCAAAAACAAATCCACATTTTAGTGGATACACAGGCTAATTAAGTCCAAAGACCTGAGGGGTCTTTGTGTTCAGATCCTAATGTAAAATTTCTTAGGATTGAAAAGTCCTAATGTCCAACTAATCCTTCCTAATTTTTTTTTTCTTTTTAAACAAGAAGAGAGACAATTTATATGGATTTCACAAAGCTGACCAAATAATTCAAGATTGAATCCACCCCCCCATGCCTAGCTGATGCAATGTCCTCATTGAAAAAAGGACATGAAAGAAAGGGTAGAATACGAAAGATGTCACCTGGATATGAAGCTCGTATCAGCCTTGTGTCATATGTACAACTGCTGAGTTTAATGCCGTCAGCTAGGCGAAGTCCAGCCAAAGAAGTCACAGAATGGCTAGAGCAACAGAGTCTGAGACGGGTTCTGGAAGATTACGGTCAACAACATGCTTCAAACGTTGATCATTGACTTTAAAGGTGTTACCCATCTTTGGGTCAGAAATCTGAATGGCACCATTAGGAAAAATCTAATCAATTATGAATGGGCCATTCCATTTAGATCTAAGTTTACCAGGAAAGAACCTAAGTTTAGAATCAAATAACCAGACCTTCTGGTTTGGCTCAAGGCTCTTGCGGGAAATCAATTGATCATGTAGAGCTTTGGTCCGAGCCTTGTAGATCTTGGCATTCTCATAAGCGTCATTTCTAAGCTCCTCCAACTCAGATAGTTGGAGTTTCTTGGTCTTTCCAGCTAGATTCAGATCTAAATTGCATTGTTTGATTGCCCAGAATGCCTTGTGTTCAATCTCTACGGGTAGATGGACGCCTTTCCATACACCAAACGGAATGGAGACATGCCGATGGTCATTTTATACGCCGTACGGTAGGCCCAAAGAGCATCCTCAAGCTTTTGAGTCCAATCCTTGCGATCAGGCCTAACCGTTTTTTGCAGAATGTTCTTGATCTCTCGATTGGAGATCTCAGCTTGTCCATTCGTTTGTGGATGGTAAGGTGTGGAAATTCGATGGTTAACCCCGTATTTGGCCAATAAATTCCGGAATTGGGCATTAGTAAAATGAGTGACACCATCACTGATGATAGCCCTCGGAATCCCAAACCTACTGAAGATATTTTTTTGACAAAATTGATGACCACCTTGTGGTCATTGGTTCGGGTGGGAATTGCCTCAATCCATTTGGACACAAAATCAACAGCAACAAGAATGTACTAATGTCCAAATGAAGGGATAAAGGGTCCCATGAAATCGATGCCCCAAACATCAAAAATTTCTACAGGAGGAATAGGGTTTAGGGGCATCATGTCTCTCTTAGTTATGTTCCCGAGTGACTAACATCGAGAACATGACCTTGAGAAGTCCTGGGCATCCTTGAATAAAGACGGCCAATAGAGGCCAGATTGCAAGATTTTTGCAGCCGTCTTTCTCCTAGAGAAATGTCCACCACACCCAGATGCATGGCAGAACTCGAGTATACTGTTGAATTCATTCTTCGGTATGCATCGGCGAATAATATGATTAGAGCTGATGTGATACAGTTCAGGGTCCTCTCAAAAGTAGTATTTGGCCTCAGGTTTGAGTCTATCTCGTTGTTGGTTTGTCCAATCCTGGGGGATTTGATCAATGGCCAAATAGTTAACAATGTCAGGAAACCATGGGGAGTGGACACCTAAAACTATAAGAATGGTTTTGTCCGGAAAAGTGTCAGCAATCAGAATGTCTAAACAAGAAGAATCACCTAGGAGTCTCGACAAATGATCCGCTACCACATTTTGCACCCCGACTTTATCCTTGATTTCAAGATCAAATTCTTGAAGAAGAATCCAACGAATAAGTCAGGGTTTAGCATCCTTTTTAGCCAAGAGATGTCTCAAGGCCGAGTGGTCGATATAAACGATAACATGAGACCCTAAGAGATAAGCCCTGAATTTTTCCAAAGCAAATACTACAGCTAGTAATTCCTTCTCAGTAACAGTGTAATTCCTCTGGGCTTCATCCAGAGTTTTACTAGCATAGTAAATGATAGAGGGCTTTCGATCAATTTTCTAACCCAGGATAGCCCCGACCGCGTAATCAGAAGCGTCGGTCATGATCTCAAAAGGGGCTGTCCAAATTGGTGGTTGCAAAATTGGAGCACAGGTGACTGCCATTTTTAGAAAATCAAATGCCTTTCGGCATGATTCGTCAAAAACAAACGGCGTTTCTTTGGCAAGAAGATTGCTCAAAGGACGAGCAACCTTCGAGAAATCCTTGATGAATCTTCGATAAAATCCCACATGGCCTAGAAATGATCTGATTTGTTTAACAGATGTGGGAGGAGGAAGTTTAGCGATAGCATCAACCTTAGCTTTGTCCACTTCAATTCCTCGTTCAGAGATTACATGACCCAAAACGATGCCTTCTTGGGTCATGAAATGACTCTTTTCCCAGCTAAGGACCAGTCGTGTCTTGATACATCGCTTAAGAATCATTTCTAAATTAGCCAAACAAGAGTCAAATGATTCTCTGAAAATAGAGAAATCATCCATGAAGACTTCCATAAACTCTCCCACCATGTCGAAAAATATGGCTAGCATACACCTTTGAAAAGTCGCAGGTGCATTGCATAACCCAAAAGGCATCCTACGAAAAGCAAAGGTTCCGTAGGGACAGGTGAAAGTAGTTTTTTCCTGATCCTCGGGATGGATAGGAACTTGGTTGTATCCCGAGTAGCCATCAAGAAAATAGAAGTACTTCTGCCAGGCTAATTTTTCCAAGATTTGATCAATGAAGGGCAGGGGAAAATGATCCTTTTTAGTGGCTGTGTTCAGCTTCCTGTAATCAATACAAACTCTCCAAGAGGAAGCTGAACGAGTTGTGATAGATTCACCTCTCTCATTAGTCACAACAGTAATCCCAGCTTTCTTTGGAACAATCTGAACGGGACTTACCCAGGGACTGTCAGAGATTGGATAAATAATTCCTGCATCAAGCCACTTGATGATTTCCTTTTTGACCACTTCTCACATATTTGGATTCAATCTCCTCTGGATCTGGCGAGAAGGGCGGGATCCATCTTCCAAAAATATTCTATGATTACAGTAAGATGGCTCGATCCCCCTAAGGTCATGAATCGTCCAACCAATTGCCTCCTTATGTTCCTTTAGGACCTTAATCAATTTAATCTCTTGCTCCTTTGTCAATTTAGCACTAATAATCACAGGGAGCGTATTCTGCGGTCCTAAAAATTGATGTTTTAAATTCTCGGGCAATGGTTTCAATTCAAGCTAGGGTGGGGTAATGATTGATGGTAGGGTAGATGCTGAAGATTTAACAAGAGGAAGAGGTTTTGAGTGAACAAAATTAGTAACCTCTTCCGAAGATGTCAGGTCAGAGGGTTGCGGGTCAAATTCATCAACCAAAGAGGAACCTTCAATTAAAGAAACTGTCAAACAAGTTTCAATATTAACATTATCCTCATCAAGTTCCTCAATAAATCCACAATCCTCAAATTTGTTGATCGCCTTAAAAATATCCAATTTCATTCGTTAGTCCCCAAAGGCGATTTCCATGCTATCGCTTTCACAATTAATGTTGGCCTTTGCGGTAGCCAGGAGCGGACGCCCCAGAATGATGGGCGTGTTCCTCAGATTATCTGGTACATCCATGTCAAGGATAAGGAAATCTATAGGAAAATAGAAATCCTTGACCTTAACTATAACATCTTCAATAACGCCACGTGGGTTTGTAACCGAACGGTCCGCTAACTGTAGCGTTACTGAAGTTGGCCGAAGTTCACCTAACCCAAACTTCTCATAAAGAGAAGTCGGAATTAGGTTGATGGATGCACCGAGATCCAAAAGTGCTTTATCAAATGTGCAATCTCCGATAACGCAAGAAATCAAAGGAGCACCAAGATCTCTCTTTTTCTGAGGGAGGTAGTGTAGGATAACAGAGCTGGCCTGCTCGGAGAGTACCACCTTCCTCGGAACAGATTCTCCCGACTTATGCTTTTGTGTACATAATTCCTTTAAAAATTTTGCTTAAGCCGGTATGTGCTTGATAGCATCAAGGAGCGGAATATTGATCTCAACATTCTTAAATAAATTCAGAAGCTCCTCATTGCTATCAACAGACTTCTTCTTCTTTGCTTTGGCTAAGGCTTCAGGAAAACGAACATGAGTCAGATCTTTGAAATCAGGTTCCTAAGCCTTGATTTCTCCTCTAGAATTCTCCCCTCTCTCCTCAGATTCTTCAGGATTCAAAAGATCAGAATAGTGTGGTTGTGGATCCTGAGTCTTCTTACCACTCCTCAAAGTGACAGAATTTGCAGAAGCATAAGAATTTGGGTCTTGGGGAGGGTTAGGAAAGATTGGAGGGGCTTGATTGACCATGAATTGTTGATTAGTAGAAGAAGAAGAAGAAGAAGAAGAGGAACCCTGCTCAACCACCTGAGCATGTGCGTGCGGGTCCCTCTGATTTTCGTACCCTTGGGCTTGATTGCCCGAATTTATAATGTTTCGCGGGTTGGGTACGGGTTGGGATGGTAGAGATCCGGGTTGATGAGAGTTAGCAATGAGCTTGGATTGCAAGTTGTCCAGCGAGTTTTTCATTTGCTGCATGAGCTGGAGCATAGATCCTTGCATCTCTACCATTTGATGGTTCAAATCAGCCAGCCCTGCGGGTTGACAGCCATTCCAAGGTGGCTGATTGACCTGATTCGGAGGCAACTGAGTATATACTTGACCCTGACCCATTGGTCGTTGCGGGGCATAGTTGCTGGGTCGGAATTGGGTCTATTGCCCCTGATTTTTTCAAGAGAAATTAGGGTGGTTTCTCCAACCTAGATTATAGGCATTCGAGTAGGGGTTGGATCTAACATTCTTTTGTACAGCACAGACATCCTCATAAGGTGAGGATGGAGAGAAAGAAAGGGAAGGATAAGAAAAACTGGGATCAAAGGCCCCAGTTGGGAACCCATGGGGTTCCGAAAAATGCTGACTCATAGGTTGAGTCGCATCGAGTTGATTCACGAACTCCCATCCAGAAGGAGCCCGTGAGGAATGGAATCCTGAATTTTGGGATTGAGTGGATTGAGAGTTGTTCATAGAATTGCCAGCCATCCACTCTTCCATTCTTTTAGCAACCAAGTCCACCTTATCAAGTTTATTACAAATCAATTCCATATCAAATGAATGAGAGTCATGGACTTCATTGACATTTGATCTGGGTTGCTGGGACCGGTTAAAAGTATCCATGGAGGCATGATTAATTGAATTCTCACTCATTTCCTCAAATAAATCATGTGCACTATCTGCATCGTTATTGAGAAAATTGCCTCCGCAAGAAGCATCCACATGGTTTCTGAGTTGCTCATTCAACCCATGATAGAAGATCTACACGAGTTGCCATTTTGGCACCTCGTGGTGTCGACACCTCCGCAATAAGTCCTGGAATCGCTCCCAGGCCACATGAAACTGCTCCCCCAGCCGTTGGGTAAAGGTAGTGATTGCCCGTCTCAAAGCATTGGTACGACCGACTGGGAAGAATTTCTTCAGAAAGGCTGATTTCAACTCATTCCAAGTTGTAATTGGTCTTCCTATTGTCCTATACCAATGCACGGCTTTATCCCTAAGAGAGTGGGGGAAGAGCCTCATGATCATTTGCTCCTCGTTAATGTTTCGAGCCTTGGTGGTCTGGACCAAAGTGGTCAAATCTTCCAATTGCTGAAACGGATCTTCGGAGCTAAGCCCATGATAATGTTTAATCAGGCTTAACACCTGGGGCTTGATTTCTACGTCACCGGCTGGAATCTGGACGCTAGGACGTTCCCCGTAATTTGAAGGATCATAAAAATCCTTCAAGGGCTGAGCGCCCTGCATTCTCTGGAACCATTCCTGCATTCTCTGGATTTGTTCCAGCTGCCTTCGAAATTCTTCCTATGGATTTTCAAGCAGAGGAGGCTGTTGTTCGGCCATGGGATCAAATTGACCAAAATCTAACTTGCGCCTCCTAGAATGTTCTAACGGTCCTTCCAATCGGGGATTCAATGACCGTCTTCCTAGCATAAACTAGGAGAAGGTCGGAAGGACTGGGGATAGGGACCCTGCAGCACAACAAAACAAGGCTGTCCTTAAGTGGGGTAGCCTAAGGATCTACTGACTCCCAAAACCAGCCTTAAGACTGTAAGTGATTTACTCTACTTTCGTCTATTTAATCCAACCAGTTAGAAGGAGGGACTGGGGAGAAGGTTCTTCCTTTGGCTTTCACTTCTAATTCCTAGTGTACCCCCCAGTCGCGGTTGTTTGATGCTACTCCCCTAGCTAGACATCAGATTAATCAATACAAGTAGGTTAATCAAAAATAATCTCAGACTAGGCCCTGAAGAGCGAATCAAACCTTAAGGCCAACGTCTAGTCATTTTTATTAAGGCCTGGGATTGTGGTGCTTATGGAATGTGATGGGCCCTTACAATGGGTTGTGCCCTTAATGATTGATTGAGATTTGTGTAAGTACGTGCACAACCAGGGTTTTCAAGCAAGATTATTGATAATGTGTGAATTTTAGTGTTTAAATCTTGCTTAAATAGCTTTTAGGGTTTCAAATTAGGTGAATTGCAATTAAGTTTCTACGCAAACCAAGTTGTAAAACATGGATGAAGATTGTTTTCCTTTAAAATCAGAAAGAAAGTGGAGTGCCTGGAATATACCTAGATTGAAAACCCTAAGGAGGAGCTACTTGATGAGTTGGTTTTAAATAAAGTGGTGCGGCCCAAACAACTCAAAAAATTGGCCACAAATGCACCACTAAGTTAGGCACTCAAAAATGGTTAACCTAGAATAATTTCTACTCTATTATATGTTGCTTTGTGTGTACCGGTTCCACAGATCAGAACTCGATTGAGTAGAAAACAAATCAAGTTGATCAAGTGCCTTGAATGTGGGTGTGTGTTGTGTGTTTGTTGAAAATTACCCCACAAGATTATCTTTTTGTTATTTTTTTATGAATGAGGGTGGAATGAATGTGAGTGAAAATCCAAACAACCAAACTATTCCTAGGATTTATGAAACACCTAGGTTAATTGGGATTTGGTTTTAATGTGGCCAATGGAATCTATGGAGGGGGAAAGAATGGGGGAGCACTTACAGTTGTCTTCAACTGCACTTTACTCCAGTCTACCGCTTGTTGATTCCTTGATGGAGGTCTCTGCAAAACAATAGACACAAGAGAAAGCTAGTTAGAAAACAAATAAAGTGCAAGAAATGCAAAGGAAAGATCGGAAATCGTTGCCTCCCCGGCAATGGTGCCAAAATGTTGAAACGTTTTACGAATCGCTATGCTTACGTGTTTGGTTTTGGAAAACCTGTCGTTGTAGTTCGAAAGCGAAGAATTCGTGTACAACAAATAAAATTTATGTCGAAAAGAATTCCGGGTCGAACACAGGGAGGCTACGTTGATCTATATTCGCAATTATATTTTTTTTAGGATTTTTTTATAAGCAAGGCGATATAATTACAATGGAGCTATCAGACTAAAAGAAAGAGAGAGAGAGAGAGAGAGAGAGAGAGAAAGAGAACATGCATTCAATATTCCAATTGTTTATATAATCAAACAAAATAAAAGTTACACTAGAAAGCAGAAAATCAATTACACTATAAAGCAGGAAAATTCTACACTAGAAAAACTGTAAATAAGAATGGGAGAGAGAAGTTATCCTCCTCGACGATTGCTTGGAGGACGAGCCGGACGGGATGACGCTTGGACGAAGGAGAACGAAGTAGGACGAAGGAGGACGAAGCAGAAGAATGGGAACGAAGCAGCACGCCGTCGTCGTTGCGGGATCCACTTCCGAAGGGGAACGAAAATTGGACTTTATCTCGCGAGAAGCATCCCGGGTGTGGGACAAGCTTCTCTTGAGCTTTGGAGGGGTAGAGAGGAGAAAGAAGGGATGAGAATTTCATATGGAGGGGGTCTCCTTTTATAGTTGCAAGGAGTGGGGGCAAAATGGACATTACAACTTCAAAATAATAAAAGAGGGGTCTTTAGTGACAGATAAATCCGTCACTAAAGCCCCGACGTGGGCGTAGCTTCCGTGCCCACGCGCGCTGCTTCAGATACCCGCGCGCCCAACGTACATGCACGTCCAGCGATCCTCAGCCGTCCGATCGCAAGATTGGACGGCTTAAGTAGCTCCTTCTCCCGCTGCATTGCGCGCCTGCCCGCGTGTCCGATTATGCGTCTGCGCCGCGCGTTCAATCGCGCGTCGACGCTATTGGGCGTGCGCGGCAGTTGGATTGCGATCTGGCGGTTGATGAAGGCACGCCCGCTCGCCTCAGAAATTGCTTGGCGGGGCTCAAACACGCGCCAGCGCCTCGCGATATGGCGCTGGACCGCTGCGCTGCCTCGCCCAAAAGGTCGCGCGGGCGACTTTAAAGAGCTGCGCCACAGCTGTTGGATCGAGATCCAACGGCGGAGAGGGGGTGGGTGCATGGTCTTTATAGAATGCAAGCGGCCGTTTGGGCAGTTGAGATGGTGCCACGTGGTGCCATGTTGGCCGTCCGTCTTCTGGAAGTTGTAGATGGTGCCACTGATGTCGGATTGAATCGATTTTTGTGTCGTTGGGCTACGATCGTCGATTCGAATTCATCCGTGCAGTTGAATTTGTCATCTGATGTGCGGATTTACACCATCCTGGCCCTTGATCTTCTAGGGTTCCCCGGTCACTATTTGATGCTAGGATGTCTGATTAAGGCGATCTTGGAGTCGTTGAACTCCAATCGTCGCCTTGATTACATCCATACGGTTGGATCTTTGATCCGAGGTCCCAATAAAATGTTTGCCCTGTCCAAGCACATAAAAGGAGACAATTAACCTCCATTTTGTTCAAACTACTCTAAATGCAAGATGATGCATGTTATGCAATATTTATATCATGAAATGCAATCCTATGCTTAAGAACATGCATAAATAGACATTTTAAGTAGTGTAAATGTGTTTACATCAAAACATTATTTCTTTAAATTGCCTTAATCTTTAATATTCTACATCTCAACCTAAATCGGATCTGATTTTCACGAGATTCACTCTGATCTTTCTGAGATTTTCACGAGAATCTGATTTTGGTTCTGTGAGATCTATTCTAAGCAATTTCAAGATGAGTTTTGACCAGGTGGTTCTTATCTGTTTTTCTATTTTTGAATCAATTCTTTCATAACTCCTACGTTTTTACCTTATAAATATTCTTTTTAGGAGTTCTTTACTAGGGTTTACACCTAGCTAAAGGCATAAATCTTAGCATTTGTACATATCTGTTTCCTATTTCCTACATTTTTTATACTCTAATCTTTCACTTCACATATTTTACTGATTACCTTCATTTAGTTTGACTGACCACTCTGACCTTTGGTCAGACTTGAAATCGTTCGCACAGAGATCTTTGATCTCCTCTATTCGACTCCTTCCATCACCCTATACTAAATAAAGTGTAATATCTTTTCACCCTTACAATGAGAACATTGTAAAATCTTGGCTTGGGGTGGTGTTGAAGTGAAATTTTCACTTTAAGTGTGTGTAAATAAATAGATCTAAGAAAACACATAAAAATTAAATATCCATGAAATTTAAAAAATAGACATTCCAAAATTGATGAAAATTTTTAAAAGAATAAAAAATTTCATAAAAAATTGAAAAAAAATTTGAAAAAAATTCAAAAAAATTGGAAAACCTTATAAACATAAAAACAAAAATATATAAATACAAAAATTTGAAAAAGAAAATTCATAAAAATAATAAGAGGGGTATATTCATCTTTAATAAAGAAAGAAAGAAGAAAAAATAATATATATATATATTTATTATAATTAAGAGCTTAATTTTCTTTTAGGTTAGAAATTAGAAATGTATATAGAATTTATTTAGATATTTAAGAGCATTCAATTCTTAATTAGATTTTTACTTAAACATTTTGTAAAAACACACTTTTGTTTCTAAAATTTTTAAAACAAGATTTTATTTGAATTAGGAATCTTTAAATCTTTTAAAACTTTATTTTTATATTCTTACCTTGAATTAAGAAACTAAGTGTATTAAGATTTAAACTTAAGTTTTGGGGTTAAATTATAACTTTCTAATCAATTAAATTATGTGATCCTTTTGCTTTTTGAAAATTTGATTTTATCATAAAGTTAAGTAAAAGGCCAGTTATTCAGAGTTAATTAAATAGAGAGTTAGTAGAATTTTATTTTACAGGTCTTACAGGCTAAAGATAAATAACTGGACTTGGTAAATTTTGTCTTGATGGATCCTGTAGGAGGAAACTAAGAATTTGAAGAACCTAAGAGTGAAAGGCTTTGTTGTCCAAGCTCTGGTTTGAGAGCTAAGTTACCTAAACATCTAAATTCACACACATAGAATTGTCTTGTTGGCATCTAAGACTGCGAAAACACAAAGGTTAAGAAAACATAATGTATACCTAAGTATATAATAACTTAAGTAATTTTACCTAATTTAATAAACCTAAAAAAGTTAAAAATGTAAATTCAAGGTGAAAACATAATAATTACATTATTTATAATCATATATAAAAAGTTGAAAAAGATCTAAGTTAAAATAAACCTTTAAAACCTGGGCTTACATGTAGGTCCTATTACTCATTTCAATTGGGTCCTTAATTTTCATATAGGTCCTTAGGTTTCATCACATGTAGGTCCCCGTCTTCTTCTTCTTCTTCTTCTTCCTTCAACTGTTTGAACGGCTGACGACAGAGGGTGATTCCACCGCTCGATCATCGCCCTGCCGACATCATTCTTCTCCAAGCTCTTAGAGCTTGCGCTCACCATCCCATCTTCATCCATCGGTCTAGATTACTCTGAAATCCTAATTTTAGGTAGGAGTTAACCTCATCATTTTCGGAGACGACGCCAAAGGTTAACCTCCCCTAGCTTCTTCTTCGTCTAGACTCCGCCGCTCTCTTCATCACCGTCAACTATAAATAGACCCCCATCCCCTCGATTTCTGGAAGTTGGCTCCCTTCCTTCTTCTATCACTGAGCCAACCCAATAGGCTATTCGTTTGCAACTCCGACAATCTTCCACACCATCCTTTCACATCCTTTGTTCATCTTGATCAACTGAGGAGCTTCGTCGTGGTCTGCCGCGTCTCTGGACAAAGGTGATGACCAAGGAGATCCATTGCTCCATCCAAATTCGCCCGCTGGAGATCTTTATCATTCCCTCTAATTTTGTCCTCCATCATTAGCCGTCGACGGAGTCCTTTGACCCCTTTGTCAAGTAACAGTAGGTAGGAGTAGGAGTAGGAATAGTCTAGGTAGTTAATTAGTTAGTTAGATTAGCTTAATGTTAGATTTTAGACTTCATCTTCTTCTACTCCGGTGAGTTCCCTGAGCTTGCCAGAGCCCTAATTTCATCTTTTTAACTCACTGTTCACCTTCTTACATCTTCCACGATCACTTCTATCACCACTAAATACTAAATTTATCACTTAATTGCTTAAACCACCTTCACCTCCACCGACTGCTTCTACTGTCCATGGCAGCAGTAGTTGAGTTAATTACACTTTCACTGGGGTCCTCCACCACCTATTCATCTTGTAAGGACCTTATTCTACACTTGAATTTGAATACATATCACATATAACCTAAATGCCCAAATCTAATTAAGCTCCTGAGCTCGCTGTCAATGGCGGCTTAGGAGCAATTCAAATCATTAATTATATATATATATTTAGTATCGCAGACATTTGTTGACTTGTCTCAAGCACTCAATTGAGTGGGAGATCAAGTCCCATGCCTCAACCAACTCAATTTTTATTCAAAATGAATTCATTATCAAATCTTACATATAAAGAGATAATGAGGAATTAAATGAGTTCCTGAGATTCCTTGCAACCTCAGGATCCTTTTCAGATTGAAAATGGCACAATTCACTTTTCTGTGCACAATTTTGTATTTTTCTGGACTCATCGGAGCTCCGGCAAGTCAAAATTGAGCTTCAGCCTGAAGAACTTAGGGAGAAGCTCCAGATCAATGATTTGCTGATCACTGATTATTCTGAGGTATTTTCTTTGAGGTTTAAGTGCCTGGAGCTTGAGTTAGGATTTCATCTTCTCCAACTCTGGAGGAGTTGGAGAAGTCTGACAGATAGCTTGGGGTGGTGGTTAACTCTACTTAAACTAACCCTCCTATTGTCGGGGGCATGCTGAGGCATGCTAGTTGAAGGACGCATGCTGAGGCATGCTAGTCGTTTCACTTGTGCTACCTGGCCAGGGTAGCATTCAATCAACTCCTTTATTGGCCCTTAACTCAAATAAGGAATCTGGGGGGAAAACCCCCCATGCCCCTTTTGCAAATGGGACCTGACCCTATTGCTGCTACTACCGCTTAAGGAAGAACTATCACCACCTTGCAAGACAACAACCAAGTTCCAAAGAGGAAGAAGGAAGTAGTACAAGGCTACTGATTCTTTTTGGGGCTAGGAGAAGGGGGGAGGAGGAAGGGTTCCCGCCTCACTAACTCTTGCGAGTGGAGTGGAATGGCACGAAGCTAGCTCGTCGACTACAAAAACATACGACTCACAGTGTACGAAGTGAATCTTTTTTGTAGTAGAACGAGTATTTAATAGGTCTAGAAGCTTCAGTGCTATGCACTAAACTCATTTCTATCCTTAAACCAATGTAACAACCTCTGATTTGTTTTGTTGAACAAACATCTTTTCAATCTCAAGCGATGAGCTTGAAACCCTAAAATCTTCAATTAAAACACCTATTTTAGGGTCTGAGCATGTTCCTAGGATTAAGAAGATGTTTGAGGTTTTAATTTCCTGAGAAAAGGTTTAAATGAGAAAGTCAAAATTCAAGGTTTTTCAGTCAAACTTGAGTTTGATTCTTTGATTTTGGATTTAATCCATTTAATTGAGGAGTCTGAAGTGTTTCTGAGATTCATTTGAATGATTTTAGAAAGAATTGGTTGGGCTTTGGAGAGTTAATTTGGATGGAATTGCAAACCTACCAGTTTGGGTTATTTTTTGAACCCAAACTGACGACAGTAGACTTTGGATGAAATTTGAAGTTAAATTCTCCCCCGATCAGTTAGTTTTTATCTTTGGAACTTGTTGAAATAGATTACCAATGTCCTTAAGTGTCTGTTGCACATATCAGAGTTAGAAATTGCTTTCTCTGAAGCTTTCAGAGAAGTGTAGAGTTTTCATGCATTACCTGAAGCTCTCAAAAGCTTAAACTCCCTTCTAGATGTTGTGGAATTATCTGTAGGACCTATTCAGACCCTTAGATAAGCTAGAAAAGCTACCCTGTAGATACAATAAGCTCAAAACCACTTCCAAGAATAAATAACCTATAGGAAGCCCCTAATTTCACCTTTCAAATTGAAGAGGAAAACATCCGCTGAAACTTAAATTGACCCTGGAATCCTGTAGAGCCATCTTAGAGCTCTCCATCATGCTTTATTTTGCTTGATTTGGAGCTCTGAGTAGGGAGAAACCACCACTTAATGTTTAGTTTGGAGGGGGAAAGCAAAGTCCCACCTCGGGTAGATCTGAGCAGCTGCTTGGGAATAAAACGATTTTGTTGTATACGCTCACCAGTCATCAAGCGCTTGGCGCAAAACTAAACATCTGATCTCTGAGCATATAGCGTGTGTGTGTGCGGGTGTGTGCGCCTGCAGGTGTGTGCGCCTGCGGGTGTGTGCCCGAGTGGGTGTGTGTGCGATGGCCTTGGGAGGGCGAGGCCTGGGAGACAGTTGAGCCGGTTCCAATAGAGAGAGCCGATTTGGCTCAAGAATGAAAAAAACCAAAAATGAACTGTAATGATATTAGGCGAGGACCGAGTAAGGTCTGGTACCACCCTGATCTTAGGGTGCTATGTATCCTCAAAAGGACCTCGCTGCAGATCAAAAATAAATTTTTGGTTGAGAAGAAAATAAACCCGGTTCAGCTGGAAGAGAAAGAAGAGAGAATGAAGGAGTTGAGAAGGTAAAGTGTCGAAGGAAGCTAAGGGTTGAAGGAAGTAGGTGCTAGAGAAGCTAAGGAAAGGAAAAAGAAAGATGCTGAAGGCTAAGTAAGGGAGGAGAGCTCGTAATAAAGGAAAGAGAGAGAAGAATGGGCACTAAGGAAATATTGAAGAAGAAGAAAGCAGGAGCAGAAGAGAAAGAAGAGAAGAAAGAAAGAGATCAAGAAAAAAGAGAATAAGAGGAAAATAGAAAGAGAAAGAGAAAAATAAAGGATTAAGAAATAAAAGGTAAAGAAGGTAAAAAGAAGAGAAAAGAAAGAGAGGCTAAAGAATAAAAGGAAAAGAAAGTGATTTTCTTATTATATTTTAATTTCTTTTTGCTCTTAATTGTTCTATTAAGGCATGTATTGACTAGATAAACTCTTCTTTGTCTTAAATCATTTGAAATAAATAGGGAATTTACATGTTTTTAAATATTGAAAATGCGAGTTCATTTGGGATTTTGCATGTTATTCCAAATAAAATCAATTTTTGCAAAATTCATGCTTCTATAATTTACTTAAATATACCTCCTATACTTATAAAGAAAAATAAAAGATAATTAGTGAATTTAGAATGAATTATACCTCCCAGCGAATGACCTGGACTCAACCAGTAAAAAATTTCTAAAATGTTAGGTTAATTCGACCCTATACTACTAAATGACACAATTTCGAGTTAACCTAAGTGACTTTTCTCTACTCATAATTAAGTAAAATTAACTTAATTAACTGAGTTGAGGTAAGAAATGACCAACGGTCTTATGATCATCCCGTCTCACCGGGATGGCCTCAACCCACTTCGAGACATAGTCGACAGCTAGTAATATATAGTCGAAGCTATGCGAGTTCGAAAAAGGGCCCATAAAATCGATGCCCCAGACATCAAACACTTCTACAACCACGATGGGATAGAGTGGCATCATGTCTCTCCTTGTCATAGAACCAACCGATTGGCATCGTTTGCATTGTTGGGTGTATTCATGTGTATCTCTGAAAATTGTTGACCAGAAAAATCCCAATTGCAAAATTTTGCAGCGGTTTTCTGTCCCGAGAAATGACCACCACAAGCATCATTGTGGCAAAAAGATAACACACTGGGGATCTTAGAATTTGGGATGCATCTTCGAATAATCTAATCCGCTCCAATGTGGAAGAGCAGTGGGTCATCCCAGAGGTAGAATTTGGGCTCCGTAGTGAATTTGAGTTTCTGGTCCTTGGATAGGTTAGCGGGAATCTTGCCTGCGGTAAGGTAGTTTGCGATATCCGCGTACCAGGGGAACTCAACAAAGTGAATTGCCAGAAGAGATTCATCCGAAAATTGCTCGTGGATAGGCAGGGAATAAGGAATGTGGCCTGGGTACAGTTTGGATAGGTGATATGCCACAACATTCTGTTTTTCGGCTCTGTTGTGGATTTCAATATCAAACTCCTGCAATAGAAGGATCCATCTAATGAGCCAAGGTTTGGCATCCTTCTTTGCCAATAAATGTCGGAGGGCGGAGTGGTCGGTGAAAATGATGACTTTGGACCCTAATAAATATGATCTGAATTTCTCCAACCCGAATACTACTGCTAGTAATTCTTTTTCGGTGAGAGTATAATTGTGCTGAGCCTCATTCAGTGTCTTGCTAGAATAGTATTTGACAAAAGGTTGTTTTTCCTGACGCTAGCCTAAAACAGCATTGACAACAAAGTCAAAAGTGTCGCACATCATCTTGAAATCGAGCGACTAGTTGGGTGGTTGGAGAATTGGGGAATCAGAGACGGTGCTTCATAAAGTCTCAAAGGCACTAAGACACGAGGTGTCGAATTCAAATGGGGCATCGGCAATAAGGAGATTCGTCAAAGGTCATGTAATTTTCAAGAAATCACATATAAATCTCTGATACAAGCTGATGTGACCCAAGAATGATCTAATCTGCTTAACTGAGCTAGGTGGCGGTAAGTGGGAAGTAATCTTAGATTTAGCTCGATAGACGTTGAGTCCACTTTTAGAGATCCTGTGCCCTAGTACTATGCCATCCCTCACCATGAATTGGCTTTTCTCCCAGGATAGTACTAGGTTTACCTCTATACACCGTTTCAGGATCTTGGAGTGGTTATCAAGACAAGATGCGAAATCATCTCTGAAAATGGAGAAGTCATCCATGAATACCTCCACATAGTCCCCAATCATGTCCGAGAAGATGGCCATCATACAACGTTGAAATGTTGCTGGTGCGTTGTAGAGGCCAAAGGGCATTCGCTTGAAAGCAAATGTTCTAAGGGGACATGTGAATGTGGTCTTGTCTTGATCTTCCAAGCTAATTGCTACTTGATTATACCTGGAGTATCCATCCAGAAAGCAAAAGAAACTACGTTCGGCTAACCGTTCCAAGATCTAATCAATGAAATGCAGAGGAAAGTGATCCTTCTGGGTAGCCATGTTCAATCTCCTATAGTCGATGAAAACCCACCAAGATGTCGCAGTGCGGGTCGGGTTGGATTCGCCCTTATCGTTTTTCACAACGGTGAGTCCTGCTTTCTTGGGCAATATCTGGATCGGACTCACCCACTGGCTATCAGAGATTGGGTATACAATACTTGCATCTAGCCATTTGATGATCTCCTTCTTAACAACCTCTAGCATATTCGGGTTAAGCCATCTTTGAGGTTGTCTCGAAGGTTTCACCCCCTAATCCATGTAAATGTTATGAGTGCAATACGAGGGGCGAATACTGCGGAGATCAGCAATACTCCACCCTATAGCAGCCCTATGGTCTTGCAACGTAGAAATCAATTGATGCTCCTATTCTTGGGTTAAGTGGGCAATAATAATGACCGGGTATGTCTAACTTTCACCCAACACATACTTAAGTGAGTCAGGCAAGGGCTTCAATTAAATCACGGGTGGGTCAGAGTTAGAAATGGGAGTGGGAGGAGCAAACTCGAGGGTGGGAATCTGCTGATAGTATTCACGTGAATTCCCGCTGATTCACTTCCTGTGAAATAATCAGTTGTGACTGCGTTAACGGTAAACCCGTTAGCTGTGGTGATGTAAACACATTTACACTACTTAAAATGTCTATTTATGCATGTTCTTAAGCATAGGATTGCATTTCATGATATAAATATTGCATAACATGCATCATCTCGCATTTATAGTAGTTTGAATAAAATGGAGGTTAATTGTCTCCTTTTATGTGCTTGGACAGGGCAAACATTTTATCGGGGCCTCGGATCAAAGATCCAACCGTATGGATATGATCAGGGCGACGATTGGAGTTCAATGACTCTAAGATCTCCCTAATCAGGCATCCGTAGCATCAGATAGAGACCGGGGAACCCTAGAAGATCAAGGGCCAGGATGGTGTAAATTCGTACTTCAGATGACAAATCCGACCGCACGGATGAATTCGGATCGACGATCGCAACCCAACGACACAAAAATCGAGTCAATCCGACATCCGTGGCACCATCTACAACTTCCAGAAGATGGACGGCTGAGATGGCGCCACGTGGCGCCATCTCAGCCGCCCAAACGGCTGCTGGCATTTTGTGAAGGCCCCCGCCCGATCGCTCTCCGCCGTCAGGTGGAGATCCAACGGCTGTGGCTGTGCAGCGCTTAAAACGTGCGCTCGACCATCCGCGCCCCGCAGCGCAGCCGTCGAGCGCGCTTACGCGAGCGCTGGGAGAGGGTTTGAGCCGCGGCAAGGGGATTGGAGGCGCGGGTAATTGAGGCGCGTGGAGCGTCGGATGGAGATCGGCGATTAGATGCCTCGTGTAATGCGCGATCGCATGCGCAGGCCGGCAGGTTGCAGCGGGCGCGGACGCGATTTAAGCCGTCCGATCTTGCGATCGGACGGCTGAAAAATGCTGGACGTGCACGAGCGTTGAGGAGCGGGCAGCCGAGGAGGCACGCGTGGGTGCGGCGGCGACGACCACGTCGGGGCTTTACTGACAGATTTATCCGTCACTAAAGACCCCTTATTTATTATTTTGAAGATGTAATGTCCATTTTGCCCCCACTCCTTGCAACTATAGAAGGAGACCCCCTCCATACGAAATTCTCATCCCTTCTTTCTCTTCTCTACCCCTCCAAAGCTCAAGAGAAGCTTGTCCCACACCCGGGATGCTTCTCGCTAGATAAAGTCCAATTTTCGTTCCCCTTCGGAAGTGGATCCCGCGACGACGACGTGCTGCTCCATTCCCGTTCTTCTGCTTCATCCTCCTTCGTCCTGCTTCGTTCTCCTTCGTCCAGGTGTCGTCCCGTCCGGCTCGTCCTCCAAGCAATCGTCGAGGAGGATAATTTCTCTCTCCCATTCTTATTTGCAGCTTTTCTAGTGTAGAATTTTCAGCTTTATAGTGTAATTGATTTTCCGCATTCTAGTGTAACTTTTATAAACTATTGAAATAATGAATGCATGTTCTCTTACTCTCTCTCTCTCTTTCTCTCTCTTTCTCTCTCTCTCTCTCTCATAGTTTGATAGCCCCATTGTAATTATAACGCCTTGCTTAAAGAAAATCCTAAAAAAAATATAATTGCGAAAATAGATCAACGTAGCCTCCCTGTGTTCGACCCGGAGTTTTAATTTCGGTATAAATTTTATTTGTTGAACATGAATTCTTCGCTTTCGAACTACAATGACAGGTTTTCCAAAACCGAACACACTAGCGTAGGTTCGTACACGTTCAACATTTTGGCGCCGTTGCCGAGGAGGCAACGATCTTTGATTTCTCTTCGCGTTTTGTAACTTACAAATCATTTACCTCACTTTTCTCCTTTCTTATTGTAATTGCAGGTACTCTTTCGAGACAGGCAAAAGCGATAGGTTGGAGTAAAGTGCTATAGAAGGTTTTGTAAGTTACCCCCCACCTCCCACCCATTAGATTTCATTTCATCACATAATAACTCAAACATCAATCAACCTAGGTGTTTTTATAAACTCTAAGGTTAGATTGTTTGTTGTTTGACACCCATACTCACCCCAACCCCCACATTAAAAAAAAAAAAATCTCACAGAGGTACACAACCTCATTTGATTTTCAAACTCAATCGGTAAACCAATCTTAGGAGCCGATACACACATCCAAACACATAATTGAGTAGAAATCAGATTAGGTAATCATTTGTGTGCCTAATTAAGTGGTGCAACAGGCCAATTGTTTGAGTTGATTGGGCTGCACCACTTCAAATAAAATCAACTCATCAAGTAGCTGCCAATTAGGTTCAACTCTTAGGGATTTACCAGGCACTCCACATTCTTTTTAAACTTTAAAGGAAAACATCTTCACCTGTGCATGTAGAACTTGGTGTGCCAACGAAACTTGATTGAAAACACCTAAAGTTGAATCCTAAAAGCTACTAAGCAAGATTTGAATATTAAAATTCACCACATCAAAAACAATCATGCTTGAAAACTACTGGTTGTGCACTCACACACGAATCAATCAATCATTAAGGGCACAACCCATTTAAAGGGCACATCACATTCCAAAGCACATTCAAACCTAGCCCTAAATAAAATAGAGTAGACGTTGGCCTTAAGGATTGGACTCGCTCTTCAGAACCCAGAACGAGATTATTTTCGATTAGTCTGTTTCTACTGTTCAGTCTGATGTCTAGCTAGGGGAGTAGACTCAAACGATCGCAGCTAGGGGGTACACTAGGAACCGGAGGCGCAAGATGAAGGAAGAACCTTCTCCCCAGTCCCTCCTTCTAACTGGTTGGATTGAACAGACGGAAGTAGATTAAATCGTTCCTTTATCTCAAGACGAGTTTTGAGAGTCTGTAGGTCTTTAGGCTAACCTATTTAAGGACAGGTTTGATTGTTTGTATTGCAGGGCACCTTTCTTCCTCTCGTGTATCATGAATCCTTCCACATATTTCACGCATTCCCGCTCTTTCCCTCCTGTTGTAAATTATCCTCAACATGACGATTATCCCAACTCGTATTGTAATCGACCATCAGTTAGTTGGGATAATTCGGATTGGGGATACAATTCCGGACCCCCGTGTTTAGGGTCTAACTCTGAACACTTTGATTCTGATTTTTATCCTTCTCAGAGCTACATCGATTATAGATCGTCTTCCTTTCATGAACAGCATAATACGATCTACAATCAAGAAGGATACACCGATCCTTACCCATCCTCTGATTTCACTGCCTTTAAGTCATCACCATCTTTTCAACAATCTGAAATGACCTATTATCAGGAAGGGTATAACGAATCTCAATTCGTTAATTCCCCTGCATTGAGACCAAACTCGCCCAACCCTGAACCAACTCATTTGGTTCAGGTTAACCAGGTTCAAGATAAGGTTCTGGCTAACTTGAGGAATATCATTCAATCTTTAGAAGTTCAGCCAATACCTTGCATTGAGAGATTGGAGCCCCTGATTGAAATGATTGATGATTTAAATAAGTCTTTGTTGGATTGGCTCCAGGATGTTAAGGATAAGAACCCGGGTGAGTTTCTACTTGGGAAATTAGCAAAATTGAGGATGAGATTCGTGGTTGCTTTGATTCAATCTTGGAATAATTCCCAGGATGAACCCTCTTCAGGAAAGCTAATGATAGAACCCGCTCAGGCACCTGTTGGGGGGGACAAGTGTTATGAGGCTGACCAGATTGAATCAAAGCAACCAATTAAGGATGATTTGATTTCTTCACCTGAGATCCCTGAGCCGGGTTACGAGGAAACATATGTCTCCTTGGAACAGAAAGTGGCAACTGATTTTGGGACATACATTGATACAGATCCTGATGGTGAAGATTCAAGTTGCGAAGTCTCACGCGAGTTTTCTGAACATGATTTCTGTGAGACAATTGGGCCTGAGGAATCTGATAGATCATTTAATAGCCCAATAACTGAGGAAACTGATCTTATTAGGGCACACATTATGGATCTAGAATCGCATTTTCTGGAAGAATCAATTCAATGCCCTGATTATCAGTTACACCCTGTTGAGCTTATTGATGATTCTAATTATGAGATAATTAGACCCAAGTCAATTTTGATTCTGCCACATCATTTAGACTTGGAGATTTCAGACGGGGTGATGAATATACAAGAGGTCCTGAAATTTGATATGCTGAATGAGGAGGATAGGAGCTGGGAAGTGTTGATTTGGGAAATTAATTTTGGAGGAAATGGAAGATTGAGTCGAAGGGTTCCTTTTAAGCTAAAACCATCAAATCAGAACCCTTATGACATTTGTTTCGAGGATGTTCAACTCAAGCACACATTCAACGATTATCCTTTTGAGCTTCAATTCTCTATAACCTGACATTTTGGCCTTGGGTTGCATCCTCATAAATCGCAGGCCCGACCCCGCTTACATTCTGATTTTAGGTTTTGTGTAATTTTTATCCAGAACCTAAGATATTCTCGATTATGGGGGATGGGTCTGCACCACAATCTGGTCCACATCTGTGGACCGCTGTTGATAGGTCAGAGGATTCTTCTGTTCATTCTAATTCTGACCTTCACATGTGAATTCTTCATTTCTTTTCTTTGTATAGTGTGCCTAGCTGAAGGCACTAAACTCAGCACTTATACAGTTCTTTTTCGTTTTCATCTTCGAGCGGACCTGATATTCACGCAATTCACATGCTTTCTACACTTTTCCACTCTATTTTATGTCTTTTTAATACAATGAGGACATTGCATTAGATAGGCATGGGGGGGTGGATATTCATCTCTGAATTCATTCGTCAGCTCCGTAGATTTGTTTATTTTCTTTTATAAAAAAAAAACTCGAAATTAGGAAAGAGAATTTGGGTTTAAGAAAATTTTTAATCTTAGGAAATACTACATTAGGATCTGAACACAAAGACCCCTCAGGTCTTTGGACTTAATTAGCTTGTGTATCCACTAAAATGTGGATTTGTCTTTGAGTCCTCGCCATCTTAATTCTATTATAATTGGAATAAATAAGTTTGGGTGATAAGTACACGACTTATCAGCCCGCCCTCTGATTTGAGGGAATTTTGAGTTTTAAGCATCTACACACTTTCTTTGCACTGACTCGTTATTCGGCAATTCTAACGGAAATTGGGTAGCTAATGAACCTTCTAGGGTGATATGGCTGGCAAGTTATCGTGGGTAACAGCCCATAGGTAGGTTGTCCAGAGCCCAATCACTGGACCTTTCTCTTTTTGCTGCCTTTAGGTAAATCTTAGATCAGGGAAGCCACCTACTTAAAAAAAAAAATCAAAAAGAAAAAGGAGAAAAGAACAAAAAGAAATAAGCCACACTTTGGCGCACGAGTATGGCTGGCAAGTTGTCGGTGGTAACAGCTCATCGACCGGTTGTCCAGAACCCAGGTCAGAAAATGCACTAAAAATTCCCGAAACACTTAGGAAGAAGAGGAGAAGTAGAATAAACCGGGGAGATATACACTAGATTCACCCTTGTGTTGACCCCTTTAAAAAAATAATAAAAGTAGCGAGAAAGCTACCGGTTGTAAAGATACACCTTTAGGTAGAATTCTTTTTGAGGTCACCTAGAGGCGTAGAAATCCGAAGTCCGTTCTAATTGCCGGTCAATGAGTCTATCACAATCACAATAAGATGCTTAAAACTTAGGGTTCTCATCAAATCTTGGGTGAGTTGAATGGTCGTAGAAAGCCACTCTTGAACCCTAAAATTTGAAAATCTGAAAAGAGAAAAAAAATTTTTTTTCTTTGAATAAGGCGAGGGCTTGAGGCGGTCTGCATTTTGGCTGATACCCAGGCATAGTTGTGTCTTTGAAAGTTCAGTTCCTAAGTAGACAATTTGTTAATGACTGAAAATAACTCAGGTCCAAATAATCTAACCCAATTCTTTTATAAATAGCATATAGTTTTTGCTAGGGACTAGCAAAAGATAGGCATGGGGGTATGATGTAAACACATTTACACTACTTAAAATATCTATTTATGCATGTTCTTAAGCATAGGATTGCATTTCATGATATAAATATTGCATAACATGCATCATCTCGCATTTAGAGTAGTTTGAATAAAATGGAGGTTAATTGTCTCCTTTTATGTGCTTGGACAGGGCAAACATTTTATCGGGGCCTCGGATCAAAGATCCAACCGTATGGATATGATCAGGGCGACGATTGGAGTTCAATGACTCTAAGATCACCCTAATTAGGCATCCGTAGCATCAGATAGAGACCGGGGAACCCTAGAAGATCAAGGGCCAGGATGGTGTAAATCTGCACTTCAGATGACAAATCCGACTGCACGGATGAATTCGGATCGACGATCGCAGCCCAACGACACAAAAATTGAGTCAATTCGACATCTGTGGCACCATCTACAACTTCCAGAAGATGGATGGCTGAGATGGCGCCACGTGGTGCCATCTCAGCCTCCCAAACGGCTGCTGGCATTTTGTGAAGGCCCCCGCCCGATCGCTCTCCGCCGTCAGATGGAGATCGAACGGCTGTTTCCACCCGGTGCTTAAAACGTGTGCTCGACCATCCGCGCCCTGCAGTGCAGCGGTCGAGCGCGCTTACGCGAGCGCGGGGCACGGGTTCGAGCTGCGGTGAGGAGATTGGAGGCGAGGGTAATTGAGGCGCATGGAGCGTCGGATGGAGATCGTGCGGTCGCGGGCACCCGATGGCGCCGACGCGCGATTGGACGCCCCACGTGACGCGCGATCGCACGCGCAGGCGGGCGGGTTGCAGCGGGCGTGGACGCGATTTAAGCCATCCGATCTCGCGATCGGACAGCTGAAAAACGCTGGACGTGCACGAGCGTTGAGGAGCGGGCAGCCGAGGAGGCGCGCGTGGGCGCGGCGACGACAACCACGTCGGGGCTTTAGTGACGGATTTATCCGTCACTAAAGACCCCTTATTTATTATTTTGAAGATGTAATGTCCATTTTGCCCCCACTCCTTGCAACTATAAAAGGAGACCCCCTCCATACAAAATTCTCATCCCTTCTTTCTCTTCTCTATCCCTCCAAAGCTCAAGAGAAGCTTGTCCCACACCTGGGATGCTTCTCGCTAGATAAAGTCCAATTTTCGTTCCCCTTCGGAAGTGGATCCCGCGATGACGACGGCGTGCTGCTCCATTCCTGTTCTTCTACTTCATCCTCCTTCGTCCTACTTCATTCTCCTTCGTCCAGGCGTCGTCCTGTCCGGCTCGTCCTCCAAGCAATCGTCGAGGAGGATAATTTCTCTCTCCCATTCTTATTTACAGCTTTTCTAGTGTAGAATTTTCTGCTTTATAGTGTAACTTTTATAAACTATTGAAATATTGAATGCATGTTCTCTTTCTCTCTCTCTCTCTTTCTCTCTCTTTCTCTCTCTCTCTCTCTCATAGTTTGATAGCCCCATTTTAATTATAACGCCTTGCTTAAAGAAAATCCTAGAAAACATATAATTGCGAAAATAGATCAACGTAGCCTCCCTGTGTTCGACCCGGAATTTTAATTTCGGTATAAATTTTATTTGTTGAACATGAATTCTTCGCTTTTGAACTACAACGACAGGTTTTCCAAAATGAACACATTAGCGTAGGTTCGTACACGTTCAACATGTGGTCACGTCTTCTTGTAACAACAAGGGCGATTCAGTAGTGTGCGGATCAAGATAGCTGGATTCAGGGGTGCAATGGTCAGATGCACACCCTAAACAGTCAGATCCTCGGGGAGATATGTGTAGTGCAGTGGTCTCAGTCCCGTGTGGATCGAGGTCCAAGAACCCTGATAGTGCAGACGAATGAGACATTGGGTCGTCACAAGGGAGCCCAATGTTACCACAGTATGCCGAATCTTTGTCTTCAACGTCCTCTATGCGATCACAGTCAAAATTCCTTGATGCCCTGGATATGTCAAGTCGAAGTTGCTCATTACATAGGGCTATCTCCATATGCTCGGATGCACAATCAATGTTTGATCGTGCTGTCGTTAGAAATGGGTGACCCAAAATAATTTGTGCATCTCAAAGATTAGGGGAACTTCCATATTGAGAATGAAAAAGTCTGTGGGAAAGCAGAACCCATAGACTTTTATGGTCACGTTCTCAGGCACCCCCCTCGGTGTTTTTACTGATCTATTAGCCAGCTGATTCGTGACCAAGGTGGGCTTTAACTCCCCAAATTGAAATCGATTAAATACGACCGTGGGAGTTAGGTTGATGGACGAACCCAAATCTAGAAGGGCCGGATCAAATGGAGAATCCTAGAAAAAGCAGGATATGAGTGGGGTACCAGGGTCTTTCTTTTTCAGTGGCAAGTCGGCTATAATCACGGTGCTAACTTCTTTTGACAGTATCACCTGTCATCCAATTCTAAGCTATCACTTCGGGGTACAATAGTCCTTGAAGAACCTAGCGACAGCAGGGATGTGATCAATTGCCTCGTCGAGGGGGACCTGAATATGTACTTCCATGAACATTGACTTTAGGTCAAAATTTCACGTGTCCTTTTTCCATACTACATTTCATGTCAGAGCCTTAGGAAAAGGGATGGGAATTTCAGGGTCAAGTGGCTTCTTACCCTTATCTACCGCAGGTGGCTCCTAAGATGGAGTCGAACCCGCCTGCGGCCTACAAGGTTGAGAAAAATCAGGACCCACTGATGGGTCAGCCCGAATAGGTTGTTAATATGATATTTTTATCATTGAAATGCGTATAGTGGTTAACCTAATTCAGACCTAACCATCTCTTTACAAAATTTTTTTAACTTGACCTAATTGATTTTATCTTGTCACTTTTAGGCCTAGGGTCGAACTCAGGGAAGTGGGGTTCAAGTCGAGTTTCTACGTTTTCCTTAAAACGCCTCTTTCGTTCGTTTATTGTGTTTTTTTTGGTATTTTTCTTATTTAGGTTTTTTTCTAGTAATCCTTGTTCTTGAGGCACACCGTCAAAATTGTGTCCTTGGCTTTTAGCCAAAATAGAGTTTCAAAACACGCCTTGCTACTTGCAAGACGGGGTACCTGCAAATCAAAGATTATCTTTTCACTTTTATACCCTTTTTTTTTATCTTCTTACTGAGAAGGAAGCTAGCAGATAGAAAGTAAATATAGTAGCTATATATATATATTTATATGTAGTATATATATAAAGGGGTGGGGGTGGAGGTGACGATGGAGTGTAGCACTATGTCGAGTCAGTCGACGTCTAGAGAGATGCAACCAACACGACTAGGTGCCGCGTGGAGTGTGGATGGAGGATGGATGATGTATGGGACCACGCTTTTTTGTACGCATGTATCAGGGAAT
The DNA here is from genome assembly GCA_037157565.1 of Thalassia testudinum. Taxonomy (NCBI): domain Eukaryota; kingdom Viridiplantae; phylum Streptophyta; class Magnoliopsida; order Alismatales; family Hydrocharitaceae; genus Thalassia; species Thalassia testudinum. Next base: position 68,585,317 of record JAZHRO010000003.1, on the reverse strand, counting down.
ATCAGCAACTGGTGCAGATATTCCCACGATACAGCGTATAGTAAATAACGTAAAAATATATGTACATATGTATGTATATAAGTAAATATATCTATATATATTTATAAATGTATAGTTATATATGTATAGATATATATATAGATATATATGTGTTTATATATATAGGTGTATAGATATATATATATATATATGTGTATATGTATAAGTATATAGATATGTATATATATATATGTATATGAGTATGTGTATAGATATATATATATATATTATATATGTATATGTATATATATATTATATTATATGTTTGTATACATAACTATATAGATGTACTATGTATATAAGTATATATATATATAGATATATGTGTATGTATATATATATATATATATGTATATATGTTACTATGAGTGTGTGTGTGTATGTATGTCGGTGAATGTGTGTGTGTGTTGCTGTAAGTAAAGAGAGAGAGAGAGAGAGAGGGAGAACGGAGAGAGAGCGGACGCGCGCGGGAGAGATCCGCAGAGGGAGAGCGGGCGAGAGAGCAGGTGATGGCGTGCTCGGAGAGGGGGGCGAGAGGGCCTGGCCGGCCGCTGCAGTGCGTGCAGCGGCCGGTCGCGGGTGGAATGGCAGAGGCGACAGAGAAGAGGGCTGAGCGGAGAAGTGCCCTGCAGGCGCGCGCGGAGAGCTGAGCGCCTGCGGGGAAGGTCGCGGAGGAGCGAGGGGAGTTTCTGCAGTGGTCGCGTAGGGTCGCGGAGAAGGGCAGGCGGCGACGCGAGGCCGTAGCCGGCCGCTGCAGTGCGCGCGGCAGCCGGCTGCGGGTGCAACTGCGAGGCGGACAGAATGGAGACGGAGGCGGGGAACGCCCTGCAGACGCGCGCGGAGGCGGTGAGCGACTGCGGGGACGGTCGCGGAGGAGCGGGAGGACCTGCTACTGCTGCTGCTGCTGGTGCTGGGCTGCTGCTACTGCTGCTGCTTCAAGCTTCGGAGCTTGAAGTGGCAGCAATGGCGTGGAGACGAAAACGAAGAGAAAAGAAAACACCACGCCCACCGGCTCGTGGAAGAGCTGGGCGGTGGTTCTCCCACTGTGGTGGTGTGCACCACAGTGGGTTCTCCTGCTCGCCGGGTGCCTCCTCGACGGAGGGCCGGCGTATGGGAGGGGAGAACGGTGGAGAGGAAGGTGGTGGCTGCGGGGTCTTTGCAGCAGCTGCGTCTCCTCCCCTCGTCGCGAGGAGGAAGCTGTGGCTTTATAAAGGAGGAGAGCATGGCGTGGGCCATGGCTGTAGCAGGGAGAGGCGTTGGAGAGTGGCAACCGCAGGGAGAGGCGTTGGTAGGGTATGGCATCGCAGCATGGAGTGCATGTGGGCGCGGGAAGAAGAAGGCAGCCGCGGGAATGAGAAAAAAGAAGAAATTAAGAGGAAAAGTAAAAAGGTGGAATTTGCAGGGAGGCACTTGAGATAAAATGTGAATTACGAAGCCATTTATTCATTTCTCCTCCTCTCATGATTAAATGCATGCATGCAAGCGTTTTTACAAATGCGACTACAGGATTATAATATACATAGTTAATGCTAGAAAATAGCACAAGAAGGCGTTATTATAGGCGTGTTTTGAGGTGCAAACATATACCCCCATGCCTATCTTTTGCTAGTCCCTAGCAAAATCGTATTTAGAAGTGATCTTAAGCTGAAGATTTTCTTCTGAGGTGATATCGGTGTGTTTATTATCGGATATTGTGAGAACCAATTGTAGAGAAGATTACCAGTACTTTAAGTCTTACATGACAAAGATTATCTCCCAACTAACCAGACTCTTGATATTTAAACCTTAAGTACGATTTCCAAGACCCATGAGGTTTTGCCGTACTCGAGAGCTCAAGAGGTTATGGTTTGTGCATAGTGAAGGATCAAGACTGACCAGATGAACCTTAAGACTCACTCCCAGGGTTTCACGAATTTTTAAGTACAGGTTGGTCCCAGTTTCAGCTCATGTCTTCGAATTGACCGACCCTTAAGATGATGACGGAAAACTCAACTCCCTTTTTTTTTTTTTTTTGGCTCACCGAAAAACAAATTATACAGACATTTATGAGATATACTGACTCTTTTGCAACATCTTTTTTTTTTTTTTTTGAAACATATGTCAGTATATCTCTTACAACACATTTTGAAAGAGCACACTTTTTTTTTCTTTTTGGTGGGAGAGTTTCTTTTTGGTGGAAAGAGTCACTCCTAAACACAAGACTAAAGCCTGGGATAAAAAGTCTACCTGCACGCACAGGTAAGGACTCCACCTTTCCTAATGAACACTAGGGTTGGATCTGATGTTCACCTGATCTTTCTTGATATGTGTAGTGTGAAACAAGTTTACTTAAGCTCTCAAGAAAAAGCAAACCAACGAATCCTATACTGGTGTCTCAGGTACAAGAAACGTTCTTAGTTAGGAGAGATTTTGATCTATTTCGTCAATGCTTTAAGTGAATTAAGCCGAGCCTGAGCGAATCAAGCTTCTGTGGCCTGGAAATTCTTCAAAACAGACGTTGAATATCCATAAACACTTATTGTATTTTTTGTTTCAGCTTTTAGATCATTACTAAACACCATTTATTACTAATATATATATATATTTTTTTCTTTTCTTTTTTCTTTTTCTTGCATATTTATAAATAGGTGGTAATTGTCTGATACCATAAAATACCCGGATCCTATGGATGCCTATCCACCCCTCCATGCCAAACAATGCTATGTCCTCATATGCATGCAGGGAAAGGCAGAGAACGGACGACAGATCGGGTAACAGGAGCTGAGGTTCGGGGTATAAATCAGGGTGGAAGGGTGGGTGGATGGTGGGTGGTGAAGAGAAAAGCGAAGTAATCGCGATAGAGGCGTGAAAAGTAATGGTGGATGGTGAGAGATTTGGCATTTTCTGGGACAAGAGTGTCCCAGGCGGATCAGAAAACAGATCAGGAAGAGGAAGTTGGCCCTTAGATTGGCCAAGAAGGGGGCTTTTTGGATAGATGGATCCAAAAGGGAATAGCCCCGGTGAGTAAGATGTGGGCTCAAGGTCCCAGTGTGGATTTGCAAATCCGCCTGATTTGGCGGGAAAGAAAGGGCAGTCCGGTCTTCCATAATGTGGACCGGCGGTGAGCAGCCCGGAGATGACTCAGACCACAAGGTATGGGAAGCGGAAAAAACCTCGTCAGAAGTCTGGTTAGGAGAAGGTACAGGAATAGGGAGGGATTGGGGAACGTCACAGTTTGTGTTGGTCAGGCAGTCGTCAGGTAATTCGCAGCAGTCTGAATTGGCTCCAACAAGTTCGATACACGTACTGACAGTCATGTCCTCGTCAGACGTGTCATCCTTGATGTAATCGCTATCAGCATAAGAGTGCGGTGCTGCAGCGAGATTAACCTGAAATCCCTGAGGAATACTCGGAGCTTGCAGAATTTGATGAACCTGTTCCTGAGAAGGTTGTACCTGTGGTTGCGGACCACAGGGTACAAAGTTTTGCGGGTTTGGAACAGGTTGGGCGGGAAAAGTTCCCTGAGATCGAGTCGCCATGCTTAGTTGACTGATCTCAGCATTCTGCTGCGCCAAATGCTGAAGAGAGGTCATGTTCTCTTTATGGCGCTTTGACATTTCCGTCATCATTCGCATCAATTTATCAAGAGGTTTTGATGCGTGTTTGGTTTTCTGCACACAAGGGCCTGATGGCAGATTTGCCATAGGATTAGACTGGGCCCTTGGGATGACGGGTGCGGACGATCGCATTGGTCCACCAGCGGGGTTTCGACGCTGCGGGTTGTTGGACCATGCAAAATTGGGATGATTGTACCACCCTGGGTTATACGTGGCAGAAAACGGGTTGTTCCCCAGGGTGCAGGCATCTTCTATGCCAGAAGACGTGTTCGCATATGTGTCCGAGTACACGGAGGCTTGGTCCTCCATGTTGAAATACTGGCTCACAGAAGCCAGTTCCACATGACTTACCGAGTCGCTTGGCGCGACACTCGATAAGGAAGGTCTTGCAGGGTTTCTCAGGATAAGCCTGGTGTTGAAAGAATTGGAATTGTGACGAAGTGGTGAGGCAGGGGTGTGTGCCATGTTTGTGGAGGAGGAGGATGATTCGGCTCTTTTTCTAGATTTATCAGTCAATACAAGCAATTCAGGGTTTTGTGACCTCCTCCCAAACATGCACTACCGGAGGAAGAGTTGAGGAGATGAGTAGGGAAAAGAGATGAGAGAAATGACGCCGCAAAAGTACACTTGATTACAAATCAATACAATCAAGTTCCTAACCTCGACAGTGTTCCCTTAGACTTAAAGATCTAAGTTACCTACTATCACGAACTACAGAACCGAATGCGAGCACCACGGAACCACCAGGCCAGATTGAAAGGCCGTTTGCCCCAGTCTTAGACACCCAATAGCACGTGGGAACTCTCACCAGCACGTAGTCGCTACACACAGGTAGTTAGACCTCCAATCCTTAGTAAGGGTCAAGTTACTACCAGTTTTAATTAGAGGCTTAGGGTCAAGTGCTTTTGGAATGTGAAGGGCGTTGTTTACGGGTAATGCCCAAGTGATTGATTTTAAGAGTGTGTAAGAACAAGCATGCAACGGGGAAATCTCCCCGAATTGAAGTTTTTATTGGCGAATGGTTTTTAGAGTTAAGCCTTAAGTAGTATGAATTTTAGGGTTTTGCTGAATTACCAATTCAACCAATCTCCGGGTTTTCCAAGAATACAAGTTTTCTTTCTAAAGCCCAAGAAACCCTTCTTCAATTATCAGTTAGTTAATGCATGCTAAAATGCAATGGGCTACCCTAAATGGAGATTTCTATGTGTGGATGCGCGAATCAATTTTATACTAATGTGAAAGGGAGCCAAAGCACTTAAATTCAAGTGCTCCAATCACCAGAAAGATATCCACACACAAGGCTTCAACCAACAGATAAAGAAACTAAAATTGTTGGGGTTGAAGTATTCAGGATCGAATCACAGGCAAGTTTGAAAAGTCGTGGTGGGGTTGGAATCAACTAAATTCCAAGTCTCCCCACCAAAAATGTGATCCTGAATTAAAGATAAGTGAGGCAAAAGAGGGATACAAGCAATCTTTTTCTTTGCCTCAAAGAATACTTCACACGGCGAAAAATCTAAGAATCAAGATTCTAGGATTTTCGCTATGCGAAGTAAGGCGGGAAATCCCAGGGCAGTGGGAGTGAAGACAACCAATCAATCAGTAAATTTTAATCCACTTGCCCTCAAGAAATCCCAAGAAGTTTTTCTAGTTTTTAGTTTTAAAATTTTTTTTTTTTTTGTGGTGGCAAGTTAACCCTAATTTGATGAGAAAAGAAAACCTACTTGTTCGGCAACGTGTGCGAAGCTCCAATGCGATGTCGGCGTCTTCACGCTCTCATTCCCGCCTTGGATCTGCTCACGTCCTCGACTTCGTCAGCCTTCTTCTCCTTCCACCAGGTTCACCTGCACACCAAAAACAACAATACCCGTTAAGAGAGAAGTGACAAATTTAAAGGAATTGGATAGAAACTTACTCGAAAGTGCACCTCCCCGGCAACGGCGCCAGAAAAGTATGATGGGTCAGCCCGAATAGGTTGTTAATATGATATTTTTATCGTTGAAATGCGTATAGTGGTTAACCTAATTCAGACCTAACCATCTCTTTACAAAATTTTTTTAACCTGACCTAATTGATTTTATCTTGTCACTTTTAGGCCTAGGGTCGAACTCAGGGAAGTGGGGTTCAAGTCGAGTTTCTACGTTTTCCTTAAAATGCCTCTTTCGTTCGTTTATTGTGTTTTTTTTGGTATTTTTCTTATTTAGGTTTTTTTCTGGTAATCCTTGTTCTTGAGGCACACCCTCAAAATTGTGTCCTTGGCTTTTAGCCAAAACAGAGTTTCAAAACACGCCTTGCTACTTGCAAGACGGGGTACCTGCAAATCAAAGATTATCTTTTCACTTTTATACCCTTTTTTTTTATCTTCTTACTAAGAAGGAAGCTAAGAGATAGAAAGTAAATACAGTAGCTATATATATATATTTATATGTAGTATATATATAAAGGGGTGGGGGTGGAGGTGACGATGGAGTGTAGCACTATGTCGAGTCAGTCGACGTCTAGAGAGACGCAACCAACACGACTAGGTGCCGCGTGGAGTGTGGATGGAGGATGGATGATGTATGGGACCACGCTTTTTTGTACCCGTGTATCAGGGAATATCAGCAACTGGTGCAGATATTCCCACGATACAGCGTATAGTAAATAACGTAAAAATATATGTACATATGTATGTATATAAGTAAATATATCTATATATATATATAAATGTATAGTTATATATGTATAGATATATATATAGATATATATGTGTTTATATATATAGGTGTATAGATATATATATATATATATACATATATATGTATGTATATAAGTATATATATATGTTACTATATAGATATATATATATATATATATATGTATATAAGTATATATGTATCTAGATATATATATATATATATGTGTATATGTATAAGTATATAGATATGTATATATATATATGTATATGAGTATGTGTATAGATATAGAGAGAGCGGACGCACGCGGGAGAGATCAGCAGAGAGAGAGCAGGCGAGAGAGCTGGTGATGGCGTGCTCGGAGAGGGGGGCGAGTGGGCCTGGCCGGCCGCTGCAGTGCGCGCAGCGGCCGGTCGTGGGTGGAATGGCAGAGGCGACAGAGCAGAGGGCTGAGCGGAGAAGTGCCCTACAGGCGCGCGCGGAGAGCTGAGCGCCTGCGGGGAAGGTCGCGGAGGAGCGAGGGGAGTTTCTGCAGTGGTTGCGTAGGGTTGCGGAGAAGGGCAGGCGGCGACGCGAGGCCGTAGCCGGCCGCTGCAGTGCGCGCGGTGGCCAGCTGCGGGTGCAACTGCGAGGCAGACATAACGGAGACGGAGGCGGGGAACGCCCTGCAGACGCACGCGGAGGCGGTGAGCGACTGCGGGGACGGTCGCGGAGGAGCGGGAGGACCTGCTACTGCTGCTGCTGCTGGTGCTGGGCTGCTGCTGCTGCTGCTTCAAGCTTCGGAGCTTGAAGCGGCAGCAATGGCGTGGAGACGAAAACGAAGAGAAAAGAAAACACCACGCCCACCGGCTCGTGGAAGAGCTGGGCGGTGGTGCTCCCACTGTGGTGGTGTGCACCACAGTGGGTTCTCCTGCTCGCCGGGTGCCTCCTCGACGGAGGGCCGGCGTATGGGAGGGGAGAACGGTGTAGAGGAAGGTGGTGGCTGCGGGGTCTTTGCAGCAGCTGCGTCTCCTCCCCTCGTCGCGAGGAGGAAGCTGGGGCTTTATAAAGGAGGAGAGCGTGGCGTGGGGCATGGCTGTAGCAGGGAGAGGCGTTGGAGAGTGGCAACCGCAGGGAGAGGCGTTGGCAGGGTATGGCATCGCAGCATGGAGTGCATGTGGGCGCGGGAAGAAGAAGGCAGCCGCGGGAATGAGAAAAAAGAAGAAATTAAGAGGAAAAATAAAAAGGTGGAATTTGCAGGGAGGCACTTGAGATAAAATGTGAATTACGAAGCCATTTATTCATTTCTCCTCCTCTCATGATTAAATGCATGCATGCAAGCATTTTTAAAAATGCGACTACAGGATTATAATATACATAGTTAATGCTAGAAAATAGCACAAGAAGGCGTTATTATAGGCGTGTTTTGAGGTGCAAACACCCACCTTCCTATGTGGTGGGTCGAATGTCTTCCTTCCATTCTTCAAAGAGACAGCATTTGCATCGGCTTGCTGTCCATGAGGTGGTGGGGGAGTGGAAGGGGCAGAGTATGCAGGGTTCTGCAAAGGCGGCTGGCCTTGGGCATAACCAGGTGGTGCAGAGGCACCTGTAATATGGCGTGTGCCTGTCCCTGTGGTGCTTGAAACCTAGGCAGGGCACCTTGGTTCTGCACATATCGAGGATTCAGGACAGGTTGGGAGGGCAAGGCTCCCTGAGTCCTATGCTCCTGCAACAACTGGTTTCGGTGTTCTATATAGTCTGTATCTAGTCAGCCATCACCTTCATAATCTGCAAGCTATCCTGTGTAGATTTCCTCATTGATTCTTGCAGCTCCTCTTTCAGTACCTCCAAAGGGTCAGCCTGCTTTGGAGGGTGACTGGCAATTATGTGCAGCGGCTAATATAAAGAATGGGGTTGCTGCTGATGCGGGAATGGTTGCTGCCTAGGGTACGTGTTTTGCACATTCCTGTATTGCCTGTTCTAGTAGTGTGGATCTTGATGTGGTCTCTATGAATTTCCAGACCAAGAGAAATTTGGATGCTGGTGCCAACCAGGGTTATACATCTCTGAATATGGGTTATTATGCCCGTATCCTTGGATAGCACTAACGTCCTTGCAGGCTGAAGATGTCTGAGACGTATATCCGTCAAGGGGATATGTATTATAATCTGTGGTGGTGCGTAACCCTGTTCTTATGGTGCCAGATCTCGATTGCTATGGGATCCTGATATGCGGGATCTTGCAAATAAGGAGAGGATGCATCCCGAGTGAGTAGATTAACTCGAGCAAGAGGGGCTCGGGGTGCATAGGAGGGTCTTGAAGTGGCATACTTTAGGTCAAATTGACCCTGACTAATTTGGTCAATCTTTTTCTCAATCAGATTTATTCTATCCAGCTGTTTGACAATGATATCCATGTCGGCTCGAATAGACACGGTGTGAGCCTCATGGACACCAACCCGCTGCTGACCAGGCCACTGGAACTGGTTCATGGACATGGCATTCGTTGAGTTCTCCGCTAAAGATTCAAACAACTTAAATGCGCTATTCTCATCTTTCACGAGAAAATTCCAGCCACTAGATGCATCGGCCAGATACTGATGTGTGTCATCCAGCCCATGGTAGAAGATCTGAGCCAGGTGCCAGCTTGGTATACCATGGTGCAGGCATTTCCGGAGAAGGTCGTGAAATCGGTCCCAGGCTTCATGCAACTTCTCCTCATCTCCTTGGGAGAAAGTCGTGATTGAGTGCCTCATCGCGTTTGTTCGACCAATTGGGAAGAGCTTTTGCAGGAATTCATGTAGTAATTTCGGTCAGGTTCCAATTGGCTTCCCAATGGTTTTGAACCAGTATGAAGCTTTGTACCTTAGAGAAAATGGGAAAAGCTTCATTAGAACAATCCCAAGATCAATGTTCCTGGGTGGAATCATTTCTGTGAGTCGACTCAGGTCCTCTAGGTGCTGGAATGGATCTTTGCTTGAGTTTCCATAGAAGTGGGTGCTGATCAAACCGATCATGTTAGGCTTGAGCTCAAACATGTCTCCACCTACGGGAATCCTGACTAGGGGTGGAATGATTGGTGCGGTTGGATCATAGAAATCTCATAGTTATTGTCCTCGTGGTGGATGCTACATCCTGTCAAGCACCGTCAAAATGAGGTCCATGCTCTGCTGACGCCACTTCTTAGATTCAACTACCCAGGCTTCCAGATGAGCCATCGGGTCCAGATTATCAATATCCTGACCCAGTCTAGGTCCAGGCCCAGGATTAGCCATTGTGGTTACGGGAGTAAGAGAAATGGGGGGAGAAGATGGTCCTGGCAAGGTGACTCGCCTCCTTAGGAGTGGCTCCCAAGGTCCAACCAATTGAGGTCTAAGTGACCTCCTTCCTTGCAAAGACCACCCAACCCCTGGGTTGGTGTAGCCAAGCCAGACAAGGCTAAGGCCCTGTCAATTAGATCGTCCTTATGAATCAGATGACCAGATTTTTCATTTTACGTTCTAATTCTTGAAGAAAATTCATTGTACAACCAACTAAAAGTGATTCCTGCCACTCGGCTAACCCAGCCAAGAGGTTGAAAGCACCCAGTAGTATGACAACGAATTCGGGTTTATTTCATGTTTTAGACTTGATTTTTAGCACGTTTTCTTTAGTTGGGGTTTTCTTTTGGTGAGTGGCCCACAAGGTGACCAAGCTCACTGGCTAGGTACTAAACTTGACTAAGTCTAGGTTAGCCCAAATGTGGTCTCTAAGTTGTAACCCTAAAGGTGCAATCTAGGGTTCATGCAATTCTAGGGTTTTGATCTTTTTTTTTTCTTCTTCAACAGACCATAAAAAAAATACAACTAGTTCTCTGACACAAATTGGAATCCAATTAACTTGAAATATTATTAGTAGATTCCTTTTTTAATTATCTTTTCAAAAAATATTTTTTTGGAATTTTTGCTGTTTCAACCGAATTTCTAGAGATTTTTGAATGTCAAGGGGTCAAACTTGGAATTTTGACCCCTAGTCAATCTTTTGCTTTGAAACAGTATCAAATGACATGCAAAAATTTGGAAAAAATATGGAAAATAAAACCAATGAGATCAGCTTTCAAACCCCACCATTTTTAGTCAAAATCTATTCACGGATTGCTCAGAATGCTTTTTGAAATTTCAAAAATCATGAATCTGGGTCAGTCTAACCCCCTTACACTTTGCAAATTTTAAAAAATTTTATACTTAGAATTTTTTCAAAAGAATGATGCTATTTGAAAGATGATTTGAAAATGAAGGTCTAGCCCGAATTTCATATTTTTATTCACTATTTTTTTCGCAATCGAATTTTTAAAATAGATTTTGAAATCTGGTCGAAAATCAGAGAATGGTGGAGAAGCTTTTGAAAGGTGTTTGAGTTTGAAATTCAAGCTTTCCATCAAAAAGATTTTTTTTCTTCAAAAACTTTTGCATGTGTTTTTTTGTTCTTTTTTTCAAAAGGGATTTTTTTTTCAAAGGATTTTCAAGAATATATATATATTTTTTCTTTGCTTTTTTAAACTTACCTAGGATTCAAAAAGAAACCTAATCTAGATTTTTTTTTATTTTTTTTCTTGAATTTTTTCTCTTTTTCACGAAAATGAATAAGCTTTTTTTCCAAAAGAAATTGCTGGAAGCAAATCTAATCCTAGGGTTGTCCACCTGATTTCCTTTTCCGCACTCGATCTGTGCACAGATCCCATTTTTTTTTTGCTGTGTTGTCCTGCACATCCAAAAACAAAGTAGAGGAAGATTTGTCAGTGATAGTTTAAAAGATCGACATCAAAGAAAAATGACGTTGCCTCCCTGGCAACGCCACCATTTGTTGTCTCGTAAAGCTCATTTTAATAGGGAAAGTGTCATAGTATAGTGCGCAATACGATCAAACAAAAATATTTATAAAAAGATAGCAAGACTTTGAGTCCCGATCATTTGTCTTTGGGAGGCATTTGTTCAAATCTGAGATCGATCTTTTATCGCTCTACTTTATTTAGAATCGCATGCCGATTTCCAATCGTCAGATTAAAGTTTTGCCACTTCTATTGTGAGTTCTGATTACATGTGCGTGTGTTTGATAGATAACAAAAGTGAAAGTATGAGTTTCAGTGTGCACAATTCTAGTGATGTGGTGGCTGTTTATAGAAAATGCATTTATAGTTAGATCTATATTTTCCGGAACTGACATGCTTGTTGCAAAATATATATATAAGTGAAAAATAGGAAACTTGAATCACACAAAGAGATGGCAACTAATAAGCTCATGGTGATTTCAAACATAGAGATATGTATAAAAATATATCTTTTATTCATTCATTCATAGGATGTTTGCCACATTTAAGGTAGAGGAAAGCTTATAAAGGAAAGCTTGAAAAACACAAATCTAGCAAATAGAAAATGATCGCATACAGGAATCTATGGGAGGATTTTGCATGCATCATTGGGGGAGAATAAGAGCTACACTACTAAGTAGTAAATGAAAGCAGTAAAACTACGAGAGCTATGTTACTAATCTAGCAGAAGAGAAGGGCACTCAGAGGTGGGCTCCGATGGCCTTTGAGTGGTTGAGAGAAGGAGGGGCGGCCAATGGTGCTTAGGCTGGCCCTTGGAGAGAGGTTGGAGAGATGATCCAGCATCCTAGCGTGGAGATGGTAGCTTCCATGGTGCTCCTCGTGGAGGTGGAGTGGATGTGAGAGTAGCTAACCTAGATGGATAAATGATTGCAAAGAGATGGATTAAGCCAAGGGTGCATGGTGCAAGTGGCCACCCCTTAGGTCTTTTTATAGACCTAAGGGAGTCTCTCTAGAGAAGTGTGGAACTCTCTAGAGAGAGTAGTTCTTAGATCCATAAAAAGTGGATCTAAGAATTAAATGACTCTTGGTTGCTAAATTTGGCAACCAAGAGTGGCGCCATTTGAAGAGAGTTCTAGAGAACTCTTGATGGGTGTGTGTGTGTGAGTGTGTGGTCGTGCCCTAGGTGGATAAGTGGTCTAGGTTAGGTCCTAAGGGGTTTGGGTAGGTGTAGGCCTCAAATTAGGGTTCAAAACCCTAATTGCTAAGGGGGAATTGCAATTAAACTTAACCCAAGTTTAATTGAATGAGTGTGAACCTAATTAAGAGTGAAATAACTCAATTAGGTTGGGCTTAGTTCAATTGGACTCTCAGTAAGTCCAATTGGACTTGTGTTGGTTGAGATTTGAGCTTAATTGGGCCCTATGAGTCCAATTGACTTAGGTAATGGTAATTAACTATGATCTAAGTCAATTAGGTTTGGTGAGGACCTAATTTTGTCCTTAGGGAGGTTTATAGGTGGTGTACTAGGGTTAGGGTACCTTAATTTAGGTTCCTATGGGGTTGGAATTGGATCTAGGGAGCTAGAGATCCAAGATCAAGGCTTGAATCTCAAAATAGGAACTGGAGAGCAGTTCCAGACGTCCAAAAATAGAATCAGACTGATTATGCTCAAAAATTATAAGTCCAGACTTGTTTCCTAGACATCTAATTAGAGTCAGGGATGATTCAAGGTTCTATCTTGGGTATTCTACAGGAATTGGACATCCGACCAAGTGTTTGGACGTCTAATAACACTACAGCAGTGGGTTTAAGGTGTGCGGGAGTTGGCGAAGGGTTTTGGACATCGTATAATTCATCTGGATGTCCAGATAAAGGTTGGAATTAGGGTTTTAAGGTTTTCTAGGGTGCAGTGACCTAATCTAAGGGTGGCTAAGGCTTGGGGGAGTCTCTAGGCTATCTTAGGGCTGGGATGGACCTAAGCTCTTCACATTTTGCTACTTTATTTTTACTTAATAGTGTAGCATACCTTAACTCCCTTACATTATTATATCCTACATCTAATCTAAGTCGTCTGCTCTAGCTTTGCTACGACACCCATTATTCCAGATCCAGCTTCAGATCCTGCTTATTGCCTGTAATTGACATAATGCACTTAACCAGCACATTATAACATTATTTTATGCATAGCTAAAGGAAAGCAGTAAAGATGCAGATAATGCTTATGCATGCATGGATTACCTTAATTTATGCTTAGTCATAGCCTAATTTAGGTCAATTATGACCTATGATTGCTATGCAATCAGATTGGTCATCCTGACTTCTGGAAGGTTTGTGGGCTTATAGGACCACCCACAAAACCCAATTAAGTATGTCTCCCTTCAGATTGGTGTATGGGAAGGCATGTCACCTCCCCATCGAATTGGAGCATGATGAGAACCTCATCATGAGCCATAACTAGCTCATTTTGACCCAATACAAAGGATAAAAGCTCCTACATATCTCAAGGAAAGGCTTAACTCAGAGAATTCTGAGTTTGAGAAGAAAACCAGTCATAAGGGGTAAAAGTGCAATTTTACCAGTATAATCTGCATACAGGGTAATTCAGGGCCCAAACACAGGTCAAAACAGCTTAATAAGAATAAAAGTGGGATGAGATGATCTAGCAAGGGCTACAGCACTTCCAAGAAACCAAATGATAATCTGTAACCCTAAAACAACCCACTTCAATTCACAAGGTTCGAGGCAAAGTAAAAATAGAATAAACCCTCTAAAATTCATAGAAAAATAATCTCTAGGGTTTAGAACCTTCAATTTGTCCTTTAGAACCCATTTTGACCTACATTGAGAACCATGCCCAATTAATAACTTAATTTGGGTCTTTACGCAAATTGACCGGTCAAACAAGGTTTAATATGAAAATGAAATTTACCATCAGATTCCTTAGGTTCTAATTAGTCATGTATAAAAACTTGAGCCTAAGAAGAAACCTCCTTGACCGACTTTACACTTTGGTCCTCATATATTTACTCTTTGGCCCTCAACTTTTGAACCCTCGCATTTAGGCCCCTAACTCTCCTTCATTCTTTGCAAACAGGTCCCTCCTGCAAAACCCTGCCAGCACCATGCTCCGGCGACCTTGCGCGGAGCATGGCGCCGCGCAGGGTGAGGTGGAGGACCTGGCATGTGTACCGGGGGTGCCCTGCGTCGTCAGCCGTCGCAGGAGCACCCCCATGGTCATTGTAGCCCCCCATACCGGCCGTGCGAATGCACGGACGGTATGGGTTCGTATTCCGACCATGCTCCGGCGAGGGAGACACGTCGTCTCCCTCCGCCTTCCTCCCTGCTTCAACCCTATAAATACCCCCCGCCGCTCCACCGACCAAAGCAGCCTGGATCTGACGGAGAAAACCCCCAGCTTTCTTCTCTTCTTCCTCCGGCAGACGCTCACCAGCTCCGGCGACTTCCTCCCCCTCCACCTCTTCGCTCTGCCGCAATACTAGCAGCAGAGACCTTCTCCCCTACTCTTCCCGCGCCACGCCGCACCCAGCTGGCGCCTCTCCAGCCCTCTGCTCGCCGCCGCCCCTCTCTCTGAGCATCATCTTCTCCGGCGACAGTCGATACGACTGTCGCCCTGTTCCTCCCCCTTCGTCCCTGCAGTTAAGTTAGACCTACTCCCCTTCTTCTCCTCTTTCTTTCCCCGCTTTCGATTTAGTCAATTAAGCCCTCTACCGACCCTGTTCACCCTCATCCTCTCCGTCTCCGACCACCCTCCGGCGAGCCGCTCCCATCACCTCAGCGACCCACACGGCTCACCGACCACCGCAGAACATCTGCCTCCTCACCCTGATCCTCTTCCGCCCCTCCACTTCCCACCAAACACCCTCTGCAGATCCACCGAACACACCCACTCCCTCGCTCACAGTTTGACCTTGGACGACCTGTTAGCTCCATCTCGCCCCCTGCAGACCCCCTGACCACCTTCGCCGTGCCACGGCGAAGGTCCCCCGCCTGTCTGATTTGGCCGAGAGGCCGTTCTATTGATTTCAGGTTCCAGGCCTTGACCGCCATTGGCGAGGAAGCTCGAAGCTTGCTTGAGGTTGCTCCAAGCCTAGATATCCCAGGTTGAAGAGCCACGGCCAGCGCGAAAGAGTCTTGCGCACACACCCTGGCCCTCAATTGGAGTTGTGCGCCTCAACAGCTGTTGCAATTGGAAGCACCATCCCTGCTGCAGGCGTGAGAGAAAAGGGGTGCGCGGATAGTCCCACCTCGGAACCTTCTGAAGCCACACACCCACATAAATTGCAAAAGTGCCACCATCTGTTTGCCTCAGTTACCACGGGGTGAGGTCCCTCTCACCCGACCCGACCCGACTCGGCCTCGTCCGTGACCACGCTCCGCGGACCTGGCCCGACCCGATTAGACTGACCTGCACTCCTCGCCCACCACGCACGCCGGTGGGCCTGGACCCGGGCCTAACCCGAACCCGATTACCCGATAGCGCTCTGGGAGAGCTTCCGAAGAGTGATTTCAGAGAGAGAGATACGCGAGGGAGGGGGGTAGAGTCGGTTTTTGCCTCTTGACGAAAAAACTCTGAAGTGTGCAGGCCAAAGAAGAAGAAGCAGACCCGCTGAAGAAGAAGGAGCTGCTGCACTGTAGCGAAGGCATCGTTAAGTCGTCTCAGCACCGGGGCAGACGACGGAAGGTCAGCAGCCAGAGCAGGAAAGAAGACAGGCTGAAGAAGAAGGAAGAGCAACGGCCATCGCGAAAGAAGAAAAATCAAGGCAGGTGAAGACAAAGAAGAAGAAGGAATGAAGAGAAGCAAGAAGCAAGCAAAGAAGAAGAAGATCTGAAGAAAAAGAAAGAAAGAAAACAAGGAAGAACAGCAGGAAGAAGAAGAAGAGCACCACCATTGCAAGAGAAGAATATCACCTGAACAGAGAGAAAGAAGGAGATCTAAAGAAAGAGAGAAAGAAGAGCACCCCCCTCTGCAGAACAAAGAGAACAACAAATTCTCTCTCTCTCTTTATTTTTGTAATAGAACTTGTATATCTCTAGAATACAACTTGCTCCCTGAGTTCGACCTCGGGAACTCTTTTATTTTTCCGAGTAAAAAATTTTTATATGAAACGTTGGTAACAACCGGCTTTACTACAACGATATAACTGAAACCGACGTTCTTCATTATTTGGCGCCGCTGCCGGGGAGCAACGGCTATTCTAGAGGTAAACATTCCTGTTTCTTTTAAGTTCTGATAATCTCCTCTCTTTTGTGCAGCTACAGGAACTCAAGAAGACAAGCAACCACACGACAACCACTCCGAAGACAGGTAAATCTTTTCTCTCACTATTAACCCCTACACTCTAAAGAGAAAGAAAAGAAAAGAACAAAGCAATGTAGGGCTAACCTGTCTTCCATACTTAGTAACCATAAAAAGTTGCATGTTTTCAACTCATCACTCCTGCACACTATTAAGGGTATTTAAGGGCTAACACATTCTTGCTTGAGCCCTAATTGCCCAACAAAGAGTTAAATGGACCAAGTAGAGCCAACATAAGGTCAAACATTAGGATTTCAGTAGAGACACACCCCTTAATCAAGAATTGAGGAAATCCTAAAGAGGTGTGCCCAAGCCATTGATTGAAAATAATTAACAAGAAAAATCCTAAACAATTGGCTCTCTCTAAACACTTGAACCCTAAAAGACAGGACCTAAAAGCTCTTAAAGAAAACAATAGGTAAAGTTGACCCCTTTGGGTTAACCAACCTTAAATTAGGTCACTCTTTGCACTTAAAAAGACTAAAGTTCAAGTGAAACCTTAAGCACCCTGATCTTAAAATTGGTAGACTTAAGAGGTCAAGATCCCCATTCTGGTCTACCTGGAACCGCAGTGACAAGAGAGGTCGGGTGGGGGAAACCCTGTAACCCGTGGGGACGCTCTACCGTGTAGGGGTCTTCGCGGGACTCTCCCTCTCTGGCTGCCCAGGTAATTCTCAGGTGGACGATCTTTCTGATCAAGGGGTCCATCTGCCCCGCACCTCTATAGTCACCCAACACATTTTTGGGTGTCTTGATTGGGTCCAGCACCTTCTAAACTTACCTCTCCCAACTGTGCATGTACGGAAGGAGGTCTCTAAGACCACCCTTAAGACCTCCATTAGAAATTCACTCTCGTCAAGGCCAAGCCTCGACGCCCGTGTTTGTGCAGCAACACCCTCACATTATTCTCTCTTCTGATTCAGAACCAAGTTCTTCTTCTTCCCCCATCATGGCTCAGCCAGTTGAGGAAGAAAATAATCTGGAACACCAGCTCCAGCGACTCAATGACCTCTTCCAAAACTTCGTGCACCCACCGCAGCGTCCTATGATGCGGGACCACTACAATCCTGCTGCGGTGGCCATTGAGCCTCGAGTTAGAATCCCGATTGGAGGACCTGATTCCGAACTAAAGCCCAACATGATTCACGCTATACCTAAATTCCATGGGCTTAATTCTGAAGATCCTTTCCAGCACATCAAACAGCTAAAGCATCTGGCCCACACTTTTGGATCAGATGCGCAAAATCGGGATATTCTTCTCATGAAGATGTTCTCCTTTTCTCTTATGGACAAGGCCGCCCATTGGTATCAAACTCAGACCCGGCCGATCAACACTTGGGAAGAACTTCAATCCGAGTTTTTGAAAAAGTTCTTTCCCGTTGGTCGGACCAACGCCTTGCGCCATCAGATTACACACTTCACTCAACAATCAGGAGAACCTCTCCATGAGGCATGGGATCGTTTTCAGGATCTCATGAGGAAGTGCCCCCATCACGGAGTTCCTAAATGGGAACAAGTCCAATCTTTTTACCAGGGACTCCGTGAGGACATCCGCCTTTTCGTCAATGCAACCTGCGGAGGAAACATCATGGGTCAACATGAAGACACCGTATGGGAGATTCTCGAAAACATGTGCGAGAACTCCATCAACAATGACTCCATGGGATTATTCGACAGGACGAATACCCGCGCAGCGACGAATCTTAAGGGAGCACATGAGACGCAGGGCCTGTCCGCATCAGTCGACCTGGAATTAATGGCTAGTCGATTGGACAAGGTCTCAATTATTGAAAAGAAGGTGGATGAGCTGACTCAGCACTTGCAGCGAGCCACCTCTGCGCGTAACTCCTTTGCACAACCTCCTTCCACACAGGAGACTGTGCAAAACATCCTACACCGATCCTCCCCTGGGATGGATCCATATCCATCCCCATCTGATTCTTGGACTGGAAGATCATCCGATCCTTTCTTCACCAGCCGGGGGAACTCCATTCCCCCTTTCCCTGATTCTCAGGAGGTTCCTCAGACCTGCGAGGACCTCAACGCCATCCAGAACGACCCATTCTCCAACACTTACAACCCTGGATGGCGAAACCATCCCAATTTTCAGTGGGCGGGAAATTCCCAAACCCAAAGACCACCTTTTCAGTCCCGCCCATAGCCCTCTCATTACTACCAGCCGCCTCAGCCTCGGCCCAACCCTACTTATCCATCAGGGCCAAATCAAGATCAAATGTCCTTAATCCTTCAGACTCTGGCTGACATTCAAAAATCGAATGCGGCCATTCAAAAACAGCACAAGGACGAGCTTACTGAAGTTAAAACTCAGCTGGCCCAGTTGGCAAATTCTCGCCAGCCAGGCACACTCCCTTCCCAACCCCTTCCTAACCCAAATAACGTGCCAACCCAGAAGCGCGTTATGAATCCAAATTTAGGCCACGCTCAATGGATTTATCAGGCCCCTACTGCCCCATCTCCAGACGAGACGGAAGCCTCAACTTCGCGTGCGGGATTTCAGCAGCAGCCACCCCTCCTACCAAACCCAAACCAAAATCAGGCCGGATTAAATTCTGTAACAACACGTAGTGGTAAGACAACTCAGGACCAGCATTATCCAAACCACGCCCAGCCTGATAACCATGACCCTAGGATAGTTAGCCAAGGTACCGCTGCTCCAGACCCACAACCTGGACCTATCCTAGAGGAACCAACCAAGATCCCGTTTCCCGAGGCCCTGACCAAGGGAAAGAAGACCACCAAACCCGTGGCCCCTGAGGAGGACCTGGTCAAGCTCTTTGAGCAGGTCCACATAAACATCCCCTTGATGGATGCAATCCACCACGTACCAGCTTACGCACGATTTCTAAAGAATATATGTACACCCCAGCGTAAGCCGCGAACCAAGGGAGGGAGCCCAATTGTTCTGTCAGAGCAAGCCAGCTCTGTAATCCTTAGTAGACTCCCACCCAAGGCAAAAGATCCTGGAACTCCCCTGATCTCCTGTAAGATAGGTGGTACCCAATTTGATAGAGCATTGTTAGACTTAGGAGCATCTATAAATCTGATACCCACATCCTTACTTGACCATCTGGAAGAATCTGAGCTGAAACCAACCGAGGTGACATTACAATTAGCAGATCGATCTATAAAGTCACCAAAAGGGATTCTCGAGGATGTTATCGTGAGAGTGCGGGATTTCTATTTTCCAGTGGACTTTATAGTCTTAGACATGGATGCACCTGAGAACCCTAGGGATACACCAATCATTCTAGGGAGACCTTTCTTGGCTACTGCTAGAGCCAACATCAGCTGTGAGGAGGGCCAAATAGAGCTTAAGTTTGGAGATCAAACACTGAAAATTGATATATTTAAGGCCCAGCAAGGAATTAATTGCGGCGTCATCGAACAAATTTGTGACATCAAGACTTTGGTTGATGAATCACACCTCCAGAATGACTTGAATATGCCTCATCAACCACAGAAGGATCTTGACCCGCAAAAAGAGGAGTCCAATCCGGATGTGAACAACCCAGTAACTCCCACCCTTGAACCTCACATCTATACTGAACCACCCGCTGCTGCTGAAAACCCCATCCTTGAACTGAAACCCCTTCCTGCTCATTTGAAATACATCTTTTTGGGTTCTAATCAGACCCTTCCTGTGATCATCAATTCCAACCTCAATCCTGAACAGGAATCCCGTCTGATTGTTGTCCTCCAGCAACATCGCAGAGCCATCGGATGGACCCTCGATGATTTGACTGGAATAAGTCCCTCTTATTGTACTCATCATATCTATTCAGAAGAGGGCACACGACCTTCTCGTGAAATGCAGAGACGCTTAAACCCCAATCTGCAGGAGGTCGTGAAAAAGGAGATCATCAAGTGGTTAGATGCCGGGATCATCTACCCGATCTCCGATAGTCGTTGGGTGAGCCCAATTCAGGTCGTGCCTAAGAAGGTAGGACTCACCACTATAACGACTGAGACCGGAGAAATCATTCCTACCCGATTAGCCAACTCGTGGAGAGTCTGTATAGATTACCGTCGACTCAATTCCTCCACGAAGAAGGATCATTTCCCACTACCCTTCATTGATCAAATTCTCGAAAAACTAGCGGGAAATAGGTTCTTCTGCTTTCTTGACGGGTACTCCGGTTATAACCAGGTGGCAATCCATCCTGAGGACCAAGAAAAGACCACATTCACCTGCCCCTTCGGAACATACGCTTTCCGAAGGATGCCTTTCGGTCTTTGCAATGCACCCGCTACTTTTCAGCGATGCATGCTTGCCATATTCTCAGATATGGTAGGTGATTATCTGGAAGTCTTCATGGATGACTTTTCAGTTTTCGGAGCATCATTCGACGATTGCCTCCAACACTTGGTCCAGATACTCAGGCGGTGCATCGACGTGAATTTGGTTCTTTCCTGGGAAAAGAGCCATTTCATGGTGCCTGAGGGAATTGTCCTGGGACACTCAATTTCGGAGAAAGGTATCCAAGTGGATCGAGCTAAGGTTAATCTGATTTCTCGCCTTCCTATGCCTAGCTCGATCAGGGACATCCGATCCTTTTTAGGGCATGTCAGTTTTTATCGACGATTTATCCCTGATTTTTCAAAAATCGCACGCCCCCTGACCACTCTTCTCTCCAAGGATGTTCCCTTCGAAATCTCCAAGGAATGCACTCAAGCATTTGAAATCCTGCGTGACCGAGTCACCCAAGCCCCGATCCTACAGTCCCCTGATTGGTCTCAACCCTTTGAGATCATGTGTGATGCATCCGACTTCGCTGTAGGAGCGGTTTTGGGGCAGAAAAATGACAAGAAACCTGTGGTCATTTACTACGCCAGCAAAACACTCGATGAGGCTCAGCGTAACTATACAGTTACTGAGAAAGAGCTGCTAGCTGTAGTATTTGCCCTAGAGAAATTCAGATCATACCTTCTGGGTTCCCATGTCATCATATACTCGGATCACACGGCTGTGAGGCATCTCCTTGCAAAGAAGGACGCGAAACCTCGATTGATCCGATGGATCTTGCTGTTGCAAGAATTTGACCTCGAGATTCGCGATAAAGCGGGAAAACAAAACGTGGTAGCTGATCACTTGTCCCGTCTTCCTTCTGAAATGATAGACCCTTCCGGACCCATCACTGAGCATTTTCCCGATGAGCACCTGCTGACTATTGGTACTAGCCTTCCATGGTTTGCTAATATTGTAAATTACTTGGCATCTCATCAGACCCCGTCCGATTGGCCGAAGGCCAAGAAAGACAAATTACGCTCCGATGCCAAGTATTACATTTGGGAGGACCCGTACCTATTCCGCATAGGTGCCGATCAGATCATCCGGAGATGTGTCCCGGAAGGGGAAGTCAACAATATCCTCTCTTTCTGCCATGACCAGGCATGCGGTGGCCATTTTGCCGGGCATAAAACCGCATCAAAAGTCCTCCAGTGCGGCTTCTACTGGCCCACACTGTTCAAAGACGCATACAGTCATTGCAAGGCATGCAGTCGTTGCCAGACTTTGGGCAACATGAGCCATCGCGACATGATGCCTATGCAACCGATTCTAGTATGCGAAATCTTTGATGTTTGGGGGATTGATTTTATGGGCCCCTTTCCTGTTTCGGATGGTTTCGAATACATTCTGTTGGCTGTGGACTACGTGTCCAAATGGATCGAAGCCATACCGACCCGAACCTGTGATCACAAAATCGTTCTCAAATTCATTCATCAACACATTTTCTCAAGGTTCGGGATTCCTCGTGCAATAATCTCTGATGGGGGGACCCATTTCACAAATGCTCAGTTTAGGTCACTGATGACCAAATACGGGGTGTCTCACCGAATCTCTACTCCTTACCACCCCCAAACTAATGGTCTAGCTGAGCTGTCAAATCGGGAGATCAAGAAAATCCTACAGGTCACTGTTCGACCTGACAGGAAGGACTGGTCGTCCCGACTTCCGGAAGCATTGTGGGCCTATAGGATCGCCCACAAGACCCAATTGGGCATGTCTCCCTTTAGATTGGTGTACGGAAAGGCATGCCACCTTCCCGTCGAACTGGAGCATAAAGCCTATTGGGCAGTACGGAACTGTAATCTAGATCTTTCCAAGGCTGGGACCCACAGAAAACTCCAAATCAGCGAGATCGATGAATTGCGCATAGACGCGTACGAGAACTCGCAAATCTACAAGGAGCGGGTTAAAGCCTTCCACGACAAACACATCTCAAGAAAGATCTTCCATCCTGGTCAAAAGGTCCTACTCTTTGATGCCCGACTCAAACTCTTCCCAGGAAAACTGAGATCTAAGTGGGTCGGACCATATTTGGTCCGACAGGTTTTTGGAAATGGAGCAATCGAAATCAGTCCACTCAGCCACGATTCTGAACCTTTCATCGTGAATGGTCAAAGACTCAAGCCGTTCATTGATGTAACTTCTACTGATTTGGCTGAAGCATCTTATATCCTCCTTTCCCCTTGAGCTTATTGCGCCCAGCCGATGGCGTAAAACTCAGCGCTTAACGGGAGGCAGCCCGTCATTCTCTTTGAAAACCTGAAACTTGTTCTGACACCTTTCAGCACTCGAAGTTCACCCTGAACTAAGACCCCCTAGGTTACAATGAGGACATTGCAAATCTTAGTCATGGGGGGGTATGAAAGTGCAAAAACTCGTAAGAAAAGGTTTCAAACAAAAAATTCACATATGCCAAAAATACCATAAAAATTTAAAAAAAAAAAAAAAAATTCGAAAAAGAATAAGAGGAAAAGAGGAGAAGGAAAATTTTGTGAAGGAGAGAAGAAACAAAATGAAAAAGGAGCACAAAATTATAAGAAAAGTTGATAGTCATTAGTAAGGAACTAAGGAATTAACCTAAGTTCTAGACCTCATTCAAGAAAATAACTGAAAAGTGCACAATGAGATTAGTAAGAATGCAAACCTTAGGCATTCTTGAATAGACTCTTAGTACCCATTAAGATCTGGACACTCCTCAAGAGGTTGAGGAAAATGAAAAGCTGAAGTATTAGGTCTAAGGCTTAGGGAGTATTCGGCCTCGTTAACTAATTTTTGGTTTACGGGACTCAGTAACCTAAGCACCCTAATCTCACACACAGCCTGGTTCAGTAAGCGTAAAAATCAGAATCACGCAGAAGCGTCGCAAAAATCTGAAAAGAACACCTAGAATAGGAATGGCCGATCAACACAAGTTGATTTGGACGAGTTCCCAGCGCGGAGAGGCGGGAAATCCCCTCGAAGATGCGTAACAAAATATCATCTCCTCGGTGCTTGTCTCTTAGGATATTTACATATCCTACGGGGGGCATGTAAGCACTCTGCTGGTTCAGATTCCATGGATGGCATTATCTCGAAGTGTCAATTGCCAGGGTCTGGATTCGGCCACGGAATACCATGGATGGGATTATCTCGAAATCTCAATAGCCAGGGTTCCGGGGGTTGCCATGGGCGGTGCTATCTCGAAGCATCGATCGCCAGGAACCCTTGAGGATTGATGATGGGAGCAAGGAATCTGATACAGACCGTGTTGAAAAGCCAATCCTAGGCTAGAACTAAAAAGAAAAAGAGAGAGAAAACTCTCCAAACAGAAAAAAACTTTCTATCTCTCTCTTACAAAACGCACTGCGAACTGGGCCAGGGCTAAAATCATTTCAAGCACATGTGCTTTAACCACGAAGTTCAATAAACCTTAGGTTAGTTCTTGCGGGCCTTAAAAACCTTTGCTGAAAGACTGAGGCTAAGGCTAGACAGATTTGGATCTTGATTGATACTAGAGTACCTTTTAGGCCTATGGTCAGCATTCTAACCTAATCTATGCTCAAATAAAAAAGGCACTTATCTAAAACCATTGAAAACTTCATGGTCTAGAACAAGGGTTGAAACCTTAAGTTTTTTTTGCTAAGGGACTAGCAAAAGCTAGGCATGGGGGTATGATGAGAACCTCATCATGAGCCATAACTAGCTCATTTTGACCCAATACAAAGGATAAAAGCTCCTACATATCTCAAGGAAAGGCTTAACTCAGAGAATTCTGAGTTTGAGAAGAAAACCAGTCATAAGGGGTAAAAGTGCAATTTTACCAGTATAATCTGCATACAGGGTAATTCAGGGCCCAAACACAGGTCAAAACAGCTTAATAAGAATAAAAGTGGGATGAGATGATCTAGCAAGGGCTACAGCACTTCCAAGAAACCAAATGATAATCTGTAACCCTAAAACAACCCACTTCAATTCACAAGGTTCGAGGCAAAGTAAAAATAGAATAAACCCTCTAAAATTCATAGAAAAATAATCTCTAGGGTTTAGAACCTTCAATTTGTCCTTTAGAACCCATTTTGACCTACATTGAGAACCATGCCCAATTAATAACTTAATTTGGGTCTTTACGCAAATTGACCGGTCAAACAAGGTTTAATATGAAAATGAAATTTACCATCAGATTCCTTAGGTTCTAATTAGTCATGTATAAAAACTTGAGCCTAAGAAGAAACCTCCTTGATCGACTTTACACTTTGGTCCTCATATATTTACTCTTTGGCCCTCAACTTTTGAACCCTCGCATTTAGGCCCCTAACTCTCCTTCGTTCTTTGCAAACAGGTCCCTCCTGCAAAACCCTGCCAGCACCATGCTCCGGCGACCTTGCGCGGAGCATGGCGCCGCGCAGGGTGAGGTGGAGGACCTGGCATGTGTACCGGGGGTGCCCTGCGTCGTCAGCCGTCGCAGGAGCACCCCCATGGTCATTGTAGCCCCCCATACCGGCCGTGCGAACGCACGGACGGTATGGGTTCGTATTCCGACCATGCTCCGGCGAGGGAGACACGTCGTCTCCCTCCGCCTTCCTCCCTGCTTCAACCCTATAAATACCCCCCGCCGCTCCACCGACCAAAGCAGCCTGGATCTGACGGAGAAAACCCCCAGCTTTCTTCTCTTCTTCCTCCGGCAGACGCTCACCAGCTCCGGCGACTTCCTCCCCCTCCACCTCTTCGCTCTGCCGCAATACCAGCAGCAGAGACCTTCTCCCCTACTCTTCCCGCGCCACGCCGCACCCAGCTGGCGCCTCTCCAGCCCTCTGCTCGCCGCCGCCCCTCTCTCTGAGCATCATCTTCTCCGGCGACAGTCGATACGACTGTCGCCCTGTTCCTCCCCCTTCGTCCCTGCAGTTAAGTTAGACCTACCCCCCTTCTTCTCCTCTTTCTTTCCCCGCTTTCGATTTAGTCAATTAAGCCCTCTACCGACCCTGTTCACCCTCATCCTCTCCGCCTCTGACCACCCTCCGGCGAGCCGCTCCCATCACCTCAGCGACCCACACGGCTCGCCGACCACCGCAGAACATCCGCCTCCTCACCCTGATCCTCTTCCGCCCCTCCACTTCCCACCAAACACCCTCTGCAGATCCACCGAACACACCCACTCCCTCGCTCACAGTTTGACCTTGGACGACCTGTTAGCTCCATCTCGCCCCCTGCAGACCCCCTGACCACCTTCGCCGTGCCACGGCGAAGGTCCCCCGCCTGTCTGATTTGGCCGAGAGGCCGTTCTATTGATTTCAGGTTCCAGGCCTTGACCGCCATTGGCGAGGAAGCTCGAAGCTTGCTTGAGGTTGCTCCAAGCCTAGATATCCCAGGTTGAAGAGCCACGGCCAGCGCGAAAGAGTCTTGCGCACACACCCTGGCCCTCAATTGGAGTTGTGCGCCTCAACAGCTGTTGCAATTGGAAGCACCATCCCTGCTGCAGGCGTGAGAGAAAAGGGGTGCGCGGATAGTCCCACCTCGGAACCTTCTGAAGCCACACACCCACATAAATTGCAAAAGTGCCACCATCTGTTTGCCTCAGTTACCACGGGGTGAGGTCCCTCTCACCCGACCCGACCCGACTCGGCCTCGTCCGTGACCACGCTCCGCGGACCTGGCCCGACCCGATTAGACTGACCTGCACTCCTCGCCCACCACGCACGCCGGTGGGCCTGGACCCGGGCCTGACCCGAACCCGATTACCCGATAGCGCTCTGGGAGAGCTTCCGAAGAGTGATTTCAGAGAGAGAGATACGCGGGGGAGGGGGGTAGAGTCGGTTTTTGCCTCTTGACGAAAAAACTCTGAAGTGTGCAGGCCAAAGAAGAAGAAGCAGACCCGCTGAAGAAGAAGGAGCTGCTGCACTGTAGCGAAGGCATCGTTAAGTCGTCTCAGCACCGGGGCAGACGACGGAAGGTCAGCAGCCAGAGCAGGAAAGAAGACAGGCTGAAGAAGAAGGAAGAGCAACGGCCATCGCAAAAGAAGAAAAATCAAGGCAAGTGAAGACAAAGAAGAAGAAGGAATGAAGAGAAGCAAGAAGCAAGCAAAGAAGAAGAAGATCTGAAGAAAAAGAAAGAAAGAAAACAAGGAAGAACAGCAGGAAGAAGAAGAAGAGCACCACCATTGCAAGAGAAGAATATCACCTGAACAGAGAGAAAGAAGGAGATCTAAAGAAAGAGAGAAAGAAGAGCACCCCCCTCTGCAGAACAAAGAGAACAACAAATTCTCTCTCTCTCTTTATTTTTGTAATAGAACTTGTATATCTCTAGAATACAACTTGCTCCCTGAGTTCGACCTCGGGAACTCTTTTATTTTTCCGAGTAAAAAATTTTTATATGAAACGTTGGTAACAACCGGCTTTACTACAACGATATAACTGAAACCGACGTTCTTCATTAGAGCATAAAGTCTATTGGGTAGTACGGAACTGCAACCTAGATCTTTCTAAGGCTGGAACCCATAGAAAGCTTCCAATGAGTGAGATCGATGAATTACGCCATGACACGTATGAGAACTCATGAATTTACAAAGAGCGAGTTAAAGCCTTTCACGACAAGCACATATCTAGAAAGATCTTCCATCCTGGTCAAAAGGTCCTACTCTTCGATGCTAAACTCAAACAATTCCTAGGAAAACTATGATCAAAATGGATCGGACCCTACATAGTTCGACGAATCTTTGGAAATGGAGCCATTGAGATTAGTCCACTCAGCCACAATTCCGAACCTTTCATCGTGAACGGTCCGAAACTCAAACCGTTCATTAACGTGACTGATACAAATTTGGCTGAGATATCCTTTACCCTCCATTTTCCCTGAGCTCATTGTGCCTAGTTGATGGCGTAAAACTCAGCGCTTAACGGGAGGCAACTCGTCATCCTTGAAAAACCCAAAACCTTTCTTGACATTCCTATGCTGAATTCCTATTGCACTTTAGTGTTTATCCATTAGAACAGTCGACCCCACCTTAGGTACCCGTACCCGAGTCTAGAAATCATTCACAACAATCACCTCGACCCATTCGCCCACCCAAAACCTATTCTAATGAATGATCTAAGCTGAATTCAAACCCACCTAATTTACAATGAGAACATTGCAAATCGTAGGCATGGGGGGTATGAAAGTGCAAAACATCATGAAAACTCATCTCACAAGGAAAGGTTTCAACAAAAAATCACCTATCATAGAAAACACCAAAAAATGAAAAAAAATCTTGAAAAAGAACAAAAAAACTGAGGGGAGAGAATTTTTGAGGCCATACAAATCATGAGAAAATGAGGAGGAAAAGAGCAAAATGTCAAAAAAAAAGGAGCACAAATTGAAAAAAGAAAAAAGATATTGTCATTAGTAAGAAATTAAGGGATTAACAGAAGTTCTAAACCACATCAAGGAAAAGAAAAATGAAGGAAAAAGTGCTAGTGAGACACAAAAGTGATTAGTAGGAATGTTGATCTTAGGCCTTTTGGGCTAGACTCTTAAGCTTAAAAATTTAAGTATCTGCTAAGATCTGCATAGTCCTCAAGGGGTTAAGGAAAATGTGAAGCTTAAGTTTTAGGTCTAAGGCTTAGGGAGTATTCGACCTCATTGACTAACCTTTGTTTTGCGGGATTCGGTAACCTAAGTGCCCCAATCTACACATAGTCTGGTTCAGTGCACATAACTATCAAAATCATGCAAAAGCTTTTAAATGTTCTGAGAAAAGTTGCCTAGATTAGGAGCAGCCGATCAACACAAGTTGATTTGGACGAGTCCCCGACGTGGAGAGGTAGGAAATTCCCCTCGAAGATGGGTAACAACATATCGTCTCCTCGGTGCTTGTCTCCTAAGATATTTACATATCCTACTGGGGGCACGTAAGCCCCTTCTGGTTCAGATACCATGGGCAGCATTATCACGAAATGTCGATTGCTAGGGTCTAGATTTAGCTATAGAATGCCATGGGTGGGATTATCTCAAAATCTTGAAAGCCAGGGTTCTGGGGTTGCCATGGGCGGTGCTATCATGAAGCATGAATTGCCGGGGACCTTTTGAGGATTGAGGATGGGGATGAGGAATCCGATATAGACTGTACTGAGATGCCAATCCGAAGCTAGAAATAAAAAGAAAAGAGAGAGAAAACTCTCCAAACAAATAAATCCTCTATCTCTCCCTTACAAAAAAATGCACTGCAAACTAAATCAAGGCTAAAATATGTCTCAAGCACGAGTGCTTTAACCGCAGAGTCCAACGAACCTTAGGATAGTTCCTGCAGGACTTAAAAACCTTCGTGGAGGATCGAGGCTGGAGCTGGTCAGGTCTGGATCTTGCTTGGTACTTGAGTACCTCTAGGCCTACTGTCGGCATTGTAACCTAATCAAAAAGAAAAAGAAAAGGCACTCATCATAATATGTGAAAGGAACTCATGGTCTAGAATAGAAGTTAAAACCTTAAAATTTTGCTAAGGGACTAGCAAAAGCTAGGCATGAGGGTATGATGGGAACATCATCATGAGCCCTAAACTAGCTCATTTTGACCTAGGAAAGAGAATAAAAGCTCCTACATAACCAATTGAAGGGTCTAACTCAAAGAATAACCAGTCTGAGAGAAAAGTAAGAGACAAAGGGTAAAACTACAATTTTACCGTTGCAGTGCAAAAACGGGATTTCTCAAGGGCTAAACATAGGTCAAATGGTCTTAACAAGATGAAAAGTGGGTTGATTAAAATAGAAAAGGGTTCATATAAAATCTAGGAATTAAATGACTTCTGATAACCCTAAAACAAACCCACTTAATTAAATAAGGTTTTTGGTCAAGATAAAATTCACCTAAATGCTCTAAAATTCATGGAAAGATATCCTCTAGGATTTAGAACCCTCAAATTGGCCTTTAGAACCTATTTTGACCTAAATAGGGGTCCCAATCAAATGTTTCCCGTAAATTGGGTTCTTGTGTAAATTGCCCAATCAAACATGGTCAAACCTAATATCCAACTTCTTCATTGGATTCCTTGGGTCCAAATTAGGTTTGTACCAAAATTTGGACCTAAGGAGAATTCACCTTGACCTACTTTGCAAAACAGTCCAGCCGAATTATATTTCTACCCTTAACTTTTGAAAACTCTTGCAGATACCCCCTATCCTCCTCATCATTCTTTGCAATTAGGTCCCTCCACCATTACAGTGGAGGAATCCTACTCCGGCAAGGATTGAAGGGAAACATCTCCTTGATTCCTTAGAGAATCCCTCTCAAACTTGAAACGGAGATTCTCTAAGGAATTCCCGTTCATGTAAACCCAATCTTGAGCTCCAATTTCCACCCAATCTCTCAAGCAAACGCATGAGAGATTTGGGTCTTTTCCGACCTTCCAAGTTTGGCAAGGTTTCCATGCTTGAAAGCTTGCCTTCCAAGCACAAGACCCTCTGCCAGAGGCTATAAAAAGGTCCCCAGATCCTCTCGCTCCTCTCAAGCTTGATTTGGCTCAAGAAAACCCCCAATCTTCCTCTCTTCCCCACCAACCAAAAATCCCAGCAAGCTCCGGTGACTCCTACCTCCTCTTCTCGTTGCTCTGCCACAATACCAGTGGCAAAGTTGCCTCTACCTCCTTCATCCTCGTTGCACCACACCTGCGCCCGTGCCTGTGTCCCTCTCGTTGTCGCCGTCCCTCTCTCAATGGGTCTTCGTCTCCAATGATGGCACATGCGAGTCGTCTGCCTTCTCCGCTCCCCCTTCGTGTATCCCCACGTAGATATGTCCTCTCCCTCTACTCTTTATTTTCCCCTCATTTATTTCTATTATTACGCCCGACTCTCACATGCCACCGTCACCTTCTCCACCTCCAGCAGACCACCGGTGAGGTGCTTCCGCCACTCCACGCAACCACCCACCTCGCTAGCCACCTCAGAAGCTTCACCACATCTCACTGATCATCATCCCTCTTCCCATTGACCGCCACACACTCCACACACATCCCCCGAACACACCCATCTTCACAGCCACAAAGCGACCTAGGCATGCATGC
Source organism: Thalassia testudinum (assembly GCA_037157565.1). Classification (NCBI taxonomy): domain Eukaryota; kingdom Viridiplantae; phylum Streptophyta; class Magnoliopsida; order Alismatales; family Hydrocharitaceae; genus Thalassia; species Thalassia testudinum. The sequence continues at coordinate 68,554,590 of JAZHRO010000003.1, read as the reverse complement.
CCAGGCCACCCCGTGCCACGCCGATCACCGGGCCACCTTCGCCATCCCAAGGCGAAGCTTTCTATGTGATTTGACAAGGTCGTAAGGACGTTTTGCTTCTGGACAGGTATAGGTTGCAGCTACCATTGGAGCAAGCTCGAAGAAGCTTGCAAGCTTCATCCAAGGCTCCAGGCTTCAGGTTTTCAGGTCCTAGACACGCGAACTTCGTTAGCGAACAACTCCAACCCATCAATTGGAGGCCAAGTTCCCGCATCTGCTACAATCAAGCCCGTCACTTGCTGTGGAAGCGCGTGAGAAGAAGGTGGGACATTTAATCCCACCTCGGAAGTTTTGAAGCAAGAAGTGTGCTATAAGTGGAAAAAGTGCCAGAGGCTTATCGCCTCCTGACACGGGGTGAGGTCCCACTCATCCCACTCGCCTTATCCACGACCCACACTCCACGGACCTGGTTCCAGACCTAACTACCCGCGCACTGCTCGCCCACCACCCACACTGGTGGGCCTGGTCCCGAGTGTGTTGACCCGACTCATTAACCCGAGAAGGCTCTAGGAGAGCGAGCATAAGAGAGAAGAAAGAAGAGAGAATTCGTGGGAAGGGTAGGGGGTAGGTTTTTCTCTCAGGAAGAAAGAAGAAGAAGACGCTAAGGGTGAAGCCACAGAAGAAGGAGAAAGCTGAAGAGGAGGCTAAGGAAAGAGAGCCTCAGCAGAAGCCAAAGGAAGAAGAAGGAGAAGGGCAGAAGTCTGAGAAGGCTCGGCTAAAGAGAAAGAGCAAGGCTGAAGTCAGAGGCAAGAAGGAGAAAGAAGAAAAGAGAAATAAGAAGAAGAGGCCAGAGACGAGAGTGGAAATCAGAGAAGAAGAAGAGCCAGCGAAAGAAGATGAAGATAGAAGAAGAAAGAAGCTGAAGACAGAGAATAGAAGAGAAAAATCAAAAGAAGCATTGTAGCATTGAGCACTTAAGATGTCTAATTTTTACATCAGACGTTCATATTTCATTTTTAGCTTCTATATGCATTGAGATCATCTTTCTTGCTTTATAACTTTAATTCTTCATTGCATATTTTGTCAAATTTGAAGGTTGTGTTTTTAGTTTACAAATCCCAATTTGCTCCCTGTGTTCGACCTCGGATTTGTATTTTTCGAGTAATAAGCTTTATTTGTTTTCAAAGCAATTTTAGCTATACTACGATGCAATTATTTTAAACTCGATCTCACTTTCGACAAACACCGCTCGAGGTGACGCCCCTCCAACCTCTACCCCAACAAAACACTATAAAGATATTTGATTGACGCCCTAACACCTCCATCAGGTCGACGCTACTTCTCTACCTTCAATGTTGCTGCCTCGGATCGAGCTCCACATTCTCGTTGACTAAGGTTAGTCAAAGCTGCCTCTCTCTAGTCTTGCTCTCATCGGGATCATCGAAGGTGGAGAGATCTCTTTTAGGGTTTTGCATCAACCTCTTACTCAGATCTGATTTCTCACTCAAATTTTTCCTTTTAAGGTTTCTAAAATCTATACTCAAATAGCTCCATTAGGTTCCATTGATAATGTTGAACTTGATCAAATCTCTCCCACTCGAATTGATCTTTCTCACTCAATTTCTCTCTATCAATCTTTCTCATTGATCGTTTGATTAGATCGCTCCAACTTGATCTCTCACTCTGTTTTGGTGTTTATGTACATCCTTGCTTGATTAGATTTAGTCTAAACGATGATGCTCAATTATAGACTTTGGTAACTTGATTAGGTTTTTTCCTTTGTTCAGATCTCTATTTGATCAGATTTGATGAGATCACAAACAATTTATGCCAATATAGTTGTGGTGGTGAGGTGATGAAGATTAGGTTATGTTTTGGCAATGAACAAGAATAGTGGTGGTGCTGGTGAGGTAGAAGGGGGCATATAGTAGGGGAAATCAACAACATAAATAGCAACAACATGTGTAGTGGAATTTAGCAGCATGTCTAAGAAGAATAATTTAGCAACATGCATGTTCTGGTAACTCAGGTTAGTTCTATTTGCTTCTTCATCAGCCAAGTAACTTGTAAAATGGATCACTACCCAATAACTAGAAATAGTTCAAATCACATGCTTTTGCAATCATGAATATGTTTCTCTCCAATAAACAATAAATGAAGCCATCTTTCATATGGTTGTCAAATAATTTGCCATAGCAAAAGATGTTTGCTGAGAGAATTGTAGTGGTGTTTCGTCCCACATAGTGGAGTGGGAGTTTGTTGTGTGTGGTGGCATATAAATAGGTGTGTACCCCCAACTTATCCATTTGAGAAGAAATACAGAGATACACACGCGTAGAGGGGTACTTCTCCTATGGCTTTCCTCCCGCTCTTTGTGAGTGGGGTTTCCACATAAACTCAAGTGTTTCTATTATTTAATGCTTTGATATTATTGCTTGCGCATTATTTAGATCTATCAACTTGGTATCAGAGTAAGTCAATCTTGGGGGATTTTTTTTTTGAGATAATATGATCTTTATCAATTTGTTCATTGAGTTCCATTTTCTGATTGTTGGGAAGAGAGTTGCTCTCAGTGGCATGCAGTCAAAGAACGGTGGCTATAGTAACATCAATCTTGGCAGTGTAATAGAAGGTGACTTAAGGGGTGCTACTAGGGCACTTGCATGCAAAAGGCTTGTAACTCTAGAAGCGGAAGGATTGTGGTAGTCGCTACTGTTAACCTCCATCTTGCAGAGCCGGATCACGGACCACGGGTCCATCATCACGGAGTTGATGATGATGATGGGGACCTCGAGGCCATGGTGCTTTCTGGAGCACTTAAGGCACATCAAGATGTTATACGATATAAAGGCCCACTAAGGGTTCTACCATGCACATCTTGGTCTCAGCCTACAACATTGGTGCCTCCTCTACATGTGATCAAAAGGAAGGTGATGGTGGCAGCAGCAGCAACAGCACACTTAGGCCTGTAGAAGGCCTTACATGGCATCATGCTTGGAGCAGAGTGGCACCATCACCGCCACCCGTTGTTGCAACTACTGGAGCGGCGCATGTGAGAGATGAGCACGAGCGTCGCAAGATGAAGGTATGCACCTTCGAGGACAAGGTTGAGGATGTTGTAGTAGGAAGGCGAAGGAGTGTGATCGGTGGTCGTGCAGCTGTTGGTGTTGCTTGTTTGGGTTTGTGAGAACCCTAAAGGTAGAAATATTTTGGGATTTTTGCATTATATTTCTTTCCCTTTATGTCATGCCTCCCTATTACCCTTAAAACACAAAGTGGGAGAAAGAAGGAAAAAAAGGTGGGTAGTAGAAAAAAAAAGGTTGGAAAAACAGAAAACAAAAAAAAAAGAAAAAAAAGAGAAGAAAGAGAAGGGGAAAATTTTCAAAAAATAAGAAAAACAAGTAGAATAAAAAAAAGGAGAAAAAAAAGAGAGGAAAATAAAAAAATAAAAAATGATGAGAATATTCATGAGAAGAGGGGGAGAAGCTCTTCTTTAGTTTTTTCTATTGTTTCTTCTTGATGTTATTTTCTTCTTCCATACGAGTATGTGAGAAAGGAGAAGTATGGAGGCTTATTGTAGTCACCTACATTTGGGAGTCCCTTTTGTTCCTAGACTACACATGAGAAACTATAACTCTAGGATGTCTAGAGTTTGAGGTCTCTAAAGAGGGAGATCCTATTTAGAGGTTCTTAGAGGAAGGGCACATTTCAGGTTTTTTTGTGGGTGATCCAGTTTTGTGGACTCTAGGAAGGGAGATCCACTTTTCGATGTCTTCAGTGGAAGACCCTATTTAGGGATATTGAAAGGGGAGCCACCAGCACCCGAAGGAGAGGCCTCCTTTCAAAGCCAGCTACAGTTCATCCAGTAGCTCCTGCCTATGTTCCCACTTACAAGCAAGAATCAGTCCAGAGGCTGTGCTCTGTTGTGTAGAGTGGGTTTCTTTATGCTACAAGCTGAGCATTCCATGCTCCAACTTGAGGGGTAGTGTTGAGAGAATTGTAGTGGTGTTTAGTCCTACATAGTGCAGTAGGATTTTGTTGTGTGTGTGTAGTGGCATATAAATAGGCGTGTACCCTTTATTCATTTGAGAAGAAATATAGAGATACACATGCCCAGAGGCTCTTCTCCCATGGTTTTTTGCCCGCTCTTCGTGAGTGGGCTTTTGATGCATGGGTTTTGCATGTTTGAAATTAGGGTTAAGGGTAACTCGTCATTGTAGTCGCAAAGCTTGTTATCAAATAAAATTTTACCGGAACTCCAAGGGAGTCTTAGGTTGAACACAGGGAGGCAACGCTTACTTTAATTGAAAACCGTGCTTCGTTTTGTTTGTTTTTGGTATTTTGAAGTTTCGTTATTTTTTGGTTTTTTTGAAATAAGAAGACAAGTAGAATAGATGCACCAAATATGATATATATTACTCTAATGTCAATTACAATGATCTATGAAAGCATAAAAGAGAAAGAGGTGAGAAGGAATCTCCCAAATCGGCTGTTCGGCGAGAGGATGGCGCCTAGTGGAAGCTTAGATGAAGGAGTTGAGAAGTAGGACGACGAAGGTGAGATGGAGGAGGACATTGGGTAGAGGAAAGCTTCAGCGTGGCTCCAGAATGGAGTTGAGGAGGCGGAGATGATCTGCTACCGGAATGGAGGTGAGGGGATGGCTCTAAGGCGACCTATGAATGGTGATGGGAAGAGGGAGGAATATTTGGTGAGGTAGAGATTCGCTACACTAATAGGATCCTTGGGAGCTTGAGAGTAAGCTCTAATGGATTGTTGGTAGCCTTACTAAAGCTTAGGAGAAGGTGGGAGTAGAGTAGGTAGAGATGAAGAGGAATGGGGGGTGTAGGGTGGTTATATTGTGATGGAAGGAGAAGCATCCTGCGCACAGACATTCAGCGACAGCTACAAGCATCACTAAGGGCTGCTCGAGCCATCGCCAAAAGATCCATGCCTCTTCAATGGCATGGTTGGTGCATGCACTACGTAGGCCATTTAGTGACAACTACAAGTGTCACTAAAGGCCCGCTCTTTTGTCGCTGCAAATCCCGCACTCGTCCCTCACACCTGCCTACTGTCACTGAGGTTGGATGCGCCGCAACCGTTGGATTCAGAAGTGAATGGCTGAGATGGTGCAGAGATCACGCCTCTTGATTATGTGTGAGATGGCATATTCTCGAGAAGTGTCGACGGCCGTGTGCAGCATCCGCACTCATCCAACGGTGCCACATGGTGATGCCTCTGCCACTTGATTTCACCCGCTCTTCGCGAGATTGCCTCCCCCCACCGCGACTTGAACTCATGCTCGCAGTTTGTGAGCGTGTGTCTTCACCAATGTGCCAAGGTCATGGTTTGTTGAGTGGAGGGATCGGTGCAGTCACGCATCTCAATCGTTGGATGAAGATCCAACGGCCGAGATAAGGTCATCCTTGGCCAGCTTGAGGCTGGGTGAGGAGTTCAGCAGTGGAGTGAACATCTCAGCCTCTGGATTAAGATCCAATGGCTGAAATCTCATCTTATGGTGGGCTTGGGGATGCCTTGGCTCAGATGGGGCAGCCTGGATGGTGCCACATGGCGTCATCTGGGCCATCCAACTTCTTCTTGCGGAGGGTGCTATAGAGCTTTGATCAAGGTGATTCTCGCGTTGATGGACGGCAATCATTGTTTTGAATCCATCCGTATGGTCAGATTCTTCATCCAAAGCCCATAAAGATGTCGCACTGCCTCCCGATCATGTAAAATGATGTAATTAATGTACATAATAAACAACAATCCTAAATGCAATGCAATGGATATTTGTGCAATAGTTATATCATGATATGCAATGCTAGGCCTAGGAACTATCGTAAATAAGCATTTTACGATGAATTTATGCATGTTTATCATACCCCCATGCTTACTTGTTTTGCTAGTCTCTAGCAAAATTACATAAATACTATTTATAGAAGTAGAATAAGGATTCGATTATTTAGGCAAAATTCGTCAATTGGTTTAGAAAATCTCAACCCTAAGACCTAATTATAAAAACTCCACAGTGCCTGGGTGTCTACCAAAATGCAGACTGTCCAAACCATCACCTTATTTGAAAAGAGAAGATGCACAATTCTTTTTTCTTATTTGTCTTCTTTTCTAATTTTTTTTTTGTACTTTTGGAGTTTGAGAGTTTCGGGATAACTTTTTACGGCATCCTGACTTGCCCAACGAAAAGGACTCTAACTGCTAAGCATCTAGTGAAAAGAGTGAAAGATTCACTAGGCGGCCGTTAAAATGGACTTTGAGTTTTTACGACCCTAGGTGACCTTTCCTAGAGGTTTATCTTTTCGAATGGTACCTTTTTCCCTACTTCTATTTATGGGGTCAACAAAAGGGTGAACCCAGTGTATATCTCCCCAGTTTATTCTACTTTTCCACTTCTTCCCAAAGTGTTTTGGGAATTATTGTGCATTTTTGAGAGCTAGGCTCTAGACAACTAGCTAATGGGATGTTACTTACAACAACTTGCCAGGCATACTCGTGCAATGAAGTATGATTTTATTTATTTTTTATTTTCTCCTTTTTCTATTTTTTTCTATTTTTTTCTCTTTCTTTTTTTTTTTTAAGTAGGTAGCTTCCTTGATGTAAGATTTACTAAAGGTAGTACAATGAAAATGGTATTGTGGCTGGGCTCTAGACAACTGGCTGTTGCTATTGCTGTTACCACCGAGAACTTGCCTGCCATACCACCCTAGATAGTTCATTAACTACATAATTTTCGAAGAAACCGTCGAAAAGTGAGTCAGTGCAAAAAGTGTGCAGATGCTTAGGCTTAAAATCCCCTCAAGTCAGAGGGTGGGTTGATAAGTTGCATACTTATCATCCCAATTTATTTACCAAATTAAAGTGCATTTGAATTGGTGAGGACTCAAGACTAAGTCCATATTTGAGTGGACACCCAAGCTCTTTAAGCCCGGAGACTTGAAGAGTTTAAGTATTCAGGTCTGAAAGTATCAATTCCTAATGTTTGCAACTCCTAATGCCTATGTTCTCACCTACTAGTTCTAATTTTTCTTTTTAAAGATGAGAAACAGAAAATTACTGTTATGGCTGACAAAAAGATTCATAAGAAATATCTACCCCCCATGCTTAGCTAATGCAATGTCCTCATTGTTAAAAATGAAAGCATGTAGAAGAGTAGAAGTGGAAGAATAGCACCTGGCTTTCTTGAGAGTCTGGTCAACTTGGAATAGTCTTTACACATGCTGAGTTTAGTGCCATCAGCTAGTCTTTACATAGCTAGGCCATTCATATGGTTAAGGCAAGGTAAGAGCAACCTTGTCCGAGATGGGTTCAGGGAGCATATGGTCAACAAAGGGTTTGAGATGCTGTCCTTTGACCTTGAAGATATTACCCATCTTTGGGTTAGAGATTTCGATGGACTCATTAGGGAAAATCCACTCAATAATGAATGGGTCATCCCACTTAGACTTGAGTTTGTTGGGGAAAAGCTTCAATTGAGAATCAAAAAGCCAAACCTTCTGGTTTGGCTCAAAGCTCTTACGTGAAATCATCTGGTCATGAAGAGCTTTGTTCCTTGCCTTATAGATTTTGGCATTTTCATAAGCATCATTTCGAAGCTCCTCCAACTCAGAAAGTTGGAGTTTCCTGGTTTTCCCGGCCAACTCTAGGTCAAAATTACATTTTTTGATGGCCCAAAATGGTCAGTGTTCAAGTTCTACGGGTAAGTGACATGCCTTACCAAACACCAGACGGAACAGAGGCATACCGATAGGTGTTTTGTATGCCGTATGGTAGGCCCAAAGAGCATCATCTAGCTTTTGGGTCCAATCCTTCCTATTAGGCCTAATGGTTTTCTGCAAAATCTTTTGATCTCCCGATTGGAGACCTCGGCCTGTCCATTCATCTGAGGGTGGTAAGGTGTGGAAATCCGATGATTCACCCCGTATTTCCCCAGTAAATTCCAAAACTAGGCATGAGTGAAATTTGTGCCACCATCGTTGATAATTGCCTGAGAAACCTCGAACCGACTGATGATATTTTTCTTCACAAAATCGATGACCACCTTGTGGTCATTAGTCTTGGTGGGAATTGCCTCAATCCATTTGGACACATAATCAACAGCTACTAGAATTTGTTGGTGTCCAAATGAAGGAGGGAAGGGTCCCATAAAGTCGATGCCCCAAATGTCAAAAATTTTGACTGAAAGTATTGGGTTGAGGGGCATCATATCTCTCTTAGCCATGCTCCCGAGTGTCTGGCATCGATGGCTTGACTTTGAGAATTATTGGGCATCCTTAAATAATGACAGCCAATAAAATCCGGATTGCAAGATTTTTGCTATCATCTTTTTCCAAGAAAAGTGTCCATCACATGTAGATGTGTGGCAAAACACAAGTATGCTATGGAGCTAAATTTCTAGGATGCATTGACAAATAATCTGGTCTATGCCAATGCGGTACAGTTTGAGATCATCCCAAAAATAATATTTGGCCTCAAACACAAGTCTTTCCTATTGTTGTTTGGTCCAATCCTAGGGGATTTTACTAACGACCAAATACTTGATGATATCCTCAAACTAGGGGGTTCGGATACCCGAGACTGTAAGGATAGTCTCATCTAGAAAAGTATTAGAGATCGGGACATTCGGATGAGGAGAATCAATTAGGATTCTTGAGAGGTGATCTGCCACTACATTTTGTGCTTCGGCTTTATCCCTGATTTCATGATCGAATTCTTGAAGCAGTAGAATCTAGCGAATGAGATGGGGTTTGGCATCCTTTTTGGCCAAGAGATTTTTCAAGGCCGAGTGGTCGGTATAGATGATGACATGAGAACCTAACAGATAAGCCCTAAATTTTTCCAAAGCGAAAACTACAGCTAGCAATTCTTTTTCAGTAATGGTGTAGTTCCCTTAGGCTTCGTCTAGAGTCTTTCTAGCATAGTAGATCACAAAGGGCTTTTTCTCAATCTTCTGACCCAAAATAACCTCGATGGCATAATCATATGCGTCAGCCATAATCTCAAATGGGGCTGTCCAGACTGGTGGTTGCAACATTGGGGCATAGGTGATTGCCGTTTTTAACAAATCAAATGCCTTACGGCATGATTCATCAAACTCAAATGGCATGTCTTTGGCCAGAAGGTTACTCAAGGATTGAGCAACCTTCGAGAAATCCTTGATGAATCTTCTATAAAAACCTACATGCCCAACAAAAGAGCAAATCCGTTTTATGGATGTGGGTGGAGGAAGTCTAGTGATAGCATCCACCTTATCATAATCAACCTCAATACCCTAACTAGAGACCACATGACCCAGGACAATGCCTTCCAGAGTCATAAAGTGGCTCTTTTCCGAGCTAAGGACCAATAGTGTTTTGATGCATCTTTGGAGGATCAATTTCAAGTTAGCTAGGCAAGACTAAAAAGAATCTCCGAAAATGGAGAAATCATCCATGAACACCTCAGGACAATCTCCCACCATGTCAGAAAAGATGGCCAGCATGAACCTTTGAAAAGTGGCAAGTGCATTGCAAAGCCCAAATGGCATTCTACGGAATGCAAAGGTTTCATAGGAACATGTGAAGGTTGTCTTTTCCTGGTCTTTGGGATGCATAGGGACTTGGTTATATCCCGAATAACCATCTAGGAAGCAAAAGTATTTTGCCTAGCTAGCCTTTCAAGGATTTGATCGATGAATGGAAAGGGAAAGTGACCCATTTAGTGGCTGTGTTCAACTTCCTATAGATAATATAGACTCTCCAAGTGGAAGCTGAACGAGTGGTGAAGGTTTCTCGTTAGTCGAAATGGTTATTCCCATCTTCTTGGGTACAATCTAAATGAGGCTAACCAACGGACTATCTGAAATTGGGTATATAATTCTTGCATTGAGCCACTTAATTATCTCCTTGACCACTTCTCACATATTTGGGTTTAGTCTCCTTTGCATCTCGCGAGAAGGGTGGAATACATCTTCCACAAAAATATGATGATTACAATAAGATGGCTTAATCACCCTAAGGTCATGGATGGTCCAACCGATTGCCTCCTTGTTCTTAAGGACCTTAAATAACCTCAATTCTCGCTCCTTAGTCAAATCAGCACTAATAATCACAAGAAGCATGTTTTTAGGTCCTAAGAACTCATATTTCAAATTTTTGGTCAATGGTTTCAATTCAAGCTGAGGTGGGTTTAGAATAGAAGGTACGGAGGATGCTGACAAAGATTCATCAGGACGATCCAATGGAAGATGCTGGGAATGAACAAAATCAACAGCCTCTGGCTGGTCTACCATGGAGGGTTGTGGGTTGGGTTCACTAAAGCTGGTGGAGTCCTCGAATGCACTGATTGTCATACAATTCTCAAGATCCTGATCCTCGAGCTCCTCAATGAATCTACAATCCTCAAATCCTCTTATCGACTTAAAAATATCCAAAGTTAGCTTCTTATCCCCAAAGGCGATCTCCATACTACCGCTTCCACAGTTTATGTTGGCCATGGTGGTAGCTAGGAATGGATGCCCCACAATGATGGGCGTGTTCCTCAAATCATTAGGTACATCCATGTCAAGGACGAGGAAGTCTAGGGTGATTTCGCAACAATCATAGATCTTAATTGACCTAGATTAAGCTAGGACTTAGCATAAGTTAGGGAAATTCATGCATGCATAAGCATTATCTGCATCTTTACTGCTTTACTATAGCTATGCATAAAATAATGTTATAATGTGTTGATTAAGTATATTATGTCGATTGAAGGCAATAAGTTGATCAGGAGCTGGATCAGGAATAACGGGAGTTGCAGCAGAGCTGAAGCAGAAGGCCTAGTTTAGATGTAGGAATAATAATGTAAGGGGGTTAAAGGTTTTCTATTCTATTAAGTAGAAATAAAGCAGTAAAATGTGAAGAGCTTAGGTCCATCCTAGCCTTAAGATAGCCTAGAAACTTCCCCAAACCTTATCCACCCTTAGATTAGGTCACCGCACCCTAGGAAGCCCTAAAACCCTAGTTTCAACCCTTCTCTAGATGTCCAGATAAGTTTTAGGACGTCCAGGACCCTTAGCAAACTCCCGCACACTTCAAACCCACTTCTGCATTGTTATTGGACGTCCATACACTTTGTCAGACGTTCAATTTCTGCAGAATACCCAAAACAGAACCTGAAATCCTTCCTGACTATGATTGGACATCCAGAAAATAGTCTGGACTTCTGATTTTTGAGTATAAGATGTCTGATTCTATTATTAGACGTCTGATACTGCTCTCCAATTCCTGTTTTCAGATTTAAGCCTTGATCTTGGATCTCTAGGTCCCTAAACCCAATTCCAACCCCATAGGAACCTAAATTAAGGTGCCCTAACCTTAGTACATCACCTCTAGACCTCCCTAAGGACCTAATTAGGTCCTCACTAAACCTAATTGACTTGGATCTTAGTCAATTCCATCAACCTATTCAATTGGACTCATTGAGTCCAATTAAGCCTTGATCTCAGCACACACTATCCAATTGGACTCAGTGAGAGTCCAATTGAATTAGACCTAAATTAATTGATTTGTTTTACTCTCAATTAAGTTTCCACACACCCAATTAAACTTGTATTAAGTTTAATTGAACTTTACCTTAGTGAATTAGGGTTAATAACCCTAATTTGAGACGTACCTTGACCTAAACCTACTAGAACCTAACCTAATCAACCTAGCCACCTAAGTTTCGACCCCCACACACCCACACACACCATCCACACGAAAATACCTAGCCTAGATTTCTCTAGAACTCTCTACCATGTGTGGTTGCCTTGGTTGCCAAAAATAGCAACCAAGAGCCATTCAATTTTTAGATCCACATTTGGTGGATCTAGATCCACAATGGTGGTTCTCTAGAACTCTCTCTCTTACTCTCCCACGAGCTCCCACCATAGGCCTCTCTAGAGAATTCCATAATTCTCTAGAGAGCTTCCCTTAGGTCTATAAAAAGACCCAATGGGTGGCCATTTTCACCCATTCACTTCCTTGGCATCCATTCCACTTAGGCTAGCCACTTCCATCTCCACTCCACCTCCAAAAGTAGAGCACCACCATTGAGGCTACCATCTCCATGCCAGGAAGCTGGATCAGCTCCCCAACCTCTCTCCAAGGACCGGCCTAAGCTCCATTGGCCGCCCCTCCTCTCAGCAACACAAAGGCCATCGGAGACCACCTCCGAATGCCCTTCCTTCTGCTAGATTAGTAGCTTAGCTTTTCGTATATTTACTGCTTTTATTTACTGCTTAGTTGTGTAGTCTTACTTCTCCCCCAATGATGCATGCGAAATCGCCCCATCGATTCTTGTATGCAATCATTTTTTGGTAGTTAGGTTTAATTTTTAAGCATTCATGTATATGCTTTCCTCTAGATTTCCTTGTGCAACAACTCTCCAATGATGAATGAAATTGCATTATATATATATATATATATATCTATTATGTGTTTAAAATCACCACAAGCTGAATGATTATCATATTTGCGTGATTTAAGTGCCTGTTCTTTAACTGTCTATATATTACGCACCAGCATGTCGTTTCCGGAGTATATCGAAAATCTGACAATAAATGCTTTCTCCATAACTAGTCACCACCTCACTAGAATCGTGTGCATAGAAACTCACACGTTCACTTTCATGATTTACTTGACGCATGCACATTTGATCCGAGTTAATAACAGGAGTAGTGAAGTCTTAGTTAGGAGATTGGAAACTAGCATGCGTCTTTAAATAAAGTAGAGCAGCTTTAAAAATAAAAGATCGATTTCAAAAGCGAAAACAACGTCTCCCAGAGATGAACGACCGGGACTCAAAGTCTCGTTATTTTTACAAAACAATATCTTTGTTGGATCGTATTTCGCAACTATACTATGACGCTTTTATCAAAAACGTGAGCTACGATTTTTTTCCCAACATAGGGGAAAATAGAAATCCTTGACCTTGATGTTTACATCCTCAATAATGCCCCTTGGTGTGATGACCGAATGGTCTGTTAATTATAGCATTACAGTGGTTGGCCTAAGTTCACCTAATCCAAACCTCTCATAAAGAGAAGCCAGAATCAGGTTTATGGATGCACCTAGATCCAACAGTGCCCTATCAAAAGTGTATTCCCCATAGTGCATGAGATCAAAGGGGCACCTGGATCTTTCTGCTTTTGAAGAAGGTGATGCAGGATCACAGAACTTGCATGCTCAGAGAGAATCACCTTCCTCGGAGTGGATTCTCTCGGCTTACACTTTTGGGTATATAGTTCCTTTAGAAATTTAGCATACGTCGGGATGTGCTTAATAGCATCGAGGAGCGGAATATTGATCTCTACACTCTTCAAATTAATTCAGGAGCTCCTCGTTGCTATCTACGGTTTCCTTCTAGGTTTCCAATAGGGCCTCAAGGAACGGGATGTGGGTGGTATTTTCAATTTCTAGTTCCTAGGCCTTATTGTCTTCTTCAATTCCTCCTTCTCTCTCTCAAGCTCCCTAGGGTTTTGGCTTCTAGAAGGTAATTCAAGGTTCTAGGTCTGCTTCCCACTTCTCAAGGTGACGGAATTTGTAGAGGCATATGGGTTCGGGTCTTAAGGTGGGTTAGTGAAGAATGGAGGGTCCTGATTGGTCATGTATCCAGAAGGAGAAGAAGAAGAGGAGGGACCTTGCTCAACAACCTGAGCATGTGCGTGTGGGTCCCTTTGATTCCCATAACCTTGGGCTCTATTGCCCAGATTTTGTACATTGCTCGAGTTGGGTATGGGTTGGGATGGCAAAGATCTAGGTTGTCGAGTGTTAGCAATTAACCTAGATTGCAAGTTATCCAATGATGTCTTCATTTGCTGCATAAGTTGAAGCATGGACCCTTGCATTTCCACCATCTGCCAGTTTAAATTAGCCTACCCTGCAGATTGTTGGCATTCCAAGATGACTGAGTAACTGGTCTTGGGGACAACTGGGTATATACTTGACCCTGACACAAAGGTCATTGGGATGCATAGTTCCTAGGTTGAGTTTAGGTCTGTTGCCCTTAAATTTTCCAAGAGAAGTTAGGGTGGTTCCTCCAACCCGAGTTATAAGTGTTGGAATACGGGTTGGACCTAACATTCTCCTACATTGCATATGCATCCTCACAGGATGAGGGTAGAGAGAAGGAAGGATCAGAAAAACTGGGATCAATGGTCCTAGTTTGGAACCCATAAGGTTCCGAGAAATCTTGGCTCATTGGTTGAGCTGATTCAAGTTAGTTCACGAACTCCCGCCATCCTGAATTATGGGAGCTCGTGAGGAATGGAATCCCAAATTCTGGGATTGAGTAGGTGTAGAAGTGTTTCCCGAATTCCTAGACATCCATTCTTCCATTCTCTTAGCAACCAAGTCCATTTTATCCAGTTTATTATAAATCAATTCCATGTCAAATGAATGAGAATCTTGGATCTCATTGGCACTTGACCTGGGTTGTTGGGACCAGTTGAATGCATCCATGGAGGCATTGATAGATCCACTTTAGTGGGCTAAATTAGAGCCTAAGTGCATTATCATTAAATTGAGAATTAAGGTTTCAGGCATACAGTACATGGAAAAATTAATTACGCTCGTATGTTAGGCATTCATGTAATTATATGGAATTTCAATTCTTAATTGCATTATTAGAGATTATGAATGTTATGCATAAAATGGAAATAGGAAAGTGACCAAATGAGATCATGTGGATACATTCTCTTTCCACTCTTTTTCCTTTGATCACATACACGTTTCCTTATTTTCTCTCTCTCCCTCAATTCTCTCCTCTCTATTTGGTAACGTAAAAAAACCATTGTCTATCTCATTGACTCTTTCCTTCTCTGATTCTCTCTTTCCCTATATGTGCTGGAAGGAATAGAGGGGAGGAGATTCTTTTCTCTCTTTATAAAGAGGGAAGAAGACTGCTGGAAAGGGATCATCTTCCTCCCTAAGGGAGGACGTCCTCCAACATCCTCCAACATCCTCTCCTCCGCTGCAGACAACCACAGATCATCTTCATCTCTTCTCCAACTTCTACATTGTGTGCCATCATCATTGTGTCTTGCCCACAACCACAACAACATTCATCACCGCGTCTCGCCTACACCAAATCATCACTGCGGTCAGTGGTGGCAACACCGACACCCGCAACTGCATCTCCGACTTCACGACCGTGTGCCTTACTTTGCCACGGCGAGCCACCATCAAAACCTTCAACCGTGTGCTTGCTTCCCCTGTTAAGTCATTCGGGAATCTTCTTGGATGTCTGAAGATATGCACTGACTCCTCTCCACAATCGCACCTTCCCCTCTCACTGACAAAGATCGGCACCGCACTTCCACCATGGGGTGCCACCAACTGTGATTCTCCTCTTCACGCACCAACGCTTAGATAGGAAGGAGCACTGCCTCCCTCTTCCTCCTTCTCAACAGAGCTGCGCCTTTGCCCTTTCCTCTGTGAGGCAACTCCTCTAGCATGCCCTCTCCTCCGCGCAAACATAGCTATTCCCTCGTCGTGCACTTCGCCTAACACGCAGCAGCCCTCGTACGCTCAAGCCTTCACATGCGCTGCCACACACAGCCACCTGCATTAGGAGGAGACACCCGACCTCCTCTCCTTCTTTTTCCTTGTTCACCTACTGCAACCAAGTAGGAACCCAACATCGTCGACCACACGCCTCCCTCCTCGGTGTCAACGGCAACCCTCCATCACCATCCATCCGCCACCAGAGGCGACGTGCGTAGCTCCACCCTCCCATGACACCTCCTCGACTGCACGCAACTCCAAATAATGGCAGAGGCTACCACTGCCACCACACCTCCTACTCGTCGCCAGTGGTAGCTCCAGCCACCACGCACCACTGCACAGTCGTTGGGGCGCTCCTCTCCTCCTGTCCTACTCCTCTGATGAGCCATGCCGCCAGCCGTGGCTCCCCGTGTGCGTGCAAGTGAGCAAATCCACCTCCCCTTGTTTTGCTATAGGAGAGGGGGAATTAGTTTAAATGATTGTGGTTGAAGAGGTGAGATTTTTGGGAAATTATTTTATATTATCGGTAATTGTTTCTCAGGCCCTTTGATTCTCTATATTTTATGTTACTACTCATTCAAGTTACTCTCCCTTTGGTTTGATGCTACAACCAATAGTGGAAGTTACTTTTTGCATCATGTTAAGCTTCGTACAACATACTCCTGCACTACAAATATTATTGAATTTATTGGGCTGTCCTCCCTGTGGATACGACCAAAAGTGTGGTATAATTTTAGTATATTTTTAGTAACTTTGATCGAGGGTTTTCCACCACATTATTTACTACAACGCAGTATTTTTTTGATTCATCATTTCTGCAATCGAGAAATCCTCACAACCAAATGGTGCCATTGCTGGAGAGGTAATAGACAATAGATTCACCTGATTTTATTTCTGATTATTTTGAGTTGCACAGTGATCTGACCAGTTGTTATCTTTTTTGTGCGAGCAATCTGACAAAGCAATGACGCGAAAAGTCATGTGATTTATAAAAGCGAGTTTTTAATGTTGTTGTTACACATGAATTCGCATACGCTTTTAAATTTATATCCTAGATAGGAGATTATCTAGGGTCATCCAAGGAGGCCAAATGTTTGCAAAATTAATTCTCTTGCTTACAAAATAGATCTCAACTTTCTTTTTAGTATTTTAAATATGTAATTTTTTTGTTTTGAAAAGACGAGTGCAAAATGTGAATTGTGGCGGAAAGTACTAACACCAATAATTACTTAACTAAAACTTAAGAGATAGATATATCCTCTTCCTAAGTTCACTCTAGGTAAGTGGAGGCCTAGAGTAATTAGGAAGAAGAGGTGAAACAAGTGCTAGAACAAAAACAACAATTGCAATAGAAAGTAAAATGAAGGCAATTTGATTAACTAGAATTTGTGTTCTTTTCCAAGACAAGTAGAGGAATGCTTCCACTAGAAATGAAAAAATCTAAAAGCAATAAAAGAAACACAAATCCTCTTGCAAAATTTGGTCAAGAAGGGAGTCTTCTTACTCCAAGCCTAGTTGCTCCTTGGCTTTAAAAGAGGGCCTCATTCTTCTCCTTCTTAAGAGCTCCTCCAAGGTGGATGCTACCACCTTCAATGCTCTCCTCCAAGGGGTGGGTGTGCGCCACCCTCAAAAGCTCCTCCAAGGTGGCATGGACCACCTTCAAGATCTCCTTCAAAGATCTTCCCTGCCTGGCTTCTCCTTTGGCTGGTGTAGCTCAAGAGAGAAGGGAAGAGGGGAAGGCACCAAAGGGACAGAATATCCCCTTAATCTTCTTCTTCTTCTTATCTCTTGGGCGTGGGCTCTTGCTAGAATATGAGAGCGAATTTGCTAGCCAAGGATGGTTTGAATGGTGGTGGGTAGTGGTCTTTTTATAGGGTAGGATGAGGGGTTAAGGTGCCTCTTGAAATGGAGGGCTAAGATGGGAGGATGGAGGTGGTTAGATGATCCTAGGGTTCAGGATGGTTGGCTCCACCTAAGGGGTGTAAGGGGGGTAGTTAGGGTTGGTCAAGAGGCACCTAAAAGTGGCACCAACCATGGATAGGTGCCATGGGTTGGTGCCAACTTTGAGGCTTTTAGAAGGTGGGATTATGTGGAGGGTGGAGATGGGTTTAAGGGGAGATGTGTGGTGGAGATGAAGGGGATTTTTGGAGGAAAAAGTGGCACCAACAAGGTGTAGTTAGGGTGGTTTTGGTGATACTTTTAGATGTCTTTTGGAGGTGGTGGGAAGGCTAGGTTGGCGCCAAGTAGGGTTAGCTTATGTGGAGCTTAGGTGGAGCTAGTTGGTGGAGTTGTTAGGTAGGGTTTTTGGGTGGTACAAGCAAAGGAAGCTGGAGCATAACTAAGCTAAGCTAAGCTAAGCTAAGCTAGCTTAGCTAATGGTGGAGTAGAGGAGGAGGTGTTGGAGCAAGGGTTTGGAGGGAGGAGTTGGTTCTGAAGAGTCCAGAGCTGAAGTGGAGATGGCAACTGCTGAAGAGGTCAACATGGGGCTACTCCAGCTGTTTTAGCTTGCTAGATCTTTGCTAGCTACTAAGCCAAGCTAAAGTGAGCTGGCTTCTACTGAATGGAGCTGAGGTGAGCTCGGTCTGGTACTCTAGGAAGGATTGAGCTGGTTGAGACAGCTAAGGTTGCTTAGCTCAATTTGGTTGAGCTAAGGTGGGTCCCCGGGAGCTGGACTTGAGCTTCCTGAGTTGGGATGAGTTCTTCTTCAGCTAGCTGGAGTTGAGTGGAGCTGGATGTGGCTAGATCTGAGATGGGGTGAACTCCAGTCATCAGCTAAGCTAGCTAGAGCTCCCTGTGGACTAGTGGGAGCTAAAATGAGCTAGACTCAACTAGGTTGAGCTGGATCTGAGCTGACTTGAGCTAGGGTAAGCTAAGATGAACTCTCTTGAGTTGCCATTTAGCTAAGATTTTCTGAATGGAGCTGGGATAGCTAACCCTAGTTCAAGTGAGCTAGGTTCCAGCTGTGGTGAGCTGGATCAAGCTGAGTTCCAGCTAGTTTGAGCTCCTCCTTCACCATTTGCCTTCTTGAGTACTAGGGTTTTAGGGATTTGTATATCTTTTCATCCCTAACACTAACAAAATCACATTAAAACAACAAAAGAAAATGCAATGCATGCCTAACCTATTTAATGCCTAAATGCAGCCCAAAATACCCATTTGTGGAGTAAAATCCTAAGAGCTAGGTTTATTTTAATGTATAAGAATGATGATAAACTGGCATTTATCACACCCCCATGCTTATCTTTTTCTAGTCTCTTAGCAAAACTTCAAAATTTTTTGGAAAATGGAACTTTTTGGGAAATCTAATTTTTTCTACTTTTGAGGAGAAAGACATTAAGGGACCTTGGTTGAACTAAACACAGGAGGTACGGGATTTGTTAAAGATAAACATTAGGATTCGTTTCGGATCCAACCATTAGACAAAACAGGATCAATATATCTTTTAGAAAATTCACAAATTAAGCCCTTGTTAATTCAGATGACTTGAAATTTTTATTTTTAGGATTTTTCTTGCTCATGAATCTGATTCGTAACTTGCAAAATCCTTTAAAACCTTGTGTCCGTCCCTGTGAAAAGCCAACATTTATAAGGGCATGTTAATTTATTCATTATTACTGTTATTATTATTATTATTATTTCTTCCCCATGCTTATTTTTAGCTTAGTCTTACAATAGATGTGTCGGGATCATCATTCCCATTAACAATCCTTGAGGGGGCTCTAGGCCAGTACTTCGGGATAGCACTGTCCATGACACCACCTAGGATCTCACAACCCCAAAACACAATGCGGTGTAAAGGGGTGCTCCAAGCAAACTCAAGCTCTTGCTCCGACACTATAGGTAGAGCACTGTCCAAGACACTTCAGCTGCTAAAATGCACTTTAATGCTTTGTCTAAAGATATGAAATATAGATATGGAGCAGCGTCGAGGCGGTAACATGTTGACATCGCATCCTCAAAGGAGGAATTTTCCGCCTTCTCGACGGTGGGAACTCAAACCAATGATCTGCTTCAGACTTTTACTAAGTCCAAACAAGGAGTTTTTATAATTTTTAGTTGTTTTTTAAGTGTTGGCTTGTGTGTGAAAATTGACACAAGAAGTTCCTAAAAAAATGCAAGTTTTTGAATCAGAAACTAAGCCAAATGCTTTCCATGTTACAAATAGGATCAAGTCACCTGAACTATCATGAGTTCAGGTAGAATTTTAGAGAAGGATATCTGATCTAGTCTAAAAATAGATCCTGAAATTCTAATGATCAGATTCGCATCCTCATCCCTAGTTTGTTAAAGATTAAATCCCATTGCACCGAAAAGTGATTTTTTTCAACCTTAGTCTCGATTTAAAAAATTTTCCCTCAAAAAGTTTTCAACATTTTTATTTTTTTGGGTATGCAAGCAGGAAAATAAAATAACTAAAGAAAAATGCATGTTTCTAGGTTTTGAAAATCCTAAATCGATCGTCAAATTTTAAAAAAACCCCCCTATGCTTAAGATATGCCATGTCCTCATGCATTAGGAGGGAAAAGGGATCACCTTAGTGAAGAATGGTCGGGTTTAGGATGATCAAAACCTAGAAAAATAAGAAATAAGGAAAATAGGAAAAGAAATGATGGGTTACCTCCCTTCTAATGCTATCTTTTACGCCATTCAGCCGGGCATAGTGTGCATTAGTGACCAAAGCTGGCTGGCTCAGTAAAATTAAAAGATTCAGACAGAATTTTAGGCATATGATCAAAATAGGGCTTTAAATGTTGGCCGTTGACTTGAAAGGTCGAATTAGGTTTTGGATCAAAAAGATAAATAGCGCCGTATGGATATATTTTATGGACAATGAAGGGGCCAGACCATTTAGATTTTAATTTGCCAGGAAAAAGATGTAATCTTGCATCGAAAAGCCAAATGCGCTGATTAACGTCAAAGTGTTTCCGAACAATATATTTATCGTAAAATTTCTTTGTTTGGTCTTTATAAATCCTCGCATTTTCATAGGAAAAATTACATAATTCTTCCAATTCAGTTAATTGTAATTTTCTATGGATACCAGCGTCAGATAAATCCATGTTGAGTTGTTTTATTGCCCAAAAAGCCCTATGTTCTAACTCTATCGGGAGATGGCATGCCTTCCCAAAAATCAGATGGAAGGGAGACATGCCGAGTAGGATTTTAAAAGTGATACAATAGGCCCATAAAGCATCGTCCAATTTGGTGGACCAATCTTTACGGTTGGGCCTGATCGTCTTTTGTAAAATAATTTTAATTTCTTGGTTAGAAACTTCAGCCTGGCCATTTATTTGGGGGTGATAAGGTGTGGAAATTTTATGATTAACCCCATATTTAGAAAGAAGGTGACAAAATTGTGAGTGGGTTAAATGTGAGCCTCCGTCATTGATAATGGCTTTTGTTATGCCGAATCTTGAGAAAATATTTTTCTTAAGAAATTCGACAACCACACTGTGATCACTAGTGCGGGTGGGTATTGCTTCTATCCATTTTGAAACATAGTCGACTACGACTAATATATATAAATACCCACCAGAGTTGATGAACGGTCCCATGAAGTCGATGCCCCAAACATCAAAATTTTCAACCTCTAAAATAGGATTAAGGGGCATCATATCCTTCCAAGTCATGTTGCTGATGCTCTGGCAATGCACACAGGATCGAACAAAGTCATGAGCATCTTTGTGCAAGCTGGGCCAATAAAATCCCGCATTAAGGATTTTTTAGCTGCAGTTTTCTTGCCCGAAAAGTGTCCGCCACAGGCCATTGAGTGACAATGTGTCAAAATATCATGGGTTTCAGAATCGGGTACACATTGTCGAATGACCTGATCGGTACAAATGCGGAAAAGGTCAGGCTCCTCCAAAAAATAATATTTAATATCAACAAAGAACTTATCCCGTTTTATTTTTGGCCAATTAGCGGTGTTCGTTCTATTGCTAAGTAGTTTGCAATGGGTGCAAACAAAGGGAGGGTTGTAGCAACTAAAATGCTTTCATCGGGGAATTGATCTGGCAGGGTCATTATGTCATTCATCATAAGACGAGAGAGATGGTTGGCTACTACATTATGCGATCCCGCCTTATCCTTAATTTCCAGGTCAAATTCTTGGAGTAGCAGAATCAAACGGATAAGGTGGGGTTTCGCATCTTTCTTTATCAGCAAATATTTAATTGCTGAGTGGTCGGTATATACAGTGACATGTGACCCCAACAGATAAGATCTAAAATTTTCTAAGGCAAATACAATGGCAAGAAGTTCCTTTTCAGTAACTATGTAATTCCGTTGTGCATCATCAAGAGTTTTGCTAACATAATAGATCACAACAGGCTTCTTGCCAATTCTTTGCCCTAGAAAGGCCCCTACAACAAAATCTGAGGCATCTGTCATTAATTCAAAGGGACTATTCCAATCAAGTCACTGCAATATTGGTGCCTCAGTAACCTCCTTCTTCAACCTCAAAAAACTCTCCAGGCACTTATCACTAAAATCAAATGGTTGGTCATTAGTGAGAAGCTGACTTAAGGGCTTGGAGATTTAGGAAAAATTTTGTATGAATCGACGGTAGAAACCCACATGACCCAAAAAGGATCTGACCTGTTTGACAGTAGTGGGCGATGGGAGCTTAGATATAGCATCTATTTTTGCTTTATCTATCGTGATTCCTTATTTTGAAATAACATGGCCAAAGACAATACCTTCTTGGACCATGAAATGACTTTCTTCCCAACTGAGGACCAGATTAACTTCTATGCATTTTTGGAGAGTTCTTTCAAGGTTTTTGAGACAATGGTCAAAAGAATCTCCAAAAACAGAGAAGTCATCCATAAAAACTTCTAAACATTCACCTACCAGGTCTAAAAAAATTGCAAGCATGCACCTTTGAAAAGTCGTAGGTGTGTTGCAAAGACCGAAGGGCATCCTTCGGAAAGCAAAGTTTTCAAAGGGGCAGGTGAAAGTTGTTTTCTCCTGGTCCTTAGGATGAACCGCTACCTGATTATAGCCGGAATAACCGTCCAGAAAATAGTAAAAATCCCGTCCGACTAACCACTCCAAGATTTGATCAATAAAGGGGAGCGGGAAATGGTCCTTCATGGTGGCGGTGTTTAATTTTTGATAATCAATACACACATGCCAAGAAGAAGTGGTTCGAGTGGCTACATTCTCCCCATTATCATTAGTGACAACTGTTAGTCCAGCCTTTTTGGGCACAACTTCTGTTGGACTAACCCAGGAGCTATCAGAAATGGGGTAGATGATATCAGCATCCAGCCACTTAATAATCTCCTTTTTTACCACCTCCTGCATAATAGGGTTCAAGCACCATTGTGGTTGGTGGGAGGGGTTAGAATCATCCTCTAAATATATACGATGCGTACAATAGGACGGATGAATACCCTTAAGATCAGAAAGGGTCCAGCCAATAGCTTTTCGATATTTACTCAAAACATGGAGAAGTTTGTGCTCTTATGCCCCGGTAAGTCCAGAATTTATAATCAGGGGCAGGGTCTGATTAGAACCCAGGAAGACATATTTAAGGGAGTCGAGCAAAGGTTTTAATTCCAATTGTGTGCCCGACTCCGAAAGAGTTTCTGCTTTGTGGGTTAATAGTGAGGTGAGAGGGAAAGGGTCAGCTAGAAGGTTAGCTGGACGTGTGGTTAGGGTGGAAGGGTGAGAAGAAGTGGATTGTTCAGGAACCGTATTGATGGCAAAACAGGAACCTAAATGGGAAATCTACAAAGTTTCCTCCACAATATTTTCTATTTCTGAATCTGAATCATCAAAGAAATCTAGTTCTTGGAACCACCTAAAAGCTTGAAAAATGTCTAGGGTTACAGATTCACCGCCACACATGATCTTCATCTTTCCAAAATCACAATCAATATTTGCGCAGGTGGTGGCTAAGAATGGTCATCTAAGAATAATGGGGGCAAACTTTATTTGCTTCTGGTACCTCTATGTTTAGGACTAAAAAGTCTATTGCAAATAGATAATTTTTGACCCGAACAAGAACTTCCTCAACAATTCCCCTTAGTTTAATTGTAGATCGGTCGGCTAATTGGAGAGTAACCTCAACAGACTTTAATTCACCGATCTTAAATTCCTCAAAAACAACTATGGGGATAAGATTAATTGAGGCACCAAGATCCAACAAAGCGCGATCAAATGAAGTATCATTAATGATAACTTGAATTAGGGGGGTGTCAGGATCTTTTCTCTTAAGAGGCAGTTGAATCTGCACAACTGAGCTGACTGTCTCTGGAAGGATCACCTTTCCTAAATTTCTGGGCTGCCTTTTCAGAGTACATAAATCTTTTAGGAATTTTGCATAGGCAGGGATGTATTTAATGGCATCTAGGAGAGGGATATTAATTTGTACTTGCCCAAATAAATCCATTAATTCCTTCTTAGTGGGCTCAGATTTCTTCTTTTTCTTATTTGAAGAGTGGAGGGCTTGTGGAAATGGAGCAAGGTTTCCCTGTTTTGCATTAATTGGTTCCTGAACAATAGGAGGGGGAGATGGGGAAGAGTTAATCTGTGTTTCATTAAAGCAGGTTTCTTTAACAGGCAGGGGATTGTGAGTGGTTTTCCCATTCCTCAAAGCAACTGCATTTGCAGTCTTGTTGTTTCTAGGGTGAGAATGGGAAGCCTGACTGTTATTGAAACCCGGTGGATGTTGAGGTGCTAGTTGACTAGGTTGACTGGGATATCCACCTTGGAACTGATTCCTTTGATTATTTGGGTTGGGCATGGGCTGGGAAGGTAAATTCCCAATAGGTCGATGATCAGGAGTAACCTTAACTTGGTGTTGCAAGTTGGTAATCATGCGGGTTACTTGTGTCATTTGAGTCTACATTCCTTGCAGAGTTTTCTTGACCTGATTATTAATATCACCCTCGGATGGTCCAGGTTGATACATAGTTTGCCCATAATTCCCAAAATAGTTTTGTTCAGGAAAAGGAATCGGGTTCGGGTTTACCAGGAGTGATTCAGGTTAGTCCTCCAGTTTTGATTAGAAGTGTTGGAGGGGTATCTAAATTGCTCCTGGAGAGCATAAATATTTTCCGAGGTGGGATCAAAAATATTTTTATCAAAATTCCCATTTAAATCTTGTGGGAAATCAGCTAGAAATTGCTGGCCAGCAGATGTGGCATCAATGTTGTGTAGATTTTCTCTTCGGAGAATGTGTGGGGGGGTTAGTGTGTGGAGAGTGAGTGTGTGGAGCTTGTTTATTTATATGCTTTTCTTCCCTTTTCTTTTGGTGAATTTGCATCTGGTCCAGTCGTTGAGCTAACATATATAGATCACCTTGAGTGACTGGAACAGAGGTGGATTTGGAGTCAATTTCATGCACTCCGTGTTTGGGATTTTGTGATCTGCCAAAAGTGTCCATTGAAGTCATGTTAAATAAGTTTTCACTCATTTCTTCAAAGAGGAGATAGGCACTTTTGGCGTCTTTGTTAAGAAAATTGCCCCCACATGAGGCATCCACAAATCATTTCAATTGATCTTCTAATCCATGATAAATGATCTGCACTAACTGGCATTGTGGAATTTCATGGTGGGGGTAACTTCTTAGAAGTTCCTAAAATCTTTCCCAGGCTTTGTGGAGGGGTTCACCAATTTTCTGTTGAAAGGTCATTATGGATCTTCTTAATGCATTCGTTCGACTGATCGGAAAAAATTTTTTTTAGAAAAGCACTTTTTAATTGGGGCCAGGTGGTAATAGGGTGCCCAACCATTCTAAACCAATGAGATGCTTTGTCTTTAAGAGAGAGGAAAAAGTCTCATTAACCACATGTCTTCTAGCACATTGCGGGAACGAATGGTTTGAGCGAGGACAGTTAATTCCTCGAGATGACAAAAAGGATCCTCTCTTGGAAGACCATGAAAATGTTTAATAAGGTTTAGAATGGCTGGTTTAATCTTGAAATCCCCTTGTGGTATGACCACCCCTGGTCTTTCCTCATAATTGGAAGGATCATAGAAATCCTTAAGAGGAACGACAGGCGGTTAGCGGGGTGGTGGATTTTGTCCTTGGTTAGCTAGGTTCGTGACAGTCCTAGCTAAATCTTCTTGATTTTGTTGTAGTCGAACCAAATGGTTGACCATTAGTGCAAAGGGATTTGGATTTTGAGTTATAATTGGAGGGCCACCAGGCCCTGCTGGTATTTCTGGTTGCTCGAGTTAGGGAGGTGAGGGAGGGTGAAGTTAGCTTGTGGGTTGGCTGACGGGTTAGAAGAGGAAGCAGAATTTTTTTGTCGGCTTCCTAGGTTTTCCATTTTTTTGGAAGAGGAGGGGGAAGAAAATAATGACTTTTTGCTGTGGGGGGCGAAATTAGATGGTCCCTCAAGGTGTGGTTTTTGGGACCATCGCCCGTGCATGCATTGTTTGGGAAGAATTGGAGGGGAGGAGAAGAGAAAGAGATGAGAGAAACTGTGCAATTCAAACAAACAAAGCTAGACCTAACTTAAGTGTGACTCCCTAACAATAAACCTAAGACTTGGTCTACATAGAAAATAAATAATCAATAGTGAATACCCGTTCTGTCAACAAATCTAGCCAAGTTGCTTAAGGGGAGGTTTAGGCCCAAACATTTCCTAGGGAAAACCCTAGGTGCTTGTACAAACCCACGCCTGGTCGTTTGACACGGCCCCTCAGCCTGAACACCAGATATAGATGACAGAATTGGTATTAAATAACGAAAACTTAAGACCTATATAGCAAGCCTAAGTTGATGAAGCCTTAGGGGTCAAATTGCTACGATTTTTAGTTAGGTCTAGGATACTATAGTGCACACGGAATGTGGAGGGCATTAATTGGGTTGTTGCCCTATTATTTCAATTTTTTTGTGTGTGCAAGAATTGGAAAGTGGTTCCAATGAAAAGCAAGTTGTCATACAATTTTTTGTATTTATGTTTTTTTAGGATTCAATTTAATTGAATGCGTTTTAGGGTTATTCTTTTTTAAATGTTCAAACAAGTTTGAAACTCCACAATCAAAGGAAAAACAAGTTGTATGGGTGATGGCATATTTCCTTATATTGTGGCACTAAAAAGCAAGAAAGAAACCCTAATTGGATTTGAACCCTAATACAAAAAATTACTACCAATGAATTTTTTTAGGCTTTCCAAATAGGTAGTGATCCAAACAATGCAAGCAACACCACTACCTTATGTAAAATCAAACAAGAATTCCAGAAAAGATTTTTGTAAGATTTTAGAAATTTGTTTGATAATTGTTTTAAATTTTTATGTGTACTGGTGTCAAAGTCCAGAAATGATACCTGTGGGTATTTTGAACTTTTTAGTATTACCACTAACCTCAGAAAATTTTGGTGATTTTATATGATGTGTAAAATTTCACAAGGATTGCAGAAAGCTAAATTTCACAAAAATTGGATAAGCATAAAAGTTCCAAAAATTCACGGACAGTAGCAAAATAGGA
Source organism: Thalassia testudinum (assembly GCA_037157565.1). Lineage (NCBI taxonomy): Eukaryota > Viridiplantae > Streptophyta > Magnoliopsida > Alismatales > Hydrocharitaceae > Thalassia > Thalassia testudinum. The sequence continues at coordinate 68,527,642 of JAZHRO010000003.1, read as the reverse complement.
AGATTAGAGGGTGTGACCCCTCTACATTCCACGAATTTTTAAAAATTAAATACATTGCCAATTGATTTGAAATTTAGAAAAAATGTTCCTAACTCAATTTGAAACCATTTTATGAACGTTTAGGATTTTAGGAGGCCTGTGGTGCCAAGAATTGATTTTTCAAGTCCAAATAGAAATCTGGATCCGAAAAATAGAACACCAATATTTGAATTGGAGTGGTGTTAATAAAACATTCAAGCAAACAATGAATTTTAATGAAAACCACTCCACTTAATTAAAATGTTTGGGATCCTAAAAGCCAAGTTTAATATGTTTTTGGTAGTTTTAATTAATTATGTGACTAGAAAGGGGGACCAACCTGAATTTCGCAGGAAGAAAAGGAACTTTGAGCTCTCCCTTCTAGATTCCTACTTTCTTCCTGCAATAGTTCCTGCACACATGAAAGAAAAGAAAGAGAAGGGGATGAGATCCACTTCAAGCAAGAGAAAAATGACTAATGCAAAGCTGTGCCTCCCTGACAACGGCGCCAAAAAGTGATGTGAAAACTAGAATGATTTATAAAAGCGGGTTTTTAATGTCATTGTAACACGTGAATTCGCATACACTTTCAAATTTATATCCTAGATAGGGGAGTATCTAGGGTCGTCCAAGGAGGCAAAATGTTTGCAAAATTAATTCTCTTGCTTACAAAATAGATCTCAACTTTCTTTTTGGTATTTTAAATATGTAATTTTTTTGTTTTGAAAAGACGAGGGCAAAATGTGAATTGTGGCGGAAAGTACTAACACCTATAATTACTTAACTAAAACTTAAGAGATAGATATATCCTCTTCCTAAGCTCACTCTTGGAAAGTGGAGGCCTAGAGTAATTAGGAAGAAGAGGTGAAACAAGTGCTAGAACAAAAACAACAATTGCAATAGAAAGTAAAAAGAAGGAAATTTGATTAACTAGAATTTGTGTTCTTTTCCAAGACAAGAAGAGGAATGCTTCTACTGGAAATGAAAAAAATCTAAAAGCAATAAAAGAAACACAAATCCTCTTGCAAAATTTGGTGAAGAAGGGAGTCTTCTTGCTCCAAGCCTATCTGCTCCTTGGCTTGAAAAGAGGGCCTCCTTCTTCTCCTTCCTTGAGAGCTCCTCCAAGGTGGATGCTACCACCTTCAATGCTCTCCTCCAAGGGGTGGGCGTGCACCACCCTCAAAAGATCCTCCAAGGTGGCGTGGACCATCTTCAATATCTCCTCCAAAGATCTTCCTTGCCTGGCTTCTCCTTTGGCTGGCGTGGCTCAAGAGTGAAAGGAAGAGGGGAAGGCACCAAAGGGACAGAATATCCCCTTATTCTTCTTCTTCTTCTCTCTTGGGCGTGGGCTCTTGGTAGAATATGAGAGTGAATTTGCTAGCAAAGGATGGTTTGAATGGTGGTGGGTAGTGGTCTTTTTATAGGGTAGGATGAGGGGTTAAGGTGCCTCTTGAAATGGAGGGCTAAGATGGGAGGATGGAGGTGGTTAGATGATCCTAGGCTTAAGGATGGTTGGCGCCACCTAAGGGGTGTAACGGGGGTAGTTAGGGTTGATCAAGAGGCACCAAAAAGTGGTGCCAACCATGGAGAGGTGCCATGGGTTGGCACCGACTTTGAGGCTTCTAGAAGGTGGGATTATGTGGAGGGTGGAGATGGGTTTAAGGGGAGATGTGTGATGGAGATGAAGGGGATTTTTGGAGGGAAAAGTGGTGCAGAAAAGGGGGTAGTTAGGGTGGTTTTGGCGATACTTTTAGATGTCTTTTGGAGGTGGTGGGTAGGCTATGTTGGCGCCAAGTAGGGTTAGCTTATGTGGAGCTTAGGTGGAGCTAGTTGGTGGAGTTGTTAGGTAGGGTTTTTGGGTGGTACAAGCCAAGGAAGCTAGAGCATAGCTAAGCTAAGTTAGCTTAGCTAATGGTGGAGTAGAGGAGGAGGTGTTGGAGCTAGGGTTTGGAGGGAGGAACTGGTTCTGAAGAGTCCAGAGCTGAAGTGGAGCTCGCAGCTGCTGAAGAGGTCAACATGGGGCTACTCCAACTGGCTTAGCTTGCTAGATCTTTGCTAGCTACTAAGCCAAGCTAAAGTGAGCTGGCTTCTTTTGAATGGAGTTGAGGTGAGCTGGATTTGGTGCTCCCAGGGAGGATTGAGCTAGTTGAGACAGCTAAGGTAGCTTAGCTCAATTAGCTTGAGCTAAGTTGGGTCCTCGGGAGCTGGACTTGAGCTTCCTGAGCTAGGATGAGTTCTTCAGCTGGCTGGAGTTGAGTGGAGCTGGATGTAGCTGGATCTGAGTTGGGTGAACTCCAGTCAACTCAGCTGAGCTAGCTAAAGCTCCCTGTGTACTAGTGGGAGCTAAAATGAGCTAGACTCGACTAGGTTGAGCTGGATCAGAGCTGACTTGAGCTAAGGTGAGCTAAGATGAACTCTCTTGAGCTGCCATTCAGCTGAGATTAGCTGAATTGGGCTAGGATGAGCTAACCTTAGTTCAAGTGAGCTTGGTTTCAGCTGTGGTGAGCTGGATCAAGCTGAGTTCCAGCTAGTCTGAGCTCCTCCTTCACCATTTGACTTCTTGAGTGCTAGGGTTTTAGGGATCTGTATATTTGTTAATCCCTAACACTCACAAAAACACATTAAAACAACAAAAGAAAATGCAATGCATGCCTAACCTAGTTAATGCCTAAATGAATCCCAAAAAATCCATTTGCGAAGGAAAATCCTAAGAGCTAGGTTTGTTTTAATGCATAAGAATGATGATAAACTGGCGTTTATCAAGCAACAGGTGCAACAGAGTGGCAACATCGACCTTGAGAGACATCCACACGTGGAGACGATGTTGGAGACCTAAATCCCACTTTCACGAGAGATTCTCCTTCGTCGTGACTTTTATTTCAATTCTATCTTCTCGCCCTTGTAGAAATTGGGGCTTATTTTTGGAGGTCTGTCCTCACATTTTTTTTTGCTACTATGGGTGCTATTCTTTTGCATGCGTGATTCATTTTATGCTTGCTTGCTCTAAAAACAAAAAAGGCAAAAAATATCGAGCTACCTGTTTAGGAGTTGCATGCCCTTAGGTGCGTACATTTAGGTGTGATTGAGTAGCATACTAGATCTCTTCTCTACATTGCGTACACATTTGCACGAAGATTGTTGGAGATAGGTATACCTTTCTATCTTTGCATCTAGCTCTTGTTCACGCATTTGCATTTGGATTAAAATTCAAAACCACCAAACTGAATGAATTGAACTAATTCAGTGGTCGCCTAACTGCAATTGGGACTGATAATCAGATTCGTCATTAAAACCAAATCACACTTGATCTGATTTAAAGGGACTTGAATATGTTTTCAAAATAAAAAATGATTTGCGGTGTGATGTGCACTTCTGGCACTGAGCATGCACATTAAGCACTGTACTAAGGCTCGATCCCTTAAGACCATAGGCATTGATCTCTTTATTGATGTAGACCCTCCTATCTTGCTTTGTGGTGGTGGTAATATCTTTTGACTGAGTGTTTTGATACTTCACGGAGGGGGACACCTCTTAAAGGAACTGTTGAGAGCACTGAATTGGGTTTTAAAAGTATTGTGTTGTAGGATAGTCGAAAAAGTGTTCAAAACAAATACAATTTTATTATTCGAATATATTCTGAAGTCGAACACAGGAAGAAAATGGAATTCATGCACTAATCTCAACAATAAATGTCAATTGAACACATAATACTACTTAAAATCTAATTAGGAGTGTAAAGCATGAGTATATGAAGAGTAAAAATAATTGTAGATAAAATAATGGAGAACTTATGAAAATTGTACGTTTGATTTTGCAATTAGACGTCTTAAAAGTCTTGTGCTACAGTGCCTTGCTTTGATTTCTCTATCTTGATTCTTCTTCTTCTTCCTTTGGCTTCTTCTACCTTCTCTTCATCTTTCTCTATCTTTGGTTCCATCTTCTCTGGCCCTTCTCTTCCTTTGTCTTTAGCCTTTGCGATCCTTCTTCTTCAGCTTCTTCCTTCTTCTTTGTCCCTTCTCCTTCCTTCTTTCTTTTCTCCCTGACCTCCTCTTCTTCATCTTCTTCTTTGCCATCTGCCTTCTCTTCTTCTTCTTTGCCTTAAGCTCCGTGGTACCCTCTGAATTTGACTAAGTGTTGAGCTAAACTCTCCAAGGCAAACCCCCCCGTCCCCTACGTAGCTTTCCTCTCTTTCTCTCTTCTTTATTACAGTTTCGCTCTCCCAAAGCCACAGCCGGTTGGGTAATCCGACCTAATGGAGACCCGGGTCCAGGCTCACCGGCATGTGTGGTGAGCGAGGAGTGAAGTTTATCGGGTAGTCGGGTCGTGGCCAGGTCTACGTGGGCAGTGCTGTGGATGAGTCCATGAGAGGGGGGGAGGACCTCACTCTTAGTGTTGGAGGCGATAAGCCTCTAAAACAAAATCCTTTTATGCGTTCAAGGGTGTCTTTCCTTTTCCGAGGTGGGACTAAATGTCCCACCTTCTTCCGCGTGCCATAAAAGTAGATGGTTCCTCAATTGGCGAGGCTGTAAGGGCATTCGACTCCAACTGAGAGCCTAGATGCATGCGCGCCCCAAGTCTGCACCACCTGGGACTATCACTTGGAGTAGCAGCACCTGGAGCGTAGCTTCAAGCTCTGCAGTAATGGCAGCCGGTGGCTGGATACCTGAAATCAAGAACAAGGGCCTTATGGCCACATCAGGACGTTTAGCATGGTCGCCGTGGCACGATGAATGTCATGGTGGTCGTGGCGAGGAGCGAAGGTGGCTACGGTTGCCAGACGGTGAAGGGAATGGATGATGAAGGTGGATCAATTCGGGGAGATATTTGGTTGGTTGATGGAGTGAATGGAATGGGGGAAATGATTAGTGAGGCATTGCGGAGGTTGTAGGGTGGTTGGTATGCTGTATGGAGGCACGGAACTACAGGAGCACCTCGCCGGATGTATCGCCAAAGGTGGAGAAGGTGACAGTGGTCAGTGGCGTCGGTGGGTGTTCTTGATAAATAAAGAGAGGGAGAGAAAGTGGAAGAGAGAGGGAAACTAATAAACCTAATCTAAGGACAGAAGGAAAGGGAATCTCATGTCGGTATGGTCACCAGACGTGGGGAAGACGAATACCTCCGTAGGTGAGGCATCCGCGAAGATAGGGTAGAGGCGACGTCGATCGGTGTTGCGTAATGCGAAGGATTGAGAGGAAGACAACCTGACCATTGGTATTGTGGTTGGGTGATGAGAGAGAGAGGGAGAAGCCACCAGTGCTTGCGGAGTTGTTGTGGCTGGAGGGGAGAGAAGAATGGAGGGAATCCAGCCCAATTTCAAGCTGAGGAGACTCGGTTGGATCTGGGGAGTCCTAAATAGGTCTCTGGAGAGGTTTCGTGCTTGGAAGCCATGCTTCCAAGCAAGGAAGGGTTGCCAGCGATGGAAATTCTTAAGAGACCCAAATCTCTCATGCGTTCGCATGAGAGATTGAGAAACAATTAGGGCATCAAACTTGATTCATATTGGATGGAATTTCTCAGAGAATCTCCCTTCCAATCTTGGAGGGGATTCTCTGAGGAATCAAGGAGAAACCTCCTTTCAAAGTTCGTCGAAGTAGGATTCCTCTGCTATAATGGTGGAGGGACCTATTTGCAAAGATAATGAAGAAGTTAGGGGGCTAAATGCAAGGGTTTTTGAAAATTAGGGGTAGAAATGTAAATAAGCAGGACCTTTTTGCAAGGTAGGTCAAGATGAATTCCCCTTAGGTCTAAATTTTGGTGAAAACCTAATTTGGTCATAAGGAATTCAATGGTGAAGTTAGATTTTGGGTTTGACTACGTTTGGTTGGGTAATTTATGCAAAAACCCAATTTATGGCAAATATCTGTTTGAGACCCCAATCTAGGTCAAGATGGGTTCCAATGGCCAAATTGAAGGTACTAAACCCTAGAGGATATTTTTCCATGATTTTTAGAGGGTTTAAGTGAATTTTATCCTGACCAAAACCTTGGTTAATCAAGTGGGTGTATTTTAGGGTTTCAAGAAGTCATTTAATTCATAGAACACACACAAACCCTTTTCTGTCTGATCCAACCTACTTATTATTTTATTAAGATCCTTTAACCTTTGTTTAGCCCTTAAGAAAATCTATTTTTGTACTGCATTGGTAAAATTATAGTTTTACCCCTTATTTCTTATTTTTCTCTTAGAAGGGTTATGCAGTGAGTTATGACCTTCAGTAGGTTATGTAAGAGCATTTATTCTTTTCATTAAATCAAAATGAGCTAGTTATCGCTCATGATGGTGTTCCCATCAGGATCAAAAGGGTAGTTAGGAGGCACCGCTTACGCATCACCTAAAAGAAAGGGTTTGCCCTACTTGCATCCCTTTATTCGTCCTTAGAGTAACTTCTCACTTGATCACCTGAGAGTATCATCTAAGTAAGGTGTAAGTTCTAGGGCACACGAAGATAGACTTAGGGCTCGTAATTGATTGCAAAAATTCTGTGGCCACCAAGAAAGAACGTAAACGACCTCTATTCTTCTCCAAAGAGCTTATCAGGGATCTCAAGTCACAGCTTCCTCTTATACCACTAAAATGGGAATGGATGGGTGCAAACTTGACCCCATTTGACAACTTTAAGGAGTAGGTTGGAGGTTAGGTCAACTCTACTCTAAGAAAGAAAAGAGTCCTATTGCCTTGTGTTTGATTGGGGTGTGTTTTTCAAGTCGTGTTTCAATTGGATTACAATAACTACTTCACCTCTCACCCGAGAATACCTAATCCCAATCCCATGACCTACAGTTATCCCTCATCTGATAAGCATTGGGATCCTTTCTACTCTTACTATAAGAACATTGGTCTCTTTATTCCCTAATCCTGTGATCATGAGCAGAACCTAGGAGAAGGATGCACCATCCCTAACCCATCCATGACTATGCCCAACCCACCCACCCGTGATGATTCTTACATTCTCAGTTGGATAGAAACTCCTAGGTATTATAACACTGAGCTTGACTTTCCTCCTGAAATAAATGATAGCCTCTCCTCTTTCAAAAGAGAAATGCAAAAACAACAAATGGAAATGATGGAATCTTTAGGAGAGTTGTCGAGGACAAGTCAATAATTAAAAGAAGAAATTGGTCACTTGATTTACTCCCTTGAGGTTGATCATAACCCCTCCATGTTAGATACATCTCCCTTGAGAGAGCCACACCACAAGATGGGTGGGGACATTAGGGAGTATAGCTACCCTTTTGAGGAAATGTAGACCCCTCGAGACTTGATAACTCCTGTTTGAGAAGTCCTAACATTAAGGAGGAGGGAGGCTACTTGGATACAATGGGAATTGAAAGGGGTTGCCAGACATAGAATTGTGATATAGATTGGTGCCAACCAACAGAGGAGGACTCCTCAGATTTTCCACTTGAGCTTTATTAGAGCCAATCAAAGGGGAAGATGGTCCCATTAGATGAACTCAACCCGAATGATAGTATCTTCGTTACATTTAATGAAATGGGTCGCAGTCAAATAGTCAACCCTGCTCCCAATCTAGATCTTGAGGTGGAATCTGTACCCCATCCTAGGGATCCTAAGCATATACTTTATGCTTCTGAGGACCTTGCACCTCAGTTAGAGCTCCTTGAGGATTGTGATTTAGAAGTTAACAAATTCCAAGAGTCTTGGATGCCAGAGGAAATCATACTAGAAGGAAGTGATAATAACCGCACTCCTCTATCAACGAGACCAACACCTGTCATTGAATATTTTGAGAATTCACAAGTCCCCAACCCAAGTGACCATGAGAAAATTGAGATGGAATTGGAAGAATTAGATCAATATTGGTCTCAGGGACACGAACAATTGATTTTTGAGGAAGCACTTGATCCTGATTTGAAAGTTTGCCCTGAGGCTCAGAGTGAAGAGGGACAAAATGTAGAAGAGGAAGATGATGGCTTTAAGGGGCCCAGACTCAGAGTATGGAGTGACTCTAGGGGCGAATATGTTTTGTTCGATGACTTATTCCCTGAGGATCTGATTAAATTAGCCAAATCATATTCCTACATTGCTTTGACTATCAAGATCATCCTCTCAAATAGTCAGAAGAAATGGAAGCAATTACTACTCTTGATGAAAGAATCTATACACCTTTGGAGCAGGATCTTAACATTGAACAAGAACCTAGGGATGTCATTATTGGGGACACTCACAACCTTATTGCTTCCAACCCACTTCTACATGATAGTGAAATGAGTGACACCCTTGAGCAGTTCAATTTGGATGATGAACATTTGGGCCCATTCCCAAGCATGCACACCAATGATATGCATCATGAAAGGCAATTAGTAACTAAGTTTGCTTCTGATAACATTCAGGAACTGGAGTGGATATCGAGGATGAATGTCAAACTACTCACACCCTCTTTAACCCTCTACCCTACCCCGCAACTGAGAGACTTCAGCTCACATAGTACTAGCTTCCTAATATCTCCACTCACATTTTTGATTAACAGGGGAATATCCAGAATAATACACCCTATGGTAGAGTGGCGCATTTGGATCGACATTTTTCCATGCCAGCCCGTTAGTCTTAGGGCATGTTTCGTTGCATTCTCTGCACCCCACACATATTTGCCTGAGGATCCTTTACCTTCTCGTCGCACACTCCCAGAGGTCACTACTCATGTGTATTATGTAAAACCTCCAAAAATAACTTAGGAGTATCCTCTTTTGACCAGTATCTGGTGAGCATTTGGCATCACTATCCATCACCAGCTTGCCAACATATTGGGTTACTTACTTGCCAGGGTAGGTTTGTTACGTATCTTCTTTGAGTCTCCTTCTACAACCCTTGCAGAACTTGATTTACAAGATATTCCAACTCCATCTCAGGTAATATCTCTCCTGTCTTTTGCTTTTCAATGAGGACATTGTCAGATTTAGGCATGGGGGGGTATAACCTGAGGTTGTTATAGCATTTATACATATTCCGCATGCAATTAGGCATCCATCTTGCATTAAAAAAAATAAAACAAAACAAAACAAAAGAAAAAAAGAAAAGTGAGAAAGGAGATTAAATCTTTTGAGCTGAATTTCAAATATATTAAGGAGAGACACAAAGAGAAAATGTGCAAAACTTCTGCTGGTCCTAGCAGTTGATTACAGAAGAGTTACCTAAGTTCTAGGCCAGAATGAATGAATAAATAAAGTCTAGAAGTGCTAGAGAAAAGAAGATAAGTGAGGGATATCGACTTTAGGCCTCCTGAGTTTGTTCTAGGGCTTAAACACTCACATATTTGTTAAGATCTAGACTCTTCCTTAAGAGCTTGAGGGAGTTGTGATACCGATGTATTAAGTCTAAGGCATAGGGAGTATTTGGCTGATTGCACAGCAATCATAGGTCTTAACTGACCTAAATTAGTCTAGGACTTAGCATAAATTAAGGTAATTCATGCATGCATAAGCATTGTCTACATCTTTACTGCTTTCTTTTAGCTATGCATAAAATAATGCTATAATGTGCTAATTAGGTGCATTATGTCAATTACAGGTGATAAGCTGGATCTGAAGCTGACCAGAAGATAGATTTGAAGCTGGATCTGAAGTTGACCAGAAGATAGATCTGAAGCTGGATCTAAAGATGGAATAACTGCTATTGCAGCAGAGCTGGAGCAGAAGACCTAGATTAGATGTAGTAGATAATAATGTAAGGGAGTTAAGGTATGCTATTCTATTAAGTAGGAATAAAGCAGTAAATTATGAAGAACTTAGGACCATCCTAGCCCAAGGACAACCTAGAAGCTTCCCCAAGCCTTAGCCACCCTTAGATTAGGGCAACACACCCTAGGAAACCTGAAAATCCTAATTCCAGCCTCTATCTGGACATCAAGATAGATTATAGGACATCCAAAACCCTTAGCCAACACCTGCACACTTTAAACCCACTTCTGCAGTATTATTGGACGTCCAGACACTTGGTCAGACGTCCAATTTCTGCAGAATACCCAAGACAGAACCTAGAATCCTTCCTGACTCTGATTAGACGTCTAGGATTGAAGTCTGGACTTCTGATTTTTGAGTATAAGTCATTTGATTCTTTTATTGGACGTCTGGAACTACTCTCCAGTTCCTACTTTGAGATTCAAGCCTTGATTTTGGATCACTAGCTCCCTAAACCCAATTTCAACCCCATAGGAACCTAAATTAAGGTTCCCTAACCCTAGTACATCTCCTCTAGACATCCCTAAGGACCTAATTAGGTCCTCGCTAAACCTAATTGACTTGGATCTTAGTCAATTCCATCAGCCTATTCAATTGGACTCATAGGGTCCAATTGAGCTCAGATCTCAACCCACACAAGTCCAATTGGTCTCAGTGAGAGTCCAATTGACCTAAGCCCAACCTAATCAAGTTATTTCACTCCCAATTAGGTACACACTCATTCAATTAGACTTGTGTTAAGTTTAATTGCAATTCCTTCTTAGCAATTAGGGTTTGCAACCCTAATTTAAGGCCTACACCTACCTAAACCCCTTAGGACCTAACCTAGACCACTTAGCCACATAGGGAACGGCCACACACTCACACACACACACCCATCTAGAGTTCTCTAAAACTCTCTTCAAAGTGGCACCACTCTTGGTTGCCAAATTTAGCAACCAAGAGCCATTCAATTCTTAGATCAACTTTTTATGTATCTAAGAACTGCCCCTCTCTCACCTTGGCCAGCCACTTATGGGGCTCCCTCTAGAGAGTTCCACACTTCTCTAGAGAAAATCCCTTAGGTCTAAGGGGTGGCCATTTGCACCCATCCCATTCTTGTCACTCATTCACATGTAGGTTAGCTACCCTCACATCCATTCCACCTCCATGAGGAGCACCACCATGGAAGCCACCATCTCCATGCCAGGATGCTTGATCATCTCGCCAGCCTCTCCCCAAGGGCCAGCCTAAGCACCATTGGCCACCCCTCCTTCTCCTCTCAGCCACTCAAAGGCCATCGGAGCCCACCTTTGAATGCCCTTCTTTTCCGCTAGATTAGTAGCTTAGCTCTTCATGGTTTTATTGCTTTCATTTACTGCATAGTAGTGTAGCTCTTATTCTCCCCTAATGATGCATGCAAAACCCTTCCATAGATTCCTGTATGCGATCATTTTCTGTTAGCTAGATTTATATTTTTCAAGCTATCGTTCACAAGCTTTCCTCTAAATTCCATGTTGCAAACATCCTCTTAAATGAATGAATAAAAGATATATTTTTTATATACATATCTCTATGTTGAAAATCACCATGAGCTTATTAGTTACAATCTATTTTGTTTGATTCAAGTTGCCTACTTTTCATTTATATATATATTGCAACAAGCATGTCAGTTTCGGAAAATATAGAAGATTTAACTATAAATGCATTTTCCGTAAACAGCCACCACATTACTAGAATTGTGCGCACCGAAACTCATACTTTCACCTTTTTTATCTATCTAACACATGCACATGTAATCAGAGTTCACAATAGAAGTGGCAAAACTCTAATCCAAAGATTGGAAACCGGTGTGCAAATTTAAGCAAGTAGAGATAGAAAGGATCAATTTCAGATTTGCATAAACGCCTTCCAGAGATGAACGACCGGGGCTAAAGTCTCATTATCTTTAGAAATTATTTTTGACGAACGTTTAGCGTGACTATACTATGATTTTCAATGACTTGAAAATGCACGAAAATGGTCATGTCAAATGGCGCCGTTGCTGGGGAGGCAATGTCATTTTTTTTTATTTCGATCTTTCGAACCATCACTGACAAATCTTCCTCTACTTTGTTTTTGGTTGTGCAGGACAGCACAGGAAAAATGGGATCTGCACACACAATGGGCATTGAAAAAGATTTCTAGGTGCACATCACTCCTTTGGTCTAGGTTTTCTTTTGAACCCTAGGATAGATTTGCTTCTAGATATTTCTTTTGAAAAAAAAAAAGCTTATTCATTTTCTTGAAAAAGAAAAAAAATCAAAAAATAATTCAATTAAACAAAACAAAGATCTTCGATTTTGGATAATTTTTATCCTGAAGGGAAAATCTTCTTATTGCTGAAAATTTGAATTCTCATTTGGGCGGGAAACTCCGGCGAGGATGGCTGGCCGCCTGAGGGGGCCTGGCGACGGTGCCATCGGCTCTGATGGATGGGCAATATGGCATGCACGGTCTTGGAGAAGAAATGTGCTACGCGCCCAGGTGTCTGGTGGAGTTGGGACTCTGGACAAGAGGTGTTCTCATGGTGGTCGAGGTCAGAGCTGTAGGGAAGTGATCTGTTTTCGATGTCGGCTCCGTGGGCACCTGGCGGTGATGTGCCATCGGCCGATGCTTTGTTTGGCATGCGGGGGCTATGGTCACAAGCGGGACTCCTGCCTAACATCTCATGGTGGTCTTGGGGGTAGGATGCGCATTGCAGCTTGGTTTCCTAAGGGTGAAGCGCAGCTGCCTCTTCCACCAACTTTTGGGGGGCACACTATGGATGTGGAGATTCCCCTGAGCGAGGACGTTAAGGTGGCGGAGTTGGTCATGTGTGGAGCCTTGATTGGGGAAGTGATGATGGGTAGTCTAGCCCTGGAGGGAGTTCGGCAACTAGTAAGCTCTCTTTCCCTCTCGACTGATGCTTGGAAAATTACGGTTATCTCTCCATCGCGGTTGGTGCTTTTTGATGTGGGGGTGGTAGATGTTGAGCAGCTATGTTTTCAGATCAGCAATTTGTGTGGATTGTCAGTGATGTGGCATTTGGTATCCCCTTTTGATGGATCCTTGCCTGAGTGACCCCCTCAAAGAGCTGTTCCTAGGTCTGGTTTTCTTGAGATCAAAGGCCTACCTCTGCATCTGAGGTCTAGGGTGGTGGTGAAAAATATGGTCGCTGGGTTTGCCTTTGTGGCTAAGGATACTGAGTTAGTCTGACTGAAGGCGATGCCAGTGTTCTGAAGGTAAGGGCGGATGTCTTCAAGGCTGGATCTATTCCTGATAAAATGATTCTCAGGTGTGGGGGAAGCTCTTGGATGCTCCTCTTGAAGTTTCATGTGGTGAACAGGGGTATGGAGCTGAGTCATCACCCCCCCTCTTATGCTGAGGTGCTGCACGCCAGGGCAAGTTCCTTACAACCAAACTATTATAATCAATAGTTGGCAGCCCAACACACTAAAAGTGTGGAAATGGAAGATGGGGTGGGGAGCTTAAGGGTTGAGGAATTGATGACTGAAACTCTGGAGGATGGGGGTAGGATACCCCTGATCTAGGATGATTCTACAGTGGTGGTTAAAGAAGGGGAGGAGGTAAATGTGATAAATGAAGCTGTGGTTGAGGACCTGAAAGCTGTGACTTCCCCTGCCAGTGCTCCTGTTGGTTCTGATATGGTAGATCCCCCTGTGAACTCCTTTGATTTGCAGTATAGCTCTCCTGTGGCTGATGATTTGCACCTGAAGTCTAAGATTCCTACCTTTGGTGTTGGGATACCTCCATACAAACTAAGGCTAAGAAGACATACTCCTACACAAAAAGTTGATGAGTCTGTCATTGCAGCTGTGATGAAGGTTGGCAGAGCCTTTGCTGCTAATAAGGGGACAGATCAGACCTCCAAATGAGGATTCTTACTTGGAATGTGTGTGGGCTGCGCGACAGAAGTAGAAGGGGGACCTTGCTTAGATATTTGCGAGAATGGGAGATTGATTGTGCCATCCTCTAAGAGACGCATATTGATAGTGAATCTGATAGGGCATGGGTGGAGATGAGAGTTGGTCTTGCAAATGACATTGTGGTGATCAATTCTAATGGCAGATTTGGGGGAATTTCCTTCTGGTGGAAGAAGCATGCGCTACATTTGGAGGAGGCTTCTGGCTAGGCACCTATTGACTTGCAGGTTCAAAAGAGGCCAGGGGGACAGTGATCACTTTGTGACAGGTGTGTATGGTCCTAGTGACCCTAGTAGAAGACAGGAGCTATGGGAGGATTGGAACTTGGCTGCAGATTTTATGAATGGGGCGGTTAGGCTTGTTGGAGGGGACTTCAATTGTGTTTTGGTGTGGAGTGACAGACCCAATGGTGTGGTGGATAGTTCTGCTACTGGCTTCCAGTTGATGGTCCAAGCTTTGGGCTTGTGTGCATTTCCCTCCTCGGTCTCTGAATTCACTTGGAGGAATGGTAGTGGGCTCATGTCCAAGATTGATAGGTTTTTTGGCAATGCTGGGCTGCTGGATCTCTTCCAATTGTCCTTTGTTTGTGGTCTTGAACGTCCCTTCTCTGACCATACACCCCTGGTCTGGGACAATGGGGAATAGGTGTTGGCTGGATCCTACTTCAAGTTTACGAAGTCATGGTTGAGGGAGCCAAGTTTCAGAGATATGTTTGCTGGTTGGTGGAGGGCCCAGCAGGTTGAAGGCACGGCTACCTTCAGGTTGGCATCCAAGATTTTGTCTTTGAAAGGAATGCTAAAGGAATATAATGATGTTATCTCTGTCCTTAGGCATCAGAAATGTCAAGAGGCCTTGAAGAAGATTCAGGAACTGGATGCCAAGAAAGCCTTTGCTCAGCTGTCTGAGTAGGATACTGCTGACAGAAAGAAGTGGCAGGGGTTGGTGGCTGAAGAAGAACTGAAGCTGGAGATGGATTGGAGGGAACGGTCAAGGCATCTGTGGATAAGTGAGGGGGACGCAAACACTAAATTCTTCCACTTGGCTGCCAGCTCTAGGAGAAGAGTTAATATGATCTCATTTATTGTTAAAGAGGGGTAGAGAGTTACCTCCATCTCTGATATCAGAGCTGAGGCTGTCAGGTACTTCAAGGAGTCTTCAGGAGCTACTGGTAGGGGCTACTGGAGGATGGCAACTATTGATATTCCCAGAATTACAGAGATTCAGGGGTCCAGCTTGATTGAATCTATGTCTGAAGCTGAAGTCTTGATGGCCATCAAGGATATCAATTGTGAAGGATCACCTGGTCGTGATGGGATCCATGTTTTCTTCTACAAAGAGTTATGGGATATTGTGGGCATTGAGGTAATGGAAGTGATCAGAGAGTTTGAGAGTGGCAACTTTGGCTTTGAAAGATTCAATAGATCCTATCTTTTTCTTTTGCCAAAGACTCCAGGAGCTGAAACTTTTCAGGAGTTTAGACCTATTGCCCTCTCTAACTCTTTATACTTGGTGATTAGCAAGGTCTTGGCAAATAGATTGAGGCCTGTTTTGCAAGAATTGATCCATCCTGTTCAATCAGCCTTCCACCCGGGCAGATCTCTACAAGAATCCTTTATCATGGCCCAAGAGATGATTTGTGGTTGGCACAAGAGAAAATGTAAGGCTTTTCTATGGAAGGTTGACTTCCGCAAAGCTTATGACTCCATCAGTTGGCCCTATCTTTGGGAAGTGCTTAAAAGAAGAGGCTTCCCCCTACTTGGATTCAATGGGTGAAAAGATGTATCACCACTGCCTCTTTCACCCCTTTGATAAATTGGAAGCCCTATGGTTCTTGGATTCAGCCCCAATGTGGAATCAGGCAAGGATGTCCCCTGGCACATATGATTTTCAATCTGGCAGTTGACAATTTGGCCGAGTATTCTTGTAAGCTCACTGAAGCAGGTCTTATTAGAGGGTACTCATTGTCTTGCAGGAGTAATTTGGCTCCCATTCTTCAATATGCAGATGATACGATTTTTTTCGTGGAGGGTTCTTTGGATGAAGCACTGGCTTTGTATCATATGGTCATATCTTTGGTGAGCTCTCTGGCTTGAGGCTGAATAGGGATAAATGTAGTTTGGTCTACTTTGGCTTACCTGAAGAGGAGCAAGGTGCTTTAGCTGCTGTTTTGGGGACCCCCGCATCAGTCTTCCTATTAAATACTTGGGACTGCCTTTGAGATGCTCTAGAATGAAAAAGAGAGATTGGAGTTGCCTCTTTGACAAAATTTTAGTGAAATTGGATGGTTGGCATAGCAGTTTCCTCTCCAAAGGTGGACTTATCTTGCTCAACTCTGTGATCACCTCCATCCCTGTTTTCTACTTTTCCATATTTAAAGCACCTAATTCCATTTGGAAAAGGTTGGATGTATTGAGAAAAAGGTTCTTTTGGAAGGGAGAAAAACATGAGGGTAGATTCCTGTAGCCACTCAAATGGGAGCAGATCTGCCAACCAAAAGATAGGGGTGGACTTGGGATTAAGTCTTTGAAACACTTTAATGATGCTTTGCTACTTAAGTGGGTAGTTAAGCTCTTGCAAGGAGACCTGAAACCATGGACTGCCCTGATCAGAGATAGCTATGGTGCTTCCAACAGTGTGCTATCTAGGTTATAGCCCAGCAGACCATCTGCTTTCTGGAATTCAGTGACAAGAGCTTTGGCTGATCACTTCCATCTGCTGCAGCCGACTCTTGGGGATGGCAGGACCTTCAACTTCTAGGAGGGTTGGTCAGTGCTGGGTGTCCTGAAGGAGCTCTATCCAAGGACCTTTGCTCTAGCATCTGATAAGGAAGCTACTGACAACAGGTTCTGGTCTTGCAACAGTTGCAGCTGGAATCTGAATGAGGAGGAATCCAACAGGAGGGGCACCCGACTATGGGAAGGAAGGAGGAAGCTAGTTTCATACCTTGAGAGCTTTAGGCCAAGGACTGGAGTGGAGGATAAGTACCCTTGGGAGGGGGTTTACAATGTGCAAAGTGGCTACAACAGAATCTTAAACCATGGAAGTGGGTGGAGATGCGATTTCATTGACAAGAAGATTTGGCTTCTGAAAATTCCCCTTAAGGTATAAATATTTCTTTGGCTATGTAGGAGAGATGGATTAATCACAGGTGATCTACAACATAGAAGGTTGGGAACTAATCATCATGTTTGTTACTTATGTGGGATGCATACTGAAAATGCAAATCATATCTTCTCTTCTTGCCTAATCATTGATGCTATTTGGAGGAGGACATGTTAGGAGCTGCTACTAGATTGGGTTTCCATCTGGCATGGGTTTGGTATGAGAGAGAAGCCACATGTATGCATGGCTGTCACTCTCTGGTTTGTGTGGAAGGTGAGAAATGAGAGACTTTTTCAAGAAAGACCGGTGTGCTGTGAAAGAATTATAAGAGAGTGCTGGTCCCTCGTACATACATGGGGATCTCTTTTGGAATTCCTCTTACTTATTTATATAATATACCACTCCGGATTTCTATCGTAAGACGATAGCTTTCCTTTTTGTTTCAAAAAAAAAATTCAAAAAAAAATCTAGGTAGTTAGATTGGGTTTCTTTTGAATCCTAGGTTAGTTTTGAAAAAGAAAGAAAACTTTATTTTTGAAAATCCTTTGAAAAAAAAATCCTTCTTGAAAAAAAAATTTCAAAAAGCTTTTGAAAAAAAAAAAAAATTTGGTGAAAAGTTTGGATTTCAAACTCAAACACCTTTCAAAAGCTTCTCCACTATTCTTTGATTTTCGGCTAGGGTTCAAAGTCTGTTTTAAAAATTCGATTGCCGAAAAACTAGTGAACAAAAAAATATGAAATTCGGGATTGACCTTTATTTTCAAACCATCTTTCAAATGGCACTGTTCCTTTGAAAGAGGTCCAAGTATCAAATTTTACAAAATTCACGAACTGCAAGGGGGACAGGCTGACCCAGATTTGAGATTTTTCAAAATTCAAAAAGCAATTCTGAGCAATTTGCAAATCTGTTTTGACTAAAAATGGTGGGGTTTGAAAGCTGATCTCATTGGATTTATTTTTCATATTTTTGCCAAATTTTTGAAAGTTATTTGATACTATTTCAAAGCGAAAAATTGACCAAGGGTCAAAATTCCAGATCTGACCCTTTAACATTCAAAGATCTCTAAAAATTCGGTTGAGACAGTAAAAATTGTAAAAAATATTCTCTGAAACAATAATTAAAAAAGGAATATACTTGCAAAATTTAAAGTAATTGGATTCCAATTTTTGTTAGAGAACTAATTGTATTTTTTGTGGTCTGCTGAAGAAGAAAAAAAACAAAAGAATAAAACCCTAGAATTGTATGAACCCTAGGTTACACCTTTAGGGTTACAATTTAGAGACGACATTTAGGCTAACCTAGACTTAGTCAAGTCTAGTACTTAGCCAGTGATCTTGGTCACCTTGTGGGCCACTCACCAAAAACCCCCAACTGAAGAAAAATAAGCTAAAAATCAAGTTTAAAAC
Organism: Thalassia testudinum; assembly: GCA_037157565.1. Lineage (NCBI taxonomy): Eukaryota > Viridiplantae > Streptophyta > Magnoliopsida > Alismatales > Hydrocharitaceae > Thalassia > Thalassia testudinum. The sequence continues at coordinate 68,509,476 of JAZHRO010000003.1, read as the reverse complement.
ATGAAATAAACCCGAATTCATTGTCGTACTACTGGGTGCTTTCAACCTCTTGGCTGGGTTAGCCGAGGGGCAGGAATCACTTTCAGTCGGTTGTACAATGAATTTTCTTCAAGAATTAGAACTTAAAATGAAAAATCTGGTCATCTGATTCATAAGGACCATCTGATTGTTAGGGCTTTAGCCTTGTCTGGCTTGGCTGCACCAACCCAGGGGTTGGGTGGTGTATGCAAGGAAGGAGGTCACTTAGACCTCAATTGGTTGGGCCTTGGGAGCCACTCCCAAGGATGCGGGTAACCTCTCCGAGACCATCTTCTCCCCCCACTTGTTCTACTCCAGTAGCCACAATGGCTAATCCTGGGCTTGGACCTAGACTGGGTCAAGATATTGATAATCTGGACCCAATGGCTCATTTCGAAGCTCGGGTGGTTGAATCTGAGGAGCAACATAGGTAGAGCATGGATCGCATTTTGATGGCGCTTGGCAGAATGCAGCATCCACCACGAGGAGAACAACTACTGGATTTCTATGATCCAGCCACAGCAATCGTTGCACCCTTAGTTAGGATTCCCGCAAGCGAGGATGCGTTTGAGCTCAAGCCCATTGTGATTGGTTTGATTAGCACTCATTGTTATGGAAACTCAAGTGAAGATCCATTCCAGCACTTAGAGGACCTGAGTCGACTCACAGATATGATTCGACCTAAGAATATTGATCTTGAGATTGTTCTGATGAAGCTTTTCCCATTTTCTTTGAGGGACAAAGCTTCATACTGGTTCAAGACCATTGGGAAGCCAATTGGAACCTGGCCAAAATTATGACGTGAATTCTTACGAACGCGATGAGGTGCGCAATGATGACTTTCTCCCAAGGAGCTGGAGAGAAGTTGCATGAAGCCTGGGACCGATTTCATGACCTTCTCTGGAAATGTCCGCACCATGGTATACCCAGATGGCACCTAGCTCAGATCTTTCACCCAGGGTTGGATGACACACATAGGTATCTGGTCGATGCATCTAGTGGTGGGAATTTCCTCACAAAAGACGAGAACAACACATTTTTGTTGTTCGAATCTTTGCCAGAGAATTTGATGAATGCCGCATCCATGAACCAGTTCTAGCGGCCTGGTTAGCAGTAGGTTGGTGTCCATGAGGCTCACACCGAGTCTATTCGAGCTGACATGGATATCATCGTCAAGCAGCTAGATAGAATAAACCTAATTGAAAAAAGATTGACCAAATTAGTCAGGGTCAATCTGACCTGAACTCTGTCGCTTCAAGCCCCTCCTGCTTGAGTTAATCTACTCACTTGAGATGCATCCTCTCCTTATTTACGAGATCCCGCATATCAGGATCCTGTAAACAATCCAGATCTGGCACCTTACGACCAGGGTTACGCACCACCCGCAGATTATAATATGTATCCCCTTAACCGATATACGTCTCAGACATCTTCAGCCTACGAGGATGTCAGTGCTATCCAAGGACACGAGCGTAATAACCCATATTCAGAGACGTATAACCCTAGTTGGCACTAGCATCCGAACTTCTCTTGGTCTAGTAATTCATAGAGACCACATCGAGATCCACACTACCAGACCAGGCAACACAGGAATGTGTAAAACACATACCCTAGGCAGCAGCCATTCCCGTCGCAATAGCAGCAACCCTGTTCTTTATTCCGGCCACTGCACCAAGCTACCAGTCACCTTCCAAAGTGGGTTGACCCTTTGGAGGCATTGAAAGAGGAGCTGCAAGAATCAATGCGGAAATCTACACAGGATAGCTTGCAGATAATGAAGGCGATGGTTGACAAGATACAGACTATACAGAACACGGAAAACTAGCTGTTGCAGGAGGATAGGACTCAAGGAGCCTTGCCCGCCCAACCCGTCCCAAACCCTCGATATGTGCAGAACCAAGGCACCCCACCTAGGTTTCAGGCACCACAGGGATAGGCACACGCCATATTACAGGCGCCTCCTGCACCACCTGGTTATGCTCAAGGCCAACCGCCTTTGATGCAGAACCGCGCATACTCTGCCCCTTCCTCTCCCCTACCACCTCATGGACAGCAAGCCGATGCAAATGCTGTCTCATTAAGGAGTGGAAGGAAGACATTTGACCCACCACATAGGTAGGCTGGTCCTAATTTTTCTCACCCTTCGCCGCAAGCGGGTTTGACTCCTTCTTCATCTCAGGAGCCACCTACGGTAGATATGGGTAAGAGGCCACTTGACCCTGAGATTCCCGTCCCTTTTCTTGAGGCTCTGATGCGAAATGCAGTACGGAAAAAGGACACGTAGAATTTTGAGGACCTAAGGTCAATGTTCAAGGAAGTACATATTCAGGTCCCCCTCCTCGAGGCAATAGATCACATCCTCGCTATCGCTAGGTTCTTCATGGACTATTGTACCCCGAAGTGATAGCCTAGAATTGGACGACATGTGGTATTGTCAAAAGAGGCTAGTACCGTAATTCTAGTCGACCTGCCACTGAAAAAGAAGGACCCTGGTACCCTACTTATATCCTTCTTGTAGGATTCTCCATTTGATTGGACCCTTCTAGATTTGGGTTCATCCATCAACTTAACTCCCACTGCCGTGTTTGATCGATTTCGATTTGGGGAGTTAAAGCCCACCTCAATCATGATTCAGTTGGCTGATAGATCAGTAAAAACACCGAGGGGTGGGTTGAGAACGTGCTCGTAAAAGTCCACGGATTCTTCTTTCCCGTAGACATTTTCGTTCTTGATATGGAAGTTCCTCCTAATCTCCGAGATGCACTAATTATTTTGGGTTGCCCATTTCTAGCAACAGCCCGAGGAAACATTGATTGTGCATCTGGGTTTACGGAGATAGCCCTAGGTAATGAGCGACTTCGACTTGACATATTCAGGGCATCAAGGAATTTTGACTGTGATCTCATAGAGGAGGATGGTGAAGACGAAGATGTGGCATACTGTGGTAACATTGGGCTCCATTGTGATGACCCAAGGTCTCATTCGTCTACAATATCAGTGTTCTTGGACCTCGATCCACATGGGACTGAGACCACTACACTACACATATCTCCTTGAGGAATTGACTATTTAGGGTGTGCTTCTGACCACAGCACCCCTGAATCCAGCTATCCTGATCTGTACACTACTGAATCGCCGCTGTTGTTGCAGGAAGACGTGACCACAGCTAACGGATTTCCCGTTAACGCAGTCACAACCGATTATTTCACAGGAAGCGAATCAGCGAGAATTCACGTGCATACGGATCAGCAGATTCCCACCCTCGAGTTTGCTCCTCCCACTCCCATTTCTGATTCTGACCCACCCATGATTGAATTGAAGCCCTTACCTGACTCACTTAAGTATGTGTTGTTGGGCGAAAGTAAGACATAACCAGTCATTATTAATGCCCACTTAACCCAAGAAAAGGTGCATCAATTGATTTCTACTCTACATGACCATAGGGCTGCTATGGGGTGGAGCATTGCTGATCTTCGCGTATTGCACTCATCACATTTACGCGGATGAGGGGGTAAAACCTTCGAGACAACCTCAAAGACGTCTTAACCCAAATATGCTAGAGGTTGTTAAGAAGGAGATCATCAAATGGTTGGATGCAGGTATTGTTTACCCAATCTCTGACAGCCAGTGGGTGAGTCCGATCTAGATAGTGCCCAAGAAAGCAGGACTCACCGTTGTGAAAAATGATAAGGGTGAATCCATCCCGACCCGCACTACGACATCTTGGTGGGTCTGCATCGACTATAAGAAACTGAACATGGCTACCTAGAAGGATCACTTTCCTTTGCCTTTCATTGATCAGATCTTGGAACGGCTAGCTGGATGCAGTTTCTTTTACTTTCTAGATGGATACTCCAAGTATAATCAAGTAGCAATTAGCCCGGAAGATCAAGACAAGACCATATTCACATGCCCCTTTGGAACATTCGCTTTCAAGCGGATGCCCTTTGGCCTCTGCAACATTCCAGCAACATTTTAGCGTTGTATAATGGCCATCTTATCGGACATGATTGGGGACTATGTGGAGGTGTTCATGGATGACTTCTCCATTTTTGGAGATGATTTTGCATCATGTCTTGATAACCTCACCAAGATCCTGAAACGGTGTATCGAGGTAAACCTAATACTATCCTAGGAGAAAAGCCATTTCATGGTGAGGGATGGCATAGTACTAGGGCACAGGATCTCTAAAAATGGACTTGAGGTCGATCAAGCTAAATCGGAGATTATTTCCCACTTACCGCCACCTAGCTTAGTCAAGCAAATCAGATCATTCTTGGGTCATGTCAGCTTCTATCGGAGATTTATATGAGATTTCTGAAAAATTGCACAACCTTTGACAAATCTCCTTGTTGCCGATGTCCCATTTGAATTTGACACCTCCTATCTTAGTGCCTTTGAGACTTTACGAAGCACTGTCTTTGATTCCCCGATTCTCCAACCACCCGACTGGTTGCTTGATTTTGAGATGATGTGCGACGCTTCTGACTTTGCGGTCGGTGCTATTTTAGGCCAATGTTGGGAAAAACAACCTTTTGTCATATACTAAGCTAGCAAGACGTTGAATGAGGCTCAGTGCAATTATACTATCACCGAAAAAGAACTGCTGGCAGTAGTATTCGGGTTGGGGAAATTCAGATCATATTTATTAGGGTCAAAAGTCATCATCTTCACTAACCACTCCGCCCTCCGGCATTTGTTGGCAAAGAAGGATGCCAAACCTCGGCTCATTAGATGGATCCTTCTATGGCAAGAATTTGATATTGAAATCCGTGACAAAGCTGGAAAATAGAATGTTGTCATAGATCACCTATCCAGACTGGACCCAGGCAACATTCCTTATTCCTTGCCTATCCACGAGCAATTTCTAGATGAATCTCTTTTTGTAGTTCACTCTGTTGAGTTCCCCTGTTACGTAGATAACGCGAACTATCTTGCCGTAGGAAAGATTCTCGCGAGCCTATCCAAGGACCAGAAATTCAAATTTACTGCAGAGGCCAAATTCTACCTCTGGGATGACCCATTGCTCTTCCGCATTGGCGCGGATCAGATTATTCGAAGATGCATCATAGATTCTGGGATCCCCAGTGTGTTATCTTTTTGCCACAATGATGCTTGTGGTGGTCATTTCTCAGGACGGAAAACCGCTGCAAAAAGTTTGCAATCAGGATTTTTCTGGCCAACCATTTTCAATGATACACACGAATATGCCCAACACTGCAAACGATGCCAGTCGATCGGTTCTATGACCAGGAGAGACATGATGCCACTCCATCCCATCATGGTTGTAGAAGTGTTCGACGTCTGGGGCATCGATTTTATGGGCCCTTTTCCAAACTCGCATGGCTTTGAGTACATATTATTAGCTGTCGACTATGTCTCGAAGTGGGTCGAGGCCATCCCGGTGAGATGGGCTGATCATAAGATTGTCATTTCTTTCATATGGCAATACATCTTCGTGAGATTCGAAATACCCAGTGCTCTGATTAGCGACGGGGGAAGCCACTTTATCCACTCCCACTTCAAGTCATTATTAAAGAAATACGGGGTACATCACCGTATAGCCACCTCGTATCACCTGCAGACCAATGTGCAGGCTGAAGTGTCTAACCGTCAGATCAGGCTAATTCTCTAGAAGACGGTTAGACCAAATAGGAAGGACTGGTTCAATAAATTAGTTGATCCACTTTGGGCATATTGGACCACATATAAGGCCTCACTCGAAATGTCAACATCTCATTTGGTATATGGCAAGGCCTGTCACCTTCTTGTAGAGCTGGAACACTGCTCCTTTTGGGTAGTGCGAAAATGTAACCTTGACATCGATGCTGGAGGTCAAGAACGAAAACTCCAGCTCAGTGAATTAGATGAGATTTGTCGGGAGGCCTATGAGAACACATTGATATACAAGGACAAGACCAAGGCCTTTCATGATAGCCACATCTAGAGGAAAGCATTCACGCCCAACCAGCAAGTCTGGTTGTTCAATTCACTTTTAAAACTTTTTGCAAGGAAGCTCAAGTCCAAGTGGACTGGCCCGTATGTTGTGATTCATCCATATCCTAATGGGGAAGTCCTGATCAGGGACCCAAAATCTGAGCATATATCTTCGGTAAATGGCCAACGCCTCAAGCCCTTTTTGGCCCAGGAGCCTCCTCCACTTGACTAGATCATTCATCTTATTGAGGACGTGTGATTGAATTCTCGCCCAGTTGGAGGCGATAAACTTAGCACGTATAGATAGCATTCCCACATTCCACCTTCATCTATACATAACCCTTTTTATACATAGCATATTTTCTTTCTGCGTATTGCATACTGACAGGTTGGCCGGTGCTGAATAGATAATTTTAGGAGCAATTACAGGTGATTTCTACCCATTCTCTCCCTGCTGTATTTATTTTCTTTTATATTCATGCATGAGGACATGCAAGAACTTAGGCATGGGGGGGTAGATACAACAAAACTGAAAATTTTATGCCAACATTTTGGAAAACCTCGGAGCTACATGTAAAACGTACTTTAGGACCCTAAATAAAAGAACAACTGACTCCACCTCCAATGTTCGCATTGGAGCTAGAAATTGTTCGCAACAGCCATTTCTGACTCACCCGCTCACCTCTTGTTCTAAATTTAGGGTCAAGCTGAATGTAACCTGAAAGGGAAATTTCATATAGTACGAATATAAGAGGTTTATTGTTTATAGCATATGTACATATTGCACTCATGAATAAGATTATTTTATTAAAAGAATGCATTAGGGATTTTATCCTCTAGTTGATTCCTGTAATCTAGAATCTAGTACAACTTTTCACACACACGTAGAATTTGCAATGGATTCACGGTGAAGGCTGATAAACATCTTTAGTCTATTGAGAAGAAGCAGTGCTTCCTCTCCTGAACCCTTGGACAGTGTTTTGGGAGTCAGGCAGATTTTCTTCCAAAAGTCCACCAAATAGTGTGAGATGAGAGTAGAGTGTATTGGTGCTCTAAGATTAGTGCAAGGAATCTAGAATCCTAGATAATTAGGTAATGATACTCAGAGATTAGGCATAGTTTTCACTCTTGATTCCTGTGTATACATTTTATGTGAATTTTGAGAGCCACCAAATAAGGCAAATACGTGGAGAGAGAGTTTTCATAAAACTAGGGCTAAGGTGGATGGTTACGACCATTCTTTACAGAATCCTCGGCTAAAGGAGAGTATTGATGTAAAGGTTAAAAATACACCGTCCTATCCATCTTTCCTGGTGCCGTGAGTAGGCACTTCCACCAAATAAGCCACCCAATGTCTCTTGAGTACCACCAATCCCTAATAATGCCTCCTCAATAAAGTTCATGAATATGTGCTAGTTGTGTTGTGTTGAAAAAGAGAAAAAAAAAGAGAAAAAAGATTTTACATAAAAAAAGAAGAAAAATAAAAAAAAGATTAAAAGAAAGAAAAATGAGAAAAATAAGAAAAAGCAAGAAAAAAGAGTGTGAATATTTAGTGTTTATTTTAGTTGCATTGAGGCAATACCACCAAATAAATTTGAGATCCACCAAATAAGGCCTTAACCTATCTTTCTGTGCTTTTGACCACCCAAATACTAGCTGAGGAATTTCGACTTAGTGTTAGGGTTATGGAACTCAATTAAAGTGTTAATGCCAAGTGAGACCACCAAATACAGGTCATATGTGTGAAACTGGAGAGATTGTAAGCTCTAAGAAAAAGAAAGATAAAAAAAGAAAAACAAAAAGGGTAAGAGAGAATGAATACAAAGGAATCAAAAGAGAGAATAGTTTTTCTTGTCGTTCTCTGAGTTGAGTTACTTAGTAATCTGGGAATCTAGAATCTATAGTACTAGTCTCTATGTAGCACTAGTCAAGAGTGAGCCACCAAATATATAATCTTTCCCCTCAGAGATTTTCTACCTAAGCCTAAAGGCGAGGTGAAATTCATAGAATATCTTGAATACCCTAAGGGAAGAAGTCCGCCTATTCTGCTAGAATTTTACTAGGGGTCAAGTACAGGCTTTAGAGGTGAAGTAGTTTTTCACTCGAATCCATTGCAAAAGCTACATAACTACACTTTCACGATTGTTTGGATTTCTAGAGCAGAGGATGAAAACACAAAGGAGAAAAATATCTAGGCATACACTTGATAAAATAATCACTCCCTTAGGGACCCTTCTGTTAATAATTTAGTTTTGCATTTGCTAGGGACTAGCAAGATTTAGGCATGGGGGTATGATTGCACAGCAATCATAGGCCTTAATTGACTTAAATTAGGCTAGGACTTAGCATAAGTTAAGGTAATTCATGCATGCATAAGCATTGTCTGCATCTTTACTACTTTCTTTTAGCTATGCATAAAATAATGCTATAATGTGCTGATTAGGTGCATTATGTCAATTACAGGTAATAAGCTGGATCTAAAGCTGACCAGAAGATAGATCTGAAGCTGGATCTGAAGATGGAATAACTAGTGTTGCAGCAGAGCAGGAGTGGAAGACCTAGATTAGATGTAGTAGATAATAATGAAAGGGAGTTAAGGTATGTTATTCTATTAAGTAGGAATAAAGCAGTAAATTATGAAGAACTTAGGACCATCCTAGCCCAATGACAGCCTAAAAGCTTTCCCAAGCCTTAGCCACCTTAGATTAGGTCACCACACCTTAGGAAACCATAAAACCCTAATTCCATCCTCTTTCTGGATGTCCAGATAGATTATAGGATGTTGATTGCGCAGCAATCATAGGTCTTAATTGATCTAGATTAAGCTAGAAGTTAGCATAAGTTAGGGAAATTCATGCATGCATAAGCATTATCTGCATCTTTAGTGCTTTACTTTAGCTATGCATAAAATGATATTATAATGTGCTAATTAAGTACATTATGTCGATTGTAGGCAATAAGTAGATCTGGAGCTAGATCTGGAGCTGGATCTGGAATAATGGGAGTTGTAGCAGAGCTAAAGTAGAAGGCATAGTTTAGATAAAGGAACAATAATGTAAGGGGATTAAAGGTTTTCTATTCTATTAAGTAGAAATAAAGCAGTAAAATGTGAAGAGCATAGGTCCATCCTAGCCCTATGATAACCTAGAGACTTCCCCAAGCCTTAGCCACCCTTAGATTAGGTCACAACATCCTTGGAAGCTCGAAAACCCTAGTTCCAACCCTTATCTGGATGTCCAGATATGTTATAGGACGTCCAGGACCCTTAGCCATCTCCCGCACACTTCAAACCCACTTTTGCAGTGTTATTAAATGTCCAGACACTTTGTTAGGCATCCAATTTCTGCAGAATACCCAAAATAGAACCCAAAATCCCTCCTGACTCTGATTGGATGTCCAGACAAGTCTGGAGTTCTGATTTTTGAGTATAAGATATCTGACACTATTATTAGACATCTGTGACTGCTCTCCAATTCTTGTTTTAAGATTTAAGCCTTAATCCTTGATCTCTACGTCCCTAAACCCAATTCCGACCCCATAGGAACCTAAATTAAGGTGCCCTAACCCTAGTACATCACCTCTAGACCTCCCTAAAAGCCTAATTAGGTCCTCACCAAACTTAATTGACTTGGATCTTAGTCAATTCCATCAGCCTACTCATTTGGACACATTGAGTCCAATTGAGCCCTGATCTCAACACACACTATCCAATTGACCTAGACCTAAATTAATTGAGTTGTGTTACTCTCAATTAAGTTTCCACACACCCAATTAAACTTGTATTAAGTTTAATTGCACTTTACCTTAGTGAATTAGGGTTTATAACCCTAAGTTGAGACATACCTTGACCTAAACCCACTAGAACCTAACCTAATCAACCTAGCCACCTAATCTTCGACCCACACACACCCATACACACCCACACACACCATCCACACGAAAATACCTAGCCTAGAGTTCTCTAGAGCTCTCTACCATGTGTGGTTGCCTTGGTTGCCAAAATTAGCAACCAAGAGCCATTCAATTTTTAGATCCACATTTGGTTGAACTAAAAACCACCATCCATCGTCTCTCTCTTACTCCCCCATGAGCTCCCACCATAGGCCTCTCTAGAGAATTCCATAATTCTCTAGAGAGCTTTCCTTAGGTCTATAAAAAGACCTAAGGGGTGGCCATTTGCACCCATTGACATCCCTTGGCTTCATTGGCACCACTCACCTCATTAGCTCCATACACGCCCACCTTCACTTAGGTTAGCTACTCCACCTCCAAGAGCTCACCACCATCATGAAGGACACCATGCCAGGATGCTAGATCAACCCTACCTCTCTCCAAGGGTCAGCCTAAGCTACATTGGCCGCCCCTCATTCTCCTCCTGACCACTCCAAGGCCATCGGGGACCACCCTTGAATGCCCTTTATTCTACTAGATTTAGTTTATGCTCTTCATGATTTTTACTACTTTTATTACTGCTTAGTAGCGTAGTGTTAACTTCTCCCCTAATGATGCATGCAAAATCCCCCCATTGATTCTTGTATGCAGTCATTTTCTGTTAGCTAGATTTCCATTTCAAGCATTTATGTACAAGCTTTCATCTATAGTTCTTGTTGCAAACAACTCTCCCAATGAATGAATGAAAATGCATTTATATATATATATCTCTTTATGTGTTTGAAATCACCATGAGCTTATTGATTAATATTATACTTGCATGATTCAAGTTGCTTGTTTCTAACTCCTAATATTCTTGCAACTAAGCATGTTATACTTACTACGTAATAATCACGAACTGGCATGCGATTCTAAACAAAGTAGAGCAATAGAAGATTGATTTCAGAAGTAAACAAATGCCTTCCAGAGACGAACAACCGGGAGTCAAAGTCTCGTTATTTTTACAAACTTAACTTTTGACGAACGTTTTTGCGAGACTATACTACGATTTCCGACGGCTTTCAAATGCATGAGAATGCATCCTGTCAAATGGCGCCGTTGCCGGGGAGGCAACATCATTTTTCTTGATTTCGATCTTTTAATCTATCTCTGATGAATCTGCCTCTACATTGTTTCTGATGTGCAGGACAACACGGAAGGAAAACGGGATCTGTATACACATCGGGCGCGGTAAAGAAAAAGTCAAGTGGACACATCTCTCCTTAGATTAGGGTTTTTTTCCTGAACCTTAGGAGTAGATTTACTTTCTACACTTTCCTTTGAAAAATTCTTTGTAAGAAAAAATGATTTTTTCTCATTTTCATGAAAAAAATTTCAAAAAAAATAAAAAAATATTGAAAAAATCTAGATTAGGTCTCCCTTTGAATCAAGGATAGTTGGAAAAAGAAAAAAAAAAGATATTTTCATTGAATCTTTCAAAAAATTCTTTTTGCAAGAAAAAAAATGTGCAAGATTTTTGAAAAAAAAAATCTTTTTGGTGGAAGGCTTAAATTTGAAATTCAAACCTCTTTAAAAAGCTTTTCCACCATCTCCTGATTTTCGGTCAGATTTCAAGCTTGAATTAAAAATTCAATTGCCGAAAAACTAGTAAGCGAAAAATTCTTAAATTTAGGCTAAACCGTTATTTTCAAACCATCTTTCAAACACCACTATTATTTTGAAAAAATTCTAAGTATAAAATTTTTAAAAATTTGCGAAATGCATGGGGGTCAGACTGACCCTGATTCAGAATTTTTCAAATTTCAAAAAGCAATTCTGAGCAATTCGCAAATCTATTTTGACTAAAAATGGTGGGGTTTGAAAGCTGATCTCCTTGGCTTTATTTTTCATATTTTTCCTGAATTTTTGAAGGTCATTTTATATTGTTTCGAAGCAAAAAATAGACCATGGGTCAAAATTCCAAATCTGACTCCCTAATATTCAAAATTACCTAAAAATTCGATTGTCGTAAAAATTCGAAAAAAATATTTCCTGAAAAACTGATTAAAAAGGAATCTACTCACAAAATTTTAAATTAATTGGATTCCAATTATCATCAGAGAACCAACTTTACTTTTGTGGTCTACTGAAACAAAAAAAAAACCCTAGAAGTGCATGCAACTCAGGTTGAACCTTTAGGGTCACAACTAGAGACCACACTTTAGGCTAACCTAGAATTAATCAAGTCTAGATAGCCGGTGAGGTTGGTCACCTTGTGGGCCACTCACCAAAAACCCCACTGAAGAAAATGGGTTAAAATTAGTTTTAAAACATGAAATCAACCCGAGTTCGTTGTCGTACTACTGAGTGTTTTTAACCTCTCTTGCCAAACCTGGTGACTAAGTTTGCGGGGTAGTGTCAAACAACCGCAGCTCGGGGGTCAACGGAATCGGAGGCGTAAGCCAAAGGAAGAACATTCCCCTTAATCCCCTCGTAACTAGATTGGCTGGGTTGCTTGAGAGGCGGGATTCACTTTCAGTCGGTTGTACGACGAACTTATCTTTAGGAATTCAAATCCCTAATGAAAAATATGGTCACCTGATCTATACGGACCATTTGATTGATAGGGCTTTGGCCTTGTGCTGCATGGCTACACCAACCCAAGGGTTGGGCGGTGTATGCACGGAAGGAGGTCACTTCGACCTCACTTGGTTGGACCTTGGGAGCCACTCCCAAGGAGGCGAGTCACCTCGCCCGAACCATCTTCTCCCCCATTTCTTCTACTCCAAGAGCCACCATGGTAAATCCTAGACCTGGACCTAGACCGGGTCAGGACATCAAGAATCTAGACCCGATGGCTGGTCTGGAAGCCTAGGTTGCCGAATCTAAGGAGCGGCATTAGCAGAGCATGGATCGCATTCTTATGGCACTTGACAGGATGTAGCACCTGCCGCGAGGAGAACAACTACGGGATTTCTATGACCCAGCCGCACAAATCGTCGCACCTCTTGTCAGAATTCCCGCAGGCGGAGATGCGTTTGAGCTCAAGCCCAATGTAACTGGGTTGATCAGCACTCATTTCTACGGGAACTCAAGCGAAGATCTGTTCCAGCACCTTGAGGACCTGAGTCAACTCACTAAAACGATTCGACCTAGGAATATTGATCTCGGGTTTGTTCTGATGAAACTTTTCCCGTTCTCTCTGAGGGACAAAGCTTCATATTGGTTCAAGACTATTGGGAAGACAATTGGAACCTGGCGGAAATTACAACGTGAATTTCTGCAAAAGTTCTTCCCAATCGGTCGAACAAATGCAATGCGGTGCGCAATCACGACTTTCTCCTAGGGAGCTGGGGAGAAATTACACGAAGCATGGGACAGATTCCTTGACCTTCTCCGAAAATGGCCGCATCATGGTATACCCAGATGGCACTTAGCTTAGATTTTTTACCATGGGCTAGATGACACACATCGGTATCTGGCCAATGCATCTAGCGGCGGGAATTTTCTCGCAAAGGACGAGAGCAGCGCATTTGAGCTATTCTAATCATTAGTGGAGAACTCGATGAGTGCCGCATCTATGAACCAATTACAATGGCCTGGTCAGCAGTGAGTTGGTGTCCATGAGGCTCACATTGAGTCTATTCGAGCCGACATGGATATCATCGTCAAGCAGCTGGATAGAATAAACTTAATCAAGAAGAAGATTTACCAGATTAGTCAGGGTCAATCCAACTTGAGCTCTGCTACCTCACGACCCTCCTATGCATCCCGAGCCCCTCCTGCTCGAGTTAATCTACTCACTCGAGATGCATCTTCTCCGCATTTACGAGATCCCGCATATCAGGATCCCATGAATAATCCAGATCTGGAGCCTTACGACCAGGGTTACACACCACCCGCAGATTATAATGCGTATCCCCTTGACAGATATACATCTCAAACATCTTCGGCCTTCGAGGACGTTAGCGCTATCCAAGGATACAGGCGTAATAACTCGTACTCAGAGACATATAACCCTGGTTGGTGACAACATCTGAACTTCTCTTGGTCTGGTAATTCACAGAGACCACATCAAGATCCACACTACCAGACCAGGCAATACGGGAATGCGCAAAACACGTACCCTAGGCAGCAGCCATTCCCACCTCAGTAGCAGCAACCCCACTCGTTATGCCAGTTGCTACACTAAGCTGCCAACCACCCTCCAAAGCAGGCTGACCCTTTGGAGGCACTGAAAGAGGAGTTGCAAGAATCGATGAGGAAGTCTACACAAGATAGCTTACAGATTATGAAGGCGATGGCTGATCAGATTCAGACCATACAGAACATGCAGAACCAGATATTGCAGGAGCATAGGACTTAGGGAGCCTTACCCTCCCAACTTGTCCTGAATCCTCGATATGTGCAGAACCAAGGTGACCCACTTAGGTTTCAGGCACCACGGGGACAGGCAGATGCCATACTACAGGCACCTCCTGCACCACCCGGTTACGCGGAAGGCCAACCGCCTTTGCAGAATCCCCTGTATTCTGCCCCTTCCGCTCCCCCACCACCTTATGGACAGCAAGGCAATGCACATGCTGTTTCTCTGCGAAGCGGAAGGAAGACATTCGACGCACCACCTAGGTAGGCGGGTTCTGATTTTTCCCACCCCTCGTTGCAGGCGAATTCTACTCCATCATCTCAAGAGCCACCTACGGTAGATAAGGGTAAGAGGCCAGTTAACCCTGAGATTCCCATCCCTTTTCCTGAGGCTCTGACACGAAATGTAGTATGGAAAAAGGACATGCGGAATTTTGAGGACTTGAAATCGATGTTTAAGGAAGTACATATTTAGGTCCCCCTCCTCGAAGAAATCGATCACATTCCCGCTATTGCTAGGTTCCTTAAGGACTACTGTACCCCGAAGTGACAGTCGAGAATTGGACGACAAGCAGTATTGTCGAAAGAAGCTAGCACCGTGATTCTAGCCGACTTGTCGCTGAAGAAGAAAGACCCTGGTACCCCACTCATATCCTGCTTCTTGCAGGATTCTCCATTTGATCAGGCCCTTCTAGATTTGGGTTCGTCCATCAACTTAACTCCCACTGCCGTATTTGATCGATTTCGATTTGGGGAGTTGAAACCCACCTCGGTTATGATTTAGCTGGCTGACAGATCAGTCAAAACACTGAGGGGGTGGTTGAGAACGTGATCGTGAAAGTCCGCGGGTTCTGCTTTCCTGTGATTTTTTCATTCTCGATATGGAAGTTCCTCCTAATCTCTGAGATGCACCAATTATTTTGGGTCGCCCATTTCTGGCGACAGTCGGAGCGAACATCGATTATGCATTTGGGTGTATGGAAATTACCCTAGGCAATGAGCGACTTCGACTAGACATATTCAGGGCAGTAAAGAACTTCGACTATGATCGAATAGAGGAGGATGGTGAAGACGAAGATTCGGCATACTATGGTAACATTGGGCTCCTTTGTGACAACCCAATGTCTCATTCGTCTACACTATCAGGGTTCTTGGACCTCGATCCACACGGGACTGAAACCACTGTACTACACATATCCCCCCAAGGATTTGACTGTTTAGGGTGTGCTTCTGACCACAGCACCCCTGAATCTACCTATCCTGATCCATACATTACTGAATTGCCCCTGTTGTTGATAGACGTGACTACAGCCAACGGGTTTCCCATTAACGTAGTCACAACCGATTATTTCACAGGGAGCGAATCAGCAGGAATTCACGTGCACATGGATTAGCAGATTCCCACCTTTGAGTTTGCTCCTCCCACTCCCATTTTTCACTCAGACCCACCCGTGATCAAATTAAAGCCCGTACTCACTCCACACTTTCTTATAGTTAGACTTTTTGGAGTAGGGGTGCATAATCAGCTGGTCCGCATCTCTGGACCACTGATTCTAGGAGCATACGAGCACATCTTTCTCTTAATTTTGACCAGCTTTTATGCAAGAACTGATATATCTAATTGAGTTTTCTCCCAGCTCGAGGCGTTAAACTCAGCATCTACCCCACATTCATCCATCACCTTATACATACTCACTTTATACATAGCATATTTTTCTTGTAGCATATTTCCTTTTTGTATATTGCACGCTAATAGGTTGGCCAGTGCTGAATTTATAGTTTCAGGAGCAATTCCAGGTGACTTCTACCCACTCATCCTCTGTCAAATTTATTTTCTTTTACATTCATCCATGAGGACATGCGAGAACTTAGGCATAAGGGGGTAGATACAGAAAAACTAAAAAATTTTTTGCCAACACTTAGGAAAACCTCAGAGCTGCATGTAAAATGCACTTTAGGACCTTAAATAAAAGAATAACCGACTCCACCTCCAATGCTCGCATTGGAGCTAGAAATCATTCGCAATAGCCACTTCCAACTCACCCGCTCACCTCTTGTTCTAAACTTAGGGTTAAGCTGATTGTAACCCGATATGGGAAATTCACGAAGTATAAATTATACGAGGTTAATTGTTTATAGCATATATACATATTGCATTCATGAATAAGATTATTTTATTAAGAGAATGCATTAGGGATTTTATCCTCTAGTTGATTCCTGTAATCTGGAATCCAGTACAACTTTTCACACACACATAGAATTTGCAATGGATTTACAGTGAGGGCTGATAAACGTATTCAGTCTGTTGAGAAGAAGCAGGGCTTTTTTTCCTGAACGCCTGGACAGTGTTTTTGGAGTCAGGTAGATTTTCTTCCAAAAATCGACCAAATAGTGTGAGATGAGAGTAGAGTGTACTGGTACTCTAAGATTAGTGCGAGGAATCTGGAATCCTAGATAATTAGGTGATGATACTCTGAGATTAGACATAGTGTTTGCTCTCGATTCCCACGTATACATTTTTGTGTGAAATTTTGAGAGCCACCAAATAAGGCAAATACGTGGAGAGCGAGTTTTCATAAAACTAGGGCTAAGGTGGATGGTTACAACCATTCTCTACGAAATCCTCAGTTGAAGGAGGGTATTGATGTCAAGGTTAGAAATACACCATCCTATCCATCTTTCCCGATGCCGTGAGTAGGCACTTCCACCAAATAAGCCACCCAATGTCTCTTTAGTATCACCAATCCCTAATAACGCCTCCTTAATAAAGTTAATGGATGTATGTTAGTTGTGTTATGTTAAAAAAAAGAAGAAGAAAAGAAAGAAAAACTGAAAAAATTAGAAAAAGAAGAAAAAGCAAAGAAAAGAATGAATATTTAGTGTTTATTTAATCGAGGCTATACCACCAAATAAAATTGTGATCCAGCAAATATGGCCCTAACCTATTTTTCTTATGTTTCTGATTGCCCAAGTATTGGCTGAGGAATTCTAACTTAGTGTTAGGGTTATGAGAACTCAATTAAAGTATTAATGCCTAGTGAGACCACCAAATACAGATCATATGTGTGAATTTGGTGAGATAGTGATCTCTAAGAAAAAGAAAAAGAGAGGATGAATACAAAGGAATCAAAGAGAGCATAGTTCTTCTCGTCTTTCTCTGTGTTGAGTTACTTAGTAATCAGTGAATCTAGATTCTATAGTACTAGTCTCTATGTAGCACCAAGTGATAATGAGCCACCAAATCCTTTCCCTCAGAGATTCTCTACCTAAGCCTAAAGCCGGGGTGGAATTCATAGAATATCTTGAATACCCCTAGGGAAGAAGTTTGCCTATCTTGCTAGAATTTTTACTAGGGGTCAAGTACAGGCTTTAGAGGTGTATTAGTTTTCACTCGAATCCGTTGCAAAAGCTACATAGCTTCACTTTCATGATTGTCTGGATTTCTAGAGCATAGGATGAAAACAAAAAGGAGAAAAATCTCTATGCATACACTTGATAAAATAAACAGTCCCTTAGGGACCCTTGCTGTAAATAATTTGGTCTTGCATTTGCTAGGGACTAGCAAGATTTAGGCATGGGGGTATGATTGCGCAGCAATCATAGGTCTTAATTGACCTAGATTAAGCTAGAACTTAGCATAAGTTAGGGAAATTCATGCATGTATAAGTATTATCTGCATCTTTACTGCTTTACTTTATCTATGCATAAAATGATGTTATAATGTGCTAATTAAGTACATTATGTCGATTGCAGGCAATAAGTAGATCTAGAGCTGGATCTGGAGTAGGATCTGAAGCTGGATCTGGAATAATGGGAGTTGTAGTAGAGCTAGAGTAGAAGGCTTAGTTTAGATATAGGAATAATAATGTAAGGGGGTTAAAGGTTTTCTATTCTATTAAGTAGAAATAAAGCAGTAAAATGTGAAGAGCATCGGTCCATCCTAGCCTTAGGATAGCCTAGAGACTTCCCCATGCCTTCGCCACTCTTAGATTAGCTCACAACACCCTAGGAAGCCCGAAAACCCTAGTTCAAACCCTTATCTGGACGTCTAGATAAGTTATAGGACATCCAGGACCCTTAGCCATCTCCCACACACTTCAAACCCACTTCTGCAGTGTTATTGGACATCTAGACACTTTGTCAGATGTCCAATTTCTGCTGAATACCCAAAACATAACCCAAAATCCCTCCTAACTCTGATTGGACGTCCAGACAACAAGTCTGGACTTCTGATTTTTCAGTAGAAGACATTTGACACTATTATTAGACATCTGATACTGCTCTCCAATTCCTGTTTTAAGATTTAAGCCTCGATCTTGGATCTCTAGGTCCCTAAACCCAATTCCGACCCCATAGGAACCTAAATTAAGGTGCCCTAACCCTAGTACATCACCTGTAGACCTCCCTAAATACCTAATTAGGTCCTCACTAAACCTAATTAACTTGGATCTTAGTCAATTCCATCATCCTATTCATTTGGATTCATTGAGTCCAATTGAGCCCTGATCTCAGCACACACTGTCCAATTAGACTCCCTGAGAGTCCAATTCACCAAGACCTAAATTAATTGAGTTGTTTTACTCTCAATTAAGTTTCTACACACCAAATTAAACTTGTATTAAGTTTAATTGCACTTTACCTTAGTGAATTAGGGTTTATAACCCTAATTTGAGACATACCTTAACCTAACCTAATCAACCTAGCCACCTAAGTTTCAACCCACGCACACCCATACACACCCACACACACCATACACACGAAAATACCTAGCCTAGAGTTCTCTAGAACACTCTACCATGTGTGATTGCCTTGGTTGCAAAAATTAGCAACCAAGAGCCATTCAATTTTTAGATCCACATTTGGTGGATCTAAAAGCCACCATCCATCCTCTCTCTCTCACTCCCCCACGAGCTCCCACCATAGGCCTCTCTAGAGAATTCCATAATTCTCTAGAGAGCTTCCCTTAGGTCTATAAAAAGACCTAAGGGGTGGCCATTTGCACCCATTCACATCCCTTGGCTTCATTGGCACCACTCACCTCATTAGCTCCATACACGCCCACATTCACTTAGGTTAGCTACTCCACCTCCACGAGCTCACCACCATCATGGTGGATGATTGCACCGCAAAAATACACCTACAATAGTGCCTTCTTGTGCTATTTTCTAGCATTACCTTTGTATATTAGGATTCCATAGTTGCATTTTGTAAAAATACATGCATGCATGCATTTAATTGAGAGGAGAGGAGATAAATAAGTGGCCTTGCATTTTACTTTTTTCCTCATGTGCCTCTTTGCAAAATCCACCATCTCTATTTCTATTCCCACTTGATTTTAATCTTTCCCGTGACTGCATCTTCTACTCGCGCCATGCTGCAACTGCCCTTCCTTGCGGCTACCTCTCCCTACTAGCCCTTCCCTTCGGTTGCCATTCCTTGCATGAGCCAAGCATGACCATGCCTTCGTCTCCTATAAAAAGCCACGGCTCCATCCTTTGGAAGGAGGCCTGGTCCCAGCCAAAAACCCACCGGCAGCTCCATCTCCTCCAGGCCGTCCTCTCCTCCATTCCCCTCCATACGTCGGCCCCCATTGGAGATACCCAGCGGGCAGGAGCTCTCACTGTGGTGCACACCACCACAGTGAGACCACCACCGCCCAACTCTTCAAAGAGCCGGTGGGCGTGGTGGCTTTCTTCCCTATTTTCTCCATTCCAGTGATTTCAGCCATGGCCACAAGCTTCAAGGTCTAAAGCTCGTAGCTTGGCAGCCAAGCGGCGGCAGCAGTAGCAGCAGCTTCCCCAGCACTTCCGCGCGCACCTACAGGCGCCTCAGCCCCTCCGCACGCGCCTGCACGTCCTCTCCACCTCCACTTTCTCCACTTTGTCGCAAGCCCTCTTCCGCCCACATCCGGCTGCTGCACGCCTCTGCAGCGGCCGGCCAAGTGCCTCCCCGCCCTTTTGCGGCACCTGCAAGCTTCCGCGCAAGCTGCAGGTGCCCTCGCCCTCCACCCCCGTGCACTCTGTTGCGAGCTCTTCGCGCTTGCAATCGGCCAGCGCAAGCCTTCTCCTTCGCGTCCCAGCCTCCGCGTGCTAGCCGCAAGCCGGCCTCACTCACAGCACCGCCCACTACCGGTTGCGTGGCAAGGATGACCACTATAGCCACTGTTCACGCGAGTCATCACGACACTGTGGCTACAGTGGGGTGACCAGAAATCTTCTCACTTTCCTAGTCACCCGACTCGCCGCAATCGGCCCTCGCCCGTGCGCGCGCCCGCCCAAGCATCTACCAGCCCTCGTCCGCACCCGTCTGCTTCGCCTGCACTCGCCCACGTGCGCCTGCCTGCGCCAGCTCCAGCGTCTGCGAATGATCGCCTCAGCGCCCGTGTCTGCCAAACTGCTCCAGCCCTCGCGCAGCATGGTGCGCTGCGTATTTCCTCTCCACTCTCCACTTCCGCACGCTCCTCTCTGCTCAGACGTGCCTGCGCGTGCACGCGTGGAAGCTCCAGATGGCACGGCGAATCTGCCGACGCCTTAACTCCACCCCTTAGTAGTGCAGCTGCCACCCCTCTCTCTCCCGCCTCTCTCTCTCTTTCTCATGACACTCTCTCACTCTCTCTTCACCGACGCACACACACCTACACTAACACTTCCACACACCCACACACACATATACACTATTATAAACATATATATATATATACGTAGACTTGTATATATTGATATATACATATATACATATATATATATGTACTTATATTTATACATATAGTAGTACCTATATACTTATGTAATAGTATACATACATATATATATATATCTATATACTTATATATATACATATATATATATATCTACATACTTATATATATATATATATTTATACATGTATCTATACATATACATATATATATATATCTATCTACATATATATATATACACATATATATGCTGATACATACACATATATTTATATACATATATATATATAAATATACATATATCTATATATATACTATTATAGGTATAGATACATATATATATATATATACTTATTTAGACACCTACTTATGTATACATACATATATACATATATATATCTATATAACTATATATACATATATAAATATATATACATATCAAGATACATATACCTATGTATACATATATTATTATATACATATATATATATACATCCATATAGTATTATATACATACATACATATACCTATATATATATGCATCTATATATATATATGTATATCTATAACTATATATACATACATATATTACTATATACTTATACATACATATATATATACCTCTATATAGTTATATATACATACACATATATATATATTTATACATATACACTTATATATATACATATATACATCTACATATATATATACCTATATATTTATAACCATATATATATATACATATAGACATATTTACATATATATATATTTTCGTATTATTTACCATACGCTGTATCGCGGGAATATCTGCACCAATTGCTGATATTCCCCGATACATGCGTACAAAAAACGTGGTTACATACATCTTGCACCATCCCTCCAATACTCCACGCGGCACTTAGTCCTGTTGGTTGCGTCTCTCTAGACGACAACCGACTAGACACCGTGCTACACTCCATCTCCGCCTCCACCCCCACCCCTTTATACATATATAGTAGATATATTTACTTTATTTCTATTTCTCTTGCATCCCAGTAAAAAATGAAAAATATATATAAAAGAGGAAAGATAATCTTTGACTTCCAAGTACTCCGTCTTGCGAATAGCAAGACCCATTTTGGGACCCTATTTTGGCTCAAAGCCAAGAAGCCAATTTTGAGGGTGTACCTCAAGGACAAAGATTACCAGAAAAAAATTCTAAATAAGAAAAACACCAAAAGCACAATAAATGAAAGGAAGAGACTCGTTGTATGAAAGGCGTAGAAATGCGACTTGTAACCCCACTTCCTTCAGTTCGACCCTGGGCCTAAAAGTTACAAGATAAAAACCAAGTAGGCCAGGTAAAAAAAATTTTGTAAAGAGATGGTTAGGTCTGATTTAGGTTAACCACTATACACACTTCAACGATAAAATCATCATATTAACAACCTATCCGGGCTCGACATCATACTCTTTTTTGGCGCCGTTGCCAGGGAAATGCACCTTCAAGTAAGTTTCTATTCAATTCCTTTCAATTTTTCTCTTCTCTCTTCACGGGTATCTCTATTTTTTCTGGTGTGCAGGTGAACCTGGTTGCAAGGAGAAGACAGGCAGATGAAGTTGGGAACGTGGGCAGATCCAAGGCGGGAACGAGAGTGTGAAGACGCTGACACAGCATTGGAGCTTCGCACACGTTGCCGAACAAGTAGGTTTTCTTTTCTTAGAAAACTAGGGTTAACTTGCCACCTTATTAATTAAAAAAAACTAAAAAGAACTAAAAAAACTTCTTGGGATCTCTTTGGGCAAGTGGATTAAAATTCACTTGTTTGATTGATTGTCTTCACTCCTACCACCCCGGGATTTCCTGCCCTACTTCACATAGCGAAAATCCGAGAATCTTGATTCTTGAATTTTTCATCGTGTGAAGTATTCTTTGAGGAAAATACAAAAAGATTGATTGCACCTCTCTTTTGCCTCACTTATCTACAATTCGGGATCACCTTTTTGGTGGGGAGACTTGGAATTGAGTTAATTCCAACCCCACCATGACTTTTCAACTTGCCTAAGATTCGATCCCGAATACCTCAACCCCCAACAATTTGATTTTCTTTTGGTTGAGCCTTGTGTGTGGACATCTTTCTAGTGATTGGGAGCACTTGAATTGAAGTGCTTTGGCTCCCTTTCACACTAATTTAAAACTGATTCGTGCATCCACACATAGAAATCTCCATTTAGGGTAGCATGCATTAACCAACTAATAATGAAGAAGGGTTTCTTGGGCTTAGAAAGAAAACTTGTATTCTCACAAAAACACGGAGATTGGTTGAATTGGTAATTCAACAAAATCCTAAAATTCATACTACTTAAGGCTGAACTCTGAAAACCATTCACCAATTAAAAACTTCAATTCGAGGAGATTTCCCCCTTGCGTGCTTGTTTTACACACTTTGAAAATCAATCACTTGGGCATTACCCGTAAACAATGCCGTTCACATTCCAGAAGCACTTGATCCTAAGCCTCTAACTGAAACAGGTAGTAACTTGACCCTTCCTAAGTATTGGAGGTCTAACTACCTACGTGTAGCGGCTACATGCTAGTGAGAGTTCCCACGTGCTATCGGGTCTCTAAGACTGGGGCAAACGGCCTTTCAATCTGGCCTGGTGGTTCCGCGGTGCTCGCATTCGGTTCCGTAGTTCGTGATAGCAGGTAACTTAGATCTTTAGGTCTAAAAGCACACTATAGAGGTTACGAATTTGATTGTACTGATTTGTCATCAAGTGTACCTTTGCGTCGTCATTTCTCTCGTCTGTTTTCCCTTCTCATCTCCCCAATTCTTCCTACAGTAGTGCATGTTTGGGAGGAGGTCACAAAACCCTGAATTGTTTGAATTGACTGATAAATCTAGAAAACAAGCCGAATCGTCCTCCTCCTCCACAAACATGGCTGCACGCCCACCCGCAAATTCCGAGGGAGGAAACCACCCTCAGAACCCACCAGGTGGTGGAGCCTTAGATCCCATAACCTGCCTCCAAGCCCAAATGGAAATGTATAATGAGCAAATGGAAGCCATTCGGGAAACATTGGAGGAAATGCAGAACCCTCCCAAACGGGAGGAGCCTAGGTCTCTTAGCTCCTATCAGAATCCCGCTGCTACAAGACCATAGGACAAATTCGGGTCCCCATGGGCGGGGACGACTTTGAATTAAAATCGAACATAATTGGCCTAATAAATTTTCACTTCCATGGTCTTGCAAGTGAAGATCCTTTTCTCCACTTGAAAGACCTAACCCAATTGGATGAAATGGTTAAACCAAGAAATGTCGGGTTACCTATAGTCCTCATGAAAATGTTCCCATTTTCATTGCGGGATAAAGCGTTACAGTGGTTACACACCCTTGGGAGAACCATCCACTCTTGGGAAGAGATGAGAACAACGTTTCTCAAGAAGTTCTTCCCAATTGGGCAAACTAATGCGCTTCGCCGTGCCATCAATTCATTTATGCAACAAAATAGTGAACAATTTCATGAGGTATGGGAGAGGTATAACGACCTCCTCAGGAAGTGTCCGCACCACGGTCTGCCCAAGTGGCATATAGCCCAAATTTTCTACTATGGGCTAAATGAGACTTTGAAGTAGATTACAGACGCTTCCTGCGGAGGGAACTTTATGAATAAAGACGAGAATGGAGCATTTGAACTGTTTAAAAATATGAGTGAAAACTCGATGAACAATGCTTCCATTGTTGCCTTTAATCGTACCAGCCAGCCCCGAAATGTCCACGAAGTTGACACAGGACTCTCCCATTCATCCACTGATGTAAGCCTTATTGCACAAAAACTGGATGAAGTCTCCGTCGTGCATAAGAAGCTGGACGAGCTTCTGGCCAACCCCGCTAGATCTCTGGCAAACACCACCTCTTCACCACTTCGCCACAATCCAAATTCTTCCAATACCAGGCTTATCCTGAGAAACCCCGTAAGACCTTCCTTATCGAATGTCGCACCGAGCGACTCGGTAAGTCATGTGGAACTGGCTTCTGCGAGCCAGTATTTTGACACGGAGGACCAAGCCTCCGTGTGCTCGGACGCATACTTACATGCAGACGCGTCTTCTGGCATAGAAGATGCTTGCGCCTTGGGGAACAACCCATTCTTTGCCACTTATAACCCAGGGTGGCGTAATCATCCGAATTTCGCATGGTCCAACAACCCGCAGCGCCAAAACCCCGCTAGTTGACCAATGCGACCGTCCGCACCCGTCATCCCAAGGGCCCAGTCTAATCCTATGGCGAATCCGCCATCAGGCCCTTGCGTACCACAAACTGAACACGCATCAAGTCCTCTTGACAAATTGATGCGAATGATGACGGATATGTCAAAATGCCATGAAGTGAACATGACCTCTCTTCAGTACCAATTGGCATAGCAGAATGTTGAGATCAGTCAACTACGCATGGCGACTCGATCTCAGGGCACTCTTCCCACCCAACCTATTCCCAACCCACAAAACTTCGTATCCCGTGGTCTGCAACCACAGGTACAACCTTCTCAGTGACAGGTTCATCAAATTCTGCAAGCTCCGAGCATTCCACCGGGATTTCAGGCTAATCCCGTTGCAGCACCGCGCTCTTATGTCCCCATTGCAAACCCTCCTCCATCGTATGATCCCACTGGACCCGCATCGTCGAATGCTATCACTACGAGGAGCGGTAAGTAGACCATCGATCTGCCTTGACCTGATCCTGGCCCATCTTCTTCTTCATCGCCCTCTCATTCGGGATGCGCACCGCATTCGCGAGAGGACGATACACCCAAATTGTTGCCAGAATCAGTCCCATTCCCTGAGGCTCTACTGAGGGAGCCAAAAGGAAAAAAGAAAGATCGACAGGCCTTTGATAACCTGCGTAATTTGTTCAGGGATGTAGAAATCAAGGTACCCCTGCTCGAGGCTATCGACCACATACCTACTGTCGCCCGATTTTTCAAAGACTACACAACACCTAGGTGACAGTCAAAGAAAACTAAAAACCCAGTGGTTCTCTCGCCTCATGCGAGTTGTGTTATACTGTCAAACCTATCACCGAAGTAGAAAGATCTTGGCACACCACTGATTTCCTGTAGCATCCAAGGATGCAATTTTAGCCGTGCCCTGCTTGATCTAGGATCTTCCATAAATCTCATACCGACCATCATGCTCGAAAAATTTTCCTTGGGAAATCTGCAACCCACCGCTGTCACTTTATAGTTGGCAGATCATTCTGTCAAAATCCCAAAGGGTGTGCTGGAAGACGTGGTTGTTAGGGTCAACAGTCTCTGTTTTCCTATTGACTTTCTTATTTTAGATATGGAAGTTCCTAATTCACTTTCTAATTGTCCGATCATCCTCGGTCGACCTTTCTTGGCCACAGCCCGCGCCCTTATCGACTACGAGTCGGGCTGTATTGAGATTGCCGTTGGATCTGAAAAGATCAAGCTGAACATCTTCAAGGCAGCCAAGAACTTTGATTGTGATTGCTTCGAGGATGAAACATCTGACAAGGACATGATCGTCAGTGCGTGTATCAGACTATTTGGGACCTATCCGGACTGCTGTGGATTACCTATAAACACTGATGACTGCCTGACCAACACAAACTGCGACGTTCCCCCATCCCTCCCTTGTCCCATACCTTCTCTTGACCCGACTTCTGACGAGGTTTTCTCTGCTGCCCATACCTCATGGTCTGAGTCATATCCGGCCTGCTCACCGCTGGTCCACACTCCTGAAGACCGGATTGCCCTTTCTTTCCCGCCAAATCAGGCAGATTTGCAACTCCACACTGGGACCTTGAGCCCACATCTTACTCACTAGGGCTGTTCCTTTTTGGATCCATCTATCCAAAGAGCCCCTCTTCTTGGCCAATCCGAGGGCCAACTGCTTCCTCCTGACCTATTTTCTGTTCCACCTGGGACACTCTCGTCCCAGAAAACGCCAGATCTTTCACCACCCACCATCCACCCACCCTACGACCCTGCTGTATACCCTGCACCTCAACTTTCGTTATCCGATCTTTCATCCTTTCTCTACCTTTCCCTGCATGCATATAAGGACATAGCATTGTTTGGCATGGGGGGCTGGATAGGCATCCATAGGATCTGGGTATTTTATGGTATCATGCAGTTTCCACCTATTTATAACTATGCAAGAAAGACAAAAAGAAAAAAAAAATATATATATATATAAATAAATGGTGTTTAGTAATGATCTGAAAGCTGAAACAAAAAATAATAATAATAATAAAAAATAAAATACAATAAGTGTTTATGGATATTCAACTCTGTTTTGAAGACTTTCCAGGCCACAGAAGCTTGATTCACTCAGGCTCGGCTTAATTCACTTTAGCATTGACAAAATAGATCAGAATCTCTCCTAACTAAGATTGTATTCTTGTACCTGAGATACCAGTACAGGATTCGTTGGTTTGCTTCTACTTGAGAGCTTAAGTAAACTTGGTTCACACTACACATATCAGGAAAGACCAGGTGAACATAAGATCCAACCCTAGTGTTCATTAGGGAAGGTGGAGTCCTTACTTGTGTGTGTAGGTAGACTTTTTATCCCAGGCTTTAGTCTTGTGTTTAGGAGCGACTCTTTCCACCAAAAGAAACTCTCCCACCAAAAAGAAAAAAAAAGTGTGCTCTTTCAAAAAAATGTTGTAAGAGATATACTGACACGTGTTTCAAAAAAAAAAAGTTGCAAAAGGGTCAGTATATCTCACAAATGTCTGTAAAGTCTTCGCCCTACAAGAAGTTCTTCAAGGTAGGCTAGAAATACTTTGTTTTCCTATGAGCCACAAATGTCAGAAAATGGGAGTTGAGTTTTCCGTCATCCTCTTAAGGGTCAATCCGAAGACATGTGCTGAAACTGGGACCAACCTGTACTTAAAAATTCGTGAAACCCTAGGCTTGAGTCTTAATGTTCATCTGGACAGTCTTGATCCTTCACTATGCACAAGCCATAATCTCTTGAGCTCTCGAGTACGGCAAAAACCTCCTGGGTCTTGGAAATCGTACTTAAGGTTTAAATATCAAGAGTCTTGGTTAGTCGAGAATTGATCTATGTCATATGAGACTTAAAATACTTGTAGTCTTCTCTACAATTGGTTCTCACAATATCCAATAATAAACACACCCATGTTGCCTCAGGAGAAAATCTTCAGCTTAATATCATTTCTAAATACTGTTTTGCTAGGGACTAGCAAAAGATAGGCATGGGGGTAGTACCGCAAAAATACACCTGCAATAGTGCCTTCTTGTGCTATTTCCTAGCATTACCTATGCATATTAGGATTCCATAGTTGCATTTTGTAAAAATACATGCATGCATGCATTTAATTAAACGGAGAGGAGAATAAATAAGTGGCCTTGCATTTTACCTTTTGCCTCAAGTGCCTCTTTGCAAACTCCACCATCTCTATTTTTATTCCCACTTGATTTTAATCTTTCTCGCGGTTGCATCTTCTCCTCGCGCCATGCTGCAGCTGCCCTTCCTTGTGGCTGCCTCTCCCTGCGGTTGCCATTCCCTGCATGAGCCATGCATGGCCATTCCTTCCTCTCCTATAAAAAGCCACAGCTCCATCCTTTGGAAGGAGGCCTTGTCCCAGCCAAAAACCCACCGGCAGCTGCATATCCTCCAAGCCATCCTCTCCTCCATTCCCCTCCATATGCCGGCCTTCCTTGGAGATACCCGGCAGGCAGGAGCTCTCACTGTGGTGCACACCACCACAGTGAGATCACCACCGCCCAGCTCCTCAAAGAGCTGGTGGGCGTGGTGGCTTTCTTCACTGTTTTCTCCATTCCAGCCATTTCAGCCATGGCTGAAAGCTTCAAGGTTTGAAGCTCGCAGCTTGGTAGCAGCAGCAGCTAAGCGGCAGCAGCAGCAGCATCCCCAGCCACTTCCGCACGTGCCTGCAGGTCCTCTCCGCCTCCGCTTTCTCCGCTCTGTCGCAAGCCCTCTTCCGCCTGCTGCGCACCTCTGCAGTGGCCGACCAAGTGCCTCCCCATCCCCTTGCGGCACCTGCAAGCTTCCACACAAGCTGCAGGCACCCTCGCCCTCCAGCCCCGTGCGCTCTGTCGCGAGCTCTCCACGCTCGCAACTGGCCAGCACAGGCCTTCTCCTTCGCATGCCAGCCTCAGCGTGCCAGCCGCAAGTCGGCCTCACTCATAGCACTGCCCACTGCCAGTTGCACGGCACGGACGACCATTGTAGCCACTGTTCACGCGAGTCATCGCGACATTATGGCTACAGTGGGGTGATCCGAAAGCTTCTCACTTTCCTGGTCACCCGATGCGCCGCAACCAGCCCTCGCCCGTGCGTGCGCCCGCCCGCGCATCTGCCAGCCCTCGTCTGCGCCCGTCTGCTTCACCCATAGTCGCCCATGTGTGCCTGCCCACGCCCACTCCAGCATCTGCGAACGATCGCCCTCAGCACCCGCGTCTGCCAAACCGCTCCAGCCCTCGTGCAACATGGTGCGTTGCGTATTTCCTCTCCACTCTCCACTCCCGCACGCTCCTCTCTGTGCAGACGTGCCTACCCGAGCGTGCGTGGAAGCTCCAGACAGCACGGTGAATTTGCAGATGCCTTAACTCCACCCCTCAGCAGTGCGGCTGCCACCCTTCTCCCTCCTGCTCTCTCTCTCTCTCTCCCACGACACTCTCACTCTCTCTTCACCGACGCACACATACACCTACACTAACACTTCCACACACCCACACACAGATATACACTATTATAAACACATATATATATACATAGACTTATATATATTGATATATACATATATACATATATATATATATACTTATATTTATACATATAGTAGTACCTATATACTTATGTAATAGTATACGTACATCTATATATATATCTATATACTTATACATATACATATACATATACATATATATATACATATATCTATATACTTATATATATATATATTTATACATGTATCTATACATATATTAGCACTTATATAACTATGTATTAGTCTATACATATACATATATATATATCTATCTACATATAAATATATACACATATATATACTAATATATATACATATAATATTTATACATATATATATATAAATATACATATATCTATATATATACTATTATAAGTATAGATACATATATATATATATATATATATACATATTTACACACCTACTTATATATACATACATATATACATATATATATCTATATAACTATATATACATATATACATATATATACATATCAGGATACATATACCTATATATACATATATTACTATATACATATATTTATATACATCTATATATATATATACTATTATAAGTATAGATACATATATATATATACATATTTACACACCTACTTATATATACATACATATATACATTTATATATCTATATAACTATATATACATATATACATATATATACATATCAGGATACATATACCTATATATACATATATTACTATATACATATATATATATACATATATATATATATCTATAACTATATATACATACATATATATATATATACTTAGCTACATATATCTATATATACCTGTATTACTATATACTTATACATACATATATATATACCTCTATATAGTTATATATACATACACATATATATATATATACATTTATATATCTACATATATATATACCTATATATTTATAACCATATATATATATATACATATAGACATATTTACATATATATATATTTTCACATTATTTACCATATGCTGTATCGCGGGAATATCTGCACCAGTTGCTGATATTCCCTGATACACGTGTACAAAAGGAGTGGTTACATACATCTTCCACCATCCATCCCATACTCCATGTGGCACCTAGTCTTGTTGGTTGCATCTCTCTAGACGACAACCGACTAGACATAGTGCTACACTCCATCTCCGCCTCCACCCCCACCCCTTTATACATATATAGTATATATATTTACTTTATTTCTATTTCTCTTTCATCCCATTAAAAAATAAAAAAATATATAAAAGAGAAAAGATAATCTTTGGCTTGCAGGTACTCTGTCTTGCGAATAGCAAGACCCATTTTGGGACCCTATTTTGGCTCAAAGCCAAGAACCCAATTTTGAGGGTGTGCCTCAAGGACAAAGATTACCAGAAAAAAATTCTAAATAAGAAAAACACCAAAAACACAATAAACGAAAGGAAGAGACTCATTGTAGGAAAGGCGTAGAAATGCGACTTGTAACCCCACTTCCCTGAGTTCGACCCTGGGCCTAAAAGTGACAAGATAAAAACCAAGTAGGCCAGGTAAAAGAATTTTTGTAAAGAGATGGTTAGGTCCAATTTAGGTTAACCACTATACACACTTCAACGATAAAATCATCATACAACCTATCCGGGCTCGACATCAGAGGACACCATGTCGGGATGCTGGATCAACCCTACCTCTCTCCAAGGGTTGGCCTAAGCTACATTGGCCCCCTCTCATTCTCCCCCCGACCACTCCAAGGCCATCGGGGACCACCCTTGAATGCCCTTTATTCTAGTTTATGCTCTCCATGATTTTTACTTCTTTTATTATTGCTTAGTAGTGTAGTCTTAACTTCTCCCCCAATGATGCATGTGAAATCCCTCCATTGATTCTTGTATGTAGTCATTTTCCGGTAGCTAGATTTCCATTTCAAGCATTTATGTACAAGCTTTCCTCCACAGTTCTTGTTGCAAACAACTCTCCCAATGAATGAATGAAAATGCATTTATATATATATATCTCTTTATGTGTTTGAAATCACCATGAGCTTATTGATTAATATTATACTTGCATGATTCAAGTTGCCTATTTCTAACTCCTAATATTCTTGCAACTAAGCTTGTCATACATAACTACGTAATAATCACGAACAGGCATGCGATTCTAAACAAAGTAGAGCAATAGAAGATCGATTTCAGAAGTAAACAAATGCCTCCCAGAGACGAACGGCCGGGACTCAAAGTCTCGTTACTTTTACAAACTTAACTTTTGATGAACATTTTTGCACGACTATACTACGATTTTCAACGACTTTCAAATGCGCGAGAACACTTTCCACCAATCCAGAACCCTTAGCCAACTCCTGCACACTTTAAACCCACTTCTGCAGTGTTATTGGATGTCCAGACACTTGGTTAGACATCCAATTTCTACAGAATACCCAAGACAGAACCTAGAATCCATCCTGGTTCTGATTAGACATCCAGGATTGAAGTCTAGACTTCTGATTTTTGAGTATAAGTCCTCTAATGCTTTTATTGGATGTCTAGAATTGCTCTCCAGTTCCTGTTTTGAGATTCAAGCCTTGATCATGGATCTCTATCTCCTTAAACCAAATTCCAACCCCATAGGAACCTAAATTAAGGTGCCCTAACCCTAGTACATCACCTCTAGACCTCCCTAAGGACCTAATTAGGTCCACACAAAACCTAATTGACTTGTATCTTAGTCAATTCCATCAACCTATTCAATTAGACTCATAGGATCCAATTTGGCTTAGATCTCAACCCACACAAGTCCAATTGGACTCAGTGAGAGTCCAATTGACCTAAGACCAACCTAATTGAGTTATTTCTCTCTCAATTAGGTTCACACTCATTCAATTAGACTTGTGTTAAGTTTAATTGCAATTCCGCCTTAGCAATTAGGGTTTGCAACCCTAATTTAAGGCCTACACCTACCTAAACCCCTTAGGACCTAACCTAGACCACTTAGCCACATAGGGCACGGCCACACACACACACACACACACCCATCTAGAGTTCTTTAGAACTCTCTTCAAAGTGACTCCACTCTTGGTTACCAAATTTAGCAACCAAGAGCCATTCAATTCTTAGATTGACTTTTTATGGATCTAAGAACAACCTCTCTCTCACCCTGGCTGGCCACTTATGGGGCTCTCTCTAGAGAGTTCCATGCTAGAGAGACTCCCTTAGGTCTATAAAAGGACCTAAGGGGTGGCCATTTGCACCCATCCCATTCTTGGCACTCATTCACATGTAGGTTAGCTACCCTCACATCCATTCAACCTTTACAAGGAGCACCACCATGGAAGCCACCATCTCCACACTAGGATGCTGGATCATCTCCTCAACCTCTCTCCAAGGGTTGGCCTAAGCACCATTGGCCGCCCCTCCTCCTCTCAACCACTCAAAGGCCGTCGGAGCCCACCTCCGAATGCCCTTCTTTTCTGCTAGATTAGTAGCTTCACTCTTCATAGTTTTACTGCCTTCATTTACTACTTAGTAGTGTAGCACTTATTCCCCTCCAGTGATTCTTGCAAAATCCCCTCATAGATTCCTATATGCGATCATTTTCTATTAGCTAGATTTATATTTTTCAAGCTTTCCTTTACAAGCTTTCCTCTAAATTCCATGTTGCAAACAACCTCCTGAATGAAGGTGAAAAAGATATATTTTTTATATACATATCTCTATGTTGAAAATCACTATGAGCTTATTGGTTGCAATCTATTTCGTGTGATTCAAGTTGCCTGCTTTTCATTTATATATATATTACAACAAGCATGTCGGTTCCGGAAAATATGGAAGATTTAACTATAAATGCATTTTCCGTAAATAGCCACCACATTACTAGAATTGTGCACACCAAAACTCATACTTTCACCTTCATTATCTATCTAACACATGTGCATGAAATTAGAGTTCACAATAGAAGTGGCAAAACTCTAATCCGAAGATTGGAAACCGGTGTGCGATTTTAAGCAAGTAGAGCTCGGAAAGATTGATTTCAGATTTGCATAAACGCCTCCCAGAGATGAACGACCGGGACTCAAGTCTCGTTATCTCTAGAAATTATTTTTAACGAACGTTTAGCGTGACTATACTACGATTTCTGACAACTTGAAAGTGCATAAAAACAGTATTGTCATTGGCCCCGTTGCCTGCCCTTTGGTTTACGGGACTTGGTAACCTAGGCACCCAAAAATAACACACTGGTTTGGTTCAGTGAGCATCACAAAGAATAATGCCAAAAAAGTGTTCGTTCTAAAACTATTTTCCCGAAAAGACACAAGTTGATTGGATGAGTTCTCGACCTGGAGAGGAGGAATGTAAAATAAGCCCCTCGAAGATATGTTATAATGTATCGTCTCCTCGATACTTGTCTCCTAGGATATCTAAATATCCTACTGGGGGCACGGAAACATTATGTGTTGGTTTAGATGCCATGGGCGGCATTATCCAGAAATGTCGATTGCCAGGGTCTGAATTTAGCTATAAAATGCCATGGGTGGCACTATCTCAAAGTGTCGAAAGCTAGGGTTCTGGGGGTTGCCAAGGGCATTGCTATCCCGAAGCATCGATTTCCAGGGATCCTGCGAGGATCGATGGTGGGGACAAGGAATCTGAGACAGATCGTGTTTAGAGCCAATCTAATGTTGAGTCTAGGGGAATTTAAAAGGAAAGAGATAAAAGTCTTGAAATAATATTTCTCCATCTCTCTCTTACTAAAAATGCACTAGCAAACTGAACCTAACCTTTCTGCACATATGCACGGGTGCTTTAACCACTGGGGTCAACGAACCTCTAGGCAGTTTTTGCGGGCCATAGAAACTTTCGCGGTGGACACAAGGATAAGGCTGGTTAGGTACATATCTTGGCTGGTACTTGAGTACCTTTAGGCATATAGTTAGTACCTCGATCTAGTCTCTAGAGGCGTGGCATGATAGGACATCCTGATGGTAATGTCTGGCTTGGAGATCTGGTTTGTTTCATATGATTTTGCTCAGAACTAGCAAAACTTTGGCATGTGGGTATTTGATAGATCCACATTAGTGGACTAAATTAGAGCCTAAGTGCATTATCATTGAACTGAGAATTAATGTTTCAGGCATAGATTACATGGAAAAATTAATTAAGCCCTTATTTTGGGCATTCATGAAATTATATGGAATTTCAATTCTTAATTGCATTATTTGAGATTATGAATGTTATGCATAAAATGGAAATAGGAAAGTGAGGAAATGAGATCATGTGGATACATTCTCTTTCCTCTCTTTTTCCTTTGATCACATACATGTTTCCTTATTTCCTCTCTCTCCCTCAATTTTGTCCTCTCTATTTGGTAACGTAAAATAACCATTGTCTATCTCACTAACTCTTTCCTTCTCTGATTCTCTCTTTCTCTATATGTACGGGAAGGAATAGAGGGGAGGAGATTTTTTTCTCTCCTTATAAGGAGGGAAGGAGACAGCTGGAAAGGGATCATCTTCCTCCCTGAGGGAGGACGTCCTCCAACTTCCTATCCTCCCCTGTTGACAACCACCGAGCATCTTCATCTCTTTGCCAACTTCTCCATCTTGTGCCAACATCACCGTGTCTCACCTACAACCATGACGACGTTCATCACCGTGCCTCGCCTACGCCAAATCATCACCGTGGTCGATGGTGATAGCACAGACACCCGCAACTGCATCTCCAACTTCACGACCATGTGCCCAACTCTGCCACTGTGAGCCACCAACAAAACCTTCAACTGTGTGCCTACTTCCCCAGTTAAGTCATTTGGGAATCTTCTTGGATGTCTGAAGATTAGCATCGACTCCTCTCTATGATCGCACCTTCCCCTCTTGCTGGTAATGATCGCCATCGCGCTTCCACCATGGGGTGCCGCCAACTGTGATTCTCCTCTTCATGCACTAATGCTTAGACAGGATGGAGCACCGCCTCCCTCTTCCTTCTTCTCAACAGAGTCGCGCCTCCACCCTTTCCCCTGTGAGCTAACTCCTCCAGCGCACCCTCTCCTTCACGCGAACACAGCCATTCCCTCGTTGGGCACTCCGCCTAACACACAGCAGCCCCTGCACACTCCAGCCTTGGCGTGTGCCTCCACGCACAGCCACCTGCATTAGGAGGAGAGGCCTGACCTCCTCTCCTTCTTTTTCCTTCTTCACCAGCTGCAACCAAGGAGGAACCCAACACGTTGACTACACGCCTCCCTCCTTGGTGTCAATGGCAACCCTCCAGCACCATCCATCCGCCACCGGAGGCGACGTGTGTAGCTTACCCCTAGTTTCTTATTTCGCTCTCAGAAAGGTTATGCAGTGAATTAGGACCCTTAGTTGGTTATGTAGGAGCATTTATTCTCCCAATTGGGTCAAAATGAGCCAGTTATTTCTCATGATGGTGTTCCCATCATACTCCCATGCCTAGCTTTTGCTAGTCCCTTAGCAAAATTTTAAGATTTTAACTTTGATTCTAGACCATGTAATCTTTTTGATGCTTAAAATTGTGATGTGTGCTTTCTTCTATAGATTAGCTTAGAATGCCGATAGTAGGCCTAGAGGTACTCAAGTACCAACCATGATCTGGACCTGACCAACTCTAGCCTCAATCTACCATGAATGTTTTTAAGGCCCACAGGAGCTATCCTAAGGTTCGTTGGACTCCACTATTAAAGCACCCATGGTTGTAACATATTTTAGCCTCAATTCAGTTTGCTGTGCATTTTTTTTATAAGAGAGAGATAGAGGAATTTTCTTTTTGGAGAGTTTTCTCTCTCTTTTCTTGTTATTTCTAGCTTCAGATTAGCTTCTCAACACGGTCTGTATCAGATTCCTAGTCCCCATCATCAATCTTCGAAGGGTCCTTCGCAATCGATGCTTCGAGATAGAACCACCCGTGGCAACCCCCAGAACTCTGGCTTTCAAGATTTCAGGATAATCACGCCCATGGCATTCTATAGCTAAATCTTGACCTTGGCAATCGACATTTCATGATAATGCCACCCATGGCATCTGAATTAGCATAGGGTGCTTACATGCCCCTGGTAGGATATGTAGATATCCTAGGAGACAAGCATCGAGAAGATGATATGTTATTGCACATCTTCGAGGAAAATTTCCCGCCTCTCCACACCGAGAACTCATCCAAATCAACTTGCGTTGATCAGCCACTCCTAATCTAGGCAACTTTTTCAAAATGATTTAAATGCATTTGCGTGACTTTTGATACTTATGCACACTGAACCAGACTGTGCGTGGATTGGGGTGCTTAGGTTACCGAGTCTCGCAAACCAGAGGTTAGTTAAAAAGGCCGAATACTCCCTAAGCCTTAGACCGCATTTTCCCCAACCTCTTGAGGGCTATCTAGATCTTAGTAGATACTTGAATTTTTCAACCTAGGAGTATAACCCAAGAGGTCTAAAATCAGCGTTCCTACCAATCTCTTCTGTGCTTCATTAGCACATTTTGTCTTTCATTTTCTTTTTCTTGATATGGTATAGAACTCAGTTAATTCCTTAATTTCCTACTAATGGCTATCTCTTTTCTTTTTCTTTTTAACTTGTGCTCCTTTTTGACAACCTTCACTTTTCCCCTTTTTCTCCTCAAAATTGATATACCCTCAAAATTTTCTCTCCTCTCATTTTTTTGTTATTTTTCAAGAATTTTTCAATTTTTTGGTATTTTTGGAATATGTGATTTTTTTTATAAAACCTTTTCTTATGAGATGTTTTCATGGCATTTTGCACTTTCATACCCCCCCATGCCTACGATTTGCAATGTCCCCATTGTAAATTAGGTGGGCTCGAGTTCAGCTTAGATCATTTATTAGAATAGGTTCTGGGTGGGCGAATGGGTCGAGGTGATTGTTGTTGATGATTTCAAGCTCGGGTACAAGACCTGAGGTGGGGTCGGCTGCTCTAATGGATGAACACTAAAGTGTAATATGAATTCAGCATAGGAATGTCAAGAAAGGTTTCAAGTTTTTTAACGATGACGGGTTGCCTCCTATTAAGCGCTGAGTTTTACACCATCGGCATGGTGCAACGAGCTAAGGGAGAATGGAGGGTAAAGGATGTCTCATCCAAATTTCTATCGGTAAGGTCAATGAACGATTTGAGTCTCTGACCTTTCACGACGAAAGGTTTTGAATCGTGGCTGAGTGGACTGATCTCAATGGCTCCATTTCCAAAGATTCACTGGAGGAGATAAGGTCTGTTCCATTTTGATCTTAGTTTTCCTAGGAATAGTTTGAGCTTGGAATCAAAGAGTATGAATTTTTGACCAAGGTGAAAGATCTTTCTGGATATGTTCTTGTCGTGAAAAGCCTTAACCTACTCTTTGTAAATTCACAAGTTGTCATACGCGCCGTGGCGTAATTCATCGATCTCGCTCATTTGAAGCTTTCTGTGGGTTCCTTAGAAACATCTAGATTGCAGCTCCATATTGCCCAATAGGCTTTGTGCTCCAATTCGACGGGGAGGTGACATGCCTTCCCATACACCAATCTGAAGGGAGACATACCTAACTGGGTTTTGTGGGCGATCCTATAGGCCCACAAAGCTTCCGGAAGTCGGGCTGCCCAATCTTTCCTATCGGGTCGAATAGTGACCTGGAGGATTTTCTTGATCTCCCGATTTGATAGCTCAGCTAGACCATTAGTTTGGGGGTGATAAGGAGTAGAGATTCGGTGAGACACCCCGTATTTGGTCATCAGTGACCTGAATTGAGCATTAGTGAAATGGGTTCCTCCATCAGAGATTATAGCACGTGGAATCCCGAACCATGAAAAGATGTTTTGATGAATGAATTGATAACCACCTTATGATCATTGGTTTGGGTCGAAATGGCTTCGATCCATTTGGACACGTAGTCAACAACGAGTAGAATGTACTCAAAGTCATCCAAAATAGGAAAGGGTCCCATAAAATCAATCCCCTAGATGTCAAAGAGTTCACATACGAGAATCGGCTACGAGGGCATCATATCACGGTGGCTCATGTTGCCTAAGGTCTAGTAACGAGTGCATGCCCTATAGTGATTGTATGCATCTTTGAAAATTATGGGCCAATAGAAGCTGCACTAGAGGACTTTTGCTGCGGGTTTATGACTAGAGAAGTATCCACCGCATGCCTGGTCATGGCAGAAGGACAAGATGTCTTGAATTTTTGCTTCCAAGACACATTGTCGATGATTTGATCAGCACCGATGTGGAAGAGATATGGGTCTTCCCAGAAGTAATACTTGGCATCAGAAAGCAATTTGTCCATCTTGGCCTTCGACCAATCAGACGGGATCTTATGTGATGCCAGGTAGTTTACTAGATCAGCAAACCATGGAAGCCCTGTACTGATAGTCAGGAGGTGCTCATCAAGAAAATGTTCCGTAATGCATCCGGAAGGGTCGATAATTTCAGAAGGAAGGCAAGAAAAGTGATCTACTACCACGTTCTGTTTTCCCACCTTCTCGTGAATCTTGAGGTCAAATTCTTGCAGCAGCAAGATCCAGTGAATTAGTTGAGGTTTTGCATCCTTCTTCGCAAGGAGATGCCTCAGAGTTGTGTTATTAGAGTAAATGATAACATGGGAACCCAAAAGATATGATCTGAACTTTTCCAGGCCAAATACTACGGCTAGCAGCTCTTTCTCTATAACTGTGTAGTTACGCTGAGCCTTGTCAAGTGCCTTTCTAGCGTAGTAGATGACCACAGGTTTCCCGTCAATTTTCTGCCCAAGTACCACTCCTACAGCGAAATCAGATGCATTGCACATGATCTCAAAGGGCTTAGACCAATCAGGGGACTGTAGGATCGGAGCTTGGGTAACTCGATCACGGAGGATCTCAAATGCTTGAGTGCATTCCTTGGAGATTTCAAAAGGAACATCCTTAGATAGTAGAGTACTCAGGGGACACGTGATCTTTGAGATATCAGGAATGAATCGATGGTAAAAATTGACGTGCCCCAGGAAAGATAAGATGTCCTTGATTGAGCTAGGCATAGGGAGTTTGGAAATCAGATTCACCTTGGCTCGATCAACCTAGATGCCTTTTTCTGATATGAGATCAACTTGGATGCCTTTTTCTGGTATGAGATGTCCTAGGACAATTCCTTCAGGCACCATGAAATGGCTCTCTTCCCAGGAAAGAACTAGATTCATGTCAATGCACCGCCTGAGGATCTAAACCAAGTGCAGGAGGCAATCATCAAATGATACACCAGACACTAAAAAGTCATCCATGAAGGCTTCCAAATAATCACCTACCATATCTGAGAATTTGGCAAGCATGCACCGCTGAAAAGTAGCGGGTGCATTGCAGAGACCGAACAACATCCTTTCGAACGTGTACGTCCTGAAGGGGCAGGTGAAAGTGGCCTTTTCTTGGTCCTTAAGGTGGATTGTCACCTGGTTATAATTGGAGTACCCGTCCAAAAAGCAAAAGAACCTATTTCGCGCTAGTTTCTCGAGGATCTGATCAATAAATGATAGTGAGAAATGATCCTTCTTTGTGGAGGTATTGAGTCTTCTATAATCAATGCAAACTCTCCATGAATTCGCCACACAGGTCAGTATGATTTCTCTAAATTTAGTCGCGATAACGGTAAGTCCTGCCTTTTTAGGCACAACCTGGATTGGACTCACCCACCAACAGTCGAAGATCGGGTAGATGATCCCAGCATCTAACCACTTGATGATCTCTTTTTTCATGACCTCCTGTAGATTAGGATTCAGATGTCTCTGCATTTCACGAGAAGGTCATGTGCCCTCTTCAGTATAGATGCAGTGTGTGCAGTAAGAGGGGTTGATGCCAATCCAATCATCGAGAGTCCATCTAATGGCTCTTTGATGTTGTTGGAGAACAATAATCAAATGGGATTACTGATCAGGTATGAGTCTGGAATTGATAATCACAGGAAATGTCTAATTGGAACCCAAAGAGACGTTCTTTAGATGCTCGGGAAGAGGCTTGAGTTACAAGACAGGGTTATCAGTAGCAGCGGGCGGTTCAGGGTGTGTGTTTGGAGCAAGGGAGGGAGTTATGGGTGTGTCTAGGTCAAGTTCAGACTCCTCTGATTGCGGGTTTTGATCCGCTTGTGGTTGATTAGGAGTAGTCAGGTTTTCCTCAATATATGGATCGTCAACCACAGCCTTGATATCACATATTTGTGCTATAACACCGCAATTAATCCCTTGTTGGTCCTTAAAGATGTCAATCTTTAATGTTTGGTTACAAAATTTTTGTTTAATTTTGCCCTCCTCACAATTTATGTTGGCCCTAGTAGTGGCCAGAAAGGGTCTCCTTAGTATAATTGTTGTATTCCTCAGATTTTCTGGAGCATCCATATCCAAGACTACGAGATCCACCGGGAAGTAGAAATCCCGAACCCTAACAATGACATCCTTAAGAACTCCTTTAGGTGACTTAATAGATCAATTTGCCAACTGTAATGTCATCTCTGTCGGTTTGCGCTCAGATTCCTGAAGATGGTCAAGTAGAAATGTAGGTATTAGGTTTATGGAGGCTCCTAGATCCAATAAAGCTCTATTAAATTGGATATCACCAATTGTACAGGAAATCAGGGGAGTACCTCGGGTCTTTTGCTTTAGGTAGGAGTTTGCTTAAAATTATAGAGCTAGCTTGCTCTAACAATATGATTGGGCTCCCACTTTTGGTTCGTGGCTTACGCTTAGGTGTACACGTGTCTTTCAGAAATCGTGCATAAGCTGATGCGTGGTGAATTGCATCCATCAAGGGGATATTTCTTTGGACCTGTTCAAAGAGCTTGACCAGGTCCTCCTCAGGTGCCATGGGTTTGTTTGTCCTCTTTCCCTTGGTCAAGGCCTCGGGAAATGGAACCCTTGATGGTTCCTCTAGAATAGGTCCAGGTTCTTGATCTGGAACAGGGGTGTCCTGGATAACTATCTTAGGGCTTTGGTTAGTACTACCAAGCTAAAAGTGGTTTGGGTAAGGTGGGTCTTGTGTTGCTTTACTACTACGAGCTGTAATTGAATTTATTTCTGCCTGGTTTTGGTTTAGTGTGGGTAAAATAGGTGGCTGCTGCTGGAATCCCGAGTATGATGTCAAAGCTTCGATCCCTTTGGGCGATGGAGCAGAAGGGGCCTGATAAACCATATGGGCTTGGCTTGGATTTGGGTTCATAACATGCCTCTAGTTCAGCACGTTATTTGAATTTGGTAGAGGTTGTGAAGGGAGTGTGCCAGGTTGGCAGGAATTTGCCATCTGGGCGAGTTGATTGTGAACCACTATGATCTCATCTTTGTGTTGTTTCTGCATAGCCGCATTCATCTTCTGAATGTCAACCAGAGTCTGAAGGGTAAGAGTCATTTGATCTATCTGAGTTGGCCCAGATTGATAGGTAGGGTTGGGCTGAGGCTGTAGCGGCTGATATGGACGAGGAGCTTGTCAACGAGGTTGATATGGTGGTCTCTGATTCTAATTATTTCCTGCCCACAGGAAATTGGGATGATTCTGCCATCCAGGGTTATAGGTGCTAGAGAATGGATCATTTTGGGTGATGTTGAGGTCCTCGCAGGTCTGAGGAACCTCAAAAATGTCAGAGTACGAGGGTTTAGAGTTCCCCCAACTAGAGTAGGCAGGATCAGAGTTTCCTCCGATCCTGGA
Source organism: Thalassia testudinum (assembly GCA_037157565.1). Lineage (NCBI taxonomy): Eukaryota > Viridiplantae > Streptophyta > Magnoliopsida > Alismatales > Hydrocharitaceae > Thalassia > Thalassia testudinum. Next base: position 68,467,162 of record JAZHRO010000003.1, on the reverse strand, counting down.
GTCAGACGGGGGTGGATACAGGTCCATCCCCTGAGAGGATCGGTGATAAATGTTATGCATAACTTCCCTCTCAGAGGGCGATTGTGCGAATGGGTTTTGCACAGAGGTGGCTCGCTGAAGATGTCGAGTTAGCTCATCCACCTTCTTCCCAATGATAGAGACCTTGCCCAAATGACTGGCCATCAATTCTAAGTCGATAGATGTAGACAGGCCCTACGTCTCATGTGCTCCCCTTGGATTTGTCGATGTACAGGCATTCGTCCGATCAAATTGGCCCATGGAATCATTATTGATGGAGTTCTCGCACATATTCTTGAGAATCTCCCACACAGTGTCTTTGTGTTGACCTATGATATTTCCTCCTCAAGTTGCATTGATATCCCTGGTAAAAAGACTGGACTTGTTCCCATTTAGGAACTCCGTGATGGGGGCACTTCCGGAAGAGATCTAGAAAATGATCCCATGCCTCGTGAAGTGGTTCTCCAGGCTGTTGTGTGAAGTGTGTGATCTGGCATCGTAAATCATTCGTTCGACCAACTGGGAAGAACTTTTTTAGAAACTCGGATTGTAGTTCAACCCATGTGTTGATTGGACGCGTTTGAGTTAGATATTAGTGAGTTGCTTTGTCCATGAGAGAGAAGGAGAACATCTTCATGAGAAGAATATCTCAATTTTGGACATCTGACTCGAAGGTCTGAGCTAGATGCTTGAGCTATTTGATGTGCTGGAAAGGATACTTGGAATTGAGCCCATGAAAATTTGGAATAGCATGAATCATGTTGGGCTTGAGTTTAGAATCAGGACCTCCAGTTGGGATTTGGACTCGAGGTTCGATCGCCACCGCAGCGGGAATGTAATGATCTCGCATCATAGGACGTTGCGGTGGATTCACAAAGGCTTGAAATAATCATTAAGGCGCTGAAGTTGGTTCTCAAGGTTATTCTCTTCTTCTACGGGTTGTGCCATGATGATGGAAGAAGGAGAATTGGGTTCAGATGAATCAGAGGAGATGTCTATGTGATGGGGTTGCTGCATAAACACGGAAGTCGAGTCCTAGCCTTGATGAGAATGAATGACTAAAGGAGGCCTCAAGGATGGTCTTAAGGATCTCCTATCGAACATGCACCAATGGTTTGGATGAGAGTAGAATGTGATGGACCCAATCAAGACATCCAAAACTTTGGATGACTATAGAAGTTCGGTGCGGATGATACCCCTTAGTCAGAAAGCCTTCCACCTGAGAAATACCTGGTCAGCTAGAGAGGGAGAGTCCCGCAAGGACCCCTACATGGTAGAGCACTCCCACGCGTTACAGGGTTTCCCCCACCCGACCTCTCTTGTCACTGATGTTCTAGGTAGACCAAAATGGGGACTTGACCTCTTAAGTCTACCAATTTTAATTAAGAGCAAGGGTGCTTAAGATTTTACTTGAACTTTAGATGTATTGAGTGTGCAAAGTCACTTAATTCAAGGTTGGTTGACCCAACAAGGTGAGTCAACTTCACTTATTTGTCCTTCGAGAAGTTTTAGGTCCCTTCTTTTTGGATTCAAGTGAGATTTAATAGCATGAATTTTAGGGTTTGCTTGAATAAATCACTTCAACCAAGGTTTAGGCACACATCATTTTGGAGAGTTGATTCTTGCTTATGAAGGTGTGTCTCTAAAACGCTAAATTGAAATCCTTAATTGGCTCTAATTTTGGTCGAATTTAATTTGCCAAATGTGGTATCTAGGGCTCAAACAAGAATGTGGTAGCCCTAGTTACCTTAAGTGGGTGCACAAATCAGATTTGTTGTTGAAATCAAATCAGGCAACTTGATGAATTAGCTAAGAATGGAAAGCAAGTAGCCCTAATTGATTTTGCTCTTTTTCTTCCTTTTCAGAATAAGTGGCTTAAGATAGAAAATAATCAGAAATTACCCACCCCTGGCATGTTTGATGCGCAACTATTTTTGTTTGACTCTTCTCCCTAAAACAACCACAACAAAAAGAGATATAGCAAGTTAGTACCAAATCAAAAATTGTAATCAAGAATTCTAAATTGCTTGTTGCTCCCCAGCAACGGTGGCAAAATGTTCGTCGCACTGAATTGGCTTTTAAAAGTATTGCATTGTAATACAACAAAAAAAGCATTCAAACAGATATGGTTTTATTACTCGAAAAGACTTCCGAGGTTGAACACAAGGAGCAACTTGGTATTTCGAAATCATGATCATAGTTTATATTGAAAGAAATTGCAATAATATCAGTTTTAGAGTGCAAAAATATGGGAGTAAAATGGTGATGTAGATCACCAAATACTCCTACAATATCACCAAATGATTCCATGTAAAAATATGCAATGAGGCTAAAATCTGTCATATGATTCTTTAATCAGATGACTTAAATGTTTGATTGCTTTTCTCTTTCTCTACTTCTGTCCTCTCCTTCCTTCTTATTTCTTTAGCTTTCTGCCTGAGTTCCGATCCTTCTCTTTCTCTTCTCTGTCTCTCTCTGCCTTTGCTTCTTTTTCTTTCTTCTGCCTTGGCCTTAAGTTGTGCTGGCCTTCTCTTCTTCTTCTTCTTCTCTTTCACTTCTTTTCCTTGCCATAAGCCCTGCTATGCTAGCCTTCTCTTCTTCTTCTTCAGCTTCTTCCTTCAGCCCTGCTCTTTCTCTAAATTAGACTAATTGTCAAAGGTAAACTCCTTAGAGCAAAACCCCCTTCCCCTGCGTAGCTCTATTCTCTCTTTCTCTCTTTTCTATTTTAGAGTTGCTCTCCTAGAGCCTTTAACCAGTCGGGTATTCGGACCTAACGGAGACCCAGGTTTAGGCCCATCGACGTGTGTGGTAAGCGAGGAGTGAATAGGTCGGGTAATTGGGTCGTGGCCAAGATTGCGGGTTATATCATGGACAAGTCCATGAGAAGGGGGAAGAGGACCTCACCCTCAGTGTTGGAGGCGAAGAGCCTCTAACACATTTTCCTTTTATGCCCACGCAGGCGCTTTTCCACTTCCGAGGTGGGACTAAATGTCCCACCTCCCTTCGTGCGTTTGCCCCAGAGCGTGCTTGGCCAAATTGAAGGGTTGTAGCTACTGGAGTCTTCGCACAAGGGCTTGGACACGTGCACGAGAGGATTCCGCATAGCCTGGGGTGATCTCCTGGAGTAGAGCGAAGCTTGGAGCGGCTCAAAGCTTGCTTCAATCTTAGTAATAATGGTGGAAGGTGTCTTGAACCTGAAATCAATAGCACGGCCTCGCAACCACGTCAAAATGTTCAGAAGGGATCGTCGAAGAATGGCGAAGATGCTGGGATGGTTGGCGTGGCATGGGGGTGCCTGCACGAGTGTGCTTAGGGCTTATTGTGGTCGTGTGAGTGGGTGTGTTCGGTGGGGCGCTTCGGTGATCGATGGAAAGATTGGAGTGAGGGGCTGTGATCAGGGAGTCGAGGGGGAGGTTGTAGGGTGGTTGGCGAGGTGGATGGAGGTGCGGAGAGATGGAAGCACCTCGCTGGATGTATCACCGGAGGTGGAGAAGGTGACAGTGGTCAGTATCGTCGATGGTTCGTTTTGGGAAATAAAGAGGGGGAAAGAAAATGTGAGAGAGAGAGAATCTAAAAACTTACTTCTAAGGGATGAAAGGGATAGGGGATCCATGCCAGTATGGCTATCGGCCATGGGGAAGATGAAGCTTCGTAGATGAGGCGATGGCGAAGACAGGGTAGAGGCGACATCGGCTGGAGTTGAGCGACATGGAGGATGGAGAGGAAGACAATCCGACCACTGGTATTGTGGTTGGGCGACGAGTGAGTGTGGGAGAAACTGTCGGAGCTTGCGGAGATTGTGGCCGACGAGGGGGAGAGGAATATAGGGAGAACCGACCTAATTTCAAGCTTGGAGAATGCAGTTGGATCTAGGTCTCCTTTTATTGGTCATTTGGAGAGGGATTTGTGCTTGGAAATCAAGCTTCCACGCAAGGCAGAGTTGCCAGAGTTGTAATTCGTTAGGATACCCATGTCTCTCATGAGTTCGCATGAGAGATTGGGAAAGAATCTAGGATTAAAGATGGGTTCAAACGAGAGAGAATTTCTTAGAGAATCTCCCTTCCAATTTTGGGAGATTCTCTGAGCAATCAAGGAGAACTCTCTTTCCAAAGCTCGCCGGAGTAGGATTCCTCTGCTATAATGGTGGAAAGACCTAGTTGTAAAAATGATGAAGAAGCTAGGGGGCTGTTTGTAAGGGTTTTTGAAAGTTAGGGGTAGAGATGTAATCAGGTTTGACCTATTTGTAAATTAGGTCAAGATGAGTATCCCTTAAGTCCAAATTTTGGTACAAACCTAATTTGGACCTAAGGAATCCAATTGTGAAGTTGGATTTTGGGTTTAACCACATTTGAATGGTAAATTTATGCAAAAACCTAATTTAAGGCAAATATTTATTTGAGACACCATTCTTGGTCAAGATGAGTTCTATGGCCAAATTAATGGTTCTAACCCTAGAGAATATTTTTCTATGATTTTTAAAGGGTTTAGGTGAATTTTATCCTTTCCAGAGCCTTGGTTAATCAAGTGGCTCTGTTTTAGGGTTTCAAGAAGTCATTTAATTCACAGGATACATACAGACCCTTTTCTATCTGATCCAACCCACTTATTATCTTATTAAGACCCTTTGACTTTTGTTTAGCCCTTAAGAAAACCTGTTGTTGTACTGCATTGGTAAATTGTTGTTTTACCTGAATTTTCTTGTTTCACTATCAGAAAGGTTATGTAGTGAATTAGGACCTTTAGTTGGTTATGTAGGAGCATTTATTCTCTAAATTGGGTCAAAATGAGCTAGTTATAGCTCATGATGGTGTTGCCATCACATTCATATCTAAATGCATTTAGAATTAACTTAGAATTGCATGCATTTGATAAGTTAACCAATTAGGTGCATTACATACATTATTTTAATTAACATAGAAGTTAAGGAGTTATGTATAAATAATCCTAATTATTTTATTATTATTATTATTATTCTTCAGAAGGTAATCGCTCTGCCTCCTTCTCCTACACCCATTCATTTCTTACAGCTGCCAGCATTCATGAGGATCTGCTCCCACCTCTTGTGATTTCAAATGAATTAGCTGCAGCTACAAGAGGGGGGAGGAGACGATGGTGCTCAGGAGGCCTTCATTCCCTTTCCTCACTATACAGAGAACTTAGTTTCTCATCCACTCCATTACCACCAGCCTCAACCGTGGTGACGGTTCACCACCGTGTGCATGCGATTTGACAGCCCGCACCACCATCGCAAAGTTCCACATTACAACCTCACCGTGTAACCGCCAGATCACCTCCCCCAATGACCGCCACCGCACTCCATCTCCACCACTATCAACCATCCCGCTCATTTAAGATGTCCGGGAACTTTCCCAGACGTCTAAAGCTCCTACAGCTCTTCTCTGTGCAACTACAGTAAGGAACCCATCCTCCACCTCAATGAAACCATCCACCACCATCACCAACAACTACCACCTGCACTAGCACGCCACTACCCTCCTTCATGCTCGCATGCACCTCCTGTACACAACCACCAGCATACCTGTGGCCCTCTCGCCACGCCCGCAGCTGCTATGCACCACCAGCTCCTCAACCGCGCCATGAGCCCCTGCCATACACACCACCCAGCACCAGCGCACCGCTCGCACGCAGTCGGCCTCTGTCTTCTTCTTCTTTGCCTTCATGCCCTCCGCGTGCATCGTGCACGCCCCCTCGCTGCGCCTTCGCCATGTCTGCAACAGTAGCACCTTCGGCACGCTCACAGCAGCAGCACCTACAGCAACTTCCCCACGTTCACCCACACGGCCCACGCATGCCCTCTCGACCCCTCCAATGGATGTGTATGCTGCTGCACCTCTTTACATGCGCGCCTTCACAGGCTTCAACAGCAGCAGCGACAACCACCGCGCCTGCTCCTGTCCTTCGACCGGGGAACTTGGACCATGTCGTGCCTCGCAGCCACCACCAAAAGAAGCAGCTCGGTAGCAGCTACCTTCGGCGAGCTCCTCCCCTCCGACCATCCTCTCCTCCATGAATGCAAGCCAATTGAAGATCCTCCCCTGTTTTTGCACAGTAAAACTTACATTAGTTATTACATTCATATGCCATTGCAAGCTTTTGATTTTTTCCTTTATTAATTAAATATTATGGCACATTTAAGAGAACACCCTCAAATTTCAATGTAAATGCAAAATCATCATGATCATGTCTTATTATCCTTATTGAGATGAGGTTTTGACTCGATTTCATGATGAAATTAATAGTGAACATCGATTTTTGACCCTTGTGAGTTTTAATAGGACATTGCCTCCTTGTGGACATGACCTACTCCTTTGTGAGTGGTTTATTTAATTAGTTTTGATTTGCGTTATTCACCACTCGATTCTAAAACTACAATGATCTTGATTTACATTTTTGAAAACTAAAATAATGCAGTTAGGGGGGAATGTGGGGGACATTTACAAAGTACTCTACCTGCACTTTACATTGGTCTACTGCACTTGGATCTCCATGCTAGGGTACCTGCAAGACAATATATTAGAGATAAGTGGGGTTAATGCTATGTAAATGCAAGGAAGTGTAGAAAATAATGAAATAAATTCCATTGCCTCCAAAGCAACGGCACCAAAATGATGCACGGGTTTCGCGTGTTTGAAATTAGGGTTAAGAGTAACCCATTGTATTCGTAAAACTCGTTATTAAATAAAATTTTACCGAAACTCCAAGGGAGTCCCGGGTCGAACACAGGGAGGCAACGTTTACTTTAATTGAAAACTATGCTTCATTTTAATTATTTTTGGTATTTTGAAGTTTTGTTATTTTTTTGTGTTTTTGAAATAAGAAGATAAGTAGAATAGATGGAACAAATATGATATATATTACTCCAATGTCAATTACAATGATCTATGAAAGCATAAAATAGAAAGAGGTGAGAAGGAATCTCCTGAATCGACTGTTCGACGAGACGATGGTGCCTGGCGGAAGCTTAGACGAAGGAGTTGAGAAGCAGGACGATGGAAGTGAGATGTAGGAGGATGTCAGGTAGAGGAAAGTTTCAGCGTGGCTCCGGAATGGAGGTGAGGAGGTTGAGATGATTTGCTCCCGGAATGGAGGTGAGAGGATGGCTCAATGGTTACCTATGAATGGTTATTGGAAGAGGGAGGAATATTTGGTGAGGCAGATGTTTGCTATATTAATAGGAGCCTTAGAAGCTTGAGAGTAAGCTCGAACAGAGCATTGGTAGGCTTGCTAGAGCTTAGGAGTAGGTGGGAGTAGAGTAGGTAGAGATGAAGAGGAATGGGGGTTGTAGGGGTGTTTATATAGTGATGGGAGGAGAAGCATCCTGTGCACAGACATTCAGCGATAGCTACAAGCATCACTAAAGGCTTCTCAACCTATCGCCAAAAGATCCACGGCTTTTCAATTCCTTGGCTGGCGCACGCACTATGCAGGCCATTTAGTGACAGCTGCAAGTGTCAGGAAAGGCCTGCTCCTCTATCACTACAAATCCCACTTACGGCCGCTTGCTGTTGCTGAGGTTGGATGTGCCACAGCCATTGGATTCAGAAGTGAACAGCTGAGATGGCACGGAGATCGCACCTCTTGCTTGCGCGTGAGATGGTGCGTTCTCGAGAAGCATCGACGGCTGCGTGCAACATCCGCACTCATCCAACGGAGCCACGTGGCGATGCCTCCGCCGCTTGATTATGCCTACGCTCATCCAACGGGCACAATTCGATTGTGCCCACTCTTTGCGAGATTGCCTCCCCCACCGTGGCTCGAACTCGCGCTCGCGGTTTGCGAGCACATGTCTTCACCAATGCACCAAGGCCACATTTTGTCAAGTAAAGGGAGCGGTGCGGTTGATTGAAGGAATAGAAGCTCAAACTAGCTCATTTTGACCTATGAAAGAGAATAAAAGCTCCAACATAACCTAGAGAAGGGCTTAACTGAAGGAATAAGTGTTCTGAGAAGAAAACATGAAATAAAGGGTAAAACTGCAATTTTACCATTGCAGTACATAAACAGAATTTCTTAGAAGCAAAACATAGGTTAAATGGTATGAATAAGATAAAAAGTTGGTTGATTCAATCAGAAATGGGTTCATGTGCAATCCAGGAATTAAATGACATCTGGTAACCCTAGAACAGAGCTACTTAATTCAACAGGGTTCTAGTCAGGATAAAAATCAACTAAACCCCCTAAAATTCATGGAAAAATATCCCCTAGGGTTTAGAACATTCAATTTGTCCTTTGGAACCTAGTTTGACCTAGATTGGGGTCCTAGCTCATCAATTGACCTAATTTGGGTTTTTATTCAAAATATCTAGTCAAACGTGGTCAAACCTAAAATCCAACTTCACCATTGGATTCCTTAGGTTCAAATTAGGTTTGTACCAAAATTTGGATCTAAGGGGAGGTCATCTTGACCTACTTTGCAAATTAGTACACCGAATTACATTTTGGCCCCTATCTTTTGAAAACCATTACACAAACCCCCCTAGCTTCCTCGCCACTCATACAAACAGGTCCCTCACCATTAATGGGGAGGAATCCTTCTCCGATGAGGAAGGGAGGGGGAATACTCCCTGATCCCTCAGAGATCTCCCAGATTTGGAAGGGAGATTCTCTGAGGAATCCGCTTCCATCTGAGCCCAATCACAATCTTTGATTTCCTTCCAATCTCTCGTGCGAACGCATGAGAGATTTGGAACCCCAACTACCTTCCTTCTCTGGTGAGAAGACGATGGCAGAAGGCTTGCCCTCCAAGCACCAGAAGCTTGACTAGCACTTATAAAAGGAACCTCGGTCCTCTGCGAATCTCTCAGACTTGTTTTGGCTGCAGAATCCCCCAGATTTCATCTCCCCTCTCTCCGGCCAAGTAGCCCGCAAGCTCCAGTGATTCTTCCTCCTCCCTCTTGTCACTCTACGGCCATATCAGTAGCAGGGTTCACTCCACCTCGTCTTCCCATGTTGCGCCGCACCAGCGCACACCTTCCGGACCACCTCCATGTCACCGTTATCTCCCTCAGGGTCGTCTTCTCCGATGACGGCACAAACGAGCCATCCACCTCCGCTGCCCCCCCTTCACTCCCAATAATACAGATAAGCTCCCCATCTTCCACACTTTCATTTTCCTTATTCTATTTCACAGAACACCCCTAAACCCCACTGTCCACCTGCATCTTCCCCATCTCCGGCCACCCTCCAGCGAGACGCTTCCATCACTCTGCAACCCCACACGTCTTGCCACCCACCGCACAACCTCCGCCACACTCCACTAAACATCCTCCATTCATCCACAGACCGCCTACACCACCACAACTGCCCCCCAACCTAACCCATCCATCCGGTCACAGAGCGACCTAGGCACGCATGCCTAGGCTGCCCCACAACCTGCCACCTACTATATCACCTTCGCCGTGACATGGCGAAGGTCTTCCTGTGGTCTGATAGAGCTGCAAGCTTCTTTTTATGCCATGCAGGGTTTGAGCTCCAGCCGCCATTGGCGACAGCTCGAGGAGGTTGAAAGCTCACTCCAGGCTGAAGTGCTTCAGGGTTTTAGGTCTAGCATATTCGGGGAGGTCTCGCGAAGTCAACTATTCCAGCAAGTGGTGCTGCGAGGCCTGCAGCTGCTATAATTGGAGAAACGATCTCCTGGGGTCGCGTGAGCAAAAGTGGTGGAGCATTAGTCCCACCTCGGTAAGCAGTGACCTCTTTGAGCACTTTAAATTGATTTTGTGATATCGTTGGGTTGCCTCCAATTCACTGGGGTGAGATCCCTCCTCACCTATGCACACCTCGTCCATGAACTAGCTCGCGGACCTAGTAACCTGACCCGATTATCCTCCTATTCACTCCTCATGCACCACACCCATGCCTGTGCGCCTGGACCCCGGTACATGACCCGACCCGATAACCCGGCTCTAGGAGAGCGTACCGAAGAGAGATTCAGAGAGAGAGACGCGCGGGAAGGGTAGGGGAGTAGGTTTTGTTGCATGGTGCTTGTGAAGGAGAGGATGCTAAGGAGGAAGTAGCAAAAGAAGGAAGCAGGGACTTAGCCGCTACAAGAGAGGAAGAAGAAGAAGAACACCCTGTAGTAGAGGTGCGGCAGACCAAGAGAAAGAAGAAGAGAGAGATCAAGGGGCAGACAAAGAGGAGAAGCAAGAAAGCAAAGGAAGAAGAGGAAGAAAAAGAAGAAGGCATCCTAAGAAGAAGAAAGCCAGGACTTAGCCACAAGAAGAGAATCAAGAAGAGAAGGGAAAAGAAAAGGAGCAGGAGTGGATAAGGAAGAAAAAGAAAAGGAGAAACCACAGCTGCAACAGAGGAAATCACAAATAGAAGAAAAGAATCTGAGAGATAATTTCAAGGCGTCTGATGCAATATCAGACGTCCAATTCTTTTTGAGCAATTTCATTCCATAACATTATCCTGTCACTTCTACTGAACTAGTCATTTCTTTTTTTTAAAAAGTTATGTTCTCAAGTTTTGGAATACTCAGATTGCTCCCTATGTTCGACCTCGAATACTTTGATTTTCGAGTTATAAATTTTTATTTGTTTTCGTGAAAAGTTCATCTATATTACAACGAGATATTTGTTAAAACTCGATCTAGCCACACGAACATTTTGGCACCGTTGCCTGGGAGTAACGGGCACTTCTGTAGCTTTTGATCACAACTTCTGATCCAATGCTGATTTAATTCCTCTCCTTTGTTGTGCTTGTATCAGGGAAAGTAGAGAAAAGAAGAGCAGCTGCACAATAGCCACACCAAGGAACAGGTAACTTTCATTAGCCCTCGCTCTTAACCCCCTCAAAGTCTAAAAAGGAGCAAAGAAGAATCAACCTAGGGCTACCTATTTCATACTTAGTAATTCATCAAAGTTTCTTGATTTTCATTTCAACACAACTTGAACTGCACATCCAGCTAAGGAACTAGGGCTAAAACTTTCTTGATTAAGCCCTAGATACCAATTTTTGAGGCAACTAAATTGGACCAACTAGAGCCAACCTATGGATTGCAAAGCTAGGGTTTTTAGAGACACATCTTCTTTTAAAAAAAGAAAAAAAGTTTTTCCAAAAAGAGGTGTGCCTAAACCTTGTTTGAAAAGATCTATACAAGAGAAACCCTAAGCAAATCAAGCCTTTTAATCCATTTGAACCCTAAAAGAAAGGACCCAAAAGCTCTCAAAGGAACAAGAGGTGAAGTTGATCCTTTGGGTCAACCAACCTTAAAATTAGGTCACTTTTTCACTCAAAAGACCTAAAAGTTCAAGTGGAACCTTAAGCACCTTGATCTTAAAGTAAAAAAGGTAGACTTAAGAGGTTAAGGTCTCCATTCTAGTCTACCTGGAATCTCAGTGACAAGAGAGGTCGGGTGGGGGAAACCCTGTAACTCGTGGGGATGCTCTACCATGTAGGGGTCTTTGCAGGACTCTCCCTCTCTGGCTACCTAGGTACTTCTCAAGTGGACGACCTTTCTGACTAAGGGGTATCATCCGCCCCGAACCTCTATAGTCACCCAACAATTTTTGGGTGTCTTGATTGGGTCTAGCACCTTCTAAGCTCATCACATCCTTTGGTGCATGTTCAGTAGGAGGTCATTAAGACCATCTTTAAGACCTCCTTTAGAAATTCACTCTTGCCGAGGCCAAGCCTCGATGCCCTTGTTTGTGCAGCAACCTCACCACATAAATCTTTCATCTGACTCAGAACAAAGTTCTCCTTCTTCTTCCATCATGGCACAACCCATTGAAGAAGAGAACAACCTTGAGCACCAGCTTCAACGCCAGAATGATCTCTTCGAAAACTTTGTAAACCCACCGCAGCATCCAATGATGCGAGATCACTATAATCCCGCTGCGGTGGCTATCAAGCCTCAAGTTCGAATCCCGATTGGAGGTCCTGATTCTGAACTTAAGCCCAATATGATTCATGCCATACCAAAGTTTCTTGGGCTTAACTCCAAGGATCCATTCCAACACATTAAACAACTCAAGCATCTAGCCCAGACCTTCGGGTCAAATCCACAAAATTGGGATATCCTACTCATGAAAATGTTTTCTTTCTCCCTCTTGGACAAGGCTGCCCATTGGTATCAAACTCAGACCCATCCGATCAACACGTGGGAGGAACTTCAGTCCAAATTCTTGAAAAAGTTCTTCCCCGTTGGCCAGACAAATGCCTTGCGCCACTAGATCACCCATTTCACTCAACAAACGGGAGAACCACTTCACGAAGCATGGGACCGATTCTTAGATCTCATGCGAACGTGCCCCCATCAAGGAGTTCCTAAATGGGAACAAGTATAGTCTTTTTACCAGGGACTCCGTGAAGACATTAGATTATTCGTCAATGCAACATGTGGACGAAACATCATGGGTCAACATGAGGACACGGTATGGGAGATTCTCGAAAACATGTGCGAGAACTCCATTAATAATGACTCCATGGGCTTATTCGACAGGACAAATGCCCGCGCATTGACGAATCTGAGAGGGGCACATGAGACATAGGACCTGCCTACATCCGTCGACTTGGAACTGATGGCCAATCGGTTGGACAAGGTTTCTATGATAGAGAAGAAGGTGGACGAGATAACTCGCATCTGCAGCGAGCCACCTCTGCGCAGAACTCTTTTGCACGACCACCTCTGGCGAGGGAAACTGTGCAAAACATCTACCACCAATCTTCTCAAGGGATGGACCAGTACCACCCCTGTCTGACTCTCGGGTCGGAGTGACCTCCAATCCATTCTACTCGAGTTGGGGGAACTCTGAACCCATGTATTCTGACTTTCCTGAGGTTCCTTAGACTTGCGAGGACCTCAATGCCATCCAGAATGACCCATTCTCCAATACCTTCAACCCTGGATGGCGAAATCATCCCAACTTTCAGTGGACGGGAAATTCTCAGACTCAAAGACCACCATATCAGCCCCGTCCACAAGCCCCTCAGCCTCAGCCCAATTCCACCTACCAATCCGGGCCAAACTAGGATCAAATGACTCTTATCCTTCAAGCACTGGCTGACATTCAAACGACGAATGCGGCAATGCAAAAACAGCACAAGGACAAGATCACAGAGGTTCGTAACCAACTGGCCCAGATGGCAAATTCCCGCCAACCTGGTATCCTTCCTTCGTAACCTTTGCCAAACCCAAATAACGTGTCGACCCAGAGGCGCGTTATGAACCCAAATTCAGGCCACACACATTTGATTTATCAGGCCCCTGCCACTACATCATCAGACGGGATGGAAGCTTCAACATCTTATGTGGGATTTCAACAGCAGCCACCCCTCTTACCAAACCCAAACCAAAACTAGGCTGGATTAAACTCTATAATGACACGTAGTGGTAAAACAACCCAAGACCCACATTATCTGAACCACTTCAAGCCTGGTAGTAGCCAAAACCCTCGGATAGTTATCCAGGATACCCCTGTCCTAGATCAAGAACCTAGACCTATTCTAGAGGAACCAACTAGGATTCCATTTCCTGAGGCCTTGACCAAAGGAAAAAGGATAACCAAACCCATGGCTCCCGAGGAGGATCTGGTCAAGCTCTTTGAACAGGTCCAGATAAACATCCCCTTGATGGATGCAATTTGCCACGTATCGGCTTCGCAAGATTCCTGAAAGACGTATGTACCCCTAAACGTAAGTTGTGAATCAAGGGTGGGAATTCGATGGTACTATCAATGCAAGCCAACTCTGTCATCTTGAGTAAACTCCCACCAAAGGCTAAAGACCCAGGAACTCCCCTGATTTCTTGTAAAATTGGTGAAACCCAATGTGATAGAGCCTTACTAGATCTAGGTGCCTCCATAAATCTAATACCTACATCCCTCCTTAACCACCTTGAAGAGTCCGAACTTAAACCGGCTGAGGTGACGTTGCAGTTAGCCCATCGATCCATCAAGTCACCTAAAGGAATACTCGAGGATGTCATTGTTAGGGTACGGGATTTCTACTTCCAGGTGGACTTCATAGTTCTGGACATGGATGCACCTAAGAACCCAAGGGACACACCAATCATATTAGGGAGACCCTTTTTGGCCACTACTAGAGCCAACATAAACTGCGAAGAGGGCCAAATAGAATTAAAATTTGGGAATCAAACTCTGAAGATTGACATCTTTAAGGCCAAACAAGGGATTAATTGCAGGGTTATAGAGCAAATATGTGATATCAGAGCTGTAGTTGATGAATCGCATACAGAAGACAACCTGATTATCCTTGATCAACCACTAGAAGGTCAAAACCCACAAACAGAGGAGTGCGAACATGATCTAGACACACCCATGACTCTAACCCTTGTTCCTGATACAAACCCCAAACCACCCGCTGCTACTGATAATCCTGTCATGGAACTCAAGCCCCTTCCTGAGCATTTGAAGTATGTCTTTTTGGGTTCCAATCAGACGTTTCCTGTGATTATCAACTCTTAACTCACACCTGATCAGGAATCCCGTCTGATTACTATTCTCCAGCAACATCGTAGAGCCATTGGATGGACTCTCGATGACTTGACTGGCATAAGCCCTTCATACTGCACACATCGAATCTACACAGAAGAGGGCGCACGACCTTCAAGAGAAATGCAGAGACGTTTAAACCCTAACCTACAGGAGGTCGTGAAAAAGGAGATCATAAAGTGGTTAGATGTAGGGATCATCTACCCAATCTCCGACAGTCATTGGGTGAGTCCAATATAGGTGGTGCCTAAAAAGGTCGGACTCACCATCATCACGATTGAAATCGAAGAGGTCATTCCTACCGGAATAGCTAACTCATGGAGAGTCTGCATTGATTACAGAAGACTCAATTCCTCCACGAAGAAGGACCATTTCCCACTATCGGTTATTGATTAGATCCTTGAGAAACTAGCGGGAAATAGGTTCTGCTTTCTTGACGGGTACTCCGGTTACAACTAGGTGGCAATCCATCTAGAAGACCAAGAAATGACCACATTCACCAGCCCCTTCAGGACGTACGCGTTTTGAAGGATACCTTTCGATCTCTACAATGCACCTGCAACCTTTCAGCAGTGCATGCTTGCCATTTTCTCAGATGTGGTAGGTGATTATCTGGAAGTCTTCATGGATGACTTTTCAATTTTTGGAGCATCATTTGATGATTGCCTCCAACACTTGGTCCAAATACTCAAGCGATGCATCGATGTGAATTTGGTTCTTTCCTGGGAAGAGAGCCATTTCATGGTGCCTGAGGGATTGTCCTGGGACATCTAATCTCGGAGAAAGGCATCCAAGTTGATCGAGTTAAGGTTAACCTAATTTCTAAGCTCGCTATGCCTTGCTCGATTAAGGGCATCCAATCTTTTTTGGGGCACGTCGATTTTTACCATCGATTTATCCCTAATTTTTCAAAAATCGTGCGCCCCCTGACTACTCTTCTCTCCAAGGATGTGCCTTTCAAAATTTCCAAGGAATGCACTCAAGAACTTGAGATCCTTCGTGACCGAGTCACCCAAGCCCCAATCCTACAGTCCCTTGATTGGTCTCAACCCTTTGAGATCATGTGCGATGCATCTAACTTCGCTATAGGAGCGGTTTTGGGGCAGAAAATTGACAGGAAACCCGTGGTCATTTACTATGCTAGCAAAACACTAGATGAGGCTCAGCGTAACTACACGGTTACTGAGAAAGAGCTGCTAGCTGTAGTATTTGCCCTAGAAAAATTCAGATCATACCTTCTGGGTTCTCGTATTATCATATACTCGGATCACACAGCTGTGAGGCATCTCCTTGCAAAGAAGGATGTGAAACCTCGATTAATCCGATGGATCTTGTTGTTGCAAGAATTTGACCTCGAGATTCACGACAAAGCGGGAATGCAAAATGTGGTAGCTGATCACTTGTCCCACCTTCCTTCTGAAATAACTGACCCTTCCGGACCCATCACAGAACACTTTGATGAGCACCTCCTAACTATCAATACAAGCCTTCCATGGTTTGCAGATATAGTGAATTACCTGGCATCACATTAGATCCCGTCCGATTGGCCGAAGGCCAAGAAGGACAAATTGTGTTCCGATGCCAAGTATTACCTATTGGAAGACCCGTATCTATTCCACATTGGTGTTGATCAAATAATTTGACGGTGTGTCACGGAAGTAGAAATCAAAGACATACTCTCCTTTTGCCATGACCAAGCATGGGGTGGACATTTCTCAGGACACAAAACCGCATCAAAAGTCCTCCAGTGTGGCTTTTACTGGCCCACAATTTTCAAGGATGCCTACAATCGCTGTAAGGCATGTACCTGTTGCCAGACCTTGGGCAACATGAGCCATCGAGACATGATGCCTCTACAGCCGATCCTAGTATGCGAAATTTTTGACATCTGGGGGATCGATTTTATGGGACCCTTCCCTATCTCGGATGGCTTCGAATACATCTTACTTGCCGTTGACTACGTGTCCAAGTGGATAGAAGCCATTCCGACCCGAACCAATAATCATAAGGTTGTTATCAAATTCATTCATCAAAACATCTTCTCAAGGTTCGGGATTCCACGAGCAATAATTTCCGACGGAGGGACCCATTTTACAAATGCTCAGTTTAGGTCACTGATGACCAAATATGGGGTTTCGCATTGAATCTCTACTCCCTACCACCCCCAAACTAATGGTCTAGTTGTGCTATCAAACCAAGAGATCAAGAAAATCCTTCAGGTTACTGTTCGACCTGACAGAAAAGATTGGTCTTCTCAGCTTTCGGATGCATTGTGGGCCTATAGGACCGCCCACAAGACCCAATTAAGTATGTCTCCCTTCAAACTAGTGTATGGGAAGGCATGTCACCTCCCTGTCGAATTGGAGCATAAAGCCTATTGGGCAGTATAGAACTACAATTTAGATCTTTCTAAGGTTGGAACCCACAGAAGGCTTCAAATAAGTGAGATCGATGAATTACGCCATGACGCATATGAGAACTCGCGAATTTATAAAGAACGGGTTAAAGCTTTTCATGACAAACACATTTCTAGAAAGATCTTTCTTCCTAGTCAAAAGGTTTTACTCTTTGATGCCCGACTCAAATTATCCCCAGAAAAGCTACGATCTAAGTGGGTTGAACCCTACCTAGTCTGACAAATCTTTGGAAATGGAGCCATTGAAATCAGCCCACTCAGCCACTATTCCGAACCCTTTGTTGTGAATGGTCAGAGACTCAAACCGTTCATTGACATGACCAATACAAATTTGGCTGAGTCATCCTTTACCCTCCATTCTCCTTGAGCTCATTGCGCCCAACCGATGGGGTAAAACTCAGCACTTAACTGGAGGCAACCCGTCATTCTTTGAAAACCCGAAACCTTTTCTGACATTTCTACGTGGAATTCATATTGCACTTTGGGGTTCATCCATTAGAATAGCTGACTTCACCTCAGGTACCCCTACCCGAGATTAGAAATCATTCGCAACAATCACTTCGACCCATTCGCCCACCCAACACCTGTCCTAATGCTTGAACTAAGCTGAAATCTAACCCACCTAATTTACAATGGGGACATTGCAAATCTTAGGCATGGGGGAATATGAAAGTGCAAAATGTCAAGAAAATTCATATCAAAAAAAGGTTTCAACTCAAAAAAAAAAATCTTGGAAAAGAAAAAAAAGAAATGGGGAGGGAGAAACAATTTGGGCCATACAAAATGAGAGGAGGAAAAGATCAAAATGCCAAAAAAAAAGGAGCATAAAATGAAAAAGACAAAGGATATAGTCATTAGTAAAAGAATAAGGGATTAACTGAAGTTCTAGACCAGAGCAAGAAAAGAGAAAAATAAAAGAAAAAGTGCTAAGGAGACATAAAAAGAGATTAGCAGGAACGCTGGTCTTAGGCCTCTTGTGCTAGATTCTCAAGCTTAAAAATTCACGTATCCGCTAAGATCTGGATAATCCTCAAGAGGTTGGGGAAAATACAAAGCTTAAGTGTTAGGTCTAAGGCTTAGGAAGTATTCGACCTCATTAACTAACCTTTGGGTTGCGGGATTCGGTAACCTAAGCACCCCAATTCACACACAGTTTGGTTCAGTGTGCATAAATATCAAAACCACGCAAAAAATGTTTCAATGTTCTGAAAAAGTCACCTAGATTAGGAGCAGCCGATCAACACAAGTTGATTTGGACGAGTTCCTGGTGCAGAGAGGCGAGAAATTTCCCTCGAAGATGTGTAACAACATATCATCTCCTCGGTGCTTGTCTCTTAGGATGTTTAAATATCCTACTGGGGGCATGTAAGCACTCTACTGGTTTAGATATCATGGGTAGCATTACCACGAAATGTCGATCGCCAGGGTCTGAATTCGGCCACGGAATGCCATGGCAGGATTATCTCGAAATCTCAAAAGTTAGGGTTCTGGGGGTTGCCATGGGCGGTGCTATCTCAAAGCATCGATAGCCAGAGACCCTTAAGGATTGATGATGGGGACGAGGAATCCGATACAAACCGTGTTGAGAAGCCAATCCAAAGCTAGAAATAAAAAGAAAAGAGAGAGAAAACTCTCCAAATAGATAAATCTTCTATCTATCTCTTACAAAAAATGCATTGCAAACTGAACCTAGGCTAAAAATGTCTCAAGCACGGGTGCTTTAACTGTGGAGTCCAACAAACCCTAGGATAGTTCCTGCAGGCCTTAAAAACCTCTACGGAAGATTGAGGCTAAAGCGGGTCAGGTTTGGATTTTGGTTGGTACTTGAGTACCTCTAGGCCTATTATCGTCATTCTAACCTAAGCACAAAAGAAAAGCACTTAGCATAACTAATGACAGACATTCAGGGTCTAGAACAGAAGTTAAAACCTTGAAATTTTGCTAAGGGACTAGTAAAAGCTAGGCATGGGGGTATGATGAGAGCCTCATCATGAGCCCTAACTAGCTCATTTTGACCTAAGAAAGAGAATAAAATCTCCTACATAACCTAGAGAAGGGCTTAATTGAAGGAATAAGTCTTCTGAGAAGAAAATATGAAATAAAGGGTAAGACTGCAATTTTACCATTGCAATACATAAATGGGATTTCTCAGAAGCAAAACATAGGTCAAATGGTATGAATAAGATAAAAAGTAGGTTGATTCAATCAGAAATGGGTTCATGTGCAATCTAGGAATTAAATGACATTTGGTAACCCTGGAACAGACCCACTTAATTCAACAGGGTTCTGGTCAGAGTAAAAATCAAATAAACCCCCTAAAATTCATGGAAAAATATCCCCTAGGGTTTATAACATTCAATTTGGCCTTTGGAACCTAGTCCAACTAGATTGGGGTCCTAGCTCATCAATTGACCTAATTTGTGTTTTTATGCAAAATGTCTAGCCAAATGTGGTCAAACCTAAAATCTAACTTCACCATTGGATAACTTAGGTCCAAATTAGGTTTGTACCACAATTTCAATCTAAAGGGAGGTCATCTTGACCTACTTTGCAAATTAGTACACCCAATAACATTTTGGCCCCTATCTTTTGAAAACCATTACACAAACCCCCTAGCTTCCTCGCTACTCTTACAAACAGGTCCCTCCACCATTAATAGGGAGGAATCCTTCTCCGACGAGGAAGTGAGGGGGAATACTCCCTGATCCCTCAGAGATCTCCAAGATTTGGAAGGGAGATTCTCTGAGGAATCCCCTTCCATCTGAGCCCAATCACAATCTTTGATTTCCTTCCAATCTCTCGTGCGAACGCATGAGATTTGGAACCCCAACTACCTTCCTTCTCTGACGAGAAGACGGTAGCAGAAGGCTTGCCCTCCATGCACCAGAAGCTCGGCCAGCACTTATAAAAGGAACCCCGGTCCTTTGTGAATCTCTCAGACTTATTTTGGCTGCAGAATCCCCCAGATTTCATCTCCCCTCTCTCTAGCCAAGTAGCCCGCAAGCTCCAATGATTCTTCCTCCTCCCTCTTGTTGCTCTGCTGCCATACTAGCAGTAGGGTTCACTCCGCCTCGTCTTCCCACGTCGTGCCGCACCAGCACACGCCTTCCTGACCACCTCCTCGTCGCCATTATCTCCCTCAAGGTCGTCTTCCCCGATGACGGCACAAACGAGCCGTCTGCCTCCGCTACCTCCCCTTCACTCCCAATAATCCAGATAAGCTCCCTGTCTTCCACTCTTTCATTTTCCTCATTCTATTTCACACAACACCCCTCGACCGCCACTGTCTACCCGCATCTTCCCCATCTCCGGCCACCCTCCGGCGAGATGCTTCCATCACTCTACAACCCCACACGTCTCGCCACCCACCGCACAACCTTCGCCACACCCGACTGAACATCCTCCACTCATCCACAGACTGGCTACACCACCACAACTGCCCCCCGACCTATCCCATCCATCCGGTCACAAAGCGACCTAGGCAAAGAGAGCTAGGCACGCATGCCTAGGCCGTCCTGCAGCCTGCCACCTACCATCTCACCTTCGCCATGACACGGTGAAGGTCTTCCTGTGGTCTGATAGAGCTACAAGCTTCTTTTTGTGCCGTGTAAGGTCTGATGTCCAGCCGCCATTGGCAACAGCTAGAGGAGGTTGAAAGCTCGCTCCAGGCAGAAGTGCTTCAGGGTTTTAGGTCCAGCAGATTCAGGGAGGTCTCACGAAGTTAGCTATTCCAGCAAGTGGCACTGCGAGGCCTGCAGCTGCTACAATTGGAGAAATGATCTCCTGCGGGCGCGCGAGCAAAAGCGGTGGAGCATTAGTCCCACCTCGGTAAGCAGTGACCTCTTTGAGTGCCCTAAATTGATTTTTTGATATTGCTGGGTTGCCTCCAATTCGCTGGGGTGAGGTCCCTCCTCACCTATGCACACCTCATCCGTGAACTAGCCCGTGGACCTGGTAACCCGACCCGATTATCCTCCTGTGCACTCCTCACGCACCACACCCATGCCGGTGCGCCTGGACCTGGGCGCGCGACCCAACCCGATAACCGAACTCTGGGAGAGCATATCGAAGAGAGATTCAGAGAGAGAGACACACGGGAAGGGTAGGGGAGTAGGTTTTGTTGCGTGGTGCTTGTGCAGGAGAGGATGCTAAGGAGGAAGCAGCAAGAGAAGGAAGCAGGGACTTAGCCGCTGCAAGAGAGGAAGAAGAAGAAGAACACCCTGTAGCAGAGGTGCAGCAGACCAAGAGAAAGAAGAAGAGAGAGATCAAGGGGCAAACAAAGAGGAGAAGCAAGAAAGCAAAGGAAGAAGAGGAAGAAAAAGAAGAAGGCATCCTAAGGAGAAGAAAGCTAGGACTTAGCCGCAAGAAGACAATCAAGAGGAGAAGGGAAAAGAAAAGGAGCAGAAGCAGCTAAGGAAGAAAAAGAAAAGGAGAAACCACAGCTACAGCAGAGCAAATCATTTACTGAAGAAAAGAATCTGAGAGATAATTTTAAGACGTCTAATGCAATATCAGACGTCCAATTCTTTTTGAGCAATTTCTTTCCATAACATTATCCTGTCACTTCTACTGAACTAGTCATTTCTTTTTATTAAAAAGTTGTGTTCTCAAGTTTTGGAATACTCAGATTGCTCCCTGTGTTCGACCTCGGATACTTTGATTTTCGAGTTATAAATTTTTATCTGTTTTTCACGAAAAGTTCATCAATATTACAATGAGATATTTTTTAAAACATGATCTAGCCGTGCGAACAGCAGTCGCACATCTCAACCATTTAATGAAGATCCAACGGCCGAGATGAGGCCATCCTTGAGCTGCCTGAGGCTGAGCGAGGAGTTCCGTCATGGAGTGCACATCTTAGCTATTGGATCCCATCTCAACTGTTGGATTGATATCCAACGACTGGGATCTCATCTTGTAGCGGGCTTGGAGACACCTTGGCTCTAGTGGGGCAGACTGGATTGCACCACGTGGTGCCATTTGGGCCGTCCGTCTTCTTCTTCTTGTGGAGGGTGCTGGAGAACCCTGATCGGAGTGATTCTTGCATTAACAGACTGTGATCGTTGCTTTGAATCCATCTGTTCTGTTGGATTCTTCATTTGAAACCTATAAAGATGTTGCACTGCTTCTTGGTCATTTAAAATGATGGAATTAATGTGCATAATAAACAACTATCCTAAATGTTATGCAAAGGATGTTTGTGCAATATTTATATCATGATATGCAATGCTAGGCCTAGGAACAATCTTAAATAAGCATTTTACAATGAATTTATGTGTGTTTACTAGCTTTCCACATAAACGCAAGTGATGAGAACCTCATCATGAGCCATAACTAGCTCATTTTGACCTAATACAAAGGATAAAAGCTCCTACATAACTCAAGGAAAGGCTTAACTCAGAGAATTCTGAGTTTAAGGAGAAAACAAGTCATAAGGGGTAAAAATTCAATTTTACCAGTATAATCTGCATACAGGGTAATTCAGGGCCCAAACATAGGTCAAAGCAACTTAATAAGAATAAAAGTGGGATGAGATGATCTAGCAAGGGCTACAGCAATTCCAAGAAACTAAATGATAATCTGTAACCCTAAAACAACCCACTTCAATTCACGAGGTTCGAGGCAAAGTAAAAATAGAATAAACCCTCTAAAATTCATAGAAAAATAATTTCTAGGGTTTAGAACCTTCAATTTGGCCTTCAGAACCCCTTTTGACCTACATTGAGAACCATGCCCAATTAATAACTTAATTTGGGTTTTCGCAAAAATTGACCGGTCAAACAAGGTTTAATATAGAAATGAAATTCACCATCAGATTCCTTAGGTCCTAATTAGTCATGTATAAAAACTTGAGCCTAAGAAGAAACCTCCTTAACCAACTTTACACTTTGGTCCTCATATATTTACTTTTTGGCCCTCAACTTTTGAACCCTCGCATTTTGGCCCCTAACTCTCCGTCGTTCTTTGCGTTCAGGTCCCCCCTGCAAAACCTGCCAACACCATGCTCTGGCGACCTTGCGCGGAGCATGGCGCCGCGCAGGGTGAGGGGGAGAGCCTGGCAAGTAAACCAGGGGTGCCCTGCGTCGTCAGCCGTCGCAGGGACACCCCCCTGGTTGCTGTAGCCCACCATACCGGCCGTGCGAACGCACGGACGGTATGGGTTTTTGTCTCCGGCCATCCTCCGGCGAGGGAGACACGTCGTCTCCCTCCGCCTTCCTCCCTGTTTTGATCCCTATAAATACCCCCCGTCGCTCCACCGACCTCGGCAGCTCGGATCTGACGGAGAAAACCCCCAACTTTCCTCTCTTCTCACTCCGGCAGACGCTCACCAGCTCCGGCGGTTCTTCCCCCTCCTCCTCTTCGCTCTGCCGCAATACCAGCAGCAGAGACTTCCTCCCCTGCTCTTCCCGCGCCACGCCGCACCCAGCTGGCGCCTCTCCGGCTCTCTGCTCGCCGCCGCCCCTTCCCCTGGGCATCTTCTTCTCCGGCGACAGTCGATACGACTGTCGCCCTGCTGCTCCCCCTTCGTCCCTGCAAGTAAGTTAGAACTACTTCCCTTCCTCTCCTCTTTCTTTCCCCAGTTTCAATTGGTTCAATTAAGCCCTCGACCGACCCTGACCATCGTCACCCCCTTCGTCTCCGGCCACCCTCCGGCGAGATGCTCCCATCGCTCCACAGCCTCACACGCCTCGCCGACCCTCACCGAACCTCCGCCTCATCACACTGAGCACCCCCCACCCCTCCACTGCCACTCCACCCCTCCGTAACGCTCCCCCAAACAAACCCATTTCTCCGGTTGCAGTCCAACCTAGGGCTGCCGCCAGACACCACCTTGCGGCTTGCCGCATAGCTCCACACCTTCGCCGTGCCACAGCGAAGGTTCCCCAGTAGTTTGATCAAGCCGAGAGGCCATATTCGTGTCCGACAGGTTCTGAGGCTCGACCGCCATTAACGCCACATTGAAGCAGCTTCTCCCGCGCTCCAGGCTTGAGGACTCCAGGTCTCCAACTGCTGCGGATTACGGAGACTCCTGCGAAGGCAGCCAGCCAGCAACCGACGCAAATCGAAGCTGCAGCTGCAGAAGCAAAGCCGCGGTCTTCCAGCAGGCGCACGCGAGGAGAGGCCTCCGTTTAGTCCCACATCGGTAAGCCTCACAACTCTTTCACCGTTTAAATTGATTTTTTGAATAAGCCTTACTGCCTCAGCACACGGGGTGAGGTCCCCTTCACCAGCCCGGTTACCCGGTCTCGTTCGCGCTCACGCCCCGCGGACCTGACCCGACCCGACTTAGATTGACTTGCACTCCTCTCCCACCATGCACGCCGGTGGGCCTGGACCCGGGCGCGACCCGTACCCGACTACCCGGCAGCTCTGGGAGAGCTTTCCCAAGAGTGGCTTCTGAGAGAGAGAGAAGCGGGGGGGAGGGTAGAGTAGGTTTTGTCCTCTGATGTAAACTCTGAAGTGTGCAGGCACAGGTAAAGAAGAAGGACCGTGGAAGAAGAAGGAAGCTGAGGGAGACACTGTAGCAACAAGCAGTTTAAGTCGTCTGATTGGAAAATCAGACGACGTCCTGAAGGGAAAAGAAGAAAGAAGGAGATCTGAAGAACAACAGAAGAAGGCGAGGCAGAGGAGAACACAAAAGAACAAGGGAAGAACTGAAAGAAGAAGAACAAAGAAGAAGAAGATCTGAAGAAAGGAAAAGAAGAAGAGCAGGACCGCTCTGCAGAAGAAAAAGGAAGAGCAGGAACAGCTGAAAGAAGAAGAACATCACCACTGCAGACAAAGAAGAAGAAGATAACAGAAGATCTGAGACGAGGAGAAGCAAAGAGAAAAGAAGACAACAAATTCTCTCTCTCTTTCTTTATTTTTGTAAAAGAAACATGTATATCTCTAGAATACAACTTGCTCCCTGAGTTCGACCTCGGGAACTCTTTTATTTTCCGAGTAAAAAATTTATATATTTGAAATGTTGGTAATAAATGGCTATACTACAACGCTATAACAATAAAACCCGGTTGTCACAACGTTTCATTTTTGGCACCGTTGCCGGGGAGCAACGGCTATTCTAGAGGTAAACATTCCTGTTTCTTTTTAATTTCTGATAATCTCCTCTCTTTTGTGCAGAAAACTACAGGAAAGCAAGAAGACAAGCAACCGCACGACAACCACTCCGAGGACAGGTAAATTTTTCCTCTCGCTATTAACCCCTAAACTCTAAAGAGGAAGAAAAGAAAAGAACAAGCAATATAGGGCTAACCTGTCTTCCATACTTAGTAACCATAAAGAGTTGCATGTTTTCAACTCATTAGTCCTGCACACTATTAAGGGTATTTAAGGGCTAACACATTCCTGCTTGAGCCCTAATTACCCAACAAAGGACTAACTGGACCAAGTAGAGCCAACCTAAGATTCAACATTAGGGTTTTAGAGACACACTACTTAAATCAAGAATGGAGAAAAACCCAATGAAGTGTGCCCAAACCCTTGTCTGAAAATACCTATTCAAAGAAAACCTAAAACAATTGGCTCTCTAAACACTTGAACCCTAAAAGACAAGACCTAAAAGCTCTCAAAGAAAACAAGAGGTAAAGTTGACCCCTTGGGTCAACCAACCTTAGATTAGGTCACTCTTTGCACTTAAAAGACTAAAGTTCAAGTGAAACCTTAAGCACCCTGATCTTAAAATAAAAAAATGGTAGACTTAAGAGGTCAAGATCCCCATTCTGGTCTACCTGGAATCTCAGTGACAAGAGAGGTCGGGTGGGGGAAACCCTGTAACCCGTGGGGACGCTCTACCGTGTAGGGGTCTTCGCGGAACTCTCCCTCTCTGGCTGCCCAGGTAATTCTCAGGTGGACGATCTTTCTGATCAAGGGGTCCATCTGCCCCGAACCTCTATAGTCACCCAACAATTTTTGGGTGTCTTGATTGGGTCCAGCACCTGCTTATCTCATCCAGCCCTTCAGTATTTTTCAGGAGGTCCTTGAAACCTCCTATAGAAATTTACTCTCCCCGAGGCTAAGCCTCGGCTCCTTTGTTTTTGCAGAAATCATTCACATAGCCCCTCTTTCCTCTGATTCTGAACAAAATCCCCTTCTTCCATCTTGATTCAAACTTTGATTCTATATCTTGATTCCACCACCTGATCCAATTATGCAGCCTAATTACCTAGCAAGACTACCATTCAAAAAACCTGAATATCTGAAATCCATGAAAGATAAGATGATTGAGGATGCCCTTGAAATCTATGAAATCAAACCCTCAACACCAGTAGAAAACATTCAGGTTGATGTCCCAACAACCACAGCTTTCATCATAAACTGTGCCCAAATTCTATTGACTGAAATTTCAAAAGGATCAACCCAAGATATGCTCATGACAGGATACATTGAGATGGAAAAATTACACCAATCTGAATACCTTCAATGCTTGACAAATCCTGTACTTTGGGAACAACACCAAGATGCCCTTATGAAACGGGTAGAAATGATGAAATCAGTAGAACAAATTATCAACCAGAAATACCCGTATATACCAGAAACAGAGGATGAACCATCTTGGAACAGTATTAAGGAACAATCCAGTTTCCCAGATCTCGGGCTTGAGGCACAAAGTGGTTGTAAAATCCCAACCCAGATAAAAGACAATGTTGAATTAGGTTGGGATATTGCAGGAGAACACAATGATGAGCCAAACTTAGACCATGAATTTCCAAGCCTAGAATTTCAAAACTCCTGCAATAATGAGATCAGAACTGAACCTTCTGAGGGTATAAATTCCGCCCCTTATTTTGATAAGGTGACCCTCGAAGGTTATTCGGACTTAGGTTCTAATAATTCTACCCACATCCTAAGCCTAGAACCTAGATCTGAAACT
The DNA here is from genome assembly GCA_037157565.1 of Thalassia testudinum. Classification (NCBI taxonomy): domain Eukaryota; kingdom Viridiplantae; phylum Streptophyta; class Magnoliopsida; order Alismatales; family Hydrocharitaceae; genus Thalassia; species Thalassia testudinum. Next base: position 68,440,380 of record JAZHRO010000003.1, on the reverse strand, counting down.
TATTGGGAAGATTATGAGGCCCCTTATGAGAAAGATCAAATTTTTACAGAATATGATTCCGGGCCTCTATTTGATGAATATCCCTCTCCAACATCCTCAGGAAATCTGATCGATTTTTCAGAAAACATGCCAATTTATGATACAGAAACTGAGGAGTTGGATGAGCAAGGTTTTAATGGGGTCTATCCTACCAGCTTAGAGCTTGAACAGAACATCTTTTTGAGCCCAGAATTGACATATAGGCTAGAACCCAGTCAGGCTGCTGATTCCACATCTGATGATTTTTGCTGTGGTGGAATTCATGATCATGAATCTCATTTTCGCCAACTCTCCGACAATTTCAGATCTGACTATAATTGCGGAGAGATTCCCCTTCCTGAACACGCCAGGCCTATCTACGACCTCAGTTCACATGACTCTGACTCTGACTCTGAGGTCCTGATTCCCGAGATCACTGATAACACAGAATCATTCCTTTTCGATCCTCAGGAACCAAAAATAGAAAATGCCAAGAGTGATTACAACCAACAATCCAAATTTTTTCGCGAATCCGATTCCTTTCATCCTACAGATACTCTTCCGGCATTTGATAGTTACCCAGAGGACTCTCTACAGAAAACCACCTATCATCTGTTTCTAGAAGAGCCCTCGTACACAATGGCCACCTCGTCCGCACACACAGAACGGATCAAAACCTCTCCCAAACCCCGACCCGCAACCGGACTCAATTTCTATTCAGATTCACCTCTCACCGAGCCGATTGCATTTCCACATCGGGTTTCGAACATTGATCAGACTACATACCATGCTCTATCATTCTCTGATCACCCCTGTAGGGTTCCTGCATCAACCACTGATTATTCTACGAGTCCCTACTTTGACCAGGCTGATTCGACTCAGCCAAACCCTGCGTTTACACTTCCACATCTATCTAAGCTTCATAGTATATGGTGGGTTCCACACCTTTTTATCCACATCTATCAACCCACCAGATTGATTGGGTTTGGGCTGCATCATTAGCCTGTTGATCTGAACAAGCACCTGGTTGGACCAACCAGGCTCTTAATCAAGGTGCTTGTCTTACAAAACTCCGCTGATTTGACCATCCCCTCTCCATCGCATTTCCCGCTTGGCTGAAGGCATCAAATTTAGCGCTCAACGGGAGGCAGCCCATCATTCTCTTTGAAAACCTGAAACTTGTTCTGACAGCTTTTTGCACTTGAAGTTCACACTTTAGGACAGCCGACTCCACCTCAGGTGTTTGCATCTGAGATTAGAAATCGTCCGCAACAGTCACCCCGACCCATTCACTCATCGAAACAGCTATCCTAATGTATGAACTTAGTTGAATAAAAACCCCTAGGTTACAATGAGGACATTGCAAATCTTAGGCATGGGGGGGTATGAAAGTGCAAAAACTTGTAAGAAAAGGTTTCAAACAAAAAATTCACATATGCCAAAAATACCATAAAAATTGAAAAAATTTTCGAAAAAGAATAAGAGGAAAAGAGGAGAAGGAAATTTTGTGAAGGAGAAGGAGAAAAGAAACAAAATGAAAAAGGAGCATAAAATTATGAGAAAAGGTGATAGTCATTAGTAAGGAACTAAGGAATTAACCTAAGTTCTAGACCTCATTCAAGAAAATAACTGAGAAGTGCACAATGAGATTAGTAAGAATGCAAACCTTAGGCATTCTTGAATAGACTCTTAGTACCCATTAAGATCTGGACACTCCTCAAGAGGTTGAGGAAAATGAAAAGCTGAAGTATTAGGTCTAAGGCTTAGGAAGTATTTGGCCTCGTTAACTAATTTTTGGTTTACAGGACTCAGTAACCTAAGCACCCTAACCTCACACACAGCCTGGTTCAGTAAGCGTAAAAATCAGAATCATGCAGAAGCGTCGCAAAATTCTGAAAAGAACACCTAGAATAGGAGCGGCCGATCAACACAAGTTGATTTGGACGAGTTCCCAGCGCGGAGAGGCGGGAAATCCCCTCGAAGATGCGTAACAAAATATCATCTCCTCGGTGCTTGTCTCTTAGGATATTTACATATCCTACTGGGGGCATGTAAGCACTCTGCTGGTTCAGATTCCATGGATGGCATTATCTCGAAGTGTCAATTGCCAGGGTCTGGATTCGGCCACGGAACACCATGGATGGGATTATCTCGAAATCTCAATAGCCAGGGTTCCGGGGGTTGCCATGGGCGGTGCTATCTCGAAGCATCGATCGCCAGGAACCCTTGAGGATTGATGATGGGAGCAAGGAATCTGATACAGACCGTGTTGAAAAGCCAATCCTAGGCTAGAACTAAAAAGAAAAAGAGAGAGAAAACTCTCCAAATAGAAAAACTTTCTATCTCTCTCTTACAAAACGCACTGCGAACTGAGCCAGGGCTAAAATCATTTCAAGCACGGGTGCTTTAAGCACAAAGTCCAATAAACCTTAGGTTAGTTCTTGTGGACCTTAAAAACCTTTGCTAAAGACTGAGGCTAAGGCTACACAGATTTGGATCTTGATTGGTACTAGAGTACCTTTTAGGCCTATGGTCAGCATTCTAACCTAATCTATGCTCAAATAAAAAAGGGCACTTATCTAAAACTATTAAAAACTTCATGGTCTAGAACAAGGGTTGAAACCTTAAGTTTTTGCTAAGGACTAGCAAAGGCTAGGCAAGAGGGTATGATGAGAACCTCATCATGAGCCATAACTAGCTCATTTTGACCTAATACAAAGGATAAAAGCTCCTACATAACTCAAGGAAAGGCTTAACTCAGAGAATTCTGAGTTTAAGGAGAAAATAAGTCATAAGGGGTAAAAATTCAATTTTACCAGTATAATCTGCATACAAGGTAATTCAGGGCCCAAACATAGGTCAAAGCAACTTAATAAGAATAAAAGTGGGATGAGATGATCTAGCAAGGGCTACAGCAATTCCAAGAAACTAAATGATAATCTGTAACCCTAAAACAACCCACTTCAATTCACGAGGTTCGAGGCAAAGTAAAAATAGAATAAACCCTCTAAAATTCATAGAAAAATAATTTCTAGGGTTTAGAACCTTCAATTTGGCCTTCAGAACCCCTTTTGACCTACATTGAGAACCATGCCCAATTAATAACTTAATTTGGGTTTTCGCATAAATTGACCGGTCAAACAAGGTTTAATATAGAAATGAAATTCACCATCAGATTCCTTAGGTCCTAATTAGTCATGTATAAAAACTTGAGCCTAAGAAGAAACCTCCTTGACCAACTTTACACTTTGGTCCTCATATATTTACTTTTTGGCCCTCAACTTTTGAACCCTCGCATTTTGACCCCTAACTCTCCGTCGTTCTTTGCGTTCAGGTCCCCCCTGCAAAACCTGCCAACACCATGCTCCGGCGACCTTGCGCGGAGCATGGCGCCGCACAGGGTGAGGGGGAGAGCCTGGCAAGTAAACCGGGGGTGCCCTGCGTCGTCAGCCGTCGCAGGGACACCCCCCTGGTCGCTGTAGCCCACCATACCGGCCGTGCGAACGCACGGACGGTATGGGTTTTCGTCTCCGGCCATCCTCCGGCGAGGGAGACACGTCGTCTCCCTCCGCCTTCCTCCCTGTTTTGATCCCTATAAATACCCCCCGTCGCTCCACCGACCTCGGCAGCTCGGATCTGACGGAGAAAACCCCCAACTTTCCTCTCTTCTCACTCCGACAGACGCTCACCAGCTCCGGCGGTTCTTCCCCCTCCTCCTCTTCGCTCTGCCGCAATACCAGCAGCAGAGACTTCCTCCCCTGCTCTTCCCGCGCCACGCCGCACCCAGCTGGCGCCTCTCCGGCTCTCTGCTCGCCGCCGCCCCTTCCCCTGGGCATCTTCTTCTCCGGCGACAGTCGATACGACTGTCGCCCTGCTGCTCCCCCTTCGTCCCTGCAAGTAAGTTAGAACTACTTCCCTTCCTCTCCTCTTTCTTTCCCAGGTTTCAATTGGTTCAATTAAGCCCTCGACCGACCCTGACCATCGTCACCCCCTTCGTCTCCGGCCACCCTCCGGCGAGATGCTCCCATCGCTCCACAGCCTCACACGCCTCGCCGACCCTCACCGAACCTCCGCCTCATCACACTGAGCACCCCCCACCCCTCCACTGCCACTCCACACCTCCGTAACGCTCCCCCAAACAAACCCATTTCTCCGGTTGCAGTCCAACCTAGGGCTGCCGCCAGACACCACCTTGCGGCTTGCCGCACAGCTCCACACCTTCGCCGTGCCACAGCGAAGGTTCCCCAGTAGTTTGATCAGGTCGAGAGGCCATATTCGTGTCCGACAGGTTCTGAGGCTCGACCGCCATTAACGCCACATTGAAGCAGCTTCTCCCGCACTCCAGGCTTGAGGACTCCAGGTCTCTAGCTGCTGCGGATTACGGAGACTCCTGCGAAGGCAGCCAGCCAGCAACCGACGCAAATTGAAGCTGCAGCTGTAGAAGCAAAGCCGCGGTCTTCCAGCAGGCGCACGCGAGGAGAGGCCTCCGTTTAGTCCCACATCGGTAAGCCTCACAACTCTTTCACCGTTTAAATTGATTTTGTGAATAAGCCTTACTGCCTCAGCACACGAGGTGAGGTCCCCTTCACCCGCCCGGTTACCCGGTCTCGTCCGCGCTCACGCCCCGCGGACCTGACCCGACCCGACTTAGACTGACCTGCACTCCTCGCCCACCACGCATGCCGGTGGGCCTGGACCCGGGCGCGACCCGTACCCGACTACCCGGCAGCTCTGGGAGAGCTTTCCCAAGAGTGGCTTCTAAGAGAGAGAGAAGCGGGGGGGAGGGTAGAGTAGGTTTTGTCCTCTGATGTAAACTCTGAAGTGTGCAGGCACAGGTAAAGAAGAAGGACCGTGGAAGAAGAAGGAAGCTGAGGGAGACACTGTAGCAACAAGCAGTTTAAGTCGTCTGATTGGAAAATCAGATGACGTCCTGAAGGGAAAAGAAGAAAGAAGGAGATCTGAAGAACAGCAGAAGAAGGCGAGGCAGAGGAGAACACAAAAGAACAAGGGAAGAACTGAAAGAAGAAGAACAAAGAAGAAGAAGATCTGAAGAAAGGAAAAGAAGAAGAGCAGGATTGCTCTGCAGAAGAAAAAGGAAGAGCAGGAACAGCTGAAAGAAGAAGAACATCACCACTGCAGACAAAGAAGAAGAAGATAACAGAAGATCTGAGACGAGGAGAAGCAAAGAGAAAAGAAGACAACAAATTCTCTCTCTCTTTCTTTATTTTTGTAAAAGAAACATGTATATCTCTAGAATACAACTTGCTCCCTTAGTTCGACCTCGGGAACTCTTTTATTTTCCGAGTAAAAAATTTATATATTTGAAATGTTGGTAATAACTGGCTATACTACAGTGCTATAACAATAAAACCCGGTTGTCACAACGTTTCAGCAAGCATTTCTATTATTTTATGCTTTGGTATTTTTGTTTCTGCATTATGTAGATATGTCAACTATGTTAAAACGGAGGGTCCAAAGTGGGGAAAACATAGTTTAACAAGGTTACTACTTTGTTAAATTGAGATACTCAAGGTAACACATTTTGACTAGATGGGTATTCAGCAAACCATATCTATGATATGAAGCAAATAACTGAAGTGAACTCTCTATCCCCTGAATGCTTATAGACAAACCGATTTCCGTTACTTTTTTTTAAATGTGGAATGAAAAGATTTGTTTTCAACATAAATATTCAACTTAAGTATTCTGATCATCATGTTATGTGGTAAAGTTATTTAAATGTAAATAGTGCATAATGCATTCAATGGCTTCTATGACTAACTTTTAGAAAGTTAAATCTGAAGATGAATAAATTCTTAATGGATCTATATATGTGAGAGTTGAAATGTCTATGTTGTTATGTCCACTCACTACTGGCCTATAATGTAGTAGTCATTTGGCTCAAGTGACAGCAGACAAATGAATAAGCTTACATTTTCTTTTTTATTGCATTTTAGTAAAAGACACTACTAAGTAAAAAGTCTCATCATGGAAGAATACATTTTTTTACATTTTTCTTTCAACTTGCAGAATGATTCATGTAGACTAGAATAAATCCACTTGACTTAAAAAAAATCACATAAATTTTTTAAAAAAGGAAGATTAACAAACTGGCCTACCTATCAACATTGCTGCAAGATGTGGATAGGAAGATTTTGAAGTTCAAACCTTTCTTAGAAGATTCGGAATAAGAGTTCAATCCATTCTTTAGGGATGAAATTTCCTCCGTAAGGCACATCACCCTTGTCAAAACTTTTTTGTCCCATCCATATTTAGAGTCCTTGGACAATGAGTCATTGATTAAGATAGGACTTCCTTTTGTTTAGGGGAATTAGGATAGGCATTCCAAACTCCTTGTCCACATGTACCGGATGTATGCTTCTATTAATGAGAAACACAAGCCTTGTAAAGATCAACCCTCATAAAATTAATAGGTATAGGTCCATTTCTAGATAAGATCCAATTAAATTACTTTTTGCATAATTTAGTCTCCAAATTACATTTAGGATTCAATTTAGGTCTAATTGTTCCTTGATCATCATCAAAGAGCATCACGTACGATCTCATGTGTATTTAGAGTTCCAAACATTCAATTGGAGTATCGTTTCCAAAAGATTACAATAGGATGACTCAAGATTACAATTGAACCATTTCCAAAGGATTCCAATAGGATGTCCCATGTTCTATGAGCAAGAACCGAAAAAATAAGGATCAAGAAATCGTGACCTCTTGTAGTTAAAGGATGTCCAAAATCCCCATCTTCATCAGTTATCCAGACAATAGGGCTTGTAAAGGCATGTCCAAAGAGCCAACCCTAGCTGAGAAAAAAGAAAGGAAATGCTCTAATCTCAGGAGATTTTCCCCAATCTTTATTTGCGAGAAAATGCCTAAAGTCTGATTGCAAGTGGAAAGAAAGGAAATAGTGGTTCTAATGTGAATATTTTCCTTTTCTTTTCAACAACTATTCATTTAAAAACAAAAATGAAGACTTAAAATTCTTGCCAAGATTTTTGTTTTATGGAGAACTTAAAGAATTATCTCCTTCTATTTTTCTTCTTCTAGAAACTAATTCTCAATTTAGATTCACTTTAGGATTTTTGACTGATATTAACCTTTTGGTGATTTGTTGGTTTGGATTTTTTTGAAAAGGCACCAAGCCAAAAGCAGTGCTAGGAGTAGCCAAACCAAGCATTAGTGATGATGCATCACTGATGCGTGCTTTTTACTCAACTCAGTAATTAAGAGTAGAAGAAATCACTTAGGTTAACTCGAAATTGTGTTGGTTGTGTAGTATAGGGTAGAATTAATCTAACATTTTAGAAATTTTTACAGGTTGAGTCCAGGTCGTTCGCTGGGAGGTATAATAATTTTTCCAAATTCACCAGTTATCTTTTATTTCTCTATAAGTTTAGGAGGTATAACTAGTTTGACTTTAAAACATGAATTTTGCCAAAATATTTAAACTATAAAGAATATACAAAATTCCATATGAAAAACATATTTACTGAAATGATGTACTTTATTAAAAAGTAAACATGCTAGTTTTCTAATTTTATTTCAAAAGAAATTAAGGCAATTAAAAATTATTCTATTAAAACATGCCTTTTCAAAAAGTGATTAAAATGATGCAAGAAAAGATTTTCTTCATTTATTTCTTCAGCCTCTCTCTTCTTCTCCTTTTCTTTATCTTCTTTTCCATTATTTTTATTTTCTCTCGAGCTCTTTTCTTACCTGCCTTCTCTTCCTGTCTCTTATTCTCCTTTTCCATAGTCTTCTCCTGCCTTCTCTTCCCTTAGTGCCTTTTCTCTTAGTTCCTTTCATGCCTATTCTTTCTTTCCATAGCCTTTTTCTTCCTTAGTTTGTTCCTTAGTAGTGCCTGTGCTCCTTTCTTTCCTTAGCCTTCAGCTTCAACACTTAGCATTTAACAACCATTGGCTTCTCTTTCAATTCCCTTAGACTTTCAGCTGAACTGGGTTTTTTTACTTTTTTAACAAAAATTTATTTTATTTGTGGTGAGGACCTTTCGAGGATACACAGCACCCTGAGACCAGGGTGGGACCTGACCCTACTCGGTCCTCGCCTAATCTTAATTAGGTTTGTTTTTGGTTTATTTCATATTGGTTTATAGTCTTGAGCCAATTCGGCTCAACCTGGCCTCCTAAGCCTCCCACCCTCCTAGGGCACACACGCTCACGCCCACTAAGGCGCACACCCGCAGGCATGCAAGCCTGCACACACACATGCTCATGCTCAAATCAGATAGGTAATCGGTGCACCGAGCACTGACAACTGAAGAGTTGGGGTAACAAAATCGTTTTATCCCCATGTGCGCGCTCAGAATCTGACGATGTGGGACTATCCTAACCCCTTCCAGGCCCAACTTCAAATGATCATAACTTTCAACTCAGAGCTCCAAATCGAGTGATTTAAAGTTTGTTAGAAAGCTCTAAGGTTGATCTACACAATTGCAGGGTCAACTTAAGGTTTCGAAGATGTTTTCCTCTTCAATTTGAATGATAAAATCAAGTGTTCCTACAGGTTATTTATTGCCAGGAAATGGTGTTTAACTTCATAGAGTCCTCAAATAGACTTTTCTCTCTCATTTAAATGTCTGTATAGGTTCTAAATATCATTCTGCATCTGCTAGTGTAGTCTCTAAGTTCTCAAGACCTTCAGACAGTGTACAGAAGGTTGAAGCTTCTCTGAAAGCTTCAGAGTTCGAATTTCAGACTTTGATATGTGCGACAGACACAAAAGATTATTTCTAATTGATTTAAACTAATTCTAAGGGTTGTAATTAACTCATCTGGTCAGGATTCAAGTTCATATTTCATAAAAATGCATCTGCTATTAGTTTGGGTTCGAAAGTAACCCAAACTGACAGGAACTAAAATCCTATCAAAATACATATTTAAGCTTAGTCAAATCTCTCTAAAACAATCAAACAGAATCTCAGAATCTGTTTAAGCCTCTCAATTCCTCAGATTGAGCTTAGATTCAAAATATCAAACTCATGTTTACTGTGAAGGCACAAAAGTTGACTTTCTGTTCAAAGCGTTCTCCCAAGAAATCAAAGCCTCGAATAGAGTCTCCTCAACACTAGGAACTTATTTAGATCTTCAAATAAGTGTTCTGACCTTGATTTCTAGTCTTTCAGGCTCACCGCCTGAGGTTGAAAATGTGTTTGTTCAACAGAGCAATTAGAAGGTTGTTACAGTATTCTAAGGGTTTAAATAGCTTCAGTGCATTGCACTGAAGCTTCTGAGTTCCTTAAATGCTTCTTATATCTCTTTATCAGACTTCTCCAACTCCATCGTAGTTGGAGAAGATGAACTTCATATCTACATCTTTAGTTATTGAAATCTCAATTTAAATTCCACAGCACAATCAACGATACTCATTATACCATTCTGGAGCTTCTCAATAAATTCTAGAGGCTGAAACACAGTTTTGTCTCACCAGAGCTCGCTAGAGCTCCGGTGAGTCCAGAAAATATGTAATCTATGTACAGATTGTTAAAACTTGCAATTTTTGATTTAGAAAGGGTTCTAAGGTTGCAAGGAACCTCAGTATCACATTTAATTCTTCATTTGTCTCTTAGAATTAAGATTTGACAGTGAAATCGTTTCTTTAAAAATTTGATTCGAAATAAGCTCAGGATTTGTTTAACCACTCGATTGAGAGGTTGAAACAAGTCAACAAGTGTTTATATTCATATATATATACTTAATTTTAGGATTTGAACTACTCCTGAGCAGCCATTGATGGCGAGCTCAGGAACTTAATTATATTTGGGCGTTTAATTTATATGTGATGTTAATATGTATTATAGTGTCGATTAGGGTCCATAAGTGGTGGATAAATGATGAAGAACCCAGTGGAGGTGAAATTAACTCGACTATTGTCACCATGGACAGTGATAGTAGTTGGTGAAGGTGAAATGATTTAGGAGATTAGGTGATCAATTAAGTGATTAAGTGATTTAGAAATGATTATGGAAGTTAAAGGAAGGTGGACAGCAATTTCAAAAGATGAAATTAAGTCTCTGGCGAGGTAAAGGAGCTCATCGAAGTCGGAGAAGATGAAACTAAAATCTGACATTAACTCTAATCTAACTACCTAAACAAACTAAGCTAGCCTACTCCTGCTCCTACTCCTAATCTACTGTTACCTGGACGAAGGGGTCAATAGGGTTCTGCCGAAGGTTCATAGCAGACGACAAAATCAAAGGGTGGAAGAAAGATCTCCGGCGGGCGGATTTGAGGCGGAGCGGAGGGTTCCTTTGGTCGGCGCCTGTGTCAGAGATGCGATAGACCATGACGGATATCCTCGGCTGATTAAAATGGACGGAGGAAGTCGGAAATTGAAATGGAAAGTCACTGGAGTTTTGGACAAATATCCTACCAAAGACGACTACAGTGTTAGAAGAGGGAATGGAGCCAACTTTAGTAAAATCCAAGGGCTGAGGGGGTATTTATAGTAGTTGGCGGGGAAGAGAATGGCAGGGTCTGGCCAAAGAAGGAGCTTGAGGAGCTTAACCTCCGTCGTCGTCTCCGACGACGGTGAGGTTATCTCCCACTGAAAGATAGGATTTCCAGTTAATCTAGACCGGTGGATGAAGTGGAGGTGGTGAGCGCAAGCTGCAAGAGCTTGGACAAAGAAGGATGATGTTGGAAAGGAGGCGATCATGCGGTGGCGTGACTCTCTGCCGCTAGCCATTCATTCGGCTGAAGAAGAAGAAGACGAAGAGGGACTTAAATGAAATGAAACTTTAGGAGCTGTGTGAGAAATAAGGACCCGACTGTAATGAATAGTAAGGACCAAAATGCAAACCCAGGTTTTGAAGATTTATTTTAACTTTGATCTTTTTCAACTTTTTATATATGTTAGTAAATTAGGTAAATATTATGTTTTCACCTTGAATTTACATTTTTGACCTTTTTAGGTTAATTTATTAGATTAAGTAAAATCACTTAAGTTATTATATACTTAGGTATACATTAAGTTTAAGTTACTTATCTTATTAATTAAAAGAATGATTAATAGGATTTCGAGTCCAGTTGTTAACTAAATTATTAATAATGTTAATTGAATGATAAAAAGTCATTTTAAACTTATTTTAAGGTCCTTTACTAAATATCCCTTATTCTATAATTAACCCTTATATGTTCATAACCGTAGCTAATTAACTAGGAAGACTAGTTAATTAGGGGTAATTAGAGACCATGATGAGTGTCTCATCATACCCCCAAGCTAAACTTTTGCTAGTCCCTAGCAAAATTAACTAAGGCTATGATGACTTAAAGCACTTGGGTTTAAATTATTATAAATAGTAACTATGTAGAGGAAAGCTTAGGTCAGAAATTTTTTTAAAGTTTAATATAAATGATTAATTTATAGAGCATATGTGAAAATTTTCTTACTTAGACTTATACTTATAACATTTTCAAAACACACTTAAAATAATTTGTAAACAAGAATTTTACTTAGAATTAAAATTTTTCAAAAATCTCTTAAACTGTGACTATTCTTAACTCAAATTAGAATATAAAGTGTTTTAAGAAAACAAAACTTAAGGATTGAGAATTAAATTTTAACTCGAAAACACAATAGATTTAAGTTAATCCTTTGTTTATGATATTTGACTTTTATCAATATAAGTTTAAGAAAATTAACCAGATACTCATTATTAATCAAACATAGAGTAGTAAAACTTTAATTTACTAGCCTAGAACACTAAAGAATAACTTCTAGACCAAGGATTCTGTCAATTCTTCTTCTTTAGGTCTCAACTTGAAATCTTCAAAACCCAATTTCTTAGGCTTCACTGCCCAATACCAAGGTTCAGTAGCTATAATTTTAAAACATCTGTGTTTAGTGAAGTGAATTGTCCTAAAGACATCCAAACTTGCAAAAATCCAGATCTTAAGACATCACGTTCCAATCCCAATTATTCTAATTCAATCCTTTGGCTTGGCCTTACTCAGGTTTGGTTACTTTCTCCTCACTAGTTTTTTATCCCAAGGTCAACACTTTTTGTGTATATCTCCCCGGTGGACCACTGGGTCACTTATTCCTAATATTTTTTCCTCCATATTTTTTTTCTTTTTCTATAGGTTAGAACACCCATTTGTAGCGAGGTGTTCTTTTTATTTGATTGAAGGAAGGGTAGCATCCATTTGTATTGAGATGCTTTTATTTATTATGAAAAAATTGCATAAGCACCCATTTTATAACAAGGCACTTAACTGTAGGTGTTTTATTTACATTTTTTTTCTTTTTCTTTTCCCCCTTCTCATTTTTCTTACTAACTTTATTTTCCAAATCCTTTTTCTAGGTGAGTGGCACATCCTTCACCCTTTCAAGAACCGCCTCGCGGAAATCCTTGGACTAAAGAGGATTCAGAATTGATCTCTTAACCTCTGTGCTTTCGCTGTCTTAGATGCAACAAGACAATTCTATGTGTGTGAATTTAGATGTTTAGGTTACTTAGCTCTCAAACTAGAGATTGGACAACAAAGCCCTTTACTCTTAGGTTCTTCAAATTCTTAGTTTCCTCCTATAGGATCCGTCAAGACAAAATTTACCAAGTCTAGTTATTTATCTCTAGCTTGTAAGTTTTGTAAACTAAAATTCTACCAACTCTCTATTTAATTAACTGTGAATATATGGCCTTTTTACTTAACTTTATGATAAAATCAAATTTTCAAGAAGCAAAAGGATTACTTAATCTAATTGATTAAAACGTTACAATTCAATTCCAAAACTTAAGTTTAAATCTTAACACACTTAGTTTCTTAATTCAAGTAAGAATAGAAAAATAAATCTTTAAAAGATTTAAAAGATTCCTAATTCAAATAAAATTTTATTAAAAAAATTTAAACACAAAAGTGTGTTTTTAAAAAATGTTTAAAGTAAAAATCTAACTAAGAATTGAATGCTCTTAAATATTCTATATATATTCTATATACATTTTAAGCTTTTGATCTAAAAGAAAATTAAGATCTTAATTACAATATATATATATTCTTCTTCTTTTCTTCTTTATTAATGAATATACCACTCTTATTATTTTTGTGAATTTTCTTTTTCAAATTTTTGTATTTATATATTTTTATTTTTATGTATATAAGATTTTTCCAATTTTTATGATTTTTTTTAATTTTTATGAAATTTTTGATTTTTTTTAAATTTTTATCATGTTTAGATTTTCTATTATTTTAAATTTCGTGGATATTTAATTTTTATGTGTTTTTATTTTTTAACCCACACTTAAAGTGAAAATTTCACTTCAACACCTCCCAAAGCCAAAATTTTACAATGTCCTCATTGTAAGAAAGGTGAAAAGATATTACACTTCATTTAGTATAGGGTGATGGAAGGAGTCGAAAAGAGGAGATTAAAAATCTCTGTGTGGATGATTTCAAGCCTGACAAAAGGTCAGAGTGGTCAGTCGGACTAAATGATGGTAATCAATATGATATGAAGTCAAATTTTAAAAGTAACTGTATAAGAAAATTAGAAAGGGTAAAAACAGGAAACATCTATGTACAAGTGTGGTGGATGGATAGAAAAACCCTAGTGGAGCTGGTAACATTCTCCAACAAGACCCAAAGGATGTGATTCCATGAAAGGTTTAAGACGTTGACCATTGACTTTGAAGGGTTGATCCTTGTTCGGTTCAGTGATTTCGACAGCTCCGTTGTCAAAGACTCTAACTACAATAAATGGCCCTTGCCATTTAGACCTAAGTTTACCCAGGAAGAGCTTCAAACTGGCATCAGATAACAACACCTTTTGACTAGGTGCAAATGATTTGCGGGAAATGAATTTGTCGTGGAAGGCTTTAAGTTTCTCCTTATACTGCTTTGAACTTTCATAGGAATCATGACGTAATTCCTCGAGTTCGCTAAGTTGCAATCTACGATTTTCACCAGCCTTCATGAGGTCTAAATTACAGGCTTTAATTGCCCAATAGGCCTTGTGTTCAATTTCTACGGGAAGATGACAGGGTTTCCTGTAAACAAGTCTATATGGTGACATGCCTATTGGTGCTTTGTGGGTAGTCCTATAAGCCCACAAAGCCTCATTTAAACGGGAAGACCAATCCTTCCTATCGGGTTGGATTGTCATTTGAAGGATCTTTTTGATCTCCCGATTAGAGACCTTGGTTTGCCTATTAGTCTGGGGATGATAAGGTGTAGAAATACGATGTGTGACCCCATATTTTCTAAGTAAATGTTTACACTGGGTGTTAATAAAATGGGAACCGCCGTCAGACATAATAGCACGAGGTACCCTAAAATGAGCGAAAATGTGACTCTGTATAAAAGGAATGACAACTTGATGGTCGTTTGTGCATATGGGTATGGCTTCAATCCAACGAGAAACATAGTTGACAGCAAGTAAAATATAATGGAAGCCAAAAGAGGATGGAAATGGACCCATAAAATCTATGCCGCATATGTCAAAGATTTCATATGCTAGAATTGGGTTCAAAGGCATCAAGTCTTTCCGAGACATGCCACTAAGTGTTTGCCAGCTACTACATGCCTTACAATAAGTATGAGAATCAGCAAATATCGTGGGCCAATAAAACCTGCATTGCAAAACTTTTGCAGCAATCTTTCTACCAGAAAAGTGACCACCATAGGCCTGGTCATGAGAAAAAGATAGGATAGAATCAATCTCAGAAAAAGTAACACAACACCTGATGATTTGATCAATGCAGAGTCTAAAAAGATATGGATCTTCCCAAAAATAGTATTTGACTTCTGCTTTGAGTCGTGATTTGCGATTCCCGTCCCAGTCTGGTAGGAATTAATGTGTAACAAAATAATTAACAATATCTGCATACCAAGGAAGATCTGTGGATATAGTCAAAAGATGTTCATCAGGGAAGTGTTCTGTGATTGGTGAAGATGATTCGATTGTATCAGAAGGAAGATGGGAAAGATGATCTGCAACAACATTTTGCCTACCCGCCTTATCACGAATTTCTAGGTCAAATTCTTGCAAAAGCAAGATCCATCTGATTAACCTAGGTTTCGTGTCTTTCTTAGATAGAAGGTGTCGGATAGCTGAGTGATCAGAGTACACTATGATTTGGGATTCGAGTATATAAGATCTAAATTTTTCTAATCCAAATACTATTTCTAGTAACTCTTTCTCTGTAACTGTGTAACTCCTTTGTGTCTCATTCAATGTTTTACTAGCATAGTAAATTCCCACCAGATTCTTCTCAATTTTCTATCCTAAAACAGCTCCTATTGCATAATCTAATGCATCACACATGATTTCAAATGGTAAATCCCAATTAGGTGGTTGCAAAATTGGAGCCTGTGTAACTCTATCTCTCAAAGTTTTAAATGCTAAAATACACTTCTCATCCATCTAAAAAATCGCATCCTTTGTGAGGAGGTTTGTGAGTGGTCGGGCAATTTTTTAAAAATCAAGGATGAATCTTCTATAAAATCCCACATGCTCAAGAAATGATCTAATGCCTTTGATCGAGTCAGGGGTTGGAAGATTTGCAATTTGATTGATCTTGGCTCGATCTACTTGGATACCCTGCTCAGATACGAGATGACAAGTACTATGCCCTCAGGAATCATAAAATGGCTCTTCTCCCAACTAAGGACAAGGTTAGCCTCAATACATCTTTTTAGAACCTTCGACAAATTATCCAAGCAAATATCAAATGTCTCCCCGAAGACTAAAAAATCATCCATAAAAACCTCCATATATTCACCCACCATTTCGGTAAAAATGGCTAACATGCAACGCTGAAATGTTGCGGGTGCATTGCAAAGCCCAAATGGCATTCATCGGAAAGCAAAGGTTTCGAAGGGGTAGGTGAAGGTCATTTTCTCTTGCTCTTCGGGATAAATTGCAACTTGATTATATCCAGAGTAACCATCTAAAAAGCAGAAGAACCTATTACCAGCTAATCTCTCAAGGATTTGATCAATGAATGGTAACGAAAAATGGTCCTTCTTTGTAACAGAATTCAATTTCCAATAATCTATACAAACCCACCATGAATTCGCAATTTGTGTGGGAATGGTTTCAACAGATTCAGTTTTGATTATGGTGAGTCCTTCCTTTTTGGGTACCACTTGAATTGGACTCACCCAAGGGCTATCAGATATAGGATAAATGATATCAACATCAAGCCACTTTATTATTTCTTTCTTAATGACATCCTTTAGATTAGGATTTAGGCATCTTTGAGCTTCTCTTGAAGGTCGTGCCCCATCTTCAATATAGATGCGATGAGTACAAAAATGGGGGCTAATCCTAGTGAGATCATGTAAAGTCCACCAAATTGCCTTCTTGTGATCTCGAAGTACTTTGATCAATTTGGATTCTTGTGATTTAGAGAGATGAGAATTGATTATTACAGGATATGTTTGATCAGATTCAAGATATACATATTTAAGATTCTTAGGCAATGGTTTCAATTTAAGCATATGAGTTGAATCAACAGTAGGATTTGGGGTGGGATTCTCAATTATGAAGAGTGATTCAGATTCAGAGTCAAATTCAGGATTGAGTAGAGATTCCAATATTGTTTCATTGCTTTGAGGGAATAGGATATCAAAAGATGTGTCTTCTAAATCTAGAGAACTAATGTCATCCTCAAAAACTTCTATTGATTTTATTTCCTCAATCCATTCACAATCAAATCCACTAGAAGCTCTAAATATATCTAACTTAATTGTCTTCTCCCCAAATTTCAATTCAATCTTTCCTGATTCACAACCAATGTTGGCTTTTGCAGTAGCCAAAAAGGGTCTCCCTAAGATAATTGGGGTGTCTTTAATGTGTTCGGGTACTTCCATATCAAGAACAATAAAATCTACACGGAAATAAAAATCCTGAACTCTTACAATAACATCCTCCAACATTCCTTTTGGTGACTTAATGGATCTATCAGCTAATTGTAAAGTCACATTGGTAGACTTAAGGTTTTCTATTTGGAAATGTTTTACCAAAGAGAAAGGAATGAGGTTAATAGAAGCTCCTAAGTCTAGGAGGACTCTATTAAAACACTGACCCTCAATTATACAGGAAAAAAATGGAGATCCTAGGTCTTTCTTTTTTAAAGGAAGCGTACTTGAAATAATAGAGCTCACATGCTCTAAAAGTACAACAGTGCTTCCTTTCTTCGTCTTACGCTTAGGAGTACACAATTCCTTAAGAAATTTTGCATAAGTCGGGATGTGTTTGATAGTATCTAGGAGTGGGATATTAATATGTACCTGTTCAAAAATCTTAATCAAATCTTCATCTAATGTAACAGGTTGTTTTTGTTTCCTAGTCTTCTTCAAAGCTTCTGGGAATGGGACGTGGGTTTCCTGTTCTACTGAGGTGTTATCCTAATCTTGTGAATTAGTGGGAATTGCGGGATCTGGTTCTACATCTCTTCCAGGTGTAGAAACAGGGGTTAATCTAGATGTACTAGGGTCTTAGGATAGGTTCCTTGGAAAAACT
Source organism: Thalassia testudinum (assembly GCA_037157565.1). Classification (NCBI taxonomy): domain Eukaryota; kingdom Viridiplantae; phylum Streptophyta; class Magnoliopsida; order Alismatales; family Hydrocharitaceae; genus Thalassia; species Thalassia testudinum. The sequence continues at coordinate 68,422,866 of JAZHRO010000003.1, read as the reverse complement.
GGATCCCTAGTGGTAGTTCCATGGCGGGTTGTAACAGAGTTAATCCTGCATGAGAAGAAGAAGCAGCTGAAGAAGAAGATGCTTGTGAATTTTGTAAAGATAGATCATTAATTAATGGTTGATTCGCAACTGATTGCTATTGATTTGGATATTCAAAATCAAGATTAGAAATAGGTGGATTCAGATTTTGATTCAGATTTAGATTCAGGGGTAATTGATCAAGAAGATGGACATGTCCCTGATTTGGATTTTGAGCTCCCGGGTGTTGTCTTTGCTGGATATTCCTACGGTTTAGAATTGGCTGGGATGGAAGGGTCCCTAGCTGACGAGATTCAGCTAATTACTTGATTTGACCCCTAAGATCAGCCAATTCTGCCGAACACTGACGTTAGACTTCAGCAAAAGCCTCAGCAGTTTTTTGCTGGCTCTCAGTCATAGCTCTCAAAATTTGGTCTAGCTGTGAATCTCTATTTGGCCCTACAGGGTTTTGCGAACCAGCGTAAAATGGTCTCGCATTGTGTTGCTGAAACGACAATGTAGGCTAGTTTTGTCTGGTCTGAGTCGGATATGATGGTCTTTGTGTATGGTCAAACCAAGAAAAATTAGGGTGATTATGCCATCCAGGATTATAGGAATTTGAATATGGGTTTGATCTTGGTGTGTATCCATGAATGGGGTTTAATCAAGAGGATATGGCGTGTTTTCTGTAATAGGTAAGGGTGGGTAAGATTGTGGGACAAAGGTGCCTCCTTGGGTTAGTGAAGGAGTAGATAGAAAACCCAAGGTAGATGGATCTCTAGAATCCAGATTATTCACAAATTCCCTCCCCGCAGGAATTTGCGAAATTGGTAAATATGCGGGATTTGTAGCAAGTAGAGGCGTAAGAGTCTTCATTATATTTCTAACCTCGTCGAGATGCTTTGCTATGATATCGACTTTGCCCAATTTTTCTGTAATAATCTCTAAATCCTTTGAACTGGACGGATTACCGATCTCGTGAATGCCCTTATGCGGATTTTGGTGATCCGTGTTCACGCCTCGCGTGAATTGCAACACTGATGCATTATTAATCGAGTTTTCCGCCATCCCTTCAAATAATTCTAAAGCAGATTCTACGTCGTGATTTAGAAAATTCCCTCCACAAGAGGCATCGACTAGATTGCGAATGCCCTCTTGTAAACCATAACAAAAGATATGCATGAGATGCCAATGAGGGATGTCATGATGTGGGCATTTCCTTTGCAATTCATGAAAACGTTCCCACGCTTCATGAATTGGCTCTCCTTGGTTTTGATTGAAAGTAGTAATAGCTCGCCTTAAAGCATTGGTTCGACCAATAGGAAAAAAATTCCTTCAAAAATGCGGATTCAAGTTCAGCCCAAGTTGAGATTGGTCTTGCTATAATTCTATACCAATAAGCTGCTTTATCTTTAAGGCTAAAGGAGAACATTTTCATTAGTAGGATTTCCCTATTTTGATTTCGAGGACCAAGAGTTTGGGATAAATTTTTAATATCTTTTATATGTTGAAATGGATCCTCGGATGCAAATCCGTGAAAGTGGGGGATTAAACCTATAATGTTTGACATTAATTCTGGATCATTCTCCTCAATAGGTATCCTAACATTAGGCTCTACTTGTGCATTAGATGGGTTATAATAATCTCTAAGTAGAGGCCTTGGATGATGGATCAGTAAATCAGGGTTTTCAAAACCTGCCTCAGGTCGAGGTGAAGAACAGTTTTGAAGCGTCTGTAGATTATTTAAGGTTGCTGTTAATAAATTGATTTGTCTTGTTTGCTCTAGCATCTTAAGATTCTGGTTCAGGAGCACCTCATGAACATCAAAAGACAGCATCTCCCCCTGACCAGAAGAAGAAGGGATCTCAGGATTAAGATTTTGCATTGGATCCATAGAAGTAGATGGGTCAAACGGGAAAACCATTGGTTGCTTATCTACAATTGGCCTAGGATCACCTGTCAACGGTGGTGTAAGAGGCAAATGCAAGGATCGCCTCCCATCCATAAATGGAAAAATAATGTGCAAGTGCACACACACACCACCAATAAGAAAATAGTGACACAAAAAACCTGCAAAACAGTGCAAAAGATGTAGGTTTTGCTTTTCTTTCAAAGGAAAGAAGAAATTCCTAAGGTACGTAAAGTAATTTGACGCAAAGAAATAGAGTAACAATATCAAAATACGCGTCCTAATCCATGACTACGCAGGTGTGTACCTTAAAACTCAAAGGTCTAAAGTCTAGGATCGAGACCGCTCACTACTGGCTTCCCGGGGCACTAGTAGTGAGACAGACTTGTTGATCTTCGGCCAAAGCCCTAAGAGGTGCAAAGAGGAGAGATAGAAAAATAGACTCGTGTGACTCTAGTGATCGTGCTGTGTGCGCGATAGCATGCAACAGATGATAGCGATATAAAAACCCACATGCATTCTGCAAAAAGATTTAAGTCACCAATTTTACTTCCTCTTATTAGTTAATCTTTTTCAAAAATATATCAATTAAAATTTAATGGCCACTTTCTTAATTCTTTTCAAACAAAAATATGTGGCCTTTTTAATTCTCCGAGGACAAGGATCTACGTGGGTTTTCTCGTGTTTTCCCGTTGATGCGAGAGAAATAGTTTAAAAATTCTCGAGTCAGATCGCTCTAATACTGGCAGAATAATGCACTCCTAAGAGTGTATGCCTATGTATATGCTGCTGCTAGTCAGATAAAGTTGTATTTTTGTATTTTTTATTTTTTTAAATGCAACAATACAAAAGCTTAAGGAATACTCACAAAAAGCAAAAGCAGTTAAAACGGATTCCCACCTTCTCCTGAGATCACCCATGAAGGTAAACCAGAAAACAAGATAGAAAATAAAAACAAAAACAAAAACAAAACAAAACAAAACACACTAATTAGAACAAAAGTGAGTAAAAACAAAAATATATTTACAAGATACCTCCTAATTATACAATTAAACCATTTAAATTTTAATGAGACAAAATATTACCTCCCCGGCAACGACGCCATTAAAATGATGTTTAGACGAAACAATGGCAAGGAATATTTTGATGAGTTAATAAGGCAAAATAATACCTCCCCAGCAACGGTGCCATTAAAATGATGTATGCTTTTCACTCAACTCAGTAATTAAGTTAATTTCACTTAATTAAGAGTAGAAGAAATCACTTAGGTTAACTCGAAATTGTGTCGGTTGTGTAGTACAGGGTCGAATTAACCTAACATTTTAGAAATTTTTACTAGTTGAGTCTAGGTCATTCGCTGGGAGGTATAATAATTTTTCCAAATTCACCAGTTATCTTTTATTTCTCTATAAGTTTAGGAGGTATAGCTAGTTTGATTTTAAAACATGAATTTTGCCAAAATACTTAAACTATAAAGAATATACAAAATTCCATATGAAAAACATATTTACTGAAATGATGTACTTTATTAACAAGTAAACATGCTAGTTTTCCAATTTTATTTCAAAAGAAATTAAGGCAATTAAAAGTTGTTCTATTAAAATATGCTTTTTCAAAAAGTAATTAAAATGATGCAAGAAAAGATTTTCTTCCTTTATTTCTTCAGCCTCTCTCTTCTTCTCCTTTTCTTTCTCTTCTTTTCCTTTTTTTTTTTTCTCTCGAGCTCTTTTCTTACCTGTTTTCTTCTGTTCCTGCCTCTTATTCTCCTTTTCCATAGTCTTCTCTTGCCTTCTTCTCTTCCCTTAGTGCCTGTTCTCTTAGTTCCTTTCGTGCCTGTTCTTTCTTTCCTTAGCCTTTTTCTTCCTTAGTTTGTTCCTTAGTAGTGCCTATGCTCCTTTCTTTCCTTAGCCTTCAGCTTCAACACTTATCATTTAACAACCATTGGCTTCTCTTTCAATTCCCATAGACTTTCAGCTGAACCAAGTTTATTTACTATTTTAAAAAAAAATTATTTTATTTGCGGTGAGGACCTTTCGAGGATACATAGCACCCTGAGACCAGGGTGGGACCAGACCCTATTTGGTCCTCGCCTAATCTCAATTAGGTTCATTTTTTATTTATTTCATATCGCTTTATAGTCTCAAGCCAATTCGGCTCAACCCAGCCTCCCAGCCCTCTCACCCTCCTAGGGCACACATGCTCACGCCGACTCGGGCGCACACCTGCAGGCACACAAGCCTGCACACACACATGCTCATGCTCAGGTCAGATTGGTAACCGGTGCGTCGAGTGCTGACGACTGAAGAGCTGGGGTAACAAAATCATTTTATCCCCATGCGTGTGCTCAGAATCTGACAATGTGGGACTATCCTAACCCCTTCCAGACCCAACTTCAAATGATCATAACTTTCAACTCAGAGCTCCAAATCGAGTGATTTAAAGTTGGTTAGAAAGCTCTAAGGTTGATCTACACAATTGCAGGGTCAATTTAAGGTTTTGAAGATGTTTTCCTCTTCAATTTGAAAGATAAAATCAGGGGTTCCTACTAGTTATTTATCACCTGGAAATGGTTTTTAACTTCACAGAATCCTCAGATGGACTTTTCTCTCTCATTTAATGGTCTGCATAGGTTCTAAATATCATTCTGCATCTGGTAGTGTAGTCTCTGAGTTCTCAAGACCTTCAGATAGTGTACGAAGGTTGAAGCTTCCCTGAAAGCTTCAGAGTTTGAATTTTAGACTTTCATATCTGCAACAGACACAAAAGAGTGTTTCTAATTGATTTAAATGAATTCTAAGGGTTGTAATTAACTCATCTGGGTAGGATTAAAGTTCATATTTCATCAAAATGCTTCTCTTGTTAGTTTGGGTGCGAAAGTAACCCAAACTGACAGGAACTAAAATCCTATCAAAATACATGTTTGAGCTTAGTCAAATCTCTCTAAAATAATCCAATAGAATCTCAGAATCTGTTTAAGCCTCTCAATTCCTCAGATTGAGCTCAGATTCAAAATATGAAACTTATGTTGACTGTGAAGGCACAAAAGTTGACTTTCTGTTCAAAGCCTTCTCCCAAGAAATTAAAGCTCGAATAGAGTCTCCTGAACACCAGGAAGTTATTTAGATCTTCAAATAAGTGTTCTGACCTTGATTTCTAGGGTTTCAGGCTTACAGCCTGAGGTTGAAAATGTGTTTGTCCGACAGAGCAATTGGAAGGTTGTTACAGTATTCTAAGGGTTTAAACAGCTTCAGTGCATTGCACTGAAGCCTCTGAGTTCCTTAAATGCTTCTTATATCTCTTTATCAGACTTCTCCAGCTCCGCCAGAGTTGGAGAAGATGAACTTCATATCTACAGCTTCAGTCATTGAAATCTTAATTTAAATACCTCAGCACAATCAATTATCCTCATTATACCATTCTAGAGGCTAAAACACAGTTTTGGCTCGCCGTAGCTCGTAGGAGCTCCGGTGAGTCCAAAAAATATGTAATCTATGTAAAGATTGTTAAAACTTGCCATTTTTGATTTACAAAGGATTCTGAGGTTGCAAGGAACGTCAGTATCACATTTAATTCTTCATTTGTCTCTTAGAATTAAGATTTGACAGTGAAATCATTTCTTTAAAAATTTGATTTGAAATAAGCTCAGGACTTGTTTAACCACTCGATTGAGAGGTTAAAACAAGTCAACAAGTGTTTATATTCATATATATATACTTAATTTTAGGATTTGAACTGCTCTTGAGTCGCCATTGACAGTGAGCTCAGGAACTAAATTATATTTGGGTGTTTAATTTATATGTGATATTAAATGTATTATAGTGTCGATTAGGGTCCATAAGTGGTGGATAAATGATGAAGAACCCAGTGGAGGTGAAATTAGCTCGACTACTGTCACCATGGACAGTGACAGTAGTCGGTCAAGGTGAAATGATTTAGGTGATTAGGTGATCAATTAAGCGATTAAATGATTTAGAAATGATTATGGAAGTTAAAGGAAGGTGGACAGCAATTTCAAAAGATGAAATTAAGTCTCTGGCGAGCTAAAGGAGCTCGTCAAAGTCGGAGAAGATGAAACTAAAATCTGACATTAACTCTAATCTAACTACCTAAACTAACTAAGCTAGCCTACTCCTGCTCCTACTCCTAATCTACTGTTACTTGGACGAAGGGGTCAATAGGGTTCCGCCGAAGGTTCATAGCGGACAACAAAATCAGAGGGTGGAAGAAAGATCTCCGACGGGCGATTTTGAGGTGGAGCGGAGGGTTCCTTTGGTCGGTGCCTGTGTCAGAGATGAGGCAGACCATGATGGATCACCTCGGCTGATTAAAATGGACGGTGGAAGTCGAAAATTGAAATGGAATGTCGCTGGAGTTTTGGGTGAGTAGCCTATCGAAGTCGGCTACATTCTTAGAAGATGGAAGGGAGCCAACTTGAGTAAAATCCAAGGGGTAAGGGGGTATTTATAGTAGTTGGCCGCAAAGAGAATGGCGAGGTCTAGCCAAAGAAGGAGCTTGAGGAGCTTAACCTCCGTCGTCGTCTCCGACGACGGTGAGGTTATCTCCCACTGAAAAATAGGATTTCCAGTTAATCCAGACCAGTGGATGAAGTGGAGGTGGTGAGCGCAAGCTGCAAGAGCTTGGACAAAGAAGGATGATGTCGGCAAGGAGGTGATCATGCGGTGGCGTGACTCTCTGCTGCCAGCCGTTCATTCGGCTGAAGAAGAAGAAGAAGAAGACGAAGAGGGACTTAAATGAAATAAAACTTAAGGACCTGTGTGAGAAATAAGGACCCGACTATATTGAATAGTAAGAACCAAAATGTAAACCCAGGTTTTGAAGATTTATTTTAACTTAGATCTTTTTCAACTTTTTATATATGTTAGTAAATTATGTAAATATTATGTTTTCACCTTGAATTTATATTTTTGACCTTTTTAGGTTAATTTATTAGATTAAGTAAAATCACATAAGTTATTATATACTTAGGTATACATTATGTTTAAGTTACTTATCTTATTAATTAAAAGAATGATTAATAGGATTTCGAGTCCAGTTATTAACTAAATTATTAATAATGTTAATTGAAAGATAAAATGTCATTTTTAACTTATTTTAAGGTCCTTTACGAAATATCCCTTATTCTTTATTTAACCCTTATATGTTCATAACCTTAGCTAATTAACTAGGAAGACTAGTTAATTAGGGGTAATTAGAGATCATGGTGAGTGTCTCATCAATCACTTTGTGGCTAAATCCATCCTTGAGGAGGCTTCTATTTACCCAATGAGGAGGCCATGGTGACATCTTTTCATTTAAGAATTCCACTGGTCTGATCTTAAATTATCTCTTCAAGGTCTCTCTGTTCTAAGGGTTGTAAAGGGTTTTGGGAGATTGTAGGGTTACAATGGCATTAAATGAAGATATTATTGTATCTTTTGTTGATGATACACTCTTAAAGAATTAGTTAAGGGTCAATGAAGAGCTATTCCTATTAGCCCTTTGGAGAGGTTTCTAGCTCAGTAGTCAACCCAGGAAAAGCAACATTTATACATTTTCAGAACATTCTGTCAACTCCAAATTGCTTAAAGGAATGGCCAGAGCAAGTCTGATACAAAATGTCAATCTAGGATAAAAGTGCTTAAAAATAAGCTCTTTTCCTATTGTTCTTAAGACACTTACGTTTGCAAAAATAAAAAGAGCAAATCCCCTTTTTGAAATATAAATATAATCAGTGATAAGCCATGACCCTTGTCCCTTCTCCCCCCAAATAATACTCACAAAGAACTTCATGGGCAATCATCTGCCTCTTGTAATCTCTCACCAACATTCTTCTTATGAGATCTTTGGCACTGCTAGAAGTAGTGGTTGTGGGTGCAAGAACTAATTAAAAGTGTGTGTTTGACATAAACGATCACTATTATTTCTTTTCTTGTCATGGGAAGCAAGTTGTACTAAATTAAAAATCATCATCATCATAATCATTATCATAGAGGTTGAATTGTGAAAAATATATTTCATTTGAGCCATTTGAGATCACATACAGTTATGGGGATAGAATTGAGCACAAGAAGGTGATTCAGGCAGTACTCTCAATTCTTCTCTATGGATTCCCATTTTTTTTACTTGGAAGGGAAATAGATTCCCATAATTATATATAGTTTCTTGCTTTCTAAGCCATCATTTGGAATGCCTTCAGGTTTTTAAAGGAGACATGATGAAATCGGATTCGCACGTGGAAAGGGTTTGGGTTTGGAAAACCCATCGTCGTAGTTCGATTCACGAGAAAATCCATCGATCAGATAAAATTTATAACCGAAACTAGAAAAGTGAGTCCCGGGTCGAACTCGGGGAGGCGAACATTTGGTTTGAAAAATACGCATTTCGCTTTTTATTTATTTTTGTCATTTTTATTTTTTCTAATTTTTTTTGGTATTTTTAGCAAGCAAGATATTAGGTCAATGGATTCTTATCTAACTAATCTACTTGCAAAATATAAGAGAGTGAGAGATAAAAATAATCACATATATCTCAACAAGTGTTTCTACAACTATGAGAGTGGGAAAAACTACCCTAGAAAGCAATAAGGATAGATCGAGATGAGAAGAATCCCCCTAAACGGTTGCTCGGAGGATGACTGACTCTAACGTCGCCAGAGGAAGGTGGTAAGGAGCAAGATGAATGAGGATGGAGCTGGAGGATGGAGGGCAGGGCAGGACGACATCGCGGCGAGGATCTTCTTCTCGAAGGGAGTGAGAAGACGGCCACGGGATGCTCCATGAAGGGTAAAGAGAGGTGGGTAAAAATGTTTGATTGCTACTTTAAAGGAGCATCCCGGGCTTGGAACAAGCTCTCTCTAGAGCCTTGGAGGTGGTGAGAGGAAGGAAGGAAGAGATGGTGAAGAATGGAGGTGTAGGGGTCCTTTTATAGCTGAGGGAAGAGGAAGAAATTTCTGTAGAGGGTGTAGTGACAGCTGCGAACATCACTAAAGACCCTTGCAGCTGTCACTGAAGGTCGCGCCCCCACCGCTCATGCCCGCAGTTGTCCTCGTGCCTATAGGCAATTAGTGACTGCTGTAAGTGTCACTAAAGGTCTGCCGAGGCTGTCGATGAAGATTCTCCCCAACCCTCACCCCTATTGGCCCGCGCGTCATGCGTCCATGCTCCTCACGCCATGTAACGAGCGTGTGTGCTGGCATGCGCTTGCTGCCGCATGCGGCTGCGACTGTGCACACATCTCAGGAGCATGCACTGAAGCTCATTTGCTCCGCGCATGCCTGATTGAAGAATTAAGTCGTTGGAGGACTTGACCCCATGCCATGGGTTTAAGAGGTGTACGGCGTGACCAATGTGCCAAAGGATAGGAAGTGTTGCATTGAAGGGCTATCAGCATTTGCTGATCGTGTGATCGTGGCCACTGGATTTTCATCCAGCAGTCACAATATAATCTTGAGTTCTCTTGTGAAGGCGAGGTAGGGTCTATTTCCAATTATTGGATTGAGATCCAACGGTTTGGATTGCATGCTAAAGTTGAGCAGAGGGACATGGCCGGCTTTGGATGGTTCAGATGGTGCCACGTGGCACCATCTGAGCCACCCATCATCTTTCTGTTGCAAAGGGTGCCGCAGTGTTCGGATCAAGGTGATTTCTATGCTGCCAGACTGCGATCGTCACTTTGGATCCATCCGTATGGTCAGATTTTCTATCCAAAGCATGTAAGGATGTTGCATTACCCAACTGGCCGTTGATCTTCCTCGAACTTCATATGATGCTATGAGGTTCCAATCTCGACGATTCGGAGGCGTTAGACTCCAATCGTAATCCTCATCAGATCCATATGGTTAGATCATCCATCCGAGGCCCTAAAATAAATCTCTTTCCCTCCTGGCCATAAAAAGGACGTAAGTAACCTAAAATATACACAAGTACTCTAAATGCAGGATGATGCATGGTATGCAATATGTATAGCATGAAATGCAAATCTAAGGTTAGGAACATACATGAATAGGCATTTTATCTTCCATAATTATTTCTACATCAAGACACTTGGTGAATTTGCTTGCATTTTACTTGTAACACTTATTTATTAGTTTATGGTGAAAAGGGTGTCTACTAATGAACGACAATCATTTTTTATGTTTCCAAAAAACACTGATGATTAGTTATGGCTTCAACATGTAGTAACATAGCTTTTATGAGTTAATCATCAACAAGGCAAGGGGGAAAAGTGGACCAGTAATATTCCATTCTATACTTTGTTAGCATTTGGTGATTGGTTAAAAGAAATGTGCTATCTAGAAAGACACTGTAATGAAAGGAAGAACAAATATCTATAATATTATTTCCAGAAAGATACTGTAATGTTGTGATTATGTACTATTCTTTCTTTGTTTGCTTTTTCTTTTTGCATTCGACTTTTCTAAGAGAATCATGCACCTGTATGACAATAATACTATTTTGGTTTAATTTTTTTGGGAAATTCCTTGAGTAAACTTCTTCCATAACGATAGGTGTCATCATATGTAGATACCAAAACATCACCCTTGTCAATCTCATGTGTTTCAATTTCTTCTTTGTTTGTACCATTGCCTTCTCTCTTTGACTGAGCTTCTTCTTTCTTTGATTGAGCTTCTTCCCCACTTACAACTACAAGAAGTTGCTTCCTTTTATGATACTCATCAACCTTATTCCAGACCGCATTAATGATGAGAACCTCATTTACCAATTCTTGTAATATTTTAAGTTTAATCTCAACATCTTAAAGTCTATAATGCCCTCCTTTAATAATAGATAAATGGCATGATAGACCAAGTTCTTGTTTGAATTCCATAAAATTGCGAAGGTATTCATTCTAGTTTATTAGTGTGATATTTGATTTTCATTTTTTGCTCTAGGTAGCCATGGCATACTCTCCTTCATCTTTAATGAGCATATTAAGCATTGTAGAATGTGTATCTATAACAATGGTCTGAGCACCAACCTTTTCGTAATCCTCAAGTGAGATAGACCATAAGTTTAGTAGCCTTCCATAAGAGTAAAAATCCCAGACCATTAGGAAATCACCCACACAATTCAGAGGTATCATGAAATCTATAGATAGGGGAGGATAGTCATCAAAAATTGGATCATATGCTCCAGACTTCACAAGAAAGTCATATATTGGGTATTTGACAGGTTCGTCAATCATCTCTTCTTGTTCATTCTCAAGCTTTTTAGTCTTCTTTTCTCCAAGAAGTTTATCCTGACCAGCTTGTTTTCTATTCTTGAGCCTATGTTTGCTCCATTGATTGATCATATTGCATAGCTCTTTTGGTGGATCTATTCTTAGTCCATACTTCTAAGCCAACTTTTCATAAACCACCAATGGAGCACTATGAGAAGTTAATTTCCTTATAAATGATTTCAACAAACTTCTATTTATTGGCAGCTTCCTCCAAATAAGAGAATCAGCATCAACTGTGGAGGTATCGACTACTAATTTCTATCTATCTAACCAGCCAACCGTGACCCTTTTTCTAGAATCCTCTATCTTTAAGATCTTGCAAGGACAAATAGACTCATCTTTCCTCCCATGCAACTCCATGCCCTCAAACATGTTTCCTCGCAAGTTGGCAATAATTATGTCCACAAGCTCCTTCAATGTGTGTTGTATTGAACCATCTGTAATATGGGGACCAAATGTTCACCTTCTTTCTTTCTTTCTTTCTTCTAATCATTTGACATTCTTTGCATAGAATTCACTTAGGATAATTTTATTCTAGTTATCTTCCTCTATGGTTCATGTTGGAGCATTGATAGTCCTAAATTGTACAACTTGAAATAATTTATTCCTACATCTTCCACTTGTCAAACTTATGTGTAAAAAAAAATTACTAATGGAATTAACAATTTCCATTGAAGATAGAATCTCTACTCAACCTTTACCTGATATGCATAGATTTCATAGATGGAAAAAAGGAACTTAAGTTATTATTTGGAAAGTTGACCACTTATGATGATAGATCATGCTTAGCGCATCACTTAGATGGGGGACCCACCTTCTATTGATAGTCGATGAAAAACTCCTTGCTAGACCAAAATATTATCATTGAACACATTGAACATACATGGTTTGTGCAAATGATCTATCTAAATATTGGAAAAACACGATGAGCTTGATAAAGGAATTAAAAATCCGTAGATACCACATTTAGGGAAAATTCTTATGATGTTGCATTTTATCTGTACCTGCTTATTTAGGGATGAAGCTTCAGCATCCATGGCCATACTTGTTGATGTGCTTGGGTAGCTTCTCTTCTTCTTCAGGTGACCAGAGACCCTTCCTAAGCTTCTGCTTGTAGCAGCAAGAATGCTTCCCCATTCCAGAATCAATTGGGAATTGCAAGCAATGAGAATTGGGTAGCAAAATTGGATTGACCTTTGCTTTCTTAATGCTTTCTTACTTAGCTCTAGGAGAATAATTTCATATGCAATGATGGAAACATCATATTATCCTTCCTCCACTTCCCACTATAATGGGCATTTTGTCCTGATTCATTAACCATCAGCATTCTACATAAGATCCCAAAAATTAATTCATTCCAAAATCCAAGCATAGCAGCTACTACTAATTACTACTAGTAGCTAGTGCACTACATGGATTTGGTTTGCCTAAGGGTATTCATCTATCACTTGCACCTACCCATCTAATTTCCTTCATGCATCTTTGATTCAATTGAAGTAATCTCCTGTAATTGGCAAAAACCATTTGGTTGCGTATCTCAACAATGTAATTGTATTAGTTCTCTTTCAAGAACCCTCCTACAATTTTGCTGCACTAGTTAGGATTTGATTGAGAGGAGGCTTTGAGGGGGTGGCAATTTAAATTGTATTGTTAGGAAATAACAACTTTGGAAGATGATACTAGATACATGAGTCAATCTGATTGGAGGTGGATCTCTCATGATAGGGATTTTGAATGGAGTAGATTAAGCTATTTGTTGCCATTCATGTACTAGTAAGTATCATATTTGTGTGTATGGAGATGTACAACTTATCTTTAGAGTAATATTTTAGATTTTCCTTTTCTTTTTCTTTTTTTCATTGCAAACGTATGTTATTCTTGCTTTTTGGAACTACAAGAGATATTTTTCCATAAATGTCACTGATTGAGCAAGTTGTCGACTGTGAAAATCAAGGTTTTTGAGAACCAGTCGTCGTAGTCGCAAAAATCGCTAGCCAAATAAAATTTACCAAACCTCAAAAGGGAGTCTCGGGTTGAACACGAGGAGGCAACATTTGGTTTCGTGAAATCCACATTTTCGATTTTGTTTGTTTTTAGTGTTTTTATGGTTTTGGTATTTTTTTGGTATTTTAGGAGAATGATAAAACCACTTGCAAACAGAATAAAGAGAGTAGAGAGATGAAACTCCACTTGATAACTTGAGATGAAATAATGTTTATTACAACTACAATAAGCTAAGCAAACTAAAGGAATAAAGGTGAGAGGAAATCTCCCAAAATGGATGTCTAGAGAGAAGATGGTGCTTGGCGATGGCTTGGATGGAGGAGGAGAGATGCTGGACGTCAGGGATGAGGCATAAGACGAATCCGGGTAGAGGAAAGCTTCACCAAGCTTGTGTGAATGGTGATGAGGAGGTAGAGGTGATCGTCTACCTGAATGGAGGTGAGGATACAGCTCTGAGGTTCCCTATGAAGGGGATGTGATGTGGAAGGAATATTTGGTGAAGGGATAAAACTTTATGCTAATAGGGTGCCATTAGAGCTTGAGAATGGAGCTTTTGGGAGCTTGGTAGGCTTCTTGAGCTCTTGGATAGGTGGGAAAAGCACAGGTAGAGATGAAGGTGGGTTTAAATAGGTGAAGGGAAGAGGTCCTCTGTGGCCATGCACTCACTATCGCGTGCAAGACACGCATTGTTCGTGCATCGCCCGAGCACAGCTGTGCACAGCGTAGCGCATGCACATGCACATCATGCACTTAGCGTTGGTGCATCCACGCACCACCACTGGAAGATGTTGGAGCATCTGCAGCCGCTGGATGTCCATCCGAGGGTGGAGAGAAAGAGTAGATCCGCGCTCTCAAATTATGCATGTCACGTCTGTGCTGGCAAGGGCGAATACCAGCCATTCGATCCCAACCGCTTGGTTGAGGAGCACGCGCGAATCACGCCTTCGTGAATTTTGAATGCGTGCACATCGTGCATCTCCGAGATTAGTTAGTGGGGAGCATGTGTGGTCAACTTAAGTGAGCACCCCAGATTACGCTTGTCTGATTTGGCATGCCTTTGCCTGTCTTTAGGAGAGCATCCATGTTGATGTGTCTCGATCGTGTTTTAACAGTTAGTTATTTCGTAGTATAGGTGATCAAGCATTGTCAACAAATAAAAGTTTTATTACTCGAAAACCTAAGTATCCGAGGTCGAACACAGGGAGCAATTGGAATTTACTACTAATCTCAAGAATGTAATTGAACACTTAATTACTCAAAACGTAATTCAAATATAAATGCATGAGTTTGAAAAGTAATTGTGGCAAAAAGAAGAATTTAGATGTCTGATCATGGGATCAGATGTCTTAAAAATGTGTTTCCCTTCTCTTATTTTTCTTCTTCTGATTTTCTTCCTTTCTTCTTCTTTGAGCTTCTAATTTCTTTTCTGCAGTGCCTTGCTTCTTTCTAACTATTTTCTTCTACAGTTACTTTCTCTCTACGGGTCTTCTTCTTCTTCCTTGGCTCTGCTTCCTTACTTGGTTCTATTTTCCTTCAGTTCCTCTTCTTCTTCTTCTTCAGTTCTTCTTCTCTTTTTCCTTCGCCTCTTTCTTTTCTTCTCTTTTTCCTCTGCGAAGGCTTCCTTCCTTCTGCTTCTTCTCCTTAGCGGCTAAGTGTTGGCTTCTTACTTCTTCCTTCCTTCCCTGCATAAACCACAGCAAAGCAAAACATATCCCTCTACCCACACCCGCATGTCTCTCTCTCTCTGTAAACCACTCCTTGACATGCTCTCTCGGAGCCAGGTAAACTTGTCGGATCTCGTGCCCGGGTCCAGGTGCACTGACGTGAGGGTGATGCGCGAGGAGTGCTCAGGGCAGTGTTGGGTTGGGTCGCCAGATCCGTGTGGTGAAACCACGGACAAGGTGGTGAAGATAGGTGAGGGACCTCACCCCAAGTGCGTTCGAAGGCAACTAGCCCATATCACAAAAAGAATATAAGTCACTCCAGCACTTTGTAAGTTAACGATGTGGGACTAATGTTCCACTTCTACTTCGCATGCATTTGCAGGAGTCCATCCTTCAATTGCCACAGCTGCGGACTTTGCAACGCGTCTTGCTAGATCAGATGTCTTCGCGATGCTTCCCCGAGTTAGCTGCACCTGGAGCCCTACAGTCCTGCAACTTGGAGCAAGCATGGAGCTTCTTCAAGTTACCGCTAATGGCGGCAAGGGCGTGGAACCTGTCAAACATGAAAGGAGCCTCGCGGCTTAATCAGATCACCGAGGAACCTTCACCATGTCACGACAAAGGTGAAGAGCTAGGTGGTAGGCTGCGGGGCGGCCGAGGCATGCTTGCCTAGGTCGTCCTGTGGCTGGATGGATGGGTGTGTTCGGGGGACTGTTGTGGTGGCATAGAGGGACTGTGGATGGGCAGAACTAATTCAGTGAGGTGAGGCGAAGGTTATGCGATGGTCGGCGAGGCGTGTGGGGCTACGGAGTGATGGGAGCATCTCGCTGAAGGGTGGCCGGAGATGAGGAAGGTGGTGGTGAACAGTGGCGGTCGAGGGATGTTTGATGAAATAAAATGAGGGAGATGAGAGAGGGGATAGAGAAGAATGGTTTTAACCTAACTGAAGGGACGAAGGGGATGAGAAGGTGGATGGCAGTACCTGCTGTCGTCGGAGAAGAAGACATCTAGTAGGGGAAGACGGCGACGACGATGGGGCTTGGGCAGCTCGAACGGGTGTTGCACGACGCGGAGGAGGATGAGGAAGATGGCTTTGCCACTGGTTTTGTGGCAGAGTGAAGAGGAAGAGGAGGGGGGCTCGCCGGAGCTCGCTGGACCCCTTGGCCAAAGAAGAAGGAGAGGAATTTGAGGTAGAATCCTGGACAAGTCGAGCTGAGGAGGTGCGACTGGAGTTGGGGCTTAATTTATAGGTGCTGGCCTTGCTTCTGGTGCGTGGAGGGCATGTCTTCATCCACCACCGTCTTGCCGGAGATGGAAGGTGGCTAGATACCCAAATCTCTCGTTCGTTCGCATGAGAGATTGGGTGCAAATCGGGGGTCGTGATCGGGCTCAGATGGAAGGGGATTCCTCAGAGAATCTCCTTTCCAATTCTGGAAGGAGATCTCTGAGGGATCAGAGAGTATTCCTTCTCTAATCCTCGCCGGAGCAGGATCTCTCCCCAATAATGGTGGAGGGACCTGATTGTAAGATTGGAGAGGAAGCAAGGGGGTTTATGTGATGGTTTTCAAAAGATAGGGACCAAAATGTGATTGGGTGTACTAAATTGCAAAGTAGGTCAAGATGACCCCCCCTTAGGTCTAAATTTTGGTACAAACCTAATTTTGACCTGAGGAATCCAATGGTGAAGTTAGATTTTATTTTTGACCACATTTGACTAGACATTTTGCATAAAAACCTAAATTAGGTCAATTAATGAGCTAGGACCCTAATCTAGGTCAAACTAGGTTCCAAAGGCCAAATTGAATGTTATAAACCATAGGGGATATTTTTCCATGATTTTTAGAGGGTTTAATTGATTTTTATCCTGACCGGAACCTTGTTGAATTAAGCAGGTCTGTTTTAGGGTTACAATATGTCATTTAATTCCTTGATTGCACATGAACCCATTTCTGATTTAATCAACCCACTTTTTATCTTATTTAGACCATTTGACCTATGTTTTGCCTTTGAGAAGTCCTATTTATGTACTGCAATGGTAAAATTATAGTTTTAACCTTTATTTCATATTTTCTTGGAACCCTTATTCCTTCAATTAGGCCCTCTTCTAAGGCATGTAGGAGCTTTACTTCGCTTTATTAGGTTAAAATGGGCTAGTTATGGCTCATGATGAGGCTCTCATCATACCACCATGCCTAGCTTTTGCTAGTCCCTTAGCAAAATTTCAGGGTTTTAACTTATGTTCTAGACCTTGAGTGTCTGTCAACAATTATGATAAGTGCTTCTCTTTTTCCTTTGTGATTAGGTTAGAATGCCGAAAATAGGCCTAGAGTTACTCAAGTACCAACCAAAATCTGGACCTGACTCGCTTTAACCTCAGTCCTCCGGAAAGGTTTTTAAGGCCCACAGAAACTAACCTAGGGTTTATTGGACTCTGCAGTTAAAGCACTCGTGCTTGAGACATTTTTAGCCTAGGTTCGGTTTGCAATGCATTTTTGTAAGAGAGAGATAGAAGATTTATTTGTTTGGAGAGCTTTCTCTCTCTTTTCTTTTTATTTCTAGCTTTGGATTAGCTTCTCAACACGATCTGTATTGGATTCCTCATCCCCATCATCAATCCTCAAGGGTCCCTGGCTATCGAGATTTCGAGATAATCCCACCCATGGCAACCCCCAAAACCCTGGCTTTCGAGATTTTGAGATAATCCCGCCCATGGCGTTCCGTCGTCGAATTCAGACCCTGGCGATCGACATTTCATGATAATGCCGCCCATGGTATCTAAACCAGTAGGGTGCTTACATGCCCCCAGTAGGATATTTAAACGTCCTAAGAGACAAGCACCGAGGAGATGATATGTTGTTACGCATCTTCGAGGGGAATTTCCCGCCTCTCTGCACCGGGAACTCGTTCAAATCAACTTGTGTTGATCGGCCTCTCCTAATCAAGGCAACTTTTTTAGAACATTAAATGCTTTTGTGTGATTTGGATATTTATGCGCACTGAACCAGACTGTGTGTGAATTAGGGTGCTGAGGTTACCGAATCAAGCAAATCGAAGGTCAGTTAACGAGGCCGAATACTTCCTAAGCCTTAAACCTAATACTTAAGCTTCGCATTTTCCCCAACCTCTTGAGGATTATCCAGATCTTAGCGGATACGTGAATTATTAAGCTAAAGAATCTACCCCAAGAGTTCTAAGACCAACGTTCCCGCTAATCTCTTGTTACGTCTCCTTAGCACTTTTCTTTTATTTCTTTTCTTGATCTGGTCTAGAACTTCAGTTAATTCCTTAATCTTTTACTAATGACTACCTCTTTTTCTTTTTCATCTTGTGCTCCTTTTGTCATTTTTGCTCTTTTTCTCCTCCTTATGAATATGTGGCTCACAAAATTTCTTCCATCCATTTTTTGTTCTTTTTCATAATTTTTCAATTTTTTGTGTTTTTGACATATGTGAATTTTTTTGTGTGAGAATCCTTCTGATTTTTTTCTTAGTTCTGTATGTATGCACTTTATCACCCCCCATGCCTAAGTTTTGCAATGTCCTCATTGTAAACAGAGGGTGTGAAATAGTGTTAAGGTCAGGGACTTCGAACAGGATACATCAGGTCAGTGAATGGGTCGAAAATGACTGATGCAAACGATTTCAAGCTCTAGTATGTGTACCAGAGGTGGGATGAACTGTCTAAGGCTGAACTCAAGGTGCAATGGACGTGGAGTACAGATGGATAATCAGACGAGTCTCTATTTTTGGGATGACGGGTGGACTCCCGTTAAGCACTAAATTTGATGCCTTCAGCCGAGCAGAAAATGGGGTGGAGAGGGAGCGGTCAAATCAACAAAATTTTATAAAACAAGCACCTTGATTAAGAGCCTGGTTCGTCCAACCAGGTGCTTGTTAAGATCAGTAGGCTGATGATGCAGCCAAAACCCAATAAGTCTGGTGGGTTGATAGATGTAGATCAACAGATGCGGAACCCACAATAAGCAATGTGATTTAGATGGATATGGAAGTGAAAACTCGGGTTTAGGCTGAGTTGAATCAGCCTGGTCAGAGTAGGGTTCCAAAAAATAATCAATGTATGGTGTGGAAACCCTACAGGGGTGATCAAAGAATGATGGCTCCTGTTTTTCGATCTGATCAATACCAGGTACCTGGTATAGATATAGAGTTGAATCATCTGGAAACAGCTCAGTGAGAGGTGAATCAAAATAGAAATTGTGTCTGGTTGCGGGTCGAGGTAGAGAACGGGTTTTGATTGGTTCTGTATATGTGGAGCAGGTGGCTTCAAAGAGAATTGGCTTGTTATAATCAGGAAGCAGATTTTCTCTGATGTTATGGTCAGATTCAAAATCGTCAAAGAATTTATGAAAATCAAAATCTGAATGAGATTCAGGATCATGAGTTCCACCATAGAATAACTCATATGCTGTATATTCAGCAGCCTGATTGGGGTCAAGCCCAAATGTTAATTCTGAGCTTAAAAGGGTGTTCCTATCTGGTAGAGGCTCAGGTCCTAAGCTAGTAGGGCAGACCCAATTGAAACCCCACTCATCCAACTCCTAAATTTCTGTATCGTAGATTGGCATGACTTTCGAAAAATCGATTAGTTCCTCTGAGGATGTTGGCAAGGGATATTCATCAAGTAGAGGCCCAAAATTATATTCTTCATTAAAAGATTGATCTTCTTCATATGGGGCCTTGAAATCTTCAAAATAGATTTCAGATCTAGGTTCTAGGCTTAGGATGTGGGTTGAATTACTAGAATCTAGGTTTGAATAACCTTCGAGGGTCACCTTATCAAAATCAGGAATGGAATTTACACCCTCGAAAGATATTTCACCCTAGTCAAAAGGTCCTCTTTGATGCACGAATCAAACTGTTCCCAGGGAAGCTGCGATCTAGGTGGATCGGACCTTATTTAGTTTGACGAATCTTTGGAAATGGAGCCGTTGAGATCAATCCACTCAGCCATGATTTTGAACCCTTCGTCGTGAACGGTCAGAGACTCAAATCGTTCATTGACATCACCAATACAGATTTGGCCGAGTCATCCTTTATCCTCCATTCTCCCTGATCTCATTGCACCCAGCCGATGGGGTAAAACTCAATGCTTAACGGGAGGCAACCCGTCATTCTTTGAAAAACCTGAAACCTTTCCCGATATTTCTACACTGAATTCATATTGCACTTTAGGGTTCATCCTTTAGGACAGCCAACTCCACCTCAAGTACCCATACTCGAGTCTAGAAATCGTCTGCAACAGTCAACTCGACCCATTCACTCACCCAACACTTGTCCTAATGAATGATCTAAGCTAAATTCAAACCCACCTAATTTACAATAGGGAAATTATAAATCTTAGGCAAGGGGGGTATGAAAGTGCAAAATGTATGAAAACTCATATCAGGAAAAGGTTTCAACAAAAAAATCACATATCTAAAAAAAAAACTGAGAAGAGGGAGGGAAAATTTTTGGGCTATACAAAATAGGAGGAAAAAGAGCAAAATGACAAAAAAGGAGCACAAAATGAAAAAGAAAAAGATAGTCATTAGTAAGAAATTAGGGGATTAACCAAAGTTCTAGACCACATCAAGAAAAGTAAAGAAAAGTGCTAAAGAGACACAAAAAGATATTAGTAGGAACGCTAAGCTTAGGCCTTTTTGGCTAGACTCTTAGTACCACTAAGATCTGGATAATCCCTAAGAGGTTGAGGAAAATGCAAAGCTTAAGTATTAGGTCTAAGGCTTAAGGAGTATTCGGCCTCGTTAATTGACCTTCGATTTGCGAGACTCCGTAACCTAAGCACCCCAATCGACACACAGCATGGTTCAGTGCACGTAACTATCAAAATCACGCAAAAGCATTTTAATGTTCTGAAAATGTTTCCTAGATTAGGAGTGGTCGATCAACACAAGTTGATTTGGATGGGTTCCCAACGTGGAGAGGTGGGAAATTCCCCTCGAAGATGTGTAACAACATATCATCTCCTCGGTGCTTGTCTCTTAGGATATTTACATATCTTACCGAGGGCATGTAAGCTGTTAAGACCATGGCATCAAACATCTTTTAAGACATCTGGGAGTTGGTCCAGACATCTGGAAGCCTTCCCAGATGTCTGAAAATTAATTTTTGCGGCATACGATTTTGCATCTACGTGCATGCGCACGCAGACTGACCCGCAGCCCTCTTTTCTTCTCTCTCTTTCAACCCAATCCTACAGGCGCATCATTTCATCCTCTCTCTCTCCCCATGGCACCTTCAAATATCTCCCCCTCTCCTCTCCCTCACCACCACTCCACCATCTCCGCCCTTCTTCTTCCTGTTAGCGTGAGAGTACGAGGGCGAGGGCAACAGCTGCTGTCGGGTGTGCGTGGGGAGGAGGAGGTGCAGCAAGAGGGAGAAGAGGTGGAGCATACGAGGAAGGGAGGGCAAACTCACTGGAGCTGCCAGGGCCGGCCGGCGAAGGGCGTGCAGCAGGAGGATAATGCTAGGGAGGTGCTGCTGCAGCTCAGGCAGCAGGTGTGCGCGACGCGGTGCGGCCGTGCGCAGTAGGCAGAGGGTAAGGAGGTCCTGATTCTAGGAAACTTTCCCAGAATCAGACGTCTGGACCCACATCCAGACGATGCGGGAGACGTCTGGAGGAAGATCCAGACGTCTGAAAGGTACGATTTTTCTTTTCTTCTTCCTTTCTCGTGTATAGCCATGCAGGCCGTTCCACCATGGGTTCTGCCTCATTTTCGTGTTGAGGCCGGTTGTGTACGCATGCAGGCTTCATTCAGGAAGGCGCAAGGGCAAGCCCTCCCACACAGATCGGACGTCTGGGCACAACACCGATGACAGAGAGAGTTTCCAAACGTCCGGAGTGACAGTCGGACGTCTGGAACTAGGTCCAGATAGTTCAGCGGGATTCTGGACATTTGAAGAACTGTGTAGAAACAAGGTATGACTTGAACCATCGTTTAAGACGTCTGGAAGATGTTCCAAACATCTGATTTGGGGCAGACTTGTCATTTTTGACCCATTTAGGGTCCGTTCGAAGTCCGTTTTCCGCATTTCAAATTTTGTTCTTCTCAAAATTAGTTCCTCTACTTGTTTATAGTACTCGTATCCTATTCTAAGTAGTTCCTTGTGTTTGATCATTGTTTTAGGACCTTGTCCCATTGCGGTTCTGGGGGTTGCGGAGGCACGCGGACCTGCCGATCACGTCCCCAATACTCCCTGTTTTGCAAGTAGAGTGGCTCCCTTTAATTATTTACCAGCATTTATGCACTTGTGAGATAATTAGTAGATTCTAAGGTGTGGCATGAACCCTATGATTGGAAAACTAGATTGAATGATAGATCCTAGGTATGGCATGAATCCTAGGACTGGAAAAACTAGATTGAATGATAGATCCTAGGGTATGGATGAATCCTAGGACTGAAAAACTAGATTGAATGATAGATCCTAGGGCGTGGCATGAATCCTAGGACAGGAAACACCGAAACGAATGTCATGAATATATGAATTGCAGTCTTGGAAAATTAGAAAGAAAAATGATAATTGCCTGTAATGGGATAACAGTTGCTTGTTTATGAATGGATATTAACTGTTGAGAACATGGGCTAAATGAAAATAAAGCTGAAATGATGAAACCTAAATTGGCTTAGTTAAAGAAATATGAGCATGAACCCTATGGGAAATTAGGGGAAGAGCTCCTGAGAGGTGAATGGAATATAATTGGGGAAGTGAGCTAGCCCTTGAGTATGGAGTACCACGGTGAGTGATTGTCCCCCTGTTTAGTGCAGAGCGGAGCTAGCCGCCCCAGGGACTTGGGGTAAGGTCTGGCCACTTTGTACGGACTTTTGGCCCTCGCGTATGCAGTACCGGGTAGAGCTACTAGTGTAGGGAGAGCACTAGCCACCCACCGGGCCCCTGGGTTCTACTAGCCTTCCTACACCGACTTGTTAGGCCCATTGGGCAATCTAGGGTAGTCAGGCCAGGGTGCGCGGATTATGGAGGGGCAAGTCCCCTGGTTGGTTACTATGGAGGGGCTAGACGCCTATTACTGAGAGGGCTCTGCCCTATACTGGTTCCGTGTTGTCCTTTGCGGCTCACCTGTTAACGGAAACGACTAATCGCGTGCCAGTGCGGGGTAGCTACCCGTGTGTTTATCACGCGTGCCGTAGTCACCGTTACGTCTGTCAGTGACCTTAAGGTGGTTGACTGAGGGTAGGACCACCACGGGGGACTCTCCCGGCCAGGAGAGCACTGCGTGCTACTTCTACTTCTCAGAAAAGACTGCAATCAAGATCATTCCCATGAGGAACATTCGAGATCAGGAGAAAGTTTTGAGAAATAATTCAAGAATAAGTAGATAGAAAATAAAGAAAGAAATTAAAAATAACAGCTACTTGTCCACCTTACTGTTTTCTTAGCTAGTTGATTGCCACTCTACTTAGCGTTTCGCTGACGTGTCACCTTTGTCACCTTTTCAGGACCAGGTGTTGAGCAGCCAGAGTCTGCGACTGCAGAGGGCGCTGGGCCTAGTAGAACCCAGTAGTTTTACTTGTGTTGTACCTACTGTACCATTTCTTCTGTTGTAGTGAGTATTTTCTGTTGCAATTGTACTCTTTTATTGTAAGTATCATGTTTATGTACTTGTTTAATTCTCTACTATTGTGGTGGTGTGTACTGTAGTAGTGTTTTTCTTTACTGCTATACTTTTGTTACTGTTAGTTATATGCATGATGATTGTGGTTTATTTTACTACTCTTTTGGTTTCTTTCTCGTTGGACAACTGGGTCTTCGGATCAGTCGAGTCGGTCCAATTCTCATGTCTCGTAGGGATTCGAGAATCGGGTCGTAACAAGATGGTATTAGAGCAAGGTCGTCCCGAGAAGTGAACCAACTGGCTGGAAAATAACCAATTCACATGCCCGTAACTAGAGTAGCCACCACAACGTATCTTTTGACATCTGTTCTTAGATTTCTCCATTAGATATCGATTTGTATTGATGTTTTTCCATTCTGTATTCGCATCTCCTTGTAGGAGATGCCTCGTCGCGGGACTTGCGAGGCAGACCGCGGACGTGGCCGAGGACGAGGTTGGAGGGGGGGCGCGTTGAGGTTGACGCCTCAGTGGACCAGCCACTACTCCCGGGCATTCAGGGCCAGGACCTCGCCCAGCTGATACGGGATATCGTGCGAGAGGAGCTCCACCCTCTGCCACGAGCGCCTCTCCCTGGGGCTGCGGAGGGGGAGTTTTCTGTGCGACCACACGACGGACATGGCGCTGGATGCGGGGGAGGGGATGGGGCTCCACCGCCCCCACCTTCCTCCGGCACTTCTGAGCACGAGGCTTCTTTGCCTGGAGGTGCACCAGCATCTCCACTTCAGTGCCACTTTGAGCTTTTCGGACAGTTCCGGAAGCTAAAGCTCCCCTCCTTCAAGGGGGATGAGGACCCAACAGAGGCAGAGGACTGGCTCAAGTAGATCGAGAAGGTTTTTGACACCCTTCGCCCCCTGGTGGAGTGTCGCATGGCCTTTGCCACGTACCTGCTGGAGAGCGCGGAACACAGGTGGTGGATGGAGATCAGGGGACAGGAGAGGGACGAGCCAACTTGGTATCATTTCATCACCCTCCTCTGCGAGCAGTACCTTCCCCAGACGTGGCAGGACCAGAGGAGGCAGGAGTTCCGCACTCTCCGCTAGGGGACGATGACTGTGAGCGCGTATCACACGCGTTTTCTAGAGCTGTCTCGCTTCGCAACGATAGCAGTGGCACTTGAGGGGGAGCACCTTTGGAGGTTCACCGAGGGGCTCCAGCTGATGATTTGGGGGTATGTTAAACCCCTGAAGCTACCTATGTTCTCGAGGGTAGTAGAGGTAGCTATGACATACGAGGAGACCAACCCGTCCGCACGCGACACTGACAGCGGGCGGAAGAGGCCCTATCAGCCAGACTTCTCACAGGGCCGATGAGAGAGGAGACACGTGGCACTCACAGGAGAGCCATCACATTTTGCGGGGCCATCAGTGGCCTTTGGGGGCCCCCGACAGGGGCCAACTGCTAGCACCGGACCCCCACCCAACCGACAGCAGGGACCCATAGAGGGTGGGAGTTGAGTTCCTCTTTGGTACCAGCGTGGCTAGCCGAGCCACATCAAGAGGGACTACCCATCTAGGGTAGGAGGTCAGCAGATGCTTCCTGTGTCGAGCACTGGAGGGCGAGCAGGAGGCTGCGGTTTCTAAGCACGAGGAGGAGGACAACAGTCACGGGGAGGGTACCAGCCAGCAGCTACCCATCCGACGTAGAGCGTGGCTGCTTCATCTGCACCTAGGGCTGAGGGGCGTATCAACATCTTGACACATAGGGATGCTAGAGCTTCGGGATCAGTGGTGGCAGGTATGGTTTCAGTTTCCGGCAGACATGTTACACGCTTTTCGATTCCGACGTGGTGCACTCATTCGTCGTAGCCAGTTTCACAGTTAGTTTGGGGTAGGACTGTATGTTGTTAGAGGATCCGTTTGTGATCAAAGGTCCGAGTGGTCAGCTGTTTGTAGCTGAGGAGGTATACACAGGTTGCGAGGTCAGTGTTGGGGGACACAGCCTTCCCGCTGACCTGATTATGATATAGATGGAGGTCTTTGGCATAATTCTGGGGATGGACTGGCTGTCTGCTTACCATTCTTTGGTGGACTGCTTTGAGAGGAAGATCGTCTTCTCCATACCGGAGTTGCCTTCTTTCGAGTTCCACGGGCAGCCAGTGGACGGAGGCTTCAGGTGCATTTCTGCACTTCGGGTGGCGAGACTTTTAAGTCAGGGTTGTGAGGGCTTCCTAGCTTGTGTGGTGGCAGAGCCCAGCCCTGTGGCAGACTTCCAAAGTATCCCAGTGGTCAGTGAGTACCACGACGTGTTCCCAGATGAGCTGCCAGGACTACCGCCCGAGCGTGAGATCGAGTTTGAGATCTCACTGGTATTGGGGACCAGCCCCATCTCCACAGCACCGTACAGGATGGCACCACTTGAGTTGCGAGAGTTGAAGTCTCAGTTGCAGGATCTTTTGCAGAAGGGCTTTGTGAGGCCCAGTGCGTCTCCCTGGGGAGCCCCGGTATTGTTCGTAAAGAAGGATGGTACCCTACGCCTCTGTGTGGACTACAGATAGCTGAATTGGGTCACCATCAAGAACAGATATCCGCTGCCGAGGATAGATGACTTGTTTGACCTTCTGTGAGGTGCCACGGTATTCTCCAAGATCGACTTGAGGTCTGGATACCACCAGTTGAGGATCAAGGAGGCAGACATCTCCAAGACAGCTTTTCGCACCATGTATGGACACTACGAGTTTTTGGTCATGCAGTTTGGGCTGACCAATGCCCCCGCTACCTTCATGGATTTGATGAACCGGGTATTTAGACCGTACTTGGACCAGTTCGTGGTGGTATTCATTGATGATGTGCTCATATATTCTCGAGATCAGACACAGCATGGACAGGACTTGCGGATGGTTTTGGACACACTGAGATGACGTAGGCTATATGCCAAATACAGCAAGTGCGAGTTCTGGTTGAGGGAGGTGACCATCTTAGGTCATGTGATCTCCGGGGATGGCTTAGCTGTGGACCCGGCCAAGGTTAAGGCAGTGCTCAGGTGGGAGAGACCACGTACGGTCACTGAGATTCGCAGTTTCGTGGGACTGGTAGGCTACTACAGGCGGTTTATCAGGGGCTTCTCGTAGATTGAACATCTTATGACACAGCTGACCCGGAAGGACGTGCCCTTTACTTCGACCGACGCCTGTGAGGCATGTTTTCAGGAGCTGAAGGAGAGGCTGACTTCGGCTCCCGTGCTCACCATCCCAGACAGTAGTGGCTGGTTCATTGTGTACACAGACACCTCTTTGCAGGGTTAGGGGGTGTGCTCATGCAGAAGGGTCACGTTGTCGCTTACGCTTCGTAGCAAATGAAGTCCCATGAGCATGCTACCCTACCCACGACCTGGAGCTGGCAGTTGTCGTCTTCGCACTAAAGACTTGGAGGCACTACTTGTACGGTGAGACCTTTGAGATTTTAACAGATCACAGGCGCCTCAGATATCTGTTTGATCAAAAGGAGCTCAGCATGAGACAGAGTCGTTGGTTGGAGCTCCTAAAGGACTATGACTATAGCATTTCCTACCACCCAGGAAAGGCCAATGTGGTGGCTGACGCCTTGAGCCAGAAGGCACCTGCACACTTGGCCAGTTCACAGGTACAGAGTTGGAGCCTATTAGAGGAAATGGGCAGATGGCCGACCCGTACTTGCAGTCATTGCGTGAAAGAGTGCTGTCAGGAGACCCTGGGGACTTCTCTTTTACAGACCAGGTGCTGCACATGAGGGGACGTTTGTGCGTTCCTAGAGATGAGGAGCTATTGAGAGAGCTCCTGACTGAGGCACACGGTTCCAGATTCGCCATACATCCCGGAAACACAAAGATGTACCATGATTTGAGACGTGACTTTTGGTGGAGGGGAATGAAGTGGGCTGTGGGTGAATTCTTGCAACAGTGTTTAGTGTGCCACCAGGTGAAGGCCAAGCATCAGAGGCTTGCAGGGCCGTTGCAGCCACTTCCAGTACCAGAGTGGAAGTGGGAGAGCATCACCATGGACTTGGTGGTGGGCTTACTTGTTACCCAGCGAGGACACGACGCAGTCTGCGTGATCGTTGACATAATGACGAAGACAACACATTTCTTGCCAATTCGAGTCACCTTGGGACCAGCACAGTTGGTAGAGAGGTATATCCGCGACGTGGTACATCTACATGGAGTTTCGAGGGAGATCGTATCCGACCAGGATACCCGCTTTACGTCCCAGTTTTGGGCTGAGTTTCAACAGGCCCTGGGGACGCTGTTGAGGTTCAGTACAGCGTACCACCCCAGACGGACGGACAGTCCGAGCGCACGATACAGACAATTGAGGACCTTTTGTGTTCCTGTGTACTGGACTGGAGGGGCTCTTGGGAGGAGCACTTGCCCCTGGAGGAGTTTGCATATAATAACAGTTATCACTCGAGCATCGACATTGCACCCTACGAGGCTCTGTACGGACGGAGGTGTACTGCACCCTTGAGTTCGGTTAAGGTGGGGACCAAGTGGGAGGTTGGCCCCAGGCTGATCCGGTAGAGTCAGGAGGTAGTCGAGCAAATTCACAGGTGACTCCGCACTATCAGGAGCAGATAGAAGAGCTATGCAGATCAGAAATGAAGAGAGGTACAGTTTGAGGTTGGGGACCACGTCTTCCTTCGTGTTTCTCCCATGAAGGGTTTGGGGTGAGAGGGAAGCTCGCGTTGAGGTTCGTGGGACCCTTTGAGGTACTGGAGTGGGTTGGACCCGTTGCTTACAGGCTTGCCCTTCCTCCCCAGCTTTCTGGTGTGCATGACGTGTTCCACGTGTCCAACCTCAGGATGTATGTCATCGATCCCAGTCACGTCTTGAGTCACAAGAGCATCGAGGTGGGTGACGACCTGACCTAGCCAGAGCAGCCAGTGCAGATTCTCGACAGAGCCGTCTGCAATCTGAGACGGAAGCAAGTACCCCTAGTGAAGGTCTTGTGGAGGAGCCAGCGGTACGAGGAGGCTACCTGGGAGCCTGAGGCGGCGATGCGGGAGCGGTACCAGGAGCTTTTTGAGGGTACGTCTTTTCGGACCGGCTTTAGTCCTCTTTGAGTTTGTTATGCATATACCGTTCTTTTCCACACTCTTGTTAGCGCAAGTTTCGGGGACGAAACTTCCTTTGAGTTTGTTATGTTGTTAAGACCACAGCATCAAACATCTTTTAAGACCTATGGAAGTTGGTCCAGACGTCTGGTCAGACATCTGGAAGCCTTCCCAGACGTCTGGAAATTAATTTTTGCAGCGTACGATTTCACGTCTGTGACCATGCACCCGCAGACTGCCTTGCTACCCTCTTTTCTTCTCTCTTTCCTCCCCATTCTGCAGGTGCATATTTTCTTCCTCTCTCTCTCCCCACGGCACCATCAAATATCTCCCCCTCTCCTCTCCCTCACCACCACTCCACCATCTCCTCCCTTCTTCCTGTTAGAGTGAGAGTGCGAGGGCGAGGACAGCAGCTGCTGCCGAGTGTGCGCGGGGAGGAGGAGGTGCAGTGAGAGGGAGAAGAGGCGGAGCGCATGAGGAAAGGAGGGCGAACTCGCCGGAGCTGCCAGGGTAGGCCGGTGGGGGGCGCGTAGCAAGAGCATAGCACTGGGGAGGTGCTGCTACAGCTCAGGCAACAGGTGAGTGCGACAATGTGCGGTCGTGCGTAGCAGGCGAAGTGCGAGGAGGTCCTAGTTTAGGGAAAATTTCCCAGAATCTGACGTCTGGACCCACGTACAGACGACACGGGAGACATCGGAAGGAAGATGCAGACGTCTGAAAGGTACAATTTTTCTTTTCTTCTTCCTTTCACGTGTACGGCCATGCAGGCCGTTCCGTCGAGGGTTCTGCCTCATTTTCGTGTTGAGGCCAGTTGTGTACGTGTGCAGGTTTCATTCAGGAAGGCGCAAGGGCACACTCTCCCACACAGATTGGACATCTGGGCACAACACCAGACGACTTAGAGAGCTTCCAAACATCTGGAATGACAGTCAGATGTCTGGAACTAGGTCCAGATGGTTCAGCGGTATTCTAGATGTCTGAAGAACTATGCAGAAGCAAGGTATGACCTGAACCATCATTTAAGACATCTGGAAGATGTTCCAGACGTCTGATTTGCGGCAGACTTGTCATTTTTGACCCGTTTAGGGTCCGTTCAAAGTCTGTTTTCTGCATTTTAAATTTCGTTCTTCTCAGAATTAGTTCCTCTACTTGTTTACAGTACTCGTATCCTGTTCTGAGTAGTTCCTTGTGTTTAATCCTTGTGTTAGGACCTCATCCCATTGCTGTTCTAGGGGTTACGGAGGCGCGCGGACCTACCGATCACGCCCCCAGTACTCCCGGTTTTGCAGGTAGAGTGGCTCCCTTTAATTATTTACCAACATTTATGCAATTGTGAGATAATTAATAGATTCTAAGGTGTGGCATGAACCCTAGGATTGGAAAACTAGATTGAATCATAGATCCTAGGGTATGGCATGAATCCTAGGACTGGAAAAACTAGATTGAATGATAGATCCTAGGGTATGGCATGAATCCTAGGACTGGAAAACTAGATTGAATGACAGAGCCTAGGGCATGGCATGAATCCTAGGAGCAGAAAACACTGAAACGAATGTCGTGAGTATATGAATTGCAGTCTTGGAAAATTAGAAAGAAAAATGATAATTGCCTGTAATTAGATAACAGTTGCTTGTTTATGAATGGATATTAAATGTTGAGAACATGGGCTATATGAAAATAAAGCTGAAATGATGAAACCTAAATTGGCTTAGTTAAAGAAATATGAGCATGAACCCTATGGGGAATTAGGGGAAGAGCTCCTGAGAGGTGAATGGAATAGAATTGGGGAAATGAGCTGGCCCTTGAGTATGGAGTACCAAGGAGAGCGACTCTCCCCCTGTTTAGTGCAGAGCGGAGCTAGCCGCCCCAGGGACCCAGGGTTAGGTCTGGCCACTTTGTACCGACTTTTGGCCCTCACATACATAGTACTGGGGAGAGCTACTAGTGTAGGGAGAGCACTAGCCACCCCACGGGCCCCGGGGTTCTGCTAGCCTTCCTACACCGACTTGTTAAGCCCACTGGACAAACCAGGGTAGTCAAGCCATGGTGCACGGACTGTGGTGGGGCAAGTACCCTAGTTGGTTACTGTGGAGGGCCTAGACCCCAGTTACTGAGAGGGCTCTACCCTATACTGGTTCCGTGTTGTGCTTTAGGGCGCACCAGTTAACGAAAATGACTGCTTGCGTGCCAGTGCGGGGTAGCTACCCGTGTGTTTATCGTGTGTGCCGTAGTCACTATTATGTCTGTCAGTGACCTTGGGGTGGTTGACTGAGGGTAGGACCACCACGGGGGACTCTCCCGGCCAGGAGAGCACCGCATGCTACTTCTACATTTCGGAAAAGACTACAATCAAGATCGTTCCCACGAGGAACATTCGAGATCAGGAGAAACATCTGAGAAATAATTCAAGAATGAGTAAATAGAAAATAAAGAAAGAAATTAAAAATAACAGCTACTTGTCCACCTTACTATTTTCTTAGCTAGTTGGTTGCCACTCTACTCAATGTTTCGCTGACGTGTCACCTTTGTCACCTTTTCAAGGCCAAGTGTTGAGTAGCCAGAGCCTGCGGCTACAGAGGGCGCTGGGCCTAGTAGAGCCTAGTAGTTTTACTTGTGTTACATCTACTGTACCATTTCTTCTGTTATAGTGAGTATTTTCTGTTACAATTGTACTTCTTTATTGTAAGTATCATGTTTATGTACTTGTTTAATTCTCTACTGTTGTGGTGGTGTGTACTGTAGTAGTGCTTTTCTTTACTGCTGCACTTTTGTTACTGTTAGTTATATGCATGATGAATGTGGTTTATTTTATGGCTCTTTTGGTTATTTTCTCGTTGGATGACTAGGTCTTGGGATTAGTCGAGTCGGTCCGATTCTCGTGTCTCGTAGGGATTCGGGAATCGGGTCGTAACTTAAGCACTCTGCTAGTTCCGATATCATGGGTGGCATTATCATGAAAAGTCAATTGCAAAGGTCTGGATTCAGCCAAGGAATGCCATGGGTAGATTTATCTCGAAATCTCAAAAACCAGGGTTCTATGGGTTACCATGGGCGGTGCTATCATGAAGCATCGATTGCCAGGAACCTTTGAGGATTGATGATGGGGATGAGGAATCCGATACAAATCGTGTTAAGAAACCAATCCGAAGTTAGAAATAAAAAGAAAAGAGAGAGAAAACTCTCCAAACAAATAAATCCTTTGTCTCTCTTACAAAAACGCACTGTAAACTGAACCAAGGCTGAAATATGTCTCAAGCATGGGTTCTTTAACCACGGAGTCCAATGAACCTTAGGGTAGTTCCTGCGGGCCCTAAAAACCTTCGCAGAAGACTAAGGCTAAAGCTGGTCAGGTCCGGATCTTGGTTGGTACTAGAGTACCTTTAGGCCCATTGTCAGCATTCTGACCTAATCAAAGAAGGAAAGGCACTTATCATAATTGGTGAAAGAAATTCATGGTCTAGAACAGAGGTTAAAACCTTGAATTTTTGCTAACGGACTAGCGAAAGCTTGGCATGGGGGTATGATGAGAACCTCATCATGAACCCTAACTAGCTTATTTTAACCCAAGAAAGTAAACAAAAGCTCCTACATAACCTAAAGGAAGGGCTAACTCAAGAGACCACTGTTATGGAAAGAAAACATGAAATAAAGGGTAAAACTATAATTTTACCATTGCAATACTTCAACCGGATTTCTCAGGGCCTATACATAGGTCAATTGGAATTAATAAGTGAAAAAGTGGGATGGTTCAGTCAGAAAAGGGTTATTGTGAAATTTAAGAATTAAATGACATTCTATAACCCTAAAACAAACCCACTTAATTTCACAAGATTTCAGGCAGGATAAAAATTAGCTAAACCCTCTAAAATTCATGGAAAAATATCCCCTAGGGTTTAGAACCTTCAATTTGGCCTTTGGAAGCTGTTTTGACCTAGATTGGGGTCCAAGCTCAATATTTGACCTAATTTGTGTTTTTATGCAAAATATCTAGTCAAACGTTGTCAAACCTAAATTCCAACTTCACCATTGGATTCCTTAGGTCCAAATTAGGTTTATACCAAAATTTGGTCCTAAGGGAAATCCATCTTTACCTACTTTGCAAAATAGTCCACCCAATTACTTTTTGGCCCCTAACTCTTGAAAACCCTTACGAAGACCCCCTCAACTTCTTCGTCACTTTTCACATTCAGGTCCCTCTGCCATTGCAGTAGCAACCCATACCTCTGGCAAGGTTTCAAGGAGGATTTCTCCTCTTTTCCCCAGGGAGCTACTCCTAAATTTGAAAGGCGCGACCTCTACGAAACCCCCTACCACCTGAGCAGCTCTCCATGCCCTGAATCGCCCCATACCTCTCATGCGAACACTCGAGAGGTATTGTTATCACTTCCAACCATGCCTCCGACGAGGGTTTTTGGCTGCCACCATGCGCCTAACCCTTGCCCCATGCCTTAATAAGAAGCACTAGGTCTGACCGAAGTGGGCAAGCCTGTTTTGGCCGTAGATACCCCCTGAAATTCATCCCTCCGTCTCCAACCATCTGCCCGCAGGCTTCGGTAACCTCTCCTCCCTCTTCTTGTCACTCTGCCACCATACCAGTGGCAGAGTCTTCTCCACCGTGCTCCTCTGCATCGCACCGTACCTGCATGCGCCCCTCTGTCTGCATCCTTGTCGCCGTCATCCTCACCTTAGGGTTTTTGTCTCTGGCGACGATGGGAATGAGCCGTTTGTCTGCTGCCCCCTTCGTCCACTTAGCTAGGTAAAAGCTCTTCCTCTTTCTCCCCCCTTCATTGTCCTCTTATCAATTTCTACTATCACGCACCGACCACCACAGACCACCATCACCTTCTCCACCTCCAGCAGACCACAGGCGAGGAGAAACCATCGCTCCACTCCTTTGCAAGCCTCACCACCTACCTCAGAACCTTTGCCATCACTCACTAATTACCACCCACCCCTTCATCGACTGCCAACACCTCCCTAAGTGTCCACCGAACACAGCACCTTCACGGTCGTAGTTCGCCCTAGGCATGCACGCCTAGGCCGTTCTGTGCCATGCCACCCCCCATCTCACCTTCGCTGTGACATGGCGAAGATCCCCAAGTGATTTGATAGGGCTGTGAGGCCGTATTCGTGAAGTACAGGTTTGAACCTCTTCCGCCATTAGTGAAGGCGTGAAGGAGCTTGCTTGTGAGCTCCATGTCGTCCCACTCCAGGCAAATGTGACCCAGGTGTGCAGAACCCTTCTATGAACCAATCGCACCCAGCAATCAAGGGCTTCATCGACTACAGCTGCCCCAATTGCATGTGAGTTTTCTCTAAAGTCCCACCTCGGAAACTCCCAACATAGGTGAGTGCTTTTTATTGATTTTGTGTTTCTTTCTTAGTGCCTCAAGTAACACGGGGTGAGGTCCCTCGCCCACTCCACCTGCCTCATCCGCGGCCACTCCTACACAGACCCTACTGACCTGATTACCCTACACTCCTCGTGCACCACCCACGCCGATGCGCTTGGACCCGGGCGTGCGATACCTGACCCATTTATCTGGCTAGCTCTGAGAGAGCGAAGAGAGAAATAGAGAGAGAGTGATGCGGGGAAGGGTAGGGGTAGGTTTTGCTCTGTTTTGTGCAGGGAAAGGAGGAGGAGGAGGAGGAGGTGGCAGCTGAGGAATAACATGAAGATAGGTGCAGCAAAGGAGGAGAAGGAAGATGGCACTACAGCTGTAGAGAAGCTAAGCAGAAGGAGAAGGAAGATGGCACTATAGCCACAAAGAAGGAAGGACTTGGAGGCAGAAGCTGAAGAAGAAAGATAAGGTAGAAGCCAAGGAGGAAGCAGCTGTAGGAAGGAAGAGAAGGTAGCTGCTGAAGAGAGAAGAAGAAAGAGCAAGGCGCAGTAGAGAAAGGCAGCAGAGGAAGAAGACAAGGGAAGATAATCAAGAATAGAAGAAGAAGGTGCCGTAGATGAAGAAGACAGAAGGAAAGGATGGAGAATAGGGAAGACAAAAATTACTGTAGCAATCTGCAAGTTAAGACGTCTAATTCACCAAATTAGACGTCTGATTCACAAGAGAAGACATCGGAGAGAGAAAGGAGAAGAAGAAAGAAGAGAACATTCAATCTCTTCTCTTTTTGCATATTCTCTTTTTAGCTTTAACAAACATTGGATTGCAGTATTGAACATCTTTTGAGTAATTTCAAAGTTGTAATTTTAGCATCTAAAATATCAATTTGCTCGATGAGTTCGACCTTGGAAAATTTTGACTTTCGAGAAATAAAATTGTAAATTGTTTATACGACGATTTCAATCTATACTGCAATGAATGTCTTTTTAAAATACGATCTTGTCACGTAAGCAATTAGTGATGTTAGAAAAATAATTGCCCCCTCATAAAACTTATTGTTGTGGCCATTCGAAGGTGAGGTGTGACGTTTCCTTCACGGTCAGGGTCTGATACCAAATGTTAGTGGTAAGAATATCCAATGGATCATAACTAAATACTAGAGGGGAGGGGTTGATAGTATTGCTTTGAATTATATGCATAGATTAAAAAATAAAGCACCAAAGATTCATGCGTAGAGTGCACCTAATTTATAGTGGAAACCTAATCCGAGTGAAAACCACTACCTAAATCTCCCAGCTTAGGATTTTTCCAACTAGGCAACGCTAGTCAATCCACTAACCCATACCACTTAAACTAGGGTGGCACAACCTCTTACAATCCACTTCCCTTTTATCCTAGAGGAAAGGATCAGTTTCGTATACAGGACATTTAGTGATGGTCATAAACGTTATTGTAGATCTGCTACAAACATTGCTGAAGATAGCCCACGCGCCCACCAACCGCTATGCTGGCGCACACTCCGTGAGCCCATGTCGTGTTCCACCGTGTGTGCGCCCATGTGCACCCGCTGTGCTGCTACGAATGCATGCCTATGCTTGTACGCACACGCACTTGCATTGTTGTGCATGTACGGTCGTGCATGCATGTGCATGGGTGGCCTAGGTTGCACCACGTGACACGATCTAGGCCGTCCATCTTCTTTTCATTGTAGGGGCTACGACAGAGGTCGGATTAAGTCAATTTTTGCACTGTTAGGCTATGATCATCAACCCGAATCCATCCACGTAGTGGAATTTGTCATTTGAAGCTCCAAATTACGTCACCTAGTCCTTTGGCCATTGATCTTCCTAAGATTGCATATGGTGCATAGGACTCCGATCAAGACGATTTCAAAGGCATTGGACTCTGATCGTTGTCCTAATCAGATCCATATGATCGGATCGTCAATCCAATGCTCCAAAATAAATCTACTTCTATCCTGACCACAAAAAGGATGCAATTAACCTAAAATATACACAATTACTCTAAATGCAGAATGATGCATGCTATGCAATATTTACAATATGGAATACAAATCTAAGACTAGGAACATTCATAAATAGGCATTTTAACGTAAATGGACGTGTCCACATCATACCCCCATGCTTATCGTTTGCTAGTCGCTAGCAAAATTAAACTCATGCTATGCATAGAAATATAATTAAGACTCGATGGCTTAGGCCTAAGTCATTTAGTAACAATAGAAAATCTCAACTAAGGTCCTAAACTATGAAAACTCGATAGTACCCGTGTGTCTGCTAGAATGTAGACTGCCCAAGTCCTCGCCCTATTTGAAAAGGGAAGATACATTTTTTTTTCTTTTCTAATTTTTTTTTACTTTTGGAGTTTGAGAGTTTTCAAATAATTTTTTATGGCTACCCGACCTGCCAAGACTTGAAAAGGACTCTAAGTGCTAAGCATCTTGTGAAAAGAGTGAAAGACTCACTAGGCAGTCATTAAAACAAGCTTCAGGTTTCTACGACCCTAGGTGACCTTAAGAGTTTCTGTCTAAAGGTTTATCTTTTCAAATGGTAGCTTTCTCCATACCTTTTCTGTTATTGGGTCAATACAAGGGTGAACCCAGTGTATATCTCGATTTATTCTACTTTCCCGCTTCTTCCCTAAGTGTTTTGGGAATTATTGTGCATGTTTGTGAGCTGGGCTCTAGAAAATCGACTAATGGGATGTTACCCACAACAACTTGCTAGCCATAATCGTACAGTGAAGTGTGGTTTTATTTTATCTTATTATTAATTTTTTATTTTCTCCTTTTTCTATTTTTTTTTTTTATTCTAAGTACTTCATTTTTTTCTCTCTTTTTTTTCTAAGTAGGTGGCTTCCCTATTCTAAGATTTACCTAAAGGCAATAGGAAGTGAATGGTTGTATGGCTGGGCTCTGGGCAATCAGTTGATAAGCTATTACCACTGACAACTTGCTAGCCATACCACCCTAGACGATTCATTAGCTACCCAATATCTGGAGAAACCATCGAAAGTGATTCAGTGCAAACTGTGTGCAGATGCTTAGGCTTAAAGTCCCCTCAAATCATAGGGCAGGTTGCTAACTCGTATATTTATCACCCCAATTTATTGACCAAATGAAAATAGAATTACTTGGCGAGGACTCGAGACTAAGTCCACATTAGAGTGGACACCTAGGCTAATTAAGCTTGAAAACTTGAAGAGTCTAAGTGTCCAGGTCCTAAAGTTAATAACTACCAAATGCCTACATTTCCTTCTCCTAATTTCTTTCTTTTTGTCTTTTTTTATTTTCATTTTTTTAAAAATGATTTTTTTAAAATAAAATAAAATCAATTTTACAGTGCTAATGAAGTAATTTCAGGATTATTAAATACCCACCACCCCATGCCTAAATGATGTAATGTCCTCATTGTAGAAATAAAGACATGAAATAAGAGGAATAGCAGAATATGACTTGAGTTTCACAACAATCTAGTTAGCTCTGTAGAGAGAAGAGAGTATACACATGCGCTAAGTTTATTGCCTATACCTAGGCACAATTCACAAGTAAAGAAGACATTAAAAGTCCAGAAGTGTAGGTCAAATTTATAATAAGAAGATTGATTTCGAAACCTGCAAAAAGATGTCCATAGATGTGGACCAGATTATGATGTAGACTCATGCCCCAAGGTTGAGCGATTCTAAGGTTCTAGATGAAAATCATCCACAACTGAAGATTATTGTGCTTACAGGGTCGAGCCTGCAGCTTTATAGTATGCAACCCAAGACCAAAGTGTCGGATAATGAATAGGGATGCTTCACTAGGTTCAGCTGTCCTTTTACATTTCAACTCAAAAGGATAATCAATGATTTTGAGCTTGGGTTGCACGTGAAAGGTATCATAAGGGTCCTGGTAGAAAGTAGGTGGTTTCAGGTCAATAGGAACCCTTAGATCCAAAATTGTAGGTCCCTCAGAAGTAGCTTCCCAGATTTTCATTTCCAACTTCCTATCCTCCAAGATCAAGCTTTCTTGGACCTCTAGATCGTTGTACACCACATCTAAAATACCCAAGTCCAACATTTGTGGCTCAATCAAGATTGACTTCGGTCTGGTGATCTCAAAAATATCATAATTCAACTCTTCAGGGTGTGGTTGAGTGGTGGGGCTACTAATTGAATCATCAGGATTCGGATCATCCAAGTTAGCCCCAACATGATCATAATTTTTCAATAATCGGGCTATCAAAAGGTTTGTCATGCTCCTCAAGCCCATTCATCTCACTACAATCCTCTTCCTTAAGCTCAAGTGAGACTTCACCTAAAGTTTCTTCACCCTCAGAGTCAAAGAATTCTTGATCCTCATTTATATATATCTCAAAATCATATGTCATTTCACGGTCCATGGAGAAATATTTTTCGTCATTCCCAGGCTCGAGGATCTCAGGTGAAGTAATCGATTCATCTTCAATGGATTACTCTAACCCAACCTAGTCATCCCTGGTCTCAGAACATGTATCCCCTCCGATAGGCGCCAAAGCAGGTTCAGACATTGGCTCTCCTAAAGGGTGTTCATCTTGAAAATCATCCCAAGATTGGACTAGGGCAACCACAAATTTCATCCTCAAACTCGATAATTTCTCAAGTAGAAACTCACCCAAGTCCTTATCCCTAACATGTTGGAGAAAATCCAATAAAGAGCTATTCAACTCATCAATCATTTTTATCATAGGCTCTAATGCATCAGTGCATGGTGTTGGCTGAGCTTCTAAAGATTGGATGGTGTTCCTCAAGTTAGCCAACACCCTGTCTTAGACCTGGTTCACCTAAATCAAATGGTTCGGTTCAGGGTTGGGTGGGTTTGGGTTCATTCTAGGGGAGTCAAGATATTGAAGTTCTCGGGTCCCTCCCTGATAGTAGGTCATTTCAGGTTGCTCAAAAAATGGTGGTGACCAATATTCAGTGGAATACTGGGGAGGGTAGGTGTTATAATCATCATATCCTCCTAATTGTAGATCGGGTTGGTTTGGTCATTAAAGGGTGGAGATCTATAATCATTGTAGCTCTGGGAAGAATAGTAATCATAGTCTTGTTGTCCAAGGTTAGTCCCTGGACACTGAGGTCTAGATTCATATCCCCAATCAAAGTTGTCTCGGTTAGGAGATGGGTAGTCATAAGTCAAGTCGGGATAGTAATCATCTTGGGGATAAGTGTTGATAGGAGGATAGGATGGGAAATGCGTGTAAGATGTGGAAGAATACATTGTAGAATAGGAGGGAAATCAGAAGAGAGAAAGGAGCCCTGCAATACAACCAATCAACCCTATCCTTAGGTGGGCTAGCCTAATGACCTGCAGACTCCCAGGACTTGTCGTGAGATTATAAACGATTTGGTCTACTTCTATTCAGTCAATCC
Organism: Thalassia testudinum; assembly: GCA_037157565.1. NCBI lineage: Eukaryota > Viridiplantae > Streptophyta > Magnoliopsida > Alismatales > Hydrocharitaceae > Thalassia > Thalassia testudinum. Next base: position 68,383,625 of record JAZHRO010000003.1, on the reverse strand, counting down.
AATCAGTTAGAGGGAGGGGTTGGGGAGAAGGGTCTTCTTTTGGCTTGCACCTCTGGTTCCTAGTGTACCCCCCAGCAATGGTCGTTTGATGCTACTCCCCTAGCTAGACATCAGATGGACTAGTAGAAGCAGATTAGTCAAAAAAAATCTCAGTCTGAGCCTCGAAGAGCGAATCAATCCTTAAAGCCAACGTTTACTCAGTTTTAATTAGGCTTGGGATGATTATGCTCTTGGAATGTGATGGGCCCTTTAGATGGGTTGTGCCCTTAATGATCAATACAAATGTGTGTGCATGCCCAGCTAGGGTTTGCAAACAAGGTTATTTGATGATGTGTCTTTTAGGGTTTAACCTTATTTAGTAGCTTTTAGGGTTTAACCCTTAGGTTGGTTCAATCAGGGTTTAGTAGAACACTCCAGGTTTTAGAAGCACTGGTGATGATGTATTCCTTTAGAAATCAGAAAAAAAATGTGGAGTGCTTGGTTCAACCCTAAAAATCATCCCTAAGTGGCAAGCAACTGATGAATCACTTTTATCTTAAGTGGTGTGGCCCAAATAGCTTAATCAGTCAGCCTATTGCACAACTTGATTAGGGCACACAAGATGTTTAACCTATTCAAATTGTCTACTCACTTATTTGTGTATTGAGTTAAGGTGTACCGGATCCACAGGTTAGATTCCGGTTAAGTGGTAGAATCAATGTGATTGTGCACCTTAAGATGAGAAGTTGTGGGTGTTTAATGTGTAGCTTTCAGTTAAATCCCATAAGAGAAGAGTTTTTTTATTTTATTTTTTAATATATGTGGGTGGGTGAGGTGAGGTGAAGTGACAATCAAACAATCAAATCTATCCTACGATTTATGCAAGCACGTAAGTTGATTTGAGTTTGAGTTATTAGGTTATGGAATAGAAATCTACTAGGTGGGTGGGGGGACTAACTTACAAATGTCTCTACTCGTACTTTACTCCAATATACCACCTTCAGCTCCTTGATCGGGTTCCTACAAGATAATAAATCAAAGAAGAAACATAGGTTAGAAAGTTATGTACATAATGCGGGAAAATGCGAGAGAAACCAAAGAGTGTTGCCTCCCCGATAACGGCACCAAAATGATGTTGGCATATTCACATGCAGAAAGGGTTCGAGTTTGGAAACCTATCATCAAAGTTTGATTCATGAGAAAATCCATTGATCAGATAAAATTTATAACCAAAACTCGAAAAGTGAGTTCCAAGTCGAACATGAGGAGGCAAACGTTTGGTTTTGAAAATCTGCATTTCGCTTTTATTTGTTTTTGTCATTTTTTCCTTTTCTTTTTTTTTTGTATTTTTAGCAAGCAAGAGATTAAGTTGATGAATTCTTATCTAACTAATCTACTTGCAAAAAAGTAGGGAGTGAGACACAAAGAGAGAGAGAAACAATCATGTATTTTTATAATCAAATGTTTATGACAACTAGGAAAATGGGAAATCTATACTACAAAAAGAATAAAGAAAGAGATGGGTGAGAGAAATCCCCCTTGACGGTTGCTTGGAGGATGACTCACTTTGACGTCGCCTAGAGGAAGGTGATGAGGAGTGGGATGAATGAGGACAGAGTCAGAGGACAGAGGGTAGGGCTGGATGATGTCGTGGTGAGGATCTACTTCCTGAAGTAGGTGAGAAGACGGCCACGGGATGCTCCACAAATGGGGATGAGGGGAGGAAAAATATTTGATTCTACTCTAGAGGAGCATCCCAGGCTTAGAACAAGCCTCTCTAAAGCCTTGGAGGTGGTGAGAGGAAGAAAGGAAGAGATGAAGAAGAATGGGAGGGGTAGGGGTCCCTTTATAGTGGAGGAAAGGATCAATTTCAGATACAGGACATTTATTGATGATCATAAACGTTGCTGAAGATCCAACGCAAATGTCACTGAAGATAGCCCACGCACCCACCAATCGCTGCGCTGGTGTGCACTTCGCACGCCCGTGTCACGCGCCTCCGCGCACGCGCCCATGTGCGTCTGCTGCACTACTATGCATGCCTACCTCCGCGTATACGCATGCGCCTACACTACTGTGCACGTGTGTGGTGCGTGCATGCACATGGGCAGCCTAGGTTGCACCACGTGGCGTGATCTGAGGCATCCATCTTCTTTTCGTTGTAGGGGCTGTTACAGAGGTCAGATTGAGTCAACTTTCACGCTGTTAGGCTGCGATCGTTGACCCGAATCCATCTGCGCGGTCGAATTTGTCATTTGAAGCTCCGAATTACGTCACCTAGTACCTTGGTTGTTGATCTTCCTCGAATTGCATATGGTGCTACGGGACTACGATCAAGGCGATTTCAGAGGCGTTGGACTCCAATCATTTTCTTGATTAGATTCGTACGGTCGAATCATCAATCTAAGGCTCCAAAATAAATCTCCTCTCCTAACCACAAAATGGATGCAGTTAACCTAAAGTATGCACTACTCTAAATGCAGAATGATGCATGCTATGCAATATTTATAATATGGAATGCAAATCTAAGCCTAGGAACATGCATAAATAGGCATTTTAACCTAAATGGATGTGTCTACATCAAACCTCTATTTGTAAAAAAGGTTTTGCCTATATAGGAAATTAAACTGGTCAATCAATTAAGGTTAATTAGTCGATAAAAAGGCAATTTGGTCAATTAATTAAGAAGGTTGGTCGATCACTAATTGATCAATCAATTAGCTTGGTTGGTCGATCAAGTTGATTTTTCTCAACTTCCTAAAATGGGCTGATTTGATCAGCCAATTAATTTAGTTGATCAATCAAGGTGATTTGGTCGATCAATTATATAGTTTGGACTATCAATAACCTTGAAAGTTTGGTTTTGAAAAGATGCACGAAAAATTTGTAAATGAGTTTTACTTGAGGTTCCTTAAAATAATTCCCTAGACTCAAATAAAAATAAAAAGATGCACATCAGCGACTATCTTCTCTTATCATGAAAGACGCTTTGATGCTTTAATCCGAGATAGTCCTGAAATATTAGTCTAGCAATAAACATAATTTTGGTGTATCAAAACAGAGGTGCTTACAATGGTACTTTAAGCTCTCGCTTCCACAATCCCACCTTCCTCTAGCAATACCTGCGCACACGAGAGAGAAGAGAGAAAAGGGGATGGGATCTACTTATCACGCAAGAGATTTACTAAGTGCAGGGCTGTGCCTCCCCAGCAACGGCACCAAAAAGTGATGCGAAAATATGTGTGATTTGTAATTAGGGTTTTCAAATCGTTGTAACACGTGAATTTGCAAACGCTTTTAAATTTCTAATGCTAGATAGTGGAAGTATCTAGGGTCGTCCAAGGAGGCAATGTTTTCAATATTCTAATATCTTACTGAAAAAATGGGAAATTAACTTTCTTTTTTATTTTTGAATATTAGATTTTTAGGGTTTTTGAATAACAAGGTGATGCGATTTTGATGGCAGAAAAGACTAACACCTAATAACTAAAATCTAAGCGGAAACAATGATTTCTTTCTAAGCTCACCCTAGGCACGTGGAGGCCTAAGGTAATTAGAAAGAAGGGGTGAAAGTGCACTAAAGAAAAAGTCACAAGAAGTACGACAAAAGCTAAGCAAGAGAAAGGCAACTTTGAATGATGAAAAAGTATTTTACAAAAACCCTAGTAGAGGAATGGTTATACTACTAGAAATTAAAATAAAAAACATACAAAACACTAATCCTCTAAATGTTGGTGAAGAAGAGAGGCTTTTGCTCCAACTATGGTTGCTCCCATAGTTGAAAAGAACTTCCCCTTCTCCTTCTCCTTAATTTGCTCCTCCAAGATGTGTCCTTCCTAGCAAGCCCTAGATGGGGCATGCCTGATCTCCTCCAAGGTGGATGAAATTCCACCTTCAAATGCTCTTCCAAAGGTGGCATGGACCACCTTTAAATTCTCCTCCAAGGATGGTTGTGTACCACGCTTAAATCCTTCTCCTAGGGTAGGCGTGGACCCAAGGTCTCCTTCCTTTGCTTGACTTCTTCCATTGGCTGGCGTGGGCTCAAGAGAGAAGAGAAGAGGGGAAGGCACCAAGGGGACAAAGTGTCCCCTTAATCTTCTTCTTCTTCTTCTCTTAGCCTACTATGAAGGTGGAAGTATATGTAGAATTTATGTAGCCAAAGGTGATCTAATGGTGGTGGTGGTGGTCATTTTATAGGAGTGGAAGGGGGTTAAGGGTAGTTAGTGGATGGAGGGTTAGGATGGCTTGTAGAGGGTGGTTAGGAGTTCTTATGGTGGATAATTGGTGGCACCAAATGAGGGGATGCATGGCAATTTGGTGCCAACCCGAGGTGGGGTCTAGGGTTAAGGGTTGTGGTAGTAGGATTAGGTGGCATGTAGGACTGATAGCAAAATATGCGTGATTTGTAAAAGCAGGTTTTTAACGTCGTTGTAACACACGAATTCGCATACGCATTTAAATTTATAAACCTAGATAGGGGAGTATCTAGGGTCGTCCAAGGAGGCAAAAATTGCAATTCAATTCTCTTGCTAAAAGCACATCTCAACATTCTTTTTGGTATTTTAAATATGTAATTTTTTTTTGTTTTGAAAAGACGAGGGTAAAATGCGAATTGTAATGGAAAGTACTAACAGCTACAATTACTTAACTAAAATTTAAAAGATAGAAATATCTTCTTCCTAAGCTCACCCTAGGCAAGTGGAGGCCTAGAGTAATTAGGAAGAAGAGGTGAAACAAGTGCTAGAACCAAAAGTAACAATTGCAATAAAAAGCTAAAAGAAGGCAATTTAATTGACTAGAATTAGTGTTCTTTTCAAGAACAAGTAGAGGAATGCTTCTACTAGAACTAAACAAATTTAAAAACAAATAAAGAAACACTAATCCTCTTACAAAATCTAGTGAAGAAGGGAGTCTTCTTGCTCCAACCTAGCTGCTCCTTGGCTTGAAAAGAGGGCCTCCTTCTTCTCCTTCCTTAAGAGCTCCTCCAAGGTGGAAACTACCACCTTCAATGCTCTCTCCAAGGGGTGGGTGTGCACCACCCTCAAAAACTCCTCCAAGGTGGCGTGGACCACCTTCAAGATCTCCTCCAAAGATCTTGCTTGCCTGGCTTCTCCTTTGGCTGGCGTGACCTAAGAGAGAAGGGAAGAGGGGAAGGCACCAAGGGGACAGCATATCCCCTTAATCTTCTTCTTCTTCTTCTCTCTTGGACGTGGGCTTCTAGGTGGAATATGAGAGTGAATTTTCTAGCCAAGGATGTCTTGAATGGTGGTGGGTAGTGGTCTTTTTATAGGGTAGGATGGGGGGTTAAGGTGCCCCTTGAAATGGAGGGCTAGGATGGAAGGATGGAGGTGGTTGGTGATCCTTTGGCCAAGGGTGTGTGGCGCCAACCCAAGGGGTGTTAAGGGGGTGGTTATGGTGGTGTTGGTGGCTTTTGGTGGTGGAGAGACACCACCATTTTGGCGCCAACATTGGGTCTTCTAGGAGGGGGGTTAGGGGGATGGTGGAGATGGATTCAAGGGGAATTGTGTGGTGGAGATGAAGAGGAATTTTGTAGGGAAAAGTGGCACCATAAAGGGGGTGGTTAGGGTGGTTTTGGCGCCACTTTTAGGTGTCTTTTGGTGGTGGTGGGAAGGCTAGGTTGGTGCCAAGTAGGTTAGCTTATGTGGAGCTTAGGTGGAGCTAGTTGGGTGGAGTTGTTAGGTGGGTTTCTGGGGTGGTAGAAGCCAAGGAAGTTGGAGCATAGCTAAGCTAGGCTAAGCTAAGCTAAGCTAAGCTAGCTTAGCTAATGGAGGAGTAGAGGAGAAGGTATTTGAGCTAGGGTTTGGTGGGAGGAGTTGAGGAGAAGTCTGGAGCTGAAATTGGAGCTGGCTGCTGCTGAAGAGGCTGGCATGGAGTTACTCTGGCTGGCTTAGCTTGCTAGTTCTTTGCTAGCTGCTAAGCTGAGTTAAAGTAATCTAGCTTCTACCATAATGAGTTGAGGTGAGCTAGGTTTGGTGCTCCCGGGGAGAATCAAGCTGGTTGAGGCAGCTAAGGTAGCTTAGCTCAACTGAGTTGAGATAAGCTAAGTCCCCAGGAGATGGACTTGAGCTTCCTGAGCTGGGATGAGTTCTTCTTCAGCTGGCTAGAGTTGAGTGGAGCTAGATGTAGCTGGATCTAAGCTGGGGTGAACTCCTGTCAACTCAGCTGAGCTAGCTAGAGCTCCCTGTGGACTAGTGGGAGCTGAGATGAGCTAGACTCAGCTAAGTTGAACTGGATCTGAGCTGACTTGAGCTAGGGTGAGCTAAGATGAACTCTCTTGAGCTACCATTCAGCTGAGATTAGCTGAATGGAGCTGGGATGAGTTAACCCAAGTCCAAGTGTGCTAGGTTCCAGCTGTGGTGAGCTGGATCAAGCTGAGTTCTAGCTAGTCTGGGCTTCTCCTTCACCATTTGCCTTCTTGAGTGCTAGGGTTTTAGGGATATGTATATCTGTACATCCCTAACACTCACAAAAACATATTGAAAAGATAATAAAAAAATGCAATGCATGCCTAACCTATTTTATGCCTAAATGCAGCCCAAAAACCCATTTGCGGAGTAAAATCCTAAGAGCTAAGTTTGTTTTAATGCATAAGAATGATGATAAACTGGCGTTTATCACTCCCCATGCTTATCTTTTGCTAGTCTCTTAGCAAAACTTTAATTTTTTGGAAAATGGAATTTTTGGGAAATCTAATTTTTTCGACTTTTGAGGAGAAAGAGAGATTAAGGGACCTTGGTAGATTAAAACACAGGAGGTACGGGATTTTTTAAAGATAAACATCGGGATTTGTTTTTGGATCCAACCATTGGACAAAACGGGATCAATATATCCTCCAGAAAATTCACAAATTAACCCTTTTTTAATTCAGATGACTTGAAATTTTTATTTTTAGGATTTTTCTAGCTTATGAATCTGATTCGCAACTTGCAAAATCCTTTAAAACCTTGTGTCTGTGCTTGAAAAGCCAACATTTATAAGGGCGTGTTATTATTATTATTATTTTCCCCATGCTTATTTTTAGCCTAGTCTTACAACAGATGTGTCGGGATCATCATTCCCGTTACCATTCCTCGAGGGGGCTCTGGCGTCAGTACTTCGGGATAGCACTGTCCATGACACCACCCAGGAGCTCACAACCCCAAAACATGTTGCGGTGTAAAGAGGTGCTCCAAGCAAACTCAAGCTCTTGCTCCGACACTATAGGTGGAGCATCGTCCAAGACACTTGAGCTGCTAAAATGCGCTTTAATGCTCCGTCTAAAGATATGAAATATAGATATGGAGCAATGCCAAGGCGGTAGCATGTTGACATCGTGTCCTCAAAGGAGGCATTTTCCTCCTTCTCGGCGGTGGGAACTCAAACCAATGATCTGCTTCAGACTTTTACTAAGTCCAAATAAGGGAGTTTTTCAAATTTTTAGTTATTTTTAAGTGTTGGCTTGTGTGTGAAGCGTGACACAAGAACTTTCTCAAGACATGCAAGTTTTTGAATCAGAAACTAAGCCAAATACTTTCCACATTACAAAATAGGATCAAGTCACCTGAACTATCATGAGTTCAGGTGGAATTTTAAAGAAGGACATCTAATCTAATCTAAAATAGACCCTTAAATTCTAATGATCAGATCCGCATCCTCATCCTTAGTTTGTTAAAAATTAAATCCCACTGTACCAAAAGTGAATTTTTCGACCTTAGTCCCGGTTTCAAATTTTTTTCCTCAAAATGCTTTTCATCATTTTTTTGTTTAGGTATGCAAGCAGGAAATAAATTAAAGAAAAATGCATGTTTCTAGGTTTTGAACATCCTAAATCGATCGTCAAATTTAAAAACACCCCCCCATGCTTAAGATATGCCATGTCCTCATGCATTAGGAGGGTAAAGGGATCACCTTAGTGAAGAATGGTCAGGTTTAGGATGATCAAAACCTGGAAAAGAAAAAAGGAAAGTAGGAAAAAATGATGGGTTACGTCCCATCCAATGCTATCTTTTACGCCATTCAGCTGGTCGTGATGTGCATTAGTGATTAAGGGTGGCTGGCTCCGTAAAATTAAAAGATTCAGACGGAATTTTAGGCGTATGGTCAAACTAGGGCTTTAAACGCCAGCCATTGACTTGAAATGTCGAATTAGTTTTCGGATCAAAAAGGTCAACAGCGTCGTATGGATATGTTTTATGGACAATAAAGGGGCCGGTCCATTTAGATTTTAGTTTTCCAGGAAAAAGACGTAATCTCGCATTGAAAAGCCAAACGCGTTGATTAACGTCAAAGTGTTTCTGAACAATATATTTATCATGAAATTTATTTGTTCGGTCTTTATAAATCCTTGCATTTTCATAGGAAAAATTACGTAATTTTTCCAATTCAGTTATTGTAATCTTCTATGGTTACCGGCATCAGATAAATCCATATTGAGTTGTTTTATTGCCCAAAAAGCCTTATGTTCTAATTCTACCAGGAGATGTCATGCCTTCCCAAAAATCAGACGGAAGGGAGACATGCCAAGCGGAGTTTTAAAAGCGCTACGGTAGGCCCATAAGGCATCGACCAATTTGGTGAACCAATCTTTACGGTCGGGCCTAACCGTCTTTTGTAAAATATTTTTAATTTCCCGGTTAGAAACTTCTGCTTGGCCATTTGTTTGGGGGTGATATGGTGTGGAAATTTTATGATTAACCCCATATTTAGAAAGAAGGTGACGGAATTGTGAGTGGGTGAAATGTTAGCCTCCGTCACTGATAATGGCTTTTGGTATGCCGAATCTTGAGAAAATATTTTATTTAAGAAATTTGACAACCACACGGTGATCACTAGTGCGGGTGGGTATTGCTTCTATCCATCTAGAAACATAGTCAACTGTGACTAATATATATAAATACCCACCAGAGTTGATGAACGGTCCCATGAAGTCGATGCCCTAAACATCAAAAATTTCAACCTCTAAAGTAGGATTAAGGGGCATCATATCCTTCCGAGTCATGTTGCTGATGCTCTGGCAACGCACACAGGACCGAATGAAGTCATGAGCATCTTTGTGCAAGCTGGGCTAATAAAATCCCGCATTAAGGATTTTAGCTGTAGTTTTCTTGCCTGAAAAATGTCTGCCACAAGCCATTGAGTGACAATGTGTCAAGATATCATGGATTTCAGAATCGGGGACACATCGTCGAATGACCTAATCGGCACAAATGCGGAAAAGGTCGGGCTCCTTCCAAAAATAATATTTAATATCAGCAAAGAACTTATCCCATTTTGTTTTTGGCCAATCAGTGGGGATTTGTTCTGTTGCTAAGTAGTTTGCAATGGGTGCAAACCAAGGGAGGGTTGTAGCAGCTAAAATGCTTTCATCGGGGAACTAATCTGGCAGGGTCATTATGTCATTTGTCATAAGACGAGAGAGATGGTCGGCCACTACATTGTTCAATCCTACCTTATCCTTGATTTCCAGGTCAAATTCCTGGAGCAGCAGAATCCAATGGATAAGGCGGGGTTTCGCATCTTTCTTTGTCAGCAAATATTTAATTGCTGAGTGGTCGGTATAAACAGTGACATGTGACCCCAACAGAGAAGATCTAAATTTTTCTAAGGCAAATACAATGGCAAGAAGTTCCTTTTCAATAACCATGTAATTCCATTGTGCATCATCAAGGGTTTTGCTAGCATAATAGATCACAACGGGCTTCTTGCCAATTCTTTGCCCTAGAACGGCCCCCACAGCAAAATCTGAGGCATCTGTCATTAATTCAAAGGGACTATTCTAATCAGGTCCTTGCAATATTAGTGCCTCAGTAACTTCTTTCTTCAACCTCAGAAAACTCTCCAGGCACTTATTATTAAAATCAAATGGCTGGTCTTTAGTGAGAAGCTGACTTAAGGGCTTGGAGATTTGGGAAAAATTTTGTATGAATCGACGGTAGAAACCCACATGACCCAAAAAGGATCTGATCTGTTTGACAGTAGTGGGCGGTGGCAGCTTAGATATAGCATCAATTTTTGCTTTATCTACTGCGATTCCTTATTTTGAAATGACATGGCCTAAGATAATACCTTCTTGGACCATGAAATGACTTTTTTCCCAGCTGAGGACCAGATTAACTTCTATGCACTTTTGGAGAGTTCTTTCAAGATTTTTGAGACAATGGTCAAAAGAATCTCCAAAAATAGAGAAGTCATCCATAAAGACTTCTAAACATTCACCTACCAAGTCTGAAAAAATTGCAAGCATGCACCTTTGAAAAGTCGCAGGTGCGTTGCAAAACCAGAAGGGCATTCTTCGGAAAGCAAAGGTTCCGAAGGGGCAGGTGAAAGTTGTTTTGTCCTGGTCCTCAAGATGAACCACTACTTGATTATAGCCAGAATAACCGTCCAAAAAATAGTAAAAATCCCATCTAGCTAACCTTTGATCAATAAAAGGGAGCGGGAAATGATCCTTCTTGGTGGCGGTGTTTAATTTTCGGTAATCAATACACACGCGCCAAGAAGAAGCAGTTCGAGTGGCTACATTTTCCCTATTTTCATTAGTGACAACTGTTAGTCTAGCCTTTTTAGGGACAACTTGAGTTGCACTAACCCAGGAGCTGTCAGAAATGGGGTAGATGATATCAGCATCCAGCCACTTAATAATGTCCTTTTTTACCACCTCCTACATAATAAGATTTAAGTGCCTTTGTGGTTGTCGGGAGGGGCGAGAATCGTCCTCTAAATATATACGATGCGTACAATAGGACGGATGAATGACTTTTAGATCAGAAAGGGTCCAGCCAATAGCTTTCCGATATTTACTCAAAACCTGGAGGAGTTTGTGCTCTTGTGCCCCGGTGAGTCTAGAATTTATAATCAGGGGCAGGGTCTGATTTGGACCCAGGAAGACGTATTTAAGGGAGTCGGGCAAAGGTTTTAATTCCAATTGCAGGCCTGGCTTCGAAAGAGTTTTTGCTTTGTGGGTTAGAGGTGAGGTGAGAGTGAAAGGGTCAGCTGGAATGTTAGCTGGACGTGTGGTTGGGGTGGAAGGGTGAGAAAAAGTGGATTGTTCAGGAACCGTATTCACAGCAAAATAGGTACCTAAATGGGAAATTTGCAAAGTTTCCTCCACAATGTTTTTTATTTCTGAATCCGAATCATCAAAGAAATTTGGTTCTTGGAACCGCCTAGAAGCTTGAAAAATGTCTAGGGTTACAGATTCACCGCCACACATGATCTTCATCTTTCCAGAATCACAATCAATATTGGCACAGGCGGTGGCTAAGAATGGTCTTCCAAGAATAATGGGGGCAAACTTAAGTGCTTCAGGTACCTCTATGTCCAGGACTAAAAAGTCTACTGCGAATATACAATTTTTGACCCGGACAATAACATCTTCAACAATTCCCCTTGGTTTAATTGTAGATGGGTCGGCTAATTGGAGAGTAACCTCAACAGGATTCAATTCACCGATCTTAAATTCCTCAAAAACAACTGTGGGGATAAGATTAATTGAGGCACCAAGATCCAACAGAGCGCAGTCAAATGAGGTATCATTAATGATAACTTGGATTAGGGGGGCACTGGGATCTTTTCTCTTAAGAGGTAGTCGGCTCTGCACAACTGAGCTGATTGCCTCAGGAAGAATTACCTTTCTTAAATTTCTGGGTTGCCTTTTCGGAGTACATAAATCTTTAAGGAATTTTGCATAGGCAGGGATATATTTAATGGCATTTAGGAGAGGGATATTAATTTCTACTTGCCCAAATAAATCCATTAGTTCTTTCTCAGTGGGCTCGGATTTTGTCTTTTTCTTTTCTGAAGAGTGGAGGGCTTGTGGAAATGGGGCAGGGTTGCCCTGTTTTGCATGAATTGGCTCCTGAATAATAGGAGGGGAAGAGTTAATTTGTGTCATTAGAGTGGGTTTCTTTAATAGGCAGGGTATTGTGAGTGGTTTTCCCATTCCTTAAGGTAACTGCATTTGCAGTCTGGTTGTTTCTAGGATGATGATGGGGCGCCTGGCTGTTATTAAAACCCGGCGGATGCTGAGGTGCTGGCTAAATGGGTTGACTGGGATATCCACCCTGGAATTGATTCCTTTGATTATTTGGGTTAAGCATGGGTTGGGAAGGTAAATTCCAAATAGGTCGATGATCAGGAGTAACCTTAACTTGGTGTTGCAAGTTGGTAATCATGCGGGTTACTTCTGTCATTTGAGTCTGCATTCCTTGCAGAGTTTTCATGACCTGATTGTTAATATCATCCTAGGATGGTCCAGGTTGATACATAGGTTGCCCATAATTCCCAAAATAGTTTTGTTTGGGAAAAGGAATCGGATTCAGGTTTTTCCAGGAGTGATTTGGGTTAGTCCTCCAGTTTTGATTGGAAGTGTTGGAGGGGTTTATAAATTGCTCCTGGAGAGCATAGATATTTTCCGAGGTGAGATCAAAAATATTTTGATCAAAATTCCCAGTCAAATCTTGCGGGAAATCAGCCGAAAATTGCTGGCCAGCAGATGTGGCATCAATATTGTGTAGATTTTCTATTCGGAGAATGTGTGGGAGATTAGTGTGGGCAGAGTGGACGTGTGGAGCTTGTTTGTTTATGAGCTTTTCTTCCATTTTATTTTGGTGAATTTGCATCTGGTCTAGTCGTTGAGCTAACATATATAGATCATCTTGCGTGACTGGAGCAGAGGTGGATTTAGAGTCAATTTCATGGACTCCGTGTCTGGGGTTTTGTGATCTGCCAAAACTGTCCATTGAAGTCATGTTAAATGAGTTTTCACTCATTTCTTCAAAGAGAAGATAGGCACTTTCGGCATCTTTGTTAAGAAAATTGCCTCCACATGAGGCATCCACAAATCGTTTCAATTGATCTTCCAATCCATGATAGAAGATTTGCACTAACTGCCATTGTGGAATTTCATGGTGGGGACAACTTCTTAGAAGTTCCTGAAATCTTTCCCAGGCTTTGTGGAGGGGTTCACCAATTTTTTGTTGAAAGGCCATTATGGATCTTCTTAATGCATTCGTTCGACCAATCGGAAAATTTTTTTTAAGAAAATCACTTTTTAATTGGGGCCAGGTGGTAATAGGGCGCCCAACCGTTCTAAACCAATGCGATGCTTTGTCTTTAAGAGAGAGAGGAAAGAGTCTCATTAACCACACATCTTCCTGCACATTGCTGGAACGAGTGGTTTGAGCGAGGACAGTTAATTCCTCGAGATGACAAAAAAGGTCCTCTCTTGGAAGACCATGAAAATGCTTGATAAGGTTTAGAATGGCTGGTTTAATCTCAAAATCCCCATGTGGTAAGACCACCCCTGGTCTTTCCTCATAATTAGAAGGATCATAGAAATCTTTAAGAGGAACGACAGGTTGTTGGCGGGGTGGTGGATTTTGTCCTTGATTAGCTAGGTTCGTGACAGTCCTAGCTAGATCTTCTTGATTTTCTTGTAGTCGAGCCAAATGGTTGACCATTAATGCAAAGGGATTTGTATTTTGGGTTATAATTGGAGGTCCACCTGGCCCTGCTGGTATTTCTGGTTGCTCCAAGTTAGGAAGGTGAGGGAGGGTAAAGTCAGCTTGTGGGTCCGCTGACGGGTTAGAAGTGGAAGTAGAATTTTTTTGACGACTTCCAAGGTTTTCCATTTTTTTAGAAGAGGAGGGGGAAGAAAATAATTATTTCCTGCTGCGGGGGGCAAAATCAGATAGTCCCTCGAGGTGTGGCTGTTGGGACCATCGCCCGTGCATGCACTACTTGGAAGAATTGGAGGGGAGGAGAAGAGACAGAGATGAGAGAAAGTGTGCAATTCAAACAAACAAAACTAGCCTAACTTAAATGTGACTCCCTAATAATAACCTAAGACTTGGTCTATATAGGAAATAAGTAGTTAATAGTGAATACCCGTTTTATCAACAAATCTAGCCAAGTTGCTTAAGGGGAGGTTTGGGCCCAAACGTTTCCCAGGGAAAACCCCAGGTGCTTGTACAAACCCACGCTTGGTCGTTTGACACGGCCCCTCTGCCTGAACAACAGATATAGATGACAGAATTGGTACTAACTAAAGAAAACTTAAGACCTTAATAGCGAGCCTAAGTTGATAAATCCTTAGGGGTCAAGTTGCTACAAATTTTAATTAGGTCTAGGATGCCATAGTGCACACGGAATGTGGAGGGCGTTTATTGGGATGTTGCCATGTTATTTTGATTTTTTTGTGTGTGTGCAGGAATTGGAGAGTGGCTCCAATGAAAATCAAGTTGTCACACAATTTTTTTGTATTTTTGTCTTTTAGGATTTGATTTAATTAAATGTGTTTTAGGGTTTTTCTCTTTAAGTTTTCAAACAAGTTTGAAAGTTCACAATCAAACGAAAGACAAGTTGTTTGGGTGATTGTATATTTCCTTTAAATTGCGTCTCTAAAGAGAAAGGAAGAAACCCTAAGCCAATTGTCCCTAAGACAGAAATTTAACTACCAATGAGTTATTTTTGGGCTTTCTGAATAGATAGTGGTCCAATCAATGCAACCAACACCACTAGCTTGAGTGAAATCAAATAAGGATTCCAGAAAAGATTTTTGTAAAATTTTAGGAATTTTTTTGGTAATTGTTTTGAATTTCTAATTGTACTAGTGTCAAAGTCTAGAAATGATACCCGTGGGTATTGTGGACTTTTCAGTATTACCACAGGCCTCAGAAAAGTCTTGTGATTTTACGTGATATGTAAAATTTCACAACTATTCCAGTAAGATAAATTTAATAAAAATTGGATGAGTATAAAAATTTTAAAAATTCACGGATAGTAGCAAAATAGGAAGATTAGAGGGTGTGATCCCTCTGCAATCCACGAATTTTTAAAAATTAAATACAAATCCAATTGATTTGAAATTTGGAACAGATGTTCCAAACTTAATTGAAAATCACTGTGTGAAATTTTATGATTTTTGGAGGCCTGTGGTGTTAGGAAAAGATTTTTCAAGTCTAGACAGAAATCTGGACCCGAAAAATAGAACACCAATACTTGCAATGGAGTGGTGCTAAAGAAACATTCAAGCAAACAATGGATTTTATATGGGCACCACTCCACTTAATTAAATTGTTTGGGATCCTAAAAGCCAAGTTTAATATGTTTTTGGTAGTTTTAATTAATTATGTGACTAGAAAGTGGAATCAACCAGAATTTCGCGGGAAGAAAAGGAACTTTGAGCTCTCGCTTCCAGATTCCCGCCTTCCCGCTGTAATTCCTACACACACAAAAGAAAGAAAGAGAAGGGGATGAGATCCACTTCAAGCAAGAGAAGAAGGAATAAGCAAAGACGTGCCTCCCCGGCAACGGTGCCAAAAAGTGATAGCGAAATACGCGTGATTTGTAAAAGTGGGTTTTTAACATCGTTGTAACACGTGAATTCGCATACGCTTTTAAATTTATAAACCTAGAGATAGGGGAGTATCTAGGGTCATCCAAGGAGGCAAAAATTGCAACTCAATTCTATTGCTAAAAACACATCTCAACATTCTTTTTGGTATTTTAAATATGTAATTTTTTTTTGTTTTGAAAAGACGAGGGCAAAATGCGAATTGTAACGGAAAGTACTAACACCTACAATTGCTTAACTAAAATTTAAAAGATAGAAATATCTTCTTCCTAAGCTCACTCTAGGCAAGTGGAGGCCTAGAGTAATTAGGAAGAAGAGGTGAAACAAGTGCTAGAACCAAAAGTAACAATTGCAATAAAAAGCTAAAAGAAGGCAATTTAATTGACTAGAATTAGTGTTCTTTTCAAGAACAAGTAGAGGAATGCTTCTACTAGAACTAAACAAATTTAAAAACAAATAAAGAAACACTAATCCTCTTGCAAAATCTGGTGAGGAAGGGAGTCTCCTTGCTCCAAGCCTAGCTGCTCCTTGGCTTGAAAAGAGGGCCTCCTTCTCCTTCCTTGAGAGCTCCTCCAAGGTGGAAGCTACCACCTTCAATGCTCTCTCCAAGGGGTGGGCGTGCACCACCCTCAAAAACTCCTCCAAGGTGGAATGGACCACCTTCAAGATCTCCTCCAAAGATCTTCCTTGCCTGGCTTCTCCTTTGGCTGGCGTGACCTAAGAGAGAAGGGAAGAGGGGAAGGCACCAAGGGGACAGAATATCCCCTTAATCTTCTTCTTCTTCTTCTCTCTTGCACATGGGCTTCTAGGTGGAATATGAGAGCGAATTTTCTAGCCAAGGATGTCTTGAATGGTGGTGGGTAGTGGTCTTCTTATAGGGTAGGATGGGGGGTTAAGGTGCCCCTTGAAATGGAGGGCTAGGATGGAAGGATGGAGGTGGTTGGTGATCCTTTGGCCAAGGGTGTGTGGCGCCAACCCAAGGGGTGTTAAGGGGGTGGTTATGGTGGTGTTGGTGGCTTTTGGTGGTGGAGAGACAGCACCATTTTGGCGCCAACATTGGGTCTTCTAGAAGGGGGGTTAGGTGGATGGTGGAGATGGATTCAAGGGGAATTGTGTGGTGGAGATGAAGAGGAATTTTGGAGGGAAAAGTGGCACCATCAAGGGGGTGGTTAGGGTGGTTTTGGCACCACTTTTAGGTGTCTTTTGGAGGTGGTGGGTAGGCTAGGTTGGTGCCAAGTAGGTTAGCTTATGTGGAGTTTAGGTGGAGCTAGTTGGGTGGAGTTGTTAGGTGGGTTTTTGGGGTGGTACAAGACAAGGAAGTTGGAGCCTAGCAAGGCTAGGCTAAGCTAAGCTAAGCTAAGCTAAGCTAGCTTAGCTAATGGAGGAGTAGAGGAGAAGGTATTGGAGCTAGGGTTTGGTGGGAGGAGCTGAGGAGGAGAAGTCTGGAGCTGAAATTGGAGTTGGCTGTTGCTGAAGAGGCTGGCATGGAGTTACTCTGGCTGGCTTAGCTTACTAGTTCTTTTCTAGCTGCTAAGCCGAGTTAAAGTAAGCTAGCTTCTACCATAATGAGCTGAGGTGAGCTTGGTCTGGTGCTCCCGGGGAGAATCAAGCTGGTTCAGGCAGCTAAGCTAAGTCCCCGGGAGCTGGACTTGAGCTTCCTGAGCTGGGATGAGTTCTTCTTCAGCTGGCTGGAGTTGAATGGAGCTGGATGTAGCTGGATCTAAGTTGGGGTGAACTCATGTCAACTCAGCTGAGCTAGCTAGAGCTCCCTGTGGACTAGTGGGAGCTGAGATGAGCTAGACTCGACTAAGTTGAGCTGGATCTGAGCGGACTTGAGCTAGGGTGAGCTAAGATGAACTCTCTTGAGCTGCCATTCAGCTGAGAGTAGCTGAATGGAGCTGGGATGAGTTAACCCTAGTTCAAGTGAGCTAGGTTCCAGCTGTTGTGAGCTAGATCAAGCTGAGTTCCTGCTAGTCTGGACTTCTCCTTCACCATTTGCCTTCTTGAGTGCTAGGGTTTTAGGGATCTATATATCTGTACATCCCTAACACTCACAAAAACATATTAAAAAGATAATAAAAAAGTGCAATGCATGCCTAACCTATTTTATGCCTAAATGCAGCCCAAAAACCCATTTGCGGAGTAAAATCCTAAGAGCTAGGTTTGTTTTAATGCATAAGAATGATGATAAACTGGCGTTTGTTAAGTACATGTGTAGGGTTAGGATGGTGTTGAAGGGTGGTGATTGGTGTATGGAGGGTGGATATAAGGTTGTGCCAAGGGGAAGGTTGCATGAGGTGGTGGTTGGTGTGGGTTTAAGTGAAGTTGGTGCCACTTTGTGTTTGTCAAGGGAGAGGGCTAGGTGGTTCCACTAGATGAAGGGTTAGGATAGGTTGGAGGGTGGTGTGTAGGGTGTAGATTGGAGGAGGTGTTGGTGCCAAATGAAGGGCTGTGGGAGGTGGTTTTTGGGGCCAATTAGGGTGTGGTTTAGAGTAGTTATGGGGGGTTAAGGTTGGCACCAAAGAGGACTTTCAAGAAGGGGTTAGGTGGGTGGTTGGGATGGCTTTAGTTGTTGATGTGTAGGGATAAGAATTAAGCACATGTTGGAGCCAAAATGAAGGGGTGCCTAGGGTGTTTTTGGTGCCAACAGGAAGGGGTGATAGTGCTGGTGGTTTGTGTAGGTTGGCACCACTTTAGGTAGGTTTGGTTAGGTCAGGGTTTAGTTAGGGTTAAGGGTAAGGAGTGGACAACCATGGAGCTTGGGTGGTGTGGGGAGCTTAGCTAAGCTAGCTAAGCTAGCTTAGCTAGTAGAGTAGGGGATGGTGGAGCTTGGGTTTCATGGAGGAGCTGGAGAAAATAACCTGGAGCTGGTAGCTACTGTAATTGGAGTTGAATTTTCTGAGGCAGCTTCTTGGGGAGCTCAACTGCTTAGCTAAGCTACCTAGCTCTTATGCTAGTAGCTAGGCTTCAGTAGTTGAGCTAAGTTGAGCTGCTCTCAACCTAGCTAGAGCTAGGTTGAGCTGGAACTTCCACTGATGAGAACTCCAGAGCTAGCTAAGGTACTATATTGACAAGTAGTAGCTCAACTAGTATGGAGTTCAATTGCCATTAGCTGGGTGGAGCTGGAATGAGCTGGGGCTGAGCTGAGATGGACTCCTGTTAACTTAGTTGAGCTAGCTAGAGCTCCTAGTGAATTGATGGGAGTTTAGATGAGCTAGACTCAACTAAGTTGAGCTAGATCTGAGCTGGCTTGAGCTGGTTTGTGCTGAGATGAGTTGCCTTGAGCAACCATTCAGTTAAGATGAGCTGAATGGAGCTTACCCTAGTCCAAGGGAGCTGGTATCCAGCCATGATGAGCTAGAATTGGCTTAGTCATAGCCTGATTAAGCTTGCCCTTCACCAGTTGCCTTCAAGAGTGCTAGGGTTTAAAAGATCTATCAGTCTGTTTGTCCCTAACACTCCAAGAAACACATTAAAAATACAATAAAAAAAAGCAATGCATGCCTAACCTAATTGGTGCCTAAAAGCAACCCAAAAACCCATTTGGGAAGCAAAATCCTAGGAGCTAAGTTTGTTTTAATGCATAAGAATGATGATAAACTGGTGTTTATTAGATGCCACCACTTTTGGCACCAAGGGTAGGGCTCTAGAAGGGTTTTTTTTTGGAGGGAAGGAATAGATGTGGCATAAGTTGTTATGTAAGGTGGTGATTGATGAGTCCATTTTAATGGACTATTGTTATGCCTAAGTTAACTCTATTCTTACATTTAATGTTTGTTAATAACCACATTAGATAATAAAATGATGGCATGCATCACTACTTATGTTTACATTTATTCTATTGCATTCTATAACTTATTATGTAATTATTTTATATTTCATGCAGGTCTCGCACACAGCGCACCCTATGCATCTCCTCCACTTAATCCACTCCATCAGGCTAATTTAAGAGTTAACCAATAATAGGGAAAGTGAGAGAGGAGGATTAATTTTGCAAGAGACTAGGGGGTGAAGTGAATTTCCCCCTCCCCCAACAGCCACCGGCCTCAACAAACCCAAAACAGCCGCCGACCAATTTTAGTAAGGGATTTGAAAATCCCTTGACTTGTGTCGGGGAGGAGATAAAAGAAAAGATCTAGCAATCTTGGCAAAACACCACTAGAAAAGATCCTGCGTGCACCGTGAAGAAGGCATGCACTGCAGACCCTTTCACCCTCTCCAACCAGCATGCGCTTCCATCACAACCTCCATGCAGCTGCAGCACCTCATCTTCTCCCACCGCGCACCCTGAAAGTTCACTGCCACAACCTCCACGCACCACCGCGCACCCTGCAAGCGCACCCCAACCACGTGCAAAGGATCCAACACCCCAGCCACAACCACCGCAGCCATAGTAGTAGCAGTGCCATCACAGTGCGTGTGCCCTCATGCATCTGCAGACCACGCACACTAAGCACCCTCACGTATCTGCAAATTGCGCACGCTGAGCGCCCTTATCGTGTAGCAGCGAAGCTGCACTACAGACCATGTGTTCTCTTCGTCATCTTCTTCCTCTCCAGCAGTAGGAAGAACCCAAAGCAGTTGCTGCCTTCTATAGCGTGCAGCGCCCTCGCTTGCAGCATCCCCTGACCACAGCCACAGTGCACGCATGTGCAACACCCTCACTGCGCAGCCACGCGCGGCCCGTGCACCCTTCCACAGCAGCCCACGAACACCACCTGCCGTCGTGGTGGCCAGCATTCTACTCCACCGTCAGGCCACGTCTGACTACCTTCGGCCGCCGCATCACCACCATCATGTAGCCCATGTCGAGGTGTGCCTTCCTGTAGAGTAGCTCCTCCTACGAAGACTCCTCGCACGTGCAAAGAAGTGAGAGGAAGTTTAAAAATTACATTGGATGTGATTGTCACTTTAATGTTGATTATTTTATTCAGGCAACATTGCATGGGTGCACTTATAATTTCGTGAATTTACTTATCTTGTGTTATGTGCATCATTCAACATTGAAATTCAATTCAGATTTGCATGCAATTCAAACTTACATGATATGCCAATACACATGCATCATATACATACTTTTGGGAGCTTGATTCCTAACATGAAAATTACATAAATAGCCTTGAACTTTTAATGAATTTGCAAATTCCATTTAGAGCAGCATATTCATCGAATTGAAGTCGCCAAGGTGTCTGCAAACATTATAATCGTCTACTCGTGAATTTATTGGTCATATTCCACCCTATGATACGACATCCTTTTCGTGGTTTAAATTGATATTTATTTTAATCTTTGATTGAGAGATTTCCACCACATAAATTACAACGGCACATCATTCTATTACTATTTTAATTAAGTGAAACTCTCTCTAACGAATGGCACATCAAATGTGAATTGATTTTATGGTCGAATCTGATTATCAGTCCCACTTTTAGTTAGACGACCACTAAATTAGTAAATTAAAACAACTTGGTGGTCTTGAATTTTAATTTGAATGCAAATGTGTGAACAGGAGTCGGATGCAAAAGTTAGAAAGTTGTACCTATCTCTAGCAATCTACGCGCCAATATGCTTACAATGCAATAATGAGATCTAATGTCTTGCCCAATCACCCCTAAATGCGTGCACCTAAGGGCATGCAACTCCTAAACAGGCAGCTCAATATTCTCTTTTGTTGGTTTTAAAGGCAAGCAAGCAAAAAATGGAATCATGCACGTAGAAAAATGTAAACCCTAGTAGCTAAAGAATGTGGGGATAGACCCCCAAAAATTCAGCCCTGATTACTACAAAGGCGAGAAGATAGAAATAAAATTTGTGATGACAGAGAATACCCTATGAAAGTGAGATCCAGGTCTCCTGCGTCTTTTCCTCATGTGGCTTAGCTCGAGGTTGATGTCGTCGCTCCGTTGCGCCTGTCGCCCCATCAGATTCCTTGCATAATAAGATAAAGAATGATCAGATAATTGCACAACTCAGAATACTAAAAAATAATAAAGTGAATCTATTGAGTCTGTTGCCTCCCCGATGCAAGTCTCGGGATTTCCAAATCCCTTACTAAAATTGGTCGACGGCTGTTTTGGGTTTGTTGAGGCCGGCGGCTGTTGGGGGAGGGGGAAATTCATTTCACCCCCTGGTCTCTTGCAAAATTAATCCTCCTACTCTCTCACTTTCCCCATTATTTGTTAACTCTTAAATTAGCCTGATGGAGTCAATTAAGTAGAGGAGATGCATAGGGTGCGCTGTGTGCGAGACCTGCAAGAAATATAAAATAATTACATAATAAGTTATAGAATGCAATAGAATAAATGTAAACTTAAGTAATGATGCATGCCATCATTTTATGACCTAATGTGGTTATTAACAAACATAAAATGTAAGAATAGAGTTAACTTAGGTGTAACAATAGTCCATTAAAATGGACTCATCAGTGATCTAATGGGAAGTTAGCACCACCTAAAGGGCTTCTAGAAGGGGAAGTTGGCCCCAAATTTAAGATGGCTTTTAGTGGTTGATGTAAACACATTTATTGAGGCTAAAATGCCTATTCATGCATGTTCTTAGGCTAAGATTTGCATTTCAAGTTATAAATATTGCATAGCATGTATCATTATGCATTTAAAGTAGTTGTATATAATTTAGGCTAATTCTATCCTTTTTGTGGTCAGGAGAGAAGGGTATTTATTTAAAAGCATCAAATTGACGATCCGACTATACGGATTTGATATAGACGACGATCGGAGTGCAACGCCTCAAAAATTGCCTCGATCAGAGTCTCATAGCACCATATGCAGTGTGAGGAAGATCGACGGCCAAGGGACTAGGTGACATAATTTAGAGCTTCAAATGACAAATCCGACCACGTGGATGGATTCAGGTTGACTATCGTAGCCCAACAGCATGAAAATCGACTCAATCCAACCTCTATAGCAGCCCCTACAACGAAAAGAAGATGGATGGCCCAGATTGTGCCACGTGGCGCAGCCTAGGTCACCCATGCACACGCACGTGCCACCACACGCGTGCGGCAGTGTGGGTGCATGCGCGTGCATGCATGGAGGCATGCATGCGCACAGTGCAGCGCCAGCATGTGAGCGCGCACGTGACATGGCGCGCGGAGCAAGAGCCAGAGCAACGACAGCGTGGGTGCGTTCTCGGTTGCTACTAGCCTACAGCGATGCAAGAGCTGGACCTACAGCGATGCTTACAGCCATCGCTAATTCTTCACAGGCTAGCAAAGCCAGGTATGGGCATGAGCAGGCATGAGCTGCCTATAGCGATGGCCTAGAAATCACTAATGGTCCCATACTTATTTTTGTCTCTTCTCCTCCACTATAAAAGGACCTACACCCCCTCTCTTCTAAGCCATCTCTACCTACTCTACTCCCACCTACCCCCAAGCTCTACCAAGATTACCAACGCTCTGTTAGAGCTTGCTCTCAAGCTCCCAAGGCTCCTATTAGTGTAGCAAACCTCTACCTCACCAAATATTCATCCATCTTCCCATCCCCATTCATAGGTCACCTTGGAGTTGTCCTCCCACCTCCATTCTGGTAGCAGATCATCTCCACCCTCTCACCTCCATTCCGGAGCCACACCAAAGCTTTCCTATGCCCAATGTCATCCAGCATCTCACCTCCTTCATCCGAGCTTTTGCCAGGTGCCGTCGTCTCGCCGAACAACCGATTTGGGAGATTTCATCTCAGCCCCCTCTCTTTTTATGCTTTCATAATTTATTGTAATCAACATTGGATTGATATATATATCATATTTGTTCCATTTCTATTTTGTGATTCATTCTGCTTCTCCTCTTTTCAAAAAAATACAAGAAAAAATAACAGAAACCTAAAATACCAAAAAGAAACAAAACAAAGCGTGGTTTTCAATTAAAGTAAACGTCGCCTCTCTTTGTTCGTCGTGGGACTCCCTTGGAGTTTCGGAATAAATTTTATTTGACCACGAGTTTTGCAACTACGATGATGGGTTACTTGTAAGCCTGATTTCAAACTCGTGAATCCTGTGCAATCATTTTGGCGCTGTTGCCGGGGAGGTAACAGAATTTACTTTATTATTTTCTACGCTTCTTTGCATTTACTTAGCACTAACCTTGCTTGTCTTTAATCTACTATATTGCAGGTACCCTAGCATGGAGATCCAAGTGCAGTAGACCGGAGTAAAGTGCGGGTCGAGTGTTTTGCAAGTGTTCCCCACATCCCCCCCCCACTAGTTCATTTCGCCACAATCATAACCATGACCTAATCTACTTAGGTGTTTGCATAAACCCTAGGATAGTCTTTGTTTGCCTTGTCTGCCACCTTCACCCATCTCACCCACATCTTATAAAAAAAAATAAAAAGATATTTTCTGTGGGACGAATCAATTTACACACTTTATACACCTACATCAAAGGCACATAACCTGACTTGATTTTCATCTACTCAACCGGGATTCCGACCTGTGGACCCGATACAGGAATTCAACACATAAAAGAGTAGAAATCGTATTAGGTTAATCAATTTTTCTATGTGCCTTAATTGGTGGTGCATTTGGGCTGATTGATTGAATTGTTTGGGCCGCACCACCTAATCTAAAAGAGATTCATTTTGTAGCTGCCCCAAAGGATTCAATACTTAGGTCAAGCTAGGTACTCCATATTTTCTTGATTTACAAAGGAAAAATACTTGAACTCCTGCTTTCAAAACTTGGATTACCTCACAAAACTTGATTGAATATACCTACTATTTGAATCCTGAAAGCTACTAAGTAAGATTCGAATCCTAAAAGTCACCTCATCATTAATAATCTTGCTTGAAAATCTCTTGGTTGTGCACATTCACACATTCTCAAACAAATCATTAAGGGCACAACCCATTAAGGGCCCATCACATTCCAGAAGCACCATTATCCCAAGCCTAACTAAAATTTAGTAGACATTGGCCTTAAGTACTGGTTCATTCTACAGGATCCAGACTGAGATTATTCATGATTAACCTACTTCTGCTAGTCAATCTGATGTCTAGCTAGGGAAGTAGCATCAAACGACCACGGCTAGGGGGTACACTAGGAATCGAAGGTGCAAGCCAAAGGAAGAACCTTCTCCCCAGTCCTTCCTTCTTGTTGGAACCTTGTTCCACATCTTGTTTTGGTGTCAAAAAAATTATTATAAATTAATGTTTTCAATTGAGCTCTTTTCAGATTTAGGTGAAGATTAAGGCAAACAGGAAATGATGGAGGCTTGATGAAAAGGAGAAGATCATGATAAGGAGGCAAGATGACAAGGAAGAATCTAAGAGGAGAAGATCATCTTCAACCTTTAGTGTTTCTAGTATAGATTTTTTATTTATAGATTGCATATGCCTCTTAACAAAGGAATATAACTTAGATCATAAAAATAATTAGAGATAAATTAGGATTAATATTGCATTCATTTTCAAAGAATGTAATTGATTAAATCACTTAAAAAAGGTACTTGTTAGCCCACAAGTACTGGTACTAAAGTTTAGTACTGGTACATGTGAGTTACAGGTTTGGGTTTTCTCAAGAAACAAACCTGTACCTCACGAATATTGGTACTCATGATCAGTACCCGTACTGGAGGTAATGAGTACCGGTACTAACCATGAGTACCGGTACAAGTGCGAATAGATTTGTGTTAAGAGTTTGAAACCCAAATCTGGAAGCAACCAGTACTAGTACCCACACTTTAGTACTGGTACTAGTTAGCCATTGGCTTAATTCTGAATGGCTAGAAAATTTATTTAGGCTATGTGAACGTTGGGAATTAAATCCCAACGTCTAGTAGATGAATCCTTGAGGTCCTAAACTCTATAAAATGACCCTAGGACTCTTTGTTTGCATACAAGATATAGAAGAGACATAAGAGAAAATTCTAAAGCATATAATTCATATTTTCCACCACATATTCAAGAGAAGATATAGTGATTGCTGCTTTCCAATCATGCTACAGGTTTGCAAACACATTGACGTGTTTTGTTCATGCAATTCAACACGATTCGCATCCTTCCTAGGTTCTCAAACTGGTGTTATCTTATATATATATATATTTGTTGAGAGGCTTAGGTTCTAGTTGTAAGATTTATGTTTCTTTCTTACACCTATATTTCATTTGTTCTTGAGCATTTGCTCGTTGGGTTGTAACAAACCTGTTATTGTACCTGGGTTGAGGTAACCCATTAATTACCTCGATTAGTAAATTGATTTCCTCAGGGTTGAGGGAATCAGGTTAAAAACCCTAAGCTAGGAGGCATAGGTAGTGGAGTACCTAAGGGAGGGGAACCACTATACATTTTGTGTCCTTTTGTGGTTTGAATTGATTGTGCAAATCTTTCTTATTATTACTAATATTGTTCTTGAGTGTTTGTGCACATAGCCATACATATCCTATCTTTATTTCCTACACTTCCAACTGGTTGGATTGCCTAGACATAACTAGAGTAAATCGTCCATAGTCTTAGGATGGATTCTGAGAGTCTGTAGACATTTAAGCTACCCAACCTAAGGACAGTCTTGTATTTTTGTGCTGCAGGGTCCCTTCTCCTCCTCATCCTTCTGACTTCCTTCCAATGTATGCTTGGAAGGAGGTCATTGAACCCTAGATTGGAAGGACCTCTAAACAATTCCTGGAGGCAGAGGTTGAGCTTTAGCCAAGCAGATCCCATGGCTGATCAACAACAACCTCCTCCACCCCCAAACTAGCAAGAGCTGATTCAAAGGTAGTTGGAAGAATTGAAGCAGATGCAGCAATGGTTCCAATGAATGAATGGTCAGGGCGCTCGATGCTTGAAGGATTTTTATGATCCTTCAAATTATGAGGATCGTCCTGACGTTGTGATTCCTGCCAGAGATGTTGAGATCAAGCCCCAGGTTTTGAGCCTAACTAAACACTTTCACGGGCTTGGCTAAGAGGACCCATTCCAACATTTGGAGGACCTGTCACTTTGGTTCAGACCACCAAATCGCAGAATGTGGATGAAGAACAGATGCTCATGAGGCTTTTCCCCCATTCACTCAGGGATAAGGTCGCACATTGGTATCGTAACATTGGAAGATCGATTGCTACCTAGACAGCTTTGAAATCAGCCTTCCTAAAGAAATTCTTCCCAATTGGGCAAACCAATGCATTGAGATGAGAAATTACCTCTTTTGCCCAGCGGAAAGGGGAATCGTTTCATGAGGCCTGGGAGAGATTCCAGGATCTGTTGGAAAAGTGCCCACACCACAAGGTGCCTAAATGGCAACTTGTGCAGATTTTTTATCATGGGTTGAATGATCAACTACGTAATCATGTGGATGCTTCTTGCGGAGGCGATTTCCTCAACAAAGACACAGATAGCACGTATGATTTGTTTGAGGAAATGAGTGAAAATTCTTTAAGCCATGCCTCCATGGAAACCTTCAATCGATCCCAACAAACTAGATCAAATGCCAATGAGGTCCAAGATTCTCATACTTCTAATATGGAATTGATCTGCAATAGATTAGCTCAGACGAATCTGGTTGCTAAATGAATGAATTGTGGATGTCCGGAAACTCTAATTCTTCTAGATCCACTCAATCCCAAGGATCAGGATTCCATTCTTTGCAAGCTCGTATGGGACAGGAGTTTGTGAACCAACTAGAGCTGGCTCGGCCTTCGAGCCAACTCTTCTCGGAACCTTATGGGTTCCAAACTGGGGCCTTTGACCCTAGTCTTTTTGATCCTTCTTCATCCTCATCTTATGAGGATGTTTATGCTGTGCAAGAGAATGTTAGGTGCAACCCTTATTCAAATTCCTACAATTCTGGTTGGAAAAATCATCCTAACTTCTCCTGGAAAGATCAGGGGTAGCTGGCCCAATATCAACCCAACAACTATGTACCACAAAAACCAATGGGTCAGGTCATGTATATACTCAATTGCCCCTAAATCAGGTTAATCAGCCCATGTGGAATGCTCAATAACCTGCCAAGCAAGCTGACTTGAACCTGAAAATGGTAAAAACACAAGGGTCAATGCTCCAGCTCATGCAACAGATGAAAACTTCGCTGGACACTTTGCAATCCAGACTTAGTATAAATAGCCGACAACCCGGATCTCTACCATCACAATCTGTACCAAATTCAAGGAATGTACAGAATAGAGGCACTGGGCCTCAAGGGTTTGGTAATGATGGGGAGTTGCATGCTCAAGCTCATGCTATCTATCAGGCTATCCCAGTGCCTCCCAGAGCAAACCAAGTTCCTACCATAATCAACGGGGAGCCTCCTATTTTGCCCAACCCTCCCCAAGGCACTAACCAACAACATTTTGCCATGACAAACACCATCACCTTAAGGAGTGGTAGCAGACACAAGGGACCTACCCAACCCTATGTCAACCCCATTAGGCCCTGTAGCAAGAATTCCAAACTCCCAACTAAGAATGTGATCAACAAAACATCAGAGTCTAATTCGGGAGTATGTTGTTGCTGTATGGGCAAGCAGAAAAAGTTGGAGGATAAATTGGAGGAAAGGACATCCTTACTTCAGGCTTTCAAATTGACAATCATTTTACTCCTTGCGGCTATCGGATCAATCCCCGCCTACGCCATAGGTTTACTGAATGCATATAAAGAAAGGTGTAGAGCGAAATCTGAAAATAATAGGAGAGTAGTTTTGTCCGATAACACAAGCACACTGATCCTAAACAAGCTACCGCTTAAGAAGCAGGACCCAGGAGCCCCTCTAATTTCCTTTACAGTAGGAAACATTACTTCTGATTGGGCCCTCCTCAGCTTGGGTGCTTCCATTAATGTGATCCCTACTTCACTACACATGGAATTGGGTCTAGGCTACCTAAAACACACTGACATAACCTTGCATTAAGCCGATAGATCCATTACAAAACCAAGGGGTATTTTGGAGGATGCTTTAGTCAAGGTTAATGATTTGCATTACCTTGTTGATTTCATGGTCCTGGACATGGAAACCCCAAAACTGCTCAACCACACCCTGATTATTTTGGGAAGACCTTTCCTAGCTACTGCCAAGGCGAGGATTGATTGTGAATCGGGAAATATAGAAATGGCCTTAGGGGATAAGACAAATTGATTCAATATTTTTGAGGTCTTAAAGAAGAATAAAATTAAGTGTGGTTTGATGGAGGAGCTTGGTAGAATAGAGGAAGTAATGGCCATATCTACCTTAGACAACCTTTTAATGGCCAACTCAACCCAAACTTAGGAAGAAGATCACACAGTTACGAAAATAATTGAGGACAAAGCAAAAATATGACCAATTGTAGCAACATGGGATGAGGAAGATATTCATGAAATCGAAAATTTGTTGGATGATTCACGTGATCAAGATAAAACCCAATAACATCCTTATCCTAAATGCTTAGAGTTTGAGGTCCAACTTGTCGGTGGCAATTCTGAGGATTAGGATGGTTGGTTCAAGAACCCATAGTGTGAGGATGAAAGTAAACATTGGGGAAGAACTCTTCAAACATTAGGTATTCTAGAGTACCAACAAATCCCCAGCACATCACAAAACCCTCTTCGTCCTTTTTCACCCAACCATTGCACAAATTCTATACCCAACCGCACTTCCTTTGTAATAAACTAACAAAACTCCTATTGGAGACCATTTGGGCTCTCCTTGTACCACCAACTTGCCACTTTCATTGTTCATCTCTTTGGAAAGCCCATTTTCACTCTCCGGGACCCATACCTAGGGGCCTGAAAACTGTGCTGTTGTGGACTCAACGTTTAGTTATATTTTATTGAGGACCTCGCCTAGCTGTAAGCAGTAAACTCAACACATGTAAAGACTGTTCTAAGCTGGCTAGAGTCTCATGGAAACCAGGTGTTATTCTTCCACTTCTACTCTCCTACATGCTTTCATTTTTCACAATGAGGACATTGCAATAGCTAAGCATGGGGTAGTGGACATATTTTGTAACCTCATTGTTAGTAGTAACAGTAATTTCCTTTTTTTTGATTCTTTTTAAAGAAAAATTGAAAATCCAAAAAGATAAAAAAAAAGAAGAAATAGAAGAGAACTTAGGCATTTGGAAGTTATTAACTTTAGGAAAGCATCTACATACTTTTTTTTGCACTAACTCACTTTTCGGCAGTTTCCTTGGAAATTGGGTAGCTAATGAATTATATAGGGTGGTATGGTGATGAGAGACTCATCATGATCTCTAATTACCCCTAATTAACTAGTCTTCCTAGTTAATTAGCTAAGGATATGAGCATATATGGGTTAATTATAAAATAAGGGATATATAGTAAAGGACCTTAAAATAAGTTTAAAATGCTATTTTATCATTCAATTAATATTATTAATAATCTGATTAATACTTGGACTCGATATTTTATCAATCATTCCTTTAATTAATAAGTTAATTAACTTAAGCATAATGTATACCTAAGTATATAATAACTTAAGTAACTTTTCCTAATCTAATAAATGAACCTAAAAAGGTCAAAAATGTAATTTCAAGGTGTAAACATAATAATTACCTTATTTATAATCATATATAAAAAGTTGAAAAAGATCTAAGTTAAAATAAACCTTTAAAACCTGAGTTTACATTTAGATCCTTACTACTCATTTCAATCGGGTCCTTAATTTTCATATATGTCCTTAGGTTTCATTGCACAAAGGTCCCTATCTTCTTCTTCCTCTTCTTCATTCAGCTGGTCGGACGGCTGACGACAGAGGGTGTTTCCACCGCTCAATCACCACACATCTGACGTTGTTCCACCTTCTCCAAGCTCCTGGAGCTTGTGATCACCAACCCATTCTCATCCATTGGTTTGGATGATACTTGAATCCTAATTTTAGATGGGAGTTAACCTCACTGTCATCGGAGACGATGCCGGCGGTTAACCTCCTCTAGCTTCTCACACGTCCAAACTCTGCCGCCCTCTTCATCACCGTCAACTATAAATCGACCCCCACCCCCTCGATTTCTGGTAAGTTGGCTGCCCTCCCTCTTCTATCACTGGGCCGACCCAATAGGCTATTCATCTACAACTCCGGTGATCTTCCACATCAATCTCCGACTTCCTCCATCCATCCTGATCAGCTTAGGAACTTCACTGAGGTCTGCCGTGTCTCTGGACAATGGCATCAACCAAGGAGATCCTCTGCTCCATCTATTTTTGCTTGCCGGAGATCTTCCTCAATACCCTTTGATTTCATCCGCTGTCATGAACCGTCGACGGAGTCCCTTTACCTCCTTCGTCCAGGTAACAGTAGGAAGGAGTAGGAGTAGGAGTAGTCTAGGTAGTTAGTTAGTTTAGCTTAATGTCGGATTTTAGAGTTTATCTTCTTTGACTTTGACAAGCTCCTTGAGCTTGCTGTAACTCTTGTTTTGTCTTTTGAATTCGATGATCACCTTCTTCTATCACTCATGATCACTTCTAACTCATTAAAACACTAATTCTATCACTTAATCGCCTAAATCATATTCACCTTCAACAGCTACTGTTGCTGTCCATGGCGGTAGTAGCTAAGCTTAGATTCACATTCACAGGGCTCTTCATCACTTACTCATCATCTCAGGACCCTATTCCACACCTTAATTTGGATAATTATCAACTCTGTCATAAAAGCCTAATTCTATTTAAGCTCCTGAGCTCACTACCAATGGCAGCGCAGGAGTAGTTAAAACTTTAAATTAATTAAGTATTTATGATCGTAAACATCTATTGACATATCTCAACCACTCATTTGGGTGGGAGACCAAGTCTTAAGCATCAAACAACTTAGATTACATTCAAACCAATTTCGCTGATTAATCATTCATGTAACAAATTAAAGAGGAATTAAATGTGATTCTAAGGTTCCTTGCAACCTCAAGATCCTCTTCAGATAAAAAATGGCATAAATTCACCATTCTGAACATAATTTGCATTTTTCTAGACTCACCGAAGCTCCAGTGACCTCTGACAAGTCATTATTGAGCTTCAGCCTATAAAACTTGCTGAGAAGCTCCAGATTGATGTTTTATTGATCAAAGAGTAGTTTGAGGCCTTTATTTGGAATTTTAGCCACTGGAGCTCAGAGTGAGATGTCTTCTTCTCCAACTTTGGTGGAGTTGGAGAAGCTTGCACATAAGCATGAAAGAAGCATTTAAAGAGTCTAGAAGCTTCAGTGTAGTGCACGGAAGCTGTTCTTAACCTCAATTTAGTGTAGAAACCTCCCAATCATTCTGACGAACAAAGTGCTTTTAGAGTTCAGGCGATGAACCTGAAACCCTTGATTTTTAGGTTAGAACACCTGATTAAGGGATTGGGAAGATTTCTGAGGTTGAGAGGATTCCGTTTAAGGTGTCAATTTTGTGAAAAGAAGCTTAAATGAGTAAGTCAAAATTTCAAGCCTCACAGTCAAACTGAGGTTGAGATCTTGATTCTGAGTTCAATCTGAGAAATTAAGGAGTTAGAAATGTCTGTGAGAATCTGTTGAATGATTTTAGAATGATTTAATTGAGCTTAGACTTGTAAATCTGTTGGAATTCATAACCTGCCAATTTGGGTTGTTTTCAAACCCAAATTGATGGTAGTGGCTCTTTGTTGAGATTTGATCTCAAATCCTACCCAGATCAATTTGTAACCCTGAGAACTTTTTGAAATTGATTGAGAACATTCTTAGCTGTCTGTTGCACGTTTTTGATGTTTAAATCTAATCTTTAAAGCTTTCAGAGAAGTTTGAAGCTTCTCTGTAGCTCCTGAAGCTTTAAGAGCTTCAGAACCTTTACCTGCAATAGTGGAATTACCTGTAGAACTTATTTAGACCCTTAGCTAGGAGCTAAAGTCCAATTTAAGGACTCTGTAAGCATAGCCGCTATTTCCAGGCTATATAACCCATAGGAACCCTCTAGATTTACTCTTCAAATCAAAGAGGAAAACATCCTCTTAACCCAAAATTGAACCTATAATCTTGTAGAGCTGCCTTAGAGCTTTCCATTAAGCTTTGAATTGCTTGATCTGGAGCTCTAAGTAGGGAGAAATCCTTACTTGAAGTTGGGTCTGGAGGGGGAAAACAAAGTCCCACATCGGAAGTTGCTAAACGCACGCATAGGTATAAAACGTTTTTGTGTTTAAAGCTCACTAGTCGTCAAGCGCTTAGCACGAAAAGAATCTCTGACCATTTGAGCATAGCGTGTGTGTGTGCGGGCGTGTGCGCCTGCAGGTGTGCGCCCGAGTGGGCGTGTGTGCGATGTGGTCCTGGGAGACTGACGCTTGGGAGGCGGTTGGACCGGTTCAGCTCGAGAAAGAAAAAAAACCAAAAATGAACCATAATCAAATAAGGCGAGGATCGAGTAGGGTCTGGTCCCACCTTTCTTAGGGTGTTGTCTATCCTTGAAAGGATCTCACCACAAACCTTAAACTAATTTTTTGGTAAAATGAAAACCTGGTTTAGCTGAAAGGAATGAAGGAAAGAAAGGAGCTGTAGAAACTAAGTGTTGAAGGCTAAAAGCTAAGTACTGAAAGAGAAAATCATTACGAGTTAAGCAAAGAAAGAAAGCTGAAGGCTAAGGGAATAGGGGAAAGGAAGGTAAAGAGAGAAAGAACGAAGAAGGAACAGGCACTAAGGAAAATACTGAAGAAGAAGACTAAGGGAGAAGAAGAGGGCAGGAGCAGAAGAAAAGAAGAAAGAAGGAGCTCGAGAGAATAAGAGAGAAATAAAAAAATAAAGAAATAAAAAATAAAGAATAAACAGAATAACGGAAATAAAGAAGAGAAGAAGAAGGAAGGAAGAGATAAAAGAAAGCGAGAAAGAAAGGCTGAAGAGAAAATAATTCTTTTGTTATATTTTTAATTTTTCTTGCTTTTAGTTGTTGTAATAAGGCATGTTTTGAATATATAAACTCTTATTTGCCTTAAAATATTTTAAAATAAATGTTGTAAATGAAATTTCATATGGTATTTTGCATGTTACTTAAAATTAAATCAATTTTTGCAAAATTCATGTTTCTATAATTAACTTAATTATACCTCCTAAACTTATAAGAAAAATAAAGTTAATTAGTGAATTTAGAATGAATTATACCTCCCAACGAACGACCTAGACTCAACCAATTAAAAAATTCTAAAATGTTAGGTAAATTCGACCCTATACTACAGAATGACACAATTTCGAGTTAGCCTAAGTTACTTTTCTCTACTCATAATTAAGTAAAATTAACTTAATTAACTTAGTTGAGGTGAGAAACAACCATTTTAATGGCACCGTTGCCGGGGAGGCAATTATTTAATTCACTAAAAATTTAAGTTGGTTTAATTATCTAATTAGGAGGTATTTGTGATTATATTTCTGTTTTTAATGTTGCTGTTCTAATTAGTTGTATTTTGTTTTGTTTAGTTTTCTATCTTCTTTTTAGCTTTACCATCGCGGGTGATCTCATGAGAAGGCGAGATTTTGTTGTTGTCTTTTTCTCTTCTTTTGTAAGTATTTCTAGTCTTAGTCTTTTGATTTGTTGCATTAAAAAAATAAAAAAATACAAAAATACATCCTATCTGACTAGCAGTAGCATATAATAAGCATACACTCTCAGGAGTACATTTCCTGCTAGAATATACTTGCGAATCTGACTCGGGAAATTCTTTACTATGTTTCTCGCATCAGCGGGAAAACATGAGAAAAAAAAATCGCGTAGATACCTATCTTTTGAGATTTTAATAAAAGACCACATATTTTGTTTGAAAAGACTTAAAAAGCAACCATTGTAATTCAATTGATATATTTTTGAAAAAGATTAACTAAAAAGAGGAAGTTAAAAATTGTGACTAAATCTGATTATAGAATGCGTGCGGGTTTTTCTATCGCTATCATCTGTTGCATGCTATCATGCACACAGCGCGACCACTAGAGTCACACGAGTCTATTTTTCTATCTCTCCTCTTTGCACCTCTTAGGGCATTAGTCGAAGATCAACAAGTCTATCTCACTACTAGAGCCCTGGGGAGGCAGTAGTGAGTTGTCTCGATCCTAGACCTTAGACCTTTGAGCCTTAAGGATACGCACTTGCGTAGACATAGATTAGGATGCGTATTTTGATACTATTATTCTATTGTTTGCATCAAACTACTTTTGCGTATCTTAGGAATCTCTTCTTTCTTTTGAAAGAAGAGCAAAACCTGCATCTTTGCACTGTTTTGTAGGTTTTTGTGCCGCTGTTTTTTTTCTTTTTTGGGTGTGTGTGTGCACTTGCGCTTTTTTTTTTCATTTTATGGACAGGAGGAAACCTTTCATCTGCCTCTTACACCATCTTTGACAGGTGATCCTAGGCTGGTTACAGATAAGCAACCAATGGTTTTCCCATCTGATCCATCTACTTCTATGGATCAGTTGCAGAATCAAAATCTTGAGATCCCTTCCTTTTCTGGTCAGGGGGAGATGCCACCTTTTCATGTTCATGAGGCACTCCTGAACTAGAACCTTAGGATGCTTGAGTAGACTAGACAGATCAATCTATTAACAGCATCCTTAAATAATTTCCAGACTCTTCAAAGCCATCCTCCACCTCCACCTGAGGTGGGTTTTGACATCCCTGATTTACCAATCAATCGTCCAAGGCCGCTACTTAGATTTTACTATAACCCATCTAATGCACAAGTAGAGCCTAATGTTAGGATACCAATTGGAGAAAATGATCCTAAATTAAAGCCGAATATCATTGGTCTAATCCCTCACTTTCATGGATTTGCATCCGAGGATCCATTCCAGCATATAGAACATCTAAAGAATTTATCTCAAACTCTTGGACCTCGAAATCAGATAGGGAAATCCTACTAATGAAGATGTTCTCATTTAGCCTTAAAGACAAGGCTGCTTATTGGTATAGAACTATTGCAAGACCAATCTCAACTTGGGCTGAACTTGAATCTACTTTTCTTAAGAAATTCTTTCCAATTGGTCGAATTAATGCTTTAAGGCGAGCTATTACTACTTTCAATCAAAACCAAGGGAAACCAATTCATGAAGCATGGGAATGTTTCCATGAATTGCAAAGGAAAAGCCCACATCATGACATCCCTCGTTGGCAACTCATGCATATCTTTTACTATGGTTTACAAGAGGGCATTCGTAATCTAGTCGATGCCTCTTGTGGAGGGAACTTTCCTAAATTACGATGCAGAATCCACCTCAGAATTATTTGAAGGGATGGCGGAAAACTCGATCAATAATGCATCAGTGTCGCAATTTACGTGGGGTGCAAACATGAATCATCAAAATCCACACAAGGGCATTCACAAGAATGGTAACCCATCCAGATCAAAAGACTTAGAGATAATTGCAAAAAAATTGGACAAAGTCGATATCGTACCAAAGCATCTCGATGAGATCAGAAATATGATGAAGACTCTTACACCTCTAGTTGCTATGAATCTCGTGCATCTACCTATTTCACAAATTCTCGTAGGGAGGGAATTTGTGAATAATCTAGATTCTAAAGATCCATCTTCCTTGGGTTTTCTATTTACTCCTTCACTAACCCAAGGAGGGACCTTTGTCCCACAATCTTACCCACCCTTTTCCCCACCCTTATCTTTTGCAGAAAACATGCCTTATCCTCTAGATTTAAATGCCATTCAAAGATACACACCAAGATCAAACCCATATTTGAATTCCTATAATCCTGGATGGCATAATCACCCTAATTTCTCTTGGTCTGACCATACACAAAGACCATCATATCTGACTCAGACTAGGCAAAACCTGCCTACATTGTCATTTCAGCAACACAATGCGAGGCCATTTTACACGAGTTCGCAAAACCCGTAGGGCTAAATAGAGATTCACAGCTACATCAAATTTTAAGAGCTGTGACTGAGAGCCAGCGACAAAATGCTGAGGCTCTTGCTGAAGTCCAACGATAATGTTTGGTAGAATCGGCTAATCTTAGGGGTCAAATCATGTAGTTAGCTAAATCTCGTCAGCTAAGGGCCCTTCCATCCCAGCCAATTCCAAACCCTAGGAATATCCAACAAAGACAACACCTAGGAGTTCAAAATTCGAATCAAGGACACGTTCATCTTCTTAATCAATTACCCCTAAATCCAAATCTAAATCCAAATCTGAATCCACCTATTTCTAATCATGATTTTGAATATTCAAATCAACAGCAATCAATTTTGAATCAACCATTAATCAATAATTCATCTTTCCAAAGTACGCAAGCATCTTCTTCTTCATCAGCTGCTTCTTCTCATGCAGGTATTAACTCTTTTACAACCTGCCGTGGAACTTCCACTAGGGATCTAGTTTATCCAATGAACCTCTCCCAAGACCTTAGTACATCTAGATCAACCCCTATTTCTACACCTGGAAGAGGTGCAGAACCTGATCCCGCAATTCCCGCTAATTCGTGAGATTAGGGAAATACCTTAGTAGAACAAGAAATCCTCATCCCATTCCTAGAAGATTTGAAGAAGACTAGGAAATAAAAATAACCTGTTACATTAGACGAAGATTTGATTAAGATTTTTGAATAGGTACACATTAATATCCCACTCCTAGATGCTATCAAACACATTCTGACTTACACAAGATTTCTTAAGGAATTGTGTACTCCTAAGCATAAGCTGAAGAAAGGAAATACTGTTGTACTTTCAGAGCTTGTGAGCTCTATTATTTCAAGTACACTTCCTCTGAAAAAGAAAGACCCAAGATCTCCATTTATTTCCTGTATAATTGGGGTCTATGTTTTGATAGAGTTCTCCTAGATTTAGGAGCTTCTATTAACCTCATTCCTTTCTCTTTGGTAAAACACTTTAAAATAGAAAACCTTAAGTCTGCCAATGTGACTTTACAATTAGCTGATAGATCTATTAAGTCACCTAAAGGAATGTTGGATGATGTTATTGTGAGAGTTCAAGATTTTTACTTCCCTATAGATTTTATTGTTCTTGATTTGGAAATACCCGAATACATTAGCCACACACCAATTATCTTGGGGAGACCCTTCTTGGCTATTGCAAAAGCCAACATTGATTGTGAATCAGGAAATATTGAATTGAAATTTGGGGAGAAGACAATTAAGTTAGATAT
The DNA here is from genome assembly GCA_037157565.1 of Thalassia testudinum. Lineage (NCBI taxonomy): Eukaryota > Viridiplantae > Streptophyta > Magnoliopsida > Alismatales > Hydrocharitaceae > Thalassia > Thalassia testudinum. The sequence continues at coordinate 68,346,250 of JAZHRO010000003.1, read as the reverse complement.
ATTTAGAGCTTCTAGTGGATTTGATTGTGAATGGATTGAGGAAATAAAATCTATAGTAGCTTTTGAGGATGACATTAGTTCTTTAGAACTAGAGAGCACACCTTTTGATATTCCATACCCTTAAAGTAACGGAATCATGTTATTGGAATCTCTACTAAATCCCGAATCTGAATCTGAATCTGAATCTAAATCATCTAATTCACTTTTCACAATTGAAAATCCCACCCTAAATCTTGCTGTTGATTCTAATCCTGTACTTGAATTGAAACCATTGCCTGACAATCTTAAATATGTATATCTCGAATCTGATCAAACATATCATGTAATAATCATTTCTCATCTATCTGAATCACAAGAATCTAAATTGATCAAGGTTCTTCGAGATCACAAGAAGGCAATTGGATGGACTCTACATGATCTCACCGGGATTAGCCCCAATTTTTGTACCCATCGCATCTATATAGAAGATGGGGCATGACCTTCAAGAGAATCTCAATGACATCTAAATCCAAATTTAAAGGAGGGTGTTAAGAAAGAAATAATCAAGTGGCTTGATGCTGTCATTATCTATCCCATATCCGATAGCCCTTGCATGAGTCTAATTCAAGTGGTACCCAAAAAGGCATGACTCACCATAATCAAAACTGAATCTGGAGAAACCATTCCCACACGAATTGCGAATTCATGGCGGGTTTGCATTGATTATGGTAAGTTGAATACTGCTACAAAGAAGGACCAGTTTCCTTTACCATTCATTGATCAAATCCTTGAGAGATTAGCTGGTAATAGGTTCTTCTGCTTCTTAGATGGTTACTCTAGATATAATCAGGTTGCAATTTATCCTGAAGATCAAGAGAAAACGACTTTCACCTGGCCCTTCGGAACCTTTGCTTTCCAAAGAACGCCATTTGGTCTTTGCAATGCAGCCACAACTTTTTAGCATTGCATGTTAGCCATTTTTACCGAAATGGTGGGTGAATTTATGGAGGATTTTATGGATGACTTTTTAGTCTTCGAGGAGACATTTGATATTTGGTTGGATAATTTGTCGAAGATTTTAGAAAGATGCATTGAAGTAAACCTTGTCCTTAGTTGGGAGAAGAGCCATTTTGTGATTCCAGAGGGCATAGTACTTGGCCACCTCGTATCTGAGCAGGGTATCCAAGTAGAACGAGCTAAGATCAATCAAGTTGCAAATCTTCCAATTCCTAACTCGATCAAAGGCATTAGATTATTTCTCAGGCTTGTGGGATTTTATAGGAGATTCATTCTTGATTTTTCAAAAATTGCTTGACCACTCACAAACCTCCTCACAAAGGATGTGACTTTTGAGATGAGTGAGGAGTGTATTATAGCATTTGAAACTTTGAGAGACAAAGTTACACAGACACCAATTTTGCAACCACCTAATTGGGATTTACCATTTGAAATCATGTGCGATGCATTAGATTATGCAATAGGAGCTATTTTAGGACAGAAAATTGAGAAGAATCCGATGGTAATTTCCTAAGCTAGTAAAACATTGAATGAGACATAAAGAAATCACATAGTTACAGAGAAAGAGTTACTAGCAATAGTATTTGGATTAGAAAAGTTCAGATCTTGTATACTCGAATCTCAAATCATAGTGTACTCTGATCACTCAGCTATCTGACACCTTCTATCTAAGAAGGACACGAAACCTAGGTTGATCAGATGGATCTTACTTTTGCAAGAATTTGACCTAGAAATTCATGATAAGGTGGGTAGGCAAAATGTTGTTGCAGATCATCTTTCCCTTCTTCCTTCTAATACAATCAAATCATCTCCTCCAATCACTGAACACTTCCCTGATGAACATCTTTTGACTATATCCACAGATCTTCCTTGGTATGCAGATATTGTTAATTATTTGGTTACACATCAATTCCCACCAGACTGGGACGGGAATCGCAAATCACTACTCAAAGCAGAAGCCAAATACTATTTTTGGGAAGATCCATATCCTTTTCGACTCTGTAATGATCAAATCATCAGGCGTTGTGTCACCTCTTCTGATATTGATTCTATCCTATCTTTTCGTCATGACCAGGCTTGTGGTGGTCACTTTTCTGGTAGAAAGATCACTGCAAAAGTTTTGCAATGCAGGTTTTATTGGCCCATGTTATTTACTGATTCTCAGACTTATTGTAAGGCATGTAGTCACTACCAAACACTTTGTGGCATGTCACGAAAAGACATGATGCCTTTGAACCTGATTATAGTCTATGAAATCTTTAATATTTGGGGCATAGACTTTATGGGTCCATTTTCGTCGTATATTTGGGCAGACTTTATGGGGCATAGACTTTATGCCTTTGAATCTTTTGGCTTCCATTATATTTTACTTACTGTCGATTATGTTTCTCGTTGCATTGAAGCCAAACCTACACGCACAAACGACCATCGAGTTGTCATTCTTTTTATACAGAGTCACATTATCGCTCGTTTTGGGGTACCTCGTGCTATCATTTCTGACAGTAGTTTCCATTTTTTTAATGCCCAGTTTAGAACTTTACTTAGAAAATATGGGGTTACACATCATATTTCTACACCTTATCATCCCCAGACTAATTGGCAAACCGAGGTCTCTAATCGGGAGATCAAAAAGATCCTTCAAATGACAATCTGAACTGATAGGAAGGATTGGTCTTCCTGTTTAGATGAGGCTTTGTGGGCTTATAGGGCTGCCCATAAAACACCAATAGGCATGTCACCATATAGACTTGTTTAGGAGAAACCCTGTCATCTTCCCGTAGAAATTGAACACAAGGCCTATTGGGCAATTAAAGCCTGTAATTTAGACCTCGCGAAGGCTGGTGAAAATCGTAGGTTACAGCTTAGCAAAATTGAGGAATTACGTCATGATTCCTATGAGAGTTCAAAGCTGTATAAGGAGAAACTTAAAGCCTTCTGCGACAAATTCATTTCCCACAAATCCTTTTCACCTGGTCAGAAGGTGTTGTTGTTTGATGCCTGTTTGAAGCTCTTCCCTGGTAAACTTAGATCTAAATGGCAAGGACCATTTATTGTAGTTGGAGTCTTCGACAGCGGAGCTATCGAATTACTGAACCCAATAAGGATCAACCCTTCAAAGTCAATGGTCAATGTTTAAAACCTTTCTTGGAATCACATCCTTTGGGTCTTGTTGGAGAATGTTACATGCTCCACTAGGGTTTCTCTTGCCATCCAATCACCATATTTGTACATAGTTGTTTCCTATTTTATACCTTTTGATTTTCTTCTACACTTTCTCTGATCTTTCACTTCATATTTTACTGATTACCTTCATTTAGTCCGACTGACCACTCTAACCTTTAGTCAGACTTGAAATCATTCACACAAAGATCTTTGATCTCCTCTATTCAACTCCTTCCATCACCCTATACTAAATGAAGTGTAATATCTTTTCACCCTTCTTACAATGAGGACATTGTAAATTCTTGGCTTGGGGGGGTGTTGAAGTGAAATTTTCACTTTAAGTGTGTGAAAATAGATAAAGAAATAAAAAAAATCATTAAAATTAAATATGCACGAAATTTAAAAAAATATAAATTCCAAAAATGATAAAAAAATTTTAAAGTCAAAAAAATTTCATAAAGATTTGAAAAATTTTAAATTCATAAAAATTGGAAAACCTTATAAACATAAAAACAAAAATATATAAATACAAAAATTTGAAAAATGAAAATTCATAAAAATAGTAATAGGGATATATTCATCTTTAATAAAGAAGAAAATAAGAATATGTATATATTATAATTAAGAGCTTAATTTTCTTTTAGGTCAGAAACTAAAAATGTATATAAAATATATATATAGAATATTTAAGAGCATTCAATTCTTGGTTAGATTTTTACTTAAACATTTTGTAAAAACACAGTTTGTTTTTAAAATTTTTAAACAAGATTTTATTTGAATTAGGAATCTTTAAATCTTTTAAAGCTTTGCTTTTCTATTCTTACCTTGAATTAAGAAACTATGTGTATTAAGATTTAAACTTAACCTTTGGGGTTAAATTAACTTTCTAATCAATTAGATTAAGTAATCCTTCTGCTTTTGAAAATTTGATTTTATCAATTAGAATTGTCTTGTTGGCATCTGAGACAGTTAAAACATAGAGGTTAAGAGATCAGTTCTGAATCCACTTTAGTCCAAGGATTTCTATGGGGTGATTCTTGAAAGGGTCAAGGATGTGCCACTCACCTAGAAAACGGATTTGGAGAATTATGATAGTAAGAAAAATTAGAAGGGGGGAATAAAAAGAAGAAAGAAAAATAATAATAAAACACCTTGCAGTTAAGTGCCTTGTTACAAATCGGTGCTTTTGTAGATTTCCATAATAAAATAAAGCATCTCAATACAAATGAATGCTACCCTTCCTTCCACCAAATAAATAAACACCTCACTACATATGGGTGTTCTAACCTATAGAAAAAGTGAAAAAAATATGGAAATAAAAATATTAGGAACAAGAGACCTAGTGGTCCACCGGGGCGATATACATAAAAAGTGTTGACCTCGGGATAGAAAACTGGTGAGGAGAAAGCAACCAAACCTGAGTAAGGCCAAGCCAAAGGCTTGAATTGGAATAATTGGGATTGGAAATTGATGTCTTAAGATCTAGATTTTTGCAACTTTGGATGCGTTTAGGACAATTCTCTTCACTAAGCACAGATGTTTTAAAATCATAGCTAATGAACCTTGGTATTGGGCAATGAAGCCTAAGAAATCAGGTTTTGAGGATTTTAAGTTGAGACATAAAGGAGAAGAATTGATAGAATCCTAGGTCTGAAGTTGTTTTTAGTGCTGTAGGCTAGTAAATTAGAGTTTTACTACTCTAAGTTTGATTAATAATGAGTATCTGGTTGATTTGCTTAAACTTATATTGATCAAAGTCAAATATCATAAACAAAGGATTAACTTAAATCTATTGAGTTTTTGAGTTAAAATTTGATTTCCAACACTTAAGTTTTGTTTCCTTAAAACACTTTGTATTTTAATTTGAGATAAGAATAGTTACAAAGGAAAAAGAGAATTTTGAGAATTCTAATTCTTAACAAAATTCTTGTTAACAACATTATTTTAAGTGTGTTTTGAAAATGTTATAAGTATAAGTCTAAGTAAGAACATTTTCACAAGTGGTCTATATATTAATTATTTACATTAAACTTAGAATTTTTTCTGACCTAAGCTTTCCTCTACATAGTTATTTATTTTAATTTAGAACCAAGTGCTTTAAATCATAATATCTTTAGTTAATTTTGTTAGGGACTAGCAAAACTTTGGCTTGGGGGTATGATGAGAGACTCATCATGATCTCTAATTACCCCTAATTAACTAGTCTTCCTAGTTAATTAGCTAAGGATATGAGCATATATGGGTTAATTATAAAATAAGGGATATATAGTAAAGGACCTTAAAATAAGTTAAAAATGCTATTTTATCATTCACTTAATATTATTACTAATCTGATTAATAATTGGACTCGATATTTTATCAATCATTCCTTTAATTAATAAGTTAATTAACTTAAGCATAATGCATACCTAAGTATATAATAACTTAAGTACCTTTACCTAATTTAATAAATTAACCTAAAAAGGTAAAAAATGTAATTTCAAGGTGTAAACATAATAATTACCTTATTTATAATCATATATAAAAAGTTGAAAAAGATCTAAGTTAAAATAAACCTCTAAAACCTGAGTTTGCATTTAGATCCTTACTACTCATTTCAATCAGGTCCTTAGTTTTCTTATAGGTCCTTAGGTTTCATTGCACAAAGGTCCCTATCTTCTTCTTCTTCTTCCCTCTGCTGGTTGGACGGCTGACGACAGAGGGTGTTTCCACTGCTCGATCACCGCACATCCGATGTTGTTCCACCTTCTCCAAGCTCTTGGAGCTTGTGATCACCATCCCATTCTCATCCATCGGTTTGGATGATTCTTTAATCCTAATTTTAGATGGGAGTTAACCTCATCATTGTTGGAGATGATGCCAGTGGTTAACCTCCTCTAGCTTCTCACACGTCCAGACTCTGCCGCCCTCTTCATCACCGTCAACTATAAATAGACCCCCACCCCCTTGATTTCTGGTAAGTTGGCTCCCTTCCCTCTTCTATCACTAAGCTGATCCAAAAGGCTATTCGTCTGCAACTCTGGCGATCTTCCACATCAATCTCTGACTTCCTCCATCCATCCTGATCAGCTTAGGAACTTCACTAAGGTCTGCCGCATCTCTGGACAAAGGTGTTGACCAAGGAGATCCTCTGCTCCATCCATTTTTGCCCATTGGAGATCTTCCTCAATACCCTCAAATTTCGTCCTCCATCATCAACCGTCAACGGAGTCCCTTTACCTCCTTCTTCCAGGTAACAGTTGGTAGGAGTAGGAGTAGGAGTAGTCTAGGTAGTTAGTTAGTTAGTTTAGCTTAATGTCAGATTTCAGAGTTTATCTTCTTCGACTCCAACGAGCTCCTTGAGCTTACTGGAACTCTTGTCTTGTCTTTTGAATTCGCTGATCACCTTCTTCTATCACTCATGATCACTTCTAACTCATTAAAACACTAATTCTATCACTTAATCGCCTAAATCATATTCACCTTCAAAAGCTACTGTTGCTGTCCATGGCGGCAGTAGCTAAGCTTAGATTCACATTCATAGGGTTCTTCATCACTTACTCATCATCTGAGGACCCTATTCCACACCTTAATTTGAATAATTATCAACTCTGACATAAAAGCGTAATTCTATTTAAGCTCCTAAGCTTGCTTTCAATGGCGGCTTAGGAGTAGTTAAAACTTTAAATTTATTAAGTTTTTATGATCATAAACATCTATTGACTTGTCTCAACCACTCATTTGAGTGGGAGACCAAGTCCTGGGCATCAAACAACTCAGATTACATTCAAACCAATTCCACCGATTAATCATTCATGTAACAAATTAAAGAGGAATTAAATGTGATTCTGAGGTTCCTTGCAACCTCAGGATCCTTTTCAGATCAAAAATGGCATAAATTCACCATTTTGAACATAATTTGCATTTTTCTGGACTCACCGGAGCTCTGGCGAGCTCCAGCAAGTCATTATTGAGCTTCAGCCTATAAAATTTCCTGAGAAGCTCCAGATTGATGTTTTATTGATCATAGAGTAGTTTGAGGCCTTTTATTTGGAATTTTAGCCACTGGAGCTCAGAGTGAGATGTTTTCTTCTCCAACTCCGGTGGAGTTGGAGAAGCTTGCACAGAAGCTTTAAAGAGGCATTTAAAGAATCTAAAAGCTTCAGTGCACTATTCCTGACTTCAATTTAGTGTAGAAACCTCCCTATCATTCTGACGAACAAAGTGCTTTTAGAGTTCATGCGATGAGCCTGAAACGCTATATTTTTCGGTTAGAACACCTGATTAAGGGATTGGGAAGATTTCTGAGGTTGAGAGGATTTTGTTTAATGTGTCAATTTTGTGAAAAGAAGCTTAAATCAGAAAGTCAAAATTTCAAGCTTCACAGTCAAACTGAGGTTGAGATCTTCATTCCGAGTTCAATCTAAGAAATTAAGGAGTTAGAAATGTCTGTGAGAATCTATTGAATGATTTTAGAATGATTTAATTGAGCTCAGACTTGTAAATCTGTTGGAATTCATAAATTGCCAGTTTGGTTATTTTCAAACCCAAATTGATGGTAGTGGCTCTTTGTTGAGATTTGATCTCAAATCCTACCCAGATCAATTTGTAACAACCCTGAGAATTTGTTGAAATCGACTAAGAATGTTCTTAGCTGTCTGTTGCACATTTTTGATGTTTAAATCTGATTTCTGAAGCTTTCAGAGAAGCTTGAAGCTTCTCTGCAGCTCCTGAAGCATTAATAGCTTTAGAACCATTACCTGCAACCGTGGAATTACCTGTAGAACTTATTTAGACCCATAGCTAAGAGCTAAAGTCCAATTTAAGGGCTCTGTAAGCATGACCTCTATTTCTAGGCTATATAACCCATTGGAACCCTCTAGATTCACTCTTCAAATCAAAGAGGAAAACATCCTCTTAACTTAAAATTGACCCTGTAATCTTGTAGAGCTACCTTAGAGCTTTCCATTAAGCTTTGAATCGCTTGATTTGGAGCTCTGAGTAGGGAGAAATCCTCACTTGAAGTTGGGTTTGGAGGGGGAAAACAAAGTCCCACATCGAAAGTTGTTGAATGCGTGCATAGGTATAAAGCATTTTTGTGTTTAAGGCTCAGCAGTCGTCAAGCACTCTGCGCGAAAAGAACCTCTGACCATTTGAGCATAACGTGTGTGTGTGCAGGTGTGTGCGCCTGCGGGTGTGCACTCGAGTGGGCGTGTGTGCGATGTGGCCCTGGGAGGGCAAGGCCTAGGAGGTGGTTGGGCCGGTTCGGCTCGAGAAAGAAGAAAAACCAAAAATGAACCATAATCAAATAAGGTGAGGACCAAGTAGGGTCTGGTCCCACCCTTCTCAGGGTGTTGTGTATCCTCAAAAGAATCTCGCCGTAAACCTTAAACCAATTTTTGGTTAAAGGAAAATCCTGGTTTAGCTGAAAGGAATGAAGGAAAGAAAGGATCTATAGAAAATAAGTGTTGAAGGCTAAAAGCTAAGTACTGAAAGAGAAAATCATTAAGAGTTAAGCAAAGAAAGAAAGCTGAAGGCTAAGGGAACAAGGGAAAGGAAGGTAAAGAGAGAAAGAAAGAAGAAGGAACAGGCGCTAAGGAAAATACAGAAGAAGAAGACTAAGGGAGAAGAAGAAGGCAGGAGTAGAAAGAAAGAGCTCCAGAGAATAAGAGAGAAATAAAAAAAAAAGAATAAATAAAGAATAAATAGAATAAAGGAAATAAAGCAGAGAAGAGGAAGGAAGGAAGAGATAAAAGAAAGAGAGAAAGAAAGGCCGAAGAGAAAATAATTCTTTTGTTATATTTTTAATTTTTCTTGTTTTTAATTGTTGTAATAAGGCATGTTTTGAATATATAAACTCTTATTTGCCTTGAAATCTTTTGAAATAAATGTTGTAAATGAAATTTCATATGGGATTTTGCATGTTACTTCAAATTAAATCAATTTTTGCAAAATTCATGTTTCTATAATTAACTTAATTATACCTCCTAAACTTATAAGAAAAATAAAGTTAATTAGTGAATTTAGAATGAATTATACCTCCCAGTGAACAACCTGGACTCAACTAGTTAAAAAATTCTAAAATGTTAAGTTAATTCGACCCTATACTACTAAATGACACAATTTCGAGTTAACCTAAGTTACTTTTCTCTACTCATAATTAAGTAAAATTAACTTAATTAATTGAGTTGAGGTGAGAAACGACCATATGGCTGGCAAGTCGTCGGTTGTAATAGCTCATCGATAGGTTGTCCAGAGCCCAGTCACATGATCAATTTCGTTGTACTGCCTTTAGGTAAATCTTTGATCAGGGAAGCCACCTAATTAAAAAAAAGAAAATGAAAATGAAAATGAAAAAAATATATATAGAAAAAGGAGAAAAGGTAAAAAAAATAAAACCACACTTCACCGCAGGAGTACGGTTAGCAAATTGCCTTGGGTAACAACCCATTAGCCGGTTGTCCAAAACTCAGCTCACAAAAAAAAATGCACAATAATTCCCAAAACACTTAGGGAAGAAGCAGGGAAGTAGAATAAATCGGGGTCATATACACTGGGTTTGCCCTTGTGTTGACCTTATAAATAAAAGTAGGGAGAAAGATACCAATCGAAAAGATAAACCTTTAGGCAAGGTCATCTAGGATTGTAGAAACCTAAAGTCTATTTCAATAGCCACCTAGTAAGTCTTTCACTATTTTCACAAGATGCTTGGCACTTAGAGTCCTTTTCGAGTATTGGGTGGGTCGGGTAGCCGTAAAAAGTTATCTTGGAACTCTCAAACTCCAAAGGTACAAAAAAATTAGAAAAGAAGAAAAAAAAATGTACCTTCCATTTTCAAATAGGGCAAGAACTTGGGCGGTTTGCATTCTAGCAGACACCCGAATACTGTTGAGTCTTCATAGTTTAGGACCTTAGTTTAAATTTTCTATTGTTAATAAACAACCTAGGCCTAAGCGATCTAATTCTAATTCTGCTTTTACACATAGTATATAGTTTAATTTTGCTAGGGACTAGGAAAATATAGGCGTGGGGTATGATGTAAACACATTTATTGAGGATAAAATACCTTTTCATGCATGTTCGTAGGCTTAGATTTGTATTTCATGTTATAAATATTGCATAGCATTCATCATTGTGCACATAGAGTAGTATATAATTTAGGTTAATTGCATCCTTTTTGTGGTCAGGAGAGAAGGGTATTTATTTTGGAGCCTCAAATTGATGATCTGATCATGACAATGATCGGAGTCCAACGCCTTTGAAATCGCCTCAGTCGAAGTCTCGTAGCACCATATGTAGTGCGAGGAAGATTGACGGCTAAGGGACTAGGTGACATAATTCGAAGCTTCAAATGACAAATCTAACCATGTAGATGGATTCGGGTCAACGATTGTGGCCTAATGGCATGAAAATCGACTCAATCCGACCTCTAAAATAGCCCTACAAAGAAAAGATGGACGATCTAGATTGTACCACGTAGCATAGCCTAGGCCGCCCATGCACATGGATGTGGTACTCCACGCATGCGGTAATGCGGGTGCACGCGCATGCGATAATGCGGGTGCACGCATGTGCATTCACGGAGGCACGCATGTGCACAGCGTAGCGCTAGCGCGTGAGCGCACGAGCTGGCACAGCGGCAGCGTGGGCTCATGTTCAGTTGGCACCAGCCTACAGCGACGCATGAGCTGGACCTACAGCGACTTTTACAGCCATTGCTAATTCTTCACATGCTAACAAAGCCAGTGTAGGCCTGGGCATGCATGAACTACCTACAGTGACGCTTCCAGCGATGGCCTGGAGGTCACTAATGGTCCCATACTTATTTTTGCCTCTTCTCCTCTACTGTAAAAGGACCTACACCCCCTCCCTTCCAAGCCATCTCTACCTACTCTACTCCCACCTACTCCCAAGCTTTAGTAAGCCTACCAATGCTCTGTTAGAGCTTGCTCTCAAGCTCCCAAAGATCCTATTAGTGTAGCAAACCTCTGCCTCACCAAATATTCGTCCATCTTCCTATCCCCATTCATAGGTCGCCTTGGATCCATCCTCCCACCTCCATTCCGGTAGCAGATCATCTTCGCCTTCTCATCTCCATTCTAGAGCCACGTCGAAGCTTTCGTTTACCCGACGTCCTCCTACGTCTCACATCCGTCGTCCTGCTCCTTACCTCCTTCATCTATGCTTCCACCAGGTGTCGTCATCTTGCCGAAAAGTCTATTCAAGAGATTTCCTCTCACCCCATCTCTTTTTATGCTTTCATAGTTTATTGTAATCAACAATGGATTGATATATATATCATATTTATTCAATTTCTATTTTGTGATTCATTCTGCTTGTCCTCTTTTCAAAAAAATACAAAAAAAAGGAACAAAACCCTAAAATACCAAAAAGAAACAAAATGAAGTGAGATTTTCAATTAAAGTAAATGTCGCCTCCGTGTGTTCGACCTGGGACTCCCTTGGAGTTTCGGTATAAATTTTATTTGACTATGAGTTTTGCAACTACGATAATGGGTTCCTTGTAACCCTAATTTCAAACTTGCGAAGCCTGTGAGATCAGTGGTTGTGATGGGGTTAAGGGATTCCAGGAGTTGGCGGCAAAAGGAGGAGGGTTGTGGAGGTGGTTTTGGTTAAGGAAGGTGGTGGTTGTTATGGAGCTAAGTATGGGAGTGCACGACCATGGAGTAGAAGTGAGGTGGTGCTTAGCTGAGCTAGCATTGCTAGTGGAGTAATGAAGGAGGAGCTGAGGTTTAGTTGGTGGAGCTACTGATTTGTAAGGAGCTAGTATGTGGCTACAGGTCTTCAAGGAGCTCAACTACTTAGCCTAGCTAACTAGTTCTTTGCTAGTCTCTAATTTGAGTAGGTTGAGCTAAGTTGAGCTGGTCTCAACTATTCTGGAGCTGAGGAGAGTTGGTTCTGATCTTGTTGAAGACTCCCTAGCTCGCTAAGCTAGCTAGCTTAGGTTCAGTAGACAAGCTAGCAAAGTTGAGCTTGAGTGAGTCTTCATGAGCTTGTGTTAAGCTACCCTGAGCTAGTTGTGGACTTCTTAGTTGACTTAGCTTAGCTAGTTGAGGACTAGTAGCTAAGTTAAGTTTACTAGAGTTGCCATGAGTTGCGTGGAGCTGGAATGAGCTGCATCTAGCTGCATTGAGCTGGGTTGAGCTGGAATCCAACTGAGGTGAGCTAGGATCAGTTGAGATCCAGCTTGATTAAGCTCTATCTTCATCTTCTATCTTCTACATTGCCAGTGTTTAAGTGATTTTCATTGTGTGATCATCCTTGACAATGATAGGAAGTGTATGAAAGCCAAAATAAGGGAAAATGATGAAATGCATGTCTAAACTAAGAAATGCCTAAATGAAACCCCATACCAGTTTGCAATGTGAAAAACCTATGAGGTAGACATGTTTTTAGGCATGATAGTGTTCACAAACTGGTGTTTATCACACCCCCATTCTTATCTTTGTACTACTCTCTTAGCAAAACTGAATTTCGCAAAACAATTTTGGGGAAAAACTAATTTTTTTACTTTTGAGGTAAACATTATTACAGGACTTTGGTTGATTGAGTAGCAAGGAAGGTATAAGATTTGTTTAAGATAACCATTAGGATTTATCCTTGGATCCAATGGTCAGCATAAATCAGGATCAATGTATCTTCCCTAGAATTTGACAAATTTACCTCGTCATACTTCAATTATCTTGTCAACTATTTTCGCAGTAAAAACCTCCTTGAGTTAAGACTTTGATCCAGAATTTGTGTGATGATGAAAATTCAAGCGTCAGTGCTTTGTGAATGTCTAACTTTTTCTTGTAAAGGTTTTGCTCCCGCATTCTTATCCTCAGATTAGTCCTAATGTAGATTGTGTTGGGATCATCATTCTTGTCACCAAATCCTTAAAGGGGCTTTGGCACCAATACTTTGAGATAGCACCATCCAAGACACCCACTAAGAGAGTACAACCCCAAAACATAAAGCGATGTAAAAGGGTGCTCTAAGCGGGCTCAAGCTCTCACTCCAAAACTTTGATATAGTGTCGTCCGAGACACCTGAGCTACGAGATGCACTTTAACTCTCCATATAATGATAAGGTTATAGATATATAGTAGCACCGAGGTGGTGACATGTTTATCACATCCTCAAAGGAGACATTTTTCTTCTCAGTGGTGGGAACTCACACAAATCAACTGCTTCAAACTTTCACCAAGACTAAGGCAGGGGAAATTATTTATTAGACGTTTTTAGGCTTGGGTTTTGTTGGCTTTGTGTGTTTGAATAAGCTTGACACTTGAGTTTTGAAAGGAATTCAAATTTTTAGGTTAAAGACTAAGTCATGTACTATTTAAACTACTAGATAGAATCAGGGCCAATTGGTTTCTACAGTTGTTAAGGAGAAATTCTTTAGGAGATACATTGATCGAATCTAAGATTTTTAGACCTTAAAGGTCTAACCAAAAGATCCTTGGATTTGTCCTTAAGTTTTAAAGATTAAAACCCATGTGTACCTTATTGAAGTAAAGTCTCAACCTTAGTCCCATGTTTTAAAAGATTCCACAAAAAGTGTTTTATGATTTTTTTGATTTCTATGAAGAATGCATGCAAATTAAAAAGAAATTTTTGTATTTTGGGGGTTTCGAAAAATCCTGAAATGACTGTCAAAATTTAAAACATCCCCCCTATGCTTAAGGTATGCAATGCCCACAAGCATAAGGCAGGGAAAAGATATCACTAGAGTGAAGAAAGGTCAGAATTAGGATGGTTAGAACTTGGGAAAAGAAAGGGAAAAGGAAAGCAGGAAAACAATGATTTACCTCCCACCCAGGGCACTCTTAATGCCTTTTCAGCTGGGCATAAGATGCAGCACTGTTGACTGAAAATCACGAAGAAAATTGGACACTTGAATGCCTGTAGTGAATAAATCTTTCGCTTGGTCCCTAGAAAGATAAGATGTTGAAATAAAGGGAATTAAATTAGATGGAAATATGGAAAGAGGATTTGAGTCTAGCCAAGGTTTTGTCTCGGGATGCTGGGTAGGCTCAAGAGGATCAAGTGGAAGGTCCAAAGGATAGTGGGAGTTAGAATAGTTAGGGATGAGGGTTGGAGTGCATAGTAAAGTTAGGGTTGGAGGGTGAGGTGAAATTAGAGTGGGAGGCTATGGTGATAAGTTAGAAAGAGGTGTAGAATGAAGGAAAGTTCCCAAATCTGAAATATTTGTTGTGTCTACGACCGTTTGCTTTATTTTGGATTCCAAATCATTGAAGAAATCATTTTCCAAAGTGGCCTCCCACTCTATTTCAGTATCTGAGTCCTAAAAAAAATCATCATCACAGAATCTCTGGGAGGCTTTGAAAATATCCAAGGTAATAGTGTAGCCATCGTAAGTAATGTCCATTTTGCCTGAATGATAATTAATATTAGATTTTGCGGTGGCCAAAAAAGGTTGTCCTAGGATGATGGGGACATTAATCAGTTTTCAGGTACCTCAATGTCAACGACCAGAAAGTCTATAGGAAATACACAGTTGTGGACTTTAACCAGTACATCCTTGACAATCCCTTTAGGTTTAATTGTAGATGGGTTTGCCAACTGTAATGTAACCTCAACAGGTTTTAGATCACCGATCTTGAATTCTTCTAAAAACATAGTGGGGTTGAGATTGATAGAGGCACCTAGATCAAGAAGGGCATGGTCAAAAGTTGAATCATTGATGACCATAGAAATGAGGGGAGTGCCTGGATCCTTTTCTTGTGAGGCAGCTTGCTCTAGACCACAAAACCTATTGTCTCTGAAAAGATTACCTTTTTCAGGTTTTTAGTCTTCCTTTCAAGAGTACAGATATCCTTGAAAATTTTAGCATAGACAGGGATATACTTGATTGCATCCAAGAGGGGGATATTATTCTATACTTGCATAAATAATTCCATGAGTTCCTCGGTTGTAGGCTCAGTTTTCTTTCTTTTGTTATTGGTGGAATTGAAAGCTTGAGGGAAAGGAATGGGAGATTTGCCTTTTGAATATTTTCCTTTTCCTTTTTCATCCTGAGTTAGGGTAGGAAGAGAGTCAACTTGCATAGGTATAGGGAAGGTTTCTTGTGTGGAATGAGAGGCCTAAGATTTTCAATTGTTTTCCTACTCCTCAAGGTGACTGCATTGGTAGCATGATTATTTCTAGGAGGTCGAGGGGCAGATTTTGATGGAGATGCGGAGGGTGCTATGGTGCTGGTTGGATAGGAGGCTAGCTAGAATGATGGGGATTTCCACCTTGGTATTGGTTCCTTTGATTGTTAGGGTTGGGTATGGGTTGGGAAGGTAAATTTCTTGTAATTCTTTGATTAGGCGTAACCCAAATTTGACTTTGTAGATTAGTAAGAACAGGAGTTACTTCAGGCCTTTGATTCTACATTCCCTGCAACGTTTTTGTAACCTAGGTACTAATATCATCTTTAGGAATACCAGGTTGGTATCGATTTTGTCCATGAACCCAAGGTTGATTTAGTCTTCGATAAGGAACCTGATTAGGAGCTTTCTAGGAGAAATTCAGGTTATTCCCTCAGTTTGTGTTGGAGAGATTTCTCAAGTATTCCTGGAGGGTGGAAATGTTTTCTGTAGCTAGGCTAAAAGTGTTTCCATAATGAAATGTCCCAGTCACATTAGGTGAAGCCTTAGGAAATTATACTCGTTTGGGACAACACCAATATGATGCAAGTTTTCTCTCTTTAGTAGGTTAGGTGTAGGTGAGGGTGGAGTCATTTTCTAGAAATTCATTCTTTCCTTTATTTTCTTTTGGTTAATCTGCATTTGATCGAGTTGCTAGGTGACAGTTGGATATCATCTTGAGTAACAGCAATAGATTGGCTATGGGTGCCCATTTCATGAACACCAAATTGAGGATTAGTATTTCTTACAAAGGTGCTCATGGAAGCATGGTTGAATGTGTTTTCACTCATCTCCTTGAATAAATCATAGGCACTATCAGCATCTTTGTTTAAGAAATTCCCACTGCATGAGGCATCGACAAATCCTCTTAATTGATCTTCAATCCAAGGTAGAAGATTTCAAACTACTGCCAAAGCGATACCTCATAATGTGGGCAACTTCTTAGGAGCTCTTGAAACCTTTCCAGGATTCATGAAGAGATTCACTAGATTTTTGTTAGAAGGTCGTAATGAATCTTCACAGGGCATTTGTACGACCTATATGAAATAATTTTTTAAGAAATGCACTTTCATCAAATTTGGAGGCTAAGTTCCTAACTCAAAGAAGCCTCTCCAGGAAAAGTTTGAAGATTTTAGAAAGCCTCTTTGTGCGCAAACTTGATTTTTGAAAAAGAAGGCAGAAGTCTAGATTTTAAAAAATTCAACACCAATAAGAAAGAAGTGGTGGAGATTTGAAACAAACAAGCACTCAAATCATTTTTAAGCTTCCAGCATCGTAAATTTTTCTTATTTTTATAGGTTTTAAAATTCTAAAAGATTTTTTAGAGATTTTTGTGATATTCCAATAGATTCTGGCTTGGGTACTTACCTGGAATCATAGGAAGATAAGATAACTTGAAGTTTCCACTCCAAGCAATTCCAAATCCCACTCCCGGTCCTGATTTGTGATGGAGCGATTTTCACTTTGACAAATTAATATTAAGATAATAAATCGTTGCAGCACAAAAGGTGGTGGAAAATCTCTCAATCAAAGATTAAACAGATATGAATTTAAACCACAATAACGTATGTCATATCCATAGGGAGGAATAGACCAATAAATTCACGATAAATTTTCCTCTTATTTACTTAAAAGTAATTTCATTCATTCATTCAAATCCCAAAGAAAGAACACTAATAGATGAATCAAAGAACAAATTTGTGAAAAAAATATGGACCAATCACATAAATTCTCCTTTACTAGAATACTCCTATAAAATCAATCAACCCCAAAATATTCAATGGCATCCAATGTAAAGCATAATATCACCATTTAATGCAAAGCTAATAGATGGGGGAAGATAGTCATGCAATTTGATAGGCCAATTAATTGGAGTAAACTAAAGGGGCTTGGCTATAAATTCATTCAATTAATAAAATAATAAATCAAAAATCAACTTTTTGCAATGGCAGCAAATGTAATAACTAATTAAAGTCAAAACAGAGCATTTGCTCTCTCTCTTCCTCCGAGAGAGAGAGCACTGGCGGGGCTGTTAACTGCAAGGGAGGTTGGTGAAGATGAGGCCAATCCGATGGAGGTTGCAGCGCCAACGGAGATGGTTGGAGGTGGCCGGTCGACGGAGGAGAACTGCCGGTCAGTTGGAGGAGCCTGTGGGGCGGTGCCTACAGTGAAGGGTGTGCTACAGATGGTGCACGCCTGCGGGTGTGGTAGGAGGGTGCGTGGATGAGGGCGGTGCAGCACCTTTAGTGAAGGGCGCTGGCAGAGCGCATGCAGTGCAGCTGGAGCGAGCGCTGGACACCTGCGGGAGACGAGTGCTGGCGTGTGGTTACGAAGGCGGGCACTGGAGAAGGGCACGCTTGCAAGAGCTGGCAAGGTGGAGCGGGTGCCTGGTGGTGTGCCTGAAGGCGGTGGAGGCTGAGGCGCTTGCCTACGGGCGTGCAAGGTGGAGGAGGAGCAGGTCCCTGCTGGTGGCTAGGGTAGGGGAAGTGTTGCGGGTACGAAGGCGGCCGTTGGTGCGGTGCCTACGGTGCTTGGCAGGGGCGCGGGTGAGTGGAGCAGCTATGTAGCGCCTGCAGGTGCTGGCCTGGCAGTGGTGAAGGCGCAGCTGGAGGATGAAGGCAGGCGGACGTGATGTAAACACATTTACACTACTTAAAATGTCTATTTATGCATGTTCTTAAGCATAGGATTGCATTTCATGATATAAATATTGCATTACATGCATCATCTTGCATTTAGAGTAGTTTGAATAAAATGGAGGCTAATTGTCTCCTTTTATGTGCTTGGACAGGGCAAATATTTTATCGGGGCCTCGGATCAAAGATCCAACCGTATGGATATGATCAGGGCGACGATTGGAGTTCAACGACTCCAAGATCGCCCTAATCAGGCATCTGTAGCATCAATAGAGATCGGGGAACCCTAGAAGATCAAGGGCTAGGATGGTGTAAATCCGCACTTCAGATGGCAAATCCGACCACACGGATGAATTCGGATCAACGATCGCAGCCCAACGACACAAAAATCGAGTCAATCCGACATCCGTGGCACCATCTACAACTTCCAGAAGATGGACGGCCAAGATGGCGCCACGTGGCGCCATCTCAGCCGCCCAATCGGCCGCATGCGTCTTGTGAAGACCGCGCACCGTCTCCTCTCTGCCGTTGGATCTCGATCCAACGGCTGCGGTCACTCGCGCTTAAAAGCGTCCGCGCGACCATTTCGCCCGCGTAGCGCAGCGGCGATGCAGCTGCGGGCGAAGCGGAGGTCGCGGGTTCGAGCCGCGGTGAGGGGGTGGAAGGCGCGGGCGAGCGGGCGCGCACGAGCGTCAGATGAAGATCCAACGGCTGCGCGCGCTCAATCAGGACGACGCGCGATTGCACGCCGGGCGTAATGCGCGATCGCACGCGGGCGGGCGCGCTACGCAGCGGGCGCGGACGCAATCTAAGCCGTCCGATCTCGCGATCGGACGGCTGAAAATCAAGCGACGTGCGTAGGCGTTACGCGCGGGCAGTCGAGCAGGCGCGTGTGGGCGCGGAAGCGACGCGCGCGCTGGGGGCTTTAGCGACGGTTTCATCCGTCACTAAAGACCCCTCATTTATTGTTTTGAAAGTGTAATGTCCATTTTGCCCCCACTCCTTGCAACTATAAAAGGAGACCCCCTCCATACGAAATTCTCATCCCTTCCTTCTCCTCTCTACCTCTCCAAAGCTCAAGAGAAGCTTGTCCCACACCCGGGATGCTTCTCGCGAGATAAAGTCCAAATTTTCGTCCCCCTTCGGAAGTGGATCCCGCGACGACGATGGCGTGCTGCTTCGTTCCCGTTCTTCTGCTTCGTCCTCCTTCGTCCCGCTTCGTTCTCCTTCGTCCAGGCGTCGTCCCGTCCGGCTCGTCCTCCAAGCGACCGTCGAGGAGGATTCTCTCTCCCTATTCTTTTTACTGCTTTCTAGTATAGATTTACTGCTTTCTAGAGTAGTCTATTCGTCCTCCAAGCGATCGTCGAGGAGGACATTTCTCCCTCCATTCTTTTAATGCTTTCTAGAGTAATTGTTTTATGTTTTCTAGTTGTAACGAAAGAACTCTTTTATAATAAATTCCTTGTCTATTCTACATCTCATTTTGATTTCCATGTATAGTATTCCTTCTCTCTCTCTTACTCCCTCTCTCTCTTTTATTTGTTGTAGATACTTAGATAGTTTAAATTGAATTTCTTTGTGACAAAATAAAAAGAAACGCGAAGTTTTTAAATCAAACGTTCGCCTCCCTGTGTTCGACCCGGAATTTTAATTTCGGTATAAATTTTATTTGTTGAACACGAATCCTTCGCTTTCGAACTACAACGACAGGTTTTCCAAAACCGAACACGTTAGCGTAGCTTCGTAAATAAGTTCAACATTTTGGCACCGTTGCCGGGGAGGCAACGCTCTTTGATTTCTCTTCGCATTTTGTAACTTACAAATCATTTACCTCACTTTTTTTTTTCCTTTCTTATTGTAATTGCAGGTACTCTTTTGAGACAGGCAAAAGCAGTAGATCGGAGTAAAGTGCTGTGGAAGGCTTTGTAAGTTATCCCCTACCTCCCACCCATTAGATTTTATTTCATCACATAATAATTCAAACATCAATCAACCTAGGTGTTCTGATAAACTCTAAGGTTAGATTGTTTGTTGTTTGACATCCATACTCACTCCAACCCCCACATTAAAAAAAGAAAAAAATAAAAAAAAAAATCTCTCAGAGGTACACAACCTCATCTGATTTTCTAACTCAACCAGTAAACTAATCTTAGAAGCCGGTACACACATCCAAACACATAATCGAGTAGAAATCAGATTGGGTAATCATTTGTGTGCCTAATTAGGTGGTGCATCAGGCCAGTTGTTTGAGTTGTTTGGGCCGCACCACTTCAAATAAAATCAACTCATCAAGTAGCTGCCAATTAGGTTCAACTCTTAGGGATCTACTAGGCACTCCACATTCTTTTTAAACTTTAAAGGAAAATATCTTCACCTGTGCTTGCAAAACCTGGTGTGCCAATGAAACTTGATTGAAAACACCTAAAGATGAATCCTAAAAGCTACTAAGCAAGATTTGAACCTTAAAATTCACCACATCAAAAATAATCTTGCTTGAAAACCACTGGTTGTGCACGCACACACAAAGCAATCAATCATTAAGGGCACAACCCATTTAAAGGGCCCATCACATTCCAAAGCACATTCAAACCTAGCCCTAAATAAAACAGAGTAGACGTTGGCCTTAAGGATTGGACTCGCTCTTCAGAACTCAGAACGAGATTATTTTCGATTAGTCTGTTTCTACTGTTCAATCTGATGTCTAGCTAGGGGAGCAGAGTCAAACGATCGCGGCTGGGGGGTACACTAGGAACCGGAGGCGCAAGTCGAAGGAAGAACCTTCTCCCCAGTCCCTCCTTCTAACTGGTTGGATTGAACAGACAGAAGTAGATCAAATCGTTCCTTTATCTCAAGACGGGTTTTGGGAGTCTGTAGGTCTGTAGGCTAACCCATTTAAGGACAGGTTTGATTGTTTGTATTGCAGGGCACCTTTCTTCCACCCGTGTCTCATGAATCCTTCCACATATTTCACGCATTCCCGCTCTTTCCCTCCTGTTGTAAATTATCCTCAACATGACAATTATCCCAACTCGTATTGTAATCGACCATCAGTTAGTTGGGATAATTCGGATTGTGGATACAATTCCGGACCCCCGTGTTTAGGGTCTAACCCTGAACACTTTGATTCTCAATTCTATCCTTCTCAGAGTTGCATCGATTATAGATCGTCCTCCTTTCATGAACAACCTAATGCGATCTACAATCAAGAAGGATACACTGATCCTTACCCATCCTCTGATTTCACTGCCTTTAGGTCATCTCCATCTTTTGAACAATCTGAAATGACCTATTATCAGGATGGGTATAACGAATCTCAATTCGTTAATTCCTCTACATTGATGTCAAACCCGCCCAACCCTGAACCAACTCATTTGGTTCAGGTTAATCAGGTTCAAGATAAGGTTCTGGCTAACTTGAGGAATATCATTCAATCTTTAGAAGTTTAGCCAATACCTTGCATTGAGAGATTGGAGCCCCTGATTGAAATGATTGATGATTTAAATAAGTCTTTGTTGGATCGGCTCCAGGATGTTAAGGATAAGAACCCGAGTGAGTTTCTACTTGGGAAATTAGCGAAATTGAGGATGAGATTCGTGGTTGCTTTGATTCAATCTTGGGATGATTCCCAGGATGAACCCTCTTCAGGAAAGCCAATGACAGAACCCGCTCAGGCACCTGTTGGGGGGAACATGTGTTACGAGGCTGACCAGATTGAATTAAAGCAACCAATTAAGGATGATCTGATTTCTTCACCTGAGATCCCTGAGCCGGGTTACGAGAAAACGTATGTCTCCTGGGAACACAAAGTGACAACTGATTTTGGGACATACATTGATACGGATCCTGATTTCTTTGATGGTGAAGATTCAAGTTGCGAAGTCTCACACGAGTTTTCAGATCACGATTTTTGTGAGACGATTGGGCCTGAGGAATTTGATAGATCATTTGATAGCCCAATAACTGAGGAAACTGATCTTATTAGGGCACACGATACAGATCCAGAATCGCATTTTCTGGATGAATCAATTCAATGCCCTGATTATCAGTTACACCCTGTTGAGCTTATTGATGATTCTAATTCTGAGATAATTAGACCCAAGTCAATTTTGATTCTGCCACATCATTTAGACTTGGAGATTCCAGACGGGGTGATGAATATACAAGATGTCCTGGAATTTGATACACTTAATGAGGAGGATAGGAGCGGGGAAGTTCTAATTTGGGAAGTTAATTTTGGAGGAAATGGAAGATTGAGTCGAAGGGTTCCTTTTAAGCTGAAACCATCAAATCAGAACCCTTACGACATTTGTTTCGAGGATGTCAAACACAAGCACACATTTAACGATTATCCTTTTGAGCTTCAATTCTTTGTAACCCGACATTTTGGCCTTGGGTTGCATCCTCACAAATCGCAGGCCCGACCCCGCTTGCATTCTGATTTTAGGTTTTGGGTAATTTTTATCCAGAACCTAAGATATTCTCGATTATGGGGGATGGGTCTACACCACAATCTGGTCCACATCTGTGGACCTCTGCTGGCAGGTCAGAGGATTCTTCTGTTCATTCTAATTCTGACCTGCACATGTGAATTCTTCATTTCTTTTCTTTGTATAGTGTGCCTAGCTGAAGGCACTAAACTCAGCACATATACAGTTCTTTTTCATTTTCATCTCGGAGCGGACCCGATATCCACGCAATTCAGGTGCTTTCTACGCTTTTCCACTCTGTTTTATGTCTTTTTAATACAATGAGGACATTGCATTAGATAGGCATGGGGGGATGGATATTTATCTTTGAATTCATTCGTCAGCTCCGTAGATTTGTTTTATTTTATATAAAAAAAAAAAAATCAAAATTAGGAAAGAGAATTTGGGTTTAAGAAAATTTTCGATCTTAAGAAATACTATATTATGTTCTGAACACAAAGACCCTTCAGGTCTTTGGACTTAATCAGCCCGTATATCCACTAAAATGTGGATTTGTTTTTCGAGTTCTCGCCAACTTGAATTTTATTTTAATTGGAGTAAATAAGTTTGGGTGATAAGTACACGACTTATCAACCCGCCCTCTGATGTGAGGGAATTTTGAGTCTTAAGCATCTACATACTTTCTTTGCACTGACTCGTTATTTGGCGATTTTAATGGAAATTGGGTAGCTAATGAACCTTCTAGGGTGATATGGCTGGCAAGTTATCGTGGGTAACAGCCCATAGGTAGGTTGTCCAGAGCCCAGTCACTGACCTTTCTCTTTTTGCTGCCTTTAGGTAAATCTTAGACCAGGGAAGCCACCTACTTAAAAAAAAAAAAAAGAAAAATCAAAAAGGAGAAAAGAACAAAAAGAAATAAGCCACACTTCGCCGCACGAGTATGGCTAGCAAGTTGTCGGTGGTAACAGCTCATCGACCGGTTGTCCAGAACCCAGCTCAGAAAATGCACTAAAAATTCCCAAAACACTTAGGAAGAAGCGGAGAAGTAGAATAAATCGGGGAGATATACACTGGATTCACCCTTGTGTTGACCCCGTTAAAAAAAATAATAATAAAAGTAGGGAGAAAGCTACCGGTTGTAAAGATACACCTTTAGGCAGAATTCTTTTTGAGGTCACCTAGAGGCGTAGAAATCCGAAGTCCGTTCTAATTGCTGGTCAACGAGTCTATCACAATCACAATAAGATGCTTAAAACTTAGGGTTCTCATCAAATCTTGGGTGAGTTGAATGGCCGTAGAAAGCCACTCTTAAACCCTAAAATTTGAAAATCCAAAAAAAAAAAAGCGAGTAAAAACAGAAAAAGAAATTTTTCTTTGAATAAGGCGAGGCTTGAGGCGGTCTGCATTTTGGCTGATACCCGGGCACTGTTGTGTCTTTGAAAGTTCAGTTCTTAAGTAGACAATTTCTTAATGATTGAAAATAACTCAGGTCCAAATAATCTAACCTAATTCTTTTATAAATAGCATATAGTTTTTGCTAGGGACTAGCAAAAGATAGGCATGGGGGTATGATGTAAACACATTTACACTACTTAAAATGTCTATTTATGCATGTTCTTAAGCATAGTATTGCATTTCATGATATAAATATTGCATTACATGCATCATCTTGCATTTAGAGTGGTTTGAATAAAATGGAGGTTAATTGTCTCCTTTTATGTGCTTGGACAGGGCAAATATTTTATCGGGGCCTCGGATCAAAGATCCAACCGTATGGATATGATCAGGGCGACGATTGGAGTTCAACGACTCCAAGATCGCCCTAATCAGGCATCCGTAGCATCAATAGAGATCGGGGAAACCTAGAAGATCAAGGGCCAGGATGGTGTAAATCCGCACTTCAGATGGCAAATCCGACCACACGGATGAATTTGGATCGACGATCGCAGCCCAACGACACAAAAATCGAGTCAATCCGACATCCGTGGCACCATTTACAACTTCTAGAAGATGGCGCCACGTGGCGCCATCTCAGCCGCCCAATCGGCCGCATGCGTCTTGTGAAGACCGCGCACTGTCTCCTCTCCGCCGTTGGATCTCGATCCAACGGCTGCGGTCGCTCGAGCTGAAAAGCGTCCGCGCGACCATTTCGCCCGCGTAGCGCAGCGGCGACGCAGCTGCGGGCGAAGCGGAGGTCGCGGGTTCGAGCTGCGGTGAGGGGGTGGAAGGCGCGGGCGAGCGGGCGCGCACGAGCGTCAGATGAAGATCCAACGGCTGCGCGCGCTCAATCAGGACGACGCGCGATTGCACGCCGGGCGTAACGCCCGATGATACGCGGGCGGGCGCGCTACGCAGCGGGCGCGGACGCAATCTAAGCCGTCCGATCTCGCGATCGGACGGCTGAAAATCAAGCGACGTGCGTAGGCGTTACGCGCGGGCAGCCGAGCGGGCGTGCGTGGGCGCGAAAGCGACGCGCGTGCTGGGGGCTTTAGCGACGGTTTCATCCGTCACTAAAGACCCCTCATTTATTGTTTTGAAAGTGTAATGTCCATTTTGCCCCCACTCCTTGCAACTATAAAAGGAGACCCCCTCCATACGAAATTCTCCTCCCTTCCTTCTCCTCTCTAGCTCTCCAAAGCTCAAGAGAAGCTTGTCCCACACCCGGGATGCTTCTCGCGAGATAAAGTCCAAATTTTCGTCCCCCTTCGGAAGTGGATCCCGCGACGACGATGGCGTGCTGCTTCGTTCCCGTTCTTCTGCTTCGTCCTCCTTCGTCCCACTTCGTTCTACTTCGTCCAGGCGTCGTCCCGTCCGGCTCGTCCTCCAAGCGACCGTCGAGGAGGATTCTCTCTCCCTATTCTTTTTACTGCTTTCTAGTATAGATTTACTGCTTTCTAGAGTAGTCTATTCGTCCTCCGAGCGATCGTCGAGGAGGACATTTCTCCCTCCATTCTTTTAATGCTTTCTAGAGTAATTGTTTTATGTTTTCTAGTTGTAACGAAAGAACTCTTTTATGATAAATTCCTTGTCTATTCTACATCTCATTTTGATTTCCATGTATAGTATTCCTTCTCTCTCCCTTACTCCCTCTCTCTCTTTTATTTGTTGTAGATACTTAGATAGTTTAAATTGAATTTCTTTGTGACAAAATAAAAAGAAACGCGAAGTTTATAAATCAAACGTTCGCCTCCCTGTGTTCGACCCAGAATTTTAATTTCGGTATAAATTTTATTTGTTGAACACGAATCCTTCGCTTTCGAACTACAACGACAGGTTTTCCAAAACCGAACACGTTAGCATAGGTTCGTAAAAGTTCAACAGGACGCCTGCAGGCTTGAAGGAGTGCAATGCCTGCGGGCGCGGCTGGAGGTGGGTGCTGGACGATGTGCGCCTGCAGGAGGGGGGGCACTGTGGTGTGCGCAGCCGGACAGGGGCACGCAAGGTGGTGTGGCGTGGTTGCGTGAGCGCCTACAGGTGTTGGGTGTGAGGCATACTAGTGCGGTAATTGGAGTGGCAGCTGGAGATGGGCGCTGGAAGGGAGGATGCGGTGATGGCGCTGGAAGGGAGGATGGGGTGCACAATGCATGCAGGGAAGTAGTTCCCCGCAGGGGGGAAGATGCAGATGCCCCTCTCCTTTCTCCACCTCCTCTTTAACTCCTCTCCTTTGTGCGTGCGTGAGTTAAGGGATTTTCAAATCCCTTATCTATTTCTGGCTGGCGGCTGTTGAGGGTGCCCGGAGGATGGGGAAAAGAACTGTCGTCGGTTGTTTGAAAAGGGTAATTTACCCTCCCCTCCTTATTCTTTTGCCAAATATTTTTCCTGCACATAGAAAGAACATAAAATCATTACATATTAAGTTATAGAATAGATGTAAACCTAAATCATGATGCATGCAAACATTCTATAACTTATTGTAGTTATTAACAAACCTAAAAGATACAATTAAAGTTACTTAGGCATAATATTAGTCCATTAAAATGGACTCATCAATTTGCACCTAAGTCAGAAACAAAACAAAACTAGTGAAGACCTAATGAAGCAAGAGAGATACAAATAAAAGACTAAACTATGCCTCCTAGGCAACGGTGCCAAAAAGTGATGCGGAAAATACACGGTTTGTTAAATATGTGAATTAGTGTCATTGCAACAGGTAAAATCTGACTAACTCATAAATTTAGAAACCTAGATAGTGCGGTATCTAGGGTCATCCAAGGAGGTAATTGTTGTTTAAATGATGTTTCTCTCTTGTAAAACTCGAATCTTCTTTTTTTAGGATTTTAAGCTTTGATTTTTTCTAGGGTTCTCAAAGGATAATCGGGTCATGTGGAAATGCAAAACATGCAGAAATAAAACTACACCTAATTGACAGGAAATAATATGCCTTTCTAAGGTCACCTTAGGCAAGTGTGCCTAGGATAATTAGAAGTGGAGTGAAGTGCACTAAACTAAAGAGACACTACTTGAAATAAAACACTAAATTTAAAGGGAAAAGAACCTTTTTGTATTACTAGAAATGTCAAGTTACAACTAGATATTTGCTTGGAATTAAAATATAGCTAATACAAAAAGATGAAGAAGAAGAAGGAAGGATCCTTTAATGGAGCTTGAGAAGGGATTCGCTCCAAGCATGGCAACTCCGCACTTGAAGAAGATTCTCTCTTAGTTTTCTACTGGATGATGATGTACTCCTCCTCTGGTTCTCTCCTTAAGGTGGATATCCACCGTAGCTCCTCCCCTTTTACCTTGGCTTGGTCCAAGGAAGATGGGAGAAGAAGTTACTAAGGAAGCAAGGGATAGCTTCCTTAATTTTCTTCTCTCCACTCTTCCTTTGGACAGCTATGTAGTATATATAGGTAGAAATAAAATGTAGCCAAGGGAGAGTTTTTTTGGTGGTAGGAAGGGCCAGGGTATAAATAGGAAGGGAAGAAGGGGGAGTTGCTGGGTATAAATATGTAGGAAGGCACGGTGAGGACGCATCTCAGCCATTTGATCTCACGATCGAACGATCAAGATTTCAAGAATGTGAATGCATGTTTCACGCACGAGAGGCGACCAGGCTTGCAAGCGTCGCCCACAAAGGCCACGTTCGGACCTTTAGCAACCGTTTTATCCCTCACTAAAGGTCTAGAATTAATTTTTTCAAATTAAAAAGGCCAAATTGCCCTCACTCCTTGCAACTATAAAAGGAGACCCCCTCCATACGAAAATTTCATCCCTTCTTTCTCTTCTCTCCCTCTCCAAAGCTCAAGAGAAGCTTGTCCCACGCCCGGGATGCTTCTCAAGAGATAAAGTCAAATTTTCATCAACCTTTCGGAAGTGGATCCCACGACAACGACAACATGCTGCCCCGTTCCCATTCTTCCCAATTCGTCCTCCTTCGTCCTGCTCCGTTCCCCTTCTTCTGGGCGTCGTTTCATTTGACTCATCCTCCAAGCGACCGTCGAGAAGGATATCTCTCTCCCCATTCTTTTACTGCTTTCTAGTGTAATCATTTCCCGCTTTCTAGTCGAAATGAGTAGTGTAACGAACAATCTCTTTGATAATGAATTCCATGTTCATTCTACATCTCTTTTTTATTTTTGTTTGTAATATTCTCTCTCTCTCATTCTCTCTCTCCTTCTATTTAGTGTAAATAGATAGATAGATTCTAATCAATTAATTTACTTTATGACAAATAAATTAAACACGTATTTTTAAATCAAACATCCATCTCCCTGAGTTCAACTTGGGATTTCTATTCCGGTATAAATTTTATTTGTTGAACATAAGTTCTTCACTTTCAAACTACAACGACAGGTTTTTCAAAACCAAATACGTTAGCATAGTAACTCGTAGCCTCAACATTTTGGCGTCGTTGCTGGGGAGGCGATGTTCTTTGATTTTTTTCTCATTTTATAACTTACAAATCATTTACCTCACTTATCTCCTTTCTTATTGTGATTGCAGGTACTCTTTCGAGACGAGCAAAAGGGATAGATTAGAGCAAAGTGCTATTGAAGGTTTTGTAAGTTTTCCCCCATCTCCTACCAATTAGTTTTCATTTCACCATGTAATAATGCAAACATCAATTGATCTAGGTGTTCTTATAAACTCTAAGGTTAGTTTTGTTTGTCTGTTTGACACCCACACCTGCCTCAACCTCCACATTTAAAAAGAAAAATAAAAAATATCTCATAGAGGTACACAACCTCAGCTATTTTCAAGCTCAACCGATAAATCGATCTTTGGAGCCGGTACACACATCCAAACACATAATTGAGTAGAAATCAGATTAGGTAATTACTTGTGTGCCTAATTAAGTGGTGCAACAGGCCAATTGTTTGAGTTGATTGGGCCGCACCACTTCAATTAAAATCAACTCATCAAGTAGCTACCGCTTAGGTTCAACTCTTAGGGATTTACTAGGCACACCACATTCTTTTAAGTTTCAAAAGAAAACATCTTCACCTGTGCTTTCAAAACCTAGGGTGCCAACAAAGCTTGTTTGAAAAAACCTAAAGTTGAATCCTAAAAGCTACTAAGCAAGATTTGAACCCTAAATTCACCGCATCAAAGAAATAATCTTGCCTGAAAATCACTTGTTGTGCACACACACATACATCAATCAATCATTAAGGGCACAACCCAGATAAAGGGTCCATCACATTCCAAAGCACATTCAAACCTAACCCTAAATAAAATAGAGTAGACATTGGCCTTAAGGATTCGACTCGCTCTTCGGAGCCCAGAATAAGATTATTTTATATTAGTCTGTTTCTATTATTCAATCTGATGTCTAGCTAGGGGAGCAGAATCAAACGATCGCAACTGGGGGTACACTAGGAACCGGAGGCGCAAGCCAAGGGAAGAACCTTCTCCTCGATCCCTCCTTCTAACTGGTTGGATTGAATAGACAGAAGTAGGTCAAATCGTTTCTTTATCTCAAGATAGGTTCTCGGAGTCTGTAGGTCTTTAGGTTAGCCCACTTAAGGACAGGTTTGGTTGTATGTATTGCAGGGTGCCTTTCTTCCTCCCATTTATCATGAATCCTTCCACATATTATACGCATTCCCGCTCTTTCCCTCCTGTTTTGAATTATCCTCAACATGACGATTATCCGGATTCATACTGTAATCAACCATCAGTTAGTTGGGATAACTCGGATTGGGGATACAGTTCCGAACCTCCGTGTTTAGGGTCTAACCCTGAACACGATGATTGTGATTTCTATCCTTCTCAGAGCTACAATGATTATAGATCGTCAACCTTTTATGGACAACCTAATATAATCTACAATCAAGAAGGATATATCGATCCTTACCCATCCTTTGATTACACTGCCTTTAGGTCATCACCACCTTTTGAACAATCCAAAATGACCTATTATCAGGAAGGGTATAACGAATCTCAATTCGTTAACTCTTCTGCACTGATCCCAAACCCTCCCAACCCTAAACCAACTCATTTGATTCAGGGTAACCAGGTTCAAGATAAGGTTCTAGATAACTTGAGGAATATCATACAATCTTTAGAAGTTCAGCCAACACCTTGCATTGAAAAATTAGAGCCCCTGATTGAGATGATTGATGATTTGAATAAGTATTTGCTGGATTGGCTCCAGGATGTTAAGGATAAGAACCCGGGTGAGTTTCTACTTAGGAAGTTAGCGAAATTGAGGATGAGATTTGTGGTTGCTTTAGTTCAGTCGTGGGATGATTCCCAGGATGAACTCCCTTCAGGAGAGCCAATGTCAGAACCCGCTCAGGCACCTATTGGGGGGGACACATGTTACGAGGTTGACTAGATTGAATTAGAGCAACTAATTAATGATGATCTAATTTCTTCACCTGAGATCCCTGAGCCAGGGTACGAGGAAACGTATGTCTCCATGGATCAGAAAGTGACAGATGATTTTGGGACATACATTAATACGAATCTTGATTTCTTTGATTCTAATGGTGAAGATTCAATTTGCGAAGTCTCACACGAGCTTACAGAATATGATTTCTGTGAGACGATTGGGCCTGAGGAATCTAATAGATCATTTGATAGCCTAATAACTGAGGAAACTGATCTTATTGGGTCCCACATTATGGATCCAGAATCGCATTTTCTGGAGGATTCAATCCAATGCCCTGATTATCGGTTACAGCCTATTGAGCTTATCGATGATTCTATTTTTGAGATAACGAGAGCCAAGTCAATTTTGATTTAGCCACATCTTTTAGAGTTGGAAATTTTAGACAGGGTGATTAATATGCAAGAGGTCCCGAAACTTAACATTTTGAATGAGGAGAACAGAAGCTGGGAAGTTCTAATTTAGGAAGCAAACTTTGGAGGAAATAGAAGACTAAGTCTAATGGTTCCAATTCATCTGAAACCATCAAACCAGGACCCTTACGACATTTTTTCTAAGGATGTTCAACCCAAGCATACATTCATTGATTATCCTTTCGAATTTTCTATAACCCGACTCTTTTGTCTTGGGTTACATCCTCATAAATCGTAGGCCCAACCCCACGTGCATACTGATTTTAGGTTTTGGGTAATTTTATCCAAAACCTTAGATATTCTCGATTATGGGATATGAGTCTGCACCACAATCTGGTCCACATTTGTGGACATCTGTTGGTAGGTCAGAGGTTTCTTCTTTGTGTTCTAATTCTGACCTGCCCTTGTGAATTCTTTATTTCTCTTCTTTGTATAGTGTGTCTGGTTGAAGGCACTAAATTCAGCACATATACAGTTTTTCTTTATCTCAGAGCAGACCTAACATTCACGCAATTTAGGTACTTTCTACTCTATTCCACTCAATTTTATGTCTTTTTAATACAATGAGGACATTGCATTAGATAGGCATGGGAGGGTGGATATTCATCTCTGAAATTATTCGTCAGCTCCATAGATTTATTTATTTTCTTTTATTAAAAACAAAATGGTGGAACTAGGAAAGAGAACTTGGGCTTAAGAAAATTTTCAATCTAAGGAAATACTACATTAGGATTTGAACACAAAGACCCTTCAGGTCTTCAGACTTAATCAGCCCGTGTATCCATTAAAATGTGGATTTATTTTTCGAGTCCTCGCCATCTTAATTGTATCGTAATTGGAGTAAATAAGTTTTGGTGATAAGTACACGACTTATCAACCCGCCCTCTGATTTGAGGGAATTTTGAGTTTTAAGCATCTACACACTTTCTTTGCACTGACTCATTGTTCGACGATTTTAATGGAAATTGGGTAGCTAATGAACCTTCTAGGGTGATATGGCTGGCAAGTTATCGTGGCTAACAGCCCATAGGTAGGTTGTCTAGAGCCCAATCACTGGATCCTTCTCTTTTTGTTGCCTTTAGGTAAATTTTAGACTAGGGAAGCCACCTACTAAAAAAAAAAATAAAGAAAAAGAAAGTCAAAAAGAAAAGAAAAAGAAAAGGAGAAAAGAAAAGAAAACAAAAGAAATAAGCCACACCTCGCTGCATGAGTATGGCTGGCAAGTTGTCGGTGGTAACAGTTCATTGACCGGTTGTCCAGAACCTAGCTCAATAAATGTATTGAAAATTCCCAAAACACTTAGGAAGAAGTGAAGTAGAATAAATTGGGGAGATATACACTGGATTCACCCTTGTGTTGATCCCGTAAAAGTAAAAGTAGGGAGAAAGCCATCGGTTGTAAAGATGCACCTTTAGGCAAAATTCTCTTTTTAAGGTCACCTAGAGGCATAGAAACCCGAAGTCCATTTTAACTGTCGGTCAACGAGTCTATCACATTCACAATAAAGATGCTTAGAACTTAGGGTTCTCATCAAATCTTGGGTGAGTTGAATGGCCGTAGAAAGCCACACCTAAACCCTAAAACTCGAAAATCCAAAAAAATTAGAAAAGAAGAAAAAGAGAAAAAGAAAATTTTCTTTGAATAAGGCAAGGGCTTGAGGTGGTCTGCATTTTGGCAGATACCCAGGCACTGTCGTGTCTTTAAAAGTTCAAATCCAAAGTAAACATTTTATTAATGATTGAAAATAAATCATGCCCAAGTAATCCAACCTAATTCTTTTATGAATAGCATATTGTTTTTACTAGGAACTAGCAAAAGATAGGCATGGGGGTATGATGTAAACATGTTTACACTACATAAGATGTCTCTTTATGCATGTTCTTAAGCATAGAATTGCATTGCAAACGATAAATATTGCATAGCATGCATCATCTTGCATTTAGATTAGTTTGAATAAAATGGAGGTTAATTGTCTCCTTTTATGCTCAGGAAAAGGGAAATTTTTTGATCGGGGCCTCAGATCGAAGATCCAACTATAGAGATGTAATCAGGGCGACGATTGGAGTTCAATGACTCCAAGATCACCCTAATAAGACATCTGTAGCATTAGATAGAGATCGAGGAACCCTAGAAGATCGAGGGCCAAGATGGTGTGAATTCGCACTTCAAATGACAAATCTGACTACACGGATAGATTCAGATCAACGATCGCAACCTAACGGTGCAAAAATAGACTCAATCCGACAACCATGGCGCAATCTACATCATCCAGAAGATGGAAGGCAATGGAGCCACGTGGCACCATCTCAGTTGCCCAATTGGCCGCTGCACTCGCTGCACCCTCTCTTCTTCGTCTCTTCTATGCCATTGGATGCACATCCAACGACTGTCGATGCACGTGCACAGATCTTAACCGTGACATAAACACACTCGTAGCGAGTTGGACAAACATGCTTACAAGATGTAGAGGCACGCATTCGATTCTTCACGAGCAGCTGCTGAGGAGTGGTGACCGAGCACGATTGACAGCTCGATCGCAATAGAGCGATCGTGCACGCATGATAGCACTTATGCCGCATCAAATGCCCACGCGTAACGTGGGATCAGACGCGGCGAGTGCACGATGAGAAGGCATAGTGAGGACGCATCTCAGCCATTCGATCTCGCAATCGAATGGTTGAGATTTCAAGAACGTGAATGCGCATTTCACGTGTAGGAAGCGAGCGGGTGCGTGAGCACCGCCCATGAAGGCCACTTTCGGACCTTTAGCAATGGTTTTATCAGTCACTAAAAGTCTCCAATTAATGTTTTTCAAATTAAAAAGACCAAATTGCCCTCTCTCCTTGCAACTATAAAAGGGACCCCCTCCATACGAAATTTCATCCCTTCTTTCTCTTCTCTCCCTCTCAAAAGCTCAATAGAAGCTTGTCCCACACCTGGGATGCTCCTCAAGAGATAAAGTCCAATTTTTGTCCCCCTTTCAGAAGTAGATCCCACGACAACAATGACATACTGCCCCATTCCCGTTCTTCCCGATTCTTCCTCCTTTGTCTTGCTCCATTCCCCCTCTTCCAAGCATCGTCCCATCCGGCTCGTCCTCCAAGCGACCGTCGAGGAGGATATCTCTCTCCCCATTCTTTCACTGCTTTCTAGTGTTATCATTTCCCTCTTTCTAGTCGTAATGAGTAGTGTAACGAACAAACTCTTTGATGATGAATTCCATGTTCATTCTACATCTCTTTTTGATTTTTGTTTGTAATATTCTCTCTCTCTCTCTCCTCTATTTAGTGTAAATAGATAGATAGTTTCTAATCAATTAATTTACTTCATGATAAATAAATTAAACTCATATTTTTAAATCAAACGCCTACCTCCCTGAGTTTGACTTGGGATTTTTATTTCGGCATAAATTTTATTTGTTGAACACAAGTTCTTCGCTTTCAAACTACAACGACAGGTTTTTCAAAACAAAATATTTTAGGGTAGTAACCCGTAGCCTTAACAGTGTGGATATCATGGAGGGCTAGGATTAGGTTATGGGAGGTGTTTATGGGATCAATGGTCATTGATGGATGGCTCCAACTAAAGGGATGTGGAGGGGGGTGGTTAAAGGTTAATGGTGATTCTTGTTGGCTAGCCATGGTGGTGGGATGCCACCACTTTTAACGCCAAAGGTAGTTCTAGAAGGGGTTCTTTTTGGAGGAAAAATGGAGGGAAGAGATGGGGCTTATGTTGAGATGTAAGGTGGAGATCTAATGGGAAGTTAGCACCACATAAAGGGCTTATAGAAGGGGAAGTTGGAGCCACATTTAAAGTGACTTTTGGTGGTGGTGATGTGGTTAAGGGATGTAAAGAGTTGGTGCCAAAAGGAGGAGGGTTGTGGAGGTGGTGTTGGTTAAGGAAGATGGTGCTAGTTATGGAGCTAAGTAGGGAAGTGCATGACCATGGAGTAGAGGTGAGGTTGTGCTTAGCTAAGCTAGCTTAGCTAGTAGAGTAACGAAGGAGGAGCTGAGATTTAGTTGGTGGAGTAGTTGTGAGTCTGTATGGAACTGGTTTGTTGCTATAGAAGGTCTTTTAGGAGCTTAGCTACTTAGCTTAGCTAGCTACTAAGTTGAGTACGTTGAGCTAAGTTGAGTTGTTCTCAACTATCCTAGAGTTGAGGGGAGCTGGCTCTGATCTTCTTGAAGATTCCCTAGCTAGCCAAGCAAGCTAGGCTTAGATCTAGTTGACAAGCTCAACTAAGTTGAGCTACGGCGAGTCTTCATGAGCTAGTGTTCATCTACCATGAGCTAGTTGTGGACTCTGTAGCTAACTTAGCTTTGCTAGTTGAGGACTAGTAGCTAAGCTAAGTTGATTGGAGCTACCATGAGTTGTGTGGAGTTGGAATGAGTTGGATCCAACTGCATTGTGTTGGGTTGAGCTAGAATCCAGCTGAGGTGAGCTGGATTGAGTTGAGACCCAGCTGGAATGATCTTTATCTTCATCTTCTGACTTCTACATTGCCAGGGTTTAAGTGATTTTCACTGTGTAATCATCCCTAACAATGATAGGAAGTGTATGTAAGCAAAAATAAGGGAAAATGATGCAATGCGTGCCTAAATTAAGAAATGGCTAAATGCAACCCCATACCAATTTGCAATGTGAAAAACCTAAGAGGTAGATGTGTTTTTAGGCATGATAGTGATGATAAACTGGTGTTTATCATTTTCATGCAATTCATAAGAGTGTATATGATTGGTTTGATATTAGTTTTGGTCACTGTGGATGCACTTCTAGCCCATAGCAAACTAAAGTATGCTAGGTTATCTTCTAGAAAATTTTGGAGAATGGATTGCTTACCAAGAATGCCATGTAGCAGGTGATTATTTATACGATTGTATTTGTGATTTTCATCTAGCTCTACTGTGATGCATGTTCATGATTCCTCACTAACTGTTTGGTGGAGGGAGTATGCTTGTTTGAGTGCAAAATGAGGAGATTTATGATATGGTTATCATAGTACAGTCCTAAATCAAACGAAAAAAACTTAAACTTATAAACTTGAAATCTAGTTTGAGTTCGAGGTCGTTCGCAGGGAGCAAATTTGGAATTCACACACCAATATTAATTCAGAATAAATGCGCACAGTAAATTAAGCACAATAAAAGATATGCAATGAATAAAACTTGTCAGATTGATAATCAATGTATCTCAAAAGATCTTTGGGACCAGAAGAATTAGAAAAACAATGGTGATTTGAATCACCAATTATTCTTCTTAATTAAGCATATATCCCTTGTATTCAAATTATTCAAATAAATCAATAGTGCCTCAATCTGATAATCCATGTCAGTCTCAAGCACTTAAATATTGCCACAGTAACCATAATGAAAGACCTCAGTCAGACATCGCCCCTTACTCTCAAATGACTTAAGTATCATGCACAACATCAGTAAGCGCACAAGGGTGCTTTCTCTTCTTCAAGCCTTCACAACCATAGTAGCAGAGCTAACTTCCTCAAAGCTAAGTCACGAAGTCTCTTCCTTCAGCACTCATCTTGAGCCATTTAGCCATAAAGCAAAACCCTCCCCCCTCATCTCATAAATCCTGTTCCTTTTCTCTCAGACCTGGGGCTAATAGGGTATACAGGTGGGTAATCGGATCCAGGAAGGGGACCAGTCTCACCGGACATGGTGGTGAGCAAGGAGTGGGATTAATGAGTGAAAGGGGGACCCGACCCCCCATTGTACTGGGCAAGGAGATTAAGGAACTTTTGCCTTTTATACCACACAAGCGATTCTTCCACTTACGAGGTGGGACTAAGTCCCACCCTCTTTTTCTCGTGCAAGCAACAGCTAAGCTAGAAGAAATTGAAGATGCTGTCGTTGCTAGTGCATTCAATTGCTACTACAGATACACTTCTGGGGTGAGTTTGCAGCACCTAAGCATGGTAGCAAGGTTGGAGCAAGTTGGAGCAAGGCATTCGGAGGTGGAGACAATGACGATGGTGGCGAGTCTTAGTGAAACTTGCACTTCACGAATACGGGTGCTAGGCTCCAATCAAATGGCTCCTGAGCTTCGCCAAGTGGTGGTGAAGGTGATGGTGGGGTTCTTGTGGCGTGTGCATGTGCATGTAGGGCGTGCGAGTCGGAGAAGGTGTACGGTGAAGGGTGTGTTTGGTGGGGTGATTGAGTGGATGGAACGGCGAATAGGTAGAGGGGTTTTTTTCATGGAGGTGTAGTGGAGGTTTAAGAGGTAATGTGGGGGTGTTTGGTGGTCTGTGGAGTGAGGATGGCCATGCTAGAGCACGGTCAGAGGGGAAGAAGATGATGAGGGAGAGAGGTGAGTTGTTGGTCGAACCTAAGATCTGAAGGGCTAAACCTAAACTACAGAGAGAGAGGGAAAGTTTGGGGCTTAATTAATGGATGAAAGGGGGAGGGATGGTGCCAGCTTTGATTGGCCAGTGTTGGAGAAGGGAATTCCTCTAGTGATAGAGCGGCGGGGAAGAAGGCGACTTTGGAGCTCTTGATTTGTCCATCGAGGTGTGGAAGGAGATGAAGATGATCCTGGTGCCTATGATATGTGGTAGTGGGTGAGGAAGTTGGAGAGAGAGGAGTCACCAAAGCTATGGTGGAGGTGACCGGAGAGAGGGATTTTTTGAAGAAAGGCAGCCAAACCGTGCTAAGGAGCACGACCTGAAGCTCCAGGAGCTTTTATAGAGCTCCAATGTGCTCCTAATTCCTAAATTGCGTGAGATTTTCTAAAGGAAATAGATGAGTTTCCTCTTTTTGAATCGAGAGATCAGTGGAGATTTTTAGGATCCTATCTGGAAAACCTTGAGGCGCAATCAACAAAGAATCCTTCATGGACCAATCCCTCCAAATTTGGAGGGATTTAGTTACCAAATGCAAGAGCTTTCACTCTTTGAAGTCAGCAATTTTTGGATTTTAGGAGTCTGTGTTGGAATCAGGTGGCAAGGGGCATTTGGTGAAGGAGACAACAAAGATAGGGGGCTGAATGCAAAAGATTTCAAAACTTAGGGGTTTGACTGAAAGGAATAGAGTTTAAATGGACTGAAATGCAAACTTGATCAAGATGGACTCTGATTGGTCCCAAATTTTGGTACAAACTTAGTTGGACACAAGGAATGCAGTGGTGAAGTCAAATTTCAGTTTTGACCAAGTTTGACTAGGAAATTTGCATAGAAACCCAAATTTGGGTAGAAATCTATCTATGACTCTATTCAAGGTCAAAATAGGTTCAGATAGTCAAATGAAGGGTACCAAACCTCTGAGAATATTTTTTTATGAATTTTAGGAGGTTTAGATAATTTTTATACTGATCGAAACCTCTGTAATTCAAGCAGGTCTAAAATAGAGTTTTAGGTGCTGTTTTGATTCTTGAAATGTGTGAAACCCTAATTCTGTCTGTGTGGACTCACTTATTAGACATTAATGATCATTTTACCTTGAATTAACCCCTGGGAAATCTCATGGTTACTCCACTTTCATGATGTGATGCTAAAATTTTAGAATTAACCCTAATTTAATATTTTCTTCTCAGAATGGATTTGCATGGAATTATGTCTTTTAAGAGATTATGTAGGAGCATTTGTTAATTAATTCTGAGTAAAAAAAGCTAGTTATGGCTCATGATGGTGTTAACATCAATGCCCTACTCCAAATTGTAGCTATGAGTATGCTTAGTGAGATCAATGTGAAAACGGTGCGAAGCTCTTGAATCCCACTGAGTTAAAGGATCCAAAGTGTAAGGTACTTTTGCAAGCCATAAGTTAGTATAGTGATAGGTCCTTTTACCTTCAATGGCAGATGGCACATAGAATGTGAAACCTAAAGTTCGTCTATGATCTACATTTCTTTGTTCTTTTTTTTTCTAAATAAGTATGCTACACCACTCCATAGATCAGTGATATTAGGCACATTTTTTTGCTTAATAGTGGAATTCATTTCTTCCTTTTTGCAGAAAGATGGTGACTCATCTAAGCGTGATATGATTGTACTATTGCTGTAAGGAATGTTAGAAGTAGTTACCTGTGAAATGATGGTCAGTGAGAATCGATTGGTCAACATCACAAATTTGTTCTTTTTTTATTGGCAAATTTCTCAATATCCATGGATCAAGAACTTATAATGTATTTACAATGAGTTGGTTGACTTAGGTCATGGTAACAACGATGTTGTTCCTTAGAGGTAGCTTTTTGCTGGTACATATTCAATGCTAGCCGATGGAAACACCATCATGAGCCCTAACTAGCTCATTTTGACCTAGAAAATAGAATAAAAGCTCCTACATAACCTAAAGGAAGGTCTAATTCAAGGAAGAAGTATTCTGAGAAGAAAACATGAAATAAAAGGTAAAACTACAATTTTACCATTGCATTACATCAACAGGATTTCTCAGGGGCTAAACATAGGTCGATTGGACTTAATAAGAGGAAAAGTGGGATGGTCCAATCAGAGAAGGGTTATGGTGAGATTTAAGAATTAAATGACATTCTATAACCCTAAAACAAACCTACTTAATTTTACAAGGTTCTGGTAAGGATAAAAATCAACTAAACCCTCTAAAAATCAAGAAAAAATACCCTCTAGGGTTTAGAACCTACAATTTGGCCTTTGGAACCTATTTTGACCTAGATTGGGGTCCTAGCTCATTATTTAGTCGAATTTAGGTTTTTGTGTAAAATGTCCAATCAAACATGGTCCAACCTAAAATACAACTTCACCATTGGATTCCTTAGGTCCAAATTAGGGTTGTAGCAAAATTTTGGCCTAAGGGAAGGTCGCCTTGACCTACTTTGCAAAATAGTCCACCTAATTACATTTTGATCCTTAGCTTTTGAAAACCCTTACGGAGACCCCCCTATCTTCCTCTCCACTCTTTGCATTTAGGTCCCTCTGCCATTACAGCGGAGGAATCCCACTTCGACGAGGATTTAAGGAGGATTTCTTCCTAAATCCTTAGAGATCTCCTCCTAGATTTGGAAGGGTGATTCTCTGAGGAATTCCCTACCGTCTGAACATGATCCTAAGATCGGATTTGCACCCAATCTCTCGTGCCAACACTCGAGAGAATTGGGTATCATCCACACCTTCCATCTCTGACGAGATCTTTATGTTTGGAAGCTTGCCTTCCAATCACAAGGACCTCGGGCAACAACTATAAAAGGACCTCCTATCCTTGCTGCATCTTTCAAGCTTGTTTTGGTCGCAGATACCCCCTTGATTTCTTCCTCTCTCATCTCCGGCCAACTGCCTGCAAGCTCTAGCAATCTCTCCTCCCTTTTCTCGTCACTCTGCCACCATACCAGTGGTAGAGTCTTCTCTGCCTTGCTCCTCCGCATCGCGCCATACCCGTGCACGCCTCTCCAACCCCTTCATCGTCACCGTCATCCTCACCTCAGGGCCTTCTTCTCCAACGACGGCACACGCACTCCGCTTGTCCTCCACCTTTCCCCCTTCGTCTAACTTCCCTTAGTAAGTTCCCCTCTATCTACCCTTCATTTTCCCCCACTTAATTTTGAAAAACGCCCCCTGATAGCCACCAACCACCTCCATCTCCCTCATCTCTAGCAGACCATCGGCGTGGCGCAACCGTCGCTCCACCCCTTCACACGCCTCGCCACCCACCTCAGAACCTTCGCCACCACTCACTGATCACCATCCACTCCTCCATTGACCGCCACACACACCCCAAGTGCCCACCGAACACACGCACTTCCACAGTCATAGTCTGACCTAGGCACGCACGCCTAGGCTATTTTGCACCACACCAACCCCTGCCTCACCTTTGCCGTGATACGGCAAAGCTCCCCAAGTCATTTGATAGGCCCGCGAGGTTGTGTTCGTGCGTTTCAGGTTTGAGCCCTTTCCACCCTTAGAGCAAGTGTGAAGGAGCTTGCTTGCTCGCTCCAGGTCGCCCCACTCCAGGCAGAAGCATCCTAGGTGCACGGAATCCTTCTACGAACCGTTCACACTAAGCAATCAAGGGCCTCAGTGACTGCAGCTGCCCTAATTGCATGAGAGTCCTCCCTGCGGGTGCGTGAAGAAGCAGGTGGGACTTGAGTCCTACCTCAGAAATGGTAGGCACAGGTGAGTCACTTAAATTACTTTTGTGTTTCTTGTTGGTCGTCTCAAGTCACGGGGTGAGGTCCCCTTGGCCACGACTCCTGCCTCGTCTACGACCCACACCCACGTGGACCTGGCCGACCCGTTTACCTTGCACTCCTCATGCACCACCCACGCCGATGCGCCTGGACCCGGGTGCCCATAACTCGACCCGATTACCCGGCTGGCTCTGAGAGAGTGTACGTGGGGGAGGGTAGGGCTAGGTTTTTCTCCGCTCTATGTAGGGAAAGAAGGAGAAGGAAGAGGCTACTGTTGACGAAGGACTTGTGAAGAAGAAGAAGCTGTGGAAGAAGCTAAAGGTAGGAGTGGCTAAGGAGGAAGGACTTGACGGTAGAAGCAAGGAAGGAGGAAGAAGCACTGTAGTGGCTGAAGACAAGGCTAAAGAAGAGGAGCTAAGGAAGGAAGAAAGCCAAGGCAGACAAAGAAGAAAACAAGAAGAGAAGGTATGGCCAAGTAGAGAAGGAAGAAGAAGGAAAGCAAAAGACAAAGGCAGAAATAGAAGCCAAAGAAGAAAAGAAGAGAAAAGGAGCCATAGAGAATAGAAGGCAGAAGAAGTGAAAGAATCAAAGGTAGAAGGTAGAGAAAGAAAAGAGAAATCAAAGAAGAAGGAAGAAGCCATCAGAGAGAGAAGAAAGAAGAGAGAACATTATATTTCTTTTTACATCTTCTATTCTCTCTTTAGCTTTTATATACATTGAATCTCATTCATATTATTGTTGAACATCATATTTTGATTAATTTGAGATTGTGATTTTAGTTTTTAAAATACCAATTTGCTCCCTATGTTCGACCTTGGATACTTAGGTTTTCGAGTAATAAAATTCTCATTTGCTTTCAAGGCGATTTCATTTATACTACAACATAACACCTTTTAAAACACTGATTTCGTCTCGTTAACACTAGCTGTGTTGTTTCCTCCAGTTGTGACTGTTTAATGGGGAGAACAGGTACGTAAAAGAAGCAAACATCACTTTATTGGAGCTGGAGGAATGTAGATGGTTTATCAATTATATTTTACTTGCAAAAGATTTTTTCAGGTTTAATTTTGTAGGCAGATTAATTCTTTGATTTGTTAAAAGCATCTGCCAACACTTCCATTTGCCAAAAGATGGTGCATCAATTATATTAATTCTTTCAATTGCCAAGCACTTTGCTTAATTTGCTCTTCTTTTTCTAGGTTGAATTCTTTGGTATAGATGGATAAAGTGTATAGATTTGATGGGTGGGTATCTTTGGATATTGGTGACATTCTTGTTAGTAAGAAAAAATGATGAGCTTGAAATGTTGGTAAAGGTGGCAATATTCAATGTTGCTTTTAGAGAGATCTTGTTGTTCTCTTTGCCTTGATTTCTTATGGTGTTCAAGAGGGTAATGTGGGGTGTCTATCCAAACTATTTCAAGATTATTCATGTTCTGACCACTCTTAGTTTGCGTTATTTAATTAAGTTCATGAAACATGAACAACTTTAGTGGTTTAGTGGTAAAATGGTATCCTTACATAGTATAGACCCAAGTTCGATTCCCGACTGGTGCATCCTTTTAGGTTCCAAGTTGGAGAAGTCATTTTTTAATCTTTATGCTTCTTGAATTTCATTACTTTAAGCTTTGCCTGTTTCATGATAATAGTGCAACTTGTAACTTGAATTTTAGGGAAATGTTATGTTCATCCTACAAAGCTTGGATATTTTTTATTGGATTTTATTTCTTATTTTTTACTATTTTGTAAAGGTTGATACTTAAAATTTTATTTCAGTATTTATTTACTTTTTATTGATTCTTTTTTAAGGAGATTGTAGAATACGGAAAACTACGTGATCAGAGTTGGATTTGAAAAACCCATCCTTGAAGTTCGATTTGCGAAGTAATCCGTCAACAGATAAAATTTAACCGAAATTCATAAAGAAATTCTCGGTCGAACATAGGGAGGCTATGTCGATCTAAAATCTATGATTATATTTCTTTTTTGGAATTTTTGCATGAAAGAGAGATAATTACAATGCAATTGATATTAACACTAAGAGAGAGAGGAAGAACAATCACTTGATATATGAATACTATTTTTATAACTAGAAAATATTAAATGATTACAGCTAGAAAGTAGGAAATGATTGTAGCTAGAAAGTAGGAAATTCTATTCTTGAAAGTGATAAAAGGAAGAGAGAGAGATGTTATCCTCCTTGATGATTGCTTGGAGGACAAGCTAGACAGAGCGATGCCTAGAAGATCGAGGATGGGGAGGGAAGAAGGAGGATGAAGCAGGAAGAAGCGGGAATGAGGCAAAGCGTCCTCGACGTTACGGGATCTACTTCCAGAATAGAGGCAAGAAAACTTTGGATTTGGCTCTAAAGGAGCATCCCAGGTGTGGGACAAGCTTCTCTAGAGCTTTGGAGAGGGAGAGAGGTGAAGGAAAGGATGAGTATTTTGTAGGGCAGGGGTCTTCTTCTATAGTTGCAAGGATTGGGGGCAATTTGGTCATTACATTTTCAA
Organism: Thalassia testudinum; assembly: GCA_037157565.1. NCBI lineage: Eukaryota > Viridiplantae > Streptophyta > Magnoliopsida > Alismatales > Hydrocharitaceae > Thalassia > Thalassia testudinum. Next base: position 68,303,028 of record JAZHRO010000003.1, on the reverse strand, counting down.
AACATTAAATGAGGGGGTCTTTAGTGACAGAATTAAGCGTCACTAAAGACATGGTCGTGGCCTTACGTGCACACTTGCCCACACCCTCTCTCCTTCATCGTGCCTCAAAGCAACAGCCACATTCTTGCGCTCTCAGCCGTCCGATCAAGAGATCGGATGGCTTAAAGCACTTGAACTCTTCTTCAGTCGTTGAGAGTTAGTGCTTGCCTCTCCTCAGCTGTTGGATCTTGCATCCAACGGCTAAGAATGCATCTCACCCCCCACGTCTGATCTGGCGTTTACTTCTATGTGGGATCACGCATGCGTGAACCACTCGCAACTATTACGCCACGTCGCCCGCTCCTTGCCCACATGATTTACATCGAATGACTGAATTGAGTGTGCTCCAGTGCCCGCATCCTGATTTGAGGTGTAGCGGGGATCGAACCCGTGCCTCTGCCTCGTGAAGAGACGCTCTCCTGCAACACTGCGCATGTGTTTGAGGCACGCTGATGGTTTTCTGCGTGAGAGACCATGGCAGTTGGATCGAGATCCAACGGCATAGATCGTCCACACCTTTTGCCTTATGAAAATGAGAGTGGGTGCGTCTGAGTAAATCCTAGACATTGGATCAAGATCCAACGGCTAGGATCATGCAATGAAGAGTCCTTTGAAATGCAGCGGTGGGTCTTTGGGTCGATTGGGCAGCTAAGATGGGGCCACGTGGTGCCATCTTGGCCATCCATCTTCTGTGTGTTGTAGACGATGGAATGAATGTTGGATTGGATCGATTTTCATGCTATTAGGCTACAATAGTTGATCTGAACCCATCCGTGTGGTCAGATTTGTCGTCTAAAGTGTAGATTGACACCATCATGGCCCATATTTTCTGAGCTTCCTCAAACTATATCTGATGCTATGGATGTCCAATCAGGGCGATCTTGGAGTCAACTCCTATCATCGCCCTGATCAAAATCGTATGGTTGGATCTTTCATCCGAAGCATCAATTAAAAGTCATCTTGTCCCTGGCCATAAAAGGAGACAATTATTATACAATTTGTACAATTCAACATAAATGCATGATTATGTGTTATGCAATATTTACAATTCATGATGCTAGTACGGTACTAAGAACAATCATTAATAAACATTTTTGGCTATTTAGATATATACACATCACACCCTCATTCCTATCTTTTGCTAGTCCTTGCAAAAACTACATGCTATTTATAAAAGAAGTAGTATTGGATTACTCGGGCAAAAGTCATTTTCAACATTAAGGAATTTTTACTTTGGACCTGAACTTCAAAGATACAACAATGCTCGGGTATCTGCCAAAATGCAGACCGCCTCAAGCCCTTGCCTTATTCAAAGAAGGATCTCTTTTTCTCTTTCTTTTCTAATTTTTTTGGATTTTTTAGTTTAGGGTTACAGAGCGTCTTTCTACAAGACTTGATGAGAACCCTAAGTTTTAAGCATCTTTTTGTGAATGTCATAGACTCGTTGATCGGCAATCAGAATGGACTTCGGGTTTCTATGCCTCGAGGTGACCTTAAAAAGAATTCTGCCTAAAGGTGTATCTATACGACTAGTAGCTTTCTCCCTACTTTTATTTTTTTATGAGGTCAACACAAGGGTAAATCCAGTGTATATCTCCCTGGCTTATTCTACTTCTCTGCTTCTTCCTAAGTGTTTTAGGAATTAAACGTGCATTTCTTGAGCTGGAATCTGGACAACCTACCAATGGGTTGTTACCCACGATAACTTGCCAGCCATACTCGTGCGGTGAAGCCTGGCTTATTTCTTTTTATTTTATTTTTTTTCTTTTCTCCTTTTCTTTTTCTTTTTCTTTTCTTTTTGGACTTTTTTTTTTCTTTTCTTTAAGTAGGTGGCTTCCCTAGTCTAAGATTTACCTAAAGGCAGCAGAAAAGGAATGGTCTAGTGGATAGGCTCTAGACAACCTACCTATTGGCTGTTACCCACAATAACTTACCAGCCATACCATCCTAGAAGGTTCATTAGCTACCCAATTTCCAATAAAATCGTCGAACAACAAATCAGTGCGAATAGTGTGTAGAAGCTTAGACTTAAAGTTTCCTCAAATCAGAGGGTGAGTTGATAAGTCGTGTACTTATCATCCCAACTTATTTAACCAAATTGAAATAGAATTCAGAATGGCAAGGACTTGATAAACAAATCCACATTTTAGTGGATACCCAGGCTGATTAAGCCTAAAGACCTGAAGGGTCTTAGCATTCAGATCCTACTGTATTATGTCCAAATATTGAAAAGTCATAATGCCCAAGTATTCTCTCCTAATTCCATTTTATTTATTTATTTATTTTTGAGAAAACAAGTAGAATTTACAAGAATTCCACAAAGCTGACAAAATGATTCAAAAATGAATCCACCCCCCCATGCCAAGTTGATGCAATGTCCAGATTGAGAATAAAAGACATGAAAGGAAGGGTAGAATATAGAAGATATCACTTGAATATGATGCTCGGGTCAACTCTGAGTCAGGCTGTACACCTGCTGAGTTTAATACCATCAGGTAGGCGACATCCAACCAAAGAAATCACAATGTGATTAGAGTAACCATGTCTGAGATGGGTTCTGGAACAATATGGTCAATAAAAGGCTTCAGACGTTGACCGTTGACTTTAAATGAATTACCCATCTTTGGGTTAGAGATCTGAATGACCCCATTTGTAAATATCTAATAGATGATGAACGGGTCATTCCATTTTGACCTAAGTTTGCCAAGAAAGAGCTTAAGTCGAGAATCAAAGAGCCAAGCCTTCTGCTTCGGCTCAAAACTCTTGCGAGATATCAATTGGTCATGAAGAGCTTTGGTCTGAGCCTTATAGATCTTGGCATTCTCGTATGCATCATTTATAAGCTCCTCCAACTCAGATAGTTGGAGTTTCCTGATCTTTCCGACTAAACTCAAATCCAGATTACACTGCTTGATTGCCCAGAATGCCCTATGTTCAATTTCTACAGGTAAATGGCATGCCTTTCCATACATCAGATGAAATGGTGACATGCCAATAGGTGTCATGTACACCGTACGGTAAGCCCAAAGAGCGTCCTCAAGTTTTTGAGTCCAATCTTTATGATCAAGCCTAACCATCTAAAGAATATTCTTGATCTCCAGATTGGAGATCTCAGCCTGTCTATTCGTCTGGGGATGGTAAGGTGTGAAGATTTTATGATTTACCCCATATTTTTCCAGTAAATTATGAAACTGGGCATTAGTGAAGTGAGTACCACCATCGTTGATGATGGTCTTGAGAATCCTGAACTGACTGAAGGTGTTTCTCTTGATGAAATGGATGACCACCTTGTGGTTATTGGTTCGGGTGGGAATAGCCTCGAACCACTTGGACACGTAATCAATAGTGATGAGAATGTACTGGTGTCCAAATGAAGGAAGGAAGGGTATCATAAATCGATGCCCCAAACGTCGAAGATTTCGATGGGAAGAATCGGGTTTAGAGGAGTCATGTCTCTCTTGGTTATGCTCCCAAGTGCCTGGCATCACGAACATGACCTCGAGAATTTTTGGGCATCCTTGAATAACGACGACCAATAGAATCCATATTGCAAAATCTTTGCAGCCATCTTTTTCCCAGAGAAATGTCCACCACATGTAGATGTGTGGCAGAACTTGAGTATACTTTTGAATTGATTCTCTAAAACACATCAGCAAATAAACTGATCAGTGCCGATGTGGTATAGTGCAAGGTCCTCCTAGAAGTAATATTTGGCCACAGATTTGAGTGTATCATTGTTGCTTGGTCCATTCCTGAGGGATTTGTACAATGGCCAAATAATTTACAATATCAGTAAACCACAAGGTTTGGATGCCTGAAACTGCAAGGATAGTCTCGTTCAAAAAAGTATCAGCAGTCAGAATATCTAGACGAGAAGAATCACTTAAAAGTCTCGAAAGATGATCCACCACCACATTCTGTGCCCCAGATTTATCTTTGATTTCAAGTTCGAATTCTTGAAGTAGACGAATCCATTGAATATGCTGGGGTTTGGCATCCTTTTTGGCCAAGAGATGTCTCAAGGCTGAGTGGTTGGTATATACTATGACATGAGACCCTAGGAGATAAGCTCTGAATTTCTCCAAAGAAAATACTACAGCTAGCAATTCCATCTCAATAACAGTGTAATTCCTCTGGGCCTCATCTAGAGTTTTGCTACCGTAGTAGATGACAGAGGATTTCTTGTCAATCTTTCGACCCAAAATAGCCCCGACTGTGTAATCAGAAGCATCGGTCATGACCTTAAATGGGGTTGTCCAAGTTGGTGGTTGCAACACCAGAGCACAAGTGACTGCCATTTTAAGAAAATCAAATACCTTACGGAATGATTCATTGAAATCAAATGGCATATCATTGGTGAGAAGGTTACTTAGAGGTTGAGCAACATTAGAGAAGTCCTTAATGAACCTCCTATACAATCCCACATGACCAAAAAATGATTGAATTTGTTTGACAGATGTGGGAGGAGGAAGTTTAGAGATTGAATCAACGTTAGCTTTGTCAACTTTGATTCCCCGTTCAGAGATTACATGACTGATTAGCCCATAGTTGTGGGCTATTTAACTATTTAAGTGCCTACACATTAGGTTAATTCTAACATTTATTTAGTATAAATTAGGATGTAAATAGATTAATTCATAGTTTTAATTTAATTACATAATCCATGCATTGCATTCATACTTTAAGTACATTTAGAATTAGTTTAGAATGGCATTTATCTAATTAGATAACCAATTAGGTACATTATTTTCATTAACATAGAAGTTGAGGGTCTGTACATAAATAACCCTAATATTTTAACATTATTTTCTTTATTCTTCTTCTTTCAGAACGGCTGGCTGCCGCTCCAACGCCCGGCTACTGTAGTGAAGAAGCCATTCAAGGGGGAGCGGATGTGGTGGATCTGGTCGGGCGGCTGATTTCAAACTTGTGCAGGCCACTACAAAAGGAGGGAGGCAGCCGAGCTCGGGAGGCCTCCGCCACTGACCCACCACTATGCAGAGAGAACCTCTCTCTTCCACTCCACACTGCCCGCCTCTATCGTGGCGGCGAGTCTCCACCACCGTGGGCGTGTGGTGTGACATGCCACACCGCCATCCGGAGCTCGCCCGCATTACCGTGAGCACCTTAGCGTGCAACTCCCTCGCCGTCGTCACCAACCACCACCGCCGCAACCACCGTCATTGCAATCACCTTCTCATTCACTTAAGACGTCTGGGGAATTTCCCAGACGTCTGAAGCTACCCGCTCACCTGCGATCACCCGCACCCGCACAGCCACATCCGCCCATCTCACCGTTCACGCCCGCACCACCACCCCCACGCCTACGCCTTCATCCGTGCGCGCCCACGCCTGCAGCGTCACCCACCAGCCTCCAGCGCAACCGCTCCCACCATCAGCCTTCGCCATCTCCATGCCCTCTAGACAGCGCACGCACTCCTCAGCCTGCAGCACCCACCTCCCGCGCCTGCAGCAGCAACCACGCCTGCAGAACTCCAACAGCGCCTGCAATCCACGCTGTTCACCCCCGCGCCTGCAGAACCGCCAGCAGCGCCCCCCTCCCGCGCTTGCTGCAGCTTGCGCATCCCTGCCAACTGTAGCCGCACCTGCTCAACCACCTGCAGACCCGTCCTCCCGCGCCTGCAGAGCCGTCAGCAACAGCGTGAGAGCAGATCTCACGCCAATAGCCGTGCGAGCTCACCGGCTACAGCACCTTCACCGGAGCTCGTCCGACCTCCTCCGGCCGCCGCGCGACTCGCCGCCACCACCGATTCGAAGCTCTTGGTCCAAGGGACCTCCTCCGAGCTTCCCGCGCCCGGTCATCGGCTCCTCGTCGCGCAAGACAACGGGGAAAAATTCCCCTGTTTTGCTACAGGAAACCTTCAATTAAAATTTACATTTTCTGCCATTGCCAAATTTTAATCATATTTTATTAACTCTACATTGCGGAAAATATCCTATAGTTTCTCATAATTGCCATTTCAGCATTGTTTCTTGCTTAAACCTTAATCTAAAGGCAATCTTGGCTTGGTTCTTGTCCAAATTGACTAAGAAGAGACATTTTTATGTGGCGCGAATTTTAATACGTTATTGCCTCCTTGTGGATACGACCCGCTCCTCTGTGAGTGGTTATTTCTTGTTAAAAATTAATTAGTCGATTTTTCCACCACATTAAACTACAAACGACTTAAAAGCGAAAGATCGACCAGTCAATGACCCAAGACGATGCCTTCTTGTGTCATGAAATGACTCTTTTCCTAGGTAAGGACCAGTCTTGTTTTAACTCATAGCTTAAGGATCATTTCAGGATTAGTTAGGCAAGAATCAAATGATTCTTCGAAAATAGAGAAGTCATCCATGAAGACTTCCATAAACTCTCCCACCATGTCAGGGAATATGGCTAGCATACACCTGTGGAAAGTCGCAGGTGCATTGCATAAGCCGAATGGCATCCTACGGAAATCAAAGGTTCCATAGGGCAGGTGAAAGTCATCTTTTCCTAGACCTCAGGATGGATAGAGACTTGATTGTATCCCGAATAACCATCTAGGAAACAAAAGTACTTTTCCCAGCTAGCCTTTCAAAGATTATATCGATGAAGGGCAAAGGGAAATTATTGAAGCTACGAGTTGCTTCGCTAATGTATTTGGTTTTGAAAAACCTATCATTGTAGTTCAAAAGCGAAGAACTCGTGTTCAACAAATAAAATTTATACCAGAATAGAAATCCCGGGTCGAACTCAAGGAGGCAGACATTTGATTTAAAAATACGCATTTGTTTCATTTGTCACGAAGTAGACTATCTAACTATCTACAATAAATAGGACAAAGAGAGAGAATATTACAAACAAAAACCAAAAAGAGATGTAGAATGTACATGGAATTTATCACCAAAAAGATTGTTCATTACATTAAACATTAGACTTGAAAGCGGGAAAATGATTACACTAGAAAGCAGTAAATCTACTCTAGAAAGAAGCAAAAAGAATGGGGAGAGAGATATCCTCCTCGATGATCGCTTGGAGGATGAGCCAGACGGGACGACGCTTGGAAGAAGGGGAACGGAGTAGGAAGAAGGAGGACGAAGCAGGAAGAATGGGAACGGGCCAGCACGTCGTCGTCGTCGTGGGATCCGCTTCTGAAAGAGGAACGAAAATTTAACTTTATCTCTCGAGAAGCATCCCGGGTGTGGGACAAGCTTCTCTTGAGCTTTGGAGAGGGAGAGAAGAGAAGGAAGGGATGAGAATTTCATGTGGAGGGGGTCTCCTTTTATAGTTGCAAGGAATGAGGGCAAATTGGCCTTCTAAATCTCAAAACATTAAATAAGGGGTCTTTAGTGACGGATAAAACCGATGCTAAAGCCCCATCGTGGGTGTAGTGGGCCGTCCGCCCATCTTTCACATGCTCAACACCTTCCCACGTTTAGCCGATCCTAGCCGTCCAATCGTGAGATCAAACAGCTTAACTTGTCCCTCTGCCCGCCTCCTCTACACGCAACGCTCGCATGCAATCTCGTGTGAGGCACGGGTGTGCAATAGCGTGTGGACACTATCGAGCACCCGCAGCCACTCGATCGCGATCGAGCGGTCACAAAGCCCACTCACCCATGCCCAGCAACCTCTTGCAAGGAGTTGATTGCGCGCCGCTCGCTCGTGTAAGTACGTACACCCGTTGCGCTACAGTGGCGTTTATGTCACGAAAATGTTTTCATGCGCGTGTGATCAGGACCATTGGATTGAGATCCAACGGCCAAGGCAGTTCTTCAGGTGCGGCTTTAGAAGTTGAGCGCGGTCGATTGGGCGATCGAGATGGTGCCACATGGCGTCATCTTGGCTGTCCATCTTCTGGATGATGTAGATGGTGCCATGGTTGTCGGATTGAGTCGATTTTCACGTCGTTAGGTTGCGATCGTCAATCCGAATCCATCCGTGCGGTCAGATTTGTCATTTGAAGTGCAAATTACCACCATCTTGGCCCTTGATCTTCTAGGGTTCCCCGATCTCCATCTGATGCTACAGATGTCTGATTAGGGCGATCTTGGAGTCATTGAACTTCAACCGTCACCCTAATCACATCTGTATGGTTGGGTCTTCGATTCGAGGCCCCGATAAAAGGTTTGCCCTATCCCTGAACATAAAAGGAGATAATTAACCTCCATTTTATTCAAACTAATCTAAATGCAAGATGATGCACGCTATGCAATATTTATAGTATGCAATGCAATTTTATGCTTAAGAAAATGCATAAATAGACATCTTATGCAATGTAAATATGTTTACATGACACCCCTATGCCTATCTTTTGGTAGTCCCGAGCAAAAACTTTATGCTATTTATAAAAGAATCAGGTTGGATTATTTGGGCTTGAGTTATTTTGAATCATTAAGAAAATGTCTACTTAGGATTTGAACTTTCAAAGATAGAACAGTGCCTAGGTATCTGCCAAAATGCAGACCGCCTCAAGCCCTCGCCTTATTCAAAGAAAATTTTCTTTTTCTCTTTTTCTTCTTTTTCATTTTTTTGGATTTTTGAGTTTTAGGGTTTAGGAGTGGCTTTCTACGACCATTCAACTTACTCAAGATTTGATGAGAACCCTAAGTTCTAAGCATCCTATTGTGAATGTGATAGACTCATTGACCGACAGTAGAAACGGACTACGAATTTCTACGCCTCTAGGTGACCTTAAGAGGAGAATTCTGCCTAAAGGTGTATCTTTACAACTGGTAGCTTTCTCTCTACTTTTATTTTTACAAGGTAAACACAAGGGTGAATCCAGTGTATATCTCCCTGGTTTATTCTACTTCTCTGCTTCTTCCTAAGTGTTTTAGGAATTTTCAGCGCATTTATTGTGCTAGGTTTTGGACAACCGATCAATGAGCTGTTACCACCGACAACTTGCCAGCCATACTCGTGCTGCAAAGTGTGGCTTATTTCTTTTTTTTCTTTTCTCCTTTTTTTTTCTTTTCTTTTCTTTTCGACTCTTTTTTTAAGTAGGTGGCTTCCTTGGTCTAGGTTTTACCTAAAGGTAGCAAAAAGAGAAAGGTCCTTTGACTGGGATCTGAACAACCCACCTTTGGGCTGTTACCCACGATAGCTTGCCAGCCATATCACCCTAGAAGGTTCATTAGCTACCCAATTTCCATTAAAACCACCGATTAACGAGTTAGTGAAAAGGAAGTGTGTAGATGCTTTAGGCTTAAAGTTCCCTCAAATCAGAGGACGGGTTGATAAGTCGTGTACTTATCACCCAAACTTATTTACTCAAATTAAAATAGAATTCAGGTTGGCAAGGACTCGAAAAATAAATCCACATTTTAATGGATACATAGGCTAATTAAGACTGAAGACCTGAAGGGTCTTTGTGTTCAGGTCATAATGTAATATTTCCCAAGATTGAAAATTTTCTTAAACCCAAGTTCTCTTTCCTAATTTCAATTTTTTTTAATATAAATAAATTAAAAAAATAAAACAAATCTACGAAGCTGAAGAATAAATTCAGAGATGAATATCCACCCCCCCATGTCTATCTAATGCAATGACCTCATTATATTAAAAAGACATAAAACAGAGTGGAATAGAACAGAAAGCACTTGAATTGCATGAATGTTAGGTCTGCTCCGAGATAAAAACTAAAAAGAACTGTATACGTGTTGAATTTAGTGCCTTCAGCTAGGCACACTATACAAAGAAGAGAAATAAAGAATTCACAAGTGTAGGTCAGAATTAGAATAAAAGGATGAAACCTTGGACCTGGCAGCAGATGTCCACAGATTGTGGTGTAGACCCATACCCCATAATCGAGAATATCTAAGGTTCTGGATAAAAATTACCCAAAACCTAAAACCAGTATGCACGTGGGGTCAGGCTTGCGATTTATGAGGATGCAACATAAGACCAAAGTGTCAGGTTACAGAGAATTCGAAAGGATAATCAATGAATGTGTGCTTGGGTTGGACATCCTCAGAACAAATGTCGTAAGGGTCTTGGTTTGATGGTTTCAGTTTAATTGGAACCCTTTGACTCAGTCTTCTCTTTCCTCCAGAATTTGCTTCCCAAATCAAAATTTCCTAGCTCCTATCCTCCTCATTCAGAATGTCAAATTCTGGGACCTCTTGAATATTAACCACCCCGTCTAAAATCTCCGAGTCTAAAAGATGTGGCTAAATCAGAATTGACTTGGGTCTAGTTATCTCAAAAACAGAATCATCGATAAGCTCAATGGGGTGTAATTGACAATTAGGGCATTTGATTGAATCCACCGGAAAATGTGATTCTGGATCCGTAATGTGAGCCCTAATAAGATTAGTTTCCTTAATTATTGGTCTATCAAATGATCTATTAGATCCTCTGGCCCAATCGTCTCACAGGAATCGTATTCTGTAAACTCGCGTGAGACTTCGCAAATTGAATCATCACCATCAGAATCAAAGAAATCGAAATTTGTATTAATATATGTCTCAAAATCATCCATCACTTTCTGGTCCATGGAGACATACATTTCCTCGTACCCCGACTCAAGGATTTCAGGTGAAGAAATCAGATCATCCTTAATTGGTTGCTCTAATTCAAACTTGTTAGCCTCGTAACAAGTGTCCCCCTCAACAGGTGCCTGAGTGGGTTCTGACATTGGCTTTCCTAAAAGAAGTTCATCCTGGGAATCATCCCAAGATTGAACCAAAGCAACCACAAATCTCATCCTCAATTTCACTAACTTCCCAAGTAGAAACTCACCCGAGTTCTTATCCTTAACATTCTGGAGCCAATACAACAAATATTTGTTCAAATCATTAATCATTGCAATCAGAGGCTCTAATCTCTCAATGTAGGGTATTGGATGAACTTCTAAAGATTGTATGATATTCCTGAAGTTAGCCAGAACCTTATCTTGAACCTGGTTACCCTGAACCAAATGAGTTGGTTCAGGGTTGGGCGGGTTTGGGATCAGTGTAGAGGAGTTAACGAATTGAGATTCGTTATACCCTTCCTAATAATAGGTCATTTTGGATTGTTCAAAAGGTGGTGATGACCTAAAGGCAATGTAATCAAAGGATGGGTAAGAATTAGTGTATCCTTCTTGATTGTAGATCATATTATGTTGTTCATAAAAGGGTGCCGATCTATAATTGATGTGGCTCTGGGAAGGATAGAAATCAGAATCAAAGTGTTCAGGGTTAGACCCTAAACACGGAGGTCCGAAACTGTATCCCCAATCCGAGTTATCCCAACTAACTGATGGTTGATTACAGTACGAGTCAGGATAATCGTCATGTTGAGGATAATTCAAATCATGAGGGAAAAAGCGGGAATGCATATAATATGTGGAAGGATTCATGAGAGACAGGAGGAAGAAAGGCACCCTGCAATATAAGCAATCAAACACGTCCTTAAGTGGGCTAGCCTAAAGACCTACAGACTCCCACAACCTATCTTGAGATAAAGGAATGATTTGATCTACTTCTGTCTATTCAATCCAACTAGTTAGAAGGAGGGACTGGTGAGAAGGTTCTTCCTTCGGCTTGTGCCTCCGGTTCCTAGTGTACCCCCTAGCCATGATCGTTTGATTCTACTCCCCTATCTAGACATCAGATTAAATAGTAGAAAATGGACTAATAAAAAATAATCTCATTCTAGGCTCTGAAGAGTGAGTCGAATCCTTAAAGCCAACGTCTACTCTGTTTTATTTAGGGATAGGTTTGAATGTGCTTTGGAGTGTGATGGGCCCTTTGTCTGGGTTGTGCCCTTAATGATTGGTTGATGTGTGTGCGTGCACAACCAATGGTTTTCAAGTAAGATTACTTTTGATGCGGTGAATTTTAAGGTTCAAATCTTGCTTAGTAGCTTTTAGGATTCAACTTTAGGTATTTTCAAACAAGTTTTGTTGGCACACCAGGTTTTGAAAGCACAGGTAAGGATGTTTTCCTTTCAAGCTTAAATGAATGTGGAGTGCCATGTAAATCCCTAATAGTTGAACCTATGTGGCAGCTACTTGATGAGTTGATTTTAATTGAAGAGGTATGGCCCAATCAACTCAAACAATTGGCCTGTTGCACCACTTAATTAGGCACACAAGTGATTACCTAATCTGATTTCTACTCAATTATGTGTTTGGATATGTGTACCTACTCCAAAGATTGGCTTACCGGTTGAGTTTGAAAATCAGATGAGGTTGTGTACCTCTGTGAGATTTTTTTTTTATTTTGCTTTTTAAATGTGGAGGTTGGGGTGGGTGTGGGTGTCAAACAAACAAACAAAACTAACCTTAGAGTTTATAAAAACACCTAGGTTGATTGATATTTATGTTATTAAGTGGTGAAATGAAAACTAATGGGTGGGAGGTAGGGGATAACTTATAGAACCTTCAACTACATTTTACTCCAATCTACCGCTTTTACTCATTTCAAAAGAGTACCTACAATCACAATAAGAAAGGAGAGAAGTGAGGTAAATGATTCGTAAGTTAGAAAACGTGAAAAAAATCAAAGAGTGTCGCCTGTAACGCGGGTGATCCAGGTTTGATCCCCGACAATGGCACCAAAATGTTGAAGGTACGAGTTGCTATGCTAATGTATTTGGTTTTGAAAAACCTGTCGTTGTAGTTTGAAAGCGAAGAACTTGTGTTCAACAAATAAAATTTATATCGGAATAGAAATCTCAGGTTGAACTCAAGGAGGCGGATGTTTGATTTAAAAATACACGTTTGTTTTATTTGTCATGAAGTAGACTATCAAACTATTTACAATAAATAGGAGAAAGAGAGAGAATAAGAGAGAGAGAGAGAATATTACAAACAAAAATAAAAAAGAGATGTAGAATGTATATGGAATTTATCATCAAAAGGATTGTTCATTACACTAAACATTACGTCTAGAAAGCAGTAAATCTACTCTAGAAAGTAGTAAATCTACCCTAGAAAGCAGTAAAAAGAATGGGGAGAGAGATATCCTCCTCGATGGTTGCTTGGAGGACGAGCCGGACGGGACGACGCCTGGAAGATGGGGAATGGAGTAGAAAGAAGGAGGATGAAGCGAGAAGAATGGGAACGGGGCAGCGCGTCGTCGTCGTCGTAGGATCCGCTTCCAAAAGGGGGACGAAAATTTGACTTTATCACGCGAGAAGCATCCTAGGTGTGGGACAAGCTTCTCTTGAGCTTTGCAGTGGGAGAGAAGAGAAGGAAGGGATGAGAATTTCTTGTGGAGGGGGTCTCCTTTTATAGTTGCAAGGAATGAGGGCAAATTGGTCTTTTAAATCTCAAAACATTAAATAAGGGGTCTTTAGTGACGGATAAAACCATCGCTAAAGCCCCATCGTGGGCGTAGTGGGCCACCTGCCCATCTTCACTGTGCTCAATGCCTTCCCACGTTTAGCCGATCCTAGCTGCCCGATCGTGAGATCGGACGGCTTAACTCGCCCCTTCGCCCGCCTCCTCTGCGCACCACGCTCACGTGCGAGCTCATGTGAGGCACGTGTGTGCAATAGCATGTGGGCTCTATCGAGAGCTCGCAGCTGCTCGATCGCAAATGAGCGGTCACGAAGCTCGCTCGCCCGTGCCTTAGCAACCGCTCGCAAGGAGTCGATCGTGTGCTGCTCGCTCATGTAAGCACGTACACCCACTACGCTACAACGACGTTTATGTCGCAAAGGTGTTTTCATGCACATACGATCAGGACCGTTGGATTGAGATCCAACGGTCAAGGTAGCTCTTCAGGTGCGGCTTCAGAAGTTGAGCGCAGTCGATTGGGTGGCCGAGATGGTGCCACATGGCGCCATCTTGGTTGTCCATCTTCTGGATGATGTAGATGGTGCCACGGTTGTCGGATTGAGTCGATTTTCATGTCGTTAGGCTGCGATCGTTGATTCGAATCCATCAGTGTGGTCGGATTTGTCATTTGATGTGAAAATTCCCACCATGTTGGCCATTGATCTTCTAGGGTTCCCCTATCTCCATCTGATGCTACAGATGTCTGATTAGGGCGATCTTGGAGTCGTTGAACTCCAATAGTCACCCGGATCACATCTGTATGGTTGGATCTTCGATCGGAGGCCCCGATAAAAGATTTGCCCTATCCCTGAACATAAAAGGAGATAATTAACCTCCATTTTATTCAAACTAATCTAAACACATGATGATGCATGCTATGCAATATTTATAGTATGCAATGCAATTTTATGCTTAAGAACATGCATAAATGGACATCTTATGCAATGTAAACATGTTTACATCAGAAATGATCCTTGTTCATGGTTGTGTTCAGCTTCCTGTAATCGATAGAAACCCTCCAAGAGGAAGCTGAATGAGTTGTGATAGATTTTCCTTTCTCGTTAATCACAACGGTAATCTCGATTTTCTTGGGAACAATTTATACAGGACTTACCCAAGGACTATCACAGATTGGATAAATGATTCCTACACCGAGCCACTTAATAATTTCCTTCTTGACCACTTCTCACATATTAGGGTTTAATCTCCTTTGCATTTGGCAAGAAGGGCGGGATTCATCTTCCAAGAATACTCTATGATTGCAGTAAGATGGCTCGATCTACCTAAGGTCATGAATGGTCCAACCAATTACCTCCTTATGTTACTTTAGGACCTTGATTAATTTAATCTCCTGCTCCTTATTTAATCTAGCAGTGATAATCATAAGGAGTGTCTTTCGAGGTCCCAAAAACTGATATTTCAAACTCTCAAGCAATGGTTTCAATTCAAGCTGGGGCAAGTTTAGGATGGAAGGTAAGGATGATGCTGATGAAGATTCATCAAGAGGAATAGGTTGAAAGTGAACAAAATCAATAACCCCTTCAGAATGTGGCAGGTTTGCCACAGAGGGTTGCAGGTCAGATCCATCACAACAGGAGCAACTTTCGATTGCAAAAATTGCCATACATGTTTCAATATTCAAGTTGTCTTCCTCAAGTTCCTCTATAAATCCACAATCCTCGAATTTGTTAATTGCCTTAAAAATATCTGTTGAATGCTCGAATTGCTACGCTAACGTATTTGGTTTTGGAAAACCTGTCGTTGTAGCTTGAAAGCGAAGAATTCGTGTTCAACAAATAAAATTTATACTGAAATGAAAATTCCGGGTCGAACACAAGGAGGCGGATGTTTGATTTAAAAACTACGCGTTTCTTTTTATTTGTCACGAAGTAATTCAATTTAAAATATCTAATTATTTACAATAAATAGAAGAGAGAGAGAGGGTAAGACAGAGAGAGAATATTACACATAGAAATAAAAAATGAGATGTAGAATAAACAGAGAATTTATCATTAAGGAGATTGATCATTACAACTAGAAAGCATAACACAATTGCACTAGAAAGCGATAAATTTACTCTAGAAATCATTAAAAGAATGGAGGGAGAAATGTCCTCCTCGACGAATACTTGGAGGGCGAGCAGAACTACACTAGAAAGTAGTAAATCTATATTAGAAAGCAGTAAAAAGAATAGGGAGAGATATATCCTCCTCGACGGTCGCTTGGAGGACGAGCTGGACGGGATGACACCTGGACAAAGGAGGATGAAGCTGGATGAAGGAGGACGAAGCAGAAGAACGGGAATGGAGCAGCACGTCGTCGTCGTCGCGGGATCCACTTCCGAAGGGGGACGAAAATTTGGACTTTATCTCGTGAGAAGCATCCCGGGTGTGGGACAAGCTTCTCTTGAGCTTTGGAGAGGTAGAGAAGAGAAGGGATGAGAATTTCGTGTGGAGGGGGTCTCCTTTTATAGTGGCAAGGTGTGGGGGCAAATTGGTCATTACATCTTTAAAATAATAAATAAGGGGTCTTTAGTGACGGATAAAATCGTCGCTAAAGTAAAAACATGGGTGTAGCGGGCGCTTCCCACACACACCTCCTCAGCTGCATGCGTACAACGCCCACCCACGTTCATCAAATCTCAGCCGTCCGATCACAAGATCGGACGGCTTAGGATGCTCCTTCGCCTGCTGCTGTGCGCCTACCTCAACGCATACGATTCAACGACGTTGTCCACACTGCTATCCACAGCCATTGGATCGAGATCCAACAGCGGAGAGGGAGTGGGTGCAAAAGCTTCACTGGATGCATGAGGCCGTTTGGGTGGCCGAGATGATGCCACATGGCGCCATCTTGGCCGTCCATCTTCTGGATGCTGTAGATGGTGCCACGGATGTCGGATTGGCTCGATTTTTGCATTGTTGGGTTGCGATCGTCGATCCGAATTCATCCGTGCGGTCGGATTTGTCATTTGAAGTTCGGATTTACACCATCCTGGCCCTTGATCTTCTAGGGTTCCATGATCGCTATCTGATGCTACGGATGCCTGATTAGGGCGATCTTGGAGTCATTCAACTCCAATGATCGCCCTGATCACATCCATACGATTGGATCTTCGATCCGAGGCCCCGAAAAAATGTTTGCCAGGTTCAGGCTCATAAAAGGAGATAATTAACCTCCATTTTATTCAGACTACTCTAAATGCAAGATGATGCATGTTATGCAATATTTATAGCATGCAATGCAATCCTATGCTTAAGAACATACATAAATAAACATCTTAAGTAGTGTAAATGTACTTACATCATACCCCCATGCCTATCTTTTGCTAGTCCTTAGCAAAAGCTATATGCTATTTATAAAAGAATTAGGTTGGATTATTTGGGCATGAGTTATTTTCAATCATTAAGAAATTGTCTACATAGAATCTGAACTTTCAAAGACACAACAACGCCATAGTATCTGCCAAAATGCAGACTGCCTCAAACCCTCACCTTATTCAAAGAAAAATTTCTTTCTCTCTTTTTCCTTTTTTTCTAATTTTTTTGGATTTTCAAATATTAGGGTGTAAGAGTGGCTTTCTACGGCCATTCAACTCATCCAAGATTTGATGAGAATCCTAAGTTTTAAGCATCTTATTGTGAATGTGATAGACTCGTTGACCGGCAGTTAAAATGGACTTCGTGTTTCTACGCCTCTAGGTGACCTCAAAAAGAATTCTGCCTAAAGGTGTATCTTTACAACTGGTAGCTTTCTCCCTACTTTTATTTTTTTATGAGGTTATCACAAGGGTGAGTCCAGTGCATATCTTCCCGGTTTATTCTACTTCTCCGCTTCTTCCTAAGTGTTTTGGGAATTTTTGGTGCATTTACTGAGCTGGGTTCTGAACAACCAATCGATGAGCTGTTACCACCGACAACTTGGCAGCCATACTCATGCGGCGAAGTATGGCTTATTTCTTTTTTTTCTCTTTTCTCCTTTTCCTTTTGATTTTTTTTTTCTTTTCTTTTAAGTAGGTGGCTTCCCTAGTCTAAGATTTACCTAAAGGCAACAAAAAGAGAAAGATCCAGTGATTGGACTCTGGACAACCTACATATGGGCTGTTACCCACGATAACTTGCAGCCATATCACCCTGGAAGGTTCATTAGCTACCCAATTTCCGTTTGGGCGGCGAGATGGTGCCACATGATGCCATCTTGGCTGTCCATCTTCTGGATGTTGTAGATGTTGCCACGGATGTCAGATTGACTCGATTTTTGCATTATTAGGCTGCGATCGTCGATCTGAATTCACCAGCGCGGTCGGATTTGTCATTTGAAGTGCGGATTTACACCATCCTGGCCCTTGATCTTCTAGTGTTCCCTGGTCACTATCTAATGCTACGAATGCCTGATTAGGGCGATCTTGGAGTCGTTGAACTCCAATCGTCGTCCTAATAACATCCATATAGTTGGATCTTCGATCCGAGACCCTGATAAAATGTTCGCCCTGTCCAAGCATATAAAAGGAGACAATTAACTCCATTTTATTCAAACTACTCTAAATGCAAGATGATGCATGTTATGCAATATTTATAGCATGCAATGCAATCCTATGCTTAGGAACATGATAAATAGACATCTTAAGTAGTGTAAATGTGTTTACATCAATATCCAATTTCAGTTTCTGATCCCCAAAGGAAATTTCCATGGTACTGCTCTCACAGCTGATATTGGCCTTAGTGGTAGCCAGGAACGGACACCCCAAAATGATGGGTGTGTTCCTTAAATTTTTAGGTACATCAATGTCAAGGAGAAGGAAATCTACAATAAAATAGAAATCCTTAACCTTGACAATAACAACTTCAATAACACCTCACGAATTTGTGACCGAATGGTCCGCTAGCTATAGCATTATTGAAGTCAGCCGAAGTTCACCTAATTTGAACTTCTCATAAGGAGAAGTCAAAATTAAGTTAATAGATGCACCTAGATCCATAGGTGCCCTATCAAAAGTTTAATCTCCAATGACATAAGAAATCAAAGGAGCACCTGGATCTCTCTTTTTCCGAGGAAGGTGATGCAGGATAACAGAACTAGCCTACTCGGAGAGTACCACCTTCCTCGAAATAGATTCCATCAACTTATGCCTCTGTGTGCATAAATCCTTTAAAAATTTAGTGTAAACCGGTATGTGTTTGATAGCATCGAGGTGAGTCATATTGACATCGACATTCTTGAATATATTCAAGATCTCGTCATTACTATCAACAAGCTTCTTCTTCCTAGGCTTAATCAAGGCCTCAAGAAAAGGAACATGAGTTCGATCTTTGAAATCAGGTTCCTGAGCCTTGATTTCTTCTTCAAAGTTCTCCTTTCTCTCCCCAACCTCTCCAAGGTTTAGTAGATCAGAACAGTGTGGTTGTGGATCCTGAGTTTATTTTCCAGTCCTCAAGGTAACTAAATTAGTAGATGCATATGGGTTAGGGTCTTGGGGAGGGTTAGGAAAGATTGGAGGGGCTTCATTAGCTAGAAACCCTTGATTTAAAGAAGTAGCCGAAGAGGAAGGACCCTACTAAACCACCTAAGCATGTGCGTGCGGGTCCCTCTGATTCCCGTAGCCTTGGGCTTGATTGCTCGGATTCTGGATATTATGTGAGTTGGGTACTGGTTGAGATGGCAGAGATCTAGGTTGACAAGAATTAGAAATGAAGCCGGTTTGCAAATTATCTAGTGAAGTTTTCATTTGCTGCATGAGCTGGAGCATAGATCCTTGCATTTCTACCATCTATCGATTCAAATCAGCCTACCCTACAGGTTGACGGGCATTCCAAGCTGGCTGATTGATCTGGTTCGGAGGCAGCTAAGTGTAAACATGACCCTGACCCATTGGTCTTTGCGAAGCATAGTTGCTTGGTCATAATTGGCTTTGCTACCCCGGGTTTTTCCAGGAGAAGTTAGGGTGGTTCCTCCAACCCAGATTATAAGCATTGGAGTAAGGGTTGGACCTAACATTCTCCTGTGTACAACATAGACATTCTCATAAGGCGAGGATGAAGAGAAAGAATGGGAGGGATCAGAGAAATTAGGATCAAATGTCCCAATTTGGAGCTCGTGGGGTTCTGAATAATGCTAGCTCATAGGTTAAGCCGCATCCAGTTGATTCATGAACTCTTGTCCAGAAGGAGCTCGTAACGAATGGAATCTCGAATTATGGGATTGAGTGGATCAAGAATAGTTCATTGAGTTTCCATCCATCCACTCCTCCATCCTTTTAGTAACGAGGTCCATCTTATCTAGTTTATTGCAAATCAATTCCATATCGAATGAATGAGGGTCATGGACTGCATTAACATTCGATGTGGGTTGTTGGGACCGGTTAAAAGTATCCATGGAGGCGTGATTGATTGAATTTTCATTCATCTCCTCAAACAAATTGTGCTTGCTATCTGTGTATTTGTTGAGGAAATTGCCTCTGCAAGAAGTGTCCACGTGATTTCTGAGTTGCTCAGTCAACCTGTGGTAAAAGAACTACACGAGCTGCCATTTCAGCACCTCATGGTGTGGACACTTCTGCAATAAGTCTTGGAATCACTCCCAAGCAACATGAAACTGCTTCCCCAGCCAATGCATGAAGGTAGTAATCACCCGTTTCAGAGCATTGGTACGTTCGACAGGGAAGAATTTGTTCAGGAAGGCCGATTTCTGATCATTCCATGTTGCGATGGGCCATCCTATGGTCCTGTACCAATGAGCGACTTTATCCCTAAGAGAGTGTGGAAAGATCTTCATGATCATCTGCTCTTCATTCACGTTTCATGCCTTGGTGGTCTGCACAAAAGTGGTCAGGTCCTCCAAGTGCTAAAAAGGGTCTTCAGAGCCAAGCCCATGGAAATGTTTAATCATGCTTAACACCTGCGGCTTGATTTCTACCCCTCCAATAGGAATCTAGATGCTGAGACGTTCCCTGTAATTTGAAGGATCATAAAAATCCTTTAATGGTTGAGCGCCCTGCATTCTCTGAAACCATTCTTGCATTCTTTGCATTTGTTCCAACTGCCTTTGAAACATCTCCTGTGGATTCTGAGGCAGAGGAGGTTGTTGATTGGCGATGGGATTAATTTGGCCAAAATCCAATCTATGCCTCCTAGAATACTCTAGTGGTCCTTCCAATCGGGGATTCAATGACCTCCTTCCCAGCATAAACTAGGAAGAGGTCGGCAGGACTGGGGATAAGAACCCTGCAGCATAACAAAACAAGCCTATCCTTATGTGGGGTAGCCTAAGGATCTACAGACTCTCAAAATCCGTCTTAAGATTATAGATGATTTACTCTACTTGTGTCCAATCAATCCAACCAGTTAGGAGGGACTGAGGAGAAGGTTCTGCCTCTGGCTTGCACCTCCGGTTCCTAGTGTACCCCCCAACTGCGGTCGTTTGACGCTAGCCCCCTAGCTAGACATCAGATTGATTAGTACAAGAAGGTTAATCGTAAACAATCTCAGACTAGGCCCCAAAGAGCAAATTAGTCCTTAAATCCAATGTCTACTTGATTTTATTTAGGCCTAGGATTGTAGTGCTTATGGAATGTGGTGGGCCCTTAAGATGGGTTGTGCCCTTAATGATTAATTTAATATGTGTGAGTGCATGCACAACCAGGGTTTTCAAGCAAGATTATTTTTGATGAGTGGATTTTAAGGTTCACATCTTGCCTAAGTAGCTTTTAGGATTTGGAATTAGGTTAAATCAATCAAGTTTCGAGGCAAACTAGATTTTCAAGCATGGGTGAAGATCTTTTCCTTTTGAAATCAAAAAGTAAAGTGGAGTGCCTGGAATTGACCCCTATAGGGAAGCTACTTGTTGAGTTGATTTTAGGTTAATTGGTGCAGCCCAAACAACTCAAAGAATTGGCCAAAATCGCACCACTAAGTTAGGCACACAAAATGATTGACCTAGACTGATTTCTACTTTTTTATATGTTGATTTGCATGTACCGGTTCCACAGATTAGAATCCTAGTTGAGTAGATAAAAATCAACTAGGTTATGTGCTTTGAATGTGGGTGTATGCAGTGTGTATATTGGTTTATCCCACAAGAAATATCTTTTTGTTAATTTTTTTTTTTATGAGGGCGAGATGAATGTAGGTGGAAATCCAAGCAATCAAACTAAACCTAGGATTTATGCAAACACGTAAGTTAATTGGGGTTTGAATTAATGTTGTGAAATGAAATCTATGGAGCTAGAAGAATGGGGAGCACTTATAGTTATCTTCAACTGCACTTTACTCTGATCTACCGCTTGAAGATTCCCTGTTGAGGTACCTACAAAACAATAGATGAGAAATAAAGCAAGCTAGAAAATAATAAAGTGCGCAAAATGTGGAAAGAAAATCAAGAATTGTTGCTTCCCTAGCAACGGTGCCAAAATGTTGAATATGGAAAACTACGCGATCGAAGTTGGATTTGAAAAACCAGTTATTGAATTTTGATTTGCGAAGAAATCCATCAATAGATAAAATTTAACCAAAATTCATAAAGAAATTTCGGGTTGAGCACAGGGAGGCTACATCGATCTAAAATTTGTGATTAAATTTTTTCTTTGGAATTTTTGTATGAAAGTGAGATAATTACAATGGAATTGATATTAACACTAAGAGAAAGAGAGAGAGAGAGAGAGAGAAAGAGAGAGAGAGAGAGAACAATCACTTGATATATGAATATTATTTTTACAACTAGAAAGTGAAAAATGATTACAGCTAGAAAGTGGGAAATTCTATTCAAGAAAGCGATAAAAAGAAGGGAGAGATGTTATCCTCCTTGATGATTGCTTGGAGGACGAGCTAGATGGAGCGACGCCTAGAAGATGGAGGACGGGATAGGAAAAAGGAGGATGAAGCAGGAAGAAGCGGGAATGAGGTAGAGTGTCGTCGTCACAGGATCCACTTTCGGAATGGGGGTGAGAAAACTTTGGATTTAGCTCTAAAGGAGCATCCTGAGTGTGGGACAAGCTTCTCTAGAGCTTTGGAAAGGGAGAGAGGTGATGGAAGGGATGAGAATTTCGTAAGGTAGGGGTCTCCTTTCGTAGTTGCAAGGATTGGTGGCAATTTGGTCATTACATATTCAAAACAATAAATGAGGGGGTCTTTAGTGATGGAATTTAGTGTCACTAAAGACCCGATCGTGGCTTACGTGTGCACTCACCTACACCCTCTCTCCTTCCTCGTGCCTCAATGCAACAACCACATTCTTGTGCTATCAGCCGTCCGATCAAGTGATCGGACGGCTTAAAGCGCTCGAACTCTTCTTCAGCTGTTGAGAGTCAGCGCTTGACTCTCCTCAGCCGTTGGATCTCGCAACCAACGGCTCAGAATGCATCACGCCCCCTGCATCTGATCGGGCGTTTGCATCTGCATGGGATCACGAGTGCACGAACTGCGCACATCCCTTGCGCCATGTCGCTCGCTCCCCTCCCGTACAATCTCCATCGAATGGCTGAATTGAATGCAGTCCTGTGCCCGCATCCTGATTTGAGGCAAAGCGGGGATCGAACCTGCACCTCTACCTCACAAAGAGACTCTTTCCCGTTGCGTTGTGGTGCATTTGAGGTGTGCGGATGGTTTTCTACGCGAGAGACCATGGTCGTTGGATTGAAATCCAATGGCCCAGATCATCCTCGCCTTTTTCCTTATGAAGATGAGAGCAGGTGCATCTAAGTAAATCTTGGCTGTTGGATCAAGATCCAATGGCTAGGATCATGCGATGAAGACTCCTTTGAAATGTAGCGGTGGGTCTTTGGGCTAATTGGGTGGCTGAGATGGCGCCACATGGTGCCATCTTGGCCATTCATCTTCTATGTGTTGTAGACGATGCCACAGATGTCGGATTGGACCAATTTTTACACCGTTAGGCTGTGATCGTCGATCTGAACCCATCCATGTAGTTGGATTTGTCGTCTGAAGTGCAGATTTACACCATCTTAGCCCTTAATTTCAAAACTTCCTCAGACTATATCTGGTACTACGGATGTCTGATCGGGGCGATATTGGAGTCATTGAACTCCAATCATCGCCCTGATCAGATCTATATAGTTGGATCTTCCATCCAAAGCCATGATTAAAAGTCACCCTATCCTTGGCCATAAAAGGAGACAATTACTATATAATTTGTACAATTCGACCTAAATGCATGATTATGTGTGTTATGCAATATTTACAATGCATGATGCTAATATAGTACTAAGAACATGCATTAATAGATATTTTTGGCTATTTCGATGTATGCACATCGGAGACTACATATACCTTTAGCTTAATAGAATAAATTTGATTTTTATTAACTCTATGGATTCCCTGATTTTTGTAGTATGTAAGAAAGTTACAATTATGTTTCTTATATAATATAGAAGAAAAAAGAGCAGGAGATGCCTAACAATTCATTTATATATTAGCATATTAAAAAATTATGGCAACAATAAAGGAAAAGTGTCAATATATGTGTTCATCAAAATTTTATCATTCTACAGTGATGGAAATACTAACATTTTTTGCTATTACCAAATTTTAATTTAAGCATGGAGTACTTATAGTGACGGTATTGTCGATGTTTGTCATTGTTAGAGTTGATAGCCTTGATCTATATCGATGGATAAAACTGTTGCTACTACAATGAAAGTCAAATTGGACAACCTTTAAAAATTTCATGGTCATTGTAGACTGAGGTACAACATCGACAGTTTTTACCAAAAGAACACCAAGGTTGACTATTTGAATAGGCATATGTAACTATAGTGACGGTATTTTAGACGTACATGCCATCAGTGTAGGTAAAAGCTGTTGTAGTGCATGAAGTCATTCCATAATTTAAGATGATGTTACCAGTACCACTATCTCAAATCCAACTCAGATATAATCCTCTAAGGGCCAACCAGATAGACACGCATCTGTTTCAAACTTGAGTAGAGTAACTATATAAGGGCATGTCTTCTTACTTGGTCTAGTAGTATTAATGGTGGATTCCCCATCCTCCTTAACCACATAATAAAAATAAGATGACAGAGAAGAAGTAGGAGCAAGCAAGGCAGTTTGCCCCTTACTGTCTTACAAGCACTTCAGTAGCAATTTTTCCCCTCTAATCAAGAAGAAAAGTAACTTCCATTCTCATCCATCATTGCTTACAACAACGTAATTCATCACCATTCATCATCTCATTCCAATATCCTAGGATAATTTAGGACACTACACAAATTTCTTGGAATCCAAGGGGGCATGCTACTCCTTGGTTGACACTTAATTTTAATTATTATCACATTTATTACTCGTAGTCGCATGTGATTACAATCAAACTCTTCTTGTTTCCAACCATGAGTGAAGTTTTGCATTTGTTTATGTAATACAGGTGTGTATATCTAAACATGCAGATCCTTGTCTACCTATCAATTATTGTTAGATATACACCAAATTAGTATACATACAAGATGACACTCAGAAATCCAATGGTGCCTATTGATAAACACTAGTTTATCATCATTCTTATGCTCTAAAATAGATCTAGCTCTTCAGATTTTAACTATGCAAATGGGTTTTTGGGCTACATTTAGGCATCACATAGGTTAGGCATGCATTACATTGTTTTGTTATTTTTAACAAGTTTATTTGACTATTAGGGTTAAAACAAATAAGCAGAACCCTAAAACCATGACACTCATGAAGGCAATTGGTGAATAAGAAATTCAATTTAGCTGGAACTGTGATAGATCAAGCTCCTCATAGCTGGATGCCAACTTACTTTGGTTAGGTTTAGCTCCTTCCAGCTCCATCCAGCTCATCTTAGCTGAATGGTAGCTTAAGGTAGCTCAACTTAGGTAAACCTACCTCAAATCAGCTTAGATCCAGCTCAAGTTGGTTGAGTCTAGCTCATCTTAGCTCTAATCAGTTCACTAGGAGCCCTAGCTAGCTCAACTGAGTTGACATGAGTTCATTCCAGCTCCAGCTTAGGTTATTCCATCTCGGGCTAGCTCCTCCTAGCTCACAGGAGCTCCAATCAACTTAGCTTAGCTACTGGTTTTTAGCTAGCTAAGCTAGGTCAGTAGAGAAGTCCACAACGGCCTTCCCCCAACTCCAGAATAGTTGATACTAGCTCAACCTAGCTCAACCTACTCAATTTAGTAGCTAGCAAAGAACTAGCTAGCTAAAGTAGAGAGTTGAGCTCCTATAAGGACTTCTTCAGCAGATGATAGCTCCCACAAGCTTCAGGGTAGCTTAAGGCTACTCCCTCAGCTCCTCCGCCCTAAACCCTAATCCATCCTACCTTTTCTTCTGCTCAAGCATTAGTTAAGCTAGCTCAGCTAGCTTAGCTAAGCTCAAAACCTGCTCCACCTCCATGGCCATCCATCTAAACCCTAACCTAACTTCACCCTAACCAATACTCCAAGTCCACCACCAAAGCAAGCTAACTAGTCCACTTAAAGTTGGTGCCACCAACCCTCATGACCATTCATACTACCACCACCAAAGGCCACCTAATTTTCCCTCCAAAAGTACCCATAACCACCACCTTAATCCACTTCAAGTTGGTGCCAAAAGAGCCTCCACATCCCTTCAAGGTGGCACCAACTTTAAGCCCCATCATCCACCCTACACATCCCCCCTTAACCTATCTCCACCATCCTTCTAGTGGTTCCACCCTTAACCCTCCTACACTTGGTGCCAACACCACTTAACCCACCATAACAATCCCCCTACACATTCCTACACTTGGCGCAAAATACACTCAACCATCCACCACATAACTACAACCTTATAAGGCCATCCCTACCCTACACCTACCCACATTCTAGAACCCTAGGGTTGCAACCACCTAACCCTACACCTTACACCACCCTAATTAACCCTAAACCATCCCTAGTTGGTGCCAAGACACCACCTACATACACCCCTTTGTTGTCTCCAACTCCACCTTAAATCCTCACCATCCATTCACCACCATACCCCATCACCACTGATGCGAAGTTTGGCATGATTTGTAAAAGCGATTTTTAAGTCATTGTAATAAGCCAAATCGTATACTCTTTTAAATTTATATTCCTAGATAAGGGAGTATCTAGGGTCTTCCAAGGAGGAAAATTTGCAATTCAATTCTCTTGCTAAAAATAAATCTCAACTTTCTTTTTCGTCTTTTAAATATATATATATCTTTTAGTTTTGAAATAATAAGGGCAAAGTGCGAATTGTGACAGAAAAGTGCTAACACCTAAAATGCTAAGCTAAAACTTAAGAGATGAAAATGTCCACTACCTAAGCTCACTCTAGGCAAGTGGAGGCCTAGAGTAATTAGGGAGTGGAAGTAGAACAGGTGCTAGAACAAAAGTAACAATTGCAACAAGAAATTAAAAAGAAGGCAATTTAATTAAGCAGAATTTGTGTTCTCTTACAAAGACAAGTAGAGGAATGCTTCTACTAGAAATGTAAAATATAAAAGAAATAGAAGAAACACAAATCCTCTTGTAGAATCTGGTGAAGAAGGGAGTCTTCTTGCTCCAAGCCTAGCTGCTCCTTGGCTTGAAAAGAGGGCCTCCTTCTTCTCCTTCCTTGAGATGCTCCTCCAAGGTGGAAGCTCTCCTCCTCAAGTCCTTCCTCCAAGGGTGGGCATTCACCACCCTCAAGTTCTCCTCCAAGGTGGCGTGGACCACCTTCAAGACCTCCTCCAAAGGTTTTCCTTTCCTAGCTCCTCCTTTGGCTGGCGTGGGCACAAGAGAGAAGGGAAGAGGGGAAGGCACCAAAGGGACAGAATATCCCCTTAATCTTCTTCTTCTTCTCTCTTGGTTGTGGGCTCTAGGTAGAGTATGAGAGGGAATTTGCTAGCCAAGGATGGTTTGAATGGTGGTGGGTAGTGGTCTTTTTATAGGGTAGGATGAGGGGTTAGGGTGACTCTTGAAATGGAGGGCTAAGGTGGGAGGATGGAGGTGGTTAGGTGATCCTAGGGTTAAGGATGGTTGGCGCCACCTAAGGGGTGTAAGGTGGGTAGTTATGGGGGGCCAAGGGACACCTAAAAGTGGCACCAACCATGGAGAGGTGCCATGGGTCGGTGCCAACTTCTAGGATTCTAGAAGGGGGGATTATGCGGATGGTGGAGATGGGTTTAAGGGAAGATGTGTGGTGGAGATGAAGGGAGTTTTTGGAGGGAAAAAGTGGCGCCAACAAGGAGGTAGTTACGGTGGTTTTGGCACCACTTTAAGGTGTCTTTTGGAGGTAGTGGGTAGGCTAGGTTGGCACCAAGTAGGGTTAGCTTATGTGGAGCTTAGGTGGAGCTAGTTGGTGGAGTTGTTAGGTAGGTTTCTTAGGTGGTAAAAGCCAAGAGAGCTGGAGCATAGCTAAGCTAAGCTAAGCTAAGCTAGCTTAGCTAATGGTGGAGTAGAGAAGGAGGTGTTGGAGCTAGGGTTTGGAGGGAGGAGCTAGATCTGAAGAATCTGGAGCTGAAGTGGAGCTAGCAGCTAGTGAAGAGGTCAATAAAGGGCAACTCTAGCTATCTTAGCTTGCTAGTTCTTTGCTAGCTACTAAGCCAAGCTAAAGTAAGTTGGCTTCTATTGAATGGAGCTGAGGTGAGCTGGGTCTGGTGCTCCTGGGGAGGATTGAGCTGGTTGAGACAACTAAGGTAGCTTAGCCCAACCAAGTTGAGCTAAGCTAAGTCCCCGGGTTCTTGACTTGAGCTTCCTGAGTTGGGATGAGTTCTTCTTCAGCTGGCTGGAGTTGAGTGGAGCTTGATGTAGCTAGATCTGAGCTGGGGTGAACTCCAGTCAACTCAGCTAAGCAAGCTAAAGCTCCCTGTGGACTAGTGGGAGCTGAGATGAGCTACATTCAACTAAGTTGAGTTGGATCTAAGCTAACCTACGTTAGGGTGAGCTAAGATGAGATCTCTTCAGCTACCATTCAGCTGAGATTAGCTGAATGGAGCTGGGATGAGCTAACCATAGTCCAAGTGAGCTAGGTTCCAGCTGAGGTGAGCTGGATCAAGCTGAGTTCCAGTTAGTCTGAGCTCCTCCTTCACCATTTTCCTTCTTGAGTGCTAGGGTTTCAGGAATTTGTATATCTATTCATCCCTAACACTCACAAAAATACATTAAAACAACAAAAGAAAATGCAATACATGCCTAGCCTAGTTAATGCCTAAATGCAGCCCAAAAACCCATTTGCAAAGAAAAACTCTAAGAGCTAAGTTTGTTTTAATGTATAAGAATGATGATAAACTATTCTTTATCAACCACCATCCACAAGTTGGTTCCACCTAACCAACCCTTAACACACCTATGTTGATGCCAACTCAACCTAACCTACACCTAAACACCCCCTCATATGGCACCAAATAAAACCCACCATAGATCCCTGCAACCACCACCTACAACTCCATCTCAGCCCTACAACACAGTAACCTAAACCTAACCCAAGCTCTCACCTAGGGTTGGTGCCACCCCTCTCAACCCTAGGACCCTATAACCACCCTCTACAACTCATCCTAGCCCTCCATCCATTAACTACACCTACCCCCTACCACTCCTATATATACCCCTACCTACCACCATTAACATTCACCTTTGGCTACCATTAATACACCATACTTCCACCATCCATAGACAACCAAGAGAAGAAGAAGAAGAAGATTAAGGGGACATTTTGTCCCCTTGGTGCCTTCCCCTCTTCTCCTCTCTTTTGCCCACAACAACCAAAGGGAGAAGCCAGGCAAAAGGTAGAATACCTAGGGTACGTGCCTACCCTAGGAGGAGGATTTTGAGGGTGGTTGTTGAACGTACGAATTGCTACGCTAATGTGTTTGGTTTTAAAACCTTGTCGTTGTAGCTTGAAAGTGAAGAATTCGTGTTCAACAAATAAAATTTATACCAAAATTTAAATTCCAAGTCGAACACAAGGAGGTAAATGTTTGATTTAAAAACTATGCATTTATTTTTATTTGTCACAAAGTAGTTCAATTTAAAAATATCTAATTATTTACAATAAATAGAAGAGAGAGAGTAAGAGAGAGAGGGAATATTTCAAACAGAAATCAAAATGAGATGTAGAATAAACAGGGAATTCATCATTAAGGAGATTGTTTGTTTCACTATTACAACTAGAAAGCAGAAGATAATTACACTATAAAGCGATAAATTTACTCTAGAAAGCATTAAAAGAATGGAGGGAGAAATGTCCTCCTCGACGATCTCTTGGAGGATGAGTAGAACTACTCTAGAAAGAAGTAAATCTATACTAGAAAGTAGTAAAAAGAATAGGGAGAGAAATACCCTCCTCAACGGTCGTTTGGAGGACAAATCGGATGGGACGATGCCTGGACGAAGGAGGACAAAGCAGGATGAAGGAGGACGAAGTAGAAGAACGGGAACGGGGCAGCACGTCATCGTCGTCGCGGGATCCACTTCCGAAGGGGGATGAAAATTTGGACTTTATCTTGCGACAAGCATCCCGGGTGTGGGACAAGCTTCTCTTGAGCTCTGGAGAGGTAGAGAAGAGAAGCAAGGGATGAGAATTTCATGTGGAGGGGGTCTCCTTTTATAGTTGCAAGGAGTGGGGGCAAATTGGTCATTACATCTTTAAAACATTAAATAAGGGGTCTTTAGTGACGGATAAAACCGTCGCTAAAGCCCCAACGTGGGCGTAGTGGCTGCTGCCCACGCGCGCCTGCTCGACTGCTTGCTCTCAACGCCTACCGCACATTTAGCCATCCACAGCCATCCGATCTCGAGATCGGACGGCTGTGGTTGCGCCTTTGCCTGCTCACTATGCGCCCGCCCCAACGCGTGCGATGCCGCGTGATGCGCGAGCGTGCAATAGCGCGTCAACGCTATTGAGCGCGGACGGTCGCCCGATCAAAATCCGACGCACGCCCGCACCCGCTCGCCCGTGCCCTTCGCCTCCTCGCTGCAGCTCGAACCTGCGTTCGCTGCTCGCGATAACACCTTCGCCCACTACGCTGCGGAGCGCAGATGGTAGCGCGAACGATTTGAGGTGCAGCCGTTCATAGCCATTGGATCAAGATCCAACGGCGGAGAGGAGCGGATGTGGAGGCTTCAGCGGTTACATGCGGGCGATTGGGCTGTCGAGATGGCACCACGTGGCACCATCTTGGCCATCCGTCTTCTGGATGTTGTAGATGGTGCCACGGGTGTCGGATTGACTCAATTTTTGCATTGTTAGGCTACAATCATCGATCTGAATCCATCTGTGTGGTTGGATTTATCATTTCAAGTGTGGATTTACACCATCTTGGCCCTTGATCTTCTCGGGTTCCCTGGTCATTATATGATGCTATAGATGACTGATTAGGGCGATCTTGGAGTCGTTGAACTCCAATCGTTGCCCTGATCACATCTGTACGGTTGGATCTTCGATCCGAGACCCTGATAAAAAGTTTGCCCTATCCAAGCACATAAAAGGAGACAATTAACCTCCATTTTATTGAAACTACTCTAAATGCAAGATGATGCATGTTATGCAATATTTATATCATGCAATGCAATGCTATGCTTAAGAACATGCATAAATAGACATCTTAAGTAGTGTAAATGTGTTTACATCATACCCCCATGCCTATCTTTTGCTAGTCCCTAGCAAAAACTATATGCTATTTATAAAAGAATTAGGTTGGATTATTTGGGCATAAGTTATTTTCAATCATTAAGAAATTGTCTACTTAAGATCTGAACATTCAAAGACACAACAGTGCCCGAGTATCTGCCAAAATGCAGATCGCCTCAAGCCTTCACCTTATTCAAAGAAAAATTTCTTTTTCTCTTTTTCCTCTTTTCTATTTTTTTTTTATTTTCAAATTTTAGGGTTTAAGAGTGGCTTTCTACGGCCATTCAACTCACCCAAGATTTGATGAGAACCCTAAGTTCTAAGTATCTTATTGTGAATGTGAGAGACTCGTTGACCGACAATTAAAACAGACTTCGGATTTCTACACCTCTAGGTGACCTCAAAAAAAAGAATTCTGCCTAAAGGTGTATCCTTAAAACCAGTAGCTTTCTCCCTACTTTTATTTTTTTATGGGGTCAACACAAGGGTGAATCCAGTGTATATCTCCCCAGTTTATTCTACTTCTCTACTTCTTCCTAAGTGGTTTGAGAATTTTTAGTCATTTATTGAGATGGGTTCTAGACAACCAATCGACGAGCTGTTACCACCGACAACTTGCCAGCCATACTCGTGCGAGAAGTGTGGTTTATTTCTTTTTTTCTTTTCTCTTTTTCTTTTTGATTTTTTTTTATTTTTTGATTTTTTTAAGTAGGTGGCTTCCCTAGTCTAAGATTTACCTAAGGGCAGGAAAAAGAGAAAGGTCCAGTGACTGGGCTCTGGATAACCTACCTATGGGCCGTTACCCACAAAACTTGCCCACCATATCACCCTAGAAGGTTCATTAGCTACCCAATTTCCATTAAAATCACCGAACAACGAGTCAGTGACAAGATAGTGTGTAGATGCTAGAAACTCTAAATTCCCTCAAATTAGAGGGCGGGTTAATAAGTCGTGCACTTATCACCAAAACTTATTTACTCCAATTAAAATAAAATTCAGGTTGGCAAGAACTCAAAAAATAAATCAACATTTTAGTGGATACACGGGCTAATTAAGTCCAAAGACGTAAAGGGTCATTGTGTTCAAATCATAATGTAGTATTTCCTAAGATTGAAAATTTTCTTAAACCCAAGTTTTCTTTCCTAATTCCAAATTTTTTTTTTAATAAAAGAAAATAAAACAAATCTACGGAGCTGACGAATGAATTCAAAGATGAATATCCACCCCCCATGCCTATCTAATGCAATGTCCTCATTGTATTAAAAGGACATAAAATAGAGTGGAAAAGTGTAGAAAGCACCTGAATTGCATGAATGTCAGGTCCACTCTAAGATGAAAACTAAAAAGAACTGTATATATGTGCTGAATTTAGTGCCTTCAGCTAGGCACACTATACAAAGAAGAGAAATAACAAATTTACAAGTGCAGGTTAGAATCAGAATAAACAAAAGAATCTTCAGACCTATCAGCAGAGGTCCACAGTTGTGGACCAGATTGTGGTGCAGACCCATACCCCATAATCGAGAATATCTTAGGTTCTGGATAAAAATTACCCAAAACCTAAAATCAGAATGCAAGCGGGGTCGGGTCTACGATTTATGAGGATGTAACCCAAGACCAAAAAGTCAGGTTATAGAGAATTCAAGCTCAAAAGGATAATCGTTGAATGTGTGCTTGGGTTGGACATCCTTAGAATAGATGTCGTAAGGGTTCTGATTTGATGGTTTCAGCTTAATATGCACCCTTCGACTCAATCTTCTATTTCCTCCAAAGTTAACTTCGCAAATTAGAACTTCCCAGCTCCTATCCTCCACATTCAGCATGTCAAATTCCAGGACCTCTTGTATATTAATCTCCCCATCTGAAATCTCCAAGTCTAAATGATGTGGCCAAATCAAAGTTGACTTGGGTCTAATTATCTCAAAAATAGAATCATCAATAAGCTCAACGGGTTGTAACTAACAATCAGGGCATTCAATTGAATCCTTCAGAAAATGAGATTCTGGATCCGTAATGTGTGCCCTAAGAACAGTTTCCTCAATTATTGGGCTATCAATTGATCTATTAGATTCCTCAAGCCCAATCATCTCACAAAAATCGTGTTCTGAAAACTCGTGTGAGACTTTGCAACTTGAATCTTCACCATCAAAGAAATCAGGATCCGTATCAATGTATGTCCCAAAATCATTTGTCACTTTCTGTTCCAAGGAGACATATGTTTCCTCATACCCCGGCTCAGGGATCTTAGGTGAAGACACCAGATCATCCTTAATTGGTTGCTTTAATTCAATATGGTTAGCCTCGTAACATGTGTCCCCCCAATAGGTGCCTGAGCGGGTTTTGTCATTGACTTTCCTGAAGAGGGTTCATCCTGGGAATCATCCCATGATTTAATCAAAGCAACCATGAATCTCATCCTCAATTTCTCTAATTTCCCAAGTAGAAATTCACCCGGGTTCTTATCCTTAACATCCTGGAGCCAATCCAACAACGACTTGTTCAAATCATCAATCATTTCAATCAGGGGCTCCAATCTCTCAATGTAAGGTATTGGCTGAACTTCTAAAGATTGTATGATATTCCTCAAGTTAGCTAGAACCTTATCTTGAACTTGGTTAACCTGAACCAAATGAGTTTGTTCAGCGTTGGGTGGGTTTGGTAACAATGTAGGGGAATTAACGAATTGAGATTCGTTATACCCTTCCTGATAATAGGTCATTTCAAATTGTTCAAAAGGTTGTGATGACCTAAAGGTAGTGAATCAGAGGATGGGTAAGGATCGGTGTATCCTTCTTGATTGTAGATCGTATTAGGTTGTTCATAAAAGGTTGACGATCTATAATCGATGTGGCTCTGAGAGGGATAGAAATCAGGATCAAAGTGTTCAAGGTTAGACCCTAAACAAGGAGGTCTAGAATTGTATCCCCAATCTGAGTTATCCCAACTAACTGATGGTTGATTACCGTACGAGTCAGAATAATCATCATGTTGAGGATAATTCAAAACAGGAGGAAAAGAGAGGGAATGCGTGTAATATGTGGAAGGATTCATGATAAGTAGGAGGAAGAATGGTGCCCTGCAATACAAACAATCAAACTTGTCCTTAAGTGGGTTAACCTACAGACCTACAGACTCCCAAAACCCATCTTGAGATAATGGAACAATTTGATCTACTTTTGTCTGTTCAATCCAACCAGTTAGAAGGAGGGACTGGGGAGAAGGTTCTTCCTTCGGCTTGCGCCTTCGATTCCTAGTGTACCCCCCAGCCGTGATCGTTTGATTCTGCTCCCCTAGCTAGACATTAGATTGAACAGTAGAAATAGACTAATCGAAAATAATCTCGTTCTGGGCTTTGAAGAGCGAGTCGAATCCTTAAGGCCAGCGTCTACTCTGTTTTATTTAGGGCTAGGTTTGAATGTGCTTTGGAATGTGATGAGCCCTTTAAATGGGTTGTGCCCTTAATGATTGATTGATTTGTGTGTGTGTGCACAACCAGTGGTTTTCAAGCAAGATTATTTTTGATGCGGTGAAGTTTAAGGTTCAAATCTTGCTTAGTAGCTTTTAGGATTCAACTTTAGGCATTTTCAAACAAATTTCATTGGCACACCAGGTTTTGAAAGCACAGGTGAAAATGTTTTCCTTTGAATCTTAAAAAGAATATGGAGTGCCTGGTAGATCCCTAAGAGTTGAACCTAAGTGGCAGCTACTTGATCAGTTAATTTTAATTGAAGTGGTGTGGCCCAATCAACTCAACCAATTGGCCTGTTGCACCACTTAATTAGGCGCACAAATGATTACCTAATCTGATTTCTACTTAATTATGTATTTGGATGTGTGTACCCGCTCCAAAGATTGGTTTACCGGTTGAGTTTGAAAATCAGATGAGGTTGTGTACCTCTCTGAGATTTTTTTCATTTTCTCTTTTTTTTTTTAATTGGGGGTTGGGGCAGGTGTGGGTGTCGAACAACAAACAATCTAACCTTAGAGTTTATAAGAACACCTAGGTTGATTGATGTTTGAATTATTATGTTGTGGAATGAAATCTAATGGGTGGGAGGTGGGGGATAACACACAGAACCTTCCACAACACTTTTCTCTGATCTACCGCTTTTGCCTGTTTCGAAAGAGTACCTGTAATTACAATAAGAAAGGAGAAAAGTGAGGTAAATGATTTGTAAGTTACAAAATGCGAAGAGAAATCAAAGATCATTGCCTCCCTGGCAATGGTGCCAAAATGTTGAACATACGAATTGCCACGCTAATGTGTTTGGTTTTAAAACCTTGTCGTTGTTGCTTGAAAGCGAAGAATTCGTGTTCAACAAATCAAATTTATACCGAAATTTAAATTCCGGGTCGAACACAGGGAGGTGAATGTTTGATTTAGAAACTACGCGTTTGTTTTTATTTGTCACAAAGTAATTCAATTTAAAACTATCTAATTATTTACAATAAATATAAGAGAGAGAGAGTAAGAGAGAGAGGGAATATTACAAATAGAAATAAAAACGAGATGTAGAATAAGCAGGGAATTCATCATTAAGGAGATTGTTTGTTTTACTATTACAATTAGAAAGCAGAAAATAATTACACTAGAAAAAGATAAATTTACCTTAGAAAGCATTAAAAGAATGGAGGGAAAAATGTCCTCCTCGACGATCGCTTGGAAGATGAGCAGAACTACTCTAGAAAGCAGTAAATCTATACTAGAAAGCAGTAAAAAGAATAGGGAGAGAAATATCCTCCTCGATGGTTGCTTGGAGGATGAGCCGGATGGGACGACGTCAGGATAAAGGAGGACGAAGCAGGACGAAGGAGGAAGAAGCAGAAGAATGGGAACGGGGCAGCATGTCGTCGTCATCGCAGGATCCACTTTTGAAGGGGGACGAAAATTTGGACTTTATCTCGCGAGAAGCATCTCGGGTGTGGGACAAGCTTCTCTTGAGCTTTGGAGAAGTAGAGAAGAGAAGGAAGGGATGAGAATTTCGTGTGGAGGAGGTCTCCTTTTATAGTTGCAAGGAGTGGGGGCAAATTGGTCATTACATCTTTAAAACATTAAATAAGGGGTCTTTAGTGATGGATAAAACCGTCGCTAAAGCCCCAATGTGGGCGTAGTGGCCGTTGCCCACGCGTGCCTGCTCGGCTGCTCGCTCTCAACGCCTGCCGCAGGTTCAGCTATCCACAGCCATCCGATCACGAGATCAGATGGTTGTGATTGCGCCTTTGCTCGCTCGCTGCGTGCCCACCCCAACGCGTGCGATGCTACGTGAGGCACGAGCATGCAAGAGCGCATCAACGCTATTGAGTGCGAACGGTCACCCGATCAAGATCTAATGCACGCCCTTGCCCCTCGCCTCCTCGCTGCAGCTCGAGCCTGCGTCTGCTGCTCGCGATAACACCCTCGCCCACTGTGCTGCGGAGCGCGGATGGTCGCGCAAACGATTTATGGTGCAGCCGTTCACAGCCGTTGGATCAAGATCCAACGGCGGAGAGGAGCGGATGTGGAGGCTTCAGCGGTTGCATGCAGGCGATTGGGCAGCTGAGATTGCACCACATGGTGCCATCTTCGCCGCCCATCTTTTGGATGTTGTAGATGGTGCCACGGGTGTCGGATTGACTCGATTTTAGCGTCGTTAGGCTACGATCATCGATCTGGATCCATCCGTGCGGTTGGATTTCTCATTTGATGTGCAGATTTACACCATCCTGGCCCTTGATCTTCTAGGGTTCTCTGGTCACTATCTGATGCTACAGATGCCTGATTTGGGCGATCTTGGAGTCGTTGAACTCCAATCATTGCCCTGATCACATCTATACGGTTGGATCTTTGATCCAAGGCCCTGATAAAAAGTTTTCCCTATCCAAGCACATAAAAGGAGACAATTAACATCCATTTATTCAAACTACTCTAAATGCAAGATGATGCATGTTATGCAATATTTATATCATGCAATGCAGTCCTATGCTTAAGAACATGCATAAATAGACATCTTAAGTACTGTAAATGTGTTTACATTAGTGGTCCACACCTACTCGTGGAGGAGACATTTGAGGTGGAGAGCATCCACCTTGGAGGAGCCATGGCACGCCCCCCCTTAGTGCTTGCCAAAGAGGAACACACCAACTTTGCAGAGCTTTGCAAGAAAAGAGAAGGAGATCTTCTTTTCAAGCCAAGGAGTAGCTAGGCTTGGAGCAAGAAGACTCTCTTCTTCACCAATACTATCTAGAGGATTTGTGCTTTTACTGTTTCTATTTCTTCAATTTCAAATAAAAGCATTTCTCGACAAGTTTTTGTAAAACATAAATTCTATTCAATCAAAATTGCCTTCTTTCTAATTTTGTTTAATTTTTTGTAATTATTGTTCTAGCACTTTTTCACTCCCTCTCTGATTACACAGCAATCATGCGACCTAAATCATCAGAATGAAGCTAGATTCTAGCATAACTTAGGAACAATGCAAGCATAAGTATTGTAATTCACATAATAGTTAGTTTCTTAGCTGCATAGATAATATTGTCTTTTTACGCACTAAAAGAGAGGTGAAATTAATTGCAGATGATTTGAAGCTATGGATGATAGATCAGACCATACAGATCTGATCAGGATGATGATAGGAGTCCAACGCCTTCGGAATCATCTTGATCAGACAACTAAAGCATCCTGTGCAGCCCATAAAAGAATAGAGGCAACAAAGCCAGATGATAGAGATCCAAGCCTCAAATGAAAGATCCAACCACACGAATGGATCCAGATCAACGATCGCAGTATAACAATGCAAAAATCAACTCTATTGGAGGCCTACATCACTAGTTACAGAGAAAAGAAGATGGATGGCAACGATGGCACTATGTGGTGCCATCACAGCTGCCCCTCACCACAACCCAGCATCTGAAGGCGTCTTCATCATGCACTGTAGGCCGTTGGATCTTCATCCAATGGCCACAATATGTCCACGCCATCGCCCTACCCCCATGCCATCAAGGAGGGAAGATCTCAGTTGTTGGATTTTCATCCAACGACTAAGAGAAGTGACACAAGAAGCGGAAACTCAGCACAAACCTACCCACAGCGTAACGGTGAGAGCACTAACCCATGCATGAAGGGAATGGGTTTGAGTGGTGTTGAGCGCAATATTGGGAAAGTCGGTGGGTGTGGGTGCTATTGATTGTCAGATCTCGAGCAGAAGGTATGGATGTGACCACATGTCATGACTAGAGTGCGCTGTGGTAGTATGCACTAACAAATGTGCACTCTCACGTGCTTGCTTCGATGCAAAGGCAGTGGGCGCAATCTTTAAGCCATCCGATAGTAAGATCAGACGGCTGAGGATCAGGCCCTCTTTTTGAGCGAGCAGGCGCACGATGAAGAGAAACGGGTGCGAGCGGGTGAGTAGGGCCGTTAGATCATGGATCAAGGGCTGCGGAGTTGCCACGTGTCGAGCTCAAGTTCAATCTGCTTGATAAAGGCACATTGGAGGCTATTTTTAGTATCAAACTTATCAAGCTGATCGCGGGTGTTTAATAAATAACATTGACTTCCAAACACCCTAAAATAGGAAATCCTAGGAGACCTCTCATAATAAAGCTCATATGGAGTTTTCTTAATAATAGGACTTAAGAGAGTTTTACTAAGAACAAAACATGCCGTATTAATGGCTTTTGCCCAGAAATATTTTTGAAGCCCAGACTCTAAGAGAAAAGTTCGGGCGCATTCTTGTAGAGTGCGATTCTTGCACTCTACAACACAATTTTAAGGTGGTGCCCATGGAAATGAAAATTCATGAGTTATGCCAGAATTGACACAAAAGCATGAAAATTTTTAATTTTCAAATTTTCCCCCATGATCATTCCTAAGTCTAAGAATATAGGATGATTTTTCCTTTTGAAGTCTTCAAGCAAGACATAGGAAGGAATCAAATGAGTCATCCTTATGTTTTAAGAAGATGACCCAAGTGAACCTAGAGAAGTCGTCAATAATAACTAGCCAAAATTTTGATCCAATTAGACTCGCGAATCATGTTGGTCCAAGTAGATCAAGCTGTAACAACTCTAAAGGTCGTTTTGTTGAAACTAAGTCTTTAGGTTTAAAAGAAGCCTTGTGCATTTTTCTGAGTTCACAAGACTTGCACAAAGCATCCTTTTTATAAGTTAGTTTGGGTAGGCCCCTTACTAACTCATTTTTGGCTAACTTATTAAGATGTTTGTGATTAATGTGACCTAGCCTACGGTGCCAAAGATCTACTTCAACATGGGAGGCAAGCAGACATCTTACAAATTTCTCTTGTGAAAAATCAAGAGCATAGATATTTTCATATCTAAAGCCTTCAATTAAAACCAAATTTGTTCCTTCTTTTAATATTTTAAATCCAACTTTAGTAAACAAAGCATCACATCCATTACCACATATTTGACTAACACTAAGCAGGTTATGTTTTAAGTTTTCTACTAAAAGAACATGATGAACCGACTTAGAAGAATTACCTATTGTACCTTCACCAATAATGCAGCAACGTTTGTTGTCGCCTAACCTAACTTGTCCTCCATCTTCGATTCTAGTCCACTTGATAAAGAGGTCTAAGTATCCCATCATGTGCTTGGAACACCCACTGTCTAGGATCCATTTGTCCTTCTTGACCTACAAAATAGTTTACTAAATCTATTTTAGGTACCCATTTTCTTTTGGGTCTTTAATGGTTTGTACCCTTCAAATCCTTAGGTTTATAGATCACATTAGTGTTAGATCTATAATTCTTAGGATTCTTGACCTTTTGATAAATCCATGCATGTCTAGGTGCATGTGATTTATTTTGTGTGTTCTTTTTATTATTGAACTTGGCTTTTAAACTATTACAAAATTCTGTATTCAACGTACTTGTTGTTTTTAGATTATTCAAAGTGCCCTCAAAGTGTTAATAAATATCTTCTAATTCTACTATTTTTGCATGCAATTGATTATTAGTTTCTTTTCACATTTCTAATTATGTTTCCAAACAAGATTTTTCCAATTCTAGAGTTTTATAACTATCGTGCAAGACCTTATTTTCTTTTTAATTGGCCTAGCATTGTGATACAAATATTTATATGCTTGTAATAACTCGTTAAAAGTGACTTCAAAATCTTCCTCATTTTTTGAGCTGTCATTGTTAGCCATTAAGCAAAGATGTGCAACTTCCATATCCTCAGATTCTTCTGAAGATGATTCCATGCCGGAATCACTATCATCCCAAGTTGCCTTGTATGCCTTTCTTGAAATCTTCTTCTAAATGAGTTCTTTGTCCTTCTTTTCTTCCTTCTTCTTGATCATTGGATAATCTTTTGTACGTGCCCCTTCTTCTTGCACTCAAAACAAATAATGTCATTTGTAAATTTATTTACTTAACTTATTTTCGGATGAATCTTCTAAATCTTCCCGTTAGTAGAGCAAGCTCCTCTTCTTCGTCAGAGTTGGAATCATAGAAGTTTGACTCCTTATCTTTGAAAGCAAGCTCCTTCTTCTTGGTTACAGATTTTTCTTCATTCTTCTTCATATTTTCCAATTGGACTTCATATGTCATGAGGCTTCCAATCAAGTCATCCAAGGAGAGAGTAGAAAGGACTTTCACCTCTTGGATGGCTGTGGTTTTTGGAGAGCAATTGCTAGTAAGCGATCTCAAGATCTTCCTTACAAGCTGCTCCTCTTTTAGCTTGACTCCAAGGTTCTTCATTAGATTTACGATCCCTCCAAATCTTGTGCACAAATCTTTGATTGTTTCACCTTTTTGCATCCTGAAAAACTCATAGCTTTCTGTTAGAATAGAAATGTGTGTTTCTTTTACCGTACTTATACCTTCATAGGTGACTTGCAACGTATTCCATATCTCATATGCAAATTCGTACGTAGAGATACAGTTAAATTCTTCCATTGATAACGCATAATAAGTGCGTTCATTGCTTTTGCATTTCGCACGATCTTTTTATTTTGGTCTTGGGTCCAAACAACACCTTCCTACGGCTCTAGATCTGTGTACTTCTCTTGAATAAGAGTCCACAAATCCTCATCCATGGCCTTGAGGAAGATTGGCATCATCCTCTTCGAGTATCCATAGGCCATCCCATCAAAGTAGGAAGGAAATGTGGATGACTATCCTTCGACATGGTTGACTGATGATGCCATTGCGAGAGAGAATGATTACTTCTTCTATTCACGACCTGCTTTGATACCACCTGTAGGATCTCTAAAGCACGAGCACACTAGAAAGTGGGATGAATAGTGTGGTAGATAAAAAAAATTGCAAGACAAAGTAAACCACAAAAACACACAAGATATATAGTGGTCAGTTGGGTACTCCACTACCTAAGTTTCCCAACATAGGATATTTAACCTAATTTCGTCAACTCAGAGGGAATCAATTTACTAAAACTTGAGGTAAGTAATAGGTTACCTCAACCCAATTACAAGATATTAAAAAGAAATAAAGATACAAGTGTAAGCAAGATGCAAATAAAATCTTACAACAAATTCTTAGGTCTCCAACAAGTATATTGCTTAATAAAAGTATATAAATTAATCTAATGAGAATACTAAGGCGTAAATGAGAGATTGAACAATGAATAACACGATCGCCTTTGATGACTTGTTGCAAATGGAGAGTGGCCTTGAGAGGAATGCAACAAATCAAGCTCCTTTTTAGCCAAGACAATTGAGAATTTGAGGTGTAGGTAAGGATAGTATTTTTGGCTTCTTAGTTGTGTGCAAAAGACACTCAAAGAGTGCTTATATAAGCCACTAAACACCTTCCCTATGATTACTAGCCATTAGGGGCAATTTAGGAAGATTAGAAATTGGTTTAATTGCAAAATAGCATTCAGATTGGTCATAACGGTTAGTTGGTACCGGTACTAAACCTTTTGTACTGGTACTGACTACCTACTGTCAGCCCAACTAAGCCACTAGGTACCAGTATTCATGATGTGTACTAGTACTTGTGACTCACAGATTTGGGTCCAATGACCTACATGAACCGGTAGTAGTGAGTAGTACCGATACTTGTAAGGTCCAGGCAAAACAAAGTGCACAAACTATGACCAATTGGTATCGATTCTAAAGATGAGTACCGGTACTTGTTGTTCAAAGTTTGGGACTTAGGCCCAAACCTGTGCCTAGCATGTACCGGTACTTATGACTAGTACCGATACTTGCTACAAGTACCAAATATTATGTGTAAGTTAATTTTTAGAGTTATCCCATCTACTCTATACGACTTTATTTTGAAAGAATCGATTTTGAGTTTTGAAACAAATGAATGAATGATATTTTGAACCCTAACTACCTCTACTTTGATTTTAACTCCTAGATTATGTTTTACTTGTTAGGAGACATACAAAGATTCTAAAATACAATGAATACAACAAAAAAACTATAGTCTTCTAGTCTTCTTCCTTCATATGCTACCTGGTTGCTTGCATCCACAGATTCTTTTAACCTGTAATATTTCATAAACACATTAGATTTTAGAATGATTTTGTTAACACCAAAACACAAAAGGGAGATGGAACTAGCTTCCAACAATCTCCCCCTTTTTGGTGTTGACAAAACAAACAAGATACTCATATGTAAAAATAAACAAAGACCTAATAAGAGAAGAATAAAAAAACTCCACAAGGAGTGAAAAACCTCCCCCTCAAACTAAGCTCTACCTATTTTGAATATGAAGTACATCATCATTTCTCCCCCTTTTTTTTTCAATCAAGCAAAAAGATGAGCAAATAATACATTTTTAAAGGTAAAAAATGATATATTTCATATAAGCAAACAAAGCATGATACATGAATAACCAACTCTATTCAACCTTCATAACATGATAAATTTGTTAAAGATAAAACTTGAGACAATTTTAGCAAAGCCACACATAAGAAATCTGAAAAGTCAGACAAGATTAACAGGCAACAAAATGAAAACTAAACTAATTTCTAGGACATTTTCTGATAAGCTTTTGTACATGTCCACCACCATCATCGTCGTTGTCATCATCTTCATCATCATTGTCGTCATCATCTTCATCTTCATCATCACTATCTTCATATGAAACTTCTTCATCTTCAGTGTCTTCCTCTTCTTCATCATCATGAAGAACAGGTTCTTCCGCCATTGAAGATGAAACATGAGATGGATCTTGAAAGTGCTTTTGTCTTCTTTCACTATATTCTTAAGGTGCTTTCGGTTGAGTCTGCTTCCTTTGTTTAGGTTGTTGAGTGGAAGAAGTGACATGGGAAGACTCAATAGAAAGAGAAAGGTCATGGAATTTGGGTTTCATGTGATGGAAGGCAAAATTTAGACTAGTTAAATTTTGACCAATGTAATTCAAAGTATTTATCAAATTGGGATCAGTTACACATTAGACAGATTTACCTAAGGTGTTTCAGCTTCTGGATATGGGTAGGTTATAGGAACGAAAGTGGAGGATGATTCAGGAGGTGGATGAGAAGAAGATTGAGCATTTGGTTCAACTTCTTCTTCATCGTCAGTAGAGGATTCCTCTCTAGCAGGTTTCACTCCCATTTTTAGGAGAGTGGACCATTTGAAATAGACCACTTTTCTAAGAGGAGTAAAATTAGAGAGGTCAATTTTATTTTTATGAAGAATGTGTGACATCAAAATATCCATTGGTAAGGCTGATGCATAGTAGTGGGGTCTAAGAAAGTGAATGAAAACTGTGTTCCAATTGACTGGGAAGCTCATAATGATAGCATAAATTAAGGGTAAAATATCAATAGGTATTTTGTGAAATCCTGAATTTTTAGCCCTTAAGTTCCATGTATGATATGAAAAGGGACGTGACCAAATAGGATCATGTTTGGGGAAACCAATGCTTAGCTCTGGTAGTTAGGGAGCAAGAGAGTTTCATGGATTTTATGAGTAGGAAATTTCTCCTTAAGTGTGTAAATGCATGACCTTCATCAAGACATTCAGTAATGGTTGACAAGAATATAGGTGTGATAGTGTTTTTCTGACCAAAAACATTTGTTGTTAAGACAAGGTGACCTCGGTTTTCTTGTTCTTTGATATTAGCAAAGAATAGACAATTGACATTAGGGTATACTACAGGAACATCGGCAAAGAATGATTCATCAAAGAAATGAATGACTTTTTGTTCGGAAAGACAAGTGGTAAAACTAAGGAGTTGAGGAGCGAAATCTTTCCACTCAACTGGCCTACAATGATGGAGTTTTAGGCCTTTATACCAATCAAACTTCGACCTGGCATCCTCATTGATGCAAAATTTGTGAAAAACATCTTTTGGTGCTTTTCCCTTACTTTTAGATTTAGGTGCCATCTGTAAACAAGCAATAACAAGGAATAGA
This sequence comes from Thalassia testudinum, assembly GCA_037157565.1. NCBI lineage: Eukaryota > Viridiplantae > Streptophyta > Magnoliopsida > Alismatales > Hydrocharitaceae > Thalassia > Thalassia testudinum. Next base: position 68,258,834 of record JAZHRO010000003.1, on the reverse strand, counting down.
AATACGATTAGAAATATAGAAAACATCCTTTCATGCATTTGTACAAAAAAAGAACACATTTAAGCCTGCATGTACCGGTACTGGTTGGTTTCTGTTTCAACCAGAAATTCGAGCTAGTACCGGCATTCATATTCAGTACCAGTACCTGCTCACTAAAGCAGGCACTGCTGCGCCTAGCTAGTACCAGTACCGGTGATGGGTACCGGTACCACCTGGTACCCGACATGAATTGAGTGTAGCAGTAGGAAAGGTTTCGAGAGAAAGACAACAAGGTAAAAGATGACTTAAAGAAACATGAAATGACAAGAAAACAAGATTGTACCTAGAGTTGAGGCTTGGAGATGATCCTTCTCTTCTTGGCTAGGGCTAGGAGAGGCTTTTGTGAAGAGAACTGGGGTTTGCTTGAGACAAAATGAGGCAAGTGTTTGCTCTTAGCCTCTTTTATATGGGATAGGTCATGTGCTAGTCACATGACCACTTAAGTGGTTGAGAGAAATGAAATTTACAACTTAGGTGTTGAACAAATAATGTAGTCAACAACCTAAGTTAAGAAACCATATTGTAAACAACACCCAGACATTTCCAAACATATGGAAATATTACAGTTTACCCCTTATTTTTTAAGCAAGCATGGGTAAATTGTAGTGAGGCCATCACAGATTTTTATAAATACAAACAAATTACATATCAATCAAATTATTAGTTTTGAATCTCTTTTATTGTACAAAGTCCTAATTTTCTTCTTATAAAGCAGAATCTCTCTACTGCAAGAGGTTTTGTAAAGATGCCTACCAATTGGTTTTGTGTCTCAATGAATTCTAATTGAATTGATCCTTGAAGCATATTATCTCTAAGGAAATGATGTCTAACATCTATGTGCTTGGTACATGAATGATGTACCGAATTTTTGGAAAAATTTATTGCGCTTGTATTGTCACATTAAATTTTGGATTGCGTAAAAATCAATCTGAAGTCGGATAAAGTCTGTCTCATCTAAATAACCTGAGAGCAAGCAAGTGAAGCAGCAATATACTCTGCTTCAGTCATAGAAAGTGAAACACAAGTCTGTTTCCTAGAGAACCATGAGACCAGAGATTCTCCAATAAACTGACATGTGCTACTAGCACTCTTTCGGTCTATAGGACTCCCTACATAGTCTGCATCACTATAGGATAATAGATCCAAGGATTGTGCTTTAGGATAGAAAAGACCAAGATCTTTTGTGCTGTTTAGGTATCCAAATATTCTTTTTGCTGCATTAAAATGAGATTCCTTGGGTTCGGATTGCAATCTCGCACATAAACATGTAGCAAAAAGAATATTAGGTCTAGAAGCTATAAGATATAATAGTGAACCTATCATGCCATGGTATTTCTTTACATCTACCCTCTTGCTGGATAAATCTTCACCAAGAGAAATAGATAGAGCAATTGGAGTCTCTTTGCCATTTACATTTCCAAAGTCAAATTTCTTGAAAATTTTAAAAACATATTTTGTTTGACTAATGTAAATTCATGTGTCTAATTATTGAATTTGGAGTCCAGAAAAGAATCTGCGTTCACCCATCATACTCATTTCAAACTCAGTCTTCATAGTCTCACAGAAATGTTGACACAGGGACTCCTTAGTTGATCCAAATATAATATCGTCAACATATATTTAAACCAGTAGGACGTCATTTCCTTCTTTTACAAAAAGAGTTGAATCAACAACTCCAATTCTAAATCTGTGCTGAAGAAGAAAGGTCCTAACCCTGTCATACTAGGCCTTGGGGTCATGTTTAAGTCCATATAATGCCTTATTGAGCTTGTATACATGCTCTGGGTGTGCTAGGTCCTCGAACTTGGGAGGCTGATGAACATAAACTTCTTCCTTAATATAACCATTAAGAAAGGTACTCTTGACAATCATTTGATACAGCTTAAAGTCTTTTGCACTTGCAAAGGCAAGTAGCATTTGTATGGACTCCAAGCGAGCAACAGAAGCAAATGTCTCATCAAAGTCAATACCCTCCTATTGGTTATAGCCTTGACCTACAAGTCTGGCTTTATTCTTGATCACTAAACCAGATTCATCCAATTTATTTCGGAACACCCACTTGGTTCCAATGATGGAATTACCCTTAGGAGAGGGTACCAAGTTCCATACATTGTTCCATGTAAATTGGAGTAGCTCCTCCTACATAGCTATAACCCATGACTCATCCTTTAATGCCTCATCAACTTTCTTAGGTTCATGTTGAGGAAAAAAGGCATTAAGGACAAAATCAACTTCAAAGTGAGATCAGGGTTTTACACCTTGTTCAATATCACCTATGATCTATTCTTGAGGGTGATCCTTATGGTGTACCCATTCTTTTGGAAGATCATGTCTATTTTGTGTATCTTCCATTTTTGATACATTGATGAAGGGGGTATCTTCATCATCAGAATCTAAATGATTTGGTTCTGGTTCACCTAAGTTTGTTTCATCAAATGAAACATGCAAGGATTCTTCTATAATAAAAGTACTTCTATTAAAGACTCAATAAGCTTTACTTCTTGTTGGATAACCAATAAAAATGCCTTCATCACCTTTAGCATCAAACTTATCAAGCCGATCATGAGTGCTTAATAAATAACATCGACTTCCAAACATCCTCAAATATGAAATCCTAAGAGACTTCTCATAATAAAGCTCATATGGAGTTTTCTTAATGATAGGCCTTAAGAGAGTTCTATTAATAACATAACATGCTGTATTAATGGCTTTTGCCCAGAAATATTTTTGAAGCCCAGGCTCCAAGAGAAAAGTACAGGTGCATTATTGTAGAGTGTGATTCTTGCACTCTACAACACCATTTTGAGATGGTGCCCGTGGAAATGAAACTTCATGGGTTATGCCAGAACTGACACAAAAACATGAAAATTTTTCATTTTCAAATTCACCCCCATGACCAGTCCTAAGTCTAAGAATAGAGGATGATTTTTCCTTTTGAGGTCTTCGAGCAAGACTTAGGAAGGAATCAAATGAGTCATCCTTATGTTTCAAGAAGATGACTCAAGTGAACCTAGAGAAGTCATCAACAATAACTAGGTAAAATTTTGATCCATTTAGACTCTCAAATCATGTTAGTCCAAATAGATCAAGCAGTAACAACTCTAAAGGTGGTTTTGTTGAAACTAAGTCTTTCGGTTTAAAAGAAGCCTTGTACATTTTTTTGAGTTCACAAGACTTGCATAAAGCATCCTTTTTATAAGTTAGTTTGGGTAGGCCCCTTACTAACTGATTTTTGGCAACCTATTAGGATGTTTCTGATTAATGTGACCTAGCTTACGGTGCCGAAGATCTACTTCAACATGGGAGGCAAGCAGACATTTTACAGATTTCTCTTGTGGAAAATCAAGAGCATAGATGTTTTCATATCTAAAGCCTTCAATTAAAATTGTATTTGTTCCTTCTTTTAATATTTTAAATCCAACTTTAATAAACAAAACATCACATCCATTATCACATATTTGACTAACACTAAGCAGGTTATGTTTTAAGTTTTCTACTAAGTGAACAATACTTAACTGCTTAGAAGAATTACTTATTGTACCTTCACCAATAATGCGACAACATTTGTTGTTGCCCAACTTGACGTATCCTCCATCTTTGATTCTGGTCCACTTGATAAAGAGGTCTGAGTGTCCCGTCATGTGCTTGCAACACCAACTGTCTAGGATCCATTTGTCTTTCTTAACTTACAAAATAGTTTATTAAATCAATTTTAGGTACCTATTTTCTTTTAGGTCCTTGATGGTTAGTACCCTTCAAATCCTTAGGTTTATAGATCACATTAGTGCTAGATCTATAATTCTTAGGATTCGTGACCTTCTGATAAATTGATGGGAACACCATCATGAACCCTAACTAGCTTATTTTGACCAAATGAAGTTAATAAATGCTCCTACATAATCAACTGAAGGTCATAATTCAATGCATAACCTTTCTGAGAGAAACACAAGAAACTAGGGTTAAAACTGTAATTTTACCAGCTTATCATCAATGCAGTACAACCACAGGTTTTCTTAAGGGCAAAATGAAGGTTAAATGGTCTTAATAAGATAACAAGTGGGTTGGATCAAATAGAAAAGGATTTGTGTGTGTTCTGAGAATTAAATGACTTTTGAAACCCTAAAAATAGACCTACTTAATTAACCAAGGTTCTGGTCAGGATAAAATTCACTTAAAACCTCTAAAAATTATAGAAAAATATTCTCTAGGGTTTAGTACTTTCAATTTGACCATCAAAACCCATCTTGACCTAAAATGGAGTCTCAGATAGATATTTACCCTAATTTGGGTTTTTGCATAAATTACCTAGTCAAACGTGGTAAAAACCAAAATCCAACTTCAACATTAAATTTCTTAGGTCAAAGTTAGGTTTGTACCAAATTTTGTACCTAAGATGAGTTTTCCTTGACCTAGTTTGCGTAAAGGTCCTATGTGATTACATTTCTACCCCTAACTTTCAAAAACCCTTGCGTACAGCCCCCTAGCTACTTTGTCATCTTCACAATTAGGTCCCCCTTGCATTATCGTAGAGGAAACCTACTCCGGTGACCTTTGACAGGGAATATCTCCTCGATTGCTTGGAGAATCTCTTCCAAAATTGGATGGGAGATCCTCTGAGAAATTTTCTCCAATCTGAACCCATCTATGAGCCCTGATTCCCTCCCAATCTCTCATGCGAATGAATGAGAGATTTGGTTATCTTAATAGCTCCAAAGTCTGGTGACCTTCCAAGCTTAGGTAGCTTGCTTCCTAAGCCCTAACCGCCACTCAGATCCCTATTTAAAGAAGCCCAGATCCTCCCGAATCCTCCACGCTCGAATTCAGCCATGATTCCCCTCAATTCATCTCTCCCTCTCACGGCCAAAGGCTCCTCGATGTCCGACGATCCCCCCTGCTCATTCTTGTCGTCTGATCACCATACCTGCGGCGGATTCCCCCTCCTTGTTCTTCTCCACATCTCACCGTACAAGCAGACGCCACTTCCTCCTTCATCCTCGCCATTCCCACCTCACCAAAGCCACCTTTGTCTCCAGCGTCGGCCACACCAGACCCAATGCCTTCGCTAACCCCCTTCATCCATTAGCTTCCTAGCTAAGTCTCCTATCCCCTCTACTTTCTTCTCCGCCCTTTACTTTTGAAAACCAACCACTGACACCCCTTCGCACCTCCATCTCCTCCATCTCTGGCCACCCCCTCCAGCGAGGCCATCCCACCTCCATAGGCCACCAAAACCCTCATCGACAAGCCCATGACAATAACCACACCTCACTGAGCATTTCCCCTCTATTCACTCACCTCGCCACTCACTCATACACACCCCCAAACACACCCACTCACACGCACACAGTCTGACCTAGATACACACTCATGACCACCGTCACGCCATGCCACCATCCCCATCACATCCGTCATGCTTCGACGATACTCCTTGAGCTCTCTGACATGGCAAAGAGTCCATTCTACCAATTTCATGTTCTGACCTTGTTCGCCATTGGCTAGCAAGCTTGAAGTCTACTTGAGGCTGCCCCAGGTGCTGCCATGCCCAAGTTGAAGTCCCAGAATGCGCGGAAGAGTATTATGCACGCACCCAGGTCCTCAATTGTAGTCGCGAGCCTTAGTCATTGAGGAAATTGTGAAGGACACTCCCTACTGCATACTTGTGAAGGAAGGGCATGCAGATAGTCCCACCTCGGAAGTTGTTCAAGCCGTGCACCTGCATAAATTGAAAAACTGCTTGTAGTTGTTTGCCTTAATTACCATGGGGTGAGGTCCCTCTCACCTTCACCTGGCCTCGTCCGGGACACCTAACCCGCAGACCTGGCCTGACCCGACCCGACCTGCACTCCTCGCTCACCACCGCACGCTGATGAGCCTGGACTCGGGTACACGCCCAACCCGATAACCCAAATACTTGTGGCTCTGGGAGAGTGGATCCTAAGAGAGAAGAAGAGAAGAGTGTCGTGTGGGTAGGGGGAGGGTTTTGCTACAGAAACCTTCGGCTGACACTTAGCCAATTCTGAAGAAGAAAATCAGAAAAAGAAGATGAAGAGGAGGTGAAGGCTTGAAGAGAAGAAGAGAGGAAGAGAAGGACACAGCTGAAGCAGAGAAGAAGAAGAAGAAGGGAAGAGTCATAGAAAGCAAAGACAGAGAAGAAGAAAAGAAGAAGTAGACAACTTTAAGTCATCTGATTTCCACATCAGACGACAGATCATTAGCTCTCATTGCATTTACATTTAGATTGAGTCCCTTGGTGATAATGTAGGAGTATTTGGTGATCTAAATTGCCATTTTACTCCCATATTTTTGCACATTGCTACTGATATTATTGCAATTTCTTTTAGTTTGAATTGTGATCTTGATTTCTAAATCCCATATAGCTCCATCTGTTCAACCTCGAAACTTTTTCGAGTAAAAAAAATTGTATTTGTTTTCAAAACGATTTCGACTATACTGCAACGTGATTATTTTAAACAACGATTTCGCCTTGTGAACATAAATCCATGCATGTCTTGGTGCATGTGATTTATTTTGTGTGTTCTTTTGATTATTTTTTGAAAAATGAAAGGAGAGCTATCATGTTACGATAGCAATCCAGGAGGGCATTTTATTTAATAAGAAAAGAGAATAGCAAGGAGAACTACAAATTAGATCCCCATATATGTATGAGGGACCAGCACTCATTTACAATTTCCTTACAACACACTGGTCTCTCTTGAAATAGCCTCTCATTCCTCACCCTCTAGACACACCAAAGGGTCACCGCCATATGTAGATGTGGTTTCCTAAGTGTCACAAAGCTCTACCACACAGAATCCCATGTTGGGGGCGATTCCTGGCAAGTTCTCCAAACCATGTCAGTAACCAAACAAGAATAAAAAATATGAGATAGATAGTCGGTCTGCATCCCACAAAGGTGACATTCATGTAAAGCAGCACCCATCCTCTTGCACCTGAGGTTGCTAGTGATCAACCCTTCTCTTCTACATAACCATAAAAAAATTTGCACTTTGAGGGGGATCTTCAATAGCCATAGTTTCTTGTCAATGTGGTCGCTCCCCATACCACTACCAAGATTTATGATTTTTCCATAGGCATGTTGAGCTATGTACCTGCCATCCCATGCATAGGTGTCCACCACATCGATCCTTGGTCTGAAGCCTTGTAAATCTGCCAACAGTTTTGCCTTTTCTCCACTAATTGAGTTCCCTCCCTAATGGTCAACGAATTGTTTATCTGCCAGCAACTTCCTGATTCAGACCAGAAGCTACTCACCGGCCCATCCTTGTCAGCTGCAGCTAAATAAACCCTCGAGTAAGTCTCTTTCAAGGTGCCCAACGGCGACCACTGTTCCTTCCAAAAGTTGAAGTCCTTACCATCTCCAAGCATCGGCTGCACCAACTGGCAGTTGTTACTGATAGCCTAAAAAATAGAATGCCAAAATGAGGACGGTTTGGAAGGGTTTAATCTTTTTAGTGCACTGTTGGAACTGTCATATCCATCACAGATGAGATCAATCCATAGTTTTTCCTCCCCAATAAAAATTTTAATCACCCATTTAATCAATAAGGCCTCATTGAATTCTTTAAGTGCTTTAATCCACAATCCACCTTCTTCGTTGGGACGACACAGCTGCTGCCATTTCAATGGTTGCAAGAATCTGCCCTCATGTCGCACCCCCTTCCAAAAGAAACTCTTTCGCATCACATCCATACGTATCCAAATAGACTTCGGAGCTTTAAAAAGAGAGAAATAAAAGATTGGGATAGAGGTAATAACATAATTTAATAAGATGAGTCTTCCACCCTTTGACAGAAACTTGTTGTTCCATCCTTCCAACTTGATGGAAATCTTGTCAAAGACTACATTCCAATTGCGCTTCCTCAGTTTTGAACATCTTAGTGGCTACCCCAAGTATCTAATAGGTAGATTAGAGCAAGGGGTCCCCAGAGTGGCTGAGATTGCATCTTGCTCCTGCTCATTGAGACCGAAGCATATCAAGGTGGACTTCTCTCTATTCAATCTCAGACTTGAAATATCTCCAAAATTCTTGACCATGTGTCCAAGTACTTGGGCTTCAGTAGTTGTCCCCTCCAAGAAGAAGACTGTGTCATCTGCATATTGGATTATGGAGGCCATAGCTCTCCTATTAGATAGTGAGTAACCTCTAATAACACCAGCTTCAAATAGTTTGCAAGCATACCTAGCAAGACCATCCACTGCAAGATTGAAAACCAATGGAGATAATGGACAACCTTGCCTAACACCACACTGTGGCTGAATCCAAGCCCCACAATGTCTCCTGTTGATCAATGGAGAGAAAGAGGTGGTTGAAATGCATCCTTTCATCCATTGGATCCAGAGTTGAGGGAACCCTCATCTCTTAAACACCTCCCAAAAAATACGGCCAAGAAATAGAATCATAGGCCTTTCAGAAATCTACTTTCCACATAAATGCTTTGCACTTTCTTCTATGCCAACCACACTCCATCTCCTGAGCCATAATAAAAGATTCTTGTAGGGATCTGTTGGGAAGGAATGCTGATTGGATAGGGTGAATTAGGTTCTATAGTACTGATCTCAATCTGTTCGCCAATATCTTACTCACCACCAAATATATAGAGTTAGAAAGGGCTATAGGTCTGCAATCAGAGAATTGTTCTACACCTTGAAACTTTGGTAGCAAGAATAGATAGGATCTATTGATTTATCAAAACCAGAATTATATTTTTCAAACCAGTTGATAACATTGATCACTTCACTGCCAAACAGGCTCCACATTTCTTTGTAGAAGAAGACCTGAATGTCATCCGGTCTGGGAGAGCCTTCATTATTTAAATCATTAATGGCATCAACAATTTCTTTTTCACTAATGGCAATCGTCAAATTGGAGGTATGTTCATCTGAGACCTTAGTTGCATCACTCGTAGCCATCCTCCATACACCTCTCTCTGTTGCTTGTGAAGAGAGAGGTAGCCATCATTAATGGCGTCAACATTTTCTTTCTCACTAATGGCAGTCGTCAAGTTCTTTTTATTATTGAACTTGGCTTTTAAATTATTACAAAATTCTATATTCAGCTTGGTTGTTGTTTTTAGGTTATTCAAAGTGCCCTCAAAGTGTTCATAAATATCTTCTAATTCCATTTTTTTTGCATGCAATTGATTTTTAGTTTCTTTTGACATTTCTAATTCTATTTCAGAACAAGATTTTTCTATTTCTAGAGTTTTATAACTATCATGCAAGACCTTATTTTCTTTTTTAACCAACCTAGCTTAGTGATACAAATCTTCATATGCTTGTAATAACTCATTAAAAGTGACTTCAGAATCTAGCTCATTTTCTGAGCTGTCGTTGTTCGTAATTAAGCAAAGATGTGCAACTTCTATTTTTTTAGATTCTTTGAAAGATGATTCTTTGTTGGAATCACTATAATCCCAAGTTGCCTTGTATGCCCTTCTTGAAATCTTCTTCTTCTGATAAAGTTCTTTGTCCTTCTTCTTTTCTTCCTTCTTCTTCTTGATCATTGGACAATCTTTTCATACGTGCCCCTTCTTCTTGCACTCAAAATAAATAATGTCATTTGTAAATTTATTTACTTTCTTACCTTGTTTTTGAATGAATCTTCTAAATCTTCTCGTTAGAAGAGCGAGCTCCTCTTATTCGTTGGAGTTGGAATCGTTGAAGTTTGACACCTTTATAGCTTTGAAAGCAAGCTCCTTCTTCTTGCTTACAGATTTTTCTTCATTCTTCTTCATAATTTCCAATTGGACTTCATATGCCATGAGGCTTCCAATCAAGTCATCCAAGGAGAGAGTAGAAAGGTCTTTCGCCTCTTGGATGGCTGTGGCCTTTGGAGACCAATTGCTTGTATGCGATCTCATGATTTTCCTTACAAGTTGCTCCTCCTTTAGCTTGATTCCAAGGTTCTTCATTGGATTCATGATCTCACCAAATCTTGTGTACATCTCTTTGATTGTTTCACCTTGTTGCATCCTAAAACACTCATAGCTTTCTGTTAGAATAGAAATATGTGTTTCTTTTAACTTACTTATACCTTCATAGGTGACTTGCAATGTATTCCATATCTTGTATGCGGATTCGCATGCGGAGATACGGTTAAATTCTTCCATTGATAATGCACAATAGAGTGCGTTCATCGCTTTTGAAATTCCTGTGATCTTTTTCTTTTGGCCCTGAGTCCAAACAACACCTTCCTGTAGCTCTGGATCCATGTACTTCTCTTGAATATGAGTCCACAAGTCCTCATCCATGGCCTTGGGGAAGATTTGCATCATCCTCTTTGAGTATCCATAGTCCGTCCCATCAAAGTAGGGAGGACATATGGATGATTGTCCTTTGGTATGCTTGACTGATGATGCTATTGTGAGAGAGAATGATTACTTCTATTCGCTACCCGCTCTAATACCACCTGTAGGATTTGTAAAGCATAAGCACACTAAAAGAGGGGGTGAATAGTGTGGTAGATAAAAAAAATTGTAAGACAAAGCAAACCACAAAAAACACACAAGATATGTAGTGGTTTCCCTCACTTGGGTACTCCACTACCTAAGTCTCTCGAATTAGGATTTTTAACCCGATTCCCTCAACCCGGAGGGAATCAATTTACTAAAACCAAAGGTAATTAATGGGTTACCTCAACCCAATTACAAGATATTAAAAAGAAATAAAGATACGGGTGTAAGCAAGATACAAAAAAAGCTTACGACAAATTCCTATGTCTCCAACAAGTATATTGCTTAATAAAAGTATATAAATTAATCTAACGAGAATACTAAGGCGTAAACAATCGATTGAACAGTGAAGAACACGATCGCCTTTGATGACTTGTTGCAAATAGAGAGAGGCCTTAAGAGGAATGCAACAAATCAACATCCTTTTTAGCTAGAATAATTGAGAATTTGACGTGTAGGTAAGGATAGTATTTTTGGCTTCTTAGTTGTGTGCAAAAGACACTGAAAGAGTGCTTGTACAAGCCACTAAACACCTTCCCTACGATTACTAGTTGTTAAGGGAAATTTAGGAAGATTATAAATAGGTTTAATTGCAAGATAGCCATTCAGATTGGTCACAATGGTTAGTTGCTACCAGTACTAAAGTTTTGGTACCGATACTGACTGCCTAAAGTTAGCCCGACTAAGTCACTAGGTACCGGTACTCATGATGACTACCGGTACTTGTGACTCACAGATTTGGGTCCAGTGACCTACATGTACTAGTACTAGTGTTTAGTACTGGTACTTGTAAGGTCCAAGAAAAAACAAGTGCACAAACTGTGACCACTTGGTACTGATACTAACGATGAGTACCGGTACTTGTTGATCACAGTTTGGGACTGTCCCAAACCTATGCCTAGCATGTACCGATACCTATGACCAGTACTGGTACTTGCTACAAGACCAAATATTATAAGTGTAAGTCAATTTTTAGAGTTATCCCATCTACTCTATACGACTTTATTTTTAAAAAATTGATTTTGTGTTTTGAAATGAATGAATGAATGATATTCTGAACCCTAATTATCTTTACTTTGATTTTAACTCCTAGATTATATTTTACTTGTTAGGAGACATAGAAAGATTCTAAAATACAATGAATACAATAAAAAAACTATAGTCTTCTAGTCTTCATCCCTCATGCTATATTGTTGCTTGCATCCACAGATTCTTTTGACCTGTAATACTTCATAAACACATTAGATTTTAAAATGATTTTGTTAATACCAAAACAAAGAAGAGAGATGGAACTAGGTTCCAACACACTCGAAGGACCAGTTTGATTGCTTGCATTGAAAGGGCAGGGTATTCTTTCATCAATGTTCTCCCTTTCATCTACAGACATTCTTCTGGTGCATGCAAGGTGCAAGATCTCAAAATACTGATTTGCTACCACTATTAGAAAGAAATCCTAGGAGAAGACCTATTTATCCAGAATCTGAATCTAAACCCACTGCAATGGTTAGTCACCACGAGGAAGAAGAGATTGAAGAACAAAATTGGGATCCTATGACCCTCTTACAAAAGCATATCACTAAGTAGGGCCAACGTCATGACCAACAAATGGAGGTCATAGTCAACGCCATTACTCGACTCCAAAATAGAAGGGTGGACCGACCTCTCCGTGACTTTTACAACCCTCCAAATGCCCATCCTGAACCCTTTGTCAGGGTACCTCAGGATGGGGATGATTTTGAATTCAAACCTTAGATTATCAATTTGATTCCCCACATCCATGGCCGTGAGTCAGATGACCCCTTCCACCACCTTGAAGAGCTACTACACATAGGAAGGACCTTTGGCCTTAGAAACATGAATGAAGGTACCCTGATGATGAAAATGTTCCCATTCTCCTTGAAAGATAGAGTTGCTCATTGGTTGAGAATGATTAGTAGACCAATCTTAACCTGGGAAGATTTGAGGAGCACATTCCTAAAGAAATTCTTTCCCGTAGGAAAAACTAATGCCCTTAGATGTGCCATAACAACCTTTAAGTAGAACCATGGGGAACAACTACATGAGGCTTGGGAAAGGTTCAATGATTTAGCTATGAAATGCCCCCATCATGGGATTTTGAGCTGGCACTTAGCCACATTTTCTATTATGGGTTGAGTGATAATCTGAAGAATTTTGTTGATGCAGCATGTGGGGGCAATTTCCTAAGTAGAGACACTAAGGGAGCCTTTCAATTGTTCAAGAATATGAGTGAAAATTCCCTCCACACTACCTCAATGTTCACCTTTAACATAGCTAATCAATGAAGGAGTGGAGTTTATGAAATCAAAGATAGTTCAAACTTGGTTGATTTAGAGTTAATTGCACGATGATTAGACAAGGTGGAACTCGTGGTAAAGAATGTGGAGAATTTGGATAAGAAACTGGATAATCTTCTAAAGGATGGGAGTTCCTTAGGTACACAATCTAGAGTAAATCCTACGCCTACCCAAGGAGTGCCTATGTTAACCTACAACTAGCTCCCCAACCCCCTAGGTCAAGAATTAGTGCACAACATCAATGACCTAACCATGGCTCCACCTATGAGACAACTATACTTGGACCCATCTCTTTCTGGGTACCAAGGAGGGACCTTGATTCCATCGAATTCTAAACTAGGCATCCCAATGCTTAGTTATCCTAAGGATGTGAATGCACTCCAAGGTTAGACAAGAAATGAGCCTTATTCAAACTCTAACAACCCTGGATGGTGCAACCATCCTAACTTTGCTTGGTCAAGTCAGAAACACACCCAGGGTCCTAACTTGACTGAGCCAAACACTTATGGGCAACCTAGTAGGTACACACAACCACATGCATATGTCTAACAAGTAAATTGCTTTTTAAAAGATTATTTAGTTGTAGTATACTGCGAAAAAACATCGACAAATAAATTTATAAAAGCTTGTGAGTACCAGGTCGTTCACAGGGAAGCAATCAGAATTTGTGCAGAAGCTTTTCAATAGAACTTGCTCTAAATAGATATTTACATATGTATATATGTATACGAATCAGATATCATGCATTCAGATGATCAGAATTTTATTGTAATTAGATAGAGTCTTCACAATAGAGAATGCTACTAGAAATAGACAGATAGATAGCTAGAGAGAGAGATAGAGAGAAACAAATAGAGAGAGAGACAGAAGTTGGCAGAGAGACGACACCACTTGTAGGATGCTTGTGCGAGATGCAGCAACACCTCAGATCCAGAGCACCAGGACGAAGGTCAGAGCAGAGTTGTACAGGAACGGAGAATCATAGAGAAGAAGGTGGAAGAGATATTTGGAGTTGATAGCAAGAGTTGTTGGGAGAGATACCTTCAACTAGGGGCCCCTGGCCATTCTTTTATAGTTTTAATGATGGGCAAAGTGAGCATTTTGGCCCTTAAACTCATGTAACAACTCCCTTATGATCATATCCGTCGATCGAGAGAACAACGGATCAGATTTGGCCTCAAAATCACCTTATTTGCGACCTCTACGCTCAAATTCAGCCTAGTGGCGACACGTGGCACCGCTCTGGGGTCTTGGATCTCCATTGGATGCTCCCACTCACTCCTCTTGCCAGCTTCAACACCTGCAGCGTGCTTCTCTCTCTCCTCGCATGTGCGCTTCATCTTCAATTATGCACCAACACTCCTCGGCCATCCGATCTTTCAATTGGATGACTTAAAACAACCATCATACTGATTGCACAACAAAAATGCACCAACAATTGTGCCATCTTGTACTATTTCCAAGCAATACCAGTGCATATTAGGTAGACATAGTCGCATTTGTAAAAATAGACGCATGCATGCATTTACTTGAGAGGGGAGGAGAGTGAATAAATTGTCCTTGTAATTAACAAATTCTTCAAGTGCTACCTCTCAAATTCACCATCTTTATTTTTATTTTTTATTTTTATTTGACTGCCTTCTCCACAACTGCAAAGCATGGCTGGACCTTCTTCGAGCCATGCTCTGCAAAGCTTGCCTTGCATAGCCACTCCCTACCAGCCGCATGCACAGCCATGCACTGCCAGGGCATGGCTGTGCTTGCCTTCTTCCTCTTTAAAAAGGGCTCAGCTTTCTTCTTTGCAGGGAGCCTGGTCCACACAAAACACAAAAAACCCAACACAGCAGCTTCCTTCAGGCCGTCTCCTCCCCTCTCCCATCCATACGCAACCTCTCCTCCGTCTAAGGAGCTACTCTGCTGGCAGGAGCAGCTCACAATGGTGCACAACCACCACTGTGAGTCCCACCACCACCCAGCTCATCAAAGAGCCGATGGGCGTGGTAGTTTTCTCTCCTCTGTTTTGTCATTCCAGTCCATCGATGCCATTGACAGAAGCTTCAAGCTTTGAAGCTTAAGCTCTGCAGTAGCAGTAGCATGGCGTCAGCAGCAGCAGCGCAGGCCACCATGAGCCTCAGGCTCCTATTCCGCACCCTCTACGCACGCCTACCGGCCGCCCTCGCCTCTCTCTGCGCAAGCCAGCAGTCGGCATAGCCTCTTCCACGTGTGCGCCAGCCGCTCCACACCACCCACACATGTTGAACCGGGTGCAGGTGGTTGCGCGAGCCAAGCGGGCACTATAGGCACTGTTCACGCTAGAGAGCGCGACACTGTGGCTACAGTGCAGTGATAGGTAAGTTTCTCACTTATCCGGTCACTCGACTCCCTCTCTCGGCGCCGCTACCGGTGCTAGCCCATCCGCGCATGCCCATGCCCATGTCCCTCCCCATGCCCACTCTCGCGTCTGCTCCCGCATCTTCGCCAGCTTCAGCGCCTGCCTCTTCGCATAGCACGGTGCGCTGCGGTCCTTCCCCTCACGCTCATTCCCTCCTACATGCACTCGCGTCTTCGCACACCTACGCGCCTGCACCTGCACGTGGCATTAGACGTCGCCCGCTGCTCCGGATGACTTAACTCACAGCGCTTCTTCCTCAGCAAACTCTCTCACTCTCTCTCTCGCTCTCTCTCTCACTACACTCTCTCACTCCCTCAGCAGACACATATACACACACACACACACACTCGTACACACACCCACTCACTTATACACTATTATATACTTATATATATACATATACATATATATATTGATATATATACATATTTTTATATACATACATATGTATATATATATATCTATACATATATTAGTACCTATATAACTAAGTATAAGTATATATACATATATATATATACATATATATGTATATCTCTCTACATATATCTATATACATAGATACTTGTACTAATATATATATATACATATACACATATATATAACTATATACATATATTACTATATTTGTACATATATATATATATCTATATCTATATATATAGTTATATATATATACATATATATCTAATTATAAATATATATATATACACATATACATACATCTATCTATACATATACTTACATATCTATATATATATACAGATATATATATATATAGCTACGTATACACTTATATAATTATAACCATACCAATCTATATACATATAGATATATATTTACATATATACATATATATATATATATTCATATCAAATACCATACGTTGTATCGTGGGAATATCTGCACCCGTTGCTGATATTCCTCGATACACGCATACAGAAAGCATTTTTGCACACATCTTCCAGCCATCCATCCTACACTCCACGCGGCACTTCGTCCTGTTGGTTGCATCTTCCTAGACGACGATCAACTCGACACCGTACTACACACCATCTTCACCTCCACTCTCACCCCTATATACTTATATAATATATACATATATACATACTATATGTACCTTATTTTTATTTCTCTTTCCTGCCATTAAAAAGACGAAAAAGAAATATACAAAAGAGAAAAGATAATCCTTGACTTGCAGGTACTCAGTCTTGCGAATAGCAAGATCGATTTTGAAAGACTAATTTGGCTCAAAACCAAGAACCTGATTTTGAGGGTGTACCTCAACGACAAAATTATCAGAAAAAAATATTAAATAGAAAAACACCAAAAACGTAATAAGCGAACGGAAGAGATTCGTTGTAGGACAGATGTAGAAACTTCTTCACCTCTAATCCCACTTCCCTGAGTTCGACCCTAGGCCTAAAAGTGACCAAGATGAAATCAAGTAGGCCAGGTAAAAAATTTTGTTAAGGGATCATTAGGCTCGATTTAGGTTAACAACTATACTCATTTTAACGATAAAATCACCATATTAACACAACCTATCCGGGCCCGACCACACTCTTTTCTGGCGCCGTTGCCGGGGAAGTGTGCAATCAAGTAAGTTTCTACTCCATTCCTGTAATTTTTCTCTTCTCACACCCTTCTCTTCACAGGTGTTTTTGTTTGTTACTGTGCAGGTGAACCTGTTGCAAGGAGAAGACAGGCAAATGAAGTCAGAGACGTGGGCAGATCCAAGGCTGGAACGAGAGCGTGAAGTTGACGTCACCGCACTGGAGCTTCGCACACGTTGCTGAACAAGTAGGTCTTTCTTTCTTAGCAACCTAGGTCAACTTGTCACCTTAATAATAATTAAAAACAAAAAACTAAAAACACTTCTTGGGATCTCTTGGGGCAAGTGGATTAAAAATCACTTGTTTGATTGTTTGTCATCACTCCTACCGCCCCAGGATTTCCCGCCAAACTTCGCATAGCGAAGATCCTAGAATCTTGATTCTTGAATCTTTCGCCGTGTGAAGTATTCTTTGAGGCAAAAATAAATAGATTGATTGCCATCCCTCTTTGCCTCATTTATTTGCAATTTGGGATCACCTTTTTGGTGGGGAGACTTGGAATTGAGTTGATTCCAACCCCACCACTACCTTTCACGTGCCTAAGATTCGATCCCGAATACTTCAACCCCAACAATTTGATTCTCTTTCTCTTATGGTTGAGCCTTGTGTGTGGAAATCATTTTGGTGATTGGGAGCACTTGAATTGAAGTGCCTTGGCTCCCTTTCACACTAATCGAAAATTGATTCGTGCATCCACACATAGAAATCTCCATCTAGGGAAGCCCATTGCATTTTAGCATGCATTAACCAACTAACATTGAAGAAGTGTTTGTTGGGCTTAGAAGAAAACTTATATTCTCTCAAAACCCGGAGATTGGTTGAATTGGTAATTCAGAGAAATTCTAAAATCCATACTACTTAAGGCTGAATTCTAAAAATCATTCACCAATTGAAACTTCAATTCGGGGAGATTTCCCCATTGCATGCTTGGTTTACACACTTTGTAAAATCAATCACTTGGGCATTACCCGTAAATAATGCCATTCACATTCGAGAAGCACTTGATCCTAAGCCTCTAACTAAAACTGGTAGCAACTTGACCCTTATTAATGTTTGGAGGTCTAACTACCTGCGTGTAGCGCCTACGGGCTGGTGAGGGTTCCCGCGTGCTAACGGGTGTCTAAGATTGGAGCAAACGGCCTTTCAATCTGGCCTGGTGGTTCTACGATGCTCGCATTCGGTTCCGTAGGTCGTGATAGTAGGTAACTTAGATCTTTAGGTCTAAGGGCACACTATAGAGGTTAGGAATTTGATTGTATTGATTTGTCATCAAGTGTACCTTTGCGACATCATTTCTCTCATCTCCATTTCCCTTCATATCCCCCCAATTCTTCCTGCGATAGTGCATGTTTGGGAGGAGGTCACAAAACCCTGAATTGTGCGAATTGCCTGATAATTTTAGAAAAGAAGCCGAATCGTCCTCCTCCACAAACATGGCTGCATGCCCACCCCCAAATCCTGAGGGAGGAAACCGCCCTCAAAACCCACCAGGTGGTGGAGCCTTGGATCCCATAACCCGCCTCCAAGCCCAAATGGAAATGTATAATGAGAAAATTGAAGCCATTAGGGAAACATTGGAGGAAATGCAGAACCCTCTCGAATGGGAGGAGCCTAGGTCTCTTAGCTCCTATCAGAATCCCACTACTACAGTGACCATAGGACAAATTTGGGTCCCCATGGGTGGGGACGACTTTGAACTAAAACCTAACATAATTGGCCTGATAAATTTTCACTTCCATGGTCTCGCAAGTGAAGATCCTTTTCTGCACTTGGAAGACCTAACCCAATTGGCTGAAACAGTTAAACCAAGAAATATCGGGTTACCTATAGTCCTGATGAAAATGTTCCCATTTTCATTGCGGGATAAAGCGTCGCAGTGGTTACGCACCCTTAGGAGAACCATCCACTCTTGGGAAGAGATGCAAACAGCGTTTCTCAAGAAGTTCTTCCCAATCGGGTGAACCAATGCGCTTCGCCGTGCTATCACTTCATTTACACAACAAAATGGCGAACAGTTTCATGAGGCATGGGAGAGATATAATGACCTCCTCAGGAAGTGTCCTCACCATGGTCTGCCTAAGTAGCATATAGCCCAAATTTTCTACTATGGGCTAAAAGAGACGTTGAAGTAGATTGCAGATGCTTCCTGCGGAGGGAATTTCATGAATAAAGATGAGAATGGAGCATTCAAATTATTTGAAAGTATGAGTGAAAACTCAGTGAACAATGCTTCCATTGTCGCCTTTAATCATACCAACCTGCCCAGTAATGTCCATGAAGTTGACACGGGATCCTCCCATTCATCCACAGATCTCAACCTTATCGAACAGAAATTGGATGAAGTCTCCGTCGTGCACAAGAAGTTGGACGAGCTTCTGGCCAACCCTACCTGTTCTATGCCAAACACCCCCACCTCACCACTTCGTCACAATACCAATTCTTCCAATACCAGGCTTATCCCGAGAAACCCCGTAAGACCTTCCTTACCAAGTGTCGTGCCAAGCAATTCGGTAAGTCATGTGGATCTGGCTTCTGCGAGCCAGTATTTTGACACGGAAGACCAAGCCTCCGTGTGCTCGGACGCATATTTACATGCGGACGTGTCTTCTGGCTTAGAAAATGCTTGCGCCCTGGGGAGCAACCCGTTCTCTGCCACTTATAACCCAAGGTGGCGAAATCATCCAAACTTTGCATGGTCCAACAACCCACAGCACCAAAACCCCGCTGGTGGACCAATGCGACCGTCTGCACCCGTCATCCCAAGGGCCCAGTCTAATCCTATGGCGAATCTGCCATCGGGTCCTTGTGTACCGCAAATAGAACACGCATCAAGTCCTCATGATAAATTGATGCGACTGATGATGGAAATGTCAAAGCGCCATGAAGAGAACATGACATCTCTTCAGCACCAATTGGCGCAGCAGAATGCTGAGATCAGTCAACTACGCATGGCGACTCGATCTCAGGGCACTCTTCCAGCCCAACCTATTCCAAACCCGCAAAATTTCGTACCCCGTTGTCCTCAACCGCAGGTATGACCTTCTCAGGGGCAGGTTCATCAAATTCTGCAAGCTCCGAGCATTCCACTGGGATTTCAGGCTAATCCCACTGTAGCACCTCACTCTTATGTCCCTATTGCGAACCCTCCTCCGCCTTATGATCCCACTGGACCTGCATCGTCCAATGCGATCACTATGAGCAGTGATAAGCTGATCGTCGATCCACCTCAACCTGATCTTGGCCTGTCTTCTTCATCGCCCTCTCATTCGGGATGCACACTGCATTTGTGAGATGACGATACACCCAAATTGTTGCCAGAATCAGTCCCATTCCCTGAGGCTCTACTGAGGGAGCCAAAAGGCAAGAAGAAGGATGTGCAGGCCTTTGATAACCTGCGTAATTTTTTCAGGGATGTTGAAATCAAGGTACCCCTACTCGAGGCTATCGACCACATACCTACTGTCGCCCGATTTTCAAAGACTACACAACACCCAGGCGATAGTCAAAGAAAACTAAGAATCTGGTGGTTCTCTCGCCTCTTGCAAGTTGTGCTATACTGTCAAATTTACCACCGAAGCAGAAAGATTCGGGCACACCGCTTATTTCCTGTAGCATCCAAGGCTACAATTTTAACAGTGCCCTGTTTGATCTAGGATCTTCCATCAATCTTGTACCAACCATCATGCTCGAAAAATTTTCCTTAAGAAATTTGAAACCCACCCCTGTCACGTTATAGTTGGCAGATCGTTCTGTCAAAATTTCGAAGGGTGTAGTGGAAGACGTGCTAGTTAGGGTCAACAATCTCTGTTTTCCTGTTGACTTTCTTGTTCTAGATATTGAAGTTCCTAGCTCACTTTCTGATTGTCCGATCATCCTTGGTCGACCTTTCTTGGCCACAGCCCGCGCCCATATCAACTACGAGTCAGGCTGTATTGAGATTGTCGTTGGATCTGAGAAGCTCAAGCTTAGCATCTTCAAGGCAGCCAAGAACTTTGATTGCGATTGCATCGAGGATGACACGTCCGACGAGGACATGCCCGTCAGCACGTGTACCAAACTAATTGGGACCTATTCTAACTGCTGCGGATTACCTGTAAACATTGACGATTGCTTGACCAACACGTATTGTGACGTTCCCACATCCCTTCCTATTCCCGTACCTTCTCCTGACCAAACTTCTGACGAGGTTTTCTCTGCTTCCCATACCTCGTGGTCTGAGTCATATCTGGGCTACTCACTGTCGGTCCACACTCTTGAAGGCCGGATTTCCCTTTCTTTTCCACCAAATCAGGTGGATTTGCAACTACACACTGGGACCTTGAGCCCACATACTACTCACTGGGGCTATTCCTCTTTGGATCCATCTATCCAAGAAGCCCCTCTTCTTGGCCAATCTGAGGGCCAACTTCTTCGTCCTGACTTGTTCTCCAATCCACCTGGGACACTCTCATCCCAAGAAATGCCAGATCTTTCACCATCCACTCCCGAGCTGAAAGAGCTACCTAGTACACTTAAGTATGTTTTCCGGGGACCAAATGAAATGCTCCCCGTAATCATCAGTTCAAAATTGACCAGGGAGCAAGAGTGCAAACTAATAAAGGTCCTTATGGAACACAAGGCAGCCATTGGATGGTCATTATCAGACTTATCTGGCATTAGCCCCTCGTACTGTACTCACCGTATATATACGGAGGAGGAGGCTCGACCTTCCCGCGAGATGCAGCGACGTCTCAACCCTAACATGTGGGAGGTCGTTAAGAAGGAAATCATTAAGTGGATGGATGCGGGTATAATCTACCCGATCAGTGATAGCCCCTGGGTGAGTCCGATTCACGTCGTGCCCAAAAAGGCGAGACTCACCATCCCTACACGCACTCCTACATCTTGGTGAGTGTGTGTAGATTATAGGAAACTCAATGCTGCAACTAAGAAAGATCACTTTTCGCTACCTTTCATTGACCAAATCCTGGAGCGGTTAGTGGGAAATAAATTTTTCTATTTCCTGGATGGATTCTCAGGATATAACCAGGTGGCAATCGAACCCCGAGACCAAGAGAAAATCACTTTTACCTACCCCTTCGGCACCTTTGCATTTAGAAGGATGCCGTTCGAACTTTGTAACTCACCAGCAACTTTCCAGAGATGTATGCTGGCGATATTTCATGACATGGTGGGTGACTTTCTCGAGGTCTTCATGGATGACTTTTCGGTCTTTGGACCATCTTTCGATGAATGTCTTGCCAACCTGACCCGTATCCTTGGGAAATGTATTGATGTAAACCTTGTGCTTTCATGGGAAAAAAGTCATTTTATGATACACGAGGGAATTATTCTCTGACATATCATCTCCTATAGGGGTATCGAGGTTGACAGAGCTAAGCTTGATGTAATTGCTGATTTACCTGTGCCTGGCTCTGTCAAACAAATTCTTCCTGGGACACGTCGATTTCTATAGGAGATTCATCAAAGATTTCTCCAAGATTTCTCGACCTTTAACTCATCTCCTATCGACTGACGTACCCTTCGATATGGGCCCTGACTGCATACGAGAATTTACGTAGCTACGTAATGCTGTCACCAAGGCCCCTGTTCTCCAGCCACCTGATTGGTCCCTCGACTTTGAACTCATGTGTGATGCTTCCGACCTTGCAGTCAGAGCCATCCTGGGACAAAGACGCGATAGACACCCCTTCGTGGTGTACCACGCCAGTAAGACGTTGGACGAGGCCCAGCGTAATTATACTACCACTAAGAAAGAACTACTGGCAGTCATCTTTAGGCTAGAGAAATTCCACTCGTACCATCTGGGCTCACATGTTATTATTTTCACTAATCACGCGGCCATTCGCCATCTCAAGCATAAGATGGATGCCAAGCCAAGACTGATTCATTGGATCCTTCTGCTCCAAGAATTTGACATTGAGATCTGCGATAAGGTCGGAGCCCAGAATGTTGTGGCTGATCATCTTTCTAGACAGGACCCTGACCATATTGGACTTACTCTACCGATTAATGAGATTTTTCCTGATGAGCACCTATTGACAATTAATGTGGCAAGTGGACCGTGGTATGCTGACATTGCCAATTACCTTGCTTCTGGATCCCTTCCACGTGGCTGGCCTAAAAACCAGCGCGTGCGTCTCATGGCAGAAGCAAAGTATTATTTCTGGGATAATCCACTTCTTTTCTAAATAGGTGCTGATCAAATCATCCGTCGATGTATTCCTAATAGCGAATTCCCCAGTGTGCTATCCTTCTGCCACGATCAGGCCTATGGAGGCCATTTTTCTGGGAGGAAAACTGCAGCCAAGGTGTTGCAGTGCGATTTCTTTTGGCCCTCCCTTCACCAGGATGCACAAAATTATGCCAAACATTACACTAGGTGCCAGTTGTTAAGGTCAATGTCACGTCGTGACATGATGCCCTTGCAACCCATCCCAGTTGCGGAAATCTTCAACATTTGGGGAATTGATTTCATGGGTCCCTTTCCTCCTTCCAACGGCTTCGAATTTATTCTCGGGGCTATTGATTATGTTTTGAAATGGATTGAGGCTATTCCCATGCGCCGTGCTGACCATGTTATATCCACTCGATTTGTCAAAGATCACATCTTTGCGCACTTTGGGATCCCTCGAGCCATTATCTCGAATGGAGGAAGCCACTTTACCCATGCTTCTTTTCGGGCACTTCTGAGAAAATATGGAGTCCACCATCATAACGCATCCCTGTATCATCCTCAGACGAACGGCTAGGTAGAGGTGTCGAACCGGCAAATCAAGCAAATTCTCTAGAAAATGGTTCGACCTGATCGTAAGGATTGGTCTGACAAGCTAATTGACGCACTTTGGGAGTATTGGACCGCCTTCAAGGCTCCCCTTGGTATGTCTCCTTATAGAATCGTTTACGAAAAGCCTTATCGTTTGCCCGTGGAGCTGGAGCACCGCGCTTATTGGGTGGTTCGCCAATGTAACCTCAACCCAGACCTGTGTGGTCGAGAAAGGAAACTCCAACTCCAGGGGCTGGAAGAGCTCTATCGTGAAGCCTATGATTCTGCCTTAACTTTCAAGCAACACACTAAGGCTTTTCATGACAGCCATATTCGGCGGAAAGGATTTGAGCTATCTCAGCAAGTTTTGCTCTACAATGCCCGGCTCAATTTCTTTCCTGGGAAATTGAAGTCCAAATGGACTGGCCCTTTCTTGGTCTCAAGACCATTTCCCAACGGGGCTGTTGAGATTGAAGATCCCAAATCTGGGCGTAAATTTACGGTCAATGGGCAGCGTTTGAAACCCTATCTTACTCATGAACCTGCCCCTGTTGGAGAAACTGTTGCCCTGCTGAAGGGTAACTAATTTTGTGCCTCATTCTAAGTCCAGCTGGGGACGTTAAAGTTAGCGCTCGTTGGGAGGCACCCCAACAACACTCTGCCACTATCACGCTCACTTCACTTTTCACTTCACCACCCACCATCCACCCACCATTCTGTATACCCTGCACCTCACCTCTCGTTACTCGATCTTTCATCCTTCCTCTACCCTTCCCTACATGCATATGAGGACATAGCATCGTTTGGCATGGGAGGGTGGATAGGCATCCATAGGATCTGGGTATTTTATGGTATCATGCAGTTTCCATCTATCTATAAATATATCAAAAAAAAAGAAAAAAGGTGTTTAGCAATGATCTGAAGGCTGAAACAAAAATACAATAAGTGTTTATGTATATTCAACCACTGTTTTGATGACTTTCCATGACACAGAAGCTTGATTTGCTCAAGCTCGGTTTAATTCACTTAAGCATTGACAAAATAGATCGGAATCTCTCCTAACTTAGGAATGTATTCTTGTACCTGAGACACTAGTACAGGATCCGTTGGTTTGCTTCTACTCGAGAGCCTAAGTAATCTTGGTTCACACTACACATATCAAGAAAGACTAGGTGAACATAAGATCCAACCCTAGTGTTCATTAGGGAAGGTGGAGTCCTTACCTATGCACGTAGGTAGACTTTTCATCCCAGGCTTTAGTCTTGTGTTTAGGAGAGACTCTTTCCACCAAAAGGAACTCTCCCACCAAAAGAAAAGTGTGCTCCTCCAAATAAAGTTGTAAGAGATATACTGACACGTGTTTAAAAAAAAAAAGGTATAAATAAGTCAGTATGTCTCACAAATATCTATAAAGTCTTCCCCCTACAACGGTTCTTCAGGGCAAGTTACAAATACTCTGTTTTCTTTGAGCCATAAATGTAATAAAATGGGAGTTGAGTTTTTCGTCATCTCTTTAAGGGTCAATTCGAAGACACGAGCAGAAACTGGGACCAACCTGCACTTAAAATTCGTGAAACCCTGGGCTTGAGTCTTAATGTTCATCTGGTCAGTCTTGATCCTTCATTAAGTACAAGCCATAATCTCTTGAGCTCTCGAGTATGGCAAAAACCTCCTGGGTCCTGGAAATCGTACTTAAGGTATAAATATCAAGAGTCCTGGTTAGTTGAGAGATGGTCTATGTCATGTGAGACTTAAAGTACTGGTAGTATTCTCTGCAATTGGTTCTCACAATATCCAACAATAAACACACCTATGTCGCCTCTGAAGAAAATCTTCAGCTTAAGATCATTTCTAAAAACAATACAAAAGAAAATGTTTTGCTAGGGACTAGCAAAAGATAGGCATGGGGGTATGATTGCACAACAAAAATGCACCAACAATTGTGCCATCTTGTGCTATTTCCAAGCATTACCAGTGTATATTAGGTAGACATAGTCGCATTTGTAAAAATAGACACAGGCATGCATTTATTTGAGAGGGGAGGAGAGTGAATAAATTGGCCTTGTAATTAACAAAATTTTCAAGTGCTACCTCGCAAATTCACCATCTTTATTTTTATTTGACTTTCTTCTCCACGGCTGTAGAGCATGGCTGGACCTTCTTCGCGCCATGCTCTGCAAAGCTTGCCCTACACAGCCACTCCCTGCCAGCCGCATGCACAGCCATGCACAACCAGGGCATGGCTGTGCTTGCCTTCTTCCTCTTTAAAAAGGGCTCAGCTTTCTTCTTTGCGAGGAGCTTGGTCCACACAAAACACAAAAAACCCAACACAGCAGCTTCCTCCAGGCCGTCTCCTCCCCTTTGCCCTCCATACGCTGCCTCTCCTCCTTCTGAGGAGCTACTCTGCAGGCAGGAGCAGCTCACAGTGGTGCACAACCAACACTGTGAGTCCCACCACCGCCCAGCTCATCAAAGAGCCGATGGGCATAGTGGTTTTCTCTCCTTTGTTTCATCATTCCAGCCCATCGTCGCCATTTACAGGAGCTTCAAGCTTTGAAGCTCAAGCTCCGCAACAGCAGCAGCAGCGCAGGCCACCATGAGCCTCAGGCGGCTATTCTACGCCCTCTGCGTGCATCTGCAGGCTGGCCTCGCCTCTCTTCGCACACGCCAGCAGCCGCCGCAGCCTCTTTCGCGTGCGCGTCAGCCACTCCACACCACCCGCACACACTTAACCGGACACAGGCGGTCGCGCGAGTCGAGAGCGCACTGTAGCCACTATTCACATTAGAGAGCACGACACTGTGGCTACAGTGCGGTGACCAGTAAGTTTCTCACTTATCCGGTCACCCGGTGCTCTCTCTCCGCACCGCTACCGATGCTAGCTCGTCTGTGCATGCCCACGCCCGTGTCTCTCCTCGTGCCCGCTCTCGTGTCTGCTCCCGCATCTTCACCCGCTTCAGCACCTGCCTCTTTGTGCAGCACTGTGCACTGCGGTCCTTCCCCTCGTGCTCACTACCTCCTACATGCGCCCGCGTCTTCGCGTGCCTACACAGCTGCACCTGCGTGTGGCATCAGACATCACCCGCTGCTCCAGACGACTTAACTCACAGTGCTTCTTCCTCAGCAGACGCTCTCTCTCTCTCTCGCTCTCTCTCTCATTGCACTCTCTCACTCCCTTAGCAGACACATACAAACACACACACACTCTCATACACACACCCACTCACTTATACACTATTATATACTTATATATATATACATATGCATATATATATTGATATATATACATATATTTATATACATATATATATACATATATCTATACATATATTAGTACCTATATAACTAAGTATAAGTATATATACATATATTTATATATACATATATATACACATATATTTATACATATATATTTATATACAAATATACATACATTTATACATATATGTATCTATAACTATAAATACATATATATATATATATGTATATCTATCTACATATATCTATATACATAGATACTTATACTAATATATATATATACATAAACACATATATATAACTATATACATATATTACTATATATATACATACATATATATATATATATGTATATATATATGTATCTATATATATAGTTATATATACATACATATATATCAAATTATAAATATATATATATACATATACATACATCTATCTATACATATATTTTCATATCTATATATATATATACATATATATATATATAAATATATACATATATAGCTACATATACACTTATATAATTATGACCATACCTATCCATATACATATAGATATATATTTACATATATACATATATATATTTTTTCATATCAAGTACCATACGTTGTATCGAGGGAATATCTGCACCCATTGCTGATATTCCCTGAGACACGCATACAGAAAGCATTTTCGCACACATCTTCCACCCATCCATCCTACACTCCACGCGGCACTTCATCCTGTTAGTTGTGTCTTCCTAGACGACGATCAACTCGACACCGTGCTACATACCATCTCCACCTCCACCCCCACCCCTATATACATTATAATATATACATATATTTATATACTTTATGTACCTTATTTCTATTTCTCTTTCCTGCCATTAAAAGGATAAAAAAAATATACAAAAGAGAAAAGATAATCCATGACTTGCAGGTACTCAGTCTTGCGAATAGCTAGACTAGTTTTGAAATCCTAACTTTGCTCAAAGCCAAGAACCTAATTTTGAGGGTGTACCTCTAGGACAATTATAAAAAAAAATCTTAAATAGAAAAACACTGAAAACATAATAAGCGAACAGAAGAGATTCATTGTAGGACAGATGTAGAAACTTCTTCACCTCTAATCCCACTTCCCAGAGTTCAACCCTGGGCCTAAAAGTGACCAAGATAAAATCAACCAAGCTAGGTAAAAAATTTTGTAAAGAGATGGTTAGGCTCGATTTAGGTTAACCACTATACTCATTTCAACGATAAAATAACCATATTACCACAACCTATCCGGGCTCTGACTCGTCGATTGTTCGCTTTAAAGTCGTTTGCGGTTTAATGTGGTGGAAAAATCGACTAATCAATATTTAAGAAAAAATAACCACTCACAGAGGAGCGGGTCGAATCCACAGGGAGGCAATGACGTATTAAAATTCACACAAGTTAAAAACATTTGTTCGTAGTTAGTTTGGACAAGAATCAAGCCAAAATTGCCTTCAGATCAAGGTTTAAGCAAGAAACAATGCTGAAATAGCAATTCTGAGAAACTAGAGGATATTTTCCGCAATGTAGAATCAATAAAATATAATTAAAAAGTGACAATGGCAGAAAATGTAATTTCTAATTGACGATTTACTGTAGCAAAACAGGGGAATTTTTCCCCTTTGCCTTGCGCGATGAGGAGTGGATGGCTAGGTGAGGGAAGCTCGGAGGAAGTCCCTTGGACCAAGGGCTTCGAATCAGTGGTGGCGGCAAGTCGCGCGGCGGTTGGAGGTGGGCAGATGAGCTCCGGCGGAGGTGCTGCAGTCGGTGAGCGTGCGCGGCCTGTTGGTGTGAGAACTGCATCGCGCTGCTGCTGGCGGCTCTGCAGGCGTGGGCGGAGGGTGCTGCAGACACGGGAGCGGGTGCGCAAGCTGCAGACATGGGAGGAGGCATGCACGGTTGTGCGGGTCTGCAGGCATGCGAGGAGGGTGCTGCAAGCGGTTCTGCAAGCACAGGTGGAGGGTGCTGCAGGCGCGGTTGGAGGATGCTGCGGGTCTGCAGGAGCGGGGAAGAGGGCGCTGCAGTCGGTGAGTGCGTAGAGATGGTGTGAGCTGCAGGCGCGTGGAGAGTGGGTGCGGTTGGAGAGTGCTACAGGCTGAGGAAGGCGTGGGCTGTTGGAGGTGAGCGGGTAGCTTCAGACGTCCGGGAAATTTCCCGGACGTCTTAAGTTACTGAAAGGGTGGTTGAAGGTTGTTGCAGTGGTGGTGGTTGGTGACGACGGTGAGGGAGATGCACGCTAAGGTGCTCACGGTGATGCGGGCGAGCTCCGGATGGCGGTGTGGCCTGTCACACCACACGCCCACGGTGGTGGAGACTCGCTGCCACAGTAGAGGTCGGCAGTATGGAGTGGAAGAGAGAAGGTCTCTCTACACAGTGGTGGGTCGGTGGTGGAGGCCTCCCAAGCTCGGCTGCCTCCCTCGTCCTTTTGTAGTGGCCTGCACCAATTTGAATTCAGCTGCCAGACCAGATCCACCACATCCGCTCCCCCTTGAATGGGTTCTTCACTGCGGCAGCTGGGCATTGGAGCGGCAACCAGCCGTTCCTGCAAGAAGAAGAATAAAGAAAATAATGTTAAAATATTAGGGCCATTTATATACAGACCCTCAACTTTTATGTTAATAAAAATAATGTACCTAATTGGTTATCTAATTAGATGAATGTCATTCTAAGCTAATTCTAAATGCTCTTAAAATATGAATGCAATGGATGGATTATGTAATTAAATTAAAACTATGAATTAATATATTTACATCCTAATTTATACTAAATAAATTTTAGAATTAACCTAATGCGTAGGCACTTAAATACTTAAATAGCCCACAACTATGGGCTAATCAAATACCCCCATGCCTAGTTTCTGCTAGTCCCTAGCAAAATTAAGCGAACCCTAGCTCTCCAAGTAGACTAGTTAACTCACCTAGTCTTCCTTCAGAAGCATATTAAGTTCAGGCTCTAGACCCAAGGTTTCTAAGTAGTTGCTAAGTTATAGACTAGGTCGGCTAAAGACGAGTTGCAGGCACAAGTTTCCCTGATTTCTGACTCTACCCTAAAGTTTATTGATCCCTAAGATTAAAGCATCTGTGCCTGTGCATTGGTTTGAGTTATTTGAGTTAAAGGATTTTATATATATATATATATACTTTTTTTTTTATTCTTCTAAGTCTAACCTCAGATCAGCTATCAACACGGTCTGTGTCGGATTCATTGTCCCCATTGCCATACCTCGAAGGGTGCCTGGCTTTCGATGCTTCAAGATAGCACCGCCCATAATGACCCGAAGAACTCCTGGCAATCGACACTTCGAGATAGTATCTCCCATGGATTTCTTAAGTGAATTCAGGCCTATGGCAATCGGCACTTCGAGATAGGGCCGCCCATGGTACCTGAACCGCACAATACGCTTACATGCCCCCAGTAGGATGGATATCCTAAGAGACAAGCACCGAGGAGGTAATATGTTATCATCGCATCCTCAAGGTGAGTATATACTCCACCTCTCCTACGGCGGGAACTCTTCCAATCAAAATGTGTTTTCAAGCCTCTCTTAAGTCAAAACTAAGAGAACCAAATCTCTTTTCAGAAAAATAGAAATTAAGTTGATTACCAGACCAAGTGTGTGAAATTTGGATGCCTGGGTTACAAGGACCCGTAGACTAGAAGGTAGAATAAGACTCCAGCTACTACCCCACCTTTTAACTCAAACCCTAGCTTCCCTTCCTCAACCTCTTGAGGAATGGTCCGTAACTTAACTCCTACTTAAGTTTTTAAGTACACAAATGACCCTAAATGTCTAACGGTAGCAACTCATTTAGCTTCTAAAGTTTGACCCTAGAATTAATTTAGTCTACGCTAGAGTTCTGATTTGCTTAAGAATGCAGGACTTAGCCAGTTAATCTCAAAACTTTTTTTTTTTTCATTTTCTCTCTGTTTTCTCTTTTTTTTTATATATGCTATAAACAAAATGCCTCAGGTCCTCTCCCCCATGCCTGGTTCAAACAATGTCCTCATTGAAAACAACAATAGCTAAAGGAAGATATTACCTGAGGCGGAGAATGGTAGGAGCTAAGGCTCCTCAAGAGTGACTTCGTCAACCAGATGGCCATCTAAAGTTATGTACAGTTTTAACCGTTGACCGTTGACGATAAAGGGAGTTGCTCAAGAGGAAGGATTTTTTATCTCCACAGCTCCATGCGGAAATAGTTTGGTGATTATGTAAGGCCCATCCCAACGAGATTTTAACTTCCCAGGAAAAAGCGTAAGTCTGGAATTGAAAAGCCAGACTTGTTGGTTGGGCTCAAAGGTCTTTCGAAGAATAAACTTATCATGCAAGACCTTAGTTCTTTCTTTATAAGCTTGAGAGGTGTCATAAGCATCATTCCGCAGCTCCTCAAGCTCACTTAATTCTAGAAATCGTGCCTTACCTGCCTTCTCTAAATCCATGTTAACACTTCGAATAGCCGAAAGTGCTTTATGTTCCAATTCAACAGGTAAATGACATGCTTTTCCATACACAATCCGAAAGGGAGAAGTACCCAAAGGGGTCTTATAGGCCGTTCGATAAGCCCACAAAGCATCATCGAGCTTTTGGGACCAATCTTTCCTATCAGGTCTAACGGTCTTTTCCAAAATATTTTTTATCTCCTTATTTGATACTTCAACCTGGTCACTTGTCTGAGGGTGGTAAGGGATAGCAACCTTGTGATTCACTCCCAAACTCTTAATTAATCGATTGAAGTGTTGGTTTCGGAAATGAGGTCCCCCATCACTTATAATAGTCTTGGGGCAGCCGAAACGGGATATGATATTAGCCTTCACAAATTTCAAAACTACAGAGTGGTCATTTGTGCACGTAGGAATGGCCTCTATCCATTTAGAGACATAATCAACTGCCACCAAGATATAATCAAAACCATGGGACGACGGGAAGGGGCCCATAAAGTCAATTCCCCACACATCAAAAATTTCAACAGGTTGAATAGGATGTTGAGGCATTTCATTCTTCTTCCCAATCGTTCCATTCCGTTGACATCTAATACAGGCCTTAACAAAATTATGAGAATCCTTAAATAAGGAAGGCCACCAAAAATTAGACTGGAGAACCTTAAAAGCAGTTTTCTTAGCACCAAAGTGTCCTCCACAATGAAGTTCATGGCAAAATGTCAGCACACTTTGTTGTTCCTCTTTAGGCACACAACGTCTCAATACTTGGTCTTGTCCAATTCTAAATAATTCTGGCTCTTCCCAATGAAAATATCTTGCTTGAGAAATGAATCTCTTTCTTTTCTGCTCATCCCAAGAGCCAGGAGTTTGTCCAGTGACCAAGTAATTTACAATGTCTGCATACCAAGGTAAAGTTGGTGTTACCGCCATCAGAGTCTCATCGGGAAATGCCTCGCGAATGTCTTCAGAAAGAGAGTCATTAAGAGGAAGGCGAGACAGGTGGTCAGCCACAACATTTTCTACTCCTTTCTTTTCACGTATTTCCAAGTCAAATTCTTGAAGGAGTAAGATCCACCTAATCAGACGTGGCTTAGAATCTTTCTTAGCAATGAGATGTTTCACTGCTGCATGATCAGTAAAAACAACCACATTAGACCCAAGTAAATAAGACCTAAACTTCTCCAGAGCAAAAACTACAGCAAGTAATTATTTTCAGTGACGGTGTAGTTTTGCTGAGGTTCAGTTAAAGTCTTGCTTGCATAATGCAGCACATGAGGTCTTCCCACAACCCTTTGTCCAAGGACTGCTCCCACTGCATAATCCGAAGCATCACACATAAGCTCAAATGGGAGTGTCCAATCAGGAGCTTGGAGAACAGGTGCAGAGATCAAGGCCTCCTTTAGAGTTTGAA
Organism: Thalassia testudinum; assembly: GCA_037157565.1. NCBI lineage: Eukaryota > Viridiplantae > Streptophyta > Magnoliopsida > Alismatales > Hydrocharitaceae > Thalassia > Thalassia testudinum. Next base: position 68,226,105 of record JAZHRO010000003.1, on the reverse strand, counting down.
AGGCCTCGGCACACTTTGAATCAAAATTGAAGGAAGATTCCTTCGCCAACAAGTCACAAAGTGGCCTAGAAATCTTACTAAAATTTTTAATAAAGCGCCTGTAAAAGCTAGCATGGCCCAGAAAGGATCTAATATGTGTGACATTCGTAGGCAATGGAAGTTTGGAAATAGAATCAATCTTGGCTTTATCTACTTCTAAGCCTTGCTCGGATACAACATGACCAACTACAATTCCTTTCTGTACCATGAAGTAACTTTTCTCCTAGCTGAGGACTAAACCAGTCTCCTTACATTGTTTCAACACATTCTCCAGGTGCAGGAGACACTGGTCGAAAGACGAGCCATAAATGGAGAAAGTCATCCATAAATACTTCGACACACTCGTCAATCATGTCCGAAAAGATAGACATCATACACTGCTGGAAAGTTGCAGGGGCATTACATAATCCAAACGGCATACGCCTGAATGCAAAAGTATCGTAAGGACTCATGAATGTCGTCTTTTCCTGGTCATCAGGAAAGACTGCCACCTGATTGTACCCAGAATATCCATCGAGAAAGCAATAATACTTATTCCTTGCCAATTTTTCGAGAATTTGATCAATAAAAGGCAAAGGAAAGTGATCCTTCTGGGTAGCAGTGTTTAGCTTGCGGTAATCAATACAGACCCTCCATCCAGTTGAGGGTCTAGTGACAACTTGTTCACCTTGGTCGTTGAGTTCCACAGTAAAGCCTGCCTTCTTTGGCACCACATGAATGGGACTGACCCATTTACTATCAGCAATGGGATATATGATCCCGGCATCCAACCACTTCACGATTTCCTTTTTTACAACCTCCCTCATATTAGGGTTCAGACATCGCTGCATGTCCCTAAAAGGCTTGATGGAATCATCAATATAAATGTGGTGCATGCCGAGTGTAGAGTCTATATCCTTAATGTCAGCAATGCTCCAAGCAATAGCTTCCTTGTGCCTAGACAGGCATTCAACCAAGGCTCCCTCCTGTGCCTCAGACAGCACAGCCGAAATGATAACGGGGAGCGTATCATTGGCACTTAGGAAAACATACTTGAGAGTGTCAGGGAGGGGTTTCAACTCAAGCTTGGGGGCTTGTATGGTTGAGGGTTTCATAATAGATGTCCCCATCTCAGGTAGCAAATCTACCTTCGGCGAAAATGATGGGGGAAGAGACTCAGCAGAAACTCCTAGCAATTCCTCTAGTTCTAGTATATTCCCTTCACATTCCTCCAAGAGATGGGAATGCTCATTTAGCATGACATGCTGAAGGGGGTCATCACATAACATTGCAGGAGTTGCCTCTTCAATTAGGTCATCTATCACCTCAACTTGAGAACAATCCTCAAGTTCGGCTTGTTTGTAAGCATCAAACACATTAAGCCGAATTTTCCTGTTCCCAAAGCCCATTTTCAATGCCCCAGTATTACAATTAATTGAAGCATGAGAAGTTGCAAGGAAGGGGCGGCCCAAAATGATGGAGGGTTTGGTTGGCTTGTTGGTAGGGTCAGTGTCCAAAACTAAGAAGTCAACGGGAGAGAAGAAATCCTCCATTCTTACGAGGACATCTTCCAAAATTCCCCGTGGTGTCTTAAGTGATCGATCAGCAACTTGAAGGATTACAAGGCTAGGCTTCAGATTGCCTCCCCCAAGTTGTTCATACACGTAGCTCGGAAGGATGTTCACCCCTGCACCCAGATCAAGTAGAGCCTCATCAATTTGTAAGTCACCAATAACTACAGAGATGTATGGGGCTCCTGGGTCCTTAAGTTTCGGGGGTGTGCCATGTTGAACAATTGAGCTAACAGAATCAGGCAGGACAACTTTAGATTCGACCTGTTTTGTAGATAGCTGCTTTTTCGTGCACAAGTCCTTTAAGAAGCGGGCATAAGATGGAATCTGCCTGATAGCTTCAAGCAAAGGTAGGTTAATCTGCACTTGCTTGAAAGTTTCCATAATCTCATCTGTCTTATCTTTGGCTCCAGATGAGCCAGCAGAAGTCTGCCTAGAGGTGGATAAGAGCTCTGGAAAAGGCACTCTCGATCTCTGGGTGGAATGGTTGTCATGTCGAGTAAGAGGTGGAACGAGGACAACTTCTTCCGGTGAGGTGATTTCAAGTGGAGAAGATTTGGGTAAATCTTCTCTGGTGGGGGTGAAAGTCAGGGTGGATGGTTTTTTAGGGGGTGAGACAATAGGAGCATCAGGTTTGGAAATTTCTTTCCCACTCCTTAGAATAGTCACCGCCTGAGCATGCTCCCTAAAGACAATCCCTTTTCCTTTAGGATTTTCCTCAGCAGCACTGGGAAACTTCCCAGTCTCCCTCTGTCTAACGGCCTCAACAAGGTGTCCAATTTGTGATTTCATCTCATGTATAGCCTTGTCATGAGATTGGATGATGGCACTTTGACTTGCTTGCATAGTTTTCAACATCGCCTTCAATTCATCCATCTCAGAGGTTTTAGGTTGGGAAAAGGTCTGAGGTTGGTTCATTTGATGGTTTTGAAAGGATTGTGGTTTGTAATTCCCTGAATTTGAGACATTTCCTTGTCTCCATGAAAAGTTTGGGTGGTTCCTCCATCCCTCATTATAAGTGTTGGAGAAAGGATCATTACGAGGTCTTGGACGGAACCCTTGAGCGGCATTCAAATCCGCTTGTACAAGCTCAGGGAATTGGGAGGCCAAGTGGCAATCCACAGTGGCGTGTGTATTGTCTTGACAAATTACGCATTCGGAAGCTTGGGATGTGGAGGTGTTAGGTACGAATGAACTCGGGTTCGACATAAGCCTTTCCATGTTTTGATTTAATAATTGAATTTGATAGGCTAAATTCTGGGTGTCCCTTGCTTCATTTGCCTCCAACTTTCTTTGCATGAGAGTGGGCTTTCTATCCATGTAGGCAGAAGTCAAATGAATAGAATTCTCACTCAAAGTATCAAATAAGTTCCAAGCTTCATCCTCAGTCTTAGATAGAAAGGTTCCTGCACAGGCACCATCCACAGTTTGCCTATGCGAATCATTAATTCCGATGTAGAACCTTTCAACCAGTTGCCATTTAGGCACCTGGTGATGTAGGCAAAGTCTCAGCAAATTGTTAAAGCGCTCCCACGCATCATGGAATGCTTCCCCATCCTTTTGAGCAAAACTCATAATTTCCCTCGTAAAGTGATTTGTTTTGCTCATAAGGAAGTACTTCTTCAAAAACTCCATCTTCAGGGCATCCCAAGTATTTATATTATCAAGGGTGTGATACCAATAGTTGGCTTTGCCCTTTAGGGAGAAGGGAAAGAGGGTCCACATTTGAGAGTCATCAGTAACGCCCTGCAGCTTCACCATGGAACAGACCTCGGTGAATTCCTCAATATGCCTATAAGGGTCTTCCCTAGTAGTACCATAAAAGGAGGGTAGCAAGGATATGGTACTACTTTTGATCTCATATGGATTGTCCCCTCCAGCTCTACGTAGTGCTGGGCCAGCTTGATTGGTTGGGATGAAATATTCCTTAAGGCTCCTTTGACCAGCCATTTCTACCCTTGGAAGGTCTCTTCTAAGGATTCTTTCAGGTTCAGGATCAAATACAAGTTGTCTCCTAAGAGAACGCCTACCAAGCATGCACTACAAACACAATTCAAACGGACTTGTTTGGTCTTTACAGATTTAGGCTTTTGACTTTAGTTCAAATTGTAGGTGACAAAACAAGTTGCCCAATCAATTACACACCTATTGTCAACCTACGGCTCACCTAAGAAGACCTAGTTGGAACTTAGGTATTCTTCCCTAAATCTCAAATGGTCAAGTAAATCCAAAGACGGAAGATAGAGGGATGCAAGTAGGCCTAAGCCTTCCTTTGAAGCTTGTGCTTTCGCGGTGCTTCTCAACTACCCCCAAAAATCTGTGACAGGGTATCCCCCTCTTTGGACTTGCAAAACCTTTGATCTCAAGTTCCGAACACTTCAGAATCCAACGAAAGGAGGGCTCTTGTCCTAGTATTTCCAAACCTAAGCAGTGTGTAGAAGCGTGCCGTGGTGCAAGTGAAATAAGTGTGCATACACTGTAAAAGATTTTGAACTTCGAATCGCATGCCAAGTTTGAAAATCAAATCCTTGGTTTTTAAAATGTCCTTCCTTTAATTAGTCCTTTTTCTAAAAAAAAATATGACCACTTGTTAGATTTATTCAGTACAGATTAGGTAGTCTTCGCATTAAATCCCAAATGCAATGCGTGATCAAAAATAGGATGCAAAGTAAGAGAATGCGTACCTTGCCTCCAACGATCTACGATGCAAGAATGCATGCAATGTAGAGAAGTAAATCTAGAGGCTACTCATACAGACCTAAATGGTTCGTCCTAGGGCAGGCAGCTCATTTTTTTATTTTTATTTTAGAACTACTTATGCTCAAGCAAATAAAAGTAATAAAAAAAACCTAAATCTAAAGAAAAGGGAACAGACTCCCAAAAATTACCTAACACGGGCCCAAAACAAAATCGAAGAACAGACCCCTCAAAATATGCCCCAGAACAAGGGTTTCAAACTAACTGCAATGAAAAATTAAGTCTACAGTCTTAATTGTAGTCTAATTAAACTAGCGGCTAAATACAATGGTGTCCGTCACATCCTCGTCCTTCTCCTCCTTTCAAAATTGCTCGTCCAATTCTCCTTTGGCGACGTCCAGGATCGCCTCTCACAGTGGCTGATTCTTGCATAAATTTTCTCTCATAGAAAAGAAAATAATAAATGGTCAAATCACTGTGCAATTGACAAATAATCAAAATAAAATCATGTGAAATTATTGCGTCTATTGCCTCCCCGACAACGGCGCCATTTGACTCGTCGATCGTTCGCTTTAAAGTCGTTTGCAGTTTAATGTAGTGGAAAAATCGACTAATCAATATTTAAGAAAAAATAACAATTCGCAGAGGAGTGGGTCGAATTCACAGGGAGGCAATGACGTATTAAAATTTGCACAAGCTAAAAATGTTTGTTCGTAGTTAGTTTGGACAAGAATCATGCCAAAATTGCCTTCAGATTAAGGTTTAAGCAAGAAATAATGCTGAAATAGCAATTCTGAGAAACTAGAGGATATTTTCTGCATTGCAGAATCAATAAAATATGATTAAAAAGTGACAATGGCAGAAAATGTAATTTCTAATGGATGGTTTACTGTAGCAAAACAGTGGAATTTTTCCCCTTTGCCTTGCACGACGAGGAGTGGATGGTTAGGCGCCGGAAGCTCGGAGGAAGTCCCTTGGACCAAGGGCTTCGAATCGGTGGCGGCGGCGAGTTGCGTGGTGGCCGGAGGTGGCCGGACGAGCTCCGGTGGAGGTGCTGCAGCCGGTGAGCGTGCACGGCCTGTTGGCGTGAGAACTGCCGCTCGCTGCTGCTGGCAGCTCTGCAGGCACAGGCGGAGGGTGCTGCAGACGCAGGAGCAGGTGTGCAAGCTGCAGGCGTGGGCAGAGGCGTGCGCGGCTGTGCAGGTCTGCAGACGTGGGAGGAGGGCGCTGCAGGCGGTTCTGCAAGCGCGGGTGGAGGGTGCTGCAGGCGCGGTTGGAGGATGCTGCGGGCGTGGTTGGACGGGTCTGTAGGCACGTGGAAGAGGGTGCTGCAGCCGGTGAGCGCGTGGAGATAGCGTGAGCTGCAAGCGCGTGGAGAGTGGGTGCGGTTGGAGAGTGCTGCAGGCTGAGGAAGGCGTGGGCTGTCGGAGGTGAGCGGGTAGCTTCAGACGTCCGGGAAATTTCCCGGACGTCTTAAGTTACTGAAAGGGTGCTTGACGGTTGTTGTGGCGATGGTGGTTGGTGACGACGGCGAGGGAGATGCACGCTAAGGTGCTCACGGTGATGCGGGCGAGCTTCGGATGGCGGTGTGGCTGTCACACCACACACCCACGGTGGTGGAGACTCGCTGCCACAGTAGAGGCCGGTAGTATGGAGTGGAAGAGAGAAGGTTTCTCTGCACAGTGGTGGGTCGATGGTGGAGGCCTCCCGAGTTCGGCTGCCTCCCTCCTCCTTTTGTAGTGGCCTGCACCAATTTGAATTCAGCTGCCAGACCAGATCCACCACATCCGCTCCCCCTTGAATGGGTTCTTCACTGCGGCAGCTGGGCATTGGAGCGGCAGCCCTCCCGTTCCTGCAAGAAGAAGAATAAAGAAAATAATGTTAAAATATTAGGGCCATTTATATGTAGACCCTCAACTTTTATGTTAATAAAAATAATGTACCTAATTGGTTATCTAATTAGATGAATGTCATTCTAAGCTAATTCTAAATGCACTTAAAATATGAATGCAATGCATGGATTATGTAATTAAATTAAAACTATGAATTAATCTTTTTACATTCTAATTTATACTAAATAAATTTTAGAATTAACCTAATGCGTAGGCACTTAAATACTTAAATAGCCCACAACTATGGGCTAATCAGGCTCGACCACATACCTTCGTTGAACAGCACATTAAATTGTGCATTTTAACCACGCATTTGTTTGTGCATGCTTTACGGAGTCATCTGATTGGGCCACATGGCCATCTCCTAACGCTCCAATCACCATACAACAGGCAATAGTGCCTGCGTGCGACAAACTTTCCCAAATTCGTGCTAACCGCGAGTTGATCCTACGTCCGTTGCTTGCAGGCGAAGGCACTAACTGCTGCATCGAGCCACCTTCTTTGTCTAGTTTCCCATTTGTGTGTGGCCACTCTCAGCCATTGGATGAAGATCCAACAGTTGAGAATCTTCCCTCCTAGATGGCGTGGATGCATTGTGGTCGTTGGATGGCAATCTAACGGCCCGCAATGCATGATGGAGACACCTTGAAATGTTGGGTTGTGGTGAGGGGTGGCTGTAATGGCACCATGTGGTGCTATCATGGCCGTTAATCTTCTTCTCATTGTATATGGTGATGTAGACCTCTAATCGGGTTGAGCTTTACGCTGTTGGACTACGTTCATTGATCCAGATCCATTCGTGCAGCTGGATTTTTCATTTGAGGCTTGGATCTTTGTCCTTTGACTACATGATCTTCGTTCTCTTATGGACTGCACATGATGCTCTAGTTGTCTAATTGAGATGAGTTCGGAAGCATTGGACTCCCGTTGTCATTCTGATCAGATCTGTCTAGTCTGATCTATCATATGCAGCTTCGAATCATCTGCGATTAAAATCATTTCTCATTGGTACATAAAATGATGATATTATCTATGTAGCTAATCAAACTAACCATTATGCAAATTACGATGCCTATGAATGCATTATTCCTAAGTTATGCTAGAATCTAGCTTAATTTAGGTGTTTTAGGTTGCATGGTTACTGTGCAATCACACCCCCATGCCTAAATCTTTCTAGTCCCTAGCAAATGCTTGACTAAATGCAAAGTGGTCCTACATGAGTAATTTTTATCAAGAATTTGACTAAAGGTTTATGTCTTTTTTTTTCATCTGAAGCTTTAGTAATCCAGATAATCGTGAATGTGATTTGTTGTAGCCTATGCAATGGATCCAAGTGAAAGTCAATCCTCATCTAAAGCTCGTACTTGACCCTTAGTAAAAATCTACTGGGATAGGCAAACATCTTCCCTTGGGGCTATAAAGTAACCTATATATTCAGCCCCAGCTTTTGGGTTAGGTAGAAGATTTCTGAGTCAAGTAGATTTGTATTTGGTGGCTCACACTCATCTAGTTATGTATGTAGACTTGTAGTTTAGAACCTAGATTTTTTGACTATTAAATAATTTAACTCAAAGAGAGGCAGAGAAATTATGCCTTCTTTAGTTTCTTTGTACTCATTCTCTCTCTTTCTTCTCTGTTTTTTCTTTTCATTTTGAGCTTACAATCTCACTAGATTTATTAGTATATTTGGTGGTCTCTCTTGGCATTAACACTTTGATTAGGTTCTGATAACTCTATGATTAAGTCAGAATTCCTCAGCCAGTATCTAGGCAGCTAGAAATATAGAAAAGTAGGTCAGGGATGCATTTGGTGGATCATAAGGGTGGTAGGTGTTGTTGCCTTAATACACTTGAAATAAGTTCTAAACTCATAAACTCTTTTTTTTTCCTTTTTCTTTTTCTTTTATTTTCTTTAATATATTTATCTTCTTTCTTTTCTTTTCTTTTTCCTCTATTTTTTTTATAAATATATAGATATGTTTTCTTTTCCTACTTTTCTTTTCTTTTTTTTTTTCACATCCAAATATCTACTAATGCAACGCAGCATAAGAACTTTTATTTACGAGACATTATTCGGGATTAGGGGTGTTCAAGAGGATATCGAGTGGCTTATTTGGTGGAAGTGCCTATTATCATCACCGAGAAGAGAATGGATAAGTGTTTGCACCACAAAACACACCTGTAATAACGCCTTCTTGTGCTATTTTCTAGCATTAACATTGCATAATAGGATCCTGTAATCGCATTTGTAAAAACGCTTGCATGCATGCATTTAATCAAGAGAGGAAGAGGAGTGAAACAATGGCTTGCATAGTTACATTTTATCTCAAGTGCCTCCTTGCAAATTCCACCTCTTTTCATTTTTTTCTCTCTTGATTTCTTCTTTTCTTCTTCCCGCAGCAGCTGCACTTCTTCCCGCAGCAGCTGCATGCATTTACTCCACGTCACTTCTCCCTGCCAACGCCGCTGCCTATAGCTGCAACTCGCGCACCCTCTCCCTGCTGCAGCCAGCACGCCACTCTCTCCTCCTCTATAAGAAGCTGCAGCTTCATCCTCGCAACAGAGGCTGCTGCAGCAACAAAAACCCGCAGCCATCTTCTCCACCGCTTTCCCCTCCCATACGTCGGCCCTCCATCGAGGAGGCACCCGGCGAGCAGGAGAACCCACTGTGGTGCACACCACCACAGTGGGAGCACCACCGCCCAGCTCTTCGACGAGCCGGTGGGTGTGGTGCATTCCCTCGCTTCATTTTTTTTCTCTTTAACGCCATTGCCGCCGCTCCAAGCTTCGAAGCTTGAAGCCGCGGCAGCAGCAGCCACGCAGCAGCAACAGGTCCTCCCCGCTCCTCCGCGACCGTCCCCGCAGTCGCTCACCGCCTCCACGCGCGTCTGCAGGGCGTTCCCCGCCTCCGTCTCCGTTCTGTCCGCCTCGCAGTTGCACCCGTAGCCGCCGCCGCGCGCACTGCAGCGGCCGGCTACGGCCTCGTGCCAACCCCTGCCCTCCGCCGTGACCCTCCGCGACCACCTGCAGACCTCCTCCATGCTCGCTCCTCCACGCCTTCGCCCGCCCGTCACCTTCGCGCACGCCTGCAGGAACCCTACACGAAGCCGCGCCCGCACCCACCGTCTTCAGACGTCTGCCTCCACCTTCAGACGACGCGGCGTCAGACGTCCGCCGGAGGCGGCAGACGTCTTTGAAAGTTCCCTACTAGGAGGGGTGACGTAATAATATGCGGAAATAAAAATATAAAGCAATCTCACAAAAATCAATCACACAATGTACACAGGTATTTTTAGGTGGAAACCCAAACCGGGTGAAAACCACCACCTAACCCTCTCGAGTTAGGATTTTCTATCAACCAAGTTGATCAAAATCCACTAAACGAATCACTTTAAACGAGGGTGATTCAACCTCAGTACAACCACGCTACAAGTATGAGGGTAGCGTTCCTCAACCCCTTCTCTCCACGAGAAGGATTTTGTCCCACGAAGGAGACGGGAATTCGCAAAGCGAATACCCAACCAAAATACAAAGATAAAATAAAACAACAGTCCTATAGAGCCAACAAAATTAAACCTAGCTTCTATAGGAAATAGGAAACTCCCCTTTGCAAGGAGTGCGTCGACGATGACGCGGTGCGTGTGCCACGCGATGGCGCTACGTCGCTCTCGTTATCAACGCCAGGAGAGCGGGTGCGCAACGGTTGAATGCTCTCAAGAAAATGGAGCTTGAGCTTGGAGAGCAAGAGAGTCTTTTCTTTAGACACAAAAGGTTTGAAAGTGTATTGCAAGGTGTGTGTCTTAGTGTGTATATGTCTCTCTAGGTGTGTATGTCTTGTCTATTTGTGTTACAAAGGTTCCCCTCTATTTATAGAGGCCTTAGGAAGGTTTTGGAAGGCTTGGAAAAGCTTCCATAGCCGTTGGGTGCAAAGCCCAAGAGAATCAGGCCGAAATCAGGACAATGATTGCATTTGACAGGGTTATCAGACGTCTAACTCTGGCATCAGATGTCTGGAAGGCCACTTTAAGACGTCTGATTCCAAGGTCAGACGTCTGATTCTATGCGGGTTTCTCCCTGACTTGAATCAGATCTAAACAGGGTTTTTGTGCAAGTCCATCAGACGACATACAGGACGTCTGGTACTATGTCTGGACGTCTGGAAATCTACTTTTACTATGGGAATTGATTTCCAAACGTTGCAACGGCTAGAAAATCTCTGAGAAGAGATTTTGGGTCAGCCGAGGCAAAACGGTCATTTATCAGACGTCTGGTAAGTCCTATGGACGTCTGATAAGGCTCTAACGGTCATAATCTTGAGTGTTTTCTAAGCCAGCCAACGGTCCACTAATTGGACGTCTGGCAAAGTCATCAGACGTCTCCTAAGACGTCTGGTCTAAGGTCTGGACGTCTGATTTCATCAGACAGAACTAACTATGTCCAGCCTAACAGTTATCAGACGTCTGAAACAACAGTCAGACGTCTTAAAATACTTTATCAGACGTCTGATTTTGGGATTAGACGTCTGGAAATGCTGTTTGAGCCCTATATTGGTTTTCTAAGTATTCTACAGAAAACCTAAGTATCCTAGGGTTGTGCAGGTGTTCCTAGGACTACTTTTAGGGTACTTTGAGGCTCTTTAACATAATGTTCTAAGGAATCAAAAAGAGCAAGAAAATAAATACAAGAGATACATGAAAGGATAAAAAAGAATCTATCCTATTCTTCTTGTCTTCCATCTCCAATGTTTCACTCCACGCGAACCTCCTGTGTTTTCCGTCAAGCTCCTCCAATCCGTCCTGGATGCGAGCTTGAACTCCGTCTAAACATGTCCACATTTGCAATTGACCTGAAATCTAGGACTCAAATTGCAAATGTTAAATAACATGTGTTTTGTTATCATCAGAACAAATGATCGTGGTGCTCTAGCACCAACAGTCTTAACTCGCGCGTCCGCGATCTCTCGCTCGCCCGCTCTCTCTCTGCCGATCTCTACTGCTCCCGCTCTCTGTCACGTATACTCTCTCTCTCTCTCCCGCTCTCTCTCTCTCTCTCTCTCTCTCTCACTCACTCTCAGTACACTACACCAACGCACACACACATCTTCACCGACACTTCCACACACCCCCACACACATAAACACTAGTATAAACATATATATATCTATTCGTATACATATATATAGTAACATATATATACATATATATATATATACATATCTATATACTTATATATATATACATATATATCTAGATACATATACTTATATACATATATATATACATATATATAGTATTATATATATATATACATATATACATATATAGCTATATACATACATATATACATATATACATATACACCTATATATATATATACACATATATATATATCTATACAAATATACCTATACATTTATATATATATATATAGATATAGTTACTTATATACATACACACATATATATATTTTCACGTTATTTTCCATACGCTGTATTGCGGGAATATCTGCACCAGTTGTTGATATTCCCCGATACACACGTACAAAACGCGTGGACCTATACATCATCCATCATCCATCCACACTCCACGCGGCACCCAGTCATGTTGGTTGCGTCTCTCTAGACGTCGACTGACTCGACATAGTGCTACACTCCATCGTCACCTCCACCCCCACCCCTTTATATATATTATATATATATATACATACTATATTTACTTTCTGTCTGTTTGCTCCTCTCTTGGTAAAAAGATAAAAAAAGTATATAAAAGAGAAAAGATAATCTTTGACTTGCAGGTACCCCGTCTTGCGAGTAGCAAGACTTGTTTTGAAACTCTGTTTTGGCTAAAAGTCAAGGACACAATTTTGAGGGTGTGCCTCAAGGACAAGGATTACCAGAAAAAAAATCTAAATAAGAAAAACACTAAAAACATAATAAATGAATGGAAGAGACGCGTTTTAAGGAAAACGTAGAAACTCAACTTCAACCCCACTTCCCTGAGTTCGACCCTGGGCCTAAAAGTGACAAGATAAAATCAATTAGGCCAGGTTAAAAATTTTGTAAAGAGATGGTTAGGTCCGAATTAGGTTAACCACTATACATATTTCAATGATAAAAACATCATATTAACAACCTATTCCGGCCGACCCATCACACTTTTCTGGCGCCGTTGCTGGGGAGGTGCGCCTTCGAGTAAGTTTCTATCCAAATCCTTTCAATTTTTCTCTTCCCTCTTCACCAGTATTGTTGTTTTTGGTGTGCAGGTGAACTTGGTGGAAGGAGAAGGAAAGCAGACGAAGTCGGGAACGAGGGCAGATCCAAGGCGGGAACGAGAGCGTGAAGACGCCGACACCGCATTGGAGCTTCGCACACGTTGCCAAACCAGTAGGTTTTCTCTTTCTTAGCAAACTACGGTTAGCTTGCCACCCAAAAAAAAAAAAAAAAAGCTAGAAAAACTTCTTAGGATTTCTTGGGGCAAGTGGATTAAAATTCACTTGTTTGATTGGTTGTATTCACTCCCACTGCCCTGGGATTTCCCGCCACACTTCACATAGCGAAAATCCAAGAATCTTGATTCTTTGATTTCTCGCCGAGGGAAGTATTCTTTGAGGCAAAGAAAAAGATTGCTTATATCCCTCTTTTGCCTCACTTATCTTTAATTCAGGATCACATTTTTGGTGGGGAGACTTGGAATTGAGTTGATTCCAACCCCACCACGACTTTTCAAACTTGCCTGTGATTCGATCCTGAATACTTCAACCCCAACAATTTTATTTTCTTTATCTTTTGGTTGAAGCCTTGTGTGTGGAAATCATTTCTGGTGATTGGGAGCACTTGAATTGAACTGCTTTGGCTCCCTGTCACATTGATATAAAACTGATTCGTGCATCCACACTTAGAAATCTCCATTTAGGGTAGCCCATTGCATTTTAGCATGCATTAACTAACTGATAATTGAAGAAGGGTTTCTTGGGTTTTAGAAGGAAAACCTGTATTTTTGCATAAACCTGGAGATTGGTTGAATTGGTAATTCAGCAAAACCCTAAAATTCATACTACTTAAGGCTGAACTCTAAAAACCATTCGCCAATAAAAACTTCAATTCGGGGAGATTTCCCCGTTGCATGCTTGTTCTTACACACTCTTAAAATCAATCACTTGGGCATTACCCATAAACAACGCCCTTCACATTCCAAAAGCACTTGACCCTAAGCCTCTAATTAAAACTGATAGTAACTTGACCCTTACTAAGGATTGGAGGTCTAACTACCTGCGTGTAGCGACTACATGCTGGTGAGAGTTCCCACGTGCTATCGGGTGTCTAAGACTGGGGTAAACGGCCTTTCAATCTGGCCCAGTGGTTCCTCGGTGCTCGCATTCGATTCCGTAGTTCGTGATAGTAGCTAACTTAGATCTTTAGGTCTAAGGGCACACTGTAGAGGTTAGGAACTTGACTGTATTGATTTGTAATCAAGTGTACCTTTGCGGCGTCATTTCTCTCATCCCTTTTCCCTTCTCATCTCCCCAAATCTTCCTGCGGTAGTGCATGTTTGGGAGGAGGTCACAAAACCCTGAACTATTTGAATTGACTGATAAATCTAGAAAACAAGTCGAATCGTCCTCCTCCTCCACAAACATGGCTGCACGCCCACCCCCAAATCCCAAGGGAGGAAACCGCCCTCAGAATCCACCAGGTGGTGGAGCCGTAGATCCCATAACCCGCCTCCAAGCCCAAATGGAAATGTATAATGAGCAAATCGAAGCCATTCGGGAAACATTGGAGGAAATGCAGAACCCTCCCGAACGGGAGGAGCCTAGGTCTCTTAGCTCTTATCAGAATCCCGCTGCTACAGAGACCATAGGACAAATTCGGCTCCCCATTGGCGGGGACGACTTTGAATTAAAACCAAACATAATTGGCCTAATCAATTTTCACTTTCATGGTCTTGCAAGTGAAGACCCATTTCTCCACTTGGAAGACCTAACCCGACTTGCTGAAACCGTTAAACCAAGAAATGTCGGGTTATCTATAGTCCTCATGAAGATGTTCCCGTTTTCATTGCGGGATAAAGCATCACAATGGTTACGCACCCTTGGGAGAACCATCCATTCTTGGGAAGAGATGCGAACAGCGTTTCTCAAGAAGTTCTTCCCAATCGGGCGGACCAATGCGCTTCGCCGTGCTATCACTTCATTTACACAACAAAACGGCGAACAATTTCATGAGGCATGGGAGAGGTATAACGACCTCCTCAGGAAGTGTCCGCACCACGGGCTGCCTAAGTGGCATATAGCCTAGATTTTCTACTATGGGCTAAATGAGACTTTGAAGCAAATTGCAGATGCTTCCTGCGGAGGGAACTTTATGAATAAAGACGAGAATGGAGCATTCGAACTATTTGAAAATATGAGTGAAAACTCGATGAACAATGCTTCCATTTTCGCCTTTAATCGTACCAGCCAGCCCTGAAATGTCCACGAAGTTGACACGGGACCCTCCCGTTCATCCACTGATCTAAGCCTTATTGCACAAAAACTGGATGAAGTCTCCCTCGTGCACAAGAAGCTGGACCGATCTATGGCAAACACCACCTCTTCACCACTTCGTCACAATCCAAGTTCTTCTAATACCAGGCTTATCCCGAGAAACCCCGTTAGACCTTCCTTACCGAGTGTCGTGCCAAGCGACTCAGTAAGTCATGTGGAACTGGCTTCTGCGAGCCAGTATTTCGACACTGAGGACCAAGCCTTCGTGTGCTCGAACGCATATCTACATGCGGATGCATCTTCTGGCATAGAAGATGCTTGCGCCCTGGGGAACAACCCGTTCTCTGCCACTTATAACCCAGGATGGCGTAATCATCCGAACTTCGCATGGTCCAACAACCCGCAGCGCCAAAACCCTGCAGGTGGACCAATGAGACCGTTCGCACCCGTCATCCCAAGGGTCCAGTATAATCCTATGGCAAATCCGCCATCAGGCCCTTGCGTACCACAAACTGAACACGCATCAAGCCCTCTTGACAAATTGATGCGAATGATGACGGAAATGTCAAAGCGCCATGAATAGAACATGACCTCTCTTCAGCACCAATTGGCGCAGCAGAACACCGAGATCAGTCAACTACGCATGGTGACTCGATCTCAGGGCACTCTTCCCGCCCAACCTATTCCAAACCCACGAAATTTCGTACCCCGTGGTTCTCAACCACAGGTACGACCTTCTCAGGGACAGGTTAATCAAGTTCTGCAAGCTCCGAGCATTCCACCGGGATTTTAGGCTAATCCTACTGCAGCACCACACTCTTATGTCCCCATTGCAAACCCTCCTCCACCGTATGATCCCATTGGACCCGCATCGTCCAATGCTATCACTACGAGGAGCGGTAAGCAGACCGTCGATCCGCCTCGACCTGATCCTGACCCGTCTTCTTCTTTGCCCTCTCATTTGGGATGCATACTGCATTCGCGAGAGGATGATGCACCAAAACTTGTGCCAGAATCAGTCCCATTCCATGATGCTCTACTAAGGGAGCCAAAAGGCAAAAGGAAAAATACGCAGGCCTTTGACAACCTACGTAATTTGTTCAGGGATGTAGAAATGAAGGTACCCCTGCTCGAGGCAATCGACCACATACCTACTGTCGCTCGATTTTTCAAAGACTACACAACACCCAGGCGACAGTCAAAGAAAACTAAGAATCCGGTGGTTCTCTTGCCTCATGCGAGTTGTGCTATACTGTCAAACTTACCACCGAAGCAGAAAGATCCGGGCACACCACTGATTTCCTGTAGCATCCAAGGCTGCAGTTTTAACCGTGCCTTGCTTGATCTAGGATCTTCCATCAATCTCATACCTACCATCATGCTCGAAAAATTTTCCTTGGGAAATCTGAAACCCACCCCTATCACGTTACAGTTGGCAGATCGTTCTGTCAAAATCCCGAAGGGTGTGGTGGAAGACGTGGTGGTTAGGGTCAACAGTCTCTGTTTTCCTGTTGACTTTCTTGGTTTAGATATGGAAGTTCCTAGTTCACTTTCTGATTGTCCGATCATCCTCGGTCGACCTTACTTGGCCACAGCCCGCGCCCACATCGACTGCGAGTCGGGCTGTATTGAGACTGCCGTTGGATCTGAGAAGCTCAAGCTTAACATATTCAAGGCAGCCAAGAACTTTGATTGCGATTGCATTGAGGATGACACGTCTGACGAGGACATGGCCGTCAGCGCATGTATCGGACTAATTGGGACCTATTCGGACTGCTGCGGATTACCTATAAACACTGATAACTGCCTGACCAACACATACTGTGACGTTCCCCAATCCCTCCCTTCTCCATTACCTTCTCCTGGCCAGACTTCTGACGAGGTTTTCTCCGCTTCCCGTACCTCGTGGTCTGAGTCATATCCGGGCTACTCTCTGTCGGTCCACACTCATGAAGATCGAATTGCCCTTTCTTCCCCGCCAAATCAAGCGGATTTACAAATCCACACTGGGACCTTGAGCCCATATACTTCTCACTAGGGCTATTCATTTTTGGGTCCATCTATCCAAGAAGCCCCTCTTCTTGGCCAATCTGAAGGCCAGTTTCTTCCTCCTAACTTGTTCTCCTACCCGTCTGGGACACTCTCATCCCAAGAAATGCCAGATCCTTCCCCATCCACTCCCGAGGTAAAAGTGCTACCTAATACACTCAAGTATGTTTTCCTGGGACCAAATGAAATGCTCCCTGTAATCATCAGTTCAAAATTAACCATGGAGCAGGAGTGCAAACTAACTAAGGTCCTCCTAGAACACAAGGCAGCTATTGGATGGTCTTTATCAGACTTATCTGGTATTAGCCTCTCCTACTGCACTCATCGTATATATACGGAGGAGGAGGCTCGACCTTCTCGCGAGATGCAGCGACGTCTCAACCCTAACATGAGGGAGGTCGTTAAGAATGAAATCATTAAGTGGCTGGATGCGGGTATAATCTACCCGATCAGCGATAGCCCCTGGGTGAGTCCGATTCACGTTGTGCCCAAAAAGGCAGGACTCACCATCCGTGTCAATGACAGGGGCGAATCCATCCCTACACGCACTCCTACATCTTGGAGAGTGTGTGTAGATTATAGGAAAATCAATGCTGCAACCAAGAAAGATCACTTCCCGCTACCATTTATTGACCAAATCCTGGAGCGGTTAGCGGGAAATAAATTTTTCTGCTTCCTGGATGGATTCTTAGGATATAACCAGGTGGCAATAGACCCCCGAGACCAAGAGAAAACCACTTTTACCTGCCCTTTCGGCACCTTCACCTTTAGAAGGATGTCGTTCCGACTTTGTAACGCGCCAACAACTTTCCAGAGATGCATGCTGGCGATATTTCATGACATGGTGGGTGACTTTCTCGAGGTCTTCATGGATGACTTTTTAGTCGTTGGACCATCTTTCGACGAATGTCTTGCCAACCTGACTCGCTTCCTTAGGAGATGTATTGATGTAAACCTCGTGCTTTCCTGGGAAAAAAGTCATTTTATGGTGCACGAGGGAATTGTTCTTGGACATATCATGTCCGATAGGGGTATCGAGGTTGACAGAGCTAAGCTCGATGTCATTACTGATTTACCTGTGCCTGGTTCTGTCAAACAAATCCGCTCCTTCTTGGGACACGTCGGTTTCTATAGGAGATTCATCAAAGACTTCTCCAAAATTTCTCGACCCTTAACTCATCTCCTATCAACCGACGTGCCCTTCGACATGGGCCCTGACTGTATACAAGCATTCACGCAGCTGCGTAATGCTGTCACCAAGGCCCCTGTTCTCCAGCCGCCTGATTGGTCCCTCGACTTTGAACTTATGTGTGACGCTTCAGACCTTGCAGTCGGAGCCATCCTGGGACAAAGACGCGATAGACACCCCTTCGTGGTATACTACGCCAGTAAGACGTTGGACGAGGCCCAGCATAATTATACTACCACTGAAAAGGAACTACTAGAAGTCGTCTTTGGGCTGGAAAAATTCCGTTCTTACCTTCTGGGCTCTCACGTTATTGTTTTCACGGCCATTCGCCATCTCATGCACAAGAAGGATGCCAAGCCTAGACTGATTCGTTGGATCCTTCTGCTCCAGGAATTTGACATTGAGATTCGTGATAAGGCCGGAGCCCAGAATGTTGTGGCTGATCACCTTTCTAGACTGGACCCTGACCATATTGGACTTACTCTGCCAATTAATGAAATTTTTCCTGATGAGCACCTATTGGCAATAAATGTGGCAAGTGGACCGTGGTATGCCGACATTGCCAATTACCTTGCTTCTGGATCTCTTCCACATGGCTGGCCTAAAAACCAGCGCGAGCGTCTCATGGCAGAAGCAAAGTATTATTTCTGGGATAATCCACTTCTTTTTCGGATAGGTGTTGATCAAATCATCCGTCGCTGTATTCTTGACAGTGAGTTCCCCAGTGTGCTATCCTTCTGCCACGATCAAGCCTGTGGAGGCCATTTCGCTGGGAGGAAAACTGCAGCCAAGGTGTTGCAGTGCGGTTTCTTTTGGCCCTCCCTTCACCAGGATGCACACACTTATGCCAAGCATTGCACTAGGTGCCAGTCATTAGGGTCAATGGCACGTCGTGACATGATGCCCTTGCAACACATCCTAGCTGCGGAAATCTTCGACATCTGGGGAATTGACTTCATGGGTCCCTTTCCTCCATCCAACGACTTCGAATTCATCCTCGTGGCCGTCGACTATGTTTCGAAATGGATCGAGGCTATTCCCGCGCACCGTGCTGACCATGTTATCTCCACCCGATTCGTCAAGGTCCATATCATTGTGCGTTTTGGGATCCCTCGGGCCATTATCTCGGATGGAGGAAGCCACTTTACCCATGCTTCTTTTCGGGCACTTCTGAGGTGGTACGGAGTCCACCATCGTATTGCATCCCTGTATCATCCTCAGACGAACGGCCAGGCGGAAGTGTCGAACCGGTAAATCAAGCAGATTCTCCAGAAAACGGTTCGGCCTGACCGTAAGGATTGGTCCGACAAGCTGACTGACGCACTTTGGGCGTATCGGACCGCCTTCAAGGCTCCCCTTGGTATGTCTCCATATAGAATCGTTTACGGGAAGCCTTGTCATTTGCCTGTGGAGTTGGAGCACCGCGCTTATTGGGCGATTCGCCAATGTAACCTCGACCCAGACTTGTGTGAACGAGAAAGGAAACTCCAACTCCAAGAGCTGGAAGAGCTCCGTCGTGAAGCCTATGATTCTGCTCTAACCTTTAAACAGCGCACTAAGGCTTTTCACGACAGCCATGTTCGGCGGAAGGAATTTGAGCCATCTCAGCAAGTTTGGCTCTATAATGCTCGACTCAAATTCTTTCCTGGGAAATTGAAGTCCAAATGGACTGGTCCTTTCCTGGTCTCAAGACCATTCCCCAATGGGGCCGTCGAGATCGAAGATCCCAAATCTGGGCGTAAATTTACGGTCAACGGGCAGCGTTTGAAACCCTATCTGACTCATGAACCTGCCCCCGTTGGAGATACCGTTGCCCTGCTGGAGGGTAACTAATTCTTTGCCTCATTCTGAGTCCAGCTGGGGACATTAAATTCAACGCTTGTTGGGAGGCACCCTAACAGCACTCACCATCCACCATCACTTTTCACACCTCTATCGCAATCACTTCACTTTTCTCTTCACCACCCACCATCCACCCACCCTTCCACCCTGATCTATACCCTGAACCTCAGCTCTTGTTACCTGATCTTCCATCCTTTCTTTGCCTTTCCCTACATGCATATGAGGACATAGCATTGTTTGGCATGGGGGGGTAGATAGGCATCCATAGGATCCGGGTATGTTATGGTATCATACAGTTCCCACCTATTTATAAATATGCAAGAAAAAGAAAAAGAAGAAAAAACAAATATATATATATAATAATAATAAATGGTGTTTAGTTATGATTTGAAAGCTGAAACAAAAAGGCAATAAGTGTTTATGGATATTCAACCTCTGTTTTGAAGACTTTCCAGGCCACAAAAGCTTGATTCGCTCAGGCTCGGCTTAATTCACTTAAAGCATTGACAAAATAGATCAAGATCTCTCCTAACTAAGGATGTATTCTTGTACCTGAGACACAAGTACAAGATCCGTTGGTTTACTTTTACTTGAGAGCTTAAGTAAATGTGGTTCACACTACACATATCAGGAAAGGCCAGGTGAACATAAGATCCAACCCTACTGTTCATTAGGGAAGGTGGAGTCCTTACCTGTGCACGCAGGTAGACTTTTTATCCCAGGCTTTAGTCTTGTGTTTAGGAGCGACTCTTTCCACCAAAAAGAAACTCTCCCACCAAAAAGAAAAAAAAGTGTGCCCTTTCAAAATGTGTTGTAAGAGATATATTGACACATGTTTCAAAAAAAAGAAAAAAATAAAAAAAACAAAAAAAACAAAAAAAAAAAAAGAAAAGCGAAAAAAAGAGTTGTCAAAAAAAAAAAAAAGATGTTGCAAAGGACTCAGTATATCTCATAAATGTCTGTATAATTTATTTTCTGGTGAGCCAAAAAAAAAAAAAATCAGAAAATGGGAGTTGAGTTTTCCGTCATCATCTTAAGGGTCAATCCTAAGACATGAGCAGAAACTGGGACCAACCTATACTTAAAAATTCGTGAAACCCTGGGATTGAGTCTTAATGTTCATCTGGTCAGTCTTGATCCTTCACTATGCACAAACCATAACCTCTTGAGCTCTCGAGTACAGCAAAAACCTCCTGGGTCCTGGAAATCGTACTTAAGGTTTAAATATCAAGAGTCCTGGTTAGTTGAGAGATGATCTATGTCATGTGAGACTTAAAGTACTGGTAGTCTTCTTTACAATTGGTTCTCACAATATTCGATAATAAACACACCTATATCACCTCAGAAGAAAATCTTCAGCTTAAGATTATTTCTAAATACTCTTTTGCTAGGGACTAGCAAAGGATAGGCATGGGGGTATATGTTTGCACCTCAAAACACGCCTGTAATAACGCCTTCTTGTGCTATTTTCTAGCATTAACATTGCATAATTGGATCCTGTAATCGCATTTGTAAAAACGCTTGCATGCATGCATTTAATCAAGAGAGGAAGAGGACTGAAACAATGGCTTGCATAGTTACATTTTATCTCAAGTGCCTCCTTGCAAATTCCACCTCCTTTCATTTTTTTCTCTCTTGATTTCTTCTTTTCTTCTTCCCGCGGCTGCACTTCTTCCCGCAGCAGCTGCATGCATTTACTCCACGTCACTTCTCCCTACCAACGCCGCTCCCTATAGCTGCAACTCGCGCACCCTCTCCCTACTGCAGCCGGCACGCCACTCTCTCCTCCTCTATAAGAAGTTGCAGCTTCATCCTCGCAACAGAGGCTGCTGCAGCAAGAAAAACCCGCAGCCATCTTCTCCACCGCATTCCCCTCCCATACGTCGGCCCTCCATCGAGGAGGCACCCGGCGAGCAGGAGAACCCACTGTGGTGCACACCACCATAGTGGGAGCACCACCGCCCAGCTCTTCGACGAGCCGGTGGGCGTGGTGCATTCCCTCGCTTCGTTTTTTTTCTCTTTAACGCCATTGCCGCCGCTCCAAGCTTCGAAGCTTGAAGCCGCGGCAGCAGCAGCCACGCAGCAGCAACAGGCCCTCCCCGCTCCTCCGCGACCGTCCCCGCAGTCGCCCACCGCCTCCGTGCGCGTCTACAGGGCGTTCCCCGCCTCCGTCTCCGTTCTGTCCGCCTCGCAGTTGCACCCGTAGCCGCCGCCGCGCGCACTGCAGCGGCCGACTACGGCCTCGCGCCGACCCCTGCCCTCCTCCGCGACCCTCCTCGACCCTCCGCGACCACCTGCAGACCTCCTCCACGCTTGCTCCTCCACGCCTTCGCCCGCCGGTCGCCTTCGCGCACGCCTGCAGGAACCCTACGCGAAGCCGAGACCGCACCCACCGTCTTCAGACGTCTGCTGCCGCCTTCAGACAACGCGGCGTCAGACGTCCGCCAGAGGCGGTAGACGTCTTAACTCACGCGTCCGCGATCTCTCGCTCGCCCGCTCTCTCTCTCTCTATCGATCTCTCCCGCTCCCTCTCTCTGTCACGTATACTCTCTCTCTCTCTCCCGCTCTCTCTCTCTCTCTCTCTCACTCACTCTCAGTACACTACACCAACGCACACACACATCTTCACCGACACTTCCACACACCCACACACACATAAACACTAGTATAAACATATATATATCTATTCGTATACATATATATAGTAACATATATATATATATAAATATATATATATATACATAGTATATCTATATAGTTATGTATACATACATACATATATAATATATATATATGTATATATATATATCTATATACTTACACATATACTTATATATATATATACACATACTTATATACATATATATATATATACATATCTATATACATATATATATATATACATATATATCTAGATACATATACTTATATACATATATATATATACATCTATATAGTATTATATATATATATATATATATACATATATACATATATAGCTATATACATACACATATACATATATACATATACACCTATATATATATATACACATATATATATATATATCTATATATATCTATACATATATATGATTAGCCCATAGTTGTGGGTTATTTAAGTACTTAAGTGCCTACACATTAGGTTAATTCTAACATTTATTTAGTATAAATTAGGATGTAAATAGATTAATTCATAGTTTTAATCTAATTACATAATCCATACATTGCATTCATATCTTAAGTGCATTTAGAATTAGCTTAGAATAGCATTCATCTAATTAGATAACCAATTAGGTATATTGTTTTTATTAACATAGAAGTTGAGGGTCTATACATAAATAACCCTAATATTTTAATAATATTTGCTTTATTCGTCTTCTTTCAAGACGGCTGGCTGCCGCTCCAACGCCCGGCTGCTGCAGTGATGAAGCCATTCAAGGGGGAGCGGATGTGGTGGATCTGGTCGGCGGCTGATTTCAAAATTGTTCAAGACACTATAAAAGGAGCACGGAAGCTACCGGCTGCAGCAGGCCTCCGCCACCGACTCACCACTGTGCAGAGAGATCCTCTCTCTTCCATCCACACTGCCGGCCTCTACCGTGGCGGCGAGTCTCCACCACCGTGGGCGTGTGGTGTGACAGGCCACACCGCCATCCGGAGCTCGCCCGCATTACCGTGAGCACATCAGCGTGCATCTTCCTCGCCGTCGTCGCAGACCACCACGCAAGCTACTGATCAGCCACCCTCTCAGTAACTTAAGACGTCTGGGAAATTTCCCAGACGTCTGAAGTTACCCGCTCACCTCCACTTCCTCAGCCTGCACTCTCCAACCGGCCACCAAACCGCCTGCGCCCACCACCGCTCACCGGCTGCTGACCTGCGCACGCCTGCAGATCAGCCCGCGCTCTCCTCCAACAGCCTCTACAGCTACCACCGCCACGCCTCCGCGCGCCAGCGCCCGCCTGCAGACCACCGCAGCCACGCCTCCGCGCGCCAGCGCCTTCCGCAGACCCTCCGCGCGCCCACGCACAACCGCCTGCAGCACCTCCGCCGGAGCTCGTCCGGCCACCTCCGGCCGCCGCGCGACTCGCCGTCACCACCGATTCGAAGCCCTTGATCCAAGGGACCTCCGCCGAGCTTCCCGTGCCCAGCCATCGGCTCCTCGTCGCGCAAGACAACGGGGAAAAATTCCCCTGTTTTGCTACAGTAAAGCATTGATTAAAATTTACATTTTCTGCCATTGCCAGATTTTATTCATATTCTATTCAGTCTGCATTGCGGAAAATATCCTGTAGTTTATCATAATTGCCATTTCAGCATTATTTCTTGCTTAAACCTTAATCTAAAGGCAATCTTGGCTTGGTTCTTGTCCAAATTGACTCTGAACAAACATTTTTAAGTGGCACGAATTTTAATACGTTATTGCCTCCCTGTGGAAACGACCCGCTCCTCTGCGAGTGGTTATTTCTTATTAAAAATTGATTAGTCGATTTTTCCACCACATTAAACTACAAACGACTTAAAAGCGAAAGATCGACCCGGTCAATATACCTATACATTTATATATATTATATAGATATTGTTACTTATATACATACACACATATATACATTTTCACGTTATTTGCCATACGCTGTATTGCGGGAATATCTGCACCAATTGTTGATATTCCCCGATACACACGTACAAAACGCGTGGACCCATACATCATCCATCATCCATCCACACTCCACGCGGCACCCAGTCATGTTGGTTGCGTCTCTCTAGACGTCGACTGACTCGACATAGTGCTACACTCCATCGTCACCTCCACCCCCACCCCTTTATATATATTATATATATATACATACTATATTTACTTTCTGTCTATTTGCTCCTCTCTTGGTAAAAAGATAAAAAAAAGTATATAAAAGAGAAAAGACAATCTTTGACTTGCAGGTACCCCGTCTTGCGAGTAGCAAGACTTGTTTTGGAACTCTGTTTTAGCTAAAAGTCAAGGACACAATTTTGAGGGTGTGCCTCAAGGACAAGGATTACTAGAAAAAAAATATAAATAAGAAAAACACTAAAAACATAATAAGCGAACGGAAGAGACGCGTTTTAAGGAAAACGTAGAAACTCGACTTCAACCCCACTTCCCTGAGTTCGACCCTGGGCCTAAAAGTGACAAGATAAAATCAATTAGGCCAGGTTAAAAATTTTGTAAAGAGATGGTTAGGTCCGAATTAGGTTAACCACTATACATATTTCAACGATAAAAACATCATATTAACAACCTATCCAGGCCGACCCATCAATAAGATAGAGTATGAGGATTCCATAAAGGATGGTCGTGACCATCCACCTCAGTCCTAGTTTTATCAAAACCCCCTCTCTATGTATTTGCCTTATTTAGCGGCTCTCAAGAGATTCACACTAAGAACTTGTACATAAAAACTGAGAGCGAAAACTATGCCTAACTCCGAGTATCATTATCTAATTATCCAAAGTTTTAGATTCCTCATACTAGCCTTAGAGCACCACTAGACTTTCTACTCTCACCTCACACTTGTTTGGTGGATCTATTAGAAGATAGTTTGCCTGACTCCCTAATTACTATCCAAGGGATCAGGAGAAGAAGCATTGCTTCATCTCGACAAACTAAAGATGTTTATCAGTCTACATAGAGGATCCATTGAAAATTCTACATGTAAGTGTGAAATTGTACTGGATTCTAAACTCACTAATCATCTTAATAATAAATCCTTAATAAAACCTTAATAAAAATTCTTTACGCCTAAATGCAATTTTTTATTTTGACATAAAAATTAGACATGCAATGTCAACCCCCCAATGCCTATTCATTGCAATGTCCTTATTGAAATGTTTGCATGAAAATCAAAATATAATAAGCAAGAGGAGGGGATATCACCCAACTATGCTTGTTGATCCAGATCAGCATGAATGCCAAGGATGAAAAACTACCTATAATAAATACTGGGTTGCCTCCCAGCCAACGTTAAGTTTAATGTCATTTGCCGGACTTGAACCCAAATCGATACTGTGGGTTAAGAGAAGAAGTAATAATTACTGTAGAGAGATTCAAGATTAGTATAAAGATATGATCATTTGGTCCAAGAATTAGTGATCCACAAATGTGGACCAGCTTATGATGTAGTCCTACTCCAAAGAGTCCTGATTTGAAATATGGACTAGGGTCAAGTGGATGAGGTTGAAGATGCGGAGCCTGTTCATTATTCTAGTTCCATAGATCAAGAGGTGGTAAAGGGTCTAGATCGAGATCATGATTCAGATTTAGATCTGGTTCTGAATCAAAATCATACGGATACTCATATCAGTAGTTGATATAAAAAATCATGAGTTCTCCAAGCTCTAGGTCATATGAGGGCAAAAATAGAGTTGTGCTAAATTCGTCAAAATCTTTAGTAGATATTACCTCTTCCACATCTGAAGTCATTTCTCCCTCAGATTCAAGCCATCTAGTTGAACCGGTTGGTTTATAAATTCTTCCCTAGTCCATTATGTGTTTAACTTCTTCTTCTGGGGTTATTTCCTAGTTCATGTCCTTAGATTGTCCACTCTCTTGAACTCCCTCAAACTTTAATAGTTCCTAGATCTTAGGGCGAGTGTAATGAGGATTCTTCACATTATCTTGTAACTCGTCATAAGTTACTCCCAAGAGTTTCTCAATCCCCTTAATGTCCTTCTCAATTTGAGTTTCTATGGGAGGTGGTAGATCAGAATCATCCTCAAGTACATCCCCTTCTTGCCTTTTGTGCTGATCTTGAACTTTGGCAAGAATTGGATCATTTTTAGTGTGAATTGACAAAACTTGTTCAATTGTACCTACAAACTCAATGGAACCACAATTCACATTATTCTTTTTGGAAGATTTAAAGATATTGAGTCGACAATTTTTCCTTCCAGAGGTGATGTGCATAATCCCCGTCTTACAGTTGATTAGAGCCTTGGCAATGGCCACAAAAGGTTTCCCTAAGATTATTGGGGTGTGGTTCAAGTTTTCTGATGCCTCCATATCTAAAACAAGGAGGTCCACAGGATATTCAAAATCCCTCACTTTTATAATCACATTCTATAGAAGGCCCTTTGGAATTTTGTTTGACCTATCAGCAAGCCGAAGGGTCACATCAGTGTGTTGCATGGGGCCTAAATCAATCACTTCACATAATTCTGTGGGGATTAAGTTGATGGAGTCACCAAGGTCCAGTAAGGCCCGATCTAGGATGAAACCATCTATTTCACATGAGATTAAGGTGGTCCCTGGATCTTTCTTTTTAGGAGGGAGCTTATTTAGGATGATGGCACTGGCTTGTTCAGAAATTATGACCCTTTTTGATGATTTGGCATGGCATTTCGGTGTGCTTATTTCCTTCAGAAATTTTGCACAGGTCGAGATGTTCTCAATGGCCTCAAGGAGTGGTATATTCACCAGGACTTGCTTTAGAATCTCAAGCCACTCCTTAGATTGGTTGGTTTTCTTTTCCCTAGGTTTAATCAAGGCTTTAGGAAAATGTGCTTGAGAAAAATCATGAGTATTAAAATCTTGAGTCTTATTTTCTAGATTAGTTTGGTCTCTTAGGTCAGATTCTGGCTCCTCACGATCCTAGAAGGATTCTGATGTAGAAGGATCTTGGATTTGTTTCCCACTTCTCAAAGTGACAGCACAGGCATGTGCATTAAGGCTAGAAGGGTAAGGTGGGTTCTGCAAAATGGGTTGAGCTTGGGTTGGGTTAGGGTTAACGAATCCTGCTGGGTGCTGGGGAGCAGGCTAAATTAGGTGTGCTTGTTGTCCTTGTGTGTTGTGCTGATTAACCCTATTGAAGTTCCTTGGGTTTAGGATGGGTTGGGATGGCAACATCCCGTGTTGTCTAGCATCAACTAGCTGGTCTAATTGTCCAGTCAAATCTGTCCTCAATTGATTCATTTCTTCTTTATGTCTTATATTCATTTCTCTCATTTTTTTGAGGCCTAGACTCAGATCAGTGTGCTGGTTTTCCTGAGTAGATTGTGGTTGGTATGTGCGTGATTGTGTGTACCTTCTAGGTTGCCCATAAGTGTTTGGCTTAGTCAAGTTAGGATTTTGGGTGGGTTTCTGACTTGACCAAGAAAAATTAGGATGGTTGCACCATCCAGGGTTGTAAGTGTTTGAATAAGGCTCATTTCTAGTGTAACCCTGGAGTGCATTCTCATCCTCAAGATAACTAGGCATTGGGCAGGCTAGTTCAGAATTCAAGGGCATCAAGGTCCCTCCTTGGTACCCAGAAAGAGATGGGTCCAAGTACAGTTGGCTCATAGGTGGAACCATGGTTAGGTCATTGATGTTGTGCACTGATTCGTGACCTAGAGGGTTGGTGAATTGGTTGTGGGTTACCATAGGCGCTCCTTGGGTAGGCATAGGATTTAATTTGGATTGTGTGCATAAGGAATTCCCACCCTTTAGAAGATTATCAAGCTTCTTATCCAAATTCTCTATGTTCTTTCCCATGAGTTCCACATTGTCTAATCGTTGTGCAATTAATTCTAAATGAACCAAGTTTGAATTATTGTTAACTTCATAAACTCCACTCCTTGGTTGGCTAGCTCTGTTAAAGGCAGACATTGTGGCATTGTTGAGGGAATTTTCACTCATATTCTCGAACAATTGAAAGGCTCCCTGTTTATCGAAGCAAAATCGGGATTTAAAATAAATGCGTCGTAGTATAGCCAAAATTGCTTGAAAAACAAATGAATTTTATTACTCGAAAAATGTAAATCCGAGGTCGAACATAGGGAGCAAATTGGGGTTCAAAAATCAAGAACACAACTTTCAAATTTGATATAATATGCAATGAAAAATCAGAGCAATGTAAATAGATCCACAAGATAGCAATGTATATAGAAGCACAAAAGATATGGACGTCTAATGTGAAAATCAGACGTCTTAAATGTGAATTTGCTGCAATGCTCTTCTTTGATTTCTGTCTGATCTCCTTCTTTCTTTTCTTTCTTTTGTTCTCTGCCTCAGATGGCCTTCTTCAGCCTTGGCTTCTTCTTCTCCTTCCTTGTTTGATTTCCTCTGTGATTTCTCTGGCCTTTGTCTTCTTCTCTATGCTTTGGCCTTTGCTTCTTCTTTCTCTTCTCCTTCTCTCTCTAACTTCAACTCTCCTTCAGCCTTGCTCATCTTCAGTCGTGCCTTAACCTGCCTTAGCTGCTCAAGCTTCCCTCTTCTTCTTCTTCCTTGGCTCCTCTGGCTGCCTCTTCTTCTTCATTCTTTGGCTTCCTCTTTTTCTCCTGAGAGAAAAACCTACTCCTACCCTCCTCACAATCTCTCTTCTTTCTTCTCTCTTAGGCTTGCTCTCCCAGAGCCTTCTCGGGTTAATCGGTCAGGTATGCATGCCTGGGACAAGACCCACCAGCGTGGGTGGTGGGCAAAGAGTGCACGAGGTAGTCGGGTTAATGGGTCGGAACCAGGTCCGTGTGACATGGGGTCACGGATGAGGTGATGGGCGAGTGGGACCTCACCCCGTGGTCAGGAGGCGATAAGCCCCTGACATTTTTTCACTTTATAACACAGCACCTGCTCCTGATCTTCCGAGGCAGGACTAAATGTCCCACCTTCTTCGCAGGCGCCCGCACAGCAGATGTTCTTATGAATTGCAGCAGCTACGTGGGGCTTTGATTCCAATTGCTAGGCTGAGAGTGTACGCGAAGGAAACCCGCACGACCTCAGACCTGACACCTGGGGCCTGGAGTCTTGGAGCAAGCCTGCGAGAAAGCTTCATCCTCCGTCAATGGTGACGAGGAACCTGAACCCTGTTCACAAGCAAACGGCCATGCGGCCTCATCAAAATATGTAGGGAGCTTCGCCTGGACACGACGAAGGTGTCACGGTGGTCAACGTGGCATGGGGTGGCCTGAGAGTGCGTGCCTTGGTCACCCAATGCATGCGAATATGGGTGTGTTCAGGGGGCGTTCTTTGGGGTTGGCGCAATGAATGGGATGAGGGTTTTTGGTCAGTGAGGTGTGGCAGAGCTCGTGAGGTGGTTGGCGAGGTGGGTGGTCACATGGAGCGATGGGAGCACCTCACCAGTGGTCTGACCGGAGGTGGAGAAGGTATAGGTGGTTTGCGAATGTCAAGGCAGAATAGCCGAAATAAGTGAGAAAAGTGATGAGGCTGAGAGAGAGGACTTATCTAAGGGTGGTTAGATGAAGGGGGAAGCAGAGTAGGCAGCCAGCTTGTAACTGCCGACGCCGGAGATGAATGTCTTAGTAGGAGGAGGACGGCAACGATGAGAGGGTGGCAGGAGCATCAGATGGTGCAGTGCGACGCGGACGAAGGAGATAAAGGTAACACTACCACTGGGATTGTGGCAGAGTGACGAGAGAGGGAGATAAGGGTTGCTGGAGCTTGCTGGGAGGTTGGCCAGAGGGGAAGATAGGACATTGTGGGTATCTCAGGCAAATTCAAGCTTCGGAGGAGAGGAATGATCTGGGGACCCTTTTATAGCCCCTTGCAGAGGGTCTTCTGCTTGGCAGCCAAGCTTCCAAGGATGGCAACCTCACCGGATATGGAAGGTCAAAATGATTCAAATCTCTCATGCGTTCGCATGAGAGATTGGGTGCAAATTAGAGCTTCAAATTAGGTTCACATGAGAGGGGATTTCTCAGAGAATCTCCCTTGCAAATTTGAAAGGGATTCTCTAAGGAATCAGGGAGTTCCTTCCCATGAATCCTCGCCAAAGTAGGACTTCCTCCGTTGTAATGGCGGAGGGACCCAATTGCAAAGAATGATGAGGAAGCTAGGGCAGTGTCTGCAAAGGTTTTCGAAGGTTAGGGTTAGAAATGTAATTGGGCTGGACCTGTTTGCAAAGTAGGTCAAGGTGAATTCTCCTTAGGTCCAAATTTTGGTACAAACCTAATTTGGACCTAAGGAATCCAATGGTGAAGTTGGATGTTGGGTTTGACCATGTTTGACTGGGCAATTTACACAAAAAACCAATTTAGGGTAAATAATTGACTAAGAAGCCTATTTAGGTCAAAATAGGTTCTAAGGGCCAAGTTGATGGTTCTAAACCCTAGAGGATATTTTTCCATGAATTTTAGAGGACTTAGGTGAAGTTTATCTTGACCAGAATCTTGTTAAATTAAGTGGGTCACTTTTAGGGTTACAAAAGTCATTTAATTCCCATATTTCATATGAACCCTTTTCTGTTTGAACTGACCCACTTTTTATCTTGTTAGGACCATTTGACCTGTGCTTAACCCATGAGAATTCCCGTTGTTGCACTGCAGTGGTAAAATTGCAGTTTTACACCATGTTTCTTATTTTCTTTCAGAAGGGTTTTTCCTTGAGTTAGGACCTCCAATTGGTTACGTAGGAGCTTTTGTTCTCTTTCTTGGGTCAAAATGAGCTAGTTATGGCTCATGATGGTGTTCCCATCATACCCCCAAGCCTAGCTTTTGCTAATCCCTTAGCAAAATCTTAAGGTTTTAACTTCTGTTCTAGACCATGAATTCCATTGATGTTCACAAATTATGATGAGTGCCCTTTTCCTTTTGATTAGGTTAGAATGCCAATAGTAGACTTAAAGGTACTCAAGCACCAACCAAGATCCGGACCTAACCAGCTCTAGCCTTGGTCCTCTGTGAAGGTTTTTGAGGCCCATAGGAACTATACTAAGGTTCGTTGGACTCTGCGATTAAAGCACCCGTGCTTGGGACATATTTTAGCCTTAGTTCAATCTGCAGTGTGTTTTTTGTAAGAGAGACAGAGGATTTTTTTGTTTGGAGAGTTTTCTCTCTCTTTTCTTTTTATTTCTAGCTTCAAATTGGCTTCTCAACATGGTCAGTATCGAATTCCTCGTCCTCATCATCAATCCTCAGAAGGTCCCTAGCAATCGATGCTTTCGAGATTTTGAGCCACCCATGGTAACCCCCAGAATCCTGGCTTTCAAGATTTTGAGATAATTCCACCCATGGCATTCTATAGCCTAATCCAGACCCTGGCAATCGACATTTTGTGATAATGCTGCCCATGGCATCTGAACCAACACAAGGTGCTTACGTGCCTCCGGTAGGATATGTAAATATCCTTGGAGACAAGCATCAAGGAGATGATATGTTATTACGCATCTTTGAGGGGAATTTCCCACCTCTCCGTGTCGGGAACTCGTCCAAATCAACTTGTGTTGATCGGCCAATCCTAATCTATGTGACTTTTTTTTTTAGAACATTTAAATGCTTTTGCGTGATTTTGATAATTATGGACACTGAACCAGACTGTGTGTGGATTGGGGTGCTTAGGTTATTGAGTCCTGCAAACCAAAGGTAGTTAACAAGGCCGAATACTCCCTAAGCCATAGACCTAATACTTAAGCTTCGGATTTTCCCCAACCTCTTGAGGACTATCCAGATCTTAGCGAATACTTGAATTTTTAAGCCTAAGAGTCTAAACCAAGAGGCCTAAGATCAGCGTTCCTACTAATCTCTTTTGTGTCTCACTAGCACCTTTTCCTTTCATTTTCTTTTTCTTGATGTGGTCTAGAACTTCATTTAATCTCTTAATTTCTTATTAATGACTATTTCTTTTTTCTTTTTCATTTTGTGCTCCTTTTTTGACATTTTGCTCTTTTTCTCCTCATTTTCTCCTTATGATTTGTATGGCCTCAAAATTTTCTCTCCCCTCAGTATTTTTTCGTTCTTTTTCAAGATTTTTGCATTTTTTTTTTTATTTAAACATTTTCTTGTGTGATCAATTTTCATGGTGTTTTGCACTTTCATACCCCCCCATGCCTATGATTTGCAATGTCCCCATTATAAATTATGTGGGTTTGAATTTAGCTTAGATCATTCATCAGAACAGGTTTTGGGTGGGCGAACGGGTCGAGGTGACTGTTGCGAACGATTTCTAGACTCGGGTATGAGTACCTAAGGTGGGGTCGGTCGTTCTAATGGATGAACCCTAAAGCGCAATATGAATTCAGCATAGGAATGTCAAGAAAGGTTTCGATTTTTCAAGAATGATGGGTTGCCTCCCATTAAGCACTGAGTTTTACACCAACGGCTACGGACAAAGAGCTCAAGGAGAATGGAGGGTAAAGGATATCTCAGCCAAATTTGTGTCGGTCAAATCAATGAATGGTTTGAGTCTCTGACTGTTCAGGGTGAAAGGTTCAAAATCATGGCTGAGTGGACTGATCTCGATGGCTCCATTTCCAAAGATTCGTCAGACTAGGTAGGGTCCGATCCATTTTGATCATAGCTTTCCTAGGAATAGTTTAAGCTTGGCATCAAAGAGTAGGACCTTTTGACCAAGATGGAAGATCTTTCTAGATATGTGCTTGTCGTGAAAGGCTTTAACCCGCTCTTTGTAAATTTGTAAGTTCTTATACGCATCATGGCATAATTCATTGATCTCGCTCATTTAAAGCTTTCTATGGGTTCCTGCCATAGAAAGATCTAGGTTGCAGTTCCGTACTGCCCAATAGGCTTTGTGCTCTAACTCGACGGGGAGGTGACATGCCTTCCCGTACACCAATCTGAAGGGAGACATACCTAATTAGGTTTAGTGGGCGGTCCTATAAGCCCACAAAGCTTCCGGAAGTTGAGATGACCAGTCCTTCCTCTCAAGTCGAAAAGTAACCTGGAGGATTTTCTTGATCTCCCGATTTGATAGCTCAAGTAAAACCATTAGTTTGGGGGTGGTAAGGAGTAGAGATTCAGTGTGACACCCCTTATTTGGTTATCAGTGACCAGAACTAAGCATTAGTGAAATGGGTCCCTCCGTCGGAAATTATTGCACGTGGAATCCCGAACCGTGAGAAGATGTTCTGATGAATGAATTTGATAACAACTTTATGATCATTGGTTTGAGTCAGAATGGCTTCGATCCATTTGGACACAGTCAACAGCAAGTAAAATGTACTCGAAGCTGTCTGAGATAGGGAAGGGTCCCATAAAATCAATCCCCCATATGTCGAAGATTTCGCATACCAGAATCGGCTGTAAAGGCTCATATCATGATGGCTCATATTGCCCAAGGTCTGGCAACGAGTACATGCCTTATAGTGATTGGATGCATCTTTGAAAATTGTGGGCCAATAGAAGCCGCACTGGAGGACTTTTGCTGCGGTTTTATGACCTAAAAAATGTCCACCGCATGCCTGGTCATGGCAGAAAGATAGTATGTCTTGAATTTCCGCTTCCGTGATGCATCGTCGAATTATCTAATCAGTACAGATGCAGAAAAGATACTGGTCTTCTCAGAAGTAATACTTGGCATTGGAAAGTAATTTGTCCTTCTTGATTTTTGGCCAATCAGATGAGATCTGATATGATGCTAGGTAGTTTACTATATCAAGAAACCATGGAAGCCCTGTATTGATAGTCAGAAGGTGCTCATCAAGGAAATGTTCGATGGATCTGGAAGGGTCAATGATCTTAGAAGAAAGGTGGGACAAGTGATCAGCTACCACATTCTATTTTTGCACTTTGTCCTGAATCTCGAGGTTAAATTCTTGAATGGCAAGATCCAGTGGATTAATTGAGGTTTCGCATCCTTCTTCGCAAGAAGATGCCTCACAGCTGTGTGATCCGAGTAAATGATAACACGGGAATCTAGGAGATAAGATCTGATTTTTTCTAGGGCAAATACTACAGCTAGCAACTCTTTCTCAGTAACTGTGTAGTTACGCTGAGCCTTGTCAAGTGTCTTGCTAGTGTAGTAGATGACCATGGGTTTCCCGTCAATTTTCTGCCCCAGTACCACTCCTCCAGCAAAATCAGATGCATCGCACATGATCTCAAACGGTTGAGCCAATCAGGGGACTGTAGGATCTGGGCTTGGGTAACTTGGTCACGGAGGATTTCAAATGCTTTAGTGCATTCCTTGGAGATTTCAAAAGGTACATCCTTAGAGAGTAAAGTGGTCAGGGGGCATGCAATTTTCGAGAAATCAGGAGTAAATCGACGGTAAAAATCGACGTGCCCCAGAAAAGATCGGATGTCCTTGATCGAGCTAGGAATCGGGAGTTTGGAAATCAAGTTTACCTTGGCTCGATCGACTTAGATGCCTCTTTCTGAAATAAGATGTCCCAGGACAATTACTTCAGGCACCATGAAATGGCTCTTTTCCCAGGAAAGAACCAAATTCACGTCAATGCACCACCTGAGGATTTGGACCAAGTGTAAGAGATAATCGCCAAATGATTCTCCAAATACTGAAAAGTCATCCATGAAGACTTCCAGATAATCACCTATCATATCTAAGAATATGGCAAGCATGCATCGCTGAAAAGTAGCTGGTGCATTGTAGGGACCGAATGGCATCCTTTGGAACACGTAAGTTCCGAAGGGGTAGGTGAAAGTGGTCTTTTCTTGGTCCTCAGGATGGATTGCCACCTGGTTATAATCAGAGTACTCATGCAAAAAGAAGAACCTATTTTCTGCTAGTTTCTTGAGGATCTGATCAATAAATGGTAGTGGGAAATGGTCCTTGTTCGTGGAGGAATTGAGTCTTCTGTAATCAATGTAGACTCTCCATGAGTTCGCCACATGGGTCGGTATGACTTCTCCAGTTTCAGTTATGATAACGGTGAGTCTGCCTTCTTAGGCACAACCTGGATTGGACTCACCCACTCACTGTCGGAGAATGGGTAGATGATCCCTGCATCTAACCACTTAATGATCTCCTTTTTCATGACCTCCTACAGATTAGGATTTAAATGTCTCTACATTTCACAGGAAGGTCGTGTGCCCTCTTCGGTGTAGATACGGTGTGTGCAGTAAGAGGGGCTGATACCAGTCAAATCATCGAGAGTCCATCCAATGGCTCTACAATGTTGCTGGAGAACAGTAATCAGATGGGATTCCTGGCCAGGTGTGAATATGGAGTTGATAATCACAGGAAACATCTGATTGGAACCCAAAAAGACGTACTTTAGATGGTCAGGAAGAGGCTTGAGTTCCAGAATGGGGTTATCCATAGAAGCAGGCGGTTCAGGGTGTGTGTCAAGAGTAAGGGAAGGAGTTATGGGTGTATCTAGATCAGGTTCAAACTCCTCTGATTGAGGGTTTTGATATTCTTGTGGTTGCTTGAGAGTAATCAGATTGTCCTTGATATACAATTCATCAAGAACGGCCTTGATATCACATATTTGTTCTATAACACCACAATTAATCCCTTGTTGGGCCTTAAAGATGTCAATTTTCAGTGTTTGGTTCCCAAATTTTAGTTCAATTTGGCCCTCCTCACAGTTTATATTTGCCCTAGAAGTGGCTAGAAAGGGTCTCCCTAGTATAATTAGTGTATCCCTTGGGTTTTCAAGTGCATCCATGTCCAAGACTATAAAATCCACTGGGAAATAGAAATCTCATACTCTAACGATGACATCCTCGAGCACTCCTTTAGGTGACTTAATGGATCGATCAGCTAATTGAAATGTCACCTCTGTCGATTTAAGCTCAGATTCCTCAAGGTGGTCAAGGAGGGATGTAGGTATTAGGTTTATGGAGGCACCTAAATCTAAAAAGGCTTTGTCGAATTGGGTATCACCAATGGTACATGAAATCAGGGGACTACCTGGGTCTTTAGCCTTAGCTAGGAGTTTGCTCAAAATTGCAGAGCTGGCTTGCATTAACAGTACGATTGGACTCCCACTTTTGGTTCGTGGCCTATGCTTCGGTGTACATACATCCTTCAGAAATCGTGCATAAGTTGGTACGTGGTGGATTGCATCCATCAAGGGGATGTTTCTATGGCCCTGTTCAAAGAGCTTGACCAGATCCTCCTCAGGAGCCACGGGTTTCATTATCCTCTTTCCCTTGGTTAAGGCCTTCGGAAATGGAACCTTGGTTGGTTCCTTTAGAATAGGTCCAGGTTCTTGATCTAGGACAAGGGTGTCCTGGATAACTATCCTAGGGCTTGGGTTACTACCAGGCTTAAAGTGGCTTGGATAAGGTGGGTCTTGGGTTGCTTTACCACTACAGGTTGTTACGGAATTCTATCCTACCTGGTTTTGGTTTGGGGTTGGTAAAATATTTGGCTGCGATTGAAATCCTGCATAAGATGTCAAATCTTCCATCCCATCGAGTGATGGAACAGAAGGGGCCTGATAAATCATGTGGGCTTGGCCTGGATTTGGGTTCATAACACGCCTCTGGATTAGCACGTTATTTGGATTCAGCAGAGGTTGCGAAGGGAGTGTGCCAGGTTGGCGGGAATACACCATCTGGGCGAGTCGATTGCGAACCTCTGTGAACTCATCCTTGTGCTTTTTTTGTATTGTCGCATTTGTCTTCTGAATGTTAGCTAGAGTCTGAAGGATAAGAGTCATTTGATCTGCTTGGGTTAGCCCAGATTGATAGGTGGGGTTGGGCCAAGGCTGAGGCAGCTAGTATGGACGAGGAGCTTGTGGATGGGGTTGATAAGGTGGTCTTTGATTCTGAGTATTTCCTGCCCACAAGAAGTTGGGATGATTCCTCCATCCAAGGTTATAGGTATTGGAGAATGGGTCATTCTGGATGGCATTGAGGTCCTCGCAGGTCTGAGGAACCTCAGGAAAATCAGAGTATGAGGGTTCAGAGTTCTCCCAACTACAGTAGATCGGACCGAAGTTTCCTCCGATCCTAGAGTCAGACGGGGGTGGATACGGGTCCATCCCTTGAGAAGATCGGTGATAGATGTTTTGCACAGTTTCCCTCCCAAGAGGTGGCTGTGCAAATGAGTTTTGCACAGAGGTGGCTCGCTGCATATGTCGAGTCAGCTTGTCCACCTTCTTCTCTATGATAGAGACCTTGTCCAACTGACTGGCCATCAGTTCCAAGTCGACGATTGCAGACAGGCCCTACGTCTCATGTGCTCCCCTTGGATTCGTCAATGCACGGGCATTCGTCCGATCGAATAAGCCCATGGAGTCATTACTGATGGAGTTCTCGCACATATTCTCGAGAATCTCCCACACAGTGACTTCGTGTTGACCCATGATATTTCCTCTGCAGGTTGCATTGACAAATAAGCGAATGTATTCACGGAGTCCCAAGTAAAAAGACTGGACTTGTTCCCATTTTGGAACTTCGTGATGAGGGCACTTTCGCATGAGATCCAAGAATCGGTCCCATGCCTCATGAAGAGGTTCTCCAGATTGCTTAGTGAACTGTGTGATCTGGTGGCGCAAGGCATTTGTCCAACCAACCGGGAAGAACATTTTCAAAATTCGGACTGGAGTTCAACCCACGTGTTGATTGGACGTGTCTGGGTCTAATACCAATGAGCTGTCTTGTCCATAAGAGAGAAGGAAAACATCTTCATAAGGAGAATATTCCGATTTTGTACATCTGACCTAAAGGTCTGGGCCAGATGTTTGAGTTGCTTGATGTGCTGGAAGGGATCCTCGGAGTTAAGCCCATGAAACTTTTGGATAGCATGAATCATGTTAGGCTTGAGTTTGGAATCAAGACCTCCAGCTGGGATTTGGACTCGAGGTTCGATCTCCACCACAATGGGATTATAGTGATCTCGCATCATAGGACACTGCGACAGGTTTATAAAGTTTTGAAATAGATCATTCAGGAGCTGGAATTGGTGTTCAAGATTGTTCTCTTCTTCAATTGGTTGTGCCATGATGATGGAAGGAGGAGAATTTGGTTCTGATGAATCAGAGGAGAGGTCTATGTGGTGGGGTTGCTGCACAAACACAGATGTCGAGGCTTGGCCTCGGTGGGATTGGATTGCTAAAGGAGGTCTTAAGGATGGTCTCAAGGACCTCCTACCAAATATGCATTGATGGATTAGACGAGATTAGAATGTGTTGGACCCAATCGAGACACCCAAAAAAATTTGGATGACTATAAAGGTTTGGGGCAGATGATACCCCTTCGTCAGAAAAGCCGTCCACCTGAGAAATACTTGGGCAGGTAGAGAGGGAGAGCCCTGCAAAGACCCCTACACAGTAGAGCATCCCCACGAGTTATAGGGTTTCCCCCACCCGACCTCTCTTGTCACTGAGATTCTAGGCAGACCAGAATGGGGACCTTGACCTCTTAAGTCTACCACTTTTAATTAAGATCAAAGGTGCTTAGGGTTCCACTTGAACTCTAGAAGTTTTGAGTGCAAAAATGACCTAAGTTCAAGGTTGGTTGACCCAACAAGAGGTCAACTCACCTATTTGTCCTTTGAGAGCTTTAGGTCTTTTCTTTTAGGGTTCAAGTGAAATTAAGAGCTTGATTTTTAGGGTTTCTCCTGAATAAGTCTTTTCAATCAAGGCTTAGGAACACCTCATTTTGGAAAAGTTGATTCTTGCTTAGAAAAGATGTGTCTCTAAAACCATAAATTGAAATCCTTAATTTGGCTCTAATTGGTCCAATTTAGTTGCCCCAGATATGGTATCTAGGGCTCATTCAAGAAGGTGATAGTCCTAGTTACCTTAAATGGATGCACAATTCAAAATTTGTTGAAATCAAAATCAGGCAACTTTGGTGAATTAGCTAAAAATGGAAAGTAGGTAGCCCTAATTTGATTTGTACATTGTTTTTCCTTTTTAGAATGAGGGGATTAAGAGAAAGGACTAATCAGAGATTACCTGCCACAGGTGTGGTTGTTGCAAGGCTGTTCTCCTTTGAATCTTCTCCCCTGAAACAATCACAACAAAAGAGATAGATCAAGTTAGTATTGAATCAAAAGTTGTGATCAAGATTTCTAAATAGATTGTTGCTCCCTGACAACGGTGCCAAAATGTTTATCGAAGTGAAATCAAGTTTTAAAATAAATGCATCGTAGTATAGCCAAAATCACCTGGAAAACAAATGAATTTTATTACTCGAAAAATGTAAATCTGAGGTCAAACACAGAGAGCAAATTGGGGTTCAAAAATCAAGACCACAACTTTCAAATTTGATATAATATGCAATGAAAAATTAGAGCAATGTAAATAGATCCACAAGATATCAATGTATATAGAGGCACAAAAGTTATGGACGTCCGATGTGAAAATTAGACATCTTAAATGTGAATTTGCTGCAGTGCTCTTCTTTGATTTATGTCTGATCTCCTTCTTCTTCTTTCTTTTCTTTCTTCTGTTCTTTGCCTCAAATGGCCTTCTTCAGCCTTGGCTTCTTCTTCCTTGTTTGATTTCCTCTCTGATTTCTCTAGCCTTTGTCTTCTTCTCTATGCTCTGGCCTTTGCTTCTTTCTCTTCTCCTTCTATCTCTGACTTCTACTCTTCTTTAGCCTTGCTCCTCTTTAGCTGTGCCTTCACCTACCTTAGCTGCTCAAACTTCCCTCTTCTTCTTCCTTAGCTCCTCTAGCTGCCTCTTCTTCTTCTTTATTTGGCTTCTTCTTTTTCTCCTGAGAGAAAACCTACCCCTACCCTCGCTGGATCTCTCTTCTTTCTTCTCTCTTAGGCTCGCTCTCCCAGAGCCTTCTCAGGTTAATGGGTCGGGTATGTGCACCTAGGACTAGGCCCACCGACGTGGGTGGTGGGCGAGGA
Organism: Thalassia testudinum; assembly: GCA_037157565.1. Classification (NCBI taxonomy): domain Eukaryota; kingdom Viridiplantae; phylum Streptophyta; class Magnoliopsida; order Alismatales; family Hydrocharitaceae; genus Thalassia; species Thalassia testudinum. The sequence goes on along the minus strand of JAZHRO010000003.1, from coordinate 68,185,880 downwards.
GTGCATGGGGTAGTCGAGTTAACGGATCAGAACCAGGTCCGCGTGGCATCGCGGACAAGGCGATGGGCGAGTGGGACCTCACCCCATGGTTAGGAGGCGATAAGCCCCTGACACTTTTTCACTTTATAGCACAACACCCACTCCTGATCTTTCGAGGCGGGACTAAATGTCCCACCTTCTTTGCAAGCGTCCGCACAACAGATGTTCTTATGAATTGCAGTAGCTACACAGGGCTTTGGTTCTAATAGTTGGGCTGAGAGTGTACACAAAGGAAACTCGCACGACCTAAGACCTGAAGCCTGGGGCCTGAAGTCCTGGAGCAAGCTTGCGAGCAAGCTTCATCCTTCGTCAATGGCGACGAGGAACGTGAACCCTATTCATAAGCAAACGGCCTTGCGGCCTCGTCAAAATATGCAGGGAGCTTCGTCTGGACACGTCTAAGGTGGCACAGTGGTCGACGTGGCACGGGGTGGCCTGAGAGTGCATGCCTAGGTCACCATGTGCGTGCGAATATGGGTGTGTTCGGGGGGCATTCTGGGGGGTTGGCGCGATGAATGGAATGAGGGTTTATGGTCAGTGAGGTGTGGCAGAGCTCGTGAGGTGGTTGGTGAGGTGGGTGGATGCATGGAGTGATGGGAGCACCTCGCCGGTGGTCTGACCGGAGGTGGAGAATGTATAGCTGGTTTGCGAACGTCGAGGCGGAATAGCAGAAATAAGTGAGAGAAAAATGATGAGCAGAGAGAGAGGACTTACCAAAGGGTTGTTAGACGAAGGGGGAAGCAGAGGAGGTGGCCAGCTCGTACCTGCCGACGCCGGAGATGAAAGTCTCAGTGGGAGGAGGACGGCGATGATGAGAGGGTGGCAGGAGCGTTGGATGGTGCAACTCGATGCAGACGAAGAAGATAAAGGTAACTCTGCCACTGGTATTGTGGTAGAGCAATGAGAGACGGAGATAAGGGTCACCGGAGCTTGATGGGAGGTTGGCCGGAGGGGAAGGCAGGAAATTGTGGGTATCTCAGGCTAATTAAAGCTTGGGAGGAGCAGAATGATCTATGGACCCTTTTATAGCCCCTGGCAGAGGGTCTTGTGCTTGGAAGCCAAGCTTCCATGCACAGCAACCTCACCAGAGATGGAAGGTCAAAAATACCCAAATCTCTCATGCATTCGCATGAGAGATTGGGTGCAAATTAGGGCTTCAAATTAGGTTCACATGAGAGGGGATTTCTCAGAGAATCTTCCTTTCAAATTTGAAAGGGATTCTCTAAGGAATCAGGGAGTTCTTTCCCTTGAATCCTCGCTGGAGTAGGATTTCCTTCACTCTAATGGCAGAGGGACCTAACTGAAAAGAACGATGATGAAGATTATGGGGTGTCTGCAAAGGATTTCAAAAGTTAGGGGTAGAAATGTAATTTTGCTGGACCTGTTTGCAAAGTAGGTCAAGGTGAATTCCCCTTAAGTCCAATTTTGGTACAAACCTAATTTGAACCTAAGGAATCCAATGGTGAAGTTGGATGTTGGGTTTGACCATGTTTGACTAGATAATTTACACAAAAACCCAATTTAACGCAAATAATTAACTAAGACCACTATTATGTCAAAATAGGTTCTATGAGCCAAATTGAAGGTTAAAAAACTAGAGGATGTTTTTACATGAATTTTAGAGGACTTAGGTGAATTTTATACTGACCAGAACCTTGTTAAATTAAGTGGGTCTATTTTATGGTTACAAAAAGTCATATAATTCCCAGATTTCACATGAACCCTTTTCTGTTTGAACCAGCCCACTTTTTATCTTTTTAGGACCATTTGACCTGTGCTTAGCCCATGAGAATTCCCGTTGTTGCACTGTAGTGGTTAGATTGCAGTTTTTCCCATTGTTTCTTATTTTCTTTCAGAAGGGTTTTTCCTTGAGTTAGGACCTCTAGTTGGTTATGTAGGAGCTTTTGTTCTCTTTCTTGGGTCAAAATGAGCTAGTTAGGGCTCATGATGTTGTTCCCATCACTCCCGCTGCATCTCAACTCAGGAAATTGCCCCTACATGCCACATGAACAAAATTCTTCAGATTGTCACTTAACCCATGATAGAAAATATGGGCCAAGTGCCACTTCGGAATCCCATGATGGGGGCATTTCCTAGCTAAATCATTGAACCTCTCCCAAGCCTCATGTAGTTGTTCCCCAGGGCTCTACTTAGAGGTTGTTATGGCACATTTAAGGGCATTATTTTTTCTTACGGGCAAGAATTTCCTTAGGAATGTGCTTCTCAGGTCTTCCTAAGTTAGGATTTGTCTACCAATTATTCTCAACCAATGTGCAGCTCTATATTTCAAGGAGAATGGAAACATCTTCATCATCAAGGTACCTTCATTCATTTTCCTAGGGCCAAAAGTTCTTCTTATGTGTAGTAGCTCTTCAAGGTGGTGGAAGGGGTCATTTGATTCACAGCATCAAAGTGGGTAATCAAGTTAATGATCTGATGTTTGAGTTCAAAATCTTCCCCATCCTGAGGTACCCTAACAAAGGGTTCAGCTTGGGCATTAGGAGGGTTATAAATGTCATGGAGGGGTTGATCTGCCCTTCCATTCTAGAGTCGAATGATGGCCTACACTATGAATTCCATCTGTCGGTCATGATGCTGGCCTTGCTTAGTGATCTGCCTTTGAAGAGAGTCATAGGATCCAGATTTTGTTCATCAATCTCTTCTTCCACGTGATGACTAGCCATTGCAGAGAGTTTAGATTCAGATCCTGGATAAATAGGTCTTCTCCTAGGATTTCTTTCTAATGGTGGTAGCAAATTAGTATTTTGAGATCTTCTACCTTGCATACACCAGAAGAATGTCTATAGATGAGAAGGAGAAGACAAATGAGAGAAACCTCGCCCACTCAATGCAAGTAATCAAACTGGTCATTAGAGTGTCAATCTTAATTAGACCTGATCGTGGCTCCCCAAAACACGACTAGGCTAGATCAACCTTGAATTACTTGGCGGCCAAAAGGGTGTGACCCCTTTGGAAACCCCACACGGTGGGACACCACTAAGGGTTAATGTGGTTACGCACTGACCTTTCTTGTTACCAATAGGTCCAAGTAGACAAGGCCTTGACCTTAGCCTAATCTAGTTTCAAGTCCCCAAGTCTATTAGTCCTACCTAGGGCACGTCTACTAAGTTTTAAGCTTGGGTTTGATGTGCTTTTCGAATATAATGGGCCTTAGGGGGGTGTTTGCCCTTAAGATTGATTTCAGAGATGTGAAGTGCATAGGCAAAAGGGTTCACAAGCAATTTTTCTTGATGAAGTTAATTTTTAGATTCAATTGCTTGTGTTAATGCGTCTTAGGGTTCACTTGAGTTAATATTTTCAATCAAGGTTTTGATAAGGTATACAAGAGTTCTGCAAATCCCAATTTGTTTGATAAATTTCCTCTAAATATGGAAATGCAAGTGTGCTCTATCCTTAATGTGAAACCCTAAGAATAAATAGTTCTAAGATGCTTCTTTTAAGCCCAAATTCAAGGAAGTGGTGCGACCCAAGAAATACAATCAATTGGCCCTATTGCACCACTAAATAGGCACTCAGAAAATATTTTTCAATAATTTTTAATGTACATTTTTTATTTTTTTCTGATTTCTAGTATATTGGGGGTTTTGTAGTCTATTTTCAACCCCAATTCGTGATTGGATAATCAGTGCAGTCAAACGTGCAAGAAATATTTTTTCAAATTTTTTATAAATTCTTTATTATCTCAAAAATTCAATGCAATAAATTTCAAGTCAATCAGAGTTATACACAAATTCCTATGATATTTTGAACTCCAAAAAATTAGGAAGAATAATCGAATTGATAATAGATTAGTACGTGAATTTTTAAAATTTTTCTATAACTCAGATTTACATGAAATTTGTATATGTTGTTCTTGACTTTGAAACCAACTTCCAGAAAACATTTGAGAGTTTTTAGACATGAGGGTTTTCCAGAATTGAATTTTTAAGATAAAACCTTATTTTAGCTTGAAAATAAAGAGAGAATTTTTTTTTTCAATAAGCAAACAAATTCTAACTAATCCTATGGTTCAAGCAAATCCTAAATTTTTGAAATCTAACTAATCTAACGTACTGGTACTTAACTGAGATTCGAATTCACACTTTCTCCGTTACCGTGTCTGGTTCAAATTTCTTCGTTTCCTACACACATGAAATCAACAAAAAAATAGCAAGTTAGAAATCTCCAATATATACCGAAAAGCTTCAAAAATTTCTATTGCCTCCCCGACAACGTGCCAACTTGTCCGATGCCTAAATCGCATTTTAAAATATTATTTAGTTGCAGTATAGTGCAAAAACACATCGACAAATAAATTTATAAAAGCCAATGATCCCCAGGTCATTCGCAGGGTGGCAATTACAATTTATGCAAAAACATTTCAATAGAACTTGCTCTAAATAGATATTTATATATGTATATATGTGTACAAATTAGATATCATGCATTCAGAAGATCAGAATTTTATTGTAATTAGATAGAGTTTTCATAATAGAGAATGCTACTAGAAACAAATAGATAGATAGGTAAAGAGAGATAGAGATAGAAGGAGGTAGAAAGATGATGCTGCTTGTAGGATGCATGTGTGAGATGTAGCAGCACCTCAGATCTAGAGCGCCGGGACGAAGGTCAGAGCAGAGTTACATAGGGATGGAGAATCGCAGAGAAGAAGCTGGAAGAGATGTCTGGAGTTGATTGTAGGAGTTGTTGGAAGACATGCCTTCAACTGGGGGGCCCTGAGCCTTGATTTATTGTTTTAATGAGGGGCAACATGGGCATTTTGGCCCTTAAACTTGTGTAGCAACTCCCTTATGATTAGATTTGTTGATTGGGAGATCAATGGATTAGATCTTGCCTCAAAATTACCTTATTTGCACCCTCTACACTCGAATTCAACCTAGTGGCGACATGTGGCACCACTCTGGAGCCTTAGATCTCCATTGGATGCTCCCTCTAGCTCCTTGCACCCTCTTCAGCACCCACAGCGCGCTTATCTCTCTCCTCGCACGAGCACTTTATCTTTAATTGCACGCCAACACTCCTCGACCATTCGATCTTTTGACGGGATGGCTTAAAACGAGCGATGTGCCTTCACTGAAGAGAGCATGAAATCACACGTTTCAAGCACGCATTTGTTCGTGCATGCTCCATATAGTCATCAGATTATGCCACGCGGCCATCTCCTAATGCTTCGGTCACCATCCAACGGGCAATAGCACCCACGAACGACTGGCTTTCCCAAATTTGCACTAAGCGCCAGTCAATCCTACATCGGTTACTTGCGAATGAAGGCGCTAACTGTTGTGCCGAGCTGTCTTGTTTGTCTAGTTTCCAATTTGTGTACGACTTCTCTCAGCCATTGGATGAAGATTCAATAGTAGAGGATCTTCCCTCCTAGATGGCATGGGGGTGGGGCGATGGCGTGGATGTATTGTGGCCATTGGATGGTGATCCAACGGTCCACAGTGCATGATGAAGATGCCTTCAGATGCTTGGTTGTGGTGAGGGGCGGCTGTGATGTCACCAAGGGGCAGCTGTGATGGTTGGCACCATCATGACCGTCCATCTTCTTCTCTTTGTATCTGGTGATGTAGACCTCCGATCAGGTTGATCTTTACGTCGTTGGACTACGATCGTTGATCTAGATCCATCCATGCGGTTGGATTTTTCATTTGAGGCTCGGACCTTTGTCCTTTGGCTCCATATTTTTGTTCTTCTATAGACTGCACACGATGCTCTAGTTGTCTGATCGAGACGATTTCGAAATCATTGGACTCCCATCGTCGTTCTGATCAGATATATCAGATCTGATCTATCATCCGTGGCTTCAAATCATCTATGGTTAACATCATCTCTCATTGGTACATAAAGTAACAGTATTATCTATGCAGCTAATCAAACTAGCCATTATGACAATTACGATGCTTATGAATGCATTATTCCTAAGTTATGCTATAATCTAGATTAATTCAGGTATTTTAGGTTGCATGATTGTTGTGCAATCAACATATCAGCCACAACCTACTCTAGAAAACCAACCCTCTGATATGAGTCTAGTCCTCAAAGAAATGAGAGAAATGAATCTAAGACATAAAGAAGAAATGAATCAATTGAGGATAGATTTGATGGGATGATTAGACCAGCTCGTTGACACTAGACAACATGGGATGTTTCCATCCCAACCCATCCCAAACCCAAGGAACTTCAATAGGGTTAACCAGCACAACACACAGGAGCAACAAGCACACATAATCCAACCCACTCCCCAACACCCTCCTGATTTTGATAACCCTAACCCAACCCAGGCTCAACCCATTTTGCAAAACCCACCTTACCCTTCTAACCCTAATGCACATGCCTGTGCTATCACTTTGAGAAGTGGGAAACAAATCCAAGATCCTTCTATATCAAAATCTTACCAAGATCTTAAGGAGCCTTAATCTGACCTAGAAGACCAAGTTAATCTAGAAAACAAGTCTCAGGATTTGAATACTGATGATTTTTCTCAAGCACCTTTTCCTGAAGCCTTGATTAAACCTAGGGAAAAGAAAACCAACCAATCTAAGGAGTGGCTTAAGATTCTAAAGTAAGTCCAGATGAATATACCACTCCTTGAGGCTATTGAGAACATCCTGGCCTGTGCAAAAATTTTGAAGGAATTGTGCACACTGAAATTCCAGGCCAAATCATAAAAAAGGGTCTTGATTTCTGAACAAGCTAGTGCCATCATCCTAAATAAGCTCCCTCTTAGAAAGAAAGATCCAGGGACCCCCTTAATTTCATGTAAAATAGATGGTTTCATCCTGGATCCAGCCTTACTAGACCTTGGTGCCTCAATCAACTTAATCCCCATGGAATTATATGAAGAGTTAGATTTAGGCCCTTTGAAACACACTGATGTGACCCTTTAGCTTGCTGAAGGTCAACCAAAATTCCAAAGGGACTTGTAAAAAATGTGATTATAAAAGTGAGGGATTTTGAGTACCCTATGGACTTCCTTGTTCTGGATATGGAGGCATCAGAAAACCTCAACCACACCTCGATCATCTTCGGGAGACATTTCTTGGCCACGACCAAGGCACTAATCAACTGTGAGACAGGGATTATGCACATCACCTCTGGAAGGAAAAATTGTCAATTTACTATCTTTAAAGCTACCTAAATTAATGGGGTGAATTGTGGTTCCATTGAGGTTGTAGGAACAATTGAACAAGTTTTGGCAATTCACACTAAAGATGATCCAAATCTTGCCAAAGCTCAAGATCAGCACGAAAGGCAAGAAGGGGATGTACTTGAGGATGATTCTAATCTACCACCTCCAATAGAAACTCAAATTGAAAGGGACATTAAGGAGATTGAGAAACTCTTAGGAGTAACTTATGACGAGTTAGATGATAATGTGAAGAATCCTCAATACGCTCACCCCAAGATCCAGGAATTATTAAATTTTGAGGGAGTTCAAGAGAGTGGACAATCTAAGGACATGAACCAGGAAATAACCCCAGAAGAAGAAGTTCAACACAATGGACTGGGGAAGAATTTATAAACCAACTAGTTCAAATGGATGGCTTGAATCTGAGGGAGAAATGACTTCGGATAAGGAAGAGGAAATATCTAGTGAAGATTTTGGCGAATTCAGCACAGCTCTACCTTTGCCCTCATATCACCCAGAGCCTGGAGAACTCACGATTTTTGATATCAACTACCATTATGAGGACCCTTATGACTCTGATTTAGAAGCAAACTTAAATCTCAATTATGATCTCAATCCAAACCCTCTACCACCTCTTCTTGATTTGTGGAACTAGATTGACGAACAGGCTTTGCATCTTGAACCTCATCCACCTGACCTTATTCCATATTTCAAATTAGAAAGACTCTTCAGAGTTGGACTGCATCATCAGCTAGTCCGCATTTGTGGATCACTGATTCTTGGACCAAATAATCATATCTTTATACTAATCTTCAATCTCTCTACAACAATTATTACTCCTCTTAACCCACAATACTGAATTACATATTTTTGGTTTTAGGTCCAGCAAATGACATTAAACTTAGCACTAGCTGGGAGGCAACCTAGTATTCTTTGCAGGTAGTTTTGCATCCTCTGCATCCATGCTGACCTGATTAACAAGTGTAGTCAGGTGATATCCCCTCCTCTTGCTTATTATATTTTGATTTTCATGCATAAATTTCAATGAGGACATTATAATGAATAGGCTTGGGGGGGGTGGACATTGCATGTCTTATTTTTTATGTCAAAAAAAGAACTTGCATTTAGGTATAAGGAATTTTTGTTAAGGTTTTATTAGGGATTTATTCTTAAGTTGATTCCTGAGTTTAGAATCCAATACAATTTGACACTTACATGTAGAATTTGCAATGGATTCTCTGTGAAGACCGATAAACATCTTTAGTTTGTTGAGAAGAAGTAGTGCCTCTTCTCCTGAGCCCTTGGATAGTAATTAGGGAGTCAGGCAAACTATCTTCTAACCGATCCACCAAACAAGTGTGGGGTGAGAGAAGAAAGTCTACTGTTGCTCTAAGGCTAGTATGAGGAATCTTAAAATTCTAGATAATTAGATAATAATACTCAGAGTTGGACAGTTTTCGATCTCAATTTCTGCGTATAAGTTCTTAGTGAAAATATTTTGAGAGCCACCAAATAAGGCAAAATAAGTAGAGAACGGATTATGATAAAACTAGGACAAAGGTGGATGCTCATGACTGTCCTTTACGGAATCATCAACTGAAGGAGGGTATTCATGTCAAGGCCAGAAATATGTTGTCCTATCCATTCCTTTCCAGTGCCAAGAATAGCCATTTTCACCAAATAAGCCACCCGATATCCTCTTGAACACCCTTAATCACGAATAATGCCTTGTAAATAAAAGTTCATATGCTATATTACGTTGCATTAATAGATATTTGGATGCAAGAAAAAGAAAAAATATATATATGTATAAAAAAAAGAAAACAAAAGGAAAAGGAAAGAAATATATATATATACAAAGAAAGAAAAATAGAAAAAAAGAAAGAAGAGAAAAAAGAAAATGAGTTTTTGAGTTAGAATTTATTTCAAGGTAATGAGGCAACAACACCTACCACCGTGGTGGTTATTTTTCTCAACACAGTTAATTAAGTTAATTGTGCTTAATTATGTGCAAAAGAAAGTAACTTAGGTCAACTTGAATTTGTGTCGATTAAGTAGTATAGGGTCAAGTTAAACTAACATTTTAGATTTTATTTCTTTTAACTGGTTGAGTCCAGGTCATTCACTAAGAGGCATAACTTAATTAAAATTCACCAATGAATCTAAACAACTTATGGGAAGTATAATTAAGTTTACTTTAAGAACATGAATTTTGCTTAATGATTTCCATTTAAAAGAATATGCAAAATTCCATAAGAAAACACATTTACACAAATGATCTTCTTTAACAAACAAGTAAACATGTTTATTTCTTTTTATTTCTTTTTATTTACAAGTGATTAAGGCAAGAGAAAGTAATTCTAATGAAAATATGCCTTATTACAACATTAAGCTCAAAAGAAATTAAACCACTATTCTTTTCTACGTTGTCTTCAGCCTCTTTCTTTCTCTTCTTTTCCTTTCTCTCTCTCTCTCTTTTCTCTTTACTTTTCTCTTAATCTTCTTCTTAATCTTTTCCTTAATCTTTCTTGAGCTCCTCTTATACAAGTCTTCTTTTCTTTCTTTTCTTTCTTTTCTTTCTTTCTTCTCTACCTGTTATTTTTCTTTAACCCTTATGCCTGTCTACCTTTCTTCACTTCTTTTTGAGCTCTCCCTTTCTCTTCTCCTTCTCTTCCTTTCCTTTACTTCTTCTCCCTCTCTTCTGAACCATAGCATCCTTTCCTTCTGAACCCTTACAGACCTTCTGAACCGAATCAATCTAACTCTTTGAACCAAAAATTAGGTTTTTAATTAGCGACTTGGACTGGTCGGGGATACACAGCACCCCTCTCAGGGTGGGACTAGACCCTACTAGGACCAAGCTTGGTTTTATTTAGTTTCGGTTTATTTCCAGTTCACATAGTCTCGTGCCCATCTGACTCACGGCCTCCTAGGCCCCATGCACACGCCCTCACGGGCCCACACTCGCACACCCACAGGTGCACATACACCTGGGCACGTGCACTGCACATGCCCACACACACACCCAATGCTCATGTTCATTTCTTGCATCGTGCGTTGTCGACTGAGAAGCCTTAAACACAAATTCATTTTATACCCAAGCAGCCGCTCCAATTCCACCAATGTGGGACTAAGTTTCCCCCTCCCAGTCCAAACTTTAGATGTTGATTCCAGCCAGCTTAGAGCTCCGTTCCAATTAAATAAAAGCTTGCTGGAAAGCTCTTAAGTTGTTCTACATGATTGGAGTATCAATTTGATACTCAAGGGAGGTTAAGCTCTTTGATTTGAAGGGTGAAGGACCTGGGTTCACTACAGCTATATTGGCCTGTAGAGTGGAGTTTTGGATATATGGTCCTGCAGAAGGTCTTTTGACTTTCAAAATGAGGTATTGAAAAGGCACAAGAGATGATTCCACGACTGTTGGTGAAGGACGTGAGCTTTAAGGAGCTTCAAGGAAGGTACAGAAGCTAAAAGCTTTTCCAAGGAGCTTAAAACTGTAATTCAAATTTTGAAAGGTCCTACAGATGGATAAAGTCCTATTTAATCAAATCAAACAACCTCTAGATGTTGTTAAGAATCTATCTGGGCAGATTATCCATCAAAATCTCATCATAAACCCATTGTCGTCAGTTTGGGTTCAAAAACAACCCAAACTAAACAGAAATCAAATTCTACCATAAAATCCATTAGAGCTCATCCAAATCTCATTTGAATCATTTACAAACATCTCAACAACAAATTGAACTCCTCAATTTGTCTATTTGAATCCAAAATCCAAGGATTAGACTTAAGGTTGACTATGAAGCCTCGAATTTTGACTTTCCAAATTAAACCATTTCAGATGAAATTAAAACCTTAGTCATCTTCTTTTTATCATCAGGAACAGATTCAAACCCTTAAAATGGTGCTTTAGTTTGGATTCCTAGGGTTCCAGGCCTGTCACCTGAGCTTATAGAGGGGTTTGTTCGTCAAGACAATCGAAAGTTAATCTCAGTGATTGGCTCATGGAAATGGTCTTAGGGCAAGGCAGTGATGCTTTTAAACCTCTTAAATAAGACTTTACCCTATCTATCAGACACCTCCAACTCTACCGGAGTTGGAGAAGACAAAGGTCTAATAGAAACTCCAAGCACTAAAACCTCAAATAAACTATCTCAGCATGATTAGTGAACTTCAAATCAGAGATCTGGAACTTCACACTAAGTTCTACAAGCTGAATAGCTTCTTCGACTCACCGAAGCCCACCGGAGCTTTGGTGAGTCCAGAAAAAGGTGAAAATGTACAGATGTTATGAAATTGTGCCATTAATGATTCAAAAAGGTTCCTGAGGTCACAAGGAACCTCAGGAACACATTAAATTCGTCAGTTGTTCATTAAAGTGAAGATTAAGTAATGAATCACAGTAGACAAGTTTGGAGTTTAATTAGGCTCAGGACTTGTTTTCCTACTCAATTGAGTGGAGAAAACAAGTCAAAATGCAGTTGCGATGGTATTTAGGTGGATAATTAATGATTTGAGATCCTCTTGAGCCACCATTGATTGCGAGCTCAGGAGCTTAAATTAAATTAGGCATTTAAGTTATAGAGGGTAAATATTTAAATTAAAGTGAGGATTAGGGCCTTTGAGTGATGGATAAGTGGTGGAGGACCCTAGTGGAGGTGGAATAAGCTCAACCACTATTGCCATGGATAGCAAGACGAATTGGTGGAGGTGGAGGTGATTTAGATGATTAGATGATCTATTCAGTAATTAAAAGTGATATAGATGTTCATGAAAGGTTAAAGAAGGTGAACGGTGACTTAAAAGAGACAAAAGAATTGCTCCTGACAAGCTCAAGGAGCTCGCTGGAGCTAGGGAAGACAAATGCGAAACTAGCATTACAACGATCTAATCTACCATACTAATTAACCTAACTAATCTACATACCTAACCTATTGTTACCTGGACGAAGGAGGTAGGAGATCTTCGTCGATGGTCCTTAATGAAGGAGGAAATCAGAGGGTTGGCGAAAGAAGTCTGATGGGCATTTGTGAGCTGCAGTAGAGGAGCTCCTAGTGAACGATGCATCAGGAGACTTGGCTGACGTCGGCGGAGGTCCAGAGCGATCAAGGATTGATGGAGGAAGACGGATGAAGCAAAGGAAGCTCACCAGAGTTTAGAGAGAATAGCCTACCGATTATCTCAGTGAAGAAGAGGGAAGAGAGCTAACTTAGTGAAATTCGAGGGTGTGGAGGGGTATTTATAGGTGGCGACGGCTGAGATGGAGGTTGAATATGGACGGAGAAGAGGCTAAGAGTGGGGTAACCACCAACGTCTTCTTCAACCCCGGTGAGGTTATCTCTAACCCTAAAATGGGATTACAGCTTCATCCAGACTAGTGAATGAAAAGGAGATGGTGAGCACAAGCTCTAGGAGCTTGAAGAAGGAATGACGTCTGATGTGCAGTGATCAGATAGTGGATGCACCTCCTGTCGTCAGTCGTCCAGAAGGTTGAAGAAGGAAAGAAGAAGTTTTATGGACTTAATCGTAATGAAAACTGAGGACCTAAATGAAGAATAAGAACCTGATTGAAATAAAATATAAGGACTAAAATGTAAACTTAAGTTTTCAAGGTTTATTTTAATTTAAATCTTTTTCAACATTTTATATATGATTATAAATCAGACAATTATTATATTTAGACCTTGAATTTACATTTTTGACCTTTTTAGGTTAATTTACTTAATTAAGTAATGTTACTTAAGTTATTACATACTTAGGTATAAATTGTACTTAAACTAGTTAATCATATTAATTAGATAAATTACTGACAATATTTCGAGTATAATTATTAATAATATTAATTGGATGATAATATAGCATTTCTAACTTATTTTAAGGTCCTTTACTATTTATCCCTTATTTAATAATTAACCCATATATTTACATATTTGTACCTAATTAACTAGGAAGACTAGTTAATTAAAGGTAATTAGAGGCCATGATGAGCTTCTCATCATCTCATGATCCACCAAATATAGCCTTCACCTACTTTTCTACATTTTTGGCCGCTTGAATACAGGCTAAGGAATTCTAACTTAGTCGTAGAGTTATCAGAACCTAATCAAAGTGATAATGCCAGGAGAGACCACTAAATAGACTAACAAATCTGGTGAGATTGTGAGCTCTAAAAGAAAGAAAAGAAAAGAGAAGAAAGAAGAAAAGGAAAAGAAAGAAATAAAAAGAGAGAGAATGAGTACAAAAAAACTAAAGAGAGCAAAGTTTCTATGCCTCTCTTGGAGTTGAATTATTTAATTGTCTGGAAATCTAGGTTCTAAAGTACTAGTCTATATGCTGCACTAAATGATTGAGTCACCAAATACAAATCTACTTGACTCAGTTATCTTCTACCTAAGACAAAAGTTGGGCCTGGAATTATAGATTACTTTATAATCTTGAGGGAAGAAGTCTCTATCCTAATAGAATTTTACTAGGGGTTAAGTATGAGCTTTAGATGTGGATTGGCTTTTCACTCGGATCCTTTACATAGGCAACAACAAAACACGTTCATGATTGTCTGGATTACGAAAAACTTTGGATGAAAACAAAAGAAATAAATCATTAGTCAAACTCTCGATAAAAATCTGTCATGTAAGACCACTTTACATTTACTCATGCATTTGCTAGGGACTAGCAAGATTTAGGAATGTGGGTGTTGATGACTCTACAATTTACATGTGTTAATAACATCAATTAGAGTCAATTTCGAGGGTACTTGTGCGATAATGTTAGATTATAGTGGGTTTGGGAGCATTGCATGCATATTGCATGATCTTTACATTTTAATCGCTTAGAATCATTGTTTAATGAACATGTGCATAAGTCCATTTTGAAACATGTCTCAGATGAGCGATCGGACCGTACGGATGTATTCAGAGCGATGATCACAATGCTGAAGCATGGGAATCATCTCAATCTGAGCATCATGGCACCCTCTACAATAGAAAGAAGATGGACAGCATAGATGGTGCCACGTGGCACCATCTAGGCCACCCCTCACACTCCCAGCAAGCATGGCCTCTTCACTCCATCACACCTCACGCTCCATCTCACTCGTTCATCCTTCATCTAATGGCTGGAGATGAGTGTGCAAGGAATTCTCTCCACATCTCTTGGCCTTGGCTCATCGATTATGAAGGCACCTCTCAAATAGAGGACGTGGGTTCGAAACCCACTGCCCCATCAATTGGGCTCTTGAGGAAGGCATGCAGCAGCACATCCATGTGTAGCACTTGTCATGCGGTAGCACAGCAGTGCACATGGTAGAGCGAGCAGCGGGCACATGCAAGCATTGGCGTGTAAGCGGCAGCGCAGCAGCGCTCACGAGGCAGTAGCAACAAGGAGACCAGCATGCGTGCACGACACGGCTCACAGGGTGAGCGGCACGGCGTAGAGTGTTGAAGGCGTAAGGGCGAGGTCTACAGTGCTGCTTGCAGTGGTCTTCAGCAACATCTTTGAATGTCACTGTTGTCCCAAGAATGATTTTTGGCCTTCTCCCTCGATTATAAATGGGCCTACCACCCTCCACTTTGGCCAAGCTTGTACCCACGAGGTACCACCTTCTAAAGCTCCAAGCAAGGTCTTAAAGCCACTGAACCGCCAATGAAAGCCCCTCCACCACCATGGCTATCTCGACGCGTTCTTCCTTGTCTTAGTGTTATTTTATTTTGTAGTGTAGTTCATGTCTTGATTTTGTTAAAGCATTCATCTACATTATTTTTTATTACACATTTGATAAGAAATTGTTGGCACATTGATGTTATGATATGGTTCTCTAACCCTTTTCTCTCTTTATCTCTCTTTCTCTCTCTCATTTCCTCAAATTGATTTTCAAGCAAACAAAAGACATTTACGTGACACGAAAGTGAGTATTTTATCTAATTATTGCCTCCTTATGTTCGACTCTCAGACTCACCTCTGATTCTTTATTTAAAATTGACGTCGTAAGCGCACTACAACGAATGGTTTTACGCAAATGAATCTAGTGAACGCCAGTTTTTGGCACTGTTGCTGGGGAGGCAATGGATTTCTTATTTGCTTTCATCTTCTTGGTCATTATCTATACGTGTGTTATCTAACTTGCTCTACGCTCTTCTTGTGGTTGCAGATACCTCGTGCATTGTCAACGGGAGGAGAATGAGTCGAGTTGGATCAAAGGAAGCACAAGAAGAAGACCGCCATCGACACGAAGGCTTGATCTTGACTTCCCCTGATCGAAAGGCAACTACTCATCTTTCGGACCAAGAAAAATGGTGGTGTGTTAAAAAATCCCTCTCACTTGTTTCTTGAAGAAAAACACCTCTAGTAAGTTTTGAACTCGTTAACTTCGAAAAAATCAATTTCTGGAAATGGGTTGAGGACACAATTTAAGGACCCTAAACACATCCAAAAATTTTGAGAAACATATCAGCGGTGCCCCTTCCAGTAGACAAACTCCCCTTCAAATTTTAGAGCCAAATTGTTTGTGGTTTGGCCATGAGAAATTTGTTTCTGGAAGTGCACAACATTATCCTAACTTCTAGAGATCTATAGGATGTTCTTACTGTTGTGAACTCCATGCAGCTCAGATTTATGAGAAATTTATATTTCCAGAAAGATCTTGAAATTCTCTACACTTCATCTGAAGAATAGTTTTGCATTTGAAATTGATTAATGACCATTCTGATCAAGATATTAAACTTTCGCACTAATCTAGAGGTTCTGGAGAGATTGGCCCTCTCTTGGAAAAATGTGAATTTGTGTGGTCTATTATCCTCAAAAAATTTTGACATTACTTTTGTTGAAAAGCTCATTCAATTTTGGTCAAGATAGGGTCATTGCTTGCTTTGATTGGACTCTTCTTGACAAAAATCCTACAAATGGATTCATTAAATAGAAGCTGCACACCCTAAGATCTTCCACACTAAGGAGTTTTCGATTTTATAGACACACAAAAGGCCTAAAAGAAAATCAGTCTTCACCAACCGTGAGCCTATACATTTGTGCCGTGTTTGAAGGTGTAAACAAGTGAAAACTTTAAAAGCCATTAAAGCAAGATTTAAATCCTAAAAATCACACATCTCAATCTTGCTTGCTAAGGAACACTTATTTTGGCATTGGATCCTTGCACCTAATTGTGAACACTATTTCAACTGGAATTTTAAGAGCCTTAACCCCCTTAATTCCCTTCACTTAATCCTTGAGCACGAGCATTGACCTAGCCCTAAAATTTAACTAGATGTTGGCCTTAGGACTCAATGAGTTCATTTCAGGGTATTTTCCTAATCGCATAGTGAATTAGTGACGTATACTTGTTCCGAAAGGTGTTGAGTTGGGAGGCCCGATTGTCAAACGACTTAAGCAAGCCAGGGTTTGGCATAATTAGTAGCCTTCAAGACATGCTCCCCCTGCTTCACTTTCCCAACCTTACCACCTTCCTGAGTAAGGACAACACCGAATTCACCGTGTGGTCGGAATCTACTTCTGAGGCATAAGTCGCTTAGGTCTACACTATAGGGCCAAGATTTATTTGCTTGGTTGTGCACATAGTATTCTCTCATCTGTTATTCTCTCATCCCTCCACTTCTTCCAAACAATTGATTTCCATGCCTATCCTTCCTTCCTAAGCTATCCCCAACATGATTTGTATTGCAACCCAAGTAGACTATATCCATAATTTACTTGGGACAACCATTTGCCTAGTTGGGGATATAATCCAGGACCTGAGCATCTACAAGACCCTTCTTATCCCAACTATCCCAATTTCACTCAACTTACACCAACTTCCTATTGGGATACATCCAACCCAACAACCCGGGGCTACGATTCAAACCCTAGGGATCCTTACCTTAATTCTCCTTATGATGGCTCTTCCTTTAGGTCCCACCCACCCACTAATCAATTTGATAGGACCTACACTCTAGGAGAACACCAAGGCCCTTACCCTTCCCAGGACCCTAACCAAGATAGGTCATCCGAATTCAAGTACATCTCCTACTTGACCTATGGATTGGAAGGGATTTTAGAAAAGTGGAAATCAAAGGACGATCATAAGCCTGGAAAAATCAAGAATGATCAAACCCTACTTTGGACCCCTAACAAAGAATCTGACTAGGAGGAGGACTTAAAACCTCAATTATTCTGGAGTAGAACTAAATAGAAAATTGTGCCTCTTAAGGAATGGGATCCTAACAATGATAGAATAGAGGACCCACCTAAGAATCTAAACCCTAGTACGGATTCTAGTACACATCCTCAACCACACCCTCCTAACCCTGATTTGAATGCTAAGGAGGAAATCCAAGGGAAACTTAATGACACTCTGTCAATTCTTGATAACCTTCAGTTGGAGTTACATAGATAGATTAAGGGGCAACAAGCCATAATTGATATGTTCCAACAACTGGAGGAAGATGGCCAAAGAAAACTTTTGCAAGCAACTCCCTTTACGAAATTCATGAAGCAAGGCCCTACAGTGAAGCAAGGCCCTACAGTGATCGATTGGTCCACAGCTATTTACCCAAAATTGGTTCAATCCACCATTGATACTCCCCAGGAGTTAGACAACTCAATAGAAAATTCCATTAATGATTCCTCAAAACATGATTTAGGGAGAGTTAAGGACAAACATCAAGAGGAAATTGAGAATTTAGGGGATGATGTCTTGAATCCAAATCTAATCTTTCCAAGGAAAGTGATTTGGTGGAAGAGACATCCAGAATTGAAGATGGGGAGTGGGATTACAATTTTGAAATAACCAATTTCGAATCATTTGAAACCCCCATCACAAGTTTGGAGGAGGGCCAAGGGAAAGAATCTGAGCTAGAGGATGAAATTAGCCCTAAGTCCAATACAACCTTGAAAATTGAGTCTGATATGAAAGAGGTTGAAGATAATCTTCTTGGGGTCACAGAATGGGAGGGAATAAACAATGAAAGTCTAGTTGAAGAAGGGATGGATTGTTATTTGGATAGAGACCTCATGCTTGATTTTAGGGCTCATTGTGAAACTCTTGATTTGGTTACATGCCCTATCAGAATTGAAATTCCACAACCCGAAGGCATTGGAATTGATATAACTTTGAGGGATTACAATTTTAAAGAGATGCAAGCTAATTACAAAACCTATATCTTTAGTGTCCAACATTTTAGATTTGGGTTCCGCTCATCCAAATCAACTTCTCTACATGCCCATAGACTAAGAGAGGAATAAACACAGGCATGCATGTTACACCAGTTGCAGAGTTCCCATCCCTTAGGGATGGGACTCCACCAAAGCCTAGTTTGCATCTGTGGACTTCAGATTCTAGGTCTGGCTGATTTTGATTTCACCTTCTTAATCAAGACCATTCAAGCAATTGATCCTTTGTTGCCTGTGCATTATGCCCAACTGAAGGCACTAAACTCAGAGCTTCCTGGGAGGCAACCCAGAGGTTTCAAGCTGACCAGATTAGCTGTTGAAACTCAAGTGATTTCTTTCCTCACTCCGTTGCATACATTTATTTTCGAATGAGGACATTATCCAACTTAGGCATAGGGGGTGGTAATTCATAGGATCTGAGTAAAAAATTGTCAGCATGAACTAATTTTATTTTATTTTATAAAAAAATTTTAATTAGGGAAAGAAAACTTAGGTATTAGGAGCTTGTCTACTTTAGGAAATGATACATTAGGGACTTAATCGCTTAGACTCTTTAGGTCTTTGGACTTGATCAGTCCGAGTGTCCACTGAAATGTGGACTTGGTCCCGAGTCCTCGGCACAGTAATTTATTTTAATATGATCAATAAAGTATGGAGATAAGTATATGACTTATCAGCCCACCCTATGATTTGGGGGGATTTTTAGTCTAAGCATCTACACACGTTTTGCGCTGACTCACTCATTGGCAGTTCTAATGGAAATTGGGTAGCTAATGAACCTGCTACGATGGTATGGTTGGAAAGTTGTCGTTGGTAACAGCCCATTGGTAGGTTGTCCAGAGCCCATCCACAGGACCATTCTCTTTCACTACCGCCTTTAGGTATATCTTAGATCAGGAAAGCCACCTACTTAAAGAAAAAAAGAAAGACAGAAATAGGAAAATAGAAAAGGAGAAAAGAAAGAAAGAAATAAGCCACACTTCACCGCACGAGTATGGATGGCAAGTTGTCATGGGTAACAACCCATTGGTTGGTTGTTCAAATACTAGCTCATAAAATGCATAAGAATTTCATAACAATTAAGGAAGAAGTGGGGAAGTAGCATAATCCAGGTAGATATACACTAGGTTGCCCTTGTGTTGACCCCACAAAATTAAAAAGTAGAGAGAAAGCTATCGGTTAGATAGTTACACCTTTAGGAAACATTTTTTTTCTTTCGGGTCACCTAAGGGCGTAGAAATCTGAAGTCCATTTTTATTGCAGTTGAGTGAGTCTATCACTTTCACAATAAGATGCTTAGTACTAAGTGCCTTTTTCAAGTCTTGAGTAGGTTGGATAGCTGTAAAAAGTTTTCCTAAAATCCTCAACTCCAAAAGTCCAAAAAATTAGAAACGATGCAAAAGAAAAAAAATATATATATACTTTGCTTGCATATAAAATAAGGTGAGGACTCGGGCAATCTACATTTTGGCAGGCAACCTAGGCACTATTGAATCTTTGCAATTTGGGTTCTTAGTAGAAATTTCCTCCAGTAGACAAGCAACTTCTACCTAAGTAAGCAATTCCTAATTTTAGTTGTAAATAGCATTTAGATTAAAACCTTGCTAGGGACTAGCAAGGGGTAGGCATAGGGGTATCATGACTCTACAAATACAAGTGTTAATAACATCAATTAGAGTCAATTTCGAGGGTACTTGTGTGATAATGTCATAATATAGTGGGTTCGGGAGAATTGCATGCATATTGCATGATCTTTACATTTTAATCGCTTAGAATAAATGTTTAATGATCATGTGCACAAGTCCAATTTAAAACAAGCCTCAAATGAGCGATCGGATCATACGGATGGATCTAGAGCGACGATTGTAGTTTGGAAGTTGGGAATCATCTTGATCTGAGCATCATGGCACCCTCTATAATACTAGGAAGATGGATGGCCTAGATGGCACCACGTGGCGCCATCCAGGTCACCCCTCACGCTCCCAACAGCCATGGCCTCTTCCCTACATCACACCTCATTCTCCATCTCAACCATTCATCCTTCATCCAAAGGTTGGAGAGGCGTGTGCAAGGAATGCTCTCCACAACATCTCTTGGCCTTGGCTCATCGGTCGCGAAGGTGCCTCTCAAAGAGAGGGCACGAGATCGAAACCCGCTGCCCCTGAATTGGGTGCTTAAGGAAGGCATGTAGTAGCCAATCTGTGCGCAACACAAGGCATGCAACAGCATAGCAGCGCATGAAGTAGTGTGTGTGGTAGAGCAAGCAGCGAGCGCATGTGTGCATGGGCGTATGCATGGCAACGCAGCAGTGCGCGTAGGGCAGTAGCAACGCAAAGACCAGCGTGCGCCAGCATGTGCGTGCGACACAACGTGCGAGGCACGCGGTACACCATAGAGCATTGAAGGCACACGGGTGGAGGCTACGGTGACACTTGTGGTGGGTCTTCAACGACGTCATTGATTGTCACTGTTGACCCGAGGATGATTTTTGGCCTTCTCCCCCATTATAAAATGGCCTACCTCCCACCACTTTTGCCAAGCTTGTACCCACAAGATAGTGATAAACACCAGTTTATCATCATTTTTATGCTTTAAAACTAACCTAGCTCTTAGGATTTTACTCCGCAAACGGGTTTTTGCGCTGCATTTAGGCATAAATTAGGATAGGCATGCATTGCATTTTTTATTGTTGTTTTAATGTGTTTTTGTGAGTGTTAGGGATGTACAGATTCACAGATCCCTAAAACCCTAGCACTCAAGAAGGCAATTGGTGAAGGAGAAGCCCAGACTAGTTGGAACCCAGCTTGATCCAGCTCACCATAGTTGGAACCTAGCTTACTTGAACTAGGGTTAGCTCATCCCAGCTCCATTCAGCTAATCTCAGCTGGATGGCAGCTCAAGAGAGTTCACCTTAGCTCACCCTAGCTCAAGTCAGCTCAGATCCAGCTCAACTTAGCTGAGTCTAGCTCATCTCAGCTCCCACTAGTTCACAGGGAGCTCTAGCTAGCTCAGCTGAGTTGACAGGAGTTCACCCCAGCTCAGATCCAGCTACATTCAGCTCCACTCAACTCCAGCCAGCTGAAGAAGAATTCATCTCAGCTCAGGAAGCTCAAGTCCAGCTCTCGGGGACTCAGCTTAGCTCAACTCAGTTGAGCTAAGCTACCTTAGCTACCTCAACCAGCTTGATTCTCCCCGGGAGCACCAGACCTATCTCACCTCAGCTCATTTTGGTAGAAGCTAGCTCACTTTAGCTTGGCTTAGCAGCTAGCAAAGAACTAGCAAGCTAAGCCAGCTAGAGTAGCCCCATGCCAGCCTCTTCAGTAGCAGCCAGCTCCAGCTCCAGCTCCAGACTCTCCTCCTCAGCTCCTTCCTCCAAACCCTAGCTCCAACACCTTCTCCTCCACTCCACCTTTAGCTAAGCTAGCTTAGCTTATCTTAGCTTAGCTTAGCATAGCTAACAACCAGCTCCTTGGCCAGTCATTACCTCCAAAATCAACCCTAGCTAGCTCCACCAACTCAAGCTTACCTAAGCTAGCTACTCTACTCAAGTTGGCGCCACCTCCTAGCCATCCCTTCACCCCATTATCTCCACCAAAAGACACTTCAAGTTGGCGCCAAAAACCACCCCTAACCACCTCTATATTGGCGCCACTTTCAGCCCCTTAAATCCACCCTACACCTACCCACATAAGCCATCCTAGCCATCCACATAACCCCCCTTCTAGAACCTTAAGGTGGCGCCACCTAATGACCTTCTAGAATGCCCATTTTGGCGCCAACACCAAAGGGTGTCAACACCCATAACTACCCCTTGGTGCCCTTTAAGGTGGCGCCAACTCTCCTTGGCCATGGGATCTCCAACCACCTCCATCAACTCATCTTGGCCATCCATTTCAAAGGTCACCATAGCCCCCCTCCTATTCTATAAAAGGCCACCACCTACCACCATTTTTGGGCATCCTCCCTTAGTGTATTTTCTACCTACATCCACCTATACCTACGCCCAAGGAGAAGGAGTAGAGAAGGAGATTAAAGGGGCACACCACCAGCCCTTTTGGTGCCTTCTTCTCCCCACTCTCTCCAACTTGGGCCACGCCAAGGAGGAGGACTCTCCCACTTCAAGGAGGACGGCCAGGCAAAGGAGAAAAACTTAGGGTGGACGTCCACCCTTGGAGAGAAACTTAGGGCATGCCCCCTTAGGGCTTGCCTTGGAGGTCATCACCTTGGCGGAGTTCTGCAAGGAAGGAGTTGAAGGATTCTTTTCAAGCTTGGAAGCCACCAACCTTGGAGCAAGAAGCCCTCTTCTTCACCATCTATCTAGAGGATTTGTGTTTTGTTTTCTTATTTGCAATTTTCTAGTAGTACAGGCTTTCCTCTACTAGGCCTTTTGTAAAACACTTTATCAATTATCTAGTTGCCTTCTTTGCAATTTTTTTTGTTTGCATTTCTATTAGCTTATTTTCAGCATTCTTCACTCCCTCTCCCTAATTATTCTAGGCCTCCACTTGCCTAGAGTGAGCTTAGGGAGAGGTTCTGCTTGTCACATAAAAATAGTATTTTAATTCGAAGTGTAAACACTTTTCCCGCCATCAGTTCGCATGTTGCCTTACCTTAGTTTAAAAAAACAAAAAAAAAAGATATATTGAAAAATACCAAAAAGAAAGTTGAGATTTATATTCCTAGCAAGAGAATCACTATTGCAAACTTTTGGCCTCCTTGGATGACCCTAGATACTCCCCTATCTAGGATTATAAATTTAAGAGCGAAAGCGGATTTACGCGTTACAACGACGTATTTTAACAAACCGCGTATTTTCGCTATCAGATAGCACCACCTTTTAGCGCTCAAAGCAAGGTCTTAAAGCCACCAAGCCACCGATGGAAACCCCTTGTTTGTCGTGCTTAATCGGGTTTTAAAAGTATTGCATTGTAGTATAGTCGAAATAGCATTCAAAATAGATAGAATTTTATTACTTGAAAAGATTTTCGAGGTCAAACACAGGGAGTAAATTGGTATTTAGAAATCAATATCACAATTTAAACTTGAAAGAAATTGCAATAGTAGCAGTATCAGAGTGCAAAAACATGGGAGTAAAATGGTGATGTAGATCACCAAATGCTCCTACAATATCACCAAATGATTCAATGTAAATATGCAATGGAGACTAGAATCGGGTTTTAAATGTATTGCGTTGTAGCACAGCCGAAATAGCATTCAAAATAGATATAATTTTATTACTCGAAAAGATTTTAGAGGTCAAACACAGGGAGCAAATTGGTATTTAGAAATAAAGATCACAATTTAAACTTGAAAGAAATTTCAATAGTAGCAGTATCAGAGTGCAAAAATATGGGAGTAAAATGGTGATGTAGATCACCAAATACTCCTACAATATCACCAAATGACTCAATGTAAATATGCAATGGAGTCTAGAATCTGTCATCAAATTCCTTAATCAGACGACTTAAAGTGATTTCTTCTTTTCTTTCTCTTCTCTATCTTCTCCTTCCTTCTTCTTCTTTGGCTTTTGTCTGACTTCCTTTGCCTTCACCATTCTTCTCTTTCTCTTCTTCTTTCTGCCTTTGCCTTCCTTCTGCCTTAACTTATCCTTCTTCTTCCATCTGGCCCCCTCTTCTTTAGCTCCTACCTTTGCCTTTCGTCTGCCTTGGCTTCTCCTTCTTCAGTGTTCTTCCTTCTTCAGCCTTCTGCCTTCTCTTTCTCTTCAGCTTTCTCTTCTTCTTCCTTCTTGATAGGGCTAAGTGTTCGCCTGAAGAACTTGTAGCAAAACCTGCCCCTACCAGCGCAACTCTCCTCACTTTCTCTCTTAGGATACGCTCTCCTAAAGCCACACAGATAGTCGGGTAATCGGGTCAGGTGCATACCCGAGACCAAGCCCACCAACATGCGGTAGTGGGAGAGGTGTGTAGTCGGGTCGGGTTAGGCCAGGTCCGCGGGCCATGATCGCAGACGAGACCAAGTCGGGTGAGTGGGACCTCACCCCATGGATCTGAGGAGAAAAGGCTATGTCACTTTTTCCTCTTATGCAGGTGCGAGCATGCCTTCACTTTCGAGGTGGGACTAAATGTCCCACCTTCCTTTCGCGTGCGCCTACAGAGATAGCTTTGCGATTGCAGCAACCGCAGAGGTCTTCAACTCAAATTGAGGGCCTGAGTGTGTGCACGAGGGGCTTCCGGACACCTGGGACAACTGCACCTGGGCCTGCCGTACCTGGAGCTGCAGCAAGCTTGCTTCAAGCTCGCTTGCTAATGGCGAATGGGTAATGAAACTGAAAACACAAGATTTGCCTCATGGCCAGGTCAAAATGTTCAGAGGGGTTCGTCGGAGCACGGCGAAGATGCTGGGGGTGTTGGCATGGTGTGGCAGTGCGTGTGCAAGCGTGCCTAGGGCACACTATGTGCAAAGGTGTGGGTGCGTTCGGGGGGTGGTTTGAGTGAGTGGCGTGGTGAGTGGAGCGAGGGGAAAGGATCAGTGAAGTGAGGGGAAGCTTATGGGCTTGTCAGCGAGGGTTGGGATGGCCTGTGGAGGTGGAGCGGCCTCGCCGGAGTTGGTGGTCAGAGATGGAAGGGATGGAGGTGATGGAGCTCAGTAGTGGTTGGTTTTGGAGAATAAAGGGTGGAGAAGAATGTAGAGGGGAGAGGAAGCTTACCTAAGAGGTAAAGAGTTGAAGGGTGCGAGCGGAGGAGTCAGGTCTAGTGTGGCTGACGTTGAAGACAAAGGTTGCTCCAGTGAGTGGACATTGGCGAGGACGAAGAGACACCTGCTGGTACGGTGAGACGCGGACAAAATCAAGGAGGAGGAATTCACCGTAGGTATGGCGATTGGACGATGAGGAGGAGTAAGGGAGGTTGCTAGATGTCGAGGAACCTACGACCGTGAAGGGAAGAGAGGAATTAGGGGTTTTCATGGCCAAATTCGAGCATGGAGTGATCGGAGGGGTCTAGGCTCTTTTAAATAGAGTTCTGAAGGTCGATTAGGGCTTGGGAAGCAAGCTTCCCAAGCATGGAAAGCTCATCGGAGTTGGAAGCCATTAGGATACCCATATCTCTCATGTGTTCGCATGAGAGATTGGGAGGGAATCAGATCTTAAATGAGGGTTTGGACGCGAGAGAATTTCTTAGATAATCTCCCTTCCAATTTGGGAAGAGATTCTTTGAGTAATCAAGGAGAACTCTCCTTCCAAAGCTCGCCAGAGTAGGATTCCTTCGTTATAATTGCAGAGGGACCTAATTGCAAAAATGATGAATAAGCTAGGGGGCTATGTGTAAGGGTTTTTGAAAGATAGGTGTAGAAATGTAATCAGGCTAGACCTTTTTGCAAACTAGGTTAAGGTGAACTCATCTTCGGTCCAAATTTTGGTACAAAACTAATTTGGACCTAAGGAATCCAATGGTGAAGTTGGATTTTGGGTTTGACCATGTTTGACTAGGAAATTTATGTAAAACCTCAATTTAAGGCAAATATCTATCCAAGACCCCATTCTAGGTCAAGATGGGTTCTAATTGCCAAATTGAAGGTTCTAAACCCTAGATAATATTTTTCTATGATTTTTAGAGGGTTTAGGTGAATTTTAACCTGATCAAAACCTTGGTTAATCTAGTGGGTCAGTTTTAGGGTTTTAAGAAGTCATTTAATTTACAGGATACACACAAACCCTTTTCTATCTAATCCAACCCACTTAGTATCTTATTAAGACCATTTGACCTTTATTTAGCCCTTTAGAAAACCCGTGGTTATACTACATTGGTACAATTGTAGTTTTACCCTAGTTTCTTATTTGTCTCTCAGAAAGGTTATGTAGTGAATTATGTCATTTAGTTGGTTATGTAGGAGCATTTATTCTTTTCATTGGGTAAAAATGAGCTAGTTAGGGCTCATGATAGTGTTCCCATCATACCCCCATGCTTACCTTTCGCTAGTCCCTTAGCAAAATTTTAAGGTTTTAACTTTGATTCTATACCATGTAATCTTTTGATGTTCAAAAATTGTGATGTGTACTTTCTTCTATAGACTAGTTTAGAATGTCGATAGTAGGCCTAGAGGTATTCAAGTACCATACAAGATCCAGACTTGACCAGCTTTAGCCTTAGTCTGCCACGAAGGTTCGTTGGACTCTACGGTTAAAGCACCTGTGCTTGTAACATATTTTAGCCTAGGTTCAATTTGCAGTGCATTTTTGTAAGGGAGAGGTAGAGGAATTTTTCTTTTTGGAGAGTTTTCTCTCTCTTTTCTTTTTATTTCTAGCTTCAGATTAGCTTCTCAATGTTGACTATATCGGATTCCTAGTCCCCATCATCAATCCTCTAAGGGTCCCTAGCAATTGATGCTTCGAGATAGCACTGCCTATGGCAACCTCCAGAACCCTAGCTTTCGAGATTTCGAGGTAACCCTACCCATGGCATTCTGTAGCTAAATCCAGACCCTGGCAATCGACTTTTCGTGATAATGCCGCCCATGGCATCTGAACCAACACAGGGTGCTTACATGCCCCCGGTAGGATATGTAGATATCCTAGGAGACAAGCATCGAGGAGATGATATGTTATTGTGGATCTTCGAGGGAAATTTCCCGCCTCTCCGCATTGAGAAGTCATCCAAATCAACTTGTGTTTATCATTCGCTCCTAATTTAGGTTACATTTTCATAATGATTTAAACGCATTTGCGTGATTTTGATAGTTAGGCACACTGAACCAGACTATGTGTGGATTGGGGTGCTTAGGTTACCGAGTCCCATAAATCACAGGATAGTTAACGAGGCTGAATACTCCCTAAGCCTTAGACCTAATACTTAAGCTTCGCATTTTCCTCAACCTCTTGAGGACTATCTAGATCTTAGCGTATACTTGAATTTTTAAGCCTATGGCCATAGCCCAAGAGGCCTAAGATCAGCATTCCTACTAATCTCTTCTGTGTTTTTATTAGCACTTTTTTCCTTTCATTTTCTTTTTCTTGATATGGTCTAGAACTCAGTTAATTCCTTAATTTCGTACTAATAACTCTCTTTCTCTTTTTCAACTTGTGCACCTTTTTGACAGTTTTCACTTCTCCCCTTTTTCTCCTCAACATTTATATGCCCTCAAAATTCCTCTCAATTTTTTTGTTCTTTTTCAAGAATTTTTTCATTTTTTTGGTATTTATGGGATACGTGATTTTTTTTTATGAAACCTTTTCTTGTGAGACGATTTTCACAGTGTTTTGCACTTTCATACCCCCTGCCTACGATTTGCAATGTCCCCATTGTAAATTAGGTGGGTTCGAGTTCAACATAGATCATTCATTAGAATAGGTTCTGGGTGGGCGAATGGGTCGAGATAACTGTTGCGGACGATTTCAAGCTCGGGTACGAGTACCTGAGGTGGGGTCGGCTGTTCTAATGGATGAACCCTAAAGTGCAATATGAATTCAGCATAGGAATGTCAAAAAAGGTTTCGGGTTTTCAAAAATGACGGGTTGCCTCCCGTTAAGCACTGGGTTTTACGCTATCAGCTGGGCGCAATGAGCTCAGGGAGAATGGAGGGTAAAAGATGTCTCAGCCAAATTTGTATCGGTAAGGTCAATGAATGATTTAAGTCTCTGACCATTCACGACGAAAGGTTCTGAATAGTGGTTGAGTGGACTGATCTCGACAGCTCCATTTCCAAAGATTCGTCGGACGAGGTAAGGTCTGATCCATTTCAATCTGAGTTTTCCTAGGAATAGTTTGAGCTTGGCATCAAAGAGCAGGACTTTTTGACTAGGGTGAAAGATCTTTCTGGATATGTGCTTGTCATGGAAGGCTTTAACCCACTCTTTGTAAATTCGCAAGTTCTCATACGCGTTGTAACATAATTCATCGATCTCACTCATTTGAAGCTTTTTGTGGGTTCTTACTTAGAAAGATCTAGATTGCAGTTCCGTACTGCCCAATAGGCTTTGAGCTCCAATTTCACGGGGAGGTGACATGCCTTCTCGTACACCAATCTGAAGGGAGACATACCTAATTGGTTTTTGTGGGTGGTCCTATAAGCCCACGAAGCTTTCGGAAGTCAGGATGACCAATCCTTCCTGTCAGGCCGAATAGTGACCTAGAGGATTTTCTTGATCTCTTGATTTGATAGCTCAGCTAGACCATTAGTTTAGGGGTTATAAGGAGTAGAGATTCGGTGTGACACCCCTTATTTGGTCATCAGTGACTTGAACTAAGCTTTAGTGAAGTGGGTCCCTCCATCAGAGATTATAGCACGTGGAATCCCGAATCGAGAAAAGATGTTCTGATGAATGAATTTGATAACTACCTTATGATCATTAGTTCAGGTCGGAATGGCTTCGATCTATTTGGACACGTAGTCAACAGTGAGTAGAATGTACTCAAAGCCATCCGAAATAGGAAAGGGTCCCATAAAATCAATCCCCCAAACATCGAAGATTTCGCATATGAGAATCAGCTGTAAGGGCATCATATCACGGTGGCTCTTGTTGCCTAAGGTCTGACAATGAGTGCATGCTCTATAATGATTGTATGCATCTTTGAAAATCTTGGGCTAATAGAAGCCGCACCAGAGGACTTTAGCTACCGTTTTATGACTAGAGAAGTGTCCACCGCATGCCTGGTCATGGCAAAAGGACAAGATGCCTGAATTTACGCTTTCGAAACACATCATCAAATGATTTGATCAACACTGATGCGGAAAAGATACAGGTTTCCCTAGAAGTATTACTTGGCATTAGAAAGCAATTTGTCCTTTTTGGCCTTCGGTCAATCGGAATGGGTTCGGAAGGGTCAATAATATCATAAGGAAAGCGGGACAAGTGATCAGCTGCCGCGTTCTGTTTTCCCACCTTGTCAAAAATCTCGAGGTCAAACTCTTGCAATAGAAAGATCCAACAGATCAGTCGAGGTTTTATGTCCTTCACATGGAGATGCCTTATAGCTGTGTGATCAGAGTAAATGATAGCACAGGAACCCAAAAGATATGATCTGAATTTTTCCAAGGCAAATACTATAGCTAGCAGCTCTTTCTCAATAACTGTGTAGTTATGCTGAGCCTCATCAAGTATCTTTCTAGCGTAGTATATGACCACGGGTTTCCCATCAATTTTTTGCTCAAGTACCACTCCTACAGCAAAATCGGATGCATTACACATGATCACAAAGAGTTAAGACCAATCAGGGGACTGTAGGATTGGAGCTTGAGTAACTCGATCATGTAGGATCTCAAATGCTTGAGTGCATTCCTTGGATATTTCAAAAGGAACATCCTTTGATAGTAGAGTAGCTAGGGGGCATGCAATCTTTGAGAAATTAGGAATGATTCGACTGTAAAAATCGACATGCCCCAGAAAGGATTGGATGTCCTTGATCGAGCTAGGCATAGGGAGTTTGGAAATTAAATTCACCTTGGCTCGATCAACCTGGATGCCTTTTTATGATATGTGATGTCACAAGACAATTCCTTCAGGCACCATGAAATGGCTCTTTTCCCAGGAAAGAACCAGATTCACATCAATGCACCGCCTGAGGATCTGGACCAAGTGCAGGAGGAAAAACACTAAAAAGTCATCCATGAAGACTTCCAGATAATCACCTACCATATTTGAGAATATGGCAAGCATGCATCGCTGCAAAGTAGTGGGTGCATTGCAGAGACTGAAAGGCATCCTTCGGAACACGCACGTTCTTGAAGAGGCAAGTGAAAGTGGTATTTTCTTAGTCCTTAGGATGGATTGCCACCTGGTTATAACAAGAGTACCTGTCCAAAAAGTAGAATGACCTATTTCCCACTAGTTTCTCGAGGATCTAATTAATAAACGGTAGTAGGAAATGATCCTTCTTTGTGGAGGTATTGAATCATCTGTAGTCAATGCAGACTCTTCATGAATTCGCCACACTGGTCAGTATGATTCTCCGGTTTCAATCGTGATCACGGTGAGTCCTACCTTCTTAGGCACAACTTGGATTGGACTCAATCATCAACTATCGAAGATCAAGTAGATGATCCCAGCATCTAACACTTGATGATCTCCTTTTTCACAACCTCCTGCAGATTAGGATTCAGACGTCTTTGCATTTCACGGGAAGGTCATGTGCCCTCTTCAACATAGATGCGGTGTGTGCAGTAAAAGGGGCTGATGCCAGTCAAATCATCGAGAGTCCATTCAATGGCTCTTCGATGTTGCTGGAGAACAGTAATTAGATGCGATTCCTGATCAGGTGAGTCTGGAATTGATAATCACAAGAAATGTCTGATTGGAACCCAAAAAGACGTACTTCAGATGCTCGGGAAGAGGCTTAAGTTCCAAAATAGGGTTATCAGCAGTAGCAGGTAATTCAGGGTGTGTGTCAGGAGCAAGGGAAGGAGTTATTGGTGTGTCTAGGTCAAGTTCGAACTCCTTTGATTGTGGGTTTTGATCCTGTTGTGGTTGATCAGAAGTAGTCAGGTTTTCCTCAATATACGGATCGTCAACCACATCCTTGATATCACATATCTGTTCTATAACTCCGCAACTAATCCCTTGTTGGGCCTTAAAGATGTCGATCTTTAATGTCTGTTTTCCAAATTTTAGTTCAATTTAGCCCTCCTCACAATTTATGTTGGCCCTAGCAGTGGCCAGAAAGGGTCACCCTAGTATGATTGTTGTATTCCTCAGATTTTCTAGACCATCCATATCCAAGACTACAAAGTCCACCGGGAAATAGAATCCCAAACCCTAACATTGACTTCCGCAAGAACTCCTTTAGGTGACTTAGTAGATCGATCTGCCAATTGCAATGTCACCTCTATCGATTTGGGCTTAGATTCCTCAAGATGGTCAAGTAGGGATGTAGGTATTAGGTTTATGGAGGTTCCAATAAAACTCTATCAAATTGGATATCACCAATTCTACAAGAAATCAGGGGAGTACCTGGGTCTTTTGCCTTAGGTGGGAGTTTGCTCCAAATTACAGAGCTGGCTTGCTCTGACAGTACGATTGGGCTCCCACTTTTGGTTCATGGCTTATGCTTAGGTGTACACATCTTTTAGGAATCGTGCGTAAGCCGGTACGTGACAAATTGCATCCATCAAGAGGATGTTTATCTGGACCTATTCAAAGAGCTTGATCAGGTCCTCCTCAGGTGCCACAGGTTTGGTTGTCCTCTTTCCCTTGGTTAAGGCCTCAGGAAATGGAACCTTAGATGGTTCCTCTAGAATAGATCCAGGTTCTTACTCTAGGATAGGGGTATCATGGATGACAATCTTAGGGTTTAGGTTACTACCAAGCTAAAAGTGGCTTGGGTAAGGTGGGTCTTGTGTTGTTTGCCACTACAGGTTGTTACTGAATTTAGTCCTGCCTGGTTCTGGTTCGGTGTCAGTAAAATAGGTGGCTGCAGCTGAAATCTTGAGTATGATGTTGAAGCTTCCATCCTGTCTGGTGATGAAGCAGAAGGGGCTTGATAAATCATGTGGGCTTGTCCCGAATTTGGGTCCATAACGCGCCTCTAGTTTGGCACGTTATTCAGATTTGGCAGAGGCTGCGAAGGGAGTATGCCAGGTTGGTGGGAATTCACCATCTGGGCAAGTTGATTGCGAACCTTTGTGATCTCGTCTTTGTGTTGTTCTGAATAGCTGCATTTGTCTTTTGAATGTCAGGTAGAGTATGAAGGATAAGATTCATTTGGTCTAGCTGAGTTGGCCCAGATTGATAGGTAGGGTTGGGTTGAGGCTGAGGCTACTAATATGGATGAGGAGCTTATGGACGGGGTTGATATGGTGGTCTTTGATTCTGACTATTTCCTATCCACAGGAAATTGGGATGATTCCGCCATCCAGAGTCATAGGTATTAGAGAATGGGTCATTCAAGATGGCGTTGAGGTCCTCATAGGTCTGAGAAACCTCGAAAAAAATAGAGTACGAGGGTTCAAAGTTCCCTAACTAGAGTAAGCAGGATCGGAGTTTCCTCTGATCCTAGAGTTGGATGGGGGTGGATACAGGTCCATCCCCTGAGAAGATCGATGGTAGATGTTATGCGCAGCTTCCCTCCCAAAGGGCTGCTGTGCGAATGGGTTTTGCGCAGAGGTGGCTCGCTGCAGATGTCGAGTTAGCTCATCGACCTTCTTCTCAATGATAAAGACCTTGTCCAAATGACTGGCCATCAATTCCAAGCCGACTTATGATGACAGGCCCTATGTCTCGTGTGCTCCACTTGGATTCGTCGATGCGTGGGCATTCTTCCGGTCAAATAAGCCCATGGAGTCCTTATTGATGGAGTTCTCGCACATATTCTCGAGAATCTCCAACACAGTGTCTTCATGTTGACCCATGATATTTCCTCTGCAAGTTGCATAAATGAATAAGCGGATATCTTCATGGAGTTCTGGTAAAAAGATTGGACTTGTTCCGATTTAGGAACTTCGTGATGGAGGCACTTCCGCATGAGATCTAAGAAATGATCCCAAGCTTCGTGAAGTGGTTCTCCAGGCTACTGTGCGAAGTGTGTGATCTTGTGTCATAAAGCATTCATCCGACCAACTGGAAAGAACTTTTTCAACCCATGTGTTGAATGGATGTGTTTGAGTCTGATACCAGTGAGCTGCATTGTCCATGAGAGAGAAGGAGAACATCTTCATGAGAAGAATATTCCAATTTTGGGCATCTGACATGAAGGTCTGGGCCAGATGCTTGAGTTGTTTGAAGTGTTGGAAAGGATCCTCGGAATTGAGCCCATGAAATTTTGGAATAGCATGAATCATGTTGGGCTTGAGTTCAAAATCAGGACCTCCAGTCAAGATTTGGACTCAAAGTTTGATCGCCACCGTAGCGGGATTGTAATGATCTCGCATCATAGGATGTTGCGGTGGATTCACAAAGGCTTGGAATAAATCATTAAGGCACTGAAGTTGGTTCTCAAGGTTATTCTCTTCTTCTACAGGTTGTGCCATGATGATGGAAGAAGGAGAATTTGGTTCAGATGAATTAGAGATGTCTATGTGATGGGGTTGCTGCACAAACACAGAAGTCGAAGCCTGGCCTCAACGGGAGTGAATAACTAAAGGAGGCCTCAAGGATGGTCTTAAGGATCTCCTACCGAACATGCACCGATGGTTTGGATGAGAGTAGAATGTGATGTACCCAATCAAGACACCTAGAAAATTTGGATGACTATAGAGGTTCGGGGTGGATGATACCCCTTAGTTAGAAAGCTGTCCACCTGAGAAATACCTGGACAGCCAGAGAGGGAGAGTCCCATAAAGACCCCTACATGGTAGAGCGCCCCCACGGGTTACAGGGTTTTCCCCACACAACCCTCTTGTCACTGATGTTCTAGGTAGACCAGAATGGGGGCTTGACCTCTTAATTCTACCAATTTTTTTAAAGAGCAAGGGTGCTTAATATTTCACTTGAACTTTAGATGTATTGAGTGCAAAAAGTGACCTAATTTAAAGGTTGGTTGACCCAACAAGGTGGGTCAACTTCACCTATTTGTCCTTTGAGAAGTTTTAGGTCCTTTCTTTTAGGATGCAAGTGAGATTAAGAGCCTGAATTTTAAGGTTTGCTTGAATAAATCACTTCAACGAAGGCTTAGGCACACATCATTTTGGAGAGTTGATTCTTGCTTATAAAAGTGTGTCTCTAAAATCCTAAATTAAAATCCTTAATTGGCTCTAATTTTGGTCCAATTTAATTTGCCAAATCTGGTATCTAGGGCTCAAACAAGAAAGTGGTAGCCCTAGTTACCTTAAATGGGTGCACAAATCAGATTTGTTATTGAAATCAAATTAGGCAACTTGATGAATTATCTAGGAATGGAAAGCAAGTAGCCCTAATTGATGTTGGTCTTTTTTTTCCTTTTCAAAATGAGCGGCTTAAGAGAGAGTAATGAAAAATTATTTGCCGCTGGTGTGCTTTGAAGTGCGGCTGCCTTTTCTTTGAATCTTCTCCCTAAAACAACCACAATAGAAAGAGATATAGCAAGTTAGTACCAAATCAAGAATTCTAAATTGCCCATTGCTCCTCGGTAATGGTGCCAAAATGTTTGTTGTGCTGAATCGGGTTTTAAATGTATTGCGTTGTAGCATAGCCGAAAAAGCATTCAAAATAGATATAATTTTATTACTCGAAAAGATTTTAGAGGTCAAACACAGGGAGCAAATTGGTATTTAGAAATAAAGATCACAATTTAAACTTGAAAGAAATTTCAATAGTAGCAGTATCAGAGTGCAAAAATATGGAAATAAAATGGTGATGTAGATCACCAAATACTCTTACAATTTCACCAAATGACTCAATGTAAATATGCAATGGAGTCTAGAATCTGTCATCAAATTCCTTAATCAGATGACTTAAAGTGATTTCTTCTTTTCTTTCTCTTCTCTATCTTCTCCTTCCTTCTTCTTCTTCTTTGGCTTCTATTTGACTTCCTTTGCCTTTATGATTCTTCTCTTTCACTTCTTTCTGCCTTTGCCTTCCTTCTGCCTTAACTTCTCCTTCTTCTTCCATCTGGCCTCCTCTTCTTCAACTCCTACCTTTCCCTTTCGTCTGCCTTGGCTTCTCCTACTTCTTCACCCTTCTTCCTTCTTCAGCCTTCTGCCTTCTTCTCTTTCTCTTCAACATTCTCTTCTTCTTTCTTATGGATGCGGCTAACTGTTGGCCGAAAGAACCTGTAGCAAAACCTACCCCTACTAGTGCGCAACTCTCCTCACTTTCTCTCTTAGGATACACTCTCCCAGAGCCACACAGATAGGTAGGTAATCGGGTCAGGCGCGTACCCAGGACCAGGCCCACCGGCATGCGGTAGTGGGCGAGGTGTGTAGTCGGGTCAGGTTAGGCTAGGTCTGCGGGGCGTAATCGTGGACGAGATCAGGTCGTGTGAGTGGGACCTCACCCCATGGATTTGAGGTGACAAGGCTATGTCACTTTATCTTCTTATGCAAGTGTGGGCGCACCTTCACTTCTAAGGTGGGACTAAATGTCCCACCTTCCTTTCACGTCCGCCTATAGAGATAGCCTTCGTGGTTGTAGCAGCTGCAGAGTTCTTCGACTCTAATTGAGGGCCTGAGTGCGTGTGCGAGGGGCTTCCACGCAAGTGGGATAGCTGCACCTAGGCCTGGCGTACCTGGAGTTGTAGCAAGCTTGCTTCAAGCTCTCTTACTAATGGCAGATGGATGATGAACCTAAAAACACAAGATTGGCCTCATGGCGATGTCAAAACGTTCAGAGGGGTTCGTCAGAGCACGGCGAAGATGCTAGGGGCGTTGACGTGGCGTGGCAGTGTGTGTGCCAGCGTGCCTAGGGCACACTTTGTGCGAAGGTGTGGGTGCATTTGGGGGGTGGTTTGAGTGAGTGGCACGATGAGTGGAGTGAGGGGAAGCTTATGGGCTTGTCAGTGAGGGTTGGGATGGCCTATGGAGGTGAGCGGCCTCGTCGGAGTTGGTGGTCAGAGATGGAAGGGATGGAGGTCGGCAGTGGTCAGTTTTGGAGAAGAATGTAGAGGGGAGAGGAAGCTTATTTGGGAGGTGAAGAGATGAAGGGGGCGAAAGGAGGCATCGAGTCTTGTGTGGTCAACGCCGGAGACGAAGGTTGCTCCGGTGAGTGAAGATCGACAAGGGCGAAGAGAGGGAAATGCCTGCTGGTTCAGCAAGATGCGGACGAAGTCAAAGAGGAGGAATCCGTTGTAGGTATAGCGGCCAGATGACGAGGAGTAAGGGAGGTCGCCGAAGGTCGAGGAACCTGCGGCCATGAAGGGAAGAGAGGAATTAGGGGTTTTCGCGACCAAATTCAAGTGTGGAGTGATTGAAGGGGTCTGGGGTCTTTTAAATAGAGATTTAAAGATCGGTTAGGGCTTGAGAAGCAAGCTTCCCAAGCAAGGAAAGCTCACCGGAGTTGGAAGCCATTAGGATACCCATATCTCTCATGCGTTCACATGAGAGATTGGGAGGAAATCAGATCTCAAATGAGGGTTCAGATGAGAGAGAATTTCTCAGAGAATCTTCCTTCCAATTTTGGAAGAGATTCTCTAAGCACTCTCCTTCCAAAGCTTGCTAGAGTAGGATTCCTTCGCTAGAATGGTGGAGGGACCTAATTGCGAAAATGATGAAGAAGCTAGGGGGCTGTGTGTAAGGGTTTTTGAAAGATAGGGGTAGAAATGCAATCAGGCTAGACCTTTTTGCAAACTCATCTTGGGTCCAAATTTTGGTAGAAACCTAATTTATTCCTAAGAAATCCAATGGTGAAGTTGGATTTTGGGTTTGACCACGTTTGACTGGGAAATTTATGCAAAAAATCAAATTAAAGCAAATATCTGTTTGAGACCCCATTCTAGGTCAAGATGGGTTCTAATGGCCAAATTGAAGGTTATAAAGCCTACAGAATATTTTTCTATGATTTTTAGAGGGTTTAGGTTAATTCTATCCTGACCAAAACCTTGGTTAATCAAGTGGGTCTATTTTAGGTTTTCAAGAAGTCATTTAATTCACAGGATAGACACAAACCCTTTTCTGTCATATCCATCCTACTTATTATCTTATTAAGATCATTTGACCTTTGTTTAGCCCTTGAGAAATCCCATGGTTGTGTTGCATTGGTAAAATTATAGTTTTACCCCTAGTTTCTTATTTTTCTCTTAGAAAGGTTATGTAGTGAATTATGTCCTTCAATTGGTTAAGTAAGAGCATTTATTCTCTTCATTGGGTCGAATTGAGCTAGTTAGGGCTCATGATGGTGTTCCCGTCACCCCTCCACCACCGTGGCTGTCTCGACGCATTCTTCTTCCTTGTCTTAGTGTTATTTTATTTTGTAGTGTAGTTCATGTCTTGATTTTGTTAAAGCATTCATCTAAATTATGTTTGATTACACATTTGATAATAAATTGTTGGCACATTGATCTTATGATATGGTTCTCTAACCCTTGTCTCTCTCTCTCTCTCTCTATCTCTCTCTCTCATTTTCTCAAATCGATTTTCAAGCGCACAAATGACATATTTACATGACACGAATGTGGGTATTTAATCAAATTATTGCCTCCCTGTGTTCGACACTTAGACTCATCTCTGATTCTTTATTTAAAATTGATGTCGTAAGCACATTACAATGAACAATTTTACGCAAATGCATCCAGCGTACGTCAGGTGTGAATGCATAGTAATCATGAGACCTAAATCACCTAAATTGAGCTATATTCTAGCATAACTTAGGAACAACACATGCATAAGTGTCATAATTCATATAGTAGTTATCTTGTTAGCTGCATAGATAATATTGCCATTTTAGGCACTAAAGGAGAGATGAAATTAATTGTAAATGATTTGAAGACGCAGATGATAGATCAGACCATACAAATCTGATCAGGACGATGACGAGAGTCAATGCTTCTGGAATCATCTTAATCAGACAACCATAGCATCTTATGTTGCCCATAAAAGAACAAAGGCCACAGAGCTAGATGATAGAGATCTAAGCCCCAGATGAAAGATCCAACCACACTGATTGATCCGAATCAACGATTGTATTCCAATGACGCAAAAATCAACCCAATCAGAGGCCTACATTACTAGTTACAAAGAAACTAAGATGGATAGCGACAATGGTGCCATGTGGTGCCATCACAGCCACCCCTCACCGCAACCCAGCATCTGAAGGCATCTTCATCATGCCCTGTGGGTTGTTGGATCTTCATTCAATGGCCACAAAACATCCACGCCATCGTCCCACCCCATGCCATCAAGGAGGGAAGATTTTCAGCCATTGGATTTTCATCCAACAGTTGAGAGAAATGACACAAGAAGTGGAAACTCGACACAAACTCACCCACAGCACAATGGTAAGAGTGCTAACCCACGCACGAAGGGTGTGGGTTCTAGTTGCACTGAGTGTGAAAGTGCGAAAGCCGGTGGGCACAAGCACTATTAACCGTCAGATCTCGAGCAGAAGGCATGGATGCGACCACGTGTCGCGATAGGAGCGCTCCACGGCAGAATGTGCTAACAAATGCGTGCTCTCCCATGCTTGCTTTGACGCAAAGGTAGCGGGTGCGATATTTAAGCCGTCCAATTAGGCACTCATTTTGAGCGAGCAGGCACACGAAGATAAGAAGCAGGCACAAGCAGGCAAGCGAGGTCATCAAGATCGCGAATCAAGGGCTATGGAGCTGCCACCTGTCGAGCCCAGGTTCAATCCACATGATGAAGGTGCATTGAAGGCTATTTTTAGCTACAATTAGAGCCGTTGATCTTCTGATCGACAGATCTGACCACCCAAGGGTTGTTAGAAGAGTTTAAGGGCCAAATACCCTCTTTGCCCCTCATGAAAGCTATAAAAGAAGGCCTAAGGCCCCCCAGTTGAAGGACATCTCTTCCATATCTTCCAGCGATCTCTCTATTCCACCTTCTTCCATTGTCTATCACCTCTCTCTTTGCAACTCTGATCTTCGTCTCAGTGCTCTAGATCTGAGGTGTTGCCGTAACTCACACAAGCATCCCACAAGCGACATCGTCATCTATCTACCTTCTATCTCTCTCTCTCTATTTAGCATAAAACTTTCTACTTTGAAAAAAATGCTTATGAATGCAATCAAATTTTGATCTGCTGAATGTCTGATATCTATCTATACATATATACATATATAAATATTTACTTAGAATGAGTTTTTTGAAAAGCTTCTACATAAATCAAGATTGCCTTCCTGTGAATGACTCGGTACTCTCGGTTCTTATAAATTTATTTGTCGATGTGTGTCGTGCTATACTACGACTAAATCATCTTTTCAAAAGTGATTTACTCTCTGAACACTTCCTAATTACTCTAGGCCTCCATGTTCCTGGAGTGAGCATAGAGAGAGGCTACACTTGTCACCTTAGGATTAGCTTATAGGTGTTAGTCTCTTTCCCTCTTTGAAAGTGCCATTGCCTATTATTTCAAAAATA
The DNA here is from genome assembly GCA_037157565.1 of Thalassia testudinum. Taxonomy (NCBI): domain Eukaryota; kingdom Viridiplantae; phylum Streptophyta; class Magnoliopsida; order Alismatales; family Hydrocharitaceae; genus Thalassia; species Thalassia testudinum. The sequence goes on along the minus strand of JAZHRO010000003.1, from coordinate 68,146,636 downwards.
AAAAGAAATCTTCTATTGAAAAACTCACAAGGAAAGTTGATTTCCTATTTTTTGAGTAAGAGATCTGAATTTGCAAACATTACTCCTTGGACGACCCTAGATATTCCACTTCTAGGTTACAAATTTTAAAAGCGAATTGATTTTTGCATGTTACGACTTATAAAACCAGCATATTACAAATCGCGTAAAAATTCGATCACCTATTATAGGAAAATTGAAACTAGTTTAGCACATAAAATGATGAACATTTTATTGAATGTTATGAAAATTCACTAGTAACTTAGTTACTCGAACAAAATAATTGCCAAATAATAAAAAACCCATGTCAGATCTTCAGAAAATTGAATATAAATGTTTTAAGCAATTAATAAGGATTTGAAAAACAATAATTTCAAATACCTATGTTTTACATATAAAAAATGTTATGACCAATCAAGAGAATAATCAAGCATTATATTTATCATTTGATACCAATGCAATTTTGTAACTAAAATCAACATGTGACAGTTTAATTAAGCAAGAGGGAGCTATCAACCAGCAAAAGGGAGTAGGTAGGCTTTCTTAATCTATGTGTAAGGGTTTATCTTTATCTAATATGTGTCAGTATGTGTAAGGACACCGATCTCAATAAATGTTAAAATATAATAGAATCCGGCCAATTAGAACCATCCACAATGTTAGGAATGATTAATAACATAGAAATTGACTACTTTGATTGGATCCTAGATGGTTTAGATTAAGGCAATTTAATTCTAGTTGTTAGATCTCCTTTTGAAGCTTGTCTCTTTAAAGGATGTATTTGTAATTTAAAAAACTTGCACCTATAAGTTGTGCAATTTGCACAACTTACCAACAAAACACCTTCTTCCCATTTTGAAAACTACAAGAAAAGGAACCCACCTTATCCCTCCCCTCTTAACATGGGAGTTGGAGAGGATTATTGAGTGGCTATAGTAACCACTTTGGTGATGATTGTAATGGGAAGATGACGCCAGGATGAACGATTTGCTTGAGGCATCGTAGAAGCATAAGAAATAAAGCATTTAAAACTTGATAGAAAATCGATTCAATGCTTGAAAAATCGATCAATCAAGAAATCAAATGCTAATCGTGAAATCGCAAGAAAGATAAGTATGTCATCGTAGGTGCAAAAACACATCATTTTAAATTTATAAGACCGTATCCGAAAAGTAAGAGTGTAGAATTAGGAGTGCAGGTTGTCTCACAAGGACGCAATGGTGTCTAAGTGTTTCTTGACCTAACTAAGCCAATGGTGATTTTTTTGGGATATTTGGAAGTATTTTTCAAATTTTTAGATTTTTAATAGGACTTAGGCAATCTGGCCTATCAGACTCCTAACTAAAAACTCTATTGGAATTTAAACCTACCACTGTCATAAAAATTCATCAACAATATGGGAGACTCTAAGTTTCAAGGTTGAACTATTGCAACTTGTTTCACACAATTTGGATGATTATACAATTCAGGAAAAATCAGGGAACCCAGAAAGTATTCACTCTGAAATTTAGTTTGGCCCCCTATTAGTACTTCAACTTTTAAAAATAAAATGTAATGAGTTACGCCCTAAAATTTGGTATAGTGAAAATATACTTCAGTCCCAATCATCAAGAAAAATTTGGTGATTTTACAATAACTACGCAACACAAAATGAATTTTTCAAAACATTACTCAAACTCTGGAAATAATACAAACTCCTAAACTTGGAACCTAAAGACTCTCTTTTTTGGTATATTTGAGATATTGAGATTTTTTTTTTGTATTTTTCAGCAATAAAGTAGTCACATGCAAGCACAATGGAGAAGCAAGAAAACTCAAGAAATTATATTGTAACTCAAATCAATGTACTATAAGAATTAAGCACTATAATAAGCAAACACCAAGAAATAAAATAAGAGAATGAGTAGAAAGAAAGCCGTAGAGGTGTAGAGAACCCTCGGAGAACTCACGACAGGGGTGGGGAAGTTTGCCTCAATCTCTAAGGTGAGAGGAAGATGTGGGAGAAGTCAAAGAAGTCTAAAGACCACCATGATAAATTCTGAGAAGTATATAGAGAAGAAGAAGAAATATGTGTAGAAGAATGCTTCTAAAGAATCCTAAGGGAGAATAGGAGACCTAAGGAAGCTAATGGACCTAACTAGAGTCTAAAGAAAGTGAAGGTGGTGGGGCATGTGGAGGAAGAAGGTGGAGACTAGGATTTTTCTAAATAAAAGGAAGATTAGGAAGAAGGTGACCTATGAAGACTAATGGAGGAGTAAGGAGCAAGGGACCCTAAGGAACTAGAAGAGGACTTAGATAATCTAGTGGCCAACCAAATGTGTATAAAGAGAGAAAGGGTGGACATCCCTGATGATGGTTGAAAGCCAAGGCCTTGGGTTTTGGAAATAGGAATTGGCTTGATTAGGCAAGTAGGAATCCCAATTGGTTTTGGTTTTAAGTTTCTAGAAGGGACTTAAGGTGTGTGGTCATAGCATGATGTTTGGAGGGGGGTTAGGTGGCACAAGACACATTGGGCCATAATGTTGTAGGATCTTGGGTTGGAAATTAGTCAAGGGTTCTTGATTAATTATAATAGAACTATGATGATTGATTGTAATTGATTGGAACAAGATTAGGAAACCTAAAGTAGGCAACACTAGGGGCACATGGAGGCTTTGTCGCCATGGGCTTTAGGTGTTCTTTGGAACCATGTGGATGACTCTTAAGGAACTTCTAAAATGAGGTCCTAATTATCACTAATTTGTGTTCACATGTAAATTGATTGTTTAAAATATAATTTGGAGACCTAATTGGATGTAATCAATTCCACATTTTATCAATTAAATCAAAGAATATTTAAGACAAAATAAGGTGTAGAAAATTTATGTGGAAAGTGGATAAGTTGTAGGAACCTAAAGGATAGCAATAGGACTAGGATTAGAGAGGTGTCACTAGGTGTGTGAACTAAGTTTTATGAATAGGTTGTTAGGAATGTGGTGTAGGATTAGGATTAGGGTGAGGAAACAGAGGGGAGACTATTAGGGTTTAGGCTTGGGGACTAGGATTAGGATTAGGTCATGGGCTATATTAGGCAAGTTTTGAAGTGGTCTGAAGTTAGGGTTTCAGAGAAATGGGTGAGATGATTTTTTCTCCTCTCCTCTTATACAGTTTAAAGCACTCTGACTAGATCATACTCATATAATTTGCACAGTAAAAAGCCTCAATAAGTAATAAATGAATAATTAGGCTCAATAGTGCAATCCTAAATCCTATCATGGATGCACGAAATTATTTATAATATGTCTTAATTCTAAAGCAACTCATGCTACAAAACCAACAAAATTAAGCATGCTAACATATAAATATGCATACTTATCAAATGCCCTAATCTGAGAACCACATGGGAAGAATTAGTTTCTTTCCATTTCAGAGTCACACAACATAGAAGTTATACCATCGTGGTGGCATAGTACATGTTGGGATCGAATGGTTTGACTCTGGTGGTATCGAGAAAGCATAAAACCTAGTTGATTAAATTTTGTTTCTTTGATTCAATAAATAGTTGTTTTCCCAGAAAACCAAATATAGAAACCAAATCAAAATCAATAGGTTAATTCAGAGCCACGAGAGAAGAACCAATTTTTTCCCATTTCGAGATCCTCATAAGTATTGAAGTATACTAGATTGGGCAGCATAACACAACATCCTACGTATTATGCCTTACCTAACAAGTGCCAACTTCATGGGACTCCATTCTTCTTGGTAGGTGGATGAAGCCCTTTTCATCGAGAACACTCAATCTCGAGTGTGTGTTGTAAACTCCTTTGTACATCTTGAGGCAACGCTCTCCTTGAATTATCTAGAGATCAAACCATGTATCCCCATAACTCATGGTCAAAGAAGATCAGACACCAGCCTTCTCATCGGAGATCTAGAAGACCTTCAAAATTTTTTGCCTTCAAACTGAACATCTAAAGAGAAAGAATTTAGATGTCCTATTGAAGTCATCGATATACAGCTTCTGATGAAGACTTCCCTTGAAGAAGCAAATCGTCTAAGAAGAAGAAGAAATAGTGGTGGCAACGGTAGGCTTTTCTCTATCTGTTAGAGGGGAATTTTTCATGCAAGGATTTTCTTTCTCTCGACGAATGATGGTGGCTCCTCCAACTCAGATTATAGGTGTTTGAATAATGGTTGTTCCTAGTATTTTCCTGGATAGCCTGAATATCCTTACAGGTTGAGCATAAGGTTGATATTTGTATATGTGTTTACATTAACTATATCTAACTAATGTTAGTTGAAGGGTGATGATGAGAACCTCAACATGAGCCCTAACTAGCTCATTTTGACCTGAGAAATTGAACAAAATCTCCTACATAACCTAAAGGAAAGCCTAATTCAAGGGATTATTGTTCTGGGAAGAAAACATGAAATAAAGGGTAAAATTGCAATTTTACCGTTACAGTACATCAACGGGATTTCTCAGGGTCTAAACATAGGTCAATTGGACTTAATAAGAGGAAAAGTGGGATGGTTCAGTCGGAAAAGGGTTATTGTGAGATTTAAGAATTAAATAACATTCTGGAATCCTAAAATAAACCCACAAAATTTCACAAGGTTTTGGTCAGAATAAAAATCAACTAAACCCTCTAAAATTTATGAAAAAATATCCCCTAGGGTTTTGAACCTTCATTTTGGCCTTTGGAACCTATTTTGACATAGATAGGGGTCCTAACTCATTATTTGACCTAATATGGGTTTTTGTACAAAATGTCTAGTCAAACGTGGTCAACCTAAAATCCAACTTCACCATTGGATTCCATAGGTCCAAATTAGGTCTATACCAAAATTTAGGCCTAAAGGAAGGTCACCTTGAGCTACTTTGCAAAATGGTCCACCCAATTACATTATGGCCCCTAACTTTTGAAAACCCTTGCGCAGATCCGCCTATCTTCCTCACCACTCTTTGCATTCAGGTCCCACCACCATTACAGCGGAGGAATCCTACTCCGATGAGGATTTTAGGAGGATATCTCCCCGAATCCTCTAAGATCTCCTCCCAGATTTGGAAGGGAGATTCTCTGAGGAAATCCCTACCGTCTAAACAGGATCCCAAGATTGGATTTACACCAAATCTCTCGTGTGAACGCTCGAGAGATTTGGGTGTCTTATGCACCTTCCATCTCCGATGATATCTTTGTGCTTGGAGGCCTGCCTTCCAAGAACGAAGGTCATGGCCAACAGCAATAAAAGAACCCTCGATCCTTGCTGCATCTTCCAAGCTTGAATTGGCCTAAGAATTCCCCCAAATTTCTTCCTCCCTCGTCTCCAGTCAACTGCCTGCAAGCTCCGGCGATCCCTCCACCCATCTCTCATCACTCTGCCACAATACTAGTGGCAGAGTTATCTCAATCTTGCTCCTTCACATAGCACCGTACCCGCACGTGCCTCTCCAACCCCTTCCTCGTCGTCGTCATCCTCACCTCAGGGTCTTCTTCCCCAACGATGGCACATATGCGCTGCTCGTCCCCTCTTCCTCCCTTTCGTCCAGCTACTCACAAATAAGTCCCCTTCCCCTAGTCTTTCTTTTCCCCTTATCAATTTCTACTACCACGCCCCAACAACCATAAACCACCACCACCTTCTCCACCTCTGGTAGACCACCAGCGAGGTGCATCCACCACTCCATGCAATCGCACACCTCGCCAACCACCTCAACAGCATTACCTCATCTCACTGATCACCATCCACTCCACTGACCACCACACATGCCCTACACCCTCACCCGACACACGCACCTTCACGACCACATGGAGACCTAGGCATGCATGCCTAGGCCATCCCATGGCCAACCAACCCCCACCTCACCTTCGCCATGATACATCGAAGCTTCCTAAGGCATTTGATAGGGCCACGAGGCCATATTCGTGCATTTCAGGTTTGAGCCTCCGTCACCATTAGCGAAGGCGTGAAGGAGCTTGCTAGCGAGCTCCAGGTCGTCCCACCTCCAAGCTGAGATGCCCTAGGTGCGCGGAATCCTTCTACGAGTCATCCTCACCCAGCAATTATGGCCTTCATCGACTGTAGCTGCCCCAATTGTACGAGAGCCTTCTTGTCGGCGCACGAAGAAGCGGGTGGGACTTTAGTCCCACCTCAGAAATGCTTAGCGCAGATGCATGCTTTTTATTATTTCTGTGTTCCTATCTTATCACCTCAAGTAACATGGAGTGAGGTCCCTTGCCCACTCCACCTGCCTCGTCCGCGATGCACACCCACGCGGACCTAGTTGACCCGTTTACCCTGCACTCCTACGCACCACCCATGCTGGTGCGCCTGGACTCGAGCACACGTAACCTGACCCGTATACCCAATTGGCTGGCTCTGGTAGAGCGAAGTGGAAATAGAGAAAGAGCAATGCGAGGGAGGGTAGGGGTACGCTTTGCTTTGTGTTGTGCAGGGAACAAAAAAAAAGGAGCTAAGGAAGCGAAGGGAAGCTGAAGGCAGGAGCAAGTAAGGAAGGAAGGAGAATGAAGGACTTGGAGGTAGAAGATGAAGGAGCGGCTAAGGAAGGAAGGAAGAAGCACTGTAGCCGCAGGAGCAGAGGTTGAAGAAGGAAGAAAGATTTGAAGGCAGAGGCAGAGACAGAAGAAGAAAAGGAGGCCAAAGAGAGGAAAGAAAGAAGCCAAGGGCTGAAAGTAGAAGGAAGAAGGAAGTAGAGGTGCGGCCAAGCAAAGAATCAAAGGCAGAGGAAAGCTAAGGAAATAATAGAAGAAAAAGAAGAAAGAAGACAAAATCAGAAGCAAAGAAAGGAGAAATCAGAAATCAGAAGAAGAAGAATAGAGAAAGCACTGTAGCATCAATTGTTTAAGACGTCTGATTTTTACATCAGACATCCATATTGATATTTTTGAAGTTTCTCTATACATGGATCTCATTTTTGCTTCATAACTTTGATTGGTCATTACATTTTAGAAAGTTGAAAGTTGTGATTCTAGTTTTTAAATGCCAAATTTTTCCCTGTGTTCGACCTCAGATACCTAGCTTTTCGAGTAATAAATTCTTATTTGTTTTCGAGGTGATTTCATTTATACTGTAACGCGACATCTTTTAAAAATCGATTTTTCCTCGTTAACATTTTGGCACCATTGCCAGGGAGAAACGGGCATTTTAGAAACTTCGATCACAACCTCTGATTCATTACTAACTTAATCTCTCTCTTTTGCTATGTTTTTTTCAGAGGGAAGAAAAGAAAAGAAAAAAAAATAGCCGCACCACACCAGGAACATGTAAATCTTCATTGCCCTCTTTCTTAATCCCCTAAAAATCTGAAAAGGAAAATAAAGAAAAATCAATCTAGGGCTACTTGCTTCCATATTTAATAATTCACAAAAGTTGCCTGATTTTTACTTTCAACACATTTTGAATTGCACATCCATTTAAGGTAACTAGGGCTAACACCTTCTTGATTGAGCCCTAGCTACCATCTTTGAGGCAACTAAATTGGACCAAATAGAGCCAACCTAAGGATTTCAATCTAGGGTTTCAGAGACAGATCTTCTCTTAAGCAAAGAATCAAAAATTTCAAAAGGAGGTGTGCCTAAGCCTTGTTTGAAGAGATTTATCCAAGAGAAACCCTAAGAAAATCAAGCACTTAATTCACTTGAACCCTAAAAGAAAGGACCTAAAAGCACTCAAAGGAATAAAGAAGTGGAGCTAATCCTTTGGGTCAAGCAACCTTAAAATTAGGTCACTCTTTGCACTCAAAAGACCTAAAGATCAAGTGGAACCCTAAACACCTTGATCTTAATTAAAAGAGGTAGCCTTAAGAGGTCAAGGTCTCCATTCTGGTCTACCTGGAATCTCAGTGACAAGAGAGGTTGGGTGGGGGAAACCCTATAACTCGTGGGGACACTCTACTATGTAGGGGTGTTTGTGGGACTCTCCCTCTCTGGCTGCTCAGGTATTTATCAAGTGGACGACCTTTCTGACTAAGGGGTATCATCCGCCCCTAACCTCTATAATCACCCAGCATTTTTTGGGTGTCTCGATTGGGTCCAGCACATTCTGATCTCATCAAATCCTTCAGTGCATGTTTGGTAGGAGGTCCTTAAGACCATCCTTAAGACCTCCTCTAGAAATTCACTCCTACCAAGGCCAAGCCTCGACAACCGTGTTTGTGCAGCAACCCCACCACATAGATCTTTCCTCTGATTCAAAACCAAGTTTTCCTTCTTCTTCCATCATGGCACAACCCATTGAAGAAGAGAACAACCTTGAGCACCAACTTCAGCACCCAAAATGATCTCTTCCAAAACTTTGTAAACCCACCGCAGCATCCTATGATGCGAGATCACTATAATCCTGCTGCGGTGCCAATCGAGCCTCGAGTCCAAAACCCAGCTGGAGGTCTTGATTCTGAACTCAATCCCAATATGATTCATGCCATACCAAAATTCCATGGGCTTAACTTCGAGGATCCATTCCAACACATTAAGCAGCTCAAACATCTGACCCAGACCTTTAGGTCAGATTTACAAAATCGAGATATTCTACTCATGAAGATGTTTTCTTTCTCCCTCATGGACAAGGCTGCTCATTGGTATCAAACTCAGACTCGTCTGATCAACACATGGGATGAACTTTCGTCCGAATTCTTGAAGTTCTTCCTCGTTGGCCGAACAAATGCCTTGCGCCACCAGATCACTCATTTCACTCAACAATCAGGAGAACCTATTCATTAGGCATGGGATTGATTCTTGGATCTCATCCGAAAGTGCCACCATCATGGAGTTCCTAAATGGGAACAAGTCCAGTCTTTTTACCAGGGACTCCGTGAAGACATTCGATTATTCGTCAATGCAACCTGCGGAGGAAACATCATGGGTCAACATGAGGATACAGTGTGGGAGATTCTCGAAAATATGTGTGAGAACTCCATCAATAATAATTCCATGGGCTTATTCGACCGGATGAATGCTCGTGCATCGACGAATCTTAGGGGAGCACATGAGACATAGGACCTGTCCACATCCGTTGACTTGGAGCTGATGGCCAGTCGGTTGGACAATGTCTCTATCATAGAGAAGAAGGTGGACGAGCTAACTCGGCATCTGCAGCGAGCCACCTCTGCGCAGAACTCTTTTGCATGGCCACCTCTTGTGAGGGAAACTGTGAAGAACATCTATCACCAATCTTCTCGGGGGATAGACCTGTATCCACCCCCGTCTGACTCTCGGACCGGAGGGACCTCCGATCCACTCTATTCTAGTTGGGGGAACTCTAAACCCTCATATTCTGACTTCCTTGAGGCTCCTCAGACCTGCGAGGACCTCAACGCCATCCAAAATGACCCATTCTCCAATACCTATAACCCTGGATGGCGAAATCATCCCAACTTCCAGTGGATGCGAAATTCTTAGACACAAAGACCACCTTATCAACCCCATCCACAGGCTCCTCATCCATATCAGCCACCTCAGCCTCGGCCCAACCCCACCTATCAATCTAGGCCAAACCAAGATCAAATGACTGTTATCCTTCAAGAACTGGCTGACATTTAGAAAATGAATGCGGCAATGCAGAAACAACACAAGGACAAGATCACATAGGTTCGCAATCAACTTTCCCAGATGGCGAATTCCCACCAACCGGGCATCCTTCCTTCGCAACCTCTGCCAAACCCAAATAATGTGCTGACCTAGAGGCGTGTTATGAACCCAAATCTAGGCCACGCACATATGATTTATCAGGCCCCTTCTGTTCCATCACTCGATGGGATGGAAGCTTTGGCATCTTATGAAAGATTTCAGCAACAGCCACCCATCTTACCAAACCCAAACCAAAACTAGGCAGGATTAAACTCCGTAACAACTCGTAGTGGTAAAGCAACCTAAGACCCACATTTTCCAAACCACTCCAAGCCTGGTAGTAACCCAAGCCCCAGGATAGTTACCCAGGATACCCCTATCCCAGATCAAGAACCTAGACCTATTCTAGAGGAACCAACTAGGGTTCCATTTCTCGAGGCCTTGACCAAGGGAAAGAGGATAACCAAACCTGTGGCTCCTGAGGAGGATCTGGTCAAGCTCTTTGAACAGGTCCAGATAAACATCCCCTTGATGGATGCTATCCTCCATGTACCGGCTTACGCACGATTTATGAAGGACGTGTGTACACCCAAGCGTAAGTAGTGAACCAAAAGTTGGAGTCCAATCGTATTGTTAGAGCAAGCCAGCTCTGTAATCTTCAGTAAACTCCCACCCAAGGCTAAAGACCTAGGTACTCCCCTGATTTCATGTAAAATTGGTGACACCCAATTTGACAGAGCCTTGTTAGACTTAGGTGCCTCCATAAACCTAATACCTACATCCCTCCTTGACCACCTTGAAGAGTCCAAACTTAAACCAACTGAGGTGACATTGTAGTTAGCCAATCGATCCATCAAGTCACCTAAAGGAATACTCGAGGATGTCATTGTTAGGGTACGGGATTTCTACTTCTCGGTGCATTTCATAGTTCTAAGTATGGATGCACCTAAGAACCTAAGGGATACACCGATTATATTAGGGAGACCTTTTCTGGCCACTGCTAGGGCCAACATAAACTGTGAGGAGGGCCAAATAGAATTAAAATTTAGGAATCAAACTCTAAAGATTGACATCTTTAAGGCCCAACAAGGGATTAATTGTGATGTTATAGAGCAAATATGTGATATCAAAGCCGTCGTTGATGAATCGCATGTTGAGGACAACCTGATTATCCCCAATCAACCACCAGAAGATCAAAACCTGCAAATAGAGGAATCTGAACCTGATCTAGACACACCCATGACTCCTATGCTTGCCCCTGATACACACCCTGAGCCGCTCGCTGCTTCTAATAACCCCATCTTGTAACTCAAGCCCCTTCCCGATCATTTGAAGTATGTCTTTTTGGGTTCCAATCAGATGTTTCCTATGATTATCAACTCACATTTGACCAGGAATACCGTCTGATTACTGTTCTCCAGCAACATCGTAGAGCCATTGGATGGACTCTCAATGTCTTGACTGGAATAAGCCCCTCTTATTGCACACATCGAATCTACAGTAAAGAGGATGCACGACCTTCGAGAGAAATGCAGAGACGTTTAAACCCTAATCTGTAGGAGGTCATGAAAAAGGAGTTCATTAAGTGGTTAGATGCAGGGATCATCTACCCGATCTCTGACATTCGCTGGGTGAGTCCAATCCAGGTTGTGCCTAAGAAGGCCGGGCTCACCATCATCGTGATTGAAATCGGAGATGTCATACTGACCCGAATAGCTAACTCGTGGAGAGTCTGCATTGATTACAGAAGACTCAATTCCTCCATGAAGAAGGACCATTTCCCACTACCATTTATTGATTAGATCCTTGAGAAACTAGCGGGAAATAGGTTCTTCTGCTTTCTTGATGGGTACTCCAGTTATAACCAAGTGGCAATCCATCCAGAGGACCAAGAAAAGACCACGTTCACCTGCCCCTTCGGGACATACGCGTTTCGAAGGATGCCGTTCGATCTCAGATATGGTAGGAGATTATCTGGAAGTCTTCATGGATGACTTTTCAGTATTTGGAGCATCATTTGATGATTGCCTCCACCACTTGGTCCAAATACTCAAGTGGTGCATCGATGTGAATCTGGTTCTTTCCTAGGAAAGGAGCCATTTCATGGTGCCTGAGGAAATTGTCCCGGAACATCTAATTTTGGAGAAAGGCATCCAAGTTGATCGAGCCAAGGTTAACTTGATTTCCAAACTCCCTATCCCTAGCTCAATCAAGGACATCCGATCTTTTCTGGGGCACGTCGATTTTTACCATCGATTTATCCCTGATTTTTCAAAAATCGCATGCCCCCTGACTACTCTTCTCTCCAAGGATGTACCTTTCAAAATCTCCAAGGAATGCACTCAAGCATTTGAGATCTTTCGTGACCGAGTTACCCAAGCCCTGATCCTACAGTCCCCTGATTGGTTTCAACCCTTTGAGATCATGTGCAATGCATCTGACTTCGCTATAGGAGCAGTTTTGGGGTAGAAAATTTGACGGGAAACCCGTGGTCATTTACTATGGTAGCAAAACACTTGACGAGGCTCATCATAACTACATGATTACTGAGAAAGAGCTGCTAGCCGAAGTATTTGCCCTAGAAAAATTGAGATCATACCTCCTAGGTTCCCATGTTATCATCTACTCGGATAACACAACTATGAGGCATCTCCTTGCAAAGAAGGATGTGAAACCTTGATTAATCTGATGGATCTTGCTATTGCAAGAATTTTACCTAGAGATTCACGATAAAGCGGGAAAATAAAACGTAGTAGCTGATCACTTGTCCCACCTTCCTTCTGAGATCATTGACCCTTCCGGACCCATCACGGAACATTTTCCTGATGAGCACCTCCTAACTATCGATATAGGGCTTCCATGGTTTGCTAACATAGTAAACTACTTGGCATCACATCAGATCCCATTTGATTGGCTGAAGGCCAAGAAGGACAAATTGTGTTCGGATGCCAAGTATTACCTTTGGGAAGACCTGTATCTATTCCGCATTGGTGCTGATCAAATTATTGAACGATGTGCCGCGGAAGAGGAAATCAAAGACATACTCCCTTTCTGCCATGACCAGGCATGTGGTGGACATTTTTTAGGACACAAAACCACATCAAAAGTCCTCTAGTGTGGCTTTTATTGGCCCACAATTTTCAAGGATGTATGCAATCACTGTAAGGCATGTACCCGTTGCTAGACCTTGGGCAACATGAGCCATCGAGACTATGTGTCCAAGTGGATCGAAGCCATTCTTACCCGAACTAATGATCACAAAGTTGTTATCAAATTCATTCATAGAAACATCTTCTCAAGGTTCAGGATTCCATGAGCAATAATTTTCGATGGAGGGACCCATTTCACAAACACTCCGTTCAGGTCAATGATGATCAAATATGGGGTGTCGCACCGAATCTCTACTCCTTACCACCCCCAAACTAATGGTCTAGCTGAGCCATCAAATCGAGAGATCAAGAAAATCCTCCAGGTTACTATTCAACCTAACAGGAATGATTGGTCATCCCAGCTTCTGGAAGCCTTGTGGGATTATAGGACCGCCCACAAGACCCAATTAGGTATGTCTCCCTTCAGACTGGTGTACGGGAAGGCATGTCACCTCCCCGTCGAATTGGAGCATAAAGGCTATTGGGCAGTACAGAATTGCAACTTAGACCTTTCTAAGGCTGGAACCCATAGAAAGCTTCAAATGAGAGAGATCGATGAATTACGCCATGACGCGTATGAGAACTCGTGAATTTGCAAAGAGCAAGTTAAAGCCTTTCACGACAAGCACATTTCTAGAAAGATCTTTCATCCAGGTCAAAAGGTTCTACTCTTTGATGCCCGACTCAAATTATTTCCCTGAAAACTATGATCTAAATGGATCGAACCCTACCTAGTCCGACAAATCTTTGGAAATGGAGCTGTTGAGATCGATCCACTCAGGAACGATTCCGAACCCTTCGTCCCGAACGGTCAGAGACTCAAATCATTCATTGACATGACCAATACAGATTTGGCTGAGACATCCTTTATCCTCCATTCTCTCTGAGCTCATTGCGCCCAGTCGATGGCGTAAAACTCAACGCTTAACAGGAGGCAACCCGTCATTCTTTGAAAAACCTGAAACCTTTCCTGACATTTCTATGCTAAATTCATATTGCACTTTAGGGTTCATTCATTAGAATAACCAACTCCACCTTAGGTACCTGTACCCGAGTCTAGAAATCATTCGCAACAGTCACCTCGACCCGTTCGCTCACCTAACACCTATCCTAATGAATGAACTAAGCTGAATTCGAACCCACCTAATTTACAATGGGGACATTGCAAATCGTAGGCATGGGGGGGGTATGAATGGGCAAAATGTTATGAAAACTCATATCAAGAAAAGGTTTCAACAAAAAAGTCACATATCACAAAAAACACCAAAAAAAATTTGAAAAATCTTGAAAAAGAACAAAAAGCCTTAGGGGGAAGAGAAAATTTTTGGGCTATACAAAACATGAGGAGGAAAAGAGCAAAATGCCAAAAAGGAGCACAAAATGGAAAAATTGAAATAGTCATTAGTAAAAGATTAAGGGATTAACTGAAGTTCTAGATCACATAAAGAAAAAAAAGAAAAATGAAAAAAGTGCTAAGGAGACATAAAAAAGATTAGTAGGAATGCTGACTTTAGGCCTTTTGGGCTAGACTCTTAGGCTTAAAAATTCAAGTATCCGCTAAGATCTGGATATTCCTTAAGAGGTTGGGGAAAATGTGAAGCTTAAGTATTAGGTCTAAGGTTTAAGGAGTATTCGACCTAGTTAACTAACCTTCGATTTGCGTGACTCGGTAACCTAAGCACCCCAATCCACACCCAGTCTTGTTCAGTGTGCATAACTATCAAAATCACGCAAAAGCATTTTAATGTTCTGAAAAAGTTGCCTAGATTAGGAGTGGCCGATCAACACAATTTGATTTGGACGAGTTCCTGGCGTGGAGAGGCAGGAAATTCCCCTCGAAGATGCGTAACAACATATTGTCTACTCGGTGCTTATCCCTTAGGATATTTACATATCTTGTTAGGGGCATGTAAGCACTCTACTAGTTCAGATACCATGGGCGGCATTATCACAAAATGTCGATTGCCAGGGTCTGGATTCGGCCATGGAATGCCATGGGCGAGATTTTCTTGAAATCTCGAAAGCCAGGGTTTTGGGGGTTGCCATGGGCGGTGTTGTCACAAAGCATCGATTGCCAAGGACCCTTGAGGATTGATGATGGGGATGAGGAATCTGATACAGACTATTTTGAGAAGCCAATCTGATGCTAGAAATAAAAAGAAAAGAGAGAGAAAACTCCCCAAACAAATAAATCTTCTGTCTCTCTCTTACAAAAACGCATTGTAAACTGAACCAAGGCTAAAAATGTCTCAAGCATGGGTGCTTTAACCGCAGAGTCCAACGAACCCTAGAATAGTTTCTGCGAGACTTAGGAACCTTTGCAGAGGACTAAGGCTTAAGCAAGTCAGGTTTGGATTTTCGTTGGTACTTGTGTACCTCTAAGCCTATTGTTGCCATTTTGACCTAATCACAAAAGGAAAAGAAAAAGCACTTATCACAACTGGTAAAAGAAACTCACGGTTTAGAATAGATGTTAAAACCTTGAAATTTTACTAAGGGACTAGCAAAAGCTAGGCATGGGGTTATGATGAGAACCTCATCATGATCCCTAATTGGCTCATTTTGACCTGAGAAAGTGAACAAAAGCTCCTACATAACCTAAAGGAAGGCCTAATTCAAGGGATTACTATTCTGGGAAGAAAACATGAAATAAAGGGTAAAACTATAATTTTACCATTGCAGTACATCAATGAGATTTCTTAGAGTCTAAACATAGGTCAATTGAACTTAATAAGAGGAAAAGTGGGATGATTCAGTCAGAAAAGGGTTATTGTGACATTTAAGAATTAAATGACATTCTATAACCCTAAAACAAACCCACATAATTTCAGAAGGTTTTGGTCAAGATAAAAATCAACTAAACCCTCTAAAATTCATGGAAAAATATCCCCTAGGGTTTTGAACCTTCATTTTGGCCTTTGGAACCTATTTTGACCTAGATAGGGGTCTTAGTTCATTATTTAACCTAATTTGGGTTTTTGTCCAAAATGTCTAGTTAAACGTGGTCAAACCTAAAATCCAACTTCACCATTGGATTCCTTAGGTCCAAATTAAGTCTATACCAAAATTTAGGCCTAAAGGAAGTTTACCTTGACCTACTTTGCAAAATGGTCTACCCAATTACATTCTGGCCCCTAACTTTTGAAAACCCATGCGCAGATCCCTTATCTTCCTCACCACTCTTTGCATTCAGGTCCCTCCAACATTACAGCAGAGGAATCCTACTCCAGTGAGGATTTTAGGAGGATATCTCCCCGAAACCTCTAAGATCTCCTCCCAGATTTGGAAGGGAGATTCTTTAAGGAATTCCCTACCGTCTGAACAAGATCCCAAGATTGGATTTACACCAAATCTCTCATGTGAACGCTCGAGAGATTTGGGTGTCTTATGCACCTTCCATCTCCAATGAGATCTTTGCACTTGGAGGCTTGCCTTCCAAGCACGAAGGTCTCGGCCAGTAGCTATAAAAGGACCTCTGATCCTTGCTGCATCTTCCAAGCTTGCATTGGCCTGAGAATTCCCACAAATTTCTTCCTCCCTCGTCTCCAGCCAACTACCTGCAAGCTCTGGCGATCAATCCTCCCATATCTCGTCACTCTGCCACAATACCAGTGGTAGAGTTATCTCAATCTTGCTCCTTCGCATTACGCCGTACCCGCGCGTGCCTCTCCAACCCCTTCCTCATCGCCGTCATCCTCACCTCAGGGTCTTCTTCCCCGACGATGGCACATATGCATCGCTCGTCCCCTCTGCCTCCCCTTCATCCAGCTACTCACAAATAAGTCCCCTTCTACTCTTTCTTTTCCCCTTATCAATTTCTCCTACCACGCCCCAACAACCATAAACCACCACCACCTTCTCCACCTCCGGCAGACCATCGGCAAGGTGCATCCACCACTCCACGCACTCACACACCTCGCCAACTACCTCAACAGCTTCGCCTCATCTCACTGATCACCATCCACTCCTCCACTAACCACCACACATGCACTACACTCTCACCAGACACACGCACCTTCATGACCACAGAGCGACCTAGGCACGCACGCCTAGGCCATCCCGTAGCCAACCAACCCCTGCCTCACCTTTGCCGTGATACGGTGAAGCTTCCCAAGGCATTTGATGGGGCCATGAGGCCATATTCGTGCATTTCAAGTTTAACCCTCCACCACCATTAGCAAAGGTGTGAAGGAGATTGCTCGCGAGCTCCAGGTCATCCCACTCCAGGTTGAGATGCCCCAGGTGCATGGAATCCCTCTACGAGTCGTTCGCACCCAGTAATCATGGCCCTCATCGACTGTAGCTACCCCAATTGGATGAGAGCCTTCCTGCAGGCACGTGAAGAAGTGGGTGGGACTTTAGTCCCCCCTCGAAAATGCTTGGTACAGCTGCGTGCTTTTTATTGTTTCTGTGTTTCTTTCTTATTGCCTCAAGTAACACGGGGTGAGGTCCCTCGCCCAATCCACCTGCCTCATCCGTGACGCATACCCACGTGGACCTGGTTGACCCATTTACCCTACACTCCTCACGCACCACCCACGCCGGTGCACCGGGACCCGGGCGCATGTAACCCGACCCATATACCCGATTGGCTGGCTCTGGGAGAATGAAGAGAGAAATAGAGAGAGCGATGCGGGGGAGGGTAGGGGTAGGTTTTGCTCTGTGTTGTGCAGGGAAAGAAAGGAGTTGAGGAAGTGAAGGCAAGATGAAGGTAGAGCGACTAAGGAAGGAAGGAGAGGGAAGGACTTGGAGGCAAAAGTTGAAGGAGAGGCTAAGGAAGGAAGGAAGAAGCACTGTAGCCACAGAGCTAGAGGTTGAAGAAGGAAGAAAGATTTGAAGGTAGAAGCAGAGGTAGAAGAAGAAAAGAAGGAGGCCAAAGAGAGGAAAGAAAGAAGAAGCCAAGGGTTGAAAGCAGAAGGAAGAAGGAAGCAGAGGTGTGGCCAAGTAGAGAGTCAAAGGTAGAGGAAAGCTAAGGAAACAACAGAAGAAAAGGAAGAAAGAAGAAGACAAAATCAGAAGCAAAGAAAGGAGAAATCAGAAATAAGAAGAAGAAGAACAAAGAAAGCACTATAGCATCAATTATTTAAGATGTCTGATTTTTACATCAGACGTCCATCTTGATATTTTTGAAGCTTCTCTATACATGGATCTCATCATAACTTTGATTGGTCATTGTATTTTATAATGTTGAAAGTTGTGATTCTAGTTTTTAAATACCAATTTACTCCTTGTGCTCGACCTCGGATACCTAGGTTTTAGAGTAATAAATTCTTATTTGTTTTCGAGGTGATTTCATTTATACTGCAACGCGACATCTTCTAAAAATCAATTTCGCCCTGCTAACAGGTGAATTAGGGTAGAAAGAATTTAGTTATGTAAGAATAGTCATATAGGGGAATTTTGTAAATATTGTATTATGTTGGATTTTTCTACAATTTTCCCTAATCAATATTTGGTACCGTGATGTCTTTGTTATAATATATGCAGCTACTAGGTTTGAAGCAATTTTGAGCATTGAAGATTGGATTTCTATGATTGAGCTCACTTGCATGAAGTGGAGGAGCTTAGTTATAAGGATCCTAACCTATTTAGCAATTAGGCTAACCTAATTAAGGACCTAATTTTTCCAAACCTTGGACCCACATACCTAGCCCAATTCCCTACCAAGCTTGGACGGCCATGAGCCTAATTATAGACCTATTTTGGGCGATCATCTATGCTTCCTAAATCCCAAAACCACATCAACGTACCTTCTTAAGAAACGACCTTATCCCTAGACTTCCTAAGAACATAAAACCCTAGGTCTATCCCCTCCCTTGGTGCTGCCACCTATATGATCTAGAACACCTCTAGCCAATGTTCATAGAGCCCCTCTCCACCATTAGATTATCATCCTAGGGTCACCCTTAAACCTTATCCCTTAGTTCCAACAAAATCTTATATTTTTAATATCCTATCCTCTCCCCTAAATCCCAACCCTTCACACTTCATCCAACGACCCTAAACCCCCTACCATGTGGTCAGCCAACACCCTAGAAACATACCCTTAGGTTCCGCCCCCTCCTTAAATCTACACCATACACCATCCTATGTAATCCTAGCCCTCTATTTATTTTCAACAACTTTTAAAGCCTTACCCTTTAATCCAAGCCCTTGATCCCAACCTAATTAGATCCTAGCACTCCATCTATAACATAGGAAACTCTATAAATAGGGACCCTACACCCTCCATTCATTAATTAAGTTCCTTAGTTTAGAATAATTCCAACAACTCACCGCCTTCTCCATAGCCCTCCTAATTAGTCTACCCTCATGACCTTCCTCCCTTTCATCTCCATGTCCAGACTTTGCAAAATTCTCTGGTAGCTTTCCTCCTCACCAAGTCCTATCTCTCTACCTCATCTTCTTCTCCATCTTCAAGGTGGCTACATCAACGGACAAAGCTCCATCCCAACTAGTTGTATTCTTGACATTTATTCTAGTTCTAATAAAGTTTAGTTTTAATCTATATTACTTGCAAATCTTACTTCTCACACTCCTTTATATATCTACCTGCTTCGATTTCCTTTGTCTCAACTCCTTATTAGTTAGTTCATATTTACTTCATGTTTCGCATTTTGTTCGAAAATTCTAGGCCTTTCCATGTTTGACACGAGACTCACCAAGAGTCTCAGTTATTTTATTTCTATTTCAGAAAAATTATGCTACGATAATTAGTTTATATTTACTTTGCAATTTTCAATAGATTAGATTTTTGCGCAAGTGCCAAGATTGGAGTAATTTTGAACCTTGGAGATTGGATTTCTATGATTAAGCTCACTTTCATTAAGAGGGCAAGCCAAGTTATATGGACCCTAACCTATTTAGTAATTCGGCTAACCTAATTCTTCCTAACCTTGGACCCACCCACCTAGCCCAATTCCCAACCAAGCTTGGACAACCATGAACCTAATTATAAACCTATTTTGCCTAACCACCTATGCTTCCTAAATCCCAAAACCAGATCAAGCTACCTTCTTAACAAACCACCTTATCCCTTGCCTTCCTAAAAACACAAAGCCCTAGGTCTATCCCCTCCCTTGGTAATGCCACCTATTGGATCTAGGACACCTCTAGCTGTTCACTGACGTGAGATTTACGCAATTTTGTAAAGATGCGAATTAAGTCATTACAACGCTTAAATCAAATTGACTTTTAAATTTATAAACCTAGATATGGTGAGTATCTAGGGTCGTCCAAGGAGGCCAATTTGTTAGTCAATTAGATGGTTCACTCTCTCGCCTACTCAAATTGAAACTTTTCTTTTTGTCTTTTTGGTTTTGTGATTTTTTAAGGTTTTTCAATAATTAGGATATAGGAAGTTGATTAGACTATGCCTAAATGAATGAAATGGAGTCTACCTTCCTAAGCCCACCTTAGGAAAATGTGCCTAGGATAATTAGGAAGGTAAAATGTGTGCACAAAAAGTGGTAAAAATGCTACTTGAAGTAGAAGGGACAAGAATGAAGAAAGGCACTTTGGTATTAAAGAAGAATAATTCTTTACAAAATACCTAAGGAGCTCAATCAAGTACAGGTTCTACTAAATTAATCCCTAGGTAGATGAAAGCCTCTACCATCAAAAATTAATTAGCAACAAGGTAGAGGAATGGACAATCTTTTGAATAACTGAGGTAGCTTTCGCTCCAAGAATGACAGCTCCCAGCCTTGAAGAAAGCTTCCTCCAAGCTCCTTGAACTTGCTCTTCTCTCAAAGTAGACATCCTCCACCTTAGCTCCTCCCAGCCTAGTTGTCCTCTTCAAGATGATAAGTTCCTTCACATGGAACCAAGGATAGGGATAGGAGAAAGTGAACACCAAAGGGACTAGGTAGGTGTTCCCTTTGATAACCTCTCTTCTCCTCCTCCTTCGATGTGAATATGAAAAGGTAATATGGGAAGAATTTATACTTGCCAAGGGTGAGTAGGAAGGTAGGATGGGGGGCCTTTTTATAGGCTTGGAATGGGTGGTGGTTGGAGGTTAGAATGGGCCTTTTAGGTGGTTGGTTGAGGGGTGAAGAGGCACCTTTGTGTGGCACCAAAATGGGCTTCTAGAAGGTGGTGGTGTTGGCTCCACAATTTAGGGATAGTATGGAACTTTATGGTGGTTGAATGGTGGAGATGGGACGAGGCTTTTGGCACCATGAATGAGGGGTTTCTAGAGGGCATGTGGAAGGCCATGAAGGATTGTGAGTGTATCAACTTGGTGCCAATTGGAAGAGGTGCCAAGTAGACCATTTATGGCGCCAAGTGAAGGGGTGTGTAGTGATCGTGTTTTTGCACAGTTTGTTAATTTAGGGTTTTAAGTCATTGCAACACACAAAAATGGATTCTCTTTTAAATTTATAATCCTAGATAGGGGAGTATCTAGGGTAGTCCAAGGAGGCCAAATGTTTGCAAAATTAAAATCCCTTGATTAAAGATAGAAATCACCTTTCTTTTTTTTGTCTTTTCAACTATATCATTTTTTTTATGGTTTTGAAATAACGAGGGAAAACACGAGTTGTTGGCGAAAAAGTAAATAACCACTACGATTACTAAGCTAACACCTAAGTGACAAGTAATTCCTCTTCCCAAGCTCACTCTAGGCACGTGGAGGATAAGAGTAATTAGGGAGAGGGAGTGAAGAGTGCTAGAATCACAGCAATCAAAATGCAACTAAAAGAAATTGCAAACAAAGCAACTCGATTAATGAGAAAGTGTTTTACAAAAAAACCTAGTAGATGAATGACGTGCCTTCGTGCGTGTGTGTTAAGAGGTGTCGTTATAGTTGCACTCGATACGTCGGTTTTAAAAGAAGTAAACGGAGGTGAGTCCGAGTGTCGATCTCAGGGAGGCGTGGAAATCGGATTTTGTTTACCACTTGTTGTCACGAAAAAGGTGGAGTTTTGCTTGCGAAAGAAACGATTTTGAAAAGCGAGAGATAGAGAGAGTTTAGGGTTAGAAAGCTCTTGGTTTTGATCATGCACTTTAAACAGAAATTAAAAAGGCAACTAAATGAAAAATAATTTCATTAAACATGCATTCATAGTTCATGGTTTACAATATTAAATACATGCTTCAACAAAAGTAAATGAAAGCTTAAAAGAGAGAGAGAGAGGTAGAGAGAGAGTGGAGAGCGACAAGGCAGCCACGGCGGTGGAGGAGGCTCCGTCGGCGGCTCGTCGTCTCCGGCGATTACAAGAGTGCCTAAGACTAGCTAGGAGAGGAGTGGAGTAGTTGCAAGTGGGAGAGGATGCCTTGAATGGTGGTAGAAGGGGGTTTAAATAGAGTTAAGGGCTTCCTAAAAGAAGAATGTGCTTTAGCGACATCCAGAACGTCGCTAAAACCGCTTCCATATACGTCGGTGAAGGTCTGCTGCCGCCGGTCAGCCGCCCGCCCCTTTCTCTCTTCAGGCGCGATCCGTGGACGTCGAACGAGAGCCGTCCGATTGATGATCGGACGGCTGAGATCCTCCCGCGCCTGCACTAGGATCGCACTTCGGGCGTGCGTGCGCGCACGCGTTTCCGCCCGGCGTGCGCGCGCGCGTGGGAGGTGGGGCGCTGTCATCGTGCCGCGTGGCGCGATCCTAGCCGCTCGCTTCTGATCGCGCGGCTCAATTTTGCCGCGCCCTTCGCCCGCAGACGATTTTTGCTCCGCGCGAATCGACCGCGCGTCGCCGCAACGCGGGCGTGCGCGCTAACCGTTGCGCCACGCCCGCGCTTTGTCGCGGCGACCGCGGGCGAGCGCGTGGATCTCGGCTGTTCGATCGAAGATCAACGGCCGAGATGCGTCCTTGGCTGGCTTGGGGGCGTGCGGGCGGCGGGGGCGGGGCGACGTGGCGCGTTCTAGGCCGTTGATCTCCAGATCAACGGTCAGGATTTCTTGGGCCCATTGTGGGAGCTCCGGATGTCGGATTTGGCCGATTTTGAGTCCGTTAGACTCCGTTCGTCGTCCTGAATCCATCCGTGCGATCCGATTGCTCATCTGAGGCCTGCTTTGACAAATGCTTTACACAAATGGCCATTAATACAGTTTATAAGCAATCTTGGTACTTGATGCATGCAATGCTCCTATTCTACTTTATGTTGTGCCTTTTATTCTAAAGATGGGCCATATTCAACCTAATTACTACCCCCTTGCGTGGTGTTATCATACCCCCATGCTTACTCCTTGCTAGTCCCTAGCAAGGTTTATTCTAGCTTTTATTTCTTTGGCGAATTCAAGAAGTAATTGCTTAGGCACTTCGTTACTTGTTAATAAGAGGAACTATACGAAGATCTTAATCTACAAAGACTAAGCAGCGCCCGGGTGTCTGCCAAAATACGAATCGCCCGAATCCTTGCTTTGTATATATAACTATACTTATGTATACGTATATATCTATATATGTCTTTTTAGAATTTTTAGAATTCAGTGTGGGTTGGTAACTTTTTACGGCTACCCAACCCACCCAAAACTCGGTCAAAACCCTAAGTGCTAAGCATCTTGGTGTGAATGTTGTGATAGACTTACTTAACGGTAATTGAGACAGACTTCGAGTTTCTACGCCTCTAAGTGACCGGAAAAGAAAATAAATTTTTGCCTGAAGGTGTATTTGTTCGATTGGTAGCTTTCTCCCTGTGTTCATTTTACTTGGGGTCAACACAAGGATTTTCCAGTGTATATCTCCCCGGCTTGTACTACTTCCCCGCTTCTTCCTTAGGTGTTTTTGGTCTTCTTTTTTTTGTGCAATTATTGAGCTGGGCTCTGGACAACCGACCAATGGGCTGTTACCCACGATCACTTGCCAGCCATACTTGTGCGGTGAAGTGTGGTTTATTTTTTTTTTTTTTTTTTTTTAATTATTATTATTTTTTTTTTTTTACGTAGGTGGCTTTCCTAATCTCAAATGTACCTAGAGGCAGTGAAAAAGAAATGGCCTGTGGCTGGGTTCTGGACAACCTGCCAATGGGCTGTTACCCACGACAACTTGCCAGCCATACCACCCTAGAGAGTTCATTAGCTACCCAATTTCTGTCAAAATCTCCGAGAAGTGAGTACGTGCAGAAATGTGTGCAGATGCTTAGACTCAAAGTTTTCCTGAGTTAGAGGATGAGTTGATAAGTCGTATACTTATCACCTTATTTATTAGGTGGATTAGAATAGCTTAAAGTTGCAAGGATTCGCCGCTAAATCCATATTTTAATGGACACTAGGGCTGATTAAGCCTGAAGGCCTGAAAAGTCTAAGCGTTTAAGTTCTTTTTGTATTATTTCCCACTATTGACAAGTTTCTAATGCCTAAGTTTTTCTTCCTAAATTCAATTTTTTTTTTTTTTTTTAATCAATTAATTTATTCGTTCAGACTGATTAATTAAACTCAGGATTATGCAATTTACCATCCCCCCCATGCTTAAGTTGGACAATGTCCTCATTGGCAGATGCATGGATGCAGAAGGGTTCAAAAAGATAGTACCTGAGTGACGTAAACTACCAGATCAGTCTGAATCCGCTGGGTTGCCTCCCAGGAAGCGCTGAGTTTAACGCCTCCAGCTGGGCGATGCCTGGTGTCAGCCCTCAACAAGGGTGACACTTTCCTTGGGGGGTACCTGGGCCAGGAAATGCTTCAATCTTTGACCATTGACTGTAAAGGTGTGCCCGGTATTAAGATCGGCGATTTCGACTGCCCCATTGGAATAGGGCTTGACCACCCGAAATGGTCCTGTCCATTTGGACCGAAGTTTCCCTGGAAAGAGTTTCAGGCGTGCATCAAATAGCCAGACTTGTTGGTTTGGCTCAAAGGTTTTCCTATGAATGAGTCGGTCGTGGACGGCTTTCATTTTCTCCTTATATAGCCGACTATTGTCAAAGGCGTCCCGACGAATTTCTTCAAGCTCAGATAATTGAAGAGTCCTTTGCGCACCAGCTAATTGGGGATCCATGTTACATTGCTTAACAGCCCAGTAAGCCCGGTGTTCCAATTCGACAGGGAGATGGCAAGCTTTGCCAAAGACCAAGCGGTAAGGTGACATGCCTATCGGGGTCTTAAAAGCGATCCTGTATGCCCACAGGGCATCATCAAGTCGTGTGGACCAGTCTTTCCTGTCAGGTCTCACAGTCTTCTGTAAAATGTTCTTGATTTGTCTGTTTGAGACCTCAGTCTGCCCATTTGTTTGTGGATGATACGGGGTGGCAATGCGGTGGTTTACCCCATATTTTCTAAGTAGGGCACGGAACTGGGAATGGATAAAATGGCTTCCACCATCACTGATCATGGCCTTGGGTATTCCAAAATGGGAAAAGATGTTCTTCTTTACAAAGTCCATGACCGTCTTGTGATCGCATCGTCAGGTGGCGACGGCTTCAATCCATTTGGAAACATAGTCTACCGAGACCAAGATATACTCGAAGCCGTTGGATGGTGGAAAGGGGCCCATAAAATCGATACCCCAAACGTCGAAAATTTCGACAATCAAAATGGGCTGAAGGGGCATCATATCTTTTTTTGTCATTGTCCCTAGTGTTTGGCATCGTGAGCAAGTCTTGGCAAAGATGTGTGCATCCTTGAATAGGGACGGCCAATAAAATCCAGACTGCAAAACTTTTGCAGCTGTTTTCTTGCCAGAGAAATGGCCGCCACATGCTTGGTCATGACAAAAGGAAAGCACACTCTGAACCTCGTCTTCGGGGAGGCACCTCCTGATGATCTGATCAGCACAGAGGCGAAACAGCATGGGATCATCCCAGAAATAGTGCTTGGCCTCAGCCAAGAACCTGTCCCGTTGCTGTTTGGACCAGCTGTGTGGGGTTTGTCCTATAACCAGGTAGTTGACATAGTCAGCATACCATGGCATTTTCTTGTCTTGCACGGCTAGGATGTGTTCATCAGGGAAGGTATCAGATAGAGGTAGGGAGGGTCCAATGTGGTCTGGATGAAGTCTTGACAGGTGGTCAGCCACCACATTTTTCGATCCGGCCTTGTCTTGGATTTCCAGGTCAAATTCCTGCAAAAGCAGGATCCATCTGATGAGCCTAGGTTTTGCATCCTTTTTGGCCAACAGGTGCCGGATGGCTGAATGGTCGGTGTAGATAGTCACGTGGGATCCCAGCAAGTATGATCGGAATTTTTCCAGTCCAAAGACTACAGCAAGCAACTCTTTTTCTGTGACCGTATAATTACGCTGGGCCTCGTCCAACGTTTTGCTCGCGTAGTAGATCACCACGGGCTTCTTGTCTTGCCTTTGTCCCAGGACAGCGCCTATGGCAAAATCTGATGCGTCACACATAATCTCAAAACCCTGGGACCAGTCTGGGGGTTGAAGTACCGGTGCGGTGGAGACTAAGTCCCGGAGGGTATGATAAGCCTGGGTGCAATCAGGAGACATGTGGAAAGTTGCGTCGTTGGCTAGAAGGTCGGTCAAGGGTTTGGAAAGTTTGGAAAAGTCTTTGATGAACCTTCGGTAGAAGCCAACATGTCCTAGAAAAGAGCGAATCTGTCGGACCGAACTAGGTGGAGGAAGTTTGGAAATTAAATCAACCTTAGCTCGATCTACCTCGATGCCCTTATGCGAAACGATGTGTCCGAGGACAATTCCTTCTTGAACCATAAAATGACTCTTTTCCCAACTTAACACCAAGTTAACCTCGATACATCGTTTCAGGATTTTCTCCAAGTTGCTCAAACAATGGTCGAATGAATTCCCGAATACAGAGAAATCATCCATAAAGACCTCCAAGTATTCACCCACCATTTCTGAAAAAATGGCTAGCATGCAACGCTGGAAGGTTGCGGGTGCGTTGCATAACCCGAACGGCATTCGACGGAATGCAAACGTGCCATACGGGCAAGTGAATGTGGTCTTTTCCTGATCTTCTGGAGCAATTGCGACTTGGTTATATCCTGAATATCCATCCAGGAAGCAAAAATACTTCTGCCCTGCCAATCTTTCAAGGATTTGGTCAATGAATGGCAAGGGGAAGTGGTCCTTCTTAGTGGCTTCGTTAAGCTTCCTATAATCAATACACACCCGCCATGCAGTGGTGGTGCGGGTGGGAATGGATTCGCCATGATCATTAGTGACAACGGTGAGCCCAGCCTTCTTGGGAACCACTTGAGTGGGGCTCACCCAGGGGCTATCAGAGATAGGGTAGATGATGTCGGCGTCGAGCCACTTGATAATTTCTTTTTTAACGACCTCCCGCATGTTAGGGTTTAACCGTCTCTGCATCTGGCGGGAAGGTCGGGCCCCGTCTTCCAGGTAAATCTTGTGGGTGCAATAGATGGGGCTAATTCCTCTTAGATCTGAGATGGTCCAACCAATGGCGGCCCGATGTTCTGAAAGAGTTGCAGTCAACCTTAGTTCCTGATCCTTGGTTAGATGGGAATTAATAATCACTGGGAAGGTCTGGCCAGGTCCCAAGAAGACGTACTTGAGATTCTCGGGCAATGGTTTAAGTTCAGGTGCGGGTGGGACCACAGTCGATGGGAATGGAAAGGGCGGTAGTTGATCAACATTGATTTCTTCAAATGGTGTCATGTGATGATACTCAGCCTTACAGAGGTCCACAGGTAATGATGGTGGCGAGTCAGAACTACGGGTTTGGTGGTCTGAGACAGAATTGAGGGTAAGGCATTCCTCGATTAAAGTTTCCACGGGATCATGTTCCTCAATGTAATCACAATCAAAAGACTTTGTTGCCCGGAAGATATCTAATTGCATTTTCCTGTCTCCGAAGGCGATTTCCATACATCCCGTGTCGCAATCGATGTTTGCTTTAGCCGTGGCTAAGAAAGGTATGCCTAAGATTATGGGTGCGTTCTGTAATTTTTCAGGGACTTCCATGTCGAGCACCAAAAAGTCGACTGGGAAATAGAAGTCCTTTAACCATACAATCACGTCCTCGACAACCCCCTTCGGGGTTTTCACTGATCTATCCGCCAGCTGGATGGTGACAGGGGTTGGTGCCAGCTCCCCAAAACCAAATTGGTGGTACAAGGTTGTGGGAATTAGGTTGATAGAAGCACCTAGGTCCAGGAGCGCTCTATCAAATGTCATGTCCCCGATGTTGCAGGAAATCAGGGGTGCTCCTGGGTCAGTTCGTTTGAGTGGAAGGTTGCTTGATATCACGGAACTGGCTTGCTCAGAGAGTACAACCTTCCTAGGTGCTTGAGGTCTCGTCTTACGCTTGGGTGTACAGGCATCCTTTAAGAACTTGGCGTAAGCGGGGATGTGTTTGACAGCTTCTAGAAGCGGAATATTAATCTGTACTTGTTTAAAAATTTCCATCAGCTCCTCAGTTTCCACAGTATTCTTTTTTCTCTTGATTGTTTCCAAGGCCTCAGGATAGGGTGTCTGGATTGGTTCCATGTTTGGGTCCTTGGTTGGTG
Source organism: Thalassia testudinum (assembly GCA_037157565.1). Classification (NCBI taxonomy): domain Eukaryota; kingdom Viridiplantae; phylum Streptophyta; class Magnoliopsida; order Alismatales; family Hydrocharitaceae; genus Thalassia; species Thalassia testudinum. The sequence goes on along the minus strand of JAZHRO010000003.1, from coordinate 68,118,519 downwards.
CTTCTTCTAAGTCGGGTAAAGTCTCGGGGAGAGTCGGCCATTTGGGATCCTGGGTTTTGGTGCCGCTTCTCAAGGTCACCGCATTCGCAGAGGCATTGGGGCCATGGGGTGATCCTTGAGAAGATGAGGATGAAGAGGCGCCAAACCCAGGAGGTGTTTGTGGAGCCGGTTGGACCATATGAGCCTGCCCGGGGTTGCCTTGGAACCCTTGCGAATTGGGGCCTCTGCTAATTATGTTTCGCGGGTTTGGTTGTGGTTGGGAAGGTAGAGATCCTTGCTGTTTACAGTCCAAGAGTTGGCTTAACTGTCCCTTTACCAAGGCCATTTCTTCCTGATGTTTTTGGTTCATGTCAGCCATCATCTTTATTAGGGTGTCCATTTGGTTTTGTGGGGGAGGGGCCGCCCTATTTTGGTTATATTGGGGTCTAACTGGTGGTCCTTGCTGATAGGGGGCAAATGTGGCTGTTGGTTTGGCCTGGGCTGGTTTTGGAATTGCGGTAGTTTCTGGTTTGTCCAACCAAAGTTGGGGTGATTACGCCAGCCGGTGTTGTAAGTGTTGGAGAAAGGGTCAGGTTTTGCATATCCTTGGACGGCTTGCACATCTTCTAGAATAGCCGATGTTGATGAAGAAGGAAGGGAGTAATCAAGGGTCGAGGGAGCAAAGGTCCCTCCTTGGAACATGGTTGGGGGTTGTTCCAGGTTTAGTTGGGTGAAGGGTTGGACCAGGTCAACATTATGTGCTCCTTTTGCTAGGGTGAAAGTCTGCAAGGGGTTCCTGGTCTGGTTTAGAAGCTCATCAATCTTCTTGTCCACCAATTCCACTCGATCCAACTTTTTGGCAATAATGTCCATGTCAACCATTCCAAAATTTGCTTGTACCTCATAAATCCCACCACGAGGTTGACTGGATCTGTTAAACTGGTTCATGGAGGCATTGTTGAGCGAATTCTCGCTCATAGACTCAAAGAGCTCAAACGCGCTCTCCTCGTCTTTGTTTAGGAAGTTTCCCCCGCATGAGGCATCGACGAAGTTCCGTAGGTTGCTATCCAGACCGTGGTAGAAGATCTGGGCCAATTGCCACCTTGGAACTTCGTGGTGTGGGCATTTCCTCAAAAGTTCATTGAATCTTTCCCACGCCTCATGAAATTGTTCCCCACCCTGGAGTGTGAAGGTAGTGATAGCTCTTCTGAGGGCATTGGTCTTTCCTATGGGGAAGAATTTCTTTAAAAATGCATGCCTCAGTTCCTCCCAGGTGGTGATGGTCTACCTAGGGTTCTAAGCCAATGAGAAGCCTTGTCTCTTAATGAGAAAGGGAACATCTTGATTAGAACAATATCAAGGCTAATGTTCCTAGGTTTTACTGTTCTTGCTATGCGGTCGAGATCTTCTAGGTGCTGAAAGGGGTCTTCATTTGAGCTTCCATGAAAGTGGCTCTGGATTAGACTTAATACATTAGGTTTTAGCTCAAAATCGTCTCCCCCTTCGGGGATCCTAAGGTGTGGCTCGACTCTAATGGCAGAAGGGTTATAGAAATCACGGAGGGGTCTTGGCTGGTTCTGAAACGGTGGTAAATCAAGTGGTGGTTGTCCTGGTATGTCATTGAAAGGTGGTGGTTGTTCTTGCGGGTTCTGTAACCGTTGTATGGCTTGCATGATGGTGTGGATTTGTCGTTGCTGAAGCCGATGGTTAGCATTGATTTGAGCCTGGACGACAGCCATAGCATCTGGTGGGGGTTGATCTTCAGCCTCATCTACCCTAGGTTCAGCCATGTTTTCAACAGAGTTACGTCGCCTAGATTCCTGCCCCAAAACACACAATTCGGGATGCAGTGAGCGCCTCCCGTGCATACACTAGAGAAGAACTGGAGGGGATGCGGAGGGCGACAGATGCGAGAAATGTGTTTCAATCAAGCACGCAAGCCTAATCCTTATGGTGTATTCCTTAGGAGACCTAGAAATCTCACAAAGGGTGATTAAGTCCGTAAGCACTGGACCTCCCTTCTCAAGGCTAATCTGGCCAGGTTGATTACGAGGGGATTGCAGGGAAGGTTCTTCCTTTGGCTTACGCCTCCAGTTCCATAGACCCCACAACCGCGGTCGTTTGACACTGCCCCGCAGCCTAGCCACCAGATTCTACCAAGGGAATGAAAGCCAAGTGCCTAGCGAACAAAACCTCACCTTTTGAGACTTAACTCAGTCCTGCCTAGGGCACGTCTACTCAGTTTTAACGGGTTAGGATAGTGCTTGTGCTTAGGGTAATGTGATGAGGCGTTGATTGGGGTGGTGCCTCTTAATTTTCCACTTTTCAAGGTGTGTGCTTCTATAAAACAGGGTTTTCAAGCAAGAATTTTTAGGGTGTGGTGTCTTTTAATGTTTCATCCTTACTTTAGTGTTTTTTTTTTTAGGGTTGACGTGTCTTAATGCTTTCAGACAAGTTTCAATGGGCACGTCAAGTTCTACACACAACTTGGTGAAAGTAGATTTCCTTTTTATCTTGTAGAGGCTCTAAAAACCCTAGTGTACTCATCCTAAAGATCGTGCAGCTTCTATTAGATGAGTTAATTTTTAGGGTTGAGTGGTGCGGCCCAGGTCAACTCACGGTGGCTTCGCAAACACCACTCAAGAGAAAAAGAAAAGAACACTCCAAGAATTTGTCCAGTATATTAGAGTGTACATTTTTTTGTAGGGTGGTGTGTTAAGAATGTGGGTCAAGCAATCATTCACCACGCCAATTTTTTTAGTTTTTATGATTTTTTTAGCTTTTTCACGCAAGCAAACAATGAGAGAGAGAGTACTTACTATCGGTCCTCGAGGCGCCTACTTCCTTGCTACCATAGTGGAATGCGTCGCTTCGCCGTCCATGCGCCGAATTCCTGCAACCATCAAGTAAAAAGGAAAATAGGGCATTAGACGATATGAGAATGAAGGTGGAATGGAGGTGATAAAACAAATCCGTTGCCTCCCCGGCAACAGCGCCAAAAACTGACGTGCCTTCGTGCGTGTGTGTTAAGAGGTGTCGTTATAGTTGCACTCGATACGTCGGTTTTAAAAGAAGTAAACGGAGGTGAGTCCGAGTGTCGATCTCAGGGAGGCGTGGAAATCGGATTTTGTTTACCACTTGTTGTCACGAAAAAGGCGGAGTTTTGCTTGCGAAAGAAACGGTTTTGAAAAGCGAGAGATAGAGAGAGTTTAGGGTTAGAAAGCTCTTGGTTTTGATCATGCACTTTAAACAGAAATTAAAAAGGAAACTAAATGAAAAACAATTTCATTAAACATGCATTCATAGTTCATGGTTTACAATATTAAATACATGCTTCAACAAAAGTAAATGAAAGCTTAAAAGAGAGAGAGAGAGGTAGAGAGAGAGTGGAGAGCGACAAGGCAGCCACGGCGGTGGAGGAGGCTCCGTCGGCGGCTCGTCGTCTCCGGCGATTACAAGAGTGCCTAAGACTAGCTAGGAGAGGAGTGGAGTAGTTGCAAGTGGGAGAGGATGCCTTGAATGGTGGTAGAAGGGGGTTTAAACAGAGTTAAGGGCTTCCTAAAAGAAGAATGTGCTTTAGCGACATCCAGAACGTCGCTAAAACCGCTTCCATATACGTCGGTGAAGGTCTGCTGCCGCCGGTCAGCCGCCCGCCCCTTTCTCTCTTCAGGCGCGATCCGTGGACGTCGAACGAGAGCCGTCCGATTGATGATCGGACGACTGAGATCCTCCCGCGCCTGCGCTAGGATCGCGCTTCGGGCGTGCGTGCGCGCGCGCGTTTCCACCCGGCGTGCGCGCGCGCGTGGGAGGTGGGGCGCTGTCGTCGCGCCGCGTGGCGCGATCCTAGCCGCTCGCTTCTGATCGCGCGGCTCAATTTTGCCGTGCCCTTCGCCCGCAGACGATTTTTGCTCCGCGCGAATCGACCGCGCGTCGCCGCAACGCGGGCGTGCGCGCTAACCGTTGCGCCACGCCCGCGCTTTGTCGCTGCGACCGCGGGCGAGCGCGTGGATCTCGGCCGTTCGATCGAAGATCAACGGCCGAGATGCGTCCTTGGCTGGCTTGGGGGCGTGCGGGCGGCGGGGGCGGGGCGACGTGGCGCGTTCTAGGCCGTTGATCTCCAGATCAACGGTCAGGATTTCTTGGGCCCATTGTGGGAGCTCCGGATGTCGGATTTGGCCGATTTTGAGTCCATTAGACTCCGTTCGTCGTCCTGAATCCATCCGTGCGGTCCGATTGCTCATCTGAGGCCTGCTTTGACAAATGCTTTACACAAATGGCCATTAATACAGTTTATAAGCAATCTTGGTACTTGATGCATGCAATGCTCCTATTCTACTTTATGTTGTGCCTTTTATTCTAAAGATGGGCCATATTCAACCTAATTACTACCCCCTTGCGTGGTGTTATCAATGAATGCTTCTACTATTAGAGAATTGCAATAAATAAAATAAAACACAAATCCTCTAGATAGATGGTGAAGAAGAGGGCTTCTTGCTCCAAGCTTGGTAGCTTCCGAGCTTGAAAAGAGTCCTCCAACTCCTTCCTTGCTATGCTCCGCCACGGTGATGTCCTCCAAAGCAAGCCCTAAGGGGGCATGCCCTAAGCTTTTCTCCAAGGGTGGACGTCCACCCTAGGTCTTTCTCTTTTGCTTGGCCGTCCTCCTTGAAGTAGAAAAGTCCTCCTCCTTGGCATGGCCCAAGGTGAAGAGAGTGGGGAGAAGGCACCAAAGGGGCTGGTGATGTGCCCCTTTAATCTTCTTCTCTACTCTTTCTTCTTGGCCATAGGTGTAGGTGGGTATAGGTAGAAAAATACACTAACGGAGGATACTCTAAAATGGTGGTAGGTGGTGGGTTTATATAGAGTAGGAAGGGGGCTAAGGTGACTCTTGAAATGGAGGGCTAAGATGGGAAGATGGAGGTGGTTGGGGATCCTATGGCTAAGGGCAATTGGTGCCAACCCAAGGGACACCTAGGGGGTGGTTATGGGTGGTGGCACCCCTTGAAGTTGGCGCCAAAATGGCTTCTATAAGGGGGCTTAGGTGGCGCCAAGTAGGGTTCTAGAAGGAGGGGTAGGTGGGTGGCTAGGATGGGTTGTAGGGTTAGGTGTATGGTGGATGTGGGGGTGGATGTTGGCAATGGAAAGGGGGGTAGTTAGGGTTAGGTTTTGGCATCAAAATTGGTGCCTTTTAGTGGTCATGATGGGCTAAGGAGGTGTCTAAGAGGTGGCGCCAACTTGTAGTAGGATAGCTAGCTTAGGTAGGGCTTAAGTTGGTGGAGCTAGCTAGGGTTGAGTTGAAGGTGGTGGATGGCCAAGGAGCTGGGTGTTAGCTAAGCTAAGCTAAGCTAGCTTAGCTAGTTATGGAGTAGAGGAGGTATTGGAGCTAGGGTTTGAAGAGAGGAGCTGAGGAGGAGAATTCTGAAGCTGGCAGCTGCTGAAGAGGCTGGCATGGAACTACTCTAGCTGGCTTAGCTTGCTAGTTCTTTACTAGCTGCTAAGCCAAGCTAAAGTGAGCTGGCTTCTACCATAATGAGCTGAGGTGAGCTGGGTCTAGTGCTCCTAGGGAGGATCAAGCTGGTTGAGGCAGCTAAGGTAGCTTAGCTCAACTGAGTTGAGCTAAGATGAGTCCCCGGGAGCTGGACTTGAGCTTCCTGAGCTGGGATGAGTTCTTCTTCAGCTGGTTGGAGTTGAGTGGAGTTGGATGTTGCTGGATCTGAGCTGGGGTGAACTCCAATCAACTCAGGTGAGCTAGCTACAACTCCCTGTGGACTTGTGGGAGCTAAACTGAGCTAGGCTCAACTAGGTTCAGATGGATCTGAGCTGACTTGAGCTAGGGTGAGCTAAGATTAAGTCTCTTGAGCTGCCATTCAGCTGAGATTAGCTGAATGGAGTTGGGATGAGCTAACCCTAGTTCAATTGAGCTAGGTTGCAGCTGTGGTGAGCTGGATCAAGCTGAGTTCCAGCTAGTCTGAGCTCCTCCACCATTTGCCTTCTTGAGTGCTAGGGTTTTAGGGATCTGTATATCTGTTCATCCCTAACAGTCACAAAAACATATCAAAAAGACAATAAAAAATGCAATGCATGCCTAACCTAATGAATGACTAAATGCAGCCCAAAAACCCATTTGCGGAGTAAAAATCCTAAGAGCTAGATTTGTTTTAATGCATAAGAATGATGATAAACTGGCATTTATCACACCCCCATGAATATCTTTTGCTAGTCTCTTAGCAAAATTTTAATTTTTTGGAAAATGGAATTTTTTGGGAAATCTAATTTTTTCGACTTTTGAGGAGAAAGAGATTAAGGGACCTTAGTTGATCTAAACACGGGAGGTATGGGATTTGTTAAAGATAAACATCAGGATTTATTTTGGATCCAACCATTAGACAAAGCGGGATCAATATATCCTCTAGAAAATTCACAAATTAACCCCTTATTAATTCAGATGACTTGAAATTTTTATTTTTAGGATTTTTCTGGCTCATGAATCTGATTCGCAACATGCAAAATCCTTTAAAACGTTGTGTTCGTGCCTGTCAAAAGCCAACATTTATATGGGCGTGCTAATTTATTTATTTATTTATTTTTCCTCCCCCATGCTTATTTTTAGCTTAGTCTTAAAACAGATGTGTCGGGATCATCATTCCCGTTACCAATCCTCGAGGGGGGTCTGGCGCCAGTACTTCATGATAGCACTGTCCATGACACCACCCAGGAGCTCATAGCCCCAAAACACAATGCAGTGTAAAGGGGTGCTCCAAGCAAACTCAAGCTCTTGCTCCGACACTATAGGTAGGGCACCGTCCATGACACTTGAGCTGCTAAAATGCGCTTTAATACTCCATTTAAAGATATGAAATATAGATATGGAGCAGCGTCGAGGCGGTAACATGTTGACATCACGTCCTCAGAGGAGGCATTTTCCTCCTTCTCGGTGGTGGGAACTCAAACCAATGATCTACTTCAGAATTTTACTAAGTCCAAACAAGGGAGTTTTTCAAATGTTTAGTTATTTTTTTAGGTGTTGGCTTGTGTGTGAAAATTGACACAAGAAGTTCCTCAAGACATGCAAGTTTTTGAATTCGAAACTAAGCCAAATACTTTCCATATTACAAAATAGGTTCAAGTCACCTGAACTATCATGAGTTCAGGTGGAATTTTTAGAGAAGAATATCTATCTAGTCTAAAATAGACCCTGAAATTCTAATGATCAGATCCACATCCTCATCCCTAGTTTATTAAAGACTAAATCACATTGTACAAAAAGTGAATTTTTCGACCTTAGTCCCGATTTCAAAATTTATCCTTAAAAAGTTTTCAACATTTATATTTTTTTGGGTATGCAAGCAGAAAAATAAAAATGCATGTTTTTAGGTTTTGAAAATCCTAAATCGATCGTCAAATTTTAAAAATAGCCCCCCATGCTTAAGATATGCAATGTCCTCATGCATTAGGAGGGAAAAGGGATCACCTTAGTGAAGAATGGTTGGGTTTAGGATGATCAAAACCTAGAAAAAGAGGAAACAAAGAAAGCAGGAAAAAATGATTGGTTACCTCCCATCCAGTGGTATCTTTTACGCCATTCAGCCGGGCATGAAGGTATGCACGGAAGATGGAAAATCATGTAAAAAGTTGGACACTTGAATGTCTTTAATAAAAGTGTCTTCCTTAAGATCCCTAAAAAGATGAGTGGTAAAGATAAAGGGATCAAAATAAAATAGAAAAATGGAAAAATGACCCGGATCTGACCATGGTTTAAGTGCTTGTAAAATGCCAGACTTTGGTGGGTCAGGTGATAGGTCCAATGGAAAGGGACGAGGAATGGAGTCAATGAGATGTAGGGTGGGTGAAGTTAGTGTGTATGTTTTTGGTGAAAATCAGGAAGATGAAAAGGGGGAAAGTAAAACCCTAGTTGATCTGGAAAGTCTTGGACCACATAATTATCCTTAGAATGATAATCAATAAAATCTAGATCAATAGTGGTCAAAGATGAATGAGATTGGATCAACATAGACGTCTCAAATACTGCTTCCATTTTATTATCAGTGTCCTCAAAAATTTTGTGATCAATGGACCTCTTGGAAGCTTGAAATAAATCTAATGAGAAGGTCTGGTTATTGCAACTTATATTCATTTTCCTAGAATGAGAATTGATATTAGCTGTTGCCATAATCAGAAAAGGTCTTCCAAGGATGGCATTAATGAGAGACTTGGATACCTCTATGTCAAGGAGTAGAAAATTTACCGAAAATAGACAATTCCGAACCTTGACAATACTATCCTCAACAACTCCCCGCAGTTGAATGGTAGATCAATCTTCAAATTGAAATTAAACCTTAGTAGGTTTTAAATCACTGAATCGAAATTCCTCAAATAAGACAGGGGGGATGAGATTACTAGAGGTACCTAAGTCGAGAGGGGCATGAAAAAAAATGGTGTCAGTTATGACAACTGAGATGAGTGATGTGCCCTGGTCCTTTTTTGTGAAAGGCAGCTTGCTCTGAAAAACTGAGCTGGCTGTCTTTGAAAGGACCAACCTTTCTAGATTCTGATCATGCCCTTTTGAAGTAAATTTTTTAGAGGCATGGGGAGAATCTAGGAAGGGAATATTCCTCTCAACTTGCTCAACTAAGTCCAAAGGATTGTAGTCAGAGGGCTCTGATTTTGTATTGTTGGATTGTAGTTGTTGAGGGTGGGAAATAGGATTTGAATGAGGTGTTTTCAGGATTTCTTTTTCTTCTTCCTTATCGAGGTTAGGGGAGTCAATCTGCATTGATTGAGAATTAGTTTCATCATTTGAATGTGAAGGCCTTAAATCCATGGTGGTTTCCTCACTCCTCAAAGTCTCTGCATACGCAGCTTGGTGATCACTGGGAGGAGGTGGGGGGGCCTGACGTTGATAGAAACTGGGTTGGTGCTATGATATTGGGTTAATAGGAGGCTGAACCGTGTGGTTATGATGTTGGTATCCACCTGGGTGTTGGTTCCTATGAGTAATAAAGTTTGGTGTGGGTTGGGATGGTGACTGTCCTGCAGGTCTTTAAGTCAGAATATCCCCAATTTGATCATTGAAATTGTTAATAAGATGGGTTGTTTCCTTTGTTTTTCTTTGTAACTCTTGCAGGGTTTTCATCATCTGGGCATTAATGTCTTCTTGAGATTGCCCATATTGATAAGTCTGATTTGAACCATACCCTCCAAACGGGTTCTGTTGTTGGTGTGGAACCGGATTGGTCCAGGAGTGAGCTGGATAATTCCCCCCATTAGAAGAAATTTTCAATTTCTTCTGGAAAGTAGGGACATTTTGGTTGGGGTGATGATTGGGATAAACATAATTCCCTGTTGAACCATAGAAAGCCTTAGAATAATAATTATACTCATCATGGGATTTATGTAGATTTTCTCTCTTGCGGGTGTTAAAAGGGGTGAGATGTGGAACGTGTGGAGCTTGGGCATGTGTGGTAGGACTCCCTTGGTTGGCTAGGTTTGTTAAATCCTTATGCAACTATTGTTGCTTAACTTGTAGCTGAGCCATGATAGAGTAGAGATTAGGTGGAGGGGCCTAATTAAGTAGCTCCTAGGTGGAAAAATAGGGGAAAGAAAAATTAGCATGCGAGTTAGAGGACCAATTTTGATTTTCCATTTAAAGAAGAGGAAGAATGCAGGAAAAGTCCTTTTTAAGGGAGGCAAAATCAAGTGGTCCCACCAAGTGTGGAGTTTTGGACCACCACCCATGCAAATTGGAGGAAATGGTAGGGGAGGAGAAGAGATGGGGATGAAAGAAGTGTGCACACAAGAAATCAAATTCTAGACCTAACTTAATTGTGACTCCCGAGAATTTGACCTAAGACTTGGTCTACCTAAGAAATAAGTAATCAACAGTGAATACCCGTTCTGTCAACAAATCTAGAAAAGTTGCTTAAGGGGAGGTTTGGGCCCAAGCATTTCCAAGGAAAATCCACAGGTGCTTGTACAAACCCGCGCCTGGTCGTTTGACACGGCCCCTCAGCCTGAACACCAGGTATAGATGACAAAATTGGTATTAACTAGAGAAAACTTAAGTCCTACATAGCAAGCCTAAATTGATGAAACCTTAGGGGTCAAATTACTACGGATTTTAGTTAGGTCTAGGATACTATAGTGCATACGGAATGTGGAGGGCGTTTATTGGGTTCTTGCCCTGTTATTTCAATTTTTTTGTGTGTGTGCAAGAATTGAAAAGTGGTTCCAATGAAAAGCAAGTTGTCACACAATTTTTTGGTATTTATGTTTTTTAGGATTCAATTTAATTAAATGTGTTTTAGGGTTATTCTTTTTTAAATGTTCAAACAAGTTTGAAACTCCACAATCAATGGAAAAACAAGTTGTATGGGTGACGATATATTTCCTTTATATTGTGGGACTAAAAAGCAAAAAAAGAAACCCTAATTGGATTTGAACCCTAATACAGAAAATTACTACCAATGAATTCTTTTCAGGCTTTCCGAATAGGTAGTGGTACAAACAATGCAACCAACACCACTAACATTTGTAAAATCAAACAAGGATTCCAGAAAAGATTTTTGTAAGATTTTAGGAATTTGTTTGATAATTATTTTAAATTTTTATGTGTACTGGTGTCAAAGTCCAGAAATGATACCTATGGGTATTTTAGACTTTTTAGTATTACCACCGACCTCAGAAAATTTTGATGATTTTATATAATGTGTAAAATATCACAAGGATTCCAGCAAAATAAATTTCATAAAACTTTGATGAGCATAAAAATTCTAGAAATTCACGGATAGTAGAAAAATAAGAAGATTAGAGGGTGTAACTCCTCTGCAGTCCATGAATTTTTAAAACTTAAATACAAATCTAATTGATATGAAATTTGGGACAGGTGTTCCTAACTTAATTTGGAATCACTGTATGAAATTTTATGATTTTAAGAGGCCTGTGGTGTTGGGATTGATTTTTCAAGTCCGGATAGAAATCTGGACCTGAAAAATAGAACACCAATACTTGAAATGGAGTGCTGTTGATGATGCAAACAAGCAATCAATGAGTTTTAAAAAGTACCACTCCGCTTAATTAAGTTATTTAAGGTCTTGAAAGCCATGTTTAGTGTATTTTGGTAGTCTTTTAGTTTAGGTGTGACAAGAGAGAAGAAACCAACCTGAAAATCCCCGGGAGGAAAAGGAACTTTGAGCTTTTGCTTCCAAATTCCCGCTTTCTTCCTACAATAGTTCCTGCACACACGAAAGAAAAGAAAGAGAAGGGGATGAGATCCACTTCAAACAAGATAAAAATGACTAATGCAAAGCCGTGCCTCCCCGGCAACAGCTCCAAAAAGTGATAGCAAAAATACACGGTTTATTAATTAGGCAATTTAGTGTCATTACAAAGCATAAATCCACTTTTGCTTTTAAATTTATAATCCTAGATAGGGGAGTATCTAGGGTCGTCCAAGGAGGCCAAATGATTGCAAAATTAAAATCCCTTGGTTAAAGATAGAAATCACCTTTCTTTTTTTTGTCTTTTCAACTATATCATTTTTTCTAGGGTTTTGAAATAACGAGGGAAAACATGAGTTGTTGGCGAAAAAGTAAATAACCACTACGATTACTAAGCTAACACCTAAGTGACAAGTAATTCCTCTTCCCAAGCTCACTCTAGGCACGTGGAGGATAAGAGTAATTAGGGAGAGGGAGTGAAGAGTGCTAGAATCACAGCAATAAAAATGCAACTAAAAGAAATTGCAAATAAAGCAACTCGATTAATGAGAAAGTGTTTTACAAAAAAACCTAGTAGATGAACGCTTCTACTATTAGAGAATTGCAATAAATAAAATAAAACATAAATCCTCTAGATAGATGATGAAGAAGAGGGCTTCTTGCTCCAAGCTTGGTAACTTTCGAGCATGAAAAGAGTCCTCCAACTCCTTCCCTGCTATGCTCTGCCACGGTGATGTCCTCCAAAGCAAGCCCTAAGGGGCATGCCATAAGCTTTTCTCCAAAGGTGGACGTCCACCCTAGGTCTTTCTCTTTTGCCTGGCCATCCTCCTTGAAGTAGAAAAGTCCTCCTCCTTGGCATGGCCCAAGGTGAAGAGAGTGGGGAGAAGAAGGCACCAAAGGGGCTGGTGATGTGCCCCTTTAATCTTCTTCTCTACTTCTTCTTCTTGGCCATAGGTGTAGGTGGGTATAGGTAGAAAAATACACTAATGGAGGATGCTCTAAAATGGTGGTAGGTGGTCGGTTTATATAGAGTAGGAAGGGGGCTAAGGTGACTCTTGAAATGGAGGGCTAAGATGGGAAGATGGAGGTGGTTGGGGATCCTATGGCTGAGGGCAATTGGTGCCAACCCAAGGGACACCTAGGGGGTGGTTACGGGTGGTGGCACCCCTTGAAGTTGGTGCCAAAATGTCTTCTAGAAGGGGGGATTAGGTGGTGCCAAGTAGGGTTCTAGAAGGAGGGGTAGGTGGGTGGCTAGGATGGGTTGTAGGGATAGGTGTATGGTGGATGTGGGGGTGGATGTTAGCGCCAAAAAGGGGGGTAGTTAGGGTTAGGTTTTGGCGACAAAATTGGTCCCTTTTGGTGGTGATGATGGGGTGAAGAGGTGGCTAAGAGGTGGTCCCAACTTGGAGTAGGATAGCTAGCTTAAGTAGGGCTTAAGTTGGTGGAGCTAGCTAGGGTTGAGTTGAAGGTGGTGGATGGCCAAGGAGCTGGGTGTTAGCTAAGCTAAGTTAAGCTAGGCTAGCTTAGCTATCTATGCAGTAGAGGAGGAGGTATTGGAGCTATGGTTTGAAGAGAGGAGCTGAGGAGGAGAAGTCTGGAGCTGGCAGCTGCTGAAGAGGCTGTCATGGAGCTACTCTAGCTGGCTTAGCTTGCTAGTTCTTTGCTAGCTGCTAAGCGAAGCTAAAGTGAGCTGGCTTCTACCATAATGAGCTGAGGTGAGTTGGGTCTATTGCTCCTGGGGAGGATCAAGCTGGTTGAGGCAGCTAAGGTAGCTTAGCTCAACTGTGTTGAGCTAAGCTGAGTCCCCTAGAGCTGGACTTGAGCTTCCTGAGCTGGGATGAGTTCTTCTTTAGCTGGTTAGAGTTGAGTGGAGCTGGATGTAGTTGGATTTGAGCTGGGGTGAACTCCAGTCAACTCAGCTGAGCTAGCTACAACTCCCTGTGGACTTGTGGGAGCTAAAATGAGCTTGACTCAACTAGGTTCCACTGGATCTGAGCTGACTTGAGCTAGGGTGAGCTAAGATGAACTCTCTTTAGTTGCCATTCAGCTGAGATTAGCTGAATGAAGCTGGGATGAGCTTACCCTAGTTAAAGTGAGCTGGGTTCCAGCTGTGGTGAGCTGGATCAAGCTGAGTCCTAGCTAGTCTAAGCTCCTCCTTCACCATTTGCCTTCTTGAGTGCTAAAGGTTTTAGGGATCTGTATATCTGTTCATCCCTAACCCTCACAAAAACATATCAAAAAGACAATAAAAAATGCAATGCATGCCTAACCTAATTAATGCCTAAATGCAGCCAAAAACCCATTTTCGGAGTAAAAATCCTAAGAGATAGATTTATTTTAATGCATAAGAATGATGATAAACTGGCGTTTATCATGTAGGGGGGTAGGGTTGGTGCCATAATGGTTGTTGTAGGCCATGGAGGATTGTCTTAAGATGGGGGCTAGGATTCTTCCTTGGCGCCATGTAAAAGGGTGCCAAGGAGGGTGGTTTGGCAACATGGTGAATGGGTGCCTTGGAGGTCTTCTTGGCACCAAAAATGAAGAGGTGCCAAGGTGTATTTTAGGTGCCAAGGTTGGTGGTTTTTGTGTAGGTGGACAGCCATTAGGTGGAAAGGGAGTAGGGTAGGAGTTGGAGTAGTGGAGGAGCTTGCTAAGCTAGCTAGTAGCTTAGCTAAGAAGAGAAGGAGCTAGAAGGAGCTTCTCTGAGTAGACATGAATTGCCGTTGAGCTTAGTGAAGTTGATGAAAGGTTGTTTGAGAGCTTCACAACTACCTTAGGTAGCTGAGTTGACTTGGGATTGAGCTGGATCTCATGGAGCTTCTGTCTTCACTTGTTCCTTGAACTTTCCCATTGCCAAGGTTTTTATGATTTAGAAAGTGTTCATCCCTGGCAATCAAATGGTAACTACATGAGATCATGCAAGAAAGGTGCTAATGCATGCATTAAACCCTAAATACAAATGCATGCTAAATGCAATGCAAGTGTCAAAATCCTAGGAACTAGATGTGAATGGTTGTTAAGGATGATGACAAACTAGTAGTTATCATCCACCATAGAGCCCCTCTCCACCATTAGATTATCATCTTAGGGTCACCCCTAAATCCTATCCCTTATTTCCAGCAAAATCTTCTTTAAATATCTTATCATCCCCCTTTAATCGTAACCCGCTAATTGTGCAGGAATCATAGGTCTTAATTGACCTAAATTAGGCTAGGACATAGCATAAGTTAGGGTAATTCGTGCATGCATAAGCATTACTAGCACCTTTACTACTTTCCTTTAGCTATGCATAAAATAATCTTATAATGTACTGATTAGGTGCATTATGTCAATTGCAGGTAATAAGCTAATTAAAAGCTACATCTGAAGCTGGATCTAAAGCTGGATCTGAAAAATAAAGAATAACTGATGTTGCAGCAGAGCTGGAGCGGAAGACATAGATTAGATGTAGTATATAATAATGTAAGGGAGTTAAGGTACGCTATTCTATTAAGTAGAAATAAAGCAATAAATTATGAAGAACTTAGGTCCATCCTAGTCCTAGGACAGCCTAGAAGCTTCCCCAAGCCTTAGCCACCCTTAGATTAGGTCATTGCACCCTAGGAAACCTTAAAACCCTAATTGTAGCCCCTATCTAGACATCCAGATGAGTTATAGGACATCCAGAACCCTTATCCAACTCCCGCACACCTTAAACCCACTTCTACAGTGTTATTGGACATCCAGACACTTTGTCAGACGTCCAATTTCTATAGAATACCCAAGACAGAACCAAGAAACCCTGTTGACTCTCATTAGACATCCAGACAACAAGTCTAGACTTTTAATTTTTCGCTATAAGGTGTCTGACAACTTTATTAAACATCTGATACTGTCCTCCAGTTCCTATTTTGGAATTCAAGCCTTGATCTTGGATCTCAACCCCCTAAACCCAATTCTAACCGAATAAAAACCTAAATTAAGGTGCCCTAACCCTAGTACATCACCTCTAGACCTCCATAAGGACCTAATTAGGTCCTCACTAAACCTAATTGACTTGGATCTTAGTCAATTCCATCAGCCTATTCAATTGGACTCATTGAGTCCAATTGAGCCCTGATCTTAGCATACACTATCCAATTGGACTTAGTGAGAATCCAATTGACCTAGACCTAAATTAATTGAGTTATTTTACTCTCAATTAGGTTTCCACACACCCATGTAAACTTGTATTAAGTTTAATTGCACTTTACCTTAGTGAATTAGGGTTTACAACCCTAATTTGACACCTACCTTGACATAAACCCACTAGAACCTAACCTAATCAACCTAGCCACCTAAGTTTCGACCCACACACACCCACACACACCATCCACATGAAATACCTAGCCTAGATTTCTCTAGATCTCTCTACCATGTGTTGTTGCCTTGGTTACTAAAATTAGAAACTAAGAGCCATTCAATTTTTAGATCCACATTTGGTGGATCTAAAAACTACCATCCATCCTCTGTCACTCACTCTCCCACGAGGTCCCACCATAGGCCTCTCTAGAGAATTCGATAATTCTCTAGAGAGCTTCCCTTAGGTCTATAAAAAGACATCTAAGTGGTGACCATTTGCAACCATTAACTCTTGGCTTCCATTTAGCTTAGCTACATTCCACCTCCACTGCACCTTCAGGAGTTGCTTCACCATGGCCACCACCATCTCCAAGCTATGATGTTGGATCACCTCCTCGACCTCTTGATGTGAAAAATTGCGTGATTTGTAAAAGTGGGTTTTTAATGTCATTGTAACATGCAAATTCACATTCTCTTTTAAATTTATAGTACTCGATAGCGGAGTATCTAGGGTCGTCCAAGGAGACGGGTTGCTTGCAAATCAACTCTCTTGCTTAGAAAATAAATCTCAACTTTCTTTTTGGTATTTTAGATATGTAATTTTTTTGTTTTGAAATGATAAGGGCAAAATGCGAATTATGACGAGAAGTACTAACACCTATAATTACTTAGCTAAAACTTAAGAGATGGAAAATGTCCACTACCTAAGCTCACTCTAGGCAAGTGGAGGCCTAGAGTAATTATGAAGTGGAAGTGAAACAAGTGCTACAACAATGGTAATAATTGCAATAAGAAATTAAAAAGAAGGCAATTCAATTAATCATAATTTGTGTTCTCTACAAAGACAAGTAGAGGAACGCTTCTACTAGAATTGAAAAATATAAAAGCAATAAAAGAAACAAAAATCCTCTTACAAAATTTGGTGAAGAAGGGAGTCTTCTTGTTCCAAGCCTAGCTACTCCATGGCTTGAAAAGAGGGTCTCCTTCTCCTTCCTTGAAAGCTCCTCCAAGGTGGATGCTACCACCTTCAATGCTCTCCCCCTAGGGTGGGCATGCACCGCCCTCAAGCTTTCCTCCAAGGTGGTGTGGACCACCTTCAAGACCTCCTCCAAAGGTCTTCCTTGCCTGGCTCCTCCTTTGGCTGGCATGGGTACGAGAGAGAGGGGAAGAGGGGAAGGCACCAAAGGGATAGAATATCCCCTTAATCTTCATCTTCTTCTCTCTTAGGCGTGGGCTCTATGTAGAATATGAGAGGAAATTTGCTAGCCAAGGATGGTTTGAATGGTGGTGGGTAGTGGTCTTTTTATAGGGTAGGATGAGGGGTTAAGGTGACTCTTAAAATGGAGGGCTAAGATGGGAGGATGGAGGTGGCTAGGTGATCCTAGGGTTAAGGATGGTTGGTGCCACCTAAGGGGAGTAAGGGGGCTGGTTATCGGTGGCCAAGGGACACCTAAAAGTGGTGCCAACCATGGAGAGGTGCCATGGGTTGACGCCAACTTCTTGGCTTCTAGAAGGGGGGATTATGTGGATGGTGGAGATGGGTTTAAGGGAAGATGTGTGGTGGAGACGAAGGGGGTTTCTGGAGGGAAAAGGTGGTGCCAACAAAGGGGTAGTTAGGGTGGTTTTGGCACCATGTTATGGTGTCTATTGGAGGTAGTGGGTAGGCTAGGTTGGCACCAAGTAGGGTTTACTTATGTGGAGCTTAGGTGGAGCTAGCTGGTGGAGTTGTTAGGTAGGGCTTTTAGGTGGTAAAAGCCAAGGAAGCTAGAGCATAGCTAAGCTAAGCTAAGCTAAGATAGCTTAGCTAATGGTGGAGTAGATGAGGAGGTGTTGGAGCTAGGGTTTGGAGGGAGGAGTTGGATTTGAACAATCTGGAGCTGAAGTGGAGCTGGCAGCTGCTGAAGAGCTCAACATGGGGCTACTCTAGCTGGCTTAGCTTGCTAGTTCTTTGCTAGCTACTAAGCCAAGCTAAAGTGAGCTGGCTTCTGTTGAATGGAGCTGAGGTGAGTTGGGTCTGGTGCTCCCGGGGAGGATTGAGCTGGTTGAGACAGCTAAGGTAGCTTAGGTCAACCAAGTTGAGTTAAGCTAAGTCCTCGGGAGCTAGACTTGAGTTTCCCGAGCTGGGATGAGTTCTTCAGCTGGCTGGAGTTGAGTTGAGCTGGATGTAGCTGGATCTATGCTGGGGTGAACTCTAGTCAACTCAGCTGAGCTAGCTGGAGCTCCCTGTGGACTAGTGGGAGCTGAGATGAGTTAGACTCAACTAGGTTGAGCTGGATCTGAGCTGACCTGAGCTAGGGTGAGCTAAGATGAGCACTCTTGAGCTGCCATTCAGCTGAGATTAGCTAAATGGAGCTGGGATGAGCTAACCCTATTTCAAGTGAGCGAGGTTCCAACTGAGGTGAGCTGGATCAAGCTAAGTTCCAGTTAGTCTGAGCTCCTCCTTCACCATTTGCCTTCTTGAGTGCTAGGGTTTTAGGGATCTGTATATCTATTCATCCCTAACACTCACAAAAATACATTAAATGGACAAAAGAAAATGCAATGCATGCCTAACCTAGTTAATGCCTAAATGCAGCCCAAAACCTGTTTGCGGAGTAAAATCCTAAGAGCTAGGTTTATTTTAATGCATAAGAATGATGATAAACTAGCATTTATCACACCCCCATGCTTATCTTTTGCTAGTCTCTTACCAAAACTTTAATTTTTTTGGAAAATGAAATTTTTTGGGAAATCTAATTTTTTCTTCTTCTGAGGAGAAAAAGATTAAGGGACCTTGGTTGATCTAAACACAGGAGGCATAAGATTTGTTAAGGATAAACTTTGGGATTTGTTTTTGGATCCAACCATTAGACAAAACAGGATCAATATATCCTCCAGAAAATTCACAAATTAACCCCTTCTTAATTCAAATGACTTGAAATTTTTGTTTATAGGATTTTTCTGGCTCATGAATCTGATTCGTAACTTGCAAAATCCTTTAAAACCTTATGTCCGTGCTTGTGAAAAGCCAACATTTATAAGGGCATGTTAATTTATTTTTTATTTCTTTTTTATCTCCCCCATGCTTATTTTTAGCTTAGTCTTACAACAAATGTGTCGGGATCATCATTCCCGTTGCCAATCCTCGAGGGGGCTCTGGTGCCAATACTTCGGGATAGCACTATCCATGACACCACCCAAGAGCTCACAACCCGAAAACACAATGCAGTGTAAAGGGCTGCTCCAAGCAAACTCAAGCTCTTGCTCCGACACTATAGGTAGAGCATCATCCAAGACACTTGAGCTGCTACAATGCGCTTTAATGCTCCATCTAAAGATATGAAATATAGATATGGAGCAACGTCGAGGGGGTAACATGTTGACATCACATCCTCAAAGGAGGCATTTTCCTCCTTCTCGACGATGGGAACTCAAACCAATGATCTACTTCAGACTTTTACTAAGTCCAAACAAGGGAGTTTTTCAAATTTTTAGTTGTTTTTAAGTGTTGGGTTGTGTGTGAAAATTGACAGAAGAAGTTCCTCAGAACATGCAAGTTTTTGAATCAGAAACTAATCCAAATACTTTCCACATTACAAAATAGGATCAAGTCACCTTAACTATCATGAGTTCAGGTGGAAATTTTACAGAAGGATATCTGATCTAGTCTAAAATAGACCCAGAAATTCTAATGATTAAATCTACATCATCACCCCTAGTTTGTTAAAGATTAAATCCTATTGTACCAAAAGTGAGTTTTTCAACCTTAGTCCTGATTTCAAAATTTTTCCTAAAAAAGTTTTCAACATTTATATATTTTTTTGGGTATGCAAGCAGGAGAAAAAAAAAACTAAAGAAAAATGCTTGTTTTTAGGTTTTGAAAATCCTAAATCAATAGTCAAATTTGAAAACACCCCCCCATGCTTAAGATATGCAATGTCCTCATGCATTAGGAGGGAGAAGGGATCACCTTAGTGAAGGGCGGTCAATTTTAGGATGGTCAAAACCTGAAAGAAAAAGGAAAGTAGAAAACGAAATGATGGGTTAGCTCCCATCCAGTGCTATCTTTTATGCCATTCAGCCGGGTGTAGTGTGCATTAGTGATCAAAGGTGGCTGACTCAGTAAAATTAAAAGATTCTGATGGAAGATTAGGCGTATGATCAAAATAGGGCTTTAAACGTTAGCCGTTGACTTGAAATGTTGAGTTAGTTTTAGGATAAAAAAAATCAACAACGTCATATGGATATGTTTTATGGATAATAAAGGGGCCGGTCCATTTAGATTTTAATTTGCTAGGAAAAAAGACGTAATCTCGCATCAAAAAGCAAAATGCGTTGATTAACGTCAAAGTGTTCCCGAACAATAAGTTTATCGTGAAATTTCTTTGTTCGATCTTTACAAATCCTCTCATTTTCATAGGAAAAATTACATAATTCTTCCAATTCAGTTAATTGTAATTTTCTATGGATACCAGCATCAGATAAATCCATGTTGAATTGTTTTATTGCCCAAAAAGCCCTATGTTCTAGTTCTACCGAGAGTTGGCATGCCCTCCCAAAAATCGGATGGAACGGAGACATGCCGAGCGGAGTTTTAAACGCAGTAGGTAGGCCCATAAAGCGTCATCAAATTTGGTGGACCAATCTTTACGATCGGGCCTAACCGTCTTTTGTAAAATATTTTTAATTTCCCAATTAGAAACTTCACCTTGCCATTAGTTTGAGGGTGATAAGGTGTGGAAATTTTATGATTCACCCCATATTCAGAAAGAAGGTGACGGAATTATGAGTGAGTGAAATGTGAACCTCTATCACTGATAATGGCTTTTGGTATGCCAAATCTTGAGAAAATATTTTTCTTAAGAAATTTGACAACCACACGATGATCACTAGTGCGTGTGGGTATTGCTTCTATCCATTTTGAAACATAGTTGACTGTGACTAGTAAATATAAATACCCACCAGAGTTGATGAACGGTCCCATGAAGTTGATGCCCCAAACATCAAAAATTTCAACCTCTAAAATAGGATTAAGGGGCATCATATCCTTCCGAGTCATGTTGCTGATGCTTTGGCAACGCACACAGGATCGAACAAAGTCATGAGCATCTTAGTGAAGCTAGGCCAATAAAATCCCGCATTAAGGATTTTAGCTGCAGTTTTCTTGCCCGAAAAATGTTCGCCATAGGCCATTTAGTGACAATGTGTCAAAATATCATGGATTTCAAAATCGGGTACACATCATCGAATGACTTGATCAGCACAAATGCAGAAAAGGTCAGGCTCCTCCCAAAAATAGTATTTAATATCAGCAAAGAACTTATCCCATTTTGTTTTGGGCTAATCAGTGGGAATTCGTTCTGTTGCTAAATAATTTGCGATGGGCACAAACCAAGGGACAGTCGTAGTAGCCAAAATGCTTTAATCGGGGAACTGATCAGGTGGGGTCGTTATGTCATTCATCATAAGACAAGAGAGATGGTCGGCCACTACATTATGCGATCCCACCTTATCCTTGATTTCCAAGTCAAATTCCTGGAGCAACAAAATCCAATTGATAAGGCAGGGTTTCGCATCTTTCTTTGTCAGCAAATATTTAATTGCTGAGTGGTTGGTATATACAGTGACATATGACCCCAAAAGATAAGATCTAAATTTTTCTAAGGCAAATACAATGGCAAGAAGTTCCTTTTCAGTAACCGTGCAATTCCGTTGTGCATCATCAAGAGTTTTGCTAGCATAATAGATCCCAATGGGCATCTTGCCAATTCTTTGCCCTAGAACGGCCCCTACAGCAAAATCTGAGGCATCTGTCATTAATTTAAAGGGACTATTCCAATCAAGTCCCTGTAAAATTGGCACCTCAGTAACCTCTTTCTTCAACCTCAAAAAACTCTCCAAGAAGTTATCATTAAAATCAAATGGCTGGTCTTTAGTGAGTAGCTGACTTAAGGCCTTGGAGATTTGGGAAAAATTTTGTATGAATCGACGGTAGAAACCCACATGACCCAAGAAGGATCTAATCTGTTTGAGAATAGTGGGCGGTGGGAGCTTAGATATAGCATCTATTTTCGCTTTATCTACCGCGATTCCTTGTTTTGAAATAGCATGGCCCAAGACAATACCTTCTTGGACCATGAAATAACTTTTTCCCCAACTGAGGACCAGATTGACTTCTATGCATTTTTAGAGAGTTCTTTCAAGAATTTTGAGACAATGGTCAAAGGAATCTCCAAAAATAGGGAAGTCATCCATAAAGACTTCTAAGCATTCACCTACCAGGTCTGAAAATATTGCAAGCATACACCTTTGAAAAGTTGCAGGTGCGTTGCAAAGATCGAAGGGCATCCTTCAGAAAGCAAAGGTTTCGAAGGGGTAGGTGAAAGTTGTCTTGTCCTGGTTCTCAGGATGAACTGCTACTTGATTATAGCCGAAATAACCATCCAGAAAATAGTAAAAATCCCATCTAGCTAATCGCTCCAAGATTTGATCAATAAAGGGGAGCAGGAAATGGTCCTTCTTGGTGGCGGTGTTTAATTTTCTATAATCAACACACACGCGCCAAGAAGAGGCGGTTCGAGTGGCTACATTCTCCCCATTATCATTGGTGACAACTGTTAGTCCAGCCTTTTTGGGCACAATTTGTGTTGGACTAACCCAGGAGCTGTCAGAAATAGGGTAGATGATATCAGCATTCAGCCACTTAATAACCCCCTTTTTTACCACCTCTTGCATAATAGGGTTCAAGTGCCTTTGTGGTTGGCGGGAGGGGCAAGAATCATCCTCTAAATATATACGATGTGTACAATAGAACGGATGAATACCCTTAAGATCAGAAAGGGTCCAGCTAATAGCTTTTTGATATTTACTCAACACTTGGAGAAGTTTGTGCTCTTGTGCCCGGTAAGTCTAGAATTTATAATCAGGGCCAGGGTCTAATTAGGACC
The DNA here is from genome assembly GCA_037157565.1 of Thalassia testudinum. Lineage (NCBI taxonomy): Eukaryota > Viridiplantae > Streptophyta > Magnoliopsida > Alismatales > Hydrocharitaceae > Thalassia > Thalassia testudinum. The sequence goes on along the minus strand of JAZHRO010000003.1, from coordinate 68,096,081 downwards.
CAGGAAGACATATTTAAGGGAGTCAGGAAAAGGTTCTAATTCCAATTGTGGGCCTGACTCTGAAAGAATTTCTGCTTTATGGGTTAGTGGGGAGGTGAGAGTGAAAGGGTCAGCAGGAGAGTTAGCTGAATGTGTGGTTAGGGGGGAAGGGTGAGAAGAGGTGGATTGTTTAGGAATCGTATTGATGGCAAAACAGGAACCTAAATGGGAAATCTGCAAAGTTTCCTCCATAATGTTTTCTATTTCTGAATTCGAATCATCAAAGAAATCTGGTTCTTTGAACCACCTAGAAGCTTGAAAAATGTCTATGGTTATAGATTCACCACCACACATGATCTTCATCTTTCTACAATCACAATCAATATTTGTGCGTGCAGTGGCTAAGAATGATCTTCCAAGAATAATGGGGGCAAACTTTAGTGCTTCTGGTACCTCTATGTCTAGGACTAAAAAGTCTACTGCAAATAGACAATTTTTGACCCGGACATGAACATCCTCAACAATTCCCCTTGGTTTAATTGTAGATCGGTCGGCTAATTGGAGAGTAACCTCAACAGGCTTTAATTCACCGATCTTAAATTCCTCAAAAACAATTGTGGGGATAAGATTAATTGAGGCACCAAGATCCAACAAAGCAGGATCAAATGAGGTATCATTAATGATAACTTGAATTAGCAGGGCGTCGGGATCTTTTCTCTTAAGAGGCAGTCGTCTCTGCACAACTGAGCTGACTGTCTTCGGAAGGATCACCTTTCCTAAATTTCGGGGCTGCCTTTTTGGGGTACACAAATCTTTTAGGAATTTTGCATAGGCAGGGATGTATTTAACGGCATCTAGGAGAGGAATATTAATTTCTACTTGCCTAAATAAATCCATTAATTCCTTCTCAATGGGCTCAGATTTCTTCTTTTTCTTATTTGTTGAAGATGGAGGGCTTGTGGAAATGGAGCAGGGTTTCCCTATTTTGCATTAATTGGTTCCTGAACAATATGAGAGGGAGATGGGGAAGAGTTAATCTGTGTTTCAATAAAGAGGGTTTCTTTAACAGGCAGGGGATTGTGAGTGGTTTTACCATTCCTCAAAGTAACTGCATTTGCAGTCTGGTTGTTTCTAGGATGAGGACGGGAAGCCTGACTGTTATTGAAACCCGGTGGATGCTGAGGTGCAAGTTGTATGGGTTGACTGGGATATCCACCTTAGAACTGATTCCTTTGATTATTTTGGTTGGTCATGGGTTGGGAAGGTAAATTCCCAATAGGTCGATGATCAGGAGTAACCTTAACTTGGTGTTACAAGTTGGTAATCATGTGGGTTACTTTTGTCATCTGAGTCTACATTCCTTGTAGAGTTTTCATGACCTGATTGTTAATATCGTCCTGGGATGGTCCAAGTTGATACACAGGTTGCCCATAATTCCAAAAATAGTTTTGTTTGGGAAAAGGAATCGGGTTCGGGTTTTTCCAGGAGTGACTCGAGTTAGTCCTCCAGTTTTGATTGAAAGTGTTAGAGGGGTTTCTAAATTGCTCCTGGAGAGCATAAATATTTTCTGTGGTGGGATCAAAAATATTTTGATCAAAATTCAAGTCAATTCCTGCAGGAAATCAGTTGATAATTGCTGACCAGCAGGTGTGGCATCAATATTGTGCAGATTTTCTCTTCGGAGAATGTGTGGAGGGTTAGTGCGTGGAGAGTGAATGTGTGGAGCTTGTTTATTTGTGAGCTTTTCTTCCATTTTATTTTGGTGAATTTGCATTTGGTCCAGTTGTTGAGCTAACATATATAGATCATCTTGAGTGACTGGAACAGAGGTGGATTTGGAGTTAATTTCATGGACTCCATGTCTGTGGTTTTGTGTTCTGCCAAAAGTGTCCATTGAAGTCATATTAAATGAGTTTTCACTCATTTCTTCAAAGAGAAGATAGGGAGTTTCAATGTCTTTGTTAAGAAAATTGCCCCCACATGAGGCATCCACAAATCATTTCAATTGATCTTCTAATCCATGATAGAAGATCTACACTAACTGCCATTGTGGAATTTCATGGTGGGGACAACTTCTTAGAAGTTCCTGAAATCTTTCGTAGGCTTTGTGGAGGGGTTCGCCAATTTTCTATTGAAAGGTCGTTATGGGTCTTCTTAATGCATTTGTTCGACCGATCAGAAAAAATTTTTTTAGAAAAGTGCTTTTTAAGTGGGGCTAGGTGGTGATAGGGCGCCCAATCGTTCTAAACCAATGAGACGCTTTGTCTTTAAGCGAGAGAGGAAAAGGTCTCATTAACCACATGTCTTCCTGCACATTGCGGGAACGAGTGGTTTGAGCGAGGACAGTTAATTCCTTGAGATGGCAAAAAGGGTCCTCTCTTGGAAGACCATGAAAATGTTTGATAAGGTTTAGAATGGCTGGTTTGGGCTCAAAATCTCCTTGTGGTATGACCACCCCTGGTCTTTCCTCATAATTGGAAGGATAATAGAAATCCTTGAGGAATGACAAACTGTCGACCGGGTGGTGGATTTTGCCCTTGGTTAGCTAGGTTCGTGACAGTCCTAGCTAAATCTTCTTGATTTTATTATAGTCGAACCAAATGGGCGACCATTACGGCAAAGGGATTTGGATTTTGAGTTATAATTGGAGGGCCACTTGGCCCTGCTAGAATTTCTGGTTGCTCTAAATTAGGGAGGTGAGGGAGGGTGAAGTCAGCTTATGGGTCGGCTGATGGGTTAGAAGTTGAAGTAGGATTTTTTGTCAGCTTCCTGGGTTTTCCATTTTTTTAGAAGAGGAGGGAGAAGAAAACAACGATTTTCTGCTGCATGGGGCGAAATTAGATGGTCCCTCAAGGTGTGGTTTTTGGGATCGTCGCCTGTGCATGCACTATTTTGGAAGAATTGGAGGGGAGGAGAAGAGAAAGAGATGAGAGAAAGTGTGCAATTCAAACAATAAAAGCTAGATCTAACTTAAATGCGACTCCCTAACAATAAACTTAAGACTTGATCTATGTAGGAAATAAGTAATCAATAGTTAATACCCGTTCTGTCAACAAATCTATCCAAGTTGCTTAAGGGGAGGTTTGGGCCCAAACATTTCCCAGGGAAAACCCCAAGTGCTTGTACAAACCCGCGCTTGGTCGTTTGACACAACCCCTCAGCCTGAACACCAGATATAGATGACAGAATTGGTATTAACTAAAGAAAACTTAAGACTTATATAGCAAGCCTAAGTTGATAAAGCCTTAGGGGTCAAGTTGCTATGGATTTTACTTAGGTCTAGGATACTATAGTGCACACGGAATGTGGAGGGTGTTAATTTGGGTTATTGCCCTATTATTACAATTTTCTGTGTGTGTGCAAGAATTGGAAAGTGGTTCCAATGCAAATCAAGTTGTCACACAATTTTTGCATTTATGTCTTTTAAGATTCAATTTAATTGAATGTGTTTTAGGGTTTTTCTTTTTAAATGTTCAAAAAGTTTGAAAATCCACAATCAAAGGATAAACAAGCTGTATTGGTGATGATGTATTTCCTTTATGTTGTGGGACTAAAAAGTAAGAAAGAAACCCTAATTGGATTTGAACCCTAATACAGAAAATTACTATCAATGAATTCTTTTTAGGCTTTCTGAATAGGTAGCATTCTAAACAATGCAACGAACACCGCTACCTTAAGTAAAATCAAGCAAGGATTCCAGAAAAGATTTTTGTATAATTTTAGGAATTTGTTTGTTAATTGTTTTGAATTGTTTCTTATACTGGTGTCAAAGTCCAGAAATGATACCTATGGGTATTTTAGACTTTTTAGTATCACCACTAACCTCAGAAAATTTTTGCGATTTTATATGATGTGTAAAATTTCACAGGAATTCCAAAAAACTAAATTTTACAAAAATTGGATGAGTATAAAAATTCTAAAAATTCATAGATAGTAGCAAAATAGGAAGATTAGAGGGTGTGACCCCTCTGCAATCCATGAATTTTTAAAAATTAAATCTAGCGCCAATTGATCTAAAATTTGGAATAGATGTTCCTAACTTAATTATAAACATTGTATGAAATTTTATGATTTTAGGAGGCCTGTGGTGTTGGGGATTGATTTTTCAAATCCGGATAGAAATCTGGATCCAAAAAATAGAACACCAACACTAGGATTGGAGTAGTGTTTAGTGAAGCATACAAGCAAACAATGGATTTTTATGGGAACCACTCCACTTAATTAAAGTGTTTAGGGTCCTGAAAGCCAAGTTTAATATTTTTTTGGTAGTATTTTAGCCTAAATGTGACAAGAAATGGGAAACCAACCTGAAATCGTGGGAAGAAAAGGAACTTTGAGCTTTCGCTTCTCAATTCCCACTTTCCCGCTATAGTTCCTGCACACACTAGAGAAAAGAAGGAGAAGGGGATGAGATCCACTTCAAGCAAGAGAAAACAAAATTAAGCAAAGCTGTGCCTCCCTGACAACGGCATCAAAAAGTGATGCGAAAAATCATGTGATTTGTAAAAAAGGGTTATTAATGTCGTAACACGCGAATTCGCATTTGCTTTTAAATTTATAGTCCTAGATAAGGGAGTATCTAGGGTCTTCCAAGGAGGCAGGTTGCTTGCAAATCAACTCTCTTGCTTAGAAAATAAATCTCAACTTTCTTTTTGGTATTTGAAATATGTAATTTTTTTGTTTTGAAATGATAAGGGAAAAATGCGAATTGTGACGAGAAGTACTAACACCTATAATTACTCAACTAAAACTTAACAGATAGAAAATGTCCACTACCTAAGCTCACTCTTGGCAGGTGGAGTCCTAGAGTAATTATGGAGTGGAAGTGAAACAAGTGCTACAACAGAGGTAACAATTGCAATAAGAAATTAAAAAGAAGGCAATTCAATTAATTAGAATTTGTGTTCTCTATAAAGACAAGTAGAGGAATCCTTCTACTAGAATTGAAAAATATAAAAGCAATAAAAGAAACACAACTCCTCTTGCAAAATCTCATGAAGAAGGGAGTCTTCTTTCTCCAAGCCTAGCTGCTCCTTGGCTTGAAAAGAGGGTCTCCTTCTCCTTCCTTGAAAGCTTGTCCAAGGTGGATGCTACCACCTTCAATGCTCTCCTCCTAGGGTGGGCATGCACCACCCTCAAGCTTTCCTCCAAGGTGGCGTGGACCACCTTCATGACCTCCTCCAAAGGTCGTCCTTGCCTGGCTCCTCCTTTGGCTGGCGTGGGCACAAGAGAGAAGGGAAGAGGGGAAGACACCAAAGGGACAGAATATCCCCTTAATCTTCTTCTTCTTCTCTCTTGGGCGTGCGCTCTAGGTAGAATATGAGAGGAAATTTGCTAGCCAAGGATGATTTGAATGGTGGTGGGTAGAGGTCTTTTTAGAGGGTAGGATGAGGGGTTAAGGTGACTCTTGAAATGGAGGGTAAAGATGGGAGGATGGAGGTGGTTAGGTGATCCTAGGGTTAAGGATGGTTGGCGCCACCTAAGGGGTGTAAGGGGGCTGGTTATGGGTGGCCAAGGGACACCTAAAAGTGGTGCCAACCATGGAGAGGTGGCATGGGTTGGCGCCAACTTCTTGGCTTCTAGAAGGGGGGATTAGGTGGATGGTGGAGATGGGTTTAAGGGAAGATGTGTGGCGGAGACGAAGGGGGTTTTTGGAGGGAAAAAGTGGCACCAACAAGGAGGTAGTTAGGGTGGTTTTAGCACCACTTTATGGTGTCTTTTGGAGGTAGTGAGTAGGCTAGGTTGGAGCCAAGTAGGGTTAGCTTATGTGGAGCTTAAGTGGAGCTAGTTGGTGGAGTTGTTAAGTAGGGTTTTTATGTGGTAAAAGCCATGGAAGCTAGAGCATAGCTAAGCTAAGCTAAGCTAAGCTAGCTTAGCTAATGGTGGAGTAGAGGAGGAGGTGTTGGAGCTAAGGTTTGGAGGGAGGAGTTGAATCTGAAGAATCTGGAGCTGAAGTGGAGCTGGCAGCTGCTGAAGAGGTCAACATGGGGCTACTCTAGCTGGCTTAGCTTGCTAGTTCTTTGCTAGCTACTAAGCCAACCTAAAGTGAGATGGCTTCTATTGAATGGAGCTGAGGTGAGCTAGGTCTGGTGCTCCCGGGGAGGATTGAGCTTGTTGAGACAGCTAAGGTAGCTTAGCTCGACCAAGTTGAGCTAAGCTGAGTCCCCGGGAGATAGACTTGTGCTTCCTGAGCTAGGATGAGTTCTTCTTCAGTTGGTTGGAGTTGAGTGGAGCCAGATGTAGCTGGATCTAAGCTGTGGTGAACTTCAGTCAACTCAACTGAGCTAGCTGGAGCTCCCTGTGGACTAGTGGGAGCTGAGATGGGCTAGACTCAACTTGGTTGAGCTGGATCGGTGCTGACCTGAGCTAGGATGAGCTAAGATGAGCTCTCTTGAGCTGCCATTCAACAGAGATTAGCTGAATGGAGCTGGGATGAGCTAACCCTAGTTCAAGTGTGCTAGGTTTCAGCTGAGTGAGCTGGATCAAGCTGAGTTCCAGTTAGTCTTAGCTCCTCCTTCACCATTTGCCTTCTTGTGTGCTAGGGTTTTAGGGATCTGTATATCTGTTCATCCCTAACACTCACAAAAATACATTAAAAGAATAAAAGAAAATGCAATGCTTGCCTAACCTAGTTAATGCCTCAATGCAGGCCAAAACCCATTTGCGTAGTAACATCCTAAGAGCTAGGTTTATTTTAATGCATAAGAATGATGATAAACTGGCATTTATCACCACTCTCCAAGGGCTGGCCTACGCACCATTGGCCGCCCCTCCTCCTCTCAACAAAATCAAAGGCCATCAGAGCCCACCTCGGAATGCCCATAGTTCTGCTAGATTAGATTATAGTTCTTCTTCGATTTACATGCTTTATTTACTGCTTAATAGTGTAGTTCCTTACTTATCCCCCAATGATGCATGCATAATCTGGCCTTAAATTCATGTATGCGATCATTTTCTGCTAGCTAGATTTTTATTTCCAAGCATTCCTCTATAAGCTTTCCATGAGCTTATTGCTGTAGCCACCGTCATGAATTTAATGAATGAAAATCTTTTTCAATATATATATCTATGTGTTGAGAATCACCATAACCTTATTGCAATATATTTTGTGTGATTAAGGTTGCCTGCTTTTAATTATTATCTGTTGCAACTAGCATGTCATACATCAATACGTAAATCACCATAAACTGGTATGAGATTTTAAGCAAGTAGAGTGAAAGAGATCGATTTCAAATTTGCATTTCCATAAATGCCTCCTAGAGATGAACGACAGAGACTAAAGTCTTGTTACGTTTATAAATTATTTTTGTTTGATCATATTGCGCACTATACTACGACGCATTTTTTGATCAAATATGTGCTTTATGAATCCCAACAAAACGACGTCGTTGCCTGGGAGGCAATGTCATTTTTATTTCAATCTTGTGAGCTATCACTGACAAATCTTCCTCTACTTGTCTTTTGATGTGCAGGAAAATAGAAAAAACTGGAATCTACGCGTGTAACGAGTGCAGATTAAAAAAATCAGGTGCACATCTCATCTTAGATTAGGATTTCCCTTTCTGAACCATAGGTTAGATTTATTTGAAAAAAAAATCCTATTTATTTTCGTGAAAAAAGAAAGCAAAGAAAAAAAATCTAGGTAGTTAGATTAGGATTCTTTTTGAATCCTAAGCTAGTTTTGAAAAAACACAAAAAAAGAATTTGAAAATCCTTTGAAAAAAAAATATCAAAATTTTTTGAAAAAAAAATTTGGTGGAAAGTTTGCATTTTAAACTCAAACACCTTTTAAAAGCTTCTCCACCACCCTCTAATTTTCAGCCATAGTTCACATTCTAAATTAAAAATTTAATTGTTGAAAAATTACTGAACGAAAAATTTTGAAATTCTGGCTAGACCTTAATTTTCAAATCATCTTTCAAATTGCACCAATCATTTAAAAGAATTTCGAGTACAAAATTTTTAAAAATTCGTGAAGTGCAAGGGGGTCAAACTGACCCAGATTTGAAAATTTTCAAAATTCCAAAAGCAATTTCAAGCAATCCGTAAATCTATTTTGGCTAAAAATGGTGGGGTTTGAAAGCTGATCTCATTGGTTTTAATTTTCATTTTTTTCCCAAATTTTTGAAAGTCATTTCATGGTGTTTCAATTTGAAAAATCGACCAAGGGTCGAAATTCCAAATCTGACCCCTTGACATTCAAAAACCTCTAGATATTCGACTGAAATAGTAAAAATTATAAAAAAATATTTTCTAGAAAGATAACAGAAGAAGGAATGTACTTTCCAAATTTCAACTTATTCTGATTCCAATTTTTATTAGAGAATTGGTCTTAATTTCATTAGTCTACTGAAAAGGAAAGAACAAAAAACCCTAGAATTACATGAACCCTAGGTTACATCTTTAGGGTTACAATCTAGAGATCACATTTGGACTAACCTAGACTTAGTGAAGTCTAGTGTTTAGTCGGTGAGCTTGGTCACCTTATGGGCCACTCACCACAAACCCCAACTGAAGAAAAACTGGCTAAAATTAATTTTAAAACATGTAAGCAACACGAATTCGTTGCCAAACCTGGTGACTAAGTCTGTGGGATAGTGTCAAACGACCACAGCTAAGGGGTAACGGAACCGGAGGCATGAGCCGAAGGAAGAACCTTCCTCTTAGTCCCCTCATAACTAGACTGGCTGGGTTAGCTTGAGAGTCGGGAATCACTTTCAGTCGGTTGCACGATGAATTTTTCTTTAGGAATTCGAACTTAAAATAAAAAATCTGGTCATCCGATCATAAGGACCATCAGATTGACAAAGACAAAGCTATCACTGAGCCGAACCAAAGACAAAGCTGGATTCCGTATCAACAAGCTATGATGGAGCTCCTTCAGGGAACAGTAGGGATAATAAGGCTAATTGGACAAAATCGGGAAACTCAAGAACTACTACTTTTGAGATATCAAGTGGAAAATAGCCTTGAAGACGACAAAGAATCTGAAACGACTACATCGGAAGGACACACAGAAGATTCTTAGGTGCAGATGCTAGAAGATAATTCAGTGGAAGAAGAATCCAGCTTGGATATGAGATAGGAGTAGGAAATATTTAGAATGGGTTCCTCTGAGAACTCCATTCAGGAAATTGAGGAGGAAAGGACTGAGCCACAATCGGACTATCCTGAATCCTGGGAGATACCTCTGGGGTTAGGTAACCCAACCATGATAAGGGAAGTAGATCCATTTGAGGATATGGATCTTGAGGTAAACATTACATGTGACACTACTGATTAGTCTAGGCCACTTCCCATTGTAGGTGAACTTGTGCTAGAGCCAACATCTTCTGACTTGCACTCTTCTTCTTTCACCTACATACCTAATTCGGATGTTGGAGATTCTGAGATGAAACTTTCTATCCCTGATCCTAACATCCAAAGACTAGAAGTAGCTATGGATGTTTGACCGAAGAAATGGATATGCTACCTGAGGCAAGAATTACTGAGGAACCCAATGCATATGAGGGTGAAGCTTTGAGCATAATGAACTAGGGATGCACCTACCATCCTAGTCAATCTAATGGATGGCTTGACTTTGAGCCTGAAGAGTCAGCCTCCGATGAATCAAAGATGAGTACTGATGAGGACGAAGTAATTTTTGACGAGGATTTCAGTGACCTCCCCATTGATCTTTTACTTTCACGGATACCCCCATATGATCCAGAGCTTGGAGAGGGCATGATCTTTGATGTCAATTATCGTTATGAGGATCCCTATGACTCAGATTCTAGTTTTGAGATACATTTTGATCTACTCCCTCAACAACTTCCTGCAAAATTGTGGGACATGATAAATCAGCTGAATCAACATCATGATCCCCCTCTAATTATCCTCTATTCTCCACCACTACTCCACACTTTCTTATAGCTATACTTTTTGGAGTAGGGGTGCACAATTAGCTAGTTCTCATCTCTGAACCACTGATTCTAGGAGCACACGAGCACATCTTTCTCTTAATCTTGACCAGCTTCTATGCTAGAACTAATACATCTAATTGTGTTTTCGCCCAGTTGGAGGCATTAAACTTAGCATCTACTCTGCATCCATCATTTATACATATTCAATTTTATACATGGCATATTTTTCTTTTAGCACGTTTTCTTTCTGCATATTACATATTGTCAGGTTGGTCGATGCTATACGTTAAAGTTTAGGAGCAATTCCAAGTGATTTCTACCCATTTACTCCCTACTGTATTTATTTTCTTTTATATTCATTCATGAGGACATGCAAAAACTTATTCGTGGGAGGGGTAGATACAATAAAACTAAAAATTTTTATGCCAACCCTTAGGAAAAACTCAGAGCTACATGTTACACGTACTTTAGGATCTTGAACATAAGAACAATCAACTCCACCTCCAATGCTCGCATTGGAGCTAGAAATCATCCACAACAGTCACTTCCGACTCACTCGTTCACCTTGTGTTCTGAATTTAGGGTCAAGTTGAATGTAACCCGAAAGGGAAATTTCATGAAGTATGAATATAAGAGGTTACTTGTTTATAGCATATATACATAGTGCATCCATGAATAAGATTATCTTATTAATAGAATGCATTATGGATTTTATCCTTTAGTTGATTCCTGTAATCTAGAAACCAGTATAATTTTTTACACACACATAGAATTTGCAATGGATTCATGGTGAAGGCTGATAAACATCCTTAGTCTGTCGAGAAGAAGCAATGCCTCTTCTCCTGAACCCCTGGATAGTGTTTTGGGAGTCAGGCAGATTTTCTTCAAAAAATCCACCAAATAGTGTGAGATGAGAGTAGAGTGTACTAGTGCTCTAAGATTAGTGCAAGGAATCTAGAATCCTAGATAATTAGGTGATGATACTCAAAGATTAGGCATAGTTTTCGCTCTCAGATCCTGCATATACATTTTGCATGAATTGTGAGAGCCACCAAATAAGGCAAATACGCGGAGAGCGAGTTTTCATAAAACTAGAGCTAAGGTAGATGGTTACGACCATTCTTTATGAAATCCTTAGCTGAAGGAGGGTATTGATGTCAAGGTCAGAAATACACCATCCTATCCATCTCTCCCGGTGCTGTGAGTAGGCACTTCCACCAAATAAGCCACCCAATGTTTCTTGAGTACCACCAATCCCTAATAATGCCCCCTCAATAAGGTTCATTGATGTGTGCTAGTTGTATTATGTTGAAAAAGAAACAAAAAAGAAAGATAAAAAAATGACAAAAAAAATGATGAAAAGAAAGAAAAATTTTAAAAAATTAGAAAAAGGAGAAAAAGCAAAGAAAAAAGAGTGAATATTTAGTGTTATTTCAGTTTCATTAAGGCAATAAAATCAAATAAATTTGAAATCCACCAAATATGGCCTTAACCCACCTTTCTTATGTTTCTGATCGCCTGAATACTAGCTGAGGAATTCTGGCTTAGTGTTAGGGTTATGGAACTCAATTAAAGTGTTAATGCCAAGTGAGACCACCAAATACCGATCATTCATGAGAATCTGGTGAGATTGTGAGCCCTAAAAAGAATAAAATATAGTAAGAGAGAATGAATACAAAGGAACCAAAAGAGAGCATAGTTTTTCTCATCTTTCTTTAAGTTGAGTTAATAATTCGGGAATCTAGATTCTATAGTACTAATTTCTTTGTAGTACCAAGTGAGTGTGAGCCACCAAATATACAATCTTTTCCCTCTAAGATTCTCTACCTAAGCTTAAAGCTAGGTGGAATTCATAGAATATCTTGAATACCCCGAGGGAAGATGTTTGCCTATCCCGCTAGAATTTTTACTAGGGGTCAAGTACAGGCTTTAGAGGTGAATTAGTTTTTCACTCTAATTCATTGCAAAAGCTACATAGCTACACTTTCACGATTGTCTGGATTTCTAGAGCATAGGATGAAAATAGAAAGGAGAAAAATCTCTAGGCATACACTTGACAAAATAATCAATCCATTAGGGACCCTTCTATGAATAATTTAGTTTCGCATTTGCTAGGGACTAGCAAGATTTAGGCATGATTGTATGATTGCACAGCAATCATAGGTCTTAATTGACCTAAATTAGGCTAGAACTTAGCATAAGTTAGGGTAATTCATGCATGCATAAGCATTACTAGCACCTTTACTACTTTCCTTTAACTATGCATAAAATAATGCTATAATGTACTAATTCGGTGCATTATGTCAATTGCAGACAATAAGCTGATCAGAAGCTAGATCTGAAGTAGGTTCTGAAGCTGGATCTGAAGAATAAAGAATAACTGGTGTTGCAGCAGAGTTGGAGAGGAAGACCTAGATTAGATGTAGTAGATAATAATGTAAGGGAATTAAGGTATGTTATTCTATTAAGTAGAAATACAACAATAAATTATGAAGAACTTAGGTCCATCCTAGCCTTAGAACAGCCAAAAAACTTCCCCAAGCCTTAGCCACCTTTAGATTAGGTTACCGCACCCTAGGAAACCTTAAAACCCTAATTGTAGCCTCTATTTGGACGTCCAGATGAGTTATAGGACATCCAGAACCCTTAGCCAACTCCTACACACCTTAAACCCACTTCTACAGTGTTATTAGACGTCTAGACACTTGGTCAGACGTCCAATTTCTGCAGAACACCCAAGACAGAACCTAGAAACCCTCCTGACTCTGATTGGACGTCTAGACAACAAGTCTGGACTTTTGATTTTTCACTATAAGACATCTGACAACTTTATTAGATGTCTGATACTGTCCTCTAGTTCTTGTTTTGGAATTCAAGCCTTGATCCTGGATCTCTAGCCCCCTAAACCCAATTCTATCCCCACAGGAACCGAAATTAAGGTGCCCTAAACATAGTACATCACCTCTAGACCTCCCTAAGGACCTAATTAGGTCCTCACTAAACCTAATTGACTTGGATCTTAGTCAATTCCATCAGCCTATTCAATTGGACTCACTGAGTCCAATTGAGCCCAGATCTCAGCACACCTTGTCCAATTGTACTCAGTGAGAGTCCAATTGACCTAGACCTAACTTAATTGGATTATTTTACTCTTAATTAGGTTTCCACACACCCAATTAAACTTGTATAAACTTTAATTGCACTTTACCTTAGTGAATTAGGGTTTACAACCCTAATTTGTGACCTACCTTGACCTAAACCCACTAAAACCTAACCTAATCAACCTAGTCACCTAAGTTTTGACCCACACAGACCCACACACACCATCCACATGAAAATACCTAGCCTAGAGTTCTCTAGAGCTCTCTACCATGTGTTGTTGCCTTGTTTGCTCAAATTAGCAAACAAGAGCCATTCAATTTTTAGATCCACATTTGGTGGATCTAAAAACCACCATCCATCCTCTCTCTCTCACTCTCCCATGAGCTCCCACCATAGGCCTCTCTAGAGAATTCCATAATTCTCTAGAGAGCTTCCCTTAGGTCTATAAAAATACCTAAGGGGTGGCCATTTGCACCCATTCACTCTTGGCTTCCATTTAGCTTAGCTACATTCTGACGAGTCGATTATTCGCTTTAAAAGTCATTTGTAGTTTTATGTGGTGGAAAAATCGACTAATCAACAATTAATTTAACCAGTCAATTAGGAGTGGGTCGTGTCCACAGGGAGGCAATGATGCAATACTATCTCAATTATTTCGTATTTGTTCAATCTCGTGAGAAATCCATAGTCAAATCTGACATGAAATGCGACGGAAAGAAGATGCACAATATCTTGAAAACATAAGGGTAGATGTGCAATTTTGCCTCACTGAAATATTCAATAAACATGTGATGATTTTATGCAATTTTCCATTGACATGTATTAAAGAAAATTTGTGCACATTTAAATCCCAAAACCAATGTCAAATAATGTTAATTACAAAAGCCAAGCAATTGTAAGAGAGCTTGAGTATGAAGTTGTAAATTTTACCACAATAAAATTTTCATACGCCAAAATTCTTTTTCTTGGAAATGGCATGAGATGTAATAACTAATTAAGTCCAAAACAGAGGATTTTACCTCTCTCCTCCTCGTGATCGGGAGAGAGGTTCAATCGAGGAGAGGTTCGCACAGGCGGTTGGCTAAAATTAGGCCATCGCGATGGTGGCAGACGCACGTCGAGTGGTGGCCGAAGCTGGCCTGCCGGAGCTCTAGTGAGGTGGGTTGTGCCGGTGGCTGCACCTACTGGAGGAAGCGTAGATGGGTGCACGCACGGAGGCTGCTATTGTAGAAGGTGAGGCGCACCAAGGTTGCAAGGAAGGTGAGCGCACTGCTGAAGCATACTGTTGGCCGCACTGCTACAAGGCGGGTGCACGGCGGGTAGGTGGAAGCGTGTTGGAGAAGTGATGCAGGCTGTGCACGATCTGCAGCACGCTTGTGCTGCCGGATGCACGCGTGGAGAAGAGCACGAGCCTGCTGTGTGCGTGAGTGGTGCGCTAGAGGCGGTGCTGCTGCAGGCAGTGCGTGGTCTTGTGCAGCTGGAGGGACACGGATGTGACGGAGTAGCCGGTCCTACTGTTGTGTGCGCGGGTGGTGTGATTTGGGGGTGAAGTGTGCGGTGAGGCGCAGAAGGAGCGGGCGCGGCTGCAGGATGGAGATGATGAAGAGGCGTGCATGGGCTGGTAGTTGGCACTGGAGTGGATGCTGCAGGAGGTGGGGCGAAAGTGTGTAGGCAATGCACGCGTAGAGAAGAGTGTACAGTGCTAACAGGCTTGGCGCTGGGGCACAGCAGGGTGTGCACGTGGATGCTGTAGGAGGTGATGCAACTGTGCAACCAAAGGGGCGTGGGCGTGGAGTGAACGGCTGGTTGCTGTTGGAGTGTGGGTCGAAGCTTTAGACATCAGGGAAATTTCCCAGACATCTTAACTATTTGAGAAGATGAAAATGCAATGGCTGCGATGGTGGTTGTTGGTGACGACGGCGAGGGAGGTGCACGCTGAGGTGCTCACGGTAATGTGGACGAGCTCCGGATGGTGGTGTGGCCTGTCACACCACACGCCCACGGTGGTGGAGACTCGTCGCCACGGTTGTGGCTAGCAGTGTGGAATGGAAGAGAAACAAACTCTCTGCACAGTGGTGGATCGGGGGTGGAGGCCTATTGAGCTCGGCTGCCTCCTCCTCTCTTTTGAAATCAGCTGCCCCGATCAGATCCAACACATCCGCTCCTCCTTGATTGGGTTCTTCACTGCTACTGCTGGAGGAAGAAATGTAGCCGTTGCATGTAGAAGAAGAATAAAAAATAATGATAAAATATTATGGTTATTTATATACAAACCCTCAACTTTTATGTTAACCTAAATTAATGCATGCATGTACCTAATTGGTTAACTAATGCAATTCTAATTTAATTCTAACTGCATTTAAATATGAATAAGATGCATGAATTATGTAATTAAATTAGAAATATGAATTAATCTATTTACATCCTAATTTATGTTAAATAAATGTTAGAATTAATTTAATGTCTAGGCACTTAAATACTTAAATAGCCCACAAATATGGGCTAATCAAATACCCCCATGCCTAGTTTTTGCTAGTCCCTAACAAAATTAAGCGAAACCTATCACTCCAAGTGGACTAGTCAACCCAATCGGTCTTCCTTTAGAAACATATTATGTTTAGACTCTAGACCTAAGGTTCCCAAGTACTTGCTAAGTTACAAATTAGGTCGGCTAAAGACGAGTTGCAGGCACAAGTTTTCCTGATTTCTAACTCTACCCTAAGGTTTATTAATCCCTGAGATTAAAGCATCCATGCATGTGCATTGGTCTAAATTATTTGAGTTAAAGGAAAAAGTTTTTTTTTTTAGTAATATATATATATATTTTTTGTTTGATTCTTCTAAGTGTAACCTCAGATCAGCTATCAACACGGTCTATGTCGGATTCATTGTCCCCATTACCATACCTCGAAGGGTGCTTGGCTTTCGATGCTTCGAGATAGCACCACCCATAATGACCCCAAGAACTCCTGGCAATCGACACTTCGAGATAGTATCACCCATGGATTTCTTAAGCAAATTCTGGCCTATGCCCATTGGCACTTCAAGATAGGGCCGCCCATGGTACCTGAACCGCAAAATGTGCTTACATGCCCCAAGTAGGATGGATATCCTAAGAGACAAGCGTCGAGGAGGTAATATGTTATCATCGCATCCTCAAGGTGAGTATATACTCCACCTCTCCTGCGGCGGGAACTCTTCCAATCAAATTGTGTTTTCAAGCCTCTCCTAAGTCAAAACTAAGAGAACCAAATCTCTTTTAAGAAAGAAAGAAATTAAGTTGATTACCAGACTAAGTGTGTGAAATTTGGATGCTTGGGTTACAAGGATCCATAAACCAAAAGGTAGAACAAGACTCCAGGTACTACCCTACCTTTTAACTCAAACCATAGCTTTCCTTCCTCAACATCTTGAGGAATGGTCGGCAACTTAACTCCTACTTAAGTTTTTAAACATCTTGAGGAATTGTCCGCAACTTAACTCCTACTTAAGTTTTTAAGTCCACAAAGGACCCTAAAGGTCTAAGCTAGTAGCTCATTTAGCTTCTAAAGTTTAACCCTAGAATTAACTTACTCTACCCTAGAGTTCTAATTTGCTTAAGAATGCAGGACCTAACCAGTTAAGCTCAAAATAATTTTTCTTTTTTTAAAAATGCAAATGTATGCAATGAATGCACTATGCTATGTATATTCCCAAGTACACCCCCCCATGCCTAAAATCTGCAATGTCCTCATTGCATAGAAGGATATTACCTGGGTCTGAAATGGGTTGCATAGCCAAAGAACCTGCAAATCAGGTTCCAGGATTGCAGAAATAGGCCCTAAAAATGAGTAAGTAATGCTGGCCTAGAAAATAGGTAACCTAGGATGTTGGCGAGCTGATGATGAATCCCGGTAGCAAATGCTCTCCCAACAAAGATGGGAATGAAATCTTCCCAGGTCACCAGAGGAGGTTCTAAAGGATAAATAGGTATAACAACCTCCAAAGGGGTAGGGGGAGGATGACAAGGATCCTCCAAAAGGAATGGGGAAGGAATGGTGCAAAGATAAACCCCCAGGGTATTGGACTGACTAAAGAAATCATCAATCCATACCCGATACTCCATTACGGGAAATATTGGTTTGTTAAGCCCCCCAGTCATAACAAAAGTGAGCAATTCTCTAAGGCAAGGATCATCTAGGGTGTCCGAGTTTCGAGGTTGCGGGATGGCTACAAGATCTAGGTTGGGTTTAATCATCTCGGTGTCCATCTCTAACACACTTTCTAAATCCTCAATTGCATCCCTAGCATTCCTTGCACCATCACATGTATCTTCCTGCTCTTCATCAGGAGTCACAATTTCGCTTTCAGATATAAGTGAATCAGAGGCTAACTTCGAAATGAATGAAGGTAGGCTGGAAGCAACAGATCTAGGGATTATCCTATCAATGTCATCCCCGGGTTTTTGTTCCTTACTCAAATCTTCCCCAGAGTCTATATGTCAATCCACATAAATCTTTGAAGTTGCTTCCAAATTTTCCATCATTTCATCATGAGGAGAAATATCATAAATGGGTGTGCTAAGGAAACCTAATTTGGTCAAATTTGTGACATCCTCATGGGATAACTCTTCAAATAAGACATAATCACCCTTAGTTTCACTCCAAATCTTGAATATAGGTTCCTCATATGATTCGTCTTTCTCCTCATCACACAATTCATCATATACCCGAGGCCTAGAATCATCTAATATCTCAGCAGATCCCCTAGGGTGCTCTATCTGAGGTAAATGGTTTACACTAGTAACATTGGACTCCTCAGATAGGTCAATTTCTTTAGGGTTAGGTTCCCTAAGGGTGGGTTTGAGTTCCATCTCGTGATCAGAAGGGAGGGTAGGATTAACAACTTGACTTCGACCCACTTCATCAAATGTCACGAAAATACTGTCATCTGGGTTGAGGTCTTCCAATGGTACCATCATTCCCTTCTTTTAACTCCAATATAATTCAGGTGGACACTCAACCTTATCATCATCTTCCTCGAGTTGCCACCTTTCTTCATCCAATGCATAGCTACTTTCATGTGTATCTTCCTCCCACCTAAGGCGTGGATCTCTCAAGGAAGTGTCATCTAATGGGGAGGTTTCAAAATCGATCCTCAAAAAGTAGCTATTCTCCCCAGAATTTCCCTCCAACTTAAAGTGTCATCTATTGTAGAGGGTTGTACGTCATCCTCAATGGGGTAGATTGGGTGGTTAATTTCATCTCTTTCTTGTTGGCCTGCTCTCGATGATTCTCCTAACAATTCAATCATTTCGTTTTGCATTTTCTGTATTTCCATCTTCAAAGAGGAGAGGTCATTTCTATCATGAGAGACGTTAGGCTCATGCTTATAGAACCTAGGAGTGTCTGTCCAACCATTATAATTTTTCAGGGAGGGTAGGTTGGGTATTTCTATGGTGTGTGGGATATTGGGCAAAGCAAATCCCGTTCCTAGGTTCTGCTCATTGATTTGGGGCTTAACCAGCCCAATACTCCTATAATAGGAGTAAAACGGATCCCAATGATTGTCATTATGTCCATTAAGGGATGGACCATCTCGGCGTCTAGGATCTAAGGATGCAGTGTGGGGGTAAGGGTGTGGGCAAGATGTGAAAGGATGAAAATCAATGTGATCCATTCTAACTCACACCTCAATCAGAATTCCCCAAGCAAAACACAATTCAAAAAGGACTTTTTAGGTCTTTCCCAATTTAGGCTTTTGATTTTAAGTCAGATTGTAGGTGATAATACAATTTGTTCAATCAATTTATGTGCTTATTATCGACCTACGGCTTGCCTAAGAAGACCTAGTTGGAGCTTAACTGTTCTTCCCTAAATCTCAAATGGTAGAGCAACTCCAAAGACGGAAGATCAAGGGATGCAAGTAGGCCTAAGCCTTCCTTTGAAGCTATGCTTTTGCGGTGCTTCTCAACTACCCCCAAAAATCCGTGACAGGGTATCCCCCTCTTTGGATTTACAAAACCTTTGATCTCAAGTTTAGAATCCAATGGTAGGAGGGCTTTGATGAGAACCTCATCATGAACCCTAACTAGCATAATTTAATCCAAATGAGTGTGAAAAAGCTCCTACAAAACCTAAAGAGAGGCTTAACTCAGAAAATTCTAAGTTAAAGAACAAAAAAAATCATGAGGGGTAAAACTATAATTTCACCAATGCAGTGTGCAAACAGGGTAATTAAGGGTCCAAACACAGGTCAAACGAGCGAAATAAGGAGGGAAGTGGGATGATCTGATCTGAAAAGGGTTATAGCAACTTCTAGGAATTAAATGATATTCTGTAACCCTAAAACAAATTCACTTTAATTCACGATGTTTGAGGTAGGATAAAAATCAACTAAACCCTCTAAAATTTATGGAAAAATATTCCCTAGGGTTTAGAACCTTCAATTTGGCCTTTGCAACCTATTTTGACCTAAAATGACAGCCATACCCAATTTATGACTTAATTTGGGTTTCTATGCAAATTGACTGATCAAACATGGTCCAACCTAAAATCAAATTTCACCATTAAAATCCTTAGGTTCAAATTAGTCTTGTATAAAAATTTGGGCGTAAGAAAATACCATCTTGACCGACTTTACAAATTGGTCCTCTTAATTTACTTTTTGACCCTTATCTTTTGAAACCCTTACGTTTAACCCCCTATCTTCTCATCATTCTTTGCAGAATGGTCCCCCCTGCCATTTCTACGCAGCACCATACCTCCGACGACCTTGCACGGAGGATGGCGCCACGCAGGGCAGGGTGCCCGTCCTCAGGAACAAGCGGGGGGTTCCCTACGTCGTCCTCTGTCGCAGGGACTCTCCCCTGACCTCTGCAACCGACCATGCCTCTCGTGCGAACGCACGATAGGCATGGGTGTCCATTTCCGGCCACACTCCGGCGAGCATGGCACGTCGCCTCCTCGGTCTCCTCTCCTCGCCAGTGCCAATGTAAGGAGTGGCAGGGTCTGTCTTCTCCTTCAAGCTAGTTTTGGCCGAGAGAAACCCTAGATTTCGTCTCTCCCCTCTCCTGTCAGGTAGCCCGAGCTTCCGATGATCTTCCCTCCCCCTCCTCGTCACTCTGCTACCATACCTGCAGCAGAGCCTACTCTGCTCCGTCTTCGCACGCCAGGCCGTACCAGCTGGCGCCCTCCAATCTCCTCCTCGTTGCCGCTAACCCCCTCTTGGGCATCTTCATCCCCAGCTCCGGTAGGCATGAGCCGGATGCCTCCCTCTCCCTCTTCGTCAACTAAGTAGGTAGGAATCTTCCTCTCTCTCTCCCTTACATTTTCCCCTTCCTGATTTACCATTTTAACCCACCAACTGCCACTTCCACCCCCATCTACTCCATCTCTGGTTGCCATCTCTGGCGAGGTCGCTCGACCTCCACAAACCACCTCACCCCTCTCCGACAAGCCTAGAAGCTCCTCCTCACTCCACTCAACCGTTTCCCCCACTCCATTCATCGCCATTCACTGCCCGACCACCCCCTGAACAAACCCACTTCCGCACACACATTCTGCCCTAGGCACACTGCCACAGGTGCCCCAGCACCTTGTCGACCCTCTCACCACCTTCGATGCCCTCTGGTGAAGCTCCCTACATTATCTGATGTGGCTGAGAGGCTGTCCTTGTGATTTCAGGTCTCCGCCTCCTCGCCGCCATTGACAAGCTGCTGAAGCTCCTTCGCAAGCAGCTCCAGGATGCCTCCAGCCCAGGTGTGAGCCCCAGGCAGCGCGAGTTGATTCCGCGTGCACACTCAAGTTTGCAATTAGGGTTGCGGACCCTCGCTGCTAACCCAATTGGCAGCGCCTTCTCGCCTGTAGGCGCGTAGACTGGAGGTGGGACTTTAGTCCCACCTCGTAAGTGTGTGACCTCGTGCCCACACTTAAATTGAATTTGTTAATTATGCTGTTTGCCTTCGATACACAAGGGTAAGGTCCCTGACCCGCACCCAGCGCGCCACACGCTCGCCCTCCCTCGCCCGCGCTCACGCCCTGCAGGTCTGGGCCGAACCCGACTACCCGACTAAGCACTCCTCGCCCACCACCACACGCCAGTGGGCCTGGTCCCAGGTGCGCAACCCGAACCCGATTACCCGGCTCTAGGAGAGCTTTCCTAAAGAGAGATTCAGAGAGGAAGAGAGATGCGGGGAAGGGGTAGGGGTAGGTTTTGCATTGATAGTTTCTATGCGTGCAGGGAAGAAGAAAAAAGAAGCAGGCGAAGGAAGAAGAAGAGAGGAGGAGCGGCTGAAGACTTAGCTGCACTGAGCAGTTGAAGAAGAAAGGAAGGAGAGGAGGTGAAGGAGAAGAAAAGGAGCTGCACTGTAGCAAATGCATAGTTAATTCATCTGAGCACCGAGTCAGACGACGGATGGTCAGTAGCCAGAGCAGGAAAGAAGGTAGGCTGAAGAGGAAAGAAAGAGGAGGAACGGCCAGAGCAGAAGAAGAAAAGAAGTAAGAAGAAAGGAAGACTTAGCAGTTGAAAGAGAGAGAAGGCAGAAGCTCTGTAGTTGCAAGGAAGAAAAGAAGAAAATCAGTGAAGAAGAAAGGAAAAAGAGAAAGGGTCACCACAGTTGTTGAAAGAAAAGAAGAAGAAGGTAGATTGAAGGAAGAGAAGAATCAGCTGCAAGAGAAGAAGAAAAGAGAAGAGGAAGAGAGAAGAAGAAGAAGCCAACAAAAAAAAAAGAGAACTTTTGCTCTCTCTCTCTCTCTCTCTTATTATTTGTGTAACATAATTGTGAACCTTTATGCTTCTTGGATTATAGTTGCTCCCTAAGTTCGACCTCGGGAAACTTGTTCCGAGTAAAAAATTTGCATTAAACTAGTAATCGCTTTGTTATATACCACAACGACTGTAATAAATAAACAGACCAACGAAGTGTTCCCACCATTTTTTGGCGCCGTTGCTAGGGAGCAACGGTTATTCTAGAAGCTATCAATTCACAATTTTTGACTTTCTATTGATCTCTTCTCTTTTGTTGTGCAGGCACAGGAAACCAAGAGGACAACAAGTAGTCGCACAACAACCACACCCAGGACAGGTAATTTTCTAACCTCTCATTCTAACCCCTAAATTCTAAAGAGGAAGAAAAAGAAACAAAAAGCAATTTAGGCATAACCTATCTTCCATACTTAGTAAATCATCAAAGCTGCCTGTTTCAACACAGTATATCTATACATCCATTAAGGGTATTTAGGGCTAACACCTTCTTGCTTGAGCCCTAATTACCCAATCTAAAGGAAGTTAACTGGACCAAGTAAAGCCAATATAAGATTCAAGATTAGGATTTTAGAGACACATTTTCTAAAGCAAGAATTGAGAAAAGAAGTGTGCCCAAGCCATTGTTTGAAAGCACCTATTTAGAGAAATCCTAAGAAATTTGGCTCTTAAAAACACTTGAACCCTAAAAGACAAAGACCTAATAAGCTCTCCAAGGAACTAGTAGGTGAAGTTGACCCCTTGGGTCAACCAACCTTAAACTTAGGTCACTTTTTGCACTAAAAAAGCTAAAGTTCAAGTGAAAACCTAAGCACCTTGATCCTAACAAAAAGTGGTAGACTTAAGAGGTCAAGCTCCCCATTCTGGTCTACCTGGAATCTCAGTGACAAGAGAGGTCGGGTGGGGGAAACCCTGTAACCCGTGGGGGTGCTCTACCATGTAGGGGTCTTCGCGGGACTCACCCTCTCTGGCTGCCTAGGTAATTCTCAGGTGGACGATCTTTTGATCAAGGGGTCCATCTGCCCCGAACCTCTATAGTCACCCAACATTCTGGGTGTCTTGATTGGGTCCAGCACCTGCTAAAGTCATCCTCTCCATCGGTGTATGTTTGGTAGGAGGTCCTTGAAACCTCCTTTAGAAATTCACTCTCCCTGAGGACGAGCCTCGGTGCCCCTGTTTGTGCAACCAACACTTCACATAGACCTCTCCTCAAACTCTGAACCCAACTCACCTTCTTCTTCCACAATGGCTCAGCCAGTTGAGGAAGAGAACAATCTGGAGCACCAGCTCCAGCGATTCAATGACCTCTTCCAGAACTTCATGCACCCGCCGTAGCATCCCATGATGCAGGACCACTATAATCTTGCTGCGGTAGCTATTGAGCCTCGAGTCAGAATCCCGACTGGAGGACCTGATTCTGAACTAAAGCCCAACATGATTCATGCCGTACCTAAATTTCATGGGCTTAATTCTGAAGACCCCTTCCAGCACATTAAACGGCTAAAGCATCTGGCCTAGACTTTTGGGTCAAATGCACAAAATCGGGATATTCTCCTCATGAAGATGTTCTCCTTCTCCCTTATGGACAAGGCTGCCCACTGGTACCAAACACAGACCCGGCCGATCAACAATTGGGAGGAACTTCAATCCGAGTTCTTGAAGGAGTTCTTTCCTGTTGG
This sequence comes from Thalassia testudinum, assembly GCA_037157565.1. Taxonomy (NCBI): domain Eukaryota; kingdom Viridiplantae; phylum Streptophyta; class Magnoliopsida; order Alismatales; family Hydrocharitaceae; genus Thalassia; species Thalassia testudinum. The sequence continues at coordinate 68,072,677 of JAZHRO010000003.1, read as the reverse complement.
TCGGACTAATGCCTTGCGCCATTAGATTACCCATTTCACGCAACAAATGGGAGAACCTCTCCATGAGTCATGGGATCGCTTTCAGGATCTCATGATGAAGTGCCCCCATCATGGAGTTCCTAAATGGGAACAAGTCCAGTCTTCTTACCAGGGACTCCGTGAAGATATTAGGCTTTTCGTCAATGCAACTTGCGGAGGGAATAACATGGGTCAGCATGAGGACACCGTGTGGGAGATTCTCGAAAATATGTGGGAGAACTCCATCAATAATGACTCCAAGGGATTATTCGACAGGATGAATACCCGCGCATCGATGAACCTTAGGGGAGCACACGAGACGCAGGGCCTGTCTGCATCAGTCGACCTGGAATTGATGGCCAGTTGATTGGACAAGGTCTCTATTATTGAGAAGAACGTGGATGAGCTGACTCAGCACTTGCAGTGAGCTACCTCTGCGCATAATTCCTTTACACAGCCTCCTTCCACACAGGAGACTATGCAAAACATTCTCCATCGACCTTCTCCTGGGTTGGATCCATATCCACCCCCATCTGATTCTCAGATCGGAGGATCCTCCAATCCTTTCTACACTAGCCAGGGGAATTCCACTCCCCCATTCTCTAACTCTTTGGAGGTTCCTTAGACCTGCGAGGACCTCAACACCATCCAGAATGATCCATTTTCCAATACCTACAATCCTGGATGGCAAAACCATCCCAACTTTCAGTAGGCGGGAAATTCCCAAACTCAAAGACCACCCTTTCAACCCCGTCCACAACCACCTCGTCCTTACCAGCCACCCCAGCCTCGGCCGAACCCTACTTATCCATTAGGGCCAAACCAAGACCAAATGTCCCTCATCCTTCAGACTCTTGCTGACATTCAGAGAACGAATGCGGCTATTCAGAAGCAACACAAGGACGAAATCACAGAGGTTTGAAACCAACTGGCCCAGTTGGCAAATTCTCGCCAACCAGGCACACTTCCTTCTCAACCTCTTCCTAACCGTAATAACGTACAGTCCCAGAGGCACGTTATGAACCCAAACCCGGGCTAAGCACACCTGATTTATCAAGCCCCCTCTATTGCTTCACCTGACGGGATGGAGGCTTCAACTTCTTATACGAGTTATTAGCAGCAACCCATCCTATCAAACCCTAACCAGAACCAGGCAGGACTGAATTCTGTGACCACCTGTAGTGGAAGGAGACCCAAGATCCACCTTATCCAGACCACTCCAAGCCTGGTAGTGATTCAAACCCTAGGGCAGTAATCCAGGACATTCCTATCCCTATCCCAGATCAAAAACCTGGACCTATCCTAGAAGAACCAACCAAGGTTCCATTTCCTGAGGCCTTGACCAAGGGAAAGAAGACAACCAAACCCGTGGCACTTGAGGAGGACCTGGTCAAGCTCTTTGAGTAGGTCCAAATAAACATCCCCTTGATGGATGCGATTCGCCACGTACCAGCTTACGCACGATTCTTAAAGAATGTATGTACACCTCAGCGTAAGCCGCGAACCAAGAGTGGGAGTCCAATTGTACTGTCAAAGCAAGCCAGCTCTGTAATCCTGAGCAGACTCCCACCCAAGGCAAAAGATCCAGGTACTCCCCTGATTTCATGCAAAATAGGTGAAACCCAGTTCGACAGAGCATTGCTAGACTTGGGTGCTTCCATAAATCTGATACCCACATCCTTACTTAACCACCTAGAAGAATCTGAGCTAAAACCAACTGAGGTGACACTACAGTTAGTAGATCGATCTATAAAATCACCTAAAGGGATTCTTGAGGATGTTATTGTAAGAGTGTGGGATTTCTATTTCCCTGTAGACTTCATAGTCTTAGACATGGACACACCTGAAAACCCTAGGGATACACCGATCATTCTAGGGAGACCTTTCCTAGCTACTGCTAGAGCCAACATCAGTTGTGAGGAGGGCCAAATATAACTAAAATTTAGGAATCAGACTCTCAAAATTGATATCTTTAAGGCCCAACAAGGAATCAATTGTGGTGTCATTGAACAAATCTGTGATATTAGGGCTTTGGTTGATGAAACACATTTTGAGAATAACATGATTATGCCTCATCAATCACAGAAAGATCTTGAACCGCAATTAGAGGAGTCAGACCCTGATTTTGACAAACCCATAACTCCTATCCTTGAACCTCACACCTACCCTGAACCACCCATTGCTGCTGATAACACCATCCTTAAACTAAAACCCCTTCCCGATCAATTGAAATACATCTTTTTGGGTTCTAATCAGACTTTTCCTGTGATTATAAACTCCAATCTTACTGCTGATCAGGAATCCCATCTGATTATTGTTCTCTAGCAACATCACAGAGCCATTGGTTGGACTCTCGATGACTTGACTGGAATAAGTCCCTTTTATTGCACACATCATATTTATTCAGAAGAGGGCGCACAACCTTCCTGTGAGATGCAGAGACGTTTGAATCCCAATCTGTAGGAGGTCGTGAAAAAGGAGATCATTAAGTGGTTAGATGCATGGATCATCTACCCGATCTCCGACAGTCGTTGGGTGAGCCCAATTCAGGTCATGCCTAAAAAGGCAGGGCTCACCACCATTACGACTGAAACTGGAGAAGTCATACCTACCTGAATAGCCAACTCGTGGAGAGTCTGCAAAGATTACTGACGACTCAATTCCTCCACGAAGAAGGATCATTTCCCACTACCTTTCATTGATCAGATTCTCGAGAAATTAGCGGGAAATCGATTCTTCTGCTTTCTTAACAGGTACTCCGGTTACAACCAAGTGGCTATTCATCCTGAGGACCAAGAGAAGACCATGTTCACCTGCCCCTTTGGAACTTACGCATTCCAAAGGATGCCTTTCGGTCTCTGCAATGCACCCATGACTTTTCAGCGGTGCATGCTTACCATATTCTCTGATATCGTAGGTGATTATCTGGAAGTCTTCATGGTTGACTTCTCAGTTTTTGGGGCATCATTTGATGATTGCCTCCAGCACTTGGTTCATATACTCAGGCGTTGCATCGATGTTAATTTGGTTCTTTCCTTGGAAAAGAGCCATTTTATGATGCCTGAGGGGATCGTCCTAGGACATCTAATTTCTGAGAAAGGCATCCAAGTGGATCGAGCCAAGGTTGATCTAATTTCTCGACTTCCTATGCCTAGCTCGATCAAGGACATCCATTTTTTTCTGGGGCACGTCGATTTTTACCATCATTTCATTCCTAATTTTTCAAAAATCGCGCACCCCCTGACTATTCTTTCTAAGGATGTACCCTTTGAGATCTCCAAGGAATGCACTCAAACCTTTGAAAACCTCCATGACCGAGTCACCCAGGGCCCGATCCTACAATACCTGGATTGGTCTCAACCCTTTGAGATCATGTGTGATGCATCTGATTTCGCTGTAGGAACAGTTCTGGGGCAGAAAGTTGACGGGAAACCCGTGGTCATCTACTACACTAGCAAGACACTTGACGAGGCTCAACGTAACTATACAGTTACGGAGAAAGAGCTGCTAGCCGTAGTATTTTCCCTTGAAAATTTTTGATTTTATCTCCTGGGTTCCCACGTCATCGTCTACTCGGATCACACGACTGTGAGGCATCTCCTTGCCAAGAAGGATGAGATGCCCTGACTAATTCGATGGATCTTGCTGTTGCAAGAATTCGACCTCGAGATTCGCGACAAGGCGGGAAGACAAAATGTGGTAGCTGACCATTTGTCTCGCCTTCCTTTTGAGATCATCAACCCTTCTGGACCCATCACGGAGCATTTCCCTAATGAGCACCTACTGACTATTGGTATTAGACTTCCATGGTTTGCTAATATAGTAAACTACTTGACATCTCGACAGATCCCATCTGATTGGCCGAAGGCCAAGAAAGACAAATTGCCCTCTGATGCCAAGTACTACATTCGGGAAGATCCGTACCTCTTCCGCATAGGTGCCGACCAAATCATCCGGCGATGTGTCCCAGAAGGTGAAATCAATGATATTCTCTCCTTTTGCCATGACCAGGCATGCAACCACTTCTCTGGGCACAAAACTGCATCAAAAATCCTCCAGTGTGGCTTTTATTGGCCCACTTTATTCAAGGACGCATACAATCACTACAAGGCATGCAGTCGTTGCCAAACTTTGGGCAACATGAGCCATCACGACATGATGCCTTTGTAGCCGATCCTCGTATGCGAAATATTCGATATTTGGGGGACTGATTTTATGGGCCCCTTTCCTATTTTGGATGGCTTCGAGTACATTCTGCTGGCTGTGGACTACGTGTCCAAATGGATTGAAGCCAGACCGACCCGAACCTGTGATCATAAAATCGTTATCAAATTCATTCATCACAATATCTTCTCGCGGTTCAGGATTCCTCGTGCTATCATCTCTGACGGGGGGACCCATTTCACGAATGCTCAGTTCAGGTCATTGATGACCAAATACGGGGTGTCTCACCGAATCTCCACTCCTTATCACCCCCAGACTAATGGTCTAGCGAGCTATCAAATTGGGAGATCAAGAAAATCCTGCAGGTCACCGTTCGTCCTGACAGGAAGGACTGGTCGTCCCAACTTCCAGAAACTTTGTGGGCTTATAGGACCGCCCACAAAACTCAATTAGGCATGTCTCCTTTTAGACTGGTTTACGAGAAGGCATGTCACCTTCCCGTCGAACTGGAGCACAAAGCCTATTGGGCAGTACGGAGCTACAATTTAAATCTTTCTAATGCTGGAACCCACAGAAAGCTTCAGATCAGCGAGATCGATGAATTACGCCTTGATGCGTACGAGAACTCGCGAATCTACAAAGAGTGGGTTAAAGCCTTCCATGACAAGCACATATCTAGAAAGATCTTTCGTCCTGGTCAGAAGGTCCTACTCTTTGATGCCCAACTCAAACTCTTCCCTAGGAAACTGCGATCCAAGTGGGTCGGACCATACCACGTCTGACAAGTTTTCGGAAATGGAGCCATCGAAATCAGTCCGCTTAGCCACGATTTTGAATCTTTCATCATGAACGGTCAGAGACTCAAACCGTTCATTGATGTAACCTCTACAGATTTGGCTGAATCATCATTTATCCTCCATTTTCCCTGAGCATATTGCACCCAGCCAATGGCATAAAACTCAATGCTCAATGGGAGGCAGCCCGTCATTCTTTTTGAAAAAACCCGAAACCTTTTCTAACACCTTTTCGCACTTAAGGTTCACCCTTTAGGACAGCCGACTCCACCTCGGATGCTTGCATCTGAGATTAGAAATCATCTGCAACAGTCACCCTGACCCATTCACTCATCAAAACATCTGTCCTAATGTATGAACTAAGAACCCTCCTAAGTGACAATGAGGACATTGCAAACCTTAGGCATGGGGGGGTATGAAAGTGCAAAAACTCACAAGAAAAGGTTTTAAACAAAAAAATTCACATATGCCAAAAACACCATAAAAATTAAAAAATTTTTGAAAAAGAATAATAAAATGAGAGGAGGAAAGAAATTTTGTGGATTCTACAAAGGAGGAGAAAAAGAACAAAATGAAAAGGAGCACAAAATGAAAGAAAAGTGATAGTCATTAGTAAGAAATTAAGGAGTTAACCTAAGTTCTAGACCTCATTCAGGAAAAAGAAATGGAAAGTGCACAGTAAGATTAGTAAGAATGCAATCCTTCGTCATTTTTGGATAGACTCTTAGTACCCATTAAGATCTAGACATTCCTCAAGAGGTTGAGGAAAACGAAAAACTTAATTATTAGGTCCAAGGCTTAGGGAGTATTTGACCTCATTAACTAACTTTTGATTTACGGGACTCAGTAACCTAAGCACCCTATCATCACACATAGCCTGGTTCAGTAAGCATAAAAATCAAAATCACACAGAAGCATTGCAAAAATTCTGAAAATGACACCTAGAGTAGCAGCGGCCGATCAAACAAGTTGATTTGGACAAGTTCCCAATGCGGAGAGGTGGGAAATTCCGCTTGAAGATGCATAGCAAAATATCATTTCCTCGGTGCTTGTCTCTTAGGATATTTACATATCCTACTGGGGGCATGTAAGCACTCTGCTGGTTCAGATTCCATGGATGGCATTATCACGAAATGTCAATTACCAGGGTTTGAATTCGACTACGGAACACCATGGATGGGATTATCTCAAAATCTCAATAGCCAGGGTTCTGGGGGTTACCATGGGTGGTGCTATCTCGAAGCATCGACTGCCAGGAACTCTTGAGGATTGATGATGGGGATAAGGAATCTGATACAGACCGTGTTGAGAAGCCAATCCTAAGCTAGAATTAAAAAAAAGAAAGAGAGAGAAAACTCTCCAAACATATAAATCTTCTACCTCTCTTTCTTACAAAACGCACTGCGAACTGAACCAGGGCTAAAATTATCTCAAGCACAGGTGCTTTAACCACAAAGTTCAATAAGCCTTAGGTTAGCTCTTGTAGGCCTTAAAAACCTTTGCTAAGGACTGAGGCTAGACAGATCTGGATCTTGGTTGGTATTAGAGTATCTTTTAGGCCTACGGTTGACATTCTAAACTAATCAAGGTTACAAAAGAAAATGCACTTATCTAAACTCATTAAGAACTTCATGGTCTAGAACAAGGGTTGAAGCCTTAAAATTTTGCTAAGGGACTAGCAAAAGCTAGGCATGGGGGTATGTTGAGAACCTCATCATGAACCCTAACTAGCACAATTTAATCCAAATGAGTGTAAAAAAGCTCCTACAAAACCTAAAGAGAGGCTTAACTCAGAAAATTCTGAGTTAAAGAACAAAATAAATCATGAGGGGTAAAACTGTAATTTCACCAATGCAATGTGCAAACAGGGTAATTAAGGGTCCAAACACAGGTCAAACGAGCGTAATAAGTAGGGAAGTGGGATGATCTGATCTGAAAAGTGTTATAGCAACTTTTAGGAATGCAATGACATTCTATAACCCTAAAAAAAATCCACTTTAATTCATGAGGTTTGAGGTAGGATAAAAATCAACTAAACCCTCTAAAATTCATGGAAAAATATTCCCTAGGGTTTATAACCTTCAATTTGGCCTTTGCAACCTATTTTGACCTAAAATGAGAACTATGCCTAATTTATGACTTAATTTGGGTTTTTGTGCAAATTGACCGATCAAACATGGTCCAACCTAAAATCAAATTTTACCATTAAAATCCTTAGGTTCAAATTAGTCTGGTATGAAAATTTGGGCCTAAGAAAAGACCATCTTGACCGACTTTACAAATTGGTCCTCTTAATTTACTTTTTGACCCTTATCTTTTGAAACTCTTGCATTTAGGCCCCTATGTTCTCATCATTCTTTGCATAATGGTCCCCCTAGCCATTTCTATGCAGCACCATACCTCCAGTGACCTTGCATGGAGGATGGCACCACGCAGGGCAGGGCACCCATCCTCAGGAACAAGCAGGGGGTTCCCTACGTCATCCTCTGTCGCAGAGACCTTCCCGTGACCTCTGCAACCGACCATGCCTCTCGTACGGACACATGAAACGCATGGGTGTCCATTTCCGACCAAACTCCGACGAGCATGGCACGTCGCCCCTCGGTCTCCTTTCCTCGCCAGTGCCTATATAAGGAGTGGCAGGGTCTACCGTCTCCTTCAAGCTAGTTTTGGCTGAGAGAAACCCTAGATTTCGTCTCTCCCCTCTCCAGTCAGGTAGCCCGAGCTTCCGGCGATCTTCCCTCCTCCTCCTTGTCGCTCTGCTGCCATACCTACAGCAGAGCCTACTCTGCTCCGTCTTCCCACGCCAGGCCATACCAGCTGGTGCCCTCCGATCTCCTCCTCATCGCCGATAACCCCCTCCAAGGCATCTTCATCCCCAGCTCCGGCAAGCACGAGCTGTATGATGAGTGGCTACTCATCATAGCTAAAAGGCCGAAATTAAGCTAGATACTAAGCAAAACAATATCAAATTAACACATAAAAAGGGTTAAGTGTGGGAATTAAAGAAAAGACCTAAAACTTTTAATGTGTGTTAAAATCTCCTAATTAGGTCACAAAAATGAGATATTCTGAAAACTAAAGAACAAATGATGATCCATGCATCAATTGAACACATAAACAAGTTTGAAAAGACAAATTAGAAGTAAAATCAATGTCTTAAATGTTCAATTAAGCACATGTAAAAATTTGAAAGCAATTGGACATCATTTAGGCTTAGAAATAAATAGATTACAAGTAGGTCCTTCATGCATTACATTTCTACCCTTCAAAACTCCTTCTTGGACCTTTTTGCAAGCCGCAGGGACCCTTCTGTATGACTGCAGGGCCCTTCCGATTATAGTTCTTCTCACTTTTGGACCTGCACGCTATTCTTCTACCCCTTCGTTTAAGGGTCTTCCTGCAAGTTTTCCCTCATTTCAGAGAGAAGCCTATGTTCTTCACGCGCACTGTAGCGCGCGAAGAACACAGCCATTCTCGACCGTCCATCGCACTTTTGATCTCGATCTGCGGCTGGAATCAAATGGAACCTTCGCGCGATTCGGTGCGTGCGTTCACCTCTCTTCCCAGATCTCATCTGACGGTCAGATCTCTCTCTTGACTCGCCGCGCGCTCTACCCATCTCATCCTCACCGCCGGCCTGATTCTGATTAACCTCACCCTTGCGGTGATCTCAGTCACTGAGCTGCTATTTAAGCACCTCAGTGGTGTCGCGCGCAAGGGATCGCTCCCTCCTACATCTCTTAGCGATCAATTCTTCCACTCCAGTCTCTCCTCCTCATCTAGACCCTGATTTCACAGCCACCGGCTGTGGAATCATCGCCTGCTCTCGACCCTCCTCGTCGCTAAGGACCTCGTAGCACCTGAGGACGACCCTGGAGTCTCACTAGCAGACTCTTCCCTCCGCTGGAGTCACCCTCCTCCTTTCTTCCTCCTTAGCTGCCGGCTAAGGACCCATAGGTCCCATTCTTCCTTTTAGTTTAGTTTTTAATTCTGCACAAGTAGTGTTAGATTTAGTTTGCAGTAGTTTAGAATAGATTTAGTTTTAATTGTTAGTGTTTAATGTTAGCTGTAGTTAGATTAGTCTTAGGAGTAGAATTAGTATTAGATCCCCTCCCTCACCTCCTCTGATCAGTCCAGATCAGAGGGGAAGAATCATCTGTTCACTGTTCAATTTATCTCCCTCTTCATGTTTTGTTTTTCCCATCATCCAGATTCTGATTCTTGTTTTTTCCTTTTAACGACGAATTTTTCACCAATCACCCACACATCCTGACCCAATTTCAGATCTGATGGCGCACTGCCTCAGATCTGAAAGTGGCATCACAAGCACCATTTGGGGCTTCTCACTCATTCCATTTGTTTCATAAAAGCCCCTCTGTTTTAAATGGATTGCCTCAGTTTGTCAGAGCACTTTTGATCTGGATTTTAAAGGATTTTTACTCTCTGAAATGTTTTGACAGATCTGACAAATTGAAAGGATTTTTGGTTTTCATTGTAGGCAAGGATTCTGAGAAGTTCTCTGGTGACAGAGAACCAATCAGAAGAGCCTTTCATGATTCTGTTTATACTTTGTTTTGAATGCATTCGCCAGCTTCCATTAAATTTCCTTAATGCATTCTTAGTCTCTTTTTGCTATTTCAGAACTGCCATGCACTATTTGTGTTGATGATCATTTCTGTATGGTGATTCTCTAACCTAAGGAGTTTTCCATACTCCTTAAGGTTGCAAGAAACTGGGATTGTGTTTCTTTGGTTTTAATTGATCGAGCTAAGTCTTCCTTCATGCTGTCTATGGCATTAGGAAGACTAACTCAATGCCATTTGAGTTTTGATCTGAAAGGATGCTTCTGATAAGGTTTTTCCTAATGAGTATTTGAGCTGAATTTACATGAGATTTTCGTGAGATTTAAACCCCTTTCAGATTTGGATTTCATCTCTTCAATGTTTAGTTTGTTTTGAATTTTATCTTGTTCCCAGTTACACAGCAACATGCTGCATATAGCAGCTACATTCCCCTCTTCTCTAAACTCCCTTCTTCTCTAAATTTCCCTCTTCTCTGTAGAATACTTCCCCCCTCTTCAAGTGGACTAACTGCAGCAGCAGTTAGCCATTTGACAGTGGCTTAAGCCACTGCCACTGTAAATAACACTAAAACAGCACATTGTTCTCTTCTCCATCTCCTCTGACAGTAGCTGAAGCTGCTGCCTAAACTCAAATAAAAAAAAATCGATCAACTCTAATTCCCTAACTTTATATAAAAGCCTAATGGCATAGACTTATTTTAAAACTATAAATACACCCATTCATAGTATTATAACTATAGCATATCAGTTAGATACATAGTTATACTGTAAATATGTATAAAACCTGTACAGAAATTCGTATACATATGTAATCTATGTAAAAATATGTATATATACTAATCTAGTATGTATGTATCTACTGATCTATGTATATATGTATGTACAGATTTATATTTACTGATTTAGTAGCTAAGCTAATAGGTTAGAGCAATAATCAAGTAAATAAACCTATAAACTTGGGAATATATATATATATGCATATATTAAGTAATTTAAGTTAGTCAAAGTATAATTATACCTAGTATAACTTACTGTAACTTAGTTTTAATTATAAACTACACAGAATTGCTATTTTAGCCTAAATAAAACATAAACAAATTCGTAAAAATACAATAAAAATATGTATTAAATACTTAAGTATGTAAGTTAAAACTGTTTAAGGTCAATTAGACCATTTACTAATTATTTTATAAGTAATTAACTATTTAATCACTTAAATCAACCTGTATAATCCGCCTAGTTTAGCGAATTTATTTATATAGTAAATATATTTAAAATTCAAAATTAATTAATCAATTAAGTAGTATTATGTAAATATTTTATTTACCATATTTTATTTTATTTTTTTTAATAATTTATGGCCCCCAAATCGAGGGCCAAAAACGCGCACAGACGCAGCTGCGTCTGGTTTCCAGCGCACGATGTGGCGCTGGAATAGCGCCACATCGTGGGCTGCAAACGAAACGCAGCTATATAAATAGAATTTATGCTATAGCTTAGTTAGTCGTCATGGCGCCGGGCGCCCGAAACTTCACCTGTTCCGTCTGATCCGATAACCCGATTCTGATATGTGCTGAATACTGAATGCGTGATTCCTATGTGGGGCTGGGAGCCCGAGTGTGTGCGAACTTATTGAAGGCGTTGGGCTGAGGCCCTGCGCTGATACGAAAACGTAATTAAGCACCTAATCTGAGATTAGGGCACGCTTAGTAGAGGTCTGGTCCCACCCTAAGGGTGCTGTGTATCCCTCGAAAAGCGCGCCCGCTAATTAAACACATTTTACACTAAGGACTCTCCACCGCAGCCTCTGAAAGACTACACTGAACAAAATGAAAGGACAGACGACTTAAAAAAAAAAAGAAGAGATAACACGAGATAACAACAGAAAAGACTCTGTACATATGTAAAATTAAACCCACATAATTACTAACAGAATAAAACGACACTATAAATGTCGCTAAAGACCTCAGTTTGCTTCTTTAGGTTGTATATAGTGTTTTCTGAGATTTAGCGACGTTTATATCTGTCACTAAAACTGATATATATGTCACTATAAATAAATGACTAGTAAGTTAAGTTTTTACACTATGGTATCCTAATGTAGTATGAACTAACATATTAGTGTTAAGAGTATAACTTGTAAATACATAGTTTAGAGTATAATAATAGATTGTTTGATGCTTGTTCATAGTTAGCATTTTTGCAAGCACTTCTTAGTAACTAGGTAAATAAAACATTCATTCATTCCTTAAATGTAAGGTTTCTTTTTGAATAAGAAGACAATTTTGGAGATAATCAAAGAGTGACCGAATTAAATTCAATAAATTGCCTCCCAGAGAACGACCTGGAACAAAACCAGTAAAAATTAGATAAATAAGCAAATGATAATAATGGTTGTAATGACTGGAACTCACCCATACTCACCACTAAACGACATCCTTAATGTTATATTATACACCCTATACTACAACGACATGATCAACAATTATTACCAACAAACATTTACAATCATTTACACTATCATTATTTTGGCGCCGTTGCCGGGGAGCATCGGTGTCAACAACAACCATTTTCAAAAACCATCAGATGCCTCCCTCTCCCTCTTCGTCAACTAAGTAGGTAGGAATCTTCCTCTCTCTCTCCCTTATATGTTCCCCTTCCTGATTTACCATTTTAACCCACTGACCGCCACTTCCACCCCCATCTGCTCCATCTTCGGTCACCATCTCCGACGAGGTCGCTCCACCTCCACAGGCCACCTCACCCCTCGCCGACAAGCCCAGAAGCTCCCCCTCACTCCACTCAACCATTTCCCCCACTCCATTCACCGCCATTCACCGCCCGACCACCCCTCAAACAAACCCACTTCCGCACACACAGTCTGCCCTAGGCTCACGGCCATGGGCGCCCCCGCGCCTCGCTGATGTGGTCGAGAGGCTGTCCTTGTGATTTCAGGTCTCCACCTCCTTGCCGCCATTGACGAGCTGCTGAAGCTCCTTCGCAAGCAGCTCCAAGATGCCTCCAGCCCAGGTGTGAGGCCCAGGCAACGCAGGTTGATTCCGCGAGCACGCTCAGGTTTGCGATTGGGGTCGCAGACCCTCGCTGCTACCCCAATTGGCAGCGCCTTCTCGCCTGCAGGCACGTAGATTGGAGGTGGGACTGTAGTCCCACCTCGTAAGTGTGCAGCCTCGCGCCCACACTTAAATTGAATTTGTGAATTAGGCTATTTACCTTCGATACACAGGGGTCAAGTCCCTCACCCACCGCAGCGCGGCACATGCTCGTCCGCCCTCGCCTGCGCTCACGCCCTGCGGGTCTTGGTCGAACCCGACCACCCGACTAAGCACTCCTCGCCCACCACCGCACACCGGTGGGCCTGGTCCCGGGCGCGCAACCCAAACCTGATTACCCAGCTCTGGGAGAGCTTTCCTAAAGAGAGATTCAGAGAGAAAGAGAGACACGGGGAAGGGGTAGGAGTAGGTTTTGCATTGATAGTTGTCTGTAGGCGCAGGGAAGAAGGAAAAAGAAGAAGAAGAAGGCGAAGGAAGAAGAAGAGAGGAGGAGCGGCTGAAGACTTAGCCGCAATGAGCAGCTGAAGAAGAAAGGAAGGAGAGGAGCTGAAGGAGAAGAAAAGGAGTTGCACTGTAGCAAAAGCATAGTTAAGTCATCTGAGCACTGAGTCAGACGACAGAAGGTCAGCAGCCAGAGCAGGAAAGAAGGCAGGTTGAAGAAGAAAGAAAGAAGAGGAACGGCCAGAGCAGAAGAAGAAAAGAAGGAAGAAGAAAGGAAGACTTAGCAGCTGAAAGAGAGAGAAGGCAGAAGCTCTGCAGCTGCAAGGAAGAAAAGAAGAAAATCAGAGAAGAGGAAAGGATAAAGAGAAAGGGTCACCACAGCCGCAGAAAGAAAAGAAGAAGAAGGCAAATTGAAGGAAGGGAAGAATCAGCTGCAAGAGAAAAAGAAAAGGGAAAAGGAAGAGAGAAGAAGAAGAAACCAACAAAAAAAAATAGAACTTTTGCTCTCTCTCTCTCTCTCTTATTATTTGTGTAACATAATTGTGAACCTTTATGCTTCTAGGATTGTAGTTGCTCCCTGAGTTCGACCTTGGGAAACTTGTTCCGAGTATAAAATTTGTATTATATTGGTAATCACTTTGTTATATACCACAACGGCTGTAATAAATAAATAGACCAATGAAGTGACCCCACCAGGCTCTTGTCCTAGTATTTCCAAACCTAAGGAGTGTCTAAAAGCATGTCGTGGTTCAAGCTAAATAAGTGTGCATACACTGCAAAAGATTTTGAATTTTGAATCACACGCCAAGTTTGAAAATCAAATCCTTGGTTTTTAAAATGTCCCTCCTTTAATTAGTCCTTTTTCTAGAAAATATGTGACCACTTGTTTAATTTATTCAATACAGATTAGGTGGTCTTCGCATTAAGTCCAAATGTAATGAGTGATCAAGAATAGGATGCAAAGTAAGAGAATGCGTACCTTGCTTCCAGCAATCAATGATGCAAGAATGCATGCAATGCAAATAAGTAAATCTAGAGGTTGCTCGTACAAACCTAAATGGTTCATCCTAGGGCAGGCAGCTTCTAGTAGGCATCTCATTTTTTTTTTTTAAACTACTTATGCACAAGCAAATAAAAGTAAACAATCTACAAAATAAACAAAAAATAACCTCAATCTAAAGAAAAGGGAACAACCTCCCAAACATTACCCAACACGGGCCTAAAATAAAATTGGGGAACAAACCCCACAAAATATACCCCAAAATAAGGGTTTCAAACCAAATGCAATGAAAAATTAAATCGAAAGTCTTAATTCTACTCTAATTAAATTAGCGACTAAATGTACAATGATGACTGTCGCGTCCTCGTCCATCTCCTCCATTTCAAAGTACCTCGACCAATTCTCCTCTGGCGACGTCAAGGGTCGCCTCTCACGATGGCTGGTTCCTCGCACAAAATTTCTCGCATAGGAAAAAAAAAAAAAATAAATGGTCAACTCACTATGCAATTGAGAAATAATCAAAATAAAATCAGGTAAAATTATTACGTCTATTGCCTCCTCGGCAACGGCGCCATTTGACGAGTCGATTGTTCGCTTTAAAAGTCGTTTGTAGTTTTATGTGGTGGAAAAATCGACTAATCAATAATTAATATAACAACTCAATTAGGAGCGGGTCATGTCCACAGGGAGGCAATGCTGCAATAATATCTCAATTATTTCATATTCGTTCAATCTCATGAGAAATCCATAGCCAAATCTGACATGAAATGCGACGGAAAGAAGATGCACAATATCTTGAAAGCATAAGGGTAGATGTGCAACTTTTCCTCACTAAAATATTCAATAAAAATATGATGATTTTATGCAATTTTCCATTGACATGTATTAAAGAAAATTTGTGCATATTTAAATCCAAAAACCAATGTCAAACAATGTTAATTACAAAAGCCACGCAATTGTAAGAGAGCTTGAGTACGAAGCTATAAATTTTACCACAATAAAATATTCATAAACCAACATTCTTTTTCCTAGCAATGGCATGAGATGTAATAACTAATTAAGTCCAAAACAGAGGATTTTACCTCTCTCCCCCTTATGATCGAGGGAGAGGTTCAATCGAGGAGAGGGTCGCATAGGCGGATGGCTGAAGTGAGGCCGTCGCGGTGGTGGCAGCCGCACGTCGAGCGGTGGCCGGAGCCAGCCTGCCGGAGCTCCGGTGAGGTGGGTTGCGCTGGTGGCTACACTTGCTGGAGGAAGCGTAGATGGGCGCGCACGCGGAGGCTGCTGTAGAAGGTTCGCGCAGAGGCTGCTGTTGTAGAAGGTGCGGCGTGCCGAGGTTGCAAGGAAGGTGCGCGCACTGCTGGAGCGTACTGTTGGCTGCACTACTGCAAGGCGGGTGCACGGCAGGTAGGCGGAAGCGTGTTGGAGAAGTGCTGCAGGCTGTGCGCGGTCTGCAGGCACGCTTGTGCAGCCAGATGCGTGAGCGGAGAAGAGCACGCGCCTGCTGTGTGCGTGAGTTGTTCGCTGGAGGCGGTGCTACAGCAGGCGGTGCACGGTCTTGTGCAGCTAGAGGGACGTGGGTGTGAAGGAGCAGCCGGTCCTGCTGCTGTGTGCGCGGGTGGTGTGATGCGAGCGTGAAGTGAGTGGTGAGGCGCAGAAGGAGTGGGCACGACTGCAGGTTGGAGATGATGAAGAGGCGTGCGTGGGCTAGTGGTTGGCGCTGGAGTGGATGCTGCAGGAGGTGGGGCGAAAGTGTGCAGGCGATGCACGCGTAGAGAAGAGTGTGCTGTGCAGGTGGGCTTGGCACTGGGGCGCAGTAGGGTGTGCGCGTGGATGCTGTAGGAGGTGATGCAAGTGTGCAACCAGAGGGGTGCGGGCGTGGAGTGAGCGGCTGGTTGCTGTTGGAGTGTAGGTCGAAGCTTCAGACGTCTAGGAAATTTCCCGGACGTCTTAACTGTCTGAGAGGATGAAAATGCAATGGCTGCGGTGGTGGTTGTTGGTGACGACGGCGAGGGAGGTGCACATTGAGGTGTTCACGGTAATGCGGACGACCTCCGAATGGCGGTGTGGCCTGTCACACCACACGCCCACAGTGGTGGAGAATCATCGCCACAGTTGAGGCCAGTAGTCTGGAATGGAAGAGAAACGAACTCTCTGCATAGTGGTGGGTCAGGGGTGGAGGCCTACTGAGCTCGACTGCCTCCTCCTCTCTTTTGAAGTCAGCTGCCCCGACCAGATCCAACACATCCGCTCCTCCTTGATTGGGTTCTTCACTGCTACAGCTGGAGGAAGAAATGCAGCCGTTGCACGTAGAAGAAGAATAAAAAATAATGATAAAATATTATGGTTATTTATATACAAACCCTCAACTTTTATGTTAACCTAAATTAATGCATGCAATGTACCTAATTGGTTAACTAATGCAATTCTAAGTTTATTCTAACTACATTTAAATATGAATAAGATGCATGAATTATGTAATTAAATTAGAAATATGAATTAATCTATTTACATCCTAAATTTTGCTAAATAAATGTTAGAATTAACTTAATGTCTAGGCACTTAAATAATTAACTAGCCCACAAATATGGGCTAATCACATTCCACCTCCACTAAACCTTCACAAGTTGCTTCACCATGGCCACCACCATCTCCAGGCAAAGATGTTGGATCACCTCCTCAACCTCTCTCCAAGGGCTGGCCTAAGCACCATTGGCCACCCCTTCTCCTCTCAACCAAATCAAAGGCTATCGGAGCCCACCTCTAAATGCCCTTATTTTTGCTAGATTAGATTATAGTTCTTCTTCGATTTACATGCTTTATTTACTACTTAATAGTGTAGTTCCTTACTTCTCCCCCAATGATGCATGCATAATCCCCCCTTAGATTCATGTATGCGTTCGTTTTATGCTAGCTAGATTTGTATTTTCAAGCATTCCTCTATAAGCTTTCCATGAGCTTAATGCTGTAGCCACCATCATGAATTGAATGAATGAAAATCTTTTTCCATATATATATCTATGTGTTGAGAATCACCAAGAGCTTATAGCAATATATTTTGTGTGATTAAGGTTGCCTGCTTTTAATTATTACCTGTTGCAACTAGCATGTCGTACATCAATACGTAAATCACTATAAACTGGCATGAGATTTTAACCAAGTAGCGCGAAAGAGATCGATTTCAAATTTGCATTTCCATAAATGCTTCCCAGAGACAAACGATCGGGACTCAAGTCTCGTTACCTTTATAAAATATTTTTGTTTGATCGTATTGCGCACTATACTACGACGCATTTTTTGATCAAATACATGCCTTACGATTCACAACACCTGCCACAGTTGATCCAAGGTCCTTAAACCCCCTACCATATTGATGTATACACATCCATTTAAGTTAAAATGCCTAGTTATGCATGTTCGTAATCTTAGATATGAATTCCATATTATAAATATTGCATAGCATTCATCATTCTACATTTAAAATAATCTGTATTAAGTTTAGGTTAATTCGTGTCCTTTTGTGGCTAGGTGTTGGGAATCGTATAATAAATTTTTGATAAGAAAAAGAATCATAGTATACTGTGCAATACGATCAACAAAAATATTTCTAAAGATAACGAGACCTGAGTCCCGATCGTTTGTCTCTGGGAGGCATTATGGAAATGCAAATTTGAAATCGATCTCGCTCTCTCCACTTGCTTAAAACCGCATGTCGATTTATGGTTATTACGTATTTATGCACGGCATGCTTAGTTGCCAGAATATCAGAAATTAAAAACAAGCAACTTTAACCACACAAAATATATTGCAATAAGCTCAAGGTGATTCTCAACACATAGATATATATATAGAAAAAGATCTTTCATTAATTCATCATGGTGTTTACAACATGAAACTCATGGAAAGCTTATAGAGGAAGGCTTGAAAACATAAATCTAGCTAACAGAAAATGATCTCATACATGAATCTAAAGGGGGATTATGCATGCATCATTGGGGGAGAAGTAAGGAGCTACACTACTAAGCAGTATATAAAATAATAAATCTACGAAGAACTATAATCTAATCTAACAGAACTAAGGGCATTCAGTGGTGGGCTCCGATGGCCTTTGACTTGGTTGAGAGGAGGACAAGCAGCCAATGGTGCTTAGGACGACCCTTGGAGGGAGGTTGGAGAGATGATCTAGCATCTTGGAGGGATGTGGTGGTTGCCAAGGTGAAGCTACTCGCAGGCATGGAGGAGGAGTGGATGTGGAATGAAACTAAGCTAAATGGAACCAAGAGTGGATGGAGCCAAGAGTGGATGGTGCAAATGGTCACCCCTTAGGTCTTTTTATAGACCTAGCGAAAGCTCTCTAGAGAATTATGGAATTCTCTACATAATTCTCTAGAGAGGCCTATGGTGGGAACTCATGGGAGAGTGAGAGAAGATGGATGGTGGTTTTTAGATCTACCAAATGTGGATCTAAAAATTGAATGGCTCTTGGTTGCTAATTTTAGCAACTAAGGCAACAACACATGGTAGAGAGTTCTAGAGAACTCTAGGCTAGGTATTTTCGTGTGGATGGTGTGTGCGGGTGTGTATGGGTTGAAACTTAGGTGGCTAGGTTGATTAGGTTAGGTTCTAGTGGGTTTAGGTCAAGGTAGGTCTCAAATTAGGGTTGTAAACACCAATTCACTAAGGTAAAGTGCGATTAAACTTAATACAAGTTTAATTGGGTGTGTGAAAACCTAATTGAGAGTAAAATAACTCAATTAAGTCAGGTCTAGGTCAATTGGACTCTCACTTAGTCTAATTGGACAGTGTGTGCTTTAATCAGGGCTCAATTGGACTTAATGAGTCCAATTGAATAGGCTGATGGAATTGACTAAGATCTAAGTAAATTAGGTTTAGTGAGGACCTAATTTGGTCTTTAGGAAGGTCTAAAGGTGATGTACTAAGGTTAAGGCACCTTAATTTAGGTTCCTATGGGGTTAGAATTGGTTTTAGGGACCTAGAGATCCAAGATCAAGGCTTGAATGTCAAAACAGGGTCTGAACGGCAGTTTGAGATGTCTAATAATAGTGTCAGACACCTTATAGTGAAAAATTAGAAGTCTAGACTTCATGTCTAGATGTCTAATCAGAGTCTGGAAGGATTGTAGGTTCTATCTTGGGTATTCTGCAAAAATTAGACGTCTGACCAAGTGTCTAGACATCCAGTAACACTGTAGAAGTGGGTTTAAGGTGTGCAGGAGCTGGCTAAGGGTTCTAGACATCCTATAACTTATCTGGACGTCTAGATAGAGGTTGGAATTAGGGTTTTAAGGTTTCCTAAGGTGTGGTAACCTAATCTAAGGGTGGCTAAGGCTTGGGGAAGCTTCTAGACTATCCTAGGGCTAGGTTGGACCTAAGTTCTTCACAATTTATTGCTTTATTCCTTCTTAATAGAATAACATACCTTAACTCCCTTACATTATTATCTACTACATCTAATCTAGGTCTTCCGCTCCAGCTTTGCTGCAACACCAGTTATTGTTTATTCTTCAGATCAAGCTTTAGATCCAGCTTTAGATCTAGCTTCTGATCAGCTTATTACCTGCAATTGACATAATGCACCTAAGCAGGACATTATAGCAATATTTTATGCATAGCTAAAAGAAAGCAGTAAAGGTGCTAGTAATGCTTATGCATGCATGAATTACCCTAGCTTATGCTAAGTTCTAGCCTAATTTAGGTCAACTAAGACCTATGATTACTGCGTAATCATACCCCCATCATAAATCTTGGTAGTCCCTAGTAAATCTAAAATTAAGTTATTTACAGCAAGGGTCCCTGAGGGACTGATTATTATCATGGGTATGACTAAAGATTTTTCTCCTTTTTGTTTTCATCTTATGTTCTAGAAATCCAGACAATCGTGAGAGTGTAGCTATGTAGCTTTTGCAACGGATTCGAGTGAAAAACTAATTCACCTCTAAAGCTTGTACTTGACCCCTAGTAAAATTCTAGCAGGATAGGCGGACTTCTTCCCTCGGGGTATTCAAGATATTTTATGAATTTCACCTGGCTTTAAGCTTAGGTAGAGAATCTTAGGGGGAAAAGATTATATATTTGGTGGCTCACTCTCGACTGGTGCTACATAGAGATTAATACTTCAGAATGTAGATTCCCAAATTATTAACTTAGCTCAGAGAAAGATGAGAAAAACTATGCTCTCTTTTGGTTCCTTTGTATTCATTCTCTCTTCTCTCTTCTCTTATATATATATATATAGAGCTCATAATCTCACCAAATTTACACGTGTTCCGTATTTGGTGGTCTCTCATTGCATTACTACTTTAATTGAGTTTCCATAACCCTAACACTAAGTCTGAATTCCTCAGCCAGTATTCAGGCAGTCAGAAGCATAGAAAAATAGGTAAAGGCCATATTTGGTGGATCTCAAAATTATTTGGTGGTATTACCTCAATGCAACTGAACTAAATATTCACTCTCTTTTTTTCTTGTTTTTTCTTCTTTTTCTATTTTTCTTTCTTTCTTTTCCTTTTTCTTTTTTTTTTTTCTATGTAAATTTTTTCAACACAACACATGCTAGCATACATTCATGAACTTTATTAAGGAGGCATTATTAGGGATTGCTAGTACTCAAGAGACATTGGGTGGCTTATTTGGTGTATTTCTGACCTTGACATCAATAGCCTCCTTTAGCCGAGGATTTCGTAAAGAATGGTCGTAACCATCCACCTTAGCCCTAGTTTTATGAAAAATCACTCTCTGCGTATTTTCCTTATTTGGTGGCTCTCACAATTCACACAAAATGTATACGCAGAAACTGAGAGCGAAAACTATGCCTTATCTCTGAGTATCATCACCTAATTATCTAGGATTCCAGATTCCTTACACTATTCTTAGAGCACCAGTACACTTTACTCTCATCTTACACTATTTGGTGGATTTTTGGAGGAAAATCTGTCTGACTCCCAAAACACTGTCCAGGGGTTCAAGAGAAGAAGCATTGCTTCTTCTCGACAAGCTAAAGACATTTCTCAGCCTTCATTGTGAATCCATTGCAAATTCTATATGTGTGAAAAATTGTACTGGATTCCAGATTACAGGAATCAACTAGAGGATAAAATCCCTAATGCATTCTCTTAATAAGATAATCTTATTCATGAATGCACTATGTATATATGCTATAAACAAGTAACCTCATATAATTTATACTTTATAAAATTCCCATATCGGTTTACATTCAACTTGATCCAAAATTTCAGAATAGGAAGGGTGAGCAGGTGAGTCAGAAATGGCTGTTGCGGACGATTTCTAGCTCCAGTGTGAGCATTGGAGGTGGAGTCGGTTGTTCTTTTATTTAAGATCCTAAAGTACATTTGACATGTAGCTCCAAGGTTTTCCTGAATGTTGGCATAAAAATTTTCAATTTTGTTGTATCTACCCTCCCATGCCTAAGTTGTTGCATATCCTCATGCATCAATGTAAAAGAAAATAAGTATAGCAGGGAGTAAATGGATAGAAATCACTTGGAATTGCTCCTGAAATTTTAACTTTCAGCATCGGCCAACCTGACAATATGCAATATTAAAGAGAAATATGCTTAAAAGAAAAATATGCTATGTATAAAAATGGTTATGTATAGATGATGGTAGAATGTGAGGTAGATGCTGAGTTTAACGCCTCCAGCTGGGTGAAAACTCAATCAGATGTATCAGTTCTAGCATAGGAGCCGATCAAGATTAAGAGAAAGATATGCTCGTATGCTCCCAGAATTAGTGGTTCGAAGATGTGAACCAGCTGATTGTGACCCCTACTCCAAAAAGTCTAGGTATAAAAAAGTGTGGTGTGTGGTGGAAAATAAAGGAAATTAGAGGGGGGATCATGATGTTGATTCAGTTGATTTATCATGTCCCACAATTTAGTAGGAAGTTACTGAGGGAGTACATCAAAATGTATCTCAAAACTAGAATATAAGTCATAGGGATCCTCATAATGATAATTGACATCAAAGATCATGCCCTCTGCAGGCTCTGGATCATATGGGAGTATTTGTGAAAGTAGATCTATGGGGAGGTCACTGAAATCCTCATCAAAAATTACTTCATCCTCACCAGTACTAATCTCTGATTCATCGGAGGCTGATTCTTTAGGCTCGGAGGTGAGCCATCCATTATATTGACTAGGATGCTAGGTGCGTCCCCAGCTCATTCTACTCAAAGCTTCACCCTCATATGCATTGGGCTCCTCAGTAATTCCTGCCTCAGGTAGCATATTCATTTCTTCGGTCAAAACATCCATAGCTACTTCTGGTCTTTGGATGTTTGGCTCAGAGAAAGAAAGTGTCATCTCAGAATCTCTAACATCAGAATTAGGTATGTAGATGAAAGAAGAGTGCAGATCAGAAGATGTTCGCTCTAGCATAGGTTCACCTACAATGGGAAGTGGCTTAGATTGATCAATAGGGTCACATGTAATGTTTGCCTCAAGATCCATATCGTCAAATGGATCTACTTCCCTTATCATGGTTGGGTTATCTAACCCAAGAGGTATCTCCCAGGATTCAGGATAATCTGATTGTAGCTCAGTCCTGGAGATATCAGTCCTTCCCTCCTCAGTTTCCTGAATGGAGTTCTCAAACGAACCCATTATGAATATTTCTTACTCTTGTCTCATATCCAAGCTGGATTCTTCTTTCCCTAAATTATCTTTCGACATCTACTCCCGAGAATCTTCTGTGTCTCCGTCCGACATAGTCATCTCAGATTCTTCGAGGTCTTCATGGCTATTTTCTACTTGATATCTCAAAAGCAGTAGTTCTTGAGTTTCCTGATTTTGTCCAATTAGCCTTGTTATGCCTGCTGTTCCCTGAAGGAGCTCCATCACAGCTTGCTGATATGGAATCTAGCTTTGTATTCAGTTCGGCTCAGTGATAGCTTGGATTTCGTGTAGATAGGATGCAACCTTTTCCTTAGCGCTAGCTATAGCTCTCTGTATTCTATAATGCGATCGCAAATGCACTGGTAGTTCTTCAGGGGTTCCAGGGGGCAAATCAGGTCTACCCATATTCCATGGGTGAGAAGTAAGAGTATGAAATCCATATCCTGGGTTATAAGATGCGGTCCTTCGAGAAGTTGAATAGTACGGGTCATAACGTCCAGGGTCAAGATATGGGTTAACCATTTCGGTAACCCGAGGAGAAGGATCAGGCGAAGTGAAAAGTCATCTTCGCCACCTTGGGTTTTGATCCCAAGGTTGAGCTGATTCAGTGACCTGGGCTCTCAGATAAGCCCGTGGGTCCAGCTCTTTTGGATCCTGATTAGGTCTAGATATAGGGTTGGCCATTGCGGCTAAGCAAATAGAAGAAGAGGGTGGGGGAGAAGATCCTGGCAAGGTGACTCGCCTCCTTGGGAGCGGATCCCACGGCCCAACCAGTCGAGGTCTGAGTGACCTCCTTTCTTGCATACACTACCCAACCCTAGATTGGTGTAGCCAAGCTAGACAAGGCTAAGGCCTTATCAATTAGATGGTCCTTATATCAGATGACCAGATTTTTTGTTTTAAGTTTGAATTCCTGAATAAAAATTTGTCATACAACAGACTGAAGTGATTCCCACCTCTCTAGCCAACCTAGCCAGTTTGGTTACGAGGGGACTAAGGGGAAGGTTCTTCCTTTGGCTTACTCCTCCAGTTCCATTACCCCTTAGTCATGGCCGTTTGACAATGCCCCACAGACTTAGTCACCAGGTTCGGCAAGAGAGGTTGAAGCCACCCAGTAGTACGACAATGAATTGGGTTTATTTACGTGTTTTAAAATTGATTTTAGCTCGTTTTTCTTCAGTTGGGATTTGTGGTCAGTGGCCCACAAGGTGATCAAACTCACCGGCTAAGCACTAGACTTGACTAAGTCTAGGCTAACCTAAATGTGTTCTCTAGAATGTAACCCTAAAGGTATAGCCTAGGGTTCATGCAATTCTAGGGCCTTTTTTTAGTAGACCACGAAATAAAAATACTTCTCTGGAAACAATTGGAATC
Organism: Thalassia testudinum; assembly: GCA_037157565.1. Lineage (NCBI taxonomy): Eukaryota > Viridiplantae > Streptophyta > Magnoliopsida > Alismatales > Hydrocharitaceae > Thalassia > Thalassia testudinum. Next base: position 68,048,579 of record JAZHRO010000003.1, on the reverse strand, counting down.
TAAATAAGTTGAAATTTTGTAAGTAGATTCCTTTTTTAATTGTATTTTTAGAGAATATTGTTTTGTAATTTTTACTATTTCAACTGAATTTCTAGAGATTTTTGAATGTCAGGGGGTTAGATCTGGAATTTTGACCTCTGGTCGATTTTCCAAATTGAAACAGTATCAACTGACTTTCAAAAATTCAGAAAAATTATGGCAATTAAAGCCAATGAGATCAGCTTTCAATCCTCACCATTTTTAGTCAAAACAGATTCACGGATTACTCAAAATTGGCTTACGAATTTTGAAAATTTTCAAATCTGGGTCAGTTTGACTCCCTTACACTTTATGAATTTTTAAAACTTTTGTACTTTGAATTTTTTCAAATGAATAGCTTCGTTTGTAAGACGGTTTGAAAATAAAGGTCAATCCCAAATTTCAAAATTTTTCGTTCACTAATTTTTTGGCAATTGAATTTTTAAAATGGAATTTGAAATCTGGCCGAAAATCAGAGGGTGGTAAGAAAGCTTTTAAAATGTGTTTGAGTTTAAAATTCAACTTTCCACCAAAATATTTTTTTTCTTTTGAAAAAATTTTGAAAAAAATTTTTTTTTTCAAAGGATTTTCAAATATTTTTTCTTCTTGCTTTCTCAAAACTAGCCTAGGATTAAAAAAGAAACCTAATCTAACTACCAAGATTTTTTTCTTTGATTTTTTTTCTTTTTCACGAAAATAAAAAGGCTTTTTTTTTTCAAATAAATCTAACCTAGGGTTTAGAAAGGGAAATCCTAATCTAAGATGAGATGTGCACCTGATTTTTTTAATCTACGCTTGTTGCATGCGTAGATTCTCATTTTTCCTATTTTCCTACACATCAAAAGACAAGCAGAGGAAGATTTGTCAATGATAGCTCACAAGATCAAAATAAAAAATGATGTTGCCTCCCCGACAACGATGCCATTTTGTTGGGAAACGTATAGCGTGCTTTTGATAAGAAAAAGCGTCGTAGTATAGCGTGCAATATGATCAATAAAAATATTTCTAACGATAACGAGACTTGAGTCTCGATTGTTCGTCTCTGGGAGGCGTTATGAAAATGCAAATTCGAAATCGATCTCACTCACTCTACTTGCTCAAAATCGCATGTCAGTTTATGGTTATTACGTATTTATGCACAACATGCTTAGTTGCCAGAATATCAAAAATTAAAAATAGGCAACTTTAATCACACAAAATATATTGCAATAAGCTCATGGTGATTCTCAACACATAGATATATATATAGAAAAATATCTTTCATCATGGTTTTTGCAACATGGAACTCGTGGAAAGCTTATAGAGGAAAGCTTGAAAACATAAATCTAGCTAACAGAAAATGATCGCATACATGAATCTAAAGGGGGATTATGCATGCATCATTGGGGGAGAAGTAAGGAGCTACACTACTAAGTAGTAAATAAAGCAATAAATCTACGAAGAACTATAATCTAATCTAGCAGAACTAAGGGCATTCAGAGGTGGGCTCCGATGGCCTTTGACTTGGTTGAGAGGAGGAGGGGCGGCCAATGGTGCTTAGGCTGGCCCATGGAGAGAGGTTGAAGAGGTGATCTAGCATCTTGGCATGGAGGTGGTGGTTGCCATGGTGAAGCTACTCGTGGGCATGGAGGTGGAGTGGATGTGGAATGAAACTAAGCTAAATGGAACCAAGAGTGGATGGAGCCAAGAGTGGATGGGAGCAAATGGCCACCCCTTAGGTCATTTTTTAGACCTAAGTGAAGCTCTCTAGACAATTATGGAATTCTCTAGAGAGGCCTATGGTGGGAGCTTGTGGGAGAGTGAGAGAGAGAAGATAGATGATGGTTTTTAGATCCACCAAATGTGGATCTAAAAATTGAATGGCTCCTGGTTGCTAATTTTAGCAACCAAGGTAACAACACATGGTAGAGAGTTCTAGAGAACTCTAGGCTAGGTATTTTCTTGTGGATGGTGTGTGTGGGTCGAAACTTAGGTGGCTAGGTTGATTTGGTTTGGTTCTAGTGGGTTTAAGTCAAGGTAGGTCTCAAATTATGGTTATAAACCCTAATTCACTAAGGTAAAGTGCAATTAAACTTAATACAAGTTTAATTGGGTGTGTGGAAACCTAATTGAGAATAAAATAACTCAATTAAGTCAGTTCTAGGTCAATTAGACTCTTACTGAGTCCAATTGGACATTGTGTGCTGATATCAAGGCTCAATTGCACTCAATGAGTCCAATTGAATGCCTGATGGAATTGACTAAGATCCAAGTCAATTAGGTTTAGTGAGGACCTAATTAGGTCCTTAGGGTGGTCTAGAGGTGATGTACTAGAGTTAGGGCACCTTAATTTAGGTTCCTGTAGGGTTGGAATTGGGTTTAGGGAACTAAAGATCCAAGATCAAGGCTTGAATCTCAAAACAAGGTCTGGAGGGCAGTTCCAGATGTCTAATAATAGTGTCAAACATCTTATAGCGAAAAATTAGAAGTTCGGACTTCTTGTCTGGACATCTAATTAGAGTTAGGAAGGATTGTAGGTTCTGTCTTTGGTATTCTACAGAGATTGAACGTTTAACCAAGCGTTTGGACGTCCAATAACACTGTAGAAGTGGGTTTAAGGTGTGAGGGAGTTGGCTAAGGGTTCTGGACGTCCTATAACTTATCTAGACATCCAGATAGTGGTTGGAATTAGGGTTTTAAGGTTTCCTAGGGTGTGGTGACCTAATCTAAGGGTGACTAAGGCTTGGGGAAGCTTTTAGGCTATCCTAGGGTCAGGATTGACCTAAGTTCTTCACAATTTATTGCTTTATTCCTTCTTAATAGAATAGCATACCTTAACTCCCTTACATTATTATCTACTACATCTAATCTAGGTCTTCCGCTCTAGCTCTGCTGCAACACCAGTTATTCTTTATTCTTCAGATCCAGCTTTAGATCCAGCTTTAGATTTAGCTTCTGATCAACTTATTGCCTGCAATTGACATAATGCACCTAATCAGTACATTATAGCATTATTTTATGCATAGCTAAAAGAAAGTAGTAAAGGTGCTAGTAATGCTTATGCATGCATGAATTACCTTAACTTATGCTAAGTTCTAGCCTAATTTAGGTCAATTAAGACCTATGATTGCTATGCAATCACTAAGAGAGTAGGAGATTTATTTTGGAGCCTTGGATTGATGATTCGACCATACGGATCTGATCAGGATGTCCAACATAGTCCAATGCCCCTGAAATCATCTTGATCGGAGTCCTATATCACAGTGTGTAGTCTGTGGAAGATCAATGACCAAAAGATTAGGTGACACAATTCGGAGCTTCAAAAGACAATTCCAACCGCACGGATGGTTTCAGATCGATGATCATAGCCCAATGACGTGAAAATCGACCCAATCTAACATCCATTTTGCCACCTACAAACTAAAGAAAATGGAAGGCCATGATGGCACCACGTGGTGCCATCACATCCACCTAAATCCATCCAAGCCCCTCTACTCCATCTTACAAGCAACGTCGTCAAGCGATCTCAGCCATTGGATCATGATCCAAAGGTTGAGAAAAGCCCAACGCCTTCGCACAACACAAGGGGTAGATCAAGATTCAATGTGGACCGTTGGATCTTGATCCAACGGCCAACAATCGCCTCTCACCACTGCTAGCTGTTGCACTTTTGTATCAAAGAGAGCACGTAGCGCAGTGGTCATACAGAGCACTCGCAAATCTGTGGTGTGGGTTATAGTCCTCTGGTACTTTCATTTGACCACATAGGTGGGAACGGCTAAATAGAGCCGCACGATCTTCATCAACAAGCACGAGATGCACCATGCGACAAAATGGATGAGAGTGGATACGCCTACAAGCGCATGTGCAATAATACATGCGGTCCAACAACCTATCTGATGTGCTAGCTAAGCGCGCGATCCTCGCGTAATCCCAGTCATCCATCCTTGATCCAACGGCTATCCATCAGCCTCGCCTCTACAGCTGTGAGTGAGCGAGCAAGTACGTTGGCTGTAGACCTTCAGCAACATTTGAGGCAGAGTTTTAGCGATGACTTTGATGTTGCTGTTGACCCATGAACGACCAAGCCTCTTCTCTTCCACTATAAAAGGACCCTTACCCCTCCCATTCTTCCTCATCACTTTCTCTCCCTCACCACCTCCAAGGCTCTAGAGAAAGCTTGTCGCAAGCCTAGGATGCTCCTCTAGAGTAGGAAATCAAATATTTTTCCCCTGTCTTACCCCCATTCGTGGAGCATCCTATGGCCATCCTCTCACCCCCATTGGGAAGAAGATCCTCACCATGACACCATCCTACCTCGCCCTCCTTCCTCTGATGCCATTCTCTTTCCTCCTGCCTCTCTCAACCTTCATCTAGGCAACGTCAGAGCGAGTCATCCTCCAAGCGACCATCGAGGGGGACTCTTCTCATCTCTCTCTATCTTTTATTTGCTTTTTAATGCAGGTTTCCACTTTTCTATCTATAGTAAACTCTATATTGAAAATATATGTGATTATTTCTCTCTCTCTCCCTCTTATTTTGGGAGTAGATTAGTTAGATAATGTTTTTTTGATTTGATCTCTTGCCATATAAAAATACAAAAAAATCAAAAAAGACAAAAACACCTAAAACAAATAAAGTTGAAGAGCAGATTTCAACCCAAACATTTGCGTCCTTATGTTTGACTCGGGACTCACTTCGAGTTTCGATATAAATTTTATCTGGTAACGACTTTTGAGACTACAACGACAGGCTCTCTAAAACCCTGATTTTTCCTCGTGAAAAAATGCTCAGCACATATGATCGGCCAATACCCTAGAAACAATTCCTCAGTTGCCCCCTCCTAAAATCTATGTACCATACATCGTCCTCCCTTTATAATCCTAACCCTCCATTTATTTCGAACAACACCTAAACCTTTAGCTTTTAATCCTAACCCTTGATTCCAAATGATGGGAACACCATCTTGAGCCATAACTAGCTCAATTTGATCTAATAAAATCAATAAAAGCTCCTACATATCAGTCAGGTCTTTTGGGCATGGTAAGTTGTTCTGAGAAGAAAAGATGAAAATAGGGTTATTTCTACAATTTTACCATCTTATCACAAATGCAAAATAACCATGGGGTATGCCAGGGGTTTATGATGAGAACCTCATCATGAGCCATAACTAGCTCATTTTGACCCAATACAAAGGATAAAAGCTCCTACATATCTCAAGGAAAGGCTTAACTCAGAGAATTCTGAGTTTGAGAAGAAAACCAGTCATAAGGGGTAAAAGTGCAATTTTACCAGTATAATCTGCATACAGGGTAATTCAGGGCCCAAACACAGGTCAAAACAGCTTAATAAGAATAAAAGTGGGATGAGATGATCTAGCAAGGGCTACAGCACTTCCAAGGAACCAAATGATAATCTGTAACCCTAAAACAACCCACTTCAATTCACAAGGTTCGAGGCAAAGTAAAAATAGAATAAACCCTCTAAAATTCATAGAAAAATAATCTCTAGGGTTGAGAACCTTCAATTTGGCCTTTAGAACCCATTTTGACCTACATTGAGAACCATGCCCAATTAATAACTTAATTTGGGTCTTTACGCAAATTGACCGGTCAAACAAGGTTTAATATGAAAATGAAATTTACCATCAGATTCCTTAGGTTCTAATTAGTCATGTATAAAAACTTGAGCCTAAGAAGAAACCTCCTTGGCCGACTTTACACTTTGGTCCTCATATATTTACTCTTTGGCCCTCAACTTTTGAACCCTCGCATTTAGGCCCCTAACTCTCCTTCGTTCTTTGCAAACAGGTCCCTCCTGCAAAACCCTGCCAGCACCATGCTCCGGCGACCTTGCGCGGAGCATGGCGCCGCGCAGGGTGAGGTGGAGGACCTGGCATGTGTACCGGGGGTGCCCTGCGTCGTCAGCCGTCGCAGGAGCACCCCCATGATCATTGCAGCCCCCCATACCGGCCGTGCGAACGCACGGACGGTATGGGTTCGTATTCCGACCATGCTCCGGCGAGGGAGACACGTCGTCTCCCTCCGCCTTCCTCCCTGCTTCAACCCTATAAATACCCCCCGCCGCTCCACCGACCAAAGCAGCCTGGATCTGACGGAGAAAACCCCCAACTTTCCTCTCTTCTCACTCCGGCAGACGCCCACCAGCTCCGGCGGTTCTTCCTCCTCCTCCTCTTCGCTCTGCCGCAATACCAGCAGCAGAGATATCTTCCCCTGCTCTTTCCGCGTCGCGCAATACCGGCGCGCGCTGCCTCTGCCCCGTCGTCACCGCCGTCCTCCCCCCACTGGGCATCGTCTTCTCCGGCGACAGTCGATACGACTGTCGCCCTGTTCCTCCCCCCTTCGTCCCTGCAGTTAAGTTAGACCTACTCCCCTTCTCCTCCTCTTTCTTTCCCCGCTTTCGATTTAGTCAATTAAGCCCTCTACCGACCCTGTTCACCCTCATCCTCTCCGCCTCCGACCACCCTCCGGCGAGCCGCTCCCATCACCTCAGCGACCCACACGGCTCGACGACCACCGCAGAACCTCCGCCTCCTCACCCTGATCCTCTTCCGCCCCTCCACTTCCCACCAAACACCCTCTGCAGACCCACCGAACACACCCACTCCCTCGCTCACAGTTTGACCTAGGACGACCTGATAGCTCCATCTCGCCCCCTGCAGACCCCCTGACCACCTTCGCCGTGCCACGGCGAAGGTCCCCCGCCTGTCTGATTTGGCCGAGAGGCCGCTCTATTGATTTCAGGTTCCAGGCCTTGACCGCCATTGGCGAGGAAGCTCGAAGCTTGCTCGAGGTTGCTCCAAGCCTAGATATCCCAGGTTGAAGAGCCACGGCCAGCGCGAAAGAGTCTTGCGCACACACCCTGGCCCTCAATTGGAGTTGCGCGCCTCAACAGCTGTTGCAATTGGAAGCACCATCCCTGCTGCAGGCGTGAGAGAAGCGGGGTGCGCGGATAGTCCCACCTCGGGAGTTTCTGGAGCCACACACTCACATAAATTGCAAAACTGCCACCATCTGTTTGCCTCAGTTACCACGGGGTGAGGTCCCTCTCACCCGACCCGACCCGACTCGGCCTCGTCCGTGACCACGCTCCGCGGACCTGGCCCGACCCGATTAGACTGACCTGCACTCCTCGCCCACCACGCACGCCGGTGGGCCTGGACCCAGGCCTGACCCGAACCCGATTACCCGGTAGCGCTCTGGGAGAGCTTCCGAAGAGTGATTTCAGAGAGAGAGATACGCGGGGGAGGGGGGTAGAATAGGTTTTTTCCTCTTGACGAAAAAAGTCCGAAGTGTGCAGGCCAAAGAAGAAGAAGCAGACCCGCTGAAGAAGAAGGAGCTGCTGCACTGTAGCGAAGGCATCGTTAAGTCGTCTCAGCACCGGGGCAGACGACGGAAGGTCAGCAGCCAGAGCAGGAAAGAAGACAGGCTGAAGAAGAAGGAAGAGCAACGGCCATCGCGAAAGAAGAAAAAGAGAGGTCAAGGCAGGTGAAGACAAAGAAGAAGAAGGAATGAAGAGAAGCAAGAAGCAAGAAAAGAAGAAGACGATCTGAAGAAAAAGAAAGAAAAGAAACAAGGAAGAACAGAAGAAGAAGAGCACGAGGGGAAGATCTGAAGAAAGCAGAAGAAGAAGAAGAAGAAGAAGAAGAACAGGAAGAACCAAAGACAAAGAGGAAGAAAGAAGAAAAGAAGAAGAAGCCAAATTTTCATCTCTCTCTCTCTCTCTTTATTTTTGTAATAGAACTTGTATATCTCTAGAATACAACTTGCTCCCTGAGTTCGACCTCGGGAACTCTTTTATTTTTCCGAGTAAAAAATTTTATATGAAACGTTGGTAACAACCGGCTTTACTACAACGATATAACTCAACCCGGTGAAACCGACGTCTCATCAGTTTATTAAAGGTCATTTTAGTCATTAATGTCTAATAAGTGGGTTCATGAAGACAGAAACGAGTTTTCACGCATTTCAATAATTAATGGACATCTAAAACCCTAAAAATAGACCAGCCTAATTAACTGAGGTTCTGATCATGATAAAATTCATCTAAACCCTCTAAGAATTATATAAAAATATTCTCTATGATTTGGCATCCTTGATTTGACCATCTGAACTTGTTTTGACCTAAAATAGAGTCTCAGACAGACTATTACCCTAATTTGGATTTTTGCATGAATTACCCAATCAACCTAGGTCGAAAAAAAATTCCAACTTCACCATTGGATTCTTTAGCTGCGTCAAGCGAGATCTCACCATGTTCTTCAGGCAGCCACTCTAGTCGAGTGCCCCAGGTCATGCAAGTAGTCCAAGGACCCTTCCTAGGTCCTTGATTAGGGACACCAACGTTTGCAACTACTTTAATTGGAGGCATCTTCATAGCAGCTGACACATGAAGAAGGAGGTAGCACTTTAGTCCCACATTTGTGGGAGATAAGCCAACGGAGCCACATAAGTTATTTTCGTGCTGAGGCTTTATCGCCTCGACACACTGAAGGTGAGGTCCCCGCACTCAATCACCTAACCTGACCTGTTTCACTACTCCACTGTGATCCCACATAAGCATCCCTACACCTAGATCTGCTTACTATTCCTACCCTATTACTCGGTTAAGCTTGGGTCTTTGAGAGAAAGAGAAGAAGGAAAGAAAGGGAAAGAGAGAGGGGGGATTTTTTCCTCGCTCTCTAACTCTCTACACTTAATGAAATCTGAAGAGGCCTTCGCCTCTATTGGTGTTGTGCTGTGCTATGGCTCTCCCTAAGGATTGAAGAGAGAGGCCTTTGCCTCTGTTGCTGGTTCTAAGACACTATAGCACTTAAGTTAACGTGGCATTTGGTTGATTGATTCTATTGCATTATTTAAGTGGAATTGTAATAGGGTAATTTGGTGATACCAATCACCATTTTTACCCTAATCCTTTTGCCACATTGACTCTTGAATTTATATCTATATCATTTGTGCTTGAAATTGCTATTACATTGCTATATTCTTGCTTAAAATTGTGATGAGATAAATTGTTATATTGCTCCCTATGTTCGACCTTGGAATTTCTTTCGAGCTACAAATTTAAGTGTTTTACATGATTTATTGGCTATACTATAGCGCATTGCCGTTAAAACACCGATTTAGAGTGTTCAACACCAACCTAATTAGATCTTAGCCCTCCATCTAGAACCTAGGAAACTCTCTAAATAGAGACCCTACCACCCTCCCTTAAATGACTAAGTTCCTTAGTTTAGAATAATTCCAACAACTCACCAGCTTCTCCATAGCACCCTCCTAATTAATCTACCTTCATGACCTTCCTCCCTTTCATCCCTATGTCCAGACTCTGCAAAATTCTCCGATAGCCTTCCTACTCACCAAGTCCTGTCTCCCTGCCTCATCTTCATCTCCATCTTCAAGGCAGCTACATCAATAGACAAAGCTCCATCCCATCTTCTTCTTCTTCTAGTCTTTTCTTTTTGTAGTAGATTTCTAGTTATTGTTCTAGTAGATTTTTACTTGTTCTAGTTTTGTTCTAGTTGTATTCTTAGCATTTACTTTAGTTCTAATAAAGTTTAGTTTTCATCTATATTACTTGCAAATCTTGCTTCTCACCCCCTTCTTTATATATCTACTTGTTCATTCTCATTCTTATTAGTTAGTTAATATTTGCTTTGTGTTTCGCATTTAGTTAGAAAAATCCTACGCCTCCCCATGTTCGACTCGAGACTCACCAAGAGTCTCAGTTATTTATTTATGTTTCAGAAAAATTGTGCTACGATGATTGCTTTATATTTACTTTGCAATTTTCTATGGATCAAAGGTAAAGGAAATAGAGTAATCAGGATCGAAGGACATTGTGAGGCTCATAGGTTGAGTTGAGTCCAGATTATTCACAAAATACCTAGCGTAGGTAGCTTATGAAGAGGTAGGATAATTGGACATTGTTCCCGGAATAGTGGACCAAGTAGAGATACAATTTTGGGATAACAGTTGGTCAAACTTCTTAGAGATCATGTTGTCCATCCTTTAACATAGGGCTTTCATGTCAACCTTACTAGAATTATCTTGAATTTCGTACAATCCAACCTTTGGTTGCACGAATCTCTCAAAGGTTTCCATTAAAGTGAGGTTAAGGGAATTTTCACTTAATTCCTTAAACAACTCATGGGCACTATTAGTGTTATGACCCAAGTCCCTACTCTAGTAAGGATTGCAATCATTTTTGTCAAACACCTAAGAGCTAGCAATCCATCGCATATACATAGAATAATAAAGCATTTGCATCGCATCCCATCACATAAAATTTGAATCGGAATAATTGAACTGAAAATGATGTTACTAGAATATTCATAACCATCACAACTGCAAGTGCAAACTCAAGAAAATGAAATAAATATTGGAATAAAACTAACAAAGTACTGCAAAATCAAAATAGGGAGATAATGGCAACTAAATACTACTACTAAGTCTACCAACTATGGTGTTGTATTCGGGTTGACATCGTAAGCATTATTAGTAGGACCCTAAACACTTTAGAATAGGTCATGACTAGGTATTTCGCAGGTGTGTCCCAGAGAAGCAGATAACTGTTTTAAATTTTTGCCACACATTACACTGTGGAGGACACTTTAGCACTATGATGACTACCTTTAATGTTCTCCAGTCTAGTTTTTGATAGCCCTCACTATTCAAGGATGCTCATAGTTATGTAGGGGCATGCTTTTATTGTTAATTGACTAGAACGATAGGGAAGTAGAATAAAGTAGCTTATCCTTCTTGTTGAGATATTTGACGTTTAGGATATAAATTTCATAAGTCCCTTCCCATCGTTCGACTAAGATGAATATATCCTTGATATGAGAATTTTCTCATGTAAACAGTTAACACATCAAAGTATAATAAATGCATGTGGAAAATCCTGGATGAATGCAATTAATAATGCACTAATGAAGTCAATCTAACACCACATGCATCATTCAAGTGCAATAAAAATATGAAAATGACCACAGTAAAATATCATCTCTACAAGGCGACAAGTACTATAAATAGATTGACTTAAATTTGACATAATACTTAGTCTTAACAAATAAGAAAAATGAACTATGGTAAACGAAGCGAGCTCGTGAGTTGAAACTGAGGTGTAGTCGCAGTATAAGATCCTAGAGGTTGTTGACGTGGTCGCGGTGGCAGTGCGGAGCATGCACGCTATCATCGTGCACACTAACGATGGCGGCGAGGGAGTAGTAGACTGTAATGATGGCGGGTCGTGGACGTGGCGGTCTAGCTGTCCTCACGAGGGACTGCACGATCGATGCATCAAGGATGAGGATGCGGTCGCAGTTGAGGGAGATAGAGCAGTGTAGGGGCGGATATGATGATGGCCTCCGGTCGTTGCTGCGTTGAGGATGTCGAGGAGGGTGATGGCGTGGTGAGCGTTGGTTGACGTGGGTGGGCAGAGAAACGAGAGCGGCAGGTCCGTGTTCTGCCTGAGGAAGAGAGATGGTGGGTGCGTCGCGTTCGAGTAGTGAGAGATCGTGATGGGGGTGTGTCCTCTGTCCTAGCGAGGGTGGAGATGCGGCGATGCAGAGAAAGAAATGACGAGGGGAAGGGCGGTGGTCGTGTGCGATCAGCGGTTGAGGGGTGCGTCTCTGCTCGTGAGGGAGAAAGATGGTCAAGGGAACGGGAGGGCGGAAAAAATAACGAGAACGGGGTTTTTTCTTCTACGGTAGTGATGACTGGGGGGTGGTGTGGTGGGTGGGGGTTGTGCGTGGAATCGATCAGAGAGGGAAAGTGAACCCACTACAATCCAATTAATCTCTCTCCACAAATAGCTGATTTCCAGCGTTACTTCGTTCCTAAGAAAAATCTTTCCTAAGCTTTGATGCCCACTTAAAATGTCAAAGTGGCATTTTAAGTTCGTGTCCTTGATAAATCCTACAAGAAACCTACACACATAAATCATATATTAGTATATAGATGCACATTAAATAAAGAAATGTATGCATACATAATATATTGATTAAATAAAAATACATGAACAACAAATCACGCGCTTAACTAACTTTTCAATATAATATGTGCTCGAAATCTTCTTTAATTTCATAATTGCAAGATCTTAAGAGTAGTTTACTAAAGTAGACCTATCGATCCTCATGACAATTGATTACGTGTCAAAATATATGGTAGCCATTCCAACTAGGATCAACGATCATTCTGTGGTCTTAGATTTTGTTAGGGTCAATATCGTTTCCTAATTTGGCTGCTCAAGGATGATCATTAGTGATGAGAGACCTCATTTCTGGAATGTTCACTTTACCTGTCTATTTAAAAGTCTTGGTGTTACCCATAAAGTAGCAACCCCGTATCATCTGCAAATGAGTGGATAGGTAAAGGTGTCCAATAGGGAGGTCAAAAGGATTCTTGAAAAGACTATATGACTCGATAGGGAAGATTAGTCAAAGAAATTGAATGATGTATTGTGGGCTTACAGAACTATGTATAAGATAGTTCAGTTGAAAATTGCTAATTGAAAATAGAGTAACCGTTGTGCGATTTTTTTTGAAAACATAAATACAATAACTGTGACGTTGGTGAGATTTTTTGAACTAAATGCAAACTGTAAAGCAAATATGAACTAAGGTAAAGAATGGGATGAAAAGATGGAAGTCACAATCATTAAGGCAAATAGAGAAGGCAAGTGAGAAGTGGGACTTGCAAATATTATAGATGAAAAATAAACTTGTATTACAACTAGAAATAATGTCAGGAATCCAAGTAGAACTATTAGAGTAAGAACTAGAAATCTAACTAGAACTGCAACTAGAAAAGAACTATAAAAATAGTGAATAGGAGAGATGGAGCTTTTGTTTGTTAATGCAGCTGCCTTGAAGATGGACATGAGGATTAAGTAGAGGCAGAGGATAAGGATGGCCACCAGAGATTGCAGCAGAGTCTGGAAGTGGAATTTAGAGGAAGAAGGTGGTGAGAGGCTATTCTAAATAGGAGGGTTATATAGAAGCTGGTGAGGAGATGGTGGATTTATTCTAAGGCTAAGGAACATAATACTTGGAAAGGAGGGGGTAGGCTTCTATTTATTGAGAATTCTAGGTTTTAGTTGGACGGATATGATCTAATTATGTTGGGATCAAGGGTTAGGACCAAATCTAGGTGGATAGGCTAGGTTGTTTTAGTTGGAATTAAGGGAAGGCTAGGATTTAATAGGTGGTAGGATGGAGGGTAAAGATTAACGGAAGGGGGGTGACACCTAAGGGGTTTATCCTAAGGGTGTTGATCGGCCATTATGTGTGTGATTTAAGGCCTTAGTATCATGTATGGATGGTTGGGATTTAATGGAAGGAGATATGCATTTTTTTGCATTAGAAAAAGGCCTAGGATAAGATCTTAAATAGGAGCCTTGCTGGTGATCTAAGGGAGGTAAATGCACCTATGTTGGATGACTAGAAGGTTTGGAGAAAACCTAAGGTGAGCGACAACGATAGGATAAGATCTTAGGGTTTTCTACTCGGGTGTTTAAGGGATGGGATAAGGTAAGGTGGAGTTGGGTTTTAATTAAGCTCATGATGCCCAAAATCACACGATTTATAAAAGTAGGTTTTTATCATTGTAATGTGCGAGATTCGATCACTTTTAAAATTTGTAAATACCAGATACTCGGGGAGTATTCGGGTCATCCCAAGGGAGGAGGAAATGCGATTTGAAAACTTTTGCTTGCGACCAAGAAATCTCTTTTTTTTTTTAGGTTTTTATATATGTAATTTTTTTTTATTTTTGATTAGGCAAAAAAACACCAAAGTTGAACTACAAAGAAGAAGAGAGAAAGCGAGCAAAGCAACTAAGTGCCCTACTCTTCCGGCTTACTCTAAGTACAGGTGACTTGGAGTAATGGAATGGTAGAGACACGGAATCAACCCATAAAGCCAAAAACTAGAGGAATGCTTTTATAAAACTGAAAAGTTGTTTAACAAAAATCCAGAGAGCTCACAAGTGGGAGGAGTTCCACACTTATAATCTTCAGGGAATTCTACTAGCTACAACAAAGTAAAAATGCTAGAAGAAAAAGAAGGCTTAGTGAATGAAGATGTAGCCGCTGTGGAACTCCTGCTCCAACTTCGGTTGCCCCATAGTTAAAGGAAGCTCCTCCTCCTGAACGTCCTCCTTCTGGCAAACCCTAGTGGGTGTGCCTTGTCTCCTCCTCAGGATGACATCCACCACCCTTTGCTCCTCCTCTTGCCTGACCGTCCCTTTGTAATGTGACCTCCTTCTCTTGGCACTGGAGAGGAGGGAAGAGGAAGAAGTCACCAAGGAGGTAGGGTTGCCTCCTTAATCTTCATTTCTTCTCTTGGCTGAGTAGGCTATAGGTAGGATTATGCACTAGGAATTATGTAGCCAAGGGTAGATTATTTGGTAGAGTACGGAGGCATATATAGGTGTGGAGAAGGGAAGGGTTGGCTGTCCTCGCAAAACTATTAAGTGATAAAACATTTGTTTTAGTGTGATTTTTTGAGACAGAAATAAAATAATCGAGACCTTGATGAGTTCTGGGTCAAACACGCGGAGTGTTTGGTAGTCATAGAGCGTGTATTTTGATAGGAAAAACATCATAGTATAGTGCGCAATACGATCAAACAAAAAAATTATTTTCTAAAGATAACGAGACTTGAGTCCCAGTCATTCGTCTCTGGGAGGCACTTGTTCTACTTTAGAATTCGATCTTATATCGCTCTACTATGTTTAAAATCACACTCCAGTTTCCAATCTCCTTATTAAGTTTTCACCACTTCTATTATGAGCTCTGATTATGTGCGCATGTGTTAGATAAATCACAAAGGTGAACATGTGAGTTTCTGTACGCACGATTCTAGTGAGGTGGTGACTATTTACCGAAAACGCGTCTATTGTTAGATTTTCTATATTTTCAGGAAACGACATGCTTGTTGCGGAATAGATAAACAATTGAAATCAGGCAACTTGAATCACGCAAATAGGATGGCAATCAATAAGCTCATGGTAATTTCAAAACATAGATATATATATATATGCATTTTTCATTCATTTCATTGGAGAGTTGCTTGCAACAAGAACTGTAGAGGAAAGCTTGTACATAAATGCTTAAAAAGGTAAAGCTAGCTATCAGAAAAGGATCGCATACAAGAATCTAAGGGGGGATTTTGCAAGCATCATTTGGGGAGAATAATGACTATGCTACTAAGCAATAATAAAAAGCAGTAAAACTATGAAGAGATTAAACTACTAATCTAGATCTAGCAGAACAAAAGGGCATTCGAAGGTGGTCTCTGATGGCCTTGGAGTGGTCGGGAGGAGAGTGAGGGGTGGCCAATGGAGCTTAGGTCGACCCTTGGAGAGAGAGAGGAGTGATCCAGCATCCCGGCATGGTGTCCTTCGTGGTGGTGGTGAACTCGTGGAGATGGAGTGGCTAGCCTAAGTGGAGGTGGATGTGAATGGAGCCAAGGAAGTGAATGGAGCCAAGGAATTGAATGGGTGCAAATGGCCACCCCTTAGGTATTTTTATAGACCTAAGGGAATCTCTCAGGTGTGGAACTCTCTAGAGAGAACCTAAGAGTAGCCGGTCATGAGAGAATAGGGGTGGTTTTGAGATCCAAAAAATGTGGATCTCAATTTGAATGCCTCTTGGTTGCTAAATTTGGCAACCAAGAGCTGACGCCACTTTAAGAGAGTTCTAGAGAACTCTAGAGAAGTGTGTGTGCATGAATGGGTGTGTGTGTGTGTGTGTGGTCGTGCTCTATGTGGCTAGGTGGTTTACGTTAGGTCCATTAGGTAGGTGTATGTCTTGAATTAGGGTTACAAACCCTAACTACTAAGGGGAATTTGCAATTAAACTCAACCCAAGTTTAATTGAATGAGTGTGAACCTAATTGAGAGTGAAATAACTTAATTAGGTTGGGTTTAGGTCAATTGGACTCTCATTAAGTCCAATTGAACTTGTGTAGGTTGAGATCTAAGCTCAATTGGACTCAATGAGTCCAATTGACTTAGGTGGTGGTAATTGACCTTGATCTAAGCCAATTAGGCTTGGTGAGGACCTAATTAGGTCTAGAGGTGATGCACTAGGGTTAGGACACCTTAATTTAGGTTCCTATGTGGTTGGGATTAGGTCTAGGAAGCTAGAGATCAAAGATCAAGGGTTGAATCTCAAAACGGGGATGGAGACCAGTACCAGACGTCCAAAAATGTGATCAGACGACTTATACTCAAAAATCAGAAGTCCAGACTTTAGTTCTGGACATCCAATCTGAGTCAGGGGGAAATCTAGGTTCTGTTTTGGGTATTCTACAGAAATTGGACGTCTGACAAAGTGTCTGGATGTCCAATAACACTACAGAAGTGGGTTTGAGGTGTGCAGGAGTTGGCTAAGGGTCCTGGACGTCCTAAAACTTATCTGGACATCCGGATAAGGGTTGGAACTAGGGTTTTAGGACTTCCTAAGGTGTTGTGACCTAATCTAAGGGTGGCTAAGGCTTGGGGAAGTCTCTAGCCTATCCTAAGGCTAGGATGGACCTAAGCTCTTCACATTTTACTGCTTAATTCCTACTTAATAAAGTAGCAAACCTTAACTCCCTTACATCATTATTCCTACATCTAATCTAAGTCTTCTACTACAGCTCTGCTGTAACACCCATTATTCCTGATCCAGCTTCAGATCCTACTCC
Source organism: Thalassia testudinum (assembly GCA_037157565.1). Taxonomy (NCBI): domain Eukaryota; kingdom Viridiplantae; phylum Streptophyta; class Magnoliopsida; order Alismatales; family Hydrocharitaceae; genus Thalassia; species Thalassia testudinum. The sequence continues at coordinate 68,031,868 of JAZHRO010000003.1, read as the reverse complement.
AGATCCAGCTCTAGATCTAGCTCCTGATCAGCTTATTGCCTATAATCGACATAATGCACTTAATCAGCACATTATAACATTATTTTATAAATAGCTAAAGTAAAGCAGCAAAGATGCAGATAATGCTTATGCATGCATGAATAATCCTAACTTATGCTAAGTTCTAGCTTAATCTAGGTCAATTAAGACATATGATTGCTACGCAATCATACCCCCATGCCTAAATCTTGCTAGTCCCTAGTAAGTGCAAGACTAAATTACTTACAGTAAGGGTCCCTAAGGGATGGATTATTTTATCAAGTTTTTTCCTAGAGATTTTTCTCCTTTTTGTTTTCATCCTATACTCTAGAAATCCACACAATCGTGAAAGTGCAGCTATGTAGCTTTGGCCATGGATTCGAGTGAAAAACTAATACACCTCTAAAGCCTGTACTTGACCCTTAGTAAAAATTCTAGCAGGATAGGCGGACTTCTTCCTTCAGGGTGTTCAAAATATTCTTTGAATTCCACCCTAGATTTAGGCTTAGGTAGAGAATCTCTGAGGGGAAAGATTATATATTTGGTGGCTCACTCTTACTTGGTGCTACATAGAGACTAGTACTACAGGATCTAGATTCCCTGATTACTAAGTGACTCAACCCAGAGAAAGACGAGAAAAGCTATGCTCTCTTTTGATTCCTTCGTATTCATTCTCTCATTCTCTCTTCTCTTTTTTTCTTTTCTTTTCTTTCTTTTTCTTAGAGCTCATAATCTCACCAGATTCACATGTATGATCTGTATTTGGTGGTCGCTCTTGCCATTAACACTTTAATTGAGTTTTCATAACCCTAACACTACGTCGGAATTCTTCAGCCAGTATTCGGGCGGTCAGAAACACAAGAAAGTGGGTTAAGGTCATATTTGGTGGATCTCAAATTTATTTGGTGGTATTGCCTCAATGCAACTGAACTAAATATTCACTCTTTTCTTTGTTTTTTTTCTTTTTCTAATTTTCTTCAATTTTTCTTTCTTTTCATCATTTTTTTCGTCACTTTTTTTTTCTTTTTCTTTTTCTTTTCTTTTTTTTCAACATAACACAACTAGGACACATCCATGAACTTTATTGAGGAGGCATTATTAGGGATTGGTGGTACACAAAAGACATTGGGTGGCTTATTTGGTGGAAGTGCCTGCTCAAGGCACCTAGAGAGACGGATAGGATGATATATTTCTGACCTTAACATCAATACCCTCCTTCAGTCGAGGATTTCGTAGAGAATAGTCGTAACCATCCACCGTAGCCCTAGTTTTATGAAAACTCGCTCTCCGCATATTTGCCTTATTTGGTGGCTCTCAAAATTCATACAAAATGTATACGTAGGAACCAAGAGCGAAAACTATGCCTTATTTCTGAGTATCATTACCTAATTATCTAGGAATCCAGATTCCTTGCACTAATCTTAGAGCACCAGTACACTCTACTCTCATCTCACACTATTTGGTGGATTTTTAGAGGAAAATCTACCTGACTCGCAAAACACTACCCATGGGTTCAGGAAAAGAAGCACTACTTCTTCTCGAAAGACTAAAGATGTTTATTAGCCTTTACCGTGAATCCATTGCAAATTCTTTGTGTGTGTAAAAAGTTGTACTGGGTTCCAAATTACAGGAATCAACTAGAGGATAAAATCCTTAATGCATTCCCTTAATAAAATAATCTTATTCATGAATGCAATATGTATATATGCTAATGCATTCTCTTAATAAAATAATATTATTCATTAATGCAATATGTATATATGCCATGAACAAGTAACCTTTTATGTTTGTACTTTATGGAATTTCCGTATCGGGTTACATTCAACTTGACACTAAACTTAGAACAAGAGGTGAGCGAGTGAGTTGGAAGTGGCTGTTGCAGACGATTTCTAGCTCCAATGCGAGCATCAGAGGTGGAGTCGGTTGTTCTTCTATCTAGGGTCCTAAAGTACATTTTACATGCAGCTCTGAGGTTTTCCTAAATGTTGGCATATAAAAAAAATTTCAGTTTTGTTGTATCTACCCCCCATGCCTAAGTTCTTGCATGTCCTCATGCATGAATATAAAAGAAAATAAGTACTACAGGGAGAGAATGGGTAGAACTCACCTGTAATTGCTCCTGAAATTATCTATTTAGCATCGGCCAACCTATCAGTATGCAATCTACAATATGCTAAAATAAAAAATATGCTATGTATAAAAATGGTTATGTATAAATGATGGTGAAATGTGGTATATATGCTATCTATATGTGCTGAGTTTAACACCTCCAGCTGGGTGAGCACTCAATCACATGTCCTCAATAAGATGAACAAACTAGTCAGGTGGAGGAGGTTCCTGGGCAAAAAATGGCTTGAGGTGCTGGCCATTTACTATGGATATATGCCAAGATTTTGGGTCCTTGATCTACACTACCCCATTAGGATATGGATGAATCACAATATATGGGCCAGTCCATTTGGACTTGAGCTTCCCTACGAAAAGTTTTAATCGTGAATCCAACAACCAGACTTGCTGGTTGGGCATGAATGCTTTCCTCTGGATGTGGCAGTCATGAAAGGCCTTGGTCTTGTCCTTGTATATTAATGTGTTCTCAAAGGCCTCCTGTCGGATCTCTTCTAATTCGCTGAGCTGGAGTTTCCGTTCTTGACCTCTTGCATCGAGGTCAAGGTTGCATTTTCGCACCACCCAAAAGGCACGGTGTTCTAGCTCTACAGGAAGGTGGCAGGCCTTGCCATATACCATGCGATATGGTGACGTTCCAAGTGGGGCTTCGTATGTGGTCCGATATGCCCAGAGTACATCAACTAATTTACCGGACCAGTCCTTCCTGTCTGGTCTAACCGTCTTCTGGAGAATCAGCTTGATCTGACGGTTAGACACTTCAGCTTGCCCATTGGTTTGCGGGTGATATGGGGTGGCTATACGGTGATGTACCCCACATTTCTTTAATAATGACCTAAAATGGGCGTGAATGAAGTGGCTTCCCCCGTCGCTAATCAGAGCACAGGGTATTCCGAATCTCGCGAAGATGTTCTGTCGTATGAAAGAAATGACGGTCTTATGGTCAGCCCGTCTCGCCGGGATGGCCTCAACCCACTTTGAGACATATTCAATGGCTAGCAATATATACTCAAAGCCATGCGAGTTCAGAAAAGAGCCCATAAAATCAAGACCCCAGACATCGAACACTTCTACGACCATGATGGGTTGGAGTGGCATCATGTCTCTCCTGGTCATAGAACTGATTGACTGGCATCGTTTGCAGTGTTGGGCGTATTCATGTGTATCTCTAAAGATGGTTGGCCAAAAAAATCCCGACTGCAAAATTTTTGCAGCAGTTTTCCATCCCGAGAAATGGCCACCACAAGCATCGTTGTGGAAAAAAGATAACACACTGGGGATCTCAGAATCTGGGATGCATCTTCGAATAATTTGGTCCACTCCAATGCGGAAGAGCAGTGGGTCATCCCAGAGGTAGTATTTGGCTTTGGTAGTGAATTTGAGTTTCTGGTCCTTGGATAGGTTTGCGGGAATGTTACCTAAGGTAAGGTAGTTCGCGATATCTGCGTACAAGGGGAACTCAACAGAATGAACTGCCAAAAGAGATTCATCTGGAAATTGCTTGTGGATAGGCAGGGAAGAAGGAATGTGATCTAGGTTTAATCTAGATAGGTGATCCGCCACAACATTCTACTTTCAGCTTTGTCGTGGATTTTAATATCAAATTATTGCAATAGAAGGATCCATCCAATGTGCCGTGGTTTGGCATCCTTCTTTGCCAACAAATGTCGGAGGGTGGAGTGGTCAGTGAAAATGATGACCTTGGACCCTAATAAGTACGATATGAATTTCTCCAACCTGAATACTACTGCTAGCAGTTCTTTTTCAGTGACAGTGTAATTGCGCTGAGCCTCATTAAGCATCTTGCTAGCATAGTATATGACGAAGGGTTGTTTCTCCCGACGCTAGCCTAAAACAGCACCGACGGCAAAATCAGAAGCGTCGCACATCATTTCGAAATCAAGTAACCAGTTGGGTGGTTGGACAATCGAGGAGTCGGAGACAGTGCTTTGTAAAGTCTCGAAGGTGCTGAGACACTAGGTATTAAATTCAGATGGGACATCAGCAACCAGGAGATTCGTCAAAGGTCGTGCGATTTTCGAGAAATCGCGTATAAATCTCCGATAGAAGCCGACGTGACCCAAGAATGATCTGATCTGCTTGACATAGCTAGGTGGCGGTAAGTGGGAGATAATCTCGGATTTTTCTTGGTCGACCTTGAGTTCATTTTTAGAGATCCTATGCCCTAGTACTATGCCATCCCTCACCATGAAATGGCTTTTCTCCCAGGATAGTACTAGGTTTACCTCAATACACCATTTCAGGATCTTGGTGAGGTTATCAAGACAAGATTCGAAATCATCTTTGAAAATGGAGAAGTCATCCATGAATACCTCCACATAGTCCCCAATCATGTCAGAGAAGATGGCCACCATACAATGCTGAAATGTCGCTGGTGCATTGCAGAGGCCAAAGGGCATCCACTTGAAAGCGAATGTTCCAAAGGGGCATGTGAATGTGGTCTTGTCCTGATCTTCTAGGCTAATCGTTACTTGATTATATCTGGAGTATCCATCTAGAAAGCAGAAGAAACTACATCCAGCTAACCGTTCGAAGATCTGATCAAAGAACGACAAAGGAAAGTGATCCTTCTGGGTAGCCGTGTTCAGTTTCCTGTAGTCGATGCAGACCCGCCAAGATGTCGCATTGCGGGTCGGGATGAATTCACCCTTATCATTCTTTATTACGGTGAGTCCTGCTTTCTTGGGCACTATCTGAATGGGACTCACCCACTGGCTGTCTGAGATTGGGCATACAATACCTGCATCCATCCATTTAATGATCTCCTTCTTAACAACCTCTAGTATATTCGGGTTAAGCCATCTTTGAGGTTGTCTCGAAGGTTTCGCTCCCTCATCCGTGTAAATGTGATTAGTGCAATATGAGGGGAGAAGACCACGGAGATCAGCAATACTCCACCCAATAGTAGCCTTATGGTCTTGCAGTGTAGAAATCAATTGATGCTCTTGTTCTTGGGTTAAGTGGGCATTAATAATGACTGGGTATGTCTCACTTTCACCCAAGAACACATACTTGAGTGAGTCAAGTAAGGGCTTTAATTCAATCACGGGTGGGTCAGAGTTAGAAACAAGAGTGGGAGCAGAATGGAGGGTGGGAATCTGCTGATCCGTGTGCACGTGAATTCCCACTGGGTCGCTCCCTGTGAAATAATCGGTTGTGACTGTGTTAATGGGAAACCCGTTAGCTATAGTCACGTCTTCCTGCAACAATAGGGGTGATTCAGTAATGTATGGATCAGGATAGCTGGATTCTATGGTGGTGTGGTCAGAAGCACACCCTAAGCAGTTAAATCCTCAGGGAGATATGTGTAGTGCAGTGGTCTCAATCCTGTGTGGATCAAGGTCCAAGAACACTGATAGTGCAGACGAATGAGACATTGGGTCATCACAAAGGAGCCCATGTTTCCACAGTATGCTGAATCTTCGGCTTCACCATCCTCCTCTATTCGGTCACAGTCGAAATTCTTTGCTGCCCTAAATATGTCAAGTCGAAGTCGCTCATTGCCTAGGGCTATCTCCATACACCTGGATGCACAATCAATGTTTGCTCAGGCTGTCGCTAGAAATGGGTGACCCAAAATGATTGGTGCATCTCAGAGATTAGGCAAAACTTCCATAGCGAGAACGAAAAAATTTGCGGGAAAGCAGAACCCGCGGACTTTCACGATCACGTTCTCAACCACCACCCTCGGTGTTTTGACTGCTCTATTAGCCAGCTGAATCATGACAAAGGTGGGCTTCAACTCCCCAAATCGGAATCGATCAAATACGGCAGTGGGTGTTAGGTTGATGGACGAACCCAGACCTAGAAGAGCCTGATCAAATGGAGAATCCTGCAAGAAGCAGGATATGAGTGGGGTACCAGGGTCTTTCTTCTTCGACGGTAAGTCAGCTAGAATCATGGTGCTAGCCTCTTTCGACAGTACCACCTGACGTCCAATTCTCAGCTGTTGCTTCAAGGTACAATAGTCCTTGAAGAACCTAGCGACAGTGGGAATGTGATCGATTACCTCGAGGAGGGGGACCTGAATATGTACTTCCTTGAACATCGATTTCAAGTCCTCAAAATTCCGCATGTCTTTTTCCATACTACATTACGTGTCAGAGCCTTAGGAAAAGAGACAGGAATCTCAGGGTCAAGTGGCCTCTTACCCTTATTTACTGCAGTTGGCTCCTGAGATGCTGAGGGAGTCGAACCCACCTGCAGCGAAGGGTGGGAAAAATCAGGACCCGCCTGCCTAAGTGGTCGGTCGAATGTCTTCCTTCCACTCCTCAAAGAGACAGCATGTACATCAGCTTGCTGTCCATGAGGTGGTGGGGGAGCGGAAGGGGCAGAATACTCAGGGTTCTGCAAAGGCGACTGGCCTTGCGCATAACCAGGTTGTGCAGGAGGCACCTGTAATATGGCGTATGCTTGTCCCTACGGTGCTTGAAACCTAGGCGGCGCGCCTTGGTTCTTCACATATCGAGGATTCGGGACAGGTTTGGAGGGCAAGGCTCCCTGAGTCCTATGCTCCTGCAACAGCTGGTTCTACATGTTCTGTATAGTCTGTATCTGATCAGCCATCTCCTTCATAATCTGCAAGCTATCTTGTGTGGATTTCCTCATTGATTCTTGTAGCTCCTCTTTCAATGCCTCCAAAGGGTCAGCCTGCTTTGGAGGGTGGTTGGCAGCTTGGTGCAGTGGCTGGTATAAAGAGCGGGGTTGCTGCTGTTTCGGGAATGGCTGCTGCCTATGGTACATGTTTTGCGCATTCCCATATTGCCTGGTATGGTAGTGTGGATCTTGATGTGGTCTCTGTGAATTACCAGACCAAGAGAAGTTCGGATGCTGGCGCCAACTAGGGTTACACGTCTCTGAATACAGGTTATTACCCCCTTATCCTTGGATAGCACTGATGTCCTCGTAGGACGAAGATGTCTGAGACATATATCCGTCAAGGGGATATGCATTACAATCTGCGAGTGGTGCGTAACCCTGGTCGTAGGGTGCCAAATTTGGATTTTTTACAGGATCCTGATATGCGGGATCTCGTAAATACGGAGAAGATGCATCCTGATTGAGTAGATTAACTCTAGCAGGAGGGGCTCGGGGTGCATAGGAGGGTCATGGGGCAGCAGAGCTCAAGTCAGATTGGCCCTGACTAATCTGGTCAATCTTTTTCTCGATTAGGTTTATTCTATCCAGCTATCCCTTAGAGATCCATGTCGGCTGGAATAGACTTGGTGTGCTCCTCGTGGACAACAACCCACTGCTGACCAGGCTGCTGGAACTGGTTCATGGATGCGGCATTCATCGAGTTCTCCGTTAATGATTCAAATAGCTCAAATGCACTATTCTCGTCTTCCACGAGGAAATTCCCACCACAAGATGCATCGGCCAGATATCGATGTGTGTCATCCATCCCATGGTAAAAGATCTAAGCCTGGTGCCATCTAGGTAAACCATGGTGCGGGCATTTTCGGAGAAGGTCATGAAATCTGTCCCAAGCTTCATGTAACTTCTCCCCAGCTCCCTGAGAGAAAGTCGTGATTGCATGCCACATTGCATTTGTTCGATCGATTGGGAAGAACTTTTGCAGGAATTCACGTCGTAATTCCGGCCAGGTTCCAATTGGCTTCCCAATGGTCTTGAACCAATATGAAGCTTTTCCCTTAGAGAGAACAGGAAAAGCTTCATTAGAACAATGTCGAGATCGATATTCCTGGGTTGAATCATTTGAGCGAGTCGACTTAGGTCCTCAAGGTGTTGGAATGGATCTTTGCTTGAGTTCCCATAGAAGTGAGTGCTGATCAACCCAATCACATTGGGCTTAAGCTCAAACACGTCTCCACCTGCGGGAATTCTAACTAGTGGTGCGACTATTTGTGCAGCTGGGTCGTAGAAATCCCACAGTTGTTCTCCTTGTAGTGAGTGCTGCATCCTATCAAGCGCCGTCAAGATGCGACCCATGCTCTGCCGATGCTGTTCCTCAGATTCAACTACCCGGGCTTCCAGATGAGCCATCGGGTCTAGATTCTCGATATCCTGACCCGGTCTAGGTCCAGGTCCAGGATTAGCCATGGTGGCTATGGGAGTAGAAGAAGTGGAGGGAGAAGATGGCCCCAGTGAGGTGACTCGCCTCCTTGGGAGTGGCTCCCAAGGTCCAACCAAGTGAGGTCTAAGTGAACTCCTTCCTCGCATACACCACCCAACCCCTGGGTTGGTGTAGCCAATCAAGACAAGGCTAAGGCTCTGTCAATCAAGTGGTCCTTATGGATCGGGTGACCAGATTTTTCGTTAAAAGTTCAAATTCCTGAAGAAAAAAAAATCATCATTCAACCGACTGAAAGTGATTCCCGCCTCTTAAGCTAACTCAGCCAATCTGGTTACGAGGGGACTAAGGGGAAGGTTCTTCTTTTGGCTTACGCCTCCAGTTCTGTTAACCCCCGAGCCATGGTCATTTGAAACTGCCCTGCAAACTTAGTCACCAGGTTTGGCAAGAGAAGTTGAAAACACCCAGTAGTATGACAACGAATTCGGGTTGATTTCGTGCTTTAAAATTAATTTGAGCCCATTTTTCTTCAGTTGGGGTTTGTAGTGAGTGGCCCACAAGGTGACCAAGCTCACTAGCTAAGCACTAGTCTTGATTAAGTCTAGGTTAGCCCAAGTGTGGTCTCTAAATTGTAACCCTAAAGATTTACCCCAAGGTTCATGCACTTCTAGGGTTTTGTTCTGTTTCAGCAGACCACAAAAGTAAAATTCATTCTCTGATAGCAATTGGAATCCAGTTAACTTGAAATTTGGCGAGTAGATTTTTTTTTCAATTAGCTTTCTAAAGAATATTTTTTTGGAATTTTTACTATTTCAATCGAATTATTAGGGATTTTTGAATGTCAGGGGGTCAGATTTGGAATTTTGACCTCTGGTTATTATTTACTTTGAAACAGTAACAAATGACTTTTAAAAATTCTAAAAAAATATGTCAAATAAAGAAAATGAGATTAGCCTTCAAAGTCCACCATTTTTAGCCAAAACAAGTTCGTGGATTGCTCGAAATTGATTTTTGAAATTTAAAAAATCTTGAATCTAGGTCAGTCAGACCCCCATGCACTTTGAGAATTTTAAAAAATCTTGTACTTAAAATTTTTTCAAAAGAATGGTGGCATTTGAAAGATGGTTTAAAAATGAAGGTTTGGCCAAAATTTTAGAATTTTTTTTTACTAATTTTTTGGTAATCGAATTTTTAAATCAGACTTGAAATCTGGCCAAAAATCAGAAATTCGTGGAGAAGCTTTTAAAAGGGTTCAGGTTTGAAATCCAAGCCATCCACCAAAAATGGTTTTTTTTTTCAAAAAGAATTTTTCAAAGGATGCAAAGAAAATATCTCTTTTTTTTTTGCTTTTTTCTTTCAAACTAACCTAGGACTCAAAAAGAAACCTAATCTAGATTTTTTTTCAATTTTTTTTTGAATTTTTTTCCTTTTTCACGAAATTGAATAAAGATTTTTTTTTCTTTCTTTTTTCAAAAGAATTTGCAGAAAGTAAATCTACATCAAGGGTTCAAAAAAAAGAAAACTAAATCTAAAGGGGAGATGATGTGCACCAGATTTTTTTTTGCCCCGCTCGTTGTGTGTGCAGAACCTACTTTTCTTTCATGTTGTCCTGCACATCAAAAACAAAGTATACTGAGATTTATCAATGATAGTTTAAAAGATCGAATTCAAAGAAAATGATGTTGCCTCCTCGGCAATGGCACCATTTGTTCGATAGTCGTAGAGCATGTATTTTGCTAAGAAAAACGTCGTAGTATAGTGTACAATGCGATCAAACAAAAAAATTATTTTCCAAAGATAACGACACTTGAGTCCCGTTCGTTCATCTCTGGGAGGCGTTTGTTCTACTTTAGAATTCGATCTTATACCGCTCTACTCTACTTAAAATTGCATGCCAGTTTCCAATCTCCTTATTAAGATTTCACCACTTCTATTATGAACTTTGATTACGTGCACATGTGTTAGATAAATCACAAAGGTGAACATGTGAGTTTCTATGTGCACCATTCTAGTAAGGTGGTGACTATTTGTAGAAAACATGTCTATTGTTAGATTTTCTATATTTTTAGGAAACGACAAGCTTGTTGTGGAATAGATAAACAATTGAAAACAGGCAACTTGAATCACGCAAATAGGATGGCAATCAATAAGCTCATGGTGATTTCAAAACATAGATATATATATATATGCATTTTTCATTCATTCCATTGGAGAGTTGTTTGCAACAGGAACTGTAGAGGAAAGCTTGTACATAAATGCTTAAAAAGCTAAAGTTAGCTGTTAGAAAATGATCGTATACAAGAATCTACGGGGGAATTTTGCATGCATCATTCGGGGAGAATAAGGACTACTCTACTAAGCAGTAATAAAAAGCAATAAAACTATGAAGAGATTAAACTACTAATCTAGATCTAGTAGAACAAAAGGGCATTCGGAGGTGATCTCCGATGGCCTTGGGGTGGCTGGGTGGAGAATGAGGGGCAGCCAATGGAGCTTAGGCCGACCCTTGGATAGAGAGAGGAGTGATCTAGCATCTTGGCATGGTGTCCTTCATGGTGGTGGTGAACTCATGGAGATGGAGTGCTAGCCTAAGTGGAGGTGGATGTGAATGGAGCCAAGGAAGTGAATGGAGCCAGGGAAGTGAATGGGCGCAAATGGTCACCCCTTAGGTCTATAAGAAGACCTAAGGGATTCTCTCTAGAGAGGTGTGGAACTCTCTAGAGAGAGCCCAAGAGTGGCCAGCCATGAGATGATAGAGGTGGTTTTGAGATCCAAAAAATGTGGATCTCAATTTGAATGCCTCTTGGTTGCTAAATTTGGCAAACAAGAGGTGGTGCCACTTCAAGAGAGTTCTAGAGAACTCTAGAGAAGTGTGTGTGCATGAATGGGTGTGTGTGTGTGTGTGTGGTCATCCTCTATGTGGCTAGGTGGTTTAGGTCGGTATATGTCTTGAATTAGGGTTACAAACCCAAATTGCTTAGGGGAATTTGCAATTAAACTCAACCCAAGTTTAATTGAATGAGTGTGAATCTAATTGAGAGTGAAATAACTCAATTAGTTTGGGTTTAGGTCAATTGGACTCTCACTAAGTCCAATTGAACTTGTGTGGGTTGAGATCTAAGCTTAATTGGACTCAATGAGTACAACTGACTTAGGTGATGGTACTGACTTTGATCTAAGCCAATTGGGTTTGGTGAGGACATAATTAGGTCCTTTCGTAAATCTAGAGGTGATGTACTAGGGTTAAGACACCTTAATTTAGGTTCCTATGTGGTTGGGATTAGGTCTAGGGAGCTAAAGATTCAAGATCAAGGCTTGAATCTCAAAACAGGGATCGGAGACCAGTACCAAACATCCAAAAATGTGATGAGACGGCTTATACTAAAAAATCAGAAGTCCAGACTTCAGTTCTAGACATCCAATCTGAGTCAAGGGGAAATCTAGGTTCTGTTTTGGGTATTCTACAAAAATTGGACGTCTGACAAAGTGTCTGGACATCCAATAACATTGCAGAAGTGGGTTTGAGGTGTGCAGGAGTTGGCTAAGGGTCCTGGACGTCATAAAACTTATCTGGACATCCAGATAGGGGCTGGAACTGGGGTTTGAAGGCTTCCTAAGATGCTGTGACCTAATCTAAGGGTGGCTAAGGCTTGGGGAAGTCTGTAGGCTATCGTAGGACTATGATGGACCTAAGCTCTTCACATTTTATTACTTAATTCCTACTTAATAGAATAACAAACCTTAACTCCCTTACATCATTATTCCTACATCTAATCAAAGTCTTCTGCTCCAACTCTGGTGCAACACCCGTTATTCCTAATCCAGCTTTAGATATCGCTCCAAATCCAGCTCCAGATCTAGCTCCTGATCTGCTTATTGCCTGTAATCGACATAATGCACTTAATCAGCACATTATAACATTATTTTATGCATAGCTAAAGTAAAGCAGCAAAGATACAGATAATGCTTATGTATGTACGAATAATCCTAACTTATGCTAAGTATTAGTTTAATCTAGGTCAATTAAGACTTATGATTACTGCGCAATCACGGAGGCATAGGATCGTTCTAACCTATATGTAAGAAAACACGAAACGAAATACTAACTAATTTTTTTTTGCATTTTTGAATAAAGAGAATGATGGAGAGAAAATGGAAACAAATCACAATAATAATAAGAAGGTGGTGAGAAGCATGAAAATCAATTGTAACAAATAATTAGAAAGGAGGTGAGAAATATAAATTGTAATATAAAAATATCTAGAAATATTTTCTATTTCAAATATCAAGCATTTATTATGCTAAAACAACTACAATAAAACAGGAACAAAGGAAAATAATTAGAGATGGTGAGTCGGAGCACGGTTCGATTGCGATGGAGAAGGGAGGAGAGATGGGGTGAAGGCGTAGATGTGATTTCGAGAGCCGAGTGGTGAGAGAAAGAGTTGAGAGGAGATGAGGCCAGTGGTGAGTTGGTGATCGTGGAGGTGAGGAGAGAATCGGAGATGAGATTTTCTATTCGGTGGAGTTGAGGAGGCGAGAGAATGGGATGGGAGGGATGGTGATTAAATAATGAAGTGGAGGAGATTGGGTTTGTTGGGATAATTCGACGGTGTTGGCGGCTGAGAAAAATAGAGAGTGATTCGTAAATACAAATTAATTGAGAGGGAGTCCAGCTCATATGAGGAGATAAGAAAAGGGCGTTGCATGGGATTTGGGTTTTGTCCAGGGGATAAAATAGGTGGTTGTTTACGTGGGAATAGGTTTATTTGGCATGGGATAGAGGACACAAGCGGTGGACGTGAGTTTTACTTCCGGTGGGTTACGTAGGATATGTGGGATTGAACACGTAGGGTGGTTGGTACACGTAAGGTGAGGAGATATGTTTGCATGCTAAAGGTAATGGTATTTGTTATTGCAGGAATGCTGGGTTTGGTTCTCGTGAGGGAGGCGGGGATGTTACGCACGTGGGTTGTACGGAGAGGGTTAAATGTTTGGTGGAAATTATTTGTTGGAGGTTTGGAGGAGATATTTAGTTATGTAGGATGCAAGAATGTTTGGTGGGTGATGTGTTGAGTAAAGGTATGCTTGGAAATTTATTTGGTACTTTGGGAAGATGTAGGTGGGTATGGGAATTGGGTTTCTAAATAGGTTAAAGTTAAGGTCTAATTTTGTTTAGGTTTGAAAAATAGCTCAACATTTTCTTATATGAAAGGTCAAATAATTTCTCCTTTTTGTAAAACTCTAATCAATTTCAAACTTCGTGCATGCACACATATATGCAAAAATATCAAGGCACCAACACTACAATAATTTGCACCTACATCGATGGTCAGAAATTGTCTGTGTAGGTCCAAAATACCGTCGCTATAGCTACAAGGACCTATTCTGACAGTCAACTTCATCGTCTTCTTAAGAGGCGTCGATGTAACCTATGTGGACAATATTTTACCATTGGTGTTGCAGCTAGTTCTACAGCAATGGTCAACTTTCCAAAGGCTTTTCAACTTAGCTTTCATGCCAACAGTGATGAGCTTCTCCATCGATGTAGATCAATTCTGTCAACTCTAATAGTATAAAACGTCAACAATACCATCACTATAAGTAAGAACTCCATCTTTAAATTAGTATTTGACAATAGCAGGAAAGATTAGTACTACCGTTACCGTAGAGAAATCAAGTTTCGATGGGTGCATATTGCAACACTTTTCTCCATTAAAGTTATTGTTGCCATAGTTTCTTAATTTGCTAATATACATAACGATTAAAAAATTCAAGCAGCATAATGATTAAGAAATAGATGTTGCAACTTGAAACCAAAAAAGGATGCATAAGTTGGAAATTGAACTTGGGTCTGTATCGTGAAAGGGTACCATTCTACCACTAGGTCACTAGTGCTATTAATGTTTCATAAACCTAAAATAACACTCAGAGTCAGCAAATAAATAATCTCGAAGTCATTCCTAATAATTTGAAATAATAAAGATGCAAAAATGGCTACATCAAGATTAATTTTCTATATACCTTAAAGTGATTGTGCTTTCAGTAAGTTTAAAGTAAGTGATGACAACAATGTATATATGATAGATGACAATGTTTAGATATCTATTAGATTGGTAGCAAAGGTGTACAAGTATTCATGTGGCCAATGCAAAGATTATCACTCTCCAAGGTACTCAAATAAATTCGTAAGAAACATATGTCTTGCTTAGTCTATGACATAATCAAATAATCAAGCTATAGAAAGGTAAAATTGAAGAGAGATCATGTCCTAAGCAATGCAATGCCTTTATATCCAACAACAACTATGACAAGAAAATATCATCTATTTTGATTTCTTCTTGTAAATCCTACATGGGAGGTCAAAATTTCTATAGAAAATGAGGATCTCTAACTTTGAAATTTACCTTCTTTTTCCAGCTCTAAATCCCTACATATTGGATGCACACAATTTGATGTGAATACATTAGAACATTAATGTGGAAAATGGGTAATGCAACTTCACCTTTGGATATCATCTAGAATAACAAGTCTACTACCAAGGGTTACGTGAACTTCCTGTAGAGCACATAAGAAAGTGAACCTAATTGTGATGGAGTTGACCAGATACAACTTTAGTCCCAAAGTAACCTGACCAAAAATAATATAAATGGTCAAGCTATAATCTTCAAAAGTTTATTTACTAATCAAACCATTTTGAGGTTGGTAGGGAATGAGAATAATTTTATTGTTGTAACCAAACAACCTTGTGGTGTACATGAAAAGGGGAAAAAGATGCACAAGAATGCACTAAAATACTCCGTGGCATGGTAAACAGTGCTCTGTCAATTCTATATGTATGACTCCATTACTCGAATTAGCTAGATAGTACCTCTGATTAATACGTCCATTGTTCACCACATCTATGAGGTTGATTTCTACATATCCTAATGATTCGTGTAATATTTAAAAAAGAAAAAGACAAAAAAAACGAAGAGAAACTCATGAGAACCATTGACCTTTCCTAAGTATGAGGAATGGTTTCAATTAGAAGCAAAGACTTGACCTTCCAAAAGAAACCCAACCCCTCTTCTTGCTCAAGACTTCAACGCAAAGCTTCTCATCAATGTGTTCCTCTTCAAGCATGAACTGGAAGTGCTGGTTCCATCTCAGGTCTCTGGTTTTCTTTATCCTCTTTATCAGCATCAAATACGACTGTTACATTGCCAATCTTGCCATCATCAATACTGAAACAAAATTACCAAAGTAGTAAGAATGACTAATGTGAAATAGGAAGATGACAGATTTATCCCATTAAACAGTAAACTTGGATCAGTGATTGTTGAGGGATAAAGGATTGATCTCTAAAGAAAGATTACAAGGTGCAGATTACTATTTTTTCATAAATATCATATGCCATTACACTGTAATAACTGTGATGTGTCCATTAATTTTTGAAAGATAGTGTGGTTAATCAAGAATGAAGTTTCAATTATCAAAACCCATGTAAACAAAATCTAAGTTATAAGAGAATGAAGATGACTGTGTAGCAATCATAGGTTTTAATCAACTTAAATAATGTTAGAAACCAAGCTTAATTCATAAATATTACATTCATATCATGCATATCATGCATCGTATCATGTTACATAGAATAAGATGAGATTTTCTTGCTATTTAATATTTTGTTGCTATTTACAGGTAATAAAGTGATTTAGGATGTGAGATTGAGTAGAATAATGCAATAAAGAGAAAAGAAGACTGATCCAGAAAAGATGAGTGAGGAGGATAACCCTATCCCGATCCTTAAAAGCCATATGACAACCCTCCGAAACCTAAAACCACTTTCATTAGAACATCTTAGCCTTAGAAACGAAAACATGGATAGCATTATCCATGTTTCTATCCAAACTATCCTGATCCCTGTTCATAATGTTAGAAACCTTAGGAAACTACTACCCATAGCCTATTTACGTCTCCTACACACTTAGGAACCAAAACCTACCCTAGAACACCCTAAAAACACTTTCTAGCACAGTTCTGAACATCCAGACACCAAGTCCAAATGTCTAGTCTCTGCAGAATCACTTGCCAGAACCCAACTCAAGTAATGTCATGGAATTGGACATCTAATTCTATGTCTGGAGGTCTAGTTTTGAAGTATAAGTCATATGACACAATTAGATGTCTGGAGGTGCTCTCTAGTTGCTATGTTTGAAATCAGATGCATGGATTCATTCCTTTCAATCTAAAAACACCACCTAACATCTTAGGAAGCCTAATTAGAAATCTCCAAAGCCTATTCCACTACCCTTAGCACCAACCCTACTAGATTAGACCATTTCCCCCAAACCCTTGAGTCTAATTAGGGAGTTCCTAATTCAATTGCACTCATATACACATAATTAGGTTAGGACACAACCTAATAGGCTAAACCAACCCATCTAGACCTAACCCAATGCACTAACAACACCACCAATAGGCCACCCACTCTAGAGTTCTCTAGAATATTCTCCAAAGGGCGTTTACACTCTCCAAGTGGCACCAACCTTTGTATGCCAAAAATAGCATGGCCATTTAGTCCATTATTAGATCCACAAATTGTGGACCTAAGAAGACCCAACCCCTAACCATTTTGACACCAACTTTGGAGGCCTTCTAGAGAGTTCCACACTTCTCTATATGAGCCACTCAAAGACTATAAAAAGATACCATAGGTGGCTACTGAACGGGAAATTTTGCTTGTCAAAAAATTATGCCATTTCAATAAAATCGCATGGTGGAAAAAATCCTGAACAAAAATATTTATTAGTAAAAACTAACCCTGAATTGTTAGGATGTCATATCCACAGGGTGGAACAGACCAATAATTCACAAATATGTCCCATCCATATTCACAAATTTATAGAGAAATTCATATAAGATTCGATGCTTTCATTCTTTAATGCGAGAGAGTGAAATCAATCAGGTTGCGTGAAAATAGAGAGAAGGTAAGGGTTTCATAGCAAATGCCTGCAATATATATTCGATTCAAAAATCAAAATATGGTAATGGCATCAGATGTAATAACTAATTTATCTTGTCCTATAGCAAAATAGGGGAGCTCCTTCGAGGAGCCCCCATGCACGGATGGAGCAACTATCGGTGAGGTGTGTCAAAGATGAAGTCATAGTGGTGGATGTTGTGTTGGTGTGGTGGCGATCGCGGTGGAGGTTTTGGTGGACAGGGAGTTCTCCCCTGTGTGGAGGAAGAAGATGATCTTGCTCCCACCCCTGGTCCTTGCCTGCTATATAGTGAAGCATAGAAAAAGAAAACTTAATCAGTGAGAGAGATTATCGAGGAGAGGAAGGGAGAAAGAGAGGGAGAATAAGGAAGGAATGTATGGAAATATGAGAGTGGTGGATATTTTTGGTTCACATAAGGAGGAAGACCTCTAATGGAAAGAAATGATTATGGGAGGTAATCCTATGTTCCAAAAATGATGATTTTAGAATCTCTTCTCACTTTCTTTTTGTGATAAAAGCCCAAGATGCCAAAATTGATAAGCCCAATTTATTTTTGCAAAAAACATATATATATATATATATATGTATGTATGTATTAGCACATGAATATAATGGGCACACCTCCATAAAAATGTGGGAATGATAATTCACGAGCTTAAATAATTTTACCAATGTAATGCATGCTCTAAATTAAATTCTCATCTCAATGATAATGCACTTAGGCTCTAATTTAACCCACTAAAGTGGACCTATCAGCTACCCACATGCTCTCCTCATTAGATCCCTCAAGCTCCACCTCCATTCCTCTTCCTCCAATAGCTCTCGAAGGCCGTACCCATAGTCCTCTTGAAGGGGTACTTCTCCTCCTCGATGGATGACTAGCAAGAAGAAGGTTCCTTTCAAAAGCTTCTCAAGGACGGCTAGGGAAAAGAAGGGTTCTCCACCCTCTCTTCTTCTACTAAACATGTCTCTCATCTCCATTGAGCTCAAACGTCGCCAAAGCACTTCTCGTCGAAGCTCCATTGGTGCCCTCCTTTTCTAATCTCTAGTCTAGATTCATTTGCATTTCATATATATAGAGATAATCAAGCATGTCTCTAGAAGTAGTTGTACATTGTCTATTGTGCATATGTTAATAGCATAAAATTTGTTTCATGATCAAATAAATTATGGTGATGTCTCTATATTTCAATAATCATATATTGCGCCATGTTAGGCTTAAGATTTAGGTTTAGATTAGCCAATAAATTGAGTTAGGAATTTGTTTTTTAATTCGCAATCATGCCTCCTTGAGTTCGACTGGGATTCAACATATTGTTATATAATTTTTTGTTTGAATCAGATTTCGCAATTGTGCTACGAGGTGTTTCAAATCAATTAGTGATTTACGATTCCAATAGAAGACAAACCTTTGTTCTTTTCCCTTTTCCTCTAAAAAGGATCACCGCATAAGGATTGTAATGATGTTTTCCCTCAACATCCTCTACTCTATCAACTGTTTGAAAAAGAACCCCATTTTAAATGATGATGCACTTTGGGAGTCCAACTTGATACCACTGCCCTTTCCATTTCACTACAACATACTCCACCTTCAGAACTCTTTTAAATGATGCCACGAAGTGATGGTGTAAGTAGCGTCATTGTTTCATTTTCCCGTCAA
Organism: Thalassia testudinum; assembly: GCA_037157565.1. Taxonomy (NCBI): domain Eukaryota; kingdom Viridiplantae; phylum Streptophyta; class Magnoliopsida; order Alismatales; family Hydrocharitaceae; genus Thalassia; species Thalassia testudinum. Next base: position 68,013,027 of record JAZHRO010000003.1, on the reverse strand, counting down.
TTATAAAGAACATCCAACTTCAAATTATTGTTCAACCAGCAGAAGGATTGGATGTTTTACCATCATTTGATAACCAATGGCAATTTTATTTCCCATCACTTATAAAATAATCGATGGGGTTTGTACATCACTTTTCCCCATGTTAATGTGCCATTTTTTGAGTTTCGCCATCATTTAAATGAAAACTCTCACTTATATAAGCAACAGTAAAAATATTTTTCCCGTTGTTTACTCAAATAAGCGACGCCATATACCTTTCAGGGCAGAGTAGAGTTACATTTTTTGTCATCGCTTGTGCAAATAAGAGATGGCAAATTCCTTCTATTCAATGAGTGACTTACCATTAGACATCGTTGTTTTCTAGGAAAACCGATGACAAATGTAGGGTTTTTTTTTTTAATTGTGAAAATTATGGGAAATACCTACTAAACCTACTTAAAAGACGTACTTTTGTATGAAAATAGTTAATGAACATGAAGAGAAATTTACATTCCAAAAATATAGAGTCTGATATAGAAAAAGTTTGAAACTTAAATTTTTACATAAGAAAAGGTAACTTGGAAACATAACAAAAGAAAATGGATGAAAATCAAAATATTGCTGCACTGATGCGACTGTTAATGGGCTATCAAGGAGTTTTAAGGACTAATCATCGTAGCAAAGCCTCAATCGCTTGAAAATAATTAAATTTGTAACTCAGATTCTAAAATGGAGTTCAAGGTCGATCACAAGGAGCAAATATGGAACTCGCACAAAACTCTTCATTTAAAACAAATGTGCACAATCAATTGATCACAAAAATAGATATTCAATGAATAAATATGGTCAAATTGCTATTCAATGAAGCTCAAAAAGATCATGGAATCAAAAAGAAAAGAGAATCAAAACAATGGTGATTTGAATCACCACTTATTCTCTTAACTAAGCATGTATTCAATTACTCAAATTATTCAAATCAGAATTTAATGTAGACTTAGGTTCTTAAATCATTCAACAGTAACCATAATCAAATCAGATGACTTATGTGTCACAAGCACAAGGCTAAGGATCTCTAAGAGCCTTTCTTCTTTCACACCTCTCTTTCACTTCAAGCCTTCTTCTTAAAGCTTTCTTCTCCTTCAAAGCCTTCAATGCCTTCTCACACATAGAGCACAAGCTTCCCTTTAGAGGCTATGTGTTGCCTTTTTCTTCCTTCAACATAGGAACATGGTAGAGGAGCATGCGGCAAAACCCACCCCCCTCCTCACAAACTCTTCCTTTCTCTCTCAACCCAGGGCTATTTGGATCCAGATGTGGGTAAGCGGGTAATCAAGTTTGACCAAGGTCACCAGGTGTGGGTGGTGACCGAGGAGTGCATGAGACAAGGTGAAGGGGACCTCACCCTGTGTTCTGAGGCAAAGAGCCCAGAACACAAATATGCACTATAGGTGCCTTGTTCGCATGCGATGTGGGATTATTCCCATAGCCTTCCTTCACTCGCTCCAACGGGAATGATGTGTCGCTCGATTGCAGCAGTTGATGATTTTACGTCTTCGATTGGAGCTGCAAATAGATACGCGGACTAAATCCGTGTCACCTGGAGGTGGATTCGGTCCTTGAGCCCGACGGAGGACTGCAAGCAAGGGCGAAGAAGTTGATGGTGACGACAATCTTTGGTCAATACCTGAAACATGCGTATGGGCTCAAAAGCCCAGGTTAGAAGGTTCATTAGCATCATCGGAGGATGTGGAGTCCAGTGGTAGTGTCTGTGTGGCGAGTGGAAGCATGTGGTGGTCGGGTGAACTCAGAGGAGGTGAGCGGAGGTGGGAGTGTTCGGTGGATGTTTTTGGTGGAGGAAACATGGAATTGAGTGATGAGTTTTGTTTAGTGAGGTGTGGCAAAGCTTCTGAAGGTGGTAGTGGGGCATTTGGTGGTGTGTGGCATAAAGGAGGCATTGTCAGAGTTTGCCAGAGTAGAGGAAGATGGAGAGGTCGAGGGTGAACGGTGGGCTGATTTAAGGGATAGGGAGATTTAAGGGAAGAAGGGGAAGATGTTAGACTTAACTGTAAGATGAAGGGGTGAGGGTTTCCATGCTATTGTGATGGCCAGACGTGGAGAAGATGGAATCTCCGGTGGGGGAGAACGGTGAGGATGAAGGAATAGGGTGGCTCCTGGTGGTGTTGCGAGAAGCAGAAGGAGCGAAGGTGTTTCCCTTTGCCAATGGTATGTGGTAGAGGGCGAAGACAGAGGTTGGAGATGGTCGCCGGAGCTACGGTTGGAGGTGGTCGGAGAGAGGAAAATGTGAAGTGTGACCTAAACTGAACTCATTTTAGAAGGCAGGGTTGCTATAGCTTATATAGAGCTCATGGCCAAGTTCTAGAATAGGAAGGAGCTCTGATTGGCTCCTTTGGGAATCAAGAAATCACCCATTGATTTTGTGTGTTCACACGCACGAATCAAAGTGATTTAGGATTCAAGAATAGTCCCATTAGATTCATCATGATGCGAACATCAATCATCATGAGTAGGTTTTGCTTAGGTCAAAGCTTGCGTGGAGTTTGGGTTGACTTCAATGGTTGTAGGGACCTATTTGTGAAAAAGACAACAAACCTAGGAGGCTATTTACAAGAATTTCAAAAGCTAGGGGTGTATGTGAGAGAGAAAGAGTTTGGCCAGACGAAAATGCAAACTAGCTCAAGATGTACTCTGATTGGGCCCAAATTTTGGTACAAACCTAATTTGGACCCAAGAAACTTGATAGTGAAGTCAAATTTCAGTTTTGATCAATTTTGACTGGGCAATTTGTATAGAACCCAAATTAGGGTAGAATGGTGCTTGTGACTGTTTAAAGTCAAAATAGGTTCCACTGGTCAAATCAAGGACACCAAACCTAATGGAATATTTTTCTATTAATTTTAGAAGGTTTAGAAGGATTTTATTCTGACTAGAACCTCAGTAATTCAAGCGAGTTTGAAATTAGGGTTTAGGGAGCTGTGTCGGTTCTTGAAATGTGCAAAACTCTTTTTCTATCTTTGTGGACCCTTTTATTAGTCTTTAATGCTCATTAGACCTTAGATTAACCCTTGGGAAACCCTGTGATTATTGTACATTCATAAAAACTGTAGAATTAGCCCTAATTTAATGTATTACTCTCAAAATGGATGTGCAGAGAATTATGACTCTCAGGTGATTATGTAAGAGCATTTATCAATTAATCCTATTTAATTAAAGCTTGTTATGGCTCATGATGATGTTATCATCATACCCCCATGCCTAGCTTTTGCTAGTACTTTAGCAAAAACTTATGGAAAGAACTAGAATTCCAGACCATGCTTTGATGTCCAGCTACCTGATTTGTTTTACTTTCTAGAATTTAGGTCTGAATACTAATAATAGGCCTAGTGGCACTCAAGTATCAATCAAAATCCAGACCTGACTGGCTTCAGCCTAAGTCTGCCACGAAGGTTTCTAAGGCTTGCGGAAACTACCCAGAGGTTCGTTGAACTCAACGGTTGAAGCACCCGTGCATAGACATAACATGTTAGGGTTCAGTTTGCCAATGCATTTTTGTAAGAGGGAGATAGAAGGATTTTTCATTTAGAGAGTTTTTTTTTCTTTTTTATTTTTAGATTTCCCTTGAGCTAGCCTCGAATTGGCCCTAAAAATGGTCTATATAGAATTCCTTATTCCCACCATCAATCCTTAAAGGGTTCCTGGCTTTCGATGCTTTGGGTTGGCACTACCCATGGCAACCCCCAGAACCCTAGCTTTCGACACTTCAAGATAGTGTCGCCCATGGCGTTCTATAGCTAAATTCAGGCTCTAGCAATCAACATTTCAAGATAATCCCGCCCATGATACCTAAACAAACACAAGGTGATTACATGCCCCCAGTAGGATATTTAGATATCCTAGGAAACAAGCAGCGAGGAGACGATATGTTATTATGCATCCTCAAGGGGAATTTCTCACCTCTTTATGTCGGGAACTCGTCCAATCAACTTGTGTTGTCAAGCTGCTCCTAAGCTAGATCTTTGAGATGGCTTTTTAGAACAGAACACTTTTGGCAGATTTTTCTTTATTAAGCGCACTGAACCAGACTTAGTGTGTGATTTTTGGGTGCTTAGGTTACCAAGTCCTGCAAACCAAAGGGCAGGCAATGGGACTGAATAATCCCTAAGCCTTAGACCTACTACATTAGTTTTTCATTTTCCACAACCTTTTGAGGACTGTCCGGATATTAATCGATACAAGATTGTTTAATCCCTAAAATAAGCCTAAGAGGCCTAAGATCCGCACTCATACTAATCTCTTTCTCTCTTTGTGTTATCAGGACTTGATTTTTTCTTTTCTTTTGGTCTAAAACTTAAGCAAATTCTATAATCAATTACTATTGACTATCAATTTTGTTCTAGATTTTTGCTTCTTTTTGACATTTGAACATTTCTCCTCTTTTCTCTTTAAGAAAGATTTTCAATTTAGTTCACAAAAGTTCCTTCCCTTTCTCCAATTCCTTTCTCAATTTTTTATTTTTTATCATTTTTTGAATATATATTTTTTGTGAGAACCCCTCAGAGAATTGAATTTCCATATGTTTGCACTTTAACACCCCTCATGCCTAAGTTTTGCAATGCCCTCATTGAAAACTAGGAGGGCACAAATTCAGTTTGGTATAAGGATTAGAACAGGATCAAAGGGTGGGTGAATGGGTTGGGATGATTGTTGCAAACGATTTCAAGCTTTGATACAAGTATCAAAGGTGGAGTCAACTATTCTAAAAGTTGAACTCAGAAGTACAATAGGAGTGTAGCTCAAAAGGATAACTAGAAGGGTCTTGGGTTTTTGGAATGATGGGTTGCCTCCTGTTAAGCGCTAAATTCAATCACTTCAGCCGAGCAGAAGGTGGTCAAGGAGAAGGGGTGGTCAAATCAGATGAGTTTTGTAGAACAAGCACCTTGATCAAAAGCCTGGTTGGTCCAACTAAGTGGTTGTTCAGATCGACAGTCTAATGATGAAGCCTAAACCCAATCGGTTTGGTGTGTTGATGATGTGAATCAATATATGTGGAGCCCATCAGATAATTTATTGATTAAACAAATTTTGAAATGTAAATCCAAGGTTTGGCTTAGTCGGCTCAGCCTGGTCAGAGTAGGGGTCCAAAAAAGAAAAAGGATCTATGGAGGATGTAAGAATCTTACAGGTGAGATCAGAGAAGGATAGGAAGTGATTATCAGTCTAATCAATGTTCGATACCCTATCAAAAGATGGAGAAGAATTGTATGCAACTGGATCAGAGAGAAGGGAATTAGAGTAGATGTTGATTTCGGTGGCGGGTCAGGGTTGGGATCAGATTTCAAAAGGCTCAGTATGTGGATCAGAAGGTATGGCTTCTTTAAGGTCTAAATCATTAGACTCAACATAAGAATCAAAGAACGGATCATGGATGTTGAGGTCGTAAATTGGTTCATACTCATTAGGAAATAACGGTTCTCCGAAATCAGAGTATGATTCAAAATCATCGGAGAATTTGCAATGATCAGTGTCTGAACCTGATTCCAGATCGAGATTTCCACCATAGAATGAATCAAGATGTGTAGAATCGACAACCTGACTTGAATCTAACCTAATTTCAAATTCTAAGTTCAAAGAGGTGTCCTTATTAGGCATAGGTTCAGGTTCTTGGATCTAGTATAGATCCAATTGAATCCCAACTCTTCCAACTCCTCTATTTCTGTATCATAGATCGGTTTGACTTTTCAAAAATCAATCTGTATCTCTGAAGAGGTTGGTGATGTGTAATCATCAAACATAGGCCCATAATCATAGTCTAGATCGAAAATCTAATTCTCTTCATATTGGGCTCATGAACATCCTAAATAGGCTCAAATCTTGATTCTAGATCAAAGGTAGGAATTGGGTCACTAGAATCTGGATTAGGCTCTATTGGGATGTTAGAATCATTCTTGAGAATTACTTTAACAAGATAAGGCTCAGGAATTATGGTGTTGACCCGGATAGGTTGTGTTAATATGGTGATTTAATCATTGAAATGCGTATAGTGATTAACCTAAATCGAGCCTAACTATCTTTTTACAAAAATTTTTAACTTGGCCTACTTGATTTTATCTCAGTCACTTTTACGCCCAGGGTCAAACTCAGGGAAGCGGGATTAGAGGTGAATAAGTTTCTACGCCCTTCCTACAACGAATCTCTTCTGTTCGTTTATTATGTTTTTGGTGTTTTTTTCTATTTAAGATTTTTTTTCTGATAATTTTTGTCCTTGAGGTACACCCTCAAAATCAGGTTCTTGGCTTTGAGATAAATTAGGGTTCCCAAAACTGGTCTTGCTATTCGCAAGACTGAGCACCTGCAAGTCAAGGATTATCTTTTCTCTTTTATATATATATATATATTTTTATCTTTTTAATTGCAGAAAAGAGAAACAGAAATAAGATAAATATAGTATATATATGTGTATATATTATATATGTATATAGGGGAGGGGGTGGAGGTGGAAATGGCGTGTAGCACGGTGTCGAGTCGATCGTCATCTAGGAAGACGCAACCAACAGGACGAAGTGCCGCATGGAGTGTAGGATGGATGGGTGGAAGATGTGTGTGAAGACGCTTTCTGTACGAGTGTATCGGGGAATATCAGCAACTAGTGCAGATATTCCTGCGATACAACGTGTGGTGGGTGATATGAAAAAAAAGATATATATATATATGTATATATGTAAATATATATCTACATGTATATATATAGATATGGTTATAATTATATAGGTGTATATGTAGTTATGTATGCATATATATATATATATGTAAATATATGTATAGATAGATGTATGTATATGTATATATATATATAATTATATATATATGTATGCATATATAAGTATAGAGATGTAGATGTATATATGTATATATATATATATAGCAATATATGTATATAGTTATATATATGTATATATGTATATAGATATATTAGTATAAGTACCTATGTATATAGATATATGTAGATATATATATATGTATTTATAGCTATAGATATATATGTATATGTATGTAGATTTGTGTGTGTATATATATATATACTTTAGTTGTATAGGTAATAATATATGTATAGATATATGTATATATATATATATACGTATATAAATATAGATATATATGTAAATATATATGCGTATATATATATATATAAGTATATATATATATATGAATATATGTATGCATGCGGCTGGCAGGAGAGCTTGTTGCAGAGAATGGCGCGAAGAAGAGCTGCCATGCTCTGTAGCCGTGCGGAGAAATTCAAAGCCAAATAAAAATAAAAATAAAGATGGTGAATTCACGAGGCAGCACTTGAGGAAAATGCTAATTTCAAGGCCATTTTATTCACTCTCCTCCCCTCTCAAATAAATGCATGCATGCGTTTATTTTTACAAATGCGCCTATGGCTATCTAATCTACACTAGCAATGCTTGGAAATAGCACAAGATGGCACAATTGCTGGTGTATTTTTGCTGTGCAATCAAATTACATTCTCAAGAAGTTCTGATTTAGGCTTTTCATCATAGGTGTTTGGGGAATCTGGGCTTGATGGGCCTACTTCAAGGTTCTCAAAGCCTGGTGTAGAATCAGGAACACCTGCAATTGGATCCTCCCAACCCTCATTAAGATCAGCCATGTCAATTGTTATGAAGTTTGAATTTGATTCCGTTTGGGATGGGGGTCCACAACAACCTCTATTTTCAAACTTGGGTTCTGGGAGATCATTCTGATCCTTAACGTTGTTCTAAGGTGTCTCATCAATCTCTGAATGTTGATATGGGTAATTTTGATCAATAACTCAGTGTAACGTCTTTAGCATACACCCACATTTTTCCATGAGACCTGGTGTTTTTCCCAAAGTTGTGGATTTTATAGATGGTAAGTCGATTTTCACTTTAGAACAATATGATTAAGATGATCTGTCATTTTAGTATCAAAGTGGTGGAAAACTGCTTAACAAAATAATTAAAATAAAAATTAAACCACTCATAGAAGAGCGGGTAGTGTCCACAAGGAGACAATGATGCAATAAATTCATGAATATTTTTCTCTTATATTCATTCAATCGAGTGGAAAATCTATAGTCAAATTTGACATGAAATGCAACAAAAAGAAGACATACAATAACTAGAGAATGTAAGGTTATAAGCATAATTTTTCCTCAATGAAATATTTAATAAATATGTGATCAATCTTTGTAATTTCCAATTGCACATGTATTAGAAAGAAATTATGTACATCTTAATCCAAAACCAATGTCAAAAGATGTGAATAACAAAAGCTATGCAATTATGAGAAAGCATGAGCATGAAGTTGCAATTTCACTAAATATATCAAATATTAAAATAAAAAATGAGAGTTTAGCAATGGCACTGAAATGTAAATATCAATTAACCCAAAAATAGAGGATTTGCTTCCTTTGTGCGTGCACGAAGAGGAGGCAATGGCAGGTCGTGGGAAGCTCGGAGGAGGATAAGCATGACGAGAGCTTTCCGATGGTGGTGGTCGCACTCCGAACGGCCATCGGTGGTTGCTGGCTAGAGTGGAAGAAACTGCCGGTAGTGAGGCCCTTCAACTGGTCGTCAGGTGGTCGATTGGTGCAGTCGGAAGTGTATTTGTGCTTGGGGAGTCGAGGCGAGTCCGATGGAGTTCTCGATGTGAAGTTTCATGGCTGGATTTAATGGTTGCATTTTTGGTGGCTTTGGGCACCTTCAGTTGGCAAAGAAGAAGAAGAAGAAGAAGCCAGGAGTATGCACGGGCTGGTGATGCCGGCTGGAGTAGTGCACACTCTACGTGCGTTGCTGGTGGGCGAGGGTCGATTGCTGTTGATGGGTGCGTAGCTGTGGTTGCGAGCAACTCGCTGTGGCTGCTGCAACCAGAGGTGCACACGAAGAGGGGCGGTTGCGGGAATGGTGTTGGAGGGCGTGCGGCGATGTGTGGTGCGTGGGTAGGGGCTGAGGCGTGGGGGAGGTCGTGCGCTGAGCTGCTGGTGGGCGTGCGCCAGATGTGGTGGAGGTGCGGTGCGCACGAGTGGGCTAGAAGTGAGGGGCAGGTGTGCGTGGGTGGCTGCTGCAGAAGGTGAAGCGTGGGTCGAGGGTGCTGGAGGGAGGTTCTTGTGCTTGTGATGGATGTGCGTAGGGGTGGTGCTGGTGGGTGCGGTGGTGATGAAGAAGAAGCACGACAATTCAGGGACTCTAATTAGCAGTGTGGGTTGTCACACCACACTACCACGGTGGTGGAGTCGCGCTACCACAGTTGAGGCCGGTGGTGAGGAGTGGATGAGAAACGAGGTTCTCTACACAGTGAGGAAAGGGGTGGTGGCCTCCTTTAAATGGCAGCCATTCTTCCTCCTTTGTAGTCATCTGCACAGATTTGAATGGAGAGGCGGGAGCAGATCCACATTCTCCACTCGTCCTTGAATGTAGGTTTTAGTGTGGCAACTGGTGGCATTGGAGTGGTGAATTCTTGCAGAGAAGAGAAAATGAATAATAATAAAAAGATTGGTTAATTATGTTCAAACCCTCAATAAAATGTTAATGCATATAATGTAACCTAAAGACTAATGCATGTAATTCTAATGCATGCTAAATAATTTATATATGTATTGCATACAAGCAAATATATATAAACTAACTTATTTATATCTTAATACATGCTATGTATACACTAATATCAATCTAATTCCTAGGCACTTAAGTAACTAAATAGGCCACAAATATGGGCTCATCAAATGCCCCCATGCCTAGTTTTTGCTAGTCTCTAGCAAATCTAAGCAATAACCTAGCACTCCAAGTAAGACTAGCGAATCCAACTGGTCTTCCTTTAGAAACATGTTAAGTTCAGACTTTAGACCTAAGGTTCCCATGTAGTTGCTAAGTTACAGGCTAGGTCGGCTAAAGATGAGTTGCAGGCGCAGGTTTCCCTAATTTTTCTAACTCTACCCTAGCATTTATTGATCCCCGAGATTAAAGCATCCGTGCATGTGCATTGGTATGAGTTATTTGAAGTTGGTATGATTGCCAACTGGTCAGGCATGTTTTGCGTGTTAGAAATTGGGGTTACAAATAACCCATCGTCGTAGTTGCAAAACACGTCAATAAGATAAAATTTATACCGAAACTCCAAGGGAGTTCCGGGTCTAACACAGGGAGGTGACATTTACTTTACGTGAAAACCACGCTTCATTTTGTTTCCTTTTTGTATTTTAGGGCTTTGATTTTTTTTTTGTGTTTTTGAAATAAAAGATAAGAAAAATGAATGACAAGATAGAAATGGAACAAATATGATATATATATCAATTCAATGATGATTACAATGAACTATAAAAGCATAGAGAGGGAGGTAAGAGGAAATCTCCTAAATCGGTTGTTCGGTGAGACGACGGTGCTTGGTAGAAGCTCAGAAGAAGGAGGTGAGGAGAGAGATGATGGAGGTAAGATGTAGGAGGGGCATCGTGTTGAGGAAAGCTTCAGCGTGGCTCCGGAATGGAGGTGAGAAGATGGAGGTGATCTGCTACCAGAATTGAGGTGGGAGGAAAGCTCAAAGGCGACCTATGATGGGAGATGGGAAGTAGGAGGAGTATTTGGTGGGGTAAAGGTTCGCTACACTAATAGACACCTTGGGAGCTTGAGAACAAGCTCTAATGGAGCATTGGTAGGCTTGCTAGAGCTTGGGAGTAGGTGGGAGTAGAGTAGGTAGAGATGGCTTGTAAGGGAGGGGGTGTAGGTCCTTTTATAGTGGAGGAGAAGAGGCAAAAATAGGTATGGGACCATTAGTGACATTAAGGTCGTTGCTGGAAACGTCGCTGTAGGCAGCTCATGCCTACTGGCACCCACAGCTGGCTTTGCTGGCATGTAATGAATTATCGATGGCTGTAAGTCCAGCTCATGCATCGCTATAGGTCCAACTCACGCATAGCGGGTGCTGCGCTCCTGCCTTGCCTCGTGTGCGCACGCGCACGCGCTGGCGCTACACTGTGCGCATGCGTGCTTGCGTACGCATGCGCACCAGCGCTGCTGCACGCATGCAGTGTGGTGTGCGTGCGTTGGGTGGCTTGGGCTGCCTCACATCGCGCAGTCTAGGCCATCCATCTTCTTCTTGTTGTAGGGGTTGCTATAGAGGTTGGATTGAGTCGATTTTCGCGCCGCTAGGCTGTGATTGTCGACCCGAATCCATCCACATGGTCAGATTTGTCATTTGAGGCTCCGAATTATGTCTCCTAGTCCCTTGACCATTGAGCTTCCTCGGACTACATATAGTGCTGCGGGACTCCTATCGAGGTGATTTTAGAGGTGTTGAACTCCGATCATCGTCTTGATCAGATCCGTACGGTCGGATTGTCAATTTGAGGCTCTAAAATAAATATCCTTCTCTCAGGGTGCTGTGTATCCTCGAAAGGACCTCGCCGCAAATAAAAAAACTTTTGGTTTAAAAAGTAAAAAAACCCGGTTCAGCTGAAAGCTTAAGGAAAGAGAAGGCGCTGAAGGCTAAGGAAGAAAGGAGCATAGACACTAAGGAGTGTCAAGAAAAAAAACTTAGGGAAGAAGAGAAGGCAGGTGAAGGTAGAAACAACACAAGAAAGGAAAAAAGAAAGAGAGCTCGACAGAGAAGAAAATAAGAGACAAAGAAAGAAAAGAAGAAGATTAGAGGCTGAGAAATAAAAAGGCATCAATACTTTGAGAGATAAATGAATTTTCTCTTGCATAGTTACCTTTTGTTCTTAATTATAAAAGGCATGCTTTACTTGGATAACTTTTTAATTGCCTTAATTTCTTGGAATAAAATAAAATTGAAAAACTAGCATGTTTACTTGTTAATAAAGTACAACATTTTAAGTAAATATATTTGCATATGGAATTTTGCATGTTCTTTATAGTTCAATATTTTGACAAAATTCATGTTTTAAAAATTAAACTAGTTTTACCTCCTAAACTTAAAGAGATAAAAGGAAAATTGGTGAATTTAGAGAAAATTATTATGCCTTCCAGTGAACGACCTGAACTCAACCAGTAAAAATTTCCAAAATGTTAGGTTAATCGACCCTATACTACATAACTGACACAATTTTGAGTTAACCTAAGTGATTTCTTCTACTCTTAATTAAGTGAAATTAACTTAATTACTAGTTGAGTGAAAAACACGTATCATCTTAATGGCGTCGTTGCTGGGGATCGAACCTGGGTTGCTAACGTGACAGGCGGTTATACTCACCACTCAACTAATAATTAAGTTAATTTCACTTAATTAAAAGTATAAGAAATCACTTAGGTCAACTCAAAGTTGTGTCAGTTATTTAGTATAGGGTCGAATTAACCTAACATTTTAGAAATTTTTACTGGTTGAGTCCAGGTCGTTCACTTGGAGGCATAATAATTTTCTCCAAATTCACCAATTTTTCTTTTATCTCTTTAAGTTTAGGAGGTAAAACTTGTTTAATTTTTAAAAAATGAAATTTGTCAAAATATTTAACTATAAAGAACATACAAAATTCCATATGAAACATATTTACTCAAAATATTGTACTTTATTAACAAGTAAACATGCCAGTTTCTTTCAATTTTATTTCTTTCTAAGAAATTAAGGCAAAAAGTTATCTAAGTAAAACATGCCTTTTACAATTAAGAACAAAAAGTAATTATGCAAGAGAAAATTCATTAATTTCTTTAACAAAGTATTGATGCCTTTTTATTTTCTCAGCCTCTAATCTTCTTTCTTTCCTTGTTTCTTCTTTCTCTCTTTTATTTTCTTCTCTCGAGCTCTCTTTCTTTTTTCCTTTCTTGTGTTGTTTCTGCCTTCACCTGTCTTCTCTTCTTCCCTTAGTTTTTTTTCTTAACACTCCTTAGTATCTGTGCTCCTTTCTTCCTTAGCCTTCAGCGACTTCTCTTTCCTTAAGCTTTCAGCTGAACCGAGTTTTTTTACTTTCTAAACCAAAAGTTTTTTATTTGCGGCGAGGTCCTTTCGAGGATACACAACACCCTGAGACCAGGGTGGGACCAGACCCTACTCGGTCCTCGCCTAATCTCGGTTAGGTTTGTTTCGATTTATTTCTTAATTGGTTCACAGTCTCAAGCCACATCAGCTCAACCCGGTCTCCCAGGCCACACTCACCCTCCTAGGGCACATTCACATCCGCACGCCCCCAAGGGCGCACACACCCGCAGGCATATGCCTGCACACTCAGAACAATGCTCAGATCAGAAGGAATCAGAACAGGTGCGCCGAGTGCTGATGACTGCATAGCCATAGGAAAAAAATAGTTTTATACCCAGGTGCGCGCTCGTGGATATCCGAGGTGGGACAAAGCTACCCCTTCTAGACCCGAATTCAATCCATCATAACTTTCTACCCAGAACTCCAAATTGGATGATTTAAAGTTCGTTGGAAAGCTCTAAAGGTAATCTATACAATTTTAAGGTCAATTTAATGTTTTAATGATGTTTGGATCTTCAATTTAAGAGATGAAATCAGGTGTTCTGCAAGTTTTATAAAAGCCTGGAAAGTATTTTAACTCAGGAGAGTCTTCAGATGGACTTCTCTCATCTATTAGAAGGTTTGTATATATTATATAAACAATTTCGCTTCTGTTAAAGTGGCTTTTAAGTTCTCAAGACCTATAGAACCTGTAGAGAAGCTTTTCTCTTCTCTGAAAACTTCAAAGGTTGATTTTTAGATTTCAACAAGTGCAATAGACACTTTAAAGTGTTCTTAATCTATTTAGATTAATTCTAAGGGTTATAACTAACCAATCTGGGCAGGTTTTAGATTTGAATTTCAACAGAACAGTGCTTCTGTTGGTTTGGGTTCTAGAGTAACCCAACTTGACAGAAAGAAAATTTTCACTAATTACATCATCTGAACTTACTTTATTCTTTCTAAAATCATCAAATAAGATCCCAGAAACAGTTTGCACATCTCAATTCCTCAATTCGAGCTCAGAACACCATTATCAGACTCAGGTTTGACTATGGAAGCTCGAAAATTGACTTTTTATTTAAAGCTTCCTCCTAAGAAATTAATGCATCAATTAGAGTCTTTTCATCATCAGAAACTCAATCAGATCTTCAGATTTATGTTCTATCCTTAATTTCTAGGGTTTCAGGCTCGCTGCCTGAACTAAAATAAGTGTGTGTTCGACAGAGTTAATCAGAGTTTGTTACAATGTTTTAAAAGTTAAAATAGCTTCAGTGCTTTGCACTGAAGCTTCTGAGCTCCTTAAGTGCTTCTTAATTCCTTCATAGCAGACTTCTCCAACTTGTCTGAGTTGGGGAAGATCAAGTTACATCTAAAGCTCCAGTGGTTGATATGTCAAACAAATATCTTTAAAATGATCAGTGATCCATGTACTAACATTCTGGAGCCACATAACAAGCTTAAGAGGTTGCTACACAAAAATGGCTCGTCAGAGCTCACTGGAGCTCCGGTGAGTCTAGAAAATATAAAATGTTTGTACAAATTGACAAAATTAATTATTTTTAATCCAGAAATGATCCTGAGGTTACAAGGAACCTCTGTTTCACATTAAATTCTTCATTTGTTCATTGAAATAAAAGATTTGACAGTAAGTTCATTTCTTAAAAGATTTAAGTGGTTTGAGCTCAGGACTTGATTTAACTACTCAATTGAGAAGTTAAATCAAGTCAACAGATGTTATTAATCATAAATATATATTTAATTTATAGTTTGAAATGTTCATGAGCCGCCATGGACAGCGAGCTCAGGAGTTTTATTAAAATTAGGCGTTTAATTATAGATGATAATAATAAGTAATATAATGTCGATTAGGGTTCTAAAGTGGTGATAGGTGATGAAAGAACCTAGTTAAGGTGGAATTAGGCTGATTACTGTCACCATGGACAGTGAAGTAGTCGGTAAAGGTGATATTTGAATTTAGGCATTTAGGTGATTTAATTAATCAATTAAGTGAATTAGAAGTGAACATGGAGGATATAGGAAGGTGAACAATGAATTGAAAGACAAAATTGAAGTCTCTGGCAAGCTCAAGGAACTCGTCGGAGTTGGAGGAGATGAAGCTAAAATTTGAAATTACTCTAACCTAACTAACTAAACTAACTAAGTTAGCCTACTCCTAGTCCTACTCCTAGTCTACTGTTACCTGGACGAAGGGGTCAATAGGGTTCCACCAAAGTTTCATAGCGGACGACAAAATTAGAGGGTTGAAGAAAGATCTCCGGCGGGTGGATTTGAGGTGGAGAGGAGGAATCCTAGGGTCAGCACCTTTGTCGGAAGTGCGGAAGACCACAGCGAATCTCCTCGACTACTTAAGATGGACGGAGGAAGTCGGAAAATGGAACGGGGGATCGCTGGAGATTTGGAAGAATAGGCTATCAAAGTCGGCTACAGTGTTAGAAGAAGGAAGGGAGCCAACTTCCTAAAATCGGAGGTGTGAGGGGGTATTTATAGTAGCCTGCAGCGAAGAGAGAGGCGGGGTCTAGCCGAAGAAGAAGCTCAAGGAGCTTAACCTCCATCGTCACCTTCGACATCGGTGAGGTTATCTCCCACTGAAGAATAGGATTCTTGATTAATCTAGACCGATGGATGAAGTGGAGGTGGTGAGCACAAGCTGCAAGAGCTTGAGCAAAGAGATGATGTCGGCAGGGTGGTGATCGCGTGGTGGGGTGACTCTCTGCCGCCAACCGTTCGTTTGGCTGGAGAGGAAGAAGAAGACGAAGAGGTACTTAGAAGTAATAAAACCTAAGGACCTATGTGAGAAATAAGGACTCGACTGTAATGAAAATTAAGGACTAAAATGTAAACCCAGGTTTTGAAGGTTTATTTTAAGTTAAATCTTTTTCAACTTTTTATATATGTTTGTAAATAAGGTAAATATTATGTTTACACCTTGAATTTACATTTTTGACCTTTTAGGTTAATTTATTAGATTAAGTAAAATCACTTAAGTTATTACATACTTAGGTATACATTATACTTAGGGTACTTATCTTATTAATTAAGGAAATGATTAATATGATTTTGAGTCCAATTATTATCTAAATTATTAATAATGTTAATTGAATGATAAAATGTCATTTTTAACTTATTTTAAGGTCCTTAACTAAATATCCCTTATTCTATAATTAACCCTTATATATTCATAACCCTAACTAATTAACTAGGAAGACTAGTTAATTAGGGGTAATTAGAGATCATGATGAGTGTCTCATCATACCCCTAGGCCAAAGTTTTGCTAGTCCTTAGGAAAATTAACTAAGACTATGATGATTTAAAGCACTTGGGTTTAAATTTTTAATAGTAACTATGTAGAGGAAAGCTTAGGTTAGAAATTTTTTTTTTAAAATTTAATATAAATGATTAATGTATAGAGCATGTGTGAAAATTTTCTTAATTAGACTTATACTTATAACATTTTTGAAACACACTTAAAATAATTTGTAAACAAGAATTTTATTCTGAATTAGAATTTTTCAAAAATCTCTTAATCTTTGTAACTCTTCTTAACTCAAATTAGAATACAAAGTGTTTTAAGAAAAATAAAACTTAAGGATTGAGAATTAAATTTTAACTCAAAAACTCAAATAGATTTAAGTTAATCCCCTGTTTATGATATTTGACTTTTATCAATAAAAGTTTAAGCAAATTAACCAGATACTCATTATTAATCAAACTTAGAGTAGTAAAGCTCTAATTTACTAGCCTACAACACTAAAGATTAACTTCTAGACCTAGGATTCTATCAATTCTTCTCCTTTAGGTCTCAACTTAAAATCTTCAAAACCCAATTTCTTAGGCTGCCCAATACCAAGGTTCAGTAGCTATGATTTTAAAACATCTATGCTTAGTGAAGAGAATTATCCTAAAGACATCCAAAGTTGCAAAAATCCAGATCTTAAGACATCACTTTCCAATCCCAATTTTTCTAATTCAAGCCTTTGGCTTGGCCTTACTCAGGTTTGGTTGCTTTCTCCTCACTTGTTTTCTATCCCGAGGTCAACACTTTTTGTGTATATCTCCCCAGTGGACCACTGGGTCTCTTATTCCTAATATTTTTTTTCTCCATATTTTTTTCTCTTTTTCTATAGGTTAGAACACCCATTTGTAGCGAGGTGTTCTTTTTATTTGATGGAAGGAAGGGTAGCATCCATTTGTAACGAGATGCTTTTATTTATTTATGGAAAACTGCATAAGTACTCATTTTTAGCAAGGCACTTAACTGCAGGGTGTTTTATTTACTTTTTCTTTTTCTTTTCTTTTCTTTTCCCCCCTTCTCATTTTTCTTACTAACATTATTCTCCAAATCCTTTTTCTAGGTGAGTGGCACATCCTTCACCCTTTCAAGAACCACCCCTCGGAAATCCTTGGACTAAAGAGGATTCAGAATTGATCTCTTAACCTCTGTGTTTTCGCGGTCTCAGATGTCAACAAGACAATTCTATGTGAGTGAATTTAGATGTTTAGGTTACTTAGCTCTAAAACCAGAGCTTGGACAACAATACCCTTTACTCTTTGGTTCTTCAAATTCTTAGTTTCCGCCTATAGGATCTGTCAAGACAAAATTTACTAAGTCTAGTTATTTATCTCTAGCTTGTAAGTTTTCTAAACTAAAATTCTACCAACTCTATATTTAATTAACTCTGAATATCTGGCTTTTTACTTAACTTTATGATAAAATCAAATTTTCAAAAATCCAAAAGATTACTTAATCTAATTGATTAAAAAGTTATAACTCAATTCCAAAACTTAAGTTTAATATCTTAACACACTTAGTTTCTTAATTCAAGAATAGAAAAACAAATCTTTAAAAGATTTAAAATATTCCTAAATTCAAATAAAATCTTGTTTTAAAAATTTTAAACACAAAAGTGTGTTTTTACAAAATGTTTAAGTAAAATCTAATTAAGAATTTAATGCTCTTAAATATTTATATATATTATATACATTTTAAACTTCTGACCTAAAAGAAATTTAAAGCTCTTAATTATAATATATATACATTCTTCTTCTTTTCTTCTTTATTAATAATGATGAATATTCCCCTCTTATTATTTTTATAAATTTTCTTTTTATGTTTTTGTATTTGTATATTTTTATTTTTATGTATATAAGATTTTTTCAATTTTTATGATTTTTTTTAAAAGAAATTTCAAATTTTTGTGAGATTTTTGAATTTTTAAAATTTTTATCATTTTTAGAATTTTTATTTTTATTTTATTTTTTTTAAATTTCATGGATATTTAATTTTTATGTGTTTTTATTTTTAAACCAACACTTAAAGTAAAAATTTCACTTTAACACTCCCCCAAGCCAAAATTTTACAATGTCCTCATTGTAAGAAGGGTGAAAAATATGAAGTGAAATTTTTAAAGTAAGTGAATAAGAAGATCAAAAAGGATGAAAATAGGAAACAGCTATGTACAAGTGCTAAGTTTTACGCCTTCAGCTAGGCGTAAACCCTAGTAAAGAACTCCTAAAAAGAATAGGTATATGGTAAAAACGGAGGAGTTATGAAAGAATTAGATCAAAAAAAATTGGAAAACAGATTAAACCACCCAATCAAAACTTGTCCTAAAATTGCCTGGAATAGATCTCGCAGATCCTAGAATCAGATTCTTACAAAAATCTCAAAAAGATCAAAGTGAAACTTATGAAGAATAGACCTGATTTAGGTTGAGATGTAGAACATTTAAGATTGAGGCAATTCATAAGAAATGATTCCACCAAGTTTAGAAGATCAGCTAAATCAGTTTTGGTTCTCAATAATAGGTGGGTTATTTTGGCACAAAATGGGTTGCTGATGCGGGTTTGATGGGTTATTTTCAGGTAGTATGGAGGACGGATTATGATTAGAATCAAAGGCCTGATTAATGAAGTGGACTTGGCCTTGATTTACCCTAGGATTTGGCAGATTCCTAAGATTTGAAATTGGCTAAGATGGAAGAGTAGTTGGCTGATGAGACTCAGCCAAAAGTGTGATTTGATTTTGTAAATCAGCCAATTCTACCTTACATTGCTTATGGACCTCAACGAGATCTTTAGCATTTTGTTGCTGACTCTCTGACATAGCTCTTAAAATCTGGTCTAGCTGTGTATCTCTATTAGGCCTAGAGTAATTCTGCATACTCATCGGGCTAGGCCTTAAATTTGATTGCTGAGGGGACAATGGAGGTGGATTAAAATGGGTCTGATTTGGATAATTTGGTCTTTGATTTTGATTTGGATCAGCCCAAGAAAATTTTGTGTGGCTTCTCCATCCAGGATTATAGGTATTTGAATAAAGGTTTGATCTTGGAATATTTTCCTGGATAGTGTGTAAATCTAAAAGATATGGCGTGTTTTTTGCAATAGCTAAGGGTGGGGAAAAGGGTGGGTAAGGTTGTGGGACAAAGGTCCCTCCTTGGGTTGGTGAAGGAGTAGATAGAAAACCCAAGGAAGATGGATCTCTAGAATCCAGATTATTCACAAATTCCCTCCCTGTGGGAATTTGTGAAACAGGTAAATACGTGGGATTCATAGCAAGTAGTGGCATAAGATTCTTCATTGTGTTTCTAACCTCGTCGAGATGCTTTGCTACGATATCTACTTTGTCCAGTTTTTCTGCAATAATCTCTAAATCCTTTGAACTGGACGGATTACCGATCTTGTGAATGGCCTTATGTGGATTTTCATGATTCGTATTCGCGCCTCGCAAAAATTGAGACATTGATGCATTATTGATCGAGTTTTCCGCCATCCCTTCAAATAATTCTAAAGCGGATTCTGCGTCGCGATTTAGAAAATTCCCTCCACAAGAGGCATCGACTAGATTGCGAATGCCCTCTTGTAAACCATAATAAGAGATATGCATGAGTTGCCAACAAGGGATGTCATGATGTGGGCATTTCCTTTGCAATTCACGAAAACGTTTCCATGCTTCATGAATTGGTTCTCCTTGATTTTGATTGAAAGTAGTAATAGCTCACCTTAAAGCATTGGTTTGACCAATTGGAAAGAATTTCTTCAAAAATGCAGATTCGAGTTCAGCCCAAGTTGAGATTGGTCTTGCTATAGTTCTATACCAATAAGCTACTTTATCTTTAAGGCTAAAAGAGAACATTTTCATTAGTAGGATTTCCCTATTTTGATTTCGAGGACCAAGAGTTTGAGATAAATTTTTAAGATCTTCAATGTGTTGAAATGGATCCTCGGATGCAAATCCGTGAAAGTGGGGGATTAAACCTATAATGTTTGGCTTTAATTCTAGATCATTTTCCCCAATAGGAGTCCTAACATTAGGCTCTACTTGTACATTGGATGGGTTATAATAATCTCTAAGTAGAGGCCTTGGATGATTGATCGGTAAATCATGATTTTCAAAACCCGCCTCAGGTCGAGGTGAGGAATGGGTTTGCAAAGTTTGTAAATTATTTAAGACTGCTGTTAATAAATTGATTTGTCTTGTTTGCTCTAGCATCCTAAGGTTCTAGTTCAGGAGCGCCTCATGAACATCAAAAGGTGGCATCTCCCCCTGACCAGAAGAAGAAGAGATCTCGGGATTAAGATTCTACATTGGATCCATAGAAGTTGATGGATCAGATGGGAAAACCATTGGTTGCTTACCTGCAACCGGCCTAGGATCACCTATCAATGGCGGTGCAAGAGGCGGATGCAAGGATCGCCTCCCATCCATAAATGGAAAATAAATGTGCAAAGGCACACACGCACCACCGATACAAAAAACAGCGGCACAAAAACCCGCAAAACAGCGCAAAAGACATGGGTTTTGCTCTTCTTTCAAAGGAAAGAAGAAATTCCTAAAGTACGTAAAGTAATTTGACGCAAGCAAATAGAGTAACAGTATCAAAATACGCATCGTAATTCGTGACTATGCAAGTGCGTACCTTAAAGCTCAAAGGTCAAGGTCTAGGATCGAGACAGCTCACTACTGGCTCCCCGGGGCTCTAGTAATGAGATAGACTTGTTGATCTTCGGCCAAAGCCCTAAGAGGTGCAAAGAAGAGAGATAGAAAAATTGACTCGTGTGACTCTAGTGATCGTGCTGTGTGCATTATAGCATGCAACAGACGATATCGATATAAAAACCCGCATGCATTCTGCAAATAGATTTAAGTTTTACTTCCTCTTTTTAGTTAATCTTTTTCAAAAATATATCATTTAAACTATAATGGCCGCTTTTTATATCTTTTCAAACAAAAATATGTGGTCTTTTTAATTCTCAAAGATAGGGATCTACGTGGGTTTTCTCGTGTTTTCCCTCTGATGCGAGAAAAGCAGTTTAAAAATTTCCCGAGTTAGATCGTATTTAATACTAGCAGGAAATGCACTCCTAAAAGTGTATGCCTATGATATGCTGCTGCTAGTTAGAAAAGATGTATTTTTCTATTTCTTTTATTATTATTATTTTTTTAAAATGCAACAAACAAAAGATTAAGAAATACTCACAAAAAATGAAAACAACAAAACTAAATCCTGCCTTCTCCTGAGATTACCCGCAAAGGTAAACATGAAAAGAAGACAGAAAATAAAACAAAAATAAACAAAACACACTAATTAGAACAGAAGTTAGTAAAAACAAAACTATTTACAAAATACCTCCTAATTAAACAATTAATCCTTTTAAAATTTTACTGAATCAAAATATTTCCTCCTCGGCAACGGCGCCATTAAAATGACGTGTGTTTTTCACTCAACTAGTAACTAAGTTAATTTCACTTAATTAAGAGTAGAAGAAATCACTTAGGTTAACTTAAAGTTGTGTCAGCTATGTAGTATAGGGTCAAATTAACCTAATACTTTAGAAATTTTTACTAGTTGAGTCTAGGTCGTTCACTGGGAGACATAATAATTTTCTCCAAATTCAATAATTTTTCTTTTATCTCTTTAAGTTTAGGAGGTAAAACTAGTTTAATTTTTAAAACATGAATTTTGTCAAAATATTTAACTATAAAGAACATACAAAATTCCATATAAAACATATTTACTCAAAATATTGTACTTTATTAACAAGTAAACATGCTAGTTTTTTTCAATTTTATTTCATTCTAAGAAATTAAGGCAAAAAGTTATCTAAGTAAAACATGCCTTTTACAATTAAGAACAAAAAGTAATTATGCAAGAGAAAATTCATTTATTTCTTTAAGAACAATGCTCAGATCAGAAGGAATTGGAACCGGTGCGTCGAGCACTGATGACTGCATAGCCATAGGAACAAAACAATTTTATACCTAGGCACGCGCTCGTGGATATCCAAGGTGGGACAAAGCTACCCCTTCCAGACCCAAATTCAATCCATCATAACTTTCTACCCAGAGCTCCAAATTGGATGATTTAAAGTTCGTTAGAAAGCTCTAAAGGTAATATATACAATTTTATGGTCAATTTAATGTTTTAATGATGTTTGGATCTTAAATTTAAGAGATGAAATCAGGGGTTCTACGGGTTTTATAAAAGCCTGGAAAGTATTTTAACTCAGGAGAGTCCTCAGATGGACTTCTCTCATCTATTAGAAGGTCTATATATGTTATATAAACAATTTCACTTCTGTTAAAGTGGGTTTTAAGTTCTTAAGACCTACAGAACCTGCAGAGAAGCTTTTCTCTTCTCTGAAAACTTCAGAGGTTGATTTTTAGATTTCAACAAGTGCAAAAGACACTTTAAAGTGTTCTTAATCTATTTAGATTAATTCTAAGGGTTATAACTAATCAATTTGGGCAGGCTTTAGATTTGAATTTCAACAGAACAGTGCTTCTTTTGGTTTGGGTTCGAGAGTAACCCAACTTGCCAGAAATAAAATTTTCACTAATTACATCTTCAGAACTTACTTTATTCTTTCTAAAATCATCAAATAAGATGCCAGAAATAGTTTGCACATCTCAATTCCTCAAATCGAGCTCAGAACACCATTATCAGACTCAGGTTTGACTATGGAAACTCGAAAATTGACTTTTTATTTAAAGCTTCCTCCTAAGAAATTAATGCTTCAGTCAGAGTCTCTTCATCATCAGAAACTCAATCAGATCTTCAGATTTATGTTCTATCCTTAATTTCTAGGGTTTCAGGCTCGTCGCCTGAACTAAAATAAGTGTGTGTTCGACAGAGTTAATCAGAGTTTGTTACAATGTTTTAAAAGTTAAAATAGCTTCAATGCTTCGCACTGAAGCTTCTGAGCTCCTTAAGTGCTTCTTAATTCCTTCATAACAGACTTCTCCAACTCATCGGAGTTGGGGAAGATGAAGTAACATCTAAAGCTCCAGTGGTTGAAACCTGAAACAAATATCTTTAAAATGATCAGTGATCCATGTACTAACATTCTGGAGCCACATAACAAGTTTAAGAGGGTGCTACACAAAAATGGCTTGCTGGAGCTTGCCGGAGCTCCAGTGAGTCCAGAAAATATAAAATGTTTTTCAGATTGACAAAATTAATTATTTTTAATCCAGAAATGATCCTGAGGTTACAAGGAACCTCAGTTTTACATTAAATTCTACATTTGTTCATTGAAATAAAAGATTTGACAGTAAGTTCGTTTCTTAAAAGATTTAAGTGTTTTAAGCTCAGGACTTGATTTAACTACTCGATTGAGAAGTTAAATCAAGTCAACAGATGTTATTAATCATAAATATATATTTAATTTATAGTTTGAAATGTTCTTGAGCCGCCGTGGACAGTGAGCTCAGGAGCTTTATTAAAATTAGGCATTTAATTATATATGATAATAATAGGTAATATAATGTCGATTAGGGTTCTGAAGTGGTGATAGGTGATGAAAGAACCCAGTGAAGCTGGAATTAGGCCGATTACTATCACCGTGAACAGTGAAGTAGTCGGTGAAGGTGATATTTGAATTTAGGCATTTAGGTGATTTAATTAATCAATTAAGTGAATTAGAAGTGAACATGGAAGATATAGGAAGGTGAATAATGAATTAAAAGACAAAATTGAAGTCACTGGCGAGCTCAAGGAACTCGCCGGAGTTGGAGGAGTTGAAGCTAAAATCTGAAATTACTCTAACCTAACTAACTAAACTAACTAACTAAGCTAGCCTACTCCTACTCCTACTCCTAGTCTACTGTTACCTAGACGAAGGGGTCAATAGGGTTTTGCTAAAGTTTCATAGTGGACGATGAAATCAGAGGGTTGAAGAAAGATCTTCGGCGGGTGGATTTGAGGTGGAGCGGAGGAATCCTAGGGTCAGTGCCTTTGTCAGAGGTGTGGAAGACCACGACGAATCTCCTCGGCTACTTAAGATGGACGGAGGAAGTCGAAAGATGGAATAGGGGATTGCTGGAGGTTGGAAGAATAGCCTATCGAAGTCAGCTACAGTGTTAGAAGAAGGAAGGGAGCCAACTTCCTAAAATCGAAGGTGTGAGGGGGTATTTATAGTAGTCTGTGGCGAAGAGAGAGGCAGGGTCTGGCCGAAGAAGAAGCTCAAGCAGCTTAACCTCTGTCGTCGTCTCCGACGTCGGTGAGGTTATCTCCCACTGAAAAATTGGATTCTCGGTTAATCCAGACCGATGGATGAAGTGGAGGTGGTGAGCGCAAGCTGCAAGAGCTTGGGCAAAGAGAAATGATGTCGGCAGGGCGGTGATCATGCAGTGGGGTGACTCTCTGCCGCCAGCCGTTCGTTTGGCTGGAGAAGAAGAAGAAGAAGAAGACGAAGAGGGACTTAGAAGTAATAAAACCTAACGACCTATGTGAGAAATAAGCACCCGACTGTAATGAAAATGAAGGACTAAAATGTAAACCCAGGTTTTGAAGGTTTATTTTAACTTAAATCTTTTTCAACGTTTTATATATGTTAGTAAATAAGGTAAATATTATGTTTACACCTTGAATTTACATTTTTGACCTTTTTTGGTTAATTTATTAGATTAAGTAAAATCACTTAAGTTATTACATACTTAAGTATACATTATACTTAGGTTACTTATCTTATTAATTAAGGAAATGATTAATATGATTTCGAGTCCAATTATTATCTAAATTATTAATAATGTTAATTGAATGATAAAATGTCATTTTTAACTTATTTTAAGGTCCTTGACTAAATATTCCTTATTCTGTAATTAACCCTTATATATTCATAACTCTAGCTAATTAACTAGGAAGACTAGTTAATTAGGGGTAATTAGAGATCATGATGAATGTCTCATCACCTAACCATAAAAAGGATGCAATTAACCTAAATTATATACTACTCTAAATGCGGAATGATGCATGCTATGCAATATTTATAACATGAAATTCTAAGCCTAGGAACTTGCATGGATAGGCATTTTACCCTCAACAAAAGTGTTTACATCATACCTCCATGCCTATCTTTTGTTAGTCCCTAGCAAAAATAAACTATATGCTTTGTATAAAAGTAGAATAGGATTAGATCACTTTGGCCTAAGTCATTTATTAACAATAGAAAATTTAAACTAAGGTCCTAAACTACGAAAACTCAACAGTACTCGGGTGTCTACTAGAATGCAAACCGCCCAAGTTCTTACCTTGTTTGAGAAGGGAAGATATATATTTTTTATTTTTCGTCTTTTCTAATTTTTTTGGAGTTTGAGAGTTCCAGGATAACTTTTTACAGCTACCCAACCCGCCCAAGACTTGAAAAGGGCTCTAAGTACTAAGCATCTTTGTGAAAAGGTGATAGACTCACAAAATGGCCGTTAAGATGGACTTTGGGTTTCTACGACCCTAGGTGACCTTCCCTAAAGGTTTATCTTTATGATTGGTAGCTTTCTCCCTACTTTTATTTATGGGGTCAACGCAAGGGCGAACCCAGTGTATATCTCCCCAGTTTATTTTACTTTCCTGCTTCTTCCGTAAGTGTTTTGGGAATTATTTTGCATTCTTTTTATTTTGTGAGTTGGGTTTTGGAAAATCCACCGATGAGCTATTACCATCGACAACTTGCCAGCCAAACTCGTGCGGTGAAGTGTGATTTTATTTTTTTTTTATTTTCTCCTTTTTCTCCTTTTTCTTTTCTTTTTTAGTGTTTCTTTTTTTTTTATTCTAAGTAGGTGGCTTCCCTGATCTAGGATTTACCTAAAGGCAGTACAACGAAAATGGTCTTGTAGCTGGGCCTGGACAACCGGTCGATGAGCTGTTACCATCGGCAACTTGCCAACCATACCACCCAAGTCAGTCCATTAGCTACCCAATTTCCGTAAAAACCACCGAAAAGTGAGTCAGTGCAAGAAAATGTGTGCAAATGCTTAGGCTTAAAGTCCCCTTAAAACAGAGGGCGGGTTGATAAGTTGAATACTTATCATCCCAAATTATTTACCAAATTAAAATGAATTTTAATTGGCGAGGACTCGAGACTAAGTCCACATTCGAGTGGACACCCAGGCTAATTAAGCCCGAAGACCTAAAGTATCTAAGTGTTTAGGTCCTCTCATATCATTTCCTAAAGTTAATGACTTTTGAATGCCTAAGTTATCTTTTCCTAATTTCTTTCTTTTTTTTTTGTTTTTTCACATTTTCAATTTTTTTTTTAAATTTTATAAGAAACTAAAAGAAATTCTATGGAGTTAACATAATGATTTCAGGAATCGATTATCCACCCCTCCATGCCTAAATGATGCAATGTCCTCATTGTACAAATAAAGACATGAAAAGGGCAAAGTAAACAAAATATCACTTGATTGTCGTGAAAATCCGATCAGCTCCAAAGAGAGAAGAGTGTATACACATGCGCTAAGTTTAATGCCTTCAGCTAGGCATAACATATATACAAAGAAGAAATTAAGAATTCACAAGTGTGGGTCAGAATCAAAATAAAAATATTGATTCTGAAACTCGCCAGCAGAAGATGTCAACAGACATGGACCAGATTAGGTGTAGACCCAAGCCCCAAGGTCGAGTGGTTCTCAGGTTCTGGATGAAAATCACCCAGAACCGAAGGTTGTTGTGTTTGTGGGGCTGGGCCTACGGTTTAGTGGTGTGCAACCCAAGACCAAAATGGCAGATAATAGGTAGACCTGGTTCACTAATTTCAGATGTCCACTTAACATTTAGCACAGAAAAATAATCAGTTATTCCAGGCTTGGGTCGCTTGTGAAAGATATCATAAGGGTTCGTAAAGCCCATACAATCAATCGGTTCATCCTCAAATGGTTGCTCTAGCTCAACCTAGTTATTCCAGGTCTTAGAAAATGTATCCTTCTAATTGCGCAGCAATCATAGGTCTTAATTGACCTAGATTAAGCTAGGACTTAGCATAAGTTAGGGTTATTCATGCATGCATATGCATTACCTGCATCTTTACTTCTTTACTTTAGCTATGCATAAAATAATGTTATAATGTGTTGATTAAGTGCATTATGTTGATTGCATGCAATAAGCAGATCTGTAGCTGGATCTGGAGCAGGATCAGAAACTACAACTGGAATAACGGGAGTTGTAGTAGAGCTGGAGCAGAAGGCTTAGTTTAGATATAGGAACAATAATGTAAGGGGGTTAAAGGTTTGCTACTCTATTAAGTAGGAATAAAGTAATAAAATGTGAAGAGCTTAGGTCCATCCTAGCCCTAGGATAGCCAAGAGACTTCCCCAAGCCTTAGCCACCCTTAGATTAGGTCACAACACCGTAGAAAGCCCTAAAACCCTAGTTCCAGCCCTAATCTGGACGTCCAAATAAGTTATAGGACATCCAAGACCCTTAGCCACCTCCCGCACACCTCAGACCCACTTCTACAGTGTTATTGGATGTCTAGACACATTGTCAGACGTCCAATTTCTGTAGAATACCCAAAACAGAACCTTGATTTCCCCCTGATGTCAGACGTCCAATTTCTGTAGAATACCCAAAACAGAACCTTGATTTCCCCCTGACTCAGATTGGACATCCAGAACTGAAGTCTAGGACTTCAAATTTTTGAGTATAAGTCATCTGATCACATTATTGGACGTCTGATACTGGTCTCTAGCCCTTGTTTTGAGATTCAAATCTTGATCTTGGATCTCTAGCTCTCTAGACCTAATCCCAACCCCATAGGAACCTAAATTAAGGCATCCTAACCCTAGTACATCACCTTTAGACCTACCTAAGAACCTAATTATGTCTTGACCAAACCCAATGGACTTAGATCAAAGTCAATTACCTTCACCTAAGTCAATTGGACTCATTGAGTACAATTGAGCTTAGATCTCAACCCACACAAGTTCAATTGGACATGGTGAGAGTCCAATTAACCAAAACCCAACCTAATTGAGTTATTCCACTCTTAATTAGGTTCACACCCATTTAATTAAACTTTGTTTAAGTTTAATTGCATTTTCCCCTTAGAAATTAGTGTTTGTAACCCTAATTCAAGACCTACACCTACCCAAACCCCTTAGGACCTAACCTAAGCCACCTAGCCACATAGAGCACGACCACACACACACACACACCGACTCACGCACACACACTTCTCTAGAGTTCTCTAAAACTCTCTTTGAACTAGAACCACCTCTTGGTTGCCAAAATTAGCAACCAAGAGGCATTCAAAATGAGATCCATAATTTTTGGATCTCATAACCTCTTGGCTGGCCACTCTTGGACTCTCCCGAGAGAGTTCCACACCTCTTTAGAGAGAAGCCATTGGGTCTATAAAAAGACCCCATGGGCGGCCAAGTGACCCCATTCACATCCCTTGGCTTCGATTCACATCCCTTGGCTTCAATTCACTTCCTTGGCAAATTCACTCCATTGGTGCCATTCACGCCCACTTCCACTTAGCTAACCACTACACCTCCACGAGCTCACTACCACCACCATGGAGGACAACATGCTAGGATGCTAGATCAACCGTACCTCTCTCCAAGGGTCGGCCTAAGCTACATTGGCCGCCCCTCATTCTCCTCCCGATCACTCCAAGGCCATCGGGGACCACCCCTGAATGCCCTCTATTCTACTAGATTTAGTTTATGCTCTCCATGATTTCTACTGCTTTTATTACTACTTAATAGCGTAGTCTTACTTCTCCCCCAATGATGCATGCAAAATCCCCCAATTAATTCTTTTATGCAGTTATTTTCTGGTAGCTAGATTTAAATTCCAAGCATTTCTGTACAAGCTTTCCTCGACGATTTTTGTTGCAAACAACTCTCCCACTGAATGAATGTAAAATGCTTTTATATATATATATGTCTCCATGTTGTGAAATCACAATGATCTCATTGATTGCTATTATTATTTGCGTGATTAGTGTTGCTTGTTTCTATCTCCTAATTTTCTTTCAACTAAGCATGCCGTACCTAAATACGTAATAATCACGAACCAGCATGCAATTCTAAACAAAGTAGAGCAACAGAAAGATCGATTTGAAAAGTAAATCAAATGCCTCCTAGAGACGAACGACCGGGACTCAAGTCTCATAATTTTTGCAAAACAATATCTTTGTTGGATCATACTTCACGACTATACTACGACATTTTTCTTATCAAATACGCAATCTATGACATCTCCAAACAAAAGGCGCCGTTGTCGGGGATGCAATGTCATTTTCTATGATTTTGATCTTTTAAAACATCACTGACACATTTCTCTCTACTTTGTTTTTGATGTGCAGGAAAAATGGAAGAAAAATAGGATCTGCGCACACATCGAGTGCGACAAAGAAACAATCTTGGTGCACATCATCATTTTTTTTAGATTAGGTTTTACTTTCTATAATTTATTTTGAAAAATTCTTTATGAAAAAAAAATTTACTCATTGAATCCTTTACTCATTGAAAAAAATAAAAAAAAGAAAAATTTTGAAAAAAGATCTAGATTAGGTTTCCTTTCGAATCTAGGTTTGTTTGAAAAAAAAAGATATTTTCATTGAATCCTTTGAAAATTTCTTTTTGAAAAAAAAATGTGGAAAAGTTTTGAAAAAAAAGAATCTTTTTGGTGGAAAGCTTAGATTTCAATTCAAACCTCTTTAAAGAGCTTTTCCACCATCTTCTGATTTTCGGCCAGATTTCAAATCTAATTTAAAAATTCGATTGCTGAAAAATTAGTAAGCGAAAAATTATGAAATTTGGGCTAAATTTTCATTTTCAAACCATCTTTCAAATTCCACCACTCTTTTGAAAAAATTATAAGTATACAATTTTTAAAAATTCACAAAGTACACAAGGGTCAGACTGACCCAGATTCAAAATGCTTCAAATTTCAAAAAGTGATTTCAAGCAATCCGCAAATCTATTTTGACTGAAAATAGTGAGGTTTAAAAGTGGATCTCATTGGCTTTATTTTCCATATTTTTCCCAAATTTTTGAAGGTCATTTGATATATTTCAAAGTGAAATACCGAGCAGCGGTCAAAATTCCAAATCTGACCCCCTGATATTCAAAATTCCTAAAAATTCGATTGAAATAGTAAAAATTCCAAGAAAATATTCTCTAGAAAGCTAATTGAAAAAGGAATATATTTGAAAATTTTCAAGTTAATTGGATTCCAATTATTATCAGAGAACAAACATTACTTTTGTGGTCTGGTGAAATAGAGAAAAAACCTTAGAAGTGCATGAAACTTAGGTTGAATCTTTAGGGTTACAACTAGAGACCACACTTTTGGCTAACCTAGACTTAATAAAGTCTAGTTAACCTGTGAGCTTGGTCACCTTGTGGGCCACTCACCACAAACCCCACTGAAGAAAATGAATTAAAATTAATTTTAAAACATGAAATCAACCTGAGTTCGTTGTCATACTACTGGGTGTTTTTAATCTCTCTTGCCAAACCTTGTGACTAAGTCTGTGGGGTAGTGTCAAACTACCGTGGCTTGGGGGTCAATGGAACCGGAGGTGTAAGCCAAAGGAAGAACCTTCCATTTAGTCCCCTCGTAACCAGACTGGCTGGGTTAACTTGAGAGGCGGGAACCACTTTCAACTAGTTGAATGATGAACTTCTCTTCAGGAATTCAAACTTCTAACGAAAAATCTAGTTACCCGATCCATAAGGACCATTTGATTGACAGGGCCTTAGCCTTGTCTTGCTTGGCTACACCAACCTAGGGGTTGGGTGGTGTATGCAAGGAAGGAGGTCGCTTAGACCTCAACTGATTGGACCTTGGGAGACGCTCCCAAGGAGGAAAGTCACTTCTATCTGTTGAGCCACGATGGCTAACACTGGATCTAGACCTAATTAGGATCTAGAAGAGCTAGACCCACGAGCTTATCTGACAGCCCAGGTCACTGAATCAGCTCAACCTGGGATCAGAACCCAAGGTGGCGAAGATGACTTTTCACTTCGCCTGATCCTTCTCCTTAGGTTACCGAAATGGTTAAACCATATCCTAACCTTGGATATTATGACCCATACCATTCGGTCCCTCAAACGATCACATCTTATAACCCAGGATATGGATTTCATACTCCTGCTTCTCAACCATGGAACATGGGTAGATGTAATTCACCCCCTGGAACCCCTGAAGAGCTACTGGTGCATATGCGGATGCATTATAGAATACAGAGAGCTACAGCGAGCGCTAAGGAAAAGGCCGCATCCTATCTACACGAAATCCAGGCTATCATTGAGCCGAACAAAAGACAAAGTTGGATTCCGCATCAACAAGCTGTGATGGAGCTTCTTCGAGAAACAATAGAGATAACTAGGCTAATGAGACAAAATCAGGAAACTTAAGAACTACTACTTTTGAAATATAAAGTGGAAAATAACCTTGAAGACCTCGAGGAATCCGAAACAATTACGTCGGAAGGACACATAGAAGATTCTCGAGAGCAGATACTAGAAGATCACTCAGGGGAAAAAGAATTTAGCATGGATATGAGACAAGAGCAGGAAGTATGCTGAATGGGTTCATCTGAAATTGAGGAGGAAAGGACTGAATCTCCAGGATTGAGCTGCAATTAGGTTATCCTGAATCCTGGGAGACACCTCTCGGGTTTGATAACCCAATCGAGACATGGGAAGTAGATCCAATTGAGGATATGGATCTTGAGGCAAGCATTACATGCGACACTACTGATCTGCCTAAGCCACTTCCCATTGTAGGTGAACCTGTGTTGGAGCCAACATCTTTTGATCTGCACTCTTCTTTCACCTACTGATAACACCACGCAAGGGGGTAGTAATTAGGTTGAATATGACCCATCTTTAGAATAAAAGGCACAACATAAAGTAGAATAGGAGCATTGCATGCATCAAGTACCAAGATTGCTTATAAACTGTATTAATGGCCATTTGTGTAAAGCATTTGCCAAAGCAGGCCTCAGATGAGCAATCGGACCGCACGGATGGATTCAGGACGACGAACGGAGTCTAACGGACTCAAGATCGGCCAAATCCGACATCCGGAGCTCCCACAATGGGCCCAAGAAATCCTGACCGTTGATCTGGAGATCAACGGCCCAGAACGTGCCACGTCGCCCCGCCCCCGCCGCTCGCACGCCCCCAAGCCAGCCAAGGACGAATCTCGGCCGTTGATCTTCGATCGAACGGCCGAGATCCACGCGCTCGCCCGCGGTCGCCGCGACAAAGCGCGGGCGTGGCGCAACGGTTAGCGCACACGCCCGCGTCGCGGCGACGCGCGTTCGAATCGCGCGGAGCGGAAATGAATTGCGAGCGAAGGGCGTGGCAAAATTGAGCCGCGCGATCAGCAGCGAGCAGCTAGGATTGCGCCACGCGGCGCGACGACAGCGCCCCACCTCCCACGCGCGCGCACGCCGGGCGGAAACGCGCGCGCGCACGTGCACCCGAAGCGCGATCATAGCGCAGGCGTGGGAGGATCTCAGCCGTCCAATCATCAATCGGACGGCTCTCGTTCGACATCCACGGATCGTGCCTGAAGAAAGAGAGGGGCGGGCGGCTGACCGGCGGCAGGAGGGCTTCACCGACGTATCTGGAAGCGGTTTTAGCGACGTTCTGGATGTCGCTAAAGCACATTCTTGTTTTAGGAAGCCCTTAACTCTATTTAAACCCCCTTCTACCACCATTCAAGGCATCCTCTCCCACTTGCAACTACTCCACTCCTCTCCTAGCTAGTTTAGGCACTCTTGTAATCGCCAGAGACGACGAGCCGCCGACGGAGCCTCCT
This sequence comes from Thalassia testudinum, assembly GCA_037157565.1. Lineage (NCBI taxonomy): Eukaryota > Viridiplantae > Streptophyta > Magnoliopsida > Alismatales > Hydrocharitaceae > Thalassia > Thalassia testudinum. Next base: position 67,979,995 of record JAZHRO010000003.1, on the reverse strand, counting down.
CCACCGCCGTGGCTGCCTCGTCGCTCTCCACTCTCTCTCTACCTCTCTCTCTCTCTTTTGAGCTTTCATTTACTTTTGTTGAAGCATGTATTTAATATTGTAAACCATGAACTATGAATGCATGTTTAATGAAATTATTTTCCATTTATTTGCCATTTTACTTTCTATTTAAAGTGCGTGATCAAAACCAAGAGCTTTCTAACCCTAAAACTCTCTCTCTATCTCTCGCTTTTCAAAACCGTCTCTTTCGCAAGCAAAACTCCGCCTTTTTCGTGACAACAAGTGGTAAACAAAATCCGATTTCCACGCCTCCCTGAGATCGACACTCGGACTCACCTCCGTTTACTTCTTTTAAAACCGACGTATCAAGTGCAACTATAACGACACCTCTTAATACACACGCATGAAGGCACGTCACCTACATCCCTAATTCGAATGCTAGAGATTTTGAGATGAGACTTTCTATCCCCGAGCATGACATCCGAAGACCAGAAATAGCTATGGATGTCGAAATTACTGAGGAACCCAATGCATATGATGGTGAAGCTTTGAGCAGAAGGAGCTGGGGACGCACCTATCATCCTAGTCAATCTAATAGATGGCTCGAGTCTGAGCCTAAGGAGATAGCCTCTGATGAATCAGAGATGGGTACTGATGAGGACGAAGTAATTTCTGACGAGGATTTCAGTGACCTCCCCACAGATCTTCTACTTTCACGGATACCCCCATATGACCTAGAGCCTGGAGAGGGCATGGTCTTTGATGTCAATTATCATTATGAGGATCCCTATGACTCAGATTCTGGTTTTGAGATACATTTTGATCTACTCCCTCAGCAACTTCCTGCTGTATTGTGGGACATGATAAATCAGCTGAATCAACATCATGATCCCCCGTCTGATTATCCTCTATTTTCCACCACCACTCCACACTTTCTTATAGCTAGACTTTTTGGAGTCGAGGTGCACAATCAGCTAGTTCTAATCTCCAGACCACTGATTCTGGGAGCATATGAGCATATCATTCTCTTAATCTTAGCTGGCTCCTATGCTAGAAATGACACATCTGATTGAGTGCTCACCCAGCTGGAGCTGTTAAACTCAACACGTATAGATACCATTCACACCACATTCCACCATCATTCATTTACAACCATTTTTATACATAGCATATTTTTGTTTTAGCATATTTCCCTTTTGTATATTGCATATTAACAGGTTGGCCAGTGTTGAATGTAATTTTAGGAGTAATTACAGGTGATTTCTACCCATTCTCTCCCTGCAATATTTATTTTCTTTTATATTGATGCATAAGGACATGCAAGAACTTAGGCATGGGGGGGTAGATGCAGCAGAAACTAAAAAATTTTTTTCCAACACTTAGGAAAACCTCGAAGCTGCATGTAAAACGTACTTTAGGACCTTAAATAAAAGAACAACCGGCTCCACCTCCAATGCTCGCATTGGAGCTAGAAATCGTTCGCAACAGCCATTTCCAACTCACCTGCCCACCTTTTGTTCTAAATTTAGGGTCAAGCTGATTGTAACCTGATACGGGAAGTTCACGAAGTTCAAATTATATGAGGTTACATGTTTATAGCATATAAACATATTGCATTCATGAATAATATTATTTTATTAAGAGAATACATTAGGGATGTTATCCTCTAGTTGATTCCAGTAATCTGGAATCCGGTACAACTTTTCACACACACGTAGAATTTGCAATGGATTAATGGTGAAGGCGGATAAACGTCTTCAGTCTGTCGAGAAGAAGCAGTGCTTCTTTTCCTGAACCCCTGGACAGTGTTTTGGGAGTCAGGCAAATTTTCTTCCAAAAATCCACCAAATAGTGTGAGATGAGAGTAGAGTGTACTGGTGCTCTAAGATTAGTGCAAGGAATCTAGAATCCTAGACAATTAGGTGATGATACTTTGAGTTTAGACATGGTTTTTGCTCTCGGTTCCCCCGTATACATTTTTGTGCAAAATTTTGAGAGCCACCGAATAAGGCAAATACGCGGAGAGTGAGTTTTCATAAAACTAGGGCTAAGGTGGATGGTTACGACCATTCTTTATGAAATCCTCGGCTGAAGGAAGGCATTGATGTCAAGCTCAGAAATACACCGTCCTATCCGTCTTTCCTGGTGCCATGAGTAGGCACTTCCACCAAATAAGCCACCTAATGTCTGTTGAGTACCACCAATCCCTAATAATGCCTCCTCAATAAAGTTCATGAATGTGTGCTAGTTGTTTTTGTTGAAAAAAAAAGAGAAAAATTGAAAAAAAAATAATAATAGAAAAATAAGAAAAAGCAAAGAAGAGAATGAATATTTAGTGTTTATTTCATTGAGGCAATACCACCAAATAAAATTGAGATCCATCAAATATGGCCCTAACCTATTTTCTTATGTTTTTGACTGCCTGAATACTGGCTGAGGAATTCCGACTTAGTGTTAGGGTTATGAGAACTCAATTAAAGTGTTAATGCCTAGTGAGACCACCAAATACAGAACATACGTGTGAATATGGTAAGATAGTGAGCTCTAAGAAAAAAAGAAAAAGAGAGAGTGAATACAAAGGAATCAAAAGAGAGCATAGCTTTTCTCATCTTTCTCTGAGTTGAGTTACTTAGTAATCCGAGAATCTAAATTCTATAGTACTAGTCTCTATGTAGCACCAAGTTAGAATGAGCCACCAAATATATAATCCTTTCCCTCAAAGATTCTCTACCTAAGCCTAAAGCTGGGGTGAAACTCATAGAATATCTTGAATACCCCGAGGGAAGAAGTCTGCCTATCCTGCTAGAATTTTTACTAGGGGCCAAGTATAGGTTTTAGAGGTGTATTGATTTTTACTCGAATCTGTTACAAAAGCTACATAGCCACACTTTCACGATTGTCTGGATTTCTAGACCATAGGATGAAAACAAAAAGGAGAAAAATCTCTCCACATACACTTGATAAAAAAATCAGTCCCTTAGGGACCCTTTCTGTAAATAAATTAGTCTTGCATTTGCTAGGGACTAGCAAGATTTAGGCATGGGGGTATGATTGCGCTGCAATCATAGGTCTTAATTGACCTAGATTAAGCTAGGGCTTAGCATAAGTTAGGGTTATTCACGCATGCATATGCATTATCTGCATCTTTATTGTTTTACTTTATCTATGCATAAAATAATGTTATAATGTGCCGATTAAGTGTATTATGTCGATTGCAAGCAACAAGCAGATCTGGAGCTGGATCTGGAGCAGGATCAGAAGCTAGATCTGGAATAACGGGAGTTGTAGCAGAGCTGGAGTAGAAGGATTAGTTTAGATATAGGAACAATAATGTAAGGGGGTTAAAGGTTTTCTACTCTATTAAGTAGGAATAAAGCAATAAAATGTGAAGAGCTTAGGTCCATCCTAGCCCTAGGATAGCCTAGAGACTTCCCCAAGACTTAGCCACCCTTAGATTAGGTCACAACACCGTAGAAAGCCTTAAAACCCTAGTTCCAGCCCTTATCTGGATGTCCAGATAAGTTATAGGATGTCCAGGACCCTTAGCCACCTCCTGCACACCTTAAACCCACTTCTGCAGTGTTATTAGATGTCCGGACACATTGTCAGACGTCTAATTTCTATAGAATACCCAAAATAGAACCTTGATTTCCCCCTGACTTAGATTGGACATCTAGAACTGAAGTCTGGACTTTTGATTTTTGAGTATAAGTCATCTGATCACATTATTGGACGTCTGATACTAGTCTCCAGTCCCTGTTTTGAGATTCAAGTCTTGATTGTGGATCTCTAACTCCCTAGACCTAATCCCAACTCCATAGGAACCTGAATTAAGGTATCCTAACCCTAGTACATCACCTCTAGACCTACCTAAGGGCCTAATTAGGTCCTCACCAAACCCAATTGACTTAGATAAAGATCAATTACCTTCACCTAAGTCAATTAGACTCATTGAGCCCAATTGAGCTTAGATCTCAACCCACACAAGTTCAATTGGACGTGGAGAGAGTCTAATTGACTGACTTAAGCCGAACCTAATTGAGTTATTCCACTCTTAATTAGGTTCACACCCATTCAATTAAACTTAGGTTAAGTTTAATTGCATTTTCCCCTTAGCAATTAGGGTTTGTAATCGTAATTCAAGATCTACACCTACCCAAACCCCTTAGGACCTAACCTAAGCCACCTAGCCACATAGAGAATGACCACACACACACACACACACCCACTCATGCACAAACACTTCTCTAGAGTTCTCTAGAACTCTCTTTGAAGTGGTTCCACCTCTTGGTTGCCAAAATTAGCAACCAAGGGGCACTCAAAATGAGATCCATAATTTTTGGGTCTCATAGCCTCTTGGCTGGCCACTCTTGGACTCTCTCTAGAGAGTTCCACACCTCTTTAGAGAGAAGCCATTGGGTCTATAAAAAGACCCCTTGCGTGGCCAAGTGACCCCATGATGTAAGCACATTTATACTTCTTAAGATGTCTTTTTATGCATGTTATTAAGCATAGGATTGCATTGCATGCTATAAATATTGCATAACATGCATCATTTGACATTTAGAGTAGTTTGAATAAAATGGAGGTTAATTGTCTCCATTTATGTGCTTGGATAGGACAAACTTTTTATCGGGGCCTCAGATCGAAGATCTAAACGTACAGATGCGATCAGGGTGACGATTGGAGTTCAACGACTCCAAGATCGCCCTAATCAGGCATCTGTAGCATCAGATAGTGATTGGGGAACCCTAGAAGATCAAGAGTCAAGATGGTGTAAATCTGCACTTCAAATGACAAATCTGACCGCATGGATTGATTCGGATCGACGATCTTAGCCTAACGACGCAAAAATCGAGTCAATCTGACACCCGTGGCACCATCTACAACATCCAGAAGATGGACGGCCAAGATGGCACCATGTGGTGCCATCTCGGCCGCCCAATTTCCCGCACGCAACTACTGAAGCCCCCGCATCCGCCCCTCTCCGCCGTTGGATCTCCATCCAACGGCTGTGAACGCATGTGCCTCAAATCGTCTGCGCGACACAATCCTTCGCGTAGCGCAGCAGTCGCGAGGCTCTGCACGTTCACAAGACGCAGGTTCGAGCCGTAGCGAGTAGCTAAAGGGCGCGGGCAAGCAGGCGTGGGCGAGCGTCAGATCTTGATCGGGCGGCTGTCCGCGCTCAATAGTGTCGACGCGATATCGCATGCGCGCGCCTCACGCGGCATCACACGCGGGCGGGCGTGCATTGAGGGCGAGCGAATGCACAATCTTGGCCGTCTGATCTCGCAATCGAATGGCTATGGATTGCTGAATGTGCGGCGTGCGTTAGGCGTGAGCAGACGAGCAGGCACAAGCGGGCGACACCCACTACGCCCATGTTGGGGCTTTAGCGATTGTTTTATCTGTCACTAAAGATCCCTTATTTAATGTTTTAAAGATGTAATGTCCAATTTGCCCCCACTCCTTGCAACTATAAAAGGAGACCCCCTACACACGAAATTCTCATCCCTTCCTTCTCTTCTCTACCTCTCCAAAGCTCAAGAGAAGCTTGTCCCACACCCGGGATGCTTCTTGAGAGATAAAGTCCAAATTTTCGTCCCCCTTCAGAAGTGGATCCCGCGATGACGATGACGTGCTACCCTATTCCCATTCTTCTGCTTCATCCTCCTTGGTCCAGGCGTTGTCCCGTCCGACTAGTCCTCCAAGAGACCGTCGAGGAGGGTATCTCTCTCCCTATTCTTTTTATTGCTTTCTAGTATAGATTTACTACTTTCTAGAGTAGTTCTACTCATCCTCCAAGCGATCGTCGAGGAGGACATTTCTCCCTCCATTCTTTTAATGCTTTCGAGAGTAAATTTGTTGCTTTCTAGTTGTAATAGCGAAATAAACAATCTCCTTAATGATGAATTCCCTGTTTATTCTACATCTCGTTTTGATTTCTGTTTGTAATATTCTCTCTCTCTTTTACTCGCTCTCTCTTTTATTTATTGTAAATAGTAAGCTAGTTTTAATTAGTTGAATTACTTCATGACAAATAAAAACAAACGTGTAGTTTTTAAATCAAATGTCTACCTCCCTGCGTTCGACCCGGAATTTTCATTTCGGTATAAATTTTAAATGTTGAACACGAATTCTTCACTTTCAAGCTACAAAGACAAGGTTTTAAAACCAAACGCGTTAGCGTAGCAATTCGTTCGTTCAACATTTTGGCGTCGTTGCTGAGGAGGCGACGATCTTTGATTTCTCTTCACATTTTGTAATTTACAAATCATTTACCTCACTTTTCTCCTTTCTTATTGTAATTGTAGGTACTCTTTCGAGATAGGCAAAAGCGGTAGATCGAAGATAAGTGTTGTGGAAGGTTCTGTGAGTTATCCCCCACCTCCCATCCATTAGATTTCATTCCACAACACAATAATACGAACATCAATCAACCTAGGTGTTCTTATAAACTCTAAGGTTAGATTGTTTGTCGTTTGAGACCCACACCCACCCCAACCCTGACATTAAAAAGAAAATTAAAAAAATCTCACAAAGGCACACAATCTCATCTAATTTTCAAACTTAACCAATAAACTGATCTTTGGAGCCGGTACATGTTGTCGAACCCGAATAGGTTGTTAATATGATGATTTTATCGTTGAAATGTGTATAGTGGTTAACCTAAATTGGACCTAACCATCTCTTTACAAAATTTTTAACCTGGCCTACTTGATTTTATCTTATCACTTTTAGGCCTAGCGTCGAACTCAGGGAAGTGGTGTTACAAGTCGAGTTTCTACGCCTTTCCTACAACGAGTCTCTTCCTTTCGTTTATTGTGATTTTGGTGTTTTTATATTTAGATTTTTTTTGGTAATCTTTGTCCTTGAGTCACACCTTCAAAATTGGGTTCTTGGCTTTGAGCCAAAACAGAGTTCCAAAATGGGTCTTGCTATTCGCATGACGGAGTACCTGCAAGTCAAAGATTATCTTTTCTCTTTTATATATATATATTTTATCTTTTTACTATCAGGAAAGAGAAATAGAAATAAAGTAAATATAGTATATATAGGTGTATATTATGTCTATAAAGGGATGGGGGTGGAGGCGGAGATGGAGTGTAGCAAGGTGTCGAGTCGGTCGTCGTCTAGAGAGACACAACCAACAAGACTAGGTGTCGCATGGAGTGTGGGATGGATGGTGGAAGATGTATGTGTCCACGCTTTTTGTACGCGTGTATCGGGGAATATCAGCAACTGGTGCAGATATTCCCGCAATACCCTGTATTACAAATAATGTGAAAATATATCTATAATATATCTATATGTATATATGGTTTTATATAGGTATATATATGTATATATATCTATGTGTACATATATTTGTATATATGTATATATGTATATATATATAGATAGATATATGTATAGATGTATATATATATATATATATGTATGTATGTATGTGTATAATACTATGTAGATGTCTATATATATATATGTATATATATGTATAAGTATATGTATATATATATGTATATATATATATATCTATGTATGTATGTATACTAATACATAAGTATATAGGTACTACTATATGTATAAATATAAGTATATATATATATATATATCAATATATATAAGTATACGTATATATATATGTATATAATAAAGTATAGGTGTGTGTGTGTGTGTGGAAGTGTGAGTGTATGTGTGTGTAAGCGTCGGTGAAGAGAGTGCTGTGAGTGTTGTGAGAGAGAGAGAGAGAGCGGGAGAGATGGCTAGAGGTTAAGACGTTTGCAGACCAGGGCCGACGTCTGAGGACTTCAAGCTCGCGTGCAGGCGTGCATGCACGCAGACAAGCGCGCACTCGGGGAGGAGAAGGGTGAGGAGAAGAGACGCAGTGCACCGTGCTACGCGAAGGCTGGAGCAGGCGCCCGCGAAGGGAGCGGGCGAAGCAGACGTGCGGGCTGGTGCGGGCGATGCTGGGGTAGATGCGTAGGCGGGGGCGCGCACGAGCGAGGGCCAATTGCGACGTGCCGGGTGACCAGTAAAGTGAGAAGCTTTCCGGTCACCCCACTGTAGCCACAGTGTCGCGTAGACTGGCGTGAACAGTGGCTACAGTGGTCGTCTATGCCACGCAACCGGGATCTTCAGGTGGTGTGAGTGCTGCCGGCTCACGGCTGGCGCGCGTGAGCTGGCATGCGAGGAAGATGGTCCGCGCCGGCTAGTTGCTGGCACGGAGAAGCTCACGACAGAGCGTGCGGAGAGGGAGTTGGCGTGCGTGGGGGAAGGCGAGGGTGACGCGGGCACTGCTGGGGTGCGCGGTGAGGGTTGGCCGGCCGGTTGTAGAGGAGCACAAATGCCGGTTACGGGCGGAAGAGCGCATGCGACAGAGCGAAGAAGCGGGAGGCGGGGAGGCCTGCAGGAGCGCGCGGAGGGCGAGGGTGCTTGCAAGCGTGCGTGGAATGGTTGGGGCTGCTGCTGCTGCCTTGCCGCAGCTGCTGCCACTAAGCTTCAAGCTTCAAACCTTGAAGCTTGCGACCATGGCTAAAGGTGCTGGAAATGGGAAAAAAAAACTAGAAAAGAGCCACCACGCCCACCGGCTCTTTGAAGAGCGGGGCGGTGGTGGTCTCACTGTGGTGGTGTGCACCACAGTGAGGGCTCCTACCCACCGGGTGTCTCCGAGGAGGGTCGGTGTATGGAGGGATAGGGAGGAGAGGATGGCCTAGAAGGAGAAGTTCTGCAGAGTCTTTTTTTTTGGCTTTTTTTTTGGTGAGGACCAGGCTACTTTTGAAGAGAAGAAGACGCCGTCATTTTATAGAAGAAGAAAGCCACGCACAGCCATGCCCTGGTTGTGCATGGCTCATGGCAGGGGGAGGTCAGCTGTTGCTGGCAGGGAGAGGGATGGAGAGCAGGGAATGGCGCGCGAGGAAGAAAGGTGTTCCATGCAGCCGTGGGGAAGATTTAAAAATCAAGGGAAACAAGAAAATAAAAAAATGGTGAAATAGCAAAGATGCACTTGAAGAAAAAATGTTAATTGCAAGGCCACTTATTTATTCTCCTCTCCTCTCAATTAAATGCATGCATGCATGTATTTTTACAAATGCGATTATGGAACCCTAATATGCATAAGTAATGCTAGGAAATAGCACAAGAAGGCACTATTGGAGGCGTATTTTTGTGATGCAATCATACCCCCATGCCTATCTTTTGCTAGTCCCTAGCAAAACACTATTTAGAAATGATCTTAAGCTGAAGATTTTCTTCTGAGGCAACATAGGTGTGTTTATTGTTGGATATTGTGAGAACCAATTGTAGAGAAGACTACTAGTACTTTAAGTCTCACATGACATAGATCATATCTCGACTAACCAGGACTCTTGATATTTAAACCTTAAGTACGATTTCCAGGATCCAGGAGGTTTTTGCCGTACTCGAGAGCTCAAGAGATTATGGCTTGTGCATAGTGAAGGATCAAGACTGACCAGATGAACATTAAGACTCAAGCCCAGGGTTTCATAAATTTTTAAGTAAAGGTTAGTCCCAGTTTCAGCCCGTGTTTTCGGATTGACCCTTAAGAAGATGATGGAAAACTCAACTCCTATTTTCTAACATTTGCAGCTCACGGGAAAACAGAACTTTTCGTAGGAAGATTTTACAGACATGTGTGAGATATACTGACTTATTTATATCTCTTTTTTTTTTTGAAACACGTGTCTGTATATCTCTTACAACTTTATTTGGAGGAGCACACTTTTCTTTTTGGTGGGAGAGTTTCTTTTTGGTAGAAAGAGTTTCTCCTAAACACAAGACTAAAACCTGGGATAAAAAGTCTACCTGCACGCACAGGTAAGGACTCCACCTTCCCTAATGAACACTAGGGTTGGATCTTATGTTCACCTGGTCTTTCTTGATATGTGTAGTGTGAACCAAGTTTGTAACGACCCGGTTCCCGAGTCCCTACGAGACACGAGAACCGGACCGACTCGACTAATCCCAAGACCTAGTCGTCCAACGAGGAAGTAACCAAAAGACAGTAAAATAAACCACATTCAGCATGAATATAACTAACAGTAAGAAAGTACAGCAGTAAGGAAAGAAACTACTACAGTAGGCACCACCACAACAGTAAAACAACATTTATCATATAACAAAAACTGCAGGTAAAGAAGGTACAGCGGAAACAAAACTACTCACTAGAACAGAAACAAAAGAAGGTACAAAGCTGTGGTAACTCTACTGGACCCTACTTGGCCCAGCGTCCTCTGCAGCCGCCGACCCTGGCTGCTCAACACCTGGTCCTGAAAAAGGTAACGAGTGTAACACATCAGCAAAACGCTGAGTAGAGTGGCAAACTAACTAAAGGCAACAGTAGAGTGTACAGTAGCTGTTATGTTCTATTACTTCCTTTTATTTACATCTTTCAATTTTTCTCACTATTTCATTTACTTCTCAGATCCTTTACTTGATCTCGGATGTCCTCGTGGGACGATCTTGATTGCAGTCTTTTCCAAAAGTAGAAGTAGCACGTGGTGCTCTCCTGGCCGGGAGAGTCCCCCGTGGTGATCCTACCCTCAGTCAACCACCCCAAGGTCACTGACAGACGTAACGGTGACTACGGCACGCGCGATAAACGCACAGGTAGCTAGCCCGTACTGGCACGCGGTCAGTCGTTTCCGTTAACGGGTGCGCCCAAAGCACAGCACGGAACCAGGGCAGAGCCCTCTCAGTAACAGGGGTCCAACCCCTCCACAGTAACTAAACCGGGGCCTTGCCCCTCCACAGTCCGCGCACCCTCGCCTGACTACCCTGGTTTGCCCTAGTGGGCCTAACAAGTCGGTGAAGGAGGCTAGCAGAACCCCGGGGCCCGTGGGGTAGCTAGTACTCTCCTAACACTATTAGCTCTCCTCGGTACTACGTACACGAGGGCCAACAAGTCGGTACAGAGCGGCCAAGCCTAACCCCGGGTCCCTGGGGCGGCTGGCCCCACTCTGCACTAAAACAGGTACAGGTACTTCCCTTGGTACTGCGTACCCAAGGGACAGTACAAACTACATCTCAGTTCCATTCCTTTTCTTTCCAGGAGTTCCACTCCTAATTCCCCGTAGGGTTCCAGCCCTTTATCTCAGAACATCATATGTTTCACTTTCCAGATTCACGTTCTCAATTTCCATGATCTCAAACATGTTTCTTTGTTCATAACAGGCAGCTGTTAATTAAATTCACAGGCAGCTTATATATTCCTCTCCATTTTTCCAAGACTGCAGTAATATACATTCCACTAGTTTTTCCATCCTAGGATTCATGCCATATCCTAGGATCTATCATACAATCTAGTTTTCCGGCCCTAGGATTCATGCAACACCTAGGAGCTATCATTCCATATATTTCTCATTCCTAGGATTCATGCAATGCCCTAGGTTCTAGTTATGGTTCCATACTTTAACAGATTTTATTAATACTTAAAACCACTCTACCAGGTACAACGGAAGTAATGGGGGCGTGGTCGGGAATCCTGCGCGCCTCCGCGACTCTCAAGACTGCAACCGAACGAGGTCCTATCACAAGGATCAAACACAAGGAGAGTCTCAAAACAGTGTATAGCTACTGTAGGCGGGTAGAGGAATAAATTCTGAAATGAACGCAACTCGAATCGCGGAAAACGGAGCCCAAACGGGCCCTAAACGGGTCGAGAAAGACAATACTGTGCAAAATCAGACGTCTGGAACTCCTTCCAGACGTCTTAAACGGTGGATCAGAGAATTACCTGTTCGGCTTGGTTCCCCTGACGTCCAGAAGTCTGTGGGGATGTCTCTCCTAGATCCCAGACGTCCGATGGTCTCTCCGGACGTCTGGAGGTCACTCCCGCCGTCTGGTACAACTTCCAGACGTCTGATTCGTAAAGGATGACGAATCCGAACACCTACGCACAGCCAACCCTCCTCCCTCAGTACGGTCAGTCGACAAAAAGAAGGAGAAAGCGGAAACTCACCTTTCAGACGTCTGTATGATCTCACAGACGTCGACCTCGCCGTCTGGATATCAATCCAGACGTCTGATTCTGGAAATTTTTCCAGAACCAGAACCTTGCTCGGCCTCCGCTCGCGACGCCGCCCGCGTCGCACCTCGCGCGTCCGCTGCTCCGCCCGCAGCATGTCCCTCTCCGCGACGCTCTGCGCCCCCTGCGCCCTCCACCGGCCGGCCAGGCCGCTCCCGGCGAGCTCGCCCTCACGGCAGAGCCCCGCCCTCGCACGCCGCAGCTCCTCCGCGCCTACTGCGGCCGCCGCTGCCGCTGCGCCCTCGCGTCCGCTCGCTCTCGCGCACAGGTAGGAGAGAAGGAGGAGGATGGTGGAGACGGGAGGGGAGGCGCGCCCCCCCCTTTTAACGCCGCGCGGAGAGGAGAGAGAGACGGTCGCAGTCGCCTGCAGCCGCAGAGAAGATGCAGGATCGCAGGTCTGCGCGCACAGGCGCGCAGACGAATATCCCGTGCGAGCATAACTGTTCGCCAGACGTCTGTAAACTATCCCGGACGTCTGGTCAGACGTCCGGATGTGATCCCAGACGTCTTTACAGACGTCTGGGCCACCTCCCAGACGTCTTAAAAGACGTCTGGGGCACGCGCTCGTTACAAAGTTTACTTAAGCTCTCAAGTAAAAGCAAACCAACGGATCTTGTACTGGTGTCTTAGGTACAAGAATATGTCCTTAGTTAGGAGAGATTCTAATCTATTTTGTCAATTCTCAAGTGAATTAAGCTAAGCCTGAGCGAATCAAGCTTCTGTGGCCTGGAAAGTCTTCAAAATAGAGGTTGAATATCCATAAATACTTATTACATTTTTGTTTCAGCTTTCAGATCATTACTAAACACCATTTTTTTTTATTATTATATTATATATATATACTTTTTTTTTATTTTTTCTTTTCCTTGCATATTTATAAATAGGTGGGAACTGCATGATACCATAAAATACCCAGATCCTATGAATGCCTATTGAAACGGTGGGTGACAACTATGACTAGTTTTTGCAATAGCGTTGTAGTATAGCTAGTTATTGCCATCATTTCAAATATATATATTTTTTTACTCGGGAATAACAATTCTCCCGAGGTCGAACTCAGGGAGCAAGTCGTATTCTAGAGATATACATGTTCTATTACAAAAATAAAGAGAGAGAAAGAGAGAGAGAGAGAGATGAAAGTTTGGCTTCTTCTTCTCTTCTTGCTTCCTCTGTCTTCTCTCCTCTTTGGCTTTTGTTCTTCCTGTTCTTCTTCTTCTTCTTTTCTTGCTTCTTGCTTCTCTTCTTCTGCTTTCTATTTCTTCACTTGGCTGCTCCTCTCTTCTTTTTCTTCAGATCTTCTTCTTCTTCTTTTTTCTTTCTTGTCTTTCCTCTTCTTTGCCGCAGTCCTACTTCTTCTTTTCTTCTTCTTCCTTGCTTCTTGTTTCTCTTCTTCTTCTGCTTTCAGTTTCTTCACTTGGCTGTTCCTTCTCTCTTCTTTTCTTCTTCTTCTTTGTCTTCACCTGTCTTCAGGACGTCGTCAGATTTTCCAATCAGACGACTTAACCCGCGAATGCTACAGTGTCGCTTCAGTTCTTCTTCTTCCGTAGTCCTTCTTCTTCTTCACCTGTGCCTGCACGCTCAAGAGTTCAGCATCAGAGGGCAAAAACCTACTCTACCCTCCCCCCCCGCGTCTCTCTCTCTCAGTATTCACTCTTTGGAAGGCTCTCCCAGAGCAACCGGGTAATCAGGTATGAGTCGCGCCTGGGTCCAAGCCCACCGGCGTGCGGTGGTGGGCGAGGAGTGCCAGTCAAGTCGGGTCGGGTCGGCCGGATCCGCGTGATTAGCTCGCGGACGGGCCGGGTGAAGCGGTGTGAGAGGGACCTCACCCCGTGTGCTGAGGCGATAAGCCTATAGCACCTTTTCAACTTATATCGGCGCGCCTCTTCGAAGCCTTCCGAGGTGGGACTAAATGTCCCACCCCAATGTGAGCGCCTGCGTAGAGGAAGCAGCGGCAGCCGAACTTCGTGCGAGGGCTACGGGCGAGGGCTTCGCCCGAACTGCAGCCTGACACTTCGCGAAGCTACCCCGCGAAGCCTGGGAGTCTGACCTGGGCGTGGTGTGCCTGGAGCAGCAGGTCGAAGGAGCTTTGCTGCTCAGTAATGGCAATGGCGGGTGCAACACCTGTTCATAGAAGCACGGCCTCTCGGCCTAATCAGATATGCGAAGAACCTTCGCCGTGGCACGGTGAAGGTGGTCGGAGGGTCTGCAGTGGGCGTGGTGGAGCAAAAGGGTCGCCCTAGGTCAAACTGCGGGCGGAGAAGTGGGTGTGTTCGGTGGATCTGCAGAGGGAATTTGGTGGGAAGTGGAGGGGCGGAAGAGGATCTGGGTGAGGAGGCGGAGGTTATGCACAGGTCAGCGAGCCGTGTGGGGTGCTGGAGCGATGGGAGCGATTCGTCGGAGTTTGGCCGGAGGTGGAGAAGGTGAGGGTGATCGGTGGGAAATCGGTGGCGACCGTAAGGGCTTTCAGTATGGAAAAGAAAGAGGGGAGGAAGAGGAGAAGTTTTACCTACTAAGCTGGACGAGGAAGGGTTGGCGCAGGCGATAGTCGTATCGACTGTCGCCGGAGAAGAAATTGACCAGAGGAAGGGGCAGCGGCGAGGAAAGGGCCAGAGAGGCGCCAGCTGGGTGTGGCGTGACACGGAAAGATCGAGGGAAGGTAACCCTGCTGCTGGTAGTGCGGCAGGGCGACGAGGAGCAGGAGGAGAGGCCGCCGGAGCAAGGGGGCGTCTGTTGGAGTGGGAAGGGAGGAATTGAGGGGGTGTCTCCGTTAGATCCGAGCTGGGAAGAACGGCGGAGTGACGGGGGTATTTATAGGGGCAGAATCAGATAGGAGGGCGGAGGGAGACGACGTGTCTCCCTCGCCGGAGGACGCCGGAGGAAGGAGACCCATACCGTCCGTGCGTTCGCACGGGCGGTATGGGCGGTCGCAGCACTCAGGGTGGTGTCCCTGCTGTGGCTGACGACGTAGGGTACCCCCCATTGACATGCTAGGGCCCCTCCCTCAACCTGCGCGACGCCATGCTCCGCGCAAGGTTGTCGGAGCATGGCGCTGCTCAGGTTTTGCAGGAGGGACCTAAACGCAAAGAATGAAGGAGAGTTTGGGGCCAAAATGTGAGGGTTCAAAAGTTGAGGGCCAAAAAGTAAATGTATGAGGACCAAAGTGTAAAGTTAGTCAAGAAGGTTTCTTCTTAGGCCCAATTTTTTATACATGACTAATTAGGAACTAAGGATTTTGATGGTGAATTTTATTTCTAGATTAAACCTTTTTTGACCAATAAATTTACGCAAAAACCCAAATTAAGTTGTTAATTGGGCATGGTTCTCAATGTAGGTCAAAATGGGTTCCTAAGGCCAAATTGAAAGTCCTAAACCCTAGAGATTATTTTTATATGAATTTTAGAAGGTTTAGTTGATTTTTAAGTTTCCTCAAACCACGTGAATTGAAGTGGGTTTATTTTTAGGGTTACAAGATATCATTTAATTCCTTGGAGTTGCTGTAGCCCTTATTAAGTCATCTCATCCCACTTTTCTTCTTATTAAGTTGTTTTGACCTATGTTTGGACCCTGAGTTACCCTATTTTCAGATCGGATTGGTGAAATTGCATTTTTACCCCTTAGTTTCTATTTTCTTTGCAAACTCTGAATCTCTCTGAGCCAAGCCTTTCTAAGGTTATGTAGGAGCTTTTTCTTGCATATCAGGGTTAAATGGTGCTAGTTTAGGGTTTGTGATGAGGTTCTCATCACCTATCCACCCCCCCATGCCAAACAATGCTATGTCCTCATATGCATGCAGGGAAAGGTAGAGAAAGGACGAAAGATCGGGTAAAGAGAGCTGAGGTGCAGGGTATACAGCAGGGAGGTAGGGTGGGTGGATGGTGGGTGGTGAAGTGAAAAGTGAAGTGTTCATGATAGTGGCATGAAAAGTGATGGCGGATGGTGAAAGGTCTGGCATTTTCTGGGATGAGAGTGTCCTAGGCAGATCGGAGAACAAGTCTGGAAGAAGAAGTTGGCATTCAGATTGGCCAAGAAGAGGGGCTCTTTGGATAGATGGATCCAAAAAAGAATAGCCCTAGTGAGTAGGATATAGGCTCAAGGTCCCAGTGTGGAGTTGCAAATCCGCCTGATTTGGCAGGAAAGAAAGGGCAATCCGATCTTCAAGAATGTGGACCGGTAGTGAGCAGCCTGGATATGAATCAGACCATGTGGTATGGGAAGAGGAGAAAACCTCGTCAGAAGTTTGGTCAGGAGAAGGTACGGGAATAGCGAGGGATGGGGGAACATCACAATATGTGCTGATTAGGCAGTCTTTAATGTTTACAGGTAATCTGCAGCAGCTAGAATAGGTCCCAATTGGTCCGATACATGCGCTGATGGCCATGTCCTCATCAGGCGTGTCATCCTCGATACAATCGCAATCAAAGTTCTTGGCTACCTTGAAGATGTTAAGCTTGAGCTTTTCAGATCCAACAACAATCTCAATACAGCCTAACTCGCAGTCGATAAGGGTGCGGGCTGTGGCCAAGAAAGGTCGACCAAGGATGAACGGACAATCAGAAAGTGAGCTAGGAACCTCCATATCTAAAACGAGAAAGTCAACAGAAAAACAGAGACTGTTGACCCTAACCACCACATCTTCCACCACACCCTTCAGGATTTTGATAGAACGATCTACCAACTGTAACGTAACAGGGGTGGGTTTCAGATTTCCTAAGGAAAATTTTTCGAGCATGATGGTCGGTATAAGATTTATGGAAGATCCTATATCAAGCAGGGCACGGTTAAAATTGCAGCCTTGGATACTGTAGGAAATAAGCAGTGTGCCCAGATCTTTTTGCTTCTGTGGTAGATTTGATAGTATAGCACAACTCACATGAGGCGAGAGAACCACCGGATTTTTGGTTTTCTTTGACAGTTGCCTGGGTGTTGTGTAGTCTTTGAAAAATTGGGGGACAGTAGGTATGTGGTCGATAGCCTCAAGAAGGGGTACCTTGATTTCTACATCCCTGAACAAATTACGTAGGTTATCAAAGGCCTACGAGTCTTTCTTCTTGCCTTTTGGCTCCCTCAGTAGAGCCTTAGGGAATGGGACTGATTTTGGCACAAATTTGGGTGTATCATCCTCTCGCGAATAAAGTGCACATCCTGAATGGGAGGGCGATGAAGAAGAAGACGAGACAGGATCAGGTCGAGGCGGATCGACGGTCTACTTACCGTTCCTCGTAGTGATAGCATTGGATGATGCGGGTTCAATGGGATCATACGGTGGAGGAGGGCTCACAATAGGGTCATAAGAGTGCAGTGCTACAGGGGGATTAGCCTAAAATCCCGATGGAATGCTCGAAGCTTGCAGAATCTGATTAACCTACCCCTCAGAAGGTCATACCTGTGGTTGAGGACCACAAGGTGCAAAATTTCGCGGGTTTGGGATAGGTTGGGTGGGAAGAGTGCCCTGAGATCGAGTCACCATGCATAGTTGAATGATCTCAGCATTCTGCTACGCCAATTGGTGCTGAAGAGAGGTCATGTTCTCTTTATGGTGCTTTGACATTTCCGTCATCATTCGCATCAATTTATCAAGAGGACTTGATGCGTGTTTTGTTTGCGGTACGCAAGGGCCTGATGGCGGATTCCCCATAGGATTAGACTGGGCCCTTGGGATGACGGGTGCGGACGGTCGCATTGGTCCACTCACAGGGTTTCGGCGTTGCGGGTTGTTGGACCATGCAAAATTTGGATGATTTCTCCACCCTGGGTTATACGTGGTAGAGAACGGGTTGTTCCCCAGGGCGCAAGCGTCTTCTATGCCAGAAGACGTGTCCGCATGTAAATATGCATCCGAGCACACGGAGGCTTGGTCCTCCATGTCGGAATACTGGCTTGCAAAAGCCAAATCCACATGACCTACCGAGTCGCTCGGTGCGACACTCAGTAAGGAAGGTCTTACAAGCTTTCTCGGGATAAGCTTGGTGTTTGAAGAATTGGAATTGTGACGAAGTGGTGAGGTGGGGGTGTTTGCCATGTTTGTGGAGGAGGAGGATGATTCAGCTCCTTTTCTAAATTTATCAGGCAATTCAAATAGTTCAGGGTTTTGTGACCTCCTCCCATACATGCACTACCGCAGAAAGAGTTGGGGAGATGAGAAGGTAAAAGAGATGAGAGAAACGATGACGTAAAGGTACACTTGGTGACAAATCAATACAATCAAATTCCTAACCTCTACAGTGTGCCCTTAGACGTAAAGATCTAAGTTACCTGCTATCACGGACTACGGAACTGAATGCGAGCACTACGAAACCACCGAGCCAGATTGAAAGGTCGTTTGCCCCAGTCTTAGACACCCGATAGCACGTGGGAACCCTCACCAGCACGTAGATTCTACACATAGGTAGTTATACCTCTAATCCTTAGTAAGGGTCAAGTTACCACCAATTTTAGTTAGAGGCTTAGGGTCAAGTACTTCTAGAATGTGAAGGGCGTTGTTTACGAGTGATTGATTTTCATAGTGTGTAAAACAAGCATGCAACGGGGAAATCTCCCCAAATTGAAGTTTTTATTGGTGAATGGTTTTTAGAGTTCAGCCTTAAGTAGTATGGATTTTAGGATTTTGCGGAAATACCAATTCAACCAATCTCTAGGTTTTGCGAGAATACAAGTTTTCTTTCTAAGCCCAACAAACCCTTCTTCAATATCAGTTAGTTAATGCATGCTAAAATGCAATGGGCTACCCTAAATGGAGATTTCTATGTGTGGATGCACGAATCAGTCTTAAATTAGTGTGAAAGGGAGCCAAAGCACTTCAATTCAAGTGCTCCCAATCACCAGAATGGTTTCCACACATGAGGCTTCAACCAAAAGATAAAAAAAACCAAATAGTTGGGGTTGAAGTATTCGGGATCGAATCTTAGGCAAGTTGAAAAGTCGTGCTGGGGTTGGAATCGACTTGATTCCAAGTCTCCCCACCAAAAAATGTGATCCCGAATTGTAGATAAGTGAGGCAAAAGAGGGGTGCAATCAATCTTTTTATTTGCCTCAATTAATACTTCACACGGCAAAAAATAGAAGAATCATGATTCTTGGATTTTCGTTATGCGAAGTAAGGTAGGAAATCGCGACGCGGTGGGAGTGAAGACAATCAATCAAACAAGTGAATTTTAGTCCACTTGCCCCAAGAGATCCCAAGAAGTTTTTCTAGTTTTTAGTTTTTTTTTTTATTAAGGTGACAAGTTAACCCTAGTTGCTAAGAAAAGAAGACCTACTTGTTCGGCAACGTGTGCGAAGCTTTAATGCGGTGTCGGCGTCTTCACGCTCTCGTTCCCACCTTGGATCTGCTTACGTCTTCGACTTCGTCTGCCTGCCTTCTCCTTGCACCAGGTTCACCTGCACACCAAAAATAGAGATACCCGTGAAGAGAGAAGAGAAAATTGAAAGGAAATGAATAGAAACTTACTTGAAGGCGTACTTCCCCGGCAATGATGCCAGAAAAGAGTATGTTGTCGGACCCGAATAGGTTGTTAATATGATGATTTCATCATTGAAATGTGTATAGTGGTTAACCTAAATCGGACCTAACCATCTCTTTACAAAACTTTTAACCTGGCCTACTTGATTTTATCTTGTCACTTTTAGGCCCAGGGTCGAACTCAGGGAAGTGGGGTTACAAGTCGAGTTTCTACGCCTTTCCTACAACGAGTCTCTTCCGTTCGTTTATTGTGTTTTTGGGGTTTTTCTATTTAGATTTTTTTTGGTAATCTTTGTCCTTGAGGTACACCCTCAAAATTGGGTTCTTGGCTTTGAGCCAAAATAGAGTTCCAAAATGGGTCTTGCTATTCGCAAGATGGAGTACCTGCAAGTCAAAGATTATCTTTTCTCTTTTATATATATATATTTTTTGTATTTCTACTATCAGGAAAGCGAAACAGAAATAAAGTAAACATAGTATATATATATAGGTATATATTATGTCTATAAAGGGGTGGGGGTGGAGGCGGAGATGGAGTGTAGCACGGTGTCGAGTCGGTCGTCGTCTAGAGAGACGCAACCAACAGGACTAGGTGCTGTGTGGAGTGTGGGATGGATGGTGGAAGATTTATGTGTCGACGCTTTTTGTACGCGTGTATCAGGGAATATCAGCAACTGGTGTAGATATTCCCGCGATACCCTGTATGGTAAATAATGTGAAAATATATCTATAATATATCTATATGTATATATATATATAAGTATATGTATATATATTTAGATAGATATATGTATAGATGTATATATATATATATACATATGTATGTATGTATGTATATAATACTATATAGATGTCTATATATATATATGTATATATATATAATAATATACATATATATAGGTATATGTAGCTAGATATGTATATATATGTATATATGTATATATAGTTATATAGATATATATGTATGTATATATATATATATGTATATATATGTATAAGTATATGTATATATATATGTATATATATAAGTATATACATACATATATATATATATGTATGTATGTATACTAATACATAAGTATATAGGTACTACTATATGTATATATATATGTATATATATATATGTATATAAATATATGTATATATATATCAATATATATAAGTATACGTATATATATATGTATATAATAGAGTATAGGTGTGTGTGTGTGTGTGTGGAAGTGTGAGTGCATTTGTGTGTAAACGTTGGTGAAGAGAGTGCTATGAGTGTTGTGAGAGAGAGTGAGAGAGAGAGAGAGAGCAGGAGAGATGGCTGGAGGTTAAGGCGTCTGCAGACCAGGGTTGACGTCTGAGAACTTCAAGCTCACGCACAAGCGCGCATGCACGCAGACAAGTGCTCGCTGGGGGGGCGAAGGGCGCGGAGAGGAGACGCAGCGCACCGTGCTACACGAAGGCTGGAGCGGGCGCTCGCAAGCACGCGCGAAGGGAGCGGGCGAAGTAGACGCGCGGGTTGGTGCAGGCGATGCTGGGGTAGACGCGCAAGCGGGCGCATGCACAGGTGATGAGTGGCCACTCATCATTGCTAAAAAGTTGAAGTTAAGCTAGACACTAAGTAAAACAATATCAAATTAACAGATAAAAAGGGTTAAGTGTGGGAATTAACGAAAAAGACCTAAAACCTTTAATCTATGTTAAAACTTCATAATTATGTTACAAAATGAGATAGTCTGAAAGCAAAGTACAAATGATAATCCATGTGTCAATTGAACACATAAATAAGTTTGAAAGGCCAAATCAGAAGTATAATCAATGTATTAAATGTTCAATTAAGTACATATAAAATTTGAAGGCAATTGGACATCATTTAGGTTATGAAATAGGTAGTTTACACTTAGGTCCTTCATGCATTACACTCTCGCCCTTAAAAACTCCCCTTTGGACCTATTTGTAAGCCATAGGGACCCTTCGGAAATGCTGCAGGGCCCTTCCGGTTGTATTTCTCTTCACTTATGGGCCTACACGCAATTCTTCAACCCCTTCGTTCAAGGGTCTGTTTGCAAATTTTCCTTTATTTCAGAGAGAGTCCTGCTGCTTTTCGCATGCACTGTAGCGCGCGAAGAACATGGCCAATCTCAGTCGTCCGTCGCTCTTCACGATCTTCAGTCGAATGGAAGTTTCACGCGATTCAGCGTGTGTGATCACCCCTCTCCCCAGATCTCATCTGACGGTCAGATTTTGTGCTTAGCTTACCGCGCGCTCTGCCCCTCTCATCCTCGCCGCCGGTTGCATCTTGATTATCCTCACCTGCGTGGTGATCTCAGCCACTGAGCATGCTACTTAAGCACCTCAGTGGTGTCGCGCGCAAGGGATCGCTCCCTCCTACACCCCTTAGCGATCATTCATCCACTCCAGTCCCTCCTCCCCATCAAGCCTCGGATTTCACAGCCACCAGCTGTGAAATCATCACCTTCTCTCGACCTCCTCGTCGCTAAGGACTTCGTAGCACTAGAGGATGACCTTGGAGCCTCACTAGTAGACTCTTCCCTCCGCTGGAGTCATCTTCCTCCTTTCTTCCTCCTTAGCCACCAGCAAAGGACCCCTAGGTCCCATTCTTCCTGTTAGATTAGGTTTATAATTCTGCATATTAGTTTTAGCTGTAGTGAAGTAGTTTAGAGTAGAATTAATATAATTGTTAATGTTTTATTTCGCCTTAGGATAAAGTATCTGTAGTAGTAGAATTAGGCTTAAATACTTCCCCCCTCACCTCCTCTGATCATTTTAGATTAGAGGGGAAGACTTCAGAGAACCATGTTTTCAAATTATCTCCCTCTCCATATTTTCATGTCCAGTTCTGATTTTCCACGACATGTTTTCTCATCTTCCACCCATACACTCTGACCCAATTTCAGATCTGATTGGTTTTCAACCTCAGATCTGAAATTGGCGTCAACAAGCACTCAAGGGGCTTCCCACTCACCTCACTCTTGGTCACAAAAGCCCCTGATTTTGGGTCGAAATTTTCAGTTTGTCAGATTTCTCCTCAATGTGGATTTTAAGGATTTTTCATTTTGGTTTTACTGCCTGATCTGACGAATTGAATGAAGTTGATTTGAATTCCTTGTTCGCAAGGAATCTGAGAGGATTTCTCGTGACAGAAATCATCTCAGAAGAGCCATACATAAATCTTATTTGATAATGTCTTGAATGCATTGAATGCAAGTCAGATCTAAGGATAATTACTGTGGTAATTTGAAGTCTGATCTCGCATCCATAAGTTTTGTTAATGGCTATTTGGTGATTTCCTAACCTAAGGAGTTCTCAATACTCCTTAAGGTTTCATGAAACTGGGATCTAAATTAAGGGCTTTAATTGATTGAATTGATTCTTCCTTCATGTTGTCTATAGCATTAGGAAGTGTTAATTCAGTGATATTCGTGGATTTCATCCAAAATGAAGTTTTTGATGAGGGTTTTTGGCATTTGAATTGGGGTATTTAGTGATTTAATGAGAAATTAAACCCTTGTCAGATTTCGGATTGACTGATTTTCTTTTCAGTTTGGATTTTCTTGACTCTGATCCCATTAAGCAAAGCAAAGTGCTGCATCTTGCAGCTACATGTTTTTTCTCTCCAAACTCACATTTCTTCTCAAATGGACTAACTACAGCAGCAGTTAGCCCGTTTGGACAGTGACTTAAGCTGCTGCAGAGTCTGGAAGGTCTCGTGCTGCTACTGTCTAGTTATTATAGGTTGTAACAGCTAGGTTCTAGTGTTAAACCTTGTAGACTCTAATTTGATCTTAAATGACAGTAGATTGTATTTCATCTGATATGTAAACAAATTTTCCTGTTCAATACTTGAGCTCTAATTTCGGTACATACATGTCTACTCTTTCTCAACTCTGTCAGCTAGTTTAGTCAGAAATCACCATCCTAAACATGTTTTAAAAGGGAAAACTGAATTGAGGACTCACTCCTCAGTTAACTCTTCCCTTCTTCTCTCCTACTTCTGTTAAACCTATAGCAACAGTAAACTAATTAGAATGAAACAACCAAAAAAGAAATAAAAATATTTATATATCGATATATGTACATATATATATTACTTTGTATATTAAGTACACTTATATAGACTTAAGCTATATATTAGGCTACATATGTAAATAGATAGTGTAAATATATATATAAACTATATACTTAACTATGTAAATATAATACTGTAATTTAGGTTTTTGATCTAGTTTAGACAATAAATACAATAATTACATAACAATGTATAAATTGAACTATGTTATATGTAATATTAAACTGAATAGATCAGTAAGTAGTTTAAACTATAAAACTGTATATATATCTATGTGTATGTAGATTATAAGTAAATAAAATCTTTTATCTTAATTTAATCTTTTATAGATAATAAATAATGAATTTATTAAGTTTCTAGCTAAGTTGTTAAATTAAATTAGTTAAATTAGTAATTTAGAATTATAATTAAGTTACATTGAATCTGTATACTAAGACTAAAATACTTTAAGTAATTTAAGCTAATTTACATATTTTCAGACCAGATTACATTAAGTTTAACTTAATTTATAAGCATAACTACTGAAACTGATATTTAAATATAAATAACACATATATTAATTCAGAAAAATATAATAATAGTGTGTATAAAATACTTATATATGTATTATAACTCTGTATGTGGTCAATTAGACCATCTAGTAACTAATCTATAAGTAATTAACCAAGAAAACACCAAAATCAATGTGTAAAAATTATCCACTTTAGTAAATTTATTTATATAGTAAATTAATTAAAATTTAAAATTAATTGAAAAATTATATAGTATTATGTAAATACTTTATTTTCCATAATTTATTTTTATTTTTAAATAAATTATGGCCCTCGAATTGAGGGCCAAAATCACTTCCAGCCCACTGCTGCATGCGATTTCCACCGTAGATGTGGTGCTCGAATAGCGCTACATTGTGTACTGCAAATTGCACACAGCGGTTTATAATGAATTTGTGTTATATGCTTTACAGTCGTCATGGGCGCTGGGCACCCGAAACAACCAGTACATTGATACATATTGAGCATTTTGAACATGATTTGTGTGGGGCTGGGGGCCTGGAGAGGCATGTGCGTGGGGCTGAGAAGGCCCTATGCTGAGTTAAGAAAAACTTAATTAAGCCGCCTAATTAGAATTAAGGCACGCTTAGTAGAGGTTTGGTCCCACCCTCTAGGTGCTGTGTATCATTCGAAAAGCGTACCCGCAAATTAAACATTTTAATTAATTAAAGAGAGTTAACGACGATTGTTAAGAGCCTCTCTGCCGCAGCATGTTAAAGTCATTAAGGCTGAATGAAAACACAAAAGAAGAACAACTAATGAAGACTTGTGTGGAGAAGAGAGAGAGATGATGTATATATGTAAGTAAATACATATATAATAAAAATAAAAAAAAATATATATGTATACGTAGTACATCCAATTATTTTTACAAATAAACCCATATATTTACTAACAGAATAAAATGTCACCATTAGTGTCGCTACAGACCTCAGTTTCCCTCCTTAGGTTTGTATATAGTGTTTTCTAGGATCTAGCGACGCTTACGTCTGTCACTAAAACTGTTGTATGTGTTACTGTAGATAACAGACTAGTAAGTTAAGTTAATATACTATGTAATCTTAGTCTATTGTGTACTTTCATGTAAGTATTAATGCTATAACGTGTAAAGACATAGTTTAAAGTATAGTGATAAATTGTTTAGTGCTTATTTATAGTTAGTTTTTGCAAGCATTACAATTAATTCTTAGTAAGTAGGCAAACCATGTCCACATTCATTCATTCTTTAATAAGATGTAAGGCTTCTTTTTGGAATTGGAGGATAATTTTGAGATCAAAGAGTGATATAATTCAGTAAATTGCCTTCCAGTGAACGACCTGGAATAAAACCAGTAAAAATTAGATAAATAAATAATAATGGTTGTAATGACTGGTATTCAAACAACTCACCACAATGACACTCATGGTATCTCAATTACTACAACACATCATTATCTCAACAACCAACACCATTACATATACAACATCCACATTATCACACCATTACCACAATTCAATGTTATTAACAGGCGAGGGCCGGTTGTGGCACGCCGGGTGACCGGTAAAGTGAGAAGCTTTTCGGTCACCCCACTGTAGCCACAGTGTCGCGCAGATTGGCATGAAAAGTGGCTACAGTGGTCGTCCGTGCCGCGCAACCGGGATCTTCAAGCGGTGTGAGTGCTGTCGGCTCGCGGCTGGCGCACGAGGAAGACGGTCCTCGCCGGCCAGTTGCAGGTGCGGAGAAGCTTGCGACAGAGCGTGCGAAGAGGGAGTTGGCGTGCACAGGGGAAGGCGAGGGTGATGCGGGCACTGCTCGGGTGCGCGGTGAGGGTTGGCCAGCCAGTTGCAGAGGAGCGCAAATGCCGATTGTGAGAGGAAGAGCGCTTGCAATGGAGCGAAGAAGCGGGAGGTGGAGAGGCTTGCAGGCGTGCACGGAGGGTGAGGGTGCCTGCAGGCACGCACGGAATGGCTGGGGCTGCTGCTGCTGCTGCCTTGCCGCAGTTGCTGCCGTCGAGCTTCCAGCTTTAGACCTTGAAGCTTGCAGCCATGGCTGAAGGTGCTGGAAACGGGAAAAAAAAATTAGAAAAGATCCACCACGCCCACCGGCTCTTTGAAGAGCTGGGCGATGGTGGTCTCACTGTGGTGGTGTCCACCACAGTGAGGGATCCTGCCCGCCAGATGTCTCCGAGGAGGGCTGGTGTATGGAGGGAGAGGGTGGAGAGGACGGCCTGGAAGGAGAAGTTCTGCAGAGTCCTTTTTTTTTGGCTTTGTTTTTGGTGAGGACTAGGCTGCTTTTGAAGAGAAGAAGATGCCCTCCTTTTATAGAAGAAGAAAGCCATGCACAACCATGCCCTGGCTGTGCATGGCTCATGGTAGGGAGAGGTCAGCTGTGGCTGGTAGGGAGAGGGATGGAGAGCAGGGAATGGCGAACAAGGAAGAAAGGTGTTCCATGCAGCCGCGAAGAAGAATTAAAAATCAAGGGAAATAAAAAATAAAAAGATGGTGAAATAGCAAAGATGCACTTGAAGAAAAAATGTTAATTGCAAGGCCACTTATTTATTCTCCTCTCCTCTCAATTAAATGCATGCATGCATGTATTTTTACAAATGCGATTATGGAACCCTAATATGCATAGGTAATGCTAGGAAATAGCACAAGAAGGCACTATTGCAGGTGTATTTTTGCGGTGCAATCAGTACATACATCCAAATACATAATTGAGTAGAAATCAGATTAGGTAATCATTTGTGGGCCTAATTAAGTGGTGCAACGGGCTAATTATTTGAGTTGTTTGGGCCGCACCACTCCAATTAAAATCAACCCATCAAGTAGCTGCCACTTAGGTTCAACTCTTAGGGATTTACCAGGCACTCCACATTCTTTTTAAGCTTTAAAGGAAAACATCTTCACCTGTGCTTGCAAAACCTGGTGTGCCAACGAAACTTGTTTGAAAACACCTAAAGTTGAATCCTAAAAGCTACTAAGCAAGATTTGAACCTTAAAATTCACCTCATCAAAAATAATCTTACTTGAAAATCACTAGTTGTGCACGCACACACAAATCAATCAATCATTAAGGGCACAACCCATTTAAAGGGTCCATCACATTCTAAAGCACATTCAAACCTAGCCCTAAATAAAATAGAGTAGACGTTGGCCTTAAGGATTGGACTCGCTCTTCAGATCCCAGAATGAGATTATTTTCGATTAGTCTGCTTCTACTGTTCAATCTGTTGTCTAGCTAGGGGAGCAGGATCAAACAATCACGGCTGGGGGGTACACTAGGAACCGGAGGCGAAAGCTGAAGGAAGAACCTTCTCCCCAGTCCCTCCTTCTAACTGGTTGGATTGAATAGATAGAAGTAGATCAAATCGTTCCTTTATCTCAAGACGGGTTTTGGGAGTCTGTAGGTCTGTGGGCTAGCCCACTTAAGGATAGGTTTGATTGTTTGTATTGCAGGGTGCCTTTCTTCCTCCCAGTTCTCATGAATCCTTCCACATATTACACGCATTCTCGCTCTTTCCCACCTATTTTGAATTATCCTCAACATGACGATTATTCCGACTCGTACTGTAATCAACCATCAGTTAGTTGGGATAACTCAGATTTGGGATACAGTTCCGGACATCCGTGTTTGCGGTCTAACCCTAAACACTTTGATTGTATTTCTATCCTTCTTAGAGCCACATTGTTTATAGATCGTCAAGCTTTTATGAACAACCTCATACGATCTACAATCAAGAAGGATACACCGATCCTTACCCATCCTCTGATTTCACTGCATTTAGGTCATCACCACCTTTTGAACAATTTGAAATGACCTATTATCAGGAAGGGTATAACAAACCTCAATTCGTTAATTCCCTTGCATTGATCACAAACCCGCCCAACCTTGAGCCAACTCATTTGGTTCAGGGTAACCAGGTTCAAGATGAGGTTCTGACTAACTTGAGGAATATCATTCAATCTTTAGAAGTTCAGCCAATACCTTGCATTGAGAGATTGGAGCCCTGAGTGAAATGATTGATGATTTGAAAAAGTCGTTTGATTGGCTCTAGGATGTTAAGGATAAGAACCCAGGTGAGTTTCTACTTGGGAAATTAGCGAAATTGAGAATGTGATTCGTGGTTGATTTGATTGAATCATGGGATGATTCCCAGGATGAACCCTCTTTAGGAAAGCCAATGACAGAACTCGCTTAGGCACCTATTGGGGGGGACACGTGTTACGAGGCTGACCAGATTGAATTAAAGCAACCAATTAAGGATGATATGATTTCTTCACCTAAGATCCCTGAGCCAGGGTACAACGAAACGTATGTTTCCATGGATCAGAAAGTGATAGATGATTTTGGGACATACATTGATACGGATCCTGATTTCTTTGATGGTTAAGATTCAAGTTGCAAAGTCTCACACGAGTTTTCAGAACATGATTTTTGTGAGATGATTGGGCCTAAGGAATCTGATAGATCATTTGATAGCTCAGTAATTGAGGAAACTGATCCTATTAGGGCACACATTACGGATCCAGAATCACATTTTCTAGAGGATTCAATTCAATGCCCTGATTGTCAGTTACACCCCGTTGAGCTTATCGATGATTATGTTTTTGAGATAATTAGACCCAAGTCAATTTTGATTTAGCCACATCATTTAGACTTGGAGATTTTAGATGGGGTGATTAATATACAAGAGGTCCTAGAATTTGACATGTTGAATGAGGAGGATAGGAGCCGGGAAGTTCTGATTTGGGAAGCTAGTTCTAGAGGAAGTACAAGAATGAGTCGAAGGGTGCCTATTAAGCTGAAACCATCAAACCAGGACCCTTACGACATTTCTTTTGAGGATGTCAAACCCAAGCACACATTTAACTATTATCCTTTTGATCTTGAATTCTCTGTAACCCGACTTTTTGGTCTTAGGTTGCATCCTCATAAATCGTAGGCCAAACCCTGCTTGCATACTGATTTTAGGTTTTGGGTAATTTTTATCCAGAACCTAAGATATTCTCGATCATGGGGTATGGGTCTGCACCACAATCTTGTCCACATCTATGGACCTCTACTGACAGGTCAGAGGATTCTTCTACTTATTCTGATTCTGACCTGCACCTGTTAATTCTTCATTTCTCTTCTTTGTATAGTGTGCCTAGCTGAAGGCACTAAACTCAGCACATATACAGTTCTTTTTAGTTTTCATCTTGGAGCGGACCTGACATTCATGCAATTTAGGTGCTTTCTACTCTATTCCACTATGTTTTATGTCTTTTTAATACAATGAGGACATTGCATTGATAGGCATGGGGGGTGGATATTCATCTCTGAATTCATTCGTCAGCTCCGTAGATTGGTTTTATTTTCTTTTATTCAAAAAAAAATTTTAATTAGGAAAGAGAACTTGGGTTTAAGAAAATTTTCAATCTTAGGAATTACTACATTATGACTTGAACCCAAAGACCCTTCAGGTCTTTGGACTTAATTAGCCTATGTATCCACTAAAATGTGGATTTGTCTTTCGAGTCCTCGCCATCTTAATTCTATCGTAATTGGAATAAATAAGTTTGGGTGATAAGCACACGACTTATCAACCCAACCTCTAATTTGAGGGAATTTTTGAGTTTTAGGCATCTACACACTTTCTTTGCACTGACTCGTTGTTTGGCAATTCTAACGGAAATTGGGTAGTTAATGAACCTTCTAGGGTGATATGCCTGGCAAGTTATCGTGGGTAACAGCCCATAGGTAGGTTTTCCAGAACCCAGTCATGGGACCTTTCTCTTTTTGCTGCCTTTAGGTAAATTTTAGACCAGGGAAGCCACCTACTTAAAAAAAAAAAGAAAAAAAAAATCAAAAATAAATGGAGAAAAAAAAAAGAGAAATAAGCCACACTTCACTGCACGAGTATGGTTAGCAAGTTATCGATGGTAACAACTCATCGACCGGTTGTCCAGAACCCAGCTCAGTAAATGCCCTAAAAATTCCCAAAACACTTAGGAAGAAGCGGAGAAGTAGAATAAACCAAGGAGATATACACTAGATTCACCCTTGTGTTGACCCCGTTAAAAAATAAAAGTAGGGAGAAAGGTACCTGTTGTAAAGATACACCTTTAGGCAGAATTCTTTTTAGGTCACTTAGAGGCGTAGAAATCCGAAGTCCATTTTAATTGCTGGTCAACGAGTCTATCACATTCGCAATAAGATGCTTAAAACTTAGGGTTCTCATCAAATCTTGGGTGAGTTGAATGGCCATAGAAAGCCACTCTTAAACCCTAAAATTTGAAAATCCAAAAAATTAGAAAAGAGAAAAAGAAATTTTTCTTTGAATAGGGCGAGGGCTTGAGGCGGTCTGCATTTTGGCAGATACTCGGGCATTGTTATGTCTTTGAAAGTTCAGATCCTAAGTAGATAATTTCTTTATGATTGAAAATAAACTCAAGCCCAAATAATCCAACCTAATTCTTTTTTAAATAGTATATAGTTTTTGCTAGGGACTAGCAAAAGATAGGCATGGGGGTATGATGTAAACACATTTATACTACTTAAGATGTCTATTTATGCATGTCCTTAAGCATAGGATTACATTGCATGCTATAAATATAGCATAACATGCATCATTTTGCATTTAGAGTAGTTTGAATAAAATGGAGGTTAATTGTCTCCTTTTATGTGCTTGGATAGGGTAAACTTTTTATCAGGGCCTCGGATCGAAGATCCAACCGTACAGATGTGATCAGGGCGACGATTAGAGTTCAACGACTCCAAGATCGCCCTAATCAGGCATTTGTAGCATTAGATAGTGATTAGGGAGCCATAGAAGATCAAGAGCCAAGATGGTGTAAATCTGCACTTCAAATGACAAATCCGACTGCACTGATGGATTCGGATCGATGATCGCAGCCTAACGACGCAAAAATCGAGTCAATCCGACACCCGTGGCAGCATCTACAACATCCAGAAGATGGACGGCCAAGATGGCGCCACGTGGTGCCATCTCGACTGCCCAATCACCCTCACGCAACCACTGAAGCCCCCGCATCCACCCCTCTCCGCCGTTGGATCTCGATCCAACGGCTGTGAACGTATGCGCCTCAAATAGTCTACGCGACACAATCCTTCGCGTAGCACAGCGGTCACGAGACGCTACACATTCACAAGATGCGGGTTCGAGCCGCAGTGAGCAGGCGAAAGGCGCGGGCGAGTGTCAGATCCTGATCAGGCGGCCATCCGCGCTCAATAGCGTCGACGCGTTATCTCACGCCTGTGCCTCACGCGGCATCGCACGCGGGTGGGCGCACGATCTGGGCCATCCGATCTCGCGATCGGACGGCTATGGACAGCTGAACGTGCGGCGAGCATTAGGAGTGAGCAGACAAGCAAGCACGTGCGGGCAGCACCCACTACGCCCACATTGGGGCTTTAGCGACGGTTTTATCGGTCACTAAAAACCCCTTATTTAATGTTTTAAAGATGTAATGTCCAATTTGCCCCCACTCCTTGCAACTATAAAAGGAGACACCCTCCACATGAAATTCTCATCCCTTCCTTCTCTTCTCTACCTCTCCAAAGCTCAAGAAAAGCTTGTCCCACACCCGGGATGCTTCTCGCGAGATAAAGTCCAAATTTCGTCCCCCTTCGGAAGTGGATCCTGCGATGACGACGACGTGCTGCCCCGTTCTCGTTCTTCTGCTTCGTCCTCCTTCGTCCAGGCGTTGTCCCGTCCGGCTCGTCCTCCAAGCAACCATCGAGGAGGATATCTCTCTCCTTATTCTTTTTATTGCTTTCCAGTATAGATTTACTGCTTTCTAGAGTATTTCTGCTCTTCCTCCAAGAGATCGTCGAGGTGGACATTTCTCCCTCCATTCTTTTAATGCTTTCTAGAGTAAATTTATTGCTTTCTAGTGTAATTATTTTCTGCTTTCAAGTTGTAATAGTGAAACAAACAATCTCCTTAATGATGAATTCCCTATTTATTCTACATCTCGTTTTGATTTTTGTTTGTAATATTCTCTCTCTCTCTTATTCACTCTTTCTTCTATTTATTGTAAATAGTTAGCTAGTTTTAATTAATTGAATTACTTCGTGACAAATAAAAACAAATGCATAGTTTTTAAATCAAACGTCTGCCTCCCTACTTTGACCTGGAATTTTCATTTCGATATAAATTTTAAATGTTGAACACGAATTCTTCGCTTTCAAGCTACAACGACAAGGTTTTAAAACCAAACACGTTAGTGTAGCAATTCGTTCGTTCAACACCCCATTCACATCCCTTGGCTTCAATTCACATCCCTTGGCTTCAATTCACTTCCTTGGCAAATTCACTCCATTGGTGCCATTCACGCCCACTTCCACTTAGCTAGCCACTCCACCTCCACGAGCTCACTACCACCACCATGGAGGACATCATGCCGAGATGCTGGATCAACCCTACCTCTCTCCAAGGGTCGACCTAAGCTACATTGGCCACCCCTCATTCTCCTCCCGACCACTCCAAGGCCATCGAGGACCACCCCTGAATGCCCTCTATTCTGCTAGATTTAGTTTACGCTCTCCATGATTTTTACTGCTTTTATTACTGCTTAATAGTGTAGTCTTACTTCTCCCCCAATGATGCATGCAAAATCCCCCCATTGATTTTTGTATGCAGTCATTTTCTTGTAGGTAGATTTAAATTCCAAGCATTTCTGTACAAGCTTTCCTCTACGATTTTTGTTGCAAACCACTCTCCCATTGAATGAATGTAAAATGCTTTTATATACATATATGTCTCCATGTTTTGAAATCACAATGAGCTTATTAACTGCTATTATTATTTGCGTGATTAATGTTTCCTGTTTCTAACTCTTAGTATTCTTGCAACTAAGCATGTCGTACCTAAATACATAATAATCACGAACTGGCATGTGATTCTAAACAAAGTAGAGCAGTAGAAAGATCGATTTGAAAAGTAAATCAAATGCCTCCCAGAGATGAACGATCAGGACTCAAGTCTCGTAATTTTTGCAAAATAATATCTTTGTTGGATCATACTTCACGGCTATAATATGACACTTTTTTCTATCAAATATGCGATCTACGACTCTCCAAACCCCCCGATAGGCACCTGAGTGGGTTCAGACATTATCTCTCCTGAAGGGGGTTCATCTTGAGAATCATCCCAAGATTTGACTAGGGCAACCACAAATTTCATCCTTAACCTCGACAACTTCCCAAGTAGAAACTCACTCAGGTCCCTATCCCTAACACTTTGGAGCAAATCCAATAGAGAACTATTAAGTTAATCAATCATTTTAATTATAGGCTCCAATGCTTCAGTGCATGGTGTTGGTTGGGCTTATAAAGATTGTATGGTGTTCCTCAAATTAGCCAACACTTTATCTTGGATTTGGTTCACCTGAACTGACTGGTTCTATTCAGGTGTGGGTGGGTTTGGGTTGAATCTTGGGGAGTCAAGATGTCGAGGTTCTTGGGTCCCTCCCTGGAAGTAGGTCATTCTAGGTTGTTCAAAGGATGGTGGCGACCTATATTCAGTGGAATACTAGGGAGGGTAGGTGTTATAATCATGATATCCTTCTTGATTGTAGATCGAGATGGTTTGGTCATCAAAGGATGGAGATCCATAATCATTATAGCTCTGGGAAGGATAATAATCATAGTTTTGTTGTCTAGGGTTAGGCCCTGGACACTGAGGTTTAGATTCATATCCCCAATCAAAGTCATCACGGCTAGTGGATGGATAATTACAAGTTAAGTCGAGATAGTAATCATCTTGGGGCTAAATGGTGGTAGGAGGATAGGCTGTGAAATGTGTGTAGGATGTGGAAGGGTACTTGGTTAAGTAAGGAGGGAAATTAGAAAAGAAGGAGCCCTACAATACAAAAATACAAGCCTGTCCTTAGGTTGGGTAGCCTAAAGATCAACAGACTCTCAGAATCCATCTTAAGATTATGGACGATTTACTCCACTTATGTCCAGGCAATCCAACCAGTTAGAAGGAGGGATTGGGGATAAGGTTCTTCCTTTGGCTTGCACCTCCGGTTCCTAGTGTACCCACCAGCCACGATTGTTTGACGCTACTCCCCTAGCTAGACATCAGATTGACTAGTATAAGCAGGTTAATCGTGAATAATCTCAAACTGGATCCTGACAAGCGAACCAGTCCTTAGGGCCAACGTTTAATCAATTTTAGTTAGGCTTGGGACAATGGTGCTTCAGGAATGTGATGGGCCCTTTATATGGGTTGTGCCCTTAATGATCAGTTAAAATGTGTGTGTGTGCACAATCAGGGTTTTCAAATAAGGTTATTTGATGATGTGTCTTTTAGGGTTCAACCTTGTTTAGTAGCTCTTAGGGTTTAATTCTTAGGTTGGTTCAATCAAGGTTTAGTAGAATACTCCAAGTTTTGAAAGCACTGGTGTAGATATATTCCTTTGAAAGTCAGAAATCAAATGTGGAGTGCCTGGTTCAGTCCTAAAAATCAACCCTAAGTGGCAAGCTACTTAATGAATCAGTTTTATATTGAGTCGTGTGGCCCAAACAGCTCAATCAATTGGCCTATTGCACCACTTAGTTAAGGCACACAGAAATGTTTAATCTATTTAGATTTCTACTCACTTATGTGTATTTAGTTAAAGTGTACTGGGTCCACAGGTCAGATCTCGATTAAGTGATAGCATCAAAGTGATTATGCGCCTTAGAATAAGAAGTTGTGGGTGTTAAGCGTGTAGCTTTCAGAAAATCCCACAATCGGATAACACTTTCATTTTTATTTATTTTTTATTTATGTGGATGGTGAGGTGAGTGGAGGTGGAAAACAAATAACCAAATATATCCTAGGGTTTATAAAAAGCACCTAAGTTGATTTGGGTTTGAGTTATTAGGTTATGGAATGAAAACTAAGGTGAGGGTGGTGTGGGGGACAGTTACAAAACACTCTACCCACAATTTACTCCGGTCTACCACACTTAGATCTCCATGCTAGGGTACTTGCAAGATAGTAGATCAAAGACAAGTAGGGTTAGGGCTATGTAAATGCAAAGAAACGCAAAAACAATAAAGTAAATTCCGTTGCCTCCCTGGCAACGGTGCCAAAATGGTCGGGTGTGTTTCTCGTGTTAGAAATTGGGGTTACAAGTAACCCATCATCGTAGTTGCAAAACACATCGATCAGATAAAATTTATACCAAAACTCCAAGGGAGTCCCGGGTCGAACACAGGGAGGCGACGTTTACTTTACGTGAAAACAGCACTTCCTTTTGTTTCTTTTTGGTATTTTAGGGTTTTGATATTTTTTATTGTGTTTATGAAATAAAAGACAAGAAAAATGAATCACAAGATAGAAATGGAACAAATATGATATATATATCAATTCAATGACGATTACAATGAACTATAAAAGCATAGAAAGAGAGGGAGGTGAGAGGAAATCTCCCAGATCGGCTATTCGAAGAGATGACGGCGCTTGGCAGAAGCTCGAACGAAGGAGTTGGGGAGTAGGATGACGGAGCTAAGATGCAGGAGGACATCATGTTGAGGAAAGCTTCGGCGTGGCTCCGGAATGGAGGTGAGAAGATGGAGGTGATCTGCTATCGGAATGGAGGTGGGAGGACAGCTCCAAGGTGACCTATGAAGGGAGATGGGATGTACGAGTATTTGGTGGGGTAGAGGTTTGCTACACTAATAGGCACCTTGAGGGCTTGAGAATAACCTCTAATGGAGTGTTGGTAGGCTTGCTATAGCTTGGGAGTAAGTGGGAGTAGAGTAGGTAGAGATGGCTTAGAAGGGAGGGTGTGTAGGTCCTTTTATAGTGGAGGAGAAGAGGCAAAAATAGGTTATGGGACCATTAGTGACATCCAGGTCATCGCTGGAAATGTTGCTGTAGGTAGCTCATGCCCGCTGGCACCTACAGCTAGCTTTAGTGCCCTGTGATGAATTACCGACGGCTGTAAGCGTCGCTGTAAGTCCAGCTCATGTGTCGCTGTAAGTCCAGCTCATGTGTCACTGTAGGTCCAACTCAGCATAGCTGGCACTGTGCTCTTGCCTTGCCTCGAGTGCATGTGCCCACGCGCTGTGTTGTGCGCATGCGCGCCTATGTGAATGTTCAGACCCATGCTGCTACGTGCGTGCGATGCAGCGCGCGTGCACCGGGTGGCCTGCGCCACGTGGCATAGTCTGGGTCGTCCATCTTCTTCTTATTGTAGGGGCTACTATAGAGGTCAGATTGAGTCGATTTTTGCTCCGCTAGGCTGCGATTGTCGACCCAAATCCATCCGCACGGTCAGATTTGTCATTTGAAGCTCCGAATTATGTCTCGTAGTCCCTTTGCCATTGATCTTCCTCGGACGGCATATGGTGCTACGGGACTTCGATCGAGGCGATTTCAGGGGTGTTGGACTTTGATCGTCGTCTTGATCAGATCCGTACGGTTGGATCATCAATCTATGGCTCTGAAATAAATATCCTTCTCTCCTAACCACAAAAAGGATGCAATTAACCTAAATTATATACAACTATTCTAAATGCAGAATGATTCATGCTATGCAATATTTATAACATGAAATGCAAATCTAAGCCTAGGAACATGCATGAATAGGAATTTTACCCTCAACAAATGTGTTTAAACCACCAACCTTGAGAGGAGAAAGGATTTCTTTTTTAATAGATATATATTTTTTTTTGTTTGATTCCTCTAAGTCTAACCTTGGATTAGCTATCAACACGGTCTGTGTCAAATTCATTGTCCCCATAACCATACCTCGAAGGGTGCCTGGCTTTCGATGCTTTGAGATAGCATTGCTCATAGCGACCCCAAGAACTCCTGGCAATCGACATTTCAAGATTGTATCACCCATGGTTTTCTTAAGCGAATTCAGGCCTATGGCAATCAACACTTCGAGATAGGACTATCTATGGCACCTGAACCGCACAATGCACTTACATGCCCCCAGTAGGATGGATATCCTAAGAGACAAGTGTCGAGGAGGTAACATGTTATCATCGCATCCTAAAGGTGAGTATATACTCCACCTCTCCTGTGGTAGGAACTCTTCCAATCAAATTGTGTTTTCGAGCTTCTCCTAAGTCAAACTAAGAGAACCAAATTTTCTTTTAAGAAAGGAATTAAGGTGATCACTTACACAAGACCAAGTTTGTGTGAAATTTGGATGCTTGGGTTACATGGACCCGTAAACCAAAAGGTAGAACAAGACTCTAGGTACTACCCAACCTTTAACTCAATCCCTAGCTTTCCTTCCTCAACCTCTTGAGGAATGGTCTGCAACTTAACTCCTACTTAAGTTTTTAAGTCCACAAAGGACCTTAAAGGTCTAAAGCTAGTAGCTCACTTAGCTCTAAATTCAAACACCTACAGTCAACTTTGTCTAACCTAAAGCTCTGGTCTACCTAAGAATGCAGGACCCAGCTAGTTAAGCTCAATGCAAAATGTTTTCTTTTTTTCAATGCAAATTTATGCAATGCAAAATGCTTTAACTAAATGCATGAATGAACTATGTATAAATGCTATGTATATCCCCAAGTACACCCCCCATGCCTAAAACCTGCAATGTCCCCATTGCATAGAAGGATATTACTTGGGTCAGAGTTGGGTTGCCATTGTTTTGTTAGCAGCTGAGTAGCCAAAGTACCTGCAAATTAGGTTCAAGGATCACAGAAATAGGCCCTAAAAATGAGCAGAGTAATGCTGGCCTAGAAAATAGGTAACCTAGAATGTTGGCAAGCTGATGCTCGCCCAACCAAGATGGGAATGAAATCATTCCAGGTCACTAAAGGAGGTTCTAAAGGATAAACTGGCATAACAACCTCCAAAGGGGTAGGGGGAGGATGACAAGGATCCTCCAAAAGAAATGGAAAAGGAAAGGTACAGAAATAAACCCCCAAGGTAATGGACTGACCATAGAAAGCATCAATCCATACCCGGTACCCTATTACGAGAGATTTTGTTTTGCTAAGCCCTCCAGTCAGAACAAAAGTGAGCATATCTTTAAGCTAGGGATTGTCAAGGGTGTCTAAGTTTCGAGGTTGCGGAATGGCCATAAAATCTAAGTTGGGTTTAATCGACTTGATGTCCATCCCTAACACTCTTCCTAATTCCTCAATCACATCCCTAGCATCCCTTGTACTATCATAGGTATCTTCCTGCACTTCATCAAGAGCCAAAATTTTTCCTTCAGACAAAAGTGAATCAGAGGGTGACTTCGAATCAAATGAAGGCAGGTTGGAAGCAACAGATCTGGGGATTATCCTATCAACGTCATCCTCGGGTTCTTGTTCTCTACTCAAATCCTCCCCAAAGTGTATATGTGAATCCACATAAATCTCAGAAGTTGCTTCCATATTTTCCATTATTTCATCATGAGGAGGGATATCATCAACTGATGTGCTAAGGAAACCTAATTTGGTCAAATTTGTGACACCCTCAGGGGCTAATTCTTCAAATAAGACATAATCACCCTTAGTGTCACTTCAAATCTTGAATGTAGGTTCCTCATATAATTCATCCTTCTCCTCATCATACGATTCATCATATACCCGAGGTCTAGAATCATCTAAAATCACAGCAGATCCCCTAAGGCACTCTATCTGGGGTAAATGGTTTACATTGGTAACATCAGACTCCTCAAATAGGTGAATTTCTTCCGGGTTAGGTTCCTTAAGGGTGGGTTTGAGTTCCATCTCGTGATTAGAATGGAGGGCAGGATCAACAACTTGGCTTCAACCCACTTCATGAAATGCGATGAAAATACTATCATCTGGGTCGAGGTCTTCCAATGGTACCATCATTCCCTTCTTTTGACTCCAATATAATTCAGGTGGATACTTAACCTGATCATCATGTTCCTCGGGTTGCCACCTTTCTCTATCCAATGTATAGCTACTTTCATACATATCCTCCATCCACTTGAGGTGTGGATCTCTTAAGGAAGTATCATCAAACAGGGAGGTTTTAAAATCGATCCTTGAAAAGTAGCTATTCTCCCCAAAATTCCCCAACTTTGGGTGTATCTCTCTCACGGGAGATGCATCTCGCATAGAGGGGTGCATTTAATCTTCAATGGGGTAGGTTGGGTGGCTAATGGCTTCATTTTCTTGTTGGCGTAGTCTCGAAGATTCTCCTAATAAATCAATCATTTCATCTTGCATTTTATGTATTGGCATCTTCAAGGAGAAGAAATCATCATTACTATCAGGAGAGAAGTCAGGCTCAGGGTTAAAGTACCTAGGATCTTCTGTCCAAACATTATAATCATTCAGGGAGGGTGGGTTGGGTACTTCTATGGTGTGTGGGATATTGGGCAAGGCAAATCCTGCTCCTAGGTTCTGCTCACTGATTTGGGGCTTAACTAGGCCAATACTCCTATAATAGGAGTAAAAAGGATCCCAATGATTATCATTATGTCCATGAAAGGATGGACCATCTCGATGTATGGGATCAAAGAGTGCAGAGTGGGGTTAAGGGTGTGGGCAAGATGTGAAAGGATGAAAGTCAATGTGGTCCATTCTAACTCACACCTCAATTGGAATTCCCCAAGCAAAACACAATTCAAGAAGGACTTTTTAGGTCTTTCCCAATTTAGGTTTTTGATTTTAAGTCAGACTGTAGGTGACAATACAATTTGTTCAACAAATTTACATGCTTATTGTCGACCTACGGATCACCTAAGAAGACCTAACTGGGACTTAGGTGATCCTCCCTAAAGCCCAAAAAGTTTGGTCACCACCAAACATGACAAAGAAGGATGCAAGTAGGGTTAAACCCTTGCTTTGAAGCGTTGCTTTAGCGGTGCTTCTTAACTACCCTCAATCAGCGAGGTTTGGAAGCAACTTCACCTCTGAACTAAAGTTTGGGTCACTTTAGACCTTAGTAATAGGAGACTTTAGTCCTAGTGGTTCCAAACCTGAGGAGTGTCTAAAAGCATGCCTTGGTGCAAGAGATATAAGTGTGCATACAACGTAAAAGTTTAGTTTGAATTTTGAACCACACACCAAGTTTGAAAATCAAGTCCTTGATTTTTAAATGTCCCACCTTTAATTAGTCCTTTCTGAAAAATTAAATGTGACCACATTATTAGATCGCTTCAAGACAGATTATGTGGTCTAAATATTAATCCAAATGCATTTGCATGACAGGCAGAAATGCAAAGTTATAAGTGCATACCTGATTCCGGCATCCTTCATGCAATATGCAAGACAGGAAGTTAGATCTAGATGCTCCTCATTCAATCCTAAATGATGCGACCTAGGGGCCAGTAGCTTCTAGCAGGTAGCTCGTACTTGTTTTCTTTTTTTAAATTTTTTTTTAGCCACTTATGCACAAGCAAAGAAAATGATAAACAACCATAAAATAAAATAAAAACCTAGATCTAAAGAAAAGGGAACCGGCTCCCAAAAATCTGCCCCAATTACTATAAGGGTGAGAAAACAGGAATAAAGATTGTGACAAAGGAGAATCCCCTATGGAAGTGGGATCCAGGTCTCCTGCTTCTTCCCCACTTGTAGGCGTCGCTCAAGGTAAATGTCGTCTTCCAGATGCACCTGTCACCTCCACAGATTCCTCGCATAGAAAAGATAACAAATGGTCAGATCACTATGCAATGAGAAATAATCAGAAATAAAAATTAGGTAAAATTATTGAATTTGTTGCCTCCCCAGCAACGGCACCATTTTGTAAGTCGGTTTTCGCTTTCCAATAATATGATTAAAGACGATTTGTCATTTTAGTATCAAAGTGGTGGAAAATCTCTTAAAAAAATAATTAAAATAAAAATTAAACCACTCACAGAAGAGCGGGTCGTGTCCACAAGAAGACAATGATGCAATAAATTCATGAATATTTTTCTTTTGTATTCGTTCAATCGAGTGCAAAATCCATAATCAAATCTGACATGAAATGCGATGAAAAGAAGACACAATAACTCGAGAATGTAAGGTTATATGTGCAATTTTTTCTCAATGAAATATTCAATAAATATGTGATCAATCTCTGTAATTTCCAATTGCACATGTATTAGAGAGAAATTGTGTACATCTTAATCCAAAACCAATGTCAAAAGATGTGAATAACAAAAGGCAAGCAATTATGAGAAAGCATGAGCATGAAGTTGTAATTTCACTCAATATATCAAATATTAAAATAAAAAATTAGAGTTTGGCATTGGCACCCAAATGTAAATATTAATTAACCCAAAAATAGAGGATTTGCTTCCTTTGTGCATGCACGAAGGGGAGGTGATGGCGGGCTGCGGGAAGCTTGGAGGAGGATAAGCATGACGAGAGCTTTCCGATGGTGGTGGTGGCACTCCAAATGGCAGTCGGTGGTCGCTGGACGAAGTTGAAGAAGCCGTCAGCGGTGAGGCCCTCTAACTGGCTGTCAGGTGGTTGATTGGTGCGGTCAGAAGCGTAGTTGAGCTCGGGGAGTCAAGGCAAGTCCGATGGAGTTTTCGACATGAAGTTTTGTAGCTAGATTTAATAGCTGCATTTTTGGAGGCTTTGGGTACCTTCAGTTGGCATAGAAGAAGAAGAAGAAGCCGGGTGTGCGCACCGGCTGGCGATGCCGGCTGGAGTAGCGCACTGTCTGCATGCGTTGCTGGTGGGTAAGGGCCGGTTGCCACTGCTGGGTGCGTAGCTGTGACTGCGAGCAATGCGCAGCTGTTGCTGTTGGCAGAGGTGCGCACGCAGAGGGGCGGGTGCGGGAATGGTGCTGGAGGGCACGCAGCGACGCGTGGTGCCTGCGGTAGGGGCTGAGGTGTAGGGGAGGTCATGCACTGAGCTGTTGGTGGGTGCGTGCCTGCTGCGGTGGTAGTGTAGCGTGCGCTGGTGGGCTGGAAGTGAGGGGCAGGAGCACGTGGGTGGCTACTGCAGAAGGTGAAGCACATGTAGAGGATGCTGGAGGGAGGTGCTTGCACTTGTGATGGATGTGCGCAAGGATGGTGCTAGTGGGTGCGATGGTGATGAAGAAGAAGCACGGTGATGTAGGGACTCTGTTTGGCGGTGT
Organism: Thalassia testudinum; assembly: GCA_037157565.1. Classification (NCBI taxonomy): domain Eukaryota; kingdom Viridiplantae; phylum Streptophyta; class Magnoliopsida; order Alismatales; family Hydrocharitaceae; genus Thalassia; species Thalassia testudinum. Next base: position 67,937,868 of record JAZHRO010000003.1, on the reverse strand, counting down.
GGGTTATCACACCACACGCCCACAGTGGTGGAGTTGCGCTGCCGTAGTTGAGGTCAATGGTGAGGAGCGAATGAGAAACGAGGTTCTCTACACAGTGAGGAAAAGGGTGGTGGCCTCCTTTGAATGGCAACCATTCTTCCTCCTTTGTAGCCATCTGCAAGGATTTGAATGGAGAGGCAGGAGCAAATCCACGTTCTCCGATCATCCTTGAATGCAGGTTTTACTACGGCAGCTGGTGGAGTGGGAGTGGCGAATTCATGCAGAGAAGTGAAAATGAATAATAATGAATAGATTGGTTAATTATGTTTAAACCCTCAATAAAATGTTAATGCATATAATGTAACCTAAAGACTAATGCATGTAATTCTAATGCATGCTAAATAATTTATATATGTAATGCATACAAGCAAATATATATAAACAAACTTATTTATACCTTAATACATGCTATGCATACACTAATATCAATCTAATTCCTAGGCACTTAAGTAACTAAATAGCCCACAAATATGGGCTCATCAACAGACATTGTATATATCCAATATATTGTAGTCTCCACAATTCATTGTATTTTAACAAGAGTTCAATCTAGGTTGAACCATGTATCATTTGTTTAAATACAATTCCAGCAATGTTCATAATGTGGGTTGTTGTTTCTGCTACATTATCCCAAATGTTCCTAGATGGATTAGAGGTTTTGTAAAATTCATCATGATGTCTAGAAGTAGCCTTGATCATTCTCTATTTTATGGTCATTTAAGATTCAATTTTTCTATGAATTCTTCATAAATTATCAGGTTGCATTTTCAAATCAGTTGGTGGATTAAGATAGAGAATCAAATTCAGGTTCAAATTGAAGTGATTGGATAAAATTAGAAATCCCCAAGAAGATCAATTCTAATGAAGGCCTCTAGGTTAAAACCCTAGGGACCTTTTCTTGTGTATGTGCTCTAAAGAACAGATGAGAGATTGTACATGAATTGGACCCAATCAATGCACCCAATGATTTTTGGATTACTAAAGCTTGTTTCGAGGCGGATGATACCTCTGAATAAAATATCCACACACTCGAGAGGTTCCAAGGCAGCCAAGAAGGGAGAGCCTCGCAAAGATCCCTACACGGTGGAGCGTCCCCACGGGTTACAAGGTTTCCCCCACCCGACCTTCCTTGTCACTGCCGTTCCATGTAGATTGAACTGTATGAATTGAGACCTTAAGTCTATCAATTTTAACCTAGTTTGTGCCTTCGATTTCACTTGATTATAAGTTGCTTAAATTTGTGACTTTGGAGGTTGGTTGGCCTACAAAGTAGACCAACTTCACCTAACCTACCCTAAAGGATGAAGAATGAAATTTGGGTCAAGACCCAAAGATCACCTTGAATTAACTCTTACGTTATTAGGTCCATAATTTTAGGGTTTAAGTGAATTTAGAGTTTGATTTTAGGGTTCTTCTGATTATATCTTTTCAAGTAAGGGTTTGGGTACCTATTTAGTGCGGGCAAGGAGATTTAAATATGCGTTCATTGTAGTATCCTCTAAATTGCTCAATCAACAAATAAAATTTATAACTCGAATTAAAGTTTGAGGTCGAACACAGGGAGCAAATATGGAATTCACTCACTAATCTCAACAAATAATATAAATGAGCATAATTGATTACTCAAGAACTAATGTGCAATGTATAACATGAGTATATGAAGAATCTAATGAGGCAAAAAGACATCTAAGACAAAATAATGGTAATTTGAATAACCAATTATTAGCTTAGATACACATAATAATTACTTAATGATCTAAATAAATGAATAGTATCAACCACTTTAAATCCATGCAAGCTTTAGTGCACAGCGCACTCCCTGTTAAGCAAATCAGGCGACAGAGCTTTCAACCAGACAGCTTAGGTGCTCATAAGCTACAGTGCTCAATGAGTCTTCTTCTGTCTTGCCCTTCTCTTTCTCTTCTTCTTCTACAGTCCTCCTCTTCTTCTACCTTTCTTGCCTCTTCACGCATAAGGGAGGAGATCACAGATTTTGGCTAAGTGTTGGAAGGTTTTAGGAGCAAAACCCCCCTTTTCTCTGCTTTCTCTCTCTGTCTTTCCCTCCTCTTCTCTTCCAGGTAATCAGATCGGGTATTCAGGTTAAACGCACCTGGGACCAATGCTGTGTGCGTGAGTGTCACAGCCGAGGTGTGCTCGGGCTAGGCAGGTTGGGTGAGTGAGGATATGGGACCTCACCCCTTGTTAGGAGGCAATAAGGCACAGAGACAATCAATTTATAGCACTCCAAGTGCTCCTTTGTTAACGATGTGAGACTAAATGTCCCACATCCTTCGCATGCTGTAGTAGGTGGAGGTCTCGTCAATTGGAGCAGCAGCGGGTGGTGTGGTGCCCAATTGACCAACTAGGTGTTTGCTTGGAACGAGTCTGTAGATTCTGGAGGGTGCATATGGGGCTTTCGATGCCTGGAGATCGAAGAATGAAGGCGGTGATGGTGAAAGTGGCGGAGCTCAGGCGAGGAGATGAGAAAACAAGAATGTAGCCTTGTGGCCAAGTTAAAATACTTAAGGACCTTCGTCGAACAACGTCAAATGTGTGGATGGAGGTGGCATGTCTTGAGAGGGCATATGGTGGTATGCGGAGGCCAAAGATGGTGGTGCGGTAGTGGGTTGGTCGTCAAGGTATTAGGATGAGTAATAGGAAGGGAGATGTTAAGGCTTTTGTGCAGGTGGTTGAAGCAGAGGTGTTGGGCATGGTGGCGAGGTGAAGGTGTAGAGCATGGTGGCGAGGAGGATGGAGGGGTATAGCGGTGGGGACACCTCACCAAAGGAGTGGCAGGAGACAGAGGAGATGAGGGTGAACGACGTCGTTAGTGGTCGGATTTATAGTTAAGAGGAGGAGAATTAACCTAAGAGTCTAAAGAAATTATTGTTAATTCGCTCTGAAATGGGTTTTAAAATCGTTGCATTGCAGTATAGATCGAATCAGTGAGAAAACATACAATATTTATTACTTGAATGAAACCTGAGGTCGAACACAGGGAGCAATTAGTAATTAAATACTCAAGATTACAATCAAAGATGTAAGAATTTGCAATCAATAAAGATATATAAATGAAATCCAATGTCAAGAATGCAAAAAGATGAGAGGGTAAAATGGTGATTTAAATCACCAAATTACCCTACAATGTTAAGCTTTGCAAGGGACTAGTATATAAGCCAAATGAATCTCAATTTAACCAACAGAACCAAGGTATCAGATATCAGACGACAAAATAGGCTCAGATGCCTTAACAGAGGCAAAGGCCTCTTCCACTTTTCTCTTCAAGCCTCAGAGAGAGGCTTCTCTTTTCTTCTTTTCCTCTTCTCTTCTTCTTTCTTCCCTGTCTCTCTTTCTCTTCCTTCTCTTCTTCCCTTAGCTTCAGAGAAGGCACAGCACAGAACTCAACATGCCAACAGAGGAAAAGGCCTCCTTCAGATTTCATAAGAGTCAAGAGGAGGGTGGCAGAGCAAACCCCCCTCTCCTCTCCTTCCCTTTTTCCTCTCTTAGAACCAAGCAAACCAGACCAAACATGGGTATCTGGGTAAATGGACCAAGACCAGATCTGTGAGGCATGAGCGCAGGCGAGGGCATGCGTGGGCACGTGCGAGGGGACCTCACCCTGCGCTTACTTAGGCAACGAGGCTATAGTAGAAAATTAATTTAAGCGACTTCATGTCCCCATCAGCAAATGAGGTAGGACTAAAGTCCCACCCTTTCTTCGCGTGCGCTGCAAGTAATGAAGATGCCTCAAATTGAGGCAATTGTAGATGCTGATGTCCCCAGTCAAGGACCTGGGAAGGATCCTGAGACCACTCCGTGTGAATTGGGCCTGAAATCTAGAGTGGATGTGGTCAGAGGACTGAATGCGTAGTCGGTGCAGTCGGGGTGGTGGCAGAGCTCCGATGGAAGACCTGCAAGCATAAGAACGGCCTTAGGGCCACATCAAATATGCTCAGGAGGATCGTCTGAGGATGGTGAATGTGATGGTGGTCTTGGTGGTGCGTGGGAGTGAGTGAAAAGGTCGTACGACCTCAAAATGGAGGTGTGGTGAGGGTAGAGTTTGGGGGAGTCGCAGAGTGGCGAATGGGGTGAATTGGTAGAGGGCTTTAGCTGAGTGGAGCATGGCAGTGCTGATGGAGGTGATAGCGGCAAGTTTCGAGAAGTGTGGCTGTGTGTAGGCGTCGTCGGAGCTTCGCCGGAGCAGAAGAAGGTGATGGCATTGAGGGAGAATCGATGGTCGTGCGTGCGTTGCGAGAGTGGGGAAATAATGTATAGAGGAAAAGGGAGAGATAGAGGGACTTAGGGACACGGTAGAGAGGTGCAGGGCTCCGGTGTTGGTCGATCAGAGCCGGAAAAGGAGGTAGAGGCGACGAGGCAGCGAGGCAGTGATGATGAATCAGACGGGAATGCCCTCTCTTTGGCTAGGGAGGGTCGCGAGGAAGAGGGAAGCTAGTCGGCCGTCCAATTTGATGGTTGGATGATAGAAGGAGGGTCGAAGAGGTTGCCGGAGTAGGGGTCTACGGTGGTCAGATATAGGTTTTTAGGGCCTTTTGACATGCCAAGACTTGCTGAAAAGCTTGGTCGTGAGATAGGAGTTCATTTATAGGCCATAAAAAGCCCTTACAAGCTTGAAAAGAAGCTTCCAAGCTCAAAAGGTTTTTGCGAAATAGATACCCAGACCTTTGAAAGGTTCACATGGATTTTTGGGAAAGTCCTAGAGCCAAAGGAATGGCTCAAATGGAAGGTAACTTCCCAAGGAATCCCTGTATTAATTTTGGGAGAGATTGATTGAGAATCAAGTTTGAAATCCTCACTCGAAACCTGGTAGTGAAGGTTTAACTTTCCAAAAATGGTGCGGGGGCCTATTTTTGAAAACGATGATAATGTTAGGGGCCAATTGATTGCACAACAAAAATACACCAATAAAAATGCCATCTTGTGTTATTTCCTAGCATTGCCATTGCATATTAGGTAGCCATAGTTGCATTTGTAAAAATTAACACATGCATGCATTTAATTGAGAGGGGAGGAAAGTGAATAATTGGCCTTGTAATTTACGTCTTCATCAAGGGTTGCATCACAATTTTCACCTTCTTTATTTTATTTGGCTTTGGACATCTTCTTCCCCGCGCGGCTGCAGGGCATGGCTTCTTCTTCGCGCCACTCTCTGCCACAGCAGGCTCTGCCAGACGCATCCTTAGTCATGCATGCAGCCCATGGCCTGGCTGTGCATGACTCATTCTTCTTTAAAAAGCCTAGCCATCTTCCTTGCGGAGGGGAGCCTGGTCGAGATACACACAGCAGCCCCTTCCTCTAGGCCATCTCTTCCCCTCTCCCCTCCATACGCAGCACCTCTTCCTATTGAAGAGACACGTCGTGGGCAGGAGTAGCTCACAGTGGTCCACGACCACCACTATGAGTCCCACCACCGCCCAGCTCATCCAAGAGCAGGTGGGCGTGGTGGATTCCACTCTCTGTTTCGACGTTCAAGTCCTTCACGCCATTGCCGTAGACTTGAGCTCCGATGCTTAACAGCAGCAGCAGCACGGTACTAGCAGCTCCACGCAGTGCGCAAGCCCCTGCGTGCACGCCAGCAGCCAGTGCCATCCCCTTTCGCATGTGTAGACTCGCTCCAGCGTGCCCGCGCACGTGAAACTGGCAGCAACCGATTGTCTACACTGCGCGAGCACTGTAGCTACTGTTCACGCATTTCTGCGGAACACTGTAGCTACAGTGCGTTGACCTGAAAGTTTCTCACTTATCCGATCACCGTGCGCTCTCTCTCCGCGCCACAACCGTCTCTAGCTCGTCCCCGCATCAGCGCCCACGCCAGCTCTAGCACCCGCATCTGCATCTACTTCTTCGCATCTGCGCCCACGCCTGCATATTCGTCCGCGTCCACTCTAGCATGCAGCGCGGAGCACTGCGCTACGTAGTGCACTGCACTGCAAACTCTCTTGCCCGCGCACGTCCTCTAGTGCCCGCGCGCAGCCTTGCACGCTTGTGCTTGCGCGAGACCGCACCTGTGCCTTGGCACCCAGACGGTGCCTGCATGCTTCAGATGACTTAACTCTCCAGTTCTCTCCCGTGCCCTCTCTCGCAGCCACTCTCTCACTCTCCACCAGACACACACACACACAGCACACTTGTAGACACTCACGTGTACACACACACACTCACTTGTACACGCCTATGTATATACTTATATATATATACATATATATATTTATATATATATATATATTTATATACATACATATATATATATACACATATATTTATGCACATATATATGTACATCTATACATACATATATATATATATCCATATATATATACACCTATATATATATCTATCTACATATATCTACGTACATTGATACTTATACTAATATATTTATATACATAAATACATATATATATATCTGTCTATATACATATATTACTATATATATATATATATACATACATCTATCTATATATTTACATATCTATATATATACATATATATATATATACATATATATAACTACATATACACCTATATAATTATAACCCTATCTATATACATACAGATAAATATATACTTACATTCATATCACCTACCACGCGTTATATCGCGGGAATATCTACACCAGTTGCTGATATTCCCCGATACCCGCGTATAGAAAGCGTCTCCGCACACACACCTTCCACCCGTCCATCCTACACTCCACGTGGCTCTTAGTCCTATTGGTTACGTCTTTCTAGACGATCAACTCGACACCGTGCTACACACCATTTCCACCTCCACCGCCACCCCTATATATAATATATATATATATCTGTACATATGTAGACTATATTTATCTTATTTCTATTTCTCTTTTGTTTCCTGCTATTAAAAAGATAAAAAAAAATAGTAAAAGAGAAAAGATAATCCTTGTCTTGCAGGTACTCGATCTTGCGAATAGCAAGACCCGTTTTTGGGACCCTAATTTGGCTCAAAGCCAAGAACAATTTGGCTCTAAGCCAAGGACCTGATTTTGAGAGTGTACCTCAAGGACAAAATTATCAGAAAAAGATCTTAAATAGAAAAACACCAAAAACATAATAAGCGCACTGAAGAGATTCGTTGCAGGAAAGGCATAGAAACTTATTCACCTCTAATCCCGCCTCCCTGAGATCGACCCTGGGCCTAAAAGTGACCAAGATAAAAATCAAGTAGCCCAGGTTAAAAATTTTGTTAAAAGATGGTTAGGCTCGATTTAGGTTAACCACTATACTCATTTCAACAATTAATTCACGATATTAACACAACCTATCCAGGTCCTGACCATACTTTTTCTGGTGCCATTGCTAGGGAGGTGCGCATTGAGGTAAAGCTTCTACTCCATTCCTTTGATTTTCTCTTCTCACACGCTTCTCTTCACAGGTGTTTCTGTCTGTTGGTGTGCTGGTGAACCAGTTGCAAGGAGAAGGCAAGTAGAGGAAGTCGGAGACGTGGATAGATCTAAGGCGGGAACGAGTGCGTGAAGTCGCCGGCACCACACTGGAGCTTCACCGACATTGTTGAACAGGTAGGTCTCTCTCTCTTAGCAACTTAGGTCAACTTGTCACTTTAATAAAAAAAAAACTAAAAACACTTCTTGGGATTTCTTGGGGCAAGTGGATTAAAAATTACTTGCTTGATTGTTTGCCATCACTTCCATTGCCCTAGGATTTCCTGCCAAACTTTGCATAGTGAAGATCCAAGAATCTTGATTCTTGAATCTTTCGCTGTGGGAAGTATTCTTTGAGGTAAGAATAAATAAATTGATTGCCATCCCTCCATGCCTCATTCATCTACAATTCGGGATCACATTTTTGGTGGGGAGACTTGGAATTGCATTGATTCCAAACCCACCACGACCTTTCATGTGCCTAAGATTTGATCCCGAATACTTCAACCCCAACACTTTGATTTTCTTTATCTTGTGGTTGAGCCTTGTGTGTGGAACATCATTTTGGTGATTGGGAGCACTTGAATTGAAGTGCTTTGGCTCCCTTTCACACTAATCTAAAATTGACTTGTGCATCCACACATAGAAATCTCCATCTATAAGCCTAACTGACATTGAAGAAGAGTTTGTTGGGCTTATAAAAAAACTTGTATTCTCTCAAAACCCAGAGATTGGTTGAATTGGTAGTTCAGCGAAATCCTAAAATCCATACTACTTAAGGCTGAAACTCTAAAAACCATTCACCAATTAAAACTTCAATTCGGGGAGATTTCCCTGTTGCATGCTTGGTTTACACACTTTATAAAATCAACCACTTGGGCATTACCCATAAATAACACCTTTCACATTCCAGAAGCACTTGATCCTAAGCCTCAAATTAAAACTGGTAGCAACTTGACCCTTATTAAGGATTGGAGGTCTAACTACCTACGTGCAGCGCCTACGTGCTGGTGAGGGTTCCCGCATGCTATTGGGTGTCTAAGACTAGGGCAAATAGCCTTTCAATCTGGCCCGGTGGTTCTGTGGTGCTCGTATTTGGTTCTGTAGGTAGTGATAGCAGGTAACTTAGATCTTTCGGTCTAATGGCACACTGTAGAGGTTAGGGCTTTGATTGTCTTGATTTGTCATCAAGTGTACCTTTGCGATGTCATTTCTCTCATCTCTTTTTCCCTTCCTATCCCCCCAATTCTTCCTGCAGTAGTGCATGTTTGGGAGGAGGTCACAAGACCCTGAATTGCTTGAATTGTCTGATAATTTTAGAAGAACAGAAGCTAAATCGTCATCCTCCTCCACAAACATGGCTGCATGCCCACCCCCAAATCCTGAGGGAGGAAACTGCCCTCAAACCCACCAAGTGGTGGAGCCATTGATCCCATAACCCGCCTCCAAGCCCAAATGGAAATACATAATGAGCAAATTGAAGCCATTAGGGAAACCTTGGAGAAATTGCAGAACCCTCCCGAACCGGAGGAGCCTAGGTCTCATTATTCCTATCAGAATCCTACTACTATAGAGACCATAGGACAAATTTGGGTCCCCATTGGTGGGGACGACTTTGAGTTGAAACCCAACGGAATTGGCCTAATTAATTTCCACTTCCATGGTCTTGCACGTGAAGATCCTTTTCTCCATTTGGAAGGCCTAACCTGATTGGCTGAAACTGTTAAATTGAGAAACATCGGGTTACCAATATTCCTCATGAAAATGTTCCTGTTTTCATTGCGGGATAAAGCTTCGCAATGGCTACGCACCCTTCGGAGAACCATCCACTCTTGGGAAGAGATGCGAACAGCGTTTCTCAAGAAGTTCTTCCCAATTGGGCGAACCAATGCACTTCGCCATGCTATCACTTCCTTTACGCAACAAAATGGTGAACAGTTTCATGAGGCATGGGAGAGATATAATGACCTCCTCAGGAAGTGTCTGCACCATGGTCTGCCTAAGTGGCATATAGCCTAGATTTTCTATTATGGGCTAAATAAGACTTTGAAGCAGATTGCAGATGCTTCCTGCGGAGGGAATTTCATGAATAAAGATGAGAATGGAACATTCAAATTATTTGAAAACATGAGCGAAAACTCAATGAACAATGCCTCCATTGTCGCCTTTAATCGTACCAGCCTGCCCCATAACATTCATAAAGTTGACACGGGACCCTTCCATTCATCCACAGATCTTAGCCTTATCGCATAGAAATTGGATGAAGTCTCTATTGTGCACAAGAAGCTGGACGAGCTTTTGGCCAATCTCGCCTGTTCAATGGCAAACACCCCTACCTCAGCACTTCGCCACAATCCCAATTCTTCCAACACCAGGCTCATCCCCAGGAACCCCGTGAAATCTTCCTTACCAAGCATCGCGTCGAGCGATTCGGTAAGTCATGTGGATTTGGCTTCTGCAAGCCAGTATTTTGACACGGAGGACCAAGCCTCCGTGTGCTCGGATGCATATCTACATGCGGACTCATCTTCTGCCTTAGAAGATGCTTGCACCCTGGGGAATAACCCGTTCTCTGCCGCTTATAACCCAGGGTGGCGAAATCATCCGAACTTCGCATGGTCTAGCAACCCGCAGCGCCAAAACCCTACGGGTAGGCCAATGCGACCATCTGCGCCCGGCATCCCAAGGACCCAGTCTAATCCTGTGGCAAATCCGCCATCGGGTCCTTGCATATCGGAAATAGAACAAGCATCAAGTCCTCTTGAGAAATTGATGCGAGTGATGACGGAAATGTCGAAGTGCCATGATGAGAACTTGACCACTCTTCAGCACCAATTGGCACAGCAGAATACTGAGATCAGTCAACTACGCATGGCGACTCGATCTCAGGGCACTCTTCCAGTCCAAACTATCCCCAACCCGTGAAATTTCATACCCCGTGGCCCTCAACCACAGGTACGACCTTCTTAAGGGCAGGTTCATCAGATTCTGCAGGCTCTAAGCATTCCACTGGGATTTCAGGCTAATCCCGCTGCAGCTCCTCACTCTTATGTCCCTATTGCAAATCCTCCTCCGCCTTATGATCCCACTGGACCTGCAACGTCCAATGAGATTACTATGAGGAGAGGTAAGCAAACCATCGATCCGCCTCGACCTGATCCTGGCCTGTCTTTTTCATCGCCCTCTCATTTGGGATGCGCACCGCATTCGCGAGAGGATAATACACCCAAATTAGTGCCAGAATCGGTCCCATTCCCTGAGGCTCTATTGAGAGAGCCAAAAGGCAAGAAAAAGGATACGCTGTCCTTTGATAACCTGCATAATTTATTCAGGGATGTTGAAATCAAGGTACCTCTGTTAGAGGCTATCGACCACATACCTACTGTTGCTCGATTTTTCAAATACTACACTACACGCAGGCAACAATCAAAGGAAACTAAGAATCTGGTGGTTCTCTCGCCTCATGCGAGTTGTGTAATACTGTCAAATTTACCACCGAAGCAAAAAGATCTAGGCACACCGCTTATTTCCTGTAGCATCCAAGGATGCAATTTCAACCGTGCCCTGCTTGATCTAGGATCTTCCATCAATCTTATACCAACCATCATGCTCAAAAAATTTTCCTTGGGAAATCTGAAACCCACCCCTGTCACGTTACAGTTGGCAGATCGTTCTGTCAAAATACCAAAGGGTGTGGTGGAAGACGTGGTGGTTAGGGTCAACAGTCTCTGTTTTCTTGTTGACTTTCTTGTTTTAGATATGGAAGTTCCTAGCTCACTTTCTGATTGTCCGATCATCCTTGGTCGACCTTTCTTGGCCACATCCCGCACCTACATCGACTGCAAGTCGGGCTGTATTGAGATTGCCATTGGATCTGAGAAGCTCAAACTTAACATCTTCAAGGTAGCCAAGAACTTTGATTGCGATTGCATCGAGGATGACACATCTGACGAGGACATGGCCGTTAGTGCATGTATCGAACTTATTGGGACTTATTCAGACTGCTGTGGATTACCTTTAAGCATAGACGACTACCTGGTCGAAACATATTGTGACTTTCCCCCATCCCTCCCTTTTCCTGTACCTTCTCCTGACCAGACTTCTGACGAGGTTTCTCTGCTTCGCATACCTCTTGGTCTGAGTTATATTCGGGCTACTCACCGCCAGTCCACACTCTTGAAGACCAGATTGTCCTTTCTTTCCCGCTACATAAAGCGAATTTGCAACTCCACACTGGGACCTTGAAACCACATACTACTCACTGGGGCTATTCCTTTTTGCATCCATCTATCCAAGATGCCCCTCTTCCTAGCCAATCTGAGGGCCAACTTCTTCCTCCTGACTTGTTTTCTTCCGATTAGCTTGGGACACTCTCATCCCAAGAAATGCTAGATCTTTCACCATCCACTCCCGAGTTGAAAGACTTCTTAATACGCTTAAGTATGTTTTCTTGGGAACGAATGAAACGCTCCCCATAATCATCAGTTCAAAATTGACCAGGTAGCAAGAGTGCAAACTAACAAAGGTCCTTATGGAACACAAGGTAGCCATTGGGTGGTCTTTATCAGACTTAACTGGCATTAGCCCCTCCTACTGCACTCACCGTATATATACGGAGGAGGAGGCTCGACCTTCTCGTGAGATGCAGCGACGTCTCAACCCTAACATGCGGGAGGTCGTTAAAAAAGAAATTATTAAGTGGCTAGATGCGGGTATAATCTACCCGATCAGCGATAGCCCTTGGTTGAGTCCGATTCATGTTGTGCCCAAAAAGATGGGACTCACCATCCATGTCAATGACAGGGGTGAATCCATTCCTACACGCACTCCTACACATTGGAGATTGTGTGTAGATTATCGAAAACTCAATGCTGCAACTAACAAAGATCACTTTCTGCTACCTTTCATTGACCAAATCCTAGAGCGGTTAGTGGGAAATAAATTTTTCTGTTTCCTACATGGATTCTCAGGATATAACCAGGTGGCAATTGACCCCCGGGACTAAGAGAAAACCACTTTTACCTGCCTCTTCAGCACCTTTGCATTTAGAAGGATGCCATTTGGACTTTGTAACGCGCCAGCAACTTTCCAGAGATGTATGCTGGCGATATTCCATGACATGGTCGGTGACTTTCTCGAGGTCTTCATGGATGACTTTTCTATCTTTGGACACTCTTTTGATGACTGTCGTGCCAATCTAACCCATATCCTTAGGAGATGTATTGATGTGAACCTCATGCTTTCTTGGGAAAAAAGTCATTTTATGTTACACGAGGGAATTATTCTCGGGCATATCATCTCCGATAAGGGTAGCGAGGTTGACAGAGCAAAGCTTGATGTGATTGCTGATTTACCTGTGCCTGGCCCTGTCAAACAAATTCGCTCCTTCCTGGGTCACGTCGATTTCTATAGCAGATTCATCAAAGATTTCTCGACCTTTAACTCATCTCCTATCGACCGACGTACCCTTCGATATGGGCCCCGACTGCATACAAGCATTCACGCAGCTGCGTGATGCTGTCACCAAGGCCCCCATTCTTCAGCCACCTGATTGGTCCCTTGACTTTGAACTAATGTGTGACGCTTTCGACCTTGCAGTTGGAGCCATCCTGGGACAAAGACACAATAGACACCCCTTCGTGGTGTACTATGCTAGTAAGACGTTGGACGAGGCCTAGCGTAATTATACTACCACTGAGAAAGAACTACTGGCGATCATCTTTGGGCTGGAGAAATTCCGCTCTTACCTTCTGGGCTCACATGTTATTGTTTTCATTGATCACGCGGCCATTCGCCATCTCATGCACAAGGATGCCAAGCCTCCACTGATTCGTTGGATCCTTCTACTCCAAGAATTTGACATTGAGATTCGCGATAAGGTCGGAGTCCAGAATGTTGTGGCTGATCATCTTTCTAGACTGGACCGTGACCATATTGGACTTACTTTGCCGATTAATGAGATTTTTCCCGATGAGCACCTATTGGCAATTAATGTGGCAAGTGGACCTTGGTATGCCGACATTGCCAATTACCTTGCTTCTGGTTCCCTTCCACGTGGCTGGCCTAAAAACCACCGCGAGTGTCTCATGGCAGAAGCAACGTATTATTTCTGGGATAATCCACTTCTTTTTCTAATAGGTGCTGATTAGATCATCCGTCGCTGTATTCCTGACAGCAAATTCCCCAGTATGCTATCCTTCTGCCACGATCAGGCCTACGGAGGCCATTTCTCTGGGAGGGCAACTACAGCCAAGGTGTTGCAGTGCGGTTTCTTTTGGCCCTCCCTTCACCAGGATGCACACAATTATGCCAAACATTGCACTAGGTGCCAGTCGTTAGGGTCAATGTCACATTGTAACATGATGCCCTTGCAACCCATCCTAGCTGCTGAAATTTTTGACATTTGGGGAATTGATTTCATGGGTCCCTTTCCTCCTTCCAACGGCTTCGAATACATCCTCGTTGCTATTGATTATGTTTTGAAATGGATCGAGGCTATTCCCATGTGCCATGCTGACCATGTTATATCCACTTGATTTGTCAAAGATCACATCTTTGCACACTTTGGGATCCCTCAAGCCATTATCTTGGATGGAGGAAGCCACTTTACCCATGCTTCTTTTCGGGCACTTCTGAGGAAATACGGAGTCCACCATCGTATCGCATCTCCATATCATCCTCAGACAAACGGTAGGCAGAGGTGTTGAACTGGCAAATCAAGCAAATTCTCTAGAAAATGGTTCAGCCTGACTATAAGGATTGGTCCGACAAGCTAATTGATGAACTTTGGGAATATCGGACCGCCTTCAAGGCTCCCCTTGGTATGTCTCCTTATAGAATCATTTACAGGAAGCCTTGTCATTTGCTCGTGGAGCTGGAGCACCACGCTTATTGGGCGGTTCACTAATGAACCTCGACCCAGTCCTGTGTGGTCGAGAAAGGAAACTCCAACTCCAAGAGCTGGAAGAGCTCCGTCGTGAAGCCTATGATTCTACCTTAACTTTCAAGCAACGTACTAAGGCTTTTCACGACAGCCGTATTCGGCGGAAGGAATTTGAGCCATCTCAGCAAGTTTGGCTCTACAACGCCAGGCTCAAATTCTTTCCTAGGAAATTGAAGTCCAAATGGACTGGTCCTTTCTTGGTCTCGAGACCATTTCCCAATAGGGCTACTGAAATTGAAGATCCCAAATCTGGGCATAAATTTATGGTCAATGGGCAGTGTTTGAAACCCTATCTTACTCATGAACCTGCCTCCGTTGTTGAAACTGCTGCCCTGCTGGAGGGTAACTAATGTCGTCCCTCATCCTGAGTCCAGCTGGGGAAGTTAAATTTAGCACTCGTTGGGAGGCACCCCAACAACACTCCGCCACTGTCACATACACTTCGCACCTTTTCACTTCACCACCCACCATCCACCCACCCTACCACCCTGCTAAATACCCGGCACCTTAGCTCTCATTACCTGATCTTTGGCCCTTCTTCTACCCTACCCTACATTCATATGAGGACATAGCATCGTTTGGCATGGGGGGGTGGATAGGCATCCATAGGATCCGAGTATTATATGGTATCATGCAGTCTCTATCTGTCTATAAATATGTATAAAAAAAAAATGGTGTTTAGTAATGATCTGAAGGCTGAAACAAAAATACAATAAGTGTTTATGGATAATCAACCACTGTGTTGAAGACTTTCCAGGCCACAGAAGCTTGATTCGCTCAGGCTCAGCTTAATTCACTTGAGCATTGACAAGACAGATCAGAATCTCTCCTAACTAAGGACATATTCTTGTACCTGAGACACCAGTACAGGATCCGTTGGTTTGCTTCTGCTCGAGAGCCTAAGTAATCTTGGTTCACACTACACATATCAAGAAAGACCAGGTGAACATAAGATCCAACCCTAGTGTTCATTAGGGAAGGTGGAGTCCTTACCTATGCGTGCAGGTAGATTTTTTATCCCAGGCTTTAGCCTTGTGTTTAGGAGAGACTCTTTCCACCAAAAAGGAACTCTCCCACCAAAAGAAAAGTGTGCTCCTCCAAATAAAGTTGTAAGAGATATACTGACACGTGTTTCAAAAGAAAAAAAAAACTGTGCAAATAAGTCAGTATATCCCACAAATGTCTGCAAAGTCTTCTCCGTACAAAAGTTTTCAGGGCAAGTTACAAATACCCTATTTCTACCGTACATTCTTTGAGCCACAAATATAATAAAATGGGGGTTGAGTTTCCCATCATCTTTTTAAGGGTCAATCTGAAGACATAAGTTGAAACTGGGACCAAACTACACTTAAAAATTCGTGAAACCCTAGGCTTGAGTATTAATGTTCATCTGGTCAGTCTTGATCCTTCACTAAGCACAAGCCATAATCTCTTAAGCTCTCGAGTATGGAAAAAACCTCCTGAGTCATGGAAATCGTACTTAAGGTTTAAATATCAAGAGTCCAGGTTAGTTGAGAGATGATCTATGTCATGTAAGACTTAAATTACTGGTAGTCTTCTCTGCAATTGGTTCTCACAATATCCAACAAATAAACGCACCTATGTCGCCTCAGAAGAAAATCTTCAGCTTAAGATCATTTCTAAATACAATACAAAAATGTTTTGCTAGGGACTAGCAAACGATAGGCATGGGGGTATGATTGCACAGCAAAAATACACTAATAAAATTGCCATCTTGTGTTATTTCCTAGCATTGCCATTGCATATTAGGTAGCCATAGTTGCATTTGTAAAAATTAACACATGCATGCATTTAATTGAGAGGGGAGGAAAGTGAACAATTGGCCTTGTAATTAACATCTTCATCAAGGCTTGCATCGCAATTTTCACCTTCTTTATTTTATTTGGCTTTGAACATCTTCTTCCCTGCGTGGCTGCAAGGCATGGCTTCTTCTTCGCGCCACTCTCTGCCACAGCATGCTTTGCTAGCCGCATGCTTAGTCATGCATGCAGTGCAGGGCATGGCTGTGCATGCCTCATTCTTCTTTAAAAAGCCCAGCCATCTTCCTTGCGGAGGGGAGCCTGGTCGAGATACACACAGCAGCCCTTTCCTCTAGGCCGTCTCTTCCCCTCTCCCCTCCATATGTAGCACCTCTTCCTACTGAAGAGATACACTGCGGGAAGGAGCAGCTCACAGTGGTCCATGACCACCACTGTGAGTCCCACCACTGCCCAGCTCATCCAAGAGCAGGTGGGCATGGTGGATTCTACTCTCTGTTTCGTTGTTCACCATTTTGTAGGGATTTTGAAAGTTAAGGGCATATGTGTGATATAAAAGAATGAGACATGACCAAATTGCAAACTAGGTCAAAACAATCTCAGATTGGGCCCAAAATTTGGTACAAACATAATTTAGACCTAAGGAATCGAATGGTGAAGTTGTAATTTGGTTTTGACCAAGTTTTACTAGGTAATTTCTGAAAAAATCCAAATTAGGGCAAATATCTTTCTAGGACTCTATTTTAGGTCAAGACAGGTTCTGATGGTCAAATTGAAGGTACCAAACCCTAGAGAATATTTTTCTATTAATTTTAGAGGGTTTAGGTGAATTTTATCCTAACCAGAACCTCAGTTAATTAAGGTCTATTTTTAGGGTTTCAGAAGTCATTTAATTCTCAAAACATGCGAAAACCCTTTTCTGTCTGTATGAACCCACTTGTTGGATATTTAAGATCATTTGAGCCTTAATTACTCCTTGGGAAAACCCTTGGTTGTAATGCATTCATGATATGATGGTAAAATTGCAATTTTAACCCTATTGCCTTGTCTTACTCTTAGAATGATTATACAATGAATAAGGGTTCTTTGGTGGTTATGTAGGAGCATTTATTCCTTAATAATGACTAAATTGAGCTAGTTATGGCTCATGATGGTGTTCCCATCAATTATTCTAATCCTAATCTAACGGATGGAAGGGAGGAGATCGACTTGCCAGGGTTACATCGGCGTCGGGGACGAAGGTGCTCCGGTGTGGGTAGGAAGGCAAGGATGATGGAGGGAGAGACATCAGCTTGTATGACATGACATAGAGGATGATGAGGTAGGAGAATCCGTTGTTGGTATTGCGAGTAGATGACATGGGAGGTCAGACAAGGTCGTCGACGTCGAGGAGCTATTCGACCAGAGAAGAGAGAGGAATGTGGGGGATTTCTAGCCAAGGCTAAGGGGATCCTTATATAGGCCTTAGGGATTTGGTTTAGCTTGGGAATCAAGGTATGCATTCACATGAGAGATTGGGAAGGTTATGGAGATCAAAGCTTGATGTGTTGGAAAGAGAATTTTGGAAGGGATTCATTGATCAGAGGAGTTATCTTTAATCAACGGTCGTCGGAGAAGGATTCCTCCACGATAATGGCGGAAGGACCTATTTGCAAAGAGTGATGACAAAGAGAGTGGCCTATTTGTAAGGAATTCAAAAGTTAGGGGCATGTGTGTGAGATAAAGGATTCAGGCTGGACCAAATTGCAAACTAGGTGAAGATAATCTCTGATTGGGCCCAAGTTTTCGTACAAACCTAATTTGGACCCAAGGAATCCAATGGTGAAGCTAGCTTTAGGTTTTGACCAAGTTCGATGGGGTAATTGATTGTGTAGCAATCATAAACCCTAATTCACCATAATTAAGGTAGAACCTAGCTTAACATAGGCATTCTGCATGCATACACATCGTACTTTGCAACTTTGATGATTTATATGTTTTGTACATAATAATGTGCTATTTAAGAGGTATTATTAATTGCAGGTAATCCAAGGCCATGGATGAGCAATCCAACCGTATGGACTTATTCGGAATAATGACGGGAGTCCAACACTTCCAAGAGCACATAAATCAGACTCCCATAGCACCATAAGAAGTCTACAGAAGAAGCAGGAGCCAAAGGGAAATTGAAGAATATTTGGACCTCAGATGACAAATCCAACCACACGGATAGATCTGGATCAACCTTCATAGTCTAACGGTGTAGAAATCAACTTAATCGGAGGCCAACATCATCAGATACAAGGAGAAGAAGATGGACGGCCATGATGGTGCCACATGGCGCCATCCCAACCGCCCCTCACCGCACCCCAATTTGGAAGGAGAACTGTAGGCTGTTGGATTGTCAACCAATGGTCGCGATGTGGCCTTGCCACCCTACCTCAGTTGCATCATCAGATGTGGACGAGATCTCGACCGATGGATTCCCATCCAACAATCGAGAACGCGTGCAAACAAAAACGTAAACACAACAAACACGTAGGAGTAGCCTGTTAGTTAGCTATCTCTCTGCGAGACATTGGGTGAACATTTGAGCAGCGTCGGATGTGAAATCAGGAGGGGCCCGCTCGTAGAGGAAATTCAACTGTCAAATCAGCATCGAGCGGAGGAGGTGTAGATGCGTGGTGGGTGCAGAGGCGCTGGATCAAGAATGCGCGTGATGATGCATGCGAAGATGCACAAGCGCACACTTTAGAATTTAAAGGCGCAATTGAGTGTGCATTTAAGCAGTCCGATCTTATGATCGGACGGTTGAGGATTAGGCACTCAAATGAGGCGAGCAGCGAATGAGAGGAAATGAAGGCATGAGTGCGGGCAATCTGGAGCCACGTAATCTTCATTTGAGGGTGCATAGGCTGCCACGTGGCAGCTGATAAGATCTAAAATATGGAATATCTACGTGTACAAAAACTCAAACACAAAATCAGTAATAACAAGAAAATTTGTACAAATATCAATCCATAGAAAATGCACAAGGTGATAGTGGTTCCCCTCCCTTGGGTACTACACTACTTAGGCCTCCCAACTTAGGGTTTTTACCTCGATTCCCTCAACCTCTAGGAAATCAATTTACTAACCAAGGTAATTAACAGTTTACTTCAACCCAAGTACAAGAATGGGTTTGTTACAACCCAACGAGCAAATGAGCAAGAACAAATGAAATACAGGTGTAAGAAAGAAAGATCTTACAACTAAGTTCCTAAGCCTCTCAACAAATGTAAATATAATCTTACTGATTTGAGAGCCTAGTGAAGATGTGAATGCATGAAAGAAAATCACGTTGATGCGTTTGCAAAAGTGTGGAAAGATTGAGAGCAGCAAACTCTATTCTTCTCTTTAAATATGGTAGAAAATATGAAATATAGAGCTCTAGAATTTTTTCTTATCTTTCTTGTATCTCATATGTGCAAACAAAGAGTCCAAGACTCATTTTATGGTGTTTAGAACCTCAGGGATTCGTCTACTAGATGTTGGGATTTAATTCCCAATGTCCACATAGCCTAAATAAATTTTCTAGCTATTCAGATTTGAGCCAACGGCTAATTGGTACCAGTACTAAAGTTTGGGTACCGGTACTCGTTTCTTCTAGACTTGGGTTTCAAATTCTTAACACAAATCCATAACCCATTTGTACCGCTATTGATCATTAGTACCGATACTGATCATGAGTACCAGTACTAATAGGGTACATGTTTGTTTCTATGAAAAAACTCAAACCTGTAACTCACATGTACCGGTACTAAACTTTAGTATCGGTACTTGTTGGTTAATAAGTACCTTTTTTAAGTGATTTAATCAAATATGTTCTTCGAAAATGATCGCAATATTAATCCTAATTTATCTGTAATTATTTTACGATCTAAGTTATATTCCTTTGTTAAGAGGCATATACAACCTATAAATATAAAATCTAAATTAGAAAAACTAAAGGTCGAAGATGATCTTCTCCTCCTCGACTCATCCTTGTCATTTTGCCTTCTCCATGACATGATCTTTTTCTTCTCATCATCATGCCTCAATCATTTCCTATTTGCCTTGCTTCTTCACCTAAATCTGAAAAACACTTAATGGCAAACATTAATCCATAATAATTTTGTTAACTCCATAACAAGATGTGGAATAAGGTTCCAACAATCTTCCCTTTTTGGTGTTGACAAAACTATCTTGCAAATAGATAAAATAATTTTTAGCAATGTTATATGAAAGAAAAACTTTTAATTAAATCCTCCCCTAAATATATGCTCCCCCTAAAAGTTTTACTATTTGCTCTTTATTTTTCTCCCCCTTTTTGTCAATAACAAAAATATGAAGGGGTAAATAGAGTATCATACCATAATGTTTACCAATAGTAAAATGTTGAATGAGGGTACTGACTGGTCGATCTTTCGCTTTAAAGTCGTTTGTAGTTTAATGTGGTGGAAAAATCGACTAATCAATATTTAACAGGAAATAACCACTCGCAGAGGAGCGGGTCGTATCCACAGGGAGGCAATGACGTATTAAAATTCGTGCCAATTAAAAACGTTCGTTCGTAGTTAGTTTGGACAAGAATCAAGCCAAGATTGCCTTTAGATTAAGGTTTAAGCAAGAAACAATGCTGAAATGGCAATTATGAGAAACTAGAGGATATTTTCCGCAATGCAGAATCAATAAAATATCATTAAAAAGTGGCAATGGTAGAAAATGTAATTTCTAATTGATGGTTTACTGTAGCAAAACAGGGGAATTTTTTCGCTTTGTCTTGCGCGACGAGGAGCGGATGGCCGGGCGCGGGAAGCTCGGAGGAGGTCCCTTAGGCTGACGGCTACGAATTGGTGGTGACGGCGAGGCGCGCGGCGGTCGGAGGTGGCTGGACGAGCTCCGGCAGAGGTGCTGCTGCCAGTGAGCGTGCGCGGCTGTTGGCGTGAGATCTGCTCGCGCGCTGCTGCTGACGACTCTGCAGGCGCGGGAGGACGGGTCTGCACGCGGTTGAGCGGGTGCGGCTGCAGCTGGCAGGGGTGCGTAGGCTGCAGCAAGCGCGGGCAGTGGGCGCTGCTGGCGGTTCTACAGGCGCGGGGGTGAACGGCGTGGACTGCAGGCATTGTTGGAGGGTGCAGGCACGTGGGCGAAGGGCTTTGCAGGCGCGGGTGAATGGCGCTTGCAAGCGGCAGGCGCGGGCGGAGGTGTGTTCAGTTGTGCGGGTCTGCAGGCGCAGTTGGAGGAGGGCGCTGCAGCCGGTGAGTGTGTTGAGACGGCGTGAGCTGTAGGCGCATGGAGAGCGGGTGCGGTTGGAGGGTGCAGGCGCAGTTGAGCTGAAGGCTGGTGGGTGGCGCTGCAGGCGTGGGCGCGCACGGATGAAGGTGCAGGCGCAGAGGTGGTGGTGCAGGCGTGAACGGTGAGGTGGGCGGATGTGGTTGTGCGGGTGCGGGTGGACTTCAGACGGGTACTCAGGTGGGTGATCGCAGGTGAGCGGGTAGCTTCCAACGTCCAGGAAATTTCCCGGACGTCTTAAGTGAATGAGAAGGTGATTACAGTGACGGTGGTTGCAGCGATGGTGGTTGGTGACGACGGCGAGGGAGATGCACGCTAAGGTGCTCACGGTAATGCGAGCGAGCTCCGGATGGCGGTGTGGCCTATCACACCACACGCCCACGGTGGTGGAGACTCGCCGCCATGGTAGAGGCCGGCAATATGGAGTGGAAGAGAGAAGTTCTCTCTACACAGTGGTGGGTCGGTGGTGGAGGCCTCTCTCGCTCCGCATCCTCTCTCCTCCTTTTGTAGTGGCCTGCACAAATTTGAATGGAGAGGCGGGAGCAGATCCACCTTCTCCGCCGATCCATGAATGCGCTTTTAGTGAGGCCGGAGGCGTTGCAGCGGCAGCCGAGCCGTTGCTGAGAAGAAGAAGAATAAAGGATATTATTAAAATATTATGGTTATTTATATACAAACCCTCAAGTTTTATGTTAACTAAAATAATGTACTTAATTAGTTAACTAATTAGATGAATGGCATTCTAAGCTAATTCTAAATGCACTTAAAATATGAATGCAATGTATGGATTATGTAATTAAATTAAAAATATGAATTAATCTATTTACATCCTAATTTATGCTAAATAAATGTTAGAATTATCCTAATGTTTAGGCATTTAAATACTTAAATAGCCCACAACTATGGGCTAATCAAATACCCCCATGCCTAGTTTTTGCTAGTCCCTAGCAAAATTAAACGAAACCTAGCACTCTAAGTAGACTAGTCAACTCACTTGTCTTCCTTCAGAAGCATATTAATTTCAGGCTCTAGACCCAAGGTTCCTAAGTAGTTGCTAAGTTACAGACTAGGTTGGCTAAAGACGAGTTGTAGGCACAAGTTTCCCTGATTTCTGACTCTACCCTAAAGTTTAATGATCCCTGAGATTAAAGCATCCGTGCCTGTGTATTGGTCTGGGTTATTTGAGTTAAAGGATTTTTTTTTTATTTACTTTTTTTTTTATTCTTTTAAGTCTAACCTCAGATCAGCTATCAACATGGTCTGTGTCAGATTCATTGTCCCCATTACCATACCTCGAAGGGTGCCTGGCTTTCGATGCTTCGAGATAGCACCGCCCATAACGACCCCAAGAACTCCTAGCAATCAACACTTCGAGATAGTATCGCCCATGGATTTCTTAAGCGAATTCAGGCCTATGGCAATCGGCACTTCGTGATAGGGCCGCCCATGGTACCTGAACCGCGCAATGCGCTTATAGGACCCCAGTAGGATGGATATCCTAAGAGACAAGCGCCGAGGAGGTAATATGTTATCATCGCATCCTCAAGGTGAGTATATACTCGACCTCTCCTACGGCGGGAACTCTTCCAATCAAAATGTGTTTTCAAGCCTCTCTTAAGTCAAAACTAAGAGAATCAAATCTCTTTTCAGAAAGACAGAAATTAAGTTGATTACCAGACCAAGTGTGTGAAATTTGGATGCCTGGGTTACAAGGACCCGTAAACCAAAAGGTAGAATAAGACTCCAGGTACTACCCCACCTTTTAACTCAAACCCTAGCTTCCCTTCCTCAACCTCTTGAGGAATGGTCCGCAACTTAACTCCTACTTAAGTTTTTAAGTCCAAAAAGGACCCTAAAGGTCTAAAGCTAGTAGCTCATTTAGCTTCTAAAGTTTGATTCTAGAATTTATTTAGTCTACCCTAGAGTTCTGATTTGCTTAAGAATGCAAGATCTAGCCAGTTAAACTCAAAACCTTCTTTTTTTTTTATATGTATGCAATTATGCTATGTATATCCCCAAGTACAACCCCCCATGCCTAAAATTTGCAATGTCCTCATTGCATAGAAGGATATTACCTGGTTAGAGCTAGGCTGAACAGCCAAAGAACCTGCAAATCAGGTTCAAGAATTGCAGAAATAGGCTCTAAAAGTGAGCAAAGCAATGTTGGCCTAGAAAATAGGTAACCTAGGATGTTGGCGAGCTGATGATGAATCCCGATAGCAAATGCTTGCCCAACTAAAATGGGAATGAAATCTTCCAGGTCACCAGAAGAGGTTCTAAAGGATAAACAGGTAAAAGATCCTCCAAAGGGGTAGGGGGAGGATGACAAGGATCCTCCAAAAAGAATGGGGAAGGAATGGCACAGAGATAAACCCCCAGGGTAATGGACTGACTAAATAAATCATCAATCCATACCCGATACTCCATTACAGGAAATATTGGTCTGTTATGCCCCCTGGTCAGAATAAAAGTGAGCAATTCTCTAAGGCAAGGATCGTCTAGGGTGTCCAAGTTACGATGTTGTGGGATGGCCATAAGATCTAGGTTGGGTTTAATCAGCTTGGTGTCCATCCCAAACACTCTTTCTAAATCCTCAATTTCATCCCTAGCATTCCTTGCACCATCACATGGATCTTCCTGCTCTTCATCAGGAGTCATAATTTCGCTTTCAGATATAAGCGAATTAGAGGGTGACTTCGAAGTGAATGAAGGTAGGTTGGAAGCAACAGATCTAGGGATTATCCTATCAATGTCATCCCTGGGTTTTTGTTCTTTACTCAAATCTTCCCCGGAGTCTATATGTGAATCCACATAAATCTTAGAAATTGCTTCCAAATTTTCCATCATTTTATCATGAGGAGAAATATCATCAATGGGTGTGCTAAGGAAACCTAATTTGATCAAATTTGTGACATCCTTAGGGGCTAACTCTTCAAATAAGACATAATCACCCTTAGTGTCACTCCAAATCTTGAATGTAGGTTCCTCATATAATTCGTCTTCCTCCTCATCACACAATTCATCATGTACCCAAGGTCTAGAATCATTTAATATCTCAGCAGATCCCCTAGGGTGCTCTATCTGAGGTAAATGGTTTACACTGGTAACATCAGACTCCTCAGATATGTCAATTTCTTTAGGGTTAGGTTCCCTAAGGGTGGGTTTGAGTTCCATATCGTGATCAGAAGGGAGGGTAGGATTAACAACTTGACTTTGACCCACTTCATCAAATGTCACGAAAATACTATCATCTGGGTCGAGGTCTTCCAATGGTACCATCATTCCCTTCTTTTGACTCCAATATAAATCAGGTGGATACTCAACCTTATCATCATCTTCCTCAGGTTGCCACCTCTCTTCATCCAATGCATAGCTACTGTCATGTGTATTTTCCTCCCACCTAAAGTGTAGATCTCTCAAGGAAGTGTCATCTAATGGGGAGGTTTCAAAATCGATCCTCGAAAAGTAGCTATTCTCCCCAGAATTTCCCTCCAACTTAAAGTGTAGCTCTCCCAGGGGAGATGCATTTATTGTAGAGGGGTGTACGTCATCGTCAATGGGGTAGATTGGGTGGCTAATTTCATCTCTTTCTTGTTGGCCTGCTCTCAAAGATTCTCCTAACAATTCACTCATTTCATTTTGCATTTTCTGTATTTCCATCTTCAAAGAAGAGAGGTCATTTCTATCATGAGAGAAGTCAAGCTCAGGCTTATAGTACCCAGGAGTGCTTGTCCAACCATTATAATTTTTTAGGGAGGGTGGGTTGGGTATTTCTTTGGTATGTGGGATATTGGGCAAAGCAAATCCCGCTCCTGAGTTCTGCTCACTAATTTGGGGCTTAACTAGGCCAATACTCCTATAATAGGAGTAAAACGGATCCCAATGATTGTCATTATGTCCATCAAGGAATGGACCATCTCGGCGTCTGGGATCGAAGGATGCAGAGTGGGGGTGAGGGTGTGGGCAAGATGTGAAAGGATGAAAATCAATGTGGTCCATTCTAACTCACTTCAATCAGAATTCCCCAAGCAAGACATAATTCAAAAAGGACCTTTTAGGTCTTTCCCAATTTAGGCTTTTGATTTTAAGTCAGATTGTAGGTGACAATACACTTTGTTCAATCAATTTACGTGCCTATTGTCGACCTACGGTTCGCCTAAGAAGACCTAGTTGGAGCTTAGGTGTTCTTCCCTAAATCTCAAATGGTCAAGTAAATCCAAAGACGGAAGATCGAGGGATGCAAGTAGGCCTAAGCCTTCCTTTGAAGCTGTGCTTTCGCGGTGCTCCTCAACTACCCCCAAAAATCCGTGACAGGGTATCCCCCTCTTTGGACTTGCAAAACCTTTGATCTAAAGTTCCGAACACTTCAGAATCCAACGAAAGGAGGGCTCTTGTCCTAGTATTTCCAAATCTAAGGAGTGTCTAGAAGCGTGCCGTGGTGCAAGTGAAATAAGTGTGCATACACTGTCAAAGATTTTGAACTTTGAATCGCATGCCAAGTTTGAAAATCAAATCCTTGGTTTTTAAAATGTCCTTCCTTTCATTAGTCCTTTTTCTAAGAAAATGTGACCACTTGTTAGATTTATTCAGTACAGATTAGATGGTCTTCGCATTAAATCCCAAATGCAATGCGTGATCAAAAATAGGATGCAAACTAAGAGAATGCGTACCTTGCCTCCAGCGATCTACGATGCAAGAATGCACGCAATGCAGAAAAGTAAATCTAGAGGCTGCTCATACAGACCTAAATGGTTCGTCCTAGGGTAGGCAGCTCATTTTTTTTTCTATTTTTTTTGAGAACTACTTATGCACAAGAAAATAAAAGTAATAATAAAAAAAAATAAACCTAAATCTAACGAAAAGGGAACAGGCTCCGAAATGTTACCCAACATGGGCCCAAAACAAAATCAGGGAACAAACCCCTCGAAATATGCCCCAGAACAAGGGTTTCAAACTATCTGCAATGAAAAATTAAGTCTACAGTCTTAATTCTAGTCTAATTAAACTAGCGACTAAATACAATGGTGTCCGTCGCATCCTCGTCCTTCTCCTCCATTCAAAATTGCTCGTCCACTTCTCGTCTTGCGACGTCAAGGGTCGCCTCTCACACTGGCTGATTCTTGCATAATTTTTCTCGCACAGAAAAGAAAATAATAAATGGTTAAATCTTTGTGCAATTGACAAATAATCCAAATAAAATTAGGCGAAATTATTGTGTCTGTTGCCTCCCCGGCAACGGCGCCATTTGACTGGTCGATCTTTCGCTTTAAAGTCGTTTGTAGTTTAATGTGGTGGAAAAATTGACTAATCAATATTTAACAAGAAATAACCACTCGTAGAGGAGCGGGTCGTATCCACAGGGAGGCAATGACGTATTAAAATTTGCACCAATTAAAAATGTTCGTTCGTAGTTAGTTTGGACAAGAATCAAGCCAAGATTGCCTTTAGATTAAGGTTTAAGCAAGAAATAATGCTGAAATGGCAATTATGAGAAACTAGAGGATATTTTCCGCAATGCAGAATCAATAAAATATCATTAAAAAGTGGCAATGGCCGAAAATGTAATTTCTAATTGATGGTTTACTGTAGCAAAATAGGAGAATTTTTCCCCTTTGTCTTGCGCAATGAGGAGCGGATGACCGGGCGTGGGAAGCTCGGAGGAGGTCCCTTAGATCGACGGCTTCGAATCGGTGGTGATGGCGAGTCTCGCGGCGGCCGGAGGTGGCCGGACGAGCTCCGGCGGAGGTGCTGCTGCAGGTGAGCGTGCGCGGCTGTTGGCGTGAGATCTGCTTGCGCGCTGCTGCTGACGACTCTGCAGGCGCGGGAGGATGGGTCTGCAGGCGGTTGAGCGGGTGCGGCTGCAGCTGGCGGGGGTGCACAGGTTGCAGCAAGCGCGGGCGGGGGCGCTGCTGGCGGTTCTGCAGGCGCGGGGGTGAACGGCGTGGACTGCAGGCACTGTTGGAGGGTGCAGGCGCGTGGGCGAAGGGCTCTGCAGGCGCAGGTGAGTGGCGCTTGAAAGCGGCAGGCGCCGGCCTTGGCGTGCTCGATTGTGCGGGTCTGCAGGCGCGGTTGGGGGAGGGTGCTGCAGCCGGTGAGTGTGTGGAGATGGCGTGAGCTGCAGGCGCATGGAGAGCGGGTGCGGTTGGAGGGTGCAGGCGTGATTGAGCTGAAGGCTGGTGGGTGGCGCTATAGGCGTGGTGGTGGTGCGGGCGTGAACGGTGAGGTGGGCGGATGTGGTTGTGCGGGTGCCGGTGGACTTCAGACGAGTACTCAGGCGGGTGATCGCAGGTGAGCGGGTAGCTTCAGACGTCCGGGAAATTTCCCGGACATCTTAAGTGAATGAGAAGGTGATTACAGTGACGGTGGTTGCAGCGGTGGTGGTTGGTGACGACGGCGAGGGAGATGCACGCTAAGGTGCTCACGGTAATGCGGGAGAGCTCCGGATGGCGGTGTGGCTTGTCACACCACATGCCCACGGTGGTGGAGACTCGCCGCCATGGTAGAGGCCGGCAGTATGGAGTGGAAGAGAGAAGTTCTCTTTGCACAGTGGTGGGTCGGTGGTGGAGGCCTCTCTCGCTCAGCATCCTCTCTCCTCCTTTTGTAGCGGCCTGCACAAATTTGAATGAAGAGGCAGGAGCAGATCCACCTTCTCCGCCGATCCATGAATGCGCTTTTAGTGAGGCCGGAGGCGTTACAGCAGCAGCAGAGCCGTTGCTAAGAAGAAGAAGAATAAAGGATATTATTAAAATATTATTGTTATTTATATACAAACCCTCAAGTTTTATGTTAACTAAAATAATGTACTTAATTAGTTAACTAATTAGATGAATGCCATTCTAAGCTAATTCTATATGCACTTAAAATATGAATGCAATGTGTGGATTATGTAATTAAATTAAAAATATGAATTAATCTATTTACATCCTAATTTATGCTAAATAAATGTTAGAATTATCGTAATGTTTAGGCATTTAAATACTTAAATAGCCCACAACTATGGGCTAATCAGGTACCAAGCTCCGTTAGGCCATCATTCTTGGTCTTCATTCAACCAATAGAAAGGTTGAAATGTTCTATTGTGTGCCTTAAACACCCACTGATCTCTATGATCTATTCTTGCAAAACAATGCAAAATATCTTTCCTAGGTACCCATTTTCTTGTGGGTCCTTTCAAGTTAGTACCTTTCAAACCTTGAGATTTATAAATCTTTTTTGTGTTAGGTCTATAACTCTTATGATTTTTTGGCCTTTTGGTACATCCATGCATACCTATGTGCATGTGATTTAGTATGTGTGTTCTTTTTATTCTGAAATTTTGATTTTATAGCTTCACAAAATTCAGTATTTAACCTAATTGTTGTTTTGAGATTATTTAAAGTACCTTCAAAGTGCTCATAAATATCGTGTAATTCTATTATCTTTGCATGCAACTGATTGTTAGCCTCTTTTGACATTTCTATTTTCATTTCTAAACATGATTTATCTATTTGTAATGTTTGATAATTATTCTTTAAAACCATTATTTCCCTTTCAAATAACCTAGTTTTATGATATAGTTCTTCATAAGCTTCTAATAATTCTTCAAAAGAAAAATCAGGGTTTACCTCAATGTCTGTATCTTCTGTAGTGGTAAGTCCACTTTCATGAACTATTATTTAGCCTAAGTACTATTTAATTATTTGTTCTTAGTTGTTAATTAATAAAGAGTTATAGGGCAATTCACCTTGGCCTGCATTTAATTTTATGCTTCAATTTTATATTTAATAACATAAGTTATGATAATATAATTTATTTGAAGAATGTAGGCTAGCTACAAGAATTAGGCGCTCATTTTTACTTCTATAAGACATCTTGGACTTGGATTGGATGTCTGGAACTACTATCACAAATTCATGACATTACATTTTTTAAGACGTCTGATTCTCTAGTTAGACATTTGAAGAGGAAACTGCCATGCTTATCTGCTGTTCCAACCACTCGCGATCATCACGAGTAGTTGGAGATACTTGCGGCCAAGGGAAAAGGAGGAGATTTTTGTTTTAAAAGAAGCCGCGTCCACAGAGGATAAGATCTGGATCATCTGCCTTCCCCCTAGCAGGGAACTATCCTCCATCTCCACCACCGTGAAGGAGGCGTGCACCGTGGACTTCAGCGAGCACTGTGGTCTCTGTGCACCACCAGCCTCTCACCGCCCTCACCACGTGCTAAACCATCTCCAACCCATGTGTGCACACAGCAGACCCCGCTCTCCAGTTGCGTTCCAGCTGCGTGTGTGCGCAGCCTAAGGCACGCACTGTGTGCACGCCCACGTGCCATCGCCCAGCCTGCTTGCGCATCTTCTCCACCGACAGGACGAACCCAAGGCAGCCACACCTGCGCGCTCGCTGCCACCCTATACAGCCAGCCGCATGCACTGCGTCGCTCACCCGCGCTCCAGCCAGCGTGCCTACGCTCCTCCCATGTGCATGCATGCGTGTGCCACCGGAAGCCATCTTCGTCTTCTTCCTCCCAATAGGCTGCCTGCAACTCCACCTAAAGAACCCATCAGCCACCGGCCTGCCCCACACTGTGCGGCCCCCTCCGGTCTCCGTTCTCTTCTCCGACACCGTTGTTGAGATGCCTTCTCTCCCCCGTTGCTCCCCTCCGCTTTGCACCACCAGTCGACACCCGTGCACACCCTCCTTAGGACCCATCACCAACGTCATCTTCCTCATCCACCGGTGACCTCCGGTGACCACTCACCTCTGCACCACCATCGGAGTGTTCCTCTCCTCCGTCCCAGCTCCTCTGACGACTCTTGCAGCCAGTCGTGCTCGCTCCTTCACGCGAGGAGGAGAGAGGAGAAATCCTCAGTTTCTCCTCCAATTAAAAGTTACCACTTTTGCCATTGCTGGTATACTATTCACTTATTTACTGAATAAATTTATTGATGTGAATTTGAATAGATACCCTTTTATTCAGTTGAAATTATTTGGGGTGGAATGTCTCTACTAAATGAGATCGAGCATGTCATACTGATTATAGTAAACAAGCTACATTCTATTAGAGATTAATATTTACGATGCTTTCCTGTGACAAGATCACTTATTAACAAAATATTATATGGTGGTGATTTTGCATCTAAACACCTACATTCTTGATTAATTAGTTAAAATGAGTAGTTATGTGAGAAAAAGATTCGCATGAATTAGCATGCATACCCATTGAGTTTCCCAAATAAACGAGAAACTATCCACTAGTTTAAATAAGCTAATTCCTCCCTATTGAGATGACCTAACTCTTCATGGTTAGTTTTGAGAATTATTGAATATTTTTTAAAAGTGATTTTCTACCACGCGGTTACATACGACATGTCATTTTATGTTAAAGTTTTCAGCGAAAACGAAGATCGCTCTTTCAAATGGCGTCGTTGTTGGGGAGGAAACACACTTATTGATTTTTTTGGGAATTTTATATTATTTTGATGCAATTTTAAAAGCTTTTCTAAATTATTGACATTGGCTGTCTTTATGTGCACGAATCGCACGATGAACACGACAGGCACGCAAGACGGAGATGATCTTTTTGTTGGACCTTGACATCACCTAGAGGCCAGCAATAGGAACATGTGGGCCTTGATCCCATGCACATAGGATTTTCCTATTTTTGGTTTAGTCAGAAGAACTTAGTTTAGATTCAGTTTAGATAGACATTAGAACTTAATTTCTATCTTTTGGACCCTTGTCGGGTATTTTTGGGAACGTGTTCCCAGTGTTTCTTTATTCCTTATCGCTCTTGTATGCGAGAGCGTATTTTTGGGAGTGTGTTCCCATTTATTTAGATTATAGGATAAGTTGAATTGTTTGAACTGCATTTCAGTTAGTTAGTTAGATTTGGTCTATTTGCTTGTTATTATTATTGAAAAAAAAAAATTTGAACTGCCTACTAGAAGCTGCATATCTATAGGATGACCATCTAGGACTGGATGAGCAACATCTAGTTTATTTTTACTGTATTCATACATTATTGCACGAAGAAAGCTGGACTAAGGTATGTCTTCTCTTGATCATCGATTACCTATCATGCATCTTCATTGAACCTAAATCTAAGACCACTAAAGTGCTTGAATCAAATTAATTTAGTGGTCACCTTAAAAGTTGGGACTGCTAAGAGGTTGGACTTCAAAATTTGACTTAAAATTGTGTGCAAAAGGATCTTGTTTGCAAAATTTCAAAACTCAAAACGTGATCGTATATTTGCATACCTGAGACATTGTGTACCTCACACATAAGGTCACTAGATAAATTTCTACCTCTCCTCTTTTGCACCACAAGGGAAGTTAGTCAGAAATCAACAAGCTTATCCACCAAGTTACTTCGGTTCCTCGTGTGTGGGCTCGATTCGAGACTTCCATCCCTTGCGAGTAGGTTATAGGCACCAGTGAAGGTTGGCCTAGAAAGCATAATTTGTGCAAAACTTGTTTGGCCACCAACTAAACATTTAATTCTAAGACCTACAATCTAATAAAAATAGATCCCACTGAATTTGCGTTTGCTTTGATAGTAGAACTCTTTAGGAAGTTTTTGCTTGTATTCTGAATTCTTCTAAATCCAAAGAGAGTTAAAACTGTTTGGCTTAAAGAAATGGATCACCCTTACTCCTATCATTTAGATTATTAGAGTCAATACTTCCCATTTTTAACCAGGATCCCATGCCCCAAGCGTATCCATACTTTGATTGGTACACTGAAAATTCATAGGATCATTCTTATTCTTATCCTGGGAGTACTGGCCCGATAACTCCCAATTTTGAGCGGAGCCTAGGAGTGGGATTTTCCAACCCTGGAATCCCTACTTCTATGCAAACCTTAGGCTCTCCCATATGACCATGATCATGAAAGTAATTATGAGGAAACCATTGACAATAGGGATCCAATTTTATATAGCTATCACTTAGACTCTCCCAATGACACACGGCCACTAGAGGAGAATGATCATAGTGATTATCCACCCGAGCTATATTGGAGTCAAAAGCAAGGGAAGATAGTACCTCTTGAGGACCTTGACCCCAATGACAATATTCTCCTTATCCCTACTAACCCAGGTCAAGGTTGTATTGTTCTTATCACTTCCCCTATTGATTATCTTGTGGAATCCCATCTACCCTTAGTGAGCCTACTCCTGACCCTCCACTTAGGGAATCAACACCTACCATTCAGCATCTTGAGGATTTAAATGCACCCAGTGAAGGTGCCCATAAGGGAATGTTGGATGAATTAGATAAATTCTGGTCACAGGGATATGAAGAGTCTATTTCAGAGGATGAGGATACCCCAATAGAGGAACCTGGACTGAAAATCTGGAGTGAATCATAGGGGAATTATTTATCATTTAAGGATTTACCTCCAAAGGTTATAAACAATTTGATGAAATCCAGATTCCTCCCTTCTTTTGAGAACCATCCTTCAACAAAATAGAAGTTGATATTAGAGGTGGACAAAAAAAATAGTGAGAAGCCTAAGGGAGACTCTCAGTGACAAAACACGTCAATTGAGGATTTATACCCTAAGAAGAATAACGAATTCAATGATATAGGCTTGCTCCAAAATATTAAGACTGATCCTCCTTTAGGAATAATTAAGGATACTGATCCAACTCCTAATGAATCACATATACACCCTGACAAAAATTTGAGTGAACCAAATGAATCCAGGGATGAGCTTAATGATAATGATTCTGATATTTTAACCCTGTCATCAAAGAGTTGTAATTTGGAGTCTACCCTTGATTCAAATATGACTCCGATCATTAATGCTAGGCAGGGTAACCTGAAGTTGTCTACAACTGTTAGGGAGTATATGCAATCTGAATCATTGTTGGAATTGGACCTGACACTGACTAAGCCCTCATTAGACTTAACCATTACCTTCCAACAGTACAAACAATCCTTATACTCCCTAACCGTTCCTTGGCTCAGATCTCTGCTAATGTACATTCTGTATGGAGAACATATCAGGCCAGTACATCCTCGGGTAGAATGGCGAGTGTGGATTGATGCTTGTACTTTTAGTCTTGCCATTCAAGGGATTCAAATATTAATGTTTATATCTTTTAAAACCAATCCTATTTTGGAGGATCCTTGTTATCCTCCACTTATTCCATTTTCGGAGGCCTCTTTTCATATTCCCTTTCTTATTCCTAGACCTCCCCAGGTAGCCAACGAGGTTTTCTACTTTCATACTTTTTGGCGAGAATTTGGGATTACGTTGCATCAGCTCGCCAACATCTGTGGCTACCTGTTTTCTAGGCCCACACTGTTACGCATATTTTTAGGGCCTAACTTTGTCTGTCTGGAACCAGACTTTCAGGTTCCTTTTAAGTCTTGCTACTGACAAAAAAAAATGCAGCACTTGTTGGGTGGAAACCCATCAGTCTGAATAACACCATTGTCAAGTGATCTCTTTCCTTTCTCCCCTTGTTTTAATTTTACAATGAGGACATTATAGGATTTAGGCATGGGGAGGTGCATTTTGCATTTTAGGAAGTATTCATGCATTTTAGGAAGTATTCATGCATTTAGGTTAGCATATAAAAAAGAAAAATATTTTTTTTCTTGAGCTGAATGGGTTAGTCCATAGCAAAATATCTTTGTAATTGGAGGTTTTTCTTCTTGAATTATTTCTTCAGTTTAGAATGCAGTACATTTACTTCACATGCGTATAGACTGGGTAATGGATCCTTGTAAACAACCAATAAGCATTTGTAGTCTACTGAACCCTTGGACAGTTAATAGGGAGTTAGGCATACTATCTTCTAGCAGATCCACCTCATATTTGTGAGAAGAAAGTAGAGAGATTACTAGTGCACTAAGTCTAGTGCAAGGACTCTTAAGTTTTGGACAATTAGATGATGATACTTTAGAGTTAGGCATAGTTTTCGCTCTCTGTTCCTATGTGCGTACTTTGTGTAAATTCCTGAGAGACACCAAATAAGGCAGATACACAGAGATTAAGTCTTAATAAAGCTATGACTATGGTGGATGGTTATGACCATCTTTCATAGAGTCCTCAGCTGAAGGAGGGTAATAGTGTCAAAGGTCAGAAATATGCCTATCCTATCCATTTCTTCCTGATGCCGAAATTAGGCACTTTCACCAAATAAGCCACACAATATCCTCTTGACCATTATCATCCCTAATAATGCCTCATAAATAAAAGTCTGTATCGTGTTATGTTGATTGATAAAGAAAGAAAAGGGAAAAAAAAAGAGACAAAAAGAAAAGAGAAGTAGAAAAAGAAAAGAGAGAGAGAAAAGAAAAAGAAAAGAGTCCAAGTTTATAATGTTATTTATGTAACATTGTTTCTGAGGCAACAAAACACCTATCACGATCCACCAAATATGACCCATACCTAACTTTCAGTATTTCTGATCTCCCGAATACTGGTTGAGGACTCTTACTTAGTTGTAGAGTTAGTAGGACTTTAATTGAAGTGTGGATGCCATGTGAGGCCCCCAAATAGTGAGTACAATTACTAAATCTTGCGAGATTTGTGATCTCAGAACGAAAAGAAAGAAAAGAGTGAGCGCCAAGGAACATCAAGAGAGCACAGTTATTTAGCCTCTCTCCTAGTTGACTTGTCTAATAGTCTAGATATCTAGAGTCTGTAGTATTAGACTACATGTAGCACTAGATGAGTGTGTGCCACCAAATACAAATCCATTCAACTCGATATCTCCTACCTAATACAAAAGCCGAGGTCAAATTACAGGTTATCTTTTGCTTTATACCCTAGGGAAGTAGTTGCCTATCTCGACAGAAATATTTATCAAGGGTGAAGTACGAACTCGCAATGCGAATTGGCTTTTCACTTGGATCTGTTACCTCAGCTACTATCACTTTACATTTGTCTGGATCTCTAAATTTTTAGAATAGAAAAAGAAGAAATCTTTCTGGTGACTTCTATTGATTTTCACTTTTTGCTAGGGACTAGCAAAACCTAGGCATGGGGGTATTTGATAAGTCCACTTTTGTTGACTATTATTTAGCCTAAGTACTATTTAGTTATTTGTTCTTAGTTGTTAATTAATTAGGAGTTATAGGACAATTCATCTTGGCCTGCATTTAATTTTATGCTTCAATTTTATATTTAATAACATATGTTATGATAATATAATTTATTTGATGAATGTAGGCTAGGTAAAAGAATCAGGTGCTCATTTTTACTTCTATTAGACAACTTAGACTTGGATTGGACGTCTGGAACTGCTATCACAAATTCACGACATTACATTTTTTTAAGACGTCTGATGCTCTAGTTAGATGTCTGAAGAGGAAACCGCCGTGCTTATCTGCTATTCCAACCACTCGCGATCATCGCAAGTAGTTGGGGATACTTGTGGCCAAGGGAAAAGGAGGAGATTTTTGTTTAAAAAGAAGCCGCATCCACTGAGGATAAGATCTGGATCATCTGCCTTCCCCATGGCGGGGAACTATCCTCCATCTCCACCATCGTGAAGGAGGTGTGCACAGTGGACTTCAGTGAGCACCGTGGTCTCTACGCACCGCCAGCCTCTCACTGCCCTCACCGTGCGCTACACCATCTCCAACCCACGTGCGCACACAGTAGACCTCGCTCTCTAGCCGAGTTCTAGCCTCGTGCGTGCACAGCCTAAGGCACGCACAACCAGCCCCTCGCACACTGTGTGCCCGCCCATGCACCATCACCCAGCCTACTTGCACATCTTCTTCTTCTCCACTGGTAGGATGAACCCAAGGCAGCCACTGCCGCACTCGCGCTGCCACACTACGTGGCCAGCCACGCGCACTGCGCCGCTCGCCCGTGCTCCTTGCATGCGCATGCATGTGCAGGCCGCCTGCAGCCATCTTCGTCTTCTTCCTCCCAACAGGCTGCCTGCAACTCCACCTAAAGAACCCATCAGCCATCGGCCTGCCCCATGCCGTGCAGCCCCCTTCGGTCTCTGTTCTCGTTGCTGACACCACTGTTGAGACACCCTCGCTCCCCCGCTGCTCCCCTCCGCTTCACGCCTCCAGCCGACACCCACGCATGGCCTCCTTAGGACCCATCACCGATGTCATCTTCCTTGTCTACCGGTGACCTGCAGTGACCACTCGCCGCTGCACCATGATGAGAGCCTCATCATGAGCCATAACTAGCTCATTTTGACCTAATAAAGAAGATAAAAGCTCCTACATAACCTAGATGAGGGCCTAAATAAAGGAATAAGTGCTCTGAGAAGAAAACATGAATTAAAGGGTAAAACTGCAATTTTACCATTGCAATACATAAACGGGATTTCTCAGAGGCAAAACATAGGTCAAATGGTATAAATGAGATAAAAAGTGGGTTGAGTCAATCAGAAATGGGTTTATGTGCAATCTAGGAATTAAATAACATTTGGTAACCCTAAAACAGACCCGCTTAAATTAACAAGGTTCCCGTTAGGATAAAAATCAAGTAAACCCTCTAAAAATTATGGAAAATATCCTCTAGGGCTTATAACACTTAATTTGGCCTTTGGAACCCAGTTTGACCTAGATTAGGGTCCTAGCACATTAATTGACCTAATTTGGGTTTTTATGCAAAATGTCTACTCAAACGCGGTCAAACCTAAAATAAAACTTCACCATTGGATTTCTTAGGTCCAAATTAGGTTTATACCAAAATTTGGACCTAAGGGGAGGTCAGCTTGACCTACTTTGCAATTTAGTACACCCAAATCATAACTTGGTCCCTATCTTTTGAAAATCATTGCAGAGAGCCCCCTAAGTTCCTCGCCACCTTTGCAATCAGGTCCTTCTGCCATTGTTAGGGCAGAACAAATCACCGATGAGGTTTAGAGAGGGATTCCTCTCTAATCCCTCAGTGATTCCCTCCCAGAAATGGAAGGGAGATTCTCTGAGGAATTCCCTTCCTTCTAAAGCCAATCACAATCTCTGGTGTGAACGCAATCTCTCGTGCGAACACACGAGAGATTTGGGTATCCACCCTCTTTCCATCTCCGGCGAGCCGGCGGAGGTGATTGCGCGATCTCCACGCGCTAGAAGGTTCGGCCGACACCTTTAAAAGGATCCCCAGACCGGCCGTAGATCCTCAGACTTGAATTGGCGGAGATTCCTCCAAACTTTCCTCTCTTCCTTCTCCGGCCAAGAGACCCGCAAGCTCCGGCGACCTCCTCCCCTCCTTCTCATCGCTCTGCTACATACCTGCTGCAGAGTCAACTCCACCTCTTTCTCCCGCGTCGCGCAGTACCAGGCACGCATTCTCCTAACCTCGTCCTCATCGACGCTTCCTCCCTTAGGGTGCTTCTTCCCTGACGACGGCAGTTACGCGTCGTCCACTCCACTGCCTTCCTTCCTTCCAGACCACTCCAGATACCTTCTCCATCTTCCTCTCTCTTTTTTCCCCCTGTTATTTTAGTTAATCGCCCCCCGACAGTTTCTGACCACCTCCATCTTCCTCGCCACCGACCAACCTCCGGTAAGCCGCTCCAACCACTCCGGCCCTCGACACGGCTCACCAACCATCTCGTAAGCTCCGCCTCACCACAAGGAACACTTTTCGCCCCTCCACTATCACTCCACACCTCCGCAGTAGCCCCCCGAACAACCCCACACCTCCAGCCACAGGTTGACCTAGGCACGCACACTTAGGCCGTCCTGCAGCCTGCAGCACCGTGCACCATCTTCGCCGTGCCACGGCAAAGGTGCCCAGCTGGTCTGATTAGGCCAATAGGCCATGCTCGTGTTTGACAGGTTTCAGCTCTTGCCGCCATTGACGGTCGAAGCAGCTCCAGGTGCACAGCTCCAGGCGCAGCAGCTCCAGGCTCCAGGCGCAGTAGACTCGCGCGGGTGTTGCGAAGCGATCAGGGCCAGCATTGATGCTGCGAGGCTCCCAGCCTTGGCGATTGCACGAGGAATCCTATGTGGGCGCACGCGAAATTGGGGCGGACCAGATAGTCCCACATCAGCTAAACCCAACACACAGGTACGCTTTAAGTTGAATTTGTGTTCTCTGCTTACTGCCACCTAAAGCACAGGGGTGAGGTCCCTCACCTGACCCATGCCTGCCTCGTCCGCGGTTTCACCTCGCAGATCTGGCGGGATCCGACCCAACCCTATCTTAAGCACTCCTCGCGCATCACCCACCTGTCGGTGCGCCTGATCCCGGGTGCGAAATCTGACCCGATTACCCGTGTGGCTCTGGGAGAGCGTCCTTGAGGGAATTGCAGAGAAGGAGAGAGACGTTTGGGTAGAGGGAAGGGGGTAGGTTTTGCATTGGCTGTGGTGTGCGCAGGAAAGAAGGAAGAGAGGAAGAAGCGAACACTTAGCCGCTGTAGCAAGGGAAAAGAAGAGAAGGAAGAGACGAAGGAAAGCAAAAAAGAAGAACTGAAGAAATAGAAGAGCAGGAGCAAAAGAAGAAGGAACTCTGAAGAAAGGAAGCTGAGCAAGGCAGAGATTTGAGGTAGGAAGAAGAAGTCTTCGCAGGAAAGGAAAGAAGAGCCAACGAAGAAGAAGAAGGCAGAAGAGAGAAAGAATACTACTTTTAAGACATCTGATAAAGAAATCAGACATCCAATTCTGTTTTCTTTTAGCAATTCTTTTTATAACCTTCTCTCTTTGAATCAATTGTTTCCATTTAAAAGTTGTACTCTTTGGTTTTAAAAGTACTGAGTTTGCTCCCTGTGATCGACCTCGGAGACTCTAGTTTTTCGAGTAATAAAATTATCTATATTTGTTTGAACGTTTTGTCAGTTATACTACAACGTGATATTCTCTTTAAAACCCGCACAAAAGCGAACAAACACACCACCACCGGAGTGTTCATCTCCTCTAACCCAACTCCTCTGATGACTCTTGCAGCCAGCTGCGATCGCTCCTTCATGTGAGGAGAGAGGAGAAATCCTCAGTTTCTCCTCTAATTAAAAATTACTACTTTTGCCATTGTTGGTATACTATTCACTTATTTACTGAATAAATTTATTGATGTGAATTTGCATAGATACCCTTTTATTCAGTTGAAATTATTTGGGGTGGAATGTCTCTACTAAATGAAATCGAGCATGTCATATTGATTATAGTAAACAAGCTACATTCTATTAGAGATTAATATTTACGGTGTTTTCCTATGCCAAGATCACTTGTTAACAAAATATTATATGGTGGTGATTTTGCATCTAAACACCTACATTCTTGATTAATTGGTTAAAACGAGCAATTATGTGAGAAAAAGAATCGCATGTATTAACATGCACACCCATTGAGTTTCCCCAATAAACGAGACACTATTCACTAGTTTAAATAGGCTAGTTCCTCCTTGTGGAGATGACCTAACTCTTTGTGGTTAGTTTTGAGAATTATTGAATATTTTTGAAAGGCGAT
This sequence comes from Thalassia testudinum, assembly GCA_037157565.1. Classification (NCBI taxonomy): domain Eukaryota; kingdom Viridiplantae; phylum Streptophyta; class Magnoliopsida; order Alismatales; family Hydrocharitaceae; genus Thalassia; species Thalassia testudinum. Next base: position 67,898,021 of record JAZHRO010000003.1, on the reverse strand, counting down.
TTTCTACCACGCGATTACATACAACGACACGTCATTTTATGTTAAGGTTTTCATAAAAAATGAAGATCGCTCTTTCACGTAGTTGCTGCCAAACATAGATGAGTGATCTCGTCGTCATCCGATTTTCTAGAGTCGGTGTCCATGTCAGAGTTGCTATCATCCCTTGTTGGTTTTAAAGCTCTCCTCTTCTTCTTCTTGACCTCTTTTGTGTCTTTCCTTTTGTCTTCCTTCTTCTTGTCCATAAGGCAATCCTTCTTCAAGTGCCCCTTTCTCTTGCACTCATAACAAATAACATTAGTTGAAACTTTATTGATTTGCTTACCTTGCCTTTAAAGAAATCTCTGAAACTTCCTTGTAAGTTTCTCCATTTCTTCATCTTCAATTCCGAGGTTGTTGAGTCTGACTCCTCCTTAATTTCTCTAAAAGCAATATTCTTCATTTTGCTAGGCATCTTGTCCTCCTCGTTCTTCTTCATGTTTTCTAGGTGAACTTCGTAAGCCATGAGGCTACCAACTAGATCATCCAAGGGGAGAGTGGAGAGGTCCTTTGCCTCTTGGATGGTTGTGGTCTTTGGAGACCAATCACTTGTAAGAGATCTTAAGATCTTCCTTACAAGCTGCTCTTCCGTGAACTTCACTCCATGATTCCTTAGGGGGTTAACTATTTCCCTAAACCTCATGTACATGTCTTTGATCATTTCTCCTTTGGTTATCTTGAAACACTCATAACTTTCAGTTAGAATTGATGTACGAGTTTCCTTTACCTTGTTTGTACCTTCGTAGGTGACCTCGAGAGTGTACCAAATTTTGTATGCAGATTCGCATGCCAAAATTCGATTGAACTCTTCCCTTGACAATGCACAATAAAGTGCGTTCATCGCCTTTGCGTTGCTCATGATCCTTTTCTTTTAATCTATTGTCCATGCTACACCTTCTTGTGGCTCCAGATCTGAGTACGTCTCCCGAACGAGGGCCCAAGCCTCCTCATCCATTGCTTTGAGGAAGAGTTGCATCCTCCTCTTCCAATACTCGTAGTCCATCCCATCAAAATAGGGAGGACAGGTGGATGACTGTCCTTCGGTGCGCCTTGATGTAGATGCCATTGCTAGTTGATTAGTTATGTCATCTCGCAACCTTGCTTTGATACCACTTGATAGGAAAAAAATATGGAATATCTACGTGCACAAAAACTCAAACACAAAATCAGTAATAACAAGAAAATTTGTACAAATATCAATCAACAAAAAATGCACAAGATGTGTAGTGGTTCCCTTCCCTTGGGTACTCCACTACCTAAGCTTCCCAGCTTAGGGTTTTCAACCTAATTCCCTCAACCTTGAGGAAATCAATTTACTAACGGAGGTAAATAATGGGTTACCTCAACCCAAGTACAAAAATGGATTTGTTACAACCAAACGAGCAAATGCTCAAGAACAAATGAAATACAGGTGTAAGAAAGAAAGATCTTACAACTAAGTTCCTAAGCCTCTCAACAAATGTAAATATAATGTTACCGGTTTGAGAGCCTAGTGAAGATGTGAATGCATGAAAGAAAATCACGTCGATGCATTTGAAAAATTGTGAGAAGATTGAGAGCAGCAAACTCTATTTTTCTCTTCAAATATGGTGGAAGATTGAGAGTACCGATACTCGTAGGGTATAGGTTTGTTTCTATGAAAAAACTCAAACCTATAACTCACATGTACTGGTACTTGTGGGTTAACAAGTACCTTTTCTCAATGATTTAATCAATTACATTCTTTGAAAATGATCGCAATATTAATCCTATTTTATCTCCAATTATTTTTACGATCTAAGTTATATTCCTTTGTTAAGAGGCATATACAATCTATAAATATAAAATCTAAATTAGAAAAACTAAAGGTCGAAGATGATCTTCTCCTCCTCGAGTCATCCTTGTCATCTTGCCTCCTCCATGACATCTTTTTCTTCTCACCATCATGCCTCCATCATTTCCTATTTGCCTTGTTTCTTTACCAAAATATGAAAAACACTTAATGGCAAACATTAATCCATAATAATTTTGTTAACACCAAAATAAGAATTAGAACAAGGTTCCAATAGCAGCACCAGATTCAATCAGGGATAAAAGAAGTATTTGGAAGGCTTAATCAGGGTCGTTGATCTCCTGATCAACGGATCTGATTAATCCAAGGCATTTGAAAGGATTTAATGGGCCAAATACCTTCTTTGCCCTCCACTAAAGCTATAAAAAGAGGCCAAAGGGCCCCCTTTGAAGGTACTTCTCATTTTTCTTCTTCCTCCTTCAGCCTCTCTTTCTTCTTCTTCTTCCCTTCTTCTCTGCATTCATCTCTGCACCTCCGTCTGAATCATCTGTTGGGCCACCCCAATGGATTCTTGCTACTCTTCCCAACCTCTCCAAAAGGACACCACGAACCACCCGTGGTGCCCTCATTTTGTTACATAAGTAGTTACATTTATGTTAGAATTTGTCTAATTCTTTGTATAAAATTCATGTTTGAACTCTTCTGATTGTTATATATATTGTGTTTATACTATTTAGTGTTTATATTTGGAATAATGTATGAAATCAAAAGTGCTTTCTGCCTCCCTGTGATCGTCCGAGACTCACCAAGTTATGTTAATTTATTTGCTTGAGACATATTTCGCGCTATACTACAACGTACTAATTCTCTACGCAATCTACGCCGTGAACAAATTGCCGCTATTGCCGAGGCAAGGAAAATTTTGATTTTATCTCTAATACAATATTTTTGTGTGCAGGAGCAACAACACAAAGTAGCAAATGAGGGAAAGCGGGAGCTGCGAAAATCAGGTGGACACATTCCTATTAGAAATTCGGCAAGAAAGTAAGTGTCATCTTTAAAATTCAATATCCATGTTTCTAATGCTCCAAAAATTCTAAAGTTTGGACTGAAACTGGATCTTTAAATTATTTTTCCAATGCCACCTTTTTCAAAAAGAAATTCTTTCTTTGGAATTTTTGAAAATTCATGGAGTACACACTAGTCAGATTGATTGAAGATAGAAGTTTTATGAAATTTAGAAATCAATTCTAACTAACATACAAATCATATTTATTCAGAATTTATGGGGTGTGAAAGATAATCAAATTAGCTTTCAATATCATGTCCTTACAAAATTTTTGGAGCATATTTGGTATAGTTTTCAATTAAAAAACAACAGGGGGTGTAAATCCAAAATTTGACCACTGGTTAGCTAAAAATTCATAACTCATTGTTGCAAATAAAAAAAATTTTGGAAAAATACTCTCTGGAAAGCTTATTGAAATCGGAATCTTCTTGCCAAGTTTCCAATCATTTGGATTCCATCTTTCCTTAGAGTATACTTTTGAATTGTTGTCTTTAATTTGAAAAGGAACTTAGAAGTGCATGAACCAATAGGACCACATAAACTAACTTGGACTTTGATGAGCCCAAAAGTTAGTCGATGAGGCGAGTCACATTGTGGACTGCCCACCATCTACTACAGTAGAGAAACAGGTTATGAATTCACGAAAATACATTAAATAACCTGCATTTGACTTGAACCTACTAGGTAGTTCCAACCTTTCTTGCAAAACCAGGTGACTAAGCCTGCGGGGTAGTGTCAAATGGCTGTGGCTGCGGGGTAACGGAACCGGAGGCGAAAGTCGAAGGAAGAACCTTCCTCGTACTCCCCTCGTAAGCAGACTGGCCAGGTTAGCCTAAGATGGGGGAATTCCTTACAGTTGGTCTCTCGCTGAATTTTTAATAACACAAACTTAAATGAAAAATCCTGTCATCTGATCTAAAGGACCACTCTGATTAACAAGGCCTTAGCCTTGTTTTGCTTGATTGCACCAACCCTTTGAGTTGGTGTATGCAAGGAAGAAGGTCATTAAGACCTGAACTTGCAGGACCTTGGGAGTCAAACCCAAGGTGGCAAAGGTAATTTTCGCCTGACCTCTCTTCTCAACCTTCCTCCACCCGATTAGCTGAGATGGCTAATCATGATCCTCGAGTTCTCGAGACCCTAAGAATCAAGACCCAATGGCTTGTCTAGAAGCCAGGGTCGAGGAAACGGAACAGAAATATGAGCAGGGCATCGACTGGATTCTCACGACACTCGATAGGATGCAGCATCCACCACGAGAACAACTGTGGGATTTCTATGATCTGGAGGCAACAATAATAGCACCTCAGGCCCGGATTCCCACAAGCAGAGACGGATTTGAGTTAAAGTTGAATATCATAAGGCTAATTCAGACTCTTTTCCTTGGAAACTCGAATGAGGATCCCTTCCAGCACCGAGAAGACCTGAGTTGGATTGCAGAGTTAGTTCGACCCAGGAATATAGATATTGGAATTATTCTCATGAAGCCTTTTCCTTTTTCTCTCAAGGATAAAGCTGCTTATTGGTTCAAGACCATTGGGAGGCCAATTGGAACCTGGAAGGAATTATGTTGCGAATTCCTCCAAAAGTTCTTCCTGATCAATCGAACAAAAGCTATGAGGCACGCAATCACGACCTTCGCTCAAGGCCGTGGAGAGAAGCTGCATGTTGCCTGGGACAGATTCCACGATCTTCTTAGGAAGTGCCCACACCATGTTGTACCCAAATGGCACCTCGCTCAAGTGTTTTACCATGGGCTGGATGACACACATCGGTACCTGGCCGATGCATCTTGCAGTGGGAATTTTCTCGCGAAGGACGAGAACAACTCATTTGAACTGTTCAAGTCCTTACTAGAGAACTCGATGAATGCTGCCTCAATGAACCTATTCCAGTGACCTGGATAGTAGTGAGTTAATGTCCACGAAGCTCAAGCTGAGTTTGCTCAAGCCGACATGGACATTATCACCAAAAAGCTCGATAAGGTGGATCTGCTTGATAAGAAGCTTGATGAATTAATGCGAGCAAGATTCGGATCTTCTGGCAGCACTGCTCCATCTTACTCCTCTCAAGCATCCCGAGCCCCATCTGCTTGTACATAGCTGTTTACTCGGGATGTTTTCTCTCCATCTTCGTGGGATCCTGCATATCAGGAACCCATGAACAATATGGATCTGTTGCCGTACAATCAGGGTTAAGCACCACATGACGATGCAAGTGCATATTCTTTTGAAGAATTCACATATGATACATCTTTAGCTTATGAAAATGTCAATGCCATTCAAGAATACGGGCATAACAACCCGTATTCTGAAACATATAACCCTGGTTGGTGCCAACATCCCAATTTCCCCTAGTTTGGTGACCCACAGAGACCGAGTCAAGCTCCACACTACTAGACCAGACAATTCGGGAATGCGTACAACACGTATCCTAGGCAGCAACCATTCCTGTCTCAGCAGCAGCAGACATGCTCTATCTATCAGCCACTGCACCAAGCTACCAACTACCCTCCAAAGTGGGCCAACCCTTTGGAATCATTGAAGGAGGAATTGCAAGCATCAATTCAAAAATCTACTCATGACAACCTGCAAAAAATGAAGGAAATGGCTGACTAAATGCAAAGCATACAGAACACGCAAAACCAGATGATGTAGGAGCATAGATTATAGGGAACTTTGCCCTCCCAACCTGTCCCAAACCCGAGATATATGCAGAGTTAGGGCCCCTCACCTAGATTCAAGCACCACAGGGGCAGGAACACACTGTTATGCAAGCACCTCGCACACCTCCTGGTTATGGGCTCAGTCAGCCACCTTTGTTGCCAAACCCTATGTATCCAGACCAACCCGCTCCTCTGCCCTTGCATGGATAGCACGCCAATGCAAATGCTATCACCTAAAGGAGTGGAAAGACTACACAGGACCCACTAACTAGGCAAGCGGGTAATGATTTTTCCTATGCTCTACCACGAGATGGCTCACAACCCTCTTCCTATCATAAGCCATCTTCATTAGATAAGGGAAAGAAGCCCCTAGACCCAGAAATTCCCATCCCTTTTCCCACAGCTTGAACGCGAGATTCATCATGGAAAAAGGACACACGGAATTTCAAGGACTAGAAATCTATGTTCAAGGAAGTTCATATTCAGGTCCCTCTCCTGGAAGCAATTGATCACATCCCAACTGTTGATAGGTTCTTTAAGGACTACTATACACCGAAGCGACAATAGAGAATCGGACGACAAGCGGTATTATCTGAGGAAGCCAGTGCAGTTATTTTAACTGACTTACTACCCAAGTAGAAGGACCCAGGCACACCATTAATTTCCAGCTTTTTGCAGGATTCCCCTTTTAATAGGGCCCTTCTTGATTTGGGGTTGTCCATCAACCTAACTCCCATCGCAGCATTTGATCAATTTTGATTTGGGGAGTTAAGGCCCACCTAAGTTACCATACAGTTGGTTGACCGATCGGTAAAAACACCGAGTGGGGTGGTTGAAAATGTGATCATAAATGTCCAAGGATTCTACTTTCCGGTGGACATTTTTGCTCCAGATATGGAGGTTTCTCTTAATCTCTGTGACGCACCAATTATTCTAGGTCTCTCATTTTTAGCAACTGCCTGCGCAAACATTCACTGTGCATCAGGGTGCGTGGAGATTACCTTGGGAAACAAAAAGCTTAGAGTGGACATTTTTAAGGCATCAAAGAACTTTGATTGAGATTTGATCAAGGAGGATAGTGAAGATGAAGATTCAGCTTTCTGTGGGAACATTGGGCTCCTCTACAGCGACCCAATGGCACATTCATCCTCACTATCGAGGATCTTTGATCGCGATCCACATGGGACTGAGACTAATGATATACACATTTCATCCCATGGATCTGGTTGTCATGGGTGTTCATCTACTCTTAACACCCCTAATCCTGACTATCATGTCCAATCCAGCACGAATATCTTATGGTAGTATTACATGACCACTGTAGGTGGATTCTCCAGTAGTCAGGATCAGCATATTTCCATTGTTGCTCCTCTCCTCACCTGCATAAACCCTCTCCCCAGCATCTGCTACTATAGTTACAACCCTTACCTGATCCGATCAAGTTCGTGTTTTTGGGAGAAAGTGAGACATATCCTGTGATTATCAATGCTCACTTGACTCCGGATTAGGAACACTAGTTGATCTCCATTCTGCAGGAGAATAGGGCAGCTATCGAATGGGGCATTGCTGACCTCCACGGAATTCGCCCCTCATATTACACTCACCACATCTACACTGATAAAGCGGTGAGACCAGTGAGACAACCTTAAAGATGCCTAAATCGAAATATGTTGGAGGTTGTCAAGAAGGCGATCATGAAATGGCTGGATGCGGGCATTATCTATCCTATTTTCGACAGCCAATGGGTAAGTGCCATTGAGATAGTGCCTAAAAAGGCAGGACTCACTGTAATCAGAAATGAATTGGGTGAATACATCCTAACCTACACCATGACTTCTTGGCAAGTCTGCATTGACTACAAGAAGCCAAACTCGGCTACCAAAAAGGAACATTTTTCTTTGCACTTCATTGATCAGATTCTAGAACGGTTAGCCGAGAGTAGTTTCTTCTGCTTTTTGGATGGATACTTTTAGTATAATCAAGTTGCAATCAACTCGGAAGACCAAGACAAGATGACTTTTATGTGTCCCTTTGGTACATTCACTTTTAAGCGGATGCCTTCCAGCCTCTGCAACGCGCCAGCTACTTTTCAGCGATGCTTGATGGCCATCTTTTCACACATGATCGGGGACAGCATTGAAGTGTTCATGGACGATTTCTCTGTGTTTGGAGACGATTTCTCATCTTGTCTTGATAACCTCACAAGGATTCTGAGGAGATGTATAGAGGTTAACCTTGTACTTTCATGGGAGAAAAGCCATTTTATGGTGAGGGATGGCATTGTACTAGGTCACAGGATCTCCTCTAATGGACTCGAGGTTGACAGAGCTAAGTTTGAAATCATTTCACGATTACCTCCGCCTAGCTCGGCTAGGCAAATCAGATCATTCTTAGGGCATGTCAGATTTTATCGAAAATTCATTAGAGATTTGTCAAAAATTTCTCGTCCATTAATGAATCTTTTGGTAACCAACACACCCTTTGATTTTGACACCTCATGTCTCAGCACTTTCAAGACCTTACGAAGTGCTATCTCAAGTGCACCTATTCTCCAACCTCGTGACTGGTTTCTCAACATCGAGATGATGTGTGATGCCTTCGACTTCGTTGTTGAAGTCATTCTTGGCCAGCATCAGGAGCGCCATCCGTTCGTAATATACTACGCTAGCAAAACACTGAATGAGGCTCAGCGTAGCTATACGGTCATTGAGAAAGAATTGCTAGCCATGGTATTCGGGTTGGAGAAATTTTGGTCATACTTACTTAGGTCCGAAGTTATCATCTACATTGACTATTCCGCCCTCCAGCATTTGTTACGACCCGATTCCTGAATCCCTATGAGACACGAGAATCGAATCGACTCGACTGATCCCAAGACCCAGTCGTCCAACGAGAAAGTAACCAAAAGGGAAGTAAAATAAACCACATTCACCATGCATGCAACTAGCAGTAACAAAAGTACAGCAGTAAAGAAAAGAACTACTATAGTACACACCACCACAACAGTAGAGTATTAAATAGGTACATAAACATGATGCTTACAATAAAAGAGTATAGTTGTAACAGAAAATACTCACTACAACAGAAGAAACGGTACAGTAGGTACAACACAAGTAAACCTACTGGGCTCTACTAGGCCCAGCACCCTCTGCAGCCGCAGGCTCTGGTTGCTCAACACCTGGTCCTGAAAAGGTGACAAAGGTGACACGTCAGTGAAACGCTGAGTAGAGTGCCAACGAACTAGCTAAGAAAAATAGTAAGGTGGACAAGTAGCTGTTATTTTTAATCTCTTTCTTTATTTTTCTATTTACTCATTCTTGAATTATTCCTCAGATCTTTCTCTTGATCTAGAATGTTCCTCGGGGGAACGATCTTGATTGCAGTCTTTTCTGAAAAGTAGAAGTAGCACGTGGTGCTCTCCTGGCCGGGAGAGTCCCCTGTGGTGGTCTTATCCTCAGTCAACCACCCCAAGGTCACTGATAGACGTAACGGTGACTACGGCACGTGCGATAAATGCATGGGTAGCTACCTTGCGCTGGCATGTGGTCAGTCGTTTCTGTTAACGGGTGTGCCCCAAAGCACAGCACGGAACCAGTATAGGGCAGAGCCCTCTAAGTAACAAGGGTCCAACCCCTCCACAGTAACCAACAGGGGTCTTGCCCCTCCACAGTCCACGTACCCTCGCCTGACTACCCTGATTTGGCCAGTGGGCCTAACAAGTAGGTGTAGGAAGGCTAGCAGAAACCTGGGGCCTGTGGGGTGGATAGTGCTCTCCCTACACTAGTAGCTCTCCCCGGTACTGTGTACGCGAGGGCCAAAAGTCGATACAAAGTGGCCAGACCTAACCCCAGGTCCCTAAGGCGACTAGCTCCGCTTTGCACTAAATAGGGGGGACAATCGCTCTCCTTGGTACTCCGTACTCATGTGCCAGCTCACTTCCCCAATTCCATTCCATTTACCTCTCAGGAGCTCTACTCCTAATTCCCCCGTAGGGTTCATGCTCATATTTCTTTAACTAAGCCAATTTAGGTTTCATCATTTCAGCTTTATTTTCGTATAGCCCATGTTCTCAATAGTTAATATCCATTCATAAACAAGCAACTGTTATCCAATTACAGGAAATTATCAATTTTCTTTCTACTTTTCCAAGACTGCAATTCATATATTCACGACATTCGTTTCGGTGTTTCTATTCCTAGAATTCATGCCACACCCTAGGATCTATCATTCAATCTACTTTTCCAGTCCTAGGAGGATCTATCATTCAATCTAGTTTTCCAATCCTAGGGTTCATGCCATACCTTAGAATCTATTAATTATCTCACAAGTGCATAAGTGTTGATAAATAATTAAAGGGAGCCACTCTACCCGCAAAATAGGGAGTACTGGGGGCGTGATCGATAGGTCCGAGCGCCTCCGCAACCCTAGAGTCGCAATGGAACGGGGTCCTATCACAAGGATCAAACACAAGGAATGACTCAAAATAGGATACGAGTAATGTAAACAAGTAGAGGAACTAATTCTAAGAAGAACGAAATTTGAAATGCGGAAAACGGACTTCGAACGGACCTTAAACGGGTCAAAAATGATAAGTGTGCCGTAAATCAGATGTCTGGAACATCTTCCAGACGTCTTAAATGATGGTTGAGGTCATACCTTGTTTCTGCACAATTTTTCAGATGTTCAGAATACCGCTGAACGATCTGGACCTAGTTCCAGACGTCCGACTATCACTCCGGACGTTTGGAAACTCTCTCCGCCGTCTGGTGCTATGCCCAGACGTCCGATCTGTGTGGGAGGGCATGCCCTTGCGCCTTCCCGAATGAAACCTACACACGTACGCAACCGACCTCAACATGAAAATGAGGCAGAACCCTCAGCAGAACGGCCTGCATGGCCGTACATGCGAAAGGAAGAAGAAAAGAAAAATTTGTACCTTTAAGACATCTGGGTCTCACTCCAGACGTCCCCCGCGCCATCTGGACGTAGGTCCAGACGTCTGATTCTGTGAAAATTTTTCAGAATCAGGACCTCCTTGCCCTTCGCCTGCTGCGCACGGCTGTGCCATGCAATGCTTGCCTGCTGCCTGAGCTGCAGCAGCACCTCCCCAGCACTACGCTCTTGCTGCGCGCCCCTACCGGCCAGCCCTGGTAGCTCCGGCGAGTTCGCCCTCTCCTCCTCACGCGCTCTGCCTTTTCTCCCTCCCACTACACCTCCTCCTCCCTGCATGCACCAAGCAGTAGCTGCTACCCTTGCTCTCGCACTCTCACGCTAACAGGAAGAAGGAGGAGTCGGTGGAGTGGTGGTAAGGGAGAGGAGAGGGGGAGATATTTGAAGGCACCGTGGGGAGAGAGAGAGGAAGAAAAAGATGCACTTGCAGGATGGGGAGGGAAGAGAGAGAAGAAAAGAGGGCAGCAGGTCAGTCTGCGTGCGCATGCGGGCAGACGCAAAATTGGACGTCGCGAAAATTAATTTCCAGACGTCTGGGAAGGCTTCCATACGTTTGACCAGACGTCTGGACCAACTCCCAGACGTCTGGACCAACTCCCAGATGTCTTAAAAGACATTTGATGTCGGGGTCTTAATAACATGACAAACTCAAAGGAAGTTTCGTCCCCGAAATTTGCACTAACTAGAGTGTGGAAAAGAACGATATATGCATAACAAACTCAAAGAGGACCGAAGCTAATCTGAAAAGTCGTACCCTCAAAAACCTTCGGGTACCGCTCCTACATCTCTGCCTCAGGCTCCCAGGTAGCTTCCTCGTACCGCTGGCTCCTCCACAAAACATTCACCAGGGGTACTTGCTTCCATCTCAGACTGCAGATGGCTCTATCAAGAATCTCCACTGGCCGCTCGGGGTTAGTCAAGTCGTCACCCACCTCGACACTCTCGGGGCTCAGGATGTGACCGGGATCGACGATGTGCTTCCTGAGGTTGGACACGTGGAACACGTCGTGCACACCATAAAGCTGGGGAGGAAGGGCAAGCCTGTAAGCAATGGGTCCAACCCGCTCCAGGACCTCAAAGGGTCCCATGAACCTTGACGCGAGCTTCCCTCTCAGCCCAAACTGCTGCAGGCCCTTCATGGGCAAAATGTGAAGGAAGACGTGATCCCCAACCTCAAATTGTACCTCTCTACGTTTTCGATCTGCATAGCTCTTCTGCCTGCTCATGACAGTGTGGAGTCGCCTGTGAATCTGCTCAACTACCTCCTGACTCTGCCGGATCAGCCTGGGGCCAACCTCCCACTTGGTCCCCACCTCTACCCAACTTAAGGGTGCCGTACACCTTCGTCCGTACAGAACCTCGTAGGGTGCCATGCCAATGCTCGAGTGATAATTGTTATTGTATGCAAACTCCGCCAGGGGCAAGTGCTCCTCCCAAGAGCCCCTCCAGTCCAGTACACAAGCATGCAAAAGGTCCTCAAGTGTCTATATCGTGCAATCGAACTGTCCTTCCGTCTGGGGGTGGTATGCTGTAATGAAGCTCAACCGCATCCCCAGGGTCTGCTGAAACTCAGCCCAAAACTGGGATGTAAAGCGGGTATCCCGGTCGGATACGATCTCCCACGGAACTCCATGTAGACATACCACGTCGCGGATATACCTCTCTATCAACTGTGCTGGTCCCAAGGTGACTCGGATCGGCAAGAAACGTGCTGTCTTCGTCAATCTGTCAACGATCACCCAGACTGCATCGTGTCCTCGCTGGGCAACGGGCAAGCCCACCACCAAGTCTATGGTGATGCTCTCCCACTTCCACTCTGGCATTGGAAGTGGCTGCAACGGCCCTACAGGCCTCTGATGCTCGGCCTTCACCTGCTGGCACACTAAACACTGCTGCACGAATTCACCCACACCCTGCTTCATTCCCCTCCACCGAAAGTCACATCTCAAATCATGGTACATCTTTGTGTTTCTGGGATGTATGGTGAATCTGGAACCGTGTGCCTCAGTCAGGAGCTCTCTCAACTGCTCCTCATCTCTGGGAAAGCGCAAGCGTCCCCTCATGCGCAGCATCTGGTCTGTAAAAGAGAAGTCTCTAGGGTCTCCCGACGGCACTCTATCATGCAATGACTGCAAGTACAGGTTGGCCATCTGTCCTGTGATGATGCGATCTACCAGCTCTGGCCTCGTTTGTCGTGCCATAGTCACTGCCCCACAATGCCCTAGTAACTCTAGGGGTCGCCAACTGCCCATCTCCTCCAAGAGGCTCCAATTCTGCACTTGTAAGCTGGCCAAGTGGGCGGGCGCCTTCCGGCTCAAGGCATTAGCCACTAAGTTGGCCTTTCCTGGGTGGTAGGAAATGCTGTAGTCATAGTCCTTCAGAAGCTCCAACCAACATCTCTTTCTCAAGTTGAGCTCCTTCTGATCAAACAAGTATCTGAGGCTCTTGTGATTTGTGAAAATCTCAAAGGTCTCACCGTACAAGTAGTGCCTCCAAGTCTTTAGCGCGAAGACGACAGCTGCCAGCTCTAGGTTGTGGGTAGGGTAGCTATGCTCACGAGGCTTCAGTTGCTGCGAAGCGTAAGCGACAATGTGACCCCTCTGCATGAGCACACCCCCTAACCCGTGCAAAGAGGCATCCATGTACACAACGAACCCGCCACTACTGTCTGGGATGGTGAGCATGGGAGCCGAAGTCAGCCTCTCCTTCAGCTCCTGAAAACATGCCTCACAGGTGTCTGTCCAAGAAAAGGGCACGTCCTTCTGGGTCAACTGTGTCATAGGTCATGCAATCGGTGGGAAGCCCCTGATAAACCGCCTGTAGTAGCCTGCCAGTCCCAAGAAATTGCGGATCTCAGTAATCATACGCGGTCTCTCCCACCTAAGCACTGCCTCGACCTTGGTTGGGTCCACTGCCAAGCCATCCCCGGAGATCACATGACCTAAGAAGGTCACCTCCCTCAACCAGAACTTGCACTTGCTGTATTTGGCGTACAGCCTACGTCGTCTCAGGGTGTCCAAAACCATCCGTAAGTGCTGTCCGTGTTGCGTTTGATCTCGAGAATAGATGAGCACATCATCAATGAATACCACCACGAACTGGTCCAAGTAGAGTCTAAACACTCGGTTCATCAAATCCATGAAGGCAGCAGGGGCATTGGTCAGCCCTAACGGCATGACCAGAAACTCATAGTGTCCATACCGGGTGCGGAAAGCTGTCTTGGAGATGTCTGCCTCCTTGATCCTCAATTGGTGGTATCCAGACCTCAAGTTGATCTTGGAGAATACCATGGCACCTCGTAACTGGTCAAACAAGTCATCAATCCTCAGTAGTGGATACCTGTTCTTGATGGTGACCCTATTTAGCTGTTTGTAGTCCACACAAAGGCGTGGGGTACCATCTTCTTTACGAATAATACCGGGGCTCCCCAGCGAGACACACTGGGTGATGATAACCTCATCATGAGCCATAACTAGCTCATTTTGACCTAATACAGAGGATAAAAGCTCCTACATAACTCAAGGAGAGGCTTAACTCAGAGAATTCTGAGTCTAAGAAGAAAATAAGTCCTAAGGGGTAGAAATGCAATTTTACCAGCACAATCTACAAACAGGGTAACTTAGGGTCCAAATATAGGTCAAACTAACCTAATAGGAAGGAAAGTGGGATGATCTAATCTGATAAGGGCTACAGCAACTCCAAGGAATTAAATGACAATCTATAACCCTAAAACAAACCCACTCCAATTCACGAGGTTCGAGGAAAAAAAAATCTACTAAACCCTCTAAAATTTATATAAAAATAATCTCTAGGGCTTAGAACCTTCAATTTGTCCTTAGGAACCCATTTTGACCTACATTGAGAACCATGCGCAATTAATGATTTAATTTGGGTTTTTACGTAAATTTGCCAGTCAAACAAGGTATGACCTAGAAATAAAATTCACCATTATAATCCTTAGGTCCCATTTAGTCATGCATTAAAACTTGAGCCTAAGAAGAGACCTTCTTGACCGACTTTGCACTTTGGTCCTCATCCACTACTTTTTGACACTCAACTTTTGAAACCCTTGCATTTTGGCCCCTAGGTCTTCATTGTTTTTGCATTTGGGTCCTCCTTGCAAAACCCTGAGCAGCTTCGTGCTCCGGCGAGGCATGGCGCCGCGCAGGGTGAGGGAGACCCTCTGCCATCGCCCACACCTTCCGTGCGAACATGCGGAAGGTATGGGTTGCAATCCGGCCATCCTCTGGTGAGGGAGGCACGTCGCCTTCCTCTGCCCTCCTCTCTAATTTTTCCTCTATAAAAGCCTCCCCCGTCTGCCGCATTCAGTAGCTCAATTCTGACGGAGAATCACCCACAACTTTCCTCTCCTCACACTCCGGCAGGCACCCAGCGAGCTCCGGCGAGCTCCCTTTCCTTTCCTCTTCGCTCTGCCATAAAACCAATGGCAGAGACTTCTTCCTAATTCTCCTCCATGTCGCGCAATACCCGCGCGTGCTACTTCAGCCCCGTCGTTGCCGCCGCCCTCCCCCACTGGGTATCTTCTTCTCCGGTGACAGTCGATACGACTGTCGCCCTGCTCCTCCCCCTTTGTCCCCACAAGTAAGTTAGAACTACTTCCCTTCCTCTCCTCTTTCTTTTCCCTATTTCAATTTGTTCAATTAAGCCCTCGACCGACCCCGACCACCGTCACCCCCTTCGTCTCCGGCCCACCTCCGGCGAGTCGCTCCCATTATTCCGCCACTCCACACGACTCGCCGACCCTCACTGAACCTCCGCCTCATCACACTGAACACCCCCCACCCCTCCACTGCCACTCCACACCTCCATAACGCTCCCCCGAACAAACCCATTCCCCCGGCCACAGTCCGACCTAGGGCAGCCCCTACACGCCGCCCCACGCCTCGCCACCACCCGCACGATCTTTGCCGCACTCCGGCGAAGCTCCCTGCACC
The DNA here is from genome assembly GCA_037157565.1 of Thalassia testudinum. Taxonomy (NCBI): domain Eukaryota; kingdom Viridiplantae; phylum Streptophyta; class Magnoliopsida; order Alismatales; family Hydrocharitaceae; genus Thalassia; species Thalassia testudinum. Next base: position 67,882,575 of record JAZHRO010000003.1, on the reverse strand, counting down.
TTCTGACTAGGCCAAGAGGCCGTATCTCTGTGAACAGGTTACCCGTCCTCCACGGCCATTGCCGAACAGGTGAAGCTTCTTCAACCTGTAGCTGCAGCTCCGCTCCGGCCCAGGCCTGCGCTCCAGGACGCGCGGATTGTAACCACGCAGCTGCCCAGGCCTTCAGCTGAAGAAGAGACCTCACAACGTCCGCGATTGCCTGCAGCTTTCTCTGCTGCAGACGCCAAATTGGGGTGGGACATTTAGTCCCACCTCGGAAGATTTCGAAGCGCTGCACCGGTATAAATTGTAAAAGTGCAACGGACTGTTCGCCTCCGAACGCACCGGGGTGAGGTCCGGCACCCACTCACCCGCCCGATCCGCGAGCTCACCACGCGGATCCAGCGGACACGACCCGACACCCCACCTACACACTCCTCGCGTACCATTCATGTCGATACGCCTGGTCACGGGTACGAAGCCCGACCCGATTACCCGGTGGCTCTGGGAGAGCTATCCTACGAGCGAAGTCTGAGAAAGAGAGAGATGTGCGGATAGAGGGAAAGGGGTAGGTTTTGCGTTGGCTGTGGTGTGTGCAGGAACAGGCCGAGGCAGAGAAGAAGAAGAGAGCAGGGCGCAGAGAAGAAGAAGGCCGACGAAGAAAGACTGAAGGAAGAAAAAGGAAGAGCACTAAGCAGCACTGTAGCAGCAGCGATTTAAGCCATCTGATTGGAAAATCAGACGACGCTCTGCAGAGGAAGAAAAGAAGAAGAAAGAAGAAGCCGTGCAGCTGAGCAAGGCAAAGGGACCGCAAGAAGAAAAGTTCTGCAGCTGAGGCAGAAAGAAGAGAAGATAAAGAGAAGAAGAGAAGCTTTGAAGAAGAAAAGAAATAAGAAGTAGAAGAAGAACTGAAGGCAGAGAAGAAGAAGAAGATAAGCTAAGAGAGAGAAGAGAAGACACAAGACTCAGATTTATTTCTCCCTCTCTCTCTCTTTTTTTTTTTGATAGAAACCTTGTACTTCTAGAATACAACTTGCTCCCTGAGTTCGACCTCGGGAACTCTTTTTTCGAGTAACAAATTGTATTAAACTGGTAACCACTTCTCTATGCTATGCTACAACGAAATAATAAAACTATAGGGGAGTTTCGCGTCTCACGAGTTTTTGGCACCATTGCCAGGGAGCAACAGCTATTCTAGAAGCTTTGAATTTCTTTTAAGAGATTGCTAATCTGTTCCTCTCTCTTATGTGCAGGTAAAAATTGGAGGAGCAGCCGCACAACAAACACTCCAACAAAACAGGTAATCTTCATCAGCCCTTTTCTTAACTCCCTTAAAATCAAAAAAGGAACGAAAAGGAAAATCAACTTAGGGCTACCTACATCATACATAGTAATTCCTCAAAGTTGCCTAAATTTTTCATTTCAACACATTTTAACTGTTCATCCAACTAAGGTAACTAGGGCTAAAACCTTCTTGATTGAGCCCTAGATGCTACATTTTTGAGGCAACTGAAATGGACCAACTAGAGCCAACTCAGGAATTAAAAAGCTAGGGTTTTTAGAGACACACCTTCTATTAACAAAGAAAAGATCTTCCCAAAAAGAGGTGTACCTAAACCTTGTTTGAAAAGACCTATACAAGAGGAACCCTAAGCAAATCAGGCTCTTAAATCCATTTGAACCTTAAAAGAAAGGACCCAAAAGCTCTCAAAGGAACAAGAGGTGAAGTTGACCCCTTGGGTCAACCAACCTTAAAATTAAGTCACTTCTTCACTCAAAATACCTAAAAGTTCAAGTGAAACCTTAAGCACCTTGATCTTAAACTAAAATTGGTAGACTTAAAAGGTCAAGATCCCCATTCTGGTCTACCTGGAATCGTAGTGACAAGAGAGGTCGGGTGGGGGAATCCCTGTAACCCGTTGGGATGCTCTACCGTGTAAGGGTCTTTGCGGGACTCACCCTCTCTAGCTACCCAGGTAATTCTCAGGTGGACGATCTTTTTGATCAAGGGGTCCATCTGCCCCGCACCTCTATAGTCACCCAACAATTTTTGGGTGTCTCGATTGGGTCCAGCACCTTCTAAACTCATCTATTCCAACAGTGCATGTACGGTAGGAGGTCCTTAAGACCACCCTTAAGACCTCCTTTAGAAACTCACTCTCGTCAAGGCCAAGCCCCGATGCCCGTGTTTGTGCAGCAACCCCACCACATTATTCTCTCATCTGATTCAGAACGAAGCTCTTCTTCTTCCCCCATCATGGCTCAGCCAGTTGAGGAAGAAAATAATCTAGAGCATCAACTCCAGCGACTCAATGACCTCTTCCAAAACTTCGTGCACCCACCGCAGTGTCCTATGCTGCGGGACCATTACAATCCTGCTGCGGTGGCCATTGAGCCTCGAGTCAGAATCCCGACTGGAGGACCTGATTCCGAATTGAAGCCCAACATGATTCATGCTATACCTAAACTCCATGAGCTTAATTCCGAAGATCCCTTCCAGCACATCAAACAGCTAAAGCACCTGGCCCAAACCTTTGGGTCAGATGTGCAAAATCAAGATATTCTTCTCATGAAGATGTTCTCCTTTTCTCTTATGGACAAGGTCGCCCATTGGTATCAAACTCAGACCCGGCTGATCAACACTTGGGAAGAACTTCAGTCCGAGTTTTTGAAAAAGTTCTTTCCTATTGGTCAGACCAACACCTTGCGCCATCAGATTACTCACTTCATTCAATAATCAGGGGAACCTCTCCATGAGGCATGGGATCATTTTCAGGATCTCATGAGAAAGTGCCCCCATCACGAAGTTCCTAAATGGGAATAGGTCCAATCTTTTTACCAGGGACTCCGTGAGGACATCCGTCTTTTCGTCAATGCAACTTGCGGAAAAAATATCATGGGTCAACATGAAGACACCGTGTGGGAGATTCTCGAAAACATGTGCGAGAACTCCATCAACAATGACTCCATGGGATTATTCGACAGGACGAATACTAGCGCATCGACGAATGTTAGGGGAGCACATGAGATGCAGGGCCTGTCCGCATCAGTCAACCTGGAGTTAATGGCCAATCGATTGGACAAGGTCTCAATCATTGGGAAGAAGGTGGATGAGCTGACTCAGCACTTGCAGCGAGCCACCTCTGCGCGTAACTCCTTCGCACAACCTCCTTCCACGCAGGAGACTGTGCAAAACATTCTCCACCGATCTTCCCCTAGGATGGATCCGTATCCATCCCCATCTGATTCTCGGATCGGAGGATCATCCGATCCTTTCTACACCAGCCCGGGGAATTCCATTCCCCCTTTCTCTGATTCTCTAGAGGTTCCTCAGACCTGCGAGGACCTCAACGCCATCCAGAACGACCCATTCTCCAACACCTATAACCCTTGATGGTGAAACCATCCCAACTTTCAGTGGGTGGGAAATTCCCAAACCCAAAGACCACCCTTTCAGCCCTGCCGACAACCCTCTCATCCTTACCAGCCGCCTCAGCCTCGGCCCAACCCTACTTATCCATTAGGGCCAAATCAGGATCAAATGTCCCTTATCCTTCAGACTCTGGCTGACATTCAAAGAATGAATGTGGCTATCCAAAAAACAACACAAGGATGAACTTACAGAGGTTAGAACTCAACTGGCCCAGTTGGCAAATTCTCGCTAGCCAGGCTCGCTTCCTAACCTCTTCCTAACCTAAATAACGTGCCGACCCAGAAGAGCGTTATGAATCCAAATTTAGGCCACGCACAATGGATTTATCATGCCCCTAATGCTCCATCATCAGACGGGATGGAAGCTTCGACATCTTATACGGGATTTCAGTAGCAGCCACCCCTCTTACCAAACCCAAACCAAAATCAGGCCGGATTAAATTCTCTAACAACATGTAGTGGTAAAACAACTCAAGACCCGCATTATCCGAACCACTCCAAGCCTGATAACCAAGACCCTAGGATAGTTATCCAAGATACCACTGTCCCAGATCAAGAACCCGGACCTATCCTAGAAGAACCAACCAAGGTCCCATTTCCTGAGGCCATGAACAAGGGAAAGAAGACCACCAAGCCCGTGGCACCTGAGGAGGACCTGGTCAAGCTCTTTGAGCAGGTCCACATAAACATCCCTTTGATGGATGCAATCCGCCACGTACCAGCTTACGCACGATTCTTAAAGAATGTGTGTACACCCCAGCGTAAGCCGCGAACCAAGTGTGGGAGTCCAATTATTCTGTCAGAGCAAGCCAGCTCTGTAAATTCTAAGCAGACTCCCACCCAAGGCTAAAGATCCTGGTACTCCCCTAATTTCCTGCAAGATAGGTGATACCAAATTTGATAGAGCTTTGCAAGACTTGGGTGCATCCATAAATTTGATACCCACATCCTTACTTGACCATCTAGAAGAACCTGAGCTAAAATCAACCGAGGTGACATTACAATTAGCAGATCGATCTATAAAGTCACCAAAAGGGATTCTTGAGGATGTTATCGTAAGAGTGCGGGATTTCCATTTCCCCGTGGACTTCATAGTCTTAGATATGGACGCACCTGAGAACCCTAGGGATACACCAATTATTTTAGGGAGACCTTTCCTGGCTACTGCTAGAGCCAACATTAGCTATGAGGAGGGCCACATAGAGCTCAAATTTGGGAATCAAACCCCGAAAATTGATATATTTAAGGCCCATCAAGTAATTAATTGCGGTGTCATCGAACAAGTTTGTGACATTAGGGGTTTGGTTGATGAAACACACTTCCAGAATGACCTGATTATACCTCATCAACCGCAGAAAGATCTTGACCTGCAAACTGAGGTGTCAAATCCAGATATGAATAACCCAGTAACTCCTACCCTTGAACCTCACGTCTATACTGAACCACCCGCTTCTACTGATAACCCCATCCTCGAACTGAAGCCCCTTCCTACTCACTTGAAATACATCTTTTTGGGTTCTGATCAGACCCTTCCTGTGATTATCAATTCCAACCTCAATCCTGAATAGGAACCCCGTCTGATTGCTGTCCTCCAGTAACATCGCAGAGCCATCGGGTGGACTCTCGATGATTTGACTGGAATAAGTCCCTCTTATTGTACTCATCATATCTATTCAGAAGAGGGAGCACGACCTTCTCGTGAAATGCAGAGATGCTTGAACCCCAATCTACAGGAGGTCGTGAAAAAGGAGATCATCAAGTGGTTAGATGCCGGGATCATCTACCCGATCTCCGATAGTCGTTGGGTGAAGCCAATTCAGGTCGTGCCCAAGAAGGCAGGACTCACCACTATAACGACTGAGATCGGAGAAGTCATTCCTACCTGATTAGCCAACTCCTGGAGAGTCTGTATAGATTACCGCCGACTCAATTCCTCCACGAAGAAGGATCATTTCCCACTGCCTTTCATTGATCAGATTCTCGAGAAACTAGCGGGAAATAGGTTCTTCTGCTTTCTTGACGGGTACTCCGGTTACATCCAGGTGGCAATCCATCCTGAGGACCAAGAAAAGACCACGTTCACCTGCCCCTTCGGAACATACGCTTTCCGAAGGATGCCTTTCGATTTTTGCAATGCACCTGCTACTTTTCAGCGGTGCATGCTTGCCATATTCTCAGATATGGTAGGTGATTATCTGGAAGTCTTCATGGATGACTTTTTAGTTTTTGGAGCATCATTCGATGATTGCCTCCCAGATATTCAGGTGGTGCATCGATGTGAATTTGGTTCTTTCTTGGGAAAAGAGCCATTTCATGGTACCTGAGGGAATTCTCCTGGGACACTTAATTTCGGAAAAAGGCATCCAAGTGGATCGAGCTAAGGTTGATCTGATCTCTCGCCTTCCTATGCCTAGCTCGATCAAGGACATCCGATCTTTTTTGGGGCACGTCGATTTTTACCGTCGATTTATCCCTGATTTTTCAAAAATTACACGCCCCCTAACCACTCTTCTCTCCAAGGATGTTCCTTTCAAAATTTCCAAGGAATGCAATCAAGTATTTGAGATCCTACGTGACAGAGTCACCCAAGCCCCGATCCTACAATCCCCTGATTGGTCTCAACCCTTTGAGATCATGTGCGATGCATCTGACTTCGCTGTAGGAGCGGTTTTGGGGCAAAAAATTGACCGGAAACCTATGGTCATTTATTACGCCAGCAAAACACTGGATGAGGCTCAGCGTAACTATACGATTACTGAGAAAGAGCTGCTAGCTGTAGTATTTGCCCTAGAAGAATTTAGATCATACCTTCTGGGTTCCCGTGTCATCATATACTTGGATCACACAGCTGTGAGGCATCTCCTTGCAAAGAAGGATGCGAAACCTCGATTAATCCGATGGATCTTGCTTTGCAAGAATTTGACCTTGAGATTTGCGACAAAGCGGGAAAGCAAACTGTGGTAGCTGATCACTTGTCCCGCCTTCCTTCTGAAATAATTGACCCTTTCGAACCCATCACAGAGCATTTTCCCGATGAGCACCTGCTGACTATTGGTACTAGCATCCCATGGTTTGCTATTATAGTAAATTACTTGGCATCTCATCAGATCCCGTCTGATTGGCCGAAGGCCAAGAGAGACAAATTGCGCTCTGATGCCAAGTATTACATTTGGGAAGACCCGTACCTCTTCCGCATAGGTGCTGATCAAATCATCCGGAGATGTGTCCCGGAAGAGGAATTCAACAATATCCTCTCTTTCTGCCATGACCAGGCATGCGGTGGCCATTTCTCTGGGCATAAAATCGCATCAAAAGTCCTCCAGTGCGGCTTTTACTGGTCCACACTGTTCAAAGACGCATACAGTCACTGCAAGGCATGTAGTCGTTGCCAAACTTTGGGCAACATGAGCCATCGCGACATGATGCCTTTGCAGCCGATTCTCGTATGCGAAATCTTTGATGTTTTGGGGATTGATTTTATGGGCCCCTTTCCTATTTTGGATGATTTCGAATACATTCTGCTGGCTGTGGACTACGTGTCCAAATGGATCGAAGCCATGCCGACCCGAACCTGTGATCACAAAATTGTTCTCAAATTCATTCATCAAAGCATTTTCTCAAGGTTCGGGATTCCTCGTGCTATAATCTCTGATGGGGGGACCCATTTCACAAACGCTCAGTTTAGGTCACTGATGACCAAATACGGGGTGTCTCACCGAATCTCTACTCCTTACCACCCCCAAACTAATGGTCTACCTGAGCTGTCAAACTAGGAGATCAAGAAAATCCTGCAAGTCACTGTTCGGCCTGACAAGAAGGACTGGTCATCCCAACTTCCGGAAGCATTGTGGGCCTATAAGACCGCCCACAAAACCCAATTAGGCATGTCTCCCTTTAGACTGGTGTACGGGAAGGCATGTCACCATCCCGTAGAACTGGAGCATAAAGCCTATTGTGTAGTACGGAACTGTAATCTAGATTTTTCGAAGGCTGGAACCCACAGAAAACTTCAAATCAGCGAGATCGATGAATTACGCCTTGACGCGTATGAGAACTCGCGAATCTACAAGGAGCGGGTTAAAGCCTTCCATGACAAGCATATCTCGAGAAAAATCTTTCATCCTGGTCAGAAAGTCCTACTCTTTGATGCCCGACTTAAACTTTTTCCGGGAAAGCTGCAATCCAAGTGGGTTGGACCATATTTAGTCTGATAGGTTTTTGGAAATGGAGCTATCGAAATCAGTCTGCTCAGCCACGATTCCGAACCTTTCATCATGAACGGTCAGAGACTCAAGCCGTTCATTGATGTGACTTCTACTGATTTGGTTGAATCATCTTATATCCTCCATTCCCCTTGAGCTTATTGCGCCTAGCCGATGGCGTAAAACCTAGCGCTTAACGAGAGGCAACCCGTCGTTTTCCTAAAAATCCAAAACATTTTTCTGACACCTTTTTGCACTTAAGGTTCACCCTTGTAGACAGGCGACCCACCTCAGATGCTTGCATCTGGGATTAGAAATCGTCCGCAAAATTCATCCCGACCCATTCACTCATCCAAATTTCTATCTTAAGGAATGAACTAAGTAAATAAAAAAAACCCCTAAGTCACAATGAGGACATTGCAAACCTTAGGCATGGGGGGGTATAAAAGTGCAAAACTTGTAAGAAAAGGTTTTAAACAAAAAAATTCACATATGCCAAAAACACCATAAAAAAAAATTCGAAAAAGAATAAGAGGAGAAAGAAATTATGTGGAGAAAAAGAAACAAAATAAAAAAGGAGCACAAAAATGTGAGAAAAAGTGATAGTCATTAGTAGGAAACTAAGGAATTAACCTAAGTTCTAGACCTCATTCAAGAAAAGAACTGAAAAGTGCACAATGGGATTAGTAAGAACGCAAACCTTAGGCATTCTTGGATAGACTCTTAGTACCCATTAAGATCTGGACACTCCTCAAGAGGTTGAGGAAAATGAAAAGCTGAAAGTATTAGGTCTAAGGCTTAAGGAGTATTTGACCTCATTAACTAACTTTTGGTCTACGGGACTCAGTAACATAAGCACCCTAACCTCACACACAGCCTGGTTCAGTAAGCGTAAAAATCAAAATCACGCAGAAGCGTCGCAAAATTATGAAAAGTACACCTAGAGTAGGAGCGGCCAATCAATACAAGTTGATTTGGACGAGTTCCCAGCACGGAGTGGCGGGAAATCCCCTCGAAGATGCGTAACAAAATATCATATCCTCGGTGCTTGTCTCTTAGGATATTTACATATCCTACTGGGGCAGTGTAAGCACTCTGCTGGTTCAGATTCCGTGGATGGCATTATCACGAAGTGTCAATTGCCAGGGTCTGGATTCGGCCGCGGAACACCATGGATGGGATTATCTCGAAATCTCAATAGCCAAGGTTCCGGGGGTTGCCATGGGCGATGCTATCTCGAAGCATCGATTGCCAGGAACCCTTGAGGATTGATGATGGGAGCAAGGAATCTGATACAGACCGTGTTGAAAAGCCAATCCTAAGCTAGAATTAAAAAGAAAAAGAGAGAGAAAACTCTCCAAACAAAAAACTTTTCTATCTCTCTCTCTTACAAAATGCACTGCGAACTGAGCTAGAGCTAAAATCATTTCAAGCACGGGTGTTTTAACCACAAAGTCCAATAGACCTTGGGTTAGTTCTTGTAGGCCTTAAAAACCTTTGCTAAGGACTGAGGTTGAGGCTAGACAGACCTGGATCTTGATTGGTACTAGAGTACCTTTTAGGCCTATGGTCAGCATTCTAACCTAATCTAAGCTCAAATGAAAATGCACTTATCTGAAGCTATTAAAAACTTCGTGGTCTAGAACAAAGGTTGAAACCTTAAGTTTTTGCTAAGCGACTAGCAAAAGCTAGGCATGGGGGTACAATGAGAACCTCATCATGAGCCATAACTAGCTAATTTTGACCTAATACAGAGGATAAAAGCTGTTACATAACTCAAGGAAAGGCTTAACTTAGAGAATTTTGAGTCTAAGAAGAAAACACGTCCTAAGGGGTAAAAATGCAATTTTACCAGCACAATCTGCAAACAGGGTAACTCAGGGTCCAAACAAAGGTCAAACTAACCTAATAAGAAGGAAAGTGGGATGATTTGATCTGATAAGGGCTACAGCAACTCCAAGGAATTAAATGACAATCTGTAACCCTAAAAAAACCCACTCCAATTCATGAGGTTCGAGGCAAAACAAAAATCTACTAAACCCTCTAAAATTCATAGAAAAATAATCTCTAGGGTTTAGAACCTTCAATTTGTCCTTAGGAACCCATTTTGACCTACATTGAGAACCATGCCCAATTAATGATTTAATTTGGGTTTTTACGTAAATTGGCCAGTCAAACAAGGTCTGACATAGAAATACAATTCACCATTAGAATCCTTAGGTCCTATTTAGTCATGCATAAAAACTTGAGCCTAGGAAGAGACCTTCTTGACCGACTTTGCATTTTGGTCCTCATCCATTACTTTTTGACCCTCAACTTTTGAAACCCTCGCATTTTGGCCCCTAGGTCTTCATCATTTTTGCATTTGGGTCCTCCCTACAAAACCCTGAGCAGCACCATGCTCCGGCGAGGCATGGCGTCGCGTAGGGTGAGGGCGACCCCCTGCCTGTTGAACAGGGTGTTCCCTGCGACGTGTGTTGTCGTAGGGACACCTCCACGATCTTTGCCATCGCCCAAACCTTCCGTGCGAACGCGCGGAAGTTATGGGTTGCAATCCGGCCATCCTCCAGCGAGGGAGGCACGTCACCTCCCTCCGCCCTCCTCTCTGATTTTGCCTCTATAAAAGCCTCCCCCGTCTGCCGCATTCAGTGGCTCGATTCTGACGGAGAATCACCCAGAACTTTCCTCTCCTCACACTCCGGCAGGCACCCAGCAAGCTCCGGCGAGCTCCCTTTCATTTCCTCTTCGCTCTGCCACAAAACCAGTGACAGAGAATTCTTCCTGATTCTCCTCCGCGTTGCGCAATACCCGCGTGCGCTGCTTCAGCCCCGTCGTCGCCGCCGCCCTCCCCCACTGGGTATCTTCTTCTCCGGCGACAGTCGATACGATTGTTGCCCTGCTCCTCCCCCTTCGTCCCTGCAAGTAAGTTAGAACTACTTCCCTTCCTCTCCTCTTTCTTTTCCCTATTTCAATTTGTTCAATTAAGCCCTCGATCGACCCCGACCACCGTCACCCCCTTCGTCTCCAGCCCACCTTCGGCGAGTCGCTCCCATTATTCCTCCACTCCACACGACTCGCCGACCCTCACCGAACCTCCGCCTCATCACACTAAACACCCCCCACCCCTCCACTGCCACTCCACACCTCCATAATGCTCCCTCGAACAAACCCATTCCCCCGGCCACAGTCCGACCTAGGGCAGCCCCTACACGTCGCCCCACACCTCGCCACCAACTGCATGAGCTTCGTCGCACTCCGGCGAAGCTCCCTACACCTTCTGACTGGGCTGAGAGGTCGTATCTCTATGAACAAGTTACCCGTCCTCCGCCGCCATTGCCGAACAGGTGAAGCTTCTTCAACCTGCAGCTGCAGCTCCGCTCTCGCCCAGGCCTGCGCTCCAGGATGCGCGGATTGCAACCACACAGCTGCCCAGGCCTTCAGCTGAAGAAGAGACCTCACAACGTCCGCGATTGCCTGCATCTTTCTCAGATGTAGACGCCAAATTGGGGTTGGACATTTAGTCCCACCTCGGAAGATTTCGAAGCGCCTCACCGGTATAAATTGTAAAAGTGCAACGGACTGTTCGCCTCCGAATGCACCGGGTGAGGTCCCGCGCCCACTCACCCTCCCGATCCGCGAGCTCACCACGCGGATCCGGCGGACCCGACCCGACACCCCACCTGCGCACTCCTCGCGTACCGTTCACGCCGGTACGCCTGGTCACGGGTACAAAGCTCGGCCCGATTACTCGGCAACTCTGGGAGAGCTATCCTACGAGCGAAGTCTGAGAAAGAGAGAGACGTGCGGGTGGAGGGAAAGGGGTAGGTTTTGCGTTGGCTGTGGTGTGTGCAGGAATAGGCCGAGGCAGAGAAGAAGAAGAGAGCAGGGCGCAGAGAAGAAGAAGCTCTGAAGAAGAAAAGTGAGGCAGAGAAGAAGAAGGCCGACGAAGAAAGACTGAAGGAAGAAGAAGGAATATCACTAAGCAGCACTGTAGCAGCGGCGATTTAAGTCGTCTGATTGGAAAATCAGACGACGCTCTGCAGAGGAAGAAAAGAAGAAGAAAGAAGAAGCCGTGTAGCTGAGCAAGGCAAAGGGACCGCAAGAAGAAAAGTTCTGCAGCTGAGGCAGAAAGAAGAGAAGATAAAGAGAAGAAGAGAGGCTCTGAAGAAGAAAAGAAATAAGAAGAAGCAGAAGAAGAACTGAAGGCAAAGAAGAAGAACATAAGCTAAGAGAGAGAAGAGAAGCCACAAGACTCAGATTTATTTCTCCCTCTCTCTCTCTTATTTTTTTTGATAGAAACCTTGTACTTCTAGAATACAACTTGCTCCCTGAGTTCGACCTCGGGAACTCTTTTTTCGAGTAACAAATTGTATTAAACTGGTAACCACTTCTCTATGCTATACTACAACGAAATAATAAAACTATAGGGGAGTTTCGCGTCTCACCACTAGGCCTCACAAAGCCCTTCTCCAGAAGATCCTGCAACTGAGACTTGAGCTCTCGCAGCTCAAGTGGTGCCATACTATACGGTGTTGTGGAGATGGGGCTGGTCCCCGGTACCAGTGAGATCTCAAACTCGATCTCACGCTCAGGCGGTAGTCCTGGCAACTCGTCTGGGAATGCTTCAGGGTACTCACTGACCACCGAGATACTCTGGAAGTCTGCCACAGGGCTGGGCTCTACCACCACACAAGCTAGGAAGCCCTCACACCCCTGTCTCAAAAGTCTCGCCGCACGAAGTGTGGAAATGCACCTGAAGCCTCCGTCCACTGGCTACCCGTGGAATTCAAAAGAAGGCAACTCCGATATGGAGAAGACGATCTTCCTCTCAAAGTAGTCCACCAAGGCGTGGTAAGCGGACAGCCAGTCCATCCCCAGAATTATGCCAAACTCCACTATCTGTATCATAATTAGGTTAGTGGGAAGGTTATGTCCCCCAACACTAACCTCGCAACCTGTGTACACCTCCTCAGCTACAAACAGCTGACCACTCAGACCTCTTATCATGAACGGATCCTCTAACTAGATATAGTCCGGCCGCAAACTAACCGCAAAATTGGCTGCGACGAACGAGTACGTAGTGCCGGAATCGAAAAGCACGTAAACAAGTGTGCCGGAAACTGAAACCATACCTGCCACCACTGATCCTGAAGCTCTCGCATCCCTGTGTGTCAGGGCGTTAATATGCCCCACAGCCCTAGGTGCAGACGAAGCAGCCACGCTCTGCGTCGGATGGGTAGCTGCTAGCCGGTACCCTCCCCTTGACTGCTGTCCTCCTCCTCCCGCCAGGAAACTATGGCCTCCTACTCGCCCTCCAGTGCTCGGGGTGGGAAGCATCTGCTGACCTCTTGCCCTAGACGGGCAGTCCCTCCTGATGTGGCCTGGCTGGTCACACTGGTAGTAAAGGGGAACTCGACTCCCACCCTCAGTAGGTCCCTGCTGACGGCTGGGCGGGGCTCCGGTGCTAGCAGCTGGCCCCTGTCAGCGGCCTCCAAAGGCCACTGATGGCCCAGTAAAACGTGACGGCTGTCCTGCAGGCGCCACGTGTCTCCTCTCTCGTCGGCCTTGTGAGAAGTCTGGCTGATAGGGCTTCTTCCGCCCGCTGTCAATGTCGCGTGCAGACGGGTTGGTCTCTTCGTATGTCATAACTGCCTTTACCACCCTCGAGAATGTAGGCAGCTTCAAGGGTTTAACATACCCTCGAATTGCCAGCCGAAGCCCCACGGTGAACCTCTAAAGGCGCTCCTCCTCAGTGGCCTCTACTGTCACTGTGAAGCGAGACAGCTCCAGGAAACACGTGCGGTATGCGCTCACGGTCATTGTCCCCTAGCGGAGAGTGTGGAACTCCCGCCTCCTCTGGTTCTGGCATGTCTACGGAAAGTACTACTCGTAGAAGAGGGTGACAAACCGGTCCCAAGTCGGTTCGTCCCTCTCTTGTCCCCTGACCGCCCTCCACCACCTGTGCGCCGCGCTCTCTAGCTGGTACATGGCAAAGGCCACGTGGCACTCCATAGGGGGCGAAGGGCGTCAAAAACCTTCTCGATCTACTTGAGCCAGGCCTCCGCCTCGGTCGAGTCCTCATCCCCCTTGAAGGAGGGGGGCTTCAGCTTCTGGAACTGTCCGAAAAGCTCAAAGTGGTGCTGAAGTGGAGATGCTGGTGCACCTCTAGGTAAAGAAGCCTCATGCTCGGAAGTGCTGGAGGAAGGTGGGGGCGGTGGAGGGCCATCTCCTCCCCTTCGTCCAGCACCATGTCTGTCGCGTGGTCCCACAGAGGACTCCCCCTCCGCAGCCCCAGGGAGAGGTGCTCGTGGCGGCAGGTGGAGCTCCTCTCGCACGATATCCCGTATCAGCTGGGTGAGGTCCTAGGCTTGAATTCCCAGGAGTAGTGGCTTGTCCATTGAGGTGTCGACCTCAATGCGCCTGCCCCTCCGACCTCGTCCTCGTCCGCGCCCGCGGCCTACCTCGCTACTCCCGCATCGAGGCATCTCCTGCAAGGAGACACGAAAATAGAATGGAAAAACGTCAATACGAATCAATATCTAACGGAGAAATCTAAGAACAGATGTCAAAAGATACGTTGTGGTGGCTACTCTAGTTATTGGCACGTGAATTGGTTATTTTCCAACCAGTTGGTTCACTTCTCGGGACGACCTTGCTATGATACCATCTTGTTACGACCCGATTCTCGAATCCCTATGAGACACAAGAATCGGATCGACTTGACTGATCCCAAGACCCAGTCATCCAATGAGAAAGTAACCAAAAGAGCAGTAAAATAAACCACATTCACCATGCATACAACTAGCAGTAACAAAAGTACAGCAATAAAGAAAAGAACTACTACAGTACACACCACCACAATAGTAGAGAATTAAACTGGTACATAAACATGATGCGTACAATAAAAGAGTAAAGTTGTAATAGAAAATACTCACTACAACAGAAGAAATGGTACAGTAGGTACAACACAAGTAAACCTACTGGTCTCTACCAGGCCCAGCTTCCTCTGCAGTCACAGGCTCTGGCTGCTTAACACCTGGTCCTGGAAAGGTAACAAAGGTGACACGTCAGCAAAACGCTGAGTAGAGTGGCAACCAACTAGCTAAGAAAAATAGTAAGGTGGGCAAGTAGCTGTTATTTTTAATCTCTTTCTTTATTTTTCTATTTATTCATTCTTGAATTATTCCACAGATCTTTCTCTTGATCTCGAATATTCCTCGTTGGGAACGATCTTGATTGCAGTCTTTTCCGAAAAGTAGTAGCACATGGTGCTCTTCAGGCTAGGAGAGTCCCCCGTGGTGGTCCTACCCTCAGTCAACCACCCCAAGGTCACAGACAGACGTAACGGTGAATACGGCACGCGCGATAAACGTACGGGTAGCTACCCCGCACTGGCATGCGGTCAGTCGTTTCCTTTAACGGGTGCGCCCCAAAGCACATCAAGGAACCAATATAGGGCAGAGCCCTCTAAGTAACAGGGGTCCAACCCCTCCACAGTAACCAAATAGGGGTCTTGCCCCTCCACAGTCTGCGCACCCTCGCCTAACTACCCTAGTTTGCCTAGTGGGCCGAACAAGTCGGTGTAGGAAGGCTAGCAGAACCACGAGGCCCGTAGGGTGGCTAGTGCTCTCCCTACACTAGTAGTTCTCCCTGGTACTGTGCATGCGAGGGCCAGAAGTCGGTACAAACTGACCAGACCTAACCCTTGGTCCCTTGGGCAGCTAGCTCCACTCTACACTAAACATGGGGGACAGTCGCTCTCCTTAGTACTCCGTACTCAAGGGCCAGCTCACTTCTCCAATTCCATTCCATTCACCTCTTAGGAGCTCTACTCCTAATTCCTCGTAGGGTTCATGCTCATATTTCTTTAACTAAGCCAATTTAGGTTTCATCATTTCTGCATTATTTTCGTATAGCCCATGTTCTCAATAGCTAATATCCATGCATAAACAAGCAACTCTTATCCAATTATAGGCAATTATCAATTTTATTTCTACTTTTCCAAGATTGCAATTCATATATTCATGACATTCGTTTCGGTGTTTCTGTTCCTAGGATTCATTCCACACCCTAGGATCTGTCATTCAATCTAGTTTTCCTGTCCTAGGATTCATGCCATACCCTAGGATCTATCATTCAAACTAGTTTTCCAATCCTAAGGTTCATGACACACCTTAGAATCTATTAATTATGTCACAAGTGCATAAATGTTGATAAATAAATAAAGGAAGCCACTCTACCCGCAAAGTCAGGAGTACTGGGGGCGTGATCGGCAGGTCCACATGCCTCCGCAACCCCCAGAGCCGCAACGGAATGGGGTCCTATCACAAGGATCAAATACAAGGAACTACTCAGAATAGGATACGAATACAGTAAACAAGTAGAGGAACTAATTCTAAGAAGAAAGAAATTTGAAACGTGGAAAACGAACTTCGAACGGATAGGTTTAGGTCAAAAATGACAAGTCTACCCTAAATCAGACATCTAGAACATCTTCCAGATGTCTTAAACGATGGTTTAGGTCATACCTTATTTCTGCGCGATTCTTCAGATGTCCATAATCTTGCTAAGCCGTCTGGACCTAGTTCTAGACATCCGACTGTCACTCCAGACGTGTGGAAACTCTCTCCGCCGTCTGGTGTTGTGCCCAGACGTCCGATTTGTGTGGGAGGGCATGCCCTTGTGATTGCACCGCAAAAATACACCTGCAATTGTGCTGTCTTGGCTATTTCCTAGCATTACCAGTGCATAGTAGGGTTCCATAGTCGCATTTGTGAAAATACATGCATGCATTCATTTAATTGAGAAGGGAGGGGAGTGAATAAATTGGCCTCGCAATTCACGTTTTTCTTAAGTGCTACATTGCAAAAATTCCATCTTCTTTTTTTATTTTCTTTTTGATTTTCTTCCCGCAGCCGCATGGCAACTTCTCCTCGTGCCATTCCCTACTCAAGCCCTTCCTTGCGGCTGCCTCTCCCTGCCAAGACAAGCGCAAGCATGCACAACCAGGGCAAGGCTGTGCATGCTCTCCTCTTCCTCTATAAAACAGCCACGGCTCCTTTGCAAAAGCCAGCCTGGTCCCCCAAAGAGAAAACCAACGCAGCTTCTTCTCCTTCCAGGTCACCATCTCCTCTCTCTCCCTCCATACGCCGGCCCTCCTCCTCCGAGGAGACACCTAGCGGACAAGAGCACCTCACGGTGGTGCACAACCACCACCGTGAGACCACCACCGCCCAGCTCATCAAAGAGCCGATGGGCGTGGTGGCCTTCTTCCCTGTTTTCACCTTCCACGCCACTTCAGCCATTGCCACAGGCTTCAAGCTTGAAGCTCAAAGCTCCAGTAGCAGCACGCAGCAGCAGCCGCCCAGCCCTTCCCGCGCAAGCCTACAGGCCGCCCTCGCCTTTTTGCGAGCACCTGCAGGCACCATCGCCTCCCGTTTCTCCACCCTGCCGAGCTCTCTTCTGCCAGCAACTGGCCTCTGCACGCCTCTGCAGTAGCCGGCCAAGCACCCCAGCAGCACCCGTAGGCCTCCGCATGCCCTGTCACGCCCCTTCGCTCGTGACCCAACCCCTCTCTGCGCGCTCTGCCACGAGGTCACGCCTACAAGCCAGCAGCCGGAGCCACTCCACCATGTAGGACGAGCCGTTCGCACTCACAGAATTGCCCGTACCTAGTCGCGTGGCGCGGCGTTACACTGTAGCCACTATTCACGCCAGTATGCAGAACACTGTGGCTACAGTGGGGTGATCGGTGAGTTTCTCACTTAACCGGTCACCCGACGTGCCGCAATCGCCGTTCGCCCAGCACGCGTCTCGGCCAATGTTGCCTGCACTAGCCCGTGTGCGTCTGCCAGTGCCCACACCGGCCTCTGTCGCCCGCTCTCGCCTGTGTCGTCCGCTCTCTTCACCCACGCGTGCATGCTAGCACCAGCGCCTGCTCTTCATGCAGCGCGGTGCGCTGCGGCCTCCTCTGCGTGCGCCCACTCCCTCCAGTGCGTTCCTCTCAGTGCGCATACGCCCCTTCACGCGTGGACTCCAGATGGCACGTGGAAGCTGCAGACGACTTAACTCCAACCCTCAGCAGTGCCCTCTCTCTCCCACTCTCTCTCTCTCTCTTTCTCTCACTCTCTCTCACAGCACTCTCCTTGCCAACCCTTACACACCTACACTCACACTTTCATACACACACACACACACATATACACTATTATATACCTATATATATATATACGTATACATATATATGTTGATATATAGACATATATTTATATACATATATATATATATACTTATATCTATATATATAGTAGTATTTTATATAACTAGGTATTAGTATACATATATATATATATACATATCTATATTTATATATATATATCTATATATATATTAGTACTTGTATAACTATGTATTAGTCTATATACATACATACATATATATATATATCTATATACTTATATATATATATACATATATATCTACATATATACATTTGCTTATATATATATATATATATATATATATATATATGCAAATATACATACATATATATACATACATATATATATATATACATATATATATACATATATCTACTTATCTACATATATCTATATTTACATACCTATATATATATACATATACATATATACATACATAACTACTTATATATATATATACCTATATATTTATAACTATATATATATACATATAGATATATTTACATATATACACATATTTTCACATTATTTACCACACGTGGTATTGCGGGAATATCTGCACCAGCTGCTGATATTCCCCAATACATGCGTACAAAAAGCATGTTCGCATTCATCTTCCACCAATCCACCTTACACGTGGCACCTCGTCCTACTGGTTGCGTCTTTCTAGACGACGACCGACTAGACACAGTGCTACACTCCATTTTCGCCTCCACCCCCACCCCTTTATATATATAATATATACCTACGTATATATTTATAGTATATTTACCTTATTTCTATTTCTCCTGCATGCCCATAAAAAGATAAAAAAATATATAAAAGAGAAAAGATAATCCTTGACTTGCGGTTCTCCGTCTTGCGAATAGCAAGACCCATTTTGGAACCCTGATTTGGCTCAAAGCCAAGAACCCAATTTTGAGGGTGTGCCTCAAGGACAAGAATTACCAGAAAAAATCTAAATAGAAAAACACCAAAAATACAATAAATGAACGGAAGATATTCGTTGTAGGACAGGCGTAGAAACTTGACTTGTACCTCACTTCCTTGAGTTCGACCTTGGGCCTAAAAGTAACCAAGATAAAATCAAGTAGGCCAGGTTAAAAAAATTTTGTAAAGAGATGGTTAGGTCCGATTTAGGTTATCCACTATATACACTTCAACGATAAAATCATCATATTAACAACCAATTCGGGTCCGACACCATACCTTTTCTGGCACTGTTGCCGGGGAAGTGCACCTTCAAGTAAGTTTTTAGTCCATTCCTGTAATTTTCTCTTCTCACACCCTTCTCTTCACGGGTGTCTCTGTTATTGGTGTGCAGGTGAACCTGTTGCAAGGAGAAGGTAGGCATACGAAGTCAAAGACGTGAGTAGATCCAAGAAAGGAACAAGAGCATGAAGACACCGACACCGCATTGGAGCTTCGCACACATTGCCGAACAAGTAGGTCATCTTTTCTTAGCAACTTAGGCTAACTTGTCACCTTAATTAAAAAAGAAACCTAAAAAACTAAAAACTAGAAAAAACTTCTTGGGATCTCTGGGGTCAAGCGAACTAAAATTCACTTGTTTGATTGATTGTCTTCACTCCCACCACCCCACGATTTCCCACCTTACTTCGCATAGCGAAAATCCAAGAATCTTGATTCTTGAATTTTTCGCAGTGTGAAGTATTCTTTGAGGCAAACATAAAAAGATTGATTGCACCCCTCTTTTGCCTCACTTATCTACAATTCAGGATCACCTTTTTGGTGGGGAGACTTGGAATTGAGTTAATTCCAACCCCACCATGACTTTTCAACTTGCATAACATTCGATCCCGAATACTTCAACCCCAACAATTTGATTTTCTTTATCTTTTGGTTGAGCCTTGTGTGGACATCATTTTGGTGATTGGGAGCACTTGAATTGAAGTGCTTTGGCTCCCTTTCACATAAACTCTAAAATTGATTCGTGCATCCACACATAGAAATCTCTATTTAGGGTATCCCATTGGATTTTAGCCTGCATTAACCAACTGACATTGAAGAAGGGTTTGTTGGGCTTAAAAGAAAACTTGTATTCTTGAAAAAACCGTAGATTAGCTGAATTACTATTTCAGTGAAATCCTAAAATTCATACTACTTAAGGTTGAACTCTAAAAACCATTCACCAATTAAAAACTTCAATTCGGGGAGATTTTCTCTGTTGCATGCTTGTTTTACACACTTGAAAAAAAATCAATTGCTTGGGCATTACCCGTAAACAACGCCCTTCATATTCCAGAAGCACTTGATCCTAAGCCTCTAACTAAAATTGGTAGTAACTTGACCCTTCTTAAGGATTGGAGGTCTAACTACCAACATGTAGCGTCTACGTGCTGGTGAGGGTTCCTGCATGCTATTGGGTGTCCAAGACTAGGGCAAACGGCCTTTCAATCTGGCCTGGTGGTTCCGCGGTGCTCGCATTCAGTTCCGTAGTTCGTGATAGTAGGTAACTTAGATCTTTAGGTCTATGGGCACACTGTAGAGGTTAGGAATTTGATTGAATTGATTTGTCATCAAGTGTACCTTTGCGGCGTCATTTCTCTCATCTCTTTTCCCTTCTTATCTCCCTAATTCTTCCTAAGCAGTGCATGTTTGGGAGGAGGTCACAAAACCCTGAACTATTTGAATTTCCTGATAAATTTAGAAAAGGAGCCGAATCGTCCTCCTCCACAAACATGGTTGCACGCCCACCCCCAAATCTTGAGGGAGGAAATCGCCCTCAGGACCCACCAGGTGGTGGAGCCTTAGATCCCATAACCTGCCTCCAAGCCTAAATGGAAATGTATAATGAACGAATTGAGGCCATTCGGGAAACATTAGAGGAAATGCAGAACCCTCCTGAACGAGAGGAGCCTAGGTCTCTTAGTTCCTATCAGAATCCTACTGCTACAGAGACCATAGGACAAATTCGGGTCCCCATGGGCGGGGACAACTTCAAACTGAAATCGAACATAATTGGCCTAATAAATTTTCACTTTCATGGTCTTACAAGTGAAGATCCGTTTCTCCACTTGGAAGACCTATCCCGACTAGCTGAAACGGTTAAACAAAGAAATATTAGGTTACCTATAGTCCTCATGAAAATGTTCCCATTTTCATTGCGGGATAAAGCGTCGCAGTGGTTATGCACCCTTAGGAGAACCATCCACTCTTGGGAAGAGATGCGAACTGCGTTTCTCAAGAAGTTCTTCCCAATCAGGCGAACTAATGCGCTTCGCTGTGCTATCACTTCATTTACGCAACAAAACGGTGAACAATTTCATGAGGCATGGGAGAGGTATAATGACCTCAGGAAGTGTCCGCACCACGGTCTTCCTAAGTGGCATATTGCCCAGATTTTCAACTATGGGCTAAGTGAGACTTTGAAGTAGATTGCAGATGCTTCCTGCGGAGGGAACTTTATGAATAAAGACGAGAATGGAGCATTTGAATTGTTTGAAAATATGAGTGAAAACTCAATGAACAATGCTTCCATTGCCGCCTTTAATCGTACCAGCCAGCCCCAAAATGTCCACGAAGTTGACACGGGACCCTCCCATTCATCCACTGATCTCAGCCTTATAGCACAGAAATTGGATGAAGTCTCCGTTGTGCATAAGAAGCTGGACGAACTTCTGGCCAACCTCGCCCATTCTTTGTCAAACACCCCCACTTCACCACTTCATCACAATCCCAATCCTTCCAACCCCAGGCTTATCCCGAGAAACCCCGTAGGACCTTCCGTACCGAGTGTCGCGCCAAGTGACTCGGTAAGTCTTGTGGAACTGGCTTCTGCGAGCCAGTATCTCGACACGGAGGACCAAGCCTCCGTGTGCTTGGATGCATATTTACATGCGGACATGTCTTTTGGCATAGAAGACGCTTGTGCCCTGGGGAACAACCCGTTCTCTGCCACTTACAAGCCAGGGTGGCAAAATCATCCAAACTTCGCATGGTCCAACAACCCGCTACGCCAAAACCCTGCAAGTGGACCAATGCGACCGTTCTCACCCGTCATCCCAAGGGCCCAGTCTAATCCTATGGCAAATCCGCCCTCAGGCCCTTGAGTACTGCAAACGAACATGCATCAAGTCCTCTTGACAAATTGATGCGAATGATGACGGAAATGTCAAAGCTCCATGAAGAGAACATGACCTCTCTTCAGCACCAATTGGTGCAGCAGAATGCTAAGATTAGTCAGCTACGCATGATGACTCGATCTCAGGGCACTCTTCTCGCCAAACATGTCCTAAAACCGTGAAATTTTTTACCCAATGGTCCTCAACCACAGGTACGACCTTCTCAAGGGCAAGTACATCAAATTCTGCAAGCTCCGAGCATTCCTCTTTTGTCCCTATTGCGAACCCTCCTCCACCGTCTGATCCCACTGGACCCACATCGTCCAATGCTATCACTACGAGGAGTGGCAAGCAGACTGTCGATCAGCCTCGACCTGATCCTGGCCCGTCTTCTTCATCGCCCTCTCATTCAGGATGCGCACCGCATTTGTGAGAGGACGATAGACCCAAATTGTTGCCAGAATCAGTCCCATTCCCTGAGGCTCTATTAAGGGAGCCAAAAGGAAAAAAGAAAGATACGCAAGCCTTTGATATCCTACATAATTTGTTCAAGAATGTAGAAATCAAGGTACCCTTGCTCGAGGCTGTTCACCACATACCTACTGTCGCCCAATTTTTCAAAGACTACACAACACCCAGGCGACAGTCAAAGAAAACCAAGAATACGGTGGTTCTCTCGCCTCATGCGAGTTGTTCTATACTGTCAAACCTACCACCGAAGCAGAAAGATCTGGGCACACCGCTCATTTCCTATAGCATCCAAGGCTGCAATTTTAACCATGCCCTACTTGATCTAGGATCTTCCATAAATTTTATACCAACCATCATGCTCGAAAAGTTTTCCTTGGGAAATATGAAACCCACCCCTATCACGTTACAATTGGTAGATCGTTTTGTCAAAAACTCGAAGGGTGTGGTGGAAGATGTGGTGGTTAGGGTCAACAGTCTCTATTTTCCTGTTGACTTTCTTGTTTTAGATATGGAAGTTCCTAGCTCACTTTCTGATTGTTCGATCATCCTTGGTTGACCTTTCTTGGCTACAGCCTGCGCCCTTATTGACTATGAGTCAGTCTGTATTGAGATTACCGTTGGATCTGAAAAGCTCAAGCTTAACATCTTCAAGGCAGCCAAGAACTTTGATTGCGATTGCATCGAGGATGACACGTCTGACGAGGACATGACCGTCAGTGCGTGTATCGGACTAATTGGGACCTATTCTGACTACTGCGGATTACTTACAAACACTAATGACTGCCTGACCAACACATATTGTGACATTCCCCCATCCCTCACTTGCCCCGTACCTTCTCCTGGCCAGACTTCTGACGAGGTTTTCTCCTCTTCCCATACCTCGTGGTCTGAGTCATATTCGGTCTACTCACCGCCGATCCACACTCCTGAAGACCGGATTGCCCTTTCTTTCCCACCAAATTAGGAGGATTTGCAATTCCACACTGTGACCTTGAGCCCACATCTTACTCACTGGGGCTGTTCCTTTTTGGATCAGTCTATCCAAGAAGCCCCTCTTCTTGGCCAATCTGAGGGCCAACTGCTTCTTCCCGGCTTGTTCTCCATTCAACCTGGGACACTCTCATCCCATGAAATGCCAGACCTTTCACCATCCACCATCACTTTTCACACCACTATCACGATCACTTCACTTTTCTCTTCACCACCCACCAACCACCCACCCTACCACCCTACTGTATACCCTGCACCTCAGCTCTCGTTACCTGATCTTCTGTCCTTTCTCTACCTTTCCCTGCATGCATATGAGGACATAGCATTGTTTGGCATGAGGGGTGGATAGGCATCCATAGGATCTGGGTATTTTATGGTATCATGCAGTTCCCACCTATTTATAAATATGCAAGAAAAAGAAAAACAAAATATATATATAATAATAATAATAATAATAATAATAATAAATGGTGTTTAGTAATGATCTGAAAGTTGAAACAAAAATACAATAAGTATTTATGGATATTCAACCTCTATTTTGAAGACTTTCCAGACCACAGAAGCTTGATTCACTCAAGCTTGGCTTAATTCACTTGAGCATTGACAAGATAGATCAGAATCTCTTCTGACTAAGGACGTATTCTTGTACCTGAGACACCAATACAGGATCCATTGGTTTGCTTCTACTTGAGAGCTTAAGTAAACTTGGTTCACACTACACATATCAGGAAGATCAGGTGAACATAAGATCCAACCCTAGTGTTCATTAGGGAAGGTGGAGTCCTTACATGTGCGTGCAGGTAGACTTTTTATCCCAGGTTTTAGTCTTGTGTTTAGGAGAAACTCTTTCCACCAAAAAAAGAAACTCTCCCACCAAAAAGAAAAATGTGCTCCTCCAAGTAATGTTGTAATAGATATACTGACACATGTTTCAAAAAAGAAAAAAAAAGAGGGATGCAAATAAGTCAGTATATCTCGCAAATGTCTATAAAGTCACTACCCTAAGAAGTTCTTCAGGCCAAGTTGCAAATACCCTGTTTTCCTATGAGCCACAAATGTCAGAAAATGGGAGTTGAGTTTTCCGTCATCTTCTTAAGGGTCAATCAGAAAACACGAGCTGAAACAGGGACTAACCTGTACCTAAAAATTCGTGAAACCTTGGGATTGAGTCTTAATGTTCATCTGGTCAGTCTTGATCCTTCACTAAGCAAAAGCCATAATCTCTTGAGCACTCCAGTACGGCAAAAACCTCTTGGATCCTGGATATCATACTTAAGGTTTAAATATCGAGTCCTGGTTAGTCGAGAGATGATCTATGTTATGTGAGACTTAAAGTATTAGTAGTCTTCTCTACAATTGGTTCTCACAATATCCAACAATAAACACACCTATATTGCCTCAGAAGAAAATCTTCAGCTTAAAGATCATTTCTAAATACATTACAAAAAAAAAAATGTTTTGCTAGGGACTAGCAAAAGATAGGCATGGCGGTATGATTGCATCGCAAAAATACACCTGCAATTGTGCCGTCTTGTGCTATGTCTAGGCATTACTAGTGCATATTAGGGTTCCATAGTTGCATTTGTGAAAATACATGCATGCATGGATTTAATTGAGAAGGGAGGTGAGTGAATAAATTGGCCTCGCAATGCACGTTTTCCTTAAGTGCTACCTTGCAAAAATTCCATCTTCTTTTTTAATTTTCTTTTTGATTTTCTTCCCACGGCTGCATGGCAACTTCTCCTCACGCCATTCCCTGCTCAAGCCCTTCCCTGCGGCTGCCTCTCCCTGCCAAGCCATGCGCAAGAATGCACAGCCAGGGCATGGCTATGCATGCTATCCTCTTCCTTTATAAAACAGCCATGGCTCCTTTGCAAAAGCCAGCCTAGTCCACCACAGAGAAAACCCACGCAGCTTCTTCGCCTTCCAGGTCACCATCTCCTCCCTCTCCGTCTATACGCCGGCCCTCCTCCTCTGAGGAGACACCCGACGGACAGGAGCACCTCACGGTGGTGCACAACCACCACCGCCCAGCTCATCAAAGAGCCGGTGGATGTGGTGGCCTTCTTCCCTGTTTTCACCTTCCACGCCACTTCAACCATTGCTGTAGGCTTCAATCATGAAGCTCAAAGCTCCAGTAGCAGCAGCAAGGCGATAGTAGCAGGACGCAGCAGCAGCTGCCCAACCCTTTCCACGCAAGCCTGCAGGCTTCCCTCACCTTTCCGCATGCGCCTGCAGGTACCATCGCCTCCCGCTTCTCCGCCCTGTCGTGCTCTCTTCCTCTCGCAACCGGCCTCTACGCGCCTCTGCAGCCGCTGGCCAAGCACTCCAGTGCACCCCAGCAGCACCTGCAGGCCTCCGCGTGCCCTGTCGCGCCCCTTCGCTCGCGACCCAACCCCCCTCCTTGTACTCTAGCGTGAGGTCACGCCTGTAAGCCAGCATCCAGAGCCACTCCATCACGCGCATCGAACCATATGCACTCGCAGAACCGCCCGTACCCGATCGCGCAGCGCGGCCTTACACTGTAGCCACTGTTCACGCCAGTCTGCGGAACACTGTGGCTACAGTGGGGTGACCGGTGAGTTTCTCACTTAACTAGTCACCCAACGTGCCGCAACCGCCGTTCGCCCACTCGTGCGTCTCGGCCCACGTTGCCCGCACCCGCCCGCGTGCAACTGCTAGTGCCTGCACCCGCCTGCGCTGCCCGCTCTCCTTGCCCACGCGCACCTGCGAGTGCCAACGCCTGCTCTTCACACAGCGCGGTGCACTGTGGCCTCCTCTGCGTGTGCCCACACCCTCCAGTGCGCTCCTCTCTGCATGCATACACGCCTACGTGCGTGCATGGACTCCAAACGGTGCGTAGAAGCTGTAGACGACTTAACTCCAACCCTCAGCAACACCCTCTCTCTCCCGCTCTCTCTCTCTCACTCTCTCTTACAACACTCTCACTTTCTTTACCGACGCTTGCACACATACACTCACACTTTCATTCACACACGCACACACCTATACACTATTATATACATATATATATATACGTATACATATATATATTGATATATAGACATATATTTATATACATATATATATATATATACTTATATCTATATATATAGCATATTTATATGACTAGGTATTAGTATACATACATATATATACATATATCTATATACTTATATATATATATATATACATATATATATTTACATATGTACATATACTTATATACATATATATATTTATATATATATATCTATATATATTAGTACTTATATAACTATGTATTAGTCTATATACATACATGCATATATATATATATCTATATACTTATATATATACATATATATCTACAAATATACATTTACATATATACTTATATATATATATATATATATATATACAAATATACATACATATATATATCTGTAACTATATATACATACATATATGTATATATACATATCTACTTATCTACATATATCTATATATACATATATTACTATATATATACACATATATATATATATATCTATATAGTATCATATACATACATATACTTATATATATATATGTTTACATACCTATATATATATACATATACATATATACATATATAACTACATATATATATATACCTATTTATTTATAACTATATATATATACATATAGATATATTTACATATATACAGATATTTTCACATTATTTAGCATACGTGGTATTGCTGGAATATCTGCACCAATTGCTGATATTCCCCAATACAAGTGTACAAAAGGCGAGTTCGCATCCATCTTCCACCAATCCACCTTACAAGCGGCACCTCATCTCGTTGGTTGCATCTTTCTAGACGACGACCGACTAGACACAGTGCTACACTCCATCTCCGCCTCCACCCCCACCCCTTTATATATATAATATATACCTACATATATATCTATACTATATATACTTTATTTCTATTTCTCTTGCATGCCCATAAAAAGATAAAAATATATATAAAAGAGAAAAGATAATCCTTGACTTGCAGGTACTTCATCTTGCGAATAACAAGGCCCGTTTTGGAACCGTGATTTGGCTCAAAGCCAAGAAGCCAATTTTGTGGGTGTGCCTCAAGGGCAAGAATTACCAAAAAAAAATCTAAATACAAAAACACCAAAAATACAATAAACGAATGGAAGAGATTCGTTGTAGGACAGGCATAGAAACTTGACTTGTACCCCAGTTCCCTGAGTTCGACCATGGGCCTAAAAGTGACCAAGATAAAATCAAGTAAACCAGGTTAAAAATTTTTGTAAAGAGATGGTTAGGTATGATTTAGGTTAACCACTACACACACTTCAACGATTAAATCATCATATTAACAAACTATTCGGATCCGACACCACCTTGCGCCTTCCCGAATGAAACCAACACGCGTACGCAATCGACCTCAACACGAAAATGAGGCAGAACCATTGACGGAACGGCCTGCATGGCTATACACACGAAAGGAAGAAGAAAAGAAGAATTTGTACCTTTCAGATGTCTGGGTCTCACTGCAGACGTCCCCCGCACTGTCTGGATGTAGGTCCAGACGTCTGATTCAAGGAAAATTTTCCAGAATTAGGACCTCCTTACCATCCGCCTGCTGCGCACGGCCGCGTCACACCACACTCACCTGCTGCCTGAGCTGCAGTAGCACATCCCTAGTGCTATGCACCTGCTGTGCACTCCCACCAGCTGGCCTTGGCAGCTCCGGCGAGTTCGCCCTCTCTTCCTCATGCACTCTGCCTCTTCTCCCTTCTGCTACACCTCCTTCTCCCTGCGCACACCCGACAGCAGCTGCTGCCCTCTCTCTCGCACTCTCATCTTAACAGGAAGGAGGAGACGGTGGAGTAGTGGTGAGGGAGAGGAGAGGGGGAGATATTTGAAGGTTTCATGGGGAGAGAGAGAGGACGAAAAAGATGCGCCTGCAGGATGGGAAGGGAAGAGAGAGAAGAAAAGAGGGCGGTGGGTCAGTCTACACGTGTATGCTTACAGATGCGAAATCGTATGCCGCAAAACATAATTTCCAAACGTCTGGGAAGGCTTCCAGATGTCTGGACCAACTCCCAGACATCTTAAAATATGTTTGATGCTGGGGTCTTAACAGCATTTGTTGGCAAAGAAGGTCACCAAATCCTGCCTTAACAGATGGATCCTTCTTTTGCAGGAGTTTGATGTCGAAATCCACGACAAAGCCAGAGCACATAATGTTGTGGCAAATCACTTGTCTCGACTATACGCAGACTACATTTCGTACTCCCCGCCGATATCAGATTGATTTCTGGATGAGTCTCTATTATCTATCAACTTTGCTAAGTTTCCTTGGTATACTGATATAGCAAACTATCTTGTCGCAGGTAGGCTACCTGCGGGATTATCCAAGGATCAAAAGCTCAAATTCATATCAGCAGCTAAATTCAATTTTCAGGATGACCTCATGCTCTTTCGCATTGGGGCTGATCAGATCATCCGTAGATGCGTCCCTGATTCGAAAATCTCTAATGTGCTATCCTTCTACCACAGCAATGCTTATGGGGGTCATTTCTCAGAATGAAAGACCGCTGCAAAGATTTTGCAGTTGAGATTTTTCGGGCTGACCATTTTCAAGATACACACGAGTTTACAAAGTGTTGTAAGCGATACTAGGCAATCGATTCTATGACTCGGAGAGATATGATGCCTCTCCAATCCATTTTGGTCGTAGAAGTGTTCGACGTTTGCGGCATCAACTTTATGGGCCCCTTCCTGAACTTACATGTCATTGAGTACGTACTCCTAGTAGTAGATTATGTCTTAAAGTGGGTAGAAGCTATCTCAACAAGATGAGCTGATCATAAGACTGCTATATCCTTCATTCAGGAATTTATTTTTGTCAGATTCGGAGTTCCCCGAGCCCTGATAAGCGATGGAGCAATCCACTTCATCCATGCCCATTTTAGGTCATTATTGAAGAAATACGGAGTGCAGCACCACATTGCTACCCCATATCACCCACAGACCATTGGGCAGGCTGAAGTATCAAATCGTCAAATCATGCTTATCCTTCAAAAGATGGTTAGACTTGGCAGGAAGGATTGGTCCGATCGGTTAATTGATGCACAATGGGCACATCGGACCGCATACAAGGCCCCGCTTGGAATGTCACCATAACGCATGGTGTATGGAAAGGCTTGTCACCTTCCTGTGGAGTTGGAGCACCATGCCTTTTGGGCAGTGTAGAAGTGTAATTTTAACCTTGAGGTCGGAGGTTATGAAAGAAAGCTCCAGCTCAGTGAGTTAGAGGAGATTCGGTGGGAAGCATATGAGAATGCAAAAATTTACAAGGACAAGACAAAAGCTTTCTATGATTGGCACATCCGGAGGAAGGAGTTTGCACCTAACCAGTAGGTTTGGTTATTTGACTCCCGACTTAAATTCTTTACGAGAAAGCTCTAGTCCAAGTGGACTGGGCCATTTTTGGTGGTCCACTCGTATCCTAACGAGGCGGTCCAAATTAAAGACCCAAAATTTGGGCACGTTTTTATGATTAATGGCCAACGCCTTAAACCATTCTTTGTCCAGGAACCTCCTACTGCTGATGAAATGATACATCTTCTTGAGGTCATGTGACTGATGAGTTGGCCAGCTGGAGGCGTTAAACTCAGCACGTATACATATATACATAACATATATACCTAGCATATTTCATTTTTGCATAATGTTTCGTATATTATTTTGCATATTGTGTATAGCATTGCAGCGATGGCATGAGTTGAATGACAACTCAGAAGTAGTTTCAGGTGATTTCTATCCACATATACCCTACCTTATTTCTTTTATTCATGTATGAGGACATGCAAACACTTAGGCATGGGGGTAAGTCCATAAAAAACTAAAAATTTTCTGCCAACAGTGGGGGATTAGATTACTTTATCAAGAAGTTTTATTAAAGATTTATTATTTAGTAGATTCCTAAGCTTAGAATCCAATATAACCTCACATTTTCATGTAGAATTTGCAATGGATCTACTATGAAAATCGATAGACATCTCTAGTTTGTCGAGAAGAAGCATTGTTTCTTCTCCTAAAACATTGGACAATAGTTAGGGAGTCAGGTGAACCATTTTCTAGTAGATCCACCAAAACATACATGAGATGGGAGTAGAGAGTCTACTGATGGTCTAAGGCTAGTGTAAGGAATCTTTAATCTTTAATAATTGAATAATGACACTCGGAGATGTGTATAGTTTTTGCTCTCACTTCTTGCACACTAAATCTATGAGAAATTCCATACGAGAGCTACCAAATAAGTCAAAAACACAAAGAGTGGGTCCTGATAAAACTAGGAATGAGGTGGACGGTCATGACCGTCCTCTACAGAATCCTCGGCTGAAGGAGGGTATTTATGTCAAGGTCAGAAATACGTTGTCCTATCCATTCCCTATCCGGTGGCGAGAGTAGGCACTTCTACTAAATAAGGCACCTGAGATCCTCTTGGTCATCCCCAAAAATCCCAAATGATGCCTAATGAATAAAAGTATGTATGTTGTGTTGAATTGTTGCATTATGTTATGTTGGTAACAGCATTGTGCCAGTAGATATATATATTGATAAAAAAGAAAGAAAAAGCATACAAAAGAGTTGTTTGCTTGTGAAAAAGAAAAGTGTTATGTTAAGAAGTTTGAGTTATGTAAGTCCAAATGTTTTGAGGCAGAAACACCTACCATCCCCAAAAAACCACCAAATACAGCCTTAACCTATTTTTTTGTATTTCTGACCGCTTGACTACAGGCTGAGGAGTTTGACTTAGTCGTAGGGTTATTAGAACCTAATTAAAGTGTAATGCCATGTAAGACCACCAAATATAGTTGCAAATCTGGTAAGATGTGAGCTCAGGAAGAAAAAGAAAAAGAAAGAGAGAGAGAGAAGAAAAAGTACAAAAGATTAAAGAGAGCACAATTTTCCAACCCTTCTCAAAGTTAAGCTATTCAATAATCTAATAATCTAGATTATGAAATACTAGTCTTCATGTAGCACCGGAAGAGAGTGAGCCACCAAATATAAATCTAGTTAACTTAGACATCTACTACCTAAGCCAAAAACCAGGGCTAAAATTAGAACATAGTTTATATCCCCGAGAGAAGAGGTTTTCCTATCCCAATAGAATTTTACTAGGGGTCAAGTACAAACTTTAAATGTGTATCGACTCTTCACTTTGATTTATTGCTGAAGCTACAACATTATATATTCATGGTTATCTGGATTCTGAATTTTCAGATGAAATAAAAATAAATAAACCTTTAGTAAACTCTTGATATAATGCATTTAGTCCAACACTTGCTAGGGACTAGCAAGATTTAGGCATGGGGGTATGATTGCACAGCAATCATAAAACCTAATTCGCCTAAATTAAGGTAGAACCTAGCTTAAAACAGGCATTCTGCATACATACACATCATACTTTTCATCTTAGATGATTTATATGTTTTGTACAAAATAATGTGCTATGTGAGAGGTATTATTAATTTGCAGGTAATCCAAGGCTGCGAATGATCGATGCAACCTTATGGATCTATGCAGAATAACGTCGAGAGTCCAACGCTTCCAAGAGTGCATCAATCAGACTCTCGTAGCACCCTAGGGAGTCCACAGAAGAATTAGGAGCAAAAGGGAAATTGAAGAATATCCGGACCTCAGATGACAAATCCAACCATACGGATGGATCCGGATCGACATTCGTAGTCCAACAATATAGAAATCAACTTAATAGGAGTCCTACATCATCAGATACAAGGAGAAGAAGATGGATAGTCACGATAGCTCCATGTGGCACCATCGCAATGGTCCCTCACCATGCCTGAATTTGGAAGGAGAACTGCAAGCTGTTGGATTGTCATCCAATGGCTGCGATGTAGCCATGCCACCAGATCTCAGCCGCATCATCAGATGTGGACGAGATCTCAACCGTTGGATTCCCATCCAACGGCTAAGAATGTGCGCCAACAAAATGTAAACACAACAAATGTGTGGGAGTAGTGAGTTGGCTAATTCTCTCTTTGTGAGACATTGGGCGCATGTTCGAGCAGTGCCAGGCATGAAATCAAGAGGGGCGCTGATTGCACATCAATCAAGCAACCTAAAACACCTGAATTGAGCTAGATTCTAGCATAACTTCGAGTCAATGGATGCATAAGCATCGTAATTCGCATACTAGTTAGTTTATTAGTCATATAGATAATATCATCATTTTATAGCCTAAAAGAGAGATGCTTTTAATCGCAGATGATTCAAAGCCATAGATGTTAAATTAGACCAGACAGATCTAATCAGAATGACGGGAGTTCAACGCTTCTGAAATCATCCAGATTAGACAACCTGAGCATCGTGTACAGTCCATAGAAGAATGGAGATCGTGGAGCCAAAGGGCAAAGATTCAAACCTCATACGACAATTCCAACTGCACGGATGGATCCAGATTAACGTTCGTAGTCCAACGGTGCAGAAATCAACTTAATCAGAGGCCTATGTCATCAGATATAAAGAGAAGAAGATCGGATAACCACGATGGCACCACGTGGTAGCATCGTAGCCGCCCCTCAACACGCCCCCAACTCCTGAAGGCACCTCTCCTCGTAGTGTAGGCTGTTGGATCTTCATCCAACGGCCACGAGCACGCCACGTCGCCACCCAGATTAGATCACCATAAACATAAACAAGCAAGTATATGTGATAAAGAGTTTGCGCAATGCATTGGCTAACGGGTGCGTGCTCGTAAGCACAGGATGCGGGTTCAAGCCTAGCGCTGCGCAAAATTGATGCGGCATCGGCGGGCGGGCAGGCACGTGCAGGTGCTATTACACAATCTAACGGCACACAGCATGCCACGTGGCACAATCAGAGTGGACCGCGGTGGGACGCACGCGATTGCGTGGGTTGTTGCCAGATCAGGAAGGTGTGAGAAGTGCATGTAGGATTTTAAATCGGATGGCTGATGATGAGGTAGGATTTGAAGGCATGCGACGAAGGTGAAAACGCAAAGGCACAGGTGAGCGGGATCCGTACGATGAGGATCTGAGGGTGCATAGTGTGCCACGTGTCGCCACCAAAATGAATCCGAGCATAGAAGGCCTTTTGAAGGTTTTTTTTAGGCCAAATCAGAGTCGTTGATGTCCCAATCAACGGATCTGATTAGCCAAGGGGTTGTTGCAATGCTTAAGGGCAGAAATACCCTTTTTGCCATTTATAGAAGCTATAAAAGAAGGCCCAGGGCCCCCTATTGAAGCATCCACTTATTACCTCTCTCTTCCATCAACTCCAGACATCCCGTCTTCTCTACAATTCTCCATCTCCTCTGTAACTCCGCTTTGACTTCATCCCGATGCTCTGGATCTGAGGTGCTACCGCATATCTCACAAGCATCCCGCAAGTGGCGTCATTTCTCTGCCACTTTCATCTATCTATCTCTCTCTCTCCCTCTCTCTCTTTCTCTCTATCTATCTTTACTTTTTGCATAGCAATTTCTATTATGAAAAACTCTTTATCAATGCAATGAAATCTGATCTTATGAGTATTTGATGCGTCTCTATACATATATACATATGCAAATATCTTGTTAAAACTAGTTTCATTGAAAACCTTCTGTTAAAAATCGAGATTGCCTCCCAGCGAACAACTCGGTACTCACCGATTTTACAAATATTATTTGCCATCATGTTTTCGCGCTATACTACAACTACGCAACTTTTAATCACGATCACACACTAAAAAAGTTGGCACCGTTGTCGGGGAGGCAATGAAAATTTTTGAAGCTCTTAGGTGCGTGTTTGAGATTTCTAACTCGCTACATTTTTCATTGATTTCATGTGTGCAGGAAGCGAAGAAATCTAAACAAAACACGACAATAGAGAAAGTGCTGGTTCTAACCTCTGGTAAGTACCCGTAGTTTAGATTAGTTGGATTTAGGATTTGCTTGAACCTTAGGATTAGTTAGAATTTGTTGGCTTATTAAAAAAATAAATTCTCTTGATTTTGGGCTAAAATAAAACTTTATCTTAAAAATTCAATTCTTAAAGATCCGCATTTCCAAAAATTCTCAACATTTTGCTGGATGTAGATTTCAAAGTTAGAAACAACATATCCAAACTTTGTAGCAATCAGAGATACAGAAAAATTTCAAAAATTTGCGCACTGATCTATTATCAATACAGATTTTGTTCTTATTTTTTTAGAGTTGAAAATATCATAGGAATTTTTATGTAACTTTGATTGAAGTAAAATTGGAGGCACTGAATTTCTGAGAAAGTCAAGAATTTCATAAAAATCTGAGAAAAATATTTTTTGCTCATTTGTTTGCACGAATTATTTGTTCATGAACTGAGGGTCAAAGTAGACTACAAAACCACCAATATAGTTTAAATCTGAAAAAATAGAAAACGTGCATTAAAATTCTTGGAAAAAATATTTTATGAGTGCTTAGTTAGTGGTGAAAGAAGATCAATTGATTGCATTGCTTGGGTCGCAACACTCATCAGTTTGGACCTAAAAGAATCATTTGGAACTATCTATGCTTAGGGTTTCACGTTAAGGATAGAACACACTTGCATTTCCATACTTAAAGGAAATCTATCAAACAAATTAGGATTTGCAAAACTTTTGTGTGCCTCATTAGAACCTTGTTTGAAAATATATAATCAAGTGAACCCTAAAACACACTTACACAAGCATTTGAATCTTAAAAGATACTTCGTCATAAAAATTTTCTTGTGAACCCTTTGCCTGTGCACTTTACATCTCTGAATTCAACTTTAAGGGCAAACAATCCCATAATGCCCATCATATTCCAAAAGCACATCAGACCCAAACCAAAAATTTAGTAGACGTGCCCTAGGCAAGATTAATAGACTTGGAGACTTGAAACTAGAGGGCTAAGGTCAAGGCCTTGTCTACTTGGACCAACTGGTGATAAGAAAGGTCGATGCGGTAACCGCATTAACCTTTAGTGGTGTCCCACCATGCGGGGTGTCCTATAGGGTCCCACCCTTCTGGCTAGCCAAGTAATTCAAGGGTTGACCTAACCCTGTTGTGTTTTGGGGAGCCAGGATCAGGTCTAATTAGGGTTGACACTCTAAGGACTAGTTTGATTGCTTGTATTGAAAGGGCAAGGTATTCTCTCATCTACTAACTTTCTTCTAGTACATGGATGCAAAAAGGTCTCTGAGCTGTAATTTGGTACCACCTTTAGAGAGTAAACTAAAGAGAAGACCCAATTTTTTTGAATACACTCCAATATCCAATTTCCATGAGGATGAACTGATTGAGGAGGAAACCATGAACCCATACTCCCTTGCCTCACACTATTCGTCCTTTTCTCCCTATCCTAACCTTTCCCTTACATCAACTGCTTCAGGTTGGGAGAACTCTCCTTAATACCTGGGACTTGATTCCATTGCCTATACCTCATATTCCTCGGGTATAGCCAGGCCTATCTCGAATCCCACACGAATCTCTGGATATCAAGGATCTATACAGTCTAAAAAGACACTCTCCATGCAAGACCAACACCTGGTTGGCATGACCAGTTATCTTGACCGGTTTAGCTAAACTCATCTCTCACCTGATCATGGATATACCTCAGAATCCCAATACCTAGAATACCAATCCTATCCTCGAAATCACTATTCAAGTTATCCCAATCCCACCCAAACAACTTCACCTTCTCATTGGGATAACCCTACACCAACCAACCAAGGATATGATTCTTACCACAGGTATTCAAATGATGGATATTCTGATTTGACTGAGGTTAGAAACTCTAAAAATTATTATCCTCATCCTCATCAAATCCCTAACCATGGCAGTGATCCTAAGATCACCCAATTACTTGAAGTAGTGCAGAGGATGAGAGAAGCTAATAAAAGAAATATAGATAATCTGACAAAATGGCTCAATAGAATCTGGAAAGCACAAGGTGATAAAACTGGTCTGAGTATGGAACAAGTTGGTGGTAAGCCACTCAAGGTTGAGGATCCAACCTTAAGTATGACATCCTATCAAATCCCAACCTCCACATACACTAAGTCCACCCACCAGTCTCGTGATTATGCAAAACAGATCCTTTTTATCCCAAAAGCTGACTTTGAGGAGGAAGGCTCACTTGAGGAAGTATATCTTGATTTAGGCCCTGAATTGCAACCATTCTATTTTGAGGTGCTAATTCATAGCAAGCTGGAGTATGAGTCTTTTATGTTTAAAGACACACAATTGGACAACATGGATAATTTGGGAGAATTAGAGCAAGATCGAGGAGAGAGAAAGATTGGGGATAGTGACACTCCAAGCCAAGCATGGTTTGATGGCTCTGATGTCATCTCATCTGAGGATTACCATCATCAGATGTGCTTAAACGATCCCATCCACAAGAGTCCTGAGAAAAAACCTGACCATTATCCCCAACATCTCAAGATTGAAGAAAACAGACAATCCCCTTATGAAAAAGATGTTCAAGAAATTGCAGAATTACTGGGGATGACTTATGAGGATCTATTTGAGGAAGCAAAGACTTTAGCTGAATCATGGGATTTGGAAGAATTTGACTTGATTGATAGGAAACAAGAAGATATTCCCTCAAAAGATATTGTCCAAAAAGGATTTGTGGTGCTGACTAATCCAAACCCCGATCTTATGGTTCTAGGGAAAAATGAATTACAGCAAGATTTGGGCAACTCAAATGAGACTGTTGATCACCCCTGGGATAATATTGAGGACTCTGATAAGTCTGGAACTATTGAGATCGATCACTGGATCTTATTTGAGTCACCTACTCGACATCCATCCACACCTAATTTAACTTGCGAAGTGGTTTCTTGTACCATTTCAGACTACACCACTTGGGTTCCTCCTTTCATTTCCCATCACTTTCAGAACCCATATGATGTATTCCCCATGAACCACCCTATATCCACCTCATCTACCTTCCTCATGCATCACTTCTTAAGGTTGCCAGCATCTACTTTCCATTCTGACACCCGCATTAATGTTTCTCACTTTTGTAGCATCTGGCTGCAATTAATTCTAAGCCCGTTCACATTATTTTTCCGACCCTTTGGGCTAGGTATTCACCATCAGCTGCTTCGCATTTGCGGATCATTGATCCTTGCGCTGCATGACCATATCTTTATTTTAATCCTGACCCAACCCATCAATCTAATCATTCATTTTTGGGTTTAAGTCTAGTAAATGATGTTAAACTTAGCACTAGCTAGGAGGCAACCCGGTACTTTGTATAGGTAGCTCTGCATCCTCTACATCGATACTGACCTGGATTAACAAGCATAGTCCGGTGATATCCCCTCCTCTTGCTTATTATATTTTGATTTTCATGCATACATTTCAATGAGGACATTGTAATGAATAGGCATAGGGGGGTGGACCTTGCATTTCTTATCTTTATGTCTAAAAAAAAAAGAAAAAAACCATTTAGGCATAAATAATTTTTATTAAGGTTTTATTAGGGATTTATTCTTAAGTTGATTCTTGAGTTTAGAATTCAGTATAATTTCACACTTACACAGAATTTGCAATGGATCCTCTGTGAAGATCGATAAACAGCATTAGTTTGTCGAGAAGAAGCATTGCTTGTTCTCCTAAACCCTTGGACAGTAATTAGGGAGTCAGGCAAACTATCTTTTAACAGATCCAGCAAACACGTGTGAGATAAGAGTAGAAAGTCTACTGGTGCTCTAAGGCAAGTATGAGGAATCTTAACCTCTGGATAATGAGATAATGATGCTTGGAGTTACCCATAGTTTTTGCTCTCAATTTCTGCGTATAAGTTCTTAGTGTGAACCTTTTGAGAGCCACCAAATAAGGCAAATACATAGAGTGCAAGTTCTGATAGAGTTAGGACTAAGGTGGACGGTCACAACCGTCCTTTATGGAATCCTCGGCCGAAGGAGGGTTTTGATATCAAGGTCAGAACTACGCTATCCTATCAATTCCCTTCTCGGTGCTGAGAATAGGCACTTCCACCAAATACGCCACCCAATATCCTCTTGAACACCCATAATCCCGAATAATGCCTCTCGAATAAAAGTCGTATGTGTTATTGTGTTGCATTAGTAGATGTTTGGATGTGAAAGAAAAAAAAAGAGAAAAAAGAGAGGTATATATGTCTATGCATAATAATATACATATACAAAAAAGGGGAGAGAGAGAGAAAAAGCAAAAAAAAAAGGGACTTTTATAAGTGTTTTTAGAGTTTATTTAAAGTGTATTGAGGCAACAACACCCATCACCCTCATGATCAACCAAATACAGCCTTGGCCTGCTTTTCTGTATTTCTGGCCGCTTGAATACAGGCTGAGGAAAGCTAACTTGGTCATAGAGTTATCAGAACCTAATCAAAGTGTTAGTACCAGGAGAGACCACCAAATATACTAATAAATCTGGTGAGATTGTGAGCTTTAAAAAGAAAGCAAAGAAAAAGGAAGAGAAAGAATGAGAGAGAACGAGTACAAAGGAATTAAAGAGAGCACAGTTTCTCGCCTCTCTCTAAGTTAAATTATTTAATAATCTGGAAATCTTGGTTCTAAAGTACTAGTCTATATGTAGCACCAAATGAGTGTGAGCCACCAAAAATAAATCCACTTGACTCAAAGAAAAAATCTTCTACCAAACCCAAAAGTCGGGGATGAATATACAAGTTACTTTATAATCCTGAGGGGAGAAGTTTGCCTATTCCAATAGATTTTTACTAAGGGTCAAGTACGAGCTTTAGATGTAGATTGACTTTTCACTTGGATCCGCTGCATAGACTACAGTAAAACACATTCACGATTATTAGGATTACTAAAGTATTGGATGAAAACAAAAGACATAAATCTCTAGTCAAACTCTCGATAGGAATCTGTCACGTACAACAACTTTGCATTTAGTCTTGCATTTGCTAGGGACTAGCAAGATTTAGGCATGTGGGTGTGATTGCACATAAATCATGCAACCTAAAACACCTGAATTGAGGTAGATTCTAGCATAACTTCGAGTCAATGGATGCATAAGCATCATAATTCGCAGACTAGTTAGCTTATTAGTCATATAGATAATATCATCATTTTATGGCCCAAAAGAGTGATGATATTAATCGTAGATGATTTGAAGCTACAGATGTCAGATCAGACTAGACAGATCTGATCAGAACGATGATAGGAGTTCAACGCTTCTGAAATCATCCCGATTAGACAACCAGAACATCGTGTATAGTCCATAGAAGAATAGAGATCATGGAGTCAAAGGGCAAAGATCCGAACCTCAAATAACAAATCCAACTGGACGG
This sequence comes from Thalassia testudinum, assembly GCA_037157565.1. Lineage (NCBI taxonomy): Eukaryota > Viridiplantae > Streptophyta > Magnoliopsida > Alismatales > Hydrocharitaceae > Thalassia > Thalassia testudinum. The sequence goes on along the minus strand of JAZHRO010000003.1, from coordinate 67,842,865 downwards.
ATGGATCCGGATAGATGTTCGCAGTCCAACAGTGTAGAAATCTACTTAATTGGAGGCCTATGTCATTAGATATAAAGATAAGAACGGATGCCGCTCTCCACGCCCCCAACTCCTGAAGGCACCTCTCCTTGCAGTGTAGGTCGTTGGATCCTCATCCAACAGTTGCACTCGATCCAACGGCCATGAGCATGCCACGTCGCCACCCAGATTAGATCAGTATAAATATAAACAAGCAAGTATATATGGTAAAGAGTTTGCACAGCGCATTGGATTGCACGCGTACACGTAACCACGGGACGTGGGTTCGAGCCTTACGTTGTGCAAAATTGATGCAGCGTCGGTGGGCGAGCGCGTGCAGGCGCAATTGCATGATCTGTTGGCGCACAGCATGCCATGTGGCGCAATCAAAGTGGACCATGGGCCCGACGCGTGCGATTGCATCGATTGTTGCGAGATCAAGAAGGTACGAGATGCACGCATAGGATTTGAAATTGGATGGCTGACGATGAGGTGAGATTTGAAGGCATGCGGCAAAGGTGAAAATGCGAAGCTGCGGATGAGGGGGAGCCGTACGATGAGGATTTGAGGGCGCACTATGTGCCACATGTTTCCACTAGATCAAATCCGAGCATAAAAGGCCTTTTGAAGGTTATTTTTAGGCCAAATCAGAGTCGTTGATCTCCCAATCAACGGATCTGATCACAAGATTAAGGACTGAAATACCCATTTTTCCCTTCATAAAAGCTATAAAGGAAGGCCCAGGCCCCCCCAGTTGAAGCATCCACTTAGAACCTCTCTCTTCCATCAACTCCAAACATCCCGTCTTCTCTACAATTCTCCATCTCCTCTGCAACCCCACTTTGACTTCATCCCGATGCTTTGGATCTGAGGTGCTGCCGCATCTTGCACAAGCATCCTAGAAGCAGCATCATTTCTCTGCCACTTTCTTCTATCTCTCTCTCTCTTTCTCTCTATCTATCCTACTTTTTGCATAGCAATTTCTATTATGAAAAACTCTTTATCAATGCAATGAAATTTGATCTTATGAATATTTGATGCAACTCTATACATATATACATATATAGATATCTTGTTTAAACTAGTTTCATTGAATACCTTCCGTTAAAAATCAAGATTGCCTCCCTGCAAAGGCCATGGTACTCACTGGTTTTACAAATATTATTTGTTGTGTTTTCACGCTACACTACAAGTAAACAACTTTTAATCGTGATCACGTGCCGAACAGGCACACTCGTAGAGGAAATTCAACCGTTAGATCAGCGTCTAGCGGAGGAGGCACGGACACGTAGCGGCCGTAGAGGCACTGGATCAAGAACATGTGCCATGACACGTGCTGAGATGCACGTGCGCGTGCTTTAGGATTTAAAGGTGTGATTGAGCGTGCATTTAATTCATCTGATTGTGGGTGCACAGATGAGGCGAGCAGTGAAGGAGAGGAAACGAAGGTGCGAGCATGGGCGATCTGCAACCACATTATCTTCAACCGAGGGCGCATAAGCTGCCATGTGGTAGCACTAGATTAAATTAGGGATAAAAGAAGCACTTAGAAGGCTTAATCAAGGCCGTTGATCTCTCGATCAACGGATCTGATTAATCCATGGCATTTGCACATATTTAAGGGGCTAAATACCTTCTTTTCCCTCCACTAAAGCTATAAAAAGAGACCAAAGGGCCCCCCTTTGAAGGCACTTGTCATTTTTCTTCTTCTTCCTCCTTCTTCAACCTCTCTTTCTTCTTCTTCCTGTCCTCTCTGCATTCGTCTCTGCACCTCCGTCTGAAGCATCTATTGGGCCACCCCGACGGATTGTTGCTGCTCTTTCCAACCTCTCCAAAAGGCCACCACGAAGCACCTGTGGTACCCTCGCTCTGTTACATATGTAATTACATTTATGTTAGAATTATTCTAATTCTTTAATACAATTCATGTTTGAACTCTTCTGATTGTTATATATATTGTGTTTTTGCTATATAATGTTTATATTTGGAATAACATATGAAATCAAAAGTGCTTTCTGCCTCCCTGTGATCGACTGAGACTCACCAAGTTTCGTTAATTTATTTGATCGAGATGTATTTCATGCCATAGTACGTGCTAATTCTCTACGTGATCAACATCGTGAACAGTAATTATTGTAAAAACCCAAATTAGGGCAATTATTTGTCTGAGACTCTATTTTAGGTCAAATTGGGATCCAATGGTCAAAACAAAGGTACCAAACCCTAGAGAATATTTTTCTATGAATTTTATAGGGTTTGGGTGAATTTTATCCTAATCAAAATCTCAATAGATTAAGTGGGTTTGTTTTTAGGGTTTCAAATGTCATTTAATTCCTGAAATGTGTGAAAACCCATTTTTGTCTATGTGGACCCCCTTATTAACCATTAATGACCATATGACCCTTAATGAAAACATGAAATACACTATGGTTATTCTGAATTTATGAATTACTAGTAAAATTAGAGAAATAACCCAATCTTCTTCTCTTCTTATCGAAATGATTCAACCTACCTAATAGACTTCTGACTAATATGTAGGACTTTTTATTCACTTTATCAGATCAAATTGAGCTAGTTATGGCTCATGATGGTGTTCCCATCATACCCTCATGCCTAGCTTTTGCTAGTCCCTTAGCAAAATTTTTTGAATCGAACCAGTTATCTAGGTCGGAAGAAATCGTCAGGATGCCCTACTAAGCTGCATCTCAAGGAATCTGATCTTAATTCCAACAATAGGCCTAGAGGTACTCAAATACCAGCTTAGATTCAAACCTTGCTAGCTTTCGCCTCAGTCTGCTGTAAAGGATTCTAAGGCTTGCAGAAACTAACCTATGGTTTGTTGAACCCAGCGGTTAAAGCACCCATGCTTGAAACATGGTTAGTCCAGGTTTAGTTTGCTAGTGCATTTTTAGAGAGACATAGAAGGAGAATTTGATTTGTGGAGAGATTTCTCTCTCTTTTCTTTTCATTATATTTTTCCTTAGATCTAACCTCAGATTGGCCCTAAACACGGTGTGTATTGGATTCCTTGTCCCCACCATCAATCCTCGTAGGGTCCCTAGCAATCGATGCTTCCAGATAGCACTGCCTATGGCATCCCCCAGAACCCTGGCTTTCGAGATTTCAGGATAATCCTGCCCATGGAGTTCTGTAGCTAAATCCAGACCCTGGTAATCGATATTTCATCGTAATGCCGCCCATGGCATCTGAACTTGCACAAGGTGCTTGCATGCCCTTGTAGGATATTTAGATATCCTAGGAAACAAGTACCGAGGAGACAATATGTTATTGTGCATCCTTGAGGGGAATTTCCTTCCTTTCTACAATAAGAACTCGCCCAAATCAGCTTGTGTTTTCAAGTCGCTCCTAATCTAGATCTTAGGACCTTTTTCAGAACATATTAAATGCCCTATGGCATGATTTCATCTTTTAAAGCGCACTGAACAATACTGTGTGATTTAGGGTGCTTAAGTTAACAAGTCCTGCAAACCAGAGGTCAGTTAACGGGGCTGAATACTCCCTAAGCATTAGATCAAATACATAAGCTTTGCATTTTCCCCAACCTCTTGAGGATTAATCTGGATCTTGACAAGTACGTGAATGTTTAAATCCAATATAGATCCAAGAGGCCTAAGGTTACTATTCGCCACTAATTCCTTAAGTTTTAGCCTTCCAGGTCTTAATTCATCATTCGATCCAACCTAAAAGTTAGGTAGGTTCCATATTATTTTGAAGGGACTCAATTTCTTTCTTTATCTTTTTGACTCCTTTCTTCTCTTTTCAATTTTCTTCCCTCCTTTTCAAGAATGGCTCTCTTTTTCCTCAACCCTTCTTTTTTTTTCTTGGTGAAACCCTTATTGTGAATTGATTCTCATGGTATTTTGCACTTTAATATCCCCCCATGCCTACGATTTGGAATGTCCTCATTGTAAATTAGGTGGGTTCGAGTTTAGCTTAGATCGTACATTAGAATAGGGTCAAAGGGTGAGTGGATGGGTCGAGATGTCTATTGTAGATATTTCAAGCTCTGATATGAGTACCAGAGGTGGAGTCGACTGTTCTAATGGATGAACCCTAAAGTGCAATATGAGCTCAGCAAAGAAATGTGTCAAAAAGGGCCTCAAGTTTTAAGAAAATGATGGGTTGCCTCCCGTTAGGTGCTGACTTTAACACCATCATGCAGGCATAATAGGCTCAGGGAGAATGGAGATCAAAAGATACCTCAGCCAAGTTTGTATTAGTGAGTTTAATGAATGGCTTGAGTCGCTGGCCATTCACAATAAAAGGTTTAGAATCAAGGTTGGGTTGACTAATTTCGATGGTTCCATTTTTGAAAACACGTCGGACGAGATATGATCTAATCCATTTCGATCTAAGTTTGCCTGGGAATAATTTCAGCTTGGCATCAAAGAGTAGGACCTATTGACCAGGATGAAAGATCTTTCTGGATATGTGTTTGTTGTGGAATGATTTTACCCGTTCTTTGTAAATTCGTGAGTTCTCGTGTGCGTCATTGTGTAGTTCCTCGATCTCACTCATTTGAAGCAGTCGGTGGGTTCCAGCCTTAGAAAGATGTAGATTGCACTTCATTACTACCTAATAGACCTTATGCTTCATCTTGACAGGGAGGTGACATGCCTTCCTGTACACCAATCTCTATAGAGACATACCTAATTGGGACTTGTGGGAAATACTATAGGCCCACAAAGCTTCCGGAAGTCAGGATGACCAGTCTTTCCTGTTAGGCTGAATAGTAGCTTGAAGGATTTTCTTGATCTCCCAATTTGATAGCTTAGGTAGTCCGTTGGTTTGGGGGTGATAATGAGTCGAGATTCGGTGTGACACCCCATACCTAGCCATCAGAGATTTGAATTGAGCATTTGTGAAATGGGCCCCTCCATCAGAGATAATAGCACGTGGGACATCAAATCATGAAAAGCTGTTCTAGTGAATGAATCTGATTACTACCTTATGATCGTTGGTTCTGGTCGGGATGGCTTCGATCCATTTGGAGACATAGTCTATTGTGAGAAGAATGTATTCTAAGTCGTCTGACTTAGGGAAGAGTCCTATAAAATCAATCCCCCATTTATCTAAGATTTTGCATATGAGAATCGGTTGTAGTGGCATCATATTGTGGTGACTCATGTTGCTGAAGGTCTGGCAATGAGTACATGCCTTATAGTAGTCATATGCGTCGTTGAAGATTATGGGCCAATAAAAGTCACACTGGAGGACTTTAGCTGTGGTTTTATGTCTGGAAAAGTGCCCGCCGTAGGCTTGGTCATGGCAGAAGGACAAAATGTCCTGACTTTCTGCTTCCGGGATGCATCGTCTAATGATCTGATCAGTACCAATGCGGAAGAGGTACGGATCTTCCTAGAAAGCAACTTGTCCTTCTTTGCCTTCGGCCAATCAGACGGGATCAGGTGTGATGCCAAGTAATTAACCAAATCAGCATACGAAAGAAGTCCTGCACCGATAGTTAAGAGGTGCTCATCAAGAAAGTTCTCTGTAATAGGCTCGAAAGGGTCGATAATGTCAGAAGGGAGGCAGGACAAGTGATCAACTACCACGTTCTATTTTCCTGCCTTGTCACCAATCTCGAGGTCGAATTTCTACAATTGCAAGATTGAACGGATTAGTCAAGGCTTTGCGTCCTTCTTCGCGAGGGGGTGCCTTACTGTAGTGTGATCTGAGTATATGATAACACGGGAACCCAAAAGATAAGATCTAATTTTTTCAATGCTAAATACTACGGCTAGTGATTAGCCCATAGTTGTGAGCTATTTAAGTATTTAAATGCCTAAACATTAGGATAATTCTAACATTTATTTATCATAAATTAGGATGTAAATAGATTAATTCATATTTTTAATTTAATTACATAATCCATACATTGCATTCATATTTTAAGTGCATTTAGAATTAGCTTAGAATGCCAGTCATCTAATTAGTTAACTAATTAAGTACATTATTTTAGTTAAGATAAAACTTGAGGGTTTGTATATAAATAACCATAATATTTTAATAATATCCTTTATTCTTCTTCTCAGCAACGGCTCGGCTGCCACTGCAACGCCTCCGGACTCACTAAAAGCACATTCATGGATCGACGGAGAAGGTGGATCTGCTCCCGCCTCTCCATTCAAATTTGTGCAGGCCGCTACAAAAGGAGAAGAGAGGATGCTGAGCGAGGCAGGCCTCCACCACCGACCCACCACTGTGCAGAGAGAACTTCTCTCTTCCACTCCATACTGCCAGCCTCTACCGTGGCGGCGAGTCTCCACCATCGTGGGCGTGTGGTGTGACAGGCCACACCGCCATCCGGAGCTCGCCCGCATTACCAAGACCACCTTAGCGTGCATCTCCCTTGCTGTCGTCACCAACCACCACCGCCGCAACCGCCGTCACTGCAATCACCTTCTCATTCACTTAAGACATCCGGGAAATTTCCCGGACGTCTGAAGCTACCCACTCACCTGCGATCACCTGCCTGCGTACCCGTCTGAACTCCACCCGCACCCGCAAAACCACGTCCGCCCATCTCACCGTTCACGCCTGCACAACCACCCCCGTGCCTGCGCCTTCATCCGTGCGCGCCCACGCCTGCAGCACCACCCACCAGCCTCCAGCGCAACCGCGCCCACCATCAGCCTTCGCCATCTCCACGCCCTCCAGATCGCGCACACCCTCCTTAGCCTGCAGCGCCCACCTCCCGCACTTGCAGCAGCAACTGCGCCCATCTCCACGCGCTCACCAGCTGCAGCTCTCTCCACTCGCCTGCAGACCCGCGCAACCATTCTCCCGCGCCTGCAGATCAGCACACAGCTGCAGAACGCCAACCGCTCTTCCCCGCGCCTGCATCATCCTCCGCCCGCGCTTGTAGAAGCGCCCGCAGCTTGCGTGCACACGCCAGCCGCCCGCAGCGCCCTCCGCCCACGCACAACAGCCTGCGCACCCTCATCAGCTGCAGCCGCACCCGCTCAACCGCCTGCAGCCGCCACTAGCAGCACCTCCGTCGGAGCTCGTCCGACCACCTCCGATCGCCGCGCGACTCGCCGCCACCACCGATTCGAAGCTCTTGGTCCAAGGGACCTCCTCCGAGCTTCTCGCGCCCAGCCATCAGCTCCTCGTCGCGCAAGACAAAGGGGAAAAATTCCCCTATTTTGCTACAGTAAACCGTCAATTAAAATTTACATTTTCTGCCATTGCCACTTTTTAATCATATTTTATTGATTCTGCATTGCGGAAAATATCCTCTAGTTTCTCATAATTGCCATTTCAGCATTGTTTCTTGCTTAAACCTTAATCTAAAGGCAGTCTTGGCTTGGTTCTTGTCCAAATTGACTACGAACAAACATTTTTAAGTGGCGCGAATTTTAGTACGTTATTGCCTCCCTATGGATACGACCCGCTCCTCTGCGAGTGGTTATTTCTTGTTAAAAATTGATTAGTCGATTTTTCTACCACATTAAACTACAAACGACTTAAAAGCGAAAGATCGACCAGTCAGCTAGCAGCCCTTTCTTAGTAACTGTGTAGTTATGTTGAGAGTCGTCAAGTGTCTTGGTAGCATAATTGATGACCATGGGTTTCTCGTTGACTTTCTACCCAAGCTCCACACCCACTACGTAGTCAGATGCATTGCACATGATCTCAAAGGCTAGAGACCAGTCAGGGGATAGTAGGATTGGTGTTTGAGTAGCTCAATCATGTTGGCTCTCCAATGCATGCGTGCACTCCTTGGTGATCTCGAAGGAAACATCCTTAGAAAGGAGATTAGTCACAGGGCATGTGATTTTCGACAAATCAAGAGTGAAACGACGGTAAAAACTGACGTGCCCAAGAAAGGATCAAATGCCTTTGACTGAGCTAGGCATAGGGAGTTTAGAAATCAAATTCACCTTCGATCGATCAGCCTGGATGCCTCTTTCAGAGATGAGATGTTGATGTGCATGCATCTAAATAGCCAAAAATGTCTATTAATGCATGTTCTTAGTGTCACATTAGCATCATACATTGCAAAAATATTACATAACATGCGTAATCATGCATTTAGGTCAAGTTGTATAAATTGTATAGTAATTATCTCCTTTTATGGTCAGGGAAAGGGCAATTCTTAATCGGGGCCCCGGATCGAAGATCTAACCATACTGATCTGATCGGAGCAGTGATTGGACTTCAACGACACCAAGATCGACTTGATCGGACATCCATAGCACTAGATAGAGATCTAGGAATCCTAAATATCAAGGGCCAAGATGGTGCCAATATGTACTTCAAATGACAAACTCGACTGCACAGATGGGTTCGGATAGATGATCACAGCCTAATAGTGTGAAAATGGGCTCAATCCAACATCCGTGGCACCATCTACAGCACACAAAAGATGAACGGTCAAGATGACTCCACGTGGTGCCATCTCAGCTGCCTGATTGGCCCCAGGGACCCGCCGCTGCTTTTCTTCTTCACTTGCTCGGCAAATCTCCACCATTGGATCCCATCCAACGTTTGAGAATCGGCCATGTCATTGCTCATCAGCGCTTCTCCTCATATGAAGGTAGAATCAATGCCTGATCTCGACCATCAGATGAAGATCCACCAGTCGAGATTGGCCGTTCGTAAAATCATCAACGTGCCTCAACCGTACGTGTAGCGCAGCAGTTAAGCACTTCGTCGGTAGTAGGCGAGCGTTCGAATCATCAGATGACATCTCCTTCTTGCTGACGAGCGTGTCGTCACAGCTGAACGATCAGAAATCAATGGCACGGATCGTCTGATAGGATGAACACATGATTCGACGTGCGAAACTCACATGCGATCGAATGCACGATCAGGCGGTGAGAAGCAGAAGTGCGACGTAGGCAAGGATGACTTTAAGTCGTCCGATCTTGAGGTCGGACGACTGATATTGTCCAAATGTAGGCGTATATTTTAGGCGTGGAAGAGGAGCAGGCGCGTGCATAGCGTGCACACATCGCCCATGATGGGCCTTTAGCGACGTTTAATTCTGTCACTAAAGGTCCCTTAATTAATATTTAGATGTTAAAATGTCCAAATTGCCCCCCCTACCATATGAAATTCTCATCCCTTCCTTCTTCTCTCTTCTTTTCCAAAGCTTAAGAGAAGCTTGTCCCACACCTAGGATGCTCCTCAAGAGCTAAATCCAAGCTTTCGCCCCCATTCTAGAAGTAGATCCCACGACGATGACAACGTGCTGCCTCGTTCCCGTTCTTCTGACTTCATCCTCCTTCTTCCTGCCTCGTCCTCCGTCTTCCATGCATTGCCTCCATTCGGCTTATCTTCCAAGCATTCGTCGAGGAGGACAACATCTCTCTCCCTTCTTTTATCTCTTTCTGGAGTAGAATTTCCCACTTTCTAGTTGTAATAGTTTCTCGCTTTTTAGTGTAATCATTTCCCACTTTCTTAGTTGTAAAAACACTATGCAAATACCAAGTGATTATTCTCTCCCTCTCTCTCTCTTATTGTCTATCTTGATTCCATTGTGATTATTTTATCTTCAAATAAAAACACAAAAAAATATAACTGCATAGCCTCCGTGTGTTCGACTCAGAACTTCTTTATGGATTTTCGGTATAAATTTATCTGTTGAATGGATTTCTTTGTGACTAGAACTATGACAACATGTTTTCGAATCCAATTGCGAACGTGTAGTTTTCCACGTTCAACAGATGTCCCAGGACAATGCCCTCAGGAACCATGATGTGGATATTTTCCCAGGAAAGAACCAGATTTACATTGATAAAGTGCCTGAGGATTTGGACCAAGTGCAGGAGGCAATCATCAAAAGATTCCCCAAATACCGAGAAGTCATCCATGAAGACTTTAAGGTACTCACCTACCATATCTGAGAATATGGCAAGCATGCACCACTGAAAAGTAGCGAGTGCATTGCAGAGTTCGAACGGCATCCTGCGAAATGCATACGTCTTGATGGGGTAGGTGAAGGTGGTCTTCTCTTGGTCCTCAGGATGAATTGCTACCTGATTATAACTGGAGTACCTGTCCAAGAAGCAGAAGAATCAATTTCCTGCAAATTTCTTAAGTATCTGATCAATAAATGGCAGGGGGAAATGATCCTTTTTCATGGAGGCATTTAGTATTCGGTAATCAATATAGACTCTCCATGAGTTAGCTATACGGGTTGGTATAGTTTCTCCGATTTCAGGTGCAATCGTGGTGAGTCCTACCTTTCTAGGCACAACTTGGATTGGGCTCACCCAACGATAGTTGGAGATTGGGTAGATGATACCTGGTCGTGGCATAGGTCACGTAGGAAATTAGCACATTGTAGTATAGTGTGAAATACGTCTCGAGCAAATAAATTAACGTAACTTGGTGAGTCCCGGTAGATCACAGGGTGGTAGAAAGCACTTTTGATTTCATATGTTTGTTGTCAATATACTTACTAAATAATAGAAATAATCAATCACAATATTCAAATTACAAAGAGATTGAATTTTATATACATGCAATAGACTTAAAAACATGAATGTAAACGACTACTACTGTAACAGAATAAGGGCACCACAGGTGGTTCGTGGTGGCCTTTTTGGAGAGGTTGGGAAGAGCAGCAACAATCCGTTGGGGTGGTCCAACGAATGCTTCAGGCGGAGGTGCAGAGACGGAAGCAGAGAAGGCAGGAAGAAGAAGAAGAGAGAGAGGTTGAAGGAGGAAGAAGAAGAAATATGAGAATTTCCTTCCAAAGGGGACCCTTAGGCCTCTTTTTATAGCTTTAGTAAAGGGCATTTAGGGTGTTTGGGCCCATAAATCCAAGCAAATGCTTCAGATTAATCAGATCCATTGATCGGGAGATCAATGGCCCTAAGTAAGCCTTCCAAATACTTCTTTTATCCTCACTTAAATCTGGTGCTACTATGTGGCAGCTTGTGCACCCTCAGATGAAGATCGAGCAGTTGTGCATGCTCCGTGCTCGTGTTGCTTCTTCTCAGATGCACCTCAAGCCTTGTTTTAGTGCCTGAACATCAGCCATCTGATCTTACAATTGGATGGCTTAAACATGCACAACTAACGTGCCTTTAAATCCTAAAGCATGTGGTCGTGCATCTCTGCACGCGTCGTCGCACGCATTCTTGATCCAGTGCCTTCATACCCGCCACGCATCCGCGCCTCCTCCGCTCGATGCTAATCCGACGGTTGAATTTCATCTGCAAGTGTGCCCCTCCTAATTTCATGCAAGCGTCGCTCGAACGTGGACCCAATGTCTCGTGGAGAGAGTGCTAACCAACAAGCTACTCCCACGCTTTTGTTGCGCTTGGGTTTTGTTGGCACACGTTCTCTGCCATCGGATGGGAATCCAATGGTCAAGATCTCATCCTCATCTGATGATGCGGTGAGGATAGGTGGCGTGGCTACGTCACGGCTGTTGAATGATGATCCAACAGCCAGTAGTTCTCCTTTCCAAATTGGGGTGCGGTGAGGGGCGGCTAGGATGCTGCCTCGTGGTGCCATTGTTGCCGTCCATCTTCTCCTTGTATCTGATGATGTAGGCCTCCGATTAAGTTGATTTCTACGTCGTTGGATTGTGAACGTCAATCCGAATCCATCCGTGCGGTTGGATTTGTCATCTAAGGTTCAGATCTTCTTCAATTTTCCCCTTGGCTCTAGCTCTTCTGCAGATTCCCTAGGGTGCTACGAGAGTCTGATTGATGTGAACTTGGAAGTGTTGGACTCCCTACATTATTTCGAACAAATCCATAAGGTTAGATCGATCATCTACAGCCTTGGATTACCTGCAATTAATAGTACCTCTCAAATGGCACATTATTCTGTATAAAACAAATAAATTATCTAGGATGCAAAGTACGATGTGTATGCATGTAAAATGCCCATGTTAAGCTAGGTTCTACCCTAATTTAGGTGAATTAGGGACTATGATTGCTGCGGAATCATACCCCCATACCTAAATATTACTAGTCCCTAGCAAGTGCAAGATTAAATGGATTTTATCAAGAGTTTACTAAAGGTTTATATCTTTTTGTTCCATCCAAAAATTGAGAATCCAGATAACCATGAATATATAATGTTGTAGCATTTGCAACGGATCAAAGCGAAGAGTTGATGCATATTTATTACTTGTACTTGACCCCTAGTAAAATTCTGTTGGGATAGGCAAGTCTCTTTTCTCAGGGATATGAACTATTCCCATATTTTAACCTGGGCTTTTGGATTAGGTAGAAGATGTCTAAGTTAATTGGATTTGTATTTGGTGGCTCACTCTCTTTTGGTGCTACATCGAGACTAGTATTGAAGAATCTAGATTACTAGATTATTGAATAACTTAACTTAGAGAAGGGCTCAAAAACTGTGGTCTCTTTCATCTTCTGTACTTTTTCTTTTCTCTCTTTCTCTCTTTCTCTCTCTCTCTCTCTTCTTTTTCTTCCTGAGCTCATATCTTACCAGAATTGCAACTGTATTTGGTGGTCTTACATGGCATTACACTTTAAGTAGGTTCTAATAACCCTATGACTAAGTCAGACTCCTCAGCCCGTATTTAGGGGTTCAGAAATACAGAAAAATAGGTTAAGGCTGTATTTGGGGGTTTGTGGGGATGGTAGGTGTTTTTGCCTCAAAACATTTTGACTTACATAACTCAATTTTTTTTTTCAGAAGCAAATATCTCTTTTGTATGCTTTTTCTTCTTTTTTGTATCAATATATATATCTACTGGCACAATGACGTTTCCAACATAACATAACGCAAAAATTCAACATGACATACATACTTTTATTCATGAGGCATTATTTGGGAATTTTGGGGATGACCAAAAGGATCTCAGGCGGCTTATTTGGTAGAAGTGCCTACACTCGGCACCAGGTAGGGAATGGATAGGACGACATATTTTTAACCTTGACATCAATACCCTCCTTCAGCAAAGGATTCCGTAGAGGACGGTCATGACCATCCACCTCAGTCCTAGTTTTATCAGAACTCGCTCTCTGTGTTTTTTCCTTATTTGGTGGCTCTCATATGGAATTTCTCAAAGATTCAGTATGCAAGAACTGAGAGCAAAAACTATACCCATATCCGAGTGTCAATATTCAATTATTAAAGATTAAAGATTCCTTACACTAGCCTTAGAGCACCAGTAGACTCTCTACTCTCATCAAACGTATGTTTTGGTGGATCTACTAGAAGATGGTTCATCTGACTCTGTGATTGTTGCACAAGGGTTCAGGAGAATAAGCAATGCTTCTTCTCAACAAACTAGAGATGTCTATCGATTTTCTCAGTGAATCCATTGCAAATTCTTCATGCAGATGTAAGGTTACACTAGATTCTAAGCTTAGGAATCTACTAAAGCATAAATCTTTAATAAAACTTCTTGATAAAGCAATCTAATCCCCACTTGTTGGCAGAACTTTTCAATTTTTTATGGACTACCCTCCCATGCCTAAGTGTTTGCATGTCCTCATGCATGAATAAAAGAAATAAGGCTGGGTGTATGCGGATAGAAATCACCTGAACTGCTTCTGAGTTGTCCTTCAGCTCATGCCATCACTGCAATACAATACACAATATGCAAAACAATATGCGAAACTGAAATATGCTATTTATATTGGTATGTATATATGTATAAGTGTTGAGTTTAATGCCTCCAGTTGGGCAACTCATTAGTCACACGTCCTCAAGAAGATGTATCATTTCGTCAGCAGGAGGAGGTTCCTGGGCAAAGAATGGTTTAGGGTGTTGGCCATTAACCGTAAAAACGTGCCCAGATTTTGGGTCTCTAATTCGGATTGCCCTATTAGGATATGAGTGGACCACCAAAAATGGCCTAGTCCACTTGGACTTGAGCTTTCCAACAAAGAATTTGAGTCGGGAGTCAAACAACCAAACCTGTTAGTTAGGTGTGAACTCCTTCCTTCAGATGTGTTGATCATGGAAAGCTTTTGTCTTGACCTTGTATATTTTTGCATTCTTGTAAGTTTCCCGTCTAATCTCTTCTATCTTGCTGAGCTAGAGCTTCCTTTCAAAACCTCCGACCTCGAGGTTAAAATTACACTTCTGCACTGCCCAAAAGGCACAATGCTCTAGCTCCACAAGAATGTGATAGGCGTTTTCGTACACCATGCAGTATGGTGACATTCCGAGTGGGGCCTTGTATGTGGTCCGATATGCCCATAATGCATCAAACAACCGATTGGACCAATCCTTCCTATCAGGTCTAACCATCTTTTGAAGGATAAGCATGATTTGGCGGTTTGATACTTCAGCTTGCCCATTGGTTTGTGGGTGATATGGGGTAGCAATGCGATGCTGCACCCAATATTTCTTCAATAATGACCTGAAATGGGCATGGATGAAGTGGCTTCCCCCATCGCTTATCAAGGCGCGGGGAACTCCGAATCTCGCAAAAATGAATTCCCGGAAAAAGGATATAATAGTCTTATGATTAGCTCTGATTGCGCAACAATCATAGGTCTTTATTGACCTAAATTAGGCTAGGATCAGTATAAGTTAGGGTAATTCATGCATGCATAAGTATTATATGCATCTTTACTGCTTTACTTTAGCTATGCATAATATAATGTTATAATGTACTGATTAAGTGCATTATGTCAATTACAGGTAATAAGCTGTATATGGAGCTGGATCTGGAACTGGATTGAAGATGGATCTGAGCTGGATCAGGAATAATGGGTGCTGCAGCAGAGCTGGAGCAGAAGACTTAGATTGGATGTAATAGATAATAATGTAAGCGAGTTAAGGTATGCTATTCTATTAAGTAGGAATAAAGTAATAAAATATGAAGTGCTTAAGCCCATCCTAGCCCTAGGATAGCCCAGGGACTTCCCTAAGCCTTAGCCACCCTTAGATAAGGTCACCTCACCCTAGGAAACGTTAAAACCCTAATTCCAACATTTATTTGGATGTCCAGATGAATTATAGGATGTCCAAAACCCTCAGCCAACTCCCACACACCTTAAACCCACTTCTGCAGTGTTATTGGACATCCAGACACTTGGTTAGACATCCAATTTCTATAGAATACCCAAGACAGAACCTTGAATTCTTCCTGACTCCGATTGGACATCCAGACAACAAGTCTAGACTTTTGATTTTTGAGCATAAAAAGTCTGATTCCATTTTTGGACATCTAAAACTGTTCTCCAGTTCCTGTTTTGAGATTCAAGCCTTCATCTTGGATCTTTAGCTCCCTAAACCCAATTCCATCCCCATAAGAACCTAAATTAAGGTACCTTAACGGTAGTACATCACCTCGAGATCTCCCTAAGGACCTAAGTAGATCCTCACTAAACCTAATCGACTTAGATCATAGTCAATTACCATTACCTAAGTCAATTTGACTCATAGGGTCCAATTGAGCTCAGATCTCAACCCACACAAGTCCAATTGGACTTAGTGAGAGTCCAATTGACCTATGCCCAACCTAATTGAGTTATTTCACTCTCAATTAGGTTCACACTCATTCAATCAAACTTGGGTTAAGTTTAATTGCAATTCCCCCTTAGCAATTAGGGTTTGCAACCCTAATTTAAGGCCAACACCTACCTGAACCCCTTAGGCCCTAACCTAGACCACTTAGCAACCAAGGGCACGGCCACACACCCACACACAAACACCCATTCATGCACACACACCCATCTAGGGTTCTCTAGAACTCTCTTCAAGTGGCGCCACTCTTGGTTGCCAAATTTAGCAACCAAGAGTCATACAATTCTTAGATCCACCTTTCATGGATCTAAGAAGTAGCCTCTCTCTCCTTGGCTGGCCACCTATGGGGTTCTTTCTAGAGATTTCCACACTTCTCTAGAGAGACTCCCTTAGGTCTATAAAGAGACCTAAGGGGTGGCCATTTGCACCCATCCGATTCTTGGCACTCATCCATCTAGGTTGGCTACATTCCACCTCCACTCCACCTCCATGAGAAGCACCACCATGCCAGGATGCTAGATCATCTCCCCAACCTCTCTCCACGGGTCGGTCTAAGCGCCATTGGTGGCCCCTCCTCCTCTCAGCCACTCAAAGGCCATCGGAACCCACCTCCGAATGCCCTTCTTTTCTGCTAGAATAGTAACTTAGTTCTTCATAGTTTTACTATTTTCATTTACTTCTTAGTAGTGTAGCTCTTATCCTATCCCAATGTTGCATGCAAAATCCCCCCATAGATTCCTGTATGCAATAATTTTCTGTTGGCTAGATTTGTGCTTTTCAATCTTTCCTTTACAAGCTTTCCTTTAAATTCCATGTTGCAAACATCCTCCTGAATGAATGAATAAAAGATATAATTTTTATATATCTATATCTATGTTGAAAATCACCATGAGCTTATTGGTTGTAATCTATTTCGTGTGATTCAAGTTGCCTGCTTTTCTTTTATATATATATTGCAACATACATGTCAGTTCCGGAAAATATAGAAGATTTAACTATAAATTCATTTTCTGTAAACAACCACCACATCACTACAATTGTGCGCACTAAAACTCATACTTTCACTTTCGTTATCTATCTAACACACATGCATGTAATCGGAATTCACAATAGAAGTGGCAAAACTCTAATTCGAAGAATGGAAATCGATGTACGATTCTAAATAAAGTAGAGTGATACAAGATTGATTTTAGATTTGAACAAACGTCTCCCAGAGATGAATGACCGGGACTTAAAGTCTCGTTATCTTTTTATAAATATTTTTGTTTGATCATATTGTGCACTATACTACGATGCTTTTTCTATGAAACCGTGCTCTATGACTACCAAACAAATGGCGACGTTGCCGGGGAGGCAACATCAATTTTTTTTTTGATTTCGTTCTTTTAAACTATCACAGACACATCTTCCTCTACTTTATTTTTGGATGTGCAGGACAACAAAGGAAAAACGGGATCTGCGCACACAACGAGTGTGGAAAGAGATTTCCAGGTGCACATTACACCCTCTTCAGGCTAGGTTTTCTTTTGAACCCTAGGATATATTTGCTTCCAACAATTTCTTTTGAAAAAGAAACCTTTTTCATTTTCATGAAAAAGAAAAAAATAAAAAAAATTTAAAAAGAACTTCTAGGTAGTAGATTAGGTTTCTTTTCGAATCCTAAGTTAGTTTGAAAAAGTAAAAAAAAATTTGAAAATCCTTTGAAAAAAAAGTCCTTGAAAAAAAAATTTTCAAAAGTTTTTGAAAAAAAAAGAAATTTTTGGTGGAAAGTTTGGATTTCAAACTCAAGCACCTTTCAAAAGCTTCACCATCCTCTAATTTTTGGCCAGGGTTCAAGGTCTATTTTAAAAATTCGATTATCGTAAAACAAGTAAACAAAAAAATATGAAATTCAAGCTAGACCCACATTTTCAAACCATCTTTCAAACGACACCGTTATTTTGAAAAAATTCGTGAAGTTTAAGGTGGTCAGATTAACCTAGATTTGATATTTTTCAAAATTCAAAAAGCAATTCTGTGAAATTTGCTAATCTGTTTTGACTAAAATGGTAGGGTTTGAAAGCTGATCTCATTGGCTTTATTTTCCATTTTTTCCTGAATTTTTAAAAGTCATTTGATACTGTTTCAAAGTAAAAAACTGACCAGGGGTCAAAATCCAGATCTGATCCTCTGACATTTAAAAATCTCTAAAAATTCAGTTGAAATAGTAAAAATTACAAAAAAAATTCTCAGAAAATATAATTGAAAAAGGAATCTACTCGCCCAATTTCAAGTTAATTGGATTCCAACTTTTCTCCTAGAACTAATTGTAGTTTTTGTGGTTTGCTGAAGATGATAAAAAAATAAAAGAACAAAACCCTAGAATTGCATGAACCCCAGGTTACACCTTTAGGGCTACAATTTTGAGACCACATTTGGGCTAACGTAGACTTAATCAAGTCTAGTACTTAGCAGGTGAGGTTGGTCACCTTGTGGGCCACTCACCAAAAACCCCAATTGAAGAAAAATGGGCTAAAAATCAAGTCTAAAACATGAAATAAACCTAAATTCATTGTCATACTACTGGGTGCTTTCAACCTCTTGGCTGGGCTAGCTGAGAGGTAGGAATCACTTTTAGTCGGTTGCATGAATTTTTCTTCAGGAATTAGAACTTAAAATGAAAAATCTGGTCACAAGATCATAAGGACCATCTAATTAACAGGGCCTTAGCCTTATCTGGCTTGGCTACACCAACCCAGGAGTTGGGTGATGTATGCAAGGAAGGTGGTCACCCAGACCTCGACTGGTTGGACCTTGGGAGCCGCTTCCAAGGAGGCGAGTCACCTTGCAATGGCTAAGCTTGGATCTGAACCTAATCAGGATCCAGAAGAGCTGGACCCCCAAGCTTACCTGAGAGCCCGGGTCACTCAATCAGCTCAGCCTTGGGATGAGAACCCAAGGTGGCAAAGATGACTTTTTGCTTCTCTTGATCCTTCTCCTCAGGCTACTAAAATGGTTAATCCATATCCTAACCCTGGATAATATCACCCATACCGGTCAGTCCCTCAAAGGACCACATCTTATAACCTAGGATGTGGATTTCATACTCCTATTTCTCACCCATGGAATATGGGTAGACCTGATTCACCCCCTGGAACCCCTGAAGAGCTACTAGTGCATATGCGACCACACTACAGAATACAGATAGCTATAGCTAGCACTAAGGAGAAGGCCGCATTCTACCTACACAAAATCCAAGCTATCACTGAGCCAAACCAAAGACAAAGCTAGATTTCACACCAACAAGCTGTGATGGAGCTCCTTCAGGGAACAGTAGAGATAAGAAGGCTAATTGGACAAAATCAGGAAACTCAAGAACTACTGCTTTTGAGATATCAAGTAGAAAATAGCCTTGAGGACCTTGAAGAATCTGAAATGACTACCCTGGAAGGACTGATGTAAACACATTTACACTACTTAAGATGTCTATTTATGCTTGTTCTTAAGCATAGGATTGCATTTCATGATATAAATATTGCATTACATGCATCATCTTGCATTTAGAATACTTTGAATAAAATGGAGGTTAATTGTCTCCTTTTATGTGCTTTGATAGGGATAATATTTTATTAGAGCGTCCGATCAAAGATCCAACCGTATGGATGTGATCAGGGCGACGATTGGAGTTCAACGACTCCAAGATCGGCCTAATCAGGCATCTGTAGCATCAGATAGTGACCCAGGAACCCTAGAAGATCAACGGCCAGGATGGTGTAAATCCGCACTTCAGATGATAAATTCGACCGTACGGATGAATTCGGATCGATGATCGCAGCCCAACGACATAAAAATCGAGTCAATCCGACATCCGTGGCACCATCTACAACTTCCAGAAGATGGACGACCAAGATAGCACGACGTGGCACCATCTCAGCCGCCCAAACGGCCGCTTGCATCTTGTGAAAGCCCCGTGCCCGATCGCTCTCCGCCGTTGGATCCTAATCCAACGGTTGTTGGTGCTCGCAATTAAAAGCGCCCGCTCGACCATCCGCACCCCATAGCGCAGTGGTCGAGCACGCTATCGCGAGCGCGGGGCACGGGTTCGATCTGCGACGAGGGGCTGGAGGGCGCGATCAATTGAGGCACGTGGAGCGCCAGATGGAGATCGAACGGCCGCGCGCGTCCGATAGCGTCGACGCGCGATTGGACGCGCAATTGGACGTGCAATCAGACGGGCGGGGGGAGCACAACGCAGCGGGTGTGGATGCATTTTAAGCCATCCGATCTCGCGATCGGATGGCTGAAAAGTACTGGACGTGCGTGGACATTGAGGAGCGGGCAGCCGAGGAGGCGCGCGTGGGAGCGGAGGCGACGCCCACGTCGGGGCTTTAGTGATGGATTTATCCGTCACTAAAGACCCCACTTTTATTATTTTGAAGTTGTAATGTCCATTTTGCCCCCACTCCTTGCAACTATAAAAGGAGACCCCCTCCATACGAAATTCTCATCCCTTCTTTCTTCTCTCTACCCCTCCAAAGCTCAAAAGAAGCTTGTCCCACACCCGGGATGCTTCTTGCGAGATAAAGTCCAATTTTCATTCCCCTTCGGAAGTGGATCCCGTGACGACGACGGCATGCTGCTCCGTTCCCGTTCTTCTGCTTCGTCCTCCTTCGTCATGATTTGTTCTCCTTCGTCCAGGCGTCGTCCCGTCTGGCTCGTCGTCCAAGAAATCGTCGAGGAGGATAATTTCTCTCTCCCATTCTTATTTATAGCTTTTCTAGTGTAGAATTTTCCTGTTTTATAGTGTAATTCATTTTCCGCTTTCTAGTGTAACTTTTATTTAGTTTGATTATATAAACAATTGTAATATTGAATGCATGCTCTCTTTCTTTCTTTCTCTCTCTCTCTCTTTCTTTTAGTCTGATAGCTCCATTGTAATTATATCGCCTTGCTTATAAAAAAATCCTAAGAAAAAATATAATTGCGAATATAGATCAACGTAGCCTCCCTGTGTTCGACCCGGAATTCTTTTCGGTATAAATTTTATTTGTTGAACACGAATTCTTCGCTTTTGAACTACAACGACAGGTTTTCCGAAACCAAACACTTAAGCGTAGCGATTCGCAAAAACCCGTTCAACAAGGACACAGAAGATTCTTGGGAGCAGATGCTGGAAGATCATTTAGGGTAAGAAGAACCTTGCTTAGATATGAGATAGGAGCAGGAAGTATGCCGAATGGGTTTGTCTAAGAACTCCATTGAGGATATTGAGGAGGAAAGGACTGATATCTCCAGGACCGAGTCACAATCGGATTATCTTGAATCCTGGGAGATACATCTTGGGTTAGATAACCCAACTAAGATAAGGGGAGTAGATCCAATTGAGGATATGGATCTTGAGGCAAACATTACATGTGACACTACTGATCAATCTAGGTCACTTCCCATTGTAGGTGAACCTATGCTAGAGCCAACATCTTCTAATCTACACTCTTCTTCTTTCACCTACGTACCTAATTCGGATGTTAGAGATTCTGAGATGACACTTTCTATCCCTGTTGCTGACAACCGAAGATAAGAAGTAGCTATGGATGTTTTGACCGAAGAAATAAATATGCTAGCTGTGGTAGGAATTACAGAGGAACCAAATGCATTTGAGGGTAAAGCTTTGAGTAGAATGAGCTGGGGACACACCTATCATCCTAGTCAATGGCTCGACCCTGAACTTGAAGAGTCAACCTCTGATGAATCAGAGATGAGTACTTATGAGGATGAAGTAATTTCTAATGAGGATTTTAGTGAGCACCCCACAGATCTTCTTCTTTCATGGATAGCCCCATATGACCCAGAGCCTGTAGAGGGCATGATCTTTGATGTCAATTATCGTTATGAGGATCCCTATGACTCAGATTTAGGTTCTGAGATACATGTTGATCTACTCCCTCAGCAACTTCTTGCTGAACTGTGGGACATGATAAATCAGCTGAATCAACATCACGATCCCCCCTCGGATTATCCTCTATTTTCCACCACTACTCCACACCTTCTTATAGCTAGACTTCTTGAAGTATGGGTGCACAATCAGCTGGTTCGCATCTCCGGATCACTGATTCTGGGAGCATACGAGCATATCTTTCTCTTAATCTTGATCAGATCTTATGCTAGAACAGGTACATCTGATTGACTTTTCGCCTAGCTGAAGGCATTAAACTCAGCATCTACTCCACATCCATCACCCTATACATATTCATTTTTATGTATAGCATATTTTCCTTTAAGCATATTTTCTTTATGCATATTGCATACTGTCAGGTTGGCCGGTGCTGAATGTATAATTTCAAGAGCAATTATAGGTGATTTCTACCCATTTACTCCCTGCTGTATTTATTTTCTTTTATATTCATTCATGAGGACATCCAAGAACTTAGGCATGGGGGGGTAGATACAACAAAAACTAAAAAATTTTTATGCCAACATTTAGGAAAAACCTCGGAGCTACATGTCAAACATACTTTAGGACCCTAAATAAAAGAACAACTGACTCCACCTCCAATGCTCGCATTAGAGTTAGAAATCGTCTGCAACAGCCATTTCCGAGTCACCCGCTCACCTCTTGTTCTAAATTTAGGGTCAAGCTGAATGTAACCCGATACGGGAATTTCACGAAGTACAAATTATATGAGGTTACTTGTTTATAGCATATATACATATTGCATTCATGAATAAGATTATTTTATTAAGAGAATGCATTAGGGATTTTATCCTCTAGTTGATTCCCGTAATCTGGAATCTAGTACAACTTTTCACACACACAGAATTTTCAATGGATACACAGTGAAGGCTGAGAAATGTCTTTAGTCGATCGTGAAGGAGCAATGCTTCTTCTCCTGAACCCCTGGACAATGTTTTGGGAGTCAAGCAGATTTTCTTCCAAAAATCCACCAAATAGTGTGAGATGAGAGTAGAGTGTACTGGTGCTCTAAGATTAGTGCAAGGAATGCGAAGTCCTAGATAATTAGGTGATGATACTTTGAGATTAGGCATAGTTTTCACTCTTGATTCCTACGTATACATTTTTGTGTGAATTGTGAGTGCCACCAAACAAGGCAAATACACGGAAAGCGAGTTTCCATAAAACTAGGGCTAAGGTGGATGGTTACGACCATTCTTTATGGAATCCTCGACTGAAGGAGGGTATTGATGTCAAGGTCAGAAATACATCATCTTATCCATCTCTCCTGGTGCTGTGAGCAGGCACTTCCACCAAATAAGCCACCCAATATCTCTTGAGTACCACCAATCCCTAATAATGCCTCCTCAATAAAGTTCATGAATGTGTGCTAGTTGTGTTATGTTGAAAAAAAAAAGAGAAAAAAAAATGAAATGAAAAAAGAATGATGAAAAGAAAGAAAATTGAAGAAAAATTAGAAAAAGTAGAAAAAGCAAAGAAAAAAGAGTGAATATTTTGGTCAGTTGCATTGAGGCAATTCCACCAAATAAATTTTAGATCCACCAAATATGGCCTTAACCCACCCTTCTAGTGTTTCTGACCGCCCGAGTACTTGCTGAGGAATTCCGACTTAGTGTTAGGGTTATGGAACTCAATTAAAGTTTTAATGCCAAGTGAGACCACTAAATACAGGTCATACGTGAGAATCTGGTGAGATTGTGAGCTCTAAAAAAAAAAATAGAGAGAGTAAGAGAGAATGAATATAAAGGAATCAAAAGAGGGCTAGTTTTTCTCGTCTTTCTCTGAGTTGAGTTACGTAATAATTTAGGAATCTAGACTCTATAGTACTAATCTCTATGTAGCACCAGTCGAGAGTAAGCCACCAAATATATAATCATTTCCCTCTAAGATTCTCTACCTAAGCTTAAGGTCAAGTGGAATTCATAGAATATTTTGAATACCCTGAGGGAAGAATTCCGCCTATCCCACCAGAATTTTTACTAGGGGTCAAGTACATGCTTTAGAGGTGTATCAGTTTTTCACTCGAATCCATTGCAAAAGCTACATGGCTACACTTTCATGATTGCCTGGATTTCTAGAGCATAGGATGAAAATGAAAAGGAGAAAAATCTCTAAGCATACACTTGATAAATAATCAATCCCCTAGGACCCTTGTTGTAAATAATTTAGTCATGCATTTGCTAAGGACTAGCAAGATTCAGGCATGGGGGTATGATTGTGCAGCAATCATAGGTCTTAATTGACCTAAATTAGGATAGGATTCAGCATAAGTTAGGGTAATTCATGCATGCATAAGCATTATCTGCATCTTTACTGCTTTACTTTAGCTATGCATAATATAATGTTATAATGTACTGATTAAGTGCATTATGTCAATTATAGGTAATAAGCTGTATATGGAGCTGGATTGAAGCTGGATCTGAGCTGGATCAGAATAATGGGTGCTGCAGCAGAGTTGGAGCAGAGGACTTAGATTAGATGTAATAGATAATAATGTAAGGGAGTAAAGGTATGCTATTCTATTAAGTAGGAATAAAGTAATAAAATATGAAGAGCTTAGGACCATCCTAGCCCTAGGATAGCCCAGAGACTTCCCTAAGCCTTAGCCACCCTTAGATTAGGTCACCGCACCCTAGGAAACCTTAAAACCCTAATTCCAACCTTTATCTGGATGTCCAGAACCCTTAGCCAACTCCCACACACCTTAAACCCACTTCTACAGTGTTATTTGACATCCAGATACCTGGTTAGACATCCAATTTCTGTAGAATGCCCAAGATAGAACCTTGAATTCTTCCTGACTCTGATTGGACATCCAAACAACAAGTATGGACTTCTGATTTTTGAGTATAAAAAGTATGATTCCATTTTTGGACATCTGGAACTGTTATCCAGTTCCTGTTTTGAGATTCAAGCCTTGATCTTGGATCTCTAGCTCCCTAAACCCAATTCCAACCCCATAAGAACCTAAATTAAGGTACCTTAATGCTAGTAGATCACCTCAAGATCTCTCTAAGGACCTAAGTAGGTCCTCACTAAACCTAATTGACTTAGATCGTAGTCAATTACCATTACCTAAGTCAATTGGACTCATAGAGTCCAATTGAGCTCAGATCTCAACCCACACAAGTCCAATTGGACTTAGTGAGAGTCCAATTGACCTAAACCCAACCTAATTGAGTTATTTCACTCTTAATTAGGTTCACACTCATTCAATTGAACTTGGGTTAAGTTTAATTGCAATTCCCCCTTTGCAATTAGGATTTGCAACCCTAATTTAAGGCCTACACCTACCTGAACCCCTTAGAACCTAACCTAGACCACTTAGCTACCAAGGGCACAGACACACACCCATTCATGCACACACACCCATCTAGAGTTATCTAGAACTCTCTTCAAGTGGTGCCACTCTTGGTTGCCAAATTTAGCAACCAAGAGTCATTCAATTCTTAGATCCACCTTTTATGGATCTAAGAAGTAGCCTCTCTCTCCATGGCTGGCCACTTATGGGGCTCTCTCTAGAGATTTACACACTTCTCTAGAGAGACTCCCTTAGGTCTATAAAAAGACATAAGGGGTGGCCAGTTGCACCCATCCCATTCCTGGCACTCATCCATCTAGGTTAGCTACATTCCACCTCCACTCCACCTCCACGAGGAGCACCACCATGGAAGCCACCATCTCCATGCCAGGATGCTGGATCATCTCCCCAGCCTCTCTCCAAGGGCTGGCCTAAGCACCATTGGTCACCCTTCTTCCTCCTCTCTGCCACTCAAAGGCCATCGGAGCCCACCTCCGAATGCCCTTCTTTTCTACTAGATTAGTAACTTAGCTCTTCATAGTTTTACTGTTTTCATTTACTGCTTAGTAGCATAGCTCTTATCCTCCCATAATGATGCATGAAAAATGCCCCCATAGATTTCTGTATGCAATCTTTGTCTGTTAGCTAGATTTGTGCTTTTCAATCTTTCCTTGACAAACTTTCCTCTAAATTCCATGTTGCAAACATCCTCCTGAATGAGTGAATAAAAGATATATTTTTTATATACCTATCTCTATTTTGAAAATCACCATGAGCTTATTGGTTGCAATCTATTTTGTGTGATTCAAGTTGCCTGCTTTTCATTTATATATATATTGCAACAAGCATGTCGGTTCCAAAAAATATAGAAGATTTAACTATAAATGCATTTTCTGTAAACAGCCACCACATCACTACAATTGTGTGCATTGAAACTCATACTTTCACTTTCGTTATCTATCGAAGACATGGGCATGTAATCAGAATTCATAATAGAAGTGGCAAAACTCTAATCCGAAGATTGGAAACCGGTGTGCGATTCTAAATAAAGTAGAGCGATAAAAGATCAATTTCAGATTTGAACAAATGCCTCCCAGGGACAAATGACTGGACTCAAAGTATCCTTATCTTTTTATAAATATTTTTGTTTGATCGTATTGCGCACTATACTACGACTCTTCTTATCAAACCATGCTCTACAACTACCAAACAAGCTCGTCTTGCCGGGATAGCTTTTCTCTATTTTTGACATAGTCTACTACGAGGAGTATGTAGTCAAAGCCATGCATGTTTGGGAAGGGGCCCATAAATTTGATGCCCCAAATGTCAAATACTTCCGTGACAAGAGTAGAATAGAGAGGCGTCATGTCTCTCCAGGTCATAGAACCGACTACCTGGCATCACTTACAGCACTTGGCAAACTCGTATATATCTCTGAAAATGATCAGCCAGAAAAATCTTGACTGCAAAATCTTTGCAGCAGTCTTTCGGCCTGAGAAATGACCCCCATAAGCATCGCTGTGGTAGAAGGATAGAACACTAGAGATTTTTGAATCAGGGACGTATCTATGGATAATCTGATTAGCCTCAATGAGCAAGTGTAATGGGTCATCCCAAAAATGGAATTTAGCCTCTAATATAAATTTGAGTTTCTGATCCTTGGATAATCCCGCAGGTAGAATGCCTGCGACAAGATAGTTTGCTATATCAGCATACCGAGGAAAGTCAATAGAGTTGGACAGCAGAGACATCCGGAAATCGATCTGATATTAGCGGGGAGTATGGAATGTAGTATGGGTCTAGCTAAGACAAGTGATCCGCCACAACATTATGTGCTCTGGCTTTGTCACGAATTTCGACATCGAACTCTTACAAAAGAAGGATCCATCTGATAAGGTGGGGTTTGGCATCCTTCTTTGCCAAAAATGTTAGAGGGCAGAATGATTAGTATTGGTGATAACGTTGGACCTGAGTAAGTATGTCCTGAATTTCTCCAACCTGAATACCACGACTAGCAATTCTTTCTCAGTGACTGCATAGTTACGCTGAGCCTCGTTCAACGTTTTGCTAAGGTAGTATATTACAAATGGATGGCGCTCCCATTGCTGGCCAAGAACGGCTTCGACAGTGAACTTGGAGGCATCACACATCATTGATATGAAAAATTACGCGATTTTTAAGATTAAGGTTTTAAGTCGCTACAACATGTAAATCTGTTCACTTTTAAAATTTGTAACCAAGATAGGGTAGTATCTGAAGTCGTCCAAGGAGGCAATATTTTGTGAAATTCAAGTCTCTTGCTTGGGAATGAAACACAGCTTTCTTTATGGTCTTTGTAAATATATAATTTTTATGGATTTTTGAAATAACAGCAATAAAAATTTTGAAGAGATTTGGAAACAACTAACACTTAATCAACTATACTACTACTAAGGTGACAAGTAAAGCCTCTCCCTAAGCTCACTCTAGGCATGTGGAGGCCTAGAGTAATTATGGAGAGGGAGTGAAAAGTGCTAGAACAAAAGCAATCAAATGCAACAAAATTGCATAGAAGGCAACTTTAATAAAAATGAGGAATTGTTTTACATAAAAACGTAGTAGAGGAATGCTTCAACTACTAGAATTCAAAGTGCAAAAATAAAATAAAAATAGTTATCCTCTAAAATGGCGGTGAAGATGGCAAGGCTCTTACTCTAATTGCGGCTGCTCCCACAATCAAAAAGGTCTCCTTCTTCTCGCAAGACTTCTCCAAGTTGATGAAATCCTCCTAGCAAGCCTAAGGGGGGCGTGCTTAACTCCTCCAAGGTGGATGGAATCCCACCTTCAAAGGCTTCTCCTAAGGTGGCATGGACCAGCTTTGATTCCTCCTCCAAGGGTTGTAGTGTACCACCCTCAAATCCTCCACTTCTCGCAAGGGTAGGCGTGTACCCTAGGTTGTCCTCCAATGCGAAGCTTCATTCCTTGGCTGGCGTGG
Source organism: Thalassia testudinum (assembly GCA_037157565.1). Lineage (NCBI taxonomy): Eukaryota > Viridiplantae > Streptophyta > Magnoliopsida > Alismatales > Hydrocharitaceae > Thalassia > Thalassia testudinum. The sequence continues at coordinate 67,815,178 of JAZHRO010000003.1, read as the reverse complement.
GTACAAGAGAGAAGAGAAGAGTGGAAGGCACCAAGGGGATAAAGTATCCCCTTAATCTTCTTCTTCTTCTTCTCTTGACCTTCTATGTAGGTGGAAATATGGGTAGAAAATTGTATCAAAGGGTGGATTTTTTTGGTGGAATATGATGGGTATTTATAGAGGTAGAGAGGGGGGTAGTAGGTGTGGGTTAGGTGGATGGCTAGGATGTGTTTAGGTGGTGGTTAAGGGGTAGTTAGGCTAATCCTAGGGCTAGGGTTAATTGGCGCCACCTAAGGTGTGGTAAGGGGGTTAGTTATGGTGGCTAAAAGGCACTAAAAGTTGGCACCAATTGTGGGTCTTCTAGAAGGTGTTGAGGTGGATGGTGGAGATGGGATCAAAAGGAGATGAATGGTGGGGATTTATGCTGTCTTTGGAGGGAAAGTTGGCGCCACCATGAAGGTGTCTTTTGGAGGAGGTGGTATGAAAGGTGGTGATGGTGGTGGTGCCAACTTAAAGTTGGGTGGAGCTAGCTTAGGTGAGCTTAGGTAGGGTTGAGTTGGTGGAGCTAGGTAGGAAGGGTTTTTAGGTGGTGGATTGCCAAAGGAGCTGGAGCCTAGCTAAGCTATGCTAAGCTAAGCTAGCTTAGCTAGTAGTGGAGTAGAGGAGGAGGTATTGGAGCTAGGGTTTGAAGATAGGAGCTAAGGAGGAGAAGTCTGGAGCTTGAGCTGGAGCTGGCAGCTGTTGAAGAGGGTGGCATGGAGCTACTCTAGCTGGCTTAGCTTGCTAATTCTTTGCTAGCTACTAAGCTAAGCTAAAGTGAGTTGGCTTCTACCATAATGAGCTGAGGTGAGCTAGGTTTGGTTCTCCCGGGTAGGATCAAGCTAGTTGGGGTAGCTAAGGTAGCTTAGCTTAATTGAGTTGAGCTAAACTGAATCCCCAAGAGCTGGACTTGAGCTTCCTTAGTTGAAATGAAATCAACTTCAGCTGGTTGGACTTGGGTGGAGCTGGATGTAGCTGGACATGAGCTGGGGTGAACTCCGGTCAACTCAGCTAAGCTAGCTAGAGCTCCTTGTGGACTAATGGGACCTGAGATGAGCTAGACTCAGCTAAGTTGAGCTGGATCTGAGCTGACCTGAGCTAGGGTCAGCTAAGATGAGCTCTCTTGAGCTACCATTCAGTTGAGATGAGTTGAATGGAGCTAAGATGAGCTAACCCTAGTTTAGGTGTGCTGAATTCTACCTATGGTGAGTTGGATCAAGTTGAGTTCCAGCTGGTGAGAGCTTCTCCTTCACCAGTTGCCTTCCTGAGTGCTAGGGTTCTAAGGATCTGGCAATCTGTATATCCCTAGCAGTCACAAAAACACATTAAAAAGACAACAAAATGTGCAATTCATGCCTAACCTAATGAATGCCTAAATGCAGCCCAAAAACCCATTTATGGAGCACAATCCTAAGAGCTAGGTTTGTTTCAATGCATAAAAATGATGACAAACTAGCATTTATCACATTCCCATGCTTATCTTTTGACAGTCTCTTAGCAAAACTTTAATTTTTACATAATAGAATTTTTAGGAAATCTAATTTTTTTGACTTTTGAAGAAAAAAAGAGATTATGGGACCTTGGTTGGTTTAAGCACAGGAGGTACGGGATTTATTTTTGGATCCAAAAATTATACAAAGTGGGATCTATATATCCTCCAGAAAATTCACAGATTAACCCCGTGTTAATTCAGATGATTTGAAATTTCTATTTTTAGGATTTTGCTGGCTCTTGAATTTGATTCACAACTTGCAATAACCTTTAACATCTTGTGTTTGTGCTTGTGAAAAGCCAACATTCATAAGGGCGTGTTTTTCTTTTTATCCCCCATGCTTATTTCTAGCTTTATCTTACAATAGATGTGTCAGGATCATCATTCTCATTACCAATCCTCGAGGGGGCTTTGGGGGCAGTACTTCGAGATAGCACTGTCCATGACACCACCTAGGAGCTCACAACCCCAAAACACAATGCGGTGTTAAAGCGACGCTCCAACCAAACTCAAGCTCTTACTCTGACACTATAGGTAGAGCACCATCCCAGACACTTGTGCTATTAAAATGAGTTTTAATGCTTCATCTAAAGATATGAAATATAGGTATGGAGCAGCGTCGAGGAGGTAACATGTTGATAACGCATCCTCAAAGGAGGTATTTTCATCCTTCCTGGTGGTGGGAACTCAAACCAATGATTTGGTTCAGACTTTTACTAAGTCCAAACAAGGGGGTTTTTTAATTTTTAGTTGTTTTTAAGTGCTGGCTTGTGTGTGAAATTTGACATAGGAAGTTCTACAAGAACTACAAGTTTTTGAATCAGAAACTAAGCCAGATACTTTCCATATTACAAAAGAGGATCAAGTCACCTGAACTATCATGAGTTCACGTGGAATTTTGTAGAAGGATATCAGATCTAGTCCAAAAATTGACCCTGAGATTCTAATGATCAGATCTGTATCCTCATCCCTAGTTTGTTAAATATTAAATCTCATTTTACCAAAAGTGAGTTTTTCAACCATAGTCCCGATTTCAAAATTTTCTTCAAAAAGATTTCAATATTTTTATTTTATTTTTGGGTATGCTTACTAGGAATAAAAATGATTAAAGAAAAATGCATGTTTTTAGGTTTTGAAAATCCTAAATCAATCGCCAAAATTTTAAAAACACCCCCCAATGCTTAAAATATGCAATGTCCTCATGCATTAGAAGGGAAAGAGGGATTACGTTAGTAAAGGGCAGTTGGATTTCGGATAGTCAAAACCTGGGGAAAAGAAAGAAAAAGAAGCTGAAAGAAAATAATGGGTTACCTTCCATCCAGTGCTATCTTTTATGCCATTCAGCCAGGCATAGTGTGCAACAGTGATCAGCTGTGGTTGGTTTGGTGAAATCGAAAGATTCAGATGGAAGATTCGGGGTATGATCAAAATATGGCTTTAACCGTTAGCCGCTGACTTGTAATGTCGTATTAGTTTTTGGGTTGAAAAGATCAACAATGCCGTATGGATATGTTTTTAGGACAATAAAGGGGCTGATTCATTTGGATTTTAATTTTTCAGGAAAAATATATAATCTAGCATCAAAAAGTGAAATGTGTTGATTAGCATCAAAGTGTTTACAAATAATGTACCTATCATGAAATTTCTTTGTTCGGTCATTATAAATCCGTATGTTTTCATATGAAAAATTACATAATTCTTCCAATTCAATTAATTGTAGTTTTGTATGGATACCGACGTTAGCTAAATCCATGTTCAATTATTTTATTACTCAGAACGCCTTATGCTCTAATTCTACCAGGAGATGGCAAGCCTTCACAAAAATCAAACGGAAAGGAGACATGCCCAGCGGGGTTTCAAAAGTAGTACAATAGGCCCATAAAGCATCGCCTAATTTGGTGGACCAGTCTTTACAATCGAGCCTACCCATCTTTTGTAAAATATTTTTGATTTCCTGGTTAGACCCTTTTGCTTGGCCATTTGTTTGGGGGTGATAAGTAGTGGAAATTTTGTGATTAACCCCATATTTAGAAAGAAGGTGACGGAATTGTGACTGAGTGAAATGTGAGCCTCCATCACAAATTATGGTCTTTGGAATACTGAATTTTGAGAAAATGTTCTTCTTAAGAAATTCGACAACCACATGGTGATCATTTGTACGGGTGGGTATTGCTTCTATCCACTTAGAAATATAGTCGACTACGACTAGTATATATAAATACCCACTAGAGTTGATGAATGGTCCCATGAAGTCGATGCCCCATACATTGAAAATTTCAACCTCTAAAATAGGATTAAGGGGCATCATATCCTTCCGAGTCATGTTGCCGATGCTCTGGCAACACACACATGTCTAAACAAAATTATGAGCATCTTTGTGCAAGCTAGACCAAAAGAATCTCGCATTAAGGATTTTAGCTGCAGTTTTCTTGCCAGAAAAATGTCTGCCATAAGCCATTGAATGACAATGTGTTAGAAAATCAAGGATTTCAGAATCAGGGACACATCGTCTAAAGACTTGATCGGTACAAATGCAGAAAAGGTCAGGCTCCTCCCAAAAATAGTATTTAATATCAACAAAGAACTTATCCCTTTTTGCTTTTGGCTAATCAATGGGGATTTGTTTTGTTGCTAAATAGTTTGCAATGGGTGCAAACCAAGGGAGGGTGACGGTAGCTAAAATGCATTCATTAGGGAATTGATCAGGGGGGTCATTATGTCATTCGTCAAAAGACGAGAGAGATGGTCGTCCACTACATTTTGCGATCTCACCTTATGCTTGATTTCCTGGTCAAATTCTTAGAGCAGCAGGATCCAACGGATAAGGTGGGGTTTCATATCTTTTTTTGTCAACAAATATTTAAGTGCTGAGTGGTCAGTATATGCAGTGACATGTGACACCAAAAGATAAGATCTAAATTTTTCTATGGCAAATAAAATGGCAAGAATTTATTTTTCAGTTACTGTGCAATTCCATTGTGCAACATCAAGAGTTTTGCTAGGATAATAAATCACAACGGGCTTCTTGCCAATTCTTTGCCCTAGAATGGCCCCCACAGCAAAATCTGAGGCATCTATCATTAATTCAAAGGGACTATTCCAGTTAGGTTCGTGCAAAATTGGTGCCTCGGTAAAATCCTTCTTTAACCTCAAAAAACTCTCCAGGCATTTGTCATTAAAATCGACTGGCTAGTCTTTAGTAAAAGTTGACTTAAGGGCTTGGAAATGTGGGAAAAATTTTGTATGAATCTATGGTAGAAACACACATGACCCAAAAAGGATCTAATCTGTTTTATGGTAGTGGGTGGTGGGAGCTTAGATATAGCATCTGTTTCTGCTTTATCTACCGCAATTCCTTGTTTTTAAATACCAATGCCCAGGACAATACCTTCCTGGACGAAGCAATGACTTTTCTCCCAATTGAGGACCAGATTAACTTCTATGCATTTTTGGACAGTTCTTTCAAGGTTCTGGAGACAGTGGTCAAAAGAATCTCCATAAATAGAGAAGTCATCTATAAAGACTTCTAAGCATTCACCTACTGATTGCATGGCAATCATAGGTCTTAATTGACCTAAATTAGGCTAGGACTTAGCATAAGTTAGGGTATTTCATGCATGCATAAGCATTACTAGCACCTTTACTGCTTTCTTTAAGTTATGCATAAAATCATTCTATAATGTACTAATTAGGTGCATTATGTCAATTGCAGGTAATAAGTTGATTAGAAGCTAGATCTAAAGCTGCATCTAAAGCTAGATCTGAAGAATAATGAATAACTGGTGTTGCAACAAAGGTGGAGTGGAAAACCTAGATTAGATACAGTAGATATTAATGTAAAGGAGTTAAGGTATGCTATTCTATTAAGTATGAATAAAGTAAAAAATTGTGAAGAACTTAGGTCCGTCCTAGCGCTAGGATAGCCTAGAAGCCTCCCCAAGCCTTAGCCACCCTTAGATTAGGTCACCGTACCCAAGGAAACCTTGAAATCCTAATTCTAGCCTCTATCTAGACATCCAGAACCCTTAGCCAACTCCCACACACCTTAAACCCACTTCTGCAGTGTTATTGGACGTCCAGACACTTGGTCAGACGTCCAATTTCTGCAAAATACCTAAAACAGAACCCAAAATCCCTCCAGACTCTGATTGGACGTCCAGAAAACAAGTCTGGACTTCTGATTTTTCACTATAATACATTTGACAACTTTATTAGACGTCTGATACTGTCCTCCAGTTCCTGTTTTGGAATTCAAGCCATGATCTTAGATCTCTAGCCCCCTAAACCCAATTCTAACCCCATAGGAACCTAAATTAAGATGCCCTAACCCTAGTACATCACCTCTAGACCACCTTAAGAACTTAATTATTTCCTCACTAAACCTAATTGACTTGGATCTTAGTCAATTCCATCTACCTATTCAATTGGACTCATTGAGTCCAATTGAGTCCTGATCTCAGCACATACTATCCAATTGGACTCAGTGAGAGTCCAATTTACCTAGACTTGACTTAATTGAGTTATTTAACTCCCAATTAAGTTTTCACACACCCAATTAAACTTGTATTAAGTTTAATTGCACTTTACCTTAGTGAATTAGGGTTTACAACCCTAATTTGAGACCTACCTTGACCTAAACCCACTAGAACCTAACCTAATCAACCTAGCCACCTAATTTTTGACCCACACACACCCACACACACCATCCATAGGAAAATAACTAGCCTAGAGTTCTCTAGAACTCTCTACCATGTGTTGTTGCCTTAGTTGCTAAAATTAGCAACAAAGAGCCATTCAATTTTTAGATCCACACTTGGTGGATCTAAAAGCCACCGTCCACCCTCTCTCTAACTCTCCCATGAGCTCCCACCATAGGCCTCTCTATTAAATTCCATAATTCTCTAGAGAGCTTCCCTTAGGTCTATTAAAAGACTTAAGGGGTGGCCATTTGCACCTATGCACACTTGGCTTCCATTTAGTTTAGCTACATCCACATCCACTCCATCTCCATGGGTAGCATCAGCATGGCTACCACCATCTTCATGCCAAGGTGCTGGATCACCTCTCCAACCTCTCTCTAAGGGTCGACCTAAGCACCATTGGCCGTCCCTCCTCCTCCTCTCAACCAACTCAAAGGCCATCAGAGCCACCACCGAATGCCCTTATTTCTGCTAGATTAGTAGCTTAGTTCTTCATAGTTTACATGCTTTTATTAATGCTTAGTAGTGTAGCTCTTTACTCTCCCCCAATGATGCTTGCAAAATCCCCCCATAGATTCCTGTATGCGATCGTTTTCTGTTAGCTAGATTGATGTTTTCAAGCTTTCCTCTGTAAGCTTTCCACAAGTTTCATGTTGACACCGTGATGAATTAATGAAAGATCTTTTTCTATATATATATATCTATGTGTTTAGAATCATCATGAGCATATTACAATATATCTTGTGTGATTAAAGTTGCTTGCTTTTAATTATTATCTATTGTAACCAGCATGTCGATACCTGAAAATATTGAGGATCTAACTATTAGCGCATTTTCCCTAAACAACCACCACATAACTAGAATCATGCGTATTGAAACTCACAGTTTCACATTTCTCATCTATCTAACACATGCGCATGTAATTAGGGTTCATAATGAAAGTGGCCAAAAATTGATCCGACAATTAGAAACCGATGTGCGATTTTAAACAAGTAGAGCAAAATAGATCGAATTCAGATTTGCATAAACGCCTCCCAGAGATGAACAACCGGGACTCAAGTCTCGTTATCTTTACAAAATCATTTTTTAACGAGCATTTTAGCGCTACTATACTACTATTTCAAAACGTGTGAAAATGGGTTTGTCAAAAGGCGTCGTTGCTGGGGAGGCAACGTCATTTTTGATTTCGATCTTTTGAGCTATCATTGACAAATCTTCCTCTGTTTGTTTTGTGATGTGCAGGAAAATAGGAAAAATAGGAATCTACGCATGCAACGAGCACATATTAAACAAAAATTAGATGTACATCTCATCTTAGATTTGGATTTCCCTTTCTGAACCTTAGGTTAGATTTTTTTGAAAAAAATTTTAAAAAAGCTTATTTATTTTCATGAAAAAAATAAAAAAATCTAGGTAGTTAGATTAGGTTTCCTTTTGAATCCTACGTTGGTTTTGAAAAGGAAAAATATATATTTATGTATTTGCAAATCCTTTGAAAGAAAAAATCCTTTTTGAAAAAAAAAGAAGAAAAGAAATTTTTGGTGGAAATTTTGATTTTTAAACTCAAACACCTTTTAAAAGCTTTCTTACCACCCTTTGATTTTTTGCCAAACTTCAAATTCCGATTAAAAAATTCAATTGCCAAAAAATTAGTAAAAAAAGAATTCTGAAATTTAGGCTAGACCTTCATTTTCAAACCACCTTTGAAACACCACCATCCATTTGAGAAAATTCTAAGCAGAAAATATTAAAAAATTTACAAAGTGCAAGGGGTCAGACTAACATAGATTTGAGATTTTTCAAACTTCAAAGAGCAATTCCAAGCAATTCGTGAATCTATTTTGATAAAAAATGGCGGGGTTTGAAAGTTGATCTCATTGGCTTTAATTTCGATATTTTTACCAAATTTTTGAATATCATTTGTTGCTTTTTCAATTTGAAAAATCGACCAGGAGTCAAAATTCTAGATCTGACCCCTCAACATTTAAAAATTTATAGAAATTTGGTTGAAAAAAAATTACAAAAAATATTTTCTAGAAAGAAAATTGAAAAAGGAATCTACTTGCAAAATTTTAGCTTATTCAGATTCCAATTTTTACCAGAGAATTGTTCTTAATTTCATTGGTCTGCTGAAGAAGAAAGAAAGAAAAAAACCCTAGAATTGCATGAACCCTAGGTTACATCTTTAGGGTTACAATCTGGAGACCACATATGGGCTAACTTAGACTTTGTCAAGTCTAGTGTTTAGCTGGTGAGCTTGGTCACCTTGTGGGCCACTCACCACAAACCCTAACTGAAGAAAAATGAGTCAAATTAATTTTAAAACACGAAATCAACCTGAATTCGTTGTCATACTACTAGGTGTTTTCAACCTCTCTTGCCAAAGCTGGTGACAAGTCTGCGGGGTAGTGTCAAACGATAGTAGCTTGGGGGTCAACGGAACCGGAGGCCTAAGCTGAAGGAAGAACCTTCCCCTTAGTCCTCTCGTAACCAGATTGGCTGGGTTAGCTTGAGAGGTGGGAATCACTTTCAGTCGGTTGTATGACGAATTTTTCTTTAGGAATTCAAAATAAGAACGAAAAATTTGGTCACCAGATCTTAAAAACCATCTGATTAACAGGGCCTTAGCCTTGTATGGCTTGGCTACACCAACCCAAGGGTTGGGTGGTGTATGCAAGGAAGGTGGTCACTTAGACCTCAACTAGTTTGACCTTGGGAGCCACTCCTAAGGGGGCGAGTCACCTCTCCAGGACCATCTTCTCCCCCCACTTCTACTCCCTTAGCCACAATAGTTAATCCTGGACCTAGACCTAGACCGGGTCAGAACGCTGGTAATCTGGACCCGATGGCTCGTCTGGAGGCCCGGGTTGTTGAATCTGAGGAGCGACATCAGCAAAGCATGGACCGTATCTTGATGATGCATGATAGAATGTAGCATCCACCGCAAGGAGAACAACTTTGGGATTTCTATGATCCAGCTGTACCGATCATCGCACCCTTAGTCAGGATTCCCATAGGCGAAGACGCATTTGAGCTCAAGCCCAATGTGATCGGTTTGATTAGCGATCATTTTTATGGAAACTCAAGCAAAGATCTGTTTCAACACTTTGAGGACCTGAGTCGACCCACAGAAACAATTCGACCCAGGAATGTTGATCTTGGGAATGTTTTGATGAAGCTTTTCCCATTTTCTCTAAGGGACAAAGCTTCATACTGGCTCAAGACCATTGGGAAGTCGATTGGAATCTGGCCGAAATTACAACGTGAATTCCTACAAAAGTTCTTCCCGATCGGTTGAAGGAATGAGATGAGGAATGCGATTACGACTTTCTCCCAAAGAGCTGGGGAGAAGTTGCATGACGCCTGGGACCGATTTCGCGTCCTTCCCCAGAAATGCCTGTACCATGGTATACCCAGATGGCACCTAGCTTAGATCTTTTACCATGGGCTGGATGACACACATCGGTATCTGGCTGATACATCTAGTGGCAGGAATTTCCTCATGAAAGACAAGAACAGAGCATTTGAGTTGTTCGAATCTTTGGCAGAGAACTTGATGAATGACGCATCCATGAACCAGTTCTAGCGGCCTAGTCAGCAGCGGGTTGGTGTCCATGAGGCTCACACCGAGTCTATTCGAGCCGACATGGACATCATCGTCAAGCAGCTAGACAGAATAAACCTGATCGAGAAAAAGATTGACCAAATTAGTCAAGGGAAATCTAACCTGAACTCTGCTGCTCCAAGACATCCTATGCACCCTGAGCCCCTCCTGCTCGAGTTAATTTACTCACTCGAGATGCATCTTCTCCTTATTTATGAGATCTTGCATATTAGGATCCCGTAATCAATCCTGATCTAGCACCACATGACCAGGGTTATGCACCACCCGCAGACTATAATATGTATCCCCTAGATGGATATACGTCTCAGACGTCTTCGACCTATGAGGACGTTAGTGCTATTCAAGGATATGAGCGTAATAACCCGTATTCAAAGATGTATAACCTTGGCGCCAGCATCCGAACTTCTCCTTGTCTGGTAACTCACAAGGACCACATTAAGATCCACACTACCGGACCAGGCAATACGAGAATGAACAAAACCCATACCCCAGGCAGCATCCATTCCTGTCTCAGGAGCAGCAACCCTATTCTATATACAAGCCGCCGCACCAAGCTGCCAGTTACCCTTCAAAGCGGGCTGACCCTCTAGAGGCACTTAAAGAGGAGCAACAATAATCGATGAGGGAATCTACACAGGATAACTTGTAGATAATGAAGGAGATGGCTGACCAGATACAGACTATACAGAACACGTAAAACCAATTGTTGCAGGAGCATAGGACTCAGGGAGCCTTGCCCTCCCAACCCATCCCAAACCCTCAATATGTGTAAAACCAAGGCACCCTGCTTAGGTTTCAGGCACCATAGGGACAGGCACATGCCATATTATAGGCACCTCCTGCACCACCTGGTTATGCTCAAGGCCAGCCGCCTTTGATGCAGAACCCTGCATACTCTGCACCTTCCGCTCCCCCACCACCTCATGGACAGCAAGCCGATGCAAATGCTGTCTCATTGAGGAGTGGAAGGAAGACATTCGACCCACCACATAGGCTGGTGGGTCCTGATTTTTCTCACCCTTCACCATAGGTTTGTTCAACTCCTTCATCTCAAGAGCCACCTACGGTAGATAAGGGTAAGAGGCCACTTGGCCCTGAGATTATCATCCCTTTTCCTGAGGCTCTGATGTGAAATGTAGTGTGGAAGGACACGCGAATTTTTGACGACCTGAAGTCAATGTTCGAGGAAGTACATATTCAGGTCCCCCTCCTCAAGGCAATTGATCACATCCCTGCTGTCGCTAGGTTCTTCAAGGACTATTGTACCTCAAAGTGACAGCCTAGAATTGGATGACAGGCAGTACTGTCAAAAGAAGCTAGCACTGTGATTCTAGCTGACTTGCTGCCGAAAAGGAAAGACCCTAGTACCCCACTCATATCTTGCTTCTTGTAGGATTCTCCATTTGATTGGGCCCTTCTAGATCTGGGTTCGTCCATCAACCTAACTCCCACTGCCGTATTTGATTGATTTCGATTTAGGGAGTTAAAGCCTACCTTGGTCACAATTCAGCTGGCTGATAGATCAGTAAAAACACCGAGTGGGGTAGTTGAGAACGTGATCGTAAAATTCCACAGATTCTGCTTTCCCGCAGACTTTTTCATTCTCGATATGGAGGTTCCTCCTAATATTCGAGATGCACCAATCATTTTGGTTGCACATTTCTAGCGACAACCCGAACAAACATTGATTGTGCATCTAGGTGTATGGAGATAGCCCTAGGTAATGATCGACTTAGACTTGACATATTCAAGGCATCAAGGAATTTTTACTGTGATCGCATAGAGGAGGATAGTGAAGACGAAGATTCGGCATACTGTGGTAACATTGGTCTCCTTTGTGACGACCCAATGTCTCATTCATCTGCACTATCAGGGTTCTTAGACCTCGATCTACACGGGACAGAGACCACTGCACTACACGTATCTCCCCAAGGATCTGACAGTTTATGGTGTGTTTCTGACCACTGCACCCTTGAATCTGGCTATCTTGATCCATACACTACTGGATCGCCTTTGTTGTTACAAGAAGACGTGACCATAGGTAATGGGTTTTCCGTTAACGCAGTCACAACTTATTATCTCATAGGTAGCGAATCAGTAGGAATTCACATGCATACAGATCATCAGATTCCCACCTTCGAGTTTGCTCCTCCTATTCCCATTTCTGACTCTGACCCACCGTGATTGAATTGAAGCCCTTACCTGACTCACTTAAGTATGTGTTCTTGGGCAAAAGTGAGACATACCCGGTCATTATTAGTGCTCACTTAACCCAAGAACAGGAGCATCAGTTGATTTCTATGCTACAAGACCATAGGGCAGCTATAGGGTGGAGCATTGCTGATTTTCGCGGTATTCGCCCCTCATATTGCACCCATCACATTTACACGGAAGAGGGGCTGAAACCTTTGAGACAACCTCAAAGACAGCTAAACCCGAATATGCTAGAGGTTGTTATGAAGGAGATCATCAAATGGTTGGATGTAGGTATTGTATACCCAATCTTTGACAGCTAACGGGTGAATTCGATCCAAATAGTGCCCAAGAAAGCAGGAGACACCATAGTGAAAAATAATAAAGGTGAATCCATCCCGACCCTCACTGCAACATCATGGTGGGTCTGCATCGACTATAGGAAACTGAACATGGCTACATAGAAGGATCACTTCCCTTTGCCTTTCATTGATCAGATCTTGGAACAGTTAGCTGGACGTAGTTTCTTTTGCTTTCTTGATGGATACTCCAGGTGTAATCAAGTAGCGATTAGCTCAGAAGATCAAGACATGACCACATTCACATGCCCCTTTGCAACATTCGCTTTCAAGTGGATGCCCTTTGGCCTCTGCAATGCACCAACAAAATTTTAGCATTGTATGATGGCCATCTTCCCTGACATGATTGGGGACAATGTGGAGGTGTTCATGGTTGACTTCTCCATTTTCGGAGATGATTTCGCATCTTGTCTTGATAACCTCACCAAAATTCTGAAATGGTGTATTGAGGTAAACTTGGTACTATCCTAGGAGAAAAGCCATTTCATGGTGAGTGATGGCATAGTACTAGGGTACAGAATCTCTAAAAATGGACTCGAGGTCGATCGAGCTAAATCTGAGATTATTTCCCACTTACCACCACCTAGCTCGGTCAAGCAAATGAGATTATTCTTGGGTCACGTCAGCTTCTATTGTAGATTTATATGTGATTTCTTGAAAATTGCATGACCTTTGACGAATCTCCTTGTTGCTGATGCCCCATTTGAATTCGACACCTCATGTCTCAGTGCCTTCGAGACTATATGAAGCGTTGTCGCTGATTCCACGATTCTCCAACCACCCGACTGGTCTTTTGCTTTCGAGATGATGTGCGACACTTCTGATTTTGCCGTCGGTGCTGTTTAGGCCAGCGTCAGGAAAAACAACCTTTTGTCATATACTATGCTAGCAAGACGCTGAATGAGGCTCAGCGCAATTATACTGTCATTGAAAAAGAATTGCTAGCAATAGTATTCGGGTTGGAGAAATTCAGATCTTATTTATTACAATCCAAAGTTATCATCTTCACTGACCACTCTGCCCTCCGACATTTGTTGGCAAAGAAGGATGCCAAACCTCGGCTCATCAGATGGATCCTTTTATTGCAAGAATTTGATATTGAAATGCACGACAAAGTCGGAAAGCATAATATTATGGTGAATCACCTATCCACACCGGAGCCAGCCCACATTCCTTATTCCCTACCTATCCACGACCAATTTTTGGATGAATCCCTTTTGGCAATTCACTCTGTTGAGTTCCCCTGGTACGCAGATATCACGAACTATCTTGTCGCAGGCAAGATTCCCGCGAACCTATCCAAGGACCAGAAACTCAAATTTACTACGAAGGCTAAATTCTACCTCTGGGATGACCCACTGCTCTTCCGCATTGGAGTGAATCAGATTATTCAAAGATGCATCCCAAATTCTGAGATCCCCAGTGTGTTATCTTTTTGCCACAATGATGCATGTGGTGGTCATTTCTCAAGATGGAAAACGGTTGCAAAAATTTTGCAGTTGGGATTTTTCTAGCTAACTATTTTCAGAGATACACACGAATACACCAAATGCTGCAAATGATGCCAGTCAGTCGGTTCTATGACCAAGGGAGACATGATGCCACTCCAGCCCATCATGGTTGTAGAAGTGGTCGATGTCTGGGGCATCGATTTTATGGGCCCTTTTCCAAACTCGCATGGCTTCGAGTATATTACTAGCAACTGACTATGTCTCAAAGTGGGTTGAGGTCATCCCCGCGAGACGGGCTGATCATAAGACCGTCATTTCTTTCAGACGGCAATACATCTTTCCGAGATTTGGAATACCCCGTGCTCTGATTAGCGACGGGGGAAGCCACTTCATCCATGCCCACTTCAGGACATTATTAAAGAAATACGGGGTACACCACCGTATAGCCACCTCGTATCACCCACAGAATAATGGGCAGGCTGAAGTGTCAACCATCAGATCAAGCTGATTCTCCAGAAGATGGTTAGACCAGATAGGAAGGACTGATCTGATAAATGAGTTGATGCACTATTGGCATATCGGACTGTGTATAAGGCCCCACTCGGAATGTCACCATACCGTATGGTATATGGCAAGGCCTGTCACCTTCCTGTAGAGTTGGAACACTGTGCCTTTTGGGTGGTGCGAAAATGTAACCTTGACCTTGATGCGGGAGGTCAAGAATGAAAACTCTAGCTCAGCAATTTAGAAGAGATCCGGTGGGAGGCCTATGAGAATGCATTGATATACAAGGACTAGACCAAGGCCTTTCATGACCGCCACATCCGGAGAAAAACATTCATGCCCAATTAGCAAGTCTGGTTGTTTGATTCGCGACTGAAATTTTTCTCTGGGAAGCTCAAGTCCAAGTGGATTGGCCCATATGTTGTGATTCACCCATATCCTAATGGGGCAGTCCAGATCAGGGACCCAAAATCTGGGCATATATTTACGGTAAATGGCCAATGCCTCAAGCCATTTTTGGCCCAGGAACCTCCTCCAGCTGACGAGATCATTCATCTTATTGAGGATGTGTGATTGAGTTTTTGCCCAGCTGGAGGCGTTAAACTCAGCGTCTACTCCACATCGATCACCCTATACATATTCATTTTTATATATAGCATATTTTCTTTGTGCATATTGCATACTGTCAAGTTGGTCAGTGCTGAATGTATAATTTCAGGAGCAATTAGTGGTGATTTCTACCCATTTACTCCCTGCTGTATTTATTTTCTTTTATATTCATGCATGAGGACATGCAAGAATTTAGGCATGGGGAGGGGGGGTAGATACAACAAAACTGAAAATTTTTATGCCAACCCTTAGGAAAACCTCGAAGCTGCATGTCAAACATATTTTTTTTTCTTGAGATAGAAAGGAAAGCTATCGTCTTACGATAGCAATCCGGAGCGGTATATTATGTAAACAAGAAGAATTACAAAAGAGATCCCCAGGTATGTATGAGGGACCAGCACTCTCTTACAATTCTTTCACAACACATTGGTCTCTCTTGAAAAAGTCTCTCATTTTTCGCCTTCCACACACACCAGAGAGTGACAGCCATGCGCACATGTGCCTTCTCTCTCATACCAAACCCATGCCAGATGGAAACCCAATCTGGTAGCAGCTCCTGACATGTCCTCCTCCAAATAGCATTAGTGATTAGGAAAGAAGAGAAGATATGATTTGCACTGTCAGCGTGCATCCCACATAAGTAACAAGCATGATGATCAGTTCCCAACCTTCTATGTCACAGATCACCTGTGATCAACCCATCCCTCCTACATAGCCAAAAAAATATTTGTACCTTAAGGGGAATTTTCAGAAGCCAAATCTTCCTGTCAATGAAATCGCAGCTCCACCCACTTCCATGGTTTAAGATTCTGTTGTAGCCACTTTGTACATTGTAAACCCCCTCCCAAAGGTACTTATCCTCCACTCTAGTCCTTGGCCTAAAGCTCTCAAGGTCTGATAGCAGCTTCCTCCTTTCTTCCACAGCCGGGTGCCCCTCCTGTTGGATTCCTCCTCATTTAGATTCCAGCGGCAGCTGCTGCAAGACTAGAACCTGCTGACAGTAGCTTCCTTATCAGATGCTATAGCAAAGGCCCTTAGATAGATCTCCTTCAGGACACCCAGCAATGACCAACCCTCCGTCTAGAAGCTGAAGGTCCTACCATCCCCAAGAGCCAGCTGCAGCAGATGGAAGTGATTAGCCAAAGCTCTTGTCACTGAATTCCAGAAAGGAGATGGTCTGCTGGGCTATAACCTTGACAGCACACTATTGGAAGCACCACAGCTATCTCTGATCAGGGCATTCCATGGTTTCAAGTCTCCTTACAAGAGCTTAACTGCCCACTTAAGTAGCAAAGCATCATTGAAGTGTTTTATAGACTTAATCGCAAGTCCACCACTATCTTTTGGTTGGTAGATCTGCTCCCATTTGAGTGGCTATACGAATCTGCCCTCATGTTTTGCTCCCTTCCAAAAGAACCTTTTTCTCAATACATCCAACCTTTTCCAAATGGAATTAGGTGCTTTAAATATGGAAAAGTAGAAAACAGGGATGGAGGTGATCACAGAGTTGAGCAAGATAAGTCTTCCACCTTTGGAGAGGAAACTGCTATGCTAACCATCCAATTTCAGTGAAATTTTATCAAAGAGGCAACTCCAATCTCTCTTTTTCATTTTGGAGCATCTCAAAGGCAGCCCCAAGTATTTAATAGGAAGACTGATGCGGGGGGTCCCCAAAATAGTAGCTAAAGCACCTTGCTTTCCTCAAGTAATCCAAAGCAGAACAAACTAGATTTATCCCTATTCTGCCTCTGGCTAGAGAGCTCACCAAAGATATTGACCATATGATACAAAGCCAGTGCTTCATCCAAAGAACCCTCCACAAAAAAAATCGCATCATCTGCATATTGAAGAATGGGAGCCAAATTACTCCTGCAAGACAATGAGTACCCTCTAATAAGACCTGCTTCAGTGAGCTTACAAGAATACCAGGCCAAATTGTCAACTGCCAGATTGAAAATCAGAGGAGCCAGGGGACATCCTTGCCTGATTCCATATTGGGGCTGAATCCAAAAACCACAGGGCTTCCCATTTATCAAAGGGGTGAAAGAGGCAGTGATGATACATCTTTTCACCCATTGAATCCAAGTAGGGGGAAAGCCTCTTCTTTTAAGCACTTCCCAAAGATAGGGCCAACTGATGGAGTCATAAGCTTTGCGGAAGTCAACCTTCCACCGAAAAGCCTTACATTTTCTCTTATGACAACCACAAATCATCTCTTGGGCCATGATAAAGGATTCTTGTAGAGATCTACCAGGGAGGAAGGCTAATTGAATAGGATGGATCAATTCCTGCAAAATAGGCCTCAATCTATTGTCCAAGGCCTTGCTAATCACCAAGTATAAAGAGTTAGAGAGGGAAATAGGTCTAAACTCCTGAAAAGATTCAGCTCCTGGAGTCTTTGGCAAAAGAAAAAGATAGGATCTATTGAATGTTTCAAAGCCAAAGTTGCCACTCTCAAACTCTCTGACCACTTCCATTACCTCAGTGCCCACAATATCCCATAACTCTTTGTAAAAGAAAACTTGGATCCCATCAGGAATAGGTGATCCTTCACAATTGAGATCCATGATGGCCTTCAAGACTTCAGCTTCTGACATAGATTCAATTAGGCTGGACCCCAGAATCTCTGTAATTCTGGGAATATCACTAGCTGCCATCCTCGAACAGCCCCTACCAGTAGCTCTTGAAGACTCCTTGAAGTACTTGACAGCCACAGCTCTGATATCAGAGATGGGGGTAACCCTCTGCCCCTCTTTAATAATAGATGAGATCAGATTAACTCTTCTACTAGAGCTGGCAGCCAAGTGGAAGAATTTAGTATTTGCATCCCCCTCACATAGCCATAGCTACATTGACCGTTCCCTCCAATCCATCTTCGGCTTTAGGTCTTCTTCAGCCACCACCTCCATTGCTCGCATTGGAGCTGAAAATCATTTGCAACAGCCACTTTCGACTCACCGACTAACCTTTTGTTCTAAATCTAGGGTCAAGCTAAATGTAACCCGATACGAGAATTTTATGAAGTACAAATTATACGAGGTTACTTGTTTATTTCATATATACATATTGCATTCATGAATAAGATTTTTATCAAGACAATGCATTAGGGATTTTATCCTCCAGTTGATTCCTGTAATCTGGAATCCAGTACAACTTTTCACACACACATAGAATTTGCAATGGATTCACAGTGAAAGCTGATAAATATCTTTAGTCTATTGAGAAGAAGCAATGTTTCTTTTCCTAAACCTTTAGACAGTATTTGGGGAGCTAGGCAGATTTTCTTCCAAAAATCCACCAAATAGTGTGAGATGAGAATAGAGAGTACTGGTGCTCTAAGATTAGTGAAAGGAATCTAGAATCCTAGATAATTAAGTATGTTACTCAGAGATTAGCCATAGTTTTCACTCTTGGTTCCTGTGCATACATTTTTGGGCGAATTATGAGAGCCACCAAATAAGGTAAATATGCGAAGAGCGAGCTTTCATAAAACTAGGGCTAAAATGGATGGTTACGACCATTCTTTATAAAATCCTCAGCTGAAGGAGGGTATTGATGTCAAGGTTAGAAATACACCATCCTATCCATCTCTCCTGGTGCCTTGAGTAGACACTTCTACCAAATAAGCCACCCAATGTCTCTTGAGTATCACCAATCCCTAATAATGCCTCCTCAATAAAGTTCATGAATGTATGCTAGCATGTGTTGTGTTGAAAAAATTTGCATAGAAAAAAAAAGAAGAAAAAGAAAAAGAAATTAGAAAAAGAAGAAAAAGCAAGAAGAAAAAAAAGAGTTTGTGAATATTTACTGTTTATTTCATTTGCATTGAGGCAATACCACTGAATAAATGTGAAATGCACCAAATATGGCCTTAACCTATTTTTCTGTATTTCTACCCACCTGAATACTGGCTGAGAAATTTTGACTTAGTGTTAGGGTTATTGAAACTCAATTAAAGTGTTAATGCCAAGTGAGACAACCAAATATAGGTCATATGTGTGAATCTGGTGAAGTTGTGAGCTTTAAGAAAAAGAAAGAAAAGAAAAAGAAAAAGAAAAAGAGAGAATGAATACAAAGGAACCAGAAGAGAGCATAGTTTTTCTCATCTTTTGCTGAGTTGAGTTACTTGATAATCTCGGAATCTAGATTCTAAAGTACTAATCTCTATGTAGCATCAGTCGAGAGTGAGCCACCAAATATATAACCTTTTCCCTCTAAGATTCTCTACCTAAGCTTAAAGTCGGGTAGAATTCATAGAATATCTTGAATACCACGAGGGAAGAAGTGTTCCTACCCTGCTAAAATTTTTACTAGGGGTCAAGTACAGGCTTTAGAGGTGAATTAGTTTTTCACTCGAATCCGTTACAAAAGCTACACAGCTACACTTTCACGATTATCTGGATTTCTAGAACATAGGATGAAAACAAAAAGGTGAAAAATCTCTAGGCATACACTTGATAAAATAATCAATCCCTTAGGGAGCCTTCTATGAATAACTTAGTCTCGCATTTACTAGGGACTAGCAAGATTTAGGCATGGGGGTATGATTGCACAGCAATCATACGTTTTAATTGACCTAAATAGGCTAGGACTTAGCATAAGTTAGGGTATTTCATGCATGCATAAGTATTACTAGCACCTTTACTGCTTTCTTTTAGCTATGCATAAAATTATGCTTTAATGTACTAATTAGGTGCATTATGTCAATTGCAAGTAATAAGCTGATCAGAAGCTAGATCTAAAGCTGCCTCTAAAACTGGATCTGAAGAATAATGAATTACTAGTGCTGCAGTAGAGCTGGAGCGGAAGACCTCGATTAGATACAGTAGATAATAATGTAAGGGAGTTAAGGTATGCTATTCAATTAAGTATGAATAAAGAAATAAATTATGAAGAACATAGGTCCATCCTAGGCCTAGCACAGCCTAGAAGTCCCCCCAAGCCTTAGCCACCCTTAGATTAGGTCACTGCACCCTAAGAAACCTTAAAACCCTAATTCTAGCCTCTATCTGGATGTCTAGATGAGTTATAGGGCATCCATAACCCTTAGCCAACTCCCGCACTCCTTAAACCCACTTCTGTAGTGTTATTGGACGTCTAGACACTTGGTCAGACGCCCAATTTCTGCAGAATACCCAAAACAGAACCCAAAATCTCCCCTGACTCTGATTGGATGTCTAGACAAGTCTGAACTTCTGAGTTTTCACTATAATACGTCTAATAACTTTATTAGACATCTGATACTATCCTCCAGTTCCTGTTTTGGAATTCAAGTGTTGATCTTGGATCTCTAGCCCCCTAAGCCCAATTCTAACCCCATAGGAACCTAAATTAAGGTGCCCTAACCCTAGTACATCACCTTTAGACCTCCTTAAGGACCTAATTAGGTCCTCACCAAACCTAACTCACTTTGATGTTAGTCAATTCCATCAGCCTATTCAATTGGACTCATTGAGTCCAATTGAGCCCTAATCTTAGCACACACTATCGAATTGCACTCAGTGAGAGTCCAATTGACCTAGACCTGACTTAATTATGTTATTTTACTATCAATTAAGTTTTCACACACCCAATTAAATTTGTATTAAGTTTAATTACACTTTACCTCAGTGAATTACGGTTTACATCCCTAATTTGAGACCTACCTTGACTTAAACCCACTAGAACTTAACCTAATCACCCTAGCCACATAGGTTTCGACCCACACACACCCACACACACCATCCACACGAAATTATCTAGCTTAGAGTTCTCTAGAACTCTCTACCATGTGTGGTTTCCTTGGTTGCCAAAAATAGCAACCAAGAGCCATTCAATTTTTAGATCCACATTTGGTGGATCTAAAAACCACCATCCACCCTCTCTCTCTCACTCTCCCATGAGCTCCTACCATAGGCCACTTTAGATAATTCCATAATTCTCTAGAGAGCTTCCCTTATGTCTATAAAAAGACGTAAGGGGTGGCCATTTCCACCCATTCACACTTGGCTTCCATTTAGTTTAGCTACATCCACCTCCACTCCATCTATACGAGAAGCATCACCATTTCCACCACCATCTTCACGCCAAGGTGCTGGATCACCTCTCCAACCTCTCTCCAAGCACCACCCTAAGCACTATTGGCCGCCCCTTGGTCGTGCGTGTTTCGCATGTTAGAAATCGAGTTTACAAGTAACCCATCATAGTAGTTGTAAAACATGTTGATCAGATAAAATATATATCGAAACTACAAGGGAGTCCCAGGTCGAACACAGGGAGGCGACGTTTACTTTACGTGAAAATCATGCTTTGATTCGTTTCCTTTTGGTGTTTTAGGGTTTTGTTATTTTTTTGTGTTTTTGAAATAAAAGAAAAGCAAATGAAGCACAAGATAGAGATGAGGAACGAAAATGGTATATATATCAATCTAATGTTTATTACAATCTACTATGAAAGCATAAAAAGAGAGGGAGGCGAGAGGAAATATCCCGAATCAGCTATTCGGTAAGACGACAACGCCTGGTGGAAGCTCGGACGAAGGAGGTAAGGAGTGGGACGATGGAGGTGAGATGTAAGAGGACGTCGTGTTGAGGAAAGCTTCGGTGCGGCTCCGAAATGGAGGTGAGAAGACAGAGGTGATTTGCTATCGGAATGTAGGTGGGAGGACAGCTCCAACGTGACCTATGAAGGGAGATGGGAAGTTGGAGTATTTGGTGGGGTAGAGGTTCATTACACTAATAGACACCTTGGGAGCTTGAGAACAAGCTCTAATGGAGCATTGGTAGGCTTGCTAGAGCTTGGGAGTAGGTGGGAGTACAGTAGGTAGAGATCGCTTGGAAGGGAGGGGGTGTAGGTCCTTTTATATTGGGGGAGAAGAGGCTAAAAATGGATAAAGGGCCTTTAGCGACCTCTAGATCGTCGCTGGAAACGTTGCTGTAGACAGCTCAGTGCCACTCATGCCCTTAGCTGGCTCGGCTGACATGTGATGAATTACCGACGGCTGTAAGCGATGCTGTAGGTCCAGCTCATGCGTCGCGGTAGTCCACCTCATGCTGTGCTGGTGCTGCTCCTGCCTTGCCGTGCATGCGCGCGCATGTGCTAGTGCTGCATGCATGTGCGCCTGCGCACCCGGGCATGCACTCGCGCTACTACGCACGTGCGGTGCTGCGTGCATGTGCTTGCAGCCTGGGCTACGCCATGTGGCGGAGTTTGGGCCGTCCATCTTTTTGTTATTGTAGGGGCTACTACAGAGGTCGGATTGAGTCGATTTTCACGCTGTTAGGCTACGATCGTCATTCCGAATCCATCTACGTGGTCGGATTTATCATTTGAATCTCCAAATTTTGTCTCCTAGTCCCTTGGCCGTTGATCTTCCTTAGACTACATATGGTGCTATGGGACTCCGATCGAGGCGATTTCAGAGGCTGTGGACTCTGATTGTCATCTTGATCAGATCCATATGGTTGGATCATCAATCCGAGGCTCCAAAATAAATATCCTTCTTTCCTAACCATAAAAAGGATGCAATTAACCTAAGTTATATGCAATTACTCTAAATGCAGAATGATGCATGCTATGCAATATTTATAACATGAAATGCAAATCTGACCCTAGGAACGTGCATGAATAGACATTTTACCTTCAATAAATGTGTTTACATCATACCCCCATGCCTATCTTTTGCTAGTCCCTAGCAAAATTAAACTATATGCTATGTATGAAAGTAGAATTAGGATTAGATCGCTTAAGCCTAAGTCATTTATTAACAATAGAAAGTTTCAACTAAGGTCCTAAACTACGAAAACTCAACAGTACCTGGGTGTCTACCAGAATGCAAATCACCCAAGTTCTCACCTTATTTGAGAAGGGAAGATATATATATATTTTTTTTTTTCTTCTTTTTTAATTTTTTTGTACTTTTGGAGTTTGAGAGTTCCAGGATAACTTTTTACGGCTACCCGACCTACCTAAGACTCGAAAAGGACTCTAAGTACTAAGCATCTTTGTGAAAAAGTGATAGACTGACAAAATGGCCATTAAGACGAACTTCGGGTTTCTACGACCCTAGGTGATTTTTCGTAAAGGTTTATCTTTATGATCGGTACTCTTCTCCCTACTTTTATTTATGTGGTCAACACAAGGGCGAACCCAGTGTATATCTCCCCAATTTATTCGACTTCCCTGCTTCTTACCTAAGTGTTTTGGGAATTATTGTGCATTTTTTTATGTGAGCTGGGTTTTAGACAACCGGCCGATGAGCTATTACCACCGACAACTTGCCAGCCATACTCGTGCGGTGAAGTGTGGTTTTATTTATTTTTTTATTTTCTACTTTTTCTTTTTCTCTTTTTTTTTCTTTTCTTTTTGAGTGTTTCTTTTTTTTTCTTTTTTATAAGTAGGTGGCTTCCCAGATTTAAGATTTACCTAAAAGCAGTACAACGAAAAAGGTCTTGTGGCTAGGCTCTAGACAGCCAGCCGATGAGCTGTTACCACCGACAACTTGCTAGTCATACCACCCAAGTCGGTCCATTAGCTACCCAATTTCCGTAAAAATCGTCGGAAAGTGAGTTAGTGCAAAAAAAGTGTGTAGATGCTTAGGCTTACAGTCCCCCCAAATCAGAGGGAGGGTTGATAAGTCGCATACTTATCATCCCAAATTATTTACCAAATTAAAATGAATTTTAATTGGCAAGGACTCGAGACTAAGTCCACATTTGAGTGGACACCCGGGCTAATTAAGCCCAAAGACCTAAAGAGTCTAGGTGTTTAGGACCTCTCGTATCATTTCCTAAAGTTAATAACTTCCAAATGCCTAAGTTCTATTTTCCTAATTTCTCTTTTTATCTTTTTTCAAATTTTATTTTATTTTTTATAATTTTATAAGAAACTAAAAGAAATTCTATGAAGTTAACATAATGACTTCAGGAATTGATTATCCACCCCCCCATGCCTAAATGATGCAATGTCCTCATTGTAAAAATAAAGACATGAAAAGGACAAAGTAAACAGAACATCACCTAAGTGTCGTGAAAATCCAGTTAGCTCCATAGAGAGAAGAGTGTATACACACATGCTAAGTTTAATGCCTTCAGCTTGGCATAACATACATACAAAGAAGAAATTGAAAATTCACAAGTGCAAGTCAGAATAAAAATAAAAATATTGATCCTGAAGCCCGCCAACAGAATATGTCCACAGACGTAGACCATATTATGGTGTAGACCCATGCCCTAGGGTCAAGTGGTTCTCAAGTTCTGGATGAAAATCACCCAGAACTGAAGGTTGTTGTGTTTGCGGGGTAGGGCCTGCGGTTTAGTGGTGTGTAGCCCAAGACCAAAGTGTCAAACAACTGGTAAAGATGGTTCAATAGGTGCGGTTGTCCACTTAACATCTAGCTCCGAAAAATAATCAGTTATTTTGAGCTTGGGTTGCACGTGAAAGATATAGTAAGGGTCCTGGTAGAAAGTAGGTGATTTTAGGTCAATAGGTACCCTTAAATCCAGAATCAAACTTCCCTCAGAATTAGCCTCCAAAATTTTTATTTCAACAATTCTATCCTCCAACATCAAGGGCTAAGGCTTCGGGACCTCTAGCATATTATTCACCCCATATGATTCTCTTAAGTCTAGAAATCGTGGCTGAATCAAGATTGACTTGGGCACAAAGATCTCAGAAGTCAGCTCTTCGGGGTGTAGATGAGGACTGGGGTCACTGATTGAATCATCAAGATTTGGATCCTCCAAGTTAACCCCAACCGAATCCAAATCTTCAATGAACGGTCTATCAAATGGTTCATCAGATTCCTCATGCCCGTTCGTCTCACTAAAATCATTTTCCTTATGTTCAAGTGAGACTTCACGTAAAGATTCTTCATCCTCAGAGTCAAAGAATTGATGATCCTCATTTATATATGTCTCAAAATCATAAATAATTTCTTGATCCAAGGAGACATAATTTTCTTCGTTTCTTGACTTGGGGATCTCGGGTGAATCAATCGGTTAATCCTCAAATGGTTGCTCTACCAAACCTGGTCATCCTCGGTCTTAGAAAATGTATCCCTCCCGATAGGTGCCTGAGTGGGTTCAGACATTGGCTCTCCTGAAGCGGGTTCATCTTGAGAATCATCCCAAGATTTGACTAGGGTAACCACAAATTTCATCCTTAACCTCGACAACTTCCCAAGTAGAAACTCACCCAGGTCCTTATCCCTAACACTTTGGAGCAAATCCAATAGAGAACTTTTAAGTTCATCAATCATTTTTATCATAAGCTCCAGTGCTTCAGTACATGGTGTTGGCTAGGCTTCTAAATATTGTATAGTATTCCTCAAATTAGCCAACACTCTATCTTGGATTTGGTTCACCTGAACTGACTGGTTCGATTCAGGTTTGGGTGGGTTTGGGTTGAATCTAAGGGAGTCAAGATGTCAAGGTTCTCGGGCCCCTCCCTAAAAGTAGGTCATTCTAGGTTGTTTAAAGGATGGTGGCGACCTATATTCAGTGAAATACTAGGGAGGGTAGGTGTTATAATCACGATATCCTTCCTGATTGTAGATCAGGTTGGTTTGGTCATCAAAGGATGGAGATCCATAATCATTATAGCTCTAGGAAGGATAATAATCATAGTCTTGTTGTCTTGGGTTAGGCCCTAGACACTGAGGTCTGGATTCATATCCCCAATCAAAGTCATCTTGGCTAGTGGATGGGTAATTACAAGTCAAGTCAGGATAGTAATCATCTTGGGGATAAGTGGTGGTAGGAGGATAGGATATGAAATGTGTGTAGGATGTGGAAGGGTACATGGTGAAGTAAGGAGAGAAATCAGAAGAGAAAGGAGCCCTGCAATACAAGAATACAAGCCTGCCCTTAGATGGGGTAGCCTAAGTTCTACTGACTCTCAAAATCCATCCTAAGATTATGGACCATTTACTCTACTTATGTCTAGCCAATCCAACCAGTTAGAAGGAGGGACTGGGGAGAAGGTTCCTCCTTTGGCTTGCACCTCCGGCTCCTAGTGTACCCCCCAGCCACGGTCGTTTGATGCTACTGCCCTAGCTAGACATCAGATTTACTAGTATAAGTAGGTTAATCGTGAATAATCTCAATCTGGATCCCGACGAGCGAACCAGTCCTTAGGGCCAACGTCTAATCAATTTTCGTTAGGCTTGGGACAATGGTGCTTTAGGAATGTGATGGGCCCTTTAGATGGGTTGTGCTCTTAATGATCAGTTAAAATGTGTGTGTGTGCACAACCAGGGTTTGCAAACAAGGTTATTTGATGATGTTCTTTTAGAGTTCAACCTTGTTTAGTAGCTTTTAGGGTTTAATCTTAGGTATATTCAATAAAGTTTATGAAAACACTCCAAGTTTTGCAAGCACTGGTGATGATATATTCCTTTAGAAATCAAATAAAAAAATGTGGAGTGCCTGGTTCAGTCCTAAGAATCAACCCTAAGTGGCAAGCTACTTGATGAATCTCTTTTATCTTAAGTGGTGTGGCCTAAACAGTTCAATCAATTGTCTTATTGCACCACTTAGTTAAGGCACACAAAAATTTTTGACCTATTTAGATTTCAACTCATTTATTTGTGTGTTGAATTAAGTGTACCGGGTCCATAGGTCAGATCTCGGTTAAGTGGTAGAATCGATGTGATTGTGTGCCTTAGGGTGAGAAGTTATGGGTGCTAAGTGTGTATCTTACATAAAATCCCACAATCAGATAGCACTTTTTTTTATTTTTTATTTTTATTTATGTGGATGGCGAGGTGAGTGGAGGTGGCAAACAAACAACCAAATATATCCTAGGGTTCATAAAAAGCACCTAAGTTGATTTGGGTTTGAGTTATTCAGTTATGGAATGAAAACTAAGGTGGGGTTGGTGTGGGGGACACTTACAAAACACTCTACTCGCACTTTACTCTGGTCTACCACAGTTGGATCTCCATGCTAGGGTACCTGCAAGACAGTGGATCAAAGACAAGTAGGGTTAATGCTATGTAAATGCAAAGAAACATAATAAACAATAAAGTAAATTCCATTGCCTCCCCGGCAATGGCGCCAAAATGGTTGTGCGTGTTTCGCGTGTTAGAAATCGAGGTTACAAGTAACCCATCGTCGTAGTTGCAAAACACATCGATAAGATAAAATTTATATCGAAACTCCAAGGGAGTCCCAGGTCTAACACAGGGAGGCGACGTTTACTTTACATGAAAATCGCGCTTCGATTCGTTTCTTTTTGGTATTTTAGGGTTTTGTTATTTTTTTGTGTTTTTGAAATAGAAGACAAGAAAATGAAGTACAAGATAGAGATGAGGAATGAAAATGGTATATATATCAGTCCAATGTTTATTACAATCTACTATGAAAGCATAGAAAGAGAGGGAGGTGAGAGGAAATCTCCTGAATCAGCTGTTCGGTGAGATGACGGTGCCTGTCGGAAGCTCGGACGAAGGAGGAGAGGAGCGGGATGATGGAGGTGAGATGCAGGAGGACGTCATGTTGAGGAAAGCTTCGGCGTGGCTCCATAATGGAGGTGAGAAGACAGAGGTGATTTGCTACCGGAATGGAGGTGGGAGGACAGCTCCAAGGTGATCTATGAAGGGAGATGGGAAGTTGGAGGAGTATTTGGTGGGGCAGAGGTTCGTAACACTAATAGGCAACTTGGGAGCTTGAGATCAAGCTTTAATGCAGCGTTGGTAGGCTTGCTAGAGCTTGGGAGTAGGTGGCAGTAGAGTAGGTAGAGATTTCTTGGAAGGGAGGGGGTTTAGGTCCTTTTATATTGGGGGAGAGGAGGCTAAAAATGGATAGAGGGCCTTTAGCAACCTCCAGATCGTCGCTGAAAATGTTGCTTTAGACAGCTCTCCTCCACTCATGCCCTTAGCTGGCTCTGCTGGCATGCAATGAATTACCGACGGCTGTAAGCGTCGCTATAAGTCTAGCACATGCGTCGCTGTAGTCCACCTCACGCTGTACTGGCTCTGCTCCTACCTTGCCACGTGTGCGCCCACATGCTGGTGCTGCGCGCTTGTGCTGGCGGCCTGGGTTGTGCCACATGGTGCAGTCTGGGCCGTCCATCTTCTTCTTGTCGTAGGGGTTGCTACAGAGGTCGGATTGAGTCGATTTTCGTGCTGTTAGGCTACGATGGTCAACCCGAATCCATCCGCGAGGTCAGATTTATCATTTGAAGCTCCAAATTATGTCTCCTAGTCCCTTGGCCGTTCTTCCTCGGACTGCATATGGTGCTACGAGACTTTGATCGAGGCGATTTCAGAGGCTTTGGACATCAATCGTCGTCTTGATCAGAACCGAACGGTCAGATCATCAATCCGAGGCTACGAAATAAATATCGTTCTCTCCTAACCACAAAAAAAATGCAATTAACCTAAATTATATACAACTACTCTAAATGCAGAATGATGCATTCTATACAATATTTATAACATGAAATGCAAATCTAAGCCTAGGAACATGCATGAATAGACATTTTTCCCTCAATAAATGTGTTTACATCACCCCTCCTTCTCGTCTCAACCAACTCAAAGGCCATCAGTGCCACCTCCGAATGCCATTATTTCTGCTAGATTCGTAGCTTAGTTCCTGAGAGCTTACATGCTTTTATTACTGCTAATGTAAACATGTTTACACTACTTAAGATGTCTATTATGCATGTTCTTAAGCATAGGGTTGCATTGCATACTATAAATATTGCATAACATGCATCATCTTGCATTTAGATTAGTTTGAATAAAATGGAGGTTAATTGTCCCCTTTTATGTTCATGGGCAGGGGAAACCTTTTATCGGGGCCTCGGATCGAAGATCCAACTATATAGATGTGATCAGGGCAACGATTAGAGTTCAATGACTCCAAGATCGCCCTAATCAGACATCTGCAGCATCAGATAGAGATCGAGGAACCCTAGAAGAGCAAGGGCCAAGATGGTGTGAATCCACACTTCAAATGACAAATTAAACCACACGGATGGATTCGGATCGACGATCGTAGCCTAACAGCACGAAAATTGACTCAATCCTACAACCATGGCACCATCTACATCATCCAGAAGATGGACGGCCAAGATGGCACCATGTGGCGCCATCTTGGCCGCCCAACCAGCAGCCCTCAACTACTGAAGATTCTAGCGTCCACGCATCTCCGCCGTTGGATCAAGATCCAACAGCTGAGAGAGGAGCTCAACCGGCGTGCCCGTCAGCTGAGTTGCACCTGAAGAAGCCGCCTTGACTATTGGACCTTGATCCAATGATCCTAATTGCGTGTTCAGATGATCAGCTACTCTCCCATCCACACATGCACTGCAGTGGATAAGGCACTCGGTTGCCTTTAGGCGAGGGTTCGAATCCGCATGCGTAGGTGAGCGGGCGTGGGTGAGCAGGCACGTGCGACTGTGCAATGAGAATCGAGCAGCTGCCGGTGCTCGATAGCGCCCATGCGCTATTGCACGCTGCACCTCATGCGGGATCGCACGCAGGTGCGCATGCTGAGGAGCGAGCGGAGGCGCGAGATAAGCCGTCCGATCGTGAGATCAGCTGAACGTGAATGCGCATTACATGTGCAAGTAGGCAAGCGGGCACGCGTGCTCCACCACACGTCGCCCACGATGGGGCTTTAGCGACGGTTTGTCCATCACTAAAGACCCCTGATTTAATGTTTTTCAAATTAAAATGACCAAATTGCCCTCACTCCTTGCAACTATAAAAGGAGACCCCCTCCACATGAAATTCTCATCCCTTCCATCTCTTCTCTCCCTCTTCAAAGCTCAAGAGAAGCTTGTCCCACACCTGAGATGCTTCTCGCGAGTAAAGTCAATTTTTCATCCCCCTTTCGGAAGCGGATCCTGCGATGACGACAACGTGCTGCCCCATTCCCGTTCTTCCTGCTTCATCCTCCTTCGTCCTGCTCCGTTCCCCTTCGTCCAGGCGTCGTCCCATCCGGCTTGTCCTCCAAGCAGCCGTTGAGGAGGATATATCTCTCCCCATTCTTTTTACTGCTTTCTAGAAGAGATTTACTGCTTTCTAGAGTAGATTTACTGCTTTCTAGTGTAATCATTTTCCCGCTTTCTAGTCGTAATGTTTAGTGTATTGAACAATCTTTCTGATGATGAAATTCCATGTTCATTCTATATCTCTTTTTGGTTTTTGTTTGTAATATTCTCTCACTCTCTCTTATTCTTTCCTCTCTCTTCTATTTATTGTAAATTGTTAGATAGTTTCTAATTAATTATTCTGCTTAGTGACAAATAAAACAAACGCGTGTTTTTAAATGAAACGTCGGCCTCCCTGTGTTCGACCTGGGATTTTCATTCCAGTATAAATTTTATTTGTTGAACACGAGTTCTTCGCTTTCACACTACGATGACAGATTTTCAAAACCTAATACGTTAGCGTAGCAACTTGTAGCATTCAACATTTTGGCGTCGTTGCTGGGGAGGCGATGCTCTTTGATTTTTCTTCGTGTTTTTGCAACTTACCAATCATTTACCTCACTTTTCTTCTTTCTTATTGTGATTGCAGGTACTCTTTTGAGACGAGCAAAAGTGGTAGATTAGAGTAAAATGCTATGGAAGGTTCTGTAAGTTATCCCCCACCTCCCACCCATTAGATTTCATTCCACCATGTAATAACACAAACATCAATCAACCTAGGTGTTCTTATAAACTCTAAGGTTAGGTTGTTTGTTGTTTGACACCAATAACTACCCTAACCTCCACATTTAAAAAGAAAAATAAAAAAATCTCACAGAGGTACACAACCTCATCTGATTTTCAAACTCAACCGGTAAACCAACCTTTGGAGCTGGTACACACATCCAAACACGTAATTGAGTAGAAATCAGATTAGGTAATCACTTGTGTGCTTAATAAACTGGTGCAATAGGCCAATTGTTTGAGTTGATGGGCCGCACCACTTCAATTAAAATCAACTCATTAAGTAGCTGCCACTTAGGTTCAACTATTAGGGATTTACCAGGCACTCCACATTTTTTTTAAGCTTTAAAGGAAAACATCTTCACCTATGCTTTCAAAACCTAGTGTGCCAACAAAACTTGTTTTAAAATACGCAAAGTTGAATCCTAAAAGGTACTAAGGAAGATTTGAACCATAAAATTCATCACATCAAAAGTAATCTTGCTTGATAACCACTGGTTGTGCACGTACACACAAATCAATCAATCATTAAGGGCACAACCCAGATAAAAGGCCCATCACATTCCAAAGCACATTCAAACCTAGCCCTAAATAAAATAGAGTAGACATTATCCTTAAGAATTCGAGTCGCTCTTCAGAGCCCAGAACGAGATTATTTTCGATTAGTCTATTTCTACTGTTCAATCTGATATCTAGCTAGGGGAGCAGAATCAAATGATCGCGGCTAGGGGCTACACTAGGAACCGGAGGCGCAAGCCAAAGGAAGAACCTTCTCCCCAATCCCTCCTTCTAACTGGTTGGATTGAACAGATAGAAGTAGATCAAATCGTTCCTTTATCTCAAGATGGGTTGTGGGAGTCTGTAGGTCTTTAGGCTAGCCCACTTAAGGACAGGCTTGATTGTTTGTATTGCAGGGCACCTTTCTACTACCCGTATCTCATGAATCCTTCCACATATTACACGCATTCCCTCTCTTTCCCTTATGTTTTGAATTTTCCTCAACATGACAATTATCCTGACTCGTACTATAATCAACCATTAGTTAGTTGGGATAACTCGGATTGGCGATAAAGTTCCGGACCTCCATGTTTAGGGTCTAACCTTGAACACTTTGATTGTGATTTCTATCCTTCCCAGAGCCACATCGATTATAGATTGTTACCCTTTCATGAACAACCTAATACAATCTACAATCAAGAAGGATACACCGATCCTCACCTATCCTCTGATTACACTACCTCTATGTCATCACCACCTTTTGAACAATCAGAAATGACCTATTATCAGGAAGGGTATAACGAATCTCAATTCGTTAACTCCTCTACACTGATCCCAAACCAATCCAACCCAGAATAAACTCATTTGGTTCAGGGTAACTAGGTTAAAGATAAGGTTTTGGCTAACTTGAGGAATATCATACAATCTTTAGAAGTTCAGCCAATACTTTGCATTGAGAGATTTGAGCCCCTGATTGAAATGATTGATGATTTGAACAAGTATTTGTTGGATTGGCTCCAGGATGTTAAGGATAAGAACCCAGGTTAGTTTCTACTTGGGAAGTTAGCGAAATTGAGGATGAGATTTGTGGTTGCCTTAGTTCAATCGTAGGATGATTCCCAGGATGGACTCCCTTCAGGAGAGCTAATGTCAGAACCTGCTCAGGCACTTGTTGGGGGGAACACGCATTTCGAGGCTGACCAGATTGAATTAGAACAACCAATTAAGGTAGATCTGATTTCTTCACCTGAGATACTTGAGCCAGAGTACGAGGAAACGTATGTCTCCATGGATCAGAGAGTGACAGATGATTTTTGAACATACATTAATACGGATCTTGATTTCTTTGATGGTGAAGATTCAAGTTGCGAAGTCTCACACGAGTTTACAAAACATGATTTTTGTGAGACGATTGGGCCTGAGGAATCTAATAGATCATTTGATAGCCCAATAATTAAGGAAACTAATCTTATTGGGGCTCACATTACGGATCTACAATTGCATTTTCTAGAGGATTCAATTCAATGCCCTAATTGTCAGTTACACCCCATTAAACTTATCGATGATTCTGTTTCTAAGATAATTAGACCCAAGTCAATTCTGATTCAGCCACATCATTTAGACTTGGAGATTTCAAACGGGGTGATTAACATGCACGAGGTCCTGGAATTTGACATGCTGAATGAGGAGGATAGGAGCCAGTAAATTTTGATTTGGGAAGCAAGTTCCGGACGAAGTAGAAGATTGAGTCGAAGGGTTCCTATTAAGCTGAAACCATCAAACCAGGACCCTTACGACATTTGTTTTGAGGATGTCGAACCCAAGCACACATTAAATGATTATCCTTTTGAGCTTGATTTCTCTGTAACCTGACTTTTTGGTGTTGGGTTGCATCCTCATAAATCGCAGGCCCGACCCCTCATGCATACTGATTTTAGGTTTTGGGTAATTTTTATCCAAAACCTGAGATATTCTCGATTATGGGGTATGGGTCTGCACGACAGTCTGGTCCACATTTGTGGACATTTGCTGGCAGGTCCAAGGTTTCTTCTCTTTATTCTGATTCTGACCTGTACCTATGAATTCTTTATTTCTCTTCTTTGTATAGTGTGCCTAGCTGAAGGCACTAAATTCAACACGTATACAGGCTTTTTTTAGTTTTTAACTCGGAGTGGACTTGACATTCACACAATTCAGGTGCTTTCTACTCTATTTCACTCTGTTTTATGTCTTTTTACTACAATGAGGACATTGCATTAGATAGGCTTGGGGGGTGGATATTCATCTCTAAATTAATTTGTTAGCTCCGTAGATTTGTTTTATTTTCTTTTATCAGAAAAAAAATTTTGTGGAATTAGGAAAGAGAACTTAGGTTTAAGAAATTTTTCAATCTTCAGAAATACTACATTATGATTTGAACACAAAGACCTTTCAGGTCTTCAGACTTAATCATCTCGTGTATCCATTAAAATGTGGATTTATTTTTCAAGTCCTCGCCAACCTGAATTCTATTTTAATTGGAGTAAATAAGTTTGGGTGATAAGTACACGACTTATCAACCCGCCCTCCGATTTGAGGGAACTTTGAGTTTTTAGCATCTACACACTTTCTTTGCACTGACTCGTTGCTCGACGATTTTAACGGAAATTGCGTAGCTAATGAACCTTCTAGGGTGATATGGCTGGCAAGTTATCGTGGGTAATAGCCCATAGGTAAGTTGTCCAGAGCCCAGTCGCTGGACCTTTCTCTTTTTCTCCTACCTTTAGGTAAATCCTAGACCAAGGAAGCCACCTACTTAAAAAAAAAAATAGAAAAGAAAGTCAAAAAAAAAGAAGAAGAAGAAAAAAAGAAATAAGCCACACTTCACCACGCAGTATGGCTGGCAAGTGGTCAGTGGTAACAGCTCATCGACCGGTTGTCCAGAACCCATCTCAATAAATGCACTGAAAATGCATAAAACACTTAGGAAGAAGTGGAGAAGTAGAATAAACTAGGGAGATATACACTGAATTCACCCTTATGTTGACCCCGTAAAAATAAAAGTAGGGAGAAAGCTATCGGTTGTAAAGATACACCTTTAGGCAGAATTCTCTTTTTAAGGTCACTTAGAGGTGTAGAAATCTGAAGTCCGTTCTAATTACCGGTCAACGAGTCTATCACATTCACAATAAGATGCTTAGAACTTAGGGTTCTCATCAAATCTTGAGTGAGTTGAAATGGCCGTAGAAAGCCACTCTTAAACCCTAAAACTTGAAAATCCAAAAAGAAAAAAATTTAGAAAAGAGGAAAAAGAGAGAAAATTTCCTTTAAATAAGGTGAGGGCTTGAGGTAATCTACATTTTTATAGATACTCGGGCACTGTTGTGTCTTTGAAAGTTCAGATCCTAAGTAAATATTTTCTTAATGATTGAAAATAACTCAAGTCCAAATAATCCAACTTGATTCTTTTATAAATAGCATATAGTTTTTGCTAGGTACTAGCAAAAGATAGGCAAAGGGGTATGATGTAAACGTGTTTACACTACTTAAGATGTCTATTTATACTTGTTCTTAAGCATAGGATTGCATTGCATACTATAAATATTGCATAACAAGCATCATCTTACATTTAGATTAGTTTGTATAAAATGGAGGTTAATTGTCTCCTTTTATGTTCATGGATAGGGCAAACCTTTTATCGGGGCCTCGAATAGAAGATCCAACTGTACAGATGTGATCAGGGTGACGATTGGAGTTCAACGACTCCAAGATCGCCCTAATCTGACATCTCTAGCATCAGATAGAGATTAGGGAACCCTAGAAGAAAAAGGGCCAAGATGGTGTGAATCCACACTTCAAATGGCAAATCCAACCACACGGATGGATTCGAATCAATGATCATAGCCTAACAACGTGAAAATCAACTCAATTCGACAACCATGGCACCATCTACATCATCCAGAAGATGGACGGCCAAGATGGCACCACGTGGCACCATCTCGGCCACCCAACTAGCTTCCCTCAACCATTGAAGATTCTAGTGCCCACGCATCTCCGCTGTTGGATCAAGATCCAACAGCTGAGAGAGGAGCTCAACTGGCGTGCCCATCCTCTGAGTTGCACCTGAAGAAGCCGCCTTGACCATTGGATCTTGATCCAACGGTCTTGATCGTGTGTTCAAATGATCAGCTGCTCGCCCATCCACATGCACAGCGTAGCGGATAAGGCGCTCGGTCACCTTCAGGTGCGGGTTCGAATCCGCATGCACAGGCAAGCGACCGCGGGCGAGCGGGCATGTGCGACCGTGGGATGAGAATCAAGTGGCTACGGGCGCTCGATAGCTCCCACGTGCTATTACACGTCGCGCCTCACATAGGATCGCAGGTGGGTGCATGCACTGGGGAGTAAGTGGAGGCGCGAGATAAGCCATCCGATCTCATGATCGGACGGCTGAGATCAGCTGAATGTGAACACGCGTTACACACACGAGCAGGCGAGCGACGTGCGCGCTCCGCCACACGTTGCCCACAATGGTGCTTTAGCGATGGTTTTATCCATCACTAAAGACCCCTGATTTAATGTTTTTCAAATTAAATTGACCAAATTTCCCTCACTCCTTGGAACGATAAAAGGAGACCCCCTCCACACAAAATTCTCATCCCTTCTCTTCGCCCCCTCTCTAAAGCTTAAGAGAAGCTTGTCCCTCACCCGGGATGCTTCTCGCGAGATAAAGTCAATTTTTTGTCTCCCTTTCGGAAGTGGATCCCTTGACGACGATGACATGCTGCCCCATTCCCATTCTTCTTGCTTCGTCCTCCTTCATCCTGGTCCGTTCCCCTTTGTCCAGGCGTCATCACGTCTGGCTCATCCTCCAAGCAACCGTCGAGGAGGATATCTCTCTCCCCATTCTTTTTATTGCTTTCTAGAGTAGATTTACTGCTTTCTAGTGCAAACATTTCTCGCTTTCTAGTCGTAATGTTTAGTGCAATGAATAATCTTTTTGATGATGAAATTCCATGTTCATTCTACATCTCTTTTTGGTTTTTGTTTGTAATATTCTCTCTCTCTCTCTTAT
Organism: Thalassia testudinum; assembly: GCA_037157565.1. Taxonomy (NCBI): domain Eukaryota; kingdom Viridiplantae; phylum Streptophyta; class Magnoliopsida; order Alismatales; family Hydrocharitaceae; genus Thalassia; species Thalassia testudinum. The sequence continues at coordinate 67,779,034 of JAZHRO010000003.1, read as the reverse complement.
TCTTTCTCTCTCTCTTCTATTTATTGTAAATAGTTAGATAGTTTCTACTCAATTATTCTGCGTAGTGACAAATAAAACAAATGCATGTTTTTAAATCAAACGTCTGCCTCCCTAAGTTCGACTTGGGATTTTCATTCCGGTATAAATTTTATTTATTGAACATGAGTTCTTCGCTTTCATACTACGATGACAGGTTTTCAAAACCAAACACATTAGCGTAGCAACTCGTAGCATTCAACAACTGCTTAGTAGCATAGCTCTTTACTCTCCCCCAATGACGCATGAAAAATCCCCCCATAGGTTCCTATATGCGATCATTTTCTATTAGCTTGATTGTTGTTTTCAAGCTTTCCTCGATAAGCTTTCCATGAGTTTCATGTTGCAAACACCATGATGAATTAATGAAAGATCTTTCTCTATATATATATCTATGTGTTGAGAATCACCATGAGCTTATCGCAATATATTTTGTGTGATTAAAATTGATTGCTTTTAATTATTATCTATTGCAACCAGCACGTTGGTACCGGAAAATATTGAAGATTTAACTATTAGCGCATTTTTCGTAAACAGCCACCACATAACTAGACTCATGCAGACTGAAACTCACACTTTCACATTTGTCATCTATCTAACACATGCGAACATAATTAGGGTTTGTAATGGAAGTGGCCAAACATTGATCCGACGATTAGAAACTGACATGCGATTTTAAACAAGTAGAGCAAAAAAAGATCGAATTCAGATTTGCATAAATGCCTCCCAGAGATGAACGACTGGGACTCAAGTCTCGTTATCTTTACCAAATCATTTTTTGACGAGCGTTTTAGTGCGACTATACTAGGAGTTCCGATGATTTCAAAACATGCAAAAATGGGTTTGTCACCTACCAGGTCCGAAAATATTGCTGGCATACACCTTTGAAAAGTTGTAGGTGCATTGCAAAGACCGAAGGACATTCTACGGAAAGCAAAGGTTCCAAAGGGGCAGGTGAAAGTTGTTTTGTCCTAGTCCTCAGGATGAACCACTACTTCATTATAGCCAAATAACCATCAAGAAAATAGTAAAAATCCTGTCCAGCTAACCGCTCCAAGATTTGATCAATAAAGGGGAGCAAAAAATGGTCCTTCTAAGTGGCGGTGTTTAATTTTCTGTAATCAAGACACGCATGCCAAGAAGAGGTGGTTTGAGTGGCTATATTCTCCCCATTGTCATTGGTGACAACTGTTATTCAAGCCTTTTTGGGCACTACTTGTGTTCGACTAACCCAAGAGCTGTCAGAAATGGGGATGATGATATTGGCATCAAGCAACTTAATAATCACCTTTTTTACCACCTCCTACCTATTAGGGTTCAAGTGCCTTTGTGGTTGGCGGGAGGGGCGAGAATCATCCTCTAAATATATGATGTGTACAGTAGGACGGATGAATACACTTAAGATTAGAAAGGGTCCAGCCAATAGCTTTTTGATTCTTACTCAAATCCTGGAGAAGTTTGTGTTCTTATGCCCCAGTAAGTCAAGAATTTATAATCAGGGGTAGGGTCTGATTTGGACCCAGGAAAACATATTGAAGGGAGTCGGGCAAGGGTTGTAATTCCAGTTGTGGGCCCAGTTGCGAAAGAATGTCTGCTTTTTGTGTTAGTGGTGAAGTGAGAGTGAAAGGGTTATCTGGAGCGTTAGCTGAATGTGTGGTTAGGGTGGAAGGGTGAGTGGAAGTGGATTGTTCAGGAACCATGTTAATGGCAAAACAGGAACCTAAATGTGAAATCTGCAAAGTTTCCTCCACAATATTTTCCATTTATAAATCCGAGTCATCAAAGAAATCAAGTTCTTGGAACCTCCTAAAAGCTTGGAAAATATCTAGGGTTACAGATTCACTGCCACACATGATCTTCATTTTACCAGAATCACAATCAATATTTGCATGGGCGGTGGCTAGGAATGGTCTTCCAAGAATTATACGGCCAAACTTTCCCGGGCCTCTATGTCCAAAACTATAAGGTCTATTGCAAATAGAGAATTTTTGTCCTGGTCAAGGACATCCTTAACAATTCTCCTTGGTTTAATTGTAGATTGCTCTACTAATTGAATAGTAACCTCAACGGGCTTTAATTCTTCGATCTTAAATTCCTCAAAAACAATTGTGGGGATAAGATTAATCGAGGCATCGAGATCCAATAAGGCGTGATAAAAAGAAGTATCATTATGATAACTTGAATCAGGGGGTTCCTAAATCTTATCTCTTATGAGGCAGTCGGCTCTGCACAACTGAGCTATCTCAGGAAGGGTCACCTTTTCTAAATTTCTGGGCTGCCTTTTTGGGGGTACACAAATGTTTTAGAAATTTTGCATAGGTAGGGATGCATTTTATGGCATCTAGGAGAGGAATGTTAATTTCAAATTGCCCAAATAAATCAATTAATTCCTTATCAGTGGGCTTGGACTTCTTCCTTTTCTTATTTTGTGAAAAGTAGAGGGCTTGTGTAAATGGTGCAGGGTTTCCCTATTTTGCATTATTAGGTTCCTGAATAGTGTTAAAGGAAGATGGGGAAGAGTTGATCAGTTTTTCATTGAAATGAGTTTCTTTAACAGGTAGTGGGTTTTGAGTGGTTTTCCCATTCCTCAAAGTAACTGCATTTGCAGTTTGGTTTTTTCTAGGATGAGGATGGGAAGCCTAACTATTATTGAAATCTAGGGGATGCTGAGGTGCTGGTTGAATGGGTTGACTAGGATATCAACCTTGGAATTGATTCCTTTGATTATTCGTGTTGGGAATCGGTTGGGAAGGTAAATTCCGAACAAGTCGATGATCAGGAGTAACGTTAACTTGGTGTTGCAAGTTGGTAACTGATTGCACAGCAATCATAGGTCTTAATTGACCTAAATTAGGCTAGGACTTAGCATAAGTTAGGATTATTCATGCATGCATACGCATTATCTGCATCTTTACTGCTTTCCTTTAACTATGCATAAAATAATGTTATAATGTGCTGATTAAGTGCATTATGTCGATTGCAGGGAATAAGATGATCAGGAGCTGGATCTGAAGCTGGATCAGGAATAACGGGAGTTGGAGTAGAGCTGGAGTAGAAGGCCTAGTTTAGATGTAGGAATAATAATGTAAGGGGTTAAAGGTTTTATATTCTATTAAGTAGAAATAAAGTAGTAAAATGTGAAGAGCATTGGTCCATCCTAGCCCTAGGATAGCAAAGAGACTTCCCCAAGTCTTAGCCACCGTAGAATAGGTCACAACACCCTAGGAAGCCCTAAAACCCTAGTTCCAACCCTTCTCTGGACGTCCAGATAAGTTTTAAGACGTCCAAAACCCTTAGCCAACTCCTGCACACTTCAAACCCACTTTTGTAGTGTTATTGGACGTCCAGACACTTTGTCAGACGCCCAATTTCTACAAAATACCCAAAACAGAACCTGAAATCCTTCCTGACTTTGATTGGACGTCCAGACAACAAGTCTGGACTTCTGATTCTATAATTAGACGTCTGATACAGCTCTCCAATTCCTATTTTGAGATTTAAGCCTTGATCTTGAATCTCTAGGTCCCTAAACCCAATTCCAACCCCATAGGAACCTAAATTATGGTGCCCTAACCCTAGTACATCACCTCTAATTAGGTCCTCACTAAACCTAATTGACTTGGATCTTAGCCAATTCCATCAGCCTATTCCATTGGACTCATTGAGTCCAATTGAGGCCTGATCTCAGCATACACTGTCCAATTGGACACAGTGAGAGTCCAATTGACCTAGACCTGACTTAATTGAGTTGTTTTACTCTCAATTAAGTTTTCACACACCCAATTAAACTTGTATTAAGTTTAATTGCACTTTACCTTAGTGAATAAGGGTTTATAACCCTAATTTGAGACCTACCTTGACCTAAACCCACTAGAACCCAACCTAATCAACCTAGCCACCTAAGTTTCGACCCACACACACCCACACACACCATCCACACGAAATTATCTAGCTTAGAGTTCTCTAGAACTCTCTACCATGTGTGGTTGCCTTGGTTGCCAAAAATAGCAACCAAGAGCCATTCAATTTTTGGATCCACATTTGGTGGATCTAAAAACCACCATCCACCCTCTCTCTCTCACTCTCCCACGAGCTCCCACCATAGGACTCTCTAGAGAATTCCATAATTCTCTAGAGAGCTTCCCTTAGGTCTATAAAAAGACCCCTTGGGTGGCCATTGGCACCCATTCACTCCCTTGGCAATTACTCTCCATTGGTGCCATTCATGCCACCTCCTCTTAGCCACTCACTCCACCTCAACGAGCTCACTACAACCACCATGGAGGACACCATGCCGGGATGCTGGATCAACCCTACCTCTCTCCAAGGGTTGGCCTAAGCTACATTGGCCGCCCCTCATTCTCTTCTCAACCAGTCCAAGGCCATCGGGGACCACCCCTGAATGCCCTATACTCTTTTAGCTCTAGATCATGCTTTTCATAAGTTTTACTGCTTTCATTTACTGCTTAATAGAGTAGTTTCTCTTCTCCCCCAATGATACATGCGAAATCCCCCCGTCGATTCCTGTATGCAATCATTTTCTGGTAGCTAGGTTTTATTTAAAGCATTCCTGTATAAGCTTTCCTCTATATTTCCTTGTGCAACAACTCTCCAATGATGAATGAAATTTCACTTTATATATATATATCTCTTATGTGTTCGAAATCCTCACGAGCTGAATGATTATCATATTTGCGTGATTTAAGTGCCTGTTCTTTAACCGCCTACATATTGTGCACCAGAATACTAAGTAGAGTGGCTTTAAGATCGATTTCAAAAATAGAAACACGCCTCCCAGAGACGAACGACCGGGACTCAAGTCTCGTTATTTTACAAAACAATATTTTTGACGAACATTTTTTAGCGACTATACTACGATTTTCGACGACCTTCAAACGCACGAAAATGGCTTTCTGTCAAATGGCGCCGTTGCCGGGAGGCAATGTCATTTTCTTTGATTTCGATTTTGGAACCATCACTAACGAATTTGCGTCTACTTTGTTCTTGATGTGCAGGACAACACGAAAGAAAAACGAGATCTTCACACACGAGTGCAGAAAAGAAATCAGGTGCACATCACATTCTCTTAGACTAGGATTATTTTCTAAATCCTAGGAATAGATCTACTTCCTGCAATGTTTTTTTTTAAAAAAAAGAAGAGATTTTTCTTATTTTCGTGGAAAATAAAAAAAAATCATAAAGAAGAAAAAAATTGAAAAAAATCTAGATTTGGTTTTCTTTGGAATCTAGGTTGTTTTGAAAAAATAAAAGGAAAAGAAAAAGAGATTTTTGTTGAATCTTTTGAAAAATTCTTTTTGAAAAAAAAAAGCGCACAAGATTAAAAAGAAAAAAAAAGCATTTTTGCTGGAAGGCTTAAATTTCAAATTCAAACCTCTTTAAAAGCTTTTCCACCACCTTCTGATTTTCGGCTAGATTTCAAATCTCACCTAAAAATTCGATTGCCGAAAAATTTGTTAGTGAAAAATTCTGAAATTCGGGCAAAACCTTCATTTTCAAACCATCTTTAGGGGCGGCCAATAGTGCACGGGGGTCAAATAGACCCAGATTCAAAAATTTTCAAAGTTCCAAAAGCGTTTCCGAGCAATCCATGAATCTGTTTTGACTAAAAATGGTGGGGTTTGAAAGCTGATCTAATTGGATATATTTTCCATATTTTTCCTAAATTTTTGAAGATCATTTGATACTGTTTCAAAGCAAAAAATCGTCCAGGGTCAAAGTTCCAAATCTGAACCCCTGATATTTAAACTTTCCTAAAAATTTTGTTGAAACAGTAAAAATTCCAAAAAAATATTCCCTGAAAAACTAATTTAAAAAGGAATCTACTCAAAAAATTTCAAATTAATTAGATTCCAATTACTTTCAGAGAATCAACATTATTCTTGTGGTCTGCTGAAAAAAAAAAAAACCCTAGAAGTGCATGCAACTTAGGTTGAACCTTTAGGTGACAAATAGAGACCACACTTTTTCCCAACCTAGACTTAATCAAGTCTAGTTAGCCAGTGAGCTTGGTCACCTTGTGGGCCACTCACCATAAACCCCACTAAAGAAAATGGGTTAAAAACTGATTTTAAAACACGAAATCAACCCAAGTTCGTTGTCGTACTACTGAATGAGTTTAATCTCTCTTGCCAAACCTGGTGACTAAGTCTGTGGGGTAGTGTCAAACAACCGCAGCTCGGGGGTCAACGGAACCGGAGGCGTAAGCCAAAGGAAGAACCTTCCCCTTAGGCCCCTCGTAACCAGATTGGTTGGGTTAGCTTGAAAGATGGGATTCACTTTCAGTCGGTTGTACAACAAACTTATCTTCAGGAATACAAATCCCTAACGAAAAATCTGGTCACCTGATCTATAAGGACCATTTGATTAATAGGGCCTTAGCCTTGCCCTGCGTGGCTACACCAACCGAGGGGTTGGGCGGTGTATGCACGGAAGGAGGTCACTTCGACCTCACTTGGTTGGACCTTGGGAGCCACTCCCAAGGAGGCGAGTCACCACGCCCGGACCATCTTCTCCCCCCATTTCTTCTACTCCAAGAGCCACCATGGCAAATCCTGGACCTGGAGCTAGACCGGGTCAGGACATTGAGAATCTGGACCCGATGGCTCGTCTGGAAGCTCGGGTCGCCGAATCTGAGGAGCGACATCAGCAAAGCATGGATCGTATTCTGACGGCGCTTGACAGGATGCAACACCCACCACGAGGAGAACAACTGCGGGATTTTTACGACCCAACCGCACCTATCGTCGCATCGCTAGTCAGAATTCCCGTAGGCGGAGACATGTTTGAGCTCAAGCCCAATGTAATTGGGTTGATCAGCACTCATTTCTACGGGAACTCAAGCGCAGATCCATTCCAGCACCTTGAGGACCTGAGTGGACTTGCTGAAACGATCCGACCCAGGAATATTGATCTCGGGATCGTTCTGATGAAGTTTTTCCCGTTCTCTCTAAGGGACAAAGCTTCATATTGGTTCAAGACTATTGGGAAGCCAATTGGAACCTGGCCGGAATTACGACGTGAATTCCTACAAAAGTTCTTCCCAATCGGCCGAACAAATGCAAAGCGACATGCAATCACGACTTTCTCCCAGGGAGCTGGGGAGAAATTACATGAGGCATGGGATAGATTTCATGACCTCCAAAAATGCCTGCATCATGGTATACCCAGATGGCACTTGGCTCAGATTTTTTACCATGGGCTAGATGACACACATCGGTATCTGGCTGATGCATCTAGCAGTGGGAATTTTCTCACAAAAGACGAGAATAGTGCATTTGAGCTGTTCGAATCATTAGTGGAGAACTCAATGAATGCTGCATCTATGAACCAGTTCCAGTGGCCTTGTTAGCAGCGGGTTGGTGTCCATGAGGCTCACACCGATTCTATTCAAGCCAACATGGATATCATAGTCAAGCAGCTGGATAGAATGAACTTGATTGAGAAGAAGATTGACCAGATCAGTCAAGGTCAATCCCACTTGAGCTCTATTGCCGCAAGATCCTCTTATGCATCCCGAGGCCCACCTGCTCGAGTTAATCTACTCACTCAGGATGCACCTTCTCCGTATTTACGAGATCCCGCATATCAGGATCCCGTGAATAATCCAGATCTGGCACCCTATGACCAGGGTTACGCACCACTCGCAGATTATAATGCGTATCCCCTTGACGGATATACATCCCAGACATCTTCGGCCTGTGAGGACGTTAGTGCTATCCAAGGATACAGGCGTAATAACCCGTACTTGGAGACGTATAACCTTGGTTGGTGCCAGCATCCGAATTTCTCTTGGTTTGGTAATTCACAGAGACCACATCAAGATCCACACTACCAGACCAGGCAATACGGGAATGCGCAAAACACGTATCCTAGGCAGCAGCCATTCCTGCCTCAGCAGCAGCAACCCCGCTCGTTATACCAGCCGCTGCACCAAGTTGCCAACCACCCTCCAAAGCGGGCCAACCCTTTGGAGGCGCTGAAAGAGGAGCTGCAAGAACCATGTGGAAGTCTACACAAGATAGCTTGCAGATAATGAAGGCGATGGCTGATCAGATTCAGACCATACAAAATACGCAGAACCAGCTGTTGCAGGAGCATAGGACTCAGGGAGCCTTGCCCTCCCAACCCGTCCCAAATCCTCGATATGTGCAGAACTAGGGCGCCCCGCCTAGGTTTCAGGCACCACAGGGACAGGCACACGCCATACTACAGGTGCCTCCTGCACCACCCGATTACGTGCAAGGCCAACAGCCTTTGCAGAATCCTGCATATTCTGCCCCATCCGCTCCCCCACCACCTCATGGACAGCAAGCCGATGCACACGTTGTCTCATTGCGGAGTGGAAGGAAGACATTCGACCCACCACCTAGGCAGGAGGGTTCTGATTTTTCCCACCCTTCACCGCAGGCAGATTCAACTCCCTCAACATCTCAGGAGCCACCTGTGGTAGATAAGGGTAAGAGGCCACTTAACCCTGAGATTCTCGTCACTTTTCTTGAGGCTCTGACACGAAATATAGTACGGAAAAAGGACACGCGAAATTTCGAGGACCTGAAAGCGATGTTTAAAGAAGTAGATATTCAGGTCCCCCTCCTCGAGGCTATCGACCACATTCCCACTGTCGCTAAGTTCTTCAAGGACTACTGTACCCCAAAGCGATAGCCAAGAGTTGGACGACAGGCAGTACGGTCAAAGGAAGCTAGTGCCTTGATTCTAGCTGACCTACTGCCAAAGAAGAAAGACCCTGGCACCCCACTCATATCTTGCTTTTTGCAGGATTCTCCATTTGATCGGGCCCTTCTAGATTTGGGTTCGTCCATCAACTTAACTCCCACCGCCGTATTTGATCGATTTTGATTTGGGGAGTTGAAACCCACCTCGGTTACAATTTAGCTGGTTGACAGATCAGTCAAAACACTGAGGGGGGTGGTTGAGAACGTGATCATAAAAGTCCGCAGGTTCTGCTTTCCCGCAGATTCTTTCATTCTCGATATGGATGTTCCTCCTAATCTCCGAGATGCAACAATTATTTTGGGTCACCCATTTCTGGCGACAGCCCGAGCGAACATCGATTGTGCATCCGGGTGTATGGAGATTGCCCTAGGCAATGAGCGACTTCGACTAGACATATTCAGGGCAGCAAAGAACTTCGACTGTGATCGAATAGAGGAGGATGGTGAAGATGAAGATTCGGCTTACTGTGGTAACATTGGGCTCCTTTGTGACGACCCAATGTCTCATTCATCTTCACTATCAGGGTTCTTAGACCTCAATCCACACGGGATTGAAACTACTGCATTACACATATCTCCTCGAGGATCTGACTGTTTGGGGTGTGCTTCTGAACATAGCACCCCTGAATCCGGCTATCTTGATCCATATAGTACTAAATCACCCCTGTTATCTCAGGAAGACGTGACTACAGCTAACGGGTTTCCCGTTAACACAGTCACAATCTACTTCACACGGAGCGACTCAGTCGAAATTCACGTGCACACGGATCAGCAGATTCCCACCCTCGATTCTACTCCTCCCACTCTAAATTTTGATTCTTACCCACCCGTAATTGAATTGAAGCCCTTGCCTGACTCACTCAAATACGTGTTCTTGGGTGAAAGTGACACATATCCAGTCATTATCAATGCCCACTTAACCCAAGAACAGGAGCATCAATTAATTTCTACACTTCAAGACGATAGGGCTGCTATCGGGTGGAGTATTGCTGATCTCCGCGGTATTCGCCCCTCGTATTGCACTCATCACATTTAGACGGATGAGGGGGTGAAACCTTCGAGACAACCTCAAAGACGGCTAAACCCGAATATGCTAGAGGTTGTTAAGAAGGAGATCATCAAATGGTTGGATGCAGGCATTGTATATCCAATCTCAGACAACCAGTGGGTGAGTCCGATTCAGATAGTGCCCAAGAAAGCAGGACTCACCGTTATAAAGAATGATAAGGGCGAATCCATCCCGACCCGCACTGCGACATCTTGGCGGGTCTACATTGACTACAGGAAACTGAACACGGCTACCCAGAAGGATCACTTTCCTTTGCTGTTCGTTGATCAGATCTTGGAACGGTTAGCTGGACGCAATTTCTTCTACTTCCTGGATGGATACTCTGGGTATAATCAGGTAGCAATTAGCCCGGAAGATCAGGACAAGACCACATTCACATGTCCCTTTGGAACATTTGCCTTTAGGTGGATGCCCTTTGGCCTCTGCAACGCACCAGCGACATTTCAGCGTTGTATGATGGCTATCTTCTCTGACATGATTGGGGATTATGTGGAGGTATTCATGGATGATTTCTCTATTTTCGGAGATGATTTTGTGTCTTGTCTTGATAACCTCACAAAGATCCTGAAACGATGTATTTAGGTGAACCTAGTACTATCTTTGGAGAAAAGCCATTTCATGGTGAGGGATGGTATAGTACTAGGGCACAGGATCTCCAAAAATGGACTCGAGGTCGACCGGGCTAAATCAGAGATTATCTCCCACTTACCGCCACCTAGCTCGGTCTAGCAGATTAGATCATTCTTGGGCCATGTCGGCTTCTATCAGAGATTTATACGTGATTTTTCAAAAATTGCACGGCCTTTGACGAATCTCCTGGTTACCGATATCACATTTGAATTTAATACCTCATGTCTCAGCGCCTTCGAGACTTTACGAAGCACTGTTTCCGACTCCCCGATTCTCCAACCACTCGACTGGTCACTTGATTTCGAAATGATGTGCGATGCTTCTGATTTTGCCGTCGATGCCGTTTTAGGCCAGGGTCGGGAGAAACAACCTTTTGTCATATACTATGCTAGCAAGACGTTGAATGAGGCTCAGCGCAACTATACTGTCACCGAGAAAGAACTGCTAGCAGTAGTATTCGGGTTGGAGAAATTCAGATCATATTTATTAGGGTCCAAGGTCATAATCTTCACTGACCACTCCGCCCTCCGGCATTTGTTGGCAAAGAAGGATGCCAAACCATGACTTATTAGATGGATCCTTCTATTTCAGGAATTTGATATCGAGATCCACGACAAAGCCAGGAAACAAAATGTTGTGGCGGATCACCTATCCAGATTGGACCTAGACCATATTCCTTATTCCCTACCTATCCATGAACAATTTTTGGATGAATAACTTTTGGCAATTCATTCTGTTGAGTTCCCCTAGTATGCGGATTTCGCGAACTACCATGTTGCAGGCAAAATTCCCACGAACCTATTCAAAGACCAGAAACTCAAATTCATTGCAGAGGCCTGATACTATCTTTGGGATGACCCACTGCTCTTCCGCATTGGGCAAACCAGATTATTCGCAGATGCATCCCAGACTCTGAGATCCCCAGTGTGTTATCTTTCTACCACAATGATGCATGTGGTGGCCATTTCTCAGGACGAAAAACCGTTGCAAAAATTTTGCAGTCGGGATTTTTCTGGCCAACTATCTTCAGAGATACACATGATTACACCCAACGCTGTAAACGATGTCAATCGATCGGTTCTATGACCAGGAGAGACATGATGCCACTCCAATCCATCATGGTCGTAGAAGTGTTCAACATCTGGGGCATAGATTTTATGGGCCCTTTTCCGAACTCGCATGGCTTCGAGTACATATTGCTAGCCGTTGATTATGTCTCGAAGTGGGTCGAGGCCATCCTGGCAAGACGGGCTGACCACAAGACTGTCATTTCTTTTGTACGGCAAAATATTTTCGCGAGATTCGGAGTACCCCGTGCTCTGATTAGCGACGGGGGAAGCCACTTCATCCACGCCCATTTCAGGTCGTTATTAAAGAAATATGGGGTACATCACCGCAAAGCCACCTTGTATCACCCACAGACCAATGGGCAGGCCGAAGTGTCTAACCGTCAAATCAAGTTGATTCTCCAGAAGACGGTCAGACCAGACAGGAAGGACTGGTCCGACAAATTAATCGATGCACTCTGGGCATATCGGACCGCATACAAGGCCTCACTCGGAGTGTCACCATATCGCATGGTATATGGCAAGGCCTGTCACCTTCCTGTAGAGCTGGAACACCGCACCTTTTGGGCGGTGCGAAAATGCAATCTCGACCTCGATGCAGGAGGTCAAGAACGAAAACTCCAGCTCAGGAAATTAGAAGAAATCTGGTGGGAGGCCTATGAGAATACATTAACATACAAGGACAAGCCCCAGGCCTTTCACGACCACCACATTCGGAGGAAAGTATTCACGCCCAACCAGCGAGTCTGGTTATTTGATTCAAGACTGAAACTGTTTGCAGGGAAGCTTAAGTCCAAATGGACTGGCCCGTATGTTGTGATGCAACCATATCCTAATGGGGCAGTCCAGATCAAGGATCCTAAATCTGGGCATATATTCACGGTAAATGGCCAGCGCCTCAAGCCATTTTTGGCCTAGGAACCTCCTCCACCTGACGAGACTATTCATCTTAGTGAGGACATCTTATTGAGTGCTCGCCCAGCTGGAGGCGTTAAACTCAGCACATATAAATACCATTCCACCATCATCTATACGTAACCATTTTTATACATAGCATATTTTTCCTTTAGCATATTTCCTTTGTATATTGCATGTTAACAGGTTGGCCGGTGCTGAATATAATTTCAGGAGCAATTCCAGGTGACTTCTACCCACTCATCCTCTGTCGAATTTATTTTCTTTTATATTCATGCATGAGCACATGCAAGAACTTAGGCATGGGGGGATAGATACAGAAAAACTAAAAAAAAAAAAATTTTGTGCCAACACTTAGGAAAACTTTGGAGCTGCATGTAAAATGTACTTTAGGACATTAAATAAAAGAACAATCGACTCCACCTCCAATGCTCGCATTGGAGCTAGAATAGTTCACAATAACCAATCCCAACTCACCCACTCACCTTTTGTTCTAAATTTAGGGTCAAGCTGATTGTAACCCGATACAGGAAATTCACGAAGTACAAATTTTGTGAGGTTACATGTCTATAACATATATACATATTGCATCCATGAATAAGATTATTTTATTAAGAGAATACATTAGGGATTTTTATCCTTTAGTTGATTCCTGTAATCTGGAATCCAGCACAACTTTTCACACACACGTAGGATTTGCAAAGGATTCATGGTGAATGCTGATGAACGTCTTCAGTTTATCGAGAAGAAGTAGTGCTTCTTTTACTGAACCCTTGGACAGTGTTTTGGGAGTCAGGCTGATTTTACTCCAAAAAAATCCACCAAATAGTGTGAGAAGAAGTTAAAGTGTATTGGTGCTCTAAGATTAGTGCAAGGAATCTGGAATCCTAGATAATTAGGTAATGATACTCTGAGTTTAGACATAGTTTTCGCTCTCGGTTCCCGCGCATACTTTTTTGTGCGAAATTGTGAGAGCCACCGAATAAGGCAAATACACGGAGAGTGAGTTTTCATAAAACTAGAGCTAAGGTGGATGGTTACGACCATTCTTTATGGAATCCTCGGCTGAAGGTGGGTATTAATGTCAAGGTCAGAAATACACCGTCCTATCCGTCTCTCCCGTGAGTAGGCACTTCCACCAAATAAGCCACCCAATGTCTCTTGAGTACCACCAATCCCCAATATTGCCTCCTTAATAAAGTTCATGGATGTATGGCAGTTGTGTTATGCTGAAAAAAAATTAAAAAAAAATGAGAAAAAGAAAAAGAAAAAGAATGATGAAAAGAAAGAAAAACTAAAAAAAAAATTGGAAAAAAAATTTTTAGAAAAAGAAGAAAAAGCAAAGAAAAGAACGAATATTTAGTGTTTATTTCATCGAGGCAATACCACCAAATAAAATTGAGCTCCACCAAATATGGCCTTAACCTATTTTTCTTGTGTTTCTGACTGCCCAAATACTGGTTGAGGAATCCTGACTTAGTGTTAGGGTTATGAGAACTCAATTAAAGTGTTAATGCCTAGTGAGACCACCAAATACAGAACATATGTGTGAATCTGGTGAGGTTGTGAGCTCTAAGAAAAAGAAAGAAAATGAGCAAGAGAGAATGAATACAAAGGAATCAAAAGGGAGCATAGTTTTTCTCATCTTTCTCTGAGTTGAGTTACTTAGTAATTCGGGAATCTGGATTCTGTAGTACTAGTCTCTATGTAGCACCAAGTGAGAATGAGCCACCAAATATACAATCCTTTCCCTCAAAGATACTCTACCTAAGCCTAAAGCCAGGGTGGAATTCATAAAATATCTTGAATACCCTGAGGGAGGAAATCCGCCTATCCTGCTAGAATTTTTATTAGGGGTCAAGTGCAGGCTTTAGAGGTGTATTAGTTTTCACTCGAATCCGTTGCAAAAGCTACATAGCTGCACCTTCACGATTGTATGGATTTCTAGAGCATAGGATGAAAATAAAAGGGAGAAAAATCTCTATGCAAACACTTGATAAAATAACCAGTCCCTTAGGGACCCTTGCTGTAAATAATTTAGTCTTGCATTTGCTACGGATTAGCAAGATTTAGGCATGGGGGTATGATTGCGCAACAATCATAGGTCTTAATTGACCTAAATTAGGCTAGGACTTAGCATAAGTTAGGGTTATTCATGCATGCATACGCATTATCTGCATCGTTACTGCTTTCCTTTAGCTATGCATAAAATAATGTTATAATGTGCTGATTAAGTGCATTATGTCGATTGCAGGGAATAAGCTAACCAGGAGCGGGATCTGAAGCTGGATCAGAATAACGGGAGTTGTAGCAGGGCTGGAGCAAAAGGCCTAGTTTAGATGTAGGAATAATAATGTAAGGGGGTTAAAGGTTTTATATTCTATTAAGTAGAAATAAAGCAGTAAAATGTGAAGAGCATAGGTCCATCCTAGCCCTAGGATAGCCTAGAGACTTCCCCAAGCCTTAGCCACCCGTAGATTAGGTCACAACACCCTAGGAAGCCCTAAAACCCTAGTTCCAACCCTTCTCTGGACGTCCAGATAAGTTTTAAGACATCTAGGACCCTTAGCCAACTCCCGCACACTTCAAACCCACTTCTGCAGTGTTGTTGGACGTCCAGACACTTTGTCAGACGTCCAATTTCTGCAGAATACCCAAAACAGAACCCGAAATCCTTCCTGACTCTGATTGGATGTCCAAACAACAAGTCTGGACTTCTGATTTTTGAGTATAAGACTTCAGATTCTATAATTAGACGTCTGATACTGCTCTCCAATTCCTGTTTTGAGATTTAAGCCTTGATCTTGGACCTCTAGGTCCCTAAACCAATTTCCAACCTTGTAGGAACCTAAATTAAGGTGCCCTAACCCTAGTACATCACCTCTAAACCTCCCTAAGGACCTAATTAGGTCCTCACTAAACCTAATTGACTTGGATCTTAGTCAATTCCATCAGCCTATTCACTTGGACTCATTGAGTCCAATTGAGCCCTGATCTCAGCACACACTGTCCAATTGGATTCAGTGAGAGTCCAATTGACCTAGACCTGACTTAATTGAGATGTTTTACTCTCAATTAAGTTTTCAAATAGCAAATTAAACTTGTATTAAGTTCAATTGCACTTTACCTTATTGAATTAGGGTTTATAACCCTAATTTGAGACCTACCTTAACCTAAACCCACTAGAACCCAACCTAATCAACCTAGCCACCTAAGTTTCGACCCACACACACCCACACACACCCACACACACCATCCACACGAAAATATCTAGCCTAGAGTTCTCTAGAACTCTCTACCATGTGTGGTTGCCTTGGTTACCAAAAATAGCAACCAAGAGCCATTCAATTTTTAGATCCACATTTGGTGGATCTAAAAACCGCCATCCACCCTCTCTCTCTCACTCTCCCACGAGCTCCCACCATAGGCCTCTCTATAGAATTCCATAATTCTCTAGAGAGCTTCCCTTAGGTCTATAAAAAGACCCCTTGGGTGGCCATTGGCACCCATTCACTCCCTTGGCAATTACTCTCCATTGGTTCCATTCACGCCACCTCCACTTAGCCACTCACTCCACCTCCATGAGCTCACTAGCACCACCATGGAGGACACCATGCCAGGATGCTGGATCAACCCTACGTCTCTCCAAGGGTCGGCCTAAGTTACATTGGCCACCCCTCATTCTCTTCTCAACCACTCCAAGGCCATCGGGAACCACCCCTGAATGCCCTCTACTCTTTTAGCTCTAAATCATGCTTTTCATAAGTTTTACTGCTTTCATTTACTGCTTAGTAGAGTAGTTTCTCTTCTCCCCCAATGATGCATGCGAAATCCCCCCGTCGATTCTTGTATGCAATCGTTTTCTGGTAGCTAGGTTTAATTTAAAGCATTCCTGTACAAGCTTTCCTCTAGATTTCCTTGTGCAATAACTCTCCAAGATGAATGAAATTTCACTTTATATATATATATATCTCTTATATGTTCGAAATCACCATGAGCTGAATGATTATCATATTTGCATGATTTAAGTGCCTGTTCTTTAACCGCCTATATATTGCACACCAGAATACTAAGTAGAGCAGCTTTTAGATCGATTTCAGAAACAAAAACACGCCTCCCAGAGACGAACGACCGGGACTCAAGTCTCGTTAGTTTACAAAATAATATTTTTGACGAACGTTTTTGCGCGACTATACTACGATTTTCGACGACTTTCAAATATACGAAAATGGCTTTCTGTTAGTAATCATGCGAGTTACTTCTATCATTTGATTCTGCATACCTTGCAGAGTTTTCTTGACCTAAGATTAATATCTTCCTGGGATGGTCCAACTTGATATGCAAGTTGCCCATAATTCCCAAAATGATTTTGTTTGGGAAAAGGAATCATGTTTGGGTTTTTCTAGGAGTGATTCAGGTTGGTCCACCAGTTCTGATTGTAAGTATTGGAGGGGTTTCTAAATTGCTCCTAGAGAGCATAAATATTTTCTGTGGTGGGGTCAAGAATATTTTGATTCAAATAATAAAAATTCCCAGTTAAATCTTGTCAAAAATCAGTTGGAAATTACTGACCAGTAGGTAGCATCAATATTGTGCAAACTTTCTCTTTGGAGAAGTTGTGGAGTGTTAGTGTGTGGAGAGTTAAAGTGTGGAGCACTAAGGTGTGGAGCTTGTTTGTTTGTGTGCTTTTCTTCCAGTTCCTTCTAGTGAATTTGCATCTGGTCTAGTCATTGAGCTAACATATATAGATCATCCTGAGTGACTGGAACAGTGGTGGATTTGGAGTCAATTTCACTGACTCTGTGTCTGGGGTTTTGTGTTCTACCAAAAGTGTCCATTGAAGTCATATTAAATGAGTTTTCACTCATTTCTTCAAAGAGGAGATAGGCACTTTTGGCATCTTTATTAAGGAAATTGCCCCTACATGAAGCATCCACAAATCACTTCAATTGATCATGTAATCCATGATAGAAGATCTGCATTAACTACCTTTGCGGAATTTCATAGTGGGGAAAACTTCTTAAGAGTTCTTGGAATCTTTCCCAGGATTCTTGGAGGGGTTCACCAATTTTTTGTTGAAAGGTCATTATGGATCTTCTTAAAGCATTAGTTCGACCGATAAAAAAAAATTTCTTTAGAAAAGCACTCTTTAATTGGGGACAAGTGGTGATCGGGTTCCCAACCGTTCTAAACCAATTTGAAGCTTTATCTTTTAGAGAGAGAGGAAAAGTCTCATCAACCACACGTCTTCCTGCACATTGTAGGAACGAGTGGTTTGAGCGAGTACAGTTAATTCCTCGAGATGGCAAAAAGGATCCTCTCTTGGAAGACCATGAAAATGCTTGGTTAGGTTCAGAATGGCTAGTTTGATCTCAAAATCCCCTTGTGGTTTGACCACCCCGGGTCATTCCTCATAGTTTGAAGGATCATAGAAATCCATAAGAGGAATGACAGGCTACTGGCGGGGTGGTGGGTTTTGCCCTTGGTTGGCTAGGTTCGTCACAGTCGTAGCCAAATTCTCTTGATTTTGTTGTAGCTGAACCAAATGGTCAACCATAAAAGCAAAGGGGTTTGTATTTTGAGTTTGGATTTGAGGGCCACCTGGCCCTGCAGGAGTTTCTGGTTGCTCTAGATGAGGGAGGTTAGGGATGGAGAAGTCAGCTTGTGGGTCGGTTGACAGGTTAGAAGTGAAAGAAGAATTTTTTTGTCGATTTCCTAGGTTTTCCATATTTTTAGAAGAGGAAGGAGAAGAAAACAAAGATTTTCTGGTGCGAAGGGCAAAATCAGATGGTCCCTTAAGATGTGGTTTTTGTGACCTTCACCCGTGCATGCACTTTTTTTTTTTGGAAGAATTGGAGGGGAGGAGAAGAGATGGAGATGGGAGAAAGTGTGCAATTCCAACAACAAATTCTAGACCTAACTTAACTGTGACTCCATAAAAAATTAACCTAAGACATTGTCTACCTAAGAAATAAATAATCACTAGTAAATACCCGTTCTGTCAACAAATGTAGAAAATTTTTTTACGGGGAGGTTTAAGCCCAAGCATTTCTCAGGAAAATCCCAGGTACTTGTACAAACCCGCGCTTGGTCGTTTGACACAGACCCTCAACTTGAACACCAGATATAGATGATAGAATTGATATCAACTAAAGAGAACTTAAGACCTAGGTAGCAAGCCTAAGTTGATGAAACCTTAGGGGTCAAGTTGCCATAAATTTTAATTAGGTCTAGGATACTAAAGTGCACAGGAATGTGGAGGGTGTTAATTGGGTTATTGCCCTGTTATTTCAAATTTTCTCTATGTGTGTTTAGGAATTGGAAAGTGGTTCCAATTAAAAAGTAAGTTGTCACACAATTTCTTGTTTTCTTGTCTTTAAGGATTTGATTTAATTCATTGTGTTTTAGGGTTTCTCTTTTTAAATTTTCAAATAAGTTTGAAACTCCACAATCAAAAGAAAAACAAGTTGTATTGGTGATGATTAATTTCCTTTAATGTGAGTCTCTAAAAGGAAAGAAAGAAACCTTAAGTCAATTGTCCCTAAGACAGAAAATTACTACCAGTGAATTATTTTTATAGTTTCTGTATTAAGTAGTGGTGCAAACAAGTCAAAAAAACCACTACTTTAAAGAAAATCAAATAAGCATTCGAGAAAAGATTTTTTAAAGATTTTAGGAATTTGTTTGTATTTGTTTTGAATTTTTATTTGTACTAGTGTCAAAGTTCTAAAATGATACCTATGGGTATTTTGGACTTTTTGTACCATCGCATGCTTCAAAAATTTTGGTGATTTTATATGATGCGTATAATTTCACAAGGATTCGAAAAAGCTAAATTTCAAAAAAATTAGATGAGCACAAAAATTCTAAAAATTCACGAATTGTAGTACAATAGGAAGATTAGAGGGTGTGACCCCTCTGTAGTCCATGAATTTTTAAAACTTAAATACAAACCCAATTAGTATGAAATATGGAACAGATGTTCCCAACTTAATTTAAAAGTTCTCGATAAAATTTCAAGATTTTAGAATGCTTGTGGTGTTCAGAATTGAGTTCTCAAGTCTGGATTGAAATGTGTACCCAAAAAATTGAACGCCAACACTTGAATTATAGTGGTGTTTAATAAGCATACAAGCAAACAATGGATTTTAAATTTCACCACTCCACTTAATTAAGTTGTTTAAGGTCGTGAAAGCCAAGTTTAGTGTGTTGGTAGTTTTTAGTGAATTATATGATGAGAAAAGGGAACTAATGTGAAAATTTGCAGGAAGACATGATATTGAAATCTTCTCAGAATCCCTCTTTCTTCCCTCAATGCCTACACACATGAAAGAAAAAGATAGAAGGGGATGAGATCCACTTCAAGGAAGAGAAAAGTGACAAATGCAAAGTCGTGCCTCCCCGGCAATGGCAACAAAAAGTGATATGAAAAATTATGTGGTTTTTAACATTAGGGCTTTAAGTTACTACAACACGTAAATCCGTTAGCTCTTAAAATTTGTAACCTAGATAGGGGAGTATCTAGGATCATCCAAGGAGGTAATATTTTGCAAAATTCAAGTCTCTTGCTCAGGAATGAAACTCAACTATCTTTTTGTTCTTCGTAGATATATAACTTTTATGGACTTTTGAAATAACGGTAATATGAATTTTGAAGAGATTGGGAAACAACTAACACCTAATCCACTATACTACTACTAAGGTGACAAGTAGAGCCTCTCCCTAAGCTCATTATAGGCACGTGGAGGCCTAGAGTAATTAGGGAGAGGGAGTGAAAAGTGCTAGAACAAAAGCAATCAAATGCGACAAAATTGCAAAGAAGGCAACTTAAATAAAAATGAGGAATTGTTTTACACAAAAACCTAGTAGAGGAATTCTTCAACTACTAGAATTCAAAGTGCAAAAATAACATAAAAATAGTTATCTTTAAAATGATGGTGAAGATGGCAAGGCTCTTGATCCAATTGTGGCGACTCCCACAGTCAAAAAGAGCTCCTTCTTCTGGCAAGGCTTCTCCAAGTTAATGAACTCCTCCTGGCAAGACCAAGGGGGGCGTGCTTAACTCCTCCAAGGTGGATGGAATTCCACCTTCAAAGGCTTCCTCTAAGGTGGCGTGGAGCACCTTTGATTCCTCCTCCAACGGTGGTAGTGTACCTCCCTCAAATCATCCACTTCCTAGGGTAGGCATATACCCTAGGTTGTCCTCCAATGCCTAGCTTCCTTCCTTGGCTAGCATGGGCACAAGAGAGAAGAGAAGAGGGGAAGGCACCAAGGGAATAGAGTATCCCCTTAATCTTCTTCATCTTCTTCTTCTCTTTACATTCTATGTAGGTGGAAATACAGGTAGAAAATTGTAACCAAGGGTGGATTTTATTTGGTTGAATACGATGGGTATTCATAAGGGTGGAGAGGGGGGGAGTAGGCGTGGGTTAGGAGATGGCTAGGATGTGTTTAAGTGGTGGTTATGGGTAGTTGGTTAATCCTAAGGCTAGGGTTAATTGGCGCCACATAAGGAGTGCTAAGAGGGGCAGTTATGGTGGCCGAAACGCAGCTAAAGTTGGCACCAATTCTGGGTCTTCTAGAAGGTGTTGAGGTGGTTGATGGACATGGGATCAAAAGGAGATGAATGTTGGGGATTTGTGGTCATTTTGGATGGAAAGTTGGCACCACCATGAATGTGGCTTTTGGAGGTGGTGGGATGAAAGGTGGTGATGGTGGCGGTGCCAACTTGAATTATGGTGGAGCTAGCTTAGGTAAGCTTAGGTAGGGTTGAGTTGGTGGAGCTATGTAGGAAGGGTTTTTAGGTGGTAGATTGCCAAGGGAGCCAGAGGCTAGCTAAGCTAAGCTAGCTTAGCTAGTAGTGGAGTAGAGGAGGAGGTATTGGAGCTAGGGTTTGAAGATAGGAGCTAAGGAGGAGAAGTCTGGAGCTTGAGCTGGAGCTGGCAGCTATTGAAGAGGGTGGCATGGAGCTACTCTAGCTGGCTTAGCTTGCTAATTCTTTGCTAGCTACTAAGCTAAGCTAAAGTGAGTTGGCTTCTACCATAATGAGCTGAGGTGAGCTAGGTTTGGTTCTCCCGGGTAGGATCAAGCTAGTTGGGGTAGCTAAGGTAGCTTAGCTTAATTGAGCTGAGCTAAGCTAAATCCCCATGAGCTGGACTTGAGCTTCTTGAGCTAAAATGAAGTCATTTTCAGCTGGTTGGAGTTGGGTTGAGTTGGATGTAGTTGGACCTGAGGTG
Organism: Thalassia testudinum; assembly: GCA_037157565.1. Classification (NCBI taxonomy): domain Eukaryota; kingdom Viridiplantae; phylum Streptophyta; class Magnoliopsida; order Alismatales; family Hydrocharitaceae; genus Thalassia; species Thalassia testudinum. Next base: position 67,757,328 of record JAZHRO010000003.1, on the reverse strand, counting down.
GGGTGAACTCCAGTCAACTCAGCTGAACTAGCTAGAGCTCCATGTGTACTAATGGGAGCTGAGTTGAGCTAGACTCAGCTAAGTTAAGCTGGATCTGAGCTGGCCTGAGTTAGGGTAAGCTAAGATGAGCTCTCTTGAGCTGCCACTCAGCTGAGATGAGCTGAATGGAGCTAGGATGAGCTAACCCTAGTTCAGGTGAGCTGAATTCCAGCTATGCTGAGATGGATCAAGTTGAGTTCCAACTGGTGAGAGCTTGTCCTTCACCAGTTGCCTTCCTAAGTGCTAGGGTTCTAGGGATCTGGCAATCTGTATATCCCTAACACTCACAAAAACACATTAAAAAGACAACAAAAAGTGCAATGCTTGCCTAACCTAATTAATGCCTAAATGCAACCAAAAAATCCATTTGCAGAGCAAAATCCTAAGAGCTAAGTTTATTTTAATGCACAAGAATGATGGCAAACTGGCATTTATCAATCATCGCAAAATCGAGCGACCAATCCGGGGGTTGGAGAATAGGTGCACTAAATACAGTGCTTCACAAGGTCTCGAAAGTGGTGAGACTCAAGGAGCTGAAATTAAAGGGAGTGTCTGTTACCAGAAGATTCATTAATGGATGAGCAATTTTCAAGAAATCTTGAATGAATCTTCGATAAAATCGGACATGCACTAAGAATGATCTAATTTGCCTAATCGAGATAGGCGAAGGTAATCACGAAATGATTTTAGACTTAGCTCGGTTGACCTAGAGTCCATCTGAAGAGATCTTGTGTCCTAGTACAATGCCATCCCTCACCATAAAATGTCTTTTTTCCTATGAAAGTACTAGGCTAACCTCTATACATCTCCTCAGATTCTTTGTGAGGTTATCAAGACAAGACGAGAAATCATCTCCTAACAGGGAGAAGTTGTCCATGAACACTTCTATGCAGTCCCCGATCTTGTCTGAAAGGATGGCCATCATGCATCGTTGAAAGGTAGTTGGTGCGTTGCAGAGGCCAAAAGGCATCCGCTTAAAATCAAAGGTTCTAAAGGGACACGTAAAAGTCCTCTTGTCTTGATCTTCAAGGTTGATTGCAACTTGGTTGTACCTGGAGTATCCATCCAGAAAGCAAAAGAACTACGCCCGGCTAGCCATTCTATCATCTGATCAATAAAGGGTAAAGGAAAATGATCCTTTTTGGTAGCTGAGTTTAGCTTCCTGTAGTCAATGCAGACTTGCCAAGAAGTCGTGGTGCGGATCGAGATGGATTCACCCAATTCATTTTTTTATTACGGTGAGCCTTGCCTTTTTTGGAACTATCTGAATTGGACTCACCCACTAGCTGTTGCAAATTAGATAGATAATATCCGCATCCAGCCATTTAAAATTCTCCTTCTTGACAACCTCCAACATATTTGGATTTAGGAGTCTCTGAGGTTGTCTTGATGGTCTTACCCCTTCATCATTGTAGGTATGGTGAGTGCAATATGAGGGGCAAATCCCGTGGAGATCTGCAATGCCCCACCCGATAGCAACCCTATGTGCTTGCAGAATGGAGATCAATTGGTGTTCCTAATCCAGAGTCAAGTGAGCATTGATAATCACAGGATTTGTCTCACTTTCTCCCAGAAACACGTACTTAAGCGAATCAAGTAAGGGCTGTAACTCTAGTAGCAAAGGGTGGGGAGGGGGTTTATGCAGGGGAGGAGAGGAAGCAACAGCGGAAATATGCTAATCCTGACCACTGGAGAATCCCCCTGCAGTGGTCATGTAGTCCTACCTTAAGATATCAGTGCTGGATAGGATAGGATAATCAAGATCAGGGGTGTTAGGAGTAGATGAACACCCACAACAACCAGATCCATGGGACAAAATGTGTATGTCATTAGTCTCAGTCCCGTGTGGATTGCGACCTAAGACCCTTGATAGTGAAGATGAATGTGCCATTGGGTCACTTTAGAGGAGCCTAATGTTCCCACAGAAAGTTGAATCTTCGTCTTCATTATCCTCCTCGATAAAATCTCAATCAAAGTTCTTTCATGCCCTGAAAATGTCTAGTCTAAGCTTTTCATTCAATAGGGCAATCTCCATGCACCCTGATGCACAGTTGATGTTTGTGTGGGTGGTTGCCAAAAATGGGTGACCTAGAATAATCGGTGCATCACGGAGATTAGGAGGAACTTCCATATCAAGAACAAAAAAGTCCGCTGGAAAGCAGAATCCTTGGACTTTTATGATAACATTTTCAACGACCCCCCTAGGTGTTTTTACTAATCGGTCAACCAACTATTTGGTAACCGAGGTGGGCTTTAATTCCCCAAATCAAAGTTGATTAAATACTATGGTGGGAGTTTGGTTGATGGACGACCCCAAATCAAGAAGGGTCCTATCAAAAGGGGAATCCTGCAAAAAGCAGGAAATCAGTGGTGTGCCTGGGTCCTTTTTGGGCAGTAAGTCAGCTAAAATAACCTTGCTGGCTTCCTCAGATAATACCGCTTGTCATCCTATCCTCTGTTGTCGCTTCGGAGTACAGTAGTCCTTAAAGAACCAAGCAACAGCAAGGATGTGATCCATTGCTTCGAGGAGAGGGACCTGAATGTGAACTCCTTTGAACATAAATATTAGGTCCTCGAAATTCTGGGTGTCCTTTTTCCGTGCTAAATTTCGCATTAGGGCTGTGGGAAAAGGGATGGGAATTTCAGGGTCTAGGAGCTTCTTGCCTTTATCTAATGAAAATGGCTTGTGAGAGGAAGAGGGTTGTGAGCCATCTTGTGGTAGCACGCAGGAAAAATCATTACCCGCTTTCCTAGGTAGTGGGTCATGTGTAGTCTTTCCGCTCCTTAAGGTGACAGCTTTTGCATTGGCGTGCTTTCCTTGCAGGGGCAAAGGAGTGGGTTGGTTTGTATACATAGGGTTTGGCAACAGAGGTGGCTGATTGAGCCCATAAGCAGGAGGTGCAGGAGGTGCTATCATAACAGCATGTGCTTGCCCCTGTGGTGCTTGGAATCTAGGCGTGGTGCCCTAATTCTGCACAAATCTCGGGTTTGGGACAGGTTGGGTGGAAAAGCTCCCTGTAATATATGCACCTGCATCATCTGGCTTTGCATGTTCGGTATGCTCTGTATTTGGTCAGCCATTGCCTTCATTATTTGTTGGTTGTCATGAGTAGATTTCCAAATTGATGCCCGCAATTCCTCCTTCAACGACTCCAAAGGGTTGTCCCGCTTTGAAGGGTAGTTGGTAGCTTGGTGCAGCGGCTGATAGATAGAGCATGTCTGTTGCTGCTGAGACGGGAATGGCTACTGCCTAGGTTACGTGTTTTGTGCATTCCCGTATTGTCAGATTTAGTTGTGTGAAGCTTGACTCGGTCTCTATCGGTTACCAGACCAAGTGCTGGTGCCAACCAGGGTTATATGTTTCAGAATACGGGTTGTTACGCCCATATCCGTGAATGGCATTGACATCTTCGTAAGCCGAAGACGTCTTAGATGTGAATTCATCAAAAGAATATGCGATTGTGTCGCCATGTGGTGCTTAACCCTTATTGTACGGTGCCAGATCCATATTGTTCACGGGTTCCTGGTATGCATGATGCTATGAAGATGGAGAGAAAACGACTCGAGAAAATGGATATGTATGAGTAGATGGGGCTCAGGATGCTTGAGAGGAGTAAGATGGAGCTATGCTGCTAGAAGATCTGGATCTCGCTCCCATTAATTCATCGAGCTTCTTATCAAGCAGGTCCACCTTATCCAATTGGTGATAATGTCCATGTCAGCTAGGGCAAACTCAGCTTGAGCTTCATGGACATTAACTCATTGCTGTCCAAGTCGCTGAAACTAGTTCATTGAGGTAGCATTCATCGAGTTTTCTGGTAAGGACTCGAACAGTTCAAATGCGTTGTTCTCATCCTTATGAGGAAATTCCTACTGCTAGATGCATTGGCCAGGTACCGATGTGTGTCATCCAACCCATGGTAAAATACTTGAGCGAGGTGCCATTTCGGTACACCATGGTGTGGGCACTTCCAGAGAAGATCATGGAATCTGTCCCAGGAGTCATGTAGCTTCTCTCCAGCGCCTTGGGTGAAGGTTGTGATTGCGTGCCTCATGGAATTTGCTTGATCGATTGGGAAGAACTTTTGGAGGAATTCGCGATGTAATTCCTCCCAGGTTCCAATTGGCCTCGCGATGGTCTCAAACCAATAAGCAGTTTTATCCTTGAGAGGAAAAGGAAAAGGCTTCATAAGAACAATTCCAATATCTATATTCCTGGGTCGAACTAACTCTGCAATTTGACTCAGGTCTTCGACGTGCTGGAAGGGATCCTCATTCGAGTTTCCATGGAAATGAGTCTAAATCAGACTTATGATATTCGACTTTAACATGAATACGTCTCTGCCTGTGAGAATCTGGACCTGAGGTGCTATGATTATTGCTGCCAGATCGTTGAAGTCTTGTAGTTGTTCTCCATGTGGTGGATGCTGCATCCTGTCGAGTGTTGTGAGAATCCGATCGATGCTCTACTGATATTTTTGTTCCGTTTCCTTGACCCTGGCTTCCAGACGAGCCATTCGGACTTGATTCTCAATGTCCTAATGAACTCAAGGACCAGGATTAGCCATCTCAGCTAATCAAATGGAAGAAGGTTGAGAAGAGAGGTCAGGTGAAAATCACCTTTGCCACCTTGGGTTTTGCTCCCAAGGTCCTACAAGTTTAGGTCTTAATGACCTTCCTTGCATACACCAACTCAAAGAGTTGGTGTAGTAAAGCAGAACAAGGGTAAGGCCTTGTTAATCAGAGTGGTCCTTTAGAACAGATGACCTGATTTTTTGTTTAAGTTTATGCTTTTAAAAATTCAGCGAGAAATCGAGTGTAAGGAATTCCCGCCACTCAGGCTAACCCGACCAGTCTGGTTACGAGGGGACTACATGGAAGGTTCTTCCTTTGGCTTTTGCCTCTGCTTCCATTACCCCATAGCCGCAGTCGTTTGACGCTACCCCGTAGGCTCACTCACCAAGTTTTGCAAGAGAGGTTGGAACTACCCAATAGTTTCAAGCCAAATGCTGGTTATCTGATTCTTTTCATGAATTCTTAGCCTGTTTCTTCAAAGTAGTAAATGGTGGGCAATCCACAAGGTGACTCACTTCACCGACTAACTTTTGGGCTCATTAGAGTCCAAGTTAGTCTATGTGGTCCTATTAGCTCATGCACTTCTAAGTTCTTTTCAAATTGATGACCACAATTCAAATATATACTCTAAGGCAAGACGGAATCCAAATGATTTGAAACTAGGTAAGAAGATTCCTTTTTCAATAAGCTTTTCATAGAGTACTTTTCCAAAATTTTTACTATTCCCAACAATTAGTTATGAATTTTTAACTAACCAAGGGTGAAATCTGGGATTTTGAACCCGTGTTGGTTATTTTGTTGAAACTATTTCAAATATGCTCCACGATTTTGTAAAAATATGATATTGAAAGATAATTTGATTATCTGTCACACCTTACAAATTTTGAATAAATCTGATTTTTATGTTAGTCAGAATTGATTTTTAATTTTCTTAAAGGTTCTATTTTCAAGCAATCTGACCAGTATGTACTCCACAAATTTTTAAAAATTTCATAGAAGGATTTTCTTTTTGAGAAATGTGGTGTTGGAAAGATAATTTGAAGAACTAGTTTCAGTCCAAATTTCAGGATTTTTAGAGCATCAAAAACACAGATATTGAATTGACAAATTGACACTCACTTTCTGGCCGAATTTTGAATAAGAATGTGTGCACCTGATTTTCACAGCGCCCGCTTTTCCTCGTTCACCGCTTCGTGTCACTGTTCCTACACATAAAAATATTGTATTAAAGATAAAACCAAAAGGCACCTTGCCTCCTCGGCAATGGTGCATTTTTGGTCACGGCGTAGATTACGTAGAGAATTAGCATGTTGTAGTATAGTGCGAAATACGTCTCCAGCAAATAAATTAATGGAACTTGGTGAGTCCCGGTTGATCACAGGGAAGTAGAAAGCACTTTTTATTTCATACGTTTGTTCTCAATATGATTACTAATTAATAGAAACAATCAATCACAATATTCACATTACAAAGAGATTGAATTTGACATACATGCAATAGTCTTAAAAACATGAATGTAAACAACTACCACTGTAATAGAATAACAGCACCATGGGTGGTTTGTGGTGGCCTTTTGGAGAGGTTGGGAAAAGTAGCAACAATCCATCGGGGTGGCCCAACTGATGCCTTAGATGGAGGTGTAGAGACAAATACAGAGAAGATGGGAAAAAAAGAGAGAGAGGTTGAAGGAGGAAGAAGAAGAAATGAGAATTGCCTTCCAAAGGGGGCCCTTAGGCCTCTTGTTATAGCTTTAGTGAAAGGAATTTAGGGTATTTGGGCCCTTAAATCCATGCAAATGCTTCAGATTAATCGGATCCATTATTAGAAGATCAATGGCTCTGATTAAGCCTTCTAAATCCTTCTTTTATCCCCTGTTGAATCTGTGCTGAAGCTACGAGTTACTATGCTAACGTATTTGGTTTTGAAAAACCTGTCATTGTAGCTTGAAAGTGAAGAACTCGTGTTCAACAAATAAAATTTATACCGGAATAGAAATCCCCGGTCGAACTCAGGGAGGGGAACGTCTGATTAAAAATATGCATTTGTTTTATTTGTCACGAAGCAGAATAATTGATTAGAAACTATCAATCTACTTACAATAAATAGAAGAGAGAGAGAGAATATTACAAACAAAAACCAAAATGAGATTTAGAGTGAAGATGGAATTCATTATCAAAGAGATTGTTGATTACACTACTTATTACGACTAGAAAGTAAAAAATGATTACACTAGAAAGCAGTAAATCTACTCTAGAAAGCATTAAAAAGAACGGAGAGAGAAATATCCTCCTCGACGGTCACTTGGAGGATGAGCCAGACGGGATGATGCTTGGAAGACGGGGAATGGAGTAGGACGACAGAGGACGAAGCGGGAAGAATGAGAATGGGGCAGCACGTCATCGTTATCGCGGGATCCACTACCAAAAGGGGGACGAAAATTTGACTTTATCTCTTGAGGAGCATCCCAAGTGTGGGACAAGCTTCTCTTGACCTTTAGAGAAGGAAGGGATGAAAATTTCGTATGGAGGGGGTCTCCTTTTATAGTTGCAAGGAGTGAGAGCAATTTGGTCTTTACAATTTTAAAACATTAAATAAGGGTCTTTAGTGATGGATAAAATCGTCACTAAAGCCCCAGTCATGGGCGATGTGTGCCTCCCACTCGCCTCCCATGCATGAAACGTGCACTTACATTCATCAAGTCTCAATTGTTCGATCGCGAGATCGAACGGCTGAGATGCGTCCTTGCCTGCCTCCACATCGTGCGCTTGCCACATGCAATCTCACGTTACGCGCGATCTTGCAATAGTGCATGGGCGCTATTGAGTGCCTATAGCTGCTCGATCGCGATCGAGCGGTCGATACGCTCACTTGCCCGTGCCTCAGATCCGCTACACAAGAGTCGAGCACCCGCCTCTGCATCTTGTAAGCACTTCGACCAACACGCTACAAGCATGTTTGTGTCTCGCTTACGTTTCGTGTGTGCGCATCCACAGCCGTTGGATACGCATCCAACGGCGGAGAAGCGATGAAGAAGAGAGGGTGTAGTGGGTGTAGAGGCCAGTTGGACGGCAAAGATGGTGCCACGTGGCGCCATCTTGGTCGTCCATCTTCTAGATGATGTAGATGGTGCCACGGTTATAGGATTGAGTTGATTTTCGCACCGTTGGGCTGCGATCATCGATCCGAATCCATCCGTGCGGTCAGATTTGTTGTTTGAAGTTTGGATTCACACCATCTTGGCCCTTGATCTTCTAGGGTTCCTCGATCTCTATCTGATTCTACAGATGTCTGATTAGGGCGATCTTAGAGTCGTTGAACTCCAATCGTCAGCCTAATCAAATCTGTATGGTTGGATCTTTGATCCGAGGCCTCGATAGAAATTTTCCCTGTCCCAGAACATAAAAGGAGGCAATTAACCTCCATTTTATTCAAACTAATCTAAATGCAAGATGATGCGTGCTATGCAATATTTATAGTATGTAATGCAATTCTTTGCTTAAGAACATGCAAAAATAGACATCTTATGTAGTGTAAACATGTTTACATCAATCTGGTGCTACCACGTGGTAGCCTGTGCACCCTTGGATGAAGATCGTGCAGTTATGCATGCTCTGCACTCGCATTGCTTCTCCTCGCACGCACCGCAAGCCTTGTTTTAGCACCTTAACATCAGCCATCTGATCTTATGATCAGATGGCCTAAACGTGCGCAACCAATGTGCCTTTAAATCCTAAAGCATGTGTACACACATCCCCGCACATGTCATCGCACGCGTTCTTTATCCAGCACCTCCGGACTCACCATGCTTCTGCGCCTTCTCCACCCAATGCTGATTCAACTACTGAATTTCATTTGCGAGCACACCCCTCCTGATTTCATGCAAGGCACTGCTCGAACATGCACCCATTGTCCCATATAGGGAGCGCTAACCAACGTGCTGCTCCCAATGCTTTTGTTGCGTTTAGGTTTTCCTGGCGTGCATTCTCAGCCATTGGATGGGAATCCAATGGTCGAAATCTCATCCTCATCTGATGATGCAGTTGAGGGAAGGTGGCATTGTTGCATCGCAGCTGTTGGATGGAAATCCAACAGCCTACGGTTCTCCTTTCCAAATTGGGGTGCGGTGAGGGGCGGCTGCGATGGCACCACGTGGCGCCATTGTGGCCATCCATTTTCTTTTTGTATCTAATGATGTAGGCCTCCGATTAAGTTGATTTCTGCACTATTGGACTGCGAACGTCGATCTGGATCCATCCATATGGTTGGATTTGTCATATGAGGTCCAGATCTTCTTCAATTTTCTCCTTGGATCTTGCTCTTCTGTGGATTCCCTAGGGTGCTATGGGTGTCTAATGAACTATTAGAAGCATTGATTGAATTGCATGATATAGCTACATCATTCAAATAAGAAATCAAAAACCCAGTAAAGATACTAGACAAAGAGAAAGCCAAAAAGAAGCTAATGTGCATACATCTAAATAGCCAAAAATGTCTACTAATGCATGTTCTTAGTATCATATTAGCATCATACATTATAAATATTGCATAACATGGATAATCATGCATTTAGGTAAAATTATATAAATTGTATAGTAATTGTCTCCTTTTACGGTCAGGGATAGGGCAACTTTTAATTGGGCCCTTAGATCAAAAATCCAACTGTATGGATCCGATTAGGGTGACGATTGGAGTTCAACGACTCGCAGATCACCTTGATCGGACATCTGTAGCACTAGATATAGATTGAGGAAGCCAAAAGATCAAGGGCTGAGATGGTGCCAAACCCCACTTCAATTGACAAATCCGACCACACGGATGGGTTCAAATTGATGATCGTAGCCTAACAGCATGGAAATTGACTCAATTCAACATCTGTGGCACCTTTTACAAGTCACAGAAGATGGATGGCTGTGATGGTGCTTTGTGGTGCCATCACAGCCACTGATGTGGCACCATCACAGCCGCCCAAATCGGCCATAGGACCGCTCCCCATCTTATGAAGGCACGACGAGGCGAGATTGGGGTCGTTGGTTCTTGATCCAACGGCCATGAGCACGCTTGCCTAAAAGAAAAGAGCGACAAAGAACGTGAGGTAGCACAATGGTTACGCCGCTACGGGCAAGACGCGAGGTGCACGTTTGAAATGCAGCGCACATCAAATTAGGCATGGGTGCGGGAGCATGCGTAATCCAGCCTTCAGATGGTGAACGGCCAGGCGAGAAGTAGAGACGTGGCGCATGGAGGAGCCTTGAATTGCCACGCACAGAATGACGTGCTTCTGCATGTCCCATCGTATGCGTAGCTGTGGTCAGGCGTAGAAGAAGGTGCGTGGGAGGAGCAATCTGAGCCGTCTGATCTCGCGATCGGACAGCTAAGATTTCGAGAAAGCAGGTGAGCATTATGCACACAATAGGAAAGGAGGCGGGCGCATGCGTGAGGCTGCGGCGACGTGGGGTCTTTAGTCACGCTTAAATACGTCAATAAGGACCCCATCATTTAATATTTTAATTATGAAATGACCAAATTACCCCCTATCCTTGCTACTATAAAAGGAGACCTCTTCCCTACGAAATCCTCATCCCTTCCTTCACCTCTCTCCCTCTCCAAAGCTTAAGAGAAGCCTATCCCACACCTGGGATGCTATTCTAAACCTAAATCCAATTTTCTTGCTCCTGTTCTGGAAGTGGATCTCGGAACGACGACGACGTGTTGCCTCGTTCCCACTTCTTCCTACTTCGTCCTCCTTCTTCTCACTTCATCCTTCGTCTTCCAGGCGTCGCTCCATCCAGCTCATCCTCGAAGCATTCATCGCGGAGGATAACATCTCCCTCCCTTCTTTTTAATCGCCTTCTAGAATAGAATTTTTCACTTTCTAGTTGTAATCATTTCCTACTTTCTAGTTGTAAAAACATTTTTATTATATCAAGGATTGCTCTATCTCTGTCTGTCTCTTTCTCTCTTTCTTATTGTTTATATCAATTCCATTGAATTTATCTCGTTTTCAAACAAAAACACAAAAAAAAATATAATTTCCTATTTAAGATCGACGTAGCCTCCCTGCGTTCGACCCTAAATTCTTAGAATTTCGGTATAAATTTATCTGTTGATGGATTTCTTCGTAGATAGAACTACAACGATAGGTTTTTCAAATCCAACTTTGATTGCGTGGTTTTCTACATCTCAACATTTTGGCACCATTGCTGGGGAGGTAACAATTTTCAATTTTCTTTCCACATTTTGCACACTTTATTATTTTCTAACTTGTTTTATTTCTCGTTTGTTGTTTTACAGGTACCTTAATAGGATTCTTCAAGTGGTAGATCGGAGTAAAGTGCAGCTGAAGACAACTGTAAGTGCTCCCGATTCTTCCCCCTCCATTAATTCCATTTCACAACATTAATTCAAACTCTAATTAACCTAGGTGTTTGGATAAATCCTTGGGTTAGTTTCATTACTTGAATTTCCACTCACATTCATCTCACCCGCATATACAAAATCAACAAGAAGATATTTCTTGTAGGGTAAATCAACATACACACTACATACACCCACATTCAAGGCACATAACCTAATTGATTTTCATCTAGTCAACCGAATTCTAATCTGTGGAACTGGTACACGCAAATCAACATATAAAAGTGTAGAAATCAATCTAGGTTAATCATTTTTTTTGCCAACTCAGTGGTGCAATCGTGGCCAATTGTTTGAGTTGTTTGGGTCGCACCACTTAACCTAAAATCAACTCACCAAGTAGCATCCCCTTAGGGTTTTCAATTTAGGTCAATACTATGCACTCCACTTTTCTTTTTATTTCAAAAGGAAAGAGATCTTCACCCATGGTTGAAAACTTGGTTTGCCTCGAACTTAACTGAATTAAACCTAATTCTAAACCCTAAAAGCTACTTAAGCAAGATTTGAACCTTAAAATATACTCATAAAAATTAATCTTGCTTGAAAACCCTGGTTATGCACGCACTCACACATACTCAATTGATCATTAAGGGCATAACCCACTTAAGGGCCCACCACATTCCATAAGCACTACAATCCAAGGCCTAAATAAAATCAAGTAGACATTGGCCTTAAGGGCTGATTCGCACTTCGGGACCCAGTTTGAGATTGTTTACGATTAACTTGCTTGTTCCAATCAATTTGATGTCTAGCTAAGGGAGTACCATCAAAGGACCGTAGCTGGTGGGTACATGAGGAACCGAAGGCACAAGTCGAAGGAAGAACCTTCTCCCTAGTCCCTCCTTCTAACTGGTTGGTTGATTGGATGCAAGTAGAGTAAATCATCTATAATCTTAAGGCGGATTCTGAGAGTCTGTAGATCCTTAGGCTACCCTACTTAAGGATAGGCTTGTTTTGTTGTGCTGCAGGGTTCTTATCCCCAGTCCTTCTGACCACTTCCTAGTTTATGCTGGGAAGGAGGTCATTGAATCGCCGATTGGAAGGACCACTAGAGTATTCTATGAGGCGTATATTGGATTTTGGCCAAATTGATCTCATAGCCGATTAACAATCTCCTCTACCTCAGAATCCACAGGAGGTATTTCAAAGGTAGCTGGAACAAATGCAAAGAATGCAAGAATGGTTCTAGAGAATGCAAGATGCTCAGCCCTTGAAGGATTTTTATGATCCTTTAAATTACAAGGAACGTCCTAGTGTCCAGATTCCTACCGGAGACATAGAAATCAAGCCCCAGGTGTTAAGACTAATCAAATACTTTCATGGGCTTGGCTCTGAAGACCCATTTCAACTCTTGGACTTGACCACTTTGGTCCAGACCACCAAGGCACGGAACGTGAATGAAGAGCAGATGATCATGACGCTCTTTCCTTATTCTCTTAGGGATAAAGCCACTCATTGGTACAGGACCATAGGCAGGTCGATTGCAACATGGAATGATTTGAAATCGTCTTTCCTGAAGAAATTCTTCCATGTTAGACATACCAATGCTCTGAGACGAGTGATTACTACCTTCACTCAGTGACCGATGGAGCAGCTTCATGTTGCTTGGGAGCGATTCTAGGACTTATTGGGGAGGTGTCCACAACACGAGGTGCCGAAATGGCAGCTCGTGTAGATCTTCTACCACGGGTTGACTGAGGAACACAGAAATCATGTGGACACTTCTTGCGGAGGCAATTTCCTCAACAAAGATGCAGAGAGCGTACACGATTTGTTTGAGATGAGTGAGAATTCAATCAATCATGCCTCCATGGATACTTTTAACTGGTCCCAACAACCTAGATCAAATGTTAATGAAGTCCACGACTCTCATCCATTCGATATGGAATTGATTTGCAATAAACTAGATAAGGTGGACTTGGTTACTAAAAGTATGGAGGAGCAGATGGCTTGAAACACAATGAACAATTCTCGATCCACTCAATCTCAAAATTCGAGATTCCATTTGGCGTGAACTCCTACTGGACGGGAGTTCATGAAACAACTTGATGTAGCTCAACTTATGACTCAGCATTATTTGGAAACCCACAGGTTACAAATTAGGGCCTTTGATCCCAGTTTCTCTGATCCCTCCCTTTCTTTCTCTCCAACCTCACCTTATGAGGATGTCTATGTTGCACAGGAGAATGTTAGGTCCAACCATTTCTACAATGCTTATAATACAAGTTGGAGGAACCACCCTAACTTCTCTTAGAAAAACCCAGGGTAGTATACCTAATTCCGACCCAGCATCTATGCTCTACAAAGACCAATGGGTCAGGGTCATTTTTACACTTAGTTGCCCCTGAATCAGGTCAATCAGCCATCTTGGAATGCCTATCAACTCGTAGGGCAGGCTAATTTGAATCGACAGATGGTAGAAATGCAAGGATCTATGCTCCAGCTCATGCAGCAAGTGAACACCTTGCTGGACAACTTGCAAACCATGTTCATTGCTAGTTCTCGTCAACCCAGATCTCTGTCATCTCAACCCATACCCAACTCGCGTAATATCCCAAATTCGGGAATCATGCCCAAGGGTATGGGAATTAGAGGGACCCACACTCACATGCTCAGGTGGTTAAGCAGGGTCCTTCCTCTTCTGCTTCTTCCTTAAATCAAAGGTATCTAGCTAATGAAGCCCTTCCAATCTTTCTTAACCCTCCCCAAGACCCAAACCTATATGCTTATGCTAATTCTATTATCTTTAGGAGTGGAAAACAAACTCAGGATCCACAACCACATTATTTTAATTTATCAAATCCTTGAGAGCCTGAGGAGAGAGGAGAACCTTGAAGAGGAAAATAGGGCTCAGGAACTTGATTTCGAAGATCTGACTCATGTTCCCTTTCCTGGGGCCTTGATTAAATATAGGAAGAAGAACCCCGTTGATAGTAACGAGGAGCTCTTGAATATATTCAAGAATGTCAAGATCAATATCCTGCTCCTCGACACTATCAAAACACGTACCGGCTTACGCTGAATGTTTGAAGGATTTATGCGTACAAAAGTGTAAGTCGAGGGAATCTGTTGCAAGGAAGGTGGTACTCTCCGAGCAACCGAGTTCTATTATCTTGCATCAGCTTCCTCAGAAAAAGAAAGATCCAGGTGCTCCTTTGATTTCTTGTGTCATCGGAGATTACACTTTTGATAGAGCACTTCTGGATCTACATGCATCTATTAACCTAATTCCGACTTCTCTTTATGAGAAGTTCGGATTAGGTGAACTTTGGCCGACTTCAGTAATGCTGCAGTTAGCGGACCATTCGGTCGCAAATCCATGAGGTGTTATTGAAGATGTTATTATTAAGGTTAAGGATTTCTATTTTCCTGTAGATTTCCTTGTTCTTGACATGGATATAACTGAAAATTTGAGGAACACGCCCATCATTCTGGGGCATCCATTCCTGGCTACCGCTAAGACTAATATCAACTATGAGAGCGGTAGCATGGAAATCGCCTTTGTGGATCAAAAATTGAAATTAGATATTTTCAAGGCGGTTAACAAATTCGAGGATTGTGGATTTATAGAGGAACTTGAGGAAGACAATTTGAACAATGAAACCTGTATGGCAGTTTCTGCGATCGAAAGTTCCTCCTGTTGTGATGGATTTAACCCGCAACCCTCTGTGGAAAACCTGCCACATTCCGAAAAGGTTATTGATTTTATTCACTTTCAACCTCTTCCTCTTGATGAGTCTTCCTCAGCATCATCTTTACCCTCAATCCAAAACCCGCCCCAGTTTGAACTAAAACCATTGTTTGAGAGTTTTAAATATCAATTTTTGGGACCTAAAAAGATGCTCCCTGTGATTATCAGTGCTAGATTAACTGAGTAGGAGATTAAACTGATCATGGTCCTAAAGGAACATATGGAGGCAATTGGTTGGACCATTCATGACCTAAGGGGGATCGAGCCATCTTACTGCAATCACAGAATATTTTTAGAAGATGGATCCCACCCTTCTTGCCAAATGTAGTGGAGATTAAACCTAAATATGCTGGAAGTGGTCAAGAAGGAAATTATCAAGTGGCTCAATGTAGGAATCATTTATCCAATCTCTAATAGTCCTTGGGTAAGTCCCATACAAATTGTACCCAAGAAAGTTGGGATTATCGTTGTGGCTAACGAGAAAGGAGAATCTATCACAACTCGCTCAGCTTCCTCTTGGAGGGTTTGTATTGATTATAGGAAGCTAAACGTAGCCATGAAAGAGGATCATTTCCCTTTGCCCTTTATTTATCAAATCGTTAAAAGATTAGCCGGGCAGAAGTACTTCTGTTTCCTAGACAGTTACTCTGGATAGAATCAAGTCCCTATCCATCCTGAGGATCAGGAAAAAATGACTTTCACCTGTCCCTACACAACCTTTGATTTCCATAGGATGCCTTTCGACTTATGTAATGCACCCGTGACTTTTCAAAGGTGTATGCTAGCCATATTCTCAGATATAGGGGAAGATTTTATGGAAGTCTTCTTGGATGATTTCTCTATTTTTGGAGAATCATTTAATTCTTGTCGGCTAATCTTGAAAAGATTCTTAAAAGGTGCATCAAAACAAGACTGGTTCTTAGTTGGGAAAAGAATCATTTCATGACATAAGGCATTGTCTTGAGTCATGTAATCTCTGAACGGGGTATCAAAGTTGACAAAGCTAAGGTTGATGCTATCTCTGAACTTCCACCTCCAACATCTGTCAAACAAATTCAATCATTTCTTGGTCATGTGGGATCCTATAGGAGGTTCATCAAGGACTTCTCTATGGTTGTTCGCCCTCTGAGCAACCTTCTTGCCAAAGATACACCATTTGATTTCAATGAATCATGCCGTAAGGCATTTATTTTCTTAAAATGGTAGTCACTTGTGCTCTGGTGTTGTAACCACCAGTTTGGATAGCCCCATTTGAGATGATGACTGATGCTTTTGATTATGCGATCGGGGCTATTTTGGGTCAGAAGATTGACAGGAAGCTCTCTGTCATCTACTAAGCTAGTAAAACTCTGGATAAGGCCCAGAGGAATTACACTGTTACTGAGAAGGAATTACTAGCTGTAGTATTTGCTTTGGAGAAATTCAGGGCTTATCTCACAGGGTCTCATGTCATAATATATACCGACCACTCGACCTTGAGACATCTCTTAGCCAAAAAGGACACCAAACCTTGCCTTATTCGATGGATTCTTCTGCTTCAAGAATTTGATCTTGAAATCAAAGATAGATCTGGGGCATGGAATGTGGTGGCAGATCATCTTTCAAGACTTCTAAGTGTTTCTTCTCATCTGGATATTCCGATTGTTGATACTTTTCCAGACGATAGTATCCTTGTAGTATCAGGTGTTCAAACTCCTTGGTTTGCAGACATCGTAAACTATATGGTCGTTGGTCAAATCCCTCAGCATTGGACCAAACAACAACTAGATAGACTCAAATCTGAGGCCAAATATTACTTCTGGGAGGACCCTGAAGTGTATCGCAGTGGCTCTGATCAAATTATTCTTTGATGTTTTTCGGAGATTGAATTAGAAAGTATACTCGAGTTCTACCATGCATCTACATGCGGTGGATGAAAGAGCAATCTTCATTTTCGATAAAAACTTCGGTATGAAATGACGTGTCATTGTATTTAATCACGTGGTAGAAAATCTCTTTTCAAAACATTTTAATTCTCAGAATCTAACCACGAAAATAGTTAGGTCATCTCCACAGGGAGGAATTAGCTTATTTAAACTAGTGAATCATGTCTTGTTTATTTAGGAATCTCAATGTGTATGCATACTAACTGGTGCATGTGTTTTCAACATAATTTCTTGATTTAAAGAATTAATCAATAATATAAGGTTGCACATGAAAAATCACCACTAATGAAATACCAGGAAAATAGTGATATTGATACAGGTAACTTCGTAAATATTAATTTCCTACAAGATAGAGCGTGTTCACTATATCTAATATCCCATATTAAATATCATTCTTGAGTAGAATTCAACCATAAGTAATTAATCAAAAGTAGAGGGATATTCATGCAATTTGATGCAATAAATTAAATTAGGAAAATAAATGAATAGTGCATTCAACAATAGCATATGTTGTAAATTTTAATGTGGCCTTCATTGTGGCAAAACAGGGGATTACTTCCCCTCGTGCTCGTGTGAAGAGGAGGGGATGGCAGATAGTGCAGAGCTCGGTGGAGGTTGCATGCGACAAGCGTTACGCGTGGGCGGTGATGGTGCATCAAACGGTGGCCGGTTGTCTCGCCGGCAATGAGGACAACCAGCGGTGGCAATGATGGTGCGTCGATGTGTGCAGGAGGCTGCCGACCTTCAGAGGGTGCAGCCAAACTCATGGAGGTGCGGTGAGTCCATCGGAGGCCCTGGTACAAAGCTTCGTGGCCTCAAACGTTGGCTCGGTGGGGAGGCTCCGCTTGGAGTTTTTGGTTCTTCCAATTGGTGGAGAAGGAGAAGACAAAGATGGCTGTTGGTGGTGCGCACATGCTTGAACACGCAAGAAGCACTGGTGGCTGTTGTGCGGAGGTGGATGGGTGCACGCACTTCGGCTGCGCATGAACGCGGCTGGAGTGCGAGCTTCGCTTGCTACTGGTGCACGTGGAAGGTGATGCGTTGAGGAGGGGTGGCTGCATGTGATGATGGTTGATGGTGCGTGCTACACGCGAGGGCGCACACGCTGTCAGTTGCACAGAGGCTGCACGTGGCCGTGGGTCGACGATGGAGAAGTTGATGAGGGTAGATGCGTGTAATGCATGATTGTTGGGTTAAGGTAAGGGATGGGGGCATGAATGCACTGCCACTACGCTCATGACAAAAATGCTATTTTGACGCTTTTGAAAGTCGTCAGAAATCGTAGTATAGTCGTGCAAAAACATTCGTCAAAAATTTATTTCTAAAGATAAGGAGACTTGAGTCCCAGTCGTACATCTCTCGGAGGCGTTGCTTTTACTTTTGAAATCGATCTTTTTACCGCTCTACTTTGTTTAGAATCGCATGCCAGTTCGTGATTATTACGTATTTACGTACGACATGCTTAGTTGCAAGAATATTAAGAGTTAGAAACAAGCAACATTAATCACGCAAAAGATAATAGCAATCATTAAGCTCATGGTGATTTGAAATAGATAGAGATATATATATATATATAAATGTGTTTTCATTCATTCATTTGGGAGTTGTTGCACAAGGAATCAAGAGGAAAGCTTGTACATAAATGCTTGAAAATTAAATCTAGCTACTAGAAAATGATCGCATACAAGAATCGATGGGGGGATTTCGTATGCATCATTGGGGGAGAAGTAAGACTACACTACTAAGCAGTAAATAAACGCAGTAAATATACGAAGAGCTTAATCTAAATCTAGCAGAATGGAAGGGCATTCAAGGGTGGTCCCCGATGGCCTTTGAATGGTTGAGAGAAGGAGGGGTGGCCAATGGAACTTAGGCCGACCCTTGGAGAGAGGTTGGGGAGCTGATCTAGCTTCCTGGCATGGAGATGGTGGCCTCCATGGTGGTTCTCAACTCGTGGAGGTGGAGTGGAGATGGAAGTGGCTATTATAAGTGGAATGGATGCCAAGGAAGTGAATGGGTGCAAATGCCCACCCAAGGGGTCTTTTTATAGACCTAAGGGAAGCTCTCTAGAGAATTATGGAATTCTCTAGAGAGGCCTCTGGTGGGAGCTCGTGGGAGAGTGAGAGAGAGAGGGTGGATGGTGGTCTTTAGATCCAACAAATGTGGATCTAAAAATTGAATGGCTCTTGGTTGCTATTTTTGGCAACCAAGGCAACCACACATGGTAGAGTGTTCTAGAGAACTCTAGGCTAGATATTTTCATGTGGATGGTGTGTGTGGGTGTGTGTGGGTCGAAACCTAGGTGGCTAGGTTGATTAGGTTAGGTTCTAGTGGGTTTAGGTCAAGGTAGGTCTCAAATTAGGGTTATAAACCCTAATTCACTAAGGTAAAGTGCAATTAAACTTAATACAAGTTTAATTGGGTGTGTGGAAACTTAATTGAGAGTAAAAAAACTCAATTAATTTAGGTCTAGGTCAATTGGACTCTCACTGAGTCCAATTGGACAGTGTGTGCTGAGATCAGGGCTCAATTGGACTCAATGAGTCCAATTGAGTAGGCTGATGGAATTGACTAAGATCCAAGTCAATTAGGTTTAGTGAGGATCTAATTAAGTCCTTAGGGAGGTCTAGAGGTGATGTACTAGGGTTAAGGAACGTTAATTTAGGTTCCTATGGGGTTGGAATTGGGTTTAGGGACCTAGTGATCCAAGATCAAGGCTTAAATCTCAAAACAAGAATTGGAGAGCAGTATCAAACGTCTAATAATAGAATAAGACATCTTATACTCAAAAATCAGAAGTCCAGATTTGTTGTCTGGACGTCCAATCAGAGTCAGGAAGGATTTCGAGTTCTGTTTTGGGTATTCTGCAGAAATTAGACGTCTGACAAAGTGTCTTGACGTCCAATAACACTGCAGAAGTGGGTTTGAAGTGTGCGGGATTTGGCTAAGGGTCCTGGATGTCTTAAAACTTATCGTGATGTCTTAAAACTTATCTAGACATCTAGAGAAGGGTTGGAACTAGGGTTTTAGGGCTTCCTAGGGTGTTGTGACCTAATCTAAGGGTGGCTAAGGCTTAGGGAAGTCTCTAGGCTATCCTAGGGCTAGGATGGACCTAAGCTCTTCACATTTTACTGCTTTATTTCTACTTAATAGAATAGCAAACTTTTAACTCCCTTACATTATTATTCCTACATTTAAACTAGGCCTTCTACTCCAGCTCTGCTACAACTCCTGTTATTCCTGATCCAGCTTTAGATCCATCTCCTGATCAGCTTATTCCCTGAATCGACATAATGCACTTAATCAACACATTATAACATTATTTTATGCATAGCTAAAGGAAGGTAGTAAAGATGTAGATAATGCGTATGCATGCATGAATAACCCTAACTTATCCTAAGTCCTAGCCTAATTTTGGTCAATTAAGACCTATGATTGCTGCGCAATCAATGCATGAGTGGAGATGGAGGCGAGGTTGGAGCACGCAGTGATCCACGGTGTTCGCTGAAGTCCATGGTGTACACCTATTGCACGGTGGAGGATAAGAGAAGATATCCCCACCAGGGGAAGTGGCTGATGGTGAGAGTCCTCTAGCAGCTCTTCTTTTCTACAATTTGTTGCTTCTGCCAAATGCTTCTCCAACCACCCACGAAGTATGGGAGTGGTTGGAGCGGTAGAATCTATCAGGCAACTTCTTCATCAGATGTCTGATCAGACCTTCAGAAGTCTTAAAAATGTAGATATCAGTAAGTTCCTATTGGTGGTCCTAGACGCTCGTCATTTTCTCCAGACGTCTTATAGATGTAGAAATGGACGTCTAAACTCATGTACCTAGCCTATATTCATCGAATGAATTATATCATCATATCATATGTGGTTAAAAGTAAAATTAATGCATAAAATTATATGCAGACTAAGGTAACTTACCATATATCTACTAGTCAATTAACAACTAAGAGCAAATAATTAAATAGTACTTAGGCTAAATAATGGTCCACGAAAGTGGACTTATCAATGGACATTTCTCTAGGAAGAAGACGGCTGCAAAGATTTTACAATCTGGATTTTATTAGTCGTCTTTATTTAAGGTTGCCCAGGAATTCTCATGGTCATGTTCCCGATGTCAGGCACTTCGGAGCATAACCAAGATAGACATGATGCCCTTAAACCCGATTCTTCCCATCGGAATCTTCGACGTTTGGGGCATTGATTTCATGGGACCCTTCCTCCATTCATTTGGACACCAGTACATTCTCATCGCTATTGATTACGTGTCCAAGTGGATCGAGGCCATTCCCACCTGAATCAATGACCACAACGTGGTCATCGATTTTGTCAAGAAGAACATCTTCAACCGGTTCAGGATTCCAAGGGCTATCATCAGGGATGGTGGTTCTCAATTCACTAATGCCTAGTTTCATAATTTACTGGAAAAATATGTGGTAAATCATAGAATCTCTACACCTTACCAACCCCAGACGAATGGACAGGCTGAGATCTCCAATCGGGAGATCATGAATATTCTTCAGAAAATGGTTAGGCTTGATTGTAAAGAATGGACTCAAAAGCTTGAGGACTCTCTTTGGGCCAACCGTACAGCATACAAAATGCCTATCAGCATGTCACCATTTCATCTGGTATATAGAAAGACATGCCATTTACCCATAGAAATTGAACTTAGGGCATTCTAGGTAATCAAGCAATTGAATCTAGATTTAAGTTTAGTCGGAAAGACAAGGAAACTCTAACTATCCGAGTTGGAGAAGCTTAGAAATGACGCATACAAGAATGCCAAGATCTATAAGGCTCGGACCAAAGCTCTTCATGACCAATCAATATCCCACAAGAGCTTCGAGCCGAACCAGAAGGTTGGGCTCTTTGGTTCTTGAATTAAGCTCTTTCCTAGCAAACTTAGGACAACATGGAATGACCTGTTCATCATCAATCAAATTTTTCCAAATGGGGCCATTCAGATTTCTGACCCAAAGATGGGTAATTCATTTAAAGTCAACGGTCAACTTCTAAAGCCTTTTATTGACCGTATTGTTCCAGAACCGGTCTCAGACATATTAGCTCTCTTCATGTTGTGATCTCTTTGGTTGGACATCACGTAGCTGATGCCATTAAACTTAACAGTTGTATAGTCTGACTCAGAGCTGACCTGAGCATCATATTCAGGTTTTATCTTTTACATTCTACCTTCCTTTCTTGTCTTTTATTCTCAATGTGGACATTACATCAGCTAGGCATGGGGGAGTGGATTCATTTATGAATCAATTTGTCAATTCTATGAAATTCTTGTAAATTCTACTTGTTTTCTTATATTTATATATATAATTGAATAAGGAAATAATACTTGGGCATTAGGACCTTTCAATCTTTGGAAATGTTATAGTAAGATCTAAACACTATGACCCTTCAGGTCTTTGGGCTTAATCAGCCTGGGTATCCACTAACATGTGTATTTGTTTATCGAGTCCTCGCCATCCTTAATTCTATTTAAATTTTTTAAAAAAAGTTTGGGTGATAATTATATGACTTATCAACCCTCCCTCTGATTTGAGGGAACTTTAGGTCTAAGCATCTACACACTATTTGCACTGACTAGTTGTTTGGCGATTTTAGCAGAAATTGGGTAGCTAATGAACCTTCTAGGGTGGTATGGCTGGCAAGTTATCGTGGGTAACAGCCCATAGGTAGGTTGTCTAGAGCCCAACCACTGGTCCATTCTTTTCCTACTGCCTTTAGGTGAATCTTAGACCAGGGAAGCCACCTACTTCAAAAAAGAAAAAAATAGAAAAGAAAATGAAAAAGAAAGGAGGAAAAGGAAACAAAAGAAATAAGCCACACTTCATCGCACGAGTATGCCTGGCAAGCTATCGTGGGTAGTAGCCCACTGGTAGGATGTCCAGAACCCAACTCAATAAATGCACGTCGAATTCCTAAAACACTAAGGAAGAAGAGGAGAAGTAGAATACGCCGGGGAGATATACACCAGATTCACCCTTGTGTTGACCCCATAAAAAGAAAAGTAGGGAGAAAGCTATCGGTCGTATAGATACACTTTTAGGTAGAATTCTTTTTAAGGACACCTAGGGGCATAGAAGCCCGAAGTCCATTTTGATTGTTGATCAACGAGTCTATCACATTCACAAAAATATGCTTAGAACTTAGGGTCCATATCAAGTCTTGGGTGGGTTGAGTGGCAGTGGAAAGCCACTCTGTAACCCTAAACAAAAAAATCCCAAAAAATTAGAAAAGAAGAATAAGGTGAAAAAGAGATCCTTCTTTGAATACGGCAATGGCTTGAGGTGGTCTGCATTTTGGTAGATACTCGGGCACTGTTGTGTCTTTGAAAGTTCAAGTCCTAAGTGAAAATTTCTTAATGTTGAAAATGACTTTTGCCTAAGTAATCCAGCCCTAATTCTTTTATAAATAGCATGTAGTTTTGCTATGGACTAGCAAAAGATAGGCATGGGGGTGTGATGTGCATACATCTAAATAGACAAGAATGTCTATTAATGCGTGTTCTTAGTGTCATATTAGCATCATACATTTCAATATTGCATAACATGCATAATCATGCATTTAGGTCAAATTGTTTAAATTATATAGTAATTGTCTCCATTTACTGTTAGGGATAGGGCGACTTTTAATCAGGGCCTTGGATCGAGGATCCAACCGTACGGATCTGAACAGGGCAACGATTGGAGTTCAACAACTCCAAGATTGCCCTGATTGAACATCTGTAGCACCAGATATAGATCGAGGAAGGCTAAAGGTCAAGGGTCGAGATGGTGCCAAACCACACTTCAGATGAAAAATTTGAGCGCACGGATGGGTTCGGATCGATGATCACTACCTAGCGGTGCAAAAATCGGCTCAATTCGACATCCGTCGCACCTTCTACATGTCACAGAAGATAAACGGGCGAGATGGTGCCATGTGGTACCATCACAACCACCCAAATCGACCGCAGCATCTCTCCCCATCTTATTAAGGCACGACGAGGTGAGATCTGGGCCATTGGATCCTGATCCAATAGCCGTGATCATGCGTGCCTAAAACAAAAGAGCGACAAAGAAGGGGAGGTAGTGCAGTGGTTATGCCGCTGCAGGCAAGACGCGATGAGCACATTCGAAATGCAGCGTGCCTCAAATCAGGCGTGGGCATGGGACGGGTGCAATCCAACCCTTAGATGGCGATCGAGCGGGTGAGAAGTAGAGATGTGGCACATGGCAGAGCCTTGGATCGCCACACACACAATGACGCGCTTCTGCATGCCCCATCTCATGCGTGGACATGGTTAGGCACAGAAGAAGGCACCCGTGAGGAGCAATCTAAGCTGTCTGATCTCATGATAGGATGGCTAAGATTTTGAGAATGTGGGTGAGCATTATGCATGCGGTAGGAGAGGAGGCAGGCGCATGCGTGAGGCTGCGGTGACGTGGGGTCTTTAGTGACTCTTAAATCCATCGCTAATGACCCCGACATTTAATGTTTTAATTAGGAAATGACCAAAATGCCCCATATCCTTGCAACTATAAAAAGAGACCTCTACCTTACAAAATCCTCATCCCTTCCTTCACCTCTCTCCCTCTCCAAAGCTCAAGAGAAGCTTGTCCCACACCTGGGATGCTATTCTAGAGACAAATCCAATTTTCTTGCTCCTGTTCCGGAAGTGGATCCCACAATGACGATGACATGCTACCTCGTTCCCGCCTCTTCCTATTTTGTCCTCCTTCCAGCTCCGTCCTTCGTCTTCCAGGCGTCACTCCATCCAGCTAATCCTCCAAGCATTCGTCGAGGAAAATAACATCTCTCTCCCTTCTTTTTAATCACTTTCTAGAATAGAATTTCCTACTTTCTAGTTGTAATCATTTCCTACTTTCTAGCTGTAAAAATATTTTTATTATATCAAGTGATTGTTCTCTCTCTCTCTTATTATTTATATCAATTCCATTGAATTTATCTCATTTTCAAACAAAAGCACAAAAAAAATATATAATCACAGATTTAAGATCAACGTAGCCTCCCTGTGTTCGACCCAAAATTCTTATAATTTGGGTATAACTTTATCTATTAACAGATTTCTTTACAAATCGAACTACAACGACAGGTTTTTCAAATCAAACTTCGATCGTGTAGTTTTCTGCATCTCAACAGAAGCACTTGATAATAAAAACAAAGAGATATCTATTGAAATTACAACACCAAAGAGATTTAACTCTCTTAGGACTTGATCAAGAGGAGGGGGAGCATGGTGGGCGATCATGGGGTGACAGGTGGAAGGAATCGTGATGCTGAGGGATGGACAACGTGGAGATCTAGGGCTTGGAGACGGAGAGAAAGGAGAGGTTTCATGGCCAATGGCATATGGGATGCGGTTATGAGGAGGATAGACCAGGGTAGGTCGTGGGGCAACAGGGAGATTGTCAGCTTTAGATGCCAGCGTTGAGGTCATATGGCGATGGTATGCTGTTTGCACCTCAAAACACGCCTATAATAACGCCTTCTTGTGTTATTTTCTAGCATTAACTATGTATATTATAATCATGTAGTCGCATTTGTAAAAATGCTTGCATGCATGCATTTAATAATGAGAGGAGGAGAAATGAATAAATGGCGTCGTAATTCACATTTTATCTCAAGTGCCTCCCTGCAAATTCCACCTTTTTATTTTTCCTCTTGATTTCTTCTTTTCTCTCCTTCCCGCGGCTGCACCCTTCCCGCGGCTGCACTCTTCCCGCAGCTGCATGCAGCAGCCACGCAGCACTTCTTCCCGTCACTTCTCCCTGCCAACGCCGCTCCCTATAGCTGCAACTCGCACACCCTCTCCCTGCTGCAGCCGGCACGCCACTCTCCCCTCCTCTATAAGTAGCTGCAGCTTCATCCTCGCAAGGGGGAGCTGCTGCAAAGACCCCGCAGCCACCACCTTCCTCTCCACCGTTCTCCCCTCCCATGCGCCGGCCCTCCGTCGAGGAGGCACCCGGCAAGCAGGAGAACCCACTATGGTGCACACCACCACAGTGGGAGCACCACCGTCCAGCTAAATCTAGAAAAAGAGCCGAATCATCCTCCTCCTCCACAAACATGGCACACACCCACACCTCACCACTTCGTCACAATTCCAATTCTTTCAACACCAGGCTTATCCCGAGAAACCCTGCAAGACCTTCCTTATCGAGTGTCGCGCCAAGCGACTCGGTAAGTCATGTGGAATTGGCTTCTGCGAGCCAGTATTTCAACATGGAGGACGAAGCCTCCGTGTGCTCGAACACATATGCGGACACGTCTTCTGGCATAGAAGATGCCTGCACCCTGGGGAACAACCCGTTTTCTGCCATGTATAACCCAGGGTGGCACGATCATCCAAATTTCGCATGGTCTAACAACCCGCAGCGCCAAAACCCCGCTGGTGGACCAAGGCGATCGTCCGCACCCGTCATCCCAAGGGCCCAATCTAATCCTATGGCAAATCCGCCATTAGGCCCTTGCGTACAGAAAACCAAACACGCATCAAAACCTCTTGATAAATTGATGCGAATGATGACGGAAATGTCAAAGCACCATAAAGAGAACATGACCTCTCTTCAGCATTTGGCGCAGCAGAACACTGAGATCAGTCAACTAAGCATGGCGACTCGATCTCAGGGCACTTTTCCCGCCCAACCTGTTCCAAACCAGCGAAACTTTGTACCCTGTGGTCCGTAACCACAGGACAACCTTCTCAGGAACAGGTTCATCAAATTCTGCAAGCTCCGAGTATTCCTCCGGGATTTCAGGTTAATCCCGCTGCAGCATCGCACTCTCATGCTGATAGCGATTACATCAAGGATGACACGTCTGACGAGGACATGACTGTCAGTACGTGTATCGAACTTATTGGAGCCAATTCAGACTGCTGCAAATTACCTGATGACTGCCTGACCTATACAAACTGTGACGTTCCCCAATCCCTCCCTATTCCTGTATCATCTCCTGACCAGACTTCTGACGAGGTTTTCTCCGCTTCCCATACCTCGTGGTCTGAGTCATCGCCGGGCTGCTCACCGCCGGTCCACACTATGGAAGACCAGATTGCCCTTTCTTTCCCGCTAAGTCAGGCGGATTTGCAAATCCACACTGGGACCTTGAGCCCACATCTTACTCACCGGGGCTATTCCCTTTTGGACCCATCTATCCAAAAAGCCCCCCTTCTTGGCCAATCTAAGGGCCAACTTCCTCTTCCTGATCTGTTTTCTGATCCGCCTGGGACACTCTCGTCCCAAAAAACGCCAAATCTCTCACCATCCAGCATTACTTTTCACGCCTCTATCGCGATTACTTCGCTTTTCTCTTCACCACCCACCATCCACCCACCCTTCCACCCTGATTTATACCCTGAACCTCAGCTCCTGAAACCCGATCTATCGTCCGTTCTCCGCCTTTCCCTGCATGCATATGAGGACATAGCATTGTTTGGCATGGGGGGGTGGATAGGCATCCATAGGATCCGGGTATTTTATGGTATCAGACAATTACCACCTATTTATAAATATGCAAGAAAAAGAAAAAAGAAAAGAAAAAAAAAAAAAATATATATATATATTAGTAATAAATGGTGTTTAGTAATGATCTAAAAGCTGAAACGAAAAATACAATAAGTGTTTATGTATATTCAACCTCTGTTTTGAAGAATTTCCAGGCCACAGAAGCTTGATTCGCTTAGGCTCGACTAAATTCACTTAAAGCATTGACGAAATAGATAAAAATCTCTCCTATCTATGAACGTTTCTTGTACCTGAGACACCAGTACAGGATCCGTTGGTTTGCTTTTTCTTGAGAGCTTAAGTAAATTTGGTTCACACTACACATATCAGGAAAGATCAGGTGAACATAAGATCCAACCCTAGTGTTCATTAGGAAAGGTGGAGTCCTTACCTGTGCGTGCAGGTAGACTTTTTATCCCAGGCTTTAGTCTTGTGTTTAGGAGTGACTCTTTCCACCAAAAAGAAACTCTCCCATCAAAAAGAAAAATAAGTGTGCTCCTTCAAAATGTGTTGTAAGAGATATACTGACAGGTGTTTCAAAAAAAACTAAAAAAATAATAATAATAAAAAAAAAAATAAAAGGAAAAAGAGTTGTAAAAAAAAAAAAAAAAAAGATGTTGCAAAAGAGTCGGTATATCTCATAAATGTCTGTATACTTTGTTTTTCGGTGAGCCAAAAAAAAAAAATCAGAAAATGGGAGTTGAGTTTTCCGTAATCATCTTAAGGGTCAATCCGAAAACACGAGCTGAAATTGGGACCAACCTGTACTTAAAAATTCGTTAAACCCTGGGAGTGAGTCTTAAAGTTCATCTGGTCAGTCTTGATCCTTCACTATGCACAAACCATAACCTCTTGAGCTCTCGAGTACGGCAAAACCTCCTGGGTCTTGGAAATCGTATCTAGGGTTTAAATATCAAGAGTCCTGGTTAGTTGGGAGATGATCTTTGTCATGTAAGACTTAAAGTACTGGTAATCTTCTCTACAATTGGTTCTCACAATATCCGATAATAAACACACCGATATCACCTCAGAAGAAAATCTTCAGCTTAAGATCACTTCTAAATACGATTTTGTTAGGGACTAGCAAAAGATAGGCATGGGGGTATATGTTTGCACCTCAAAACACGCCTATAATAACGCCTTCTTGTGCTATTTTCTAGCATTAACTATGTATATTATAATCCTGTAGTCGCATTTGTAAAAATGCTTGCATGCATGCATTTAATCATGAGAGGAGGAGAAATGAATAAATGGCTTCGTAATTCACATTTTATCTCAAGTGCCTCCCTGCAAATTCCACCTTTCTATTTTTCCTCTTGATTTCTTCTTTTCTCTCCTTCCCGCGGCTGCACCCTTTCCGCGGCTGCACTCTTCCCGCAGCTGCATGCAGCAGCCACGCAGCACTTCTTCCTGTCACTTCTCCCTGCCAATGCCGCTCCCTATAGCTGCAACTCACACACCCTCTCCCTGCTGCAGCCAGCACGCCACTCTCCACTCCTTTATAAGTAGCTGCAGCTTCATCCTCGCAAGGGGGGAGCTGCTGCAAAGACCCCGCAGCCACCACCTTCCTCTCCACCGTTCTCCCCTCCCATGCGCCGGCCCTCCGTCGAGGAGGCACCCGGCGAGCAGGAGAACCCACTGTGGTGCACACCACCACAGTGGGAGCACCACCGCCCAGCTCTTCAACGAGCCGGTGGGCGTGGTGTTTTCTTTTCTCTTCGTTTTCGTCCCCACGCCATTGCTGCTGCTTCAAGCTCCGAAGCTTGAAGCAGCAGCAGCAGCAGCTAAACCGCGGCGACAGCAGCAGCAGCAGCACCCCCCGCCTCCTCCGCGACCTTCCCTGCAGGCGCGCAACCCTCCGCGCGCACCTGCAGGCCCGTTCCCCGCCTCCGTCTCCGTTCTGTCCACCCCACATTGCACCCGCAGCCGGCCGCCGCGCGCACTGCAGCGGTCGGTTACGGCCTCGCGCCGACCTCCATGACCCTCCGCGACCCTCCGCGACCACCTGCAGACCTCCTCCACGCTTGCTCCTCCACGCCTTCGCCAGCCCGTCGCCTTCGCGCACGTCTGCAGGAACCCTACGCGAAGGCGCGCCCGCACCCGCCGTCTTCAGACGTCCGCCTCCGCCTTCAGACGACGCAGAGTCAGACGTCTGCCGCCTCCGGCAGACGTCTTAACTCGCACGTCTGCGATCACTCCTTCGCATGCTCTCTCTCTCTGCCGATCTCTCCCGCCCGCTCTCTGTCTGTTTGGCGCTCTCTGCTCTCTCTCACGTACTCTCTCTCTCTCTCTCTCTCTCTGTACTCATAGCAACACACACACACATTCACCGACGCACACACACACACTCACACACTTATAGTAACACATATATACTTATATATATCTATATATAATATATACATACATATATCAATATATATATATATATACTTATATACATAGTAATATCTATAGTTATGTATACTTACATATATAATATATATAATATATATATATACGTATATATATCTATATACTGATACTCATATACATATATATATATACATCTATATAGTATTATATATATAAACTTATATACATATATACATAGCTATATACATATATACATATACACCTATATATATATACATATACATCTATATATATCTATACATATATACTTATACATTTATATACATACATATGTACATATATTTTCACGTTATTTACTATACGCTGTATCACGAGAATATCTGCATCAGTTGCTGATATTCCCCGATACACGTGTACAGAAAGCGTGTTCGCATTCATCATCCATCATCCATCCACACTACACGCGGCACATAGTCGTGTTGGTTGCGTCTCTCTAGACGTCGACTGACTCGACATAGTGCTACACTCCATCGCCACCTCCACCCCCACCCCTTTATATATATACTACATATAAATATATATCTATAGCTACTATATTTACTTTCTATCTGTTATCTTCCTTCTTAGTAAAAAGATAAAAAAAGGTATAAAAGTGACAAGATAAAATCAATTAGGCCAGGTTAAAAATTTCTGTAAAGAGATGGTTAGGTTCAAATTAGGTTAACCACTATATATATTTCAACGATAAAATCATCATATTAACAACCTATCTGTGCCGACCCATCATGACTTTTCTGGAGCCGTTGCCGGGGAAGTGCGCTTTCGAGTAAGTTTCTATCTAATTCCTTTAAATTTGTCTCTTCTCTCTTCACGGGTATTGTTGTTTTTGGTGTGCAGGTGAACCTGGTGGAAGGAGAAGAAGGCTGACAAAGTCGATGACATGAGTAGATCCAAGGCGGGAACGAAAGCGTGAAGACGCTGACACCGCATTGGAGCTTCGCACACGTTGCCGAACATGTAGGTTTTCTTTTCTCAACAAATTAGGATTAACTTGCCACCACACAAAAAAAAAAAATTAAAAACTAAAAACTAGAAAAGTTTTTTGGGATTTCTTGGAGGCAAGTGGATTAAAATTCACTTGATTGATTTGTTGTCTTCACTCCCACTGCCTCGGGATTTCCCGCCTACTTCGCATAGCGAAAAATTCGAGAATTTTGATTCTTGTATTTTTCGCCGTGTGAAGTATTCTTTGAGGCAAAGAAAAAGATTACTTCTATCCATCTTGTGCCACACTTATCTTTAATTCAGGATCACATTTTTGGTGGGGAGATTTGGAATTGAGTTAATTCCAACCTCGCCACGACATTTTCAACTTGCCTGTGATTCGATCCTGAATACTTCAACACCAACAACTTTATTTTCTTTATCTGTTGGTTGAGCCTTGTGTGGACATTCCTCTTTGTGATTGGGAGCACTTGAATTGAAGTGCCTTGGCTCCCTTTCACATTTATATAAAATTGATTCATGCATCCACACTTAGAAATCTCCATTTAGGGTAGCCCAGTGCATTTTAGCATGCATTAACTAACTGATAATTGAAGAAGGGTTTCTTGGGTTTTAGAAGGAAAACCTCTATTTTTGCAAAAACCCGGAGATTGGTTGAATTGGTAATTCAACAAAACCCTAAAAAGTCAAACTACTTAAGGCTGAACTCTAAAAACCATTCGCCAATAAAAACTTCAATTCGGGGAGATTTCTCCGTTGCATGCTTGTTCTTACACACTCTTAAAATCAATCACTTGGGCATTACCCGTAAACAACGCCCTTCACATTCCAAAAGCACTTGACCCTAAGCCTCTAATTAAAACTGGTAGTAACTTCACCCTTTTTAAGGATTGGAGGTCTAACTACCTACGTGTAGCGGCTACGTGCTGGTGAGAGTTCCCACGTGCTATCGGGTGTCTAAGACTGGGGCAAACGGCCTTTCAATCTGGCCCGGTGGTTCCGTGGTGCTCGCATTCGGTTCCGTAGTTCATGATAGTAGGTAACTTAGATCTTTAGGTCTAAGGGCACACTGTACAGGTTAGGAACTTGACTGTATTGATTTGTAATCAAGTGTACCTTTGCGGCGTCATTTCTCTCATCTCTTTTCCCCTCATATCCCCCCCCAATTCTTCCTGCGTAGTGCATGTTTTGGAGGAGGCCACAAAACCCTAAACTGTTTGAATTGACTGCTAAATCTAGAAAAAGAGCCGAATCATCCTCCTCCTCCACAAACATGGCACACACCCACACCTCACCACTTCATCACAATTCCAATTCTTTCAACACCAGGCTTATCCCG
This sequence comes from Thalassia testudinum, assembly GCA_037157565.1. Lineage (NCBI taxonomy): Eukaryota > Viridiplantae > Streptophyta > Magnoliopsida > Alismatales > Hydrocharitaceae > Thalassia > Thalassia testudinum. Next base: position 67,725,456 of record JAZHRO010000003.1, on the reverse strand, counting down.
AGAAACCCTGCAAGACCTTCCTTATCGAGTGTCGCGCCAAGCGACTCGGTAAGTCATGTGGAATTGGCTTCTGCGAGCCAGTATTTCAACATGGAGGACGAAGCCTCCGTGTGCTCGAACACATATGCGGACACGTCTTCTGGCATAGAAGATGCCTGCACCCTGGGGAACAACCCATTTTCTGCCATGTATAACCCAGGGTGGCACGATCATCCAAATTTCGCATGGTCTAACAACCCGCAGCGCCAAAACCCCGCTGGTGGACCAAGGCGATCGTCCGCACCCGTCATCCCAAGGGCCCAATCTAATCCTATGGCAAATCCGCCATTAGGCCCTTGCGTACAGAAAACCAAACACGCATCAAAACCTCCTGATAAATTGATGCGAATGATGACGGAAATGTCAAAGCGCCATAAAGAGAACATGACCTCTCTTCAGCATTTGGCGCAGCAGAATGCTGAGATCAGTCAACTAAGCATGGAGACTCGATCTCAGGGCACTTTTCCCGCCCAACCTGTTCCAAACCAGCGAAACTTTGTACCCTGTGTTCCGCAACCACAGGTACAACCTTCTCAGGAACAGGTTCATCAAATTCTGCAAGCTCCGAGTATTCCTCCGGGATTTCAGGTTAATCCCGCTGCAGCATCGCACTCTCATGCTGATAGCGATTACATCAAGGATGACACGTCTGACAAGGACATGACTGTCAGTACGTGTATCGAACTTATTGGAGCCAATTCAGACTGCTGCAAATTACCTGATGACTGCCTGACCTATACAAACTGTGACGTTCCCCAATCCCTCCCTATTCCTGTATCATCTCCTGACCAGACTTCTGACGAGGTTTTCTCCGCTTCCCATACCTCGTGGTCTGAGTCATCGCCGGGCTGCTCACCGCCGGTCCACACTATGGAAGACCAGATTGCCCTTTCTTTCCCGCTAAGTCAGGCGGATTTGCAAATCCACACTGGGACCTTGAGCCCACATCTTACTCACCGGGGCTATTCCCTTTTGGACCCATCTATCCAAAAAGCCCCCCTTCTTGGCCAATCTAAGGGCCAACTTCCTCTTCCTGATCTGTTTTCTGATCCGCCTGGGACACTCTCGTCCCAGAAAACGCCAAATCTCTCACCATCCAGCATTACTTTTCACGCCTCTATCGCGATTACTTCGCTTTTCTCTTCACCACCCACCATCCACCCACCCTTCCACCCTGATTTATACCCTGTACCTCAGCTCCTGAAACCCGATCTATCGTCCATTCTCCGCCTTTCCCAGCATGCATATGAGGACATAGCATTGTTTGGCATGGGGGGGTGGATAGGCATCCATAGGATCCGGGTATTTTATGGTATCAGACAATTACCACCTATTTATAAATATGCAAGAAAAAGAAAAAAGAAAAAAGAAAAAAATATATATATATATATATTAGTAATAAATGGTGTTTAGTAATGATCTAAAAGCTGAAACGAAAAATACAATAAGTGTTTATGGATATTCAACCTCTGTTTTGAAGAATTTCCAGGCCACAGAAGCTTGATTCGCTTAGGCTCGACTAAATTCACTTAAGGCATTGACGAAATAGATAAAAATCTCTCCTATCTATGAACGTTTCTTGTACCTGAGACACCAGTACAGGATCCGTTGGTTTGCTTTTTCTTGAGAGCTTAAGTAAATTTGGTTCACACTACACATATCAGGAAAGATCAGGTGAACATAAGATCCAACCCTAGTGTTCATTAGGAAAGGTGGAGTCCTTACCTGTGCGTGCAGGTAGACTTTTTATCCCAGGCTTTAGTCTTGTGTTTAGGAGTGACTCTTTCCACCAAAAAGAAACTCTCCCATCAAAAAGAAAAATAAGTGTGCTCCTTCAAAATGTGTTGTAAGAGATTTACTGACAGGTGTTTCAAAAAAAATAAAATAAAAGGAAAAAGAGTTGTAAAAAAAAAAAAAAAAAAAAGATGTTGCAAAAGAGTCGGTATATCTCATAAATGTCTGTATACTTTGTTTTTCGGTGAGCCACAAAAAAAAAAAAAAAAAAATCAGAAAATGGGAGTTGAGTTTTCCGTAATCATCTTAAGGGTCAATCCGAAAACACGAGCTGAAATTGGGACCAACCTGTACTTAAAAATTCGTGAAACCCTAGGAGTGAGTCTTAAGGTTCATCTGGTCTGTCTTGATCCTTCACTATGCACAAACCATAACCTCTTGGGCTCTCGAGTACGGAAAAACCTCCTGGGTCTTGGAAATCGTTTTTAGGGTTTAAATATCAAGAGTCCTGGTTAGTTGAGAGATGATCTTTGTCATGTAAGACTTAAAGTACTGGTAATCTTCTCTACAATTGGTTATCACAATACCCGATAATAAACAAACCGATATCACCTCAGAAGAAAATCTTAAGCTTAAGTTCACTTCTAAATACGATTTTGCTAGGGACTACCAAAAGATGGGCATGGGGGTATATGTTTGCACCTCAAAACACGCCTATAATAACGCCTTCTTGTGCTATTTTCTAGCATTAACTATGTATATTATAATCCCGTAGTCGCATTTGTAAAAACGCTTGCATGCATGCATTTAATAATGAGAGGAGAAATGAATAAATGGCTTCGTAATTCACATTTTATCTCAAGTGCCTCCCTGCAAATTCCACCTTTTTATTTTTCCTCTTGATTTCTTCTTTTCTCTCCTTCCCGTGGCTGCACCCTTCCCGCGGCTGCACTCTTCTCGCAGCTGCATGCAGCAGCCACGCAGCACTTCTTCCCGTCACTTCTCCCTGCCAACGCCGCTCCCTATAGCTGCAACTTGCACACCCGCTCCCTGCTGCAGCCGGCACGCCACTCTCCCCTCCTTTATAAGTAGCTGCAGCTTCATCCTCGCAAGGGGGGAGCTGCTGCAAAGACCCCGCAGCCACCACCTTCCTCTCCACCGTTCTCCCCTCCCATGCGCCGGCCCTCCGTCGAGGAGGCACCCGGCGAGCAGGAGAACCCACTGTGGTGCACACCACCACAGTGGGAGCACCACCGCCCAGCTCTTCAACGAGCCAGTGGGCGTGGTGTTTTCTTTTCTCTTCGTTTTCGTCTCCATGCCATTGCTGCCGCTTCATGCTCCGAAGCTTGAAGCAGCAGCAGCAGCTAAACCGCGGCGACAGCAGCAGCAGCACCCCCCGCCTCCTCCGCGACCTTCCCCACAGACGCGCAACCCTCCGCGCGCGCCTGCAGGCCCGTTCCCCTCCTCCGTCTCCATTCTGTCCACCCCGCATTGCACCCGCAGCCGGCCGCCGCGCGCACTGCAGCGGCCGGTTACGGCCTCGCGCCGACCTCCGCGACCACCTGCAGACCTCCTCCACGCTCGCTCCTCCACGCCTTTGCCCGCCCGTTGCCTTCGCGCACGTCTGCAGGAACCCTACGATAAGGCGCGCCCGCACCTGCCTTCTTCAGACGTCCGCCTCCGCCTTCAGACGACGCAGAGTCAGACGTCTGCCGCCTCCAGCAGACGTCTTAACTTGCGCATCCGCGATCACTCCTTCGCCCGCTCTCTCTCTCTGCCGATCTCTCCCGCCCGCTCTCTCTCTGTCTGGCGCTCTCTGCTCTCTCTCACGTACTCTCTCTCTCTCTCCGTTCTCTCTCTCTCTCTCTCTCTCTGTACTCACAGCAACACACACACACATTCACCGACGCACACACACACACTCACACACTTATAGTAACACATATATACTTATATACATCTATATATAATATATACATACATATATCTATATATATATATATACTTATATACATAGTAATATCTATAGTTATGTATACATACATATATAATATATATAATATATATATATATACGTATATATATCTATATACTGATACTCATATACATATATATATACATCTATATAGTATTATATATATAAACTTATATACATATATACATAGCTATATACATATATACATATACATCTATATATGTCTATACATATATACTTATACATTTATATACATACATATGTACATATATTTTCACGTTATTTACTATACGCTGTATCGCGGGAATATCTGCATCAGTTGCTGATATTCCCCGATACACGTGTACAGAAAGCGTGTTCGCATTCATCATCCATCATCCATCCACACTACACGCGGCACATAGTCGTGTTGGTTGTGTCTCTCTAGACGTCGACTGACTCGACATAGTGCTACGCTCCATCGCCACCTCCACCCCCACCCCTTTATATATATACTACATATAAATATATATCTATAGCTACTATATTTACTTTCTATCTGTTATCTTCCTTCTTAGTAAAAAGATAAAAAAAGGTATAAAAGTGACAAGATAAAATCAATTAGGCCAGGTTAAAAATTTCTGTAAAGAGATGGTTAGGTTCAAATTAGGTTAACCACTATATATATTTCAACGATAAAATCATCATATTAACAACCTATCTGTGCCGACCCATCATATGCCATCCCCCGTTGTGTGCCTCGCGTGTGGTGGACATGGCCATAACTAGGACTCATGTAAGGCCAATAGTGGCTAGATGAAGGGTGGGTCTAATATGCACCCCGGAGGTTCGAATTTTAGGGCACAACTGCCACCACCGCTTCCTCCTCCTACATACGGGGGTCACACGATCGATGTCGAAGTCCCTATGACAGAGGACATCAAAATGGTAGAATTGGTGCTAAGAGGGGCTTTGATCAGAGAGGTATTGACTGGAAACCCATCCTCAGAGAATCTCCAAGGGCTGGTAAGCTCTTTATCCCCATCGATCGATGATTGGAAAATCACTTTTCTATCCCCCACATGATTTGTGTTTTTTGGCTTGGGGATGATGGATGTCAAACATTTGCATTTTCAGTTGAGTTCTTTTGAGGGATTGATGGTGATATGGAGATTAGTCTCTCCTTTTAATGGAGCTTTGCCAGAGAGGTCACCCTGAAGGACAGGCTCTAGATTGGGGAGACTAGAGATTAAAGGTCTGTCGCTTCACCTGAGATCAAGAGAGGTGGTGGCGACCATGATTTCTTGGTTTGCTATAGTGACTAAAGATGCGGATGTTGGTTTGATGGAGGGTGATGGTCGGGTTCTTAATGTCATGGTGGATGTCTTCAAGGCTGGATCGGTCCCAGATAGATTGACCCTTCGATGCGGGGGTAGCTCTTGGTTGCTGATCTTGAGATTCACAGTGGGTAATAATGATGTGGAGAAGAGGCAAGATAAGATGTCATATATGTAGGTTGTTGAAGACACAAATGTACATGTGCCGAGCAGGCTTTCCCTAGATGAGGCACTGGTATCAAAAAATTGTAAGGACCACCACCTTGGGGAAATGGGGGAGATGATGGATGCATAGCAGGTGGAATCAGATAGGAAAGAGGCAATGATGACCATGATTGAGGCAGCGGGTGATCCACAGCCAACACCTGATAAAGTTGAGGTACAAGCCTTGAAAGAGATCTTGAATAATTCCTTGAGAACCCAATCGAATTTCAAAGATGTGGAAGGCCTAAAGTTCGGTATTGGACTAGCTACCAAGGTTGTTGTGGGCAGATCGCCCTACAAGCTCAGGCAGAGGAGGCTGAAATCAGACCTGAACTTGGATGAATATGCAGTGGCTATGATTATACAGGTTAGTAAAAGTCAAAACCAAAAGATGGAGGGTTCTCAAAAAGAACGATGAGAGTCCTTACATGGAATGTGTGTGAGTTGCACGACAAGAGCCAGAGGGCTTCTCTAATGAGATATTTGAGAGAGTGGGAGATCGATTGTGCTATAATACAAGAGACTCACAATGAGAATGAATCTGATAGGGTTTGGAATGATATGAAGGCTGTAGGGGTGAATGAGTGTGTGATGCTCAATGCACATGGCAGGTTTGGTGGCATTATTATATGGTGGAGAAAAGCTTGGTTACATATGCTAAAAGTACACAAAGCTCGTCATCTGATGACCTGTAAGTTCCAAAGAAATCTGGGGCAAGATGGCATTTATAGTACCAGTGTTTATGGTCCATGCGTTGCCTTGATGAGACAGGAACTTTGGGATGATTGGGCAGCAACTGCAGAGCTTGTGCAATGGGATGCTTGGCTAGTAGGTGGGGACTTCAACTGTGTACTGACAGGGAATGATAGGCCGAAAGGGGTCATGGACAGTACTTCTATTGGATTTCAGCTAGTGATCCAATCTCTTGGTTTGAATGAGTACCCATCCTCACGAGCTGAATTCACTTGGCGAAATGGCAATGGCCTTATGTCGAAGATTGACAAATTCTTTGGGAATGCTACTCTCCTCGATAGGTTCCAGCTCTCTATCGTTGCTGGACTGGAATGCCCCTTCTCAGACCATACTCCTTTGGTCTGGGACAGTGGGGAAGAGGTTCAAACAGGCTCCTACTTCAAGCTTAGAAGATCCTGGTTGAGAGAACTTGGTTTTCATGGGATGATTGGTTCATGGTGGAGGACTAAACAAATGGAGGGCTTAGCCACTATCAGACTTGCTTCCAAGCTGTCTGCTCTGCACACAGTTTTGAAAGAGTATGGAGTTGCGATGTCTGCTCTAAGGCAGCAGAGGCGTTTGGAGGCTCTAAATAAAATCCAGATCTTGGATTCTAAGGAGGTAGCAGGTCCACTATCTGATGATGATCTTGAAGCTAGAAGAATGTGGCAAGGTGTGGTAGTGGAAGAGGACCTTAAATAGGAGATGGACTGGGGGAGAGGTCTAGACAACTTTGGCTCAAGGAGGGGGATGTCAACACAAAATTTTGTCACCTCGTAGCCAACTCTCGTAGACGGGTTAACTTTATTTCATCCATCCTCAAAGACGGGCAAAGACTATCATCTATGCAAGAAATTAGAGTGGAGGCTGTCAGGTATTATAGGGACTCATCCCGGGCAGTAGAGAGAGGTTACTAGAGAATGGCTGCGAGTGATGGTCCTAGAATCTCAGACGATCAGGCTTCCAAGCTGACAGTTAGTATCACTGAAAAAGAAACTATAGATGCCATAAAAGAATTAAACAATGAGGGCTCCCTCGGACCGGATGGTATTCAAGTTTTCTTCTATAAGGAAATGTGAAGTGTGATTGGCAATGAGGTGATGGAGGTTATTAGAGAGTTTGAGAGGGGCAATGTAGGCATTGACAAGATCAATAAATCCTTTCTCTTTTTGTTACCAAAGATACAGGGGCTGAGAAATTTTCTAATTTTAGATTGATCACTCTATCAAACTCCATTTACTTAGTGGTGAGCAAGATATTGGCTAATAGATTGAGGACTGTTCTGCAACACTTGATCCACCCTATCCAATCAACCTTTCTGCCTAACAAATCACTTTAGGAATCGTTCATTACAACCTACGAAATGGTGTGTAGGTGGCATAGAAGGAAGTGCGAAGCCTTTATGTGGAAAGTGGATTTCCAAAAGGCATATGACTCTAGCTCATGGCCTTACATCAAGGAAGTATTTAAAAGAAGAGGTTTCCCTCCCCTTTGGATCCAGTGGATGAAGCGGTGTATTACAACCACTTCCTTCTCTCCACTAATCAATGGGAAACCCTATGGAGCTTGGATTCAACCTCAATGTGGGGCTAGACAAGGGTGTCCATTAGCCCCTTTGGTATTTAATCTTGTAGTTGATGGGCTCAATAGATATGCATGTAAACTAATAGAGGTTGTTGTTATAAGAGGTTATTCTCTATCCAGTAGGAGGGCTATGGCCCCTATTTTACAATATGCAGATGACACGGTCTTCTTTATGGAGGGGACAACTGCTGCAGCTCATGCTCTAGGACACATGGTGAAGATCTTTAGAGACATATCAGGTCTAAAATTAAATAGGGAGAAATCTACTTTGATCTACTTTGGTCTGAATGAAGAGGAGCAAGAAACACTATCAGCTACGTTGGGAATGCCTCGCTCAAAACTACCAATTAAATACCTGAGATTGCCTCTGCGATGCTCGAAACTGAGGAAGAGCGATTGGAATATTCTTTTTGACAAGATCTCTATTAAGTTGGAATGATGGAGCAGCAAATTTCTATAAAAAAGGGGGAAGACTGATCTTATTAAACTCAATTATTACTTCTATCTCGATCTATTTCTCCCTCTTCAAAGCCCTGAAGTCTACTTGGAAACTTGTCGATGTAATGCAAAAGAAATTCTTTTGGAAAGGGGCTCGACATGAGGGGAGATTCATGCAGACTATTAAGTTGGAACACATATGCCGGCCAAAGGGAGAGGGTGGATTGGGGATTAAGGCTCTTAAAGAATTCATTGAGGCCATTTTGATCAAATGGGCGGTCAAGATTTTTGATGGCAAGGAAAAGCTGTGGACCAAACTTGTTAAGGACTATTATGGCTACTCTAGCAGTATGTTAAAGAGACTATTCCTAGTCAGACCATCCCCTTTTTGGAGATCGGTTATTCAAGCTGTCAAAAGCAATTGGCATTTGGTGCAATCAAAGCTTGGAGATGGCCATGAGTTTAGCTTTTGGAATGAACAATGGTCACCACTGGGCATTTTGAAAGACTCATATCCAAGAGCATACTCGGCTATAGTAGACAAAGATGCTTCAGTCAGTAGCTTCTAGTCTTAAACTAGTGATTGCTGGACTCTAGATGAAACTGAAACTAGCAGAGAGGGTACCTGTCTATGGGAGGAAAGGCAGAATTTGATTTCAATTCTGTAGATCTTCAGTCCAAGGCCTGGCATGGAGGACACAAATGTTTGGAATGGCATTTACACTGCCCAGTGGGCATATGGAGAAATAATCAGATCTAGCAGGAGTATGGAAAGTGACCTTGTCGACAGGAAGCTATGGCTATTGAAGATCCCAATCAAAGTACAAATTTTTTTGTGGTTGTGTAGGAGGGAAGGTCTGATCATGGGAGATCTTAGACACAAAAGAATGGGGGCAACATTAAATGAATGCTATCTATGCAGGTTGCACACTGATAGCATATCTCACATATTCTCTTCATGCCTGGTCGGGGATATGATATGGAGAAAAATGTGTCAGGAACCTTTACCCTCATGGGACTCCCTATGGCAGAGGTTTGCAACACCTGGAAGACCACATATGCACATAGATGTGACTTTGTGGTGTGTATGGAGGGCGAGAAATGAGAAGTTATTTCAGGAGAGACCAGTATGCTGTGTGCAAATTGTAAATGTGTACTGGTCCCTCATATATAGATGGGGATCTAATGTCTAGTTCTCCATATTTCTTTTTAAATAGTATGAAATAAAATGCTCTCCGGATTGCTATCGTAGCACAGTAGCTTTCCACTCTATTTCAGAAAAAAAAGAAATTACAACACTAAATCTCAAATAAACAACTTAGAAATAGACATAGGTAAATTCAAAGAAAACTCTGCTGTTCTACTAAATGACCTGACCAAATTCACAATTGGAAGTAGAAATCTGCACAAATTGTTAGGAACACAAACCCAAAGCACCACAAAGTTTGGGTTAGGCTATATACCAAAGAATAGCCATGAAGCATCTAGTTCCAGTCAAAATAAAGTGAAAGGTAGCTTGCCAAAATAGGCAATGAATACAAACCACCGTGGACCCAAGCAAAAATGGGTACCAAAAAGTATTTTGCAATCTTGTTTGTAGGCTTAGTAGATTATAAAAAGTGGACATTCCAACAAATCAATGGAACATTGAAGCCACTATACCAAAGGAAGCCTCACAATCACAAATCAATGACAAGAAAGCGAAGAAAGAAGATGGATTATGGACAGCGGCTGTTCCAAGCACATGACTAGCGGGGAAGACATATTCCTACAACTCAACCTTCAAGAAGGTGGTACGATCACGTTCGGGAACAACCACAAGGGTCGTATTATTGGTATTGGCTAAATTGGTAATTCTTCTACCTCAATCGAAAATGTGCACTTAGTCAAAGGTTTAAAACACAATCTTTTAAGTGTAAGCTAAATATGTGATAAGGGGAACAGAATTACATTTACATCAAAAGGTTTTAAAATTCATGATGAAGAAACAAATCAAGTTATTCTTAAAGGAAATAAACACAAAGATATTAACACCATAAGCTTCGACAAATACGACAATCTTGAATGTCTTGTCATATCTGACGAAGAGGCAATTCTTTGGCATAAATGACTAGGTCATGTTCACATGGGAAACATTAGTAAACTTGTGAAACATGAACTTCTCAAAGTTCTGCCAAGGATCGACTTCAGGAAAAGCAAAGTCTGCGATTCTTGTCAAGCCAGCAAGCAAACCAAAAACCCTTTTAAACCAAAAAGGATGGTTAGCACTTCTCAACCCCTAAAGCGACTTCACTTAGATTTATTGGGACCAACCACATCTAAAAGCCTAAGTGGGTGCAAATTTTATTTAGTCATAATTGAAGACTTCTCTATATTTACCTAGGTATCTTTCTTTAAGAGCAACGACATAACTCTAGATGCCTTTAGCAAACTAGTTAGAAGATTATAGAATGAAAAGGGATCTGAAGTAATCAAAATCAGAAGTGATCATGGTGGAGAATTTGAAAATGAATCTTTCTCGAATTTTTGTGATCAATATGGAATTAAACATGTGTTTGCCTTTCCTAGGGCTGCATCGCAGAATGGTGTAGTTGAGAGGAAAAATAGGACCTTACAAGAGTGTTCCGACACATTGCTATGCGAGTCAAAGCTACCATGATATTTTTGGGCTGAGGCTGCAAACACTACTTGTTATATCCAAAATAGAACCCTGATAAGACCAATTCTAAAGAAGGCACCCTTTGAACTCTATCATGGAAGAACTCCTACAATTTCCTACTTCAAGACTTTCAGATGTCGATGTTTTATACTTAACACTAAAGATAATCTTGATAAGTTTGATGCAAAAAGTTCAGAAGGGATTTTCCTAGGTTATTCAGCCAGAAGTAAAGCCTATAGGGTCATTTATAAGAAGAATTCTGTTGAAGAAACCATGCATGTATCATTTAATAAAACATTAGTTCAACCTAAATCTTCCACGATTGATGATGATGATACAATAGATGATCCTTCAAATATTCTAAAAGATATTATTTCTAATGAACTACCTAGAGATATCTCGTTTGTAAAAGATCATCCTAAGGAACTAGTGATAGGAGAATTATCAAAAGGAGTTCAGACCAGATCTTCCCTTAACACATTAGCATTTATAGCTTTTGTATCTCAATTAGAACCTAAAACTTTAAGGAAGCCTTCTTAGAAAATTATTGGATTATTGCTATGGAAGATGAGCTAAATCAATTCAGGAAAAGTCAAGTATGGGAGCTAGTTCCAAAACCTGAGCAACAAACTATTATTGGAACGAAGTGGATTTTTAGGAACAAACTTGATGGATCAGGACATGTAGTTAGAAATAAAGTTAGACTTGTGGCTCAACGATAGAATCAGGAGGAAGGAATAGATTTTGATGAAAGATATGCACCTATTGCCCAACATGAATTTATTAGAATGTTGCTAGCTTTTTCAGCCCATATGGAATTCAAGATTTTCCAAATGGATGTCAAAAGTGCCTTTTTAAATGGATTCATTAAGGAGGAAGTCTTTGTTAAACAACCTCTAGGATTTGAAGGTCTAAATCATCCGGAACACGTATACAAATTAAATAAAGCATTGTATTGATTAAAACAAGCTCCACGAGCCTCGTATGAAAGATTAAAAACATACTTAATTGACAATGAGTTTAAAATTGGTTAAATTGATCCAACTTTATTTACAAAAATAAAACAAAATGACCTCCTAATAATTCAAAAATATGTAGATGATATTATTTTCGGTGCTACTAATGATCTACTTTGCCAAGAATTTGCAAAGGTTATGCAGGATCAATTTGAGATGAGTATGATGGGAGAACTTAAGTTCTTCCTAGGTCTTCAGATTGATCAACTACCCTCTGGAATCTTCATATCTCAAACAAAATACAAGTAGAGATATTGAAGAAATTCTCAGTGGACAAAGTCAAAGGTAAAGAAACACCGATGGCAGCTTCTACCTAATTAAAAACTGATGGCACAGGTAAGTCAGTAGATCAAAAACTTTATAGGTGCATGATAGGATCTCTATTACAATTAACTGCAAGTAGACCTAACCTTCTATTTTGCACTTGTTTATGCACTTGTTTTCAAGTAAACCCTAAGGTATCACATCTAAATGCTGTTAAAAGAATTCTTAGATATCTAAACAACACACTTAGGACTCTTCTATCCGAAGTCAGACACATTGGAATTATATTCCTTTTGTGATGTTAACTATGCGGGTAGCTTCACAGCCGAAAGAGTACTAGTGGAACTTGTCAATTTCTCGAAAATTCCCTAGTCTCTTGGTTCTCTAGAAAACAAAACACTGTATCTATATCCACAACTGAAGCAGAATATGTAGTAGCATCCTTAGCATGTTCACAACTATTGTGGATGAAACAAACTTTAAAAGTCATTGGATTAACTTTTAAAAATAACAAAATCTTGTGTGACAACACCAGTGCCATCAACTTATCTAGGAATCCAGTACAACACTCTAGGACTAAACATATTGATATTAGACAACACTTTTTTAGAGATTATGTCTTAAAAGGGGATATCAACTTAGAATTTATTAACACAGAAAAGCAGCTAGCTGATATATTCACAAAACCTTTACAAAAGATAGGTTTAATCAAATTTGTCATTCATTAGGTTTATCTAGATTAAAAGAGCTTAATTAAGTAGCCTAAAAATTGACTCTTTTACTATTTTGATCGATCAATTTTCAAAAATTGATCGACCAACCTTTGAACGATCAAAACTATTATTTGATCGACCAAAACTTGAATTTGCCTAGCGAAAATTTTTCCACCACTATTTTTTCTTTTTGATCGATCAACTAAAATTTTTGATGGACCAAACTGTTTAGAAGGGAATTTTCCCTCCAAACTTTCAAACTTTTATCGACCAAATACTTATTTTGGTCGATCATTTCCTATTTTGATCGACCAAAACTGGGCAGATTCACCTTTGCGATTGCAATCTTGTTTCCTTGTTTTCCGTTCGCAATCTTCCTTTACTGTTTCTAACCTATGTGATTAATTGCCTTAAGTGCATTTGCCTATTTTGCTAATCATGTTCTCTTTAAAAACTCATTTTTACCCCTAAACCTATTTTTTTAATCATCATAAATGGTCCCCACTTCTTTCAAACACTACCCCACAACTTCTATTCTCCTCTGATCGACCAACTTCGCCAACTTCATCCTCCTTGCACAAGGCCTCCTCCATGTGTGGGTCCATCATGAACCGGACGTCGCAAGTGTGGGCTTGATCATTGCCTCCTTGCACCACCGTGCTCGTACGACTTCGACCTCCTCGCACTCCATCCATTTGGCCTCCATTTTGATCGACCAACTTTTGTTCGATCTCGGTACATTCTAAACCTTGAATACATCCATCCCTTTGGATTTTTCTTGCGTTTAAAATGTGCTTTGACTTACTCTCGCTTGTTTGATCTTATTTTCATATCTTTTCTTGCAAAATTGCATAGCATACGTGAATTTATCTTCCGGTCAAACACCTTTTTTTCTGGTCATGATCTTTTGGTCAAGCAAACCCTTTGGTTGATCGACCAATAGTCCGATTCTTTTTTGGTCAACCAACAAACATTTTTGATTGACCAACCATGTTTTTTCAGCACCTCACGATGGCACCCAAACATCCTCGAGGCTCTTCTAGTCATCGCAATGATACTTTCGATCGCTTTTTTATTACCGAGGCTGCTCGTGATTGATTTTCTTTTTTCGCTAAGTTCTCTTCGCACATCGGATGACCCGTTGAGTTCCCTATTTTGAGTCTATCTTCCCTGTGATCCATGAAAAATTTGCATACCGTCAGGTTTTGCATCTATTTGAGCGAAACTTTTATGCGGGTTCCAAGCATAGCTGCATTTCTGGTGTTGATCCCATGGCCTGTCACCTATTTTATGCCAATCTCAAAGATATAGGTAGAGACTCCAACATCAAGTTGCCCTTGAACATCTACTAGATAGAGGTTTTGGTCAATGCGGACGTTTTGATGGAGATTCTTGGCTATCCTTCTATTGGACCTACTTTTCTTGAGTTACATCAGCAAACTCAGTCCGATACTATTAGGGAGACCCTGCTCACTCCCTCTCATTTTGACTTGGGTTGTCCTACCAAGTCACCCTTTTTTCGTCGATTGCCTCATTTTCTGAATTGTGTCTTTTTACAGAACTTTATGTCCAAGTCCACATCTTTTGAAAACTACCCTAGTATAATGCTGATCACCATCTTGCCTTTATGAAGAACAAATAGTTCAATTGGAACCATTTGATTCTTTATCTTATGAGTAAACCACCGAGTAGCTCCTTCCAGTTTGGGACACTTTTATCCCATATTTTTCTTCATTTCAGTGTACCCATGAACATCAATCAAAATAGTTTATCACTCGTGTCTCCATTTTTGATAAACTCACTTTTGCGAAGATGGAGCAAGCATAGGGAGCTTGTGATGAGGGTGCACCGCAAGAGTAGCGGTAGCAGCAAGAGCATACCACAATACCTTCTTTGTTCCCACCTTATGAGCACTTCACTGCGACATGTCCACCTCCAGTGAGACCTTCACCCTCTTTCTACTATCAGGACTGGAGCCTCTTGGATAGATAGATTTCAGGCAGGGACTTTGTCACTATTCAGGATGTGATCGCTGGTATTTCTTTGATGATGCATAGGTAGCGAGAGATAGACATAATTATGATGAGGCACGGGCATCAGCTATCAGATTACCTGAATGCTTACAGTCAGTTGTTGGACAAACTTGGTGAGTCTGTTCATATCATTCAGTAGGAGCTTCACTGGCCTCCTTGACCTTGTCATTCGACTACCTTGAATTTTGCAGCACCTCCTCCTCCTCCTACTTCATCAACTTCACTAGCAGCACCACCAACTGACTAGCAGATTACTCCTCCTCGCAGGACATTCAGGCATTCGACACCACGATTGTCAGCTCAATGACGTATTTGCCTTGGTCATCCTACATCTTCTGACAGATCAGACTCACTGGACCTCGAGCGAGATACTAATCTTCAGAGCACCATGGATTCCTTTATGGCAACTTTAGATGATTAGTTCTTATATTTGCTTTCATTTTGGCTTGTATCAGTTTATTCTAGACTCTTTTATATGTTATCTTTTCTCGACATTTTTTTATGATGTTGAATGAATATTATCTCCTTCAGTTTTATATTACTAGCACTCTCAATGCATGATGTTATATTGATGCTTAGATTACTTCTTTAAGGGGGAGTTAATTGTGAAATAACCAGCAGCACGTTTACTTTTTGCTGAAACAAAAAGTGGGAGATATTATTTAAAGCTTTTTTCAAATTCATAATTATAATTTTGTTATCAAAAAGTGGGAGAATATAGGCACCTCTGTTTTGATACACCAAAATTATGTTTATTGCTAAGACTGACATTTTAGGACTATCTTGGATTGAAGCCTTTGTTCAAGACACAAGTTCAAACAGTTGCTGATGAACGTCTTTTTCATTTATTTGAGTCTAGGACTTTATTGTAAGGAATCTCAAATAAAACTCAAAAACAATTTTTTCTGGTATCTTTTCAAATCCAAATTTTATGGCTATTGATCAACCAAACTTATTAATTGATCGACCAAAATACTTTGATTGACCAACCTACTTAATTGATCGATGAAATCAGTCCATTTTAGGAAGTTGAGAAATATCCTCTTGATCGACCAACATTCTTATTTGATCGACCAAAGTACTTTTTGATCAATCAATTAATCTTAATTGATCGACCAATTTTGTTTCCATTTAAGCAAAACTTTTTGTATAAATAGAAGTCACATGCAACTCATTCCTTTACAACTTTTAAATAGAAACACCATTGAAAAATAGAGATTCTCGTGCTTATTGAAAAGGCTTCCACACTTCGTTCTTCACGCTCTTCGAAATCATGACACCTTGAACCTTTGCAAAAAATCAGTTTGATCATTTATTGAGGTTCCGTAGAATTCATTTTCTTGTTATACTATTTTGTTATTTTCATTTACGGATCCCAAGCCTATTTGGAAGATTCGTGGTTATTATTTTTACTTCTCTTCAGGATAAAAGAGAAGGGTTTGTAGGTGGTTGTGCCACCCTCATTCAAGTGGTGCAAATAGTGGATTGACTAGCTTGTACTAGTCAAAAAAATCCTAAGTTGGGAGGCTTAGGTAGTGGTTTTTACCCAAATTGGGTTTCCACTGTAAATCAGGTGCACTCTGTGCATGAATCTTTGTTGTCTTATTTTTTTAATCTGACTCATTTTTTTTAAAGCAATACTATTCACCCCTCCCCTCTAATATTTAGTTGCAATCCATAGGATATTCTCCAACCCCACAATCTAGGTTTAGGGTCTACAGTCTTAGGATAGTTGTGGCTTGGAAAAGGTGGGTGCTGTGTTGCTTTGCCACTACGGGTGCTGACGGAATATAATCTTGCCTGATTTTGGTTTGGGTTGGGCAAAATAGGTGCCTGCTGCTGAAATCCAGAGTATGAAGTTGAAACATTCATCTCATCAAGTGATGGAGCAGAAGGGGCCTGATAAACAAAGTGTGCTTGGCCCTGATTTGGGTTCATAACGTGCCTCTGGTTCGACACGTTATTCAGGTTTGGAAGAGGTTGAGAAGGAAGTGCACCAGGCTGGCGAACACTTGCCAGCTGGGCCAATTGATTTCATAGTTCAGAGATCTCTTCTCTGTAATGTTTTTGCATATTAACCAAGGTCTGGAGATCAAAGATATCTGATCTTCCTTTGGTGCTCCAGATTGAAAATTTTGATTGGCCTTGGTTGAGTGGGTTGATATGGTCGTTGGTTTTGTGGTCGGGGTTGGAAATCAGATCTCAGATTTGGGTTATTTCCTAACCACGAAAAGTAAGGATGATTATGCCATCCAGGGTTTAGGTGTTGTAGAAAGGATTATTCTAGACGACATGGAGATCCTCGCAGGTCTGAGGAGCTCCGAGATAATTAGGGTATGGGGGTACAGAGTTCCCCCAATTATGGTCGGTTGACCCGAAGTTACCTCCGAAGCCACAATCAGATGAGGGTGGATATGCATCCATCCCTAAGGAGTGGTAGATGTTGTGTGCAGCCTCCCTTCCTGTAGGTAGGTGCGTGTATGTGCTTTGAGGTGTAGAGGTGGATTTTTGTAGATTACGAGTGTTGTCGTCCACCTTCTTTTCGATGATGAAGACCTTGTCCAACTGATTAGGTACCAATTCCAGATCAACAGATGCGGAAAGGCCTCGGGATTCGTGTACCCCCTGATTGTTTGTCAATGCGAGGGTGGATGTCCGGTTGTATGCACCTAGTGACTCATTGATCAAGGAGTTCTCCCGTATGCTTTCAAGAATCTCCCAGGTCGTGTCGTCATGTTGACGCATGATGCTACCACCACAGGTTGCATTAACAAATAGCTTAATGTCATTACAGAGCCTGTGGTAAAAGGATTGGACTTGTTCCCACTTTAGAACTCTGTGATGGGGGCACTTACGCATGAGATCCAGAAAGCGATCCCATGCCTCGTGTAGAGATTCTCCTGCTCCTTGGGAGAAGTGCATGATTTGGTGTCGCATAGTGTTTGTACGACCAATGGGGTGGAATTTTTGTAGGAAGGCAGTTTGGAGTTCTACCCATGTGTTGATTGTGTGTGGTTGAGTATGAAACCAGTGGGCATCTTTGTCGGCCAAAGAGAAGGAGAAGAGTTTTAAGAGTAGTCTGTCACAATTTTGCACATCTACTCCAAAATTGTGGGCGAGGTGCTTTAAGTTCTTGATGTGCTGAAAAGGATCCTCGAAATTCAAGCCATGAAATTTTGGAGTCATGTGAAGCATACTGGGCTTGAGCTGCACCTCGAGTCCTCCTGCGGGAATGTTGATTCGGGGTTCGATCTCCTCTTTGACGGGATTATAGTGACCTCGCATTTGATGGCACAACGGTGTGTTGATGATAGCATTGATCTGATCTTTTAAATCGAAGAATTGTTGTGATTCAAAGTCAGGTCATTCTGGATGATACATGGTTGATGAGGGAGAGGTAGGCTCAGAATCAGAGGAGATGTCAATCTGATTGGGTTGTTGCATAAACATGGAGGTCGAGGCTTGGCCTCGATGAGAGTGAATAACTAATGGAGGTTTCAAGGTTGGTCTTCCCAAATATGCACCGATGGAGAAGATGAGAGATAGAATATCAGATGGACCCAATCGAGGCACCCAAAAGCTTTTGGATGACTATAGAGGTTCGGGGCGAATGATACCCTTGGATCAGAAAGTCGTCCACTTGCGAATTACCTAGGCAGCCAAGAAGGGAGAGTCCGACAAAGACCCCTGCAAGGTAGAGCATCCCCACGAGTTACAGGGTTTCCCTTACCCGACCTTCCTTGTCACTGAGGGTCCAGGTAGACCAGAATGGTGACTTGACCTCTTAAGTCTATAGATTTTAAGTTAAGAGCAAGGTGCTTATGATTCCACTTGAACTTTAAGATACTTTTGTACAAGGTGACCTAATTCGAAGATTGGTTGACACCACAAGGTGGGTCAACTTCACCTGTTTGTCCTTTGAGAATATTAGGTCCCACATTTAGGATTCAAGTGAGATTTAGAGCCTGATTTTAGGCTTTGCTTGCATAGGTATATTCAATCAAGGCTTAGGCACACATTATTTTGAGAGGTTAATTCTTCTTTTTTTAAGCAAATGTGTCTCTGAAACCCCGAGATGGAAACCCTAGCTGTCTCTAATTGGTCCAATTAATTGATTCCAAGTGTGTACCTAGGGCTTAAGTAAGAAGGTGATAGCCCTAGATACCTTAAACCCTAAGTAGGAGCAGAAATCAGGGTTAGGGTTTGTTCACGAAAGAATCAAATTAAGCAACTTGAGAGAATTGATTCTAAGAATGAAAAGCAAGTTGTCCCTAATTAATTTTCTTCTTTTAGATTTTTAGAATCAGGGGCTTAATGAGGATGGAAAATGAGATTACCTGCCCTAGGAGTGGCTTTGTGCGGTTGATCTTACTCCCTGGCTAAATTCCCTCTACACAGATCATAGCAAAATAGATAATGTAAGTTAGTTTTAAATCAGATATTGCAATCAAGAGATTAAATTACGCGTTGCTCCCCAACAATGGTGCCAAAATATTTTGTGTAGGCGAGGAGATTTAAATATGCGTTCATTGTATGTTTGGTATCGTAGAGAGCATTTTGATAGGAAAAGCATCGTAGTATAGTGCGCAATACGATCGAACAAAAATATTTATAAAAAGATAATGAGACTTTGAGTCCCGGTGATTCGTCTCTGGGAGGCATTTGCTCAAATTTGAAATCGATCTTTTATCGCTCTACTTATTTAGAATCGCACATCGATTTCCAATCTTCGAATTAGAGTTTTGCCACTTCTATTGTGAACTCCGATTACATGCATGTGTGTTAGATAGATAACGAAAGTGAAAGTATGAGTTTCGGTGTGCACAATTCTAGTTATGTGGTAGCTGTTTACGAAAAATGCATTCATTGTTAAATCTTCTATATTTTCTGGAGCCGACATACTTGTTGTAATATTTACATAAATGAAAGCAGGCAACTTGAATCAAACGAAATAGATTGCAACCAATAAGCTCATGGTGATTTTCAACATAGAGATATGTATATAAAAAAATATATCTTTCATTCATTCATTCAGAAGGATGTTTGCAACATGAAATTTAAAGGAAAGCTTGTAGAGGAAAGCTTGAAAAACGTAAATCTAGCTAATAGAAAATGATCGCATACAGGAATCTATGGGGGGATTTTGCATGCATCATTAGGGGAGAATAAGAGCTACACTACTAAGCAGCAAATGAAAGCAGTAAAACTACGAAGAGCTAAGCTAGTAATCTAGCAAACAAGAAGGGCATTTGGAGGTGGGCTCCGATGGCCTTTGAGTGGCTGAGTAGAGGAGGGGCGGCCAATGGTCCTTTGGCTGGCCCTTGGAGAGAGGTTGGAGAGATGATCCAGCATCCTGACATGGAGATGGTGGCTTCCATGGTGGTGCTCCTTGTGGTGGTGGAATGGATGTGAGAGTAGCTAATCTTGATGGATGAATGAATGGCAAGAATAGGATGGGTGCAAATGGCCACCCCTTCGGTCATTTTATAGACCTAAGGGAGTCTCTCTAGAGAAGTGTGGAACTCTCTAGAGAGAGCCCCATAAGTGGCCAGCCATGGTGAGAGAGAGGTAGTTCTTAGATCGATAAAAAGTGGATCTAAGAATTGATTGGCTCTTGGTTGCTAAATTTCGCAACCAAGAGTGGTGCTACTTTGAAGAGAGTTATAGAGAACTCTAGATGGGTGTGTGTACATGAGTGGGTGTGTGTGTGTGAGTGTGTAACCGTGGCCTATGTGGCTAAGTGGTCTAGGTTAGGTCCTAAGGGGTTTAGGTAGGTGTAGGCCATAAATTAGGGTTGTAAACCCTAATTGCTAAGGAGGAATTGCAATTAAACTTAACACAAGAATAATTGAATGAGTGTGATCCTAATTGAGAGTGAAATAACTCAATTAGGTTGGGCTTAGGTCAATTGGACTCTCACTATGTCTAATTGGACTTGTGTTGGTTGAGATTTGAGCTAAATTGGACCCTATGAGTCCAATTGACTTAGGTAATGGTAATTGACTATGATCTAAGTCAATTAGGTTTAGTGAGGACCTAATTAGGTCTTTAAGGAGGTCTAGAGGTGATGTATTAGGGTTAGGGTACCTTAATTTAGGTTCCTATGGGGTTGGAATTGAGTATAGGGAGCTAGAGATCTAAGATCAAGGCTTGAATCTCAAAACAGGAACTGGAGAACAATTCCAGTCATCCAAAAATGGAATCAGACGTCCTATACTTAAAAATCAGAAGTCCAGACTTGTTTTCTGGACATCCAATCAGAGTCAGGAAGGATTAGAGGTTCTGTCTTGGGTATTCTGCTGAAATTGGACATCTAACCAAGTGTCTGGACGTTCAATTACACTGCAGAAGTGGGTTTAAGGTGTGCGGGGGTTGGCTAAGGGTTTTAGACGTCCTATAATTCATCTGGACATCCAGATAAAGGTTGGAATTAGGGTTTTAAGGTTTCCTAGGGTGCGGTGACTTAATCTAAGGGTGGCAAAGGCTTGGGGAAGTCTCTAGGCTATCCTAGGGCTAGGATGGACCTAAGTTCTTCACATTTTACTGCTTTATTCCTACTTAATAGAGTAGCATACCTTAACTCCCTTACATTATTATTTACTACATCTAAGTCTTCTTTAGATCCAGCTTTAGATCCAGCTTCAGATCTAGCTTCTGATCAGCTTATTACCTACAATTGACATAATGCACGTAATCAGTATATTATAGCATTATTTTATGCATAGCTAAAAGAAAGTAGTAAAGATGCAGATAATGCTTATGCATACATGAATTATCCTAACTTATGCTAAGTCCTAGCCTAATTTAGGTCAATTATGACCTATGATTGCTGCGCAATCATTGTAGTATCCTCTAATTCGCTCAATCAAAAAATAAAATTTATAACCCGAATTAAAGTCTGAGGTTGAACACAGGGAGCAAATATGGAATTCACGTACTAATCTCAACAAATAATATAAATGAGCACAACTGATTACTCAAGAACTAATATGCAATGTATAACATGAGTATATAAAGAATCTAATGAGGCAAAAAGACATCTAAGATAAAATAATGGCGATTTGAATCACCAATTAATAGCTTAGATACACATATAATAATTACTTAATGATCTAAATAAATGAATAGTACAAACCACTTTAAATCCACGCAAGCTTTTGTGCACAGTGCACTCCCTATCAAGCAAATCAGATGACAAAGCTTTCAACCAAATGGCTTATGTGCTCAAAAGCTGCAGTGTTCAATGAGTCTTCTTCTGTCTTGCCCATCTCTTTCTCTTCTTCTTCTAGAGTCCTCCTCTTCTTCTGCCTTTCTTGCCTCTTCACACATAAGGGAGGAGATCTCAGATTTTGGCTAAGAGTTGGAAGGTTTCAGGAGCAAAACCCCTCATTTCCCTGCTCTCTCTCTCTTTCCCACCTCTTCTCTTCCAAATAATCGAATCGGGTATCTAGGATAAACACACCTGGGACCAGGCCTATGTGCATGAGTGTCATAGTTGTGGTGTGCTCCGGCTAGGCAGGTTGGGTGAGTGAGGATATGGGACCTCACCCCATGTTAGGAGGCAGTATGACACAGAGTCAAAATTATTTTATAGCACTCCAAGTGCTCCTTCGTAAATGATGTGGAACTAAATGTCCCACATCCTTCTCGTGCTGCCGCAGGTGGAGGTCTCCTCAATTGGAGCAGCAATAGGTGGTGTGGTGCCTAATTAACCAACTGGGCATTTGCCTGGAATGAGTTCGCAGATCTTGGAGGGTGCACATAGGGCTTTCGATGCATGGAGCTCGAAGAATGAAGGTGGAGATGGTGGAAGTGGAAAAGCTCCAGTGAGGACACCTAAAAATAAGAATATAGCCTTGCGGCAAGTTAAAATGCTTTAGGACCCTCGTCGGACCCCGGCGAATGTGTGGGTGGCAGTGGCATGCCGTGAGAGGGCATATGGTGGTCTGCAGAGGTCAAAGATGGTGGTGCGGCAGTGGGTTGGTCCTTGGGATGTTAGGATGAGTAATAGGAAGGGGGATGTTAGGGCTTTTGTGTGGGTGGTTGAGGCGAAGATGTAGAGCGTGGTGGTGAGGCGGATGGAGGGGTGTAGTGGTGGGGATGCCTCACCGGAGTAGCGGTCGGAGATGGAGGAGATGAGGATGAACGGCTTTGTTAGTGGTCAGATTTAGAGTTAAGAGGAGGAGAAATAACCTAAGAGTGTAAAGAAAGTATTCTAATCCTAATCTAAAGGATGAAAGGGTGGAGATCGACTTGTTAGAGGTACATTGGCGTCAGGGATGAAGGTGCTTCGGTGATTGTAGGACGATGAGGAAGATGGAGGAAGAGACATCGACTAGCACGACACGACAAGGAGGAAGACGAGGATGGAGAATTCACCGTCGGAATTGTGAGCGGATGATGAGGGAGGTCAGAAGAGGTCGTCGGACATCAAGGAGGTATTCAACCGGAGAGGAGAGAGGAATGTGGGGGATTTCTGGCCAAATTCGAGTGTAAAGAGGATGGGCAAGCCAAGGGAATCCTTATATAGGCCTCAGGGAGTAGGTTTAGCTTGGGAATCAAGCTTTGCAAGCTTGGAAAGCTCACTGGAGTTGGAAACTCATAATATACCCGAATCTCTCCTGCGTTTGCATGAGAGATTGGGAAGGTTATGAAGCTTGATGCATTGGAAAGAGAACCTCTCAAGGAATCTTACTTCCAATTTTGGAAGGGATTCATTGATCAGAGGAGGAGTTCTCTTCAATCAATGGTCGCTAGAGAAGGATTTCCATGTAATAATGTTGGAGGGACCTATTTGCAAAGAGTGACAAAAATGGTAGGGGCCTATTCGTAAGGAATTCCAAAGTTATGGGCATGTGTGTGAGAGAAAAGATTCAGACTGGACCACATTGCAAACTTGGTCAAGACAATCTCTGATTGGACTCAAGTTTTGGTACAAACCTAATTTGGACCCAAGGAATCCAATGGTTAAGATAGATCTAGGTTTTGACCATGTTTGACTGGGTAATTTATGCAAAACCCAAATTAGGGTAACTGTCTGTCTGAGACTCTATTTTAGGTCAAATTGGGTTCCAATGGTCAAATCAAAGGTAACAAACCCTAGAGAATTTTTTTTATGAATTTTAGAGCGTTTAGGTGAATTTTATTCTAACCAAAACCTTAGTAAATTAAGCGGGTTTGTTTTTAGGGTTTCAGATTTCATCTAATTCCTACAATTTGTGAAAACCCATTTCTGTCAGCGTGGACCCGCTTGTTAACCATTAATGACATATGACCCTTAATGAACCCCTGAAATATCCCATGGTTATTCTGTATTTACTAATTATTGATAAAATTACAGAAATAACCCAGTCTTCTTTTCTTCTCAAAACAATTCAACCTACCCAATAGACCTTCTGATTGATATGTAGGAGCTTTTATTGAATTTATCTGATCAAATTGAGCTAGTTATGTCTCATAATGGTGTTCCCATCAGTACCACACCAATGCGGGAGGGTTAATTCCCTTTAATTCAGACAAGTGTGAACTAACACTTCAAAACCATAGAGTAGAAACCCTAACTAGCTCTATTTCAGGTCCAATTTGATCTCAAAATGTACACCTTGGACTCAAATAAGAAGTGCATAGTCCAAGATGATAAGAAATTAAGCATAAATCTTGAGTAGGTACAGGTAATTTGGGTATGATCTCTATACAGAAACATCTCAATCTTCAATCAAATATTTAATTGAAATTGCAAACCAGGAAACTTGTCTTTAAATGATGATTACTAGGAAATAAGGCAAGTGAATCCTAATTGCTTATTTCCTTTTCTCTCTTCCAAAATATTAGGAGGTTGATTAGGGAAGAAGAGAAATTTTCCTACCCCAGGAGTGGTTGATCAACCCGGATGATCTCTTCATGATGTACCTCGCAAAATCACAAGCAAAGCAACCAGGGCAAGTTAGTGCTTAGATAATGAATCAAGAAAGATAAGACAAATGTGTGAATTGCGCATTGCTCCCCGACAATAGTACCAAAATGTTAATGGGCTATCAAGGAGTTTTGAGGAGTAATCGTCGTAGCAAAGCCTCAATCACTCGAAAGTAATTAAATTTTTAACTCAGATTCTAAAATGGAGTCCGAGGTTGACCAAAGGGAGTAAATATAAAACTCACACAATAATGTTCATTTAAAAGAAATGAGCTCAATAAATTGATCACAAAAATAGTTATTCAATGAAAAAATATGGTCAAATTACTATTCAATGAAGCTAAATAATGTCATAGAATAAGAAAGAAAAGTGAATCAAAACAATGGTGATTTGAATCACCACTTATTCTCTTAATTAAGCATGCATTCAATTACTCAAATTATTCAAATCAAAATTCAATGTAGACTTAGGTTCTTAAATCATTCAACAGTAACCATAATCAAATCAGACAACTTATGTGTCACATGCACAAGGCTAAGGGTCTCTAAGAGCCTTTCTTCTTTCGTGCCTCTCCTTCCTTCAAGCCTTCTTCTTAAAGCTTTCTTCTCGTTCAAAGCCTTCTCATGCATAGAGCATAGCCTTTTCTTTAGAGGCTAAGTGCTGCCTCTTTCTTCCTTCAGCACAGGTCCATGGCAGAGGAGCACGCGGTAAATCCCACCCCTCCTCCTCACAAACTTTTCTTTTCCCTCTCAACCCATGGATATTCAGATCTGGAAATGTGTAATCGGGTAATCGGATTTAACCAGGGTCACCGGGCATGGGTGGTGACCGAGGAGTGAGTGAGGCAAAGTAAAGGAGACCTCACCCCATGTTCTGAGGCAAAGAGCCCAGAACACAAATTCCTAATATGCGCTACAGGTTCCTAATTTGAGCACGATGTGGGATTATTCCCACAGGCTTCCTTCGCTCGCGTCAGCAGGGATGATGCGTCGCTCGATTATAGCGGTTGATGACTTTGCATCTTCGATTGGAGCTGTAGATAGATACGTGGACAAAATCCATGTCACTTGGAAGTGGACTCGGGCCTTGAGCTCGATAAACTATTGCAAGCAGGGGCGAAGAAGTTGACGGCGATGGCGATCTCCGGTCAATACCTGAAACATGCATATGAGCACAAGAAGCCTTGGTCAGAAGGTTCATTAGCATATCCGGAGGACGTGGAGTCCGGTGGTAGTGTCTGTGTGGGAAGTGGAAGCATGTGGTGGTCAGGAAAACTTAGAGGAGGTGAGCAGAGGTGGATGTGTTTAGCGGATGTTTTCGGTGGAGGAAACATTGAATTGAGTGAGGGGTTTGGTTTGGTGAGGTGCGGTAGAGCTTTTGAAGGTGGAGCGGGGCATTTGGTGGTGTGTGGCATCGGGGAGGTGTCTCCGAAGCTTTGCTAGAGAGGAGGATGATGGAGAGTTCAAGGGAGAATAGTGGGTCGATTTAGGAAAAGAAAGGGATAGGGAGATTTAAGGGAAGAAGGGGAAGATGTTAGACCTAACTATAAGACAAAGGGTGAGGGTTTCCACACTAGTGTGATGATTGGATGCGGAGAAGATGGAATCTTTTGTGGGGGAGAATGACAGGAATGGACTATGGTGGCTCCTACTAGTGTTGTGAGAAGCGAAAAAAGAAGGGAAGGTGTTTCCTTCCACCTATGGTATGTGGCAGAGGAAGAAGATGGATGTTGGAGAAGCTTGGTAGAGCTGTGGTCGGAGGTGGCCAGATCTCTGATCAAAGAGGAAATTATGAAGAAGTGTGACCTAAACGAAGCTCATTTGAGAAGGCAGGGTTGCTAGAGCTTATATAGAGCTCATGGCCAAGATATAAAATAGAAAGGAGCTCTAATTGACTCCTTTGGGAATTAAGAAAGCACCCACTAATTTTGTGCATTTGCATGCATGAATCAAAGTGATTTAGGATTCAAGAACATTCCCAATTAATTCATCATGGTGTGAACATCAATCCTACCAATTTTGATAGGATTTTATGAGGATTAGAGTAGGATTTGCTTAGGTCAAAGCTTGCGTGGAGGTCGTGTTGACTTCAATGGCGGTAGGGACCTATTTGGGAAGAAGACAACAAACCTAGGGGGTTATTTACAAGAATTTGGAAAGCTAGGGGCATATGTGAGAGAGAAAGAGTCTAACTGGGCTAAAATGCAAATTAGGTCAAGATGGACTCTAATTGAGCCCAAATTTTGGTATAAACCTAATTTGGACCCAAAAAATCTGATGATGAATTTGGATTTTAGTTTTTCCCTAATTTTGACTGGGCAATTTGTGTAGAAATTGAAATTAGGGTCGAATTATGTCTGTGACTCTATTTAAGGTCAAAATAGGTTTCAATGGTAAAATGAAGGATACCAAACCTCATGGAATATTTTTCTATGAATTTTATAAGGTTTAGATGCATATTATTCTGACCAAAACCTCAGTAATTCAACTAAAATTAGGGTTTTGGGAGCTGTGTCTATCCTTGAAATGTGCAAAACCCTATTTCTGTTTATGTGGACCCTCTTGTTAGTCTTTAATGCTCATTAAGCCTCAGATTAACCCTTGGGAAACCACATGATTTTTCAGCATTCGTAAAATCTTCAAAATTAACCCTAATTTAATGTATTACTGTTGAAGCTATGAGTTACTACGCTATTGAGTTGGGTTTTTGAAAGCCTGTAGTAGTTTGAAAGCGAAGAACTCATGTTCAATAAATAAAATTTATACCAGAATAGAAATCTCGAGTTGAACTCAGGGAGGCTACGTCGATCTAAATTCACAATTATATTTTTCTTTGGATTTTTGTTAAAAAGCGGAGTAATTATAATGAAGCACTATAAACAATCAGCATAAGAGAGAGAGAAAACATTCACATAATACTTAAAAATGTTTACACAATTAGGCAAGAAATTACACTACAAAGGAGGAAAACTATTACACTAGAAAGCAGGAAAATTCTACTCTAGAAAGTAGGAAAAAGGAATGGGAGAGAGAAGTTATCCACCTCGACGATCGCTTGGAGGATGAGCCGGACGGGATGACACCTGGAAGATTAAGAATGAAGCGGGAAGAAGGAGGTCGAGGTAGGAAGAATGAGAATGGGGCAACACGTCGTCGTCGAAATTGGGGCGAAGACTTTATCTCTTAAGGAGCATCTCGGGTGTGTGACAAGCTTCTCTTGAGCTTTGGAGAGGGAGAGAAGAGAAGGAATGCGTGATAATTTTGTATGGAGGGAGTCTCCTTTTATAGTTGCAAGGAGTGAGGGCAATTTGGTCATTATATGTTGAAAATCATTAATTTAGGACCTTTAGTGGCAGATAACTCCGTCACTAAAGGCCTGAACGTGGCCATAGTGGGAGACGCTCACGCACCCACTCGCCTCCCCACGCCTCAACGCACATCCATGATCGAACGGCTAAGAGTGCATCCTCTCTCGCTTCATCTGCACGCCTCATCGCATGCAATGGTGCATTTCCTTGCCACATCAGATGGTGCATCCAGCTGATTGGGCATGCACACCTGCCTGATATCCATCATGTAGTCGATAGCACCCGCTCATCCATGCTAATTGAAGTGCCCTATGGTCTCGAACCTGAATCTTGAGGTGGACAAAAGCTTTATCCACTATGCTAAGCGCATTGATTGGCGAGCGGAGCATTCACGTGGCACGAGATTTGGACTATTGGATCGAGATCCAATGGTTAAGACTACTTCCTCTTTAGCTTCTGATGATGAAGGCATCAGTTCGAGATCCAATCTTAGTTGTTGGATGTTGATCCAACGGCAAAGAGGCGTTGGTGCTAAGGGCTTCAGTGGTTGTGTGCGGACGGTTGGCTGGTCGAGATGGCACCATGTGCCACCATCTTGGCTGTCCATCTTCTAGGTGATGTAGATGGTGCCACAGGTATCGGATTGAGTTGATTTTCGCGCAGTTAGGCTGCGATCGTCGATCCGAATACATCCGTGCAGTTTGATTTGTCATCCGAAGTGTGAATTAACACCATCTTGGCCCTTGATCTTCTAGGGTTCCTCGGTCTCTATCTGATGCTACAGATATCCGATTAGAGCAATCTTGGAGTCGTTGAACTCCAATCGTCGCCCTGATTAGATCCATGTGGTTGGATCTTCGATCCGAGGCCTCAATAAATAGTCGCCCTGTCCCTGACCATAAAAGAAGACAATTAAAATCCATTTTATTCAAACTAATCTAAATGCAAGATGATGCATGCTATGCAATATTTATAGTATGTAATGCAATTCTATGCTTAAGAACAAGCATAAATAGACATTTTATGTAATATAAACATATTTACATCACACCCCCATGCCTATCTTTTACTTGTCCCTAGCAAAAACAAAATGCTATTTATAAAGGAATTAGGTTGGATTATTTGGGCATAAGTTATTTTCAACATTAAGAAAATGTTTACTTAGGATCTGAACTTTCAAAGACACAACAGTATTCGGGTATCTGCCAAAATGCAAATCGCCTCAAGCCCTTGCCTTATTCGAAGAAAAATTTCTTTTTCTCTTTTCCTTCTTTTCTATTTTTTTTGGATTTTTTAGTTTAGGGCTAAAGAGTGGCTTTCTACGGCCATTCAACTCACCCAAGATTTGATAAGAACCCTAAGTTCTAAGCATCTTATTGTGAATGTGATAGACTCGTTGATCGACAATTAGAATGGACTTCAGGTTTCTATGCCTCTAGGTGACCTTAAAAAGATAGTTCCGCCTAAAGGTGTATCTTTACAACCAGTAGCTTTCTCCCTACTTTTATTTGTTATGGGGTTAACACAAGGGTGAATCCAGTGTATATCTCTCTGGTTTATTCTACTTCTTCGCTTCTTCCCAAGTGTTTTGGGAATTTTCAGTGCATTTCCTGAGTTGGGTTCTGGACAACCGGTCGATGTGCTGTTACCATCGACAACTTACCAGCCATACTCATGCGGCGAAGTGTGGCTTTTGTTTTATTTTTGACTTTTTTTTCTTTCAAATAGGTGGCTTCTATGAGTCTATTTTAATGGACTAATATTAAGCTGAAGTACCTTTAATCATACCTTGTTGGTGTGTTAATAATTGCAATTAAGTTGTAGAAGAATTGTACGCATCATGATTTATGTTTATAACATTCTATAACTTAATATGTGATGATTTTGTTTTTTTTATGTGCAGGTATTATATTCAGAAAGAGAAAGGGTTGGGGAGCAAATTTCCCCAACAACTGGAGGAACTTTTCCCTCTCCTCCAGCCATCTCCTCCAACGCCCGCCGGCAATAAATAGAAAAGGGATTTGCAAATCCCTTGATTGGCGCATGCGAAGAGGGAGAAGAGTTAAAAAGAGAGGAGGCGAAATGGATTGGATCAATCTTCCTCCCCTTTGCGGGAAAGGCTCTATCTTCTCCACTGCTCCTTCTCCACTGCATGCACTATGTACTCAGTGCAACAAGCCGCATCCACCTCCAGCCGGCCCTGCAGTCACCGCACCTGCCTTCACCGCGCGCATAGAACCCACAGCACAGCAGGTGCATCCTTCCTTCTAGTGCCCCCTGCTGCAGGTGCTCACGCCAACTCTGCTTGCACCCGCCATCATCCATCTCCAGCTGGCCCTACAGGCACTCACAGGCACACACCGCTCCACCTCTAGCCATGCCCGCAGGCGCTCCCAACCGTGTGCCTCACTACAGGCGCACCTCCCTACAGAGCGCCACCTCGCCTCACCCACGCCCCTATAGGCACCCGCAGGTGCACACCGCTCCACCTTGCACGCCCACAGGTGCATCCTCCGTCCAGTGCCTAGCACCCCTCTCCAGCCCCTTCACCGCAGGCACACGCTCCTCACCAAGCAGCCGCCTCATCCGCCTTCGCTTCAGGTGCACGCCCTTCTACAAGTGCCCGCAGATGCTCTACCAAGATCTACTGCCTCGCTCCCAACAGTGCGCCTCTCCCGTGCCGCAACCTCAGAGGGACCTGCAGGTGCTAGATTCGCCTCACCGCAGTGCCAGCACGGCCATCTGTTGACCGCCATGCTCCCCCGCTCCATAGGCAGGCACACGTAGCACCCACAGGCGCCACCTGCAGACTACTTGCCTGCACCTACAGGCGCGTGCCTCACCTGCAAGCGTGTGCAAGCCACCGTGCAGCTGCAGCAGTCTCCGTCTCCTCCAACAGGCCGGTGCTTTGGCCACCTCCACTTGTCTCTGTCGGCCACCTCCGGCCACGTCTCTGCCACCATTGCGTAGCTCTCGTCAGGCCGCACCTCCCTTCCGACTCTCGCGGCCAACTGTGTGCTGTCGCACACACGAGGAGGAGAGAGGAGAAATCCTCTGTTTTTCCCTCTATTAAAAATTACATTCAATGCCGTTGTCAAGTTTATATTAATATTTTATTCTGACCACATTGCACAGATGCACTCAGATTTTCTTGAAATTATTTTATTTATGTTATGTGCATGTTTCTATCTTGAATTTGAAAATAGAATTGCATGAAAGTTGAATTCACATGATAAGCTAGTACACATGCATCTTACACAAATTTTTTGGGGCTTAATTTCTGACGTGAAAATTACTTAAACACCACTGAACTTTTAAAGAAATTGCAAACTTCATTTAAAATAGCATTTTCCTCGCATTAAAGTTGCAGAAGAGATTGCAAACTGTGCATTCCTTGACTCGTGAATTTATTTGCCTAATTCCTCCCTGTGGAGATGACCTAACTCTTCATGGTTAATTTTGAAAGTTTAAATGTTTTGAAAAGAGATTTTCTACAACGCGATTAAATACAACGACACATCATTTTTTGATAAAGTTTTCAACGAAAATGAAGATCGCTCTTTCAGCTTCCCTGCTCTAAGATTTACCTAAAGGCAGCAAGAAGAGAATGGTTCAATGACTAGGCTCTGGACAACCTACCTTTGGGTTGTTACCCATGATAACTTGCAAGCCATATCACCCTAGAAGGTTCATTAGCTACCCAATTTCCATTAAAATCACCGATCAACAAGTTAGTGGAAAGAAAGTGTGTAGATGCTTTAGACTTAAAGTTTCCTCAAATTATTGGGTGGGCTGATAACTCGTGTACTTATCACCCAAACTTATTTAATCAAATTACAGTAGAATTATGATGGTGATAACTCGAAAAACAAATCCACATTTTAGTGGATACATGGGCCGATTAAGTCCAAAGACCTGAAGGGTCTTTGTGTTCAGATGGTAATGTAATATTTCATAAGATTGCAAAGTCCTAATGTCCAAGTATTTCTTCCTAATTCAATTTTTTTTTTTGTATATATAAGAAGAGAAATATAATTTACAGGAATTTCACAAAGCTAGCAAAATGATTCAAAAATGAATCCACCCCCCCATGCCTAGCTGATGCAATGTCCACATTGAGAAAATGAGACATGAAAGAAAGGGTAGAGTATGAAAGATATCACCTGAATATAAAGCTCGGGTCAGCTTTGTGTCATATGTACAACTGCTGAGTTTAGTGCTGTCAGCTAGGCAAAGTCCAGCCAAAGAAGTCACAATATGGCTAGCACAACCGTGTCTAAGATGGGTTTTGGAAGAGTATGGTCAATAACAGGCTTCAGACATTGACCGTTGACTTTAAATGTATTACCCATCTTTGGGTCAGAGATCTGAATGGCTCCATTTGGAAAAATCTGATCGATATTGAACAGACCGTTTCATTTAGATTTAAGTTTGGTAGGAAAGAGCTTAAGTTGAGAATCGAATAACCAGACTTTCTGGTTCAGCTCAAAGCTCTTGCGGGAAATCAATCTCATATGCATCATTTCTAAGCTCTTCAAACTTAGATAGTTGGAGTTTCTTGGCCTTCCCAGCTAAATTTAGATCTAAATTACATTGCTTGATTGCCCAAAATGCCCTATGTTAAATCTCTATGAGTAATTGACATGCTTTTCCATACACCAAACGAAATGGAGACATGCTGATGGGCATTTTATACGCCGTACGGTAGGCCCAAAGAGCTCATCAAGCTTTTGAGTCCAGTCGTTACGATTAGGGCTAACCATTTTCTACAGAATATTCTTGATCTCCCGATTGGAGATGTTGGCCTGTCCATTCGTCTAGGGATGGTAAGGTGTGGAGATTCGGTGATTAACCTCGTATTTGGCCAACAAATTATGGAACTGGCATTAGTAAAATGAGTGCCATCATCACTGATGACGGCCCTTGGAATCCTGAACATGCTGAAGATATTTTTCATGAAAAAATCGATGACCACCTTGTGGTCATTGGTTCAGGTGGGAATCGCCTCAATCCATTTAGACACATAGTCAACAGTGACAAGAACGTACTGATGTCTAAATGAAGGGAGAAAGGGTTCCATGAAATCGATGCCCTAAACATCGAAGATTTCGACAGGAAGAATTGGGTTTAGGGGCATCATATCTCTCTTAGTTATGCTCCGGAGTGCTTGACATCGAGAACATGACCTTGAGAAATCCTGGGCATCCTAGAATAAAGACTACCAATAAAAGCTAGATTGCAAAATCTTTGTAGCTGCCTTTTTCTCGAGGAAATGTCCACCATATGCAGATTCATGGCAGAACTCGAGTATACTGTTGAATTTGTTCTCCGGAACACATCGGAAAATAATCTGATCAGAGTCGATGCGATACAGTTCAGGGTCCTCCCAGAAGTAGCCTTTGGCCTCAGATTTGAGTCTATCCCATTGTTGCTTGGTCCAATCTCGGGGGATTTGACCAACTGCCAAATAATTAACAATGTTAGTAAACCATGGGGTTTGGACACCTGAATGGTTTCGTCTCGAAAAGTATCAGCAATCGGGATGTCCGGATCAGAAGAATCACTTAGAAGTTTGGACAAATGATCCGCCAGCACATTTTGAACCCCAGTTTTATCCTTGCTTTCAAGATCAAATTCTTGAAGCAGAAGAATCCAATGAGTAAGCAGGGGTTTGGCATCCTTTTTGGCCAAGAGATGTCTCAAGGCCGGGTGGTCCGTATAAATGACGACATGAGGCCCTAAGAGATAAGCCCTGAATTTTTCCAAAGCAAATACTATAGCTAGTAATTCCTTTTCAGTAACAGTGTAATTCCTTTGGGCTTCATCCAGAGTTTTACTAGCATAGTAGATGATAGAGGGCTTCTTATCAACTTTCTGACCCAAAACAGCCTCGACTGCGTAATCAAAAGTGCCGGTCATGATCTCAAAAGGGGCTGTCCAAACCAGTGGTTGCAAC
The DNA here is from genome assembly GCA_037157565.1 of Thalassia testudinum. Classification (NCBI taxonomy): domain Eukaryota; kingdom Viridiplantae; phylum Streptophyta; class Magnoliopsida; order Alismatales; family Hydrocharitaceae; genus Thalassia; species Thalassia testudinum. The sequence goes on along the minus strand of JAZHRO010000003.1, from coordinate 67,691,573 downwards.
ACCAGAGCATAAGTGGCTGCCGTTTTCAGGAAATCAAATGCCTTACAACATGATGATTGCTAAAAGGATGAGAAACCTTCTAGAAATCCTTGATGAATCTTCTGTAGAATCACACATGACCAAGAAATGATCTAATTTCTTTAACAGATGTGGGAGGTGGAAGTTTAGTGATAGCATCAACCATAGCTTTATCCACTTCAATTCCCCATTCAGAGATTACATGACCCAAGACGATGCCCTCTTGTGTCATGAAATGAGTCCTTTCCCAGCTAAGGACCAATCGTGCTTTGATGCATTGTCTACAAATCATTTCTAGATTAGCCAGACAAGAGTCAAACGATTCTCCAAAAATAGAGAAATCATCCATGAAGGCTTCCATAAACTCTCCCACCATGTCAGAGAATATGGCTAACATACACCTTTGAAAAGTAGCAGGTGCATTGCATAAATCGAAAGGCATCCTATGGAAAGGAAAGGTTCTGTAGGGACATGTGAAAGGAGTTTTTTCCTGATCCTCGGGATGGATAAGAACTTGGTTGCTGATGAGTGGCTACTCATCATAGCCAAAAAGCTAAAGTTAAGCTAGACACTGAGTTAAACAACATCAAATTAAACAGATAAAAAGGGTTAAGTGTGGGAATCGAAGAAAAAGACCTAAGACATTTACTTTGTGTTAAAATTTCATAATTAGGTCACAGAACGAGATAATTTGAAGGCAAAGGACAAATGGTGATCCATGTGTTGATTGAGCACATAAATAAGTTTAAAAGGCCAAATCAAAAGTACAATTAATTTCTTAAATGTTCAATTAAGCACATATAAAAATTTGAAGGCATTTGGACATCATTTAGGCTTTGTAATATGTAGTTTACACTTAGGTCCTTCATGCATCACATTCTTGTCTTTAAAAATCCTTTTTGGACCAACTTGTAAATCACAGGGACCCCTTTGAAAGGCTTCAAGGTCCATCCTGTTCCAATTCTCTTCACTTATGGGCCTACACGCAACTTTTCTACCCCTTCGCACAGAGGTCTTCCCTGCAATTTTCTTGACATTTCAAGATTGGCCTGTTGCTCTTCTCATACACTATAGCGCGCGAAGAACATGGTAGAACTCGGCCGTCCATTGCTTCTCGCAATTTCGATCTGCGGTTGGATTTGAATAGAAGCTTCACGTGAATCGACGTGTACGATCACCCCTCTCCCCAAATCCCATTTGACGGTCAGATTTTGAGTTGGCTCGCCGCGCGCTCCTCTCCTCTCATCCCTATTGTCAGTTGCCCCATCGGATATTCTCACCCACGCGGTGATCTGAGCCACTGAGTTTGCTACTTAAGCACCTCAGTGGTCGGGCGCACAAGGGATCGCTGCCTCCTACATCTCCTAGCGATCGTTCATCCACTCCAGTTTCTCCTCCCCACCTATTCTTTAATTTCACAGCCACCGGCTGTGAAATCGCCGCCTTCTTCTCGACCTCCTCTTCGCTAAGGACCTCGTAGCACCTGAGGATGACCCTGGAACCTCACTAGGAGACTCTTCTCTCTACTGATGTCATCTTCCTCCCTGGCTAAGGACCCATAGGTCCCATTCTTTTTGTTAGAGTAGATTTATCTTTTTGCAAATTAGTAGTAGCTATAGTTAAGTAGGTTTAGAGTAGAATTCAAGTAATGTGTAGTGTTTAATTCCGCTATTATGGTAGCTAGTTGTACTGTAGCAGTAGATTTAGACCTGAATTCCCCCGTCACCTCCTCTGATCATCCCAAATCAGTGGGGATGGTTTCACACAGTCCATAATTACGACTTTTCTCCCTCTCCATGTTATCATAATCACTTCTGATTTCCATGACTTGTTTCTCACAAATTCTCCCATTCATTCAGACCCAATTTCAGATCTGAATGGTTTTTAACCTCAGATCTGAAATTGGCATCGAAAAGCACATTAGGGGCTTCCCATTCACCTCATTTTTGTTCACAAAAGCCCCTGATCTGAGCTTGAAAATGTTCACTTTGTTGGATTTTTCTTTGATTCAGATTTCAAGGATTTTTACTTAATTGGGTTTTGACTGCCTTAATCTGACAAACTAAGGAATTATGATCTTCATTCATTGTGTGGCAAGGAATCTGAGATGATTCTGTTGTCAGAATTCATCTCAGAAGAGCCATAATCTGATCTAAGTTTTCTTGAGTACTTTAATGCAATGAATGCATGATAGAACTAAGGAAAATCACTGTGGTGATTTGAAGTCTATCTTGAATTCATGAGTTTGTGGTTTGTTGAGAGCACTAATAATTGTTTAACCTAAGTAGTTCTCAATACTCCTTATGGTTCCAGAATCTAGGATTTGTATTTTGGATTTCAGTTGTCTGATTCAACTCTCTCTACATCCTACCTATAGCATTAGGAAGAGCTAGATCAGTGTTTCTGCCAATTGGATTCAATGAGAATTTTCTTGACAAGGATTTCTACTTTGGAATTGCAATATTGAGTATTTTTTGATGAGTGAAACCCTTGTCAGTTGCTGTTTAGGGAATTTCTGAGTTTGAATTTCTAATTTTGATCCCAAACCAACAGTAAGTTGCTGCACTTGCAGCTACATTAATCTCTTTTCCATAACTCTGATTTCATTCCAGATGGACTTACTGCAGCTGCATGTAAGCCATCTGGAGTGAAGTCTGATTTGCTGCAGAGTTGGTGTTTATTGTTCTTGTTACTGCTGCTATCTGATGTCTTAATGTGCAGCAAGAATTTTTTATCTAAAAACACTGTATAAGAAATTTTTGATCAAATAGTGACATGTAGTTGTATTGCATTTCTTGTATACAAGCTTTCCTTTATAAGAAATTGGACTTCAATTCTGTGAATGCTTGTTATTTTTCTTTCCCACTGTTTGTCAACTACTTCATTTCACTTAACTGTCCAAACACATTAACTAAATGAAAAGAAAATGATTAGTATGCTAAAATGGGTTGAATCCTTATCAGATTTCACTCTGACTGCAAATAAGGCAGTTAATGCCTTTTTAGATCTTTTATGATCTATCTTAAGCCTTTAGGACCCTTTAGGAACCTTTTGAAAGGCTTAGGATGGATGAGAATTGAAATTCAATAAAAATCAGAAAAAAATTCTCAAAAATTAAAATAAAACTGTCTGATCAAAGATCAGAAAGTTCTTTAAGCACATACCAAGTTACATGGTAGGAAAAACCCTTGACTTGGAAGAATTTGCCAGTCGATGGATTTGTATACTATGAAACTTAATAAGAAAAGTTACAGTTAACAAACATCACAAACACTTTTTCTTCTCCTCATCTACTTCCCTTCTCATCTCTTATCTCTATAATATGTATAAAAATCATAAAAAGTGAAAAACTCCAAAAATACCTAAAAAAGTACTTTGTATATAAAGTATACTCTTGTAAATATAAGTTTATATTATGTAATATATGTAAATAAGTAGCATATGTATAAAAACTGTGCACTGTAATTTGGGTATTTAAGTTAGATTATACTATATATATATCAATTATATAACTATTTATTAATTAAACTAACTTATATGTACTATTAGACGAAATAAATTAATAGACAGTGTAAATAACAGTATTAAGCTATAAAACTGTATATACATATGTATATGTAGATTATAAACCACTAAAATCCTATATCTTAATTTCATTCTTTATACATAATAAATAATTAATTTATTAAGTTAATAGCTAAGTTATTAGATTAAATTAGATAAATTAGTAATTTAGAGTTAGAATTAAGTTAACTGAATCTGTACACTTAGACTAATGTACTTTAAGTAATTTAAGCTAATTGAAGTATGTTTATATCTTATTGTATTATTTAAACTTAATTTATAAGTAAAACAATCCAAATTTGCTATTTAAATGTAAATAGAATAGAAATTAAATCTGTAAAATTTAATAAAAATGTTTATGAAATACGTATACATGTATATTAACTCTGTATATGGTCAATTAGACCATATAGTAGCTAATTTATAAGTAATTAAAGAATTAAACATCAAAATCATTATGTAAAAATCGTATACTTTAGTTAATTTATTTATATATTAAATATAAATAAAATTTCAAATCAAGTTTACAATTGTATAGTATTATATAAATACTTTATATTCCTGTAATTTATTTTTATTTTAAAATAAATTATGGCCCTCGAATTAAGGGCCACAATCCCCTCTGTCGAGCAGCCGTACGCATCTTCAGTGCAGATGAGGCGTTCGAATAGCGCCACATCGTGCGCTGAAGAGCAAACACTGCTCTTTATGTTGTTTTCATTATCTTATGGCACAGTCGTCACGGGCGCCGGGCACCCGAAACAACCATGCCTTATACATATGAGCTTATACTTGAGAATTGATTCGAGCATTTGGGGGTCGAGGGCCCGGGTGTGTGTGCGTGTGTATGGGTTGAAGAGGCCCTTTGATTTGAGTTGATAATACACAATTAAGCGGCGTAATGATAATTAGGGTGCGCTTAGTAGAGGTATGGTCCCATCCTCTGGGTGCTGTGTATCCCTCGAAAAGCGTGCCCGTAAATTAAACACATTTTTGATGAATTAAGAATGTTAATGACAGTAGCTAATCACTTGTGTGCCGCAAAAGACTAAGAAGCTGAATAAGAATAAAAGAGGAAGGGTAGTGTGGAAAGAGAGAGAGAGATGTAAATATGTATAGTGAAATCAAAGAGTGAATACAGATATAAGGGACTACAATGGACTACTATATATATATATACGTAGTATAGCCAATTACTTTTATGTAAATAAATTCGTACCTTTATCTACAGAATAAAACGTCGCTACAACCGTCGTTATAAACCCTGGTTTCCCTCTTTTTGTTTGTATATAGTTTTTTTTTTAGGGTTTAGCGACGCTTGCATCTGTCACTATAGCTATTTTATGTGTTACTGTAGGTGTCAGCTCAATAAGTTAAATTAGTATACTATATAATCTTAGTTGGTAGTGTAGTTTTATGAGAGTATTAGTAATATAACTTATAAAGAGATAGTTTAGAGTATAGTAATGAAATATTTGGTGCTTGTTTATAGTTAGATTTTGCAACCATCTTGATTAATTCTTTGTAAGCAATCAATCCAAGTATTCATTTATTCATTCTTTATTAGACGTAAAACATCTTTTTGGAATTAAAGGATAATTTTGGAATTAGAGAGATGTAAATCAATAACTGCCTTCCAGTGAACGACTTGGAATAAAACCAGTAAAAATTAATTAAGTAAATAATAATGATCGTAATGATGGTCAGTATTCCATACAATCCACTATAATGACACTAATGATATTTTCATCAATCAATGAGATCAACAACAACTGTTATTAGTTGTATCCCGAGTAGCCAACAACAAAAAAAGTACTACCCAGCTAATCTTTTCAAGATTTGATCAATTGAAGGTAGAGCGAAATGATCCTTTTTCGTGACTGTGTTCAGCTTCCTGTAATCGATACAAACCCTCTAAGAGGACGTTGAACGAGTTGTGACAGATTCTTCTCTCTTGTTAGTCACAACGGTAATCCTGACTTTCTTGGGAACAATCTGCACGGGACTTATCTAGGGACTATCAGAGATTGGATAAGTAATTCCTTCATCGAGCTAGTTAATGATTTCCTTTTTGACCACTTCTCACATATTTCGATTTAATCTCCTCTGCATCTAGCGAGAAGGGAGGGATCCATCTTCTAAGAATATTCTATGATTACAGTAAGATGGCTCGATCCCCCTAAGGTCATGAATGGTCCAACCAATTACCTCCTTGTGTTCTTTCAGGACCTTGATCAATTTAATCTCCTTCTCCTTTGTTAATTTAGCACTGATAATCACAAGGAGCATCTTCTGTGGTCATAAAAATTGATATTTCAAATTCTCAGGCAATGGTTTCCGTTCAAGCTGGGGTGGGTTGATGATTGAAGGTAAGGAAGATGCTGATGACTCATCAAGAGGAAGAGGTTGAGAGTGAACAAAATCAATAACCTCTTCAGAAGTTGGTAGGTCTGCAATAGAGGGTTTGGGTCCAATTCATCATTATCCTCCTCGAGTTCCTCAATAAATCCACAATCCTCAAATTTATTAATCACCTAAAAAATATCCAATTTCATTCGTTGATCCCCAAAGGCAATTTCCATGCTACCGCTTTCACAGTTAATGTTGGCCTTAGCGATAGCCAGGAACGGATGCCCCAGAATGATAAGTGTGTTCCTCAGATTTTGCAGTACATCCATGTCAAGGACAAGGAAATCAACAGGAAAATAGAAATCCTTGACCTTAACTATAACATCTTTAATAACGCCTCGTGGATTTGTGACTGAACGGTTCACTAACTGCAGCGTTACTGAAGTCGGCCGAAGTTCACCTAATCCAAACTTCTCCTAAAGTGAAGTCAGAATTAGGTTAATAGATGCGCCCAGATCCAGAAATGCTCTATTAAAAGTGTAATCTCCAATGACACAAGAAATTAACGGAGCACTTGGATCTCTCTTTTTCTGAGGGAGGTGGTGCAGGATAATAGAACTAGCCTGCTCGAACAGTACAACCTTCCTCAGAACAGATACACTCGACTTAAGCTTTTGTGTACATAAATCCTTTAAAAATCTTGTGTAAGTTGGTATATGCTTGATAGCGTCAAGGAGAAGGATATTGATCTCAACATTCTTAAAAATATTCAAAAGCTCCTCATTGCTATCAATAGACTTCTCCTTTGATTCTATCAAGGCTTCAGGAAAAGGAACATGAGTCAGATCTTTGGAATCAGGTTCTTGAGCCTTGATTTCTTCTCGAGAATTCTCCTTTCTCTCCTTAGTTTCTTCAGGATTAGGTAAATCGGAATAGTGTGGTTGTGGATCCTGAGTTTGTTTGCCACTCCTCAAGGTAACAAAATTTGCAGATGCATAAGAGTTTTGGTCTTAGGGAGGGTTAGGAAAGATTGGAGGGGCTTGATTAGCCAAGAATCGTTGATGTGCAGAAGAAGAAGAGGAAGGACCCTGCTCAACCACCTGAGCATGTGTGTGTGGGTCCCTTTGATTTCCGTACCAATGGTCTTGGTTGCCCAGATTCAGAATATTTCATGGGTTGGGTACGGGTTCGGATGGTAGAGATCCAGGTTGACAAGAGTTAGATTTGAGCCCGGTCTGCAAGTTGTCCAATGAGGTTTTCATTTGCTGCATGAGCTAGAGCATGGATCCTTGCATCTCTACCATTTTCCGATTCAAATCAGCCTGCCCTACGGGTTGACGGCCATTGCAAACTTGCTGATTGACCTGATTTAGGGGCAATTGAGTATACACATGACCCTGACCCATTGGTCATTGCAGAGCATAGTTGCTGGGTGGAATTAGGTCTGTTGCCCCAGGTTTTTCCAGGAGAAGTTAGGGTGGTTTCTCCAACCCGGATTATAAGCATTAGAGTAGGGGTTGGATCTAACATTCTCCTGTACAGCACAGGCATCCTCATAGGGTGAGGATGGAGAGAAAGAAAGGGAAGGATTAGAAAAATTGGGATCGAAGGCCCCAGTTTGGAACCCGTGGGGTTCCGAATATTGCTGACTCAGGTTGAGCCGCATTGAGTTGATTCACGAACTCCCGTCCAGAAGGAGCTCACGACGAATGGAATCCTGAATTCTGGGATTGAGGGGATGGAAAGTTATTCATAGAATTTCCAGCCATCCACTCTTCCATTCTCTTAGCAACCAAGTCCACCTTATCAAGCTTGTTACAAATCAATTCCGTATCAAATGAATGAGAGTCATGGACTTCATTAACATTTGATCTGGGAAACTGGGACCGGTTAAAAGTATCCATGGAGGCATGATTGATTGAATTCTCGTCCATTTCCTCAAACAAATCGTGCGGACTATCTACGACTTTATTGAGGAAATTGCCTCCGCAAGAAGCGTCCACGTGATTTCTGAGTTGCTCAGTCAACCTATGGTAGAAGATCTACACAAGTTTCCATTTCGGCACCTCATGGTGTGGACACCTCCTGAATAGTTCTTGGAATCACTCCCAGGCCACATGAAGCTACTCCCCCGGCCATTGGGTAAAGGTAGTGATTGCCTGTCTCAAAGCATTGGCACGTCTGACAAGGAAGAATTTCTTCAGAAAGGCCGATTTCAACTCATTCCAAGTTGCAATTGGTCTTCCTATAGTCCAATACCAATGAGCATCTTTATCCCTGAGAAAGTGGGGGAAGAGCCTCACGATCATTTGCTCCTCATTCATGTTTCATGCCTTGGTGGTCTGGACCAAAGTGTTCAAGTCCTCCAAGTGCTGAAACAAGTCTTCGGAGCCAAGCCCATGGTAATGTTTGATCAGGCTTAACACCTAGCGCTTGATTTCAATGTCTTTTGCTGGAATCTGGATGCTGAGACGTTCCCCGTAATTTAAAGGATCATAAAAATCCTTCTAGGACTGCGCACCCTGCATTCTCTGCATTTGTTCCAGCTGCCTTCGAAATTCATCCTGTGGATCCCGAGGCAAAGGAGGCTGTTGATCGGCCATGGGATCACTTTGACCAAAATCCAATTTACGCCTACTAGAATATTCTAGTGGTCCTTCCAATCGGGTATTCAATGACCGTCTTCCCAGCATAAACTTTGAAAAGGTCAGAAGGATTTGGGATAAGGACCCTGCAGCACGACAAAACAAGCATGTCCTTAAGTGGGGTAGCCTAAGGATCTATAGACTCCCAAAACCAGCCTTACGATTATAAATGATTTACTCTACTTGTGTCTGCTAAATCTAACCAGTTAGAAGGAGGGACTGGGGAGAAGGTTCTTCCTTCAGCTTGCGCATCTGGTTCCTAGTGTACTCCCCAACCACGGTCGTTTGACGCTACTCCCCTAGCTAGACATTAGATTAATCAGTACAAGTAGGTTAATCATAAACAATCTCAGACTAGGCCCCGAAGAGCAAATCAGTCCTTAAGGCCAATGTCTACTCAATTTTATTAAGGCCTAGGATTGTAGTGCTTATGGAATGTGATAGGCCCTTAAAATGGGTTGTGCCCTTAATGATTGATTGAGTATTGCACAACCAGGGTTTTCAAGCAAGATTATTTGTGATGTGTTGATTTTAATGTTCAAATCTTGCTTAAGAAGCTTTTAGGGTTTAAAATTAGGTTGATTTCGATCAAGTTTGAAGGAAACCAGGTTTTCAAGCACGGGTGAAGATTACTTTCCTTCAAAGCCAGAAGTAAAGTGGAGTGCCTGATATTAACCTAGATTGAAAACCCTAAGAAGAAGCTACTTGATGAGTTGATTTTAGGTTGAGTGGTGTTGCCCAAACAACTCAAACAACTGGCCACAACTGGACCACTCAGTTAGACACATAGAAATGGTTAACCAAGAATGATTTCTACTCTTTTATGTGTTGCTTTGTGTGTACCAGTTCCACGGATCAGAACCTGGTTGAGTAGAAGCAAATCAAGTAGGTTAAGTGCCTTGAATGTTGGTGTATGTTGTGTCTCTTGTTGACAATTACCCCACAAAATTATCTTTTCATTTTTTTTTTATAAGCGAGGGTGGAATGAGTGTGAGTGAAAATCCAAACAACCAAACTAATCCTAGGATTGATGCAAACACCAAGGTTAATTGGAATTTGAATTTAATGTGACAAATGAAATCTATGGAGGGGGAAGATTGGGGAGCACTTACAGTCATCTTCAACTGCACTTTACTCCAGTCTAGCGCTTGATGATTCCCTGATGGAGGTCTCTGCGAAACAATAGATAAAAAAGAAGGCAAGTTAGAAGACAATAAAGTGCATGAAATGTGAAAAGAAGATCGGAAATCGTTGCCTCCCCAGCAACGGTGCAAAATGTTGAAGCTATGAGTTACTATGCTATCGAATTGGGTTTTTGAAAACTTATCGTTGTAGTTTGAAAGCGAAGAACTCGTGTTCAACAAATAAAATTTATACTGGAATAGAAATCCTGGGTTGAACTCAGGAAGGCTACATCGATCTAAATTTGCAATTATATTCTTTTTTGGGTTTTTGTTAAAAAGTGGAGTAATTACAATGAAGCACTATAAGCAATCAGCATAAGAGAGAGAGAGAAAACTTTCACTTAATACTTCAAAATGTTTACACAATTAGGCATGAAATTACACTAGAAAGCAGGAAAACTATTACACTAGAGAGCAAGAAAATTCTACTCTAGAAAGTAGGAAAAAGGAATAGGATAGAGAAGTTATCCTCCTCGGCGATCGCTTGGAGGACGAGCCGGATGGAACGATGCCTGAAAGACGAAGAACGAAGCAGGAAGAAGGAGGTCGAGGTAGGAAGAATGAGAACGGGGTAGCACGTCGTTGTCGTCACAGGATCTGCTTCCGAAATGGGGGCAAAAATTTGACTTTATCTCTTCAGGAGCATCCTAGGTGTAGGACAAGCTTCTCTTGAGCTTTGGAGAGAGAGAGAAGAGAAGGAAGGGATGAGAATTTCGTAAGGAGGGGGTCTCCTTTTATAGTTGCAAGGAGTGAGGGCAATTTGGTCATTATATGTTCAAAATCATTAATTCAAGACATTTAGTGATGGATAAATCCGTCACTAAAGGCCTGAACGTGGCCGTAGTGGGCAGCACGCACGTGCCCCTCGCCTCCCCATGCCTCAACGCATGTCCACAATCTCCCTATCTTGGCCGTTCGATCGTGAGATCGAACGGTTGAGAACACATCCTCAACCACTTCATCTGTGTGCCTCATTGCGTGCGATGGCACGTTTCCTTGCAGCATAAGATGGCAAGCCCAGCCAATTGGGTGCGCACGGCCACCTGATCTCCATCATGCAGTCAATAGTGCCCGCTCATCCACGCCAATTGAAGCACCCTACATTCTTGAACCTACGTCTTGAGGCAGGCGAGCGCTTTATCCACTACGCTATGCGCATGGATTGGCAAGCGGAGCATTCACGTGGTGCAAGATTTGGACAGTTGGATCAAGATCCAATGGTTAAGACTGCTTCCTCTTTAGCTTATGATGATAGAGGTGCTGGTCTAAGATCCAATCTCAGCCATTGGATCTTGATCCAATGGCGGAGAGGCATTGGCGCTAAGGGCTTTAGAAGTAGTGTGTGACCTGTTGGGCTGCTGAGATGGTGCCACGTGGCGCTCTCTTGGCCGTTCATCTTCTAGGTGATGTAGATGGTGCCACGGGTATCGAATTGAGTTGATTTTCGCACCGTTAGGCTGCGATCATCGATTTGAATCCATCCTTGTGGTTAGATTTGTCATCTGAAGTGTGGATTAACACCATCTTGGTCCTTGATCATCTATGGTTCCTCAGATTCTATCTGATGCTACAGAAATCTAATTTGGGCGATCTTGGAGTGGTTGAACTCCAATCGTTGCCCTGATCAGGTCCGTATGGTTGGATCTTCGATCCGAGGCCCCGATAAACAATTGCCCTGTCCCTGACCATAAAAGGATACAATTAACCTCCATTTTATTGGGACTAATCTAAATGCAAGATGATGCATGCTATGTAATATTTATAGTATGTAATGGAATTCTATGCTTAAGAAAATGCATAAACAGACATTTTATGTAATACAAACATGCTTACATCAATTACTCTCAGAATGGAAGTGGAGGGAATTATGACTCTCAGGCAATTATGTAGGAGCATTTGTTAATTAATCCTGTTTAATTAAAGCTAGTTATGGCTCATGATGATTTTATAATTAGCCACTAACTCCACCTGCCCCGCCCATGTCGTCGTCGTCTCATCTATGGATGCTGGGATCTGATGAAGACGGATGCTCTAATTATCTCTTTCTCAGAAGAAGGGTTAGAAGCCTTTGAATCTTGTCATCCATCCTAGTCATCTATGACTGCATAGCATCTATCTGATTCTTTATATCTATCTCTCTCTTCTCCCTCTCGGCCTCTTGTTTCTCCCTTTCCTCTCTCTCTATAGTGTGCTGATCTTTTGATATAGCTGATCGACGACACTAGATGAGACGACACCTTTCCTCCCATACCAAATGGACAAGGTGTGTGCCCTCCCCGCACCACGAACAAAACCACGTTGGTCTGGTGGCATCACTCTCCTAAATGGCTCCTCTATCTGAGGTCTCGTCATCGGGGGGTTGCACCAAGTGTACCATTTGCTCATAAATGTATTAAAAAATATTATTATAATATATATGCAAAGTTATAAATTTTTCAGTTTAGGAAACTTACGTGTCTCTCTTGGTATATCTCATGAATCCAGTTACGAGCACCCTCAGCTGCAGCCTTATTGTGGGTAACCTCGTAGATATCCATCATAGCCATCTCACTCCTATCATGTGTAGCAGACTGAAAATATGAAAATGATACAATTATACTAAGAGAACTTATAAATAAAATAATATTCAAGTGCGAAGTATTAATACTTACGTAATGGCTGTAGATAGTCTCGATGCTCCTTCGACCCAAACAGTGGGTCTTTGGTGGAGCTTTGGCCCTATTAGCCTTATTTTTCCTTGCTTGCTCCTGCAATAAAAGCATATATATGCATAAATTAATAAACAAAATAATATTTTTATGAATTTATGATATATGAAACTAATAGAAACATTTTTAATCAATTAGTAACCTCTGCTTTGGGATCCAGCCAATGCTCACATGCCTTCTTCCAATGTTCAGGCATGACATAAGGAGGACAATTCTCGATTATCTCATCAAGTTAACAGCAATTTGAGAAAAACTAAATGCCATATATAAAATGTTAGAAATAATATATGAAATCAGTTACATAATAAAAATTTAATGTTTAAAAACTTTTACCTTTCTCTTGCTCTCCATCTTCCAATCTCTATGGAGCTTAGGGGTGTGCTTAAGGATATATCAGGTGGCATTGGGGTCGTTACCCCAATCAGAACTCGCTTACATTTCTTTTAAAAAATATATCAATCTTACATGAAAATAATTTTATGGTACAATTATAAAAGAAATATTTACGATACATGGAATTGCCTCCAACTATTAGAGGATCTACCCCTTTAGCATTGCGGGCACCTTCTTGCAGTCGAAGTTGCAAATGGGCATGATGGACTTAACCATTGTGCCTACTGGACTGATGAAGCTCGAGTAATTCTTTGCCTCCCTTGTGATTCTAAGCCTGATCATTATTCTCAAGCCCTCGAGGATACACTAGAGATCTAGATTCTTTGTCTTCCCCTATCCTCTTCATACTTTACCTGCATAGACATTAATCATATTCATTATATATATATCTGAAGTTATAATAATCTTTAAAATATAAAAATAATTTACTTCTTAAAAGCATAAGAGTTCTTACTAGCACTTGTGCCTGCCGCTGTTGAGTCCACATGTACTGGGGACATATTCTCCACTTGCTCATCCTCCACCTCCTCCTCTCCCACCATGTAATTATTCTCATCCTCATCCTCATCTTATGCTCCATAATCTGGATCATCCTCTATTCACACTAGCAAAGTAGGAGCAATCTCCTTTACCTTTCCCATCCCCCTGCATATAGTAAACGTGCCAAGTCCTCGAGTCATACAAAATATGGCTGGGGGGGAGCCCAATGTTGGGGGGTGGTTGAGCCTACTATCAGCGGGGTGACTGAGCCTGAGGGGATGGCTCAGGCTGGGTGGATGACTGTATCTCAGGGGGACCCTTTCTTTTGGGTTTTTTCCTAAACCCCTTCACTGTAACAAGAAATAAATGCAATAAATAATACAGTTGAAAATAATATATAAATCATTAATGAAAGAAGTTTGGCGTACATTAAAAACATTTTTAAAAATTTTGGCATAGTTTTTGCTTAAATTTGGATTTTTCTCTTTAAACCTGCATATAAAAATGAAACCTACATACATTAATTGCTATTACAAAGAAATGTTGGGTAATCCAACTTATACAAAGTAAACTAAACAAAATATAATATGAAACTAGATGATGGAAACTTTTACAATTGAACCTTTTTCATACACACACATACATACTCATACGCATACACACAACCTCACTTTTCATCCTACCATCCACGCCACTCCACCTTCATCTCCACCACCAACTCATGGCTAGCACCTCAACCATCACTTCCACCATCACATTGCCATTACACACCAAACACCTCTCATCATCACCACACTCACTCCACCATCATCTCATTAACACCTCCCTACCTACTATAATCCACCTAGCCATATTAACTCCCATATCAACCATCCTATCCACCTAGGCAAGCCCTTGTCCCTTCCTATCCACTCCATAACCACCACCATCACTATTATCCACCACTTCAACCAAATGGCCACCAATTTGCCTAGCCAACCACCAAATGCTCCTCTGTAGTTCCTTAACAACCATTTCACCACCAAATACGCCTTCCATTCCTAATATCCACTACCACCCTCATCTCCACTTTCATTTAGCTATCCATATTCCCCATAACATCGACTCCTTCAAAATTCACACAAGTGGGTATACACAACATCTAGTTAAATAAAATAAATAAAGCAAACAAGTGGGTGATGTTAACACATCTTTATAGGATAAATTGCCTTGTTGAGCATGCTCCTAGGTTAGTTAGGCATTCATGGGATTATAAATATTGCATAGCATGCATCATGTTGCAGTAGAATACATTTTGTAAATTATATGTTAATTAGCTTATTTCTGTGGCTAGGGGAGGAGGAGATATATTTTGGGGCCTTGGAATGACAATCTAACATTATGGATCAGATTATGGTGACAATCGGAGTCCAAGCCTCAGAAATTGCCCTGACCGGACCTCCGTAGCACCAGATGCATTCCAAGGAAGATCAAAGGCCAAGGAGTAAAGTGGCGCAAATCTAGACCTTAGACAACAAATCCGACTGCATGGACGGATTCGTATCAACCATCGTAGTCTAACGACACAAAAATTTATCCAATCCGACATCCCTGTTCTCATCTATGAGAAGAAGATGGATGGCGAGGATGGCACCACGTAGTGCTATCCTTGCCATCCAAGACCGCCACTAGCCCGCCCATCATCCTCAAAGGCGGCCCCAATGCGCGATCTTAGATGTTGGATGAAAATCCAATAGTCACGATCACATGACCACCAACTATAGGGAATTCCCCAACTCAACACATAAGCTCCCTCAGTTCAATGGTTAGAGGAGGTGTTCCGAAGACATGGTTGCAGGTTTGATCCTCGCCTGTGGGATTTCTATGCATAGATGTGAGCTCTAGTTGATTAGAACCATGAGATCCTTATCAAATAGTGGAGGCTTCAACATGTGGTGTAGAGTATGGTAAGGAATTCCCCACACACGATCCTACGTGCATCACATGAGATTGTGAGGTACGACCATAGCGCACCCTCATGCCTCTAATCAAGATCATGCTGCAATAATTCCTCTACATGGCCACATTGGATGGATGAATCACGCAACATGCTATCTCTTGCGCAGATGAGACAGTCCTGAGCGCGTTGTCCTCAAGCAATTATGAGCATATCTCTGATCCAAAGGCGAAGACCCCTCCCCGCTGTGCCTGCATTGCTCCAGTGGTGTGCGCACATGCTGTACGTTGGATGCACATGCATGTACGAAGGCTATGTTCATGTGGCACGGTTATGATGCTGCATTGAAGGCTTGGCTGTGTCAAATCATTTGGCAAGTCCTATAAAAAGCCCCCTACAACCCCTCCTACCAATCCATCTCTTCCTCTTTTTCCCTCATCTCTTCCAAAGCTCTAAAGAGCTGGTCACAAGCCTGAGATGCTCCTTAGAGTAGAAAAGTAAAATATTTTCCCACTTCTCACCCCCCTTCATGGAGCATCCCATGGTTGTCCTCTCACCTTGATCCGAAAGTAGATCCTTGCCACGACGTCATCCTTCCCCATCCTCCTTCCTTCGACTTTGTTGTTCTTCCTCCAGCCTCTCACCACCTTCGTCCAAGCACCGTTAAAGCGAGTCACCCTCCAAGCGGCCGTCGAGGGTGATTTCCTCATATCATTCCATCTTTTTATCGCTTTCTAGTGTAGTTTTCTGCTTTTCTATCTATAGCAAACTCATAATGAACATGTTTAATGATTGTTTCACTCTCTCTCTCTTTCTTATTCTGCTAGATTACATTAAATTAGATGAGAATTATTTCTCTTGATATTCTATCTTATAAAAATATCAAAAAGAAATAAATCAAAGCGCAATTTCCAAAATCAATTGTTCGCATCCTTATGCTCGACTTGGGGCTCACCTCAAGCCTTGGTTATAAATTTTATTTGGTAGCAAGATTTTGACATATACTACAATGCATATTTTCCATGCTCGATTTGTTATCGATCCTTTTGGCACCATTTCTAGGGAGGCAACAGACTTTGATTTGATTTTCCACGCTTTCCCAGGTTACTTACATATTTTTCTAACCATCTTTCTTCTTCATTTCACTGTCTTGCAGGAACCCGATCGAGGAGCCGAAGACGGTAGATTGGAGTAATGTGTGGCTAGAGATTTTGTAAGTTTACCCCCACTTCCCCACCCCATAGCTCATTCCACCAGATAAATAACAAAGACTTAATCTACTTAGGTGTTTACACAAACCCTAGTATAGAAATTGTTTGTCTTATTTGCCACCATAACCACCTCGCCACCACATATTAAAAAAAAAAATTGATTTAATTGTGGGATTTGCTTAAAAATTTACACACCCAATACACCCGCACACACTAAACGCTTGCCACTTTTATCTGATTCAATCACTTAAGCAGGGATCCAACCTAAGTATCTGGTACACCTTAACACACTATACAAATAAGTGATTTGACATCAGAATAGGCTAAATTTATTTGGGTACCTTATTCAAGTGGTGCATCAGGGCCAATTGTTTGAGCTGCTTGGGCCACACCACTTAATTTAAAACTGGTTCTTCAAGTAGCTTGCCAGTTAGGGTTTAATTTTTAGGAACTAACTAGGCACTCCACATTCCTTTTGAGTTTTAAAGGAATATATATTACCACTGCTTTCAAAACTAGGTGTGTCTCCTGAACTTGATTGAACACACCTAAAGTTGTCTCTTGAACTTGATTGAATGCACCTAAAGTTGAACCCTAAAAATTACTAAACAAGGTTAATCTAAAAGACACATCATCAAAACCTTGTTTGAAAACCCTGATTATGCATGCACATACATATTAATTGAGTTTTTAGCGGACAACCTATCGAAATGGTTCATCACATTCCAAGAACACAATCAACCCAAGCTTAATTAAAATTGAGTAGACGTTGGCCTTAAAGATTAACTCTCTTTTAGACTCCAACTGAGACGTTTTTTCGATTAATCTGCTTCTATCGGTCTATCTGATGTCTAGCTAGGGGAGTAGTGTCAAACAACCACTATCGGGGGGTATCAAATGAGCTAGAGGTGCAAGCGAAAGAAAGAATCTTCTCCCCAATCTCTCCTTTTAACTAGTTGGATTGGCTAGACAGAAGTAGACCAAATGGTTTTCTTCATCTCAAGATGGGTTCTAGGAGTCTATAGGTCTTTAGGCTACCCACCTAAGGATAGGTTTGGTTTGATTGTACTGTAGGGCACCTTTCCCTCCTCTGTTTTCCCTCCAACTTCACCATGTATTCTCCCACACCGCACTCGTACTTCCACTCCTACCCTCATAACACATCTTATCCGCAATATGATGATTATTATCTTGACTTGACCTGTAATCAACCATCTACTAGTTGGGATAACCTGGATTAGGGATATAAATCCAGACCTCGATGTCCAGGGTCTAACCCTAGACATTAAGACTGTGATTATTATCCTTCTCACTCATACACCGACTATAGATCTTCACCCTTTGATGAACAACCCAACATGATCTATAATGACGAAGGATATTATGATTATAACACCTACCTACCCAGTATTATACTGAATATAGGTCATCACACTTTTATGAACAACCCGGAATGACCTATTACTAGGGAGGGCCCCAAGAGCCTCAATTCCTTGACTACCCTAAATTGCACCCAAACCCACACAACCTTGAACAAAACTATTTGGTTCAAGTGAACTTGGCCCAAGATAGGGTGTTGGCTAACTTAAGGAACAACATATGATCTTTGAAAACTCAAGCAACACCCTACATGGAAGCATTGGAGCCAATGATCAAAATGATTGATGTGCTTAATAGTTCTTTATTGGATTGGCTCTAAGAAGTTAAGGATAAGGGCCCAGGTGAGCTTTTGCTTGTGAAATTGTCGAGATTGAGGATGAAATTCATGGTTTCCCAAGTCCAATCTTGGGATGATTCGCAAGATTAACCCCCTTCAGGAGAGCCAATGTCTGAATCCACTTAGGCACCAATCAAGGGGGACACATTTTATGAGATCGAGGATGACCGGGTTGGTCTAGAGCAACCTATTGAGGATGATGTGATTTTCTCACTCTAGATTCCCGAGCTAGGAAACGGGGAAAAATATTTATCCATGGAACAGGGAAGGATAGATGATTTTGAGACATATATAGATGAGGATCAAGAATTCTTTGATTCTAAGGGTGAGAAATCTCTTAGTGAAGTTTCACTTGAAGTTAAGGAAAATAAATTTAGTGAGCAAATAGGCTGAGGAATCTGATGAATTATTTGATGGCTCTGTAATTGAGGAATTTAACCTACTGGGTTTGACATGGAGGATTCAAATCCAGATTTATTGGATGATTCAATCAATAGCCCCATTCCTCAACCATATCTCGAAGAATATAATGATGATCTTGATGTCACCAAACCCAAGTCAATTTTGATTCAACCACAATTTTTGTACTTGGGTAAATCACATGGGGTTAATAATATGCTAGAGGTCCTAGAAACCAAACACTTGATTTTAGATGAGAGGAGTTTGGAAGTTAAATTATGGGAAGTGAATTCTGAGGGAAATGGAATTCTGGATCTAAAGGTTCCTGTTGACCTGAAACCACCAACATTCTACCAGGACCCGTATGACATTTTCAACCTTGAGGATGTACAACAAAAGCTCAGAGTAATTGATTATCTTTTTGAACTGAACCCTAAGTAGACAACCAAATCTATTGAACTAGATTTACCTATTGTCCACCATTTTAGACTTGAGTTGTACTCCAGAAAACCACATACCTGGCCTCGCAAGCAAAACAATCTCCGATTCTAGGTAATTGTCATCCACAACCTTAGAACTGCCCAACCTTAGGGTATGGGCTTTGATGTAAACATGATTATATCACATAAATCATCCATTTTTGTGCATTCTTAGACATAGAGTTGCATCATATATTATAAATATTGCATAACATGCATCATCTTGCATTTAGGTTAGGTTGTATAAAGTTTAGGTTAATTTTCCCCTTTGCTGTCAGGTGATAGGACGACATTTAATTAGGGCCTTGAATTGAAGATTCAATCATACAGATCTGATCAGGGTGACGATCAGAGTTCAATGACTCCAAGATCACCTTGATCGGAGCTCCGTAGCATCAGATATAATCTGAGGAAGGTCAGAGATCAAGGACCACGATGGTGTAAATCTGCATTTTAGATCACAAATTTGACCACACGAATGGGTTTAGGTCGACAATCATAGCCCAACGACATGAAAATTGATCCAATCCAACATTCGTAGCACCATTTACAACACGTAGAAGATGGACAGCCAAGATGGCGTCACGTGGTGCCATCTCAACTGCCCAACCGACCCAAGGGTCTGCCGCCCCCTCTCTCTCCTCGCACACACGATCAGATCTGGGCCGTTGGATCTTGATCCAACGACAATGAGCGTGCGCACCTCAATTGGAAACTTGACAAACTATCAACCTTGGCACATTGGTTGAGCGCTCCATACATGAGCTGAGGGTGCAGGTTCGAAGCTCAATGCATGCCTTAATTCAGTGCAGCACAAGTGCGATAGATTTCGGCCATTGGATGCGGTGAAGATGGGGAATAGAGCAATGACGTGGCATAACCAAAGCGCATGGTGCCTTCACATGCGATCCAACGTGCCGTTGATGCTCGATCTCACGTGCGAGTGCGAGATGAAGGCATACGCGAGATGGATTTTAAGTTGTCCGATCTTGTGATCGGACGGCTGAGGATACGTGAACGTGCGTAGGCATTGAGGCATAGGGAGAGGAGAAGGTGCAGGTGTGTGTGCACATTGCCCATGATCTAGGCTTTAGTGACAGTTTTATCAGTCACTAAAGACCCTGATTTAATGTTTTAAAGTGTTATGACTTATTTGCCCCATCCAATTTATACCTATATATAGCCCTACGACCCCCACACTTTCTTCATCGCTTCCTCTCTTCTCTCACCCCCTCTAAAGCTCTAAGAGCTTGTCCCAAACCCAAGATGCTCCATTAGAGTTAAAATTATAATGTTTCCACCTTCTTGTCCCCTTCGTGGAGCATTCCACGGTGGTCCTCTCACTGCCATTCGGGAAGCAGATCCTGCTACGAAGTAGTCCAACCCCATTCTCCATCATCATTCATCATTCTCCTTCATCCACATCTCACCACCTTCGTCCAGGCAATCTGTTGTTGCGGCTCATCCTCCAAGTACTCGTCGAGGATGATAACTTCTCTCTACCTTCTCTTTCACCGCTTTCTAGTGTAAATTTCCTACTTTCGAATGTAGCTTTCCTACTTTCTAGTGTAGTGAGTAGCTGTAATTGTAATGAACATCAGTTTGTGGTTATGAGATCCATGTTTATTCTATCTATATTTTCTCTTTATTTGTAATATTCTTTCTCTCTTCTATTCTTTATTCTTTAAGTAGATAGCTGGTATAGATTCAATCAAACTAGCTAATTTGCTTCCAGACAAATAAAACAAATGCGATTTTTAATCAAATGTCCGCCTCCCTGTGTTCAACCTGGAATTCTTTTCAAGTTTCGGTTAAATTTATTTGTTAACAGATTTCTTCGCAAATCACACTACAACGATGAGTTTTCAAACTCAATCCCATTTGCATACATTTTCTGCTTCAGTAGGCTTGCATCACAATTTGGTCAACAATTTTAGACTTCATTTGCTATCAAGTTTGAGGATCAATCTTGTAATTCTGATCCTGACCCATACTTCTTAGTTCTTAATTTCTTCTCTTTGTTTGTATATTATGCCTAGTTGAAGGCAATAAACTTAGCATGTATGTATGCTCCACTTTCTCTGTGAAGCCGACCAAATTTTCACGAAATTCAAGTGATATTTTTTTTATTTGCCCTTTTCATGTGTTTATTTTTACAATGAGTACATTGAATCAATTAGGCATGGGGGGTGGATACGTAAACCTGAAAATATTTTGTTAGCTTCGTACAATTTCTTTTATTTAAAAAAATAAATAAATAGAACTAGGGAAAGCAAACATAGGCATTAGGAGTTATTAACTTTAGGAAATGATATGATAGGACTTGAACACTTAGACTCTTCAGGTCTTTGGGGTTAATTAGCCTGGGTTTCCACTAAAATGTATACCTATTTCTCGAGTCCTTGCCATGTTAATTTTATTTTAATTTGGCTAATAAATTGGGGTGATAAGTGCACGACTTATCAACCCTTCCTCTGATTTTAGGGGACTTTGAGTCTAAACCGTCTACACATTATTTGTACTGGCTCACTTTTGGGAATTTTTACAAAAATTAGGTAGCTAATGAACTTTCTAGAGTAGTATGGCTAGTAGGTTGTCGTAGGTTACATCCCACTGGCCGATTGTGCAAAGCCCTACTACACGACCATAATCTTTCTATTGCCTTTAGGTAAATCTTAGATCAGGGAAGCCATCTACTCAGAAAAAGAATATATATATATTCAAAAGGAAAAGAAAAAAATAGAAAAGGAGAAAAATAAATAAATAAACAAATAGGTCACACTTCACCGCACAAGTATGGCTGGCAAGTTGCTGTGGGCTTGATCCCCATTGGTCAGTTGTCTAGATCCCAACTCACAAAAATGCACAAATAATTCCCAAACACTTAGGGAAGAAGTAGGGAAGTAGAATAAATCGGGGAGGTATGCACTGGGTTTGCCCTTATGTTGACCCCATAAAAAAAGTAGGGAGAAAGCTACTAGTCAAAAAGATAAACCTTTAGGCAGAAATTTTTAGGTCACCTAGGGTCATAGAAATCTGAAGTCTATTTCGACTATCGCTTAATGAGTCTATCACATTGTCAAATTAAGATGCTAAGAACTTGAAGTTCTTTTAAAGTCTTGGGTGGGTTGGGTAGTATACAATGCTATCCCAAAACTCTAAACTCAAACAAATCCAAAAAACATATAAAAGAAGAAAGAACAAAAAAAATGTATCTTCCCTTTTCAAAATAAGGTGAGGACTTGGGTGGTTTGCATTGTGGTAAGCACCTAGGCACTATTGAGTCTTTGTAGTTTAGGACCTTAGTTGAAATTTCTTCTTCTTAATAAACAACTTATGCTTTAGCGATCGAGTTCTAATTCTTCTTTTTTACATAGAATTTAGTTTTGTTTTGCT
The DNA here is from genome assembly GCA_037157565.1 of Thalassia testudinum. Taxonomy (NCBI): domain Eukaryota; kingdom Viridiplantae; phylum Streptophyta; class Magnoliopsida; order Alismatales; family Hydrocharitaceae; genus Thalassia; species Thalassia testudinum. The sequence goes on along the minus strand of JAZHRO010000003.1, from coordinate 67,669,094 downwards.
AGGGACTAGCAAAAGATAGGCATGGGGTTATGATGTAAACACATCTTCATAGGATGAAATGCCTATTTGAGCATGTTCCTAGGTCAGTTAGGCATTCATAGCATTTTTAATATTACATAACATGCATCATGTTACATTTAAAATACACTCTATAAATTATATGTTAATTAGCTTATTTCTGTGAATAAGGGAGAAGGAGATATATTTTGGGGCCTCAAAATAACAATCCAACTGTATGGATCTGATCAGGGCGACAATCAAAGTTCAAGCCTTCGAAGTTGGCTTGATTGGACCACTATAGCATCAGATGTAGTTTGAGAAAGATCAAAGGCCAAGGAGTAAGGTGGTGAAAATTGAGACTTTAGATGACAAATCCGACCACATGGATGGATTCGGATCAATGATCGCAATCTAACGATACAAAAATCAATCAAATCCGACATCCATGTCGTCATCTACGAGAGAAGGTGGATGACGGACAGATTTTCGCTTATTTATGAACATGATAGCAATAAATTGATATGTCATTGTGTTTTATGTGGTGGAAAATCTCGCAATCAAAAATTAAAATAAATATCAAATTTAACCACAATAAAAATGTCGCATCCACAGGGAGGAATGGAACCAATAAATTTACGAGTAGAGGATTATAATGTTTGCAGACAACTTCACAACTTCAATTCGAGGAATATGCTACTCTAAATGGAGCTTGCAATTTCCTTAAAAGTTCATGGCTATTTATGCAATTTTCACATCAGAAATCAAGCTCCCTAAAGTATGTATACGATGCATGTGTAGTGGCATATCATGTAAACTTGACTTGCATACAAATCTGATTTGAATTTCAATGTTGAATGATGCACATAACACTAATTAAGTAAATTCATGAAACTATAAGTGCATCCACGTAATGTGGCTTGAATAAAATAATAATATTAAAGTAACAATGGCGTGCAATGTAATTTTCAATTAAAGCAAAAATAGAAGATTTCTCCTCTCTCTTCCTCGCTTGAACGGTCATGCGTGGTTGGCGGCGAGAGTCGACGGAATGGTGCACCTCGACGAGTGCTTCGTGATCGTGGTGACGTAGTGGCCAGAGGTGGTCGGACGGTGGAGGAGGATGCCGGCCTGATGACGGCAGGTGGCTGCACGGGTTACTATAGCTGTGCGCACAAGCGCGTGTGGCTGCGCGATGGCATGAGCACAAGGAAGCACAAGGGCATTTCATTGCCTGCAGGTGTGTGGCTGCCTGCGGGTGTGCTTCCTGCTGGTGCGTTGGGTTCCTTGCTGCAAACAGTGGAGGTGTGGAAGGAAGACGAAGGAGATGAACAGTGTGTGGCTGTGCTATGGCGCATGCATAAGGGCCTGCGGGGGTGAGGCTACCTGCGGGCGTGCTGTTGCCTGTGGGAGTGTAGCTTCTTGCGGGCAGTCTTGGCCATGCGTGGGTGCAGTGAGGGCACTGCACGCTGGAGGCGCGCCTGCAGGGAACGCAGTGAAGGCGGTGCGTGCGCTTGGTAGGGCTATGGTGGGAGGATGGTGGTGCGCATACAGGGCGCGTGGTGGGGTAGTGTGTGCGCTGTACTTAGCACATGGTGAGAGAGGTTTGCGGTGGTGGTGCTCACTTGTTCCACAGTGCATGCCCTCTCCACGATGGGAAAGGTGGACATGATCCCCGCAGGGGGAAAGGAAGAAGGACCCCTTCACCAAGAGCCCTCTCTTTTCTTTTATCTCCTCCCCCTATCCGCAAGTCAAGGGATTTTCAAATCCCTTACTAAACTTGTCCCACGGCTATTGGGGGAGGTGTTGTTGAGGTCGGTGGCTGTTGGGGGTAGGGGAAATTTATTTCACCCCCTGGTCTCTTGCAAATTTAATCCTCCTCGTTAACTCTTAAATTACCTTAATGTAGTGGATTAAGTGGAGATGCATAGGGTGCACTGTTTGCGAGACCTACATGAAATATAAAATAATTACATAATAAGTTATAGAATGCAGTAGAATAAATGTAAACTTAGGTAATGATGCATGCAATCATTCTATAACCTATTGTAGTTATTAACAAACATAAAATGTAAGAATAGAGTTAACCTAGGTGTAACAATAGTCCACTAAAATGGACTCATCAAATGCCCCCATGCCTAAGATTTGCTAGTCCCTAGCAAAAATGAAAAATAATAGAAGTAATCAGAAGATTTCTTCTTTCATTATTTCAAAACTTTAGAGATCTAGACAAGTGTGAAGTGATAATAGACTAGGTAACAGATCCAAGTGAAAAGCCAATTCACATTGGGAGTTCATACTTCACCCTTGGTAAATATTTCTAACGGGATAGGCAACTACTTCCATCGGGGATAAGGCAAAAGATAATCTGTAACTTGAGCCCGGCTTTTGGCTTAGGTAGGAGATATCGAGTTAAATGGATTTGTATTTGGTGGCACATACTTATCTGGTGCTACATGTAATCTAGTACTATTGACTCTAGATCTCTAGACTATTAAACAAGTCATCTCGGAGAGAGGCTAAACAACTGTGCTCTCTTGATGTCCGTTGGTGCTCACTCTTTTCTTTCTTTTCTTTCTGAGATCCCAAATCTCGCCAAATTTAGTAAGTGTAATGACTGTTTGGTGGCCTCTCATGGCATTTACACTTAAATTAAAATCGTAATAACTCTACAACTAAGTTAGAGTCCTCATCCAGTATTTGAGCGATCGGAAATACCGAAAGGTAGGTATGGGTCATATTTGGTGGATCGCGATAGGTGCTTTTGTTGCCTCATAAATGTCATGAAGTTAAAACTATAAACTCAGACTCTTTTCTTTTCTTTTCTTTATCTCTTTTTTTTCCTTCTTCCCTCTTTTTTTTTTAATATAATTATTTCTTTTTTTTCTTCTTTTTCTTTTTTTCATAAATCAACAAACAAAGTGGACTTTTATTTATGAGGTATTATTAGGGATGATGATGGTTAAGAGGATATTGTGAGGCTTATTTGGTGGAAGTGCCTATTCTCTGCAATGGGAAGGAATGGATAGGATAAGCGTATTTCTGACCTTTGACACTAATACCCTCCTTCAGCCAAGGACTTTATGAAGGACAGTCATAACCATCTACCATAGTCATAGCCTTATTAAAACTTCATTTCTGTGTATCTACCTTATTTGGTGACTCTCAAGAATTCACACAATGTACCCACATAGGAACAGAGGGCGAAAACCATGCCTAACTCTGAGGTATCATCATCTAATTGTCCAGAACTTAGGATTCCTTGTACTAGACTTAGTGCACCAGTAATCTCTCTACTTTCTTCTGACAAATATGAGGTGGATCTACTAGAAGATAGTATGCCTGACTCCCTATTAACTATCCAAGGGTTCAGTAGACTAAAATTGCTTATTGATTTTCTTCAAAGATCCATTACCCAGTCTACATGCACGTGAAGTAAATGTATTGGATTCTAAACTTAAGAAATAATTCAAGAAGAAAAACCTCCATGACAAAGATGTTTTGCTAGGGACTAACCCATTCAGCTTAAGAAAGGAGAATTTTTTTTTTTATATGCTAACATAAATGCATGAATACTTCCTAAAATGCAAAATGCACCCCCCCATGCCTAAATCCTACAATGTCCTCATTTTAAAAATTAAAACAAGTGGAGAAAGAAAGGAAATCACCTGATGACAGTGTTATTCAGAACACTGGGTTGCCTCCCAACAAGAGCTGCATTTGCTGTCAACAGCAAGACTTATAATGAACCTGTAAGTCTGGTTTCAAACAGAAAAAGCTAGGCCCTAAAAATATGCGTAACACCGCGGGCCTGGAAAACAAGTAGCCACGGATGTTGGCAAGCTGATGATGCAATGTAATCCCAAATTCTCGCCAGAAGGTATGAAAGTAGAAAACCTCGTTGACTACCTGGGGAGGTCTAGGAATAACAAAAGGAATATGAAAAGGGACCTCCCGAAAGGGAATAAGTGGAGGATAACAAGGATCCTCCAAAGCAGGATGGGTTTAGAAAGATATAAACATTATTATTTCAAACCCTTGAATGGTGAGACTAAAAGTAGAAGCATCAATCCACACTTGCAAATCTACCCGAGGATGTATTGGCTTGATATGTTCTCCAGAAAGAATGTAAATGAGCAGAGATCTGAGCCAAGGATTAGGTAAGGAATCTACTGGTTGCTTGAGTGATTGGGTGGTAATTATTAAGTCCAAAGAGGGCTTAGGCTGTTCAGGTTCCATTCCCAAAAAAAATTTGTATTTCACATCCTTACCTAGCTTCATTATTTTTTGAGTCTCCAACTGCTCCTCTACAATAGATGAGTCATGAATAGAGTTCAATATCTCATTAGTAGACTCATGAACAACATGCTTAGACGATAGTTGGGTTTCCTTGGAAGTAGAGAGATCAGAATTATCAGTAAATCCATCCCTGGGTTTTTCTTGTCAATTAGATCCTTTTCAGGGACTTTATGTGCTACTTCATTATCCTTAATATCTTTAGGAGGATTATCATCTTTAATGTTATGGAGGAAGCCTATATCACTGATGTCATTATTCCTCTCGGGGTATAAATCCTCAATAGATGTATGTTTTCCCCGAGAGTCTCCCCTAGGCTTCTCGCTATTGTGTTTGACTTCCTCCAATATCAACTCCTGATTTTGCGGAGGTTGACTCTCAAAATAGAAAGAAGGAAGGAATCGAAATTTCATTAGATGATTTATATCATCAAAGGGCAAGTCCTCAAATAACACATAATCTCCCTGTGATTCATTCCAGATTTCCAGTCTGGGTTCCTCCATTGGGGCATCCTCATCTTCTGAAATAGACTCTTTATAACCTTGAGACCAAAATTGATCTAATTCATCCTCCATTCCCTTAGGGTCACCATCATTGGGTGCATTTAAATCCTCAGAATGGTGAATGGTAGGTGTTGATTTCCTAAGTGGAGGGTCAGGATCAGGCTCACTAAGGGTAGAATGGGATTCCATCAGATAATTAATAGGGGAATTGATATGAACAATACAACCTTGACTCGGGTTAGTAGGGGTAGAGAAAATACTGTCATTCGGGTCAAGGTCCTCAAGAGGTACCATCTTCCATTTTTTTTTACTCCAATATATCTCTGGTGGATAATCACTAGGATCGTTCTCCTTTAGTGGTCGTGTCTCATTGGGAGAGTCTAAGTGATAGCTATGTAAAACGGGATCCCTATTGTCATTGGTTTCCTCAGAATTATTTCCATGATCACGGTCGTATGGTAGTGATCAGAATTACTGGGAAGAGTGTACTTAAGCTGCCTTATTTCTTTGTTTAATTATTGACGATTCCTCAACATCTCTCCCATAGATTCCATCATTTCCTTTTGTTGTTTTGCATTTCTATAATAAAAGATTAGAGGCTACTACTATCACATTGGGGAGGATAGTCAATTTGAGGCTCTAGCTACCTAGGGGTATCGGTCCAACCTCGATACGGAGAATCATGAGGGGTGGGAGGGTTGGGTGTTTGCATAGAAGTAGAGATTCCAAGGTAGGAAAATCCCGCTCCTAGGCTCTGCTCAAAAGTGGGAGTAATCAGGCCAGTAAACCCAGGATAGGAATATGAATGATCCCATGAATTGTCAATGTACCTATCAAAGGATGGATACGCTCGGGGCATGGGATCCTGGTTAAAAGATGGGAAGTATTGACTCTGATAATCTAAATGATAGGAGTAAGGGTGATCCATTTCTTTAAGCCAAACAGTTTTAACTCTTATAGGATTTAGAAGAAATCAAAACACAAGTAGAAACTTCCTAAAGAGTTCTATCACTGTCAAAACAAACGCAAATCCAGTGGGATCTATTTTTAGTAGATTCTAGGTCTTAGAAATAAATGTTCAGTTGGTGGCCAAATAAGTTTTGCAAGAATTACGCTTCCTCGACCAACCTTCGTTGGTGCCTATCACCTACTCACACGGGATGGAAGTCTTGAATCGAGCGCATACACGAGGAATCGAAGAGTCTTGGTGGACAGGCTTGTTAATTTCTAACTATCTTCCCTTGTGGTGCAAAAGAGGAGAGGTAGAAATTTATCTAGTGACCTTATGTGTGAGGTGCACAGTGTCTCAGGTGTGCAATCACACATTCGAGATTTTGAGTTTTGAAATCTTGAAAACAAGATCCTTTTGCACAGAATTTTAAGTCACAGATTTTTAGGTCCAACCTCCTAGCAGTCCTAATTTGTAAAGTTACCTCTGAAATAATTCGATTCAAGCACTTTAGTGGTCTTAGATTTAGGTTCAATGCAGATGCATGAGAGGTAATTGATGCTCAAGAGAAGACATACCTTACTCCAGCTTTCTTCGTGCAAGAATGTATGCAATGCAGTAAAAATAAACTAGATGCTACTCATTCAGTCCTAAATGGTCGTCCTATAGATATGCAGCTTCTAGCAGGTAATTCGATTTTTTTTTATAATAATAAGCAAACAAACCTAATCTAACTTACTGACCAACATGCAGTTTAAATAATTAGAATAATCCTATAATCTAAATAAATGGGGACATGCTCCCGAAAATACGCTCCCACATACAAGAGTGATAACAAATAAAGAAACACTAAGAACATGTTCCCGAAATACCTGACAAGGGCCCGAAAGATAGAAATTAAGTTCTAATGTCTACCCAAACAAAATCTAAACTAAGATCTAATGACTAAATCAGAAACAGGCTCCTCCATAAGCCTACGTGCATGGGATCAAGGATCACATGCTCCTGTTGCTAGCCTCCAAGTGGCATCAAGGTTCACCAAAAAGATCACGTCCATTGTGCGCACCCACTGTGTTTGTCGTTCAAGGTCGATGTCTCCCAACAACACCTGTCACCCTGTTAGATTCCTCGCACAATAAGATAAAGAATGATTAGATAATTACACAACTCAGAATACTCAAAAATAATAATGTTAATCTATTGCGTCTGTTGCCTCCTTGGCAACGGTGCCATTTAACGGACAGATTTTCGCTTATTTTTGAAGATAATAGCAATAAATTGATATGTTATTGAGTTTTATGTGGTGGAAAATCTCTCAAACAAAAATTAAAATAAATATCAAATTTAACCACAATAAAAGTGTCACATCCACAGCGAGGAATAGAACCAATAAATTCACGAGTAGAGGAATATAATGTTTGCAGATAACTTCACGACTTCAATGCAAGGAATATGCTACTCTAAATGGAGCTTGCAATTTCCTTAAAAGTTCAAGGCTATTTATGCAATTTTTATGTCAGAAATCAAGCTCCCTAATGTATGTATATGATGCATGTGCAGTGGCATATCATGTAAATTTGTCTTGCATACAAATCTGATTTGAATTTCGATGTTGAATGATGCACATAACACTAATTAAGTAAATTCTTGAAACTATAAGTGCATCCATGCAATGTGGCCTAAATAAAATAATAATATTAAAGTGACAATGGCATGCAATGTAATTTTTAATTGAAGCAAAAACAAGGGATTTCTCCTCTCTCTTCCTCACCTGAACAGTCATGCATGGTTGTCAGCAAGAGTCGACGGGATGGTGCACCTCGACGAGTGCTTCGCAATGGTGGTGATGCGGCGGCCCGAGGTGGTCAGACGACGTAGGAGGATGCTAGCCTGATGACGACAGGTGGCTACATGGGCTACTATAGCTGCACGCAAGGGTGCGCATGGCTGTGTGATGGCACCTGCAAAAGGACGCACGAGGGTGCTGCACTGCCTGCAGGTGCTTAGCTTCCTGCGGGCTTGCTGTTGCGGGCGTGCTTCCTGCCGATGCGTTGGGTTCCTTGCTGCAAACAGTGGAGGCATGGAAGGAAGACAAAGGAGACAAACAGTGCGTGGTTGTGCTATGGCGTGTGCACAAGGGCCTGTGGGTGTGTGGCTGCCTGCAGACGTGCTGCTGCCAATGGCCGTGCGGCTGCCTGCGGGCAATCTTGGACATGCATGGGTGCGGTGAAGGCGCTACACGCTGGAGGCACGCTTGCAGGCATGTGGTGAAGGCGGTGCGTGTGCTTGCAGGGGCTACGGTGGGAGGATGGTGGGGCGTCAGTAGGGCGCACGGTGGGGCAGTGCATGTGTTGTACCTAAGGCACAGTGAGAGATGTTTGCGGTGGTGGTGCTCACTGGTTCTACAGTGCATGCCCTCTCCACGGTGGGGAAGGTGGAGATGAACCCCACAGGGGGAGAGGAAGAAGGACCCCTTCACCAAGAGCCCTCTCTTTTCTTTTATCTTCTCCCCCCATCTGCAAGTCAAGGGATTTTCAAATCCTTACTAAACTTGGCCAGCGGCTGTTGGTGTTTGTTGAGGCCGGCGGCTGTTGGGGGAGGTGTTGTTGAGGCCAACGGCTGTTGGGGGAGGGGGAAAATTATTTCACCCCCCTGGTCTCTTGCAAATTTAATCCTCCTCCTCTCTCAATTTCCCAATGATTTGTTAACTCTTAAATTACCCTGATCGAGTGGATTAACTGGAGGAGATGCATAGGGTGCACGTGTGCGTGACCTGCATGAAATATAAAATAATTACATAATAAGTTATAGAATGCAGTAGAATAAATGTAAACATAGGTAATGATGCTTGCAATTATTCTATAACATAATGTGGTTATTAACAAACATAAAATGTAAGAATAGAGTTAACTTAGGCGTAACAATTGTCCATTAAAATGGACTCATCAGTGGACGAATAGGATGGCACAATGTGGCGCTATCCTAGCCATCCAAGACTGCCACGATCGTGTGACCAAGAGTTGTAGGGAAGTCCCCAACTCTACACATAAGCTCCCTTGGCTCAATGGTTGGAGGAGGTGTTCCCAAGACAAGGGCACAGGTTCGATCCCTGCCTGTTGGATTTCTATGCACAGATGCGAGCTCCACTTGATTATAATCGTGAGATACTCATCAAACGATGAAGGCTTCAACATGTGTCGTAGCGGATGGCAAAGAATTCCCTATGCGCGATCCTATGTGCATCACATGCAATTGTGAGTCATAATCATAGTGCACCCTCAACCATTCAATCAAGATCAGGCGGTGATAAATCCTCTACGTGGCCATGCTGGATAGATGAACTGCGAGACGCACGATCTCACAGGTGGATGAGGCAGTCTGAGCGTATGGTCCTCATGTAATCATGAGCATTCATCTTCGATCCAAAGGCCAAGACCCCTCCCCGATGTTCCTGTGCTACAACAGCGGTGTGTGCGCACACTACACATAAGATGCCTATGCATGCACGACATGGCTATGACACTGCATTAAAGGCTTGGCCATCTCAAATCATTTGGCATGGCCTATATAAACCCCCTACACCCCCTCCTAATCCATCTCTTCCTCTTATTCCCTCACCTCTTTCAAAGCTCTAAGGAGCTAGTCTCAAGCCTGGGATGCTCCATAGAGTAGAAAAGTAAAATATTTGCTCGCTTCTCATCCCCATTTGTGGAGCATCTCATGGCCATCATCTCACCCTAATCTGGAACTAGATCCTCACAGTGATGCCGTCCTACTCTGTTCTCCTTCCTCAAGCTCCGTTCTTCTTTCTCCAACCTCTCACCACCTTCATCTAGGTGCCATCAAAGCGAGTCATCCTCCAAGCAGATGTCGAGGGGGATTTCCTCATCTCATTCTATCTTTTTATCACTTTCTATTGTATTTTTCCACTTTTCTATCTGTAGCAAACTCTTATTGAACATAATCTTGATTGTTTCTCTCTCTCTCTTTCTTATTTTGCTAGAGTAGATTAGATTAGATAATAATTATTTAGCTTGATATTCTATCTTATAAAAATACCAAAAAAATCATAAAAGATAAAAATGCCAAAAAGAAATAAATCAAAGTGTAGTTTTGAAAATCAAACGTCGCCTCCCCGTTTTCGACCCTTGGCTCACCTTGAGCTTCAGTTATAAATTTTATTTGGTAGTGAGATTTCGACATATGCTATGATGCATATTTTCCACACTCGATTTCTCACCGATCAGTGGGTACACCCCACATCCATTCAAATAAAATAAATAAAGCAAATCAGTGGGTAGACCCCACATTTATTCAAATAAAATAAATAAACAACACAAGTGGGTACATCCCACACCCAAAATGAAATATCTAACACTCAGGTTATACAACTTTTTTGTATAAGTAAAGCGGAAATAAAACAAAGTAAAGAAATTGTTACTAACCTTAGATATCAACATCTATTGCATTTGAATCCATATGACCTTCTTCCATTAATTCTTGATATGCTTCAGATTGTGCGTTAAAATGATTGTGTGGTACTATTCTTATTGGAATAACCCATTTCCTTTGGTAGTTATCAGGGACATAGAAAACCTGTGCCGCTTGACATGCTAATGAGAATGGTTGATCAGACTTAATAATTTGACGATTACAATTTAAACTCAAGAAATTATGTCTTTTGTCAATTTTGAAACCAGTGCCCTCTTTAAAAACATCAAACCAATGACATTTAAAGAGGATAACTCTACGATCATATCTGAAACTGATCTCCAGATTTCACCAAAGTATCAATCTAGACCGGTAGAAAGATCTAAATCAATAATTCCATCATGCTGTGTAACCTTTCTATCATCAATTTCTTTTATTCTGAGTCTGAACCCATTTATTATATGCCAAAAGTGGTAATGTGCATAATGTAATGGTGTATCGACAATTACATCAAAATCTGGTATCCATCGTGGGTCCTTATCTGGTCTTTAAACCAATCCAACAAGTAAATTCGAACATCCTTGAATGAGGTAATCATTCGAATTCCTCATAGAATGGATCAATTTCAGAAATTTATTTTAAAACAAATAAATGTGCTCAACATCTTTCAATTTTCAAAATTGCCTTGTACGATGTATGAAGAATCATCCTTCCTCTAATATCAAAAATTGACAAACATTCTTCATCACTGCATTATATTCCCCATCATAGTTTCTTTGAAGTTTATTAAAGTTGTTGTCTATTTCACTCATGTACATGGAGGTAAAATTTATACACTCCACGAGATAGCCACCTACAATTGAACCTTCCATCTTTGCCTTGTTCAAGATATAATCTTTTAGCTATTTCAAAAACTACTCCACAGGATACATCCATCTGAATTGTATAGGTCCACTGATTCTCGCTTCATTTGCAGGATCCAACGTGAGATGAACCATTACATCAAAAAAGGATGGGGGAAGAATCTGTTCCACTTGATAGAGAATAATGACTATTTGTTTATCCCAGTGATGCAGCATATTATTTTGTAGCGACTTTGAACAAATAACTTTGAAAAATTTGCTCATCTCTGTGAATGAATCAACAACTAGCTCAGGCAGTATCCCCTGTATTGCCATTGGAAACAAAACTTGCATATAAATGTGGGAGTTATGACTTTTCAAGCCAGATGTCCTTTTTTGTGCTTCATTCACATAATGAGAAAGCTGTGACGAAAAATCATCTAGCACCCAAATTTCCTTTAGGAAGGAGAACGGTCTACTCTTTTGGTCCTGATTCAAGTTGTAAATAGCTGGTGGGAAGTAGCCATCCTCCTCATGAATATGAAGCTCCAGACGTATCCCCAAACTCTTCATGTATGTTCTTGTTTTCATTGTATCCTTTTGATCATTAGTCAGATTTAATACGTCTAAGATGTTATCCATCACATTCTTTTCGATGTGCATAACATCTAAATTATGTCGTATTATAAGATCTTTCCAGCATGGTAGCTCCATAAAGAAAATGCTTTTCTTTTGAAACCTAGAATTTCTCAATGTTATTCGATCTTGTTTGAAAGCTTGACCCAAACATATCTCACCCATTTTTTGTAATCTCTCCATTATAGCTTGACCTGGCAACTTGATTGTATCTATACTAAGTTTATTCATTGAATTTTTCTTTAAATACTGACATGTTCTGCCATCAAATTTACCGCTGAACTGTAATGTTCGACATCTATGTTCAATGGGTAGAAATCTATGATGCCCTAAGTAATAGAACTTCTTACTTTTCGGTAGTTGCAGGTGATGAGTATCTTCTATACATATTGCACCAGCAAGATTTCCTTTAGTACTCCAACGTGACAAATTTATGTATGCTAGGAAGTCATTTATGGTCCATAACAATGTTGCATGCATATTGTAGAAATCTCTCTTTCCTGTTTCATATGTCTTCACGTCGATGTACCACAACTGTTTCAATTCATTGATCAATGGCAAGAGATAAACATCTATTGCATTTCTTGGTTGTTTTGGATCGAAGATTAATAGGGTCAACATCATGAATAATGATCTCATACACAACCAGGGAGGTAAGTTATAAGTAACCATTGCCACTGGCCATATAGAATACGACGGGTACGTACTATTAAATGGATTCAATCCATCGCTTGCAAGACCCAACCATACATTTCTTTCTTCTATGGCAAACAAATTATTTCTTTTGTCGAATCTCTTCCACTCCTTTGAATATGTAGGATGATATATTCTTCCATCTTGAGATTTAGAATCCTGGTGCCATGCCATCCATCGTGCAATTTTAGTTGATGTAAAAAGGTGTTGAAGCCTAGGTGTCCATGGGAAGTAACGAGGAACCTTCTAAGGTTATTTCCTCTTACTTTCATTTTCACCTCTCTTATATCTCTCTTGTCTACATTTGGGATAGTTGCTCAAGTTTATGAGTTCATTTTTGAAAAGAATGTGGTCATTTGATCATGTATTGATCTTCTGACAATCCAAACCAAGCTTGCGAATCTGTTTCCTTACCTTGTACCATGAAGTTGGAAATCATTGGGGTTATTCAACAACTTAGCAATAAACTAAAATATTTCTGACATGAATTTAGCACTAACTCTGTTCATAACATTCAGATGAAACATCTTCAATAGAAACGACAACTTAGACATTCTCATAACATCGGGAGCGATAGGATCGTTAGCTACCTTAATAACATCATAGAATCGATCACAACTGAATGGATCTTCCCCATGTATTTATATCCTCTCCTACTCTCATCTTGTTCAACCTCGGTTGCATGTCTTTACCACCACTATCAGCAATCTCCTCGTCAATCTCTTCATCAACAGTGTTTTCGTTGTTTATGACTTCCTCAATAGACTCCTCTCCATGAGCTATCCAAGTAGTATAATGCTACCACCACCCATTACAAATCAACTGCTCGAGCACAGTGTTACGGTCATGCAAGAAAGCATTCAAACATCTTCATGACCAGAAGATGTTATCGCGAAATATCTTCCTATCATCATCAAAGACCCAATCTAGGAATGAAATTACTCCATTCTTATATCTGGTATAATCTGAACCCCTTAATCAAATCTAAGATTTGTCCATGATAACCTAAAATATAATGTAAACAAACCACTTGTTAGGAACGGAAAGGACTAAATGATGTGTTTCAAAATTAAGATTTTCACTTTATAGCCTATCCTCGAAGATTTAATCACAACTTAGGTTTACTCATTACATGTAACCTTCGTGGGTGAAATTCTGGTAGTATCTCCCTGCAGTTCTCTAGTATACCCCCTAATATTAACCTCAATGAGATTTCCTTTAGCACCTAGTTAAGGGTACCACAAAAAAGTAGATAAGATTAGTTGATATACTGGAGAAGTGCGGGAAGAAGCAACCATACTTTCACCACACAAGGTTACATGTAACGAGTAAAACTAAGTTGTGATCAATTCTTCAAGGACTTTCTTTAGTTCAGTATTCACTAAACTAAAGACAATCGAATCTTATGGCATGCTACAAAGACAACACATCATGCACGTAAGTGAGGCTTACAAACACATCCTGCATTATCTGTATAACATGATCATAATGATAAGGCTCTGATACTAATTGAAAGGATCGAAGATACCACTTGAACAAGCTCTGATGCCAATTGTTAGGATCGATGGAATATGTAATATATGTGGCTATCTATGCACAGATACTTAATCAAAATGTTAGTAATACAGAAAGATTTGCACAAAATATAATCATAGAAATTGGCATATTATGTATAGTGGTTCCCCTCCCTTGGGTCCTCCACTACCTAAGCCTCCAAACTCAGGATTTCTAACCCGATTCTCTCAACCCCAAGAGAATCAATTTACTAAACCAAGGTAATTAACAGGTTACCTGAACCCAAGTACAATAACGGGTTTGTTACAACCCAACAAGCAACAAGCTTAAAATACAAATAAGAACTGGTGTAAGAAAGAGAACTCCTACAACAAGAATTCCTATGCTTCCCAATAATAATTAAAATGAGTACCAATTTGAGAACTTAGGATGGATGTGAATCGCTTCATAGATGTGTAAGAAAAACACGTCATTGAGCTTGCAAGAATGTAGAGAAAGTGAATGGCAAGCTTCTTCTTTCTCGCTTGAAAATATGGTGGAAATTTGAATTATAGCACTAGAATTTTTCTTCTCTATTTCTTATGTCTTTTTTGTGTGCAAACAAAGAGTCCTAGGGTAATTTTATAGAGTTTAGGACCTAGGATACTCATCTACTAGATGTTGGGATTTAATTCCCAACATTCACATAGACTAAATAAATTTTCTAGCCGTTCAGAATTGAGCCAACGGCTAGCTGGTACCGGTACTAAAGTATGGGTACTGGTACTCGTTGCTTCCAGATTTGGGTTTCAAACTCTTAATACAAATCTGTAACCCACTTGTACCAGTACTCATGGTTAGTACCGGTACTCGTTACCTCTAGTACCGGCACTAATCATGAGTACCGGTACTCATTGGGTGCAGGTTTGTTTCTTGACAAAACTCAAACCAGTAACTCACATGTACCGGTACTAAACTTTAGTACTGGCACATGTGGGTTAACAAGTACCTTTTTTAAGTGATCTAATCAATTACGTTCTTTGAAAATAATTGCACTATTACTCCTAATTTATCTCTAGTTATTTTTACGATCTAAGTTATATTCCCTTGTTAAGAGGCATACAATCTATGAAAACCTAAACTAAAAAAACAAAAGATTCAAGATGACCTTCTTCTTCTCGATCCATCCTTGTCATCTTGCCTCCTCCTTGTCATAATCTTTTCTCATCATCATTCCTCCATCACTTCCTGTTTACCTTGATCCTCACCTAAATATGAAAAGCACTCAATTACAAACAATAATTTATAATAATTTTGTTAACACCAAAATAAGATGTGCAATAAGGTTCCAACAATCTCCCCTTTTTGGTGTCGACAAAACTATCTTGCAAATAGATAATTATAAGAATAAAAAATAATTTTTAACAATGTTATATGATAGAAAAAAATTTAATTAAATCCTCTCCCTCAAAATATGCTTCCCTAAAAATATTACTATTTGCCCTCTATCTTTCTCCCCCTTTTTGTCAATCACAAGAAAATGAAGAAATATCATGCCATAAGATTTACCAATAGTAAAATAATGAATGTGGTTACCAAGCTCCGTTAGGCCATCGTTCTTAGTCTTCATTCAACCTATAGAAAGGTGGAAATGTTTCATTGTGTGCCTTGAACACCCATTAATCTCTTTGATCTATTCCTGCAAAACATTGTAAAATATCCTTCCTGGGTACCCATTTTCTTGTGGGTCCTTTACGGTTAGTGCCTTTCAAATCCTTAGGTTTATAGATCACTTTAGTGTTGGATATATAATTCTTAGGATTCTTGACCTTTTAATAAATTCGTGCATATCTAGGTGCATGTGATTTATTTTGTGTGTTCTTCTTATTATTGAACTTGGCTTTCAAATTATTACAAAATTCTGTATTCAACTTAGTTGTTGTCTTTAAATTATTCAAAGTGTCCTCAAAGTGTTCATAAATATCTTCTAATTCTATTATTTTTGCATGTAATTGATTGTTAGTTTCTTTAGACATATCTAATTATATTTCTAAACAAGATTTCTCTATTTCTAGAGTTCCATAACTATCATGCAAAACCTTATTTTCCTTTTTAATCATCTTAGCCTTATTATATGAATCTTCATATGCTTGTACTAATTCATTAAAGGTAACTGCAGAATCAACCTCATTTTCTGAGTTATCGTTGCTTGCCATTAAGCAAACCTTCTATTTCTTTAACCTTACTCTTACCTTCATATGTGATTTGCAAAGTGTTCCAAATCTTGTAGACAGACTCGCATGCGGAGATCTGGTTGAACTCTTCCCTTGATAATGCACAATAGAGTGCATTCATCACCTTCACGTTTCCCGCAATCTTTTTCTTTTGCTCAACTATCCATTCAAATCCTTTTAGTGGTTCCGGATCCATGAACCTCTCTTGAATGGGAGTCCACGAATCTTCATCCATTGTCTTGAGGAAGACTTGCATCCTCCTCTTCCAATACCCATAATCCATTCCATCGAAATATGGAGGACGGGTCGATGACTGTCCATTGGTGCACCTTGAGAATGATGTCATTGCGAGCAAGAGTTTTTACTTCTCGCTACCCGCTCTGATACCAATTGAAAGGATCGAAGATACCACTTGAATGAGCTCAGATACCAATTGTTAGGATCGATGGAATATGTAATATATATGGCCATCTACGAACGAATACTTAATCAAATTGTTAGTGATACAAAAAAAATTGCACAAAATGCAATCACAGAAATTGGCACAATATGTATAGTGGTTCCCCTCCCTTGGGTAGTGCACTACCTAAGCCTCCCAGCTTAGGATTTTTAACCCGATTCTCTCAACTTTGAGAGAAACAATTTACTAAATCGAGGTAATTAATGGGTTACCTGAACCTAAGTACAATAACAATTTTGTTACAACCCAACGACCAACAAGCTCAAAATACAAATAAGAACTGGTGTAAGAAAGAGAACTCTTAAAACAAGAATTCCTATACCTCCCAACAATAAATGAAATGAATGCCAATTTGAGAGCCTAGTATGGATGTGAATCACTTCATAGATGTGTGAGAAAAACACGTCGTTGAGCTTGCAAGAATGTAGAGAAAGTGAATGGTAAGCTTCTTCTTTCTCTCTTGAAAATATGGTGGATATTTGACTTATAACACTAGAATTTTTCTTCTCTATTTCTTATGACTTTTTTGTGTGCAAACAAAGAGTCCTAGGGTCATTTTATAGAGTTTAGGACCTAGGATACTCGTCTACTAGACATTGGGATTTAATTCCCAACGTTTACATAGCCTAAATAAATTTTCTAGCCATTTAGAATTGAGCCAGCAGCTAGCTGGTATCGGTACTAAACTATGGGTACCGGTACTCGTTGCTTCCAAATTTGGGTTTCAAACTCTTAACACAAATCCGTAACCCACTTATACCGGTACTCATGGTTACTACCAGTACTCGTTACCTCCAGTACCGGTACTAGTCATGAGTACCAGTACTCGCTGGGTGCAGGTTTGTTTCTTAACAAAACCCAAACCTGTAACTCACATGTACTGGTACTAAACTTTAGTACCGGTACTTGTGGCTTAACAAGTACCTTTTTTAGGTAATTTAATCAATTACATTCTTTGAAAATGATCGCAATATTAATTGTAATTTATCTCTAATTATTTTTACGATCTAAGTTATATTCCCTTGTTAAGAAGCATACAATCTATGAAAACCTAAACTAAAAAAACAAAGGATCGAAGATGATCTTCTTCTTCTCGATCCATCCTTGTCATCTTGCCTCCTCCTTGTCATCATCTTTTCTCATCATCTTGCCTCCATCACATCCTGTTTGCCTTGATCTTCTCCTAAATCTGAAAAGCACTCAATTGCAAACATTAATCCATAATAATTTTGTTAACACCAAAATAAGATGTGGAACAAGGTTCCAACACATAAGTCTCGAGGGTGAGTAACTTGACATAATTTGACTCAGAGGACTTTTACCCTAGG
Organism: Thalassia testudinum; assembly: GCA_037157565.1. Lineage (NCBI taxonomy): Eukaryota > Viridiplantae > Streptophyta > Magnoliopsida > Alismatales > Hydrocharitaceae > Thalassia > Thalassia testudinum. Next base: position 67,651,231 of record JAZHRO010000003.1, on the reverse strand, counting down.
GGTCAGAATGCCTAATGTTTTTCCTCGCGTACATTTATCTTCCTTAGCAAGTGTGCGTATCTAAAATAATACTCATAATTGCAAAAAAATTGACATAAACATAAGCAATCATCAAATAAGAAATAAAATTATTTTTGTTGAGTGCTGAAAAGAAATATACAAAAATGTTATTGTATCGTAATATGAGAAATCCACATTATTTCATTTCCAACTTAGGATTTATTCAATCTTCTCAAGCTAGGCCTAAGACTCATTCTGCATATCAAGAAACACAAAGGAATGCTTCTCAACTCAAAAAATATCCTAAAATTGATTCAACACTAAGTTTAGAGCTTATAAGCCTATTCTAAATATCTTTATAGGAATTAAACTAATCCAAATAAGCTTTATAAAGCTTCGAATTTTGACCTGAGTTCAAAGAAGCTCAACTACAAGCCATATGAACCTAAATAGAACATAAATTGCTAACAGACCTAGGTAACTTCAGAACTTCATAGAATCTATTCTATCAAATTCCTTTCATCTTTAATATCATTTCACGTCCATCAAAAGTGAGATTGGAAGCTTCAAGGTTCATTGTAGCTTCGGGTTGACCAGTGTTAGACTAAAAATTGACGTTTAGATCATCTATAGTTCAATCAAATTAATGACATATATAGACCTTCTATGATCTCAACACATTAAACTCAAAAGGAAGAGAGATTGATCATTGGAACGCAATGTTCCAGGTCCGCCGCCTAAATCCTAAACATTAAAACCTCAAACCCTACTAAACATTAAAACAATTTTCAAAAATATTTGACAGAGTTTCCTTTTGTATTTTAAAGTTCTCTATAAACTTGCATAGCAAAATAATACTTATAATAAGTGTGCACAACCCACATTAAATTTCTTTTCAATCAAACAAATGGGCATACCCCACATCTATTGAATAAAATTAACAACACCATATGGGCACACCCCACATCTAGAAAAAACCTATATTATCCTTTAATTAAATTGAAAACATTAAAATTATACCTCTAAGTAGTATAGCCTCCAAGAATGCCGGTCAGCAATAACCTGTAATTTCAAAAATAGAATCAATTGAATCAGGCTATCAAGCATGACAAAAACTAAATCAAGTAGATTTCGATTAGAATTGGAGTAAATTAAGTTGGTTAAAATGTTTATTTAATTAGTTATTAAATTAATGATGTTGGATGGGAGGAGGAGGATGGCTAGGAGGAGAGGAGAGAGGGCAAGAGGAGAGGGGTGGTCAAGAGACAGAGGAGAGGGAGGAGGCAGGGAGGAGGAGGAGGAGGTGGGGTGCCAGTAGAGGAGGAGAGGGGTGGTCAGGTGGAGGAGGATGGGGAGGAATCGGGAGGATGAGGAGGAGGTCAGGAGGGGGGACCGGGTAGGGAGGAGGAGGAGGAGGAGGAGGAAGGGGGCACTGGTGGAGGAGGAAGACAAGGAACCAAGGAAGAAGAGGAAGAGGGGGAGGAGGAGTCGAGGAGGAGGAGAGGCAGAAGGCTATAGGAGGAGGATGAGGAGGAAGGGTAGAGCATTCGGGGAGGAGGGATTGACCTGAGGTGGAGGAGGATGGCAATGAGAGGCGGCGATGAGGAGGGACTCATGAGGGTTTGGGTCGGTGCTAGCATGATGAACAATGATGGGAGGAGGCCTTACATGCGAGTAGATCAGCCTATATTTGTCGTAGATTTAATTAACAAGCGATGAAATACGTCGCTTCAAAAATTTTTTACTGCATGCCAAAATGCCCTACCTCTTTAACAAAATACATTCGTCATCGCTTAAATCAATAAACAATGGCAAATACACATATTCACCTCCATCGCTCTTCTTTGTTAGAGACAAGGGGAGGGGCAAGTTTACACCAGTCCTTTGCCATTGCTTTATAATAAAGGTGATGACAAATGTTTATTTGTCATCCCATTTTCAAACAATATTAAAGAATCGATGGTAGATCCCATGTTTTTAGTAGTGTCTTCAATTAAAAACTCATTGGGTCAGTTGTAATCATCTTTGAAAGGATCAAGCTGCAACTCCACAACAATCTTTCCTCTATTTCTTTTGTTGTAGTAATCTTTGGGGTTCAGATTGTTAAGAAGATTGAGAGTAAATTCTTGTAATTGGTGAGGAACCAAAGAATTAAGAGGAACAACTTGCATTCCCAGCTTGTCGTGCACCTTGAACTGCAAAATACAAATTATAAAAATTGAAAGACAACATTGTAATGCATTGATAATTCCGGCAAAAAATATTGTGGCATCTATCATATTGACATTGATGCAAGCTATTATAAGCCTGGAATCTAATAAAGAAAAATCTTATTCACGCAGCCAGAAATCTTCATCTTTTAGCAAACATCCAATGGTAATAGAAATCACTGCACGAAATAGAATTCATTATTTATTTTGGTACTTGGTGGATAAAACCAAGAACTTTCCAGGCAATGCATACTATCAATTCTTTGCTTTTAAGGATGAATATCTCTTTCTTGCACATAGGGATACAAATAATAGCTAATAATGTCAGTAGGCTTCTCAAAAAAATTAAGGTCAGTAGGCGTAGGTATCATTGAGCCTGACTAGAAGGTTATATCTGCTAAAGAATAGGAAAATTTCAATAATCAAGGAAAATTTTAGTGTTGTGCTAAGAAAATTACACTAAATAGCTTTTAAGGTATATCAAAGCATGAAACCTACACATCTATAAAATGACTCAGCAGCATGATGAGAGAGGCAAAACCAGATGCAAAATAGAATGAATCATATAGATATACTATTTTGACATAGTACAAGCTTAGGACACTGAAGGAGAACAAAGTACATGTGATTCTATAAATTCAACTTAACTAATAGATGAAATTAACAAACCCAACATTGTTTGTTCTAGAAAATATACATGTAGACTAGGTAGATAAAATAAGAACGCATGAAAAATAAATTTGTGATGCGAAATTTTTTATTAACGAATGATGAATGAGAGTTCATGATGCATGAGTTATATATACATATGTAGAATCATCTAGTTATAACTTCCATGAGAATAAAAAATTATTCAAAACCATTTACACTTCAAAATAAGCAATAGATTCAAAATTGATACATAAGATGATGTACCGCTGTTAAATGGGAGGAACTTATTTTTTCCATAACCTCTCTAACTTTTCTTCTTACTACCCTTTCTTTAGAGTTCAATAAGTCATCAAACGATAGTAATCCCATGCTGAAATGGAGCAAGCAACAATGAAATCATGGTCTAAAGCCTAAAGGTGGACAGAAAATGGATGATTATGTTATACTCCATCTTTCAAAAAAAAGCAAAATGATAGACAAATTGGCTTGTTTAGGTCATATATCTATGAGATATCAATTCAAGTATTATCTCAGTGAAGTACCATGTAGGCTTCAACATTCACTACCAAAACACCATTGAAACTCCTCGTTTGTCATGGTTGTCACAATTGCAAGAGTTCTGCCCAAAAGGAAGCTGCCTAGTTTATTATAACCACCAAATTGTAAATCTTTAATCCTTCATGGCAAAAGCACAACCCTTTCACTAAGATGCCAAATAAGAAAAGAAGTACTAATGTACTAAGATGTATAGGATAAACTTGGCTATGGTGATGTATAGGATAAACTTGCCCTTTAGATGTGGCTAGGGGAGAGGAGGGGGATAGAAGCACTGCTATGGTGGGCATGATAGTGAGGCTGCAATGATCTATAGGATAAACTTGTGAAATCATCTAAATCAATTAAGAAGGGTAGTTTAGTCTTCCTATGTGAGATTTGACTAATTTTACCATGTGTCCAGATTGGCTCATTGCAAGTTTATAAGATTTGGATACTGATTTGTTAAAAAGTTTTCAAGGTCCTATAGTTTGGGACCTAGTTAGTTAATTGCTTCAAAACATATTAATAAGATGTATTACTTCTACAATTTACTACTAAGCCACATATGAGACTGAACTTCCAATAAGGTATGCCATGACATAAAGGTCAACAATTTTCAAATTTAAAGTAAGTGATAGACCATATATCCAAAAGAAATAAATTATATAAGTTCAAAGTAAGGCAAATAAGTTAATTGTATGCTATAATCATCCAACCTTGGGCATGTGGTCGGGTAATAAGCCAACTACTTTGCTAACTGACTACACAGATATGCTAAGGGGTTGAGTAGGATTACTTGGCTGAGTAATTGGCTTATTGGGCCGAGTTCTGCAACCATGTTCTTGGTGCATGCCATGCGGAGGTGTAGCCACCTATAACTATTACCATTATGGAGAGCACTGAAGGTGATCATGTGGCTATAGTAACAAGAAACTGCTTACAGTAGATAACAGACTTAAGAAAAAAATAGATAGCAAAGATGCACTAGAGGTGATTGCATGCTGATGGTGGCACCATCATCCATCATAACTAGCTTAAATTAGCCAAAATCAAATGACAGATGCTCCGTAATGATCATCTAAGGGTCATAATTCCATTCTGAATTGAGTTTGAGAAAAAGACAAGAAAATAGTTTAATTCTGCTATTTTAACATCTAATCACAAATGTAGATTAACTAAGGGGTTAATCAAAGCTTAATTAAAGGTTAAATGAATTAACTTTCGCAAGAAGTGGGCTTGAGCTGATTGAATCAAGGTTTTCTACATACTAAAGACTATTTTATTACATGAAAACCCTAATTAACAACCTCACTTCAATTAAATGGGTTCTGGTGGAAATAAATGTTATCTAAACCACATAAAAATTATTGAAAAATATTTTAAGAGGTTTGGTACCATCACTTTGACCATCGAAACTCATTTTGACAAAAAATAGAGATTCAGGTAGGAATTTACCTTGTTTTAGGCTTACATGTAATTTACCCAGCTAAACGTGGTCAAAACCCAAATCTAAGTTCACCATTAGATTCATTGGGTTCAAATTAGGTTACACTCAAAATTTGGGCCCAAGTAGAGTCAATCTTGACCTACTCTACAATTTAGTGCTTAAAATTTCTCTTTATCATACGTAAGCCCTTAACTTTTACAAAGACACCCCCAACTTCTCAATTTTGTTGTGAAAAGGCCTTTGCCTTCATCTTGTTAGCCAAAATAGGAAAGAGCTACAACTCCAACAAACCCACTCATCGCTGATTTCTATTAGAGATTTCTCCCTTGATTTTCAATCAAATCCTTCTAAATTTGGAGGGATTGATCAGGAAGAAATCCTCTTCCATATAAACCAACTGCTAGATCCCAACTTGGAGTACAAAGCTCTGACGAAGCTTGTGATTTCCAAATTTGGAGTTTCCAAAATCTTGAATAAGCCTCGTGAATTCTTGGAATTTGAGGTTCAAAAACACCTCTATATAAGCTCTCCTAGCTTACCACGAGTTTCTTAGTTCTGAATTGGCTGAGAAAACCACTTCTTGCTCATCTCCAGCCACCTTCTCATGTACTCTGACAAGCCTCCTCCGAGCACCTCTTCTATGCATGCTCACAGGTAATGAGCACCAACAACATATTCCTCTTGTCTTCTTGAACCTTGTCGGCTAAAGCAAGGACACCCTGACCCCTTCATCCTCGCCGTTGACTTGCCGTCGACCTCTTCTTCCCCACGTATGGTTGGCCAATGACAAATGTGGTCTCACTTTCTCTCCCCTCGATAAGTCCCCCAATCTCTTTCCCTCCCTTCCTTGAAAATGTTAGGCTCTGTAGATTTAGGTTAAACTCACTCTTCTCATTCCTTCTCTTTCTTCTCTACCTTCGACGTTACTCCAGCGAGTTCTCGCCTTCACAAAATCTGACCAAACAACATGCCATCATGATGGGAACACCATCATGAGTCATAACTGTCTCCGTTTGATCTGATTAAGTCAATAAAAGCTCCTACATATCCATCAGAAGTTTTTTAGGGCACAAAACATTGATTTGAGAATAAGATAAGAATATAGGGTTATTTCTGCAAATTTACCATTCTATTACAAAAATAGAATAACCATGGGTTCTCTCAGGGGTTGAACAAAGGTCAAATGGTCTTAAGAGTCTAATAAGTAGGTTAGAATAGCAGAAAAGGGTTTTCATGCGTTACAGGAATTAATAGACATCTAAAACACTAAAAATAGACCCGCATAGTCTATTGAGGTTATGGTCAGGATAAAATTCACCTAAACCATCTAAAAATCATAGAAAAATATTCTCTAGGGTTTGGTACCTTCAATTTGATAATTGGAACCCATCTTGACCTAAAAGAGAGTCTCAGACAGATATTTGCCCTAATTTGAGTAATTATGCAAATTACCTAGTCAATCTAGGTCAAAACCAAAATCCAACTTCACCATTGGATTCCTTAGGTCCAAGTTAGGTTTGTACCAAAATTTGGGCCCAATCTTAGATTATTTCAACCTAGTTTGCACTTTGGTCCAAGTTTGATTTTCTTTATTTCACATGGTCCCATAGCTTTTGAATTTCCTACAAAAAGGTCCCTATCTTTATCATCATTTTCTTCAAATAGGTCCCAACCACCATGAAATCCTAGTCCTACAACTTTGGTGAGCTTATTTTGGCATGTTCTCCTTGATTCTTTGACGAATCCCTCTCAGATTTGAAAGGGAAGTTCATCAACAAATTCTCTTCCTTTTGAGCCAGATCCTAAGCCCTTAAAACCTTCCTAATCTCTCATGCAAACACATGAGAGATTCGGGTATATTTCAATTTCTATCTCTAGCGAACCTTCCAAGTTTGGGAAGCTTGCTTCTCAAGCTCAAAACAACCTCCAAACACCTATAAAAGACACCCCAGATCAGACCGAAGATCCCATGCTCTAATTTGGCCAAATTCCCCTCTGATTTCATCTCTCCTCATCCGGCCGAAACTCCTCGACATCCGGCGAGCTCCTCCGACTCCTTCCCTCCTCTAACTACAATACCTGTGGTAGATCCTCCTTCCCTACCTTCCTCCTCGTTGCGTCATACCAGCAGGTGCTTCTATCTCCTTCATCCTCACTGTCCAACCCCCACCGAAGTCACCTTCTTCCCCAGCGCCGACCGCACCGCAACCGACATCGCCTCTGCTCCACTTCATCGACCAAATACCTAGATAAGTTCCTTAACTCCCCTACTTAATTAACACACCAACCACACTTCGTTTTGACCATCGTATCACCCCGACCACCGTCACCTTCTTCCGCTCCGACCACATCTCCAGCAAAGTGCCTCCACTGCTCCACACCCCCATCCGCTTCGCCATCGACTCCAAAAGCTCCACCGAGTCTCAGAGAACAAAAGCCCTCTAGTTATTGAGACTATTGACCTCTCCTCAGGGCCACCGAACACCACCACCTACGCACCACCTTCTCGATGTTGTCAGGTCTCCACCCTCACTCGCACCATATGCTGCACCCACCACCGCACTCGCCACCCCATGGTGATCCTTCTGAGCTTGTTTGATGTGGATGCAAGGTCATTCTCATGACTTCAGGTTCCTCACCGATTGCCACCATCGCTTCCATCTTTGCCGCTCTATTCATCGTGTTCAAAGCTCCGCACATCCCAAGTGCTACACCAAGGTCGTGCAGAGAAGCTCCAGGTAGGTCTCCGAGCCTTCAATTGGCATCAACATACACTGCTGCTGCAACAGTTCAATGAAGGAAGCCCACTGCAGCTGCACGAAGAAGCCTTGTGGGATTAGTCCCACATCGTAGAAGATTGAATCCCTAAAGACGCATAAGGGGAAAGGTGTTTATGGATCGTTGCCTCAGCATGCATAGGGGGTGAGGTCCCCACACGCATGCCTCACACATGCCCTTGCCTACGTTCATGCCTCGCAGGTCTGGGCCTTGGTCCAGTTACCTGGTTACTCGAGTCTGGTATGATTTTCCTGATTTTGAGAGAGAAAGAAGAGAAAAGAGAGAGAGGGAAGGGGGGTTTTGCTCTACCTCTCTCCTCTCAACACTTGTGATATCTGAGGGAGGCCTTTGCCTTTACTGGCGTTGCTAAGCACTGTGTTGTGCCGTCTCTGGAGCTTAAGGAGGCAGAAGAAGAGGGAAAGGGAAGGAAGAGGAAGGGTGCCCTCTTGGCACTGAGAGTTCCATCTGCTGATCTCTAAAGGGAGTGCACTGTGCACATATCCTATGTGGATTTACATTGATTGTTACTGTTGAGATATTTGATATTATTGTGAAGGGTAATCGGTGATTCAAATCACCATTTTACCCCCATTATTTTGCACTATTGACATTTGCTTTCATTTATATATCATTATTATTGGGAGTTCTATTATACATTGCCTATATTGTGCTTGAATTGCAATCTTGGGAACTATTTTGCTAATTGCTCCCTCAGTTCGACCTTAGACTCCCATTCGAGTATAAATTCTATTTATTTTTCACGCTGATTCAATCTATACTTCAACTCATTGATTTTAAAATCTGATTCAAAGCAACTAACACATATTTATTGAGGATTTTGGTTCATATTTTCTCTGGCCAAAACCTCTGCCTCAACTCAACGGCCAAAAGACCTCAATTTATTGATGGTTTTGGTTCATACTTTCTCTGGCCGACCTCTACACCACACCACCACCAACATAGACCTCGGTTGGTCACCTTACGCTCGTAAACACCTAATACACCTCGCCACCATAGTTTACATGCTCTAGAGATCTGTTTTACGCTTTTTAATTGGGGATTTAAGCCCATATTATTATCTCTAGGTTCTCGTCGCCGTCGATGACTTCTCCGACACCATCCACTGCAATTCGTATGCCGCGCCCCTCGTCTCCAATTCTAGTCAGTGCGAAACACTTCAAGGAAGCCTCTGGGCTTTTGATTGGAGGAAGAACATCAGTAGTAGCTATAATCAACTCCATCTTCTTCATGTGGCAATAGTGAAATAGTAGCTCTAATCTTAATCCCACATTGTGTGCCTTTAAATTCAAAATGTGTATTTAATGCTTTACACTTGTTAGTTGTTCGCCTTCGACACAGGGGGTCAGGTCCCCATATACACACCCAAATTCAAGCCCTCTCTCGTGCCTACACACACGTGGGTCTAAGCAATGATTTGATTACCCGATTAATAGAGAAATAGAGAGAGAAAAGAGGTTTGGGCCTAGAGGAAGGGGGGTTTTGCTCCAGAAGGCATTGGGCTATTACTTAAGTCGTCTGAGGCTTTGAGGTGTCATCTGATTGAAGTCTTTAGGGTTAATTCTAAGTATTGAAAGTCTTGTTAAGTAGTTCCAAACCACAACATTTTTTGGTTTTATCTCTCTCTTCATCATATTTTTTGCCCCTGATCTATATACATTTTTTGAACTTAATATAGATTGATTCATATCCTTTTGATATTGCAATAAATTGAGCATTCATTTCACATTTTGTGCAATTTGATTTCATTACTTGATTAGTGGTTATATTGCGACCTTTTGCTCCTTGCGAATGGCCTCATAATTTATGCTTTTCGAGCACTATAAATTTTAAATGTCGAGCCATTTTCATCGCTATACTACGACACGCGTATTTTTCTAAAATGATGGAAATTCACTCCAACACATGCCTTTCAAGAACATAAAACATCTCTCTTGGTGCTATATTGGCATCTCTTCAGCCCTATTGAAGTCAATGGATAAGGTGTGACATGCTTCACAAAAGGTGTTGCTTTCCATGATTGATGAGCTAGTGATGTTACCTGGAATGATCTGATAGCCTCTGTAATCATGGCATTAATCACAATGTCTACCATAGATGACCCTATATTGTGAATAGTTAAGGAAACCATAAATATATCTATGAGGACCTAAGAGGTGTTATTAAACCAAGTAGAATCCATGGAAGATGGGAGAGTGTTATTGAAATAGCCATGTATGGTATTCGTTTCATTCCTTTGATGGGGATGTAGTCTGATAGAATTCTATAGAAACCACAATCAAATTTCTAACTGCTGTTAAAATATAACACAAATGGCATTAAACTAAAAGCAAAAAAGAAACTGCATGAAGAAAATGCTATAGAAGTCCTACAATATCCAAACTATCACATTCTCTTCCTTTTAGTAAAAGCTTTGATAAAACTTGTTTATATGCGATGCAAGGCAAAATAATCAGCATTTAGGATTGGAATTGATCAGAGGTATGAAGAGAGATCTACTACATTTTATGTCATTTGCGACTTCTCATATGATCTAAGTGATTTGTTCTAGCAATAAATGTGAGAAAGGAAGGAGGGAGATCTGAGTGAGATAAAAAAGAGGGAGTCATATGAGGAGATTTGAGCTGACCTCTTCTTATTGGCTATGGAGGAGGCACAGGCGATGGGAGCTTCCTAAGGGCGACAACAGTGACCTTGAGAGCTCCTTAAGGGTGGGCAATGGAGGCTAAACGATAGAGGTGATGGAGAGCTCCTTAGTGATAAGAGGTGACGTGAGATAGTGAGATTGAGGAGTTGGAAGCGGAAGGGGGAGTGGAGATGGAGAGTGTCAGAGAGAGTGAGGGGCGCATGTTTCATCGTGCTTCGCTTGTGCTTGTGTTTGAGGTTTGCTTGGGAGCATGTGTGTGTGTTTAGGGTTTGGGGTGGGGTTTGTGTTGGTGTTGTGTGTGGTGCGGTGTGTGTTGTTGTGCTTAAGGGTGGCGGTGGTGGTGGAAACTATTGAAAAAATTAAAAAGAAAAACTCGCGTGAATATTGGTATATAAGTTGAAATCACTGACATTTTTTATAAACTACATCAACACATATTAAATGTCATTATATACCCATCGTCAGCATATGTAATTTATTTTCTAGTGAGGCATAACTAGCAATAAAATTACAACTAAATTCCTATAAATGTAATAGTTACACAATGCTACATATGACTAATCTAATTTAATCTAATGAAATTTGAACTAATTTACCCTTAAAATAACAATAGTTAGGCATAAATTATGTAAACAAATATGGATATAACCCCATGCCTATCTTTTGCTAGTCCTCACGCAAAACATTAAGCGAAAAATCTATGGAAATCATGAGAAAATCACAACGCACAGGAATTTTTTTTGTTTATATATATAAAGGTGTTGTGAAAGAATTAAGCTAGTTTAAATCAAGAATCTTAATAAGATTTTTTACTAACAAAAGGAATTTGTGGACAAATCCTTAATGAAAAAGACTTTAATAGTTCTAAAGTATCAACTTAAATCCGGAACTCCTAAATCAAATCAGAAACCCTATTAGCCATTGGACTTGGGTCACAAACAAAGGTTTCCTTGATTCCGAAGCCAACCCTAAAATTTATTACTCTTAGAATTTTAAGCATTCATGCATACGTGAATATGGTCTTTCTTTAGTTTGCCGGTGAATTTATGTTGGTATGATGGCCAACAAGGAAAGAAGGAGGATATTTTTGGGATTTTTCTTTTGTAATTTTTTTCTCTGATTCACCAACTCCAATCTCAGTTCAACTATCAACACATTCTGTGTCAGATTCATTGTCCCCATCATCAATCCTTGAAGGATCCCTGACATTTGATGCTTCGAAGCATCACCCATGGCAATCCTTAAAACCCTAGCTTTCGCCACTTGGAGATAGTGTCGCCTATGGCATTATAAAACAAATTCAAGCCATGGCAATCAACATTTTGGGATAATGCCACCTATGACACTTTAACTACACAATGCGTTTACATGTCCTCGGTAGGATATTTGAATATCCTAAGAGACAAGTACTGAAGAGATGACAAGTTATAACCACTATCCTCAAAGGAAGTATATACTTCACCTCTCATGCTGCAGGAACTCATCTAATCAAGTTGTGTTTGCAAGCTTCACTTAAGTCAGTTTAGAAAACCATAATTTTTTCAAGAATGGAATTAAGGAATTTTCTTTACTAAGCACTCTAAATTATACCATAGTGTGTGAATTTTGGATGCTCAGGCAACCAAGACATGCAAATCAAAAGGTAAACAAGGGCATCAAATACTTCCTAGGTCTTTGACTTAATACCTAAGCTTTTTCAAGTTCCTTTCAAAGTCTTGGGAAAATCAAACAAGATTTTGGTAAATATTTAAATAATTAAGTCGACATACGACTTGAGTAGTCTAGGTGAAAATAATTTGTTTCACATTTCCTAAAGTTAGTAAATTCTCAAATCGAGAATTCTTGACTCTACCTAGCTTGAATCTTAAAAACTACACTAAAATAACTTTTTCTTTCCTTTCTTTTTCCGTTGTTTTTGGAAAATCATGGGAAAACATATGTAAGGATGCTATTTGTGTGAAATCGTCGATGTTTAAGAAAATACATGTAGTATAGTCAACGAAAACTCCAAACACTTAATTTTATAAAGCTCAGAATCAAAAGTGATCCAAGCTCATTCACAGGGAGCAGTTATGCAATTCAATTCACCAATCACAATTTAGGAAGAAATATATATGCGATTGAAATCAATAAAATGCTCAAGGTGATATTTCAATGAAGAATGGAGTATCATTGCAAAACGATCAAGTTAAAATGCTGGTTTGAATCAACAATTTAACCTTCAATGTTTAGCCCTTAATCTACATAAATATTTGAACAGTAAACCTCAACTAATAATCCATGTCAGCTAAACACTCAAATATTCTCCTAGTAACCAGAATGCCTTAGATGATAGAACAAGCCATCAGATGCCTTATCAGAAGAGGCACAGCACCATAGAAGGCATAAGGGTTTTTCTTAAGAGCAAAAGGCTCTGTTGAGAGATTCAGAGGTTCTAAGGCATGGCACAATAGAGGTCACCACAAAGGCTAATGGGCCTCTTCAGAGTTTCACTAAGGGTCAAGAGAGAGAGGACATGGATTCCAAGGTGAAGCAAAACGCACCCTCTCCTCTTTCTCAGATTCTTTTTCTCTTTAGCTCAATCCAGACCTGGGTAATCAAATCCAAAGCCTAAACCCACTAGTGTGTATGGTGGGAGAGGGCGTTTGTGCACATGTGCAAGGAATGACCTCACCCCATGCTTACTGTGGCAATGGGGATGAGGCATGAAAATCTCTTATATGCTACAATAAGGTCTGCTCTCAACAATGTGGGACTATGCCATAGAGCTTTCTTTGCCTGCGAGCTGCAGGAAGTGAAGGCTCCAATTGCAGGCGAAGGATTAGCTGGCAGCTTCAATTGGCTACTTGGGAGACTTCTTGGAGCTAGGCCGCAGCACCTGTGAGTATCAATGACGAAGAACTCGGGTTGAAGATGTCGGACGGAGCTGGAGAAGGTGGTGGCGACGACTGAGCTTTGGCGGAAACCTGAAACAGAGAATAAGGCTTCCACCATCATCAAAATCTCTCAGGATTGTCACCTGAGTACAATGAATGTGTTGGTGGTGGTTGCATGCAGTGAGACAGCATGTGGAGTTGGGGCGAAGTCGAGGAGGACGTGAGGATGAAACAGAGTTCGATGAGGCGATTACGGGTGTAATCCTAATAATTTCTTGACGGGTTTTAGTGGGTGTAAGATGGCGAAGGTTTTGGGAGCAGTGGTGAGTGATTTTGTGCGATTTGGAGTGTTGAAGGTCATGCCGGAGGTACACCAGACGTAGGGAAGACGGTGGCATTGAAGGCATGTCGGTGGGCGAAGGAGAGAAAAGAGCTAGGAAGGCTTAGAGGAAAGAGAGGAAGAGAATAAGGGAAGCTGTGGACGAAGGGGAAGCGAAGGTGACATCGGCTGTGATTGGCCGATGCTAGAGACGAAGGATACTCCAGGAAGAGGGACAGCGACATATGAAGGGGGAGGGTGCCTCTCGCAGGTGTGGCAAGATGCGGGTGATGGAGAGGAAGAAGGACATGTTGCCTATAGTACGTGGCAACAAGCGAAGAGGCCGGAGAGGAAGGATTGCCAGAGATGAGTTCAGAGCTGGCTGGAGAGAGCGAAAGAAGGGCTTTTTTGGGAAAAAAACTCGCTAAAGAACAAGGCCTCACTATGGAGGGCCTTTTAAAGGTCCAAGGACAGCTTCGAAGATTGGAAACAAGCTCCAGGAGCTTAAAATTTTGGGGGGGAAGATCCCTGATCTTGAGGAGTTCTCACGCACTCTATGGTGTGAATCAGAGTCCAAGGTGTGGTTCAGATGATTGGGGATTTCGTCAAGATCATTCCTTCCAATTTTGGAAGGATTTGGTCGAGAAATTAGGGAGAAATCGCAAATTGAAGGTCGGTGGGCTTGGGTTCACACTGTTAATGGCTATAAGGACCATTTTGAAGGAAATGACGATAAGTTAGTGGGTTAAATGTATTGATTTCAAAAGATAGGGTCTAAGGTGTGAAAAATAGAGTTTTAAGGGATTAGATTGCAAACTAGGTAAAGATGAATTTTGATTGGGTTCAAATTTTGGACTTAATCTAATTTGGACTGAAGAAATCTAATGGTAAAGTTGGATTTCTATTTTAACCAAGGTTGAATGGAAAATTTTTAGGGCAAACTTTTGTCTCAGACTATTCAAGGTCAAAATAGGTTCAGATGGTCAAACAAAGGGTACGAAACCTCTGAGAATATTTTTCTATGATTTTTAGGAGGTTTAGATGAATTTAATCCTGATCAGAAATTCTTTAATTCAAGTGGGTCTGAAATTACGATTTTGTGTTATGATTTTGTTCTCGAAATGTATGAAACATTGTTTCCATCTACATGGACCCCCTTATTAGACTTTAATGCTCATTTGACCTTCAACTAACTCCTGATAAAGCTTGTGGTTTTTCTGTGCTGATGATATGGTGCTCAAATTACAAAATTAACCCTACTTTCCTATTCTCTTCTCAAAACAAAATAATGTGGAGTTGTAACCCTCAGTTGGCTATGTAGGAGTGTTTATCCTTCAAACCTGACTAAAAGTGGCTAGTTAGGGCCTATGATGGTGTTCCCATCAGAAGCAAATGTATATTTTTTTAAAATAAAAACTAATATAAAATGGGTGAAAACACGTGAGACAACAGACATGCTTGCAAACAACAACTATGATAGAATACAGGACTTTTGGAGATTAGCAAAAAAGTGACTTAATCAAAGTATGTAAATCCACCTCCTCATGGCTATTTCATTCAATGTCCTCATTGTATGGTATTAACAAAAGGAAAAGGGTAGACATCACCTGGAAATATCTGAGTAGACATGACATAACTTGACTAGCTCTGATTTTGCAAACCAGACTAAAATTCATTTACATAAGAGACATGATATGTATATATATACAAATGCTAAGTTTAATGCCTTCAGGTAGGCACAAACCCTATAAAGAAGATATTAGTCATTTAATGGAATGGTTAATGATTGTTGCAGAAAGGGTCAAGATTACTATGAAGATATGGTCATGTGGTCCAAGAATCAGTGATCCGCAAATGCAAACCAGGTGATGGTGGGCCCGACTCCAAATGCTTTTTCTGATCCGAGATACAAACTGGAGAGAGAAAGATGGAGATGGCAAAAACAAGGTTCATGATGTTGGCATAACTCATTGATCCAATTCCAAAGTTCAAGAAGAGGTAGTGGAGGATTTCGATTGAAGTTCAGGTATAACTTGGAATCTAAATTATCTGGGTCCATGTAATCAAAGATCATAATTTCTCCAGATTATGAGTTGTACGAGGTTATAAGTAAGGTTGTGCTGAGTTCCTCAAAATCCTCGTCAGAAATTACCTCTTCCTCATCAGAAATCGTCTCTTCCTCAAAATCAACCCATCCATTTGAACTAGTTGGATGATAATTTCTTCTCTAGTCCATCATGATTTGAGCTCCTTTTTCTGAGGTTGCATCTACCTTTTCCATGTATATTGATTCATGGTTTGTGTCCTTTGGTTGTGCAATTTCTCGAACCTCCACAAAATCCAACAATTCTAGAATTTTAGGGAGGGTACACTGAGGATTTTTTATATCATTAGCTAATTCATCATAAGACACTCCCAATAGTTCCTTAATCTCACGAATGACTTTTTCATGGGAGGATATCTCAATTTTATTATCTACAGGAGGCAGTAAATCAGAATCAACCTTAAGTAATTTGTTCTCGTCATCACATCTTTGCCTCATGTATTGATCTTGAGACTTGGCAGAATTCAGATTATTTGTAGTGTGAATTGTCAAAACCTCCTCAATTTTTCCCACAACCTCAATAGAACCACAATTCAATTTATTCTTCAAGGAAACAATAAAGATATTAAGTTGGCATGCTTTCCTTCGAGAAGTGATTTGCATATTCCTTGTCTCACAATTGATCAGAGCCTTGGCTGTGGCCAAGAAAGGTCTTCTTAAGATTATTAGGTTGTGGTTCAAGTTTTCTAATGCCTCCATATCTAGGACTAAAAAGTACAAAGGGTACTCAAAATCCCGCACTTTTATAATCACATTCTGTAAGAGTCCCATTGGGATGTCGGTTGACCTACTGCCAAGTTTAAGGGTAACATTACTGTGTTCCAAGGGACCTAAATCTAGCTCTTCATATAATTCTGTGGGGATTGAATTGATGGAGGCAACAAGGTCCAATAAAGCTTGCTCCAAGATAAAATCATATATCTTACATGAAATTAAGGGGGCCCCAGATCTTTCTTTTCATGAGGGAGCTTATTTAAGATGTTAGCACTACCTTGCTCAGAAATCATGACCCGTTTAGATTATTTGGCCTGGTGTTTCGGTGTTCACATTTCCTTAACATATTTTGCATAGGCTGGGATCTTCTCGATAGCTTCAAGGTGTGGTATATTCACCTAAGCTTGTTTGAAAATATCAAGCCAATCCTCAGAAGGGTTGGTTTTCTTTTTCTTAGGTTTGTTTAGGGCTTCAAGAAAGGGCGCTTGAGAAAAATCATGAGTACTTAGGTCCTAAGCCTTGTCTTCAAGATTAGCTTGACCTCCCAGGTCAGATTCTGGCTCCTTACAATTTTGGTAAAATTTATATGTCGAACAATATGGATCTTGGATTTGTTTCCCACTTCTGAAGGTGACAACACATGCGTAACTATTAGGGTTAGAAGGTTGAGGTGGGTTTTGCAAAATGGTTTGAGGTTGGGTTGGGTTAGGGATAACAAAGCTGAGTAGGTATTAGGGAGTAGGTTGAAGTACGTGTGCTTGTTGCTCCCATGTGTGACTTTGGTTAACCCTATTCAAATTCCTTCGGTTAGGGATTGGTTGGGATGAAAACATCCCGTGCTGCCTAAAATGTACCAATTGATCCATTCATCCTATCAATTCAATCCTCAACTGATTCATTTCCTCCTTATGTCTCAGATTCATTTCCCACATTTCTTTGAGGAGCTAAGCTAGATCAGTAGCTTGGGTTTGTTGAGTAGGTCGAGCTTGGTAAGTGTGCGGTTGTGTGTACCTACTAGGTTGCCTATAATCATTCTGCCTAGCTAAGTTAGAATCCTGGGTAGGTTTCTGACTCGATGAAGCAAAATTAGGATGGTTAAGCCACATAGATTTCTAAGTGTTTGAATATGGATCATTTCCAGTGTATCCCTGGAATACATTAACATCCTTAGGATAATTAGGCATTAGGATGACTAATTCAAACTTTGAGGGCATTAAGGTTCCTCCTTGGAACCTAGAAAGAGATGGGTTCAAGTAAAGTTGGGTCATGGGTGCAGACATGGTTAGGTTGTTAATATTGAGCAATAATTTTTGACATAGAGGGTTGGGGAGTTGGGTACGGGATAAAATAGTTATTTCTTAGGCAACCATTGGGTTTACCTTGGAATTCCCACTTTTCAATAAAGTTTCCAATTTCCAATCTTGATTTTCAGCATTTTTTCCAACAAGTTTCACCATATCTAGTTGTTGTGCAAGTAGTTCTAAATCAACCGAATTAGAATTATCCTTAATTTCATAAACTCCACTTTGGTTGATTTGATCTGCTAAAGGTGGACATCAAGGCATTATTAAGGGAATTCTTAGTCATATTTTCAAACAATTCAAATGCACCCTCAGCATCTTTGCTTAGGAAATTGCCCCCACATGCTGCATCAACAAAATTCTTCAACTTGTCACTTAATCTATAAAAGAAAAAATGGGCCAAGTGCCACCTAGGAATCCCATGATGAGGGCATTTCCTTGTTAAATCATTAAATCCCTCCCAAGTTTCATGTAGTTGTTCCCCTGGGTTTTGCTTAAAGGTTGTAGTGACACATCTAAGGGCATTAATTTTACCTATGGGAAATAATTTCTTTAGAAAGGTGCTCCTCAAATCTTTCGATGTCAATATTGGTCTACCAATAGTCCTCAACCATTGAGCAACTTTACCTTTTAAAGAGAAAGGGAACATTTTCATCATTAAGGTATCCTCATCCTTGTTTCTAGGGCCAAAGGTCCTTCCAATGCATAGAAGTTCTTCAAGGTGGTGGAAAGGGTCATAAGAATTGTGGCCATGGAAGTAGGGAATCAACTTGATTATTTGAGGTTTAAGCTCAAAATCATCCCCATTTTGGGGTACCCTAATGAATGGTTCAGGCTAGGCATTAGGAGGATTATAAAAGTTCCTGAGAGGGTGATCTACTCTCCTAGTTGGGAGTTAGGTATGGGCTTGTACTGTAGTTTGCATTTGTCTGTCATGATGCTGGCATTGCTTATCAACCTACCTCTATAAAAGAGCCATTAGATCTAGATTTTGTTCTTCCCCTTCAAGATCATCTCCCTCTTGGTGACTAGCCATTGAAGAGGATTTAGATTTAGATTTTTGAAGATCAAGTCTTCTCCTGGGTTTCTTTCCAAAGGTGGTAGCAAATCAGGCTTAAGCGATTTGTGCCCTTGCATACATCAGAAGAAAGTCTAGAGATGAGAGAGAGAAGACAGATGAGAGAATAGCCACCCTCAAAATACAGCAAACATGCTAGTCCTTAGAGTATAAACCCAAATTAGACCTACTCTTGGCTCTCAAAAACACGACTAAGTTAGACCAACCCTTGAATTGCTTGACTATCCAGAAGGGTGGGACCCATAGGACACCCCGCAATGGCAAGACACCACTAGAGGTTAATGCACTTACTGCACTGACCTTTCTTGTCAACAGTTGGCCCAAGTAAGTAAGGCCTTGTTCTTAACCCAATCTAGTTTCAAGTTACCAATTAGATTAGTCCAACTGAGGGCACGTCTACTGAATTTTAGGCTTAGGTTTGAAGTGCTTTTGGAATGTGATGGGTGTTGGGTTGTTGTTGCCCTTAAAATTGATTTCAAAAGTGTGAATTGCACAGTCAAGGGGTTCACAGGCAATTTTTTATGGTGAAGTGAATTTTAATGTTTAATTGCTTGTATAAGTGTATTTTAGAGTTTTGTTAGATAAATTAAAACAATGTTATGATGGAGAGCACAAAATAGTTTTTTCAAGTCCCAATTTATGAGATAAATTTCCTTTAATGATATGAGATGCAAATGTGCTCTATCCTACAGTTGAAACCCTAACGTCAGAAAATTGACTATATGATTTAATTAAGTCCAAAGCAAGTACAATGGTGAGACACAAACAAGGCAACCAATTGGTCCTACTGCACCACCAACTAGGCACTTAGAAAATATCTTTCAAGAATTTTAATGCACGTTTTCTTTTTTTTTTGTTTAAAGTGTACTGGGGGTTCTGCAGTTTTTTTGGCCCCCAGTTGGTGATTGAATTTTCCGTGCAATCAAACATGCAAGAAATATTTTTCTTAGATTTTTCTAAATTCTTGATTATCACAGGAATTCAATGCAATAAATTTTAGATAAATCGAAGTTATATAAAAATTCCATTGATTTTTTAAATTCCAAAAAATTAAGAATAATAACAAATTTGATATCAGTTTAGTTCACAAATTTTAAAAATTTTGTATAAATTAAAATTGTGTGAAATTTGGATATATTATTCCTAACTCGAGTCTCCATATCTAGACAAATTTTATAGTTTTTGGACGTGTAAATTTTTGGGAATTGAATTTTTAAAATTAGAGTTTGTTGTAGCCCAAAAATTTAAGAGGCATTTTTTAAGATTTTGAAATAATGACACTTCACCACAAGAAACTTTTTATTTCTTTTTAAATTGGAAACAACTCAAGAAAATAGCTAGCCTAAGGCTAAAGATAGACACCTAATTCAAATGGACAAATGAGAATTTTTTAATGCAAAGACTTTAATGCAACCAAGTATTCAAAAATAAACCTAAACTACGATGCAACGACTACCTGGATCTCTACCTGCACTTTGCTCTATTTCTATCACTTGTCGTGAGATCTGGTGTCACCACGAAATCCTACACACAATCAGAGGAACAGAGAAAAATGAGTTAGAGACATGAATGCAAAGAAGAAAGCAAATAAGAAAATGAACTCCATTGCTGCCCTGGCAACAATGCCAAATTCTGGTCTCACAAAACTGGTTGGTGATAAAATGTTCATTGTAGTGTGATTTTTTGAGACAGAAATAAAATAACATAAACCTTAGTGAGTCCCAAGTTAAATACAGCGAGGCATATGATCGTTCTAACCTAGATGCAAGGAAACACAAAATGAAATACTAACTAAATTTTTTTAATATTTTTGAATAAAGAGAATGATGGTGAGAAGATGGAAACAAATCACAATATATAATGAGAAGGAAGTGAGAAGTACTAATTGCAATATAAAAAAAACTGGAAACACTTTCTATTTCAAATATCAAGTATTTATTACACTAAAAAAAGTACAATAACATAGGAATTGAGAAAAATAAGAAGTAGAGATGATGAGTCAGAGCACAGTCCAGTTGCGATGGATATGGGAGTGGAGTTGAGGCGAAGACGTTGACATGATTTTGAGCCTAGTGGTGAGAGAAAGAGATAGGAGGCGATGAGATCAGTGGTGAGATAGAGATCATGGAGGTGAGCAGAGAATCGTTGATGGGATTTTCTATTCGGTGGAGTTGAGGAAGGGAGAGAATGGGATGGAGAGGGATGCTGATTAAATAACGAAGGGAAGGAGATTGGGTTTGTTGGGTTAATTGGAGGGTGTTGGCAGCTGAGGAAAATAGAGAGGGATTTGTAAATACAGATTAATTTTGAGGGAGTCCAACTCATATGAGGAGATAAGAAAAGGGCATTGCATGGGATTTGGGTTTTGCCCAACAGATAAAATAGGTGGTTGTTTACGTGGGAATAGGTTTATTTGGCATGGGATAGAGAATACAAGTGGCGGACATGAGTTTTACTTCCAGTGGGTTACGTAGGATATGTGGGATTGAGCACGTAGGGTGGCTGGTACACATAAGGTGAGGAGATATGTTTGCATGGGAAAGGTAATGGTATTTATTCTTGCATGGGAATGCTGGGTTTGGTTCATGTGAGGGAGGAGGGGATGTTACGTAGGTGGGTTGCATGGTGAGGGTTAAATGTTTGGTGGAAATTATTTGTTGGAGGTTTAGAGGAGATACTTGGTTACGTAGGATGCAAGGGTGTTTGGTGGGAGAGGTGTTGAGTGAAGGATTGCATCAAAATTTATTTAGTAGCTTGGGTAAACGTGGGTGGGTAAACATAGGTGGTAAGAAAAATAAAAAATGCTTGAAGAAAAAGAGGCTTAGTGATTGAAGATGCAACCCCTGCGGAACTCCCACTCCAACTGCTGTTGCCCTAGAGTTAAAGGAAGCTCCTCCTCTTGAACGTCCTCCTCCTGGCAAACCCAGATGGGCAAGCCTTGTCTCCTCCCCAAGGTAATGTCCACCACCCTTTGCTCCTCCTCCTGCCTAGCTATTCCCTTGTAATGTGACCTCCTTCTCTTTGGCGCAAGAAAGAAAGGAATTAGAAGAAGGCACCAATGAGGCAAGGTTGCCTCCTTAATCTTCTTCTCTTCTTCTTCTCATGGTTGAGTAGGCTATAGGTAGGATTATGCACTAGGAATTATGTAGTGAAGGGTAATTTATTTGGTGGTGTATGGAGGGCACAGATAGGTGAAGGGAAGGGTTGGATTGGAATAAAGGGATGGCTAGGATGTATTTTTGGAGGTGGTTAACTGATCCAATGGGGGAGATCATTTGGTGCCAAATGAAGGGGTATGAATGGGGGTGGTTATGGTGGAATGGTGGCTGTCCATGGTAGTTATACACCAGCATGTCGGTGCCAACATGGGAGGGGTATGGCTAAGGTGGCATATGGTTTTTGGAGGGTTAGGATTTGGTCTTTTGGTGGTAGTTGTGGGATGAAGGGTGGAGATCCTTTGGCGCCAAGTGAGGGGTTGTGGAAAGGGTAGGTTAGGTTTGGGTTAGGTTAAGTTTGTGCCAACTATAGGTTTTACAAGATGGCACAAAAGGGATGGTTGGGATTGTATTTGGTGGTGAATGGAGGGTGGAGATGGAAGGCTATGTTGGGGCCAAATTGGAGTTGTAGGAAGGTGTTTCTGGCACCATCTAGGTGGTGGTTGTAGGTGGTTATGTGATGAAAGGGTGCATTGCTTTGGGTGCCACCCTTGAAAGGTTGCCAAAGGTGGTGGTGGCTGGTGATTTTGGCACCAAAGGAGAGAAGAGGTAGGTAGGATAGCTAGGTAGGTAGAAGAACTAGCTTAGCTAGGCAAGCTAGCTTAGTAGATGGTAGGAGCTGGGACTAAGCTAAGAGGAAGGAGCTTGAGTTGATTTGTGGCTTGCAGGAGCTGACATTTCCTGAAGAGGTCTTCTTAGGAGCATAGCTACTTAGCTTAGCTAGCTACTATGCTGAGTAGGCTGAGCTGAGTTGAGTTGGTCTCAACTATTTTGGAGCTGGTTTGAGCTACCCTGAGTTGGTTGTGGACTCTTCAGGTAACTTAGCTTAATTAGTTGAGGACTAAAAGCTAAGCTATGTTGACTGGAGCTCCCATGCTGAGTAGAGCTGGGAGGAGTTGGGGTTAGTTGAGTTGAGCTATCATGAGCTGCCATCTAACTAAAATGAGCTGAATGGAACTGAGATGAGCTAAACCCAACCAAGTTGAGGTGGAATCGTAGCTATGATGAGTTGGATCCAGCTAGGATCCTGCTAAATTGTGCTTCATTCTCATCTTCTACCTTCTAAACTGCCATGGTTTGTGGGATCTAGCTCTCTACTTGTCCCTAACACTCAAATAAACACATTAAAAGGATAAAAATATGCAATGCATGCCTAACCTAGGAGTATGCCTAAATACAACCCGGAAACCAGATTACAAAGTTAAAACCCTAAGGCCTAGTTTGGTAAGTGGGGTAGCCCATCAAAATAAGGGTTAAGTTTGTTTGGTGGGAAGGATATTTTGACTCGGGTTAAGAGGACTTAACCAGGGATAAGTTATTATGGGGTTGATGTGGGATAAGCTTTCTTTGTGGGTTATCCCTTGTTTTTTCACATGTTAACCCAGAAGCTTTCCAAACAATCACAGGTTAACCCATCAGGATAACCTTTGTGACTTCCAAACAAAAATAGAGGATAACCCACCTATAAAAAAGTTACCCCATGAAATCTATCCCTCCATACAAACTGGCCCTAAGAGTTAGGTCTGTTTTATGGTATAAGAATGATGATAAACTGGAATTTATCACACCCCCATGCTTATCTTTTGCTAGTATCTTAGCAAAATTGATTTTCACAAGATGGAATTTTGGGAAAGACTAATTTTTTTACTTATGTGGTGAACATTATCACTGGACATTGGTTGATTGAAATCAGAAAAGGTATGGGATTTGTTAAGAATAAACATTGGGATTCATCTTCGAATCCAAGGGTTAGATGAATCAGGATAAATGTATCTTTCAAAATTTCACAAGTTAACTCCTTTTTAGTTCAAGACCCGATATCGTTTTTGCAGTTAGGATTTCCTTGGCTCTCAAACCGACTCACAACTTGCATAACCATTAAAAATCTTTTCTCAGTGCTTTGTGAAATGCCAACATTATTGGGATATTTATACAGTCGTGTTACTGAAACTTTTTATTATTATTCCCCCATGCTTATCCTTAGATCAATATTACTACAGATGTGTTGGGATCATCATTCTCGTTACCAATCCATGAGGGGGTTCTGGTGCCAGCACATCGAGATAGTACGGTCCATAACACACCCCAAGAGCTCACAACCCCAAAACACAATCCGGTGTAAAAAGGTGCTCCAAGCGAACTCAGGCTCTTGCTTCGATGCTTTGGGCAGTCACCATCGAAGACACCTGAATTGAAAAATTGTGCCTTAATGCTTCATCCAAGATATGAAATACAGATATGGAGCAACGCTTAGGCAGTAACATGTTGACTTCGTGTCCTCAAAGGAGGTACTTTCCTCCTTCTCAACAGTGGGAACTCATAGAGATCATCTACCTCAGTTTTTCACTAAGAGTAAACAAGGGGCTATTTTAGATTCTCTAAATGTTTTTGGGTTTGGGTGGTGTTGGTTTTGTGTGTGAAATTTTTGACATAAGAATTTCTGAAAGAGATGCAAGCATTTTGGGGCAAAACTGAGCCAATAAATTTCCATGTTTTGCGCAACTCATTTGTTTGTAGAAACCTAGTGTGAAAGGTGGCCTTTGCAGAAGAGGGCATGGAGACAGGAGGGAGGAGCAATGGCGAGGAAGGATGGACAACATGGATGTCTAGGGTGTGGAGGAGAAGAGAATAGAAGAGGGACTCCACCTCTAGAGGTAGGGAGGTAGGCATGGGGTGTGTGAAGGGAGGATGGCCTAGGGTTAACAAGGAAATCTTGTGCCTTTGATGTCGAAGATGGGGGCATGTGGCAGTGATATGCCACTCCCCTCTTGTTTGTTTGGCATGTGGCGGCCAAGGCCATAAACGAGATTCATGTATGCCAAGTAGAGGGCAGTCAAGATGAAGGGTGTTCACGTGCTACAAAGGGACATATAATGAGGGTCCACCACTACCACCACTACCGCCCACCTATGGGCGTCATACGGTGGATATTGAAGTACCCATGTCGGAGGGCATTAGGGTTGCTAAATTGGTGCTAAGAAGGGCCTTGATTGGAGTGGTGATGACTGGTAACCTAGCCATGGAGAAGCTTCATTAACTGGTAAATTCTCTATCCTTATCGACTGATGGTTGGAAGATTGCTATTTTGTCCACCATGCGATTTGGGGATGATGGATGTCGAATGCTTGCATTTTTGATCGAGTGCCTTTGAGAGTCTAACAATGATCTGGAGGTTGGTCTCACCGTTTGATGGGTCTTTGCCGGACCAACCACCTTAGAGGATCTGATCTAGGTCGGGAAGTCTGGGGATTCAAAGCTTACCGCTACATTTGAGATCAAAGGAGGTGGTTGCGTCCATGATTGCTGGCTTTGCCATACTGGTAGAGGATGCAGATGTTGGATTGAGGGAAGGAGATGGTTGAGTACTGAATGTGATGGTGTTTTACTAGGGTATATGTCCCTGATAAAATTATTCCTCGATGCGAAGGTAGTTCTTGGTTGTTGCATTTGAAATTTACAGTTGAAGATTTAGTTGGGTAGGTTCAGCAAGATAAGATGCCTTATGTTGAGGTAGTGAGAGAAGAGGGAAGTTTGGAGAAGATGGGGCATGAGACGCCCGATGAGGCTCCAGAACCTAAGAAATGCAAGGATCACCACCACCTGAGGAACAAAGAAGAGGAGATGGAAGTGGCCTCGATAGACCAAGTTGTTGATGAGGAAGCAGCAGCGGTTGGGGTACTACAGGAAATCTCTACCAACTCCATCAAGATTCATTCCAACCTACAGGCTGCAGAAGGGCTGAAGTTCGGAGTTGGCTCATCTGCTAAGCCAGGGATTGGATGATCTCCATACAAGCTCTGGCAACGAAGGCCTGCCAACCTGGTGAAGGTTGATAAGAATGCCATTGCTATGATTCTAAAAGTCGGGAAAGCTTAGAGCTCAGAGAGTAGGGGTGGGCAAAATGGGAGATGGGAATCCTCTCTTGGATTGTGCGTGGGCTGCGTGAGAGAATTTGGAGGGCCTCCCTCTCAAGATATTTGAGGGAGTGGGAGATTGAATGTGCACTTATTCAAGAAATGCATGTTGAGAGGGAAGATGATAGGATATAGAATGAGTTGCTATTGTCAGGGATTACTAACTATGTGGCCCTCAAATCATAGGGCAGATCAGGTGGTATTGCCTTTTGGTGGAGAAGGGCATGTCTGCAAGTGGTGGAGATATATAGAGCCAGACATATGATAACTTGTAAGTGCAAGAGGACTCAAGGGGAGGCTGAATGCTTCATTACAAGAGTTTATGGTCCTTGTTTTGCCTCTACTAGACACATGTTGTGGGAGGACCTATGTGCAGTAGCAGATCATACAAATTGAGTGCCTTGGCTAGTGGGTGGGGACTTTAATTGTGTTCCTACAAGATTGGACAGACCTTGTGAAGTGGTGGACAATGCCTCCCTTGGGTTCCAACTGACGATACAAAACTTAGTCCTAAATGAGTTTCCTTCATCTAGAGTAGAGCTTACATGGAGGAATGGAAATGGCCTGATGTGAAAGATAGACAAGTTCTTTGGGAATGCTAACCTATTGGATGGATGTCAGTTGTCCTCTATGACTGGGCTAGAATGCCCATTTTTAGACCACATGCCATTACTCTAGGATAGTGGTGAACTTGTACAATCAGGATCCTACTTCAAATTTAGAAGATCGTGTTTGAGAGAGCCAGGCTTCTGTGAAATGCTTGAGGTACGGTGGAGGGCCAAATAGGTCGAAGGGTGGGCTACAATCAGACTAGCTTCTAAATTGACTGCCATGCACACCATGCTTAAGTAATATGGGGCTGTGATATCTACGTTAAGAGATCAAAGGCGCCATGAGGCTTTGAAGGTGATTCAATGTTTAGATGGGAAGGGCGCCATATCTCCTCTATCTGAACAAGAACTAGATACATGGAGGAATTGGAAAAAGGTGGTAATGGAAGAGGATCCAAAGCTTGGGATGGATTGGCGGGAACATTCAAGGCAGCTTTAGCTTAAAGAGGGGGATGCCAACAGCAAGTACTTCCATCTTGTAGCAAGCTCATGCAGGAGGCAAAATCTGATGCCATCTATTGTCAAAGATGGTTAAAGAATCTCCTCCATACAAGAAATTAGATCTGCAGCCATTGAATACTTCAAGGAGACTTCTCAGGCAGCGAGCAGGGGAGTATGGAGATTGGGTGCGAATGTGTCACCTCGAATCTCAGATGAACAAGCTACCAGGGTGACAGCAATTATCTCTGAAAAAGAGGTTGTGGATGCCATAACTGAATTGAGCAGTGAAGGATCACCTGACCCTGATGGTGTCGGAGTCTTTTTCTATAAAGAAATATGGAATTTACTTGGTAAGGAAGTGATGGAGGTGATTAGGAAATTTGAGAGAGGTAATTATCTGATTGATAAAATAAACCGATCATATATTTTTTTATTACCGAAGATGCAAGGTGTTGAAAGATTCTTTGATTTTAGACCTATAGCACTTTCGAATTCTATACACTTGGTGGTGTGCAAAGTATTGGCGAATAGATTCTTGATAGCCTTACATGATTAAATTCATCCTGCCCAATCAGCTTTCCTCCCTAATAGGTCTCTACAGGAGTCCTTCATTATGGTGCAAGAAATGGTGTGTGGATGGCATAGAAGGAAGTCAAAGCTTTTATGTGGAAAGTGGACTTCCGCAAGGCCTACGATTTAGTTGCTTGGGCATACCTGTGGGAGGTGTTTAGAAGACGAGGATTCCCACCTGTCTGGATTCAATGGATGAAGGGGTGCATCACCACTACCTCTTTCACCCCTCTGATCAATGGTATGCCCTGAGGGGCATGGATTAAATCGCAATGCAGAGATAGACAAGGCTACCCACTCGCTCCTTTGGTGTTTAATCTTGCAGTTGATAATCTTGGTAGATTTGCATGCAAGTTGTCAGACGTCGATGTTATAAGAGGCTACTCCTTATCTAATAGGAGAGCCATGGCTCCAGTACTCTAGTACATCGATGGTACAGTCCTTTTTGTAGAAGGGACTGAATCAGAAGCTCAAACTCTATGGCATATGGTTAAGATCTTTGGGGAGATCTCAGGTTTGAAGTTGAACGGGGAAAATTCATCTTTGGTCTATTTTGGTTAGAATGATAGTGAACAAGAAGCACTCTCTTCTATTTTGGGCACTCCACATACTACACTTCCAGTCAAATACTTGGGGCTACCACTGAAATGCTCTAAGTTGATGAAGACTGATTGGAATATTCTCTTTTATAAAATCTCTGTCAAGTTGGAGAGCTAGAATAGTAGGCTCTTATCCAAGGGTGGGAGACTCATTTTATTAAACTCGATCATTACCTCTATTCTGATTTTCTATTTCTCCATGTTCAAAGCCCATAAATCTACTTGGAAATGAGTTGATGTGATGCAAAAGAGGTTCTTCTAGAAGAGTGTGCGCCATGAAGGAAAGTTTACGAAATCGCTAGAATGGGATCAGTTGTGTCTGCCTAAGGAGTACGGTGGTCTAGGTATTAAAGCTTTAATGTAGTTCAATGAGGCATTGTTAATCAAGTAGGCAATTAAAATCCTTAATGGTGAAGGGAAATTGTGGACTGATATTGTTAAGGACAACTATGGTAGCTCCAATAGTGCATTGAAGAGACTTTCTCCATCGAAGCCATCTCCCTTTTGGCGATCAGTCATTCAGGCTTTAAAGATTAATTACCACTTATTGCAGCCAGTGCTAGGGGACGGCAGTACATTCAGATTTTGGAATGAGGAATGGTCCTTGCTGGGCTTGTTGAGGGAGGCATATCAAAGAACCTATATGGCTGCTGCAGATAAGGAATGTGCAGTCTACAGCCATTGGTCAGAACAGGAAGGTGGCTGGCATATTGTTGGGACTGATGTGAGCAGGGAAGGAACTCGATTATTGGAAGAGAAGGTGAGATTAATTTCAGACCTTCAGAACATCAAACTAAAGGCTAGGGTGGAGGATAGCTATGTGTGGAATGGTGTTTAAATAGTGGCACGTGCATATGGAAGGATTATGGGTTCCAGTAGAGCTATGGAGGATGATCCAATTGGCAAAAAACTTTTGCTCTTGAAAGTTTCGGTCAAAGTTCAAATCCTTTTATGGCTATGTAGAAGTGAGGGTCTAATTACAAGGGACTTGAGACATAGGAGGATGGTTGCTACTCTACATGAATGTCCTTCTTGTGGATTTAATGTTAACAGCTTGGGCCACATTTTTCTTCATGTCTGATTGCAAATGTGATTTGGAGAACCTGCCAGGAACAGCTTCCTCTGTGGGATGCCCTTTGGTAGGACTTCCTTTTGCGTGACAAACTGCATATGCACATGGCTACGACACTTTGGTATGTATGGAGGTCAAGGAATGAGAGCTTATTTTAGGAGAGACCAGTGTGCATTGAGCAAATTGTAAATGAGTGTTGGTCCCTCATACATATGTGAGGATCTGTTTTGAAACTACCCCTGGATTTTTTCTTCTTATATGATAAATAAAAGTCCCTCCGAATTGCTACCGTAGCACGATAATTTTCCTATTAGTTTCAAAAAAAAAATTTCATCAAGTGTTCAGGAAGAATTTTTCAGAAGATACTTGATCTAGTCTAAAGTAGACCCATAAGTTCTAATAATTAGATCCTCATCCTAGCCTCTAGTTTGTTAAAGGTTAAATCGTAGTGTACCTTGAAGTGAACCTTCAACCTTAGTCTCAATTTTTCAAAATTTCCTCAAAAATTTTTATGATTTTTCTAATTTTTATGGAGATGCATGCAAAAAGGAAAATTTTTTTAATGCTTTTCGATTTTGAAAATCTTGAAACGATCAACAAAATTTAAAAGCACTCCTCCATGCTTATGATATGCAATGTCCTCATGCATTAGGAAGGGAATAGAGATCACCTTAGTGAAAGGCGGTTAGGTTCAGGATGATCAAAACCTCTGAAAAGAAAGAGAAAAGGAAAGTAAGAAAAAATGATGGGTTACCTCCCATCCAGTGCTGTCTTTATTGGCATTTAGCCTGGTGTGAAGCGATGGAAGGAAGATGGTCAATTGTGAAGATAGCTGGCCACCTGAATGCCATTTAAAATGAAATCTTCCTCTTGGTCCCTGAAAAGGGAAATGGTGGAAGTAGGGGGACCAAAATCATATGGAAAAGATGGGAAAAGCTCCCGAGTCTGGCCAGGGTTTTAATTCATGATGGAGGCCAAGCTTGGGGGTATGAAGTGGTGGGTGATGAAACTACTTTCGCATGGTATAATTAGTTAATTTTAATGTAGTTTCGGAGCTTAATAGAAGTAATTAATGTAATAATAGGGCTAATAGCTTAATTAACATTTCTTCATACAATGAATCTAAGTAGCATTAAATTACACATGTTTACATACTTTTACATATTTATTCTACGTATGCAGGTAATGCAAGTTTAAAGGAATCCTATTATTATAATGGTGTTGTGAGGAGCCTATTGTTTTATTCCTACCTATTTTAATTTCAATTTGATTTTGGCTAAAGTAATTAGTTAAGGTCTACTCGAATCCTTGAAATTGGCTCGATCCTAATTAATTAAGCTAGCTACATTCTTATTTAGGTTAACCCATTCCCATTTTAACTCAATTCTAAATCCACTTTTATATTTTAATTCAACACCTCATCCCACTTAATTTTAATTCACATAACCTTTTTTTCCATTTCTCTTATATTTTAAATTCCCTAATTAAACATCCAACAACTCCCTCCCACGCCCATGCACACACCCACTTCCTACATAGCCTCCCCTCCCATTTTCCCTCATAACCGTCTCTCTTCCTCTCTTTTTGTCCATCTCATTCTCTCACCGAGAAAGGCAAGTGGCACCCACCCTCCTTCCCTCACCACTCGACTTTCCCTCTCTTCTCACTTTTAGCCTCTCCTCACCGCAATAGCAGCTCCACACCACTAGGGCTGCCATCACCACCAGCTCCTCTATCTTTCACATGGTCTCTCCATCTCCCTTCTAATCTCTCCTTCCTCCTCTCATTTTTCCTTCTCTCTCTTCCCTTATAGCAATGCACCACCACCATCAGGAAACAACTCATTCCCACTTCCTCCATACTCCCTCTCCCTCTCAAACTCCACTTTTCTCCTCACCTTTTTCCTCTCATGTTTCCTCTCTTCTCCTTTATCCTATGTGGATCACCACACCTCCAACATCACCCACCACCATTACCACCAGCTCCAACACCACCTTCAAAACCACTAGTGCCTCCCCATCTCCTCTTCTTCCTCTTCCTCATTGATGCTCTCCATCACCACTAGGCCATGTCAATAAGCTACGCCAACATCACCTCCAACTTCCTCCCGCTTCCTCCTTCAACATCCATTAATGACCATTAGTAAACCCAACACCTTCGGCCACCAAAGACAACCAACCCTCACCGCTGTCGAACTTGAAACCACCTCGTAGTCCTCTTCCTCTTCAACCTCTACCACCTCATCAACCCACTTTGATCGACTGTGGCTCTAACATCTTTGATTTTGCTTACAACCTTGATAAATGGCACTTTATCATCATACTTATGCCCTAAAATAGATCTTGCTCTTCGGGTTTTAACTCCGTAAATGGAATTTTGGGCCACATTTAGGCATTTACTTAGAATAGGCATGCATTGCATTTAATTATCTTTTTAATGCATTTACTTCAGTGTTAGGGATAGATAGAAAGATAGATCCCACATACCTTGGCACTCAGGAAGGCAGAAGATGAAGAAGAAGCTCCATTCAGCTGAATCCCAGCAAGATCTTGCTCATCCCAGTTGGATCGTAGCTCATTCTAGCTGGATCAACTCTCCCTAGCTCAATTTAGCTCATCCCAACTGAATGGTAGCTCAAGCTAGTTCACCTCAGCTCCATTCAACTCACCCCTGTTGGATGGTGACTCAAACTAGCTCAAGATGATCGTAACTCCATTCCATCTCCTCTTGCTCAGAAGAGTTCATTGGAAGCTCAACCTAACTAGGACTAGCTACTGCCATCAACTAGCTTGACCTAGTCTACTGAAGAAGTCATCAAGAAGCTCAGGTCAGCTCAATTCCAGCTCTCGGAGACCTAACCCAGCTCAACATGGTTGAGTTGAGCTACTTGACCTAAGCTAGCTACTCTAGCTAGCTAGGTAGTCTATGGGAAGACCAAACCCTGCTCACCTCAGCTCAGATTAGAAGTATCCAGCTCAAATTAGCTTGGCTTAATTGCTAGCAAGGAACTAGCTTGCTAAGTTAGCTATTGAGCTCTACTTCAACTCCCTTCAGCAGACATCAACTCCAATGCAGTTCCTTCTAGCTACCTCAAGCTCTACTCCCTCAAAACCCTATCTCCCTCTTCCTCCTACCCTACTCCATAGTAGCTAAGCTAGCTAAGCTATCTTAGATCATCTAATCACCTCCTTGGTACCCTTACATAACCCTAAAACCTACCTACCTAAGCTCCACCAAATAACCCTAAACCTTGTCCACCTAAGCAACCCTACTCCCACTCTAATTTGGCGCCAAAACTATGCACCCTTTGCCCCCTCCACCACCACCAAGAGACACCTATTTTTGGTGCCAAAATAGCCATAACCACAACCCTCCCTTTTGGCACCAAAATAACCCCACATCACCACCCTACACATCATCAACCAACCCATCTCAATCGTTGATTTTTGGCACCAAAAACACCTCCTTGTCCTTCCACCCCATATTCGGCCACCAAAAGTCACCTTCAAACCCCCTTCACATGTCCTTGGTTGGCACCATTAAACCCTCTCCATTGGATCCTTAACCACCTCCCATCAAGCCATCCTATCCCTCCACCGAAGGTCATGCCAACCACAAAATTCCTACCTTATACTTACCCCATCTAACCACCACCATTTGATCATCCCCTCTCCATTAGTTAGGTTCCATCTTCTTCCTTAGTGTTAGGTTCCAACATAGCCTTTCCATTCACACCAAGGAAGAGGAAGGAGAGAAGAAGATCAAGGGGGCAACCTACCCTCCCCCTTCGTGTCTTCTTCCTCTACTTCCTTCTCCCTTTAACATTCCAAGGAGGAGGAGCTCTCTACATTGAGAGGATGACCAATCAAAAGATGAGCCAACAAGGTGGTTGACGCCCACCTTGGAGGAGAGCTTGAAGGAAGGCCAACTGAAGGAGGAAGAGAAGGAGAACTCTTTTCAAGTGTGGGGCAACCACACTTGGAGCAAGGGCTCTCTAAAACTTCTACAAATGATTCCTCTTTTTCTTTATCTTTATATTTTTCTTGTATTAGCTACTGTTTCCTTATCTTTCATGTAACAAGCATTCAACTACATTACATCTACTTTGCTAGTCAATACAAGTTTTCTTTGCCTTCCAAGTTCATATCTTTATCTTAGTGTGCGTTCATGTTATTCTAGTGTAGTGCACACCACACTCTCCTCTTCTAATTACCCAAGGCGCACTTGCCTAGGGTGAGCTTACAAGAGAGAGCTTCATTATTGTCACTTAGGTGTAGGATTTAGCGTAGTTCAACTTCGCTTCCAAATACTCGATTATCTCTAAAAACCCAGAAAAAACAACAAAATGAAAAATACAAAAATATGTGTTTATTTGAGAGATGAGAGAGAGAAGCAATTCTTGTGATTAACAAATTGGCCACCTTAGATGACCCTAGATACTCCCCTATCTAGGTATTACAAATTTTAAAAGTTGATTGCGGATTTACGCATACAATGACACTATTTTGCATAATTAAAAATCACGTATTTTCCACATAAGACCCACAACCCACCTTGACCCTTGTTTTTCCCCTGTCTTCATCTTTTTCTTCTTTCCTCCCCTCAATAAAACCACCGTTGCTGTCAGACCAGAATAGGTTGTTAATATGATGATTTTATCGTCGAAATGTGTATAGTGGTTAACCTAAATTAGGCCTAACCATTTCTTTACAAATGTTTTAACCTAGCCTAATTGATTTTATCTTGGTCACTTTTAGGCCCAGGGTCGAACTCAGGGAAGTGGGGTTCCAAGTCGAGTTTCTACGCCTTTCCTACAACGAGTCTCTTCCCTTCGTTTATTGTGTTTTTAGTGTTTTTCTTATTTAGAATTTTTTTTGGTAATCTTTGTCCTTGAGGCACACCCTCAAAATTGGGTTCTTGGCTTTGAGCCAAAATAGGGTTCCCAAAATGGGTCTTGCTATTCGCAAGACGAAGTACTTGCAAGTCAAGGATTATCTTTTCTCTTTTATATATATATATTTTTTAATCTTTTAACTAACAGGAAAGTGAAATAGAAATAAAGTAAATATAGTGTATATATGTATATGTATATATTATATATGTATAAAGGGGTGGGGGTGGAGATGGAGATGAAGTGTAGCACGGTGTCGAGTAGGTCGTTGTCTAGAGAGACGCAACCAACAGGACTAGGTGCCGTGTGGAGTGTGGGATGGATGGTGGAAGATGAACGTGAACATGCTTTTCTTGTGCGCGTGTATCAGGAAATATCAGCAGCTGGTGCAGATATTCCTGCGATACAGTGTATCATAAATAATGTGAAAATATATATATATGTATATATATAAATATATCTATATGTATATATATATGGTTATAAATATATAGGTATATATATAAGTGTATATGTATATATATATATGTGTGTGTATGTATATATAACTGTATAGAGGTATATATATATATATGTATAAGCTTATAGTAATATATGTATATATAGATATATATAGCTAAGTATATATATATATATATGTATGTATATATAGTTATAGATATTTATATGTATAGATGTACATATATATATATATGTATGTATGTATATAATACTATATAGATGTATATATATATATATATGATAATAATATATGTATTTATAGTTATATGTATATATAAGTAGGTGTGTATATATG
Organism: Thalassia testudinum; assembly: GCA_037157565.1. NCBI lineage: Eukaryota > Viridiplantae > Streptophyta > Magnoliopsida > Alismatales > Hydrocharitaceae > Thalassia > Thalassia testudinum. The sequence continues at coordinate 67,616,442 of JAZHRO010000003.1, read as the reverse complement.
TATATATATATATGTATCTATACTTATAATAGTATATATATAGATATATGTATATTTATATATATATATGTATATATATCAATATATATATGTGTATATATATATATATATATAAGTAGATAGATATATATATATGTATATGTATAGACTAATACATAGTTATATAAGTACTAATATATGTATAGATATATGGATAAATATATATATATATATATAAGTATATATATATATGTATATATATGTATATGTATATGTATATGTATAAATATAAGTATATATATATATATATATGTATGTATACTAATACATAAGTATATAGGTACTACTATATGTATAAATATAAGTATATAAATATATGTATACATATATCAATACATATAAGTCTACGTATATATATATATATGTGTTTATAATAGTGTATATGTGTATGTGGGTGTGTGGAAGTGTTAGTGTAGGTGTGTGTGCGCGTCGGTGTAGAGAGAGTGAGAGAGTGTTGTGAGAGAGAGAGAGAGAGAGAGAGGGAGAGGAGAGGGCACTATTATGTTTAAGGCGTCTACAGCTAGTAGGTGTCATCTGGAGACTTCAACCTCGCACGTAGGGGCAGAAGCACACAGACAAGAGTGCGCTGGAGGGCGAAGGGCGCAGAGAGGAGACACAATGCACCGTGCTGCACGAAGGTTGGAGCGGGCGCTGGGAGCGAACATTCGTAGACAATGGGAGAGGGCTCGCGCATGCGGACGTACGCGGGAGAGTGTGAGCAATGCGGGCGGAGACATGTGGGCGGGCGCACGCACGGGCGAATAGTGGTTGCGGCACGCCGGGTGACCGGGAAAGTGAGAAGCTTTCTGGTCACCCCACTATAGCCACAGTGTCGCGCAGACTTGCGTGAACAGTGGCCACCATGGTCATCTGTGCCGCGCGACCGGGTACGGGCGGTTGCGTGAGTGCGGATGGCACGGCGTGCGCAGTGGAGTGGCATCGGCTAGTGGCTTGCAGGAGGAAGGTTGTGACAGAGTGTGCGAAGAAGGCTGCTGGCGTTCACGGTGGAGGGCGAAGGTGACACGGGCACTGCTAGGGTGCGCGGTGAGGGTTGGCCAGCCACTGCAGTGATACGCGGTGGCCGGTTGCGGGCGGGAGAGAGCGTGCTACAGAGCGAAGAGGCGAAGGCGGAGGCGCCTACAGGTAGGCTGGGAAAGGTGAAGGCGGCCTGTAGGCTTGCACGGAAAGGATTGGGGCGACTGCTGCTGCTGCTGGGCGTGCGAAGCTTTTGAGCTTCAGACCTTGGAGCTGCTCCAATGGCAGAAGGTGCTGGAACAAAAAAAAAACTAGAAAAGAGCCACCACGCCCATCGGCTCTTTGAAGAGCTGGGCGGTGGTGGTCTCACTGTGGTGGTGTGCACCACAGTGAGGGCTCCTGCCTGCCGGGTGTGTCCTCGGAGGAGGAGGGCCACCATATGGAGGGGAATGGAGGAGAGGATGGTGGCCTGGAGAAGAAGCTGCGGGTTAGTTTTTTGGCTGGGACCTGACTTGCTGCTATAGGATTAGCCGTGGCCTTTTAATTGGAGAAGAAGGCATGGCCGTGCATGGCTCATGCATGGCCACGACAGGGAATGGCAATCGTGGGGAAGGGCTGGCAGGGAGAGGGATGGAGAGTAGGGAATGGCAAGTTGCAGCCGCAGGAAGCATGGCACGAGGAAAAGATGCATGCAGCCGCGGGAAAGATTAAAAATCAAGTGGAAATAAAAATAGAGATTGGAATTTGCAAAGGTGCACTTGAGGAAAAATGTAAAATGCAAGGCCACTTATTTCATTCTCCTCTCCTCTCAATTAAATGCATGCATGCAACTATTTTTACAATGCAACTATGGAGACCTAATATGCATTGGTAATGCTGGGAAATAGCATAAGATGGCACAACTGCAGGCGTATTTTTGCGGTGCAATCATACCCCCATGCCTATCTTTTGCTAGTCCCTAGCAAAAAAGTATTTAGAAATGATCTTAAGCTGAAGGTTTTCTTATGAGGTTATATCGGTGTGTTTATTGTTGGATATTGTGAGAACCAATTGTAGAGAAGACTACCAGTATTTTAAGTCTCACATGACATAGATCATCTCTCGACTAACCAGGACTCTTGATATTCAAGCCTTAAGTACGATTTCCAGAACCCAGGAGGTTTTTGCCGTACTCGAGAGCTCAAGAGGTTATGGCTTGTGCATACCGAAGGATCAAGGCTGGCCAGATGAACATTAAGACTCAAGCCCAGGTTTTCACGAATTTTTAAATACAGGTTGGTCCCAGTTTCAGCTCGTGTTTTCGGATTGACCCTTAAGAAGATGGAAAACTCAACTCCCATTTTCTGACATTTGTGGCTCATAGGAAAGCAGTTTACAGACATTTGCGAGATATAGTGACTTATTTGCATTTTTTTTTTTAGAAACACGTGTTAGTATATCTCTTACAACTTTATTGGGAGGAGCACACTTTTCTTTTTGGTGGGAGAGTTTCTTTTTGGTAGAAAGAGTCACTCCTAAAAATAAGACTAAAGCCTGGGATAAAAAGTCTACCTACGCGCACAGGTAAGGACTCCACCTTCCCTAATGAACACTAGGGTTGGATCTTATGCTCACCTGGTCTTTCCTGATATGTGTAGTGCGAACCAAGTTTACTTAAGCTCTCAAGTAGAAGCAAACCAACGAATCCTGTACTGGTGTCTCAGGTACAAGAATACGTCCTTAGTTAGGAGAGATTCCAATCAATCTTGTCAATGCTCAAGTGAATTAAGCCGAGCCTGAGCGAATCAAGCTTCTGTGGCCTGGAAAGTCTTCAAAACAAAGGTTAAATATCCATAAACACTTATTGTATTTTTGTTTCAGCTTTCAGGTTATTACTAAACACCATTTATTTATATATATATATTATTATTGGTTTTTCTTTTTCTTTTTCTTTTTCCTGCATATTTATAAATAGGTGGAAACTGCATGATACCATAACATACCCAGATCCTATGGATGCCTATCCACCCCCCCATGCCAAACAATGCTATGTCCTCATATGCATGCAGGGAAAGGTAGAGAAAGGATGAAAGATCGGGTAACGAGAGCTGAGGTTCAGGGTATACAGCAAGGTCGTAGGGTGGGTGGATGGTGGGTGGTGAAATGACAAGTGAAGTGCTCATGATAGTGGCATGAAAAGTGATGGTGGGTGGTGAAAGGTCTGCCATTTAATGGGACGAGAGTGTCCCAAGCGGAATAGAAAACAAGTCGGGAAGAAGAAGTTGGCCCTCAGATTGGCCAAGAAGAGGGGCTCTTTTGATAGATGGATCCAAAAGGGAAAAGCCCCAGTGAGTAGGATATGGGCTCAAGGTCCTAGTGAGGAGTTGCAAATCCGCCTGATTTGGCGGGAAGAAAAGGGCAATCCGGTCTTCAAGAGTGTAGACCAGCGGTGAGTTGCCCGGATATGACTCAGACCACGAGGTATGGGAAGCGGAGAAAACCTCGTCAGAAGTCTGGCCAGGTGAAGGTACGGGACAAGGGAGGGATGGGGGAACGTCACAATATGTGTTGGTCAGGCAGTCATCAATGTGAATAGGTCCCAATTAGTTCGATACACGCACTTACGATCATGTCCTCATCAAACGTGCCATCCTCGATGCAATCGCAATCCAAGTTCTTGGCTGCCTTGAAGATGTTAAGCTTGAGCTTTTCAGATCCAACGGCAATCTCAATACAGCTCGACTTGTAGTCGATAAGGGCACGGGCTGTGGCCAAGAAAGGTCGACCGAGGATGATCGGACAATCAAAAAGTGAACTAGGAACTTCCATATCTAAAATAAGAAAGTCAACAGGAAAACAAAGACTATTGACCCTAACCACCACATCTTCCACCACACCCTTCGGGATTTTGACAGAACGATCTGCCAACTGTAACGTGATAGGGGTGGGTTTCAGATTTCCCAAGGAAAATTTTTCGAGCATGATGTGAGTATGAGATTTATGGAAGATCCTAGATCAAGTAGGGCACGGTTACAATTGCAACCTTGGATGCTACAGGAAATAAGCAATGTGCCCAGATCTTTCTGCTTCGGTGGTAAGTTTGACAGTATAGGACAACTCGTATGAGGCGAGAGAACCACCGGATTCTTAGTTTTCTTTGACTGTCGCCTGGGTGTTGTGTAGTCTTTGAAAAATTGGACGACAGTAGGTATGTGATTGATAGCCTCAAGCAGGGGTACCTTGATTTCTACATCCCTGAACAAATTATGTAGGTTATCAAAGGCCTGCGTATCTTTCTTTTTGCCTTTTGGCTCCCTCAGTAGAGCCTCAGGGAATGGAACTGATTCTGGCACAAATTTGGGTGCATCATCCTCTCGCGAATGCAGTGTGCATCCTGAATGAGAGGCCGATGAAGAAGAAGACATGCCAGGATCAAGCCGAGGCGGATCGATGGTCTGCTTACCGCTCCTCGTAGTGATAGCATTAGACGATGAGGGTCCAGTGGGATCATACGGCGGAGGAGGGTTCACAATAGGGACATAGGAGTGCGGTGCTATAGCAGGATTAGCCTGAAATCCCAGTGGAATGCTCGAAGCTTGCAGAATTTGATGAACCTATCCCTGAGAGGGTTGTACCTGTGGTTGTGGACCACAGGGTACGAAGTTTTGCCGGTTTTGAATAGGTTGGGTGGGAAGAGTGTCTTGAGATCGAGTCGCCATGCCTAGTTGACTGATCTTAGCATTCTGCTGTGCCAAATGGTGCTGAAGTGAGGTCATGTTCTCTTTATGGAGCTTTGACATTTCCGTCATCATTCGCATCAATTTATCAAGAGGCCTTGATGCGTGTTCTGCTTGTGGTATGCAAGGGCCTGATGGTGGATTCGCCATAGGATTAGACTAGGCCCTTGGGATGACGGGTGCGGACGGTTGCATTGGTCTACTTGCGGGGTTTTGGCGCTACGGGTTGTTGGACCGTGCGAAATTTGGATGATTTCGCCACCCTGGGTTATAAGTGGCAGAGAACGGATTGTTCCCTAGGGTGTAAGCATCATCTTTGCCAGAAGACGTGTCCACATGCAAATATGAGTCCGAGCACACGGAGGCTTGGTCCTCCGTGTTGAAATACTGGCTTGTAGAAGCCAGATCCACATGACTTACCAAGTCGCTCGGCGCGACACTCTGTAAGGAAGGTCTTACGGGGTTTCTCGGGATAAGCCTAGTGTTGGAAGAATTTGGATTGTGACGAAGTGGTGAAGTGGGAGTGTTTGCCATATTTGTGGAGGAGGAGGATGATTCGTCTCTTTTTCTAAATTTATCAGGCAATTCAAACAGTTCAGGGTTTTGTTACCTCCTCCTAAACATGCACTACTGTAGGAAGAGCTAGGGAGATGAGAAGGGAAAAGAGATGAGGAAAACGATGCCGCAAAGGTACACTTGATGACAAATCAATTCAATCAAATTCCTAACCTCTACAGTGTGCCCTTAGACCTAAAAATCTAAGTTACCTACTATCACGAACTACGGAACCGAATGCGAGCACCGCGGAACCACCGGGCTAGATTGAAAGGCCATTTTCCCCAGTCTTAGACACCCGATAGCATGCGGGAACTCTCACCAGCACGTAGCCACTACACACAGGTAGTTAGATCTCCAATCCTTAAGAAGGGTCAAGTTACTACCAATTTTAGTTAGAGGCTTAGGGTCAAGTGCTTTTGGAATGTAAAGGGCATTGTTTACGAGTAATGCCAAAGTGATTGATTTTCAGAGTTTGTAAAATAAGCATGAAATGGGGAAATCTCCCCGAATTGAAGTTTTTAATTGGTGAATGGTTTTTAGAGTTCAGCCTTAAGTAGTATGAATTTTAGGATTTTGCTAAATTACCAATTCAACCAATCTCCGAGTTTTGTGAAATACAAGTTTTCTTTCTAAGCCCAACAAACCTTTCTTCAAAATCAGTTAGTTAATACATGCTAAAATGCAATGGCAACTCTAAATGGAGATTTCTATGTGTGGATGCACGAATGAGTTTTAGAGTTTATGTGAAGGGAGCCAAAGCACTTCAATTCAAGTGCTCCCAATCACCGGAAAGATGTCCACACAAGGCTCAATCAACAGAAAAAGAAACTAAAACTGTTGGTGTTGAAATCCTCGAGATCGAATCTGAGGCAAGTTGAAAAGTCGTGGTGGGGTTGGAATCAACTCAATTCCAAGTCTCCCCACCAAAAATGTGGTCCTGAATTGTAGATAATCTAGGCAAAGAGGGGCGCAATCAATCTTTTTATTTGCCTCAAATAATACTTCCCACAGCGAAAAATTCAAGAATCAAGATTCTCAGATTTTCGCTATGCGAAGTAGGGCGGGAAATTATGGGGCGGTGGGAGTGAAGACAATCAATCAAACAAGTGAATTTTAATCCACTTGCCCCAAGAGATCCTAAGAAATTTTTCTAGTTTTTTTTTTAGTTTTTAGTTCTTTTTTATTAAGGTGACAAGTTAACCCTAGTTGCTAAGAAAAGAAGACCTACTTGTTCGGCAACGTGTGTGAAGCTCCAATGCGGTGTCGGCGTCTTCACGCTCTCGTTCCCGCCTTGGATCTACTCACGTCTTCGACTTCATCTGCCTGCCTTCTCCTTGCACTAGGTTCACCTAGACACCAAAAACAGAGATACCCATGAAGAGAGAAGAGAAAAATTGAAAGGAATTGAATAGAAACTTACTTGAAGGCGCACTTCCCCAGCAACGGCACCAAAAAAGACTATGTTGTCGGACCCGAATAGGTTGTTAATATGATGATTTTATCATTGAAATGTGTATAGTGGTTAACCTAAATCGGACCTAACCATTTCTTTACAAAATTTTTAACCTAGTCTAATTGATTTTATCTTGGTCACTTTTAGGCCCAGGGTCGAACTCAGGGAAGTGGGGTTACAAGTCGAGTTTCTACGCCTTTCCTACAATGAGTCTCTTCCTTTCGTTTATTGTGTTTTTGGTGTTTCTCTTATTTAGAATTTTTTCTGGTAATCTTTGTCCTTGAGGCACACCCTCAAAATTGGGGTTTTGGCTTTGAGCCAAAATAGGGTTCCCAAAATGGGTCTTGCTATTCGCAAGGCGGAGTACCTGCAAGTCAAGGATTATCTTTTCTCTTTTATATATATATTTTTTTTTATCTTTTTACTAACAGGAAAGCGAAACAGAAATAAAGTAAATATAGTATATATATGTATATGTATATATTATATATGAATAAAAGGGTGGGGGTAGAGGTGGAGATGGAGTGTAGCATGGTGTCGAGTTAGTCGTCGTCTAGAGAGACGCAACTAACTGGACTAGGTGCCATGTGGAGTGTGGGATGGATGGTGGAAGATGAATGCAAACACGCTTTTTTTGTACGCATGTATCGGGGAATATCAGCAACTGGTGTAGATATTGCCGCAATACAGCGTATGGTAAATAATGTGAAAATATATATATGTATATATGTAAATATATCTATATGTATATATATATGTGGTTATAAATATATAGGTATATATATATGTAGATATATATGTATATATAAGTGTATATGTATATATATATATATGTGTATGTATATATAACTATATAGAGGTATATATGTATGTACGTATAAGTATATAGTAATATATGTATATATAGATATATGTAGCTAAGTATATATATACAAATGTATAGATGTATATATATATAAATATATATGTATGTATGTATATAATACTATATAGATGTATATATATATATATAAATATATATATAATAATATATGTACATATAGGTATATGTATCTAGATATGTATATATATGTTTATATGTATATAGTTATATAGATATATATATGTATATATGTATGTATATATAAGTTGGTGTGTATATATGTAAATATATATATATGTGTATCTATACTTATAATTGTATATAAATAGATATATGTATATTTATATATATATATGTATATATATCAGTATATATATGTGTATATATATATATAAGTACATAGATATATATATATGTATATGTATAGACTAATACATAGTTATATAAGTTCTAATATATGTATAGATATATGTATAAATATATATATATATAAGTATATAGATATATGTATATATATGTATATGTATATATATATATATATGTACGTATACTAATACATAAGTATATAAGTACTACTATATGTATAAATATATGTATATATATATATCAATATATATAATTCTACGTATATATAGATGTTTATAATAATGTATATGTGTATGTGGGTGTGTGGAAGTGTTAGTGTAGGTGTGTGTGTGCGTCGGTGTAGAGAGAGTGAGTGAGTGTTGTGAGAGAGAGAGAGAGAGAGAAAGCAGGACAGGAGAGGGCGCTGTTAAGTTTATGCCATCTGCAGCTAGCAGGCATCGTCTAGAGACTTCAAGCTCGCGTGCAGGCGTGCAAGCACGCAGACAAGCGCGCGCTGGAGGGAGAAGGGCGTGAAGAGGAGACGCAGCGCACCATGCTGCACGAAGGCTGGAGCAGGCACTAGGAGCGAACGTTCGCAGACGCTGGGAGAGGGCTCACGCATGCAGACGTACGTGGGCAGGTTCGGGCAACGCGAGCGGAGAAGCACGTGCACAGGAGAATGGTGATCTTGGCACGTCGGGTGACCGGGAAAGTGAGAAGCTTTCCGGTTACCCCACTGTAGCCACAGTGTCACGCAAACTCACGTGAAAAGTGGCTACAATGGTCGTCCACTCAGCGCAACCGGGTATGAGCAGTTGTGTGAGTGCGAACGGCTCGACGTGTGCAACGGAGTGGCACCGGTTAGTGGCTTGCGGGCTGAAGGTTATGACAGAGCACGCGGAGAAGGCTGCTGGCGTGCACGGTGGAGGGCGAAGGTGACGTGGGCACTGCTGGGGTGCGCGATGAGGGTTGGCCAGCCACTGCTGTGACGCGCAGCGGCTGGCTGCAGGCTGGAGAGAGCGTACTACAGAGCGAAGAAGCAAAGGCGGAGGTGCCTGCAGGCATGGGGGGAAAGTGAAGGTGGCCCTCAGGCTTGCGCGGAAAGGAGTGGGGCGGCTGCTGCTGCTGCTGGGCGTCCGAAGCTTTTGAGCTTTAGACCTTGAAGCTGCTCCAATGGCAGAAGGTGTAGGAATGGAAAAAAAGCTAGAAAAGAGCCACCACGCCCACTAGCTCTTTGAAGAGCTGGGCGGTGGTGGTCTCACTGTGGTGGTGTGCACCACAATGAGGGCTCCTGCCTGCCGGGTGTCTCCTCGGAGGAGGAGGGTCGGCGTATGGAGGGGAATGGAGGAGAGGACGGTGGCCTGGAGAAGAAGTTGCAGGAGGGTTTTTTGGCTGGGACCCGGCTTGTTGCTGAAGGAGAAGCCGTGGCCTTTTAATAGGAGAAGGCATGGCCGTGCATGGCTCATGCATGGCCATGACAAGGAATGGCAGCCGCAGGGAAGGGCTGGCAAGGAGAGGGATGGAGAGCAGGGAATGGCAAGTTGTAGCTGCGGGAAGCATGGCATGAGGAGATGCTGCATGCAGGCGCGGGAAAGATTAAAATCAAGTGGAAATAAAAATAGAGATGGGAATTTTGCAAAGATGCACTTGAGGAAAAATGTAAATTGCAAGGCCACTTATTTCATTCTCCTCTCCTCTCAATTAAATGCATGCATGCAAGTATTTTTACAATGCAACTATGGAGACCTAATATGCATTGGTAATGCTAGGAAATAGCACAAGATGGCACAATCGTTGGAGTATTTTTGCGGTGCAATCAACCGTCAACCACCAATACATCACCACCATCAATGTGAACGTTCCCCTCTTCAATCTCTCCCCTTTTCCTTGCTCCAACTCCCTTCCTTCATCTTTCTCTCAAGAACGATAACCAACCACTACCACCAACAACCACTGCCACCTTCCCCTTTTTTATTCTTCTCCTCTCCATGACATCTTCGCCAACCACCAGGGACCAACTCAACTGCTGCCTCTGGAATCACCACATTCATCAACGGGTAGCGTCTCCCCTCAACTTGTCTCTGCAAGCTTTGCGATTCCATCTTTGGCTCCTCAACTTCTTCAGCTGAGACACCTCTTTCTCAACATCTTTTCTTTTTCTTATTTCAATATATATTTTGGATGTTTCAATAACGGTGCACGTTTGGTCTTGCTTGTAGAATTTTTTAAGTTTTAAATCTTGCTTAGTTAGTTGTAAACATTTTTTTAATTAGTTTGATAGATGTATGTTATTTTCATTGAATAGAAGTCCAAGGTCGAGTTTTTATAAACACGTAATTTAGTCTATGTTGAAATAATTAGTAGTTCATGTTAATGTTTTAATGTTTGTATGATTTTAAATGATCAACTCTTCATTTTAATTAGTCATTAAGTTCATTAAGTATCTTTGTTATCTTATAGTGTTTAGTTAGGACAACATAAGTTAACTTTCATTTTTGTCTTCAAATTGCATAACCAAGCTTATCAACCTAATTAGGAATTATTTAGAAAGCCTCCTACCGAAATGACTTAGACTCAGCAAATTACTAATCGTTCAATGTAAATTTTAAACTTGACACTTTAATCGTAGTACAACGACATGTTTTAATTAAAGCGATTTGAGCGCATCACGTTTATGGCATCTGCCGGGGAAGCATTAGAACATAATTAGGCTGTTAGTTTTATTTTAAAAAAAAGATTAAAAAAATGTTTATTATCCTTGCTAGTGTTTTTGTTATTTCCTTGCATTTCTTTTTAGTTTGATTTGCCGCTAACTTAGTGTATTTTCTTTGGTACGAGGTACTTTGTGTACTCGGTGGATTCACCGTGCTCATCTTCCTGGTGGCTTGAACTTGAAGGAATCTAAGACCTTGTTAGAGTATTTTAGATTTTAGGATTTTAGGAATAGCTTTAGGATTTTATTTCTATTTTAGAATTGATGCACTGGGCTTAGTGTAAGTATTGAGAGATTATTTTGGTTTTGTACATGGCCTTTATTATTTTTCACCCTTTTGCTTAGTTAGTAGTGGATTAGTATTTAATTAGGTTAACTAAAAGGTTAGCTAGATTATATTTTGTTTGTGCTTTAGGAAAAAAAGGAAAACATACACATGAAAATTGCATTTTAACCCTAGAAGTTACCTTTTTAAGACAATCACGCTAAGGACTGCATAATTGCCTTTAGTTTTTAATTTTCTGTGATCTGCATAAAATTTGTAGAGTGCTGGAGGTGAGTACATTTTCTGAACCTGCTTAAATACTTCTTCATGTTTTTTTATTCTTCACATTCATATAATTTAATAAAGGAATTAAGTTGTAACTTTATTTGTTAAAAATTAAAAAGGTGAAAATTCAAAAAATAAAATAAAAACTAAATAAATACTAAAACCCAAAAAATCACATCACGTTTTGTTTAAAGAACTTGTTTGCCTTGTGTTTGCTTTTATTTCTGTGGTTTGCACACTTGTGTGTGAATGGCATAGGCACACATTGATCACTCTATAATTATTCGTGTTAATATTATCAATTAGAGTCAATTATGAGGGCACATAAGCATTAATATTATATTATACTAGGTTTGGGGGCATTGCATGCTTTCTACATTATTTTACGTTAGATTTTTTAGAATCAATGTTTAATGACCTTGTCTACAAATCCATATTGAAATAGGTCTCAAATGAGCAATCAGACCGTACGGGTGGATCCGGATCAATGAACGAAGTCGGATGGACTCAAAAATCACATTGATCCGACCTCCGTAGCTCACACAATAAGTCTAAGGAAGATCAATGGCTATGGGGCAATATAACTTCCTTATAGGCGTCAAATGAAAAATCGAACCATACGTATTGATTCGGAGCAACGATTGTAGCTCGACGACCTAAAATCATCTCTATCTAAGCACCATGGTATCCTCTACAATAGAAAGAAGATGGATGACCGAGATAGTGCCACGTGGTGCCATCTAGGCCACCCAACACTGGCACAGCACAGTGGCAGCGGCAGTAGCGCACGGAGTGAGTGTGAAGTAGTGTGCGTGCACGCAGCACAACGCACAGAGCGGGAGCAAAGCAGCGTACGTGCATGTAGCACAACGCATGTGCGCGGAGTGGCTTGAGCCAATGTAGCACTAGTGCATGTGTGTGACACGGCTCGGGGAATGTGGGCCAGCGGGCGTGTGAGATGGGCTTCAGCAACATTTGAGGCAGGCTTTTAGTGACGTCTTTGAGGTCGCTATTGGCCCAAAGATGATTTTTTACCTTTTTTCATCCCTTAGAGGAGGACCCATCCTCCTCCACTTTTAGGGGGCATATTCTACTATGCAACTCCACCACTCCATAGATCATCCAAGAAAGGTCTCGGGGACACTGAGCCATCGATGGAAGCCCTTCCACTACCGTGGCTGCCTCGCCTCTCCATTTAGCAGCTTCTTTAGTTTAATACTTGTGATTTTTCTTAAGCTTTCCTCCAGTGTTATAATTGTAAAAGTGTTCAATCTTTTACAATGAGTTAATTTGTTTGGTTTCATGGCTCGTCATAATCACATCGTTATCATAAATCTCTAACCCTATCTCTCTCTTTCTCCACTCTCTCTCTCTCCCTCTCCCTATCTCTCTATTTCTCTCTATTTTCGTAAGAAAATCAAACAACATATTTTTGTGACATTAAACTGAGTATTTGATTTGATTTCATGCCTCCCTATTTTCGACACTTGAACTCACATCCGATATTTTCAATTAAAATTGATGTTGTAAAGCATGCTACAACGAACGATTTAGCCTAATGTGTTTTCATAATGTCATCTTTTGGAGCAACAGATCTTTTATTCTCTTTAATTTCCTAAGGCATTAATCATACTTGTGTTATCTAACTTTCCTTTCTCTCTTCTTATTGGTTGCAGGAATCTCGTACATCGACAACGGAAGGAGAGTGGATTAGATTGGATCAAAGGAAGTGCAAGCGAAGACCCCCATCACCTCGAAGGTTTGAATCTTGTCTTCCAATGATCCAAAGGTAACCCATCATTTCTGAACCAAGGAAAAAGTGGTGGTGCGCTAAACAAAAAAACCTCTCTTGTGTTTGTCGAAGGAAATGCCACCACTAAGTTCTCAACCAGTTAATTTTGTAACCCTATTTCCCATACTCGAGTCGAGCACACGATTAGAGGACCCTTAACACCTCTAAAGGTTCTTAAAAAAATCATAGAGCTGCTCGTCCCTGTGGACGAACTCCAACAAAAATTTCACAGCCAGAATTTTTGTTGTTTGGCTGTGAAAAATTCTCTACTAGAAGTGCGCAAGGTTGTCCTGATTTCTGGAGACTTGTGGGTTGTTTCTATTTCTGCAAACTCCACGTAGCTTGGATTTGTATGAAATTAATATTTTTGGAAAGATCATGAAATTCGATACATTTGTTATGAAGACTATTTCTACATTTGAAAAATATCAGTGCTTGATCCGATTCAACTCCTAAACTTGCACACTGATCTAAAGGTTTTGGACAGATTGACCCCTCTTGGAGAAATATGAATTTGGGTGGTATATGATGCGAGACTCATCATGAGCCCTAACTAGCTCCTTTTGACCAAAGAAAGATAATAAGAGCTCCTACATAACCTAGAGAAGGGCTTAATTCAAGGAATAAGTGTTCTGAGAAGAAAACATGAAACAAAGGTGAAAACTATAATTTAACCATTGCAGGACATAAACAGGATTTCTCAGAGTCAAGACATAGGTTAAATGGTCTGAATAAGATAAAAAGTGGGCTGATTCAATCAGAAATGGGTTCATATGCAATCTAGCAATTAAATGACATCTTGTAACCCTAAGCTAGACCCGCTTAATTCAACAGGGTTCTGGTTAGTATAAAAATCAACTAAACCCTCTAAAATTCACGGAAAAATATCCCCCAGGGTTTAGAACCTTCAATTTGGCCTTTGGAACCTATTTTAATCTAGATTAGGGACCTAGCACATTAATTGACCTAATTTGGGTTTTGTGAAAAAAGTCTAGTAAAACGTGGTCAAACCTAAAATCCAACTTTACCATTGGGTTCCTTAGGTCCAAATTAGGTTTATACCAAAATTGGGGAGGTCACCTTGACCTACTTTGCAAAATAGTACACCTAATTACATTTTGGTCCCTATCTTTTAAAAACCATTGCATAGGCCCCCTAACTTCCTCGCCACTCTTACAAATAGGTCCGTCCACTATTAATGGAGAGAAATGCTACTCCGACGTGGAATGGAGGGGGAGTACTCCCTGATTCCTCGGAGATCTCCTCCCAGATTTGGAAGGGAGATTCTCTGAGGAATTCCCTTCCATCTGAGCTCGATCCTAATCTCTGATTTGCACCAAATCACTCATGCAAAAGCATGAGAGATTTGAGTCTCTAATTGATTCCTTCTCCTATGAGGATTCATGCAATTGGAAGCTTGTCTTCCAAGCACAAGAGGCCCTCCCAGCATCTATAAAAAGATCCTCAACCCCGGCCGCACCTCTTCAGCTCAACTTGGCCAGAGATCCATCCCAATTTCATCATCTTCTCCTCTGGTCAAGAAGTCCAGCGAGCTCCAGTGAGCCCCCCTCCTCTTTCTTGTCACACTGCCACAATACCAGTGGCAGAGCTGCCCTCACCATCTTCATCTGCATCACGCAACACCCGTGCTAGCATCTCTAGCCCCGTCGTCGCCACTGTCTTCCTCCACTGGACATCGCCTTCTCCGACGACAGTAAGTACTGCCAATCGCCATCTCTTGCCCTTCGTCCACCTAATTAGGTTAGACTTACTCCTCTCTATCCCCTCTTCAATTCCCTCAATCTATTTCACAAATTACCCCTCGATTGCCACTGTCCACCGCTATCTTCCCCATCTCCGGCCAACCTCCGGCGAGACGCACTCATCTCTCCACACCTCCACACTTCTCGCCACCAACCTGTTTGCCTCGACCATCGACCACTGAACACTTTCCACCCACTCAAAGATTGCCACACGAGCTCCACTCTTCCACCGAACGAACCCACTCACACTGTCACAGTCCGACCAAGGCACGCACTCCTAGGCCGATATAAGCCACACCAACACTTGCCTCACCTTCACCGTGACACGGCCAAGGTTCTCCAATTGTCTGATAGAGCCGAAAGGCTACTTTTGTGATGTGCAGGGTAGAGCTCCCATCTGCCATTAACAAGCACACAAGTTGCTTGCTTCTTAGCTTCAGGCTGTAGGTGTTAGGTTTCTGGACCCCAGGCTACGTAGATTGAGGGCGAGAGTGAGTCTAGTTTGATAGCAGTTGTCGTGGGACCTGCAGCTGCGACAATTTCAGGAAGACATCTGCCTGCAGGTTCCAGCAGAAGCAAGTGGGACATTTAGTCCCACCTCATGAATGTATGAGCGTAGCGCGTGGGATAAATTGAATCTGTGTTTTACGTTATTCGCCTCAAGTCACATAGAGGTAAGGTCCCTCGCCCTTACCACGCCTCATCCGCGATGCTCCCCTGTGGGCCTGGCACCTGACCCGACTAGCCTATCCGTGCACTCCTCGCACACCACACCTAAACGGGTGCACCTGGACCCAGGCACGCGACTGACCCAATTACTCGGCTCTGGGAGAGCGTATTAAAGAGAGAAATAGTGAGAGGGAGAGACGCGGGGGAGGGTAGGGATTAGGTTTTGCCCTTCAGTGTGTGCAGGGAAGAAGGAGAAGGAAGGCGCAGCTGAACTAGGGCACGATGAAGCTAGGCTAAGTAGACTTAGCTGCAAAAGGAAGAAGAAGGAGAAGACAAAAAGAGAAAGGAAAGAAGCCAAAGAGAAGAAAGCCAGAGGAGGCTAAAGGAAACAAAGGCAAGGTGAAGCTGACACTTAGTCGCAGATAGACAGCAGAAAAGAGAAGGAAAATAAGAAGAAGGAAGAAGAAAGGAAAGGCTAGAAAGGAGCTACACAGAAGTGACAAGGAAGAAGAAGTAGATGGCCAAAGCGAAAGAAGAATAGAAGAAAAAGAAAATCAGAGAAAGAAAGATTGAAAGAAAGAAGAGAAAGCAGAAAGGAGAAGGAAATAAGATAAAATCTTAAAGAGAATATCTTTTTAAGACGTCTTATTCCTGGATCAGACATCTAATTTCTCTATTTTTGCCACAATTGACTCTTAAATTCTTGTATTTATATTCTGAATTAAGTTTTGAGTAATTCTAAGTGTTCAATTACATTATTGAGATTATTGAATAAATTCTATTTGCTCCCTGTGTTTGACCTTGGATACTTAGGTTTTCGAGTAATAAATTTTTATTTGTTGTCAACGCTTGGTCACCTATACTACAATGCGACTAACTTATAAGCCTGACAAAGCATTGTAAACATTTTGGCACTATTGCTGGGGAGCAACGCGTAATTTATCACTAATCTCTGCATTCTTTTTTTTTTGATCATATTGAACACTAACTTGCCCTACTTTGCTTTGTTGTAATCTTGCAAGGTATTTCACAAGAAGATCCCTACCGCAAGTCTACTACTCCAGGGAAGGTAATTTCTTTTCTTCCTTAAACCATCCCCTAATCCTTGAAAGACAAAAGGAAGCAATTAATCTAGGAATCAGTTGCCTTCTTTCTATAGTAATCACCATCTTTAAGGTAAACGATTCCTGATTTAGAGAAAATTTTTCAAATCTTTTTGAAGTTGGAGTGATTTTTTTTTAGATCCTATCCCACAAATTCATGTGCCTAATAGAAATCACGCTTAATCTCCGCGTACAACACATATCTTGCTTTAAAGTCTAAAGAGAACTTTTGTGAAAAAAGGGATTGGAAATAGAACCAAATTAGGGTTTCAATAGTAGGGTTTTTGGAGTGCTAGTCACACATGCCTGTATAAAAGGAAATGAACCCTCCCGCATTAGTGTACGACCCAAACCCTTGATTGAAGAGATCTAAACAAGACAAACCCTAAAAAAATTGAGCTCTAAAATCACTTGAATCTTAAAATCTTGGGCGTAATAAACTGGGAGTCAAATCAGGGTGGTCTCTAGGTCCCAAGCCTAGAGTCATTCTGCTATCTTTAGGACAGGTCAGGTGAAGTTGACCCCTTGTGTCAACCAACCTCCAAATTAGGCCACAACATCAAAACATCTAAAGTTCAAGTGAGAACCCTAAAGCACCCTTGAAATAAAAGTGGTAGACTTAAGAGGTCAAGGTCCCCATTCTGGTCTACCTGGAATCTCAGTGACAAGAGAGGTCGGGTGTGGGAAATGCTGTAATCTATGGGGACGCTCTACTGTGTAGGGGTCTTGGCAGGATTCTCCCTCTCTGGCTTCCCAAGTAATTCTTAGGTGGACGATCTTCTGATCTAGAGGGACCATCTGCCCCAAACCTCCATAGTCATTCAAATGTCTTTGGGTGCCTTGATTGGGTCAAAGAAAAAAAAACATCTCCAGTCCCTCACCTTTTCTCCTTAGAGCACACACATAAATTTTCAGTGGGACTCTTTATTCAGATCTAATTGCTTCATAACTTGATTCTACATCTTGATTCAAACTCTGATTCAACATCTTGATTCCACCACCTAATCCAAATATGTAGCCAAACCACTTAGGACTACCATTCAAGAAACCTGAATATCGGAGATCCATGAGAGATAGGATGATTGAGGATGCCCTAAAATTCTATGAAAAAGAAAACAAAACCTCAACACCAGTAGAAAACATTTAGGTTGATGTCCCAACAACCACAACCTTTCTCATAACTTGTGCCCAAGTATTATTAGCAGAAGCCACAAAAGGATTAACCCGAGACATGCTCATCAGAGGACACATTGAGATAGAAAAATTGCACAATCTTGAATACCTTCAATGCATGACAAATCCTATACTTTTGGGCAACGCCAAGATGATCTTGAAAAATGGGAAGAGATAATGAGATTATTAAAACAAATTATCGACCAGAAATACCCGTATATGCCACAAACAGAGAATGAACCATCTTGGGACAACATCGAGGATCAATCTGGTCTTGGGTTTGAGGCACAAAATGGTTGTGGATTCCCAACCCAGATGGAGTACAATGTGCCTGATATTGAAGAAGGTTGGGAAGCTCTAAGTGCAGGAGAACACAATGTCGAGCCAACTCTAGACCATGAATCACTAGGCGTAGAATTCCAAAACTCCTACAGCCATGAGAGTAGAACTAAACCTCTCGAGGGTGTAAATTCCACCCCTTATTATGATAAGGTGACCCTCAAAGGTTATTCGGACCTAGATTCTAGTGATTCAACCCACATCCTAAGCCCAGAATCTAGAAATGAAACCTATTGGGAAGATTTCAAGGCCCCATATGAGGAAGATCAATTTTTCAATGAAGAATATGATTTTGGGCCTTTATTTGATGAATATCCCTCACCAACATCCTCAAAGGAACCAATTGATTTTTTCGAAGTCATGACAATTTACGATACAGAAACTGACGAGTTGGACTACTGGGATTTCAATTGGGTCTATCATACCAGCTTGGAACCTGAGTGACTCGCCGATCTTTCGCTTTTAAGTCGTTTGTAGTTTAATGTGGTGGAAAAATCGACTAATCAATATTTAACAAGAAATAACCACTCGCAGAGGAGCGGGTCGTATCCATAGGGAGGCAATGACGTATTAAAATTTGCACCAATTAAAAACGTTCGTTCGTAGTTAGTTTGTACAGGAATCAAGCCAAGATTGCCTTTAGATTAAGGTTTAAGCAGGAAACAATGCTGAAATGGCAATTATGAGAAACTCAAGGATATTTTCCGCAATGTAAAATCAATAAAATATCATTAAAAAGTGGCAATGGCAGAAAATGTAATTTCTAATTGATGGTTTACTGTAGCAAAACAGGGGAATTTTTCCCCTTTGTCTTGTGCGACGAGGAGCGGATGGCTGGGCACGGGAAGCTCGGAGGAGGTCCCTTGGACCAAGAGCTTCGAATCGGTGGTGGCGGCGAGTCGCGCGGCTGCCAGAGGTGGCCGGACGAGCTCCAGTGGAGGTGCTGCAGCCGGTGAGCTTGCGCGGCTGTTGGCGTGAGATCTGCCCACGCGCTGCTACTGCGGGGGTGGCTACTGCTGTTGGCGTGGGCGCTGCTGCGGCTGGCGTGGGCACGGGAGTGCAGGCGCGGGGACGGGTAGGCACTAGTCTGCAGGCGCGGGGAAGAGGATGCTGTAGGCGGTTCTGCAAGTGCGGGTGTGTTTCGGCTGGTCTGCAGCTGTGCGCGGGTCTGCAGCCGCATGGAGAGGGCTGCAGCCGATGAGCGCGTGGCGGGGGTGGGAGCGGGTGAAGTACTGCAGGCGTGGTTGGACGAGTCTGCAGGCGCAGGAGAATGGTTGCGCGGGTCTGCAGGCGAGTGGAGAGCGTTGCAGCCGGTGAGCGCATGGAGATGGGCGCGGTTGAGGAGGGCGTGCGTGGTTGGAGGGTGCAGGCACGGTTGAGCTGAAGGTTGATGGGCGCAGGTTGAGCTGAAGGTTCTGCTGGCGTGGGAGAGGGTCTACAGGTGACTTCAGACGTGTGCGGTGGAAGTGAGCGGGTAACTTCAGACGTCCGGGAAATTTCCCGGACGTCTTAAGTTACTGAAAGGGTGGCTGACGGTTGTTGCGGTGGTGGTGGTTGGCGACGACGGCGAGGGAGATGCACGCTAAGGTGCTCACAGTGGTGCGGACAAGCTTCGGATGGCGGTGTGGCCTGTCACACCACACGCCCACGGTGGTGGAGACTTGCCGCCACAGTAGAGGTCGGTAGTATGGAGTGGAAGAGAGAAGTTCTCTCTACATAGTGGTGGGTCGGTGGTGGAGACCTCCCGAGCTCGGCTGCCTCCCTGCTCCTTTTGTAGTGGCCTGCACAAGTTTGAAATCAGCCGCCTGACCAGATCCACCACATCCGCTCCCCCTTGAATGGGTTCTTCACTGCAGTAGCCGGGCGTTGGAGCGGCAGCCAGCCGTTCCTGAAAGAAGAATAATAAAGAAAATAATGTTAAAATATTAGGGTCATTTATATATAGACCCTCAACTTCTAGGTTAATGAAAATAATGTACCTAATTGGTTGTCTAATTAGATGAATGCAATTCTAAGCTAATTCTAAATGCACTTAAGATATGAATGCAATGCATGGATTATGTAATTAAATTAAAACTATGAATTAATCTATTTACATCCTAATTTATGCTAAATAAATGTTAGAATTAACCTAATGTGTAGGCACTTAAATACTTAAATAGCCCACAACTATGGGCTAATCAAATACCCCCATGCCTAGTTTTTGCTAGTCCCTAGGAAAATTAACCGAAACCTAGCACTCCAAGTAGACTAGTCAACTCACCTAGTCTTCCTTCAGAAGCATATTAAGTTCAGGCTCTAGACCCAAGGTTCCTAAGTAGTTGCTAAGTTACAGACTAGGTCAGCTAAAGACGAGTTGCAGGCACAAGTTTCCCTGATTTCTGACTCTACCCTAAAGTTTAATGATCCCTGAGATTAAAGCATCCGTGCCTATGTATTGGTCAGAGTTATTTGAGTTAAAGGATTTTTTTTTTATTTACTTTTTTTTTTTTTTGATTCTTCTAAGTCTAACCTCAGATCAGCTATCAACACGGTCTGTGTCGGATTCATTGTCCCCATTACCATACCTCGAAGGGTGCCTGGCTTTCGATGCTTCGAGATAGCACCGCCCATAACGACCCCAAGAACTCCTGGTAATCGACACTTCGAGAGAGTATCGCCCATGGATTTCTTAAGCAAATTCAGGCCTATGGCAATCGGCACTTCGAGATAGGGCCGCCCATGGTACCTAAACCGCGCAATGCACTTACATGCCCCCAGTAGGATGGATGTCCTAAGAGACAAGCACCGAGGAGGTAATATGTTATCATCGCATCCTCAAGGTGAGTATATACTCAACCTCTCCTGCGGCGGGAACTCTTCCAATCAAAATGTGTTTTCAAGCCTCTCTTAAGTCAAAACTAAGAGAACCAAATCTCTTTTCAGAAAGACAGAAATTAAGTTGATTACCAGACCAAGTGTGTGAAATTTGGATGCTTGGGTTACAAGGACTTGTAAACCAAAAGGTAGAATAAGACTCCAGGTACTACCCCACCATTTAACTCAATCCCTAGCTTCCCTTCCTCAACCTCTTGAGGAATGGTCCGCAACTTAACTCCTACTTAAGTTTTTAAGTCCACAAAGGGCCCTAAAGTTCTAACGCTGGCAACTCATTTAGCTTCTAAAGTTTGACCCTAGAATTAATTTAGTCTACCCTAGAGTTCTGATTTGCTTAAGAATGAAAGATCTAGCTAGTTAAGCTTAAAACCTTTTTTTTTTCATTTTCTCTCTTTTTCTCTCTTCTTTTTTTTTTTATATGTACAAATGTATGCAATTATGCTATGTATATCCCCAAGTACACCCCCCCATGCCTAGAATCTGCAATCTCCTCATTGCATAGAAGGATATTACCTGGGTTAGAGCTGGGCTGAATAGCCAAAGAACCTGCAAATCAGGTTCAAGAATTGCCGAAATAGGCCCTAAAAATGAGCAAAGCAATGTTGGCCTAGAAAATAGGTAACCTAGGATGTTGGTGAGCTGATGATGAATCCCGATAGTAAGTGCTCTCCCAACTAAAATGGGAATGAAATCTTCCCAGGTCACCAGAAGAGGTTCTAAAGGATAAACAGGTAAAACAACCTCCAAAGGGGTAGGGAGAGGATAATATGGATCCTACAAAAAGAATGGGGAAGGAATGGTGCACAGATGAACCCCCAGGGTAATGGACTGACTAGAGAAATCATCAATCCATACCTGATACTCCATTACAGGAAATATTGGTCTGTTAAGCCCCCTAGTCAGAACAAATGTGAGCAATTCTCTAAGGCAACGATCGTCTAGGGTGTCCAAGTTACGAGGTTGTGAGATGGCTATAAGATCTAGGTTGGGTTTAATCAGCTCGGTGTCCATCCCAAACACTCTTTCTAAATCCTCAATTTCATCCCTAGCATTCCTTGCACCATCACATGGATCTTCCTGCTCTTCATCAGGAGTCACAATTGCGCTTTCAGATATAAGCGAATCAGAGGGTGACTTCAAAGTGAATGAAGGCAGGTTGGAAGCAACAGATATAGGGATTATCCTATCAATGTCATCCCCGGGTTTTTGTTCTGTACACAAATCTTCCCCGAAGTCTATATGTGAATCCACATAAATCTTAGAAATTGCTTGCAAATTTTCCATCATTTTATCATGAGGAGAAATATCATCAATGGGTGTGCTAAGGAAACCTAATTTGGTCAAATTTGTGACATCCTCAGGGGCTAACTCTTCAAATAAGACATAATCACCCTTAGTGTCACTCCAAATCTTGAATGTAGGTTCCTCATATAATTCGTCTTCCTCCTCATCACACAATTCATCATGTACCCGAGGTCTAGAATCATTTAATATCTCAGCAGATCCCCTAGGGTGCTCTATCTGAGGTAAATGGTTTACAATGGTTACATCAGACTCCTCAGATAGGTCAATTTCTTTAGGGTTAGGCTCCCTAAGGGTGGGTTTGAGTTCCATATCGTGATCAGAAGGGAGGGTAGGATTAACAACTTGACTTTGACCCACTTCATTAAATGTCACGAAAATACTATCATCTGGGTCGAGGTCTTCCAATGGTACCATCATTCCCTTCTTTTGACTCCAATATAATTCAGGTGGATACTCAACCTTATCATCATCTTCCTCGGGTTGCCACCTTTCTTCATCCAATGCATAGCTACTGTCATGTGTATTTTCCTCCCACCTAAAGTGTATATCTCTCAAGGAAGTGTCATCTAATGGGGAGGTTTCAAAATCGATCCTCTAAAAGTAGCTATTCTCCCCAGAATTTCCCTCCAACTTAAAGTGTAGCTCTCCCACGGGAGATGCATCTATTGTAGAGGGGTGTACGTCATCCTCAATGGGGTAGATTGAGTGGTTAATTTCATCTCTTTCTTGTTGGCCTGCTCTCAAAGATTCTCCTAACAATTCACTCATTTCGTTTTGCATTTTCTGTATTTCCATCTTCAAAGAGGAGAGGTCATTTCTATCATGAGAGAAGTCAAGCTCAGGCTTATAGTACCCAGGAATGTTTGTCCAACCATTATACTTTTTCAGGGAGGGTGGGTTGGGTATTTCTTTGGTATGTGGGATACTTGGCAAAGCAAATCCCGCTCCTGAGTTCTGCTCACTGATTTGTGGCTTAACTAGGCCAATACTCCTATAATAGGAGTAAAACGGATCCCAATGATTATCAATATGTCCATCAAGGAATGGACCATCTCGGTGTCTGGGATCGAAGGATGCAGAGTGGGGGTGAGGGTGTGGGCAAGATGTGAAAGGATGAAAATCAATGTGGTCCATTCTAACTCACACTTCAGTCAGAATTTCCCAAGCAAAACACAATTCAAAAAGGACCTTTTAGGTCTTTCCCAATTTAGGCTTTTGATTTTAAGTCAGATTGTAGGTGACAATACAATTTGTTCAATCAATTTACGTTTCTATTGTCGACCTACGGCTCGCCTAAGAACACCTAGTTGGAGCTTAGGTATTCTTCCCTAAATCTCAAATGGTCAAGTAAATCCAAAGACGGAAGATCGAGGGATGCAAGTAGGCCTAAGCCTTCCTTTGAAGCTATGCTTTCACGGTGCTTCTCAACTACCCCCAAAAATCTATGACAGGGTATCCCCCTCTTTGGATTTACAAAACCTTTAATCTCAAGTTCCAAACACTTCAGAATCCAACGATAGGAGGGCTCTTGTCCTAGTCGTTTCAAGACTTAGGAGTGTCTAGAAGCGTGCCGTGGTGCAAGTGAAATAAGTGTGCATACACCGTCAAAGATTTTGAACTTTGAATCACACGCCAAGTTTGAAAATCAAATCCTTGGTTTTTAAGATGTCCTTCCTTTAATTAGTCCTTTTTCTAAAAAAATGTGACCACTTGTTAGATTTATTCAGTACAAATTAGGTGGTCTTCGCATTAAATCCCAAATGCAATGCGTGATCGAGAATAGGATGCAAAGTAAGAGAATGCATACCTTGCTTCCAGCAATCAACGATGCAAGAATGCATGCAATGCAGAGAAGTAAATCTAGAGGCTGCTCATACAGACCTAAATGGTTCGTCCTAGGGTAGGCAGCTTCTAGCAGGCAGCTCATTTTTTTTTTCTATTTTTTTTTTAGAACTACTTATGCACAAGCAAATAAAAGTAATAAGAAAAAAAAAACCTAAATCTAAAGAAAAGGGAACAGGCTCCCAAAAATTACCCAACAAGGGCCAAAAACAAAATCGGGGAACAAACCCCTCAAAATATGCCCTAGAACAAGGGTTTCAAACTAACTGCAATGAAAAATTAAGTCTACAGTCTTAATTCTATTCTAATTAAACTAGCGACTAAATAAAATGGTGTCTGTCGCGTCCTCGTCCTTCTCCTCCTTTCAAAATTACTCTTCCACTTCTCGTCTGGCGACGTCAAGGGTCCCCTCTCACACTGGCTGATTCTTGCACAATTTTTCTTGCACAGAAAAGAAAATAATAAATGGTCAAATCTCTATGAAATTGACAAATAATCAAAATAAAATTAGGTGAAATTATTGCGTCTGTTGCCTCCCCGGCAACAGCGCCATTTGACTTGCCGATCTTTCACTTTTAAGTCATTTGTAGTTTAATGTGGTGGAAAAATCGACTAATCAATATTTAACAAGAAATAACCACTCGCAGAGGAGCGGGTCATATCCACTGGGATGGAATGACGTATTAAAATTCGCACCAATTAAAAGCATTCGTTCGTAGTTAGTTTGGACAAGAATCAAGCCAAGATTGCCTTTAGATTAAGGTTTAAGCAAGAAACAATGTTGAAATGGCAATTATGAGAAACTAGAGGATATTTTTCGCAATGCAGAATCAATAAAATATCATTAAAAAGTGGCAATGGCAGAAAATGTAATTTCTAATTGATGGTTTACTGTAGCAAAACAGGGAAATTTTTCCCCTTTGTCTTGCGCGACGAGGAGCGGATGGCCGGGCACGGGAAGCTCGGAGGAGGTCCTTGGACCAAGAGCTTCGAATCGGTGGTGGCGGCGAGTCGCATAGCGGCCGAAGGTGGCCAGACGAGCTCCGAAGGAGGTGTTGCAGCCGGTGAGCTTGCGCGGCTGTTGGCGTGAGATCTGCTCGTGCGCTGCTGCTGCAGGGGTGGCTGCTGCTGTTGGTGTGGGAGCTGCTGCGGCTGGCGTGGGCACGGGAGCGCAGGCACGAGGAAGGGCGGGTGCTGGTCTGTAGGTGCGGGGAAGAGGATGCTGCAGGCGGTTCTGCAAGCGCGGGCGTGTTTGGGCTGGTCTGCAGCTGTGCGCAGGTCTGCAGGCGCATGGAGAGGGTTGCAGCCGGTGAGCGCGTGGCGAGGAAGAGCGGTTGGCGTTCTGCAGCTGTGTGCTGATCTGCAGGCGCGAGGGTGGGAGGGGGTGAAGTTCTGCAGGCGTGGTTGGATGAGTCTACAGGCGTGGGAGAATGGTTGCGCGGGTCTGCAGGCGAGTGGAGAGCGCTGCAGTCGGTGAGCACGTGGAGATGGGCGCGGTTGAGGAGGGCGTGCGTGGTTGGAGGGTGCAGGCGCGGTTGAGATGAAGGTTGTTGGGCGCGGGTTGAGCTGAAGGTTCTGCAGGCGCGGGAGAGGGTCTACAGGCAACTTCAGACGTGTGCGGTGGAAGTGAGCGGGTAACTTCAGACGTCCGGGAAATTTCCCGGACATATTAAGTTACTAAAAGGGTGGCTGACAGTTGTTGCGGTGGTGGTGGTTGGCGACGACGGCAAGGGTGGTTGGCGATGACGGCGAGGGAGATGCACGCTAAGGTGCTCATAGTGATGCGGACGAGCTCCGGATGGCGGTGTGGCCTGTCACACCACACGCCCACGGTGGTGGAGACTCGCCGCCACAGTAGAGGCCGGCAGTATGGAGTGGAAGAGAGAAGTTCTCTCTACATAGTGGTGGGTCGGTGGTGGAGGCCTCCCGAGCTCGGCTGCCTCCCTGCTCCTTTTGTAGTGGCCTGCACAAGTTTGAAATCAGTCGCCCGACCAGATCCACCACATCCGCTCCCCCTTGAATGGGTTCTTCACTGCAGCAGCTAGGCGTTGGAGTGGCAGCCAGCCGTTGGAGCGGCAGCCAGCCGTTCCTGAAAGAAGAAGAATAAAGAAAATAATGTTAAAATATTAGGGTCATTTATATATAGACCCTCAACTTCTAGGTTAATGAAAATAATGTACCTAATTGGTTGTCTAATTAGATGAATGCAATTCTAAGCTAATTCTAAATGCACTTAAGATATGAATGCAATGCATGGATTATGTAATTAAATTAAAACTATGAATTAATCTATTTACATCCTAATTTATGCTAAATAAATGTTAGAATTAACCTAATGTGTAGGCACTTAAATACTTAAATAGCCCACAACTATGCGCTAATCACTGAGCCTCTAACAAATAAGGACACCTTTTTAAGCTCAGAATTGACATCTAGGCTAGACCCCAGTTAGGCAACTGAATCTGCAGCATTTGATTTATTCTATGGTGGAACTCATGATCTTGAATCTCATTCAGATTTTGATTTTCTCAAACTCTCTGACAATTTCAAATCTGACCATAACATCAGAGAAAATTTGCTTCCTGATTATAACAAGTCAATCTATGACCTCAGCTCACATGACTCATTCTCTAACTCCGATTTTGAAAGTTACTATGAGGAGTCTCTACATGAGACCACCTGTCATTCCTTTCTAGGAGAGCCCTCATACACAATTCTCATTAAAGCCACCTCTTCCACACAAACAGAACTGATCAAAACCTGTTCTCTGCCCCGACCAGCAACTGGACTCAATTTCTATTCTGATTCACCCCTCACTGAGCCATATGTAGATGATTCAACTCCACATCTATACCGGGCATCGGGTATCAATTAGACTGAAAAACATGATCCATCATTTTCTGATCACCCTTGTAGCATTTCCACATCATGCAGTGATTATTTTTCGGAACCCTACCCTGACCAGGTTGATTCAACTCAACCTAAACCCAAGTTTTCACTTCCATATCCATCTGAGCCACATTGCATTTGGTCATTTTCGCATCTATTGATCTACATCTATCAACCCACCAGACTGATTGGGTTTGGGCTGCGTCATCAACCTGTTGATCTTAACAAGCACGTAGTTGGACCAACCAGGCTCTCAATCAAGGTGCTTGTTTTACAAAATTCTGCTGATTTGACCACTTCCTCTCCACCCCATGTTCTGCTCAGTTGAAGGCGTTGAATTTGGCGCTTAACGGGAGGCAACCCGACATTCCAAAAACAGAACCCGTTTGATTATCCGTCTGTGCTCCACGTCTATTGCACCTTGAGTTCAGCCTTAGATACTTGATCCCACCTCTGGTACATGTACCAGAGCTTGAAATCGTCTTCCTTAGTCATTTCCGACCCATTCACCCACCCGATGTATCCTGTTCTAAGTCCCTGACCTCAACACTTTTTCACACCCTCTGTTTACATTAACATTGCAAAACTTACGCATGGGGGGTGATAAAGTTCATACATACAGAACCAAGAAAAAGTTAGAAGGATTCTCATAAAAAATTCACATATGTCAAAAACACAAAAAAAAATTAAAAAAAAATTGAAAAAGAACAAAAAATGGAGGGAGGAAAATTTGTGAGCCACATAATTTTGAGGAGAAAAAGAGAAAAATGACAGAAAGGAGCACAAAATGAAAAAGAAAAAAAGATAGTCATTAGTAAGAGATTAAGGAATTAACCGAAGTTCTAGACCACATCAAGAAAAGTGAAAAATAAAAGAAAAGTGCTATGGAGACATAAAAAGAGATTAGCAGGAACGTTGATCTTAAACCTTCTGAGCTAGACTCTTAGGCTTAAAAATTCACGTACCCGCTAAGATCTGGATAATCCTCAAGAGGTTGGGGAAAATGCGAAGTTTAAGTATTAGGTCTAAGGCTTAGGAAGTATTCGACCTCATTAACTGACCTTCAGTTTGCGAGATTCGGTAACCTAAGCACCCCAATCCACACACAGTCTGGTTCAATGAGCATAACTATCAAAATCATGCAAAAGAAAAAGCATTTTAATACTCTGAAAAAGTTGCCTAGATTAGGAGTGACCGATCAACACAAGTTGATTTAGATGAGTTCACAGTGCGGAGAGGCGAGAAATTCCTGTCAATGATGCATAACAACATATCATCTCCTTGGTGCTTGTCTCTTAGGATATTTAAATATCCTATCGGGGGCACGTAAGCACTCTGCTGGTTCAGATACCATGCGTGACATTATCACGAAATGTCGATTGCCAGGGTCTGGATTCAGCCACGGAACACCATGGGTGGGGTTACCTCGAAATCTCGAAAGCCAAGATTCTAGGGGTTGCCATGGGCGTCGAGCATAAAATGTTTGCAATGCTTTGTCGGGCTTATAAGTCAGTCGCGTTCTAGTATAGGTGACCAAGAATTAACAACAAATAAAAATTTATTACTCGAAAACCTAAGTATCCGAGGTCGAACACAGGGTGTAAATGGAATTTATTCACTAATCTCAATAATGTAATTGAACACTTAGAATTACTCAAAACTTAATTAAGAATATAAATACAAGAATTTAAGAGTCAATTGTGGCAAAAATAGACACATTAGATGTTTGATCATGGAATCAGACGCCTCAAAAAGATATTCTCTTTAAGCTTTTATCTTATTTCCTTCTCCTTTCTGCTTTCTCTTCTTCTTTCTTTCTCTGATTTTCTTTTTCTTCTATTCTTCTTTGGCTTTGGTCGTCTGCTTCTGCCTCCTTATCTCTTCTATGTAGCTCCTTTCTAGCCTTTCCTTTCTTCTTCCTTCTTATTTTCCTCTGTCTTCTGCCCTTCCTTCTTAAGTCTTCTCTTTTCTACTGTCTGTCTGTGGCTAAGTGTCAGCTTCACCATGCCTTTGTTTCCTTCAACCACCTCTGGCTTTCTTCTCTTTGGCTTCTTCCCTTTCTCTTTATGTCTTTCTCCTTCTTCCTTTTGCAACTAAGTCTGCTTAGCCTCCCTTCACCATGCCTTAGCTTCAGTTGTGCCTTCCTTCTCCTTCCCTGCACACAATGAAGAGGAAAACCTAACCCCTACCCTCCCCTGCATCTCTCTCTCTATTTCTCTCTTCCGTACGCTCTCCCAGAGCTAGGTAATCGGGTCGGTCGCGTACCCGAGTCCAGGCGGACCGGTGTGGGTGTGGTGCACGAGGACTGCACAAATAGGCTAGTCGGGTCAGGTGCCAGGTCCACGGGGGAGTGTCACGAACAAGGTGTGGTAAGGGCGAGGGACCTCACCCCTATGTGACTTGAGGCGAATAACGTAAAACACAAATTCAATTTATCCCACGCACAGCGCTCATATGTTCACAAGGTGGGACTAAATCTCCCACCCGCTTCTGCTGGCACTTGCAGGCGAATGTCTTCCTACAATTGTCACAGCTGCAAGTCTTGCGGCAATTGCTATCAGACTAGACTCACTCTCGCCCTCAATCCGTGCAGCCTGGGGTCCTGAAACCTGAGGCTTGCGGCCTGAACTCGAAAGCAAGCAGCTTTTGTGCTTGTTAATGGCGGACGGGAGCTCTACCATGCACGTCACAAAAGTAGCCTTGCAGCTCTATTAGACAACAATGGAACCTTTGCCGTGTGAGGTAGGTTTTGGCATGGCTCAGATCGACCTAGGCGTGCGTGCCTAGGTCAGATTGTGACCATGTCACTGGGTTCGTTCGGTGGAAGCGTGGAGTGCGTGTCGCAGTCTATGAGTGGGTGGAAAGTGTTCAGTGGTCGGTGGCAGAGGTGAAGAGGTCGGTGGTGAGATGTGTGGAGGTGTGGAGTGATGGGTGCATCTCGTCAGAGGTTGGCCGGAGATGGGGAAGATGGCGGTGGACAGTGGCAGTCGTGGGGTAATTTGTGAAATAGATTGAGGGGAATTGAAGAGGGGATAGAGAGGAGTAAGTCTAACCTTATTAAGTGGGAAAAGGGCAGAGATGGCAACTGGCAGTACCTACTGTGGCCAGAGAAGACGGTGTCCAGTGGAGGAAGATGGAGCGATGACGGGGCTAGAGATGCTCGCACGGGTATTGCACGATGCGGAGGAAGATGGTGAGGATGGCTCTGCCACTAGTATTGTGGCAGCGCAATGAGCAAGAGGGAGGCTAGCCAGATCTCGCTAGACTACTTGACCAAAGGGGAAGATGAAGTTGGCGTGGATCTCTGGCCAAGTCGAGTTGAAGAGGTGCAGCAAGGGTTAAGGATCCTTTTATAGATGCTGGCAGGGGCTCCTTTGCTTGGAAGACAAGCTTCCAAGCATGCGAATCCTCACCGGAGAAGGAATCAGTTAGATACCCAAATATCTCGTACGTTCGCACGAGAGATTCGATGCAAATCATAGATTAGGATCAAGCTCAGATGGAATGGAATTCTTGAAAGAATCTCCCTTCCAAATCTGGGAGATCTCTGAGGAATCAGGGAGTACTCCCCCTCCATTCCTCACCGGAGTAGGATTTCTCCCCATTAATGTTGGAGGGACCTATTTGTAAAAGTGGTGAGGAAATTAGGGGGGTCAGTGCAATGGTTTTCTAAAGATAGGGACCAGAATGTAATTGGGTGTACTATTTTGCAAAGTAGGTCAAGATGACCTCCCCTTAGGTAAAAATTTTGGTACAAACGTAATTTGGATCGTGGAATCCAATGGCGAAGTTGGATTTTTGGTTTGACTACGTTTTACTGGACTTTCTACACAAAAACCCAAATTAGGTCAATTAATGCGCTAGGACCCTAATCTGGGTCAAAATAGGTTCCAAAGGCCAAATTGAAGGTTTTAAACCCTAGGAGATATTTTTCCATGAATTTTAGAGGGTTTAGTTGATTTTTATCCTGACCAGAACCCTGTTGAATTAAGTGGGTCTAGTTTAGGGTTACAAGATGTCATTTAATTCCTAGATTGCACATGAACCTATTTCTAATTGAACCAACCCACTTTTTATCTTATTCTGACCATTTAGCCTATGTTTTGCCTTTGATAAATCTTATTTATGTACTACAATGGTAAAATTACAGTTTTAACCTTTGTTTCATGTTTTCTTCTCAGAACGCTTACTACTTGAATTAAGCCCTTCTCTAGGTTACGTAGGAGCTCTTATTCTCTTTCTCGTGTCAAAAGGAGCTAGTTGGGGCTCATGACGAGGCTCTTATCATGCCCCCATGCCTAGCTTTTGCTAGTCCCATAGCAAAATTTTAAGATTTTAACTACTGTTCTAGACCCTGAGTGTTTGTTACTAGTTATGATAAGTGCTTTTCTTTTTCTTTTATGATTAGGTCCGGACCTGACCTGCTCTATCCTTAGTCTTCAGCAAAGGTTTTTAAGGCCCGCAGAAACTATCCTAGGGTTTTTTGCACTCCGCGATTAAGGCACCAGTGCTTGAGACATTTTTAGCCTAGGTTTCGATTGCAGTGCGTTTTTATAAGAGAGAGATAGAGGGTTTATTCGTTTAGAGAGCTTTCTCTCTCTTTTCTTTTTATTTCTAGCTTTGGATTGCCTTCTCAACATGATTTATATCAGATTCCTCATCCCCATCATCAATCCTCAAGGGTCCCTTGCTATCGACGCTTCGTGATAGCATCACCCATGGTAACCCCCGGAACCCTGGCTTTTGAGATTTCGAAATAATCCTGTCCATGGCATTCCGTGGCTGAATCCAGACCCTGGCGATTGACATTTCGTGATAATGTCGCCCATGGTATTTGAACCAGAAGAGTGCTTACATGCCCTCGGTAGGATATTTAAATATCCTAAGAGACAAGCACCGAGGAGAAGATATGTTGTTACG
Organism: Thalassia testudinum; assembly: GCA_037157565.1. Classification (NCBI taxonomy): domain Eukaryota; kingdom Viridiplantae; phylum Streptophyta; class Magnoliopsida; order Alismatales; family Hydrocharitaceae; genus Thalassia; species Thalassia testudinum. The sequence continues at coordinate 67,584,559 of JAZHRO010000003.1, read as the reverse complement.
CATCTTTGAGGGGAATTTCCCGCCTTTCCGTGCCTGGAACTCATCCAAATCAACTTGTGTTGATCGGCCGCTCCTAATCTAGGCAACTTTTTCAAATTATTAAAATGTTTTTTTTTGCGTGATTTTGATAGTTATGCGCACTGAACCAGACTGTGTGTGGATTGGGGTGCTTAGGTTACCGAATCCTGCAAACTAAAGGTCAGTTAATGAGGCCGAATACTTCCTAAGCCTTAAACCTAATACCTAAGCTTCGCATTTTCGCCAACCTCTTGAGGATTATACAGATCTTAGCGGGTACGTGAATTTTTAAGCCTTAGAGTCTAGCCTAAAAGGCCTAAGATCAATGTTCCTACTAATCTCTTTTCATGTCTCCTTAGCACTTTTCTTTCATTTTTCCCTTTTCTTGATGTGGTCTAGAACTTCAGTTAATTCCTTAATCTCATACTAATCTCTCTTTTTCTTTTTCATTTTGTGCTCCTTTTTGTCATTTTGCTCTTTTTCTCCTCCTTATAATTATGTAGCTCACAAAATTTCCTCCCTCCATTTTTTGTTCTTTTTCAATTTTTTTTGTGTTTTTGACATATGTGAAATTTTCTGTGGTAATCCTTCTGACTTTTTCTTGGTTCTGTATGTATGCACTTATCACCACCCCAAGCCTAAATTTTCCAATGTCCTCATTGTAAACAAAGGGTGTGAAATAGTGTTGAGGTTAGGGACTTAGAACAGGATACAGTGGGTGGGTGAATGGGTTGGAAATGACTAAGGTAGACGATTTCAAGCTCTGGCATGTGTACCAGAGGTGGGATGAACTGTCTAAGGTTGAACTCAAGGTGCAATGGATGTGGAGTACAGATGGATAATCTGACGGGTTCTATTTTTAGAATGACAGGTTGCCTCCCGTTAAGTTCTAAATTCAATGCCTTCAGCAGAGTGGAGCATGTGGTGGAGAGGGAGTGGTCAAATTAGTGGAATTTTGTAAAACAAGCACCTTGCTTAAGAGCCTGGTTGGTCCAACCAGGTGCTTGTTAAGATCAATAGGCTGATGATGCAGCCCAAACCCAATCAGTCTGGTGGGTTGATCGATGTAGATCAGCAAATGCGAAACCCACCATATGCAATGTGGCTCGGATGGATATGGAAGTGAAAACTCGGGTTCAGGCTGAGTCGAATCAGCCTGGTCAGGGTACGGTTCCAAAAAATAATCAGCGCATGGTGTGGAAACCCTACAAGGGTGATCAGAGAATGATGGATCATGTTTTTCAGTCTGATTGTTACCTGATGCTTGGTATAGATGAGGAGTTGAATCATCTGCAAATGGCTCAGTGAGAGGTGAATCAAAATAGAAATTGAGTCTGGTTGCGAGTCGGGGTAGAGAATGGGTTTTTATCAGTTCTGTATGTGTGGAAGAGGTGGCTTCAATGAGAATTGTGTATGAGGGCTCTCCTAGAAAGGAATGACAGGTGGTCTCATGTAGAGACTGCTCATAGTAACTTTCAAAATCGGAGTTAGAGAATGAGTCATGTGAGCTGAGGTCGTAAATTGGCTTGTTATAATCAGGAAGCAGATTTTCTCCGATGTTATGGTCAGATTCGAAATTGTCGGAGAGTTTGCAAAAATCAAAATCTGAATGAGATTCAAGATCATGAGTTCCACCATAGAATAAATCAGATGCTGCAGATTCATCATCCTGACTGGGGTCCATCCTAGATGTCAATTCTAAGCTTAAAAAGGTGTCCTTATCTTGTAGAGGCTTAGGTTCCAAGGTGGTAGGACAGACCCAATTGAAACCCCACTCGTCCAACTCAGTTTCTGCATCATAAATTGCCATGACTTCCGAAAAATCAACTGGTTCCTCTGAGGATGTTGGCGAGTGATGTTCATCAAATAGAGGCCCAAAATCATATTCTTCATTGAAAAATTGATCCTCCTCATATGGGGCCTTCAAATCTTCCCAATAGGTTTCAGATCTAGATTCTGGGCTTAGGATGTGGGTTTAATCACTAAAATCTAGGTCCAAATAACCTTCAAGGGTCACCTTATCAAAATAAGCGGAGGAATTTGCACCCTCGAGAGGTTCAGTTCTACTCTCATGATTGTGGGAGTTTTAGAATTCTACGCCAGGTGATTCATGGTCTAGAGTTGGCTCAACATTGTGTTCTCCTGCACTTGGAGCTTCCCAACCTTCTTCAATATCAGGCACATTGTACTCCATCTAGGTTGGGAATCAACAACCATTTTGTGCCTCAAACCCAAGACCAGATTTATCCTCGATGTTGTCCTAAGATGGTTCATCCTCTGTTTGTGGCATATATGGGTATTTCTCATTTTCTCTTCCCATTTTTCAAGATCATCTTGGTGCTGCTCCCAAAGTATAAGATTTGTCATGCATTGAAGGTATTCAAGATTGTGCAATTTTTCTATCTGAATGCATCCTGTGATGAGCATGTCTCGGTTGATCCTTTTCTGGCTTCTACCAATAGTACTTGGGCACAACTTATGATAAAGGTTGTGGTTGTGGGGACATCAACCTAAATGTTTTCTACTGATGTTGAGGTTTTGTCTTCTTTTTCATAGAATTTCAGGGCATCCTCAATCATCCTATCTCTCATCGATCTCCGATATTCAGGTTTCTTGAATGGTAGTCCTAAGTGATTTGGCTGCATATTTGGATCAGGTGGTAGAATCAAGATGTAGAATCAAGTTATGAAGCGATTTGATCTGAATAAAGAGTTCCACTGAAAATTTATGTGTGTGCTCTAAGGAGAAAAGATGAGGGACTGGAGATGTGTTTTTTTTTTTTTGACCCAATCAAGGCACCCAAAGACATTTGGATGACTACGGATGTTCGGGGTAGATGATACCCTTGCATTAGAAGATCGTCCACCTGAGAATTACCTGGGATGCCAGAGAGGGAGAGTCCCACCAAGACCCCTACACGATAGAGCGTCCCCACGGGTTACAGGGTTTCCCCCACCGACCTATCTTGTCACTGAGATTCCAGGTAGACCAGAATGGGGACTTGACCTCTTAAGTTTACCACTTTTATTTCAAGGGTGCTTTAGGGTTCTCACTTGAAGTTTAGATGTTTTGATGTTGTGGCCAAATTTGGCGGTTGGTTAGCCCAAGGGGTCAACTTCACCTGACCTGTCCTAAAGATGCCAGAATGACTCTAGGCTTGGGACCTACAGACCACCCTGATTTGACTCGTAGTTTATTAGGTCCAAGATTTTAAGATTCAAGTGATTTTAGAGCTCAATTTTTCTAGGGTTTGTTTTGTTTAGATCTCTTCAATCAAGGGCTTCGGTCATATGCTGATGCGGGAGGGTTCATTTCCTTTTATACAGGCATGTGTGACTTGCACTCCAAAAACCCTACTGTTAAAACCCTAATTTTGTTTTATTTCCAATCCTCTTTTTCACAAAAGTTCTCTTTTGACTTAAAAGCAAGAAATGCATTGTCCACGGAGATTAAGCATGATTTCTATTAGGCACATGAATTTGTGGGATAGGATCTAAGAAAAAAATCGCCCCAACTTCAAGAAGATTTGAAAAATTTTCACAAAATAAGGAAACATTTGCCTTAAAGATGGTGATTACTATAGAAAGAAGGCAATTGATTCTGAAATTAATTGCTTCCTTTTGTCTTTCAAGGATTAGGGGATGGTTTAAGGAAGAAAAGAAATTACCATTCCTGGAGTAGTTGACTTGTGGGAGGGATCTTCTCATGAAATACCTTCCAAGATTACAACAAAGAAAAGTATGGCAAGTTAGTGTTCAATATGATTAAAAAAAAAGAATGCAGAGATTAGTGATAAATTGCGTGTTGCTCCCCGGCAACGGCACCAAAATGTTTGCAACCCTTTGTTGGGCATATAAGTCAGTCACGTTGTAGTATAGGTGTCCAAGCGTTGACAACAAATAAAAATTTATTACTCGAAAACCTAAGTATCTGAGGTCGAACATAGGGAGCAAATGGAATTTATTCACCAATCTCAGTAATGTACTTGAACACTTAGAATTACTCAAAACTTAATTCAGAACATAAATACAAGAATTTAAGAGTCAATCGTGGCAAAAGTAGAGAAATTAGATGTCTGATCATGGAATCAGATGTCTTAAAAATATATTCTCCTTAAGCATTTATCTTATTTCCTTCTCCTTTCTGCTTTCTCTTCTTCTTTCTTTCTTTCTTTCTTTCTCTGATTTTCTTTTTCTTCTATTCTTCTTTAGCTTTGGCCGTCTGCTTCTTCTTCCTTGTCTCTTCTATGTACCACCTTTTTAGCCTTTCCTTTCTTCTTCCTTCTTATTTTCCTCTGTCTTCTGCCATTTCTTCTCAAGTCTTCTCTTTCTGTTGTCTGTCTGCAGCTAAGTGTCAGCTTTACCTTGCCTTTGTTTCCTTCAACCTACTCTGGCTTTCTTCTCTTTGGCTTCTTCCTTTTCTCTTTATGTCTTTCTCCTTCTTCTTCCTTTTGCATTTAAGTCTCCTTAGCCTCACTTCACCGTGCCTTAGCTTCAGCTGTGCCTTCCTTCTCCTTCTTCCCTACACACACTGAAGAGCAAAACCTAACCCCTACCCTCCCTTACATCTCTCTCTCTATATTTCTCTCTTCGGTATGCTCTCCCAGAGCCGAGTAATCGGGTCGGTCGTGTGCCCGGGTCCAGGCACACCAGCGTGGGTGTGGTGCGTGAGGAGTGCACGAATAGGCTAGTCGGGTCAGGCACCAGGCCTGCAGGGGAGTGTCGTGGACGAGGCATGGTATGGGCGAGGGACCTTACCCCTGTGTGACTTGAGGAAAATAACGTAAAACACAAATTCAATTTATCCCACACGCCACGTTCATATGTTCACGAGGTGGGACTAAATGCCCTACCCACTTCTGCTGGCACCTGCAAGCAGATGTCTTCGCGCAATTGTCACAGCTACAAGTCTCGCAGCAACTGCTATCAGACTGGACTCACACTTGCCCTCAATCCACATAGCCAAGGGTCCTGAAACCTGACGCTTGCGGCCTGAAGCTCGGAAGCGAGCAGCTTGTGTGCTTGTTAATGGCGGATGGGAGCTCTACCATACACATCACGAAAGTAGCCTTGCAGCTATATCAGAAATAAGAGAACCTTCGCCGTGTCACGGCGAAGATGAGGCAGGTGTTGGCGTGGCTCAAACTGGCCTAGGTGTGCATGCCTAGGTTGGACTGTGACCGTGTGAGTGGGCTCGTTCAGTGGAAGCGTGGAATGCATGTGGCGGTCTGTGAGTGGCTGGAAAGTGTTCAGTGGTCGATGGAAGAGGTGAAGAGGTTGGTGGCGAGTCGTGTGGAGGTGTGGAGTGATGGGTGCGTCTCGCTGGAGGTTGGCCGGAGATGGGGAAGATGGTGGTGGACAGTGGCAGTCGAGGGGTAATTTGTGAAATAGATTGAGGGGAATTGAAGAGGGGATAGAGAGGAGTAAGTATAACCTAATTAAGTGGATGAAGGGGAAGAGATGGCGACTGGCAGCACCTGCTGTCATCGGAGAAGACGGTGTCCAGTGGAGGAAGACGATGGCAATGACGGGGCTAGAGATGCTTGCGTGGGTGTTGCGCGATGCGAAGGAAGACAATGAGGGCAGCTCTGCCACTGGTATTGTGGTAGGGCGACCAGAATGAGGAGGGAGGCTCGCCGGAGCTCGATTGACTACTTGATCGGGGGAGAAGAAGATGAAATTGGGGTGGATCTCTGGCCAAGTCGAGCTGAAGAGGTGCGGCCGGGGTTGAGGATCCTTTTATAGATGCTGGTAGGGGCTCCTGTGCTTGGTAGACAAGCTTCCAGGCGTGCGAATCCTCGCCAGAGAAGGAATCAATTAGAGGACCCAAATCTCTCTTGTGTTCGCACGAGAGATTGGGTGCAAATCAGAGATTAGGATCGAGCTCAGATGGAAAGGAATTCCTTAGAGAATCTCCCTTCTAAATCTGGGAGGTGATCTCTGAGGAATCAGGGAGTACTCCCCCTCCATTCCTCGCCGGAGTAGGATTTCCCCCCATTAATGGTGGAGGGACCTGTTTGTAATAGTGGCGAGGAAGTTAGGGGTGTCTGTGCAATAGTTTTCAAAATATAGGGACCAAAATATAATTGGGTCTACTATTTTGCAAAGTAGGTCAAGATGACCTTTCCATAAGTCCAAAATTTGGTAAAAACCTAATTTGGACCTAAGAAATCCAATGGTGAAGTTGGATTTTAGGTTTGACCATGTTTGATTAGACTTTTTGCACAAAAACCCAAATTAGGTCAATTAATGAGCTAAGACCCTAATCTAGTTCAAAATAGATTCCAAAGGCCAAATTGAAGATTCTAAATCATAGAGGATATTTTTCCATGAATATTAGAGGGTTTAGTTGATTTTTATCCTGACCAGAACCCTATAGAATTAAGCAGGTCTAGTTTAGGGTTACAAGATGTCATTTAATTCCTAGATTTCACATGAGCCCATTTCTGATAGAACCAACCCACTTTTTTAATCTATTCTGACCATTTGACCTATGTTTTGCCTCTGAGAAATCCTGTTTATGTACTATAGTGGTAAAATTGTAATTTTAACCTTTATTTCATGTTTTCTTCTCAAAACACTTATTCCTTGAATTAAGCCCTTCTCTAGGTTATGTAGGAGCTCTTATTCTCTTTCTTAGGTCAAAAGGAGATAGTTAGGGCTCATGATGAGGCTCTCATTAGTATATCATCCTCGAAAAAATCTGAAATTGATTTTATTGAAAAGCTCATTCTATTTTGGTCAAAATAGGGTCATTGCTTGCTTTGATTGGACCCTTCCTGATAAATCTAAAATAGATTCATTAGAAGTTGCAAGCCCTAGGTTCTTCCACACTAGGGTGATCTTAACTTCATAGTCACACAAAAAGCCCTAAAGAAAATCAATCTTCACCAACCATGTAACTATATCATTGTGGCTTGATTGAATCTGTAAACAAGTCAAATCCTAAAATCCAATAAAGCAAGGTTCAAACTCTAAAAGCCATTCATCACAATCTTACTTTATAAAGAATACTTGTTTTGGCATTGGATCCTTGCACCCAATTGTGCACACAGCTCAACTAGAATTTTTAAAGGGCATCAACCCCCACTAAAGCCCTTCACTTAATCATTGAGCACAAGCATTGACGTAGCCCTAAATTAAAATTGATTAGAAGCTGGGCCTAGGATTCATTGACTCCATTTCAGTGTACTTTCCTAAATGCATTGAGAATTAGTGACGTCTGCTTGTTCCAAAAGGTGCTAAGTTAGGAGGCCTAATTGTCAAATGACTTAAGTAAGCAAAACTTTGGCATAATTAGCGGCCCTCAAGATACTCTCCCCCCTGCTTCGCCTTCCCTACTTTGCCACCTTCAAGAGTAAGGACAACAACAGATTCGTCATGTGGTTGGAATTTATTTTTGAAGTGTAGATCACCTAGGTCTACTGATGTGCATACATCTAAATAGCCAAAAATGTCTATTAATGCATGTTCTTAGTGTCACATTAGCATTATACATTATAAATGTTGCATAACAAGAATAATCATGCATTTAGGTCAAGTTGGATAAAATGCATAGTAATTGTCTCCTTTTATGCTTAGGGAAAGGGAGATTCTTAATCGGGGCCTCGGATTGAAGATCAAACTATACGAATCGGATTGCCTTGATCGGACATCTGCAGCACCAGATAGAGATCAAGGAACTCTAAAGATTAAGGGCCAAGATGGTGCCAATCCATGCTTTAGATGACAAATCCGACCACATGGATGGGTTTGGATCGGTTATTGCAGCCTAACAGTACAAAAATTAGCTTAATCCAACATCCGTGGCTCCATCTACAACACGCCAAAGATGGACGTTCAACATGGTGCCACGTGGTGCCATCCCAGCCGCCTAATCAGCCCTCAGGACTGCCGCTGCATCTCCAAAGGGTTTCCAACATGCGATCTAGGTCATTGGATCTCAATCCAATGACCACAGATTCACATGCTTAAATCCTTCACATGACAAAGATGAGTCCTCAGTGCAGCGGTTGTGCCCCTGTCAGCAATGTAGGGGTCGCGAGTTCGAGACATGCTGAGCGCCTCAATCCAGTTGCGGCATGGGGAGCATTCAATTCGGCCGTTAGATGAAGATCGGGCTGTCAAGGGGAGGAGACGTGGTGCGAGGACATGTGCTGGATCACGTACGTGCATAATAATGAGCGTCTGCAGGCCTCGTCGCACGCATGTGCACGGCAGTGGTGTTTGAATAGGGGCTGTGAGGCAAGATCTCGACCGTCTGATCGCCTAAACATGCGTGGGCATTAGAGGCACGGAAAAGAACTGGGTGCATGCAATGCATGCACACGTCGTCCACGACCAACCTTTAGTGACGTTTAAGTCCGTCGCTAAAGGTTCCCTCTTTATTGTTTTTGAAGTTAAAATGTCCAAAATGCCCCAGCTCCTTTCAACTATAAAAGGAGACCCCTACCCTATGAATTTCTAATCCTTTCCTTCTCCTTTCTTCCTCTCCAAAGCTTAAGAGAAGCTTATCCTACACCCGGGATGCTCCTCAAGAGCTAAATCCAAGTTTTCGCCCCCATTCAGGAGTGGATCACGCGACGATGACATGATGCCTCATTCTCGTTCTTTCGACTTCATCCTCCTTCTTCCCACCTCATCCTCCATCTTCCAGGCATCGCCTCCGTCCAACTCATCCTCCAAGAATTCGTCGAGGAGGATAACATCTCTCTCCTTTCTTTTATCACTTTCTAGAGTAGAATTTCCTACTTTCTAATTGTAACAATTTCCCACTTTCTGGTGTAATCATTTCTCACTTTCTTAGTTGTAAAAGCATTATTTAAATACCAAGTGATTGTTCTCTCATCCTCTCTCTTATTGTCTATAGCGATTCCATTATTTTTATTTCACCTTTTAAACAAAAAAGGAATACAAAAAAATATAATTACTGATTTTTAGATCAATGTAGCCTCCTTGTGTTCGACTGTAAACTTTTTTATGGATTTTTCAGTATAAATTTTATCTATTGAATGGATTTCTTCGCGACTCAAACTACAACGATGGGTTTTCGAATCCAACTGCAAGTGCATAGTTTTCTGTTGTTAACATCTACACTCTAGGGCTTAGTTTTTCTTGCTTGATTGTGCACACTTAATTCTCTCATTTGTTACTCTCTTATCCCTCCACTTCTTTCAAACAGTGGATTTCAATTCCTATCCTTCCTTCCCAAATTATCCCCAACATGATTTGTATTCTAACCCGAGTAGACTGTATCCACAATTTACTTAAGATAACCAGCCACCTAGTTGGGGACTTAATCCAGGACATGAGTGCCCAGAGTAGCCCTCTTGTCCCAACTATTCCAATTTTAACCAACACACATCAACCACTTGTTGGGAAATTTCCAACCCACCCGGTCAAGGGTATGATCAAAACCTTGGGGATCCTTATCATGGTTCTCTTCATGTTGACTCCTCTTTGAGGTCCTACCAACCCACTAACCAATCTGATAGGACCTACACTATTGGAGAACACCAAGACCCCTACACTTCCAAGGGCCATAACCAAGATAGGTCATCTGAATTCAAGGATCCCTCCTACTTGCCCTATGGATTGGAAGGGAATTAAAAAAAATAGAAATCAAATGATGATCATAAACCTGGGCAAATCAAGAATGATCAAACCTTGCTTTGGACCCCTGATGAAGAATCCGACTGGGAGGAGGACTTAGAACCACAATTATTCTAGAGTAAGACTAAACAAAAAATGGTGCATCTTGAGGAATTAGACCCTGAAAATGAGAGAATAGAGGACCCACCCAAGAACCTAAACCCTAGTACAGACTCTAATACACATCATCAACCATACCCTCCCAACTCTTATTTGAATGCTAAGGAGGAAATCCAAGGGAAACCTAATGACACTTAGTCAGTTCTTGATAGCCTTCAGTTGGAGTTACATAGATAGAATCAAGAGTTGATGGAGGGGAAACAAGCCATGATTGATATGTTCCAACAACTAGATGAAGAGGGCCAAAGAGTGCTGTTGCAAGCAACCACTTTTATAGAATTCATGAAGCAAGGCCCTGTGGTGATTGATTGGACTACACCTATTTACCCAAAATTGGTTCAGTCGACCATTAATACTCCCCCGATGTTGGACAACTCATTAGAAAATGTCATTAACGATTCCTTAGAACATGATTTGGGGAGAGTTGAGGACAAACATCTGGAGGAAACTAAGAATTTGGGGGACGATGTATTTGAATCTAAATCTAATCTTCCCAAGGAAAGTGATTTTGTGGAAGAGACATCCAAAATTGAAGATGGGGAGTGGGATTACAAGTCTGAAATAACCGATTTTGAATTATTTTAGACACCCATCACAAGTTTAGAGGAGGGCCAAGGAAAAGAATCTAAGGTAGAGGATGAAATTAGCCCTACCTCTAATGAACCTCGAAAATTGAGTCTGATATGAAAGAGGTTGAAGATAATAGTCTATGGGTCAAGGAATTGGAGGGAATAAGCAATGAAACTCTAGTTGAAGAAGGGATGGATTTTTCTTTGGAGAGAGACCTCATGCTTGAACTTAGGGTTCATTGTCAAACTCTTGATTTTGTTGCATGCCCTATCAGAATTGAAATCCTGCAACCCGAATTCACTGGAATTGATGTAACATTGAGGGATTACAACTTTAAAGGGACACAACTTGATTACAAAGCCTACATCTTTAGTGTCAGACATTTTAGATTTAGGTTGCACTCATTAAATCAACTTCTCTTCATGCCCACATTTTAAGAGAGGAACAGACACGGGCATGCAAGTTACATTTGTTGCAGAGTTCTTGTTCCTTAGGGATGGGACTGCACCATAATCCAGTCCGCATATGCGGACTTCTAACTCTGGGTTTAGTTGATTATGTCTTCCCCTTCTTGACCCAGACAATTAAAGTGATTTTTTCCCTTATTATTTGTGTACAATGCCCAGCTGAAGGCATTAAAGTCAGAGCTTCCTGGGAGGCAACCTAGATGATTCAAGTTGAATGGATTAACTGTTGACAGTTAGGTGATTTCTTTCCTTACTCCCTTGCATACATTTATTTTCTAATGAGGACATTGTCCAACTTAGGTATGGGGTAGTGGTAGTTTGTATGTTCTGAGTACATATTGCTAGCTTGAGTTATTTAAAAAAAGAAAATAAAAAAAATAGGAAGAGAAAACTTTGGCATTAGGAGTTTGTCAACTTCTGGAAATGATACGTTAGGGACCTAAACGCTTAAACTCTTCAGGTCTTCGGACATAATCAATCCAGATGTCCACTAAAATGTTGACTTGGTCTCGAGTCCTCGCCAAGTAATTTCATTTTAACCTGGTCAATAAAGTAGGATGATAAGTATACGACTTATCAACTCACCCTCTGATTTGGGGGGATTTTTATTCTAAGAATCTGCATACTTTTTGCACTAACTGACTCATTGGCGGTTCTAATGGAAATTGGGTTGCTAATGAACCTTCTAGTGGGTAATTGCTCATTGGTTGGTTGTCTAGAGCCCAGGCACAGGATCATTCTCTTTCACTACTTCCTTTAGGTAAATCTTAAATCAGGAAAGCCACCTACTTAAAAAATATAATAATAATAAAATAAAGGAAATAGGAAAAAAGAAAAGGAGAAAAAAAAAGAAATAAGCCACACTTCACTGCATGAGTATTGATGGGAACACCAACATGAGCCATAACTAGCTCATTTTGACCCAATGAAGAGAATAAAAGATCCTAAATAACCAACTTGAGGTCATAATTCACTGAATAACCTTTCTGAGAGAAAAATAAGAAACAAGGGGTAAAATTGCAATTTTGCCAATGTAGTACAGCAATGGATTTTCTCAAGGGCTAAACAAAGGTCAAAGGGTCTTAACTAGATAAAAAGTGGGTTGGATTTGATAGAAAAGGGTTTGTGTGTACTCTGTGAATTAAATGACTTCTTAAAACCCTAAAACAAACCCACTTGATCAACCAAGGATATGGTCAGGATAAAAATCACCTAAATTGTCTAAAAATCATAGAAAAATATTCTCTAGGGTTTAGAACATTCAATTTGGCCATCGAAACCCACCATTACCTAAAATGGGTTCTCAAATAGATATTTGCCCTATATTTGGTTTTTGCATAAATTTTCTAACCAAATGTGGTCAAACCCAAAATCCAACTTCACCATTGAATTAGTTAGGCCCAAATTAGGTTTGTAGCAAAATTTGGACCCAAGATGAATTTTCCCTGACCTTATTTGCATAAAGGTCCAGCCCAATTACATTTGTACCCCTATGTTTCAAAAACCTTTGCAAAAGGCCCGATAACTTCATTATTTTCATAATTAGGTCCCTCCACCATTATAGTAGAGGAATCCTACTCCGACGAGCTTTGGAAGGTGGTTTCTTTCTCATTACTCAAAGAATCCCCTCCAAAATTGGAAGGGAGATTCTCTGAGAAAATCCCTCCATTCTAAACCCATCCATCATCCAAAATTCATTCCCAATCTCTCATGGGGATGCATGAGAGACATGGGTATCCCAACGGATTCCATCTCCAGCAAGCCTTCCTTGCTTGGGAAGCTTGCTTCCCAATCCCTAAATGACCTCCGAGGCTCTATTTAAAGGAGCCTAGTATGCCCCGACTCCTCCAAGCCTGAATTCGACCAGAGACCTTCTCAATTTCTTCTCTCCTCCGACCGATCTACTCGTTAAGCTCCGACAACCTTCTATACTCTCCCTTGTCATTTGACCACAATACCAGTGGCAAACTCTTCCTCCTTGCATTCGTCCACGTCGCGTAGCACCTGCCTACTCCCTTGTCTCCCCTTCGTCCACGCCGACCGTCTCTCCCTAAGTGCCTTTGTCTCTGGCGTCGGTAGTACGTGCTCGATGCCATCTTCGTCTCCCCTTCGTCGATTATCACCCTAGATAAGTCCCCTTCCCCCTCAACTTTCTTCTCCACTCCCTATTTCTTAAAATCAGCCACTGTCGCCCTCAATGCCCTCATCTCCGACCACCACCTCCGGCGAGGCCGCTCCACCTCCACAGGCCATCCCACCCCTCGTTGACAAGTACATAAGCATCCCCTCACTCCACCAAATGTTTCCCCCCACTTCACACACCACTCCACTCACTCACGCACTTCACCGAACAGACCCACACATACGCACATAGTGTGCCCTAGGCACGCTCGCACAGGCATCCCCATGACACGTCGACCACTGCAGCACATTCGCCTTGCCTCGATGAAGCTTCTTGGGCAATTTAACGTGGCCGCGAGGCTATCTTGGTGATTTCAGGTAGCAGGTGTCATCTGTCATTAGCACAGAGCTTGAAGCAAGCTCCAGGCCTTGCCAGCTCTAGGTACTTGTCCCAGGCTGCACGGAAGACACTCGCACATGAGTCCTGGTGCTCATTTCCATTTCAAGGCCATAGGAATTGAGGAAATCAGACGACCACCTTTGCTACGGGTTCACGAGAAGAATGGCATGTGTTTAGTCCCACATCGGTGGTTGCGAAGCAACCGAACATGCATAAGTTGAATTCTTGTTAGTAGCTGATCACCTCCAAATCATTGGGTGAGGTCCCTCTTACCCAACTGACCCAGTCTCATCCGCGCTCACGCTCCGCGAACCTAACTGACCCTACCCAACTTGCACTCCTCGCCCACCACCGCACGTCGATGGGCCTGGTCCCGGGTACGTAATCGACTCGATTACCCGAATACGTGTGGCTCTGGGTGAGCAAAACCTAAGAGAGAAAGAGAGGAGAGTGCATGCAGGTAGGGGGTAGGTTTTGCTGTAGGCCGAAGAGTAGGAGAATCTAAGTTGGAGAAGATGAAGAAGGAGAAGCTAAGGAAGTAGGAAGGCAGAGGCCAGAGAAGAAGAGAAAGAAAGTGAAGAGGCAACCGGTAGAGAAAGGCAGAGAAGGAAGAAGCTGAAGGAAGGCTAAAGCTAGAGAAAGAAGAGAAAGCCAAAGAAGAAGAAGTGAAGAGAAGCAGAGAAAGAAGAAGACAGGAGGAGCACTGTAGCAACATCATTTTAAGTCATCTGATTTACAAATCAGACATCCAATTTTTAATTCATATTCAGATACATTGAGTCCCTTAGTATTTTGAGATCTACATTACCATATTTTTGCACTCACCTATTATTGCATATTCTTTTAAATTCTGAATTGTGATCTTGATTCCTATGCACAGCTTGTGCTCCACCTCGAACTTCAAATTAGAGTAATAAAATTTTATTTATTTTGAACACTTTTTCGACTATATTACAATGCAATACTCTTAAATCCCGATCCAACGCTCATAAACATTTTGGCGCCGTTGCCGGGGATCAACAGGCAATTTAGAATTCTTGATTACAATTTCTAATTTGGTACTAACTTGCTATATCACTTTTTTGTGGTTGTTTCAGGGAGAAGATTCAATGAAAGATAGCCGCACATCAAACATGCCAGGGGCAGGTAATTTTTGAGGTGCTTTCTCTTAAGCCCCTCATTCTGAAGAGGAAGAAAAAAAAGCAACATCAATTAGGGCTACTTGCTTTCCATTCCTAGCTAATTCACCAAGTTGCCTGATTTGATTTCAATAACAAAATTGATTTATGCACCCATTTAGGGTAACTAAGGCTACCATCTTCTTGATTGAGCCCTAGATACCACATTTGGTAAATTAAATTGGACCAAAATTAGAGCTAAATTAAGGATTTCAATTTAGAGTTTTAGAGACACACCTTCATAAGCAAGAATCAACTCTCCAAAAAGATGTGTGCCTAAGCCTTTGTTGAAGAGATTTATTCAAGCCAACCACAAAATTCAGGCTCTTAATCTTGCTTGGATCCTAAAAGAAGGGACTTAAAACTTTTCAAAGGACAAATAGGTGAAGTTGAAGCACCTTGTTGGGTCAACCAACTTTGAAATTAGGTCACTTTTTGCACTCAATACATCTGAAGTTTAAGTGAAATCTTAAGCACACTTACTCTTTAATAAAATTGGTAGACTTAAGAGGTCAAGTCCCCATTATGGTCAACCTAGAACATCAGTGAAAAGAGAGGTTGGGTGGGGGAAACCCTGTAACTCGTGGGGGCACTCTACCGTGTAGGGGTCTTTGCGGGACTCTCCCTCTCTGGCTGCCCAGTTATTTCTTAGGTGGACGACTTTCTGACTAAGGGGTATCATCCACCCCGAACCTCTATATTCATCCAAAGTTTTTTGGTTTGTTGATTGGGTCCATCACATTCTACTCTCATCCAGACCATCAGTGAAAGTTCAGTAGGAGGTCCTTAAGGCCATCCTTGAAGCCTCCTTTAGTTATTCACTCCCATTGAGGCCAGGCCTCAACTTTCGTGTTTGTGCAGCAACCCCATCACATAGACATCTCCTTTGATTCATCTGAACCCAATCTCCTTCTTCCGTCATCATGGCACAACCCGTAGAAGAAGAGAATAACCTTGAGAACCAACTTCAGCATCTTAATGATTTATTCCAAGCCTTTGTAAATCCACCGCAGCATCCTATGATGCGAGATCACTATAATTCCGTTGTGGTGGGGATCGAACCTCGAGTCCAAATCTCGGCTGGAGGTCTTGATTCTGAACTCAAGTTGCACATGATTCATGCTATTCCAAGATTTCATGGGCCTAATTTCGAGGATCCTTTCCAGCACATCAAACAGCTCAAGCATCTAACCTAGACCTTCGGGTCAGATGTCCAAAGTCAGGATATTCTTCTCATGAAGATGTTCTCCTTCTCTCTCATGGACAAAGTAGCTCACTGGTATTAGACTCAAATGTGTCCAATCAACACATGAGTTGAACTACAATCTGAGTTTTTGAAAAAGTTCTTCCGAGTTCGTCGGACGAATGCCTTACGACACCAGATCACGGACTTCACATAGTAGCCTGGAGAACCACTTCATTAAGCATGTGACCGTTTCTTGGATCTCATGCGGAAGTGCCCCCATCACGGAGTTCTTAAATGGGAACAAGTCCAGTCTTTTTACCAGGGACTCCGTGATGATATCCATTTATTCGTCAATGCAACTTGCAGAGGAAATATCATGGGTCATCACAAAGACACTGTGTGGGAGATTCTCAAGAATATGTGCGAGAACTCCATCAATAATAACTCCATGGGCTTATTCGACTGGACAAATGGCTATGCATCGACGATTCCAAGGGGAGCACATGAGATGCAGGGCCTGTTCGCATCAGTCGACTTGGAATTGGTGGCCAGTCGTTTGGACAAGGTCTCTATCATTGAGAAAAAGGTGGATGAGCTACCTCGACATCTGCAGTGAGCCACCTCTGTGTAAAACCCATTCGCACAGCTGCCCTCTGGGAGGGAAGCTGTGCATAACATCTATCACCGATCTTCTCAGGGGATGGACCCGTATCCACCCCTATCTGACTCTAGGACTGGTGGAAACTCCAATCCTGCTTACTCTAGTTGGGCGAACTCTGAACCCTTGTACTCTAACTTTTCTGAGCTTCCTTAGACCTACGAGGACCTCAACGCCATCCAGAATGACCCATTTTCTAATACCTATAACCATGGATGGAGGAATCATCCAAATTTCCTATGGACAGGAATAATCAAAATTAGAAACCACCGTATCAGCTCCATCCAAATGCTCCTCATCCATTTCAGCTGCCTCAGCCTCGGCTCGACACTACCTATTAATCTGGGCTAACTCAGACAGATCAAATGACTCTTATCTTTCAGACTCTAGCTGTCATTCAGAAGACGAATGCGGCTATGCAAAAACAAAAAAAGATGATATCACAGAGGTTCGCAATCAACTCACCCATATGACAAATTCTCGCCAACCTATCACGCTCCCTTGTCAACCTCTACTGAATCCGAATAATGTGCCGAACCAGAGGCATGTTATGAACCCAAATCCGGGCCAAGCCCACATGATTTATCAGGCCCTTTCAGCTCCATCCCCTGACAGGATGGAAGCTTCGACATCCTATTCGGGATTTTAGCAGCAGCCACCTATTTTACCGACACTGAACCAAAACCAGGCAGGGCTAAATTCAGCAACAACCCGTAGTGGCAAAATAACACAAGAACCACCTTACCCAAGCCACTTTCAGCCTGGTAGTGCTAACCCAAACCCTAGGATAGTTATCTAGGATACCCCTGTCCCTGATCAAAAGCCTGGACCTATTCTAGAGGAACCATCCAAGGTTCCATTTCCCAAGGCCTTGACTAGGGAAAGAGGTCAAACAAACCCATGGCACCTGAGGATGACCTAGTCAAGCTCTTAGAACAGGTCCAGATAAACATCCCCTTGATGGATGTGATCTGCTACGTATCGGCTTATGCACTATTTTCGAAAGACATGTCTACACCTAAGCGTAAGCCGCGAACCAAAAGTGGGAGCCCAGTCGTATTATTAGAGCATGGCAGTTCTATAATTTTGAGCAAACTTCCACCTAAGGCAAAGGACCTAGGTACTCCCCTGATTTCCTGTACAATTGGTGATACCGATAGAGGTGACATTACAGTTGGCTGATTGATCTATTAAGTCACCTAAAGGAGTTCTTGAGGATGTCATTGTTAGGGTTTGGGATTTCTATTTCCCAGTGGACTTCGTAGTCTTGGATATATGGATGCTCCAGAAAATCCAAGGAACACATCAATCATACAAGGGAGACCCTTTCTGACCACTGCTAAGGCCAACATAAATTATGAGGAGGGCCAAATTGAACTAAAATTTGGGAACCAAACATTAAAGATTGACATCTTTAAGGCCCAACAAAGGATTAATTGCGGTGTTATAGAATAGATATGCCATATCAAAGCTGTGGTTGACGATCCATATATTGAGGAAAACTTGACTACTTCTGATCAACCACAAGAGGATCAAAACCCGCAATCAGAGGAGTCTGAACTTGACTTAAACACACCCATAACTCCTTCCTTACACCTGACACACACCCTGAACCACCTACTGCTGCTGATAACCCTGTCCTTGAACTCAAGCATCTTCCCAAGAATCTAAAGTATGTCCTTTTGGGTTCTAAATGGACGTTTCCTGTGATTACCAACTCCAAACTCACATCTGATCAAGAATCCCATCTAATTACTGTTCTCCAGCAACATCGTAGAGCCATTGGATGGACTCTCGATGATTTGACTGGTATCAGCCCCTCTTACTACACACCGCATCTATACTGAAGAGGGCACACAACCTTCCCGTTAAATGCAGAGACGTCTGAATGCTAATCTGTAGGCGGTCATGAAAAAGGAGATCATCAAGTGGTTAGATGCTGGGATCACCTACCCAATCTCCGACAGTTAGTGGGTGAGTCCAATCGAGGTTGTGCTTTAAAAGGCATGACTCACCGTGATCACGACTAAAATCGGAGAAATCATATCGACCCGTGTGGCAAATTGGTGGAGAGTCTGCATTGATTATAGAAGACTCAATACCTCCATAAAGAAGGATCATTTCCCACTACCATTTATTGTTCAGGTCCTCAAGAAACTAGCGGGAGATAGGTTCTTCTACAGTTTGGATAGGTACTTCAGTTATAACCAGGTTGCAATCCATCCTAAGGACCAAGAAAAGACCACGTTCACTTGCCCCTTCGAGACTTACGCGTTCCGAAGGATGCTCTTCGGTCTTTGCAATGCACCTGCTACTTTTCAGCAATGCATGCTTGCCATATTCTCAATTATGGTAGGTGGTTATCAAGAAGCCTTCATGGATTACTTTTCAGTATTTGGCAAATCATTTGACGATTACCTCCTATAGTTGGTCCATATCCTCAGGCGGTGCATTGATGTGAATCTGGTTCTTTCCTGGGAAAAGAGCCATTTCATGGTGCCTGAGAGAATTGTCCTAGGACATCTCGTATCAGACAAAGGCATCAAGGTCGATCGAGCCAAAGTGAATCTGATTTCCAAACTCCCTAAGCCTAGCTCGATCAAGGACATCCGATCTTTTATGGGGCACGTCGATTTTTACTGTCGATTCATTCCTAACTTCTCAAAGAAAGCACGCCCCTTGACCACTCTACTATCTAAGGATTTTCCTTTTGAAATCTCTAAGGAATGTACTCCAGCATTTGAAATCCTACGTGATCGTGTTACCCAAGCTCCGATCCTATAGTCCCCTGATTGGTCTCAACCCTTTGAGATCATGTGCGATGCATCTGATTTCGCTGTAGGAGCGGTACTTGGGTAGAAAGTTGACGAAAAACTTGTGGTCATCTACTACACTTGTAAGACACTTGACGAGGCTCAGTGTAACTACACAGTTACTGATAAAGACTTGCTAGCCAAAATATTTTCCAAGGAAAAATTCAGATCATATCTTCTGGGTTCCCGTGTTATCATTTACTCTGATCACATAGCTATGAGGAATCTTTTTGTGAAGAAGGATGCGAAACCTCAATTAATCCACTGGATCTTGCTGTTACAAGAATTTGACCTCGAAATTCATGACAAAGTGGGAAAACATAACGTGGTCGCTAATCACTTGTCCCACCTTCCTTCTAATATTATCGACCCTTCCGGACCGATCACGGAACATTTTCCTGATGAGCACCTCTTGCCTATCAGTAAAGGGCTTCCATGCTTTGCTGATCTAGTAAACTACCTGGCATCACATCAAAGCCCATCCGATTGGCCAAAAACCAAGAAGGATAAATTGCTTCAGATGCCAAGTACTATCTCTAGGAAGACCAGTATCTTTTCCGCAACGGTGCTGGTCAAATCACTTGACGATGTGCCTCGGGAATGAAAATTTAGGACATATTATCCTTCTGCCATGACCAGGCATTCTGTGGACACTTCTTAGGTCATAAAACAATAGTGAAAGTCCTCCAGTGCAGCTTCTATTGGCCCACGATTTTTAAAGACGCATACAATCACTGTAGGGCTTGCACTCGTTGCCAGACTTTTGGCACTCGTTGCCAGACCTTTGGCAACATGAGCCAACATGACATCATGCCCTTACAGCCGATTTTCATATGCGAAATCTTCGACATCTGGGGGATTGATTTTGTGGACCCTTTCCTGTTTTGGATGGCTTCGAGTACATTCTACTCGCTGTTGACTACGTGTCCAAATGGATCAAAGCCATTCCGACCTGGACCAATGATCATAAGGTAGTTATCAAATTCATTGATCAGAACATCTTTTTGCAATTTGGGATTCCACGTGCTATAATCTCTAATGGAGGGACCCATTTCACTAATAATTAGTTCAGGTCATTGATGACCAAATACGGGATATCACATCGAATCTCTACTCCTTATCACCCCCCAAACTGATGGTCTAGCTGAGCTATCAAATAGGGAGATCAAGAAAATCCTCCAAGTTACTATTTGACTTGATAGGAAAGACTGGTCATCTCGACTTCCGGAAGCTTTGTGGGCTTATAGGACCACCCACAAAACCCAAGTAGGTATGTCTCCCTTCAGATTGGTGTACAGGAAGGCATGTCACCTCCTTGTTGAATTAGAGCACAAAGCCTATTGGGTAGTACGGACCTGCAACCTGGATCTTTCTAAGGCAGGAACCCACGTAAAGCTTCAGATGAGCGAAATTGATGAATTATGCCATGATGCGTATGAGAACTCGTGAATTTATAATGAGCTGGTTAAGGCCTTTCACGACAACACATGTCCAGAAAGTTCTTTTACCATGGTAAAAAAGTCCTACTATTTGATGCCAAGCTCAAACTACTCCCAAGAAAACTCAGGTCGAAATGGATCGGACCTTACCTTGTCTGATGAATCTTTAGAAATCAAGCTGTCGAGATTAGTCAACTCAGCCACGATTCAGAACCTTTTGTTGTGAACGGTTGGAGACTCAAATCGTTCATTGGCCCAACAGATACAAATTTGGCTGAGACATCCTTTACCCTCCATTGTCCTTGAGCTCATTGCGTCCAGCTGATGGTGTAAAACTCAGTGCTTAACGGGAGGCAACCCCTCAATTTTGAAAAACCCAAAACCTTCCTTGACATTCCTATGCTAAATTCATATTTCACTTTAGGGTTCATCCATTAGGACAGCCGACCCCACCTTAGGTACTCGTACTCGAGCTTGAAATCATCTGCAATAGTCTCCTCGACCCGTTCGCCTACCCAGAACGTATTCTAATGAATGATCTAAGTTGAACTCGAACCCACCTAATCTATAATGGGGAAATTGCAAATCGTAGGCATGGGGGTATGAAAGTGCAAAATGCTGTGAAAATCATCTCACAAGAAAAGGCTTTATCAAAAAAATCACATATCCCACAAATGCCAAAAAAAAATGGAAAATTTTTCAAAAAAACAAAAAAATGGAGTGGAGAGAAAATTTTGAGACCATATCAATTTTGAGGGAAAAAAGGGGAAAAGTAAAAAATACCAAAAAAAAGGAGCACAAATCACAAACAAAAGATATAGTCATTAGTAAGAAATTAAGGAATTAATTGAGTTATAGACCATATCAAGAAAAAGAAAATAAAGAAGTGCTAATAAAACACAGAAGAGATTAGTAGGAATGCTGATCCTAGGCCTCTTGGGCTATACTCCTAGGCTTAAAAATTCAAGTATCCGCTAAGATCTGGATAGTTCTCAAGAGGTTGGGGAAAATGGAAAGCTTAAGTATTAAGTCTAAGTCTTAGGGAGCATTCAGCCTCGTTAACTGACCTCTGGTTTGCGAGACTCGGTAACCTAAGCACCCCAATCAACACACAGTCTTGTTCAGTGTGCATAAGTATCAAAATCATGCAAATACGTTTAAATTATTGTGAAAAATCGCCCAGATTTGGAGCGGCCGATCAACACAAGTTGATTTGGATGAGTTCCCAACATGGAGTGGCGGGAAGTTCTCCTCTAAGATACGCAATAACATATTATCTCCTCGGTGCTTGTCTCCTAGGATATCTACATATCCTACCAGGGTTATGTAAGCACCCTATGCTGGTTCAGATGCAATGGGAGGTATTATCACGAAATATCGATTGCCAGGGTTTGGATTTAGCTACAGAACGCCATGGGTGGGATTATCTTAAAATCTCAAACGCCAGGATTCTAAGGGTTGCCATGGGTGATGCTATCCCGAAGCATCGATTACTAGGGACCCTTTGAGGATTGATGATGGGGACTAGGAATCTGATACAGACCGTGTTGTGAAGCCAATTCGAAGCTAGAAATAAAAAGAAAAGAGAGAGAAAACTCTCCAAACAAAGAAAATTCCTCTATCTCTCTCTTATAAAAATGCACTACAAACTGAACTAAGTCAAAAATATGTTACAAGCATGAGTGCCTTAACCGTCGAGTCCAACGAACCCTTGCATAGTTCCTATTGGCCTTTAAAACCTTCACAACAGACTAAGGCTAGAGCTAGTCAGGTCCAAATCTTGGTTGGTACTTGAGTGCCTCTAGGCCAACTATCGGCATTCTAACCTAATCCACAAAAGAAAGCACACATCACAATTTTGAGCATCAAAAAGATTACGTGGTCTAGAATCAAAGTTAAGACCTTGAAATTTTGCTAAGGGACTAGCAAAAGCTAGGAATTGGGGTATGATGGGAACACCATCATGAGCCCTAACTAGCTCATTTTGTCCCAATGAAGAGAATAAAAGCTCCTACATATCCAAATGGTGGTCATAATTCACTGAATAACCTTTCTGAGAGAAAAATAAGAAAGAAGGGGTCAAATCATAATTTTACCAATGTAGTTCAATAATGGGTTTTCTCAAGGGCTAAACAAAGATCGAAGGTTCTTAAAAAGATAAAAAGTGGGTTGGATTTGACAGAAAAGTGTTTATGTGTACCTTGTGAATTAAATGACTTCCTGAAATCCTAAAGAAAACCCACTTGATTAACCAAGGTTATGGTCAGGATAAAATTCATCTAAACCCTCTAAAAATCATATAAAAATATTCTCTAAGGTTTAAAACTTTCAATTTGGCCGTTAGAACCCATCTTGACCTAGAATGGTGTCTCAGACAAATATTTGGCCTAAATTAGGTTTTTCCATAAATTTCCTAGACAAACGTAGTCAAACCCAAAATCCAACTTCACCATTGAATTTCTTAGGTCCAAATTAGGTTTGTACCAAAATTTGGACACAAGATGAATTTGCCTTGACCTAGTTTGCAAAAATGTCCAGCTTAATTACATTTATACCCCTACCTTCCAAAAACCTTTGCAAAAGGCCTCCTAGCTTCTTCATCATTTTCACAATTAGATCCCTCCACCATTATAGTAGAGGAATCCTACTCCGATGAGCTTTGGAAGGTAGTTTCTCCCTGATTACTCAGAGAATCCCCTCAAATTGTAAGGAAGATTCTCTAAGAAAATCCCTTCAATCTTAACCCATCCGTGATCCAAGATTCTTTCCTAATCTCTCATGCGAACACATGATAGACATGGGTATCCCAACGGATTCCATCTCTGACGAGCCTTCCTTGCTTGGGAAGCTTGCTTCCGAAGCCCTAAACGACCGCTAGGGCTTTATTTAAAGGAGCCCAGTTCACCCTAACTCCTCCAAGCTTCAATTTGACCGGAGACCCTCCCAATTTCTTCTTTCCTCCTTCAGCTGATCCGCTGGACAAGCTCCAGCGACCTTCCCTACTCTCCCTCACCGTTTGACCACAATACTAGCAAAAGACTCTTTCTCCTTGCATTCGTTCGTGTCGTGCAGCACCTGCTGACGCCCTTGTCTCCCCTTCGTCCTCTCCAACCATCTCTCTCTGAGCCTTTCATCTCCAGCGTTGGCAGTGCGTGCCTGACGCCATCCTCTTCTCCCCTTCGTCCACTATCACCCGAGATAAGTCCCCTTCCCCCTATACTTTCTTCTCCACTCCCAATTTCTCAAAATCAATCACTGCCACCCTCCATCACCCTCATCTCCATCTCTGGCCACCACATCTAGCGAGGCCGCTCCACCTCCACAGGCCATCCCACTCCTCGCCGACAAGTCCATAAGCATCCCCTCACTCCACTGAATGTTTCTCCCCATTTCACACACCACTCCACTTACTCACACACCTCACTGAGCACACCCACACACACGCACACTGTGTGCCCTAAGCACGCTAGCACAGGCATCCCCACGACACGCCGACCACCACAGCACATTCGCCGTGCCTCGATGAAGCTTCCTGAGCAATTTAACATGGCTGTGAGGCCATCTTGGTGATTTCAGGTAGCAGGCGTCATCTGCCATTGGCACAGAGCTTGAAGCAAGCTTGAAGCAAGCCCCACGTCTTCCAGGTCAAGGTACCTGTCCCAGGCTGCACGGAAGACACTAGCGCATGACTCCAGGTGCTCAATTCCAGTCAAAGGCCATAGCAATTGATGCAATTAGAGGACTACCTCTATTGCGGGTATGTGAGAAGAAGGGCACGCATTTAGCTCCACATCGACGACTGCGAAGCAACCGATCCTGCATATGTTGAATTCCTGCCAGTAGCTGTTCGCCTCCAAGTCACTGGGTGAGGTCCCTCTCACCCAACCGACCAGGTCTCGTTCGCGCTCATGCTCTGTGGACCTAACTGACCCGACTCGACTTGTACTCCTCGCCCACCACTACATGCTAGTGGGCCTGGTCCCAGGTACGTACCTGACACGATTACTCAAATATGTGTGGCTCTAGGAGAGCGGAACCTAAGAGAGAAAGCGAGGAGAGTGTGCACGGGTAGGGGTTAGGTTTTGCTGTAGGCCAAAGAGAAGGAGAAGCTAAGCTGAAGAAGAAGAAGGAGAAGCTAAGGAAGAAGGAAGACAGAGGCCAGGGAAGAAGAAAAAGAAAGAGAAGAGGTAGATGACAGAGAAAGGCAGAAAAGGAAGAAGCTGAAGGAAGCCTAAAGTCAAAGAGAAAGCCAAAGAAGAAGAAGTAGAGAAGAGAGCAAAGAAAGAAGAATGCAGGAGGAGCACTGTAGCATCATCATTTTAAGTCATCGGATTTAAAAATCAGACGTCCAATTTTTAATTCATATTCACATACATTGAGTTCCTTAGTATTTTGTGATCTACAAAGCCATATTTTTGCACTCTGATATTGCTGCATATTCTTTTAAATTTTGAATTGTGATCTTGATTTCTAAGCAGCAATTTGTGCCTTGTGTTCTACCTCGATCTTTAAATTTGAGTAATAAAATTGTATTTGTTTCGAATGCCTTTTTGGCTATATTACAACTCATTACTCTTAAATCTCAATCCAACGCTCATAAACAAGTATGGATGGCAAGTTGTCATGGGTAACGACCCATTGGCCGGTTGTCTAGATCCTAGCTCATAAACTGCACATGAATTCCAAAACACTTAACGAAGAAGCGGGGTAGTAGCATAATCGGGGGAGATATACAGTAGGTTTGCCCTTGTGTTGACCCCACCAAAATAAAAAGTACGGAGAAAGCTTCTTATCAAATAGATACACCTTTAGGCAACATTTTTCTCTTTCGGGTCACCTAGGGGTGTAGAAACCCGAAGTCCATTTTAATTTCTATTAAGTGAGTCTATCAATTTCACAGTAAGATGCTTAGTACTTAGAGTCCTTTTCGAGTCTTGTGTGGGTTGGGTAGCCGAAAAAGGTTACCCTTAAATCCTCAACTACAAAAATCAAAAAAATTAGAAAAGATGAAATAGACAAAAAATATATATTAGTTTCCATATAGAATAAGGCGAGGACTTGAGAGGTCTGCATTTTTTTTGGCAGGCAACCCGAGCACTGTTGAGTCTCTACGAGTTAGAAATTTCCTCCTACTGACAAGCAGCTTCTACCTGAGTGACCAATTCCTAATCTCAGTTGTAAATAGCATTTAGGTTAAACCTTGCTAAGGACTAGCAAGGGCTGGGCATGGGGGTATGATGACTCTACAATTATTAGTGTTAATATTATCAATTAGAGTCAATTTTGAGGGCACATGTGCATTAATGTCATATTATAGTAGGTTTGGGGGCATTGCATGCATTCTGCATTATTTTACATTAAGATTGCTTAGAATCAACGTTTAATGACCTTGTGTACAAGTCAATATTAAAATAGGTCTCAGATGAGCAATCGGATCATATGGATGAATCAGGAGCGACGAACATAGTTTGGCAATGTGGAAATCATCTTGATCCGAGCACCATTGCATCCTCTACAATAGAAAGAAGATGGATGGCCCAAATGGCACCATGTGGTGCCATCTAAAACGTCCAACACCGGCACAGCACAGCAGCAGTGGTAGCGGCATGCATGCCTGCAATAGAGCACATGGAGCTGTCGCACAGCAGAGCACAAGAAGTTAGAGCAAAGCAACGCGTGTCAGTGTGCCTACAGCAACAACAGCAGTGCGTGTGCATGGAGTAGTTCGAGCCAACGCAGCGCTAATGCATGTGCGTGGCACGGTGCATGCGACACGATGCAAGGCATGTGAGCTGGGCTTCAGTGACGTTTGAGGTGGACTTTTAGCGACGTATTTGATGTCGCTATTGACCCAAAGATGATTTTTGGCCTTCTTCCTCCATTCTAAAAGGACCCATCCTCGTCGACTTTTCTGGGGCATCTTCTACCAAGCAACTCCACCACTCCATAGATCTTCCAAACAAGGTCCCGACAATGCCGAGCTGCAAAAAGAAGCCCCTCCACCACCACGGCTACCTTGCCACTCCATTTACCAAGCTTCTTTAGTTTAATACTTGTGGTTTTTTTAAGCTTTCCTCTAGTGTTTTAATTGTAAAAGGGTTCTATCTTTTACAATGAGTTTCTTTGTTTGGTTTCATGCTTGCCATAATTGCATCGTCATCATATATCTCTAAACCTATCTCTCTCTTTCTCCTTCTCTCTCTCTTTGTGCAAGCGAATCAAATGAGATATTTTTGTGACATTAAAGCGAGTATTTGATCCGATTTCATGCCTCCCTGTGTTCGACACTCAGACTCACATCTAATATTTCTAATTAAAATTGATGTTGTAAAACATGCTACAATGAATGATTTAACCTAACACGTTTCCCAATGTCATGCATATAGGGCACTAGAGCCTCTCATTTAG
The DNA here is from genome assembly GCA_037157565.1 of Thalassia testudinum. Lineage (NCBI taxonomy): Eukaryota > Viridiplantae > Streptophyta > Magnoliopsida > Alismatales > Hydrocharitaceae > Thalassia > Thalassia testudinum. The sequence goes on along the minus strand of JAZHRO010000003.1, from coordinate 67,557,531 downwards.
GTTACTATTTTTAGGCAAATCGTAGGCCAATAAGGAAAATAATGTAATTTGTTCTTTTTGTTTTATCACCTTAATCTAGATTAATCAATTTACCTTCTTAATTCACCGTGTTAGTTGCTTGTATTGCATTTTTCCTTTGTATGCTTGGTAGTAGATCTTTATTTCCTAATTTAGTAGAACCTTTAATTAAAGAACCATGTAGGATTAATAATAAACAAATGGATAACCAAGAAATCTAAAACCAATTATTGCGGCAACTGCAGCACCATTTTGGAAATGCAAAAGAATAACAACAATTGTGTTGCGGGTTTCAACTTGTTAATCAACAAAGACTCTTAAGGGAGTTTTATGATCCCTCAAGTCAAATCCCTGAACCTTTTGTCCGTATTCCATAAGTTGAAGATGATTTTGAAATAAAACCCTCCACCATGGCCTTACTACCACATTTTTATGGGCATAGCAATGAGAACCATTTTCTACACTTAGATGAATTAGAGACTATTAGCAAAACTATGAGAAGCAGAAATCTAAGTGAGGATGCCCTAGTAATGAGATTGTTTCCATTCACACTAAATGATAAGGCTAAATTCTCGTAGCAAAATATATGAAAATGGAAAAACACTTGGGTCGAACTTCAATCTGAATTCCCTAAGAAGTACTTTCCTATAGGTAAAACTAATGCAATGAGAAGAGCCATTACTAGTTTCATTCAACAACCTAGTGAACATCTCCATGAAGATTGGGAGAGACTTAAGGGGCTTCTTAGGAAGTGCCCACATCATGGAATTCCTCATTAGCAGATAGTTCAAATATTCTACCATGGCCTTAATGAATAACTTAGGCATAATGTGGATGCTACCTGTGGTGGGAATTTCCTAAGGGAGAAGATGAAGCTTACGAATTATTTGAAAACATGAGTGAGAACTCCCTTAATCATGCTTCAATGGATGCTTTTGATAGGACAAATTCAAAAGGAGGAATTCATGAGATACGGCACACTAGAGAATGGGAGATGATTAACTAAAGATTAGACAAGGTTGATATTTTAGTAAATGAACTTGAGAGTCAGATCTAACTTAGCTCCAATTCATGTGAAGTTCAACCCTATTTTGCCCCTCTTTACCAGGAACCAATGCCCATGTATAATTCTACTGTCCAAACTTCAACCTTAGATTCTCCTTCATCTTCTTACACTTAATTAGAAGATGCTTAAGCTCTTCAAGGGAACTTTAGGCAAGAAAATAACCCATATTCCAACACCTATAACCCAGGATGGTGGAATCACCCTAATTTTTCTTGGAGGAACCAAGGGTATGAACCTAACCAAATGTCCCAACCTAAATAACAACTACCAAAATAGAGTTATGCAAGATTCCCAATCATTTGGAAGTGAGTTTGACAATAAAATAGGAGATATGAAACAGTTAATGATGCAACTTGTCAACACTCAACAACAAGTGATGAATGAAATTAAGGATGAGAGAAATCAAAGAAAAGATAATCGACCACTTGGAGTTTTACCTGCTCAACCAGAGCCTAACCCCAAGAATTTACCTAACCCTAACCCTCCACCTGAATTTAATAGGAACCAACCCCAAATCCCTCCACTTAACCCTATTCCAAACATTCTCAGACAACGACAACCTTAAAATAGAGATAATAATCCTCAAGCTAATGAAAATGCTATTATGCTTAGGAATGGTAGGATTACTAAGGAGGTAGCTCATCCTCAAACTTCATCTAACAAGGAAACTGCTGAAAAGTCACCCTTAGTGGTTGAGAGTGATTTTGAGGATGAAGAAAACATATAAGAAACTTCTAAAAAATCTGAACTCCAAAATAATCGTAATCTCACACCATCTCACATTTCCTTTCTTGATGCTGTAAAAGATAAGACTTGAAGAAATAAAACTTTTGCTAATAATGAAGAATTACTTGAACACTTCAAACAAGTTCAAATAAACATTCTTTTTGATGATGCTATTCAACATATACCTTTATATACAAAATTTTTAAAAGAATTGTGCACACAAAAATAAAAAGCTAAAATTAAGACTCCTGAAAAGATAGTCTTATCTGAGCAAATAAGTATAGTTATTCAATAAAACCTATCCTTTAAAAAGAAAGACTTAGGTAATCCTTGGATTACTTGTATTATTGGTAATCCTACTTTTAACGGAGCTTTATTATACTTAGGAGCTTCAATCAATGTTTAGCCTATTTGAAGTTTTGAGAAATTTGGAGTAGGGGAACTCCAACCAACTTCTATTTCTCTTCAGCTAGTTGATAGATCAATTAAGAAACCCAAAGGAGTTCTTGAGGATGTAACTGTCAAGGTTAAAGATTTCTATTTTCCAGTTAATTTCTTAGTTTTGGATATGGAAATCCTTGAGATTATTGAGAATGCACCTATTATTTTAGGAAGACCATTTTTAGCTACTGCTAAAGCTAACATAGATTGTGAATAAAGGATAATGGAGATAGACTTTGGAGATAAGAAGATGCAATTAGATATTTTCAAGGCTTCAAAAAGCTTGAATTTTGATGATGGTTGTAATTTAATAGAAGTAGGCTTACTTGAAGACGACATCGATCTCACCACACCTTATCATCTTGTAGAAGATCATTTGATCACTTTTTTAACTGTTGAGGAATCCTTAGATGTTAAGGAGAGCACTAATCTCCAAAAGGTGAATAATCTTTTGAGTTCTTCTTCTTCTTTAGGACCTCCTTGGACAATTAAGACAGAGAAATTACCTGAACTTTCTAAGTAGCCCTTAAAACCCTTAATTGTATCCCCTTCTGAATTAGAGCTTAAACCTCTAGCTAATACTTTAAAGTATGTGTTTCTAGGATCAAACCAGACATTACCATGTATCATTAGTTCAAAACTCACAACCACCCAAGATGGTCAATTGGTTGAGGTCCTAGGAAGACATAAAATGGCATTTGGGTGGAGCATAGCTGATCTAAGAGGGATAAGTCCATCCTATTGCACCCATAGAATTTTAACTGATGAAATTGCTAATCCTTGTAGAGAATTTCAAAGGTGACTTAATCCTAAAATGAGAGAAGTTGTAAAGAAATAAATAATTAAGTGTTTAGATGCTGGTATCATACATCCGATTTTTGATAGTCCTTGGGTCAATCCAACACAAGTTGTACCCAAGAAAGTCGGCTTAATGGTTATAACTAATGACAAGGGTGAAAAAGTACCCACCATAATAGCTTCCTCTTGGAGAGTTTGTATAGATTATAGGAAGATTAACAATGGCACTATGAAAGATCATTTCCCTTTACCCTTTATTGATCAAATTCTCGAAAGGTTAACGGGAAAGGAAATCTTTCACTTTCTTGATGGATATTCTAGATGTCATCAAGTGGCAATTCACCTTGAAGATCAAGAAGAAACAACCTTCACATGTCCCTTCAGAAGTTTTGCGTTACAAAGAATGCCATTCGGATTGTCTAATGCACCAGCCACATTTCAGAGGTGCATGATGGCTATCTTCTCGGACATGGTTGGTGATTGTTTAGAGATTTTTGTGGATGACTTCTCTGTATTAGAGATTCATTTAATTCTTGTCTCCTTAATCTTCAGAAAATTCTTTAGAAATGTGTTGAGGTTGATGGGAACACCATCATGGGCCCTAACTAGCCATATTTAGTCAGATTTGATTGATAAAAGCTCCTACATAATCATCTCAGGGTCGTAATCCAGTATTATCCTGAATTGAGAAAAAAATAGGAAATCAAGGTTAATTTGGTAATTTTAACAGCATTTCACAAACACAGATTAACCATGGGGAGACTCAAGGGTTAATTAAAGGTTAAATGAGCTTAAAAGTCCAAAAAGTTGGTTAACATTGTCAGAAACAAGGTTTCGCATATTTCGAGAACCGAAACAACACATAAAACTTTAATTGTCAACCTACTTAAATTAAGAAGGTTCTGGTTAGGATAATATTCATCTAAACCTCCTAAAAATCATAAAAAGATATTCTAGGAGGTTTAGTACCCTTGGTTTGACCATCTGAACCCATTTTGACCTAGAATAGAGTCTCCAATGGAATTTTGCCCTAATTTGGGCTTATGTGCAAGTTACCTAGTCAAATGTTGTCAAAACTGAAATCCAACTTCACCACTAGATTTCTTTGGTCCAAATCAGGTTGGTACCAAAATTTGGGCCCAATCAGAGTCTATCTTGACATAGTTTACAATTTAGCCCTTTAAAACTCTATTTCTAACATTTACCCCTCAGGTTTTGAATTATTTGCAAAAGGGCCCCTAATTTCTCATTATTTTCTTCACTTTTGTCCCTATCGCCATTGGTGTTGGGAATCGAGGGAGGTTTTCTCCCGCAAATAAGATCCAATCACCTCTAAACTTAGAGAGAAGATCCATGAGAGGTTGCCCGATTTGGTAGATCACATCTTCTCCCTGAAATTTCAAGCTAATCAAGCGCCTAATCAAGCTCAGAGCTCTTTTATGGCCATTCAAAAAGACCTCCATCACTAGAATATCCTCCTTAGCGCGTCTTAAAGCCAGAAAAACCTTCTTCTCCTCCTTCCCTGGCTTTCTCTGATTAAGCTCCAGTGAACCCTCCAACCCTCCGTCATCGCCCTCTGCCACATATGATTGGTAGAGAGGTCTTCTTTTGCTTCTTCATCTGCTCTTCGCCATACCATCCTGGGGCACTCAAAACTCTTCCTCCTCTCCATTTCTCCAACTGGAGCTTTCATCTTATCTGGCATTAGCCTATCATTGTTGGTTCCATACTTCCCTCCTCTCATCCGTGAGCACTCCCTCTCACCTCCTCTCACTTCCCTGCTTCTTCCTACTCCTTTAGAGCTTTGGTTCGTGCCCTACAATGCCCCCACCACCTTTATATCCCACACGACCGACAAAGCCTTGGTGATGTCGCGCAAGCACCATTGACCACCAAATAGCCTACCATTAAGTTCGCGAGCTTCTGCTCGCCTCACTGATCAAAGGCCCCAAAGAAATTTAGGGCTTTGATCTCTCTCGCACCCCACTGAACACCACCACCTCCATTCATCTTCTCTGACTTTGCCACATGCCCATGCACTCTCAACGACCGCACGCACCCCACCAACAACTTCACCACTACACAGCGAAGTTTTTAAGCTATTTTGATTGGGCCATGAGGCCATATTCATGCTTTTCAGGTCCAATCGAAGATTCGCCACTGCAACCTTCTTCTCTGACCTCGGCTGTAGTTTACTGACTGGCTTCATCCTCGCTACTCTCACCAGGTGTCGCGAAATCACTCTGCAACTCATTCCAAGTCCTCAAATGAGGCAGTAGGCATCAGCTTCGACTCCAATTAGAGCACTGTTTGCACCTCAAAACACGCCTGTAATAACGCCTTCTTGTGCTATCTTCTAGCATTAACATTGCATAATAGGATCCTATAATCGCATTTGTAAAAACACTTGCATGCATGCATTTAATCAAGAGAGGAAGAGGAGTGAAACAATCGCCTACATAGTTACGTTTTTTTTCAAGTGCCTCCTTGCAAAATCACCCTCTTTTTATTTTTCCTCTTGATTTCTTCTTTTCTCTCCTTCCCGCGGCTGCGTCCTTCCCGCGGCTGCACTCTTCCCGCAGCTGCATGCAGCAGCCACGCAGCACCTCTTCCCGTCACGTCTCCCTGCCAACGCCGCTCCCTATAGCTGCAACTCGCACGCCCTCTCCCTGCTGCAGCCAACACGCCCCTCTCCCCTCCTCTATAAGTAGCTGCAGCTTCATCCTCGCGACGTAGCGGCTGCAGCTGCTAAAAAAACCCGCAGCCATCTTCTCCACCGCTTTCCCCTCCCATACGTTGGCCCTCCGTCGAGGAGGCACCCGGTGAGCAGGAGAACCCACTGTGGTGCACACCACCACAGTGGGAGCACCACCGCCTAGCTCTTCGACGAGCCGGTGGGCGTGGTGCATTCCCTCGCTTCGTTTTTTCTCTTTAACGCCATTGCCGCCGCTCCAAGCTTCGAAGCTTGAAGCCACGGCAGCAGCAGCCCAGCAGCAACCCAGCAGCAGCAGCAGCAAGTCCTCCCGCCCCTCCGCGACCGTCCCCGCAGTCGCTCACCGCCTCCGCGTGCGTCTGCAGGGCGTTCCCCGCCTCCGTCTCCGTTCTGTCCGCCTCGCAGTTGCACCCGTAGCCCGCCGCCGCGCGCACTGCAGCGGCCGGCTACGGCCTCACGCCGACCCCTGCCCCCCTCCGCGACCCTCCGCGACCACCTGCAGACCTCCTCCACGCTCGCTCCTCCACGCCATCGCCCGCTCGTCGACTTCGCGCAGGCCTGCAGAACCCTACGCGAAGGCGCGCCCGCACCCGTCGTCTTCAGACGTCCGCCTCCGCCTTCAGACGACGCGGCGTCAGACGTCTGCCGCCGCAAGCAGACGACTTAACTCGCTGCCATTGTCCGCGCTCTCGATCTCTCCATCCCGCTCTCTCTCTCTGCTGATCTCTCTCTCCCGCTCTCTCTCTCTCACGTATTCTCTCTCTTTTGCACTCACTCACAGACACACACTACACCAACACACACACATCTTCACCGACACACACACACACCCACACACACGCTTACACTATACGTATAGTTATATATAGTAACATATATATACTTATATACATCTATATATAATATATACATACATATATATATATATATATACACTTATATACATAGTAATATCTATAGTTATGTATACATACATATATATATCATATATATACATATATATATAATATATATATATATATATATCTACTTATATATATCTATATACTTATACATATACTTATATATATATACATATATACTTATATACATATATATATATATACATATCTATATACTTATATATATACACACATATATATATATATATCTAGATACATATATACTTATATACATATATATATATACATCTATATAGTATTATATATATATACTTATATACATATATACATAGCTATATACATATATACATACATATATATATATACATATACACCTATATATATATATATATAATACATATATATCTATATATATCTATACATATATACTTATACATTTATATACATATAGATATATTTACTTATATACATACATATGTACATATATTTTCACGTTATTTACTATACGCTGTATCACGGGGATATCTGCACCAGTTGCTGATATTCCCTGATACACCCGTACAAAAAAAAGCGTGGTCCCATACATCATCCATCCTCCATCCACACTCCACGCGGCACATAGTCGTGTTGGTTGCGTCTCTCTAGACGTCAACTGACTCGACATAGTGCTACACTCCATCGTCACCTCCACCCCCACCCCTTTATATATATACTACATATAAATATATATCTATAGCTACTATATTTACTTTCTATCTGTTAGCTTCCTTCTTAGTAAAAAGATAAAAAAAGGTATAAAAGTGAAAAGATAATCTTTGATTTGCAGGTACCCCGTCTAGCGAGTAGCAAGACTTGTTTTGGGACTCTGTTTGTCTAAAAGCCAAGGACACAATTTTGAGGGTGTGCCTCAAGAACAAGGATTACCATAAAAAACCTAAATAAGAAAAAACACCAAAAACACAATAAACGAACGGAAGAGACGCGTTTTAAGGAAAACGTAGAAACTCGACTTTAACCCCACTTCCCTGAGTTCGACCCTGGGCCTAAAAGTGACAAGATAAAATCAATTAGTCCAGGTTAAAAATTTTGTAAAGAGATGGTTAGGTCTGAATTAGGTTAACCACTATACGTATTTCAACGATAAAAACATCATATTAACAACCTATCCAGGCTGACCCATCATGACTTTTCTGGCGCCGCTGCCGGGGAGGTGCGCTTTCGAGTAAGTTTCTATCCAATTCCTTTAAATTTGTCTCTTCTCTCTTCACGGGTATTGTTGTTTTTTGGTGTGCAGGTGAACTTGGTGGAAGGAGAAGGAAAGCAGACGAAGTCGGGAATGAGAGCAGATCCAAGGCGGGAATGAGAGCGTGAAGACGCCGACATCGCATTGGAGCTTCGCACACATTGCCGAACAAGTAGGTTTTCTTTTCTCATCAAATTAGGGTTAACTTGCCACCACAATTAAAAAAAAAAAAAAAAAAAAATTTAAAAACTAAAAACTAGAAAAACTTCTTGGGATTTCTTGAGGGCAAGTGGATTAAAATTAACTTGATTGATTGGTTGTCTTCACTCCCACTGCCCCGGGATTTCCCGCCTTACTTCGCATAGCGAAAATTCGAGAATCTTGATTCTTAGATTTTTCGCCGTGGGAAGTATTCTTTGAGGCAAAGAAAAAGATTGCTTGTATCCCTCTTTTGCCTCACTTATCTTTAATTCAGGATCACATTTTTGGTGGGGAGACTTGGAATTGAGTTGATTCCAACCCCACCACGACTTTTCAAACTTGCCTGTGATTCGATCCTGAATACTTCAACCCCAACAATTTTATTTTCTTTATCTTTTGGTTGAAGCCTTGTGTGTGGAAATCATTTCTGGTGATTGGGAGCACTTGAATTGAAGTGCTTTGGCTCCCTGTCACATTGATATAAAACTGATTCGTGCATCCACACTTAGAAATCTCCATTTAGGGTAGCCCATTGCATTTTAGCATGCATTAACTAACTGATAATTGAAGAAGGGTTTCTTGGGTTTTAGAAGGAAAACCTGTATTTTTGCAAAAACCCGGAGATTGGTTGAATTGGTAATTCAGCAAAACCCTAAAATTCATACTACTTAAGGCTGAACTCTAAAAACCATTCGCCAATAAAAACTTCAATTCGGGGAGATTTCCCCGTTGCATGCTTGTTCTTACACACTCTTAAAATCAACCACTTGGGCATTACCCGTAAACAACGCCCTTCACATTCCAAAAGCACTTGACCCTAAGCCTCTAATTAAAACTGGTAGTAACTTGACCCTTACTGAGGATTGGAGGTCTAACTACCTGTGTGTAGCGACTACGTGCTGGTGAGAGTTCCCGCGTGCTATCGGGTGTCTAAGACTGGGGCAAATGGCCTTTCAATCTGGCCCGGTGGTTCCGCGGTGCTTGCATTCGGTTCCGTAATTCGTGATAGTAGGTAACTTAGATCTTTAGGTCTAAGGGCACACTGTAGAGGTTAGGAACTTGACTGTATTGATTTGTAATCAAGTGTACCTTTGCGGCGTCATTTCTCTCATCCCTTTTCCCTTCTCATCTCCCTAATTCTTCCTGCGGTAGTGCATGTTTGGGAGGAGGTCACAAAACCCTGAACTATTTGAATTGACTGATAAATCTAGAAAACAAGTCAAATCGTCCTCCTCCTCCACAAACATGGCTGCACGCCCACCCCCAAATCCCGAGGGAGGAAACCGCCCTCAGAACCCACCAGGTGGTTGAGCCTTAGATCCCATAACCCGCCTCCAAGCCCAAATGGAAATGTATAATGAGCAAATCGAAGCCATTCGGGAAACATTGGAGTAAATGCAGAACCCTCCCGAACGGGAGGAGCCTAGGTCTCTTAGCTCTTATCAGAATCCCGCTGCTACAGAGACCATAGGACAAATTCGGGTCCCCATGGGCGGGGACGACTTTGAATTAAAACCAAACATAATTGGCCTAATCAATTTTCACTTTCATGGTCTTGCAAGTGAAGACCCATTTCTCCACTTGGAAGACCTAACCCGATTTGCTGAAACCGTTAAACCAAGAAATGTCGGGTTATCTATAGTCCTCATGAAGATGTTCCCGTTTTCATTACGGGATAAAGCGTCGCAATGGTTACGCACCCTTGGGAGAACCATCCACTCTTGGGAAGAGATGCGAACAGCGTTTCTCAAGAAGTTCTTCCCAATCGGGCGGACCAATGCGCTTCGCCGTGCTATCACTTCATTTACGCAACAAAACAGCGAACAATTTCATGAGGCATGGGAGAGGTATAACGACCTCCTCAGGAAGTGTCCGCACCACGGTCTGCCTAAGTGGCATATAGCCCAGATTTTCTACTATGGGCTAAATGAGACTTTGAAGCAGATTGCAGATGCTTCCTGCGTAGGGAACTTTATGAATAAAGACGAGAATGGAGCATTCGAGCTGTTTGAAAATATGAGTGAAAACTCGATGAACAATGCTTCCATTGTCGCCTTTAATCGTACCAGCCAGCCCCGAAATGTCCACGAAGTTGACATGGGACCCTCCCATTCATCCACTGATCTAAGCCTTATTGCACAAAAACTGGATGAAGTCTCCGTCGTGCACAAGAAGCTGGACGAGCTTCTGGCCAACCCCGCCCGATCTATGGCAAACACCACCTCTTCACCACTTCGTCACAATCCAAGTTCTTCTAATACCAGGCTTATCCCGAGAAACCCCGTTAGACCTTCCTTACCGAGTGTCGCGCCAAGCGACTCGGTAAGTCATGTGGAACTGGCTTCTGCGAGCCAGTATTTCGACACGGAGGACCAAGCCTCCGTGGGCTCGGACGCATATCTACATGCGGACGAGTCTACTGGCATAGAAGATGCTTGCGCCCTGGGGAACAACCCGTTCTCTACCACTTATAACCCGGGGTGGCGTAATCATCTGAACTTTGCATGGTCCAACAACCCGCAGCGCCAAAACCCCGCAGGTGGACCAATGCGACCGTCCGCACCCGTCAACCCAAGGGTCCAGTTTAATCCTATGGCAAATCCGCCATCAGGCCCTTGCGTACCACAAACTGAACACGCATCAAGCCCTCTTGACAAATTGATGCGAATGATGACGGAAATGTCAAAGCGCCATGAAGAGAACATGACCTCTCTTCAGCACCAATTGGCGTAGCAGAATGCCGAGATCAGTCAACTACGCATGGCGACTCGATCTCAGGGCACTCTTCCCGCCCAACCTGTTCCAAACCCGCGAAATTTCGTGCCCCGTGGTTCTCAACCACAGGTACGACCTTCTCAGGGACAGGTTAATCAAGTTCTGCAAGCTCCGAGCATTCCACCGGGATTTCAGGCTAATCCTGCTGCAGCACCACACTCTTATATCCCCATTGCAAACCCTCCTCCACCGTATGATCCCACTGGACCCGCATCGTCCAATGCTATCACTACGAGGAGCGGTAAGCAGACCGTCGATCCGCCTCGACCTGATCCTGGCCCATCTTCTTCATCACCCTCTCATTCGGGATGCATACCGCATTCGCGAGAGGATGATGCACCAAAACTTGTGCCAGAATCAGTCCCATTCCCTGAGGCTCTACTAAGGGAGCCAAAAGGCAAAAAGAAAAATACGCAGGCCTTTGACAACCTACGTAATTTGTTCAGGGATGTAGAAATCAAGGTACCCCTGCTCGAGGCAATCGACCACATACCTACTGTCGCTCGATTTTTCAAAGACTACACAACACCCAGACGACAGTCAAAGAGCACTAAGAATCCAGTGGTTCTCTCGCCTCATGCGAGTTGTGCTATACTGTCAAACTTACCACCGAAGCAGAAAGATCCGGGCACACCACTGATTTCCTGTAACATCCAAGGCTGCAGTTTTAACCGTGCCTTGCTTGATCTAGGATCTTCCATCAATCTCATACCGACCATCATGCTCAAAAAATTTTCCTTGGGAAATCTGAAACCCACCCCTGTCATGTTACAGTTGGCAGATCGTTCTGTCAAAATCCCGAAGGGTGTGGTGGAAGACGTGGTGGTTAGGGTCAACAGTCTCTGTTTTCCTGTTGACTTTCTTGTTTTAGATATGGAAGTTCCTAGTTCACTTTCTGATTGTCCGATCATCCTCGGTCGACCTTTCTTGGCCACAGCCCGCGCCCACATCGACTGCGAGTCGGGCTGTATTGAGATTGCCGTTGGATCTGAGAAGCTCAAGCTTAACATATTCAAGGCAGCCAAGAACTTTGATTGCGATTGCATTGAGGATGACACGTCTGACGAGGACATGGCCGTCAGCGCGTGTATCGGACTAATTGGGACCTATTCGGACTGCTGCGGATCACCTATAAACACTGATAACTGCCTGACCAACGCATACTGTGACGTTCCCCAATCCCTCCCTTGTCCAGTACCTTCTCCTGGCCAGACTTCTGACGAGGTTTTCTCCACTTCCCATACCTCGTGGTCTGAGTCATATCCGGGCTACTCACTGTCGGTCCATACTCATGAAGACCGAATTGCCCTTTCTTCCCCGCCAAATCAGGCGGATTTACAAATCCACACTGGGACCTTGAGCCCATATACTTCTCACTGGGGCTATTCATTTTTGGATCCATCTATCCAAGAAGCCCCTCTTCTTCGCCAATCTGAAGGCCAGTTTCTTCCTCCTAACTTGTTCTCCTGCCCGTCTGGGACACTCTCGTCCCAAGAAATGCTAGATCCTTCCCCATCCACTCCCGAGCTAAAAGTGCTGCCTAATACACTCAAGTATGTTTTCCTGGGACCAAATGAAACGCTCCCTGTAATCATCAGTTCAAAATTAACCATGGAGCAGGAGTGCAAACTAACTAAGGTCCTCCTAGAACACAAGGCAGCTATTGGATGGTCCTTATCAGACTTATCTGGTATTAGTCCCTCCTATTGCACTCATCGTATATATACGGAGGAGGAGGCTCGACCTTCTCGCGAGATGCAGCGACGTCTCAACCCTAACATGCGGGAGGTCGTTAAGAATGAAATCATTAAGTGGCTGGATGCGGGTATAATCTACCCGATCAGCGATAGCCCCTGGGTGAGTCCGATTCACGTTGTGCCCAAAAAGGCAGGACTCACCATCCGTGTCAATGACAGGGGCGAATCCATCCCTACACGCACTCCTACATCTTGGAGTGTGTGTGTAGATTATAGGAAACTCAATGCTGCAACCAAGAAAGATCACTTCCCGCTACCATTTATTGACCAAATCCTAGAGCGGTTAGCGGGAAATAAATTTTTCTGCTTCCTGGATGGATTCTCAGGATATAACCAGGTGGCAATAGACCCCCGAGACCAAGAGAAAACCACTTTTACCTGCCCTTTCGGCACCTTCACCTTTAGAAGGATGCCGTTCGGACTTTGTAACGCACCAGCAACTTTCCAGAGATGCATGCTGGCGATATTTCATGACATGGTGGGTGACTTTCTCGAGGTCTTCATGGATGACTTTTCAGTCTTTGGACCATCTTTCGACGAATGTCTTGCCAACCTGACTCGCATCCTTAGGAGATGTATTGATGTAAACCTCGTGCTTTCCTGGGAAAAAAGTCATTTTATGGTGCACGAGGGAATTGTTCTTGGACATATCATATCCGATAGGGGTATCGAGGTTGACAGAGCTAAGCTCGATATCATTGCTGATTTACCTGTGCCTAGTTCTGTCAAACAAATCCGCTCCTTCTTGGGACACGTCGGTTTCTATAGGAGATTCATCAAAGACTTCTCCAAAATTTCTCGACCCTTAACTCATCTCCTATCAACCGACGTGCCCTTCGACATGGGCCCTGACTGTATACAAGCATTCACGCAGCTGCGTAATGCTGTCACCAAGGCCCCTGTTCTCCAGCCGCCTGATTGGTCCCTCAACTTTGAACTTATGTGTGACGCTTCAGACCTTGCAGTCGGAGCCATCCTGGGACAAAGACGCGATAGACACCCCTTCGTGGTATACTACGCCAGTAAGACGTTGGACGAGGCCCAGCGTAATTATACTACCACTGAAAAGGAACTACTGGCAGTCATCTTTGGGCTGGAAAAATTCCGTTCTTACCTTCTGGGCTCTCACGTTATTGTTTTCACTGATCACGCGGCCATTCGCCATCTCATGCACAAGAAGGATGCCAAGCCTAGACTGATTCGTTGGATCCTTCTGCTCCAGGAATTTGACATTGAGATTCGTGATAAGGTCGGAGCCCAGAATGTTGTGGCTGATCACCTTTCCAGACTAGACCCTGACCATATTGGACTTACTCTGCCAATTAATGAAGTTTTTCCTGATGAGCACCTATTGGCAATAAATGTGGCAAGTGGACCGTGGTATGCCGACATTGCCAATTACCTTGCTTCTGGATCTCTTCCACGTGGCTGGCCTAAAAACCAGCGCGAGCGTCTCATGGAAGAAGCAAAGTATTATTTCTGGGATAATCCACTTCTTTTTCGGATAGGTGCTGATCAAATCATCCATCGCTGTATTCCTGACAGTGAGTTCCCCAGTGTGCTATCCTTCTGCCACGATCAGGCCTGTGGAGGCCATTTCTCTGGGAGGAAAATTGCAGCCAAGGTGTTGCAGTGCGGTTTCTTTTGGCCCTCCCTTCACCAAGACGTGCACACTTATGCCAAACATTGCACTAGGTGCCAGTCATTAGGGTCAATGGCACGTCGTGACATGATGCCCTTGCAACACATCCTAGCTGCGAAAATCTTCGACATCTGGGGAATTGACTTCATGGGTCCCTTTCCTCCATCCAACGGCTTCGAATTCATCCTCGTGGCCGTCGACTATGTTTCAAAATGGATCGAGGCTATTCCCGCGCGCCGTGCTGACCATGTTATCTCCACCCGATTCGTCAAAGACCATATCTTTGCGCGTTTTGGGATCCCTCGGGCCATTATCTCGGATGGAGGAAGCCACTTTACCCATGCTTCTTTTCGGGCACTTCTGAGGAGGTATGGAGTCCACCATCGTATCGCATCCCCGTATCATCCTCAAACGAACGGCCAGGCGGAAGTGTCGAACCGGCAAATCAAGCAGATTCTCCAGAAAACGGTTCGGCCTGACCGTAAGGATTGGTCCGACAAGCTGACTGACGCACTTTGGGCGTATCGGACCGCCTTCAAGGCTCCCCTTGGTATGTCTCCATATAGAATCGTTTACGGGAAGCCTTGTCATTTGCCTGTAGAGTTGGAGCACCGCGCTTATTGGGCGGTTTGCCAATGTAACCTCGACCCAGACTTGTGTGAACGAGAAAGGAAACTCCAACTCCAAGAGCTGGAAGAGCTCCGTCGTGAAGCCTATGATTCTGCTCTAACCTTTAAACAACGCACTAAGGCTTTTCACGACAGCCATGTTCGGCGGAAGGAATTTGAGCCATCTCAGCAAGTTTGGCTCTATAATGCCCGACTCAAATTCTTTCCTGGGAAATTAAACTCCAAATGGACTGGTCCTTTTCTGGTCTCAAGACCATTCCCCAATGGGGCCGTCGAAATTGAAGATCCCAAATCTGGGTGTAAATTTACGGTCAACGGGCAGCGTTTGAAACCCTATCTGACTCATGAACCTGCCCCCGTTGGAGAAACCGTTGCCCTGCTGGAGGGTAACTAATTCTTTGCCTCATTCTGAGTCCAGCTGGGGACATTAAATTCAGCGCTTGTTGGGAGGCACCCTAACAGCACTCACCATCCACCATCACTTTTCACACCTCTATCGCAATCACTTCACTTTTCTCTTCACCACCCACCATCCACCCACCCTTCCACCCTGATCTATACCCTGAACCTCAGCTCTTGTTACCCGATCTTCCATCCTTCCTCTGCCTTTCCCTGCATGCATATGAGGACATAGCATTGTTTGGCATGGGGGGGTGGATAGGCATCCATAGGATCCGGGTATGTTATGGTATTATACAGTTCCCACCTATTTATAAATATGCAAAAAAAAAAAAAAAAATATATATATATATATATATATTAATAATAAATGGTGTTTAGTAATGATTTGAAAGCTGAAACAAAAAATTCAATAAGTGTTTATGGATATTCAACCTCTGTTTTGAAGAATTTCCAGGCCACAGAAGCTTGATTCGCTCAGGCTCGGCTTAATTCACTTAAAGTATTGACGAAATAGATCAAAGTCTCTCTTAACTAAGGACGTATTCTTGTACCTGAGACACCAGTACAGGATCCGTTGGTTTGCTTTTTCTTGAGAGCGTAAGTAAATTTGGTTCACACTACACATATCAAGAAAGACCAGGTGAACATAAGATCCAACCCTAGTGTTCATTAGGGAAGGTGGAGTCCTTACCTGTGCGTGCAGGTAGACTTTTTATCCCAGCATTTAGTCTTGTGTTTAGGAATGACTCTTTCCACCAAAAAGAAACTCTCCCACCAAAAAGAAAAATAAGTGTGCTCCTTCAAAATGTGTTGTAAGAGATATACTGACACGTGTTTCAAAAAAAAAAAAAGAAAAAAAAATAAAAAAAGAAAAAAAAAAAGAAAAAAAAAAAAAGAGAGATGTTTTAAAAGAGTCAGTATATCTCATAAATGTCTGCATACTTTGTTTTTCGGTGAGCCACAAAAAAAAATATCAGAAAATGGGAGTTGAGTTTTCCGTAATCATCTTAAGGGTCAATCCAAAAACACGAGCTGAAACTGGGACCAACTTGTACTTAAAAATTCGTGAAACCCTGGGAGTGAGTCTTAAGGTTCATCTGGTCAGTCTTGATCCTTCACTATGCACAACCATAACCTCTTGAGCTCTCGAGTACGGCAAAAACCTCCTGGGTCCTGGAAATCGTACTTAAGGTTTAAATATCAAGAGTCTTGGTTAGTTGAGAGATGATCTATGTCATGTGAGACTTAAAGTACTGGTAGTCTTCTTTACAATTGGTTCTCACAATATTCCATAATAAACACACCTGTATCACCTCAGAAGAAAATCTTCAGCTTAAGATCATTTCTAAATACTATTTTGCTAGGGACTAGCAAAAGATAGGCATGGGGGTATATGTTTGCACCTCAAAACACGCCTGTAATAACGCCTTCTTGTGCTATTTTCTAGCATTAACATTGCATAATAGGATCCTGTAATCGCATTTGTAAAAACACTTGCATGCATGCATTTAATCAAGAGAGGAAGAGGAGTGAAACAATCGCTTACATAGTTACATTTTTTTTCAAGTGCCTCCTTGCAAAATCACCCTCTTTTTATTTTTCCTCTTCATTTCTTCTTTTCTCTCCTTCCCGCGGCTGCGTCCTTCCCGCGGCTGCACTCTTCCCGCAGCTGCATGCAGCAGCCACGCAGCACCTCTTCCCGTCACGTCTCCCTGCCAACGCCGCTCCCTATAGCTGCAACTCGCACGCCCTCTCCCTGCTGCAGCCAACACGCCCCTCTCCCCTCCTCTATAAGTAGCTGCAGCTTCATCCTCGCGACGTAGCGGCTGCAGCTGCTGAAAAAACCCGCAGCCATCTTCTCCACCGCTTTCCCCTCCCATACGTCGGCCCTCCGTCGAGGAGGCACCCGGCGAGCAGGAGAACCCACTGTGGTGCACACCACCACAGTGGGAGCACCACCGCCCAGCTCTTCGACGAGCCGGTGGGCGTGGTGCATTCCCTAGCTTCGTTTTTTCTCTTTAACGCCATTGCCGCCGCTCCAAGCTTCGAAGCTTGAAGCCACGGCAGCAGCAGCAAGTCCTCCAGCCCCTCCGCGACCGTCCCCGCAGTCGCTCACCGCCTCCGTGCGCGTCTGCAGGGCGTTCCCCGCCTCCGTCTCCATTCTGTCCGCCTCGCAGTTGCACCCGTAGCCCGCCGCCGCGCGCACTGCAGCGGCCGGCTACGGCCTCACGCCGACCCCTGCCCCCCTCCACGACCCTCCGCGACCACCTGCAGACCTCCTCCACGCTCGCTCCTCCGCGCCATCGCCCGCTCGTCGACTTCGTGCAGGCCTGCAGAACCCTGCGCGAAGGCGCGCCCGCACCCGCCGTCTTCAGACGTCCGCCTCCGCCTTCAGACGACGTGGCGTCAGACGTCTGCCGCCGCGAGCAGACGACATAACTCGCTGCCATTGTCCGCGCTCTCGATCTCTCCAGCCCGCTCTCTCTCTCTCTGCTGATCTCTCTCTCCCGCTCTCTCTCTCTCACGTATTCTCTCTCTTTTGCACTCACTCACAGACACACACTACACCAACACACACACATCTTCACCGACACACACAGACACCCACACACACACTTACACTATACGTATAGTTATATATAGTAACATATATATACTTATATACATCTATATATAATATATACATACATATATATATATATATATACACTTATATACATAGTAATATCTATTGTTATGTATACATACATATATATATCATATATATACATATATATATAATATATATATATATATATATATATCTACTTATATATATCTATATACTTATACATATACTTATATATATATACATATATACTTATATACATATATATATATATACATCTATATAGTATTATATATATATACTTATATACATATATACATAGCTATATACATATATACATACATATATATATATACATATACACCTATATATATATATATAATACATATATATCTATATATATCTATACATATATACTTATACATTTATATACATATAGATATATTTACTTATATACATACATATGTACATATATTTTCACGTTATTTACTATACGCTGTATCACGGGGATATCTGCACCAGTTGCTGATATTCCCTGATACACGCGTACAAAAAAAAGCGTGGTCCCATACATCATCCATCCTCCATCCACACTCCACGCGGCACATAGTCGTGTTGGTTGCGTCTCTCTAGACGTCAACTGACTCGACATAGTGCTACACTCCATCGTCACCTCCACCCCCACCCCTTTATATATATACTACATATAAATATATATCTATAGCTACTATATTTACTTTCTATCTGTTAGCTTCCTTCTTAGTAAAAAGATAAAAAAAGGTATAAAAGTGAAAAGATAATCTTTGATTTGCAGGTACCCCGTCTAGCGAGTAGCAAGACTTGTTTTGGGACTCTGTTTGGCTAAAAGCCAAGGACACAATTTTGAGGGTGTGCCTCAAGAACAAGGATTACCATAAAAAACCTAAATAAGAAAAAACACCAAAAACACAATAAACGAACGGAAGAGACGCGTTTTAAGGAAAATGTAGAAACTCGACTTTAACCCCACTTCCCTGAGTTCGACCCTGGGCCTTAAAGTGACAAGATAAAATCAATTAGGCCAGGTTAAAAATTTTGTAAAGAGATGGTTAGGTCTGAATTAGGTTAACCACTATACATATTTCAACGATAAAAACATCATATTAACAACCTATCCAGGCCGACCCATCAAGCACTACCCAACTGTAGCTCACATAAAGGAGGCATCACTTTAGTCCCACATCAAGGATTTTGAAGATTGCAACGGCAGATAAAAGGAATCCGTGATAGAGGCTCATTGCCTCAGCGCATGGAGTGAGGTCCTAGTCATTACACATGCACACACCTCACCTACTATACATGCCGGGGGTTTAGTCCTTGGTCAGCTTACTCGAATACCCGTATACCAGGTACTATTCACCTGGGTCTAACTTGAGAAATAGAAAGAGAATCGAGAAGGGGGGAGGGTTTTGTTCTGCTGCCTTCGGAATCATGCCCTCCCTTTCCTGTCTTAGCAGTTAGCCTCTTTTGGCTTAGTAAGGCTCTTGTGCCTTGACTCCTCCGAGGCTCAAAGCAAGGCCCGTGTGCCCTGTGTTGGTTCCATTGATACTTGGTTCTATGAAGTCAAGGCATCAGTGACTTGTTCTGTCATCTAATTGGCTACATTACTATATGCTTGATTCTGATATTGTTGAGATAATTGGTTGAGCATTACTATTTTTTTGTTTGAAATAATTGTAGAGCTTAACGTCAAGGTTAATTTGGTGGTTCAAACTACCAATTTAACCCCATCCATTTTCACTAACCCTTTGATTTTTATTGAAATATTATTCTGAGTAATATATTGGTTTCAATTGGATATTATTCTTGATATTATGATTAGTGGATTAAATTGCTAGTTTGCTCCCTACAAACAACCTAGGACTCCCTTGTGTTTTTGAGTTTTATAAATTTTAAGTGTTGCGACTTTCATCCAATATTACTACGCATATTTCTTAAAACGATGATTCTTGTGTACCAATATTCTGGTGCAACTGTCAGGGTGCAACATGCATTTCATTCACTAATTACAATCCTGATTTGATATTAATTGTTTTATCTGATTTGTTGTGACTTTCCAAGGCATACAGGAGAAGATTAGCCGCATAACAACCACTCCTGGGGCAGGTAACTTCATTCCCTTCTTCCTAAGACCCTCATTTCTAGAAAGGTTTAAAAAGAAGAATCAATTTGGATCAACTCGCATTATTTCATAGAATTAATCATTGAGTTGCCTAATTTGCTAGTTTAAGTAGAAATCCCTATTCAGATATCTGCACCTATTAGGTACTAAAGGTTCCTAAGGCTATTCACCTTGATTGTGCCCTAGGTGGAAATCTTGGAAAGAATTGGACTTGGAAAATAAAGCCAAATTAAGGCTTCCATTCTTGGGTTTCAGGAAAACACACTTGCCTAATTTAAAAGAGAATTGATTTCCCACATTGTGTGTTACCTAAGCCTTGGTTTAATTGACATAATTAAGAAAACCCTAAAAGAAGGTTCTAACAATCACTTGAATTACTAAAAATTGTCTTCATAACCTATTTGCAAGCCACTCATATTGATTTTTGGTTCTTTACCTAGCTCATCGTAAACTTTAGGATAGGTTAGGAGAAGTTGACCCACCTTTTGGGTTAACCAACCTCCAAATTAGGTCATAAATCACAATCAATTCTAAAGTTCAAGTGAAATTCAAGGCACATCTTCAAAAATAAAATTGATAGACTTCTGGGTCAAGCTTGCTCTTTCCGGTCAACTTGAATTCTTAGCGACAAGGAAGGTTTGGTGGGGGAAACCCTATAACCCATGGGGACTCTCTACCATGTAGAGGTCTTTGTGGGGCTCTCCTTTCCTGGCTACCCAAGTAATTCTCGAGTGAGTGACTTTCTAATCAAGAGGTATCATCCGCCTCAAACCTCCTTAGTCATCCAAAGATTTTTAGGTGCCTCGATTGAGTCCATCACACATTTTGTCCCTCATTTGGTTCCATAGTGCATGCTCGGGTGGAGGTCCTTAAGACCACCCCTGAGGCCTCCATTAGAAGTCCATTCTTGTTGAGGCCAGGCCTCAACCAACTTATTTGTGCTACCACCCGATTAGATTGACATCTCTTCCAACTCTTCTGCTTCTGAGCCCATACCTCCTTCATCCACATCTATGGAGAATCACGAAGAACCAAATCTCCAGAATCAGCTATAGTGCCTCAATGATCTATTTCAAGCATTCATGAACCCTCCGCAATGTTCTCAAATGCGAGATCACTACAATTCTGTTGCAGTGGCAATTGAACCCATCGATTAGAGTATCTGATACTGAACTCAAGCCGAATACGATTCATGCTATCCCAAAATTCCATGGCTTGAACTCCAAAGATCTCTTCCAGCACGTCAAGTAGTTGAAACATCAGCCCCAGACCTTCAAGCCACCTATTCAGTATCAGGACATCCTGCTCATGATGATGTTCTTCTCCATTATTGATATGGATGCCCATTGGTATCAGACTTTGACTCGTCCGATCAACACATGGACAAACTCCAATCTAAATTCTTGAAGAAATTCTTCCTAATTGGTCAAACAAATGCTTTGAGGCACCCGATCACACATTTCACGCAGAATGCAGGAGAACCATTTCATGAGGCATGGGACCACTTTTTGGATCTCATTCGAAAATGCCCCCACCACGGAGTTCCTAAATGGAAACAAGTCCAGTCTTCCTACCAGGAACTCCATGAGGATATCTGGTTATTTGTCAATGCAACCTGTGGTGGCAACATCATGGGTCAGCATGAAGATACAGTTTGGGAGATTCTTGAGAACTTGTTCAAGAACTCCATAAATAATGAATCGATGGGTGTTCGACTGGACGACCACCCGAGTAATGACAAACATGCAAGGTGCACATGAGACCCAAGGCCTATCCGCATTCGTCGATCTTAGAGTTGGTGGCTAGTCACTTGGATAAGGTCTCGATCATTGAGAAAAAAGTGGACCAATTGACTCGACATCTGCAGAGAGCCACCGCCACACAGCAGAACATGTATGTGTAACCGCCCTTGGGTAGAGAGGTTGTGCATAACATTTACCACCACTCTCACCTAGGGATGGACTAGTATCCACCCCCATTTGATCTTTGTTTCAGAGGAAACTCTGGACTCACCTACTCTAGTTGGGTGAACTCTGAACACCCATATTCTGACTTCTTTGGAGTTCCTCAGACCTGTAAGGATCTCCATGCCATCCAGAATGATCCATTCTCCAATACCTACAACCCTGGATGGTGCAATCATCCCAACTTTGCATGGTTGTGAAATAATCAGAACATCAGACCTCAATTCCAACATTGACAATAGGCTCTAAGCCCATATTTGCTCGATCAGCCTAGGCCCAATCTGAATTACCAATTTGGGCTGTGAAGGGAAGATCACATTACTCTGATTCTGGAAACCTTGGCTGACATCCAAAGGACCAATGCGACTTTGTAGAAACAACACAAAGTTGAGATCAGAGAGATTCAAAATTAGCTCGCACAAATGGCGTGGACTCGCCAACCTAGTGTACTTCTTTCCCAACCAATGCCAAACCCAAACAAAATCTCGACCCAAAAACACATTGTGAATGAAATCCAGGGTCAATCATGCTATACTCAGCTAGGGCCATCGACTCATACCTGCATGTTTCGAGCACCCACCTCAACTGATTTGAATCATACCATGACTTATCCTATCATTTAGCAATAGGGTCCAATCTTCTCTCCTCCACCTCTGCATCATGGCTATTCTATGATCATTGTTGTGGGCATGAGAAAAGATTGTAAGACCAGGCCTCGAGGCCCATCTCCCAAATCTCACCCAACCTATTATCAATGCAATAAGGTTGAGGACAGAACCAAGAGGTGGAAACAGAAACCCATCCCCCAAGATAGCCAATCCATTCCCCTATCCTAAATCTTATCCCACCTCCACACTAGAGGATTGTCAAAATCTAATATAACAAGACCATTGAGGAATGCACAAGTCACTAACCTATTACTAGATATCCTCACCCTCAACTCCACCTCGCCTGACTTATCGAAAAAAGAAGTGGTGGAACCCTCACAAGGGAAGGTAATACTGTCTGAAAATGTAAGTACCAAAATCCAAAACAGTTTACCTCCTTAGAAATATGATCCAGGCACCCTGCTAATCCCCTACAAGATCGCTGGTACAAATTTCAAGTAGGCCATACTGGATATTAGCACTTCAATCAATCTAATCCCGACCGCCCTTTTTGATAAACTATGGATAGGACAGCTAAAACCCACTAATGTTACATTGCAATTAGCTAATCAAATCATAATCACCCCGATTGCATTGGTAGAGGATGTGGTAATTAGAGTTAAGGTTTTCAACTACATAGTTGATTTCCTACTTCATGACATGCATGCACCACAACAAATACAAGATATGCCCTTTATTTTCGTGAGAACCTTCTTGGCTACTACAGGAGCCATAATCAATTGTGAATCAAGGCACATGATTATTTCCTCTGGAGATAAGCGAACTGAGATCGATATTTTTTAGGCATCTTTTAGAAGAAAATAAAAGTGCTCGGCAGAATAGCTATGTTTCATTTAGGATCTGATAACCATTTTGGTAGTAGAAAAACTAGAACCAGAACTTGAAGTTTTCCACATGACAGAGGATCTCAATTTTGCTTAGCATGATTTCACCAAATTGAGAGTATTGAAGGTTTTCACCTTTGATCTTGACGACATACACATGGATTTTGGGGAACAGGTTGACATTCAACGGGATTCAGATTTGTATTCCATGGATCTAGAGACAATTTATTCTGATGATTGTTTTGAGGATCTTTGCAAATCGAGCATGGTAGATACCATGAGTGACCACAACCCAGATTAAGAATACTTTATAGATTTGGAGTTGGATGATATAAAAGGCACTCTCCAGACATTCACTTTTGATTGGGAAGATAATTATAGAGAAAATTCATTAGAAGGCCCAATCTTTGAGTCGTTTCTTGAGGAATTGATCTTACACCCATTAGAGAAGAATCAAGATGACTCATTGGATGATGATCTTTTAGGTCACATTGCATGAGAGGAACTACACATTTGAGATATGTTGACTAGATTCACCTCTGTCGGTCCTGGACTCATGACCATCTTACTTTAAAGACCCACGATTACTACATCTTCTGAGTGATTCCTTCGCAAAAAGTCCATAAGAGCCTCCCCGAAATGAATCAACTTGATCCATATCATTGACCTTTTGGATTGACTATTCATCATAATTTGACACTCATTTGTGCCCATCTAATTGTTATCCACCACGATCACATATTTTCTCCTATCACTCACCATGCAGTAGATGACATATTCTTTTATGCTCCTTGCACCTAGCCAATGGCATTAAACTTAGCACTTAACAGGAGGCAACCCATCATTTTGAGGAACCCAAGACCCTTTTGACCTTTCTTGTCGCTGAAGACTTATTGCACTTTAGGGTTCATTCGTCAGAATAGCCGGCTCCACCTTTGATACCTCTATTAGAGCTAGTGATGGGAACACCATCATGAGCCCTAACTAGCTCATTTTGACCTAGAAAAGAGAACAAAAGCTCCTACATGACCAAATGGAGGTCCTAAGTTAAGGAATAACCAGTCTGAAAGAAAAGTAAGAAATAAGGGGTAAAATTACAATTTTACCATTGCAGTACAACAATGGTATTTCTCAAGGGCTAAACACGGGTCAACTGGTCTTAACAAGATAAAAAGTGGGTTGGTTCAAACAAAAAAGGGTTCATGTGAAATCTGGGAAATAAATTACTTCTTGTAACCCTAAAATAGACCCACTTAATTTAACAAGGTTTTAGTCAGGGTAAAATTCACCTAAATTCTCTAAAATTCATGGAAAATTATTCTCTAGGGTTTAGAACCTTCAATGAGGCCTTTAGAACCTATTTTGACCTAAATAGGGTCTCAGTCAAATATTTGCCTTAAATTGGGTTTTTGTGTAAATTACCTAGTCAAACATGGTCAAACCTAAGATGTAACTTCACCATTAGATTCCTTAGGTCAAAATTAGGTTTGTAACAAAATTTGGACTTAAGGAAAATTCACCTTGACCTAATTTGCAAACCAATCCAGCCCAATTACATTTCTACCCCTAACTTTTGAAAACCTTTGCAAACACACCCTACCTTCCTCGTCCTTCTTTGCAATTAGGTCCCTATGCCACTACAGCGGAGTAAATTCCACTTCAACGAGGATTCAAGGGAAAGAACTCCCTGATTCCTCAGAGAATCCCACTCAAATTTGAAAGGGAGATTCTCTAAGAAATCCCTGTTTATGTGAACCCAATTTGGAGCACCAATTTCAACCCAATCTCTCATCCGAATGCATGAGAGATTTGGGTCTCTCTAACCTTCTAACTCCGGTGACTTGCCTGTCCTTGGAAACTGGGCTTCCAAGCACAAGGCCCTTTTCTAGAGGTTATAAAAGCTTCCCCTGACACTTCCGCAGATCCCTAGCATCAATTGGTTGGAAATAACCCCCAATTTCCTATCTTCCTCTCTGGCGAAACTCCTAGCAAGCTCTAACGACCTTTATCTCCTTCTCTCATCACTCTACCACAATACCAGTGGTAGAGTTTCCTTTTTCTCCTTCATCCGCATCGCATCGCACCAGACAACGCTCTAGCTACCCACTTGTCGTCGCTGTCCACCTCCTACTTCGACCTTCATCTCCAGCGATGGTAGACACGAGCTATTCGTCATCCCTTCCCCCTTCGTCCATAAATTAGGTCGGGTACTTCCCCCTCTCTCCTATTTCTATTTCCCCCTCTTTATTTCCTAAAATATCCCTCGATGCTCACACATCACCTTCATCTTCTCCACCTCCGACAGACCACTGGTGAGGTGCTCCTGCCACTTCACACATCCACCCGCCTCGCTAACCACCTCACGAGCTCTGTAACGACTTACTGATCATAACCCCTCCTCCCATTCACCACACACACCCCCAACATTCCCCCCGAACTCACCCACATCCGCACACATAGGGTGAACTAGGCATGCACGCCCAGGCCACCCCATGCCATGCAGACCACCATGCCACCTTCACCGTGCCAAGGCTAAATGTCCTGCATGTTTTGATGAGGTCGCAAGGCCATTTTGGATGAGTGTAGGTTTAGACCTCCGCTGCCAATGAAGCAGGCACAAAGCTTGCTTTCAAGCTTATGCCAGGTAGCCTCACTCCAACCTCTAAGTCCTAGGCTATGCAGAATTGTCTCGCTCATAACCTCAGCCAAGTGATTGGCTTTGGAGGCCACAACAGTAGCCAGAATTGAGCGCCTTCGGCTATGGGCACCCGCAAGAGGAACGTGGGACATTTAGTCCCACCTTGAAAGATTTGGAGTGGACGTGCTGGAATAATAGGAAAAAGTGTCAGAGGCTTATCGCCTCCTGACACGAGGTGCGGTCCCACTCACCTGGCACCTCGTCCACGACCCATGCTCCACGGAATTGGTTTTGACCCGACTACTGTTTGCACCTCAAAACACGCCTGTAATAACGCCTTCTTGTGCTATTTTCTAGCATTAACATTGCATAATAGGATCCTGTAATCGCATTTGTAAAAACACTTGCATGCATGCATTTAATCAAGAGAGGAAGAGGAGTGAAACAATCGCCTACATAGTTACATTTTTCTTCAAGTGCCTCCTTGCAAAATCACCCTCTTTTTATTTTTCCTCTTGATTTCTTCTTTTCTCTCCTTCCCGTGGCTGCATCCTTCCCGCGGCTGCACTCTTCCCGCAGCTGCATGCAGCAGCCACGCTGCACTTCTTCCCGTCAAGTCTCCCTGCCAACGCCGCTCCCTATAGCTGCAACTCGCACACCCTCTCCCTGCTGCAGCCGGCACGCCACTCTCCCCTCCTCTATAAGTAGCTGCAGCTTCATCCTTGCAAGGGCAGCTGCTGCAGCTGCTGAAAAAAACCGCAGCCATCTTCTCCACCGCTTTCCCCTCCCATACATCGGCCCTCCGTCGAGGAGGCACCCGGCGAGCAGGAGAACCTACTGTGGTGCACACCACCACAGTGGGAGCACCACCGCCCAGCTCTTCAACGAGCCGGTGGGCGTGGTGTTTTCTTTCCTCTTCGTATTCGTCTCCACGCCATTGCTGCCGCTTCAAGCTCCGAAGCTTGAAGCAGCAGCAGCAGCAGCTAAACCGCGGCGACAGCAGCAGCAGCAGCACCCGCCGCCTCCTCCGCGACCTTCCCCGCAGGCGCGCAACCCTCCGCGCGCGCCTGCAGGCCCATTCCCCGCCTCCGTCTCCGTTCTGTCCGCCTCGCAGTTGCACCTGTAGCCGTCCGCCGCGCGCACTGCAGCGGCCGGCTACAGCCTCGCGCCGCCCCCTGTCCTCCTCCGCGACCCTCCGCGAGCACCTGCAGACCTCCTCCACGCTCGCTCCTCCACGCCTTCGCCTGCCCGTCGCCTTCGCGCAGGCCTGCAGAACCCTACGCGAAGGCGCGCCCGCACCCGCCGTCTTCAGACGTCCGCCTCCGCCTTCAGACGACGCGGCGTCAGACGTCCGCCGCCTCGAGCAGACGACTTAACTCGCTGCCATTGTCCGCGCTCTCGATCTCTCCAGCCTGCTCTCTCTCTCTCTGCTGATCTCTCTCTCCCGCTCTCTCTCTCTCACGTATTCTCTCTCTTTTTCACTCACTCACAGACACACACTACACCAACACACACACATCTTCACTAACACCCACACACACCCACACACACACTTACACTATACGTATAGTTATATATAGTAACATATATATACATACATATATATTTATATACATACATATATCTATTATATATATATACTTATATACATAGTATATCTATATAGTTATGTATACATACATATATATATAATATATCTCTATATATATATATATACACGTATATATATATCTATATACTTATACATTTACTTATATATATATACATATATACTTATATACATATATATATATACATATCTATATACTTATATATATACACACATATATATATATATCTAGATACATATATACTTATATACACATATATATATACATATATATAGTAATATATATATATACTTATATACATATATATACACATATATATCTATATATATATGTATCTATACATATATAACTATATATTTATATATATATATAGATATATTTACTTATATACATACATATGTACATATACTTTCATGTTACTTATTATACGCTGTATCGCGGGGATATCTGCACCAGTTGCTGATATTCCCTGATACACGCGTACAAAAAAAGTGTGGTCCCATACATCATCCATCCTCCATCCACACTCCACGCGGCACATAGTCGTGTCGGTTGCGTCTCTCTAGACGTCAACTGACTCGACATAGTGCTACACTCCATCGTCATCTCCACCCCCACCCCTTTATATATATACTACATATAAATATATATCTATAGCTACTCTATTTACTTTCTATCTGTTATCTTCCTTCTTAGTAAAAAGATAAAAAAAGGTATAAAAGTGAAAAGATAATCTTTGATTTGCAGGTACCCCGTCTTGCGAGTAGCAAGGCGTGTTTTGGAACTCTGTTTTGGCTAAAAGCCAAGGACACAATTTTGAGGGTGTGCCTCAAGAACAAGGATTACCAGAAAAAAACCTAAATAAGAAAAATACCAAAAACACAATAAACGAACGGAAGAGACGCGTTTTAAGGACAACGTAGGAACTCGACTTGAACCCCACTTCCCTGAGTTCGACCCTGGGCCTAAAAGCGACAAGATAAAATCAAGTAGGCCAGGTTAAAAATTTCTGTAAAGAGATGGTTAGGTTCAAATTAGGTTAACCACTATATATATTTCAACGATAAAATCATCATATTAATAACCTATCCGGGCCGACCATCAACTACCCGTGCACTCCTCGCCCACAACCCATGTCGGTGGGCCTGGTCCCAGGCGTGCTAACTCAACCTGCTAACCCGAGAAGGCTCTGGGAGAGCAAGCCCAGGAGAGAAAGGAGAGGAGAGTTCGTGAGGGTGGGTAGGGGTAGGTTTTGCGCTTGCAGGGAAAGGAAGAGGAAGGAGGAAGCCGAAGGTGAAGCCAAGGAGGAAAGAGTGGCAGCCTGAGCAGCTATGGAAGGAGAAGGCACTACACAGTTGAAGAGGAGCAAGGTTGAAGAAGAAGGTAAGGGCTAAAGGCAGCAATCAGAAGAGGGCTGAAGTGGACAAGAGTTGCAGAGAGGCTAAGGAAAGAGGAAGAGGACGACAGCTGAGGCTTGCAAGGCAGAGAATAGAGAGGAAAGAAAAGGAAGAGGAAGAAGGCAAAGAAGGAAGAAAGTCAAAAGAAAAGGCAAAGGAAAGAATCAAAGTAGGAGGAAGAAGCCAACGACAGAGAAAGAAACGAAGCTAGGGAAGAAGAAAGAGAAGCAGAAGGCAGAAGAAGAAGGAAAAATCAGAGGGAGATACTGCAGCATCTCACTTATAAGTCGTCTGATTTTATAATCAGACATCCAATTTTTCATCAGATCTCTATTATTTGTGGCCACAATTCTTTTTATGCTCTATATACTCAAGCTTTACATTCTGAATTAGATTTTGAGCAGTTTTATGTGTTGAATTTGCATTTATTATTGAGATTAGTGCGTGAATTCCATTTGCTCCCTGTGTTCGACCTTGGACTTAAACTTTGACTAATAAATCTATTTGTTTCAAAGCAATTTCAAATATACTATGACGCATTATATTAAAACCTGATTTTTCCTTGTAAACATTTTGGCGCCGTTGTCGGGGAGCAATGTGCAATTCATCACTAGTCTCTGCATCACATTGATTAGATTTGAGCACTAACTTGCCTTATTTTTTTTATTTTGATTTTTGCAAGGTATTCCACGAGGAGATCTCCTTGTGCAAATCAACCACTCTAGGGCACGTATCTTATTTATTGTTCCCTAATCAACCTCCTAATCTTGGGAAGATAAAAAGGAAACAATCAAATTCGGAATCACCTGCCTTCTTTTTACAGTAATTACCATTTAGAAGGCTAGTTTCCTGATTTGCAAAAAATTTTTTCGCATCATATTGAAGTTGAAGCAATTTGTTTAGATCCTACCCCAAAGTTCCTGTGCCTATTAGGGATCACGCTTAATTTCGAAACCTCCATGGACTATGCACTTCTTGTTTAAAGTCCAAGGAGAACATTTGTGAAAATCAAAGAGGACTGGAAATAGAGCTACATTAGGGTTTCTATAGTAGGGTTTTGGAGTGCTAGTTCGCACGTGCTTGCACAAAAGGAAATAAACCCACCTACTTCTGTATGCTACCCAAGCCCCTAATTGAAATGCTCTAATCAAAACAAACCCTAAAATCAAGCTCAAAATCACTTGAACCTTAAAAACTTTGGATCTAATAACCTGGGAGTCAAGTAAGGGTGATTTCTAGGTCATGACTTAGAATCATTTTGCCATCTTTAGGGCAGGTCAGGTGAAGTTGGACTACATTGAAGGCCAAACAACCTCCAAATTAGGTCCCAAGTCCAAGTAATTGCTAATTCAACTGAAATCATAGGCACAAACTAGGACATCAAACTGATAGATTTAAGTGGTTAAGGTCCCCATTCTGGTCTACCTGGAATCTTAGTGACAAGAGAGGTTGGGTAGGGGAAAACCTGTAACCCGTGGGGACACTCTACCATGTTGGGGTCTTTGCGGGACTCTCCTTCTCTGGCTGCCCAGGTAATTCTCAGGTGGATGACTTTTCGATCTAGGGGTATCATCTGCCCAGAACCTCCATAGTCATCCAAACATCTTTGGGTGCCTTGATTGGATCAAAAACACATCCAGTCCCTCATCCCTTCTCTTTAGAGCACACACATAGATTTTCAGTGGGATTCTTTATTTCGAACTAATCACTTCAGTCTAAGATCTGAATTCTGATTCTACATCTTGATTCCACCATCTGATCCAAATATGCAGCCTGGTTACTTAGGATTACCATTCAAGAAACCTGAATCAGAAAGATCCATGAGAGATAGGATGATTGAAGATGCCCTTGAATTCTATGAAATTGAATACAAAACCTCAAAACCAGTAGAAGACATTCTGGTTAGTGTACCAACAACAAAAGCTTTCATCATAAACTGTGCCCAGGTGTTATTGACAGAAGCCACAAAAGGGTCAACCCGAGACATTCTCATAACAGGATACATTGAGATAGAAAATTGCATAACTTTGAATACCTCCAATGCATGACAAATCCTATACTTTAGGAATAACACCTAAATGATCTTGAAAAATGGGAAGAGATGATAAGATTATTAAAACAAGTTATCAATTAGCAATACCCGTACATGCCCCAAATAGATAATGAACCATCTTGGAAAAGTATTGAGGATCAATCCGATTTCCCAAATCCCAGGTTTGAGCCACAAAGATGTTGTGGATTCCAAACCCAGATGGAATATAACATGCATGATCTTGAATTAGGTTGGGAAATCCCAATTGCTGGAGAACACGATTTTCATCCAACCTTAGAAAACCAAGATATTGGGTCACCAAGCATTGAATTCCGAGACTCCTGCAATGCTGAGATTATAACTGAACCTTTCGAGGGTGTAAATCCCTCAAAGGTAATTCTGACCTAGATTCTAGTGATTCAACCCACATCCTCAGCTTAGAATCTGGATCTGAAACTCATTGGGAAGATTACGAGGCCCCGTATGACGAAGATCAAAGTTTCAATGAAGAATTTGTTTTTGGGCCTCTATTTGATGAATATCCCTCTCCAGCATCCTCAGAGATTCAGATCGATTTTTCAGAAGTCATGCCAATCTATGATACAGATACTACGGAGTTGGAAGAGTGGGGTTTTGATTGGGTCTTTCTTAGAAACCTAGAACTTAAGCCTAAAGCAAATAAGGACACCACTTTGAGCTCAAAATTAAAGAATAGGCTAGACCCAATTCAGGTTGCTGAGTCTACATCATGTGATTTACTCGATGGAGGAACTCCTGATCTCAAATCTCATTCAGAACTTGATTTTCGCAATATCTCCAATGATTTCAAATCTTACCATTATTTCAAAGAACCTCTGTTTCCTGAATATGACAAGCCAATCTACGACCTCAGCTCACATGATTCATTCTCCGACTCCGACTCTGAGGTCCCTGTTCCCGAGATCACTGATTTAGCTTCATGATCCAATGAGACGGAATCATTTCTTTTTGATCCTCAGGAATCAAACCCAAAAAATGCCAAAAGTGACTGCAACATAGAGTTTGAATCTTTTCTCAACTCAGATTTCCCTCATCCTATAGACACTCTTCAGGCATTCACTTTTGAATTTGAGAGCTACTATGAGTACTCTCTAAATGAAACCACTTGTAACTCCTTTCTAGAAGAGTCCTCATACACAATTCTTATTAAAGCCACCTCCTCTACATATACAGAACCTATCCAAACCTCTTTTCAACCCCGACCCGCAATCGGACTCAATTTCTATTATGATTCCTATCTTACTGAGCCGATTGCAGATGATTCGCCTCCACATCTATATCGGGTTTCAGACAATGATCAGACTGTATACCATGCTCCATCATCCACTGATCACCCCTGTAGAGATTCCGCATCATCCACAGATTATTTTTTGGATCCCTACTCTGACTAGGCCGATTCAACTCAGCCAAACCCTGAATTCACACTTCCACATCATTCCGAGCTCCATAGTATATGGTGGGTTCCACATCTCTTGATCTACACTTATCAACCCACCAGATTTATTGGGTTTGGGCTACATCATCAGCCTATTGATCTAACCAAGCACCTGGTTGGACCAACCAGGCTCTTGATCAAGGTGCTTGTTCTACAAAACTCCACTAATTTGACCACTCCCTCTCCATACCATTTCCCGCTCGACTGAAGGCATTGAATTTAGCGCTTAACAGGAGGCAACCCATCATTCCAAAAACCTGAGATCCGTCTGATTATCCAACTATACTTCACGTCTATTACTTCCTGAGTACGATCTTTGAACAATCAATCCCACCTCTATTACACGTGCCAGAGCTTGAAATCGTCCGCATCAGTCATTCCCAACCCATTTGCCCACTCGATAAATCTTGTTCTAAGTCCCTGAACCCAACACTATTTCACACCACCTGCTTACAATGAGGACATTGCAAAACTTAGGAATGGGGGGCGGTAAAGTGCAACCATACAGAAATCAAGAAAAGTTAGAAGGATTCTCGTACAAAAATCACATATGCCAAAAATACCAAAAAAATAGAAAACTATGAAAAAGAACAAAAAGTTGGAGGGGAGAAAATTTTTAGGCCACAAAAGAATTGGAGGAAAAGTGCAAAATGTCAAAAGAGGAGCACAAAATGAAAAAGAAAAAATGTGATAGTCATTAGTAAGAAATTAAGAGATTAACCGAAGTTCTAGACCATATCTAGAAAAAGAAAAATGAAGAAAATTGCTAATGAGACAGATTAACAGGAACGCTAATCTTAGGTCTCTTGGGCTAGACTCTTAGGCTTAAAAATTCAAGTATCCGCTAAGATTTGGATAGTCCTTAAGAGGTTGGGGAAAATGCGAATCTTAAGTATTAGGTCTAAGGCTTAGGGAGTATTCGGCTTCATTAACTGACCTTTGGTTTGCGGCATTCGGTAACCTAAGCACCCCAATACACACAAAGTCTGGTTCAGTGCACATAACTATCAAAATCACTCCAAAGCATTTAAATGTTCCAAAAAAATTCGCCTAGATTAGGAGCGGCCAATCAACACAAGTTGATTTAGACAAGTTCCCAACGCGAAGAGGCCGAAAATTCCCTTCGAATTTGCATAATAACATATCGTCTCCTCGGTGCTTGTCTCCTAGGATATTTACTTATCCTACTAGGGGCACGTAAGCACCGTATTCTGGTTCGGATGCCATGGGCAGCATTATCACGAAATGTTCATTGCCAGGGTTTGGATTTAGCTACAGAATGCCATGGGCAGGATTATCTCGAAATCTCAAAAGCCAAGGTTCTGGGGTTGCCATGGGCGATGCTATCATGAATCATCAATTGCCAAGGACCTTTTGAGGATTGATGATGGGGACGAGGAATCTGATACAAACCATGTTGAGAAGATAATCAAAAGCTATAAATAAAAAGAAAAGAGAGTGAAAACTCTCCAAAAAAATAAATCCTTTGTCTCTCTCTTACAAAAAATGCACTGCAAACTGAACCGAGGCTAAAATATGTCTCAAGCACGGGTGCTTTAGCCGTGGAGTCCAATGAACCTTAGGATAGTTCCTACAGGCCTTAAAAACCTTCGCGGAGGATCGAGGCTAGACCTAGTTAGGTCCAGATCTTGGTTTGTACTTTAGTACCTCTAGGACTACTGTTGGCATTCTAACCTAATCAAAAAGAAAAGGGCACTCATCATAATTTGTGAACATTAAAGGAATTAATGGTCTGGAATAGAAGTTAAAACCTTAAAATTTTGCTAAGAGACTAGGAAAAGCTTTGCATGGGGGTAGATGGGAACACCATCATGAGCCCTAAATAGCTCATTTTGACCTAGAAAAGAGAACAAAAGCTCCTACATAACCAAATGGTGGTCCTAACTCAAGGAATAACCAATCTGAAAGGAAAGTAAGAAACAAGGGGTAAAACTACAATTTTACCATTGCAGTACAACAATGGGATTTCTTAATGGGATAACATAAGTCAAACGGTCTTACCAAGATAAGAAGTGGGTTGGTTCAAACAGAAAAGGGTTCATGTGAAATCTGGGAATTAAATAAATGACTTCTTGTAAGCCTAAAATAGACCCACTTAATTTGACAAGGTTCTGGTCAGGATAAAATTCACCTAAACCCTCTAAAATTCATGGAAAAATATTCTCTAAGGTTTAGAACCTTCGATGTGGCATTTAGAACCTATTTAGACCTAAATAGGGGGTCATAGTCAAATATTTGCCCTAAATTGGGTTTTTAAGTAAATTGCCCAGTCAAACATGGTCAAACCTAAAATACAACTTCTCCATTGGATTCCTTAGGTCCAAATTAGGTTTTTACCAAAATTTGGACCTAAGGGGAATTCATCTTGACCTACTTTGCAAACTAGTCCAGCCCAATTACAGTTCTACCGCTAACTTTTGAAAATCTTTGCAAACAACCCCCTAGCTTCCTCATCGTTCTTTGCAATTAGGTCCCTTCACCATTACAACGGAGGAAATCCAATTCCAGTGTGGATTCAAGGGAAAGAACTCCCTGATTCCTCAGGGAATCCCTCTCAAATTTGAAAGGGAGATTCTTAGAGAAATCCCCATTCATGTGATCCCAATTTAGAACTCAAATTTCTACCCAATCTCTCATGCGAATGCATGAGAGATTTAGGTCTCTCTGACCTCCAACTCCGTTGACCTGCACGTTCTTGGAAGCTTGGCTTCCAAGCACAAGACCCTCTACCAGATGTTATTAAAGCTTCCCATGACCCTTCCGCAGATCCCTAGCTTGAATTGGCCGAAGATAACCCCCAACTTCCTCTCTTCCCCTCTGGCCAAACTCCCAGCAAGCTCCAGCAACCTTTATCTCCTTCTCTCATCGCTCTACCACAATACCAGTAGTATAGTTGCCTTTGTCTTGTTCATCCACGTCATGACGCACCAGCCAATGCTTTAGCTACCCTCTCGTCGTCGCTATCCTTCTCCTACTGGGACCATCATCTTCAGCGACGGCAGACACAAGCTGTTCGCCATCCCTTCCCCCTTCGTTCTTAAATTAGGTCAGGTACTTCCCTCCTCTCTTCTCTTCCTGTTTCCCCCTCTTTATTTCCTAAAATATGCCTCGACGCTCGCACATCACCTCCATCTTCTCCACCTGTACCAGACCACCGGCGAGGTGCTTCCGCCACTCCATGCATCCACCCACCTCGCCAACCACAACATGAGAACTGCCAAGACTCACTGATCATAACCCCTCCTCCCATTCACTGCCACACACTCCCAACATGCCCCCTGAACTCACCCACATCCGCACGAACAGGGTGACCTGGGCACGCAAGGCTAGGCCACCCCGCTCCAGGCTAACCACCATGCCAAGGTGAAGCTTCCTGCGTGTTTTGATGAGGCCGCAAGGCCATTTTGCATGAGTGTAGGTTTAGACCTCTGCCATCATTGAAGCAGGCACGAAGCTTGCTTGCAAGCTTATGCCAGGTAGCCTCGCTCCAGGCTCTAGGTCCCAGGCTATGCGAAATCGTCTCACGCACACCCTCAACCAATTGATTGGCTTTAGAGGCCACAGCAGTAGCCACAATTGAGCGCCTTCGGCTGTGGGTGCGCACAAGAGGAAGGTGGGACATTTAGTCCCACATCGGAAGATTTGGAGCAAGCATGGTGGAATAAAAGGAAAAAGTGTCAGGGGCTTATCGCCTCCTGACACGGGGTGGGGTCCCACTCACACGATGCCTCGTCTGCTACCCATGCTCTGTTGACCTGGTTCTGACCGACTACCCGTGCACTCCATGCCCACCACCCATGCCGGTGGACCTGGTCCCAGGCACGCTAACCGAACCCGCTAACCCGAGAAGGCTCTGGGTGAGTGAGCCTAAGAGAGAAAGGAGAAGAGAGTTCACAGGGGAGGGTAGGGGTAGGTTTTGCCCTTGCATGGAAAGGAAGAAGAAGGAGGAAGTCGAAGCTGAAGCCAAGGAAGAAAGAGTGGCAGCCTGAGCAGCTATGGAAGGAGAAGTCACTGCATAGTTGAAGAGGAGCTAGGCTGAAGAAGAAGCTAAGGGCTAAAGGTAGCAAACAGAAGAGAGCTGAAGAGGAGAAGAGTTGCAGAGAAGCTAAGGAAAGAGGAAGGAGAAAGGAAGAAGAAAGGAAGAAGAAGGTAGCTGAGGCTCGCAATTCAAGTAACAGAGAAGAAAGAAAAGGAAGAGTAAGAAGACAAAGAAGGAAGAAGGTTTGAAGAAAAGGCAAAGGAAAGAATCAAAGCAGGAGGAAGAAGCCAATGATAGAGAAAGAAAGGAAGCCTGGGAAGAAGAAGGAGAAGCAAAATCAGACGAAGAAGGAAAAATCAGAGGGAGGTACTGTAGCATCTCACTTATAAGACGTCTGATTTTATAATCAGACGTCCAATTTTCCATCACTTTGTTATTTGTGGCTACAATTCTTTTTATGCTCTATATACTCAATCTTTACATTCTGAATTAGTCTTTGAGCAGTTTTATGTGTTCCATTTGCATTTGTTATTGAGATTAGTGCGTGAATACCATTTGCTCCCTATGTTCGACTTCAAACTTAAACTTCAAGTAATAAAATCTATTTGTTTTCAAAGCAATTTCAAATATACTACGATGCATTACTTTAAAACCCAATTTTGTCTTGTAAACAGCTAGAAATTGTCCGCAACAGCCATTCTGACCCATTAACTACTCACCTATTCTAATTTACGATCTAAATTAAACTCGAATGCACATAATATACAATGAGACATTGCAAATCTTAGTCATGGGGGGGTATTAAAGTGCAAAATCGGTGAGAATTAATTCATAGAGGGGTTTCATCAAAAAGAAAAAAAATAGAGGAAAGGAGAGATCAAAGTGAGTTGAATTGAAAACAATTGAGGAAAGAAAAGGAATGAAAAGGAAAGAAAAAAAAAGAAAAGTCAAAAAAGGAGTAATAAAAAGGAAAGAAATGAGATAATCCCTTGTAATTGAGTATGGAATTTTCCTAACCTTTAGTTTGGATCAGATGATGAATTAAGACTTGGAAGGATAAAACTTAAGAGATTAGTGACGAGTACCGACCTTAGGCCTCTTAGACATATTTTAGGGTTTAAACACTCAAATATTCACTAAGATCCAGATTAGTTCTCAAGAGGTTGAGGAAAGTGCGAGCCTGATGTAGTAGGTCTAAGGCTTAGGGATTATTCGACCTCGTTGCCTACCCTTTGGTTTATGGGACTTGGTAACCTAAGCACCCAAAATCACACACTAGTCTAGTTTAGTGTGCTTAATAAAGAAATCATGCCAAAATTGTTATGTTATGGAAAGTTATCTCAAAGATCTAGTTTAGCAGCAGCTCGAAAACACACGTTGATTGAACAAGTTCTCGGCATGGAGATTTAGAAAACTTCCTTTGAAGATGCGTAATAACATATCGTCTCCCCAGTGCTTGTCTCCTAGGATATCTAAATATCCTACCAAGGGAATATAAGTACCTTGTGATGGTTTAGGTGCCATGGGCGAGATGATCACAAAATGTCGATTGGTAAGGCCTAAATTTAGCTACAGAACACCATGGGTGGCACTATTTGGAAGTGTCAAAAGGTAGGGTTCTGGGGGTTGCCATCGGTGGTGCTATCCTGAAGCATTGATTACCAGGGACCCTTCAAGGATTACTGGTGCAGACAAGGAATCTGTACAGATCGTGTTTTGGGCCAATTCGACATTGGATTTAGGGAAATATAAAAAGAAAGGAGAGAAAACTCTCAAAATGAAAAATCCTTCTGTATTTCCCTCTAATCAAAATGAATTGGCAAAGTAAACTAGGACATGATACGTCTACACACGAGTGCACTAACTGCTGGGGGTCAACAAAACTTTGGAAGATTTTACGAGCCTTAGAAACCTTCGCGGCAGAAAAAGGCTGAATACTGGTCAGGTTTGGATCTTGGCTGGTATTTGAGTTCCTCTAGGCCTATTTTTGGTATGTTGAATCTGATTTCTAGAGTGCGGCTTAGTAGGCCATCCTGACAATTACATCGGACTTAAAGATCTAGTTTGATCCATAGGACTTTGCTCGCGGCTAGAAAACGTTAGGCATGGGGGTATTATGGGAACTCCATCATGGGACCTAACTAGCCACATTTAGTCAGATTTGACTGATTAAAGCTCCTACATAATCATTTGGGGGTTGCAATCCCGCATTATCCTCAATTAAGAAAAGAACAGGAAATCAGGGTTAATTCTATAATTTTAACAGTATATCACTAACACAGATTAACCACCAAGTCACTCAGGGGTTAAATGAAGGCCAAATGAGCTTAAAAGTCTAGAAAGGTGGTTAGCATTATCAGAAATAGGGTTTTACGCATTTCGAGAACTGAAACAACACATAAAACCCTAATTATCAACCCACTTAAACTAAAGAGGTTATTGATAGGATAAAATTCATCTAAACCTCCTAAAAATCATATAAAAATGTTCTAAGAGGTTTGGTACCCATGGTTTGACCATATGAACTCATTTTGACCAAGAATAGAGTCATAGACAAAATTCTACCTTAATTTTGGCTTCTATGAAAATTCCCTAGAGCAATAAGATCAAAACTGAAATCCAATTTCACCATTAGATTTCTTGGGTCCAAATTAAGTTGGTACCAAACTTTTGGCCCAATCAGAGTCAATCTTGACCTAGTTTGCAATTTAGCCCTTTAAAACTCTATTTCTTACATTTACACCCTGAACTTTTGAATTATTCGCAAAAGGTGCCAACTTCTCATCATTTTCTTCACTTTGCTCCCTAATTCCATTGGTGTTGGGAATGCTTGTTCAGCAAGGATCGAGGGAGTTTTTCTACCTCAAATTAGATCCAATCACCCCCACACTTAGAGGGAAGATCTGTGAGAGGTTGCTTGATCTGGCAGACCACATCTCGACCTCCAAATCACGCTCTAGAGCTTAAGCGAACTAGAGATTTCTAGGGATTCTTCTCCTTGAAATTTCAAGGAAAACAAGCACCTTCCTAAGCTTAGAGATTGTTCTTGGCCCATTAAAAAGTCCCTCGTCGCCATGCCATCCTTCTTAGTGTGTTTAAGGCCAGAAAAACCTTCTTCTACTCCTTCTCTAGCTTGCTTCGACCAAGCTCTAGTGAGCCCTCCAACCCTCTATTCTCACCCTCTGCCACATACGATAGGCAGAGGGGCCTTCTTCCTCTTGTTCGTCTGCTCCTCACTGATAGCAGATTTTACACGGTTTGTAAAATACGTCGTTGTAATGCATAAAACCGATCAACTCTTAAATTTGTAAAACCAAAATAGGGGAGTATCTAGGGCCATCCATGGAGGCAATATGTTGAAAAATTGCCCATTAAAAAGTCCCTCGTCGCCATGCCATCCTTCTTAGTGTGTTTAAGGCCAGAAAAACCTTCTTCTACTCCTTCTCTAGCTTGCTTCGACCAAGCTCTAGTGAGCCCTCCAACCCTCTATTCTCACCCTCTGCCACATACGATAGGCAGAGGGGCCTTCTTCCTCTTGTTCGTCTGCTCCTCACTGATAGCAGATTTTACACGGTTTGTAAAATACGTCGTTGTAATGCATAAAACCAATCAACTCTTAAATTTGTAAAACCTAAATAGGGGAGTATCTAGGGCCATCCATGGAGGCAATATGTTGAAAAATTGAATGTCTTGCTTCAAAATGGAAATCAACTTTCTTTTTGGTGCTTTCAAATATGCAATTTTTATTATTTGAAATAACTAAAGCAATGTGGATTTGATGGTGGGAAGATGACTAACACCTAAAATTACTAAACTAAATCCTAAGTGACAAGTAATTTCTCTCTCTAAGCTCACCCTAGGTAGGTGGAAACCTAGAGTAAATAGGGAGAGGGGGTGATTACACTAAGGTAAAAGTAAAATTGTGAGAAAAATAATTAGGAAAAGGCAACATTACTAGAGAAGCAAAATGTTTTACAAAACCCTAGTAGAGGAATGCTTCTACTGCTAAAAATCAAAAATACAAAAAGTAAAAACACTAGTCCTCCGATGATAATGATGGGGAAGAAGAGATAAAGGCTTCTTGCTTCAAGCACCTAGTAGCTCCTGGGCTAAAAAAGAAGTCCTCCAACTCCTTCGTTGTAAAGCTCCTTCACGGTCAAGACCTCCGAAACAAGCCCTCAAAGGGGCAAAAAGTGACAGCGAAATACGCGTGATTTGTAAAAGCAGGTTTTTAACGTCGTTGTAACACGCGAATCCGCTTTCGCTTTTAAAATTTATATTCCTAGATAGGGGAGTATCTAGGGTCGTCCAAGGAGGCAATATGGTTGCAAAATTGATTCTCTTGCTTGGAATATATCTCAACTTTCTTTTTGGTAATTTTCAATATACCATTTTTCTTTATTTTTGAACTAAGGCAACATGCGAAATTATGGCGGGAAAAGTGTTTACACTTCCAATTAAGTAAACTACTCTAAAGTGGCAAGTAGAGCCTCTCCCTAAGCTCACTCTAAGCAAGTGGAGGCCTAGAATAATTAGGGAGAGGAAGTGAAGAATGCTGAAAATAAGCAAATAGAAATGCAAACAAGATATGCGAAGAAGGCAACTAGATAATTGATAAAGTGTTTAACAAAAATGCCTAGTAGAGGAATGCTTCTACTACTAGATAATTGAAATAAAGAAAGAAAACACAAATCCTCTAAATAGATGGTGAAGAAGAGGGCTTCTTGCTCCAAGGTTGGTGGCTCCCAAGCTTGAAAAGAATCCTTCAACTCCTTCCTTGCAGAACTCCGCCAAGGTGATGTCCTCCAAGGCAAGCCTTAGGGGGGCGTGCCCTAAGTTTTTCTCCAAGGGTGGACGTCCACCCTAAGTCCTCCTTTGCCTGGCCGTCCTCCTTGAAGTGGAAGAGTCCTCCTCCTTGGCGTGGCTCAAGTTGAAGAGAGTGGGGAGAAGAAGGCACCAAAGGGGCTGGTGATGTGCCCTTTTAATCTCCTTCTCTACTCCTTCTTCTTGGCCGTAGGTATAGGTGGTTTAGGTAGAAAAATATACTAAGGGAGGATGCTCCAAAATGGTGGTAGGTGGTGGCTTTTTATAGAATAAGATGGGGGGTTAAGGTGCCCCTTGAAATGGAGGGCTAGGATGGAAGGATGAGGGTGGTTGGTGATCCTATGGCTAGGGTGAGTTGGCGCCAACCCAAGGGGTGTTAAAGGGGGTGGTTATGGTGGTGTTGGTGTCTTTTGGTGGTGGAGAGACACCCCCATGTTGGCGCCAACATGGGGTCTTCTAGAAGGGGAGTTAGGTGGATGGTGGAGATGGATTCAAGGGGGATTGTGTGGTGGAGATGAGGGGGGATTTTGGAGGGAAAAGTGGCGCCACTAAGGGGTGGTTATGGGTAGTTTTTGGCACCACTTTTAGGTGTCTTTTGGAGGTGGTGGGTAGGTTAGGTTGGTGCCAAGTAGGTTAGCTTATGTGGAGCTTAGGTGGAGCTAGTTGGGTGGAGTTGGTAGGTGGGTTTTTGGGGTGGTACAAGCCAAGGAAGTTGGAGCATAGTTAAGCTAAGCTAAGCTAAGCTAAGCTAGCTTAGCTAATGGAGGAGTAGAGGAGAAGGTGTTGGAGCTAGGGTTTGGAGGGAGGAGCTGAGGAGAAGTCTGGAGCTGAAATTTGGAGCTATTCTAGCTGGCTTAGCTTGCTAGTTCTTTGCTAGCTACTAAGCCGAGCTAAGGTAAGCTAGCTTCTACCATACTGAGCTAAGGTGAGCTGGGTCTGGTGCTCCCGGGGAGAATCAAGCTGGTTGAGGCAGCTAAGGTAGC
The DNA here is from genome assembly GCA_037157565.1 of Thalassia testudinum. Lineage (NCBI taxonomy): Eukaryota > Viridiplantae > Streptophyta > Magnoliopsida > Alismatales > Hydrocharitaceae > Thalassia > Thalassia testudinum. Next base: position 67,515,035 of record JAZHRO010000003.1, on the reverse strand, counting down.
TTAGCTCAACTGAGATGAGCTAAGCTGAGTCCCCGGGAGCTGGACTTGAGCTTCCTGAGCTGAGATGAATTCTTCTTCAACTGGCTGGAGTTGAGTGGAGCTGGATGTAGCTGGATCTGAGCTGGGGTGAACTCCTTTGAACTCAGCTGAGCTAGCTAGAGCTCCCTGTGAACTAGTGGGAGCTGAGATGAGCTAGACTCAGCTAAGTTGAGCTGGATCTGAGCTGACTTGAGCTAGGGTGAGCTAAGGTGAACTCTTTTGAGCTGCCATCCAGCTGAGATTAGCTGAATGGAGCTGGGATGAGCTAACCCTAGTTCAAGTAAGCTAGGTTCCAGCTATGGTGAGCTAGATCAAGCTGAGGTGAGCTGGATCAAGCTGAGGTGAGCTGGATTAGGATGAGTTCCAGCTAGTCTGGGCTTCTCCTTCACCATTTGCCTTCTTGAGTGCTAGGGTTTTAGGGATCTGTGCATCTGTACATCCCTAACACTCACAAAAACTCATTAAAATGACAATAAAAAATGCAATGCATGCCTATCCTAATTTATGCCTAAATGCAGCCCAAAAAGCCATTTGCGGAGTAAAATCCTAAGAGCTAGGTTAGTTTTAAAGCATAAAAATGATGATAAACTGCCGTTTATCACACCCCCATGCTTATCTTTTGCTAGTCTCTTAGCAAAACATTAATTTTTTTGGAAAACGGAATTTTTGGGAAATCTAATTTTTTTTTTTTTTTTTACTTTTGAGGAGAAAAAGAGATTAAGGGACCTTGGTAGATTAAAACACAGGAGATACGGGATTTGTTGAAGATAAACATCAGGATTTGTTTTTGGATCCAACCATTAGATAGAACAGGATCAATATATCCTCAGAAAATTCACAAATTAACCCCTTGTTAATTCAGATGACTTGAGATTTTTGTTTTTAGGATTTTTCTGGCTCGTGAATCAGATTCGCAACTTGCAAATTCCTTTAAAACCTTGTGTCGGTGCTTGTGAAAAGCCAACCTTAATAAGGACGTGTTATTATTATTATTATTATTTTTTTTTTTTCTCTCCCCCATGCTTATTTTTAGCTTAGTCTTACAACAGATGTGTCGGTATCATCATTCCCATTACCATTCCTCGAGGGGGCTCTGGCGCCAGTACTTCGGGATAGCACTGTCCATGACACCACCCAGGAGCTCACAACCCCAAAACACGATGCGGTGAAAAGGGGCGCTCCAAGCAAACTCAAGCTCTTGCTCCGACGCTATAGGTAGAGCACCGTCCAAGACACTTGAGCTGCTGAAATGCGCTTTAATGCTCCGTCTAAAGATATGAAATATAGATATAGAGCAGCGCCGAGGCGGTAACATGTTGACATCGCGTCCTCAAAGAAGGTATTTTCCTTCTTCTCGACGGTGGGAACTCAAACCAATGACCTGATTCAGACTTTTACTAAATCCAAACAAGGGAGTTTTTCAAATTTTTAATTGTTTTTAAATGTTAGCTTGTGTGTGAAAATTGACACAAGAAGTTTCTCGAGAACCGCAAGTTTTTGAGTCAAAAACTAAGTCAAATACTTTCCATATTACAAAATAGGATCAAGTCACCTGAACTATCATGAGTTCAGGTGGAATTTTAGAGAAGGATATCTGATCTAGTCTAAAATAGACCCTGGAATTCTAATGATTAGATCCAAATCCTCATCCTTAGTTTGTTAAAGATTAAATCCCATTGTACCAGAAGTGAATTTTTCGACCTTAGTCCTGATTTCAAAATTTTTCCTCAAAAAGTTTTCAATATATTTTTTTTTTTTGGGTATGCAAGCAGGAAATAAATTAAAGAAAAATGCATGTTTTTAGGTTTTAAACATCCTAAATCGATAGTAAAAATTTAAAAACACCCCCCCATGCTTAAGATATGCCATGTCCTCATGCATTAGGAGGGAAAAGGAATCACCTTAGTGAAGAACGGTCAGGTTTAGGATGAATAAAACCTGGAAAAAGAAGAAAAAAGGAAAGCAAGAAAAAAAATGATGGGTTACCTCCCATCCAGTGCTATCTTTTACGCCATTCAGCCGGGCGTGAAGGTATGCACAGAAGACGGAAAATCATGTAAATAATTGGACACTTGAATGTCCACAATAAAAGTGTCTTCCTCAAGATCCCTAAAAAGATGAGTGGTAAAGATAAAGGGATCAAAATAAAATAAAGAAATGGAAAAGTGACCCGAATCTGGCCATGGTTTAAGTGCTTGTAAATTGCCAGATTTTGGTGGGTCGAGTGATAGGTCCAATGGAAAGGGATGGGGAATGGAGTCAATGAGATGTAGGGTGTGTGAAGTTAGTGTGGATGTTTCAGGAAGATGAAAAGGGGGAAAGTCAAACCCTAGTTGATCTGGAAAGTCTTGGACCACATAACTATCCTTAGAATAAGAATCAAAAAAATATAGATCAATAGTGGTCAAAGATGAATGAGATTGGATCAACATAGACATTTCAAATACTGCTTCCATTTTATTATCAGTGTCCTCAAAAATTTTGTGATTAATGGACCTCTTGGAAGCTTGAAATAAATCTAATGAGAAAGTCTGGTTACTGCAACTTATATTCATTTTCTCCGAATGAGAATTGATATTAGCTGCTGCCATAATCAGAAAAGGTCTTCCAAGGATGGCATTAATGAGAGCCTTGGGTACCTCTATGTCAAGGACTAGAAAATTTACTGGAAATAGACAATTCCGGACCTTGATAATACTATCCTCAACAACTCCCCGCGGTTGAATGGTAGATCGATCTTCTAATTGAAATTGAACCTTGGTAGGTTTTAAATCACTGAATCGAAATTCCTCAAGTAAGACAGGGGGGATGAGATTACTAGAGGTACCTAAGTCGAGAGGGGCACGAAAAATGGTGTCACTTATGACAATTGAGATAAGTGATGTGCCCTGGTCCTTTTTTGTGAAAGGCAGCTTGCTCTGAAAAACTGAGTTGGCTGTCTTTGAAAGGACCAACCTTTCTAGATTCTGATCATGCCCTTTTGCAGTAAATTCTTTAGAGGCATGGGGGGAATCTAGGAAGGGAATATTCCTCTCGACTTGCTCAAATAAATCCAAAGAATTGTGGTCAGAGGGCTCTGATTTTGGATTGTTTGATTGCAGTTTTTGAGAGTGGGAAATAGGGTTTGAATCAAGTGTTTTTGGGGTTTCTTTTTCTTCTTCCTTATTAAGGTTAGGGGGGTCAATCTGCATTGGTTGAGAATCAGTTTCATCATTTGATTGAGAAGGCCTTAAATCCATGGTGGTTTCCTCACTCCTCATAGTCTCTGCATATGCAGCTTGGTGTTCACTGAGAGGAGGTAGGGGGGCCTGATGTTGAAAGAAACTGGGTAGGTGTTGTGATATTGGGTTAATAGGAGGCCGAATCATGTGGTTCTGATGTTGGTAGACACCCGGGTGTTGGTTCCTGTGATTAATAAAGTTTGGTGTGGGTTGGGATGGTGAGTGTCCTGCAGGTCTTTGAGTCGGAATATCCCCAATTTGATCATTGAGATTGTTAATAAGATGGGTTGTTTCCTTTGTTTTTCTTTGTAACTCCTGCAATGTTTTCATCATCTGGGCATTAATGTCTTCTTGAGATTGCCCAGATTGATAAGTCTGATTTGAACCATACCCTCCAAACGGGTTCTGTTGTTGGTGTGGAACCGAATTGGTCCAGGAGTGGGTCGGATAATCCCCCCCATTAGAGGAATTTTTCAATTTCTCCTGGATGGTAGGGACATTTTGGGTGGGGTGATGATTGGGATAAACATAATTCCCTGTTGAACCATAGAAAGCCTCAGAATAACAATTATACTCAGCATGGGATTTATGCAGATTTTCTCTCTTGTGGGTGTTAAAAGGGGTGAGATGTGGAATGTGTGGAGCTTGGGCAGGTGTGGCAGGATTCCCTTGGTTGGCCAGGTCTGTTAAATCCTTATGCAACTGTTGTTGCTTAACTTGTAGCTGAGCCATGATAGAGTAGAAATTAGGTGGAGGGGCCTGATTAAGAAGCTCCTGGGTGGAAGAATAGGGGAAAGAAAAATTAACATGTGGGTTAGAGGACCAATTTTTATTTTCCATTTTAAAAGAAGAGGAAGAATGCAGAAAAGTCTTTTCTTGGGGAGGCAAAATCAAGTGGTCCCTCCAAGTGTGGAGTTTTGGACCGCCGCCCGTGCAAAATGGAAGAAACGGGAGGGGAGGAGAAGAGATGGAGATGAGAGAAAGTGTGCAATTCAAACAAACAAAAACTAGACCTAACTTAATTGTGACTCCCTAATAATAACCTAAGACTTGGTCTATATAGGAAATAAGTAGTCAATAGTGAATACCCGTTCTATCAACAAATCTAGCCAAGTTGCTTAAGGGGAGGTTTGGGCCCAAACGTTTCCCAGGGAAAACCCCAGGTGCTTGTACAAACCCGCGCCTGGTCGTTTGACACGGCCCCTCAGCCTGAACACCAGATATAGATGACAGAATTGGTACTAACTAAAGAAAACTTAAGACCTAAATAGCAAGCCTAAGTTGATAAAGCCTTAGGGGTCAAGTTGCTACAAATTTTAATTAGGTCTAGGATTCTATAGTGCACACGGAATGTGGAGGGCGTTTATTGGGTTGTTGCCCTGTTATTTGATTTTTTTGTGTGTGTGTAGGAATTGGAGAGTGGCTCCAATGAAAATCAAGTTGTCACACAATTTTTTATTATATTTTTGTCTTTTAGGATGTGATTTAATTAAATGAATTTTAGGGTTTTTCTCTTTAAGTTTTCAAACAAGTTTGAAAGTTCACAATCAAAGGAAAGACCAGTTGTATGTGTGATTGTATATTTCCTTTTAATTGAGTCTCTAAAGAGAAAGAAGAAACCCTAAGCCAATTATCCCTAAGACAGAAATTTAACTACCAATGAATTATTTTTAGCTTTCAGAATTAAGTAGTGGTCCAAACAAGTCAAACAACACCACTACTTTGAAGAAAATCAAACAAGGATTCCAGAAAAGATTTTTGTAAGATTTTAGGAATTTGTTTGATAATAGTTTTGAATTTTTAATTGTACTGGTGTCAAAGTCCAGAAATAATACCCGTGGGTATTATAGACTTTTCAGTATTACCACCGACCTCAGAAAATTCTTATGATTTTATATGATATGTAAAATTTCACAGGGATTCCAACAAGATAAATTTCACAAAAATTGGATGAGTATAAAAATTCTGAAAATTCGCGGATAGTAGCAAAACAGGAAGATTAGAGGGTGTGACCCCTCTGTAATCCACGAATTTTTAAAAATTAAATACAAATCCAATTGATCTGAAATTTGGAACAGATGTTCCAAACTTAATTGGGAATCACTCTATGAAATTTTATGATTTTAGGAGGCCTGTGGTGTTAGGAATCGATTTTTCAAGTATGGACAGAAATCTAGACCCGAAAAACAGAACACCAATACTTGCAATGGAATGGTGCTAAAGAAGCATACAAGCAAACAATGATTTTAAAATGCACCACTCCACTTAATTTAAGTGTTTAGGGTCCTGAAAGCCAAGTTTAATATATTTTTGGTAGTTTTAATTAATTATGTGACTAGAAAGAGGAGCCAACCTGAATTTTCGCGGGAAGAAAAGGATCTTTAAGCTCTCGCTTCCAGATTCCCGCTTTCCCGCTGTAGTTCCTGCACACACAAAAGAAAGAAAGAGAAGGGGATGAGATCCACTTCAAGCAAGAGAAAATGAGTTAATGCAAAGCCGTGCCTCCCCGGCAACGGCGCCAAAAGGTGACAGCGAAATACGCGTGATTTGTAAAAGCAGGTTTTTAACGTCGTTGTAACACGCGAATCCGCTTTCGCTTTTAAAATTTATATTCCTAGATAGGGGAGTATCTAGGGTCGTCCAAGGAGGCAATATGGTTGCAAAATTGATTCTCTTGCTTGGAATATATCTCAACTTTCTTTTTGGTAATTTTCAATATACCATTTTTCTTTATTTTTGAACTAAGGCAACATGCGAAATTATGGCGGGAAAAGTGTTTACACTTCCAATTAAGTAAACTACTCTAAAGTGGCAAGTAGAGCCTCTCCCTAAGCTCACTCTAAGCAAGTGGAGGCCTAGAATAATTAGGGAGAGGAAGTGAAGAATGCTGAAAATAAGCAAATAGAAATGCAAACAAGATATGCGAAGAAGGCAACTAGATAATTGATAAAGTGTTTAACAAAAATGCCTAGTAGAGGAATGCTTCTACTACTAGATAATTGAAATAAAGAAAGAAAACACAAATCCTCTAAATAGATGGTGAAGAAGAGGGCTTCTTGCTCCAAGGTTGGTGGCTCCCAAGCTTGAAAAGAATCCTTCAACTCCTTCCTTGCAGAACTCCGCCAAGGTGATGTCCTCCAAGGCAAGCCTTAGGGGGGCGTGCCCTAAGTTTTTCTCCAAGGGTGGACGTCCACCCTAAGTCCTCCTTTGCCTGGCCGTCCTCCTTGAAGTGGAAGAGTCCTCCTCCTTGGCGTGGCTCAAGTTGAAGAGAGTGGGGAGAAGAAGGCACCAAAGGGGCTGGTGATGTGCCCTTTTAATCTCCTTCTCTACTCCTTCTTCTTGGCCGTAGGTATAGGTGGTTTAGGTAGAAAAATATACTAAGGGAGGATGCTCCAAAATGGTGGTAGGTGGTGGCTTTTTATAGAATAGGATGGGGGGTTAAGGTGCCCTTTGAAATGGAGGGCTAGGATGGAAGGATGAGGGTGGTTGGTGATCCTATGGCTAGGGTGAGTTGGCGCCAACCCAAGGGGTGTTAAAGGGGGTGGTTATGGTGGTGTTGGTGTCTTTTGGTGGTGGAGAGACACCCCCATGTTGGCGCCAACATGGGGTCTTCGAGAAGGGGAGTTAGGTGGATGGTGGAGATGGATTCAAGGGGGATTGTGTGGTGGAGATGAGGGGGGATTTTGGAGGGAAAAGTGGCGCCACTAAGGGGTGGTTATGGGTAGTTTTTGGCGCCACTTTTAGGTGTCTTTTGGAGGTGGTGGGTAGGTTAGGTTGGTGCCAAGTAGGTTAGCTTATGTGGAGCTTAGGTGGAGCTAGTTGGGTGGAGTTGGTAGGTGGGTTTTTGGGGTGGTACAAGCCAAGGAAGTTGGAGCATAGTTAAGCTAAGCTAAGCTAAGCTAAGCTAGCTTAGCTAATGGAGGAGTAGAGGAGAAGGTGTTGGAGCTAGGGTTTGGAGGGAGGAGCTGAGGAGAAGTCTGGAGCTGAAATTTGGAGCTATTCTAGCTGGCTTAGCTTGCTAGTTCTTTGCTAGCTACTAAGCCGAGCTAAGGTAAGCTAGCTTCTACCATACTGAGCTAAGGTGAGCTGGGTCTGGTGCTCCCGGGGAGAATCAAGCTGGTTGAGGCAGCTAAGGTAGCTTAGCTCAACTGAGATGAGCTAAGCTGAGTCCCCGGGAGCTGGACTTGAGCTTCCTGAGCTGAGATGAATTCTTCTTCAACTGGCTGGAGTTGAGTGGAGCTGGATGTAGCTGGATCTGAGCTGGGGTGAACTCCTTTGAACTCAGCTGAGCTAGCTAGAGCTCCCTGTGAACTAGTGGGAGCTGAGATGAGCTAGACTCAGCTAAGTTGAGCTGGATCTGAGCTGACTTGAGCTAGGGTGAGCTAAGGTGAACTCTTTTGAGCTGCCATCCAGCTGAGATTAGCTGAATGGAGCTGGGATGAGCTAACCCTAGTTCAAGTAAGCTAGGTTCCAGCTATGGTGAGCTAGATCAAGCTGAGGTGAGCTGGATCAAGCTGAGGTGAGCTGGATTAGGCTGAGTTCCAGCTAGTCTGGGCTTCTCCTTCACCATTTGCCTTCTTGAGTGCTAGGGTTTTAGGGATCTGTGCATCTGTACATCCCTAACACTCACAAAAACTCATTAAAATGACAATAAAAAATGCAATGCATGCCTATCCTAATTTATGCCTAAATGCAGCCTAAAAACCCGTTTGCGGAGTAAAATCCTAAGAGCTAGGTTAGTTTTAAAGCATAAAAATGATGATAAACTGGCGTTTATCAGCGTGCCCTATACTCTCCAAGGTGGATGATTCCACCTTCAATTCTCCAACAAAGCCTGGTCATCACCAATGGTCAGAGAGTCACCTCCTTAGATGAAACAAGGAAGAAGTGACAAGGGAAGAAGGCACCAAGGGGGTGGGTAGGATGCCCCCTTAATCTTGTTATCTCCTCCTTCTCCTTGGTTGTAGGTTAAGGTGGATGTAGGGTAGAAAATATACTAATGGAGGATGGAAAAAATGGTGGTGGTTAAGGGTCTTTTTATAGAGTAGGATGGGGGGTATAGGTGGCTTTTGGAATGGATGGCTAGGATAGGATTCTATGGTAGTTAATAGATCCTAGGGCTTCTAGGGCTTGGCACCAACTTAAGGACGGTCGTTAACACCCTAGGTAACCCTTGAGTTGGCACCTAAATGGGTCTCTTAGAAGGGGGTTAGGTGGCACCATGTAAGGAATGGTTGGCCATGAAGGGGTCTTAGGTTGGTGCCAAACGGAAGGATTCTAGAAGTGTGGTTTTAGCGCCAACCATAAGTGTCTTTTTGAGAAAGTTGAGGGGTGAAGGGTTGGCTATGGTGGTGGTGCCATCTTGGATTAGGAGTAGGTACCTATGTGGACTTGAAGTGGGAGTTTATGTAGGTGGAGTTAGGGTTAGGTTGGGTTGATGGTTGGCCATGGGAACTGGAGCCTAGCTAAGCTAAGCTAAGCTAACCTAGCTTTGATAGTTATAGAGTAGAGGAGTAGGCATATAGAGCTAGGGTTTAGGAGAGGAGCTAGAGAGAAGTATGGAGCTGAACTGGAGCTGGCAGCTACTGAAGAGGTTGGTATGGAGCTACTTTAGCTGGCTGCTGCTGAAAGGAGCTAAGGTGAGCTAAGATGAGCTCTCTTAAGCTACCATTCAACTGAGATGAGCTAAATGGAGCAAGGATGAGCTAACCTTAGTTCAAGTGAGCTAGATTCTAGCTATGGTGAGCTGGATTCCAACTGAGTTCCAGCTAGTTTGGCATCTCCTTCACTAGTTGCCTTTTTTTGTGCTAGGGTTTTAAGGATCTGTCAATCTGTATATCCTTAACACTCACAAAAAGACATCAAAAAGACAATAAAAAATGCAATGCATGCCTAACCTAATTGATGCCTAAATGCAACCCAAAAATCCATTTCTGGAGCAATATCCTAAGAGCTAGGTTTGTTTTAATGGATAAGAATGATAATAACTTGGTGTTTATCACTCACCATACCAACCAAGAGCCCTTAGAACCCTTCCTCCTCATCATTTCTACTACTGGAGCTTTCATCTTCTTCGGCAACGGCCTATCATAGCCGGTGCCATACTCTCCCTCCTCTAGTCCGTGAGCACTCCCTCTCTCTTCCTCTCACTTCCCTTCTTATTTTTGCACCTTTAGAACATAGGTTCGTGCCCTACAACATGTACACGACCTTTATATCCCATACGGTCAGCGAAGCTCCGACGACATCGCACAAGCACCATAGACCACCAAATACCCTGCCACTGAGTCCGCGAGCATTGCCTCGCCTCACTGATCAAAAGCCCCAAATAAATTTGGGTCTTTGATCTCTCTCGCACCCCATTTAATACTACTACTTCTGTTCATCTTCTTCAACTTTGCCAAATGCCCATGCACTTTCAATCACCATATGCACCCCACCAACAACTTTGCCATTACACGGCAAAGCTTTGAGCTATTTTGATTGGGTTGTGAGGCCGTATTCCTACTTTTTAGGTATGATCGGAGCTCCACCGCTACAACTTTCTTCTCTGACATCGGCTGCAGTTCTTCAACTGGCTTCATCCTCTCTAGTCCCTCCAGGTGTCGTGGAATCTCTCTGCGACTCATTCCAGGTCTTCAATTGAGGCACCAGGCATCAACTTTGACTCCAATTATAGCACCACCCAGGTGTAGCTCACACAAAGAAGGAGGCATTGTAGGATCTGTAAATCACAAGAACACTAGAAGGTTGGATGAATAGTGTGGTAGATAAAAAAATTGCAAGATAAAGCAAACCACAAAAATGCACAAGATGTATAGTGGTTCCACTCACTTGGGTACTCCACTACCTAAGTCTCTTGACTTATGATTTTTAACCCGATTCCCTCAACCTGGAGGGAATCAATTTAATAATACCTGAGGTAATTGACGGGCTACCTCAATCCAATTACAAGATATTAAAAAGAAATAAAGATACAGGTTAAACTAAAATGCAAATAGAAGCTTACAACTAATCCCTAAGTCTCCAAAAAGTATATTGCTTAATAAGAGTATGTAAATTAATCTAATGAGAATACTAAGGCATAAAACAAATGATTTATTAGAGAGGAACACGATTGCCTTTGATGAATTGTTGCAGGTGGAGAGTGGCCTTGAGAGGAATGCAACAAAACAAGCTCTTTTGCAGCTAGTAAATTAAGAATTGAAAGTGTAGGCAAGAATAGAATTTTGGCTTCTTGGTTGTATGCAAAAGACACTCAAAGAGTGCTTATATAAGCCACTAAACACCTTCCCTACGATTACTAGCCTTTAGGGGAAATTTTGAAATATTAGAAATAGGTTTAATTGCAAAATAGTTATTCAGTTTGGTCACAATGGTTAGTTGGTACTGGTACAAAACTTTTGGTACCAGTACTGATTGATTACAGTCAGCCCAACTGAGTGACTAGGTACCAGTACTCATGATGAGTATCGATACTTGTGACTCACAAATTTGGGTCCAGTGACCTACATGTACCGGTACTAGTGATTGGTACCGATACTTGTAAGGTCCAAGCAAAACCAAGTGCACAAACTATGACCACTTGGTACCGGTACTCATGATGAGTACCAGTACTTGTTGTTTACAGTTTGGGACTTAGGCCCAAACCTATGCCTATCATGTACCGGTACTTGCTACAAGCACCAAATATAATAAGTGTAAGTCAATTTTTAGTGATATCCAACCTACTCTAAATGACTTTTTTTTGAAAAAATCAATTTTGAGTTTTGAAATGAGTGAATGAACGATATTCTGAAACCTAATTATCTCTAATTTGATTTTAACTCCTAGATTATGTTCTACTTTTTAGGAGACATAGAAATATTCTAAAATACAATTAATAGAACAAAAACTATAGTCTTCTTCCTTTATATGCTATCTTGTTGCTTGCATCCATAGATTCTTTTGACCTGTAATACTTCATAAACACATTAGATTTTAAAATGGTTTTTCTTAACACCAAACATAGAAGAGAAATGGAACTAGGTTCCAACAAGCATCGCTTTAGTCCTACATCAGGGATTTTGAAGATCGCTTTAGTCCCACATCGGGGATTTTGAAGATCGCAACGACAGATAAGAGGAATCAACGATAGACGCTCTTCGCCTCAGCACACAGGGTGAGGTCCTACTCATCGCACGTGTACACACCTCACCCACTATACACGCCGGTGGGTCTGGTCCCTTGTTCACTTACTGGGATACTCGTATACCAGTATACCGGATATTATTCACCCGAGTCTGACCTGAGAAATAGGAAGAGAATTAAGGAGGAGGGGGCTAAGTTTGCTCTGCTGCCTTAGGAATCATGCCCTCCTTCTCCTCTCTTTGTGCTTAGCCTTTTTTGGCTTAGTGAGGCCTTCATGCCTTGACTCTTCTGAGTTTCGAAGCAAGGCCCTTGTGCCTTCCGTTGGTTCTACTGATTCTTGGTTCCATAAAGTTAAGGTGTTTGTGCCTTGGTTCTATCATCTAATTGGCTACATTGCTCTGTTGTTGATTCTGATATTGCTAAGATAATTGTTTGAGCATTACTATTCATTTATTTGAAATAATTATTGAGCTTAGCATTAGGGTTAATTTGGTGGTTCAAACCACCATTTTAACCCTATCTTTTTGCACTGACCCTCTGATTTTTATTGAAATATTATTTTGAGTATTACATTGGTTTCAATTGCATATTATTCTTGATATTGTGATTAGTGGATTAAATTGCTAATTTGCTCCTAGTGAATGACCTTGGACACCCTTGTGTTTTTTAGTTTTAGAAATTTTAAATCTTGTTGCGACTTTCATCCTATACTACGATGTGTATTTCTTAAAATGACGATTTTTGCTCACCAACATTTTGGCACCATTGTTAGGGAGCAACACACATTTCATTCAATGATTATAATCCTAATTTGATTAGAAATCCTTATAAAGATATTTGCACTTATTAGGGACTAAACATGCCTGGAGCTATTCACCTTCTTGATTGAGCCCTAGGTGCCAATTTTGGAAAGAATTAGACTTGGAAAACAAAACCAAATTAGGGTTTCCATTTTAGGGTTTCAGAAAAACACACTTTCCTGATTTAAAAGAGAATTGATTTCTTGCATCATGTGTTACCTAAGCCTTGGTTGAATTGACATAATCAAGCAAACCCACTTGTTTGTGCTACCACCTGATCATATTGACATCTCTTCCAACTCTTCGCCTTTTGAGCCTAGATCTCCTTCATCCACATCCATCAAGAATCATGAAGAAGAACCCAATCTCCCGAATCAGCTACAGTGCCTCAATGATCTGTTTCAGGAAATCATGAACCCACCATAGCATCTTCGGATGCAAGATCATTACAATCCTGTTGCGGTGGCAATCAAACCCAGGGTGCAAATCTCGGCTAGAGTACCTAATACTGAACTCAAGCTGAATCTGATTCATGCTATCCCAAAATACCATGGCTTGAAATCCGAAGATCCCTTCCAACACACCAAGCAGCTGGAACATCTGGCCCAGACATTCAGTCCACCTATTCAAAATCAGGACATCTTACTCATGATGATGATCTCCTTCTCCCTTATGAATAAGTGATGAACAGGTTTTGACAAAGAAAAATTAGGGTTTTGAGAACTTGTCGCCGTAGCTCGCAAAATGCATCATCAAATACAATTTATAACAAAACTCCATGGGAGTCCTGGGTTGAGCACAAGGAGGTGACGTTTACTTTAGTTGAAATCCATGCTTCGTTTTGTTTCTTTTTGAGGTTTTAGGGTTTTGTGAATTTATTTTTGAGTTTTTGTAAAGAAAAGGGCAAGCAAGATAACTCACAAAGGAGATGGAAACAAATCTAATATATCATGCAAATGCTTAGTACAATATGCTAGAAAAAATACAAAAGGGATAAGGGTGAGGAGGAATCTCCCAAATCAGCAATTTGGCAAGATGATGGTGCTTGGCAGTAGCTTGGATGAAGAGGGTGAGGTGTTGGATGACGGAGGTGAGATGCAGAAGGACGCCAAGTAGAGGATGCTTTAACAAGGCTTCAAAAGAGGGATGAGGAGCATTAGGTGATCTTCTACCGAAATGGAGGTGGGAGGACGACTCCAAGGTTCCCTATGAAGGTGCTGAGAGGGATGACGAATATTTGGTGGGGTAAGGGATCACTACACTAATAGGGGACCTTTGGAGCTTGGGAATGAGCTCTTGGGAGCTTTGATGGGCTTTTAGATCTCTAGAGTAGGTGGGTATAGCAAAGGTAAAGATGGCTAGTCAAGGGAGGTGTGTAGGTCTTTATATAGTGGATGGGAAGGGGCCAAAAATGGACACATGGTAATTAGTGACCTCCAGGACGTCGCTGTGGGTTTAGCATCAAGCGTTGCTGTAGCCAAATCATGTCTGCTCACGCACGCGCTCTGCTAGCCCTCCATCATGCATGCGAATAAAGCTCGTGTGAAACTGGGGCACGCTGGTGAATGATATGAGGCTTTCTCCCCACTCTCTCAAGGATAAAGCCGCACATTGGTACCGAACCATTGGAAGGCTGATAGAAACATGGGCTACTCTTAAGTCGGCTTCCGATAAAAATTCTTCCCAATCGGATGAACCAATGCCTTGTGATGGCCAATTACCACTTTTGCCCACAGGCCAGGGGAACCGTTTCGTAGTGCCTATGAGTGATTCTAGGAACTTTTGAGGAAGTTTCCACACCATGAGGTGCCGAAATGGCAACTCGTGTAGATATTCTTTCACTGGTTGGTCGAACAACTCCATAATCATGTAGACTCCTCCAGCGGATGTAATTTCCCTAGTAGGGATGCAGATAGTGCATATGACCTATTTGAGGAAGTGAGAGAGAATTCAATTAATCACGCCTCCATGGATGCCTTCAACCGGTCACAACAACCCAGGTCAAATGCTAATCAGATCCAGAATTGATTTGTAACAAGCTTGATAAGATGGACTTGGTTGCTAAAAGAATGGAAGAATGGATGTCTGGGAATTCAGGAAACACATCTACTCCCACCCAATCCCAGAATTGGGGATTCCATTCCTCACGAGTTCCCACAGGGCAAGAGTTCATGAACCAACTTGAATCAGCTCAACCTATGTGCCAGGATTTCTCAAAACCTTATGGGTTCCAAACTGGGGCCTTTGATCCTAGTTTTTCTAATCTTTCCTTCTCTCCATCCTCATCCTATGAGGATGCATATGCAATATAGGAGAATGCTAGGTCCAACCCATATTCCAACACTTATAACTTGGTTTGGAGGAACCACCCTAACTTCTCTTGAAAAGTCAGGGGCAACATACCCAAACACGACCCAGCAACTATGCACCTGAGAGACCTATTGGTTAGGGTTAGTTTCCCTCGAGACGGGTTACTCAAACATCTTGGAATGCCTAGCAATCTACAGGGCAGGCTGATTTAAACCAGCTGATGGTAGAAATGCAAGGGTCCATGCTTTAGCTAATGCAGCAAATGAAGACATCATTACACAACTTGCAATCTGAGTTTATTGCTAACACCTGACAACCTGGATCTCTACCATCCCAACTCGTACCCAACCCGCACAATGTGCAAAATTAGGGCAATAGAGCCCAAGGGTACGAAAATCAAAGGCACCCACACGTACATGCTCAGGTGGTTTAGCAGGGTCCCCCCTCTTCTTCTGGGTGCAGGACCAATCAAGGCCCTACAATCTTCACTAACCCACCACATGACCCGAACCCATACGCCTTTGCAAACTTTGTCACCTTGAGAAGTGGAAAGCAAACCCAGGACCCTGAATTACCTTCTAGAAGCCAAAACCCTGGGGAGCTCGAGAGAGAAGGAGAAGATTGAAGGAGACAATAGGGCCAAGGACTGAAAATTGAAGACACCACCCACATCTTGTTCCCTGAATCCTTATTGAAAACCACAAAGAAGAAAACCTTACAGAGCAATGAGGATCTCCTGAATTTATTCAAGAGTGTAGAGATCAATATTCCGCTCCTCGATGCTATTAAGCATAGTTTGTCTTACACTAAATTTTTGAAAGATTTATGTACCCAAAAGCATTGGCTGAGAGAACCCACTTCGAGGAAGGTGATTCTCTCTGAGCAGGCAAGTTCTATTATCCTGCATCACCTTCCTCAAAAGAAGAAAGATCTAGGTGCCCCCTTGATTTCATGCATCAATGGGGAATATACTTTTGATAGTGCACTATTAGATCTAGGTGCATCCATCAACCTAATCCTAACCTCTCATTATGAGAGGTTTGGGTTAGGCAAACTTAGGCCAACCTCAGTAATGCTACAATTAGTAGACCGTTTGGTCACCACATCGAAGGGCTTTATTGAGGATGTAATCGTCAAGGTCAAGGACTTCTATTTTCCCGTAGATTTCTTGGTTCTTGGCATGGATGTAATAACGATTTGAGGAACATGCCCATCATTCTCGGGCACCCATTCCTATCTACCACCAAGGCCAACATAAATTGTGAGAGCGATAGTATGGAAATCGCCTTTGGGGATAGGAAGTTAACTCCTGATATTTTCAAGGCGATAAAAGGATTTGAGGATTGTGGATTCATTGAGGAGCTCGACGATCATGATTTTAATGTTGAGACTCGTATGCTGATCAATGTACTTGAGGATTCCACCAACTTTAGCGAACCCAACCTACAACCCTCCATGGTAGACCTGCCATATCCTGAGGAGGCTGTTGATTTTGTTCATTCCCAACCTCTTCCTCTTGATCATCCTAATAAATCTTCATCAGCATCCTCCCTTCCCTCTATACTAAACCAATCTGAGCCAGAATTGAAACCATTACTTAAAAATTTGAAATATGAGTTCTTAGGACCTGCCAATGCACTCCCTGTGACTATTAGTGCTGATTTGACTAAGAAGCAAGAAGTGAGATTAATTAAGGTCCTTGATAAAAATAAAGGGCAATTAGTTGGACCGTCCACAACTTTAGGGGGATCGAGCCATCTTACTGTAATCATCATATTTTTATGGAAGATGGATCCCACCCTTTTTACGAAATGCAAAGGAGATTAAACCCGAATATGCAAGAAGTGGTCAAAAAGGAGATAATTAAGTGGCTTGATCCTGGAATTATTTACCTGATCCTGGATTATCCATGGGTTAGCTATGTTCAAATTGTACCCAAAAAGGTGGGAATAACCGTTACTACTAATGAGAAAGGGAATCCTTTACAACCCGTTCAGCTTCTACTTGGAGAGTTTGTATTGACTATAGGAAGCTGAACATAGCCACCAAAAAGGACCATTTCCCTTGCCATTCATTGATCAAATCCTGGAAAGGTTAGCTGGGTAGAAGTACTTTTGCTTCCTGGACAGTTATTCGGGATATAACCAAGTCCCTATCGATCCTGAAGACTAGGAAAGGACAACTTTCACATGTCCCTATGTAACCTTTGCATTCTGAAGAATGTCGTTCAGGCTTTGCAATGCACCCACGACTTTTCAATGGTGCATGCTGGCAATCTTTTTGGACATGGTGGGAGATTGTCTTGAGGTGTTCAAGGATGATTTCACCATTTTTGGAGATTCCTTTGAGTCATGTCTAGCCAACTTGGAATTTATCCTCCAGAGATGCATCAAGACACGACTAGTCCTTAGTTGGGAGAAGAGCCACTTCATGACCCGAGAAGGCATCATCTTGGGTCATGTGGTTTCTAATCAGGGTATTGAACTTGATAAGGCTAAGGTGTATGCTATCCCTAGACTCCCTCCACCCACATCCGTAAAACAGATCCACTCTTTCCTTGGGCATGTGGGTTTCTATAGAAGATTCATCAAGGACTTTTCGATAGTTACTCGACCCTTGGATAACCTTCTGGCCAAAGACACGCCATTCGAGTTTGATGAATCATGACATAAGGCATTTTATTTTTTAAAAAGGCAGCCACCTATGCATTAGTGTTGTAACCACTGGTCTGGACAACCACATTTGGGATAATGATGGACTTATCTGATTATGCAGTCGGGGCTGTCTTGGGTCAGAAAATCGAGGAAATGCCCTCCATAATCTATTACGCTAGCAATACTCTGGATGAAGCCCAAAGGAATTACATTGACACTGAAAAAGAATTGCTAGCCATAGTTTTTGCCTTAGAAAAATTTAGGGCTTATCTTTTAGGTTCTCATGTTATCATTTACACCGACCACTCGGCCTTGAAACATCTCTCGGCCAAAAACGATGCCAAGCCCCAGCTTATGCGCTGGATTTTGTTCAAAAATTTGATCTTGAAATCAGGGACAAAGCTGAGGCACAAAATGTAGTGGTGGGTCACCTATCTAAAATCCAAACTGATTCTTCTTATCCAGATATCCCTGTCTCTGAAACTTTTTCGAATGATACTATCCTTATAGTCTCGGGTATTCGAACCCCCTGGTTTGCGGATTTCGTCAATTACTTGGCCGTTGTTCAAATCCCCTAGGATTAGACAAAAATACAATGGGATAGACTTATGTCCGAGGCCAAATATTATTTTTGGGACGATCCCGAGCAATACCGTATCGACACCGATCAAATTATTTGTCGATGCATCTCGGAAAATGAATTACATAGTATACTTAGGTTCTGTCCTACATCTGCGTGTGGTGGACATTTTTCGGGGAAAAAGACGATGGCCAAAATTTTGCAATTCAGATTCTATTGACTATCGTTATTTAAGGATGCCCAAGAATTCTCAAGGTCGTGCGCCCGATTCCAGACACTTGGGAACATGGCCAAGAGAGACATGATGCCCCTAAACCTAATGCTTTCAGAAAAAATTTTTGACATTTGGGGCATCGACTTCATGGAACCCTTCCCTCCTTCATTTGGACACTAGTATATTTTGGTTGCTCTTGATTATGTGTCCAAATGGATTGAGGCAATCCCCACTTAGACCAATGACCACAAGGTGGTCATCAATTTTGTGAAGAAAAATATTTTCAATCGGTTCGGGATTCCTTGAGAAATTATCAGAGATGGTGGCACACATTTCACTCATGCCCAGTTTTGGAATTTACTGGGGAAATACGAGGTAAATAACCAGATTTCCACACCCTATCACCAACAGACGAATAGATAGGCTGAGGTCTCCAATCGAGAGTTCAAAAACATTTTGCTAAAAACTGTAAGGCCTGGTAGGAAGGATTGGACCCAAAAGCAAGATGATGCTCTTTGGGCCTACCGTACGACATACAAAATGGTTGTCGGCATGTCTCCATTCCATATTGTGTTTCGCAAGGTGTGTCACTTACCCATAGTGTTAGAACACCGGGCATTTTGGGCCATCAAGAAATGTAATTTTGACCTATAGTTGGCTGGGAAGACCAAGAAACTCAAACTATCAAGTTGAATGAATCCAATATAGTCATCAGGAACAAGGCTCGTTTGGTGGCACAAGGGTACAACCAAGAAGGAGTTGATTGATGTAAACACATTTACACTACTTAAGATGTCTATTTATGCATGTTCTTAAGCATAGGATTGCATTGCATGATATAAATATTGCATAACATGCATCATCTTGCATTTAGAGCAGTTTGAATAAAATGGCAGTTAATTGTCTCCTTTTATGTGCTTGGACAGGGCAAACTTTTTATTAGTGCCTCGAATCAAAGATCCAATTGTACAGTTGTGATCAGGGCAACGATTGGAGTTTAACGACTCCAAGATTGCTTTAATCAGGCATCCGTAGCATCAAATAGTGACCAGGGAACCCTAGAAGATCAAGGGTCAGGATGGTGTAAATCTGCACTTCCAATGAAAAATTTGACCACACGGATGAATTCGAATCGACGATCGTAGCCTAACGATGCAAAAATCGAGTCAATCCGACACCCGTGGCACTATCTACAACATCCGGAAGATGGACAGCCAAGATGGCGCCACATGGTGCCATCTCGACCGCCCAAACACCCGCATGCAACCACTGAAGCCATCGCATCTGCCTCCTTTCCGCCGTTGGATCCCAATCCAACGGCTTTGAACGGCTGCACCTCAAATCGTCCGCTTGACAATCCGTGCTCCGCAGCGTAGTGGGCAACGGCGCTATTGCGAGCAGCGGATGCAGGCTCGAGCTGTACCGAGGAAGCAAAGGGTGCGGGCGTGCATCGGATCCTGATCGAGCGACCATCCACGCTGAATAGCGATGACACGCTATTGCACGCCTACGCCTCACGCGGCATCGCACGCGTTGGGCCGGGTGCGCAATAGCGGGCGAAGGTGCAATCACAGCTGTCCGATCTCACGATCGGACGGCTGTGGACGGTTGAACATATGGATGCATTGAGAGAGAGTGTAGCTGAGCGGGCACGCGTGGGTGGCAGCCACTAATCCACGTTGGGGCTTTAGTGACGATTTTATCCGTCACTAAAGACCCCTTATTTAATGTTTTAAGGATGTAATGACCAATTTGCCCCCACTCCTTGCAACTATAAAAGGAGACCCCCTCCACAAGAAATTTTCATCCCTTCCTTCTCTTCTTTACCTCTCCAAAGCTCAGGAGAAGATTGTCCCACACCCAGGATGCTCCTCGCGAGATAAAGTCCAAATTTTCGCCCCCCTTCGGAAGTGGATCCCACGACGACGACGACGTGCTGGTCTATTTCCATTCTTCTGCTTCATCCTCCTTTATCCTGCTTCATCCAGGAGTCATCCCATCCGGCTCGTCCTCCAAGCGATCGTTGAGGAGGATAACTTCTCTCTCCCATTCTTCTTTACAGCTTTTCTAGTGTAGAATTTTCCTGCTTTCTAGTGTAGCTGATTTCCCGCTTTCTAGTGCAATTTTTATTTGGTTTGATTGTATAAACATTTTGAAATATTGAATGCATGTTCTCTTTCTCTCTCTTTCTCTTTCTATCTTTCTCTCTCTCTCTTCCTTTTAGTCTGATAGCTTCATTGTAGTTATATCGCCTCGCTTTTCAAAAATTCTAAAAAATATAATTGCAAATATAGATTGATGTAGCCTCCCTGTGTTCAACCTGGAATTCAAATTTTGGTATAAATTTTATTTGTTGAGCATGAATTCTTTGCTTTCAAGCTACAACGACAAGGTTTTAACACCGAACACGTTAGTGTAGCAATTTGTAAGTTCAATATTTTGGCGCCGTTGCTGGGGAGGCAACGATTTTCGATCTTCTCTTCGCATTTCTTGCACTTTATTATTTTCTAACTTGCTTTCTCTTGTGTCTATTGTTTTGCAGAGACTTCCATCAAAGAATCAACAAGCGGTAGACTGGAGTAAAGTGCAGTTGAAGACAACTGTATGTGCTCCCCATTCTTCCCCCCTCCGTAGATTTCATTTGCCACATTAAATCCAAATTCCAATTAACCTAGGTGTTTGCATAAATCCTAGGAATAGTTTAGTTGTTTGGATTTTCACTCACATTCATTCCACCCTCATTTATAAAAAAACAACAAAATGATAATCTTGTGGGGTAATTTTCAACAACCACACAACATACACCCACATTCAAGGCACTTAATCAAATTGATTTGTTTCTACTCAACCGGGTTCTGATCAGTGGAACCAGTACACACAAAGCAACACATAAAAGAGTAGAAATCATTCTAGGTTAACCATTTTTGAGTGCTTAACTTAATGGTGCATTTGTAGCCAATTGTTTGAGTTGTTTGGGCCACACCACTCTATTTATAACCAACTCATCAAGTACCTCCTCCTTAGGGTTTTCAATCTAGGTTTATTCCAGGCACTCCACTTTCTTTCTGGTTTTAAAGGAAAACAATCTTCACCCGTGTTTTACAACTTGGTTTGCCTAGAAACTTGATTGCAATCCATCTAATTTGAAATCCTAAAAGCTACCTAAGTAAGATTTGAACATTAAAATTCACGCATCACAAATAATCTTGCTTGAAAACCCTGGTTGTGCACGCACATACACAAATCTCAATCAATCATTAAGGGTACAACCCATTTTAAGAGCCCATCACATTCCATAAGCACCACAATCCCTAACCTTAATAAATTTGAGTAGATGTTGGCCTTAAGGTCTGATTCGCTCTTCGGGGCCTAGTCTGAGATTATTTTTGATTAACCTACTTGTACTAATTAATCTGATGTCTAGCTAGGGGAGTAGCGTCAAACGACTACGGCTGGGGGGTATACTAGGAACCGGAGGCGAAAGCTGAAGGAAGAACCTTCTCCCCAGTCCTTCCTTCTAACTGGTTGGATTAAACAGATGCAAGTAGAGTAAATCATTTACAACCTTAAGGTGGGTTTTGGGAGTCAGTAGATCCTTAGGCTACCCAACTAAAGGATGGCCTTATTTTGTTGTGCTACAGGGTTCCTATCCCCAGTCCTTTCGACCTTCTTCTTGTTTATGCTGGGAAGACGGTCATTGAATCCTCGATTGGAAGGACCATTAGAACATTCTAGGAGGTGCAAATTGGATTTTGGTCAATTTGATCCCATTGCTGAACAACAGCCTCCTCTGCTTGGAAATTCATAGGAAGAATTTCAAAGGCAGCTGGAAAAAATGCAGAGAATGTAGGATGGTTCTAGAGAATGCAGGGTGCTTAGCCCTTGAAGGACTTTTATGATCCTTCAAATTACGGGGAACGTCCCGACGTCCAGATTCCAGCCGGTGACGTAGAAATCAAGCCCCAGGTGTTAAGCCTGATTAAACATTATCATGGGCTTGGCTCCAAAGATCCATTTCAGCACTTGGAGGACTTGACCTCTTTGGTCTAGACCACCAAGGCTCGAAACATAAACGAGGAGCAAATGATCATGAGGCTCTTCCCCCACTCTCTTAGTGATGAGGTAGTGCATTGGTATAGGACAATAGGAAGACCAATTACAACTTGGAATGAGTTGAAATCGACCTTTTTGAAGAAATTCTTCCCACTAGGACGTACTAATGCTTTGAGACGGGCAATCACTACCTTTACCCAGTGGTCGGGGGAGTAGTTTCATGTGGCATGGGAGTGATCCCTGGACTTATTGCGGAGGTGTCCACAGCATGAGGTGCCGAAATGGCAACTCGTGTAGATCTTCTATAATGGGTTGACTGAGCAACTCAGAAATCATGTGGATGCTTCTTGCAGAGGCAATTTCCTCAATAAAGATGCAGATAGTGCACATGATTTATTTGAGGAAATGAGTGAGAATTCAATTAATCATGCCTCCATGGATACTTTAAACCGGTCCCAGTAGCCCAGATCAAATGTCAATGAAGTCCATGACTCTCATTCATTTGATATGGAATTGATTTGTAACAAACTTGATACGGTGGACTTGGTTGCTAAAAGAATGGAAGAGTGGATGGCTGGCAATTCTATGAACTACTCTCGATCTACTCAATCCAAAAATTAAGGATTCCATTCCTCACGAGCTCCTTCTGGACAGGAGTTCGTGAATCAACTCGATGCGGCTCAACCTGTGAGTCAGCATTTTTCGGAACCCTACGAGTTCCAAACTGGGGCCTTTGATCCCAGTTTTTCTGATCCTTCCCTTTCTTTTCCTCCATCCTCACCCTATGAGGATGTCTGTGCTGTACAAGAGAATGTTAGATCCAACCCCTACTCGAATTCCTATAATCCAGGTTGGAGAAACCACCCTAAATTCTCTTGGAAAAATCTGTGGCAATAGACCCAAATCTGACCCAGAAATTATGCTCCGCAATGACCAATGGGTCAGGGTCAAGTATATACTCAGTTGCCTCCGAATCAGGTCAATCAACCAGCTTGGAATGCCCGTCAAACCGCAGGGTAGGCTGATTTGAACCGTCAAATGGTAGAGATGCAAGGATCCATGCTCTAGCTCTTGCAGCAAATGAAAAACTCGCTGGACAACTTGCAATCCAGGCTCATTGCTAACTCTCGTCAACCCGGATCTCTACCATCCCAATCCGTACCCAACCTGCAAAATACTACGAATTTAGGCAATCAAGCCCATGGGTACGGAAATCAGAAGGACCCACATGCACATGCTCACGTGGTTGAGCAGGGTTCCTTGTCTTCTTCCTCTTCTGCAAATCAATAATTCATGGTCAATCAAGCCCCTCCAATCTTTCCTAACCCTCCCCAAGACCCAAATTCTTATGCATCTACAAATTCTGTCACTTTGAGGAGTGATAAGCGGACTCAGGATCCACAACCAAAATATTCTAATCTTTTGAATCCTAAAGAACCTAAGGAGAGAGAGGAGAATTCTAGAGGAGAAAACAAAGTTCAGGAACCTGATTCCAAAGATCTGACTCATGTTCCTTTTCCTGAAGCCTTAACCAAATCAAAGAACAAGTCTGTTGATAGCAATGAGGAGCTTCTGAATCTATTTAGGAATGTTGGGATCAATATCCCGCTCCTTGATGCTATCAAGCATAAATCAGCTTATGCAAGATTTTTAAAGGAATTATGTACACAAAAGCATAAGTCGAGAGAATCTGTTCTGAGGAAGGTGGTACTCTCCGAGCAGGATAATTTTGTTATCCTGCACTACCTCCCTTAGAAAAAGAGAGATCCTGGTGCTCCATTGATTTCTTGCGTTATCGGAGATTACACATTTGATAGAGCTCTTTGGATCTGGGTGCATCCATCAACCTAATTCCGACTTCTCTCTACGAGATGTTTGGGTTAGGTGAACTTCGGCCAACTTCAGTAACGCTACAGTTAGCGGACAGTTCGGTCAGAAACCCGCAAGGTGTTATTGAAGATGTTATAGTTAAGGTCAAGGATTTCTATTTTCCTGTAGATTTCCTTGTCCTTGACATGGATGTACCTGATAATCTATTGAACACGCCCATCATTCTGGGGCATCCATTCCTGGCTACCGCAAAGGCCAACATTAATTACGAAAGTGGTAGCATGGAAATCACCTTTGGGGACCAACGAATGAAATTGGATATTTTTACGGTGATCAACAAATTTGAGGATTGTGGATTTATTGAGGAACTTGATGAGGATAATGATAATATTGAAACTTGTTTGACAGTTTCCTCAATCGAAAGTTTCACTTTGGATGATGAATTTGACCCACAACCCTCTATGGCTAACCTGACATCTTCGGAAGAGGTTATTGATTTTGTTCACTCACAACCTCTTCCTCTTGTTAAATCTTCAGCATCTACCCTACCATCAATCATCAACCCACCCCAGCTTGAATTGAAACCATTGCCCAAGAATTTGAAATATCAATTTTTAGGACCTCAGAATACGCTCCCTGTGATTATCAGTGCTAAATTGACAAAGGCGCAAGAGATTAAATTGATCAAGGTCCTAAAGGAACATAAGGAGGCAATTGGTTGGACCATTCATGACCTTAGGGGGATCGAGCCATCTTACTGTAATCATAGAATAATTTTGGAAGATGGATCCCACCCTTCTCGCCAGATACAGAGGAGATTGAATTCAAATATGTGAGAAGTGGTCAAAGAGGAAATCATTAAGTGGCTCGATGTAGGAATTATTTACCCAATCTCTGATAGTCCCTGGGTAGGTCCCATTTAGATTATTCCGAAGAAAGTCGGGATTACCATTGTGACTAACGAGAGAGGAGAATCTGTCACAACTCATTCAGCTTCCTCTTAGAGAGTTTGTATTGATTACAGGAAGTTGAACACAGCCACTAAAAAGGATCATTTTCCCTAGCCCTTCATCGATCAAATCTTGGAAAAATTAGCTGGACAGAAGTACTTCTATTTTCTTGATGGCTACTGGGGATACAACCAAGTTCCTATCCATCCTGAGGATCAGGAAAAAACTACTTTCACCTGTCCCTACGGAACCTTTGCTTTTCGTAGGATGCCTTTCAGGTTATGCAATGCACCTGCGACTTTTCAAAGATGTATGCTAGTCATATTTTCTGACATTGTGGGAGAGTTTATGGAAGTCTTCATGGATGATTTTTCTATTTTCGAAGAATCATTGAACTCTTGTTTGGCTAATTTGGAAATGATTCTTAAGCGATGTATCAAGACAAAACTGGTCCCTAGCTGGGAAAAGAGTCATTTCAAGACCCAAGAGGGCATTGTTTTGGGTCATGTAATCTCTGAACGGGGAATTGAAGTGGACAAAGCTAAGGTTGATGCTATCGCTAAACTTCCTCCTCCCACATCTGTTAAACAAATCCGATCATTTCTTGGCCATGTGGGATTTTATCGAAGATTCATCAAGGATTTCTCGAAGGTTGCTCGTCCTTTGAGCAATCTTCTTTCCAAAGAAACGCCGTTTGTTTTTGACGAATCATGCCGAAAGGCATTTGATTTCCTGAAAACGGTAGTCACCTGTGCTCCAATTTTGCAACCACCAATTTGGACAGCCCCTTTTGAGATCATGACCGACGCTTCTGATTACGCGGTCGGGGCTGTCCTAGGTCAGAAAATTGATCGAAATCCCTTTGTCATCTACTACGCTAGTAAAACTCTGGATGAAGCCCAGAGGAATTACGTTGTTACTGAAAAGGAATCACTAGCTGTAGTGTTTGCTTTGGAAAAATTCAGGGCTTATCTCTTAGGGTCTCATGTTATCATCTATATCAACCACTCGGCCTTGAGACATCTCTTGGATAAAAGGGATGCTAAACCTGGCTTATTCATTGGATTCTTCTTCTTCAAGAATTTGATCTTGAAATCAAGGATAAAATCGGGGTACAAAATGTGGTTGCAGATCATTTGTCGAGACTCCTAGGTGATTTTTCTTGTCCGGACATTCCGATTGCTGACACTTTTCTGGAAGAAACTATTTTAACAGTTTTAGGTGTCCACACCCCATGGTTTGCTGACATTGTTAACTATTTGGCCATTGGTCAAATCCCAGGATTGGACCAAGCAACAACGGGATAGACTCAAATCTGAGGCCAACTACTACTTCTGGGAGGACCCTGAACTGTATTGCATCGGCTCTAATAAGATTATTCGCCGATGTATTTCGGAGAATGAATTCAACAGTATACTCGAGTTCTGCCACGCATCTGGGTGTGGTGGACATTTCTCTGGGAAAAAGATGGCTGCAAAAATCTTGCAGTCTGGCTTCTATTGGCCGTCTTTATTCAAGGATGCCCAGGATTTCCCAAGGTCATGTCTTCGATGTCAGGCACTCAGGAGCATAACTAAGAGAGATATGATGCCCCTAAACCCTATTCTTCCTACCAAGAGTTTCAATGTTTGGGGCATCGATTTCATGGGACCATTTATCCCTTCATTTGGACATCAGTACATTCTTGTTGTTGTTGATTATGTGTCCGAATGGATTGAGGCGAATCCCACCCGAACCAATGACTATAAGGTGGTCATTAATTTTGTCAAGAAAAATATCTTCAGTAGGTTCGGGATTCCGAGGGCTATCATCAGTGATGGTGGCACTCATTTTACTAATGCCCAATTCCAGAATTTATTGGCCAAATACGTGGCTAATCACCAAATTTCCACATCTTACCATCCCCAGATGAATGGACAAGCCGAGATCTCCAATTGTGAGATCAAGAACATTCTTCATAAAATGGTTTGGCCTGATGGCAAAGATTGGACTCAAAAGCTTGAGGATGCTCTTTGGGCCTACCGTACGGCATATAAAGTGCCCATCGGCATGTCTCCATTCCGTTTGGTGTATGGAAAGGCGTGGCATCTACCCGTAGAGATTGAACACAGGGCATTCTGGGCAATCAAACAATGCAATCTAGATCTGAATCTAGCTGGGAAGACTAGGAAACTCCAACTATCTAAGTTGGAGGAGCTTAGAAATGATGCTTTTGAGAATGCCAAGATCTACAAGGCTCGAACCAAAGCTCTACATGATCAACTGATTTCCCGCAAGAGCTTTGAGCAAAACTAGAAGGTCTGGTTATTCGATTCTCGACTTAAGCTCTTTCCTGGGAAACTTAGATCTAAATAGAATGGCCCATTCATAATTGATCAAATTTTTCCAAATGGTGTCGTTCAGATTTCTGACCCAAAGACGGGTAACACATTTAAAGTTAACGGTCAACGTTTCAAGCCTGTTGTTGACCGTATTCTTCCTGAACTTATCTCAGACTCAGTTGCTCTAGCCATTTTGTGACTTCATTGGTCAGACTTCACCTAGCTGACGGTATTAAACTCAACAGTTGTACATACGACACAAGGCTGATATGAGCTTCATATTCAGGTGACATCCTCATATTCTACCCTTTCTTTCATGTCTCTCTTTCAATGAGGACATTACATCAGCTAGGCGTGGGGGTGGATTCATTTTTGAATCATTTGGTCAACTTTGTGGAATTCATGTAAATTATTTTTCTCTTCTTATTTATACAAAAAAAAAATCAAAATTAGGAAGGATTAGTTGGACATTAGAACTTTTCAATCCTAAGAAATTTTACATTAGGATTTGAACACAAAGATCCTTCAGGTGTTTGGACTTAATTAGCCCGTGTATCCACTAAAATGTGGATTTGTCTTTCGAGTCCTCACCATCTTAATTCTAACGTAATTGGAATAAATAAGTTTGGGTGATAAGTACACGACTTATCAACCCACCCTATGATTTGAGGGAATTTCTGAGTTTTAAGCATCTATACACTTTCTTTGCACTAACTTGTTGTTCGATGATTCTAACGGAAATTGTGTAGCTAATGAACCTTTTAGGGTGATGTGGCTGGCAAGTTATTGTGGGTAATAGCCCATAGGTAGGTTGTCCAGAGCCCAGTCACTGGACCTTTCTCTTTTTGTTTCTTTAGGTAAATCTTAGACCAGGGAAGCCATCTACCTAAAAATAAAAAATAAAAATCAAAAAGAAATGAAGAGAAGAAAAAAAAGAAATAAGCCACACTTCACCGCACGAGTATGGTTGGCAAATTGTCGGTGGCAACAGCTCATTGACCGATTGTCCAGAACCCAGCTCAGTAAATGCACTAGAAATTCCCAAAACACTTAGGAAGAAGCGGAGAAGTAGAATAAACCGAGGAGATATACACTGGATTCACCCTTGTGTTGACCCCTTAAAAAAATAAAAGTAGTGAGAAAGCTACCGGTTGTAAAGATACACCTTTAGGCAGAATTCTTTTTACGTCACCAAGAGGTGTAGAAATCCAAAGTCCATTTTAATTGCCGATCAATGAGTCTATCACATTCACAATAAGATGCTTAAAACTTAGGGTTCTCTTCAAATCTTGGGTGAGTTGAATGGCCGTAGGAAGCCACTCTTAAACCCTAAAATTTGAAATTCAAAAAAATAGAAAAGACTAAAAAGAGAAAAAGAAATTTTTTTGAATAAGGCGAGGGTTTGAGGCGGTCTACATTTTGGCAAATACTTGGGCACTGTTGTGTCTTCGAAAGTTCAGATCCTAAGTAGACAATTTCTTAACGACTAAGAATAACTCATGCCCAAATAATCCAACCTAATTCTTTTATAAATAGCATATAGTTTTTGCTAGGGACTAGCAAAAGATAGGCATGGGGGTATGATGTAAACACATTTACACTACTTAGGATGTCTATTTATACATGTTCTTAAGCATAGGATTGCATTGCGAGATATAAATATTGCATAACATGCATCATCTTGCATTTAGAGTAGTTTGAATAAAATAGAAGTTAATTGTCTCCTTTTATGTGCTAGGACAGGGCAAACTTTTTATCAGGACCTCGGATCGAAGATCTAACCATACAGATGTGATCAGGGTGGCGATTGGAGTTCGACGACTCCAAGATCGCTCCAATCAGGCATCTGTTGCATCAAATAGTGATCGGGGAACCCTAGAAGATCAAGGGCCAGGATGGTGTAAATCTACACTTTAAATGACAAATCCGACCGCACGGATGAATTCGGATTGACGATCGCAGCCTAACGACACAAAAATCGAGTCAATATAACACCCGTGGTACTATCTACAACATCAAGAAGATGGACGACCAAGATGGCCCCACGTGGCTCCATCTCGACCGGCTAAACGCCCACATGCAACCACTAAAGACTCTGCATCTGCCTCCTCTCCGCCATTGGATCTCAATCCAACGACTGTGAACAGCTGCACCTCAAATCATTTGCTCAACAATCCGTGCTCCGAGCGCACTGGGCGAGGGCACTATCGCGAGTAGCGGACGCGGGTTCGAGCCATAGCGAGGAAGCAAAGGGCGTGGGTGAGCGGGCACAGGCATGCATCAGATCTTGATCGGGCAGCTGTCCACTCTCTATAGCGATGATGCGCTATTGCACGCCCGCGCCTCACGCGGCATAGCACGCGTTAGGGCGGACGCGCAGCAACAGGCGAAGGTGCAATCACAGCCATTCGATCTCGCGATCGGATGGCTGTTGATGGTTGAACGTGCGGATGCATTAAGAGAGAGAGTAGTTGAGCGGGCACGCGTGGGCAGTAGCCACTACGCCCACGTTGTGGCTTTAGTGATGTTTTTATCCGTCACTAACGACCCCTTATTTAATGTTTTAAAGTTGTAATGACCAATTTGCCCCCACTCCTTTCAACTATAAAAGTAGACCCCTCCACATGAAATTCTCATCCCTTCCTTCTCTTCTTTGCCTCTCTAAAGCTCAAGAGAAGCTTGTCCCACACCTAGGATGCTCCTCGCGAGATAAAGTCCAAATTTTCGTCCCCCTTCGGAAGTGGATCCCGCAACGACGATGACGTGCTGCTCCATTCCTGTTCTTTTGCTTCATCCTCCTTCGTCCAGGCATCGTCCCATCCGACTTGTCCTCCAAGCGATCGTCAAGGAGGATAACTTCTCTCTCCCATTCTTCTTTACAGCTTTTCCAGTGTAGAATTTTCCTACTTTCAAGTGTAGCTGATTTCGCAATTTCTAGTGTAATTTTTATTTAGTTTGACTGTATAAATATTTTGAAATATTGAATGCATGTTCTCTTTTTCTCTCTCTCTCTTTCTCTCTTTCTCTCTCTCTCTCTCTTCCTTTTTTCTGATAGCTTCATTGTAATTATATTGCCTCGCTTTTCAAAAATTCTAAGAAATATAATTACGAATATAGATCGACGTAGCCTCCCTATGTTCGACCCGGAATTCAAATTTCGGTATAAATTTTATTTGTTGAACACGAATTCTTCGCTTTCAAGCTACAACGACAAGGTTTTAACACCAAACACGTTAGTGTAGCAATTCGTAAGTTCAACATTGATTTTGATGAGACCTACGCTCCCGTAGCTCAACTTGAATCAATTCACATGCTTCTTGCTTATGATGCATTCCTTGGCTTTAAACTCTTTCAAATGGATGTTAAGAGAGCATTTCTTAATGGATTCATTAAGGAGAAAGTTTTTGTAAAACCACCTCCTGGTTTTGAGTCTTATGATAAGCCTCATTTCGTTTATAAATTAAACAAGGCACTATATGGTCTAAAGCAAGCTCCTAAAGCTTGGTATGAGAGGCTCAAAGACTATTTGTTAAATGAAAAATTTTCTATAGGAGAAGCTGATTCCACATTATTCATTAAACGAAATGGGAAAGACATTTTATTGGTTAAAATATATGTAGGTGATATTATCTTTGGTGCTAGTAATGAATCTATGTGTAGAAAGTTCTCAGAGATTATGTAGGAAGAATTCGAAATGAGTTGATGGGAGAACTCAAGTTTTTCTTGGGTTTACAAATCACTCAACTCGAATTTGGGACCTTTATGTGTCAATAAAATTACACAAAGTAGATGCTGAAAAGATTTTAAATGGCGATAAAGGGACGAACACTCCTATGAGTGTCACAACTTCCCAAGACTTGGACGAATTAGGTACGCCTATAGATCGAAAGCTCTATCATAGCATGATTAGATCTTTATTGTATTTAACATCCAGTAGACCTACCAGTTTATTTAGTACTTGCTTATGTGCTAGGTTTCAATCAAACCCTAAACAATCACACTTAAATGCTGTAAAATGAATATTTAGATATCTAGTTGACACATTGGATTATGGATTATTCTACCCTAGGAGTCCACAATTCAACTTAGTCACATATAGCGATGTGGACTACATAGGTAGCTGCACTGATAGGAAGAGTATTAGTGGGACGTGCCAATTCTTCGACGAATCACTGGTCTCTTGGTTCTTAAAGAAACAATCTAGTGTAGCCCTATCAACCACGGAGGCTGAATACATAGCCGCTGCTCCAGCATGTTCCCAAGTGCTATGGATGAAAAATATTTTGAAGGATTTTAACTTGATATTTAATAAGATAAGAATATTATGTGATACTACTAGTGCTATCAACCTCTCAAAAAATCCCGTACATCACTCCTGTACAGAGCATATTGATGTTCGACATCATTTTTTGAGGGATAATGTACTTAAGGGAGAAATCAAGGTTGAATTTATTTGTACTGAAATGCAATTGGCTGATACTACTAAAGCTTTGAATTAAGATTATTTTAATTACATACGTAGGAAACTAGGCATATGTAAGCTAACTGATATTTGAAGAATTTATTGACTTAGTAAAATTTGTTTGTCATGAACATAAAAGGAGCCTTGACTTTACCAAGTTAAGAACCTTCAAACATAGTTCAAAAATCAAAATGCACATTGTGTGCAATATTAAATGTATGATTAATACCACAGACATCATATACTTAAAAATTCGACATCTAAAGTTTTGGAACAGCTGTCGATTTTATATCTGAGAAGTGTTGAGAAAAGTGATATTCCAGACGTCCATTATAATCTGTAGATATCTTGTAAGTCGCCTGATGAAAAAATCAGGCGACAACCTACAGCTTTAGAGTGAGATCTAGGAAGGACTGATTGCATATATCAGACGTCAAATTTTAACTTTAGACGTCAGTTCGGAAGTATGATACAGAAATCGGACGACAACTTGGAGAATTAAACTATTTTCCAGGGAGGCATGTCTGCAGAAATTAGTCGTCAGATAAATAGTCTAGTATTAAAAATGGACGACGCCATCAAAAGGGTTAAAATCCCAAATGGCCAATCCCGACATCTGACGACATGATAAGACGTCTGATCTGGCCAAAATCTGCCACTTTGCGCCTGTTCTATAGAAGGTTTTGCAATGAAATTTTCCCCAACTTCAGGGGGAGACTTGCTCAACACCTTGGGGTATAAAATCCAACTTGTTGAGGTCCCACTTCCCCCACGCTCAAAATCCTTAAAACCTCAAATCTCTCTCCCACCTGACGTGCGCTGGCTGCAAGTTGGTGCTGCCCATCTCATCGTCAGATGACCGCACTGCCTCCTCGATGACTGGCGATGTAGCTACTCTCCTACGTGCATGCGCCACTCCTCCTCCGCACGTCTGGAGACCCTCCTTTGTGGGTATAACCTCTTAAACCCTTAGGGTATCCCAAGGCTTTGCTCGAGTTCTTTAAATCCCTCAACTTGTTTCAATTTTTTTTCTCTCTCTCTCTTTGATGAACAACTTGTTTTTCCTCTTCCATCTTACTTCTTTTGCCCTAGGAGCTAAAACCCTAGAACAAAACCTGGAGCTCGGAATTTGTCTTTTTTATATAGCATGAATGTATGTCTTTTTGGATGTTAATGGCAAGGGTATTACCTCAAGTGATTCAAGCTGACATCTTAGTGGCCTGAATTCAAAGGTATATTGCCACAACTTTATGGTAGATTGTATTGCCTCAAGGCATACTGCAACACAATTTTTTCCGTTGGTTTCTAGTATCAATGTTTTGTGCATGCATGGCACTATATTGCCTTATTGTTTGAATGACTGGTGTGGGATTGTTTTTGAAGTTGCTCTATCCTAAAACACCTAATCTCTCCCACCGAAACCAACCCACCTAACCTACCCAAACTGCCTCCCCATCGGAAGCAAGTCGAGGGCTCTTCCACCTATTTGGCTGACCAACTGCGTGGCGACATTGCTAAATAGTGATTTCGTTGCTTCACAAAAGCCGAAGTCAACTTCCCTCTATTCATTGTATGGAATGACTTTGCCCATCTAAACCTTCGGGAACATTTTGATACCCTTCATCTCTTCCACTATTTTGACCGACAGTTCCACTCTGGTGTTGGAACTATTGGCGTGTTTCCTGATCTTATCCGACTTTTCTACACCTACATTGTTGAAGACTACAGCAACGATGAACTTGAGTTACATACCTATTTTTTTGGGTGTGAAATCCATATCACCACTGATTATATTTCCGCCCTTCTTGCCATCCCTAATGAGGGAAATGACTTCAATGACATTAAGAGGCAATTTGACTCAGAAGTCATCAATCAAGAATTAGTCCTACCTAAAAAATATGACGAAAATCTTGGCACCCTACCAAGCAAGAACCTCAAACCTCTTCCCTGACTACTCTCTCGCATTTTTGGGTGGGACCTTCTAAATAAATCAGGAGGATTTGACTATATCTCGTTGATTAGCCCATATTTGCGGGCAATTTAAGTATTTAAGTCCCTAGACATTAAGTTAATTTTAACATTTAGATAGCATACATTACGATGTAAATAAATTAATTCATATTTTTAGCTTAAGTGCATAATTCATGTGTGGCATCCATATCTAAATGCATTTGTAATTAACCTAGAATTGCATGCATTTGATTAGTTAATTAATTAGGTGCATTACCTACATTGTTTTAATTAACATAGAAGTTACAGAGTTATGTATAAATAATCCTAATTATTTTATTCTTCTTCTTCTTCTTCTCCTTCTACAGGTAACCGCTCCACCTCTGCCTCCTCCTCCGATTCATTCACAGCTGGCAGCATTCACTCGACAGTGGATCTCCTCCCGCTTGTTTGGATTTCAAATCCTTGTAGCCACAGGAACAAAGGAGGAGGAACGGCTGTTGTTCTCAACGATTTTGTGTGGATTTAAAGCGTATTATGTTGTAGTATAACCGACAAAACGTTTAAACAAATATAAAGAATTTTATTACTCGAATAACTAGAGTATCCGAGGTCGAACACGGGGAGCAATCTCAGTACTTTGTAAAACCAAAGAATACAACTGTTAAATGCAAATATAATTGATTCAAAGAGAGAATTTTAAAAAGGATTTGTGAAAAAAAAGTAGAATTGGACGTCTGATTTCTGTATCAGACGTCTTAAATGTGATCTCTCTTTCTCTCTTCTTCTCCTTTCTGCTTCTGTATCTTCCTTCTTCTCCTGCCTTGCCTTTCTTCTTTCTTCATCTTTTTCTTCTGATCTCCTTGCAGTCTTCACTTGGCCTCTTCTTTGTTCTTCTCTCTCTTCTGCCTTGTCTTCCTTCTTCTTCTTCTTCTTCTTCTTCTTCTTCTCAGCGAAGACTTCTTCTTTCTTTTCTTCCTGTTCTTCAGCTGCTAAGTGTTCGCTGCCTCGGTTACTTCTTCCTTCCTGCACACCACACAGTAGCAAAAACCTACCCCCGTCCCTCTACCCAAGTGTCTCTCTTTTTCTCAAAGCAGTTCACTCAAGCACGCTCTCCCAGAGCCACACGGGTAGTCGGGTCGGATTCGCACCCGGGACCAGGCGCACCAGCAAGTGGTGATGCGCGAGGAGTGCGTAGATTTAGGTCAGCTCGGATCCCGCCAGATCCACGTGGTCAAGCCGCGGACGAGGCGTGAGGGGGCAGTGAGGGACCTCACCCCTGTGCTTACGGAGGCAGTAAGAAGAAAACACGAAAATAATTTATAGGATACCTGAGTTTTGCAATCCCACGATGTGGGACTATCTGGTCGGTCTTGCCTTCACGTGCGCCCGCAGAGCTTTCGTCACTCGATTGCCCAAGCTGATGACTCCTCTGTGGGACTGGCTGGCCTCGTTCGCTTCGCGACCTTCGCGAGAGTCTACTGCACCTGCAGCCTGGGAAGCCTGATGCCCGAAGCTGCTCCA
Source organism: Thalassia testudinum (assembly GCA_037157565.1). NCBI lineage: Eukaryota > Viridiplantae > Streptophyta > Magnoliopsida > Alismatales > Hydrocharitaceae > Thalassia > Thalassia testudinum. The sequence continues at coordinate 67,479,997 of JAZHRO010000003.1, read as the reverse complement.
AGCTCCCTGTTGCTTCGACTGTTAATGGCGGCCGGAGCGTACACCTGACATCCAACAGAACGGCCTATTGGCCCAATCAGAATAGCTGGAAACCTTCGCCGTAGCACGGCGAAGGTGGTGGGCGATGCTGCAGGTTGCTGGTCGGCCTAGGCGTGCGTGCCTAGGTCAACCTGTGACCGGAGATGGTGGGTTGGTCGGGGGGTGCTTGTGGAGGTCTGGAATGGTAGTGATGGGGTGGAATGGGTTCCTGGTGGTGAGGCGAAGCTCACGAGGGGGTTGGCGAGCCGTGTGGAGGGGCGGAGTGGTGTGGGCAGCTCGCCGGAGGGTGGTCGGAGGCGAGAACAATGGAGGTGGTTAGGTACTGTCGAGGGGTAATCGAGTAAAATAGTACGGGGAAAAGAGAGAGGAGAGGATGGAAAATGTATCTGGGGTTGTCTGGAAGGAAGGGAGGCGGTGGAGAGGACGGCTCGTAACTGCCGTCGTCGGGGAAGAAAGACCCTGAGGGAGGAAGTGGCGACGAAGATGAGGTCAGGAGCAGTCACGCGGGGTACAGCGCGACGCGAGAGGAAGAGGTGGAGAGGACTCTGCTGCTGGTATGGCAGCAGAGCGATGAGAAGGAGGGGAGGAGGTCGCCGGAGATTGCGGGTCATTTGGCTGGAGAAGGGAGAGAGGGAATTTGGAGGGGATCTCCGTCAAAATCAAGCTTGCCTCCTGCGGCAGGGTCTAGGGGGTGTTTTATAGGTGCTGGCCGCTCCTATCAGCGTGTGGAGAGCGTGTAATTAGGTCTGCCGGCTCGCCGGATTTGGAAGGAAAGTGGATACCCAAATCTCTCGTGCGTTCGCACGAGAGATTAGGTTCACACCAGTGATTGTAATTGGCTTTGGAAGGAAGGGAATTCCTCAGAGAATCCCCCTTCCATTTCTGGGAGGGAATCTCTGAGGGATTAGAGAGCAATCCCTCTCTGAACCTCGTCGGAGCTCGGTTCTGCCCTAACAATGGCGGCAGGACCGGATTGCAAAGGGGGCGAAGAACTTGGGGGGCTCTTTGCAAGGATATTCAAAAGATAGGGACCTATTTATGATTTGGGTGTAATAAATTGCAAAGTAGGTCAAGATGACCTCCCCTTAGGTCCAAATTTTGGTATAAACCTAATTTGGACCTAAGGAATCCAATGGCGAAGTTGGATTTCAGGTTTGACCTCGTTTGAGTGGACATTTTGTGTAAAAACCCAAATTTGGTTAATTGAGGAGCTAGGACCCCAATCTAGGTCAGACTAGGTTCCAAAGGCCAAATTAAGTGTTCTAAACCCTAGAGGATGTTTTTACATGATTTTTATAGGGTTTACTCGATTTTTATCCTGATCGGAACCTTGTTAATTTAAGCGGGTCTGTTTTAGGGTTACCAAGTGTCATTTAATTCTTAGATTGCACATAAACCCATTTCTGATTAACTCAACCCTCTTTTTATCTTATTTGGACCATTTAACCTATGTTTTGCTTCTGAGAAATACCGTTTATGTACTGCAATGGTAAAATTGCAGTTTTAACCTTTATTTCATGTTTTCTTCTCAGAGCACTTGTTCCTTCAGTTAATCCTTCTTCTAGGTTATGTAGGAGCTTTTATCTTCTTTATTGGGTCAAAATGAGCTAGTTATGGCTCATGATGAGGCTCTCATCAGCTGCCACTTAGAAGTGGCCTCCATCCCCACTCCTCACTGTGCAGAGAACATGTTCTCATCCACTCACCACCACCGGTCAACCGCAGTGGAGCTTCGCCACCGTGGGTGTGCGGGGTGATAGCCTGCACTGCCATCGTAGAGCTCTACACTACAAACTCACCGTGCAACTGCCTGACCACCAACTCCACATCCCCCACCACTTTCTCCTCCGTTTCTCCTCCACCTCAAAAACAAACCCAACTTCACTCGTCGCCGCCCAGCTCACGCAGCAGCTGCAACTACAGCAACACGCGTGCACCTGCGTGCTTGCTGCATACATCACTAGTAGCAGCATCGCCCACGCACAGTGCGTGCTACGCCTCCCGCTCCACATGTAGGCACTACCGACCAATGCAATAGCTGAAGCTGCAGCACCACGCCCGTGGCTGCACGTCCTCCAGCAGCTTTATTGCTGAGCTACTAAAATGAGCATTATTGCTCCATCTAAAGATATGAAATATAGATATGGAGCAGCGTTGAGGCAGTAACATGTTGACATCGCATCCTGAATGGAGGCATTCTCCTCCTTCTCGGCGATGGGAACTCAAACAAATGATCTGCTTCAGAGTTTTGCTAAGTCCAAGCAATGGAGTTTTTCTAATTTTTAGTTGTTTTTAAGTGTTGGCTTGTGTGTGAAATTTGACACAGGAAGTTCCACAGGAAATGCAAGTTTTTGAATCAGAAACTAATCCAGATACTTTCCATATTACAAAAGAGGATCAAGTCACCTGAACTATCATGAGTTCAGGTGGAATTGTTGAGAAGGATATCTGATTTAGTCTGAAAGTAGACCCTGAAATTCTAATGATCAGATCCACATCCTTGTCCCTAGTTTGTTAAGGATTAAATCCCATTGTACCAAAAGTGGGTTTTTCAATTTTAGTCCCAATTTCAAAATTTTTCCTCAAAAGGTTTTCAACATTTTTATTTTTTTGGGTATGCAAGAAGGAAAATAAATTAACTAAAGAAAAATGCATGTTTTTAGGTTTTGAAAATCGTAAAGCGATCGTCAAATTTTAAAAACACCCCCCCATGCTTAAGATATGCAATGTCCTCATGCATTAGCAGGGAAAAGGGATCACCTTAATGAAGAGCGGTCAGGTTCAAGATGGTCAAAACCTGGAAAAAGAAAGGAAAAAGGAAAGTAGGAAAAATGGTGGATTACCTCCCATCCAGTACTATCTTTTACGCCATTCAGCCAGGCGTAGTTAGCATTAGTGATCAAAGGTGGTTGGTTTAGTGAAATCGAAGGATTCAGAAGGAAGATTCGGGATATGATCAAAAAAGGGCTTTAAATGTTGGCCGTTGACTTGAAATGTCATATTAGATTTAGGATAAAAAAATCAACAATGTCGAACAGATAAGTTTTGTGGACAATAAAGGGGTTGGTCCATTTGGATTTTAGTTTGCTAGGAAAAAGACGTAATCTAGCATCAAAAAGCCAAACAAGTTGATTAACGTGAAAGTGTTTCCGAACAATGTATTTATCATGAAATTTCTTTATTCGGTCTTTATAAATCCTCGCATTTTCATAGGAAAAATTATGTAATTCCTCCAATTCAATTAAATGTAGTTTTCGATGGATACTAGCATTAGATAAATCCATGTTTAATTATTTTATTGCCCAAAAAGCCCTATGTTTTAGTTCTACCGGGAGATGACATGCCTTCCCAAAAATCAGATGGAAGGGAGACATGCCGAGCGGGGTTTTAAAAGTGGTACGGTAAGCCCATAAAGCATCATCCAATTTGGTGGACCAATCTTTACGGTCGGGCCTAACCTTCTTTTGTAAAATATTTTTAATTTTTCGGTTAGAAACTTCTACCTAGTCATTTGTTTGGGGGTGATATGGTGTGAAAATTTTATAATTAACCCCATATTTAGAAAGAAGGTGACGGAATTGTGAATGAGTGAAATGTAAGCCTCCGTCACTGATAATGGCTTTTGGAATGTCGAATCTTGAGAAATTTTTTTTCTTAAGAAACTCGACAACCACACGGTGATCACTAGTGTGGGTTGGTATTGCTTCTATCCACTTCGAAACATAGTCGATTGCGACTAGTATATATAAATACCCACCAGAGATGATGAACGGTCCAATGAAGTTGATGCCCCAAACATAAAAAATTTCAACCTCTAAAATAGGATTAAGTGATAATGTGTCAAAATATCATGAATTTCAGAATTAAGGGCACATTGTCAAATGACCTGATTGGCACAAATGCTGAAAAGGTTGGTGATGAGAACCTCATCATGAGCCATAACTAGCTCATTTTGACCTAATACAAAGGATAAAAGCTCCTACATATCTCAAGGAAAGGATTAACTCAGAGAATTCTGAGTTTGAGAAGAAAACAAGTCATAAGGGGTAAAAGTGCAATTTTACCAGTATAATCTGCATACAGGGTAATTCAGGGCCCAAACATAGGTCAAAGCAACTTAATAAGAATAAAAGTGGGATGAGACGATCTAGTAAGGGCTACAGCACTTCCAAGAAACCAAATGATAATCTGTAACCCTAAAACAACCCACTTCAATTCACAAGGTTCGAGGCAGAGTAAAAATAGAATAAACCCTCTAAAATTCATAGAAAAATAATCTCTAGGGTTTAGAACCTTCAATTTGGCCTTTAGAACCCATTTTGACCTACATTGAGAACCATGCCCAATTAATAACTTAATTTGGGTTTTTGCGCAAATTGACCGGTCAAACAAGGTTTAATATGAAAATGAAATTCACCATCAGATTCCTTAGGTCCTAATCAGTCATGTATAAAAACTTGAGCCTAAGAAGAAACCTCCTTGACCGACTTTACACTTTGGTCCTCATATATTTACTCTTTGGCCCTCAACTTTTGAACCCTCGCATTTTGGCCCCTAATTCTCCTTCATTCTTTGCAATCAGGTCCCTCCTGAAAAACCTGCCAGCACCATGCTCCGGCGACCTTGCGCGGAGCATGGCGCCGCGCAGGGTGAGGTGGGGGACCTGGCAAGTAAACCGGGGGTGCCCTGCGTCGTCAGCCGTCGCAGGGACACCCCCCTGGTCGTTATAACCCACCATACCGGCCGTGCGAACGCACGGACGGTATGGGTTCTTGCTTCCGGCCATCCTCCGGCGAGGGAGACACGTCGTCTCCCTCCGCCTTCCTCCCTGTTTGCTCCCTATAAATACCCCCCGCTGCTCCACCGACCGGGGCAGCCTGGATCTGACGGAGAAAACCCCCAACTTTCCTCTCTTCTCACTCCGGCAGACGCCCACCAGCTCCGGCGGTTCTTCCTCCTCCTCCTCTTCGCCCTGCCGCAATACCAGCAGCAGAGACTTCTCCCCCTGCTCTTCCCGCGTCACGCAATACCGGCGCGCGCTGCCTCTGCCCCGTCGTCACCGCCGTCCTCCCCCCACTGGGCATCGTCTTCTCCGGCGACAGTCGATAGGACTGTCGCCCTGTTCCTCCCCTTTCGTCCCTGCAAGTAAGCTAGAGCTACTCCCCTTCTCCTCCTCTTTCTTTCCCCGCTTTCAATTTAGTCAATTAAGCCCTTGACCGACCCTGACCACCTTCACCCCCTTCGTCTCCAACCACCCTTCGGCGAGCCGCTCCCATCATCTCAGCGACCCACACGGCTCGCCAACCACCGCAGGACCTCCGCCTCCTCACCCTGATCAATTTTCGCCCTACCACTTCCCCCACATCACCCTCTGCAACTCCACCGAACAGACCCATCCTCCGACCCACAGTCCGACCTAGGGCAGCCCTCGCACGCCGCCCCGCGCCTCGCCACCACCCACACGAGCTTCGCCGCACCCTGGCGAAGCTCCTGGCACTCTCTGATTAGGCCGAGAGGTCATTTTCTTGTGGACAGGCCACCCGACCTCCGCCGCCATTGACGCACAGGAGGACCTGCTTCCGCCTGCAGCTACTGGCGCGCCACGCTCAGCGCCAAGCCCAGATTCACTCCCAGGCCTTGCGAGGAGTTTTGGCAAAACACCAGGTTCGCAGCCGAGGAAGAAAACTCCGCGTGACGCTGCCATCTCCTGCTGAATTCCCCGCTGCGGGCGCGCAATTGAGGTGGGCCGTTTAGTCCCACCTCGGAAACGCCTGAAGAGCCGCAGCGACATAAGATGCAAAAGTGCAGTAGCCTTACTGCCTCAGTACACGGGGTGAGGTCCCCTTCACCCGCCCGGTTACCCGGTCTCGTCCGCGCTCACGCCCCGCGGACCTGACCCGAACCGACCCGACCCGACTCGACTGACCTGCACTCCTCGCCCACCACGCACGCCGGTGGGCCTGGACCCGGGCCTGATCCGAACCTGGTTACCCGGTAGCTCTGGGAGAGCTTTCCCTAGAGTGGTTTCAGAGAGAAAGAGAGACGCGGGGGGGGGGAGGGTAGAGTAGGTTTTGCTTCTGACGAGAAACTCTGAAGTGTGCAGGCGAAGAAGAAGACCTGCGGATGAAGAAGTGCAGGCGAAGAAGAAGGAGCTGCACTGTAGCAAATGCATAGTTAAGTCGTCGAAGCACCGGGTCAGACGACGGAAGGTCAGCAGCCAGAGCAGGAAAGAAGGCAGGCTGAAGAAAGAAAGAAAAGAAGAGCAACGGCCAAAGCAGAAAAGAAGAAAGGAAGACTTAGTAGCTGAAGGTAGAAGCTCTGCAGCCATAAGGAAGAAGAAGAAGGAGATCTGAAGAAAGAAAGGAAGAAGAAACATTCACAGAAGAGACTGCAGAAAAAGAAGAAGAGAGGCCAAGACAGAAACCAAGGAAGAAGAAGAAGGAGATCTGAAGAGGAACATCACCTCTGCAGAACAAAGAAGAAGAAGGAGATCTGAAGAAAAAGAAAGAAGAACATCACAACAAATTCTTTCCCTCTCTCTTTATTTTGTAAAAGAAACATGTATATCTCTAGAATACGACTTGCTCCCTGAGTTCGACCTCGGGAACTCTTTCATTTTCCGAGTAAAAAAATTTATATTTGAAATGTTGGTAATAACCGGCTTTACTACAACGTTATAACAAATACAAAACCGACGTTTCATTTTGGCGCCGTTGCCGGGGAGCAACGGCTATTCTAGAGGTAAACATTCCTGTTTCTTTTAATTTATGATAATCTCCTCTCTTTTGTGCAGCTACAGGAACTCAAGAAGACAAGCAACCACACGACAACCACTCCGAAGACAGGTAAATTTTTCCTCTCACTATTAACCCCTAAACTCTAAAGAGGAAGAAAAGAAAAGAACAAGCAATATAGGGCTAACCTGTCTTCCATACTTAGTAACCATAAAGAGTTGCATGTTTTCAACTCATTAGTCCTGCACACTATTAAGGGTATTTAAGGGCTAACACATTCTTGCTTGAGCCCTAATTACCCAACAAAGAACTAACTGGACCAAGTAGAGCCAACATAAGATTCAACATTAGGGTTTTAGAGACACACTACTTAAATCAAGAATAGAGAAAATCCAAAAGAAGTGTGCCTAAACCATTGATTGAAAATACCTATTCAAAGAAAACCTAAAACAATTGGCTCTCTCTTTAAACACTTGGACCCTAAAAGAAAGGACCCAAAAAGCTCTCAAAGAAAACAAGAGGTAAAGTTGACCCCTTTGGGTCAACCAACCTTAAATTAGGTCACTCTTTGCACTTAAAAGACTAAAGTTCAAGTGAAAACCTTAAGCACCTTGATCTTAAAATTGGTAGACTTAAGAGGTCAAGATCCCCATTCTGGTCTACCTGGAACCGCAGTGACAAGAGAGGTCGGGTGGGGGAAACCCCGTAACCCGTGGGGACGCTCTACCGTGTAGGGGTCTTCGCGGGACTCTCCCTCTCTGGCTGCCCAGGTAATTCTCAGGTGGACGATCTTTCTGATCAAGGGGTCCATCTGCCCCGAACCTCTATAGTCACCCAACAATTTTTGGGTGTCTTGATTGGGTCCAGCACCTGCTTATCTCATCCAGCCCTTCAGTATTTTTCAGGAGGTCCTTGAAACCTCCTATAGAAATTCACTCTCCCCGAGGCTAAGCCTCGGCTCCTTTGTTTTTGCAGAAATCATTCACATAGCCCCTCTTTCCTCTGATTCTGAACAAAATCCCCTTCTTCCATCTTGATTCAAACTTTGGTTCTATATCTTGATTCCACCACCTGATCCAATTATGCAGCCTAATTACCTAGCAAGACTACCATTCAAAGAACCTGAATATCTGAGATCCATGAAAGATAAGATGATTGAGGATGCCCTTGAAATCTATGAAATCAAACCCTCAACACCAGTAGAAAACATTCAGGTTGATGTCCCAACAACCACAGCTTTCATCATAAATTGTGCCCAAATTCTATTGACTGAAATTTCAAAAGGATCAACCCGAGATATGCTCATGACAGGATACATTGAGATGGAAAAATTACACCAATCTGAATACCTTCAATGCTTGACAAATCCTGTACTTTGGGAACAACACCAAGATGCCCTTATGAAACGGGTAGAAATGATGAAATCAGTAGAACAAATTATCAACCAGAAATACCCGTATATACCAGAAACAGAGGGTGAACCATCTTGGAACAATATTAAGGAACAATCCAGTTTCCCAGATCTCGGGATTGAGGCACAAAGTGGTTGTAAAATCCCAACCCAGATAGAAGACAATGTTGAATTAGGTTGGGATATTGCAGGAGAACACAATGATGAGCCAAACTTAGACCATGAATTGTCAAGCCTAGAATTTCAAAACTCCTGCAATAATGAGATCAGAACTGAACCTTCTAAGGGTATAAATTCCGCCCCTTATTTTGATAAGGTGGCTCTCGAAGGTTATTCGGACTTAGGTTCTAATAATTCTACCCACATCCTAAGCCTAGAACCTAGATCTGAAACTTATTGGGAAGATTATGAGGCCCCTTATGAGAAAAATCAAATTTTTACAGAATATGATTCCGGGCCTCTATTTGATGAATATCCCTCTCCAACATCCTCGGGAAATCTGATCGATTTTTCAGAAAACATGCCAATTTATGATACAGAAACTGAGGAGTTGGATGAGCAAGGTTTTAATGGGGTCTATCCTACCAGCTTCGAGCTTGAACAGAACACCTTTTTGAGCCCAGAATTGACATATAGGCTAGAACCCAGTCAGGCTGCTGATTCCACATTTGATGATTTTTGCTGTGGTGGAATTCATGATCATGAATCTCATTTTCGCCAACTCTCCGACAATTTCAAATCTGACTATAATTGTGGAGAGATTCCCCTTCCTGAACACGCCAGGCCTATCTACAACCTCAGTTCTCATGACTCTAACTCCGACTCTGAGGTCCTGATTCCCGAGATCACCGATAACACAGAATCATTCCTTTTCGATCCTCAGGAACCAAAAACAGAAAATGCCAAGAGTAATTGCAACCAAGAATCCAAATTTTTTCTCGAATCCGATTCCTTTCATCCTACAAACACTCTTCCGGCATTTGATAGTTACCCAGAGGACTCTCTACAGAAAATCACCTATCATCTGTTTCTAGAAGAGCCCTCGTACACAATGGCCACCTCATCCGCACACACAGAACGGATCAAAACCTCTTCCAAACCCCGACCCGCAACCGGAGTCAATTTCTATTCAGATTCACCTCTCACCGAGCCAATTGCATTTCCACATCGGGTTCCGAACATTGATCAGACTACATACCATGCTCTATCATTCTCTGATCACCCCTGTAGGGTTCCTGCATCAACCACTGATTATCTGATGAGAACCTCATCATGAGCCATAACTAGCTCATTTTGACCCAATACAAAGGATAAAAGCTCCTACATATCTCAAGGAAAGGCATAACTCAGAGAATTCTGAGTTTGAGAAGAAAACCAGTCATAAGGGGTAAAAGTGCAATTTTACCAGTATAATCTGCATACAGGGTAATTCTGGGCCCAAACACAGGTCAAAACAGCTTAATAAGAATAAAAGTGGGATGAGATGATCTAGCAAGGGCTACAGCACTTCCAAGGAACCAAATGATAATCTGTAACCCTAAAACAACCCACTTCAATTCACAAGGTTCGAGGCAAAGTAAAAATAGAATAAACCCTCTAAAATTCATAGAAAAATAATCTCTAGGGTTTAGAACCTTCAATTTGGCCTTTAGAACCCATTTTGACCTACATTGAGAACCATGCCCAATTAATAACTTAATTTGGGTCTTTACGCAAATTGACCGGTCAAACAAGGTTTAATATGAAAATGAAATTCACCATCAGATTCCTTGGGTCCTAATTAGTCATGTATAAAAACTTGAGCCTAAGAAGAAACCTCCTTGACCGACTTTACACTTTGGTCCTCATATATTTACTCTTTGGCCCTCAACTTTTGAACCCTCGCATTTTAGCCCCTAACTCTCCTTCGTTCTTTGCAATCAGGTCCCTCCTGCAAAACCCTGCCAGCACCATGCTCCGGCGACCTTGCGCGGAGCATGGCGCCGCGCAGGGTGAGGTAGGGGACCTGGCAAGTAAACCGGGGGTGCCCTGCGTCGTCAGCCGTCGCAGGAGCACCCCCCTGGTCATAGTAGCCCCCCATACCGGCCGTGCGAACGCACGGACGGTATGGGTTCGTGTTCCGACCATTCTCCGGCGAGGGAGACACGTCGTCTCCCTCCGCCTTCCTCCCTGTTTCATCCCTATAAATACCCCCCGCTGCTCCACCGACCAGGGCAGCCTGGATCTGACGGAGAAAACCCCCAGCTTTCTTCTCTTCTTCCTCCGGCAGACGCTCACCAGCTCCGGCGGCTTCCTCCCCCTCCACCTCTTCGCTCTGCCGCAATACCAGCAGCAGAGACTTCCTCCCCTGCTCTTCCCGCGCCACGCCGCACCCAGCTGGCGCCTCTCCAGCCCTCTGCTCGCCGCCGCCCCTTCCCCTGGGCATCTTCTTCTCCGGCGACAGTCGATACGACTATCGCCCTGTCTCGGCCCCTTTCGTCTCCATAGCTAGGTCAGAACTCCTCCCCACCTCCCCCTCTTTCTTTTCCTCACTGTCTTTTATTTGATTAAACCCTCGACCGCTCCTGTTCACCCTCACCCTCTCCGCCTCCGACCACCCTCCGGCGAGCCGCTCCCATCACCTCAGCGACCCACACGGCTCGCCAACCACCGCAGAACCTCCGCCTCCTCACCCTGATCCTCTTCCGCCCCTCCACTTCCCACCAAACACCCTCTGCAGATCCACCGAACACACCCACTTCTTCGCTCACAGTTTGACCTGGGACGACCTGTTGGCTCCATCACGCCCCCTGCAGACCCCCTGACCACCTTCGCCGTGCCACGGCGAAGGTCCCCCGCCTGTCTGATTTGGCCGAGAGGCCGTTCTTCTGTGACCAGGTGACTCGCCCGCCGTCGCCATTACTGAGCAGGCAGAGCTCCTTCACCTGCAGGTGCAGGCACGCCTTCGCCCAGGTTCGACTCCCAGGTTGCGCGGGGAGTCTCAGCGAAACGTCCCAGGCTCGCAGATGGGGCGAAGGTCGCGCGTGAAGACACGATCGCCCACTGCTCCCTCCGCGACGGGCGCTCAATTGGGGTGGGACATTTAGTCCCACCTCGGAACTTCTCGGAGGCGCGCGGACGCATAAAGGCAAAAAGTGCCTTATGCTGTCTGCCTCCTGACCACGGGGTGAGGTCCCTCTCACCCGACCCGGCCTCGTCCGTGACCACGCTCCGCGGACCTGGCCCGACCCGATTAAACCGACCTGCACTCCTCGCCCACCACCGCACGCCGGTGGGCCTGGACCCAGGCCTGACCCGAACCCGATTACCCGGTAGCTCTGGGAGAGCTTCCGAAGAGTGATTTCAGAGAGAAAGAGAGACGCGGGGGAGGGGGGTAGAGTAGGTTTTGCCTCTTGACAAAAAAAAACTCTGAAGTGTGCAGGCCAAAGAAGAAGAAGTGCAGGCGAAGAAGAAGGAGCTGCACTGTAGCAAATGCTCAGTTAAGTCGTCGAAGCACCGGGTCAGACGACGGAAAGTCAGCAGCCAGAGTAGGAAAGAAGGCAGGCTGAAGAAGAAGGAAGAGCAACGGCCGAAGCAGAAGAAGAAGAAAGAAAGACTTAGTGGCTGAAGGCAGAAGCTCTGCAGCCATAAAAAAGAGGGGAAAGAGAAAGGGTCACCACGATTACAGAAGAAGAAGAAGAGAGGTCAAGGCAGAAAACCAAAGAAGAAGAAGAACAAGGAGCTCTGAAGAAAGAAAAACATCACCAACGCAGGAACAGCAGGAAGAAGAAGAAGAGCATCACCATTGCAGAAGAAGATTATCACCATAGCAGAAACCAAGGAAGAAGAAGAAGGAGATCTGAAGAAACAGAAAGAAAGAAGAACATCACAACAAATTCTTTCCCTCTCTCTTTATTTTGTAAAAGAAACATGTATATCTCTAGAATACGACTTGCTCCCTGAGTTCGACCTCGGGAACTCTTTCATTTTCCGAGTAAAAAATTTATATTTGAAATGTTGGCAATAACCGGCCTTACTACAACGTTATAACAAAACCCGGTAAAACCGCACGTTTTCATTTTGGCACCGTTGCCGGGGAGCAACGGCTATTCTAGAGGTAAACATTCCTGTTTCTTTTAATTTCTGATAACCTCCTCTCTTTTGTGCAGCTACAGGAATTCAAGAAGACAAGCAACCACACGACAACCACTCCGAAGACAGGTAAATTTTTCCTCTCACTATTAACCCCTAAACTCTAAAGAGGAAGAAAAGAAAAGAACAAGCAATATAGGGCTAACCTGTCTTCCATACTTAGTAACCATAAAGAGTTGCATGTTTTCAACTCATCACTCCTGCACACTATTAAGGGTATTTAAGGGCTACCACATTCTTGCTTGAGCCCTAATTGCCCAACAAAGAGTTAAATGGACCAAGTAGAGCCAACATAAGGTCAAACATTAGGATTTCAGTAGAGACACACCCCTTAATCAAGAATTGAGGAAATCCAAAAGAGGTGTGCCCAAGCCATTGATTGAAAATAATTAACAAGAAAAATCCTAAACAATTGGCTCTCTCTAAACACTTGAACCCTAAAAGACAAGACCTGAAAGCTCTCAAAGGAAACAAGAGGTAAAGTTGACCCCTTGGGTCAACCAACCTTCAAACTAGGCCACTTTGTTCACAAAAACACCTAAAGTTCAAGTGAAACCTTAAGCACCCTGATCTTAAAATTGGTAGACTTAAGAGGTCAAGATCCCCATTCTGGTCTACCTGGAACCGCAGTGACAAGAGAGGTCGGGTGGGGGAAACCCTGTAACCCGTGGGGACGCTCTACCGTGTAGGGGTCATCGCGGGACTCTCCCTCTCTGGCTGCCCAGGTAATTCTCAGGTGGACGATCTTTCTGATCAAGGGGTCCATCTGCCCCGAACCTCTATAGTCACCCAACAATTTTTGGGTGTCTTGATTGGGTCCAGCACCTGCTTATCTCATCCAGCCCTTCAGTATTTTTCAGGAGGTCCTTGGAACCTCCTATAGAAATTCACTCTCCCCGAGGCTAAGCCTCGGCTCCTTTGTTTTTGCAGAAATCATTCACATAGCCCCTCTTTCCTCTGATTCTGAACAAAATCCCCTTCTTCCATCTTGATTCAAACTTTGATTCTATTCCACCACCTGATCCAATTATGCAGCCTAATTACCTAGCAAGACTACCATTCAAGAAACCTGTATATCGGAGATCTATGAAAGATAAAATGATCGAGGATGCCATAAAATTCTATGAAAAAGAAGAAAAAACCTCAACACCAATAGGAAACATTCAGGTTGATGTTCCAACAACCACAGCTTTCATCATAAACTGTGCCCAAATTCTATTGACTGAAATTTCAAAAGGATCAACCCGAGATATGCTCATGACAGGATACATTGAAATGGAAAAATTACACCAATCTGAATACCTTCAATGCTTGACAAATCCTGTACTTTGGGAACAACACCAAGATGCCCTTATAAAACGGGTAGAAATGATGAAATCTGTAAGACAAATTATCAACCAGAAATACCCCTATATACCAGAAACAGAGGATGAACCATCTTGGAACAGTATTAAGGAACAATTCAGTTTCCCAGATCCCGGGATTGAGGCACAAAGTGGTTGTAAAATCCCAACCCAGATAGAAGACAATGTTGAATTAGGTTGGGATATTGCAGGAGAACACAATGCTGAGCCAACCCTAGGCCATGAATCACCAAGCTTAGAACTCCAAGACTCCTGCAATGACAAGATTAGAATTGAACCTCTGGAGGGTATAAATTCCACCCCTTGTTTTGATAAGGTGACCCTCGAAGGTTATTCGGACTTAGGTTCTAATAATTCTACCCACATCCTAAGCCTAGAACCTAGATCTGAAACTTATTGGAAAGATTATGAGGCCCTTTATGAGAAAGATCAAATTTTTACAGAATATGATTCCGGGCCTCTATTTAATGAATATCCCTCTCCAACATCCTCAGGAAATCTGATCGATTTTTCAGAAAACATGCCAATTTATGATACAGAAACTGAGGAGTTGGATGAGCAAGATTTTAATGGGGTCTATCCTACCAGCTTCGAGCTTGAACAGAACACCTTTTTGAGCCCAGAATTGACATATAGGCTAGAACCCAGTCAGGCTGCTGATTCCACATCTGATGATTTCTGCTGTGGTGGAATTCATGATCATTTTCGCCAACTCTCCGACAATTTCAGATCTGACTATAATTGCGGAGAGATTCCCCTTCCTGAACACGCCAGGCCTATCTACGACCTCAGTTCACATGACTCTGACTCTGACTCTGACTCTGAGGTCCTGATTCCCGAGATCACCGATAACACAGAATCATTCCTTTTCGATCCTCAGGAACCAAAAACAGAAAATGCCAAGAGTGATTGCAACCAAGAATCCAAATTTTTTCTCGAATCCGATTCCTTTCATCCTACAAACACTCTTCTGGCATTTGATAGTTACCCAGAGGACTCTCTACAGAAAATCACCTATCATCTGTTTCTAGAAGAGCCCTCGTACACAATGGCCACCTCATCAGCACACACAGAATGGATCAAAACCTCTCCCAAACCCTGACCCGCAACCGGACTCAATTTCTATTCAGATTCACCTCTCACCGAGCCGATTGCATTTCCACATCAGGTTTCGAACATTGATCAGACTACATACCATGCTCTATCATTCTCTGATCACCCCTGTAGGGTTCCTGCATCAACCACTGATTATCCTACAGGTCCCTACTCTGACCAGGCTGATTCGGCTCAGCCAAACCCTGCGTTTACACTTCCACATCCATCTGAGCTTCATAGTTTATGGTGGGTTCCACACCTTTTTATCCACATCTATCAACCCACCAGATTGATTGGGTTTGGGCTGCATCAGTAGCCTGTTGATCTGAACAAGCACCTGGTTGGACCAACCAGGCTCTTAATTGAGGTGCTTGTCTTACAAAACTCTGCTGATTTGACCATCCCCTCTCCATCGCATTTCCCGCTTGGCTGAAGGCATCAAATTTAGCGCTCAACGGGAGGCAGCCCGTCATTCTCTTTGAAAACCTGAAACTTGTTCTGACACCTTTTTGCACTTAAAGCTCACACTTTAGGATAGCCGACTCCACCTCAGGTGCTTGCATCTGAGATTAGAAATCGTCCGCAACAGTCACCCCGACCCATTCACTCATCAAAACAGCTATCCTAATGTATGAACTTAGTTGAATAAAAACCCCTAGGTTACAATGAGGACATTGCAAATCTTAGGCATGGGGGGGTATGAAAGTGCAAAACTTGTAAGAAAAGGTTTCAAACAAAAAAATTCACATATGCCAAAAACACCATAAAAATTAAAAAAATTTTCGAAAAAGAATAAGAGGAAAAGAGGAGAAGAAAATTTTGTGAAGGAGAAAAGAAACAAAATGAAAAAGGAGCACAAAATTATGAGAAAAAGTGATAGTCATTAGTAAGGAACTAAGGAATTAACCTAAGTTCTAGACCTCATTCAAGAAAATAACTGAAAAGTGCACAATAAGATTAGTAAGAATGCAAACCTTAGGCATTCTTGAATAGACTCTTAGTACCCATTAAGATCTGGACACTCCTCAAGAGGTTGAGGAAAATGAAAAGCTGAAGTATTAGGTCTAAGGCTTAGGAAGTATTCGGCCTCGTTAACTAACTTTTGGTTTACGGGACTCAGTAACCTAAGCACCCTAATCTCACACACAGCCTGGTTCAGTAAGCGTAAAAATCAGAATCACGCAGAAGCGTCGCAAAAATCTGAAAAGAACACCTAGAATAGGAATGGCCGATCAACACAAGTTGATTTGGACGAGTTCCCAGCGCAGAGAGGCGAGAAATCCCCTCGAAGATGCGTAACAAAATATCATCTCCTCGGTGCTTGTCTCTTAGGATATTTACATATCCTACGGGGGGCATGTAAGCACTCTGCTGGTTCAGATTCCATGGATGGCATTATCTCGAAGTGTCAATTGCCAGGGTCTGGATTCGGCCACGGAATACCATGGATGGGATTATCTCGAAATCTCAATAGCCAGGGTTCCGGTGGTTGCCATGGGCGGTGCTATCTCGAAGCATCGATCGCCAGGAACCCTTGAGGATTGATGATGGGAGCAAGGAATCTGATACAGACCATGTTGAAAAGCCAATCCTAGGCTAGAACTAAAAAGAAAAAGAGAGAGAAAACTCTCCAAACAGAAAAAACTTTCTATCTCTCTCTTACAAAACGCACTGCGAACTGGGCCAGGGCTAAAATCATTTCAAGCATGGGTGCTTTAACCACGAAGTCCAATAAACCTTAGGTTAGTTCTTGCGGGCCTTAAAAACCTTTGCTAAAAGACTGAGGCTAAGGCTAGACAGATTTGGATCTTGATTGGTACTAGAGTACCTTTTAGGCCTATGGTCAGCATTCTAACCTAATCTATGAAGGCACTTATCTAAAACTATTGAAAACTTCATGGTCTAGAACAAGGATTGAAACCTTAAGTTTTTGCTAAGGGACTAGCAAAAGCTAGGCATGGGGGTATGATGAGAACCTCATCATGAGCCATAACTAGCTCATTTTGACCCAATACAAAGGATAAAAGCTCCTACATATCTCAAGGAAAGGCTTAACTCAGAGAATTCTGAGTTTGAGAAGAAAACCAGTCATAAGGGGTAAAAGTGCAATTTTACCAGTATAATCTGCATACAGGGTAATTCTGGGCCCAAACACAGGTCAAAACAGCTTAATAAGAATAAAAGTGGGATGAGATGATCTAGCAAGGGCTACAGCACTTCCAAGGAACCAAATGATAATCTGTAACCCTAAAACAACCCACTTCAATTCAGAAGGTTCGAGGCAAAGTAAAAATAGAATAAACCCTCTAAAATTCATAGAAAAATAATCTCTAGGGTTTAGAACCTTCAATTTGGCCTTTAGAACCCATTTTGACCTACATTGAGAACCATGCCCAATTAATAACTTAATTTGGGTCTTTACGCAAATTGACCGGTCAAACAAGGTTTAATATGAAAATGAAATTCACCATCAGATTCCTTGGGTCCTAATTAGTCATGTATAAAAACTTGAGCCTAAGAAGAAACCTCCTTGACCGACTTTACACTTTGGTCCTCATATATTTACTCTTTGGCCCTCAACTTTTGAACCCTCGCATTTTAGCCCCTAACTCTCCTTCGTTCTTTGCAATCAGGTCCCTCCTGCAAAACCCTGCCAGCACCATGCTCCGGCGACCTTGCGCGGAGCATGGCGCCGCGCAGGGTGAGGTAGGGGACCTGGCAAGTAAACCGGGGGTGCCCTGCGTCGTCAGCCGTCGCAGGAGCACCCCCCTGGTCATAGTAGCCCCCCATACCGGCCGTGCGAACGCACGGACGGTATGGGTTCGTGTTCCGACCATTCTCCGGCGAGGGAGACACGTCGTCTCCCTCCGCCTTCCTCCCTGTTTCATCCCTATAAATACCCCCCGCTGCTCCACCGACCAGGGCAGCCTGGATCTGACGGAGAAAACCCCCAGCTTTCTTCTCTTCTTCCTCCGGCAGACGCTCACCAGCTCCGGCGGCTTCCTCCCCCTCCACCTCTTCGCTCTGCCACAATACCAGCAGCAGAGACTTCCTCCCCTGCTCTTCCCGCGCCACGCCGCACCCAGCTGGCGCCTCTCCAGCCCTCTGCTCGCCGCCGCCCCTTCCCCTGGGCATCTTCTTCTCCGGCGACAGTCGATACGACTGTCGCCCTGTCTCGGCCCCTTTCGTCTCCATAGCTAGGTCAGAACTCCTCCCCACCTCCCCCTCTTTCTTTTCCTCACTGTCTTTTATTTGATTAAACCCTCGACCGCTCCTGTTCACCCTCACCCTCTCCGCCTCCGACCACCCTCCGGCGAGCCGCTCCCATCACCTCAGCGACCCACACGGCTCGCCGACCACCGCAGAACCTCCGCCTCCTCACCCTGATCCTCTTCCGCCCCTCCACTTCCCACCAAACACCCTCTGCAGATCCACCGAACACACCCACTTCTTCGCTCACAGTTTGACCTGGGATGACCTGTTGGCTCCATCACGCCCCCTGCAGACCCCCTGACCACCTTCGCCGTGCCACGGCGAAGGTCCCCCGCCTGTCTGATTTGGCCGAGAGGCCGTTCTTCTGTGACCAGGTGACTCGCCCGCCGTCGCCATTACTGAGCAGGCAGAGCTCCTTCACCTGCAGGTGCAGGCACGCCTTCGCCCAGGTTCGACTCCCAGGTTGCGCGGGGAGTCTCAGCGAAACGTCCCAGGCTCGCAGATGGGGCGAAGGCCGCGCGTGAAGACACGATCGCCCACTGCTCCCTCCGCGACGGGCGCTCAATTGGGGTGGGACATTTAGTCCCACCTCGGAACTTCTCGGAGGCGCGCGGACGCATAAAGGCAAAAAGTGCCTTATGCTGTCTGCCTCCTGACCACGGGGTGAGGTCCCTCTCACCCGACCCGGCCTCGTCCGTGACCACGCTCCGCGGACCTGGCCCGACCCGATTAAACCGACCTGCACTCCTCGCCCACCACCGCACGCCGGTGGGCCTGGACCCGGGCCTGACCCGAACCCGATTACCCGGTAGCTCTGGGAGAGCTTCCGAAGCGTGATTTCAGAGAGAAAGAGAGACGCGGGGGAGGGGGGTAGAGTAGGTTTTGCCTCTTGACAAAAAAAAACTCTGAAGTGTGCAGGCCAAAGAAGAAGAAGTGCAGGCGAAGAAGAAGGAGCTGCACTGTAGCAAATGCTCAGTTAAGTCGTCGAAGCACCGGGTCAGACGACGGAAAGTCAGCAGCCAGAGCAGGAAAGAAGGCAGGCTGAAGAAGAAGGAAGAGCAACGGCCGAAGCAGAAGAAGAAGAAAGAAAGACTTAGTGGCTGAAGGCAGAAGCTCTGCAGCCATAAAAAAGAGGGGAAAGAGAAAGGGTCACCACGATTACAGAAGAAGAAGAAGAGAGGTCAAGGCAGAAAACCAAAGAAGAAGAAGAACAAGGAGCTCTGAAGAAAGAAAAACATCACCAACGCAGGAACAGCAGGAAGAAGAAGAAGAGCATCACCATTGCAGAAGAAGATTATCACCATAGCAGAAACCAAGGAAGAAGAAGAAGGAGATCTGAAGAAACAGAAAGAAAGAAGAACATCACAACAAATTCTTTCCCTCTCTCTTTATTTTGTAAAAGAAACATGTATATCTCTAGAATACGACTTGCTCCCTGAGTTCGACCTCGGGAACTCTTTCATTTTCCGAGTAAAAAATTTATATTCGAAATGTTGGCAATAACCGGCCTTACTACAACGTTATAACAAAACCCGGTAAAACCGCACGTTTTCATTATCCTACGGGTCCCTACTCTGACCAGGCTGATTCAGCTCAGCCAAACCCTGCGTTTACACTTCCACATCCATCTGAGCTTCATAGTTTATGGTGGGCTCCACACCTTTTTATCCACATCTATCAACCCACCAGATTGATTGGGTTTGGGGTGCATCATCAGCCTGTTGATCTGAACAAGCACCTGGTTGGACCAACCAGGCTCTTAATCAAGGTGCTTGTCTTACAAAACTCCGCTGATTTGACCATCCCCTCTCCATCGCATTTCCCGCTTGGCTGAAGGCATCAAATTTAGAGCTCAACGGGAGGCAGCCCGTCATTCTCTTTGAAAACCTGAAACTTGTTCTGACAGCTTTTGCACTTGAAGTTCACACTTTAGGACAGCCGACTCCACCTCAGGTGCTTGCATCTAAGATTAGAAATCGTCCGCAACAGTCACCCCGACCCATTCACTCATCAAAACAGCTATCCTAATGTATGAACTTAGTTGAATAAAAACCCCTAGGTTACAATGAGGACATTGCAAATCTTAGGCATGGGGGGGTATGAAAGTGCAAAAACTTGTAAGAAAAGGTTTCAAAACAAAAAAACAAAAAAAAAAAAAATTCACATATGCCAAAAATACCATAAAAATTAAAAAATTTTTCGAAAAAGAATAAGAGGAAAAGTGGAGAAGGAAAATTTTGTGAAGGAGAAAAGAAACAAAATGAAAAAGGAGCACAAAATTATGAGAAAAAGTGATAGTCATTAGTAAGGAACTAAGGAATTAACCTAAGTTCTAGACCTCATTCAAGAAAATAACTGAAAAGTGCACAATGAGATTAGTAAGAATGCAAACCTTAGGCATTCTTGAATAGACTCTTAGTACCCATTAAGATCTGGACACTCCTCAAGAGGTTGAGGAAAATGAAAAGCTGAAGTATTAGGTCTAAGGCTTAGGGAGTATTCGGCCTCGTTAGCTAATTTTTGGTTTACGGGACTCAGTAACCTAAGCACCCTAATCTCACACACAGCCTGGTTCAGTAAGCGTAAAAATCAGAATCACACAGAAGCGTCGCAAAAATCTGAAAAGAACACCTAGAATAGGAGAGGCCGATCAACACAAGTTGATTTGGACGAGTTCCCAGCGCAGAGAGGCGGGAAATCCCCTCGAAGATGCGTAACAAAATATCATCTCCTCGGTGCTTGTCTCTTAGGATATTTACATATCCTACGGGGGGCATGTAAGCACTCTGCTGGTTCAGATTCCATGGATGGCATTATCTCGAAGTGTCAATTGCCAGGGTCTGGATTCGGCCACGGAATACCATGGATGGGATTATCTCGAAATCTCAATAGCCAGGGTTCCGGGGGTTGCCATGGGCGGTGCTATCTCGAAGCATCGATCGCCAGGAACCCTTGAGGATTGATGATGGGAGCAAGGAATCTGATACAGACCGTGTTGAAAAGCCAATCCTAGGCTAGAACTAAAAAGAAAAAGAGAGAGAAAACTCCCCAAACAGAAAAACTTTCTATCTCTCTCTTACAAAACGCACTGCGAACTGAGCCAGGGCTAAAATCATTTCAAGCACGGGTGCTTTAACCACGAAGTCCAATAAACCTTAGGTTAGTTCTTGTGGGCCTTAAAAACCTTTGCTAAAAGACTGAGGCTAAGGCTAGACAGATTTGGATCTTGATTGGTACTAGAGTACCTTTTAGGCCTATGGTCAGCATTCTAACCTAATCTATGCTTAAATAAAAAAGGCACTTATCTAAAACTATTAAAAACTTCATGGTCTAGAACAAGGGTTGAAACCTTAAGTTTTTGCTAAGGGACTAGCAAAAGCTAGGCATGGGGGTATGATGAGAACCTCATCATGAGCCATAACTAGCTCAATTTGACCTAGTACAAAGGATAAAAGCTCCTACATATCTCAAGGAAAGGATTAACTCAGAGAATTCTGAGTTTGAGAAGAAAACAAGTCATAAGGGGAAAAAGTGCAATTTTACCAGTATAATCTGCATACAGGGTAATTCAGGACCCAAACATAGGTCAAAGCAACTTAATAAGAATAAAAGTGGGATGAGATGATCTAGCAAGGGCTACAGCACTTCCAAGAAACCAAATGATAATCTGTAACCCTAAAATAACCCACTTCAATTCACAAGGTTCGAGGCAAAGTAAAAATAGAATAAACCCTCTAAAATTCATAGAAAAATAATCTCTAGGGTTTAGAACCTTCAATTTGGCCTTTAGAACCCATTTTAACCTACATTGAGAACCATGCCCAATTAATAACTTAATTTGGGTTTTTGCGCAAATTGACCTGTCAAACAAGGTTTAATATGAAAATGAAATTCACCATCAGATTCCTTAGGTCCTAATTAGTCATGTATAAAAACTTGAGCCTAAGAAGAAACCTCCTTGACCGACTTTACACTTTGGTCCTCATATATTTACTCTTTGGCCCTCAACTTTTGAACCCTAGCATTTTGGCCCCTAATTCTCCTTCGTTCTTTGCAATCAGGTCCCTCCTGCAAAACCTGCCAGCACCATGCTCCGGCGACCTTGCGCGGAGCATGGCGCCGCGCAGGGTGAGGTGGGGGACCTGGCAAGTAAACCGGGGGTGCCCTGCGTCGTCAGCCGTCGCAGGGACACCCCCCTGGTCGTTATAACCCACCATACCGGCCGTGCGAACGCACGGACGGTATGGGTTCTTGCTTCCGGCCATCCTCCGGCGAGGGAGACACGTCGTCTCCCTCCGCCTTCCTCCCTGTTTGCTCCCTATAAATACCCCCCGCTGCTCCACCGACCGGGGCAGCCTGGATCTGACGGAGAAAACCCCCAACTTTCCTCTCTTCTCACTCCGGCAGACGCCCACCAGCTCCGGCGGTTCTTCCTCCTCCTCCTCTTCGCCCTGCCGCAATACCAGCAGCAGAGACTTCTCCCCCTGCTCTTCCCGCGTCGCGCAATACCGGCGCGCGCTGCCTCTGCCCCGTCGTCACTGCCGTCCTCCCCCCACTGGGCATCGTCTTCTCCGGCGACAGTCGATACGACTGTCGCCCTGCTCCTCCCCTTTCGTCCCTGTAAGTAAGCTAGAGCTACTCCCCTTCTCCTCCTCTTTCTTTCCCCGCTTTCAATTTAGTCAATTAAGCCCTCGACCGACCCTGACCACCTTCACCCCCTTCGTCTCCGACCACCCTCCGGCGAGCCGCTCCCATCACCTCAGCGACCCACACGGCTCGCCAACCACCGCAGGACCTCCGCCTCCTCACCCTGATCAATTTCCGCCCTACCACTTCCCCCACATCACCCTCTGCAACTCCACCGAACAGACCCATCCTCCGACCCACAGTCCGACCTAGGGCAGCCCTCGCACGCCGCCCCGCGCCTCGCCACCACCCACACGAGCTTCGCCGCACCCTGGAGAAGCTCCTGGCACTCTCTGATTAGGCCGAGAGGCCGTTTTCTTATGGACAGGCCACCCGACCTCCGCCGCCATTGACGCGCAGGAGGACCTGCTTCCGCCTGCAGCTACAGGCGCGCCACGCTCAGCGCCAAGCCCAGATTCACTCCCAGGCCTTGCGAGGAGTTTTGGCAAAACACCAGGTTCGCAGCCGAGGAAGAAAACTCCGCGTGACGCTGCCATCTCCTGCTGAATTCCCCGCTGCGGGCGCGCAATTGAGGTGGGCCATTTAGTCCCACCTCGGAAACGCCTGAAGAGCCGCAGCGACATAAGATGCAAAAGTGCAGTAGCCTTACTGCCTCAGTACACGGGGTGAGGTCCCCTTCACCCGCCCGGTTACCCGGTCTCGTCCGCGCTCACGCCCCGCGGACCTGACCCGAACCGACCCGACCCGACTCGACTGACCTGCACTCCTCGCCCACCACGCACACCGGTGGGCCTGGACCCGGGCCTGATCCGAACCCGGTTACCCGGTAGCTCTGGGAGAGCTTTCCCTAGAGTGGTTTCAGAGAGAAAGAGAGACGCGGGGGGGGGAGGGTAGAGTAGGTTTTGCTTCTGACGAGAAACTCTGAAGTGTGCAGGCGAAGAAGAAGACCCGCGGAAGAAGAAGCGCAGGCGAAGAAGAAGGAGCTGCACTGTAGCAAATGCATAGTTAAGTCGTCGAAGCACCGGGTCAGACGACGGAAGGTCAGCAGCCAGAGCAGGAAAGAAGGCAGGCTGATGAAAGAAAGAAAAGAAGAGCAACGGCCAAAGCAGAAAAGAAGAAAGGAAGACTTAGTAGCTGAAGGTAGAAGCTCTGCAGCCATAAGGAAGAAGAAGAAGGAGATCTGAAGAAAGAAAGGAAGAAACATTCACAGAAGAGACTGCAGAAAAAGAAGAAGAGAGGCCAAGACAGAAACCAAGGAAGAAGAAGAAGGAGATCTGAAGAGGAACATCACCTCTGCAGAACAAAGAAGAAGAAGGAGATCTGAAGGAAAAGAAAGAAGAACATCACAACAAATTCTTTCCCTCTCTCTTTATTTTGTAAAAGAAACATGTATATCTCTAGAATACGACTTGCTCCCTGAGTTCGACCTCGGGAACTCTTTCATTTTCCGAGTAAAAAAATTTATATTTGAAATGTTGGTAATAACCGGCTTTACTACAACGTTATAACAAATACAAAACCGACGTTTCAGTTGGGCTCCTCGCAAAAATAATATTTAATATTAGCAAAGAACTTATCCTATTTTGTTTTTGGTCAATCAGTGAGGATTCGTTCTGTTGCTATGTAATTTGCGATGGGTGCAAACCAAGGGAGGGTAGTAGTAGCTAAAATGCTTTCATCGGGGAATTGATCAGTTGCGGTCATTGTGTCATTCTTCATAAGACAAGAGAGATGGTCAGCCACTACATTATTCGATTTCCAGGTTAAATTCCTGGTGCAGCAGGATCCAACGTATAAGGTGCTATTTCGCAGATTTTTTTGTCAGCAAATATTTAACTGCTGAGTGGTCGGTATATATGGTGACATGTGACCCCGAAAGATAAGATCTAAATTTTTCTAAGGCAAATACAATGGCAAGAAGTTCCTTTTCAGTAATTGCGTAATTCCGTTGTGCATCATCAAGTGTTTTGCTAGCATAATAGATCACAATGAGCTTCTTGCCAATTTTTTGCCCTAGAATGGCCCCCACAGCAAAATCTAAGGCATTTGTCATTAATTCAAAGGGACTATTCCAATTAGATCCCTGCAAAATTGGTGCCTCAGTAACCTCCTTCTTCAACCCCAAAAAACTCTCTAGGCATTTATCATTAAAATCGAATGGCTGGTCTTTAGTAGGCAACTAACTTAAGGGCTTGGAGATTTGGGAAAAATTTTGTATGAATCAATGGTAGAAACCCACATGACCCAAAAAGGATCTAATCTGTTTGACAGTAGTAGGCTGTGGGAGCTTAGATATAGCATGTATTTTTACTTTATCTACCGCGATTCATTGTTTTGAAATAACATGACCCAAGACAATACCTTCCTGGACCATGAAATGACTTTTTTCCCAACTGAGCACCAGATCGACTTCTATGCATTTCTGGGGAGTTCTTTCAAAGTTCTTGAGACAATGGTCAAAAGAATCTCCAAAAACATGGAAGTCATCCATAAAGACTTCTAAGCATTCACCTACCAGGTCCAAAAATATTGCAGGCATACACCTTTGAAAAGTCATAGGCGAGTTGCAAACACCGAAGGCATTCTTCGAAAAGCAAAGGTTCCAAAGGGGCAGGTGAAAGTTGCTTTGCCTTGGTCCTCAGGATGAATCGCTACCTGATTATAACTAGAATAACCATCTGGAAAATAGTAAAAATCTTGTCCGACTAATTGCCCGAAGATTTGATCATAATGGGGAGCAGAAAATGGTCCTTCTTGGTGGCAGTGTTTAATTTTCTGTAATCAATACACACGCACCAAGAAGAGGTGGTTTGGGTGGCTATATTCTCCCTATTGTCATTGGTGACAACTGTTAGTCCAACCTTTTTAGTCACAACTTATGTTGGACTAACCCAGGAGCTGTTAGAAATGGGGTAGATGATATTAGCATCAAGAACTTAATAATCTCCTTTTTTACCACCTCCTGCATATTAAGGTTCAAGTGCCTTTGCGGTTGGCGGGAGGGGCAAGAATCGTCCTCTAGATATATACGATGTGTACAATGGGATGGATGAATACCCTTAAGATCGGTCCAGCCAATAGCTCTTTTGCATTTACTCAAAACTTGGAGAAGTTTGTGTTCTTGTGCCCCAGCAAGTCCAGAATTTATAATTAGGGGTAGGGTCTGATTTGGGTCCACTAAAACATATTTAAGGGAGTTGGGCAAAGGTTTTAATTCCAATTGTGGCCCCAGCTCCGAAAAGATTTCTGCTTTTTTTGTTAGTGGTGAGGTGAGAGTGAAAGGGTCAGATGGATGGTTAACTGAATGTGTGGTTAGGGTGGAAGGGTGAGAAGCAGTGATTGTTCAGGAACCATGTTAATGGCAAAATAGGAGCCTAAATGTGAAATCTGCAAAGTCTCCTCCACAATATTTTCTATTTCTGAACCCGAATCTTCAAAGAAATCAGGTTCTTGGAACCTCCTAGAAGCTTGGAAAATATCTAGGGTTACAAATTCACTGCCACACATGATCTTCATTTTTATAGAATCACAATCAATATTTGCACGGGTGGTGGCTAAGAATAGTCTTCCAATAATTATAGGGGCAAACTTTAATGCTTCCGGTACCTCTATGTCTAAGACTAAAAAGTCTACTGCAAATAGACAATTTTTGACCCAGACAAGGACATCCTGAACAATTCCCCTTGGTTTAATTGTAGATCGGTCGGCCAATTGAAGAGTAACCTCAACAGGCTTTAATTCACTGATCTTAAATTCCTCAAAAACAATTGTGGGGATAAGACTAATTGAGGCATCAAGATCCAGCAAAGCACGATCAAAAGAAGTATCATTAATGATAACTTGATTTAGGGGGGTGCCTGGATCTTTTCTCTTAAGAGGCAGTCGACTCTACACAACTAAGCTAACTGTCTTAGGAAGGATCACCTTTCCTAAATTTCAGGGCTGCCTTTTTGGGGTACATAAATCTTTTAGGAATTTTGCATAGGCAGGGATGTATTTTATGGCATCTTGGAGAGGGATGTTAATTTCAACTTGCCCAAATAAACCCATTAATTCCTTATCAGTGAGCTCAGATTTCTTCTTTTTCTTATTTTTTGAAGAATGGAGGGCTTGTGGAAATGGTGCAGGGTTTCCCTATTTTGCATTAATAGGTTCTTGAACAATGTGAGAGGAAGATGGGGAGGAGTTGATCTATTTTTTAGTAAAATGAGTTTCTTTAACAGGTAGCGGATCTTGAGTAGTTTTCCCATTTCTCAAAGTAACTACATTTGCAGTCTGGTTGTTTCTAGGATGAGGATGGGAAGCCTGACTGTTATTGAAACCTTGGGGATGCTAAGGTGCTAGTTTAATGGGTTGACTGGGATATCCACCCTGGAACTGATTCCTTTGATTATTTGGGTTGGGCATGGGTTGGGAAGGTAAATTCCCAATAGGTCGATGATCAGGAGTAACCTTAACTTGGTGTTGCAAGTTGGTAACCATGTGGGTTACTTCTGTTATTTGATTCTGCATGTATTGCAGAGTTTTAATGGCCTAAGTGTTAATATCTTCCTGGGATGGTCCAGGTTGATATACATGTGGCCCATAATTCCCAAAATGATTTTGTTTAGGAAAAGGAATTGGGTTCAGGTTTTTCCAGGAGTGATTTGGGTTAGTCCTCCAATTTTGGTGGAAAGTGTTGGAGGGGTTTCTAAATTGCTTCTGGAGAGCATAAATATTTTCTGTGGTGGGTTCAAAAATATTTTGATCAAAATTCCCAGTCAATTCCTGTGGGAAATCAGTTGGAAACTACTAACCAATAGGTGTGGCATCAATAATGTGCAGATTTTCTTTTCGAAGAAGTTGTGGAGTGTTAGTGTGTACAGAGTTAAAGTGTGGAGCTTGTTTGTTTGTGAGCTTTTCTTCCATTTTTTTCTGGTGAATTTGCATCTGGTCCAGTCGTTGAGCTAACATATATAGATTATCCTGAGTGACTGGAACATAGGTTGATTTGGAGTCAATTTCATGGACTCCATGTCTGGGGTTTCGTGCTCTACTAAAAGTGTCCATTGAAGTCATATTAAATGAGTTTTCACTCATTTCTTCAAAGAGGGGATAGGCACTTTCGACATCTTTATTAAGGAAATTTCCCCCACATGAGGCATCCACAAATCGCTTCAATTGATCTTCTAATCCATGATAGAAGATCTGCACTGACTACCATTGCAAAATTTCATGGTGGGGACAACTTCTTAAAAGTTCTTGAAATCTTTCCCTGGCTTCATGGAGAGGTTCACCAATTTTTTGTTGAAAGGTCGTTATGGATCTTCTTAAAGCATTAGTTCGACCAATCGAAATTTTTTTTTTAGAAAAGCGCTCTTTAATTGGGGCCAAGTGGTAATCGAGTGCCCAACCATTCTAAACCAATGTGAAGCTTTATCTTTAAGAGAGAGAGGAAAAAGTCTCATTAACCACATGTCTTCCTACACATTGTGGGAACGAGTGGTTTAGGCGTGGACAATTAATTCCTCGAGATGACAAAAAGGGTCCTCTCTTGAAAGACCATGAAAATGCTTGATAAGATTTGGAATGGCTGGTTTGATCTCAAAATTCCCTTATGGTATAACCACCACGGGTCTTTCCTCATAATTGGAAGGATCATAGAAATCCTTAAGAGGAATGACAGGCTGTTGGCGGGGTGGTGGGTTTTGCCCTTGGTTAGCTAGGTTCGTTACAGTCCTAGCCAAATCTTCTTGATTTTGTTGCAGCCGAACCAAATGGTCGACCCTCAAGGCAAAGGGGTTTGTATTTTGAGTTAGAATTGGAGGGCCACCTGCCCCTGCAGGAATTTTTGGTTGCTCCAGATGAGGGAGGTGAGGGAGGGGGAAGTCAGCTTGTGGGTCAGCTAACGGGTTAGAAGTGGAAGCAAAATTTTTTTGTTAGCTTCCAGGGTTTTCGATTTTTTTAGAAGAGGAGGGAGTAGGAAACAAAGATTTTCTGGTGCGGGGAGCAACATCAGATTGTTCCTCAAGATGTGGTTTTTGGGACCTTCACCCGTGCATGCACTATTTTGGAAGAATTGGAGGGGAGGAGAAGAGAAAGAGGTGAGAGAAAGTGTGCAATTCAAACAACAAATTCTAGACCTAACTTAAGTGTGACTCCATAAAAATAAACCTAAGACTTGGTCTACTTAGGAAATAAGTAATCAGTAGTGAATACCTATTTTGTGAACAAATCTAGCCAAGTTACTTATGGGGAGGTTTGGGCCCAAACGTTTCCTAGGAAAATCCCCAGGTGCTCGTACAAACCCACGTCTGGTCATTTGACATGGCCCCTCAGCCTGAACAGTCGATATAGATGACATAATTGGTATTAACTATAGAAAACTTAAGACCTATATAGCAAGCTTACGTTGATGAAAACCTTAGGGGTCAAATTGCTACAAATTTTAATTAGGTCTAGGATACTAGTGTGCATAGAGAATGTTGAGGGCGTTGATTGGGCTGTTGCCCTGTTATTTCAATTTTTAGTGTGTGTGCATAAATTGGAATGTGGTTCCAATTAAAAATAAGTTATCACACAATTTTTTGTACTTTTGTCTTTATGATTCAATTTAATTGAATGTGTTTTAGTGTTTCTCTTTTTAAATGTTCAAACTAGTTTGAAACTTCCACAATCAAAGGAAAATAAGTTGCATTGGTGATGATGTGTATCCTTTTGCTGTGGGACAAAAAAGCAAGAAAGAAACACTAGTTGAATTTGAACCCAAATATAAAAAATTACTACCAATGAATTATTTTTAGGCTTTTTGAATAAGTAGTTGTCCAAATAATGCAACCAACACCACTACCTTATGTAAAATCAAACAAGGATTCTAGAAAAGATTTTTTTAAGATTTTAAAAAATTGTTTAGTATTTGTTTTGAATTTGTATTTGTGCTGGTATCAAGTCCAGAAATGGTACTTTTGGGTATTCTGGACTTTCTATACCATCACTGGCCTCAAAAAATTTTGCTGATTTTATGTGAGATGTATAACTTCGTAAGGATTCCAAAAAACTAAATTTTACAAAAATTGGATGAGCACAATAATTCTAAAAATTCACGAACAGTCGCAAAACAGGAAGCTTAGAGGGTGTGACCCCTCTGCAATCCATGAATTTTTAGAAATTATGTACAATGCAAACTGATCTGAAATTTAGAAAAGATGTTCCTAAGTTGATTTGGAATCACTATGTGAAACTTTAGAATTTTAGGAGAGGTGTGGTGCTGGGAATTTATTTTTGAATTCCAGATAGAAATCTAGACCCGAAAAATAGAAAACCAACACTAGGATTGGAGTGGTGTTTAATGAAGCATACAAGCAAACAATGGATTTTTATTGGCAGCACTCCACTTAATTAAAGTGTTTAGGATCCTGAAAAAATGTTTAATATTTTTTGGTAGTCTTATCCTAAATGTGAGAAGAAATGGGGAACCAATGTGAAATTGTGGGAAGAAAAGGAACTTTGAGCTCTTGCTTCCAAATTCCTACTTTCTTCCTGTAGTTCCTGCACACACAAGAGAAAAGAGAGACAAGGGAATGAGATCCACTTGAAGTAAGAGAATCAATTAAAATACAAAGCCCTGGCTCGCCAGCAAAGGTGCCAAAATGTGATGCAAAAGATTATGTGATTTGTAAAAGCGGGTTTTTAAGTCGTTGTAACACGCGAAATCGCATACACTTTTAAATTTATAACCTAGATAGTGGGGTATCTAGGGTCGTCCAAGGAGGCAATTTGGTTGCAAAAATCGATCTCTTGCTCGGAAATGCAAATCAACTTTGTTTTTGGTCTTTTTAAATATGTAGTATTTTAGGGTTTTGAAATAACAGCAACGCTAATTTTGTTGGCAAGGGAAAACAGCTAACACCTAACTCACTACACTACTACTAAAGTGACAAGTAGAGATTCTCCCTAAGCTCACTCTAGACACGTGGAGGTCTAGAGTAATTAGGCAGGAGTGAAAAGTGCTAGAAACTAGGTTATAAAAAAAATTGCAACAAAATGAAATAGAATTGAAGGAACTTGATTGATGCAAAAGTGTTTTACATAAAAACCTAGTAGAGGAATGCTTCTACTACTAGAATAAATGCAATAAATAAAGTAAAACACAAATCCTTTTGAAGTTATGGTGAAGAGGGGAAGCTCCTTGCTCCAAGCTTAGTGGCTCCTAGGCTTGAAAAGGGCTCCTCCTTCTCCTTTCTTGAAAGGGTCCTCCAAGGTGGAAGCTTCCACCTTAACTGTCCTTCTCCAAGGGTGGGTGTGTACCACCCTTAAGCTCTTCTCCATGGTGGCGTGGACCACCTTCAAGACCTCCTCAGAAGGTCTTCCTTGCCTGGCTTCTCCTTTGGTTGTCATGGGCACAAGAGAGAAGGGAAGAGCGGAAGGCACCAAGGGGATAGAGTATCCCCTTAATCTTCTTCTTCTTCTTCTCTCTTGGGCATGAGATTTAGGCAGAATATGAGCGGTATTTTGCTAGCCAATGATGGGATGTAAGGTGGTGGGTGTTGGTCTTTTTATACGGTAGGATGAGAGGGTTAAGGTGACTCTTGAGATGGATGGCTAAGATGGGAAGATGGTGGTGGTTAGGTGATCCTAGGGCCAAGGAGTGTTGGCACCACCTAAGGGATGTAAGGGGGGTAGTTATGGTTGGCCAAGGGACACCTAAAAGTGGTGCCAACCATGGAGAGGTGCCATGGGATGGCACCAACTTCTACACTTCTAGAAAGGGGTTGAGTGGGATGGTGGATGTGGCTTGGAGGGGTTATGTGTAGGGTGGATATGGGGGTTGAAGTTGGCACCAAAAGGGGGGGTGGTTAGGATGGTTTTGATGCCAACATCTAGGTGTCTTTTGGTGGTGATTAAGGAGTGATGGGTGGTGAAGAAGGTGGCACCAACTTGAGTAGAAGTGGAGCTAGCTAGGTGGACTTGAGTTTATTTAGTAAATGGAGCTAGCTAGGGTTAAGTTCTGGCTGATGGATGGCCGAGGAGCTGGATGCTAGCTAAGCTAAGCTAATCTAAGCTAGCTTAGCTAGTAGTGGAGTGGAGGAGTAGGCATGTGTAGCTTAGGGTTTGAGGAGAGGAGCTGGATATGAAGAGTCTAGAGCTGAATTAGAGCTAGTAGCTACTGAAGAGGTCAACAAGGGGCTACTCTAGTTGCCTTAGCTTGCTAGTTCTTTGCTAGCTGCTAAGCCAAGATAAAGTGAGCTGGCTTCTATTGAATAGAGCTGAGGTGAGCAGGGTTTGGTGCTCTCGGGGAGGATTGAGCTGGTTGAGACAGCTAAGGTAGCTTAGCTGTCTCAACCAAGTTGAGCAAAGCTGAGTCATCGGAAGCTGGACTTGAGCTTCCTGAGCTGGAATGAATTCATCTTTAGCTGGCTAGAGTTGAATGGAGCTGGATGTAGCTGGACCTGAGCTGAGGTGAACTCCAGTCAACTCTGCTGAGCTAGCTAGAGGTCCCTGTGGACTAGTGGGAGCTGAGATGAGCTAGACTCAACTAAGTTGAGCTGGATCTGAGCTGACCTGAGCTAGGGTGAGCTAAGATGAGCTCTCTTGAGCTGCCATTTAGCTGAGATGAGCTGAATGGAGTTAGGATGAGCTAACCCTAGTCTAAGTTAGCAGGATTCTAGCTATGGTTATCTGGATCAAGCCGAGTTCTAACTAGTCTGAGCTTCTTCTTCAACAGTTGCCTTCCTGAGTGCTAGGGTTTTAGGGATCTATATATCTGTTCATCCCTAACACTGACAAAGCACATTAAAAAGACAAGAAAAATGTAATGCATGCCTATCCTAATTTATAACTAAATGCAACCCCAAAAATTCGTTTGCAAAGCAAAATCCTAAGAGCTAGGATTGTTTTAATGCAAAAGAATGATGATAAACTGGCATTTATTTGGTAGAGCATGCATCCCTCACCTATTAGCCTCACCCATCCCATGCAAAGCTCCCCACCTGCACCCGCACGCCCAGCACACTCGCGTCCCCTTACCATCGCGAGGTTCAGCAGCAAATAGAGCTGTAGCCTGCCGCCACCCACCATTGACCTTTCTTCTATTCTCTCATCTCCAACCACCTGGCACAAAGCTGCTATTACCATCGAGTGCGGCCTAGCCCAAAGGACCTCCGATGAACTTTGCATCTCTGGCCAAGCCTTCCTCGTCGTGCACGGTGGAGTGGAAATCCTTCCCCCATTTTGCATTTGATTTCTTATTACATTTCATTGCCATTACAAAAGGAGAATTTTTTATTTAATAATATTATATTCTAGTGATTTTATAAGAATCCCCACATCTTTCATTAAAATCCAAGTTCAGTGATTACATTCATTGTTATCCTAATTAGAAAGGGGTTTTTAGCTTGCTTACTTAGGAAACTAATTATGAACATTATTATTTTCAAATTTTGTGAGTCTTAATAGGTCATTACCTCCCTGTGGACACTACCTGCTCTCGTGTTAGTGGCTTAATTTTAATTCTAATTATTTTGTTTAGTCAATTTTGCACTATTTAGAAATACGACAAATCTTGTTAATCATCATTTTCAAAGGCGAAAATCGATTTATCCAATGGCACCGTTGCCGAGGAAGCAACGAGCCTGTTATACTGGCATTTATTTAATTATTTGTTCACATTTTATTTGAGGCATATTTCAGTTGGATTATCTGTTTGGTGCGAGGTACACGTATTTGGAGACATCTTGTTGCACTAGCCTCAAAGATCAGGCGATCCTTGACATCGTCGGTGGATTTGCAACACTGGGAGAAGGAGCATCACACTCTCCTCAGCAATGCCTTGGTGGACCTTGTTTCCATCGCTGGAGGAGATATCTAGAGGACCACATCTTCATCTCACCCATTTAGTTGTAGATAGTTTCTACTTTTCTTTCTTCTCTTTATTTTAGTACATTCATTTGGAAAACACTTGTTCGGCGGTATATTTGAGGGGTTTGTTCCCGACTTTCTTTTAGGCCCGTGTTGGGTAATGTTTCAGGAGCCTGTTCCCTTTTCTTTAGATTTTGATTTTCTTTTGTGGATTGATTTTATTTTTCTTGCTTTTGCGTATGTAGCTAAAAAAAAAACAAAAGCAAAAACACGAGCTGCTTGCTAGAAGCGGCCTACCTTAGGACGACCATTTAGGTGTGAATGAGCAGCCTCTATATTTATTTTGCTTGCATTTGCGTGCATCTTGCATTGCTGGTTACTGGAGGAAAGGTATGTCCCCTTTCTTTGCATTCTATATTGTTCACGCATGTGCATATGGATTTAATTGCAAGACCACCTAATTGAATTGAAAAGATCTAACAAGTGGTCACATATTTTCTTGAGAAAGGACTTTAAGTTAAGGAGGAACACTAAAAACTAAGGACTTGAATTGAGACATTGTGCTGCGGTTCAAAATTCAAAACTCAAATTTTTTATGGTGTATGCACACTTGCAACTCTTGCCCCATGGCATGCATTTAGATGCTCCTAGGTCTTGGAACTACTAGGACAAGAGCCCTCCTACTATTGGATTCTGAAGTGTTCGGAACTTGAGATCAAAGGTTTTGTAAATCTAAAGTGGGGGATACCCTGTCACAAATTTTTGGGGCTAGTTAAGAAGCACTGCGAAAGCACAGCTTCAAAGGAAGGCTTAGGCCTACTTGCATCCCTTGATCTTCCATCTTTGGAGTTGCTCTACCATTTGAGATTTAGGGAAGAACACCTAAGCTCCAACTAAGTCCTTTTAGACATTTCGTAGGTCAACAATAGGGCATAATTGATTGGGCAACTTGATTTGTCACCTACAATTTGAAATAAAGTCAAAAGCCTAAGTTTGTAAAGACCTAACAAGTCCTTTTGAATTGTGTTTGTAGTGCATTCTTGGTAGGCGATCTCTTAGGAGACAACTTGTGTTTGATCCCGAACCTAAAAGAATCTTAATAAGGAACCTCCAAAAAGAAGAAATGGCATGTCAAAGGAGCCTTAAGGAATATTTCATTCCAACCAATCAAGCTGGCCCTGCACTACGTAGACCTGGAGGGGACAATCCTTATGAAATCAAAAGTAGTACCATATCCTTGCTACCCTCCTTTTATGGTACTACTAGGGAAGACCCTTACAAGCATATAGAGGTATTCATCGAGGTCTGTTCCATGGTGAAGCACAGGGCATTACCGATGACACCCAAATGTGGACCCTCTTTCCTTTCTCCTTTAAGGACAAAGCCAAGTATTGGTATCATACCCTTGATGATATTAACACTTGGGATGCCCTGAAGATGGAGTTTTTGTAGAAGTACTTCCCCATGAGCAAAACAAATCACTTTAGGAGGGAAATTATGAGTTTTTTCCAAAGGATGTGGAAGCCTTCCATGATGTGTGGGAGCATTTTAATGACCTGTTGAGACTTTGCCCACATCACCAGGTCCCTATGTGGCAACTGGTTGAATGGTTCTACACTGAACTTAATGATTTGCACAGGCAAACTATGGATGGTGCCTCTGCAGGAACCTTTCTATCTAAGACTGAGGATGAAGCTTGGAACCTTTTTGATACTTTGAGTGAGAATTCTATTCACTTGAATTCTGCCTACATGGATGGAAAACCCACTCTCATGCAAAGAAAGTTGGAGGCAAATGAGGCAAGGGACACCCAGAATTTAGCCTACCAGATTCAATTGTTGAATCAAAACATGGAAAGGCTTATGTTGAGCCAGGCCAATTCGTATCTAGCACCTCCACATCGCAAGCTTCAAAATGCTCCATTTGCCATGGCAATACACACACCACTGTGGATTGCCACTTGGCCTCCCAATTCTTTGGGCTTGTACAGGCAGATCTGATTGCTGCTTAAGGGTTCCATGCTAGACCTCGTAATGACCCTTTTTCTAACACTTATAATGGGGATGGAGGAATCACCCAAACTTTTCCTGGAGACAAGGGTATGTTTCAAATTCAGGGAATTATAAAACACAACCCTTTCAAAATCAACAAATGAACCAACCTCAAACCTTTGCCCAACCTAAGACCTCTGAGATTGATGAATTGAAGGCAATGTTGAGAACTATGCAAGAAAGTCAAAGTGCCATCATCCAATCTCATGGCAAGGCTATACATGAAAAGAAATCGCAGATAGGACACCTTGTTGAGGCCGTTAGACAGAGGGAAACTGGGAAGCTTCCTAGTGTTGGTGAGGAGAGTCCTAAAGGAAGAGGGAATGTCTTTAGGGAGCATGCCTAGGTGGTGACTCTTCTGAGGAGTGGGAAAGAAATTTCCAAACCCGATGCTCTATAGTCTCACCCTATGAATAACCAACCACCCCGACTTTCACCCCCACCGGAG
The DNA here is from genome assembly GCA_037157565.1 of Thalassia testudinum. Taxonomy (NCBI): domain Eukaryota; kingdom Viridiplantae; phylum Streptophyta; class Magnoliopsida; order Alismatales; family Hydrocharitaceae; genus Thalassia; species Thalassia testudinum. The sequence continues at coordinate 67,444,028 of JAZHRO010000003.1, read as the reverse complement.
AAGACTTGCCCAAATCTCCTCCACTTGAAATCACCTCATCGGAAGAAGTTACCCCCATTCCACCCCTTACTCAACATGACAACCCTTCCACCCAGAGATTGAGAGTGCCCTTTCTAGAGCACTTATCCACCCCTAGGTAGACTTCTGCTGGCTCATCTGGAGCCAAAGATAAGACGAATGAGACCATGGAAACTTTCAAGCAAGTGTAGATTAGCCTGCCTTTGCTTAAGGCTATCAAGCAGATTCCATCTTATGCTCGCTTCCTAAAGGACCTGTGCATGAAAAGGCAGCAATCTAGGAAATAGGTCCAATCAAAAGTTGTCCTGCTTGATTCTGTTAGCTCAATTGTTCAACATGGCACACCCCCGAAACATAAGGACCCAGGAGCCCCATACATCTCGGTGGTTATTGGTGACTTACAGATTGATGAGGCTCTACTTGATCTGGGTGCTGGGTGAACATCCTTTCGAGCTACGTGTATGAGAAACTTGGGGGAGGCAATTTGAAGCCTAGCCCGGTAATCCTCCAAGTTGCTGATCGATCACTTAAGATCTGCAAGGAATTCTGGAAGATGTCCTTGTGAGAGTAGAGGATTTCTTCTTCCCCGTTGACTTCTTAGTTTTGGTCACTGACCCTACCAACAAGCCAACCAAGCCCTCCATCAGTTTGGGCTACCCCTTTGTTACAACTTTGCATGCTTCAATCAATTGCAATACTGGGGCATCGAAAATGGGCTTTAGGAACAGGAAAATCTAGCTTAATGTGTTTGATGCTTATAAACAAGCCGAGCTTGAAGATTATTCTCAAGTTGAGGTGATAGATGATCTAATTGAAGGGACAATCCCCGCAAAGTTATGTGATGACCCCATTCAGCATGCCATGCTAAATGAGCATTCCCATCTCTTGGAGGAATGTGAAAGGGATGTACTAGAACTTGAGGAGTTGCTCGGTGTTTTTGCTGAGTCTCTTCCCCTATCTTCTCTGCCCAAGGTAGATATGCTACTTGAGATGGGGACATCTATTATGAAACCCTCAACCATACAAGCCCCCGACCTTGAGTTGAAACCCCTCCTAGACACTCTCAAGTACGTCTTCCTAGGTGCCAATGATACGCTCCATGTTATCATTTCGACTGTGCTATCCGAGGCACAGGAGGGAGCCTTGATTGAATGCTTGTCTAGGCACAAGGAAGCTATTGCTTGGAGCATTGCTGACATTAAGGGTGTAGACTCTAGACTTTGCATGCACCACATTTATACTGATGATTCCATCAAGCCATTTAGGGACATGCAGAGACGTCTGGACCCTAATATGAGGGAGGTGGTTAAAAAGGAAATCCTGAAGTGGTTGGATGCTAGGATCATATATCCTAATGCAGATAGTAAATGGGTAAGTCCTATTCATGTGGTGCCAAAGAAGGCAAGCTTTACTGTGGAATTTAATGACCAAGGTGAATAGGTTGTAACTAGACCCTCGACTGGATGGAGGGTCTATATTGATTACCACAAGCTAAACACCGCTACCCAGAAGGATCACTTTCCCTTGCCTTTTATTGATCAAATTCTCAAGAAATTGGCAAGGAATAAGTACTATTGCTTTCTTGATGGATATTGTGGGTAAAACCAGGTTGTAGTCTTCCTTGTTGACTAGGAGAAGAGGACGTTCATGAGTCCTTGCAGTACCTTTGTATTCTGGTCTATGCTATTTGGACTATGTAATGCACCAACAACTTTCCAGCGGTGTATGATGTCCATTTTTTCGGACATGATTGACAAGTGTCTTGAAGTGTTTATGGATGACTTCCCCATTTATAGCTTGTCTTTTGACCAGTGTCTCCTACACCAAGAGAATGTGTTGAAGTGATGTAAGGAGACTGGTTTAGTCCTTATTTGGGAGAAAAACCACTTCATGGTATAGAAAGGAATTATACTTGGGCATGTTGTGTCTAAGAGAGGCTTGGAAGTAGATAAAGCCAAGATTGATTCTATTACCAAACTTCCATTGCCCGTAAATGTCAAACAGATTAGATCCTTTCTGGCCATTCTGGCATTTATAAGTGCTTTATTAAAAATTTTAGTAAAATTTCTAGGCTACTTTGTGACCTGTTGGCGAAGGAATCTTCCTTCAATTTTGATTCAAAGTGTGCCAAGGCCTTTCAAACTCTGAAGGAGGTGTTGATTTCTACTCCTATTTTCTGTGCTCCTGATGGGACGCTTCCATTTGAGCTGATGTGTGATGCTTCAGATTATGCAGTGGGAGCAGTCCTTGGACAAAGGGTTGAGGGAAGACCTCATGTGTTGCACTATGCCAGCAAGACTTTAATCGAACCACAACAAAACTGCACTGTCACTGAAAAGGAATTACTTGCTGTAGCTTTTGTTCTAGAGAAGTTTAGGTCTTATCTAATTGGGTCAAAGGTGGTTTATTTTCACTGATCATGCGGTAGTGAAGCATCTCATTGCTAAGAAGGATTCTAAGGCACATCTGATTAGCTGGATCCTACTCCTTCAAGAATTTGACTAGGGGATACATGAAAAGAAAGGAGTAGAAAACGTTGCGGCTAACCACCTGTCTTGCCTTCCACTTGATGACTCTCCATCTAGAGACATCCGCGAGACATTTCCTGATGAAACCCTTATGGCAGTAACACCAACTTCACCTTGGTATGCTGATACCATCAATTACTTGGTCACAGGAGAAACTCCCAACTCTTGGGATGAGCAGAAATGAAAGAGATTCATTTCCCAAGCAAGATACTTTCATTAGGAGAGCCTGAATTATTTAGAATTGGGCAAGACCAAGTATTTTTATGATGCATGCCTGAAGAGAAGCAATAAAGTGTGATGAGTTTTTGCCATGAAATTCATTGTGGAGGACACTTTGGTGCTAAGAAAACTGCTTTTAAGGTTCTCCAGTCCGATTTTTGGTGGACTTCGTTATTTAAGGATTCTCATAATTTTATTAAGGCCTGTATTAGAAGTCAATAGACTGGAACAATTGTTATGGGACTGCCAATGATGAGATTAACCATCTAAACCCCCGTAAACCCTCCCCTTTTTGGTCTTCTGTGGTACACGCTCTGCGGGAGAATTGGAATCTTTTCAAATCTGTATTAGGTGATGGAAAAAGCTTCAAGTTTTTGCTGGAAAAGTGGGTACATGGAGGGATGTTTAAAGACAGGTTCCCTCTTGCTTATGCTGTGGCTTTGGATAAAAATGCTGTGGTATATGATTATTGGGACACGGAATCGGAGCAATGGCTACTCAACAATGGTGGGGGGAATAATCATGAAACAAGAACATGTGTAGAGAATGAACGTCTCATGCAAGAACTTGCTGCCTTCAAACCCATGCCCCATGAATATGACACTTACAAATGGGAGGGTAAATTTTCTACTGCGGCTGCTTATGACAGATTGATAGTGTCCACCAGGACAGCAGAAGTTGACGAGATGGGGAAGAAGCTATGGAAGTTAAAAATTCCACTAAAGATACAAATTTTTTTATGGCTCTGCAGAAGGGATGGCCTGATTACTGGAGATCTGAGGCACAGAAGGATGGGTACCCCCAATCAATTTTGTCATTTATGTGGGATGCATAATGATTCTAGCACTCATATCTTTTCTTCTTGCGCGATCACAGATTATGTATGGAGGAGAGTATGCAATGAGTCTTTACCCACATGGGAGAATTTATGGTGTGGTCTTGTGGATGGGAATAAGCCATGTTTACATATGGTGGTTGTTTTATGGGCTGTATGGAGGGCTAGAAATGAGTGTGTTTTTCAGGAGACCCCAGTGTATGTGGTTAATATTGTAAACTTTTGCTGGAGTCTCATACAACATTGGGGTTCGATTATGTAAATAATTTTTTATTATTATCAATAAAAGCTCTCCTGGTTTGCTATCGGTGATTCGATAGCATTCCTTTCTTTCTCAAAAAAAAATAATTGAGAGGAGGAATGAGATGCCTCAACACCCTATTCAATCTATTGAAGTTTTTGATGTTTGGGGAATTGACTTTATGGGCCCCTTCCTTTCATCCCATGGTTATGAATATATCTTTGTGGCAGTTGATTATGTCTCTAAATGAATAGAGGCCATTCCTACATGCACAAATGACCACTTTGTGGTGTTGAAAATTGTGAAGGCCAATATCATATCTCATTTTGGCTACCCCAAGACCATTATAAGTGATGGGGGACCTCATTTCCGAAACCACCACTTCAATCGAGTACTCAGGAGTCTGGGAGTGACTCACAAGGTCGCTACCCCTTACCATCCTCAAACGAGTGGCCAGGTTGAAGTGTCGAGTAGGGAGATAAAGAACATTTTAGAAATGACCATTAGACCTGATAGGAAGGACTGGTCCAAAAAGCTCGATGATGCTTTGTAGGCGTATCGAACGGTCTATAAGACCCCTTTGGTTACATCTCCCTTTTGGATTGTGTACGAGAAAGTGTGCCATTTAATCATTAAGCTGGAACATAGGGCACTTTGGGCTATTCGAAGTGTCAACATGGATTTAGAAAAGGCGGGTAAGGCAGGACTTCTAGAATTATGTGAGCTTGAGGAGATGCGGAATGATGCTTATGACACCTCTCAATATTATAAAGAGAGAACTATGGTCTTGCATGATAAGTGTATCCTTAGAAAGGCCTTTGAGCCCAACCAACAAGTCTGGATTATCAATTCCAGATAATTAAAGGCTCCTCGGGAATTTAAAATCTATTTTGGATGGGCGTTACATAATCACTAAAGTGTTTCCACATGGAGTTGTGGAGATTAAGAGCCCTTCCTCTTTGGCAACTCCCTTTATCGTCAACAGCCAACGGTTAAAACCATACTTTACTTTGGATGGCCATCTGGTTGACAAGGTCACTCTTGAGGAGCCTTAGCTCCTGTCATTCTTTGCCTCCAGTAATATCTTTAATAGTTTTGTTTCCAACAGGGACATTATTTGAACTAGGCATGGGGGAGAGGACCTGAGGCATCTGTTTATAGCATGTCTACATTTTGCATTCATTCATGCAAATTGCATTAAAAAATAGAAATAATAATAATAAAAAAAGAAAATAGAGAGAAGAAAAACATTTTGTATTATTGAGCTTAACTGGCTGGGCCCTGCATTCTTAAGTAGACCAGAACTTTAGGTTAGACTAGTTTGATTCTAGGTGTCAAACTTTAGAAGCTAAGTGAGCTACTAGCTTTAGACCTTTAGGGTCCTTTGTGGCTTAAAAACTTAAGTAGGAGTTAAGTTGCAGACCATTCCTCAAGAGGTTAAGGAAGGAAAGCTAGGGATTGAGTTAAAGGCTGGGTAGTACCTAGAGTCTTGTTCTACCTTTTGGCTTACGGGTCTTCGTAACCTAAGCGTTCGCATTTCACAAACACTAGGTCATGTGTAAATAGTGATCACCCTAATTCATTTCTTAAAGAAAAGTTGGTTCTCTTAGTTTTGACTTAGGAGAAGCTTCAAAATACAATTTGATTGGAAGAGTTCTTACCACAAGAGAGGTGGAGTACATAGACACCTTGTGGATGCAATGATAATGTGTCACCTCCTCGACACTTGTCTCTTAGGATATCCATCCTACTGGGGTCATGTATGTGCACTGTGCTGTTCAGGTATCATGGGTGGCCCTATCTCGAAGTGCTGATTACCACAAGCTTGAATTCTCTTAAGAAATCCTTGGGCGATACTATCTCGAAGTGTCGATTGCCAGGAGTTCTTGGGGTCGCTATGGGCGGTGCTATCTCAAAGCATCGAAAGCCAGGTACCCTTCGAGATTCGGTGACGGGAACAATGAATCTGACACAGATCGTGTTGATGGTTGATCCAAGGTTAAACTTAGAGGAATCAAACAAAAATATATATATTAAAAAAATATAATAATAATAATAATAATACTCGCTTACTAGGTTGGCAATCATACCGACCTCAAATAACTCAGACCAATGCACATGCACTGATGCTTTAATCTCTGGGCCAAATAAACCCTAGGGTAGAGTTAGAAACCAGGGAACTTGTGCCTACACCTCATCTTTAGCTGAACAAGTTTGTAACTTAGCAACTACTAGGGAACCTTAGGTCTAAAGTTTGAACTTAACATGTTTCTAAAGGAAGATCGATTGGGTTGGCTAGTCTAGGTTATTGCTTGGATTTGCTAGGGACTAGCAAAAAATAGGCAAGGGGGTATTTGATTAGTCCATATTTGTGGGCTATTTAAGTATTTAAGTGCCTAGACATTAAGTTAATTTTAACATTTAGATGGCATACATTAGGATGTAAATAAATTAATTCATATTTTTAGCTTAAGTGCATAATTCATGTGTGGCATCCATATCTAAATGCATTTAGAATTAACCTAGAATTGCATGCAATTGATTAGTTAATTAATTACGTACATTACATACATTATTTTAATTAACATAGAAGTTAAGGAGTTATGTATAAATAATCCTAATTATTTTATTATTCTTCTTCTTCTCCTTCTACAGTTAACTGCTCTGCCTCCACCTCCTCCTACGCATTCACAATTGCCAGCATTCACTCGACGGTGGATCTCCTCTCGCCTATTTGGATTTCAAATCCTTGTAGCCACAGGCACGAAGCAGGAGGAACGGCTGCCATTCAGAGGTGGCCTCCATCCCCACTCATCACCGTGTAGAGAACGAGTTCCCATTCGCTCCACTACCACCAGCCAATCGCTGCGGAGCTTTGCCACCATGGGCATGCAGGGTGACACCCCGCACTGCCATTATAGAGCTCCACACTACAAACTCATCGTACAACCTCCTGACCACCAACTCCACATCCCCCACCACTTTCTCCTCTGTTTCTCTTCCACCTGAAAAACAAACCCAATTATTTATAAAGTGGAATCAGGTTTTAAAATAAAGCCTTATAATATAGCGATTTCGCTTTCGAAGCAAATGAATTTTATTACTTGAAGTTTTAAATCGGAGGTCGAACACAGGGTGCAAATTGGGGTTCTAAAATCAAGAGCACAACATTCAAATTGGAAATAATATGCAATGAAAAATCAAAGTTATGATGCATGAAATGCAAATAGATCCACAAGATATCACTGTACATAGAAGCCCAAAAAATATGGACGTTTGATGTGAAAATCAGACGTCTTAATTGTGAAATTGCTACAGTGCTTCTCTTCTTTGATTTCTGTCTGATCTCCTTCTTCTTCTTTCTTTTCTTTCTTCTGTTCTCTGCCTCTAATAGCCTTGTTCCTTCTTGGCTTCCTCTTCTTCCTTCTTTGATTTTTTCTGTCTTTGCTCTGGCCCTTGTCTTCTTCTTCCCTCTTTCTCCTTTCTTCCTATCTCTGACTGCAGCTCCTTTTCAGCCTTGCTCCTCTTCAGCCGTGCCTTCTCCTTCCTTAGCTTCTCTGGTTGCCACTTCTTCCTTGTCTCCCTCTTCTTCTTCTTCTTTGGCCTCCTTTTTTCCTCCTAAGAGGAAAACCTACCCCTACCCTCCCCACGATCTCTCTTCTTCCTTTTCTCTTAGGCTTGCTCTCCTAGAGCCTTCATCGGTTAACAGGTCGGCTATGCACGCTCGGGACCAAGCCCACCGGCATGCGTGTTGGCCGAGGATGACATAGGCTAGTCGAGTATACGGGTCAGAGCCAGGACCACAAGCAGTGGGTCGCAGATGAGGCAGTGGGCGAGTGGGACCTCACCTTGTGGTCAAGAGGCAATAAGCCCCTGACTCTTTTTCACTTTATATCACAGCACCCATTCAGTATCTTCCGAGGTGGGATTAAATGTCCCACCTTCCTTGCAAGTGCCTGCAGCAGACATTCACCTCAAATTACAGCACCTGCGTGGACGTTCGCTACCAATAGCTGGGCTAGAGATGTGCGCGAAGGAAGTCCATGCGACTTGGAACCTGGAGCTTGGGGCCTGGGGTCTTGGATGAAGTTCTCGAGCTTGCTTCGTGCTCCGTCAATGGCGGCGATGACCTGAACCCTGTCAATAAGAAAATGGCCTTGCGGCTTAGCTAAAACACGTAGGAAGCCTCACTTGAACACGACGAAGGTGGTACGGTGGTCGGCGTGGAGTGGGGTGGCCCGAGCATGCGTGCCTAGGTCACCCTGTGCATGCAAATGTGGGTGTGTTCGAGGGACGTGTTGGGTACTTGGTGTGGTGAATGGAATGAGGGGTTTGCGTCAGTATGGTGTGGTGGAGCTCGTGAGTTGGTTGGCAAGGTGGATGGAGGCGTGGAGCGGCGGAAACACCTCACTGGAGGTCTAATCGGAGGTGGAGAAGGTGGTGGTGGTTTGCGAATGTCGAGGCAGATTTATAGAAATAAATACTAGAAAGGGATGAGAAGAGAGAGAGGACTTATCTGAGGGTGGTTAGATGAAGGGAGATGTGGAGGAGGTGGCTGGCTCGTATTGCCGTCGTCGGAGACAAAAGTCCCAGTGGGAGGAGGACAGCGAGGACGAGAGGGTAGCAAGAGCGTTGGCTGGTGTGGTGCAACGCAGAAGAAGGGGATAAAAGTAAATCTTCCACTGGTATTTTGGCAGAGCGACGAGAGAGGGAGAAAAGAGTCACCGGAGCTTGCTGGGTGGTTGACTAGAGGGGAAGATAGGAATTGGGGGTATCTCAGGCCAATTTAAGCTTAGGAGGTGCGGAATGGTCAGGGGACCCTTTTATAAGCCCTAGTAGGAGGTCTTGTGCTTGGAAGCCAAGCTTCCAATCTCGAGCATGTCGCTGGAGATGTTAGGTCAAAAGAACCCAAATCTCTCATGCATTCGCATGAGAGATTGTGTACAAATTAGGGCTTCAAATTAGGTTCACATGAGACGAGATTTCTTAGAGAATCTCCCTTTCAAATTTGAAAGGGATTATCTGAGGAATCAGGGAGTTCTTTTCCTCAAATCCTCGCTAGAGTAGGATTCCCTCCGCTATAATGGCAAAGGGACCTAATTGGAAAGAACGACGAGGAAGCTAGTGGGGTGTCTGCAGGAGTTTTCAAAAGTTAGGGGTAAAAATGTAAATGGCTGGACCTATTTACAAAGTAGGTCAAGGTGAATTCCCCTTAGGTCCAAATTTTGGTACAAACCTATTTTAGGCCTTAGGAATCTAATGGTGAAGTTGGATTTTGGGTTTGACCACGTTTGACTAGGAAATTTTCACAAAAACTCAATTTTGGACAAACAATTGACTGAGACCCCAATTTATTTCAAAATAGGTTCTAAGGGCCAACTTGAAGGTTCTAAACCTTAGAATATATATTTCCATGATTTTTAGTTGGTCTAGGTGAATTTTATCCTGATCAGAACCATGTTAAATTAAGTAGGTCTAGTTTAGGGTTACAAGAAGTCATTTAATTCCTAGAATTCACGTGAACCCTTTTCTGTTTGAACCAACCCACATTTTATCCTGTTAAGACCATTTGACCTATGTTTAGCCCATGAGAAAACCCATTGTTGCATTGCAATGGTAAAATTGCAGTTTTACCTTGTGTTTCTTGCTTGTCTTTTAGAAGGATTATTCCTTGAGTTAGGACCTCCAGTTGGTTATGTAGGAGCTTTTGTTCTCTTTCGTCGGTCAAAATGAGCTAGTTGGGGCTCATGATGGTTTTCACATCACCAACTTCACTCATCATCGCCCAGCTCATGCGCCAGCCACAACTACAGCAACATGTGTGCACCTGCATGCCTATTGCATGCATCACCAGTAGTAGCTTCGCCCGCACGCAGAGCGCACTATGCCTCCACCTACATCTCCCACGCCACGTGTAGGCACTACCGGTCCATGGAGCAACAACAACTGTAGCACCACATGAGCGGCCACACGTCCTCTAGTAGCTCTGTTATTTATGGCGAAGATCATCTAAAAGATGAATAAGTCGTAGTATAGCACGAAATACGTCTCGACAAATAAAATTAACAAAACTAGTGAGTCCTGGTTAATCACAGGGAGGTAAAAACAACTTTTGATTTCATGCTCTTATTCTAAATCTAATTACTAAATAGCATAGACAATAAATCGCAATATATATATTGAGTAGAGAGTCAGAACATGGATTGCATACATGTAATTATAATTAGAACAAATTCTAACTATAGCATAAACAAAACTATCCATATAGTAGAACAAGGCACCACGGGTGGTCCATGGTGGCCTTTCAGAGAGGTCAAGAGAAGCAGCAACGATCTGCCATGGTGGCTCAGCGAATGCTTCAGACGGAGATGTAGAGATGGAGATGGGAAGCAGAGGGTAGAGGAGCAGTAGAAGGAGGAAGGAGGAGATCTCTACTTGATTACTACTTGAATGCCCATGGAAGAGGACCCATATGCCTCTTTTATAGCTTTTTGGAGGGGAAAATAGGGCATTGTAGTCCCTAATTTTGTGCAACAAACTTGGATTGATCAGATCCATTGATCGGGAGATCAACGAACCAAATTAAGCCTCAAAAAGCCTTCAAAATCCTTCTCCATGATCGAATGTTCTTTGGTGCTGCCACATGGTGCGACGTGTGCCCTCAGATTGAAATCGCGGGGTTGTGCACGCTCCGTGCTCACCGTTTCCTCTTTTGCATGCACTGTACACTCATCGATCGCGCTTGATTTTTCAGTCATCCAATCTTGCGATTGGACGACTTAAAGCAATGCAGCACCACACCTTCTCAAATCCTAAGCGCGATTCACGTGCCTTCCTGATTTCGTACATCCCATGCAATCGCGCATCCTGCCTGCGGTGCGCTCTAATTGCACCACTTGGCATGCTATGCGCCGTTGGATCGCGCAATTGTGCCTGCACGCACCTGCCCACCGATGCCACATCAATTTTACGTAGCACAGGGCTCGAACCAACGTCACACGCATACGTGCATGCACGTGAGCCGACACGCTGTGCAAAGACTTTATCATATATACGTGCCTATTTATATTTATACTGATCGAATTTAGGTGGCGGTGCGGCACATTCGTGGCCATTGGATGAAGATCCAACGGCCCAAACTGTGAGGAGAGGTGTCTTCGGGAGTTGGGGGCACAGCGATGGGCGACTGCGATGGTGCCACGTGGCACCATCATGGCCGTTCTTTCTTCTTCTCTTTATATCTGAGGTTTGGATCTTATTCAATTTGTCCCTTGGCTCTTGCTCTTCTATGGACTGCCTAGTGTGCTACGGGAGTCTGATTGATGCGATCTTTGATGCGTTGGACTCCCATTGTTATTCCAAACAGATTTATAGGGTTGGATCGGTCATCTGTAGCCTTGGATTACCTGCAATCATTAATACCTCTCAAATAACTTAGTTTAATACATAAAACACATATATCAACTACGATGTAGAATATGATGCGTATGCATGCAGAATGTTCATGTTAAGCAAAGTTCTAACTTAATTCAAGCGAGTTAGGGCCTATGATTGCTGTGCAATCATACCCCCATGCCTAAATCTTGCTAGTCCATAGCAAGTGTAATACTAAATGCATTTTATTAAGAGTTAAACTAAAGATTTATTTCTTTTTGTTTCATCCAAAAATTCAGAATCTAGATAACCATGAATATATAATGTTGTAGCTCCTACAACGGATCCAAGCGTAGAGTTGAAACACATTTAAAGCTTGTACTTGATCCTTAGTAAAATTCTGTTGGGATACGCAAACCACTTCTCTCGGGGTCATAAACTATTCTCTGATTTCAGTCCTGGAATTTGGCTTAGGTAGGAGATGTCTGAGTTATTGGATTTGTATTTGGTGGCTCACTCTCTTTTGGTGCTTCTTAGAGGCTAGTATTTCAGAATTTAGATTTCCAGATTATTGAATAAATCAACGTAGAGAGAGGCTGGAAAAATTATGCTCTCTTTAATCTTTTGTACTCTTCTCTCTCTCTTTTTCTTTCTTCTTGAGCTCACATCTCACCAGATTTGCAAATGTATTTGGTGGTCTCACATGGCATGACACTTTAATTAGGTTCTGATAATCCTATGACTAAGTCAGACTCCTCAGCCCGTATTGAAGCGGTCAGAAATATAGAAAAAGTAGGTTAAAGCTATATTTGGTGGTTCGTGAGGGTGGTAGCTGTTTTTGCCTTAGAATATTTGACTTGACTCACATCACGCAACTGTTTCACGTAACACTTTTTTTTCTTTTATTATTATTATTATTATTATTTTCTTTTTTTTCTTCTTTTTCTTATTTTTGCTTCATCTTCTTTTCTTTTTTTTCGAGCTAGCAACTCTTTTGTATGCAAATCTAATGGTACAACGCCACAACATGACATACTGCTGTATTTATCAGCACAACATGACACAACATACGTACTTTTAAACGTGAGGCATTCGTGGGGATTTTTGGGACGACCAAGAAGATTTCGGGTGGCTTATTTGGTGGAAGTGCCTCTTCTTGGCACCGAGTAGGGAACGGATAGGACGACATATTTCTGACATTGACATCAATACCCTCCTTCAGTTGAGGATTCCATAGAGGATGGTCGTGACCATCCACCTTAGTCCTAGTTTTATCAGAACCCGCTCTCTATGTTTTCGCCTTATTTGGTGGCTCTCGTATGGAATTTCTTAAAGATTTAGTATGCAAGAACTGGGAGCGAAAACTATGCCCAACTCGAAATGTCATTATTCAATTACTAAAGATTCTTTATGCTAGCCTTAGAGCACCAGTAAATTCTCTACTCTCACCTCACATATATTTTGGTGGAGCTACTAGAAGATAGTTCACCTGACTCCCTGATTACTGTCCAAGGGTTTAGGAGAAGAAGCGATGCTTCTTCTCGACAAACTAGAAATTTCTATCGATTTTCACAGAGGATCCATTACAAAATCTACACGTAAGTACAAAATGATATTGGATTCTAAGTTTAGGAAGCTACTAAAGAATAATTCTCTAATAAACCCTCTCGATAAAATGATCTAATCCACCAATTGTTGGCAGAAAATTTTTAGTTTTTATGAACTACCCCCCCATGCCAAAGTGTTTGCATGTCCTCATGCAAGAATAAAAGGAATTGGAATAAGGCTGGGTGTATGTAGATAGAAATCACATAGAACTGCTTCTGAGTTACCATTCAGCTCATGCCATCACTGCACTGCCATACACAATATGCAAACCAATATGCAAAACATTATGCAAAAAGGAAATATGCTATGTATATATGGTATGTATATATGTATACGTGATGAGTTTAACGCCTCCAGCTAGGCAACTCATCAGTCATATGTCCTCAAGAAGATGTATCATTTCGTCAGCAGGAGGAGGTTCCTGGCAAAGAATGGTTTGAGGCACTGTCCATTAACCATAAAAATGTGCCTAGTTTTTGGTCTAACTTGGACTGCCTCGTTAGGATACGGGTGGACCATCTGAAATGGCCCAATCCACTTGCACTTGAGCTTTCTTGCAAAGAATTTGAGTGGGGAGTCAAACAGCCAAACCTGCTGCTTAGGTACAAACTCCTTCCACCGGATGTGTTGATCATGGGAAGCTTTTGTCTTGTCCATGTATATTTTTGCATTCTCATATGCTTCCCGCCTAATCTCCTATAACTCACTGAGCTGGAGCTTCCTTTCATAATCTCTGGCCTCGAGGTTAAAATTACACTTCTACACTACCCAAAAGGCATGGTGCTCTAGCTCCACAGGAAGGTGATAGGCCTTTCCATAAACCATGCAGTATGGTGACATTTCGAGAGGGGCCTTGTACGTGGTCCGATATGCCCATAGTGCATCAATCAACCAATTGGACTAATCCTTCCCATCAGATCTAACTGACTTTTGGAGGATCAGCTTGATTTAATGGTTTCGTACTTCAGCCTACCCATTGGTTTGTGGGTGATATGGGGTAGCAATGCGGCGCTGCACCCTGTATTTCTTCAATGATGATCTGAAATGGGCATGGATGAAGTGGCTTCCCCCATCACTTATCAGGGTGCGGGGAACTCCGAATCTAGCAAAAATAAATTCCCAAACAAAGAATATTAGAGTCTTATGACCAGCTCATCTTGCCAGGATGGCTTCTACCCACTTTGAGACATAGTCTACTGCGAGGAGTACGTATTCAAATCCATGAGAGTTTGGGAAGGGACCCATAAAGTCGATTGAAACGTGGGTTTTACCGGGTTTGTTGGTTTTGTTATAACGTTGTAGTAAAGCCGGTTATTACCAACATTTCAAATATAAATTTTTTTACTCGGAAAATGAAAGAGTTCCCGAGGTCGAACTCAGGGAGCAAGTCGTATTCTAGAGATATAGATGTTTCTTTTACAAAATAAAGAGAGAGGGAAAGAATTTGTTGTGATGTTCTTCTTTCTTTCTCTTTCTTCAGATCTCCTTCTTCTTCTTCCTTGGTTTCTGCTATGGTGATAATCTTCTTCTGCAATGGTGATGCTCTTCTTCTTCTTCCTGCTGTTCCTGCGTTGGTGATGTTTTTCTTTCTTCAGAGCTCCTGGTTCTTCTTCTTCTTTGGTTTTCTGCCTTGACCTCTCTTCTTCTTCTTCTGCAATCGTGGTGATGCTCTTCTTCTTCTTCTTCCTGCTTTGGCAGTTGCTCTTCCTTCTTCTTCAGCCTGCCTTCTGTGTTGCTCTGGCTGCTGACTTTCTGTCGTCTGACCCGGTGCTTCGACGACTTAACTGAGCATTTGCTACAGTGCAGCTCCTTCTTCTTCGCCTTTGGCCTGCACACTTCAGAGTTTTTCGTCAAGAGGCAAAACCTACTCTACCCCCCTCCCCCCCGCGTCTCTCTCTTTCTCTCTGAAACCACTCTTGCGACAGCTCTCCCAGAGCTACCGGGTAATCGGGTTCGGGTCAGGCCCGGGTCCAGGCCCGGGTCGGGTGAGAGGGACCTCACCCCGTGGTCAGGAGGCAGACAGCATAAGGCACTTTTTGCCTTTATGCGTCCGCGCGCCTCCGAGAAGTTCCGAGGTGGGACTAAATGTCCCACCTCAATTGAGCGCCCGTCGCGGAGGGAGCAGTGGGCGATCGTGTCTTCACGCGCGGCCTTCGCCCCATCTGCGAGCCTGGGACGTTTCGCAGGGACTCCCCGCGCAACCTGGGAGTCGAACCTGGGCGAAGGCGTGCCTGCACCTGCAGGTGAAGGAGCTCTGCCTGCTCAGTAATGGCGACGGCGGGCGAGTCACCTGGTCACAGAAGAACGGCCTCTCGGCCAAATCAGACAGGCGGGGGACCTTCGCCGTGGCACGGCGAAGGTGGTCAGGGGGTCTGCAGGGGGCGAAATGGAGCCAACAGGTCGTCCTAGGTCAAACTGTGAGCAAAGAAGTGGGTGTGTTCGGTGGATCTGCAGAGGGTGTTTGGTGGGAAGTGGAGGGGCGGAAGAGGATCAGGGTGAGGAGGCGGAGGTTCTGCGGTGGTCGGCGAGCCGTGTGGGTCGCTGAGGTGATGGGAGCGGCTCGCCGGAGGGTGGTCGGAGGCGGAGAGGGTGAGGGTGAACAGGAGCGGTCGAGGGTTTAATTGACTAAATTGAAAGCGGGGAAAGAAAGAGGAGAAGAAGGGGAGTAGTTCTAACTTACTTGCAGGGACGAAGGGGGAGGAACAGGGCGACAGTCGTATCGACTGTCGCCGGAGAAGACGATGCTCAGGGAGAGGGGCGGCGGCGAGCAGAGAGCCGGAGAGGCGCCAGCTGGGTGCGGCGTGGCGCGGGAAGAGCAGGGGAGGAAGTCTCTGCTGCTGGTATTGCGGCAGAGCGAAGAGGTGGAGGGGGAGGAAGCCGCCGGAGCTGGTGAGCGTCTGCCGGAGGAAGAGAAGAAAGCTGGGGGTTTTCTCCGTCAGATCCAGGCTGCCCTGGTCGGTGGAGCAGCGGGGGGTATTTATAGGGATGAAACAGGGAGGAAGGCGGAGGGAGACGACGTGTCTCCCTCGCCGGAGAATGGTCGGAACACGAACCCATACCGTCCGTGCGTTCGCACGGCCGGTATGGGGGGCTACAATGACCAGGGGGGTGCCCCTGCGACGGCTGACGACGCAGGGCACCCCCGGTTTACTTGCCAGGTCCGCGACCTCACCCTGCGCGGCGCCATGCTCCGCGCAAGGTCGCCGGAGCATGGTGCTGGCAGGGTTATGCAGGAGGGACCTGATTGCAAAGAACGAAGGAGAGTTAGGGGCCAAAATGCGAGGGTTCAAAAGTTGAGGGCCAAAGAGTAAATATATGAGGACCAAAGTGTGAAGTCGGTCAAGGAGGTTTCTTCTTAGGCTCAAGTTTTTATACATGACTAATTAGGACCTAAGGAATCTGATGGTGAATTTCATTTTCATATTAAACCTTGTTTGACCGGTCAATTTGCGTAAAGACCCAAATTAAGTTATTAATTGGGCATGGTTCTCAATGTAGGTCAAAATGGGTTCTAAAGGCCAAATTGAAGGTTCTAAACCCTAGAGATTATTTTTCTATGAATTTTAGAGGGTTTATTCTATTTTTACTTTGCCTCGAACCTTGTGAATTGAAGTGGGTTGTTTTAGGGTTACAGATTATCATTTGGTTCCTTGGAAGTGCTGTAGCCCTTGCTATATCATCTCATCCCACTTTTATTCTTATTAAGCTGTTTTGACCTGTGTTTGGTCCCAGAATTACCCTGTATGCAGATTATACTGGTAAAATTGCACTTTTACCCCTTATGACTGGTTTTCTTCTCAAACTCAGAATTCTCTGAGTTAAGCCTTTCCTTGAGATATGTAGGAGCTTTTATCCTTTGTATTAGGTCAAAATGAGCTAGTTATGGCTCATGATGAGGTTCTCATCATACCCCCATGCCTAGCTTTTGCTAGTCCCTTAGCAAAAACTTAAGGTTTCAACCCTTGTTCTAGACCATGAAGTTTTTAATGGTTTTAGATAAGTGCCTTTTTTATTTGAGCATAGATTAGGTTAGAATGCTGACCATAGGCCTAAAAGGTACTCTAGTACCAATCAAGATCCAAATCTGTCTAGCCTTAACCTCAGTCTTTTAGCAAAGGTTTTTAAGGCCCGCAAGAACTAACCTAAGGTTTATTGGACTTCGTGGTTAAAGCACCCGTGCTTGAAATGATTTTGGCCCTGGCTCAGTTCGCAGTGCGTTTTGTAAGAGAGAGATAGAAAGTTTTTCTGTTTGGAGAGTTTTCTCTCTCTTTTTCTTTTTAGTTCTAGCCTAGGATTGGCTTTTCAACACGGTCTGTATCAGATTCCTTGCTCCCATCATCAATCCTCAAGGGTTCCTGGCGATCGATGCTTCGAGATAGCACCGCCCATGGCAACCCCCGGAACCCTGGCTATTGAGATTTCGAGATAATCCCATCCATGGTGTTCCGTGGCCGAATCCAGACCCTGGCAATTGACACTTCGAGATAATGCCATCCATGGAATCTGAACCAGCAGAGTGCTTACATGCCCCCCGTAGGATATGTAAATATCCTAAGAGACAAGCACCGAGGAGATGATATTTTGTTACGCATCTTCGAGGGGATTTCCCGCCTCTCTGCGCTGGGAGCTCGTCCAAATCAACTTGTGTTGATCGGCCGCTCCTATTCTAGGTGTTCTTTTCAGATTTTTGCGACGCTTCTGCGTGATTCTGATTTTTACGCTTACTGAACCAGGCTGTGTGTGAGATTAGGGTGCTTAGGTTACTGAGTCCCGTAAACCAAAAATTAGTTAACGAGGCCGAATACTCCCTAAGCCTTAGACCTAATACTTCAGCTTTTCATTTTCCTCAACCTCTTAAGGAGTGTCCAGATCTTAATGGGTACTAAGAGTCTATTCAAGAATGCCTAAGGTTTGCATTCTTACTAATCTCATTGTGCACTTTTCAGTTATTTTCTTGAATGAGGTCTAGAACTTAGGTTAATTCCTTAGTTCCTTACTAATGACTATCACTTTTTCTCATAATTTTGTGCTCCTTTTTCATTTTGTTTCTTTTCTCCTTCACAAAATTTTCCTTCTCCTCTTTTCCTCTTATTCTTTTTCGAAGAATTTTTTAATTTTTATGGTATTTTTGGCATCCAAATTTTCTTACAAGTTTTTGCACTTTCCTACCCCCCCATGCCTAAGATTTGCAATGTCCTCATTGTAACCTAGGGGGTCTTAGTTCATTCCTTAAGACAGAAATTTGGATGAGTGAATGGGTTGGGTTGAATTTTTGCGGACGATTTCAAATCCCAGATGCAAACATCTGAGTTGGGGTCGGCTGTCTACAAGGGTGAACTTCGAGTGCTGAAAGGTGTCAGAACAAGTTTCAGGTTTTCAAAGAGAATGACGGGCTGCCTCCCGTTAGGCGCTGAGTTTTACGCCATCGGCTGGGTGCAATAAGCTCAAGGGGAAAGGAGGATATAAGATGCCTCAGCCAAATCAGTAGAAGTTACATCAATGAACGGCTTGAGTCTCTGACCGTTCACGATGAAAGGTTCAGAATCGTGGCTGAGTGGACTGATTTCGATTGCTCCATTTCCAAAAACCTGTCGGACCAAATATGGTCCGACCCACTTAGATCTCAGTTTTCCTGGGAAGAGTTTGAGTCGGGCATCAAAGAGTAGGACCTTTTGACCAGGATGAAAGATCTTTCTCGAGATGTGTTTGTCGTGGAAGGCTTTAACCCGCTCCTTGTAGATTTGCGAGTTCTCGTACGCGTCTATGCGCAATTCATCGATCTCGCTGATTTGGAGTTTTCTGTGGGTCCCAGCCTTGGAAAGATCCAGATTACAGTTCCGTACTGCCCAATAGGCTTTATGCTCCAGTTCGACGGGAAGGTGGCATGCCTTTCCGTACACCAATCTAAAGGGAGACATGCCCAATTGGGTCTTGTGGGCGGTCCTATAGGCCCACAATGCTTCCGGAAGTCGGGACGACCAGTCCTTCCTGTCAGGTCGAACAGTGACTTGCAGGATTTTCTTGATCTCCCGATTAGACAGCTCAGCTAGACCATTAGTTTGGGGGTGGTAAGGAGTAGAGATTCGGTGAGACACCCCGTATTTGGTCATCAGTGACCTAAACTGAGCATTTGTGAAATGGGTTCCCCCATCAGAGATTATTGCACGAGGAATCCCGAACCTTGAGAAAATGTGTTGATGAATGAATTTGAGAACGATTTTGTGATCACAGGTTCGGGTCGGTATGGCTTCGATCCATTTGGACACGTAGTCCACAGCCAACAGAATGTATTCGAAACCATCCGAAACAGGAAAGGGGCCCATAAAATCAATCCCCCAAACATCAAAGATTTCGCATACTAGAATCGGTTGCATAGGCATCATGTCGCGATGGCTCATGTTGCCCAAAGTCTGGCAACGACTGCATGCCTTGCAATGACTGTATGCGTCTTTGAACAGTGTGGGCCAGTAAAAGCCGCACTGGAGGACTTTTGATGCGGTTTTATGCCCGGCAAAATGGCCACCGCATGCCTGGTCATGGCAGAAAGAGAGGATATTGTTGACTTCCCCTTCCGGGACACATCTCCGGATGATCTGATCGGCACCTATGCGGAAGAGGTACGGGTCTTCCCAAATGTAATACTTGGCATCGGAGCGTAATTTGTCTTTCTTGGCCTTCGGCCAATCGGACGGGGTCTGATGAGATGCCAAGTAATTTACAATATTAGCAAACCATGGAAGGCTAGTACCAATAGTCAGCAGGTGCTCATCGGGAAAATGCTCAGTGATGGGTCCGGAAGGGTCTATCATTTCAGAAGGAAGACGGGACAAGTGATCAGCTACCACGTTTTGTTTTCCCGCTTTATCGCGAATCTCGAGGTCAAATTCTTGCAACAGCAAGATCCATCGGATCAATCGAGGTTTCGCGTCCTTCTTTGCAAGGAGATGCCTCACAGCCGTGTGATCCGAGTATATGATGACATGGGAACCCAGAAGGTACGATCTGAACTTCTCTAGGGCAAATACTACAGCTAGCAGCTCTTTCTCAGTAACTGTATAGTTACGCTGAGCCTCATCGAGTGTTTTGCTGGCGTAGTAAATGACCACAGGTTTCTTGTCATTTTTCTGCCCCAAAACCGCTCCTACAGCGAAGTCGGATGCATCACACATGATCTCAAAGGGTTGAGACCAATCAGGGGACTGTAGGATCGGGGCTTGGGTGACTCGGTCACGCAGGATTTCAAATGCTTGAGTGCATTCCTTGGAGATTTCAAAGGGAACATCCTTGGAGAGAAGAGTGGTCAGGGGGCGTGCGATTTTTGAAAAATCAAGGATAAATCGTCGATAAAAACCGACATGCCCTAAAAAGGATCGGATGTCCCTGATCGAGCTAGGCATAGGAAGGTGAGAAATCAGATTAACCTTAGCTCGATCCACTTGGATACCTTTCTCCGAAATTGAGTGTCCCAGGACAATTCCCTCAAGCACCATGAAATGGCTCTTTTCCCAGGAAAGAACCAAATTCACGTCGATGCACCGCCTGAGTATCTGGACCAAGTGTTGGAGGCAATCGTCGAATGATGCTCCGAAAACTGAAAAGTCATCCATGAAGACCTCCAGATAATCACCTACCATATCTGAGAATATGGCAAGCATGCATCGCTGAAAAGTAGCGGGTGCATTGCAAAGACCGAAAGGCATCCTTCGGAAAGCGTATGTTCCGAAGGGGCAGGTGAACGTGGTCTTTTCTTGGTCCTCAGGATGGATTGCCACCTGGTTATAACCGGAGTACCCGTCAAGAAAGCAGAAGAACCTATTTCCCGCTAGTTTTTCGGGAATTTGATCAATGAAGGGTAGTGGGAAATGATCCTTCTTCGTGGAGGAATTGAGTCGACGGTAATCTATACAGACTCTCCACGAGTTGGCTAATCGGGTAGGAATGATTTCTCCGGTCTCAGTCGTTATAGTGGTGAGTCCTGCCTTCTTAGGCACGACCTGAATTGGGCTCACCCAACGACTATCGGAGATCGGGTAGATGATCCCGGCATCTAACCACTTGATGATCTCCTTTTTCACGACCTCCTGCAGATTGGGGTTTAAGCATCTCTGCATTTCACGAGAAGGTCGTGTGCCCTCTTCTGAATAGATATGATGAGTACAATAAGAGGGACTTATTCCAGTCAAATCATCGAGGGTCCATCCGATGGCTCTGCGATGTTGCTGGAGGACAACAATCAGACGGGATTCCTGTTCAGGACTGAGGTTGGAATTGATGATCACAGGAAGGGTCTGATTAGAACCCAAAAAGATGTATTTCAAATGAGCAGGAAGGGGTTTCAGTTCGAGGATGGGGTTTTCAGCAGCAGCGGGTGGTTCAGTATAGATGTGAGGTTCAAGGGTGGGAGTTACTGGGTTGTTCACATCTGGATTTAACTCCTCTGTTTGCGGGTCAAGATCCTTCTGTACCAAAGTCTTGATGTCACAAATTTGCTCGATGACGCCGCAATTAATTCCTTGTTGGGCTTTAAATATATCAATTTTCAGTGTTTGATCTCCAAACTTAAGCTCTATTTGGCCCTCCTCACAGCTGATGTTGGCTCTAGCAGTAGCCAAGAAAGGTCTCCCTAGAATGATTGGTGTATCCCTAGGGTTCTCAGGTGCATCCATGTCTAAGACTATAAAGTCCACTGGAAAATAGAAATCCCGCACTCTCACGATAACATCCTCGAGAATCCCTTTTGGTGACTTTATAGATCGATCTGCTAATTGTAATGTCACCTCGGTTGGTTTCAGCTCAGATTCTTCCAGATGGTCAAGTAAGGATGTGGGTATCAGATTTATAGATGCACCTAAGTCTAACAATGCTCTATCAAATTGGGTACCACCTATCTTACAGGAGATCAGGGGAGTTCCAGGATCTTTTGCCTTGGGTGGGAGTCTACTAAGGATTACAGAGCTGGCTTGCTCTGACAGAACAATTGGGCTCCCTCCCTTGGTTCGTGGCTTACGCTGGGGTGTACATATATTCTTTAGAAATCGTGCGTAAGCTGGTACGTGGCGGATTGCATCCATCAAGGGGATGTTTATGTGGACCTGCTCAAAGAGCTTGACCAGGTCCTCCTCAGGGGCCACGGGTTTGGTGGTCTTCTTTCCCTTGGTCAGGGCCTCGGGAAACGGGATCTTGGTTGGTTCCTCTAGGATAGGTCCAGGTTGTGGGTCTGGAACAGCGGTACCTTGGATAACTATCCTAGGGTCATGATTATCAGGCTGGGAGTGGTTTGGATAATGCGGGTCCTGAGTTGTCTTACCACTACGTGTTGTTACAGAATTTAATCCAGCCTGATTTTGGTTTGGGTTTGGTAGGAGGGGTGGCTGCTGCTGAAATCTCGCACTAGAAGTTGAGGCATCCATCTCGTCTGGAGATGGAGCAGTGGGGGCCTGATAAATCCATTGAGCGTGGCCTAAATTTGGATTCATAACGCGCTTCTGGGTTGGCACGTTATTTGGGTTAGGAAGGGGTTGGGAAGGGAGTGTGCCTGGCTGGCGAGAATTTGCCAACTGGGCCAGTTGAGTTTTAACTTCAGTAAGCTCGTCCTTGTGCTGTTTTTGAATGGCCGCATTCGATTTTTGAATGTCAGCCAGAGTCTGAAGGATTAAGGACATTTGATCTTGATTTGGCCCTGATGGATAAGTAGGGTTGGGCCAAGGCTGAGGCGGCTGGTAGTGATGAGAGGGCTGTGGGCGGGACTGAAAAGGTGGTCTTTGGGTTTGGGAATTTCCCGCCCACTGAAAATTGGGATGGTTTCGCCATCCAGGGTTGTAAGTGTTGGAGAATGGGTCGTTCTGGATGGCGTTGAGGTCTTCGCAGGTCTGAGGAACCTCCTGAGAATCAGGGAAAGGAGGAATGGAGTTCCCCCGGCTGGTGAAGAAAGGATCGGATGATCTTCCAGTCCAAGAATCAGATGGGGATGGATATGGATCCATCCCAAGGGAGGATCGGTGGAGGATGTTTTGCACAGTCTCCTGTGTGGAAGGAGGTTGTGCAAAGGAGTTACGCGCAGAGGTGGCTCGCTGCAAGTGCTGAGTCAGCTCATCCACCTTCTTTTCAATGATTGAGACCTTGTCCAATCGCCTGGCCATTAATTCCAGGTCGACTGATGCAGACAGGTCCTGCGTCTCATGTGCTCCCTTAAGATTCGTCGCTGCGCGGGTATTCGTCCTGTCGAATAATCCCATGGAGTCATTGTTGATGGAGTTCTCGCACATGTTTTCGAGAATCTCCCATACGGTGTCTTCATGTTGACCCATGATGTTTCCTCCGCAGGTTGCATTGACGAAAAGGCGGATGTCCTCACGGAGTCCCTAGTAAAAAGATTGGACTTGTTCCCATTTAGGAACTCCGTGATGGGGGCACTTCCTCATGAGATCCTGAAAATGATCCCATGCCTCATGGAGAGGTTCTCCTGATTGTTGAGTGAAGTGTGTAATCTGATGGCGCAAGGCGTTGGTCCGACCAACGGGAAAGAACTTTTTCAAGAACTCGGATTGAAGTTCTTCCCAAGTGTTGATCGGCCGGGTCTGAGTTTGATACCAATGGGAGGCCTTGTCCATAAGAGAAAAGGAGAACATCTTCATGAGAAGAATATCCCGATTTTGCGCATCTGATCCAAAAGTGTGGGCCAGATGCTTTAGCTGTTTGATGTGCTGGAAGGGATCTTCAGAATTAAGCCCATGGAATTTAGGTATAGCATGAATCATGTTGGGCTTTAGTTCGGAATCAGGTCCTCCAATCGGGATTCTGACTCGAGGCTCAATGGCCACCGCAGCAGGATTGTAGTGGTCCCGCATCATAGGACGCTGTGGTGGGTGCACGAAGTTTTGGAAGAGGTCATTGAGTCGCTGGAGCTGGTGTTCCAGATTATTTTCTTCCTCAACTGGCTGAGCCATGATGGGGGAAGAAGAAGAACTTGGTTCTGAATCAGAAGAGAGAATAATGTGAGGGTGTTGCTGCACAAATACGGGCGTCGAGGCTTGGCCTTGACGAGAGCGAATTTCTAATGGAGGTCTTAAGGGTGGTCTTAGAGACCTCCTTCCGTACATGCACAGTTGGGAGAGGTAAGTTTAGAAGGTGCTGGACCCAATCAAGACACCCAAAAATGTGTTGGGTGACTATAGAGGTGCGGGGCAGATGGACCCCTTGATCAGAAAGATCGTCCACCTGAGAATTACCTGGGCAGCCAGAGAGGGAGAGTCCCGCGAAGACCCCTACACGGTAGAGCGTCCCCACGGGTTACAGGGTTTCCCCCACCCGACCTCTCTTGTCACTGCGGTTCCAGGTAGACCGGAATGGGGATCTTGACCTCTTAAGTCTACCAATTTTTAAGATCAGGGTGCTTAAGGTTTCACTTGAACTTTAGTCTTGCAAAGAGTGACCTAATTTAAGGTTGGTTAACCCAAAGGGGTCAACTTTACCTCTTGTTTTCTTTGAGAGCTTTTTGGGTCCTTTCTTTTAGGGTTCAAGTGTTTAGAGAGAGCCAATTGTTTAGGATTTTTCTTGTTAATTATTTTCAATCAATGGCTTGGGCACACCTCTTTTGGATTTCCTCAATTCTTGATTAAGGGGTGTGTCTCTACTGAAATCCTAATGTTTGACCTTATGTTGGCTCTACTTGGTCCATTTAACTCTTTGTTGGGCAATTAGGGCTCAAGCAAGAATGTGTTAGCCCTTAAATACCCTTAATAGTGTGCAGGAGTGATGAGTTGAAAACATGCAACTTTTACGGTTACTAAGTATGGAAGACAGTTTAGCCCTATATTGCTTGTTCTTTTCTTTTCTTCCTCTTTAGAGTGTAGGGGTTAATAGTGAGAGAAAAGATTTACCTGTCTTCGGAGTGGTTGTGTGGTTGCTTGTCTTCTTGAGTTCCTGTAGCTGCACAAAAGAGAGGAGATTATCAGAACTTAAAAGAAACAGGAATGTTTACCTCTAGAATAACCGGTGCTCCCCGGCAACGGCGCCAAAATGAAACGTGGGTTTTACCGGGTTTGTTGGTTTTGTTATAACGTTGTAGTAAAGCCGGTTATTACCAACATTTCAAATATAAATTTTTTTACTCGGAAAATGAAAGAGTTCCCGAGGTCGAACTCAGGGAGCAAGTCGTATTCTAGAGATATAGATGTTTCTTTTACAAAATAAAGAGAGAGGGAAAGAATTTGTTGTGATGTTCTTCTTTCTTTCTCTTTCTTCAGATCTCCTTCTTCTTCTTCCTTGGTTTCTGCTATGGTGATAATCTTCTTCTGCAATGGTGATGCTCTTCTTCTTCTTCCTGCTGTTCCTGCGTTGGTGATGTTTTTCTTTCTTCAGAGCTCCTTGTTCTTCTTCTTCTTTGGTTTTCTGCCTTGACCTCTCTTCTTCTTCTTCTGCAATCGTGGTGATGCTCTTCTTCTTCTTCTTCCTGCTTTGGCCGTTGCTCTTCCTTCTTCTTCAGCCTGCCTTCTGTGTTGCTCTGGCTGCTGACTTTCTGTCGTCTGACCCGGTGCTTCGACGACTTAACTGAGCATTTGCTACAGTGCAGCTCCTTCTTCTTCGCCTTTGGCCTGCACACTTCAGAGTTTTTCGTCAAGAGGCAAAACCTACTCTACCCCCCTCCCCCCCGCGTCTCTCTCTTTCTCTCTGAAACCACTCTTGGGACAGCTCTCCCAGAGCTACCGGGTAATCGGGTTCGGGTCAGGCCCGGGTCCAGGCCCGGGTCGGGTGAGAGGGACCTCACCCCGTGGTCAGGAGGCAGACAGCATAAGGCACTTTTTGCCTTTATGCGTCCGCGCGCCTCCGAGAAGTTCCGAGGTGGGACTAAATGTCCCACCCCAATTGAGCGCCCGTAGCGGAGGGAGCAGTGGGCGATCGTGTCTTCACGCGCGGCCTTCGCCCCATCTGCGAGCCTGGGACGTTTCGCGGGGACTCCCCGCGCAACCTGGGAGTCGAACCTGGGCGAAGGCGTGCCTGCACCTGCAGGTGAAGGAGCTCTGCCTGCTCAGTAATGGCGACGGCGGGCGAGTCACCTGGTCACAGAAGAACGGCCTCTCGGCCAAATCAGACAGGCGGGGGACCTTCGCCGTGGCACGGCGAAGGTGGTCAGGGGGTCTGCAGGGGGCGAAATGGAGCCAACAGGTCGTCCTAGGTCAAACTGTGAGCAAAGAAGTGGGTGTGTTCGGTGGATCTGCAGAGGGTGTTTGGTGGGAAGTGGAGGGGCGGAAGAGGATCAGGGTGAGGAGGCGGAGGTTCTGCGGTGGTCGGCGAGCCGTGTGGGTCGCTGAGGTGATGGGAGCGGCTCGCCGGAGGGTGGTCGGAGGCGGAGAGGGTGAGGGTGAACAGGAGCGGTCGAGGGTTTAATTGACTAAATTGAAAGCGGGGAAAGAAAGAGGAGAAGAAGGGGAGTAGTTCTAACTTACTTGCAGGGACGAAGGGGGAGGAACAGGGCGACAGTCGTATCGACTGTCGCCGGAGAAGACGATGCTCAGGGAGAGGGGCGGCGGCGAGCAGAGAGCCGGAGAGGCGCCAGCTGGGTGCGGCGTGGCGCGGGAAGAGCAGGGGAGGAAGTCTCTGCTGCTGGTATTGCGGCAGAGCGAAGAGGTGGAGGGGGAGGAAGCCGCCGGAGCTGGTGAGCGTCTGCCGGAGGAAGAAGAGAAGAAAGCTGGGGGTTTTCTCCGTCAGATCCAGGCTGCCCTGGTCGGTGGAGCAGCGGGGGGTATTTATAGGGATGAAACAGGGAGGAAGGCGGAGGGAGACGACGTGTCTCCCTCGCCGGAGAATGGTCGGAACACGAACCCATACCGTCCGTGCGTTCGCACGGCCGGTATGGGGGGCTACAATGACCAGGGGGGTGCCCCTGCGACGGCTGACGACGCAGGGCACCCCCGGTTTACTTGCCAGGTCCGCGACCTCACCCTGCGCGGCGCCATGCTCCGCGCAAGGTCGCCGGAGCATGGTGCTGGCAGGGTTATGCAGGAGGGACCTGATTGCAAAGAACGAAGGAGAGTTAGGGGCCAAAATGCGAGGGTTCAAAAGTTGAGGGCCAAAGAGTAAATATATGAGGACCAAAGTGTGAAGTCGGTCAAGGAGGTTTCTTCTTAGGCTCAAGTTTTTATACATGACTAATTAGGACCTAAGGAATCTGATGGTGAATTTCATTTTCATATTAAACCTTGTTTGACCGGTCAATTTGCGTAAAGACCCAAATTAAGTTATTAATTGGGCATGGTTCTCAATGTAGGTCAAAATGGGTTCTAAAGGCCAAATTGAAGGTTCTAAACCCTAGAGATTATTTTTCTATGAATTTTAGAGGGTTTATTCTATTTTTACTTTGCCTCGAACCTTGTGAATTGAAGTGGGTTGTTTTAGGGTTACAGATTATCATTTGGTTCCTTGGAAGTGCTGTAGCCCTTGCTATATCATCTCATCCCACTTTTATTCTTATTAAGCTGTTTTGACCTGTGTTTGGTCCCAGAATTACCCTGTATGCAGATTATACTGGTAAAATTGCACTTTTACCCCTTATGACTGGTTTTCTTCTCAAACTCAGAATTCTCTGAGTTAAGCCTTTCCTTGAGATATGTAGGAGCTTTTATCCTTTGTATTAGGTCAAAATGAGCTAGTTATGGCTCATGATGAGGTTCTCATCATCGATGCCCCAGACATCAAACACTTCTATGACCAGAATGGTTTGGAGAGGCATCATATCCCTCTGAGTCATAGAATCGACTACCTGGCATCACTTACAACACTTGCCAAACTCATGTGTATGTCTGAAAATGGTCGGCCAGAAAAATCCCGACTACAAAATTTTTGTAGGGGATTTTTGGCTTGAAAAATGACCCCCACAGGCATCACTGTGGCAGAAGGATAGCACACTTGAGATTTCTGAATCAGGGATGCAGCTATGGATGATCTGATCAGCCCCAATGCGAAAGTGCAATGGGTTGTCCCAAAAATAGAACTTAACCTATTATATAAATTTGAGCTTTTGATCCTTGGATAATCTTGCAGGTAGGCTGCCTGCGACAAGATAGTTTGCTATATCAGCATACCAAGGAAACTCCACAGTGTTGATAGATAGTAGAGACTCATTCAAAAATCAGTTTGATATCAGCGGGGAGTACAGAATGTAGTCTGGGTCTAGCCGAGACAAGTGGTTCACCATTATGTGCTCCGGCTTTGTCGTGGGTCTTGACATCAAACTCTTGCAAAAGGAGGATCCATCGGATAATGCAAGGTTTGGCATCCTTCTTTGAAAACAAATGCCAGAGGGCGTAATGGTCAGTGTAGCTGATAACTTTGGACCCAAGTTTGACCTAAATTTCTCCAGTCTGAATACTATGGCCAGCAATTCTTTCTCAGTGACTGCATAGTTATGCTGAGCCTCAATTAGCATTTTGTTGGCGTAGTATATTACGGATGGATGGCGCTCCCGACACTAGCCAAGAATGGCTCTGATAGCAAAGTCGGAAGTGTCACACATCATCTCAAAGTCAAGTGACCAATGGAAGGGTTAGAGAATAGGTGCACTGGAGACAATGCTTCACAAGGTCTCAAAAGTGCTAAGACACGAGGAGTCAAACTCAAAGGGCATGTTAGTTACCAGAAGATTCATTAACGGGCGAGCAATTTTCGAGAAATCTCGAACGAATCTTCGATAAAATCCAACATGCCCTAAGAATGATTTGATTTTCCTGACAGAGCTCGGCAGAGGTAATTACGAAATGATTTTGGACTTAGCTTGGACAGCCTCGATCCATTAGAGGAGATCCTATGCCCTAGTACGATGCCATCCCTCACCATAAAATGGTTTTTCTTCCCATGAAAGTACTAGGTTAACTTCTATACATCTCCTTAGAATCTTTATGAGGTTATGAAGACAAGATGAGAAATCATCTCTAAACACGGAGAAGTCATCCATCAACACTTCTACGCAATCCCTTATCTTGTCTGAAAGGTGGCCATCATGCATCGTTGAAAAGTAGCTGGTGCGTTGCAGAGGCCGAAAGGCATCTGCTTAAAAGCAAATGTTCCAAAGGGACATGTAAAAGTTGTCTTGTCTTGGTCCTCCAGGTTGATTGTAACTTGATTGTACCTGGAGTATCCATCCCGAAAGTAGAAGAAACTATGCCTGGCTAGCCATTCTAGAATCTGATCAATAAAGGGCAAAGGAAAATGATCCTTTTTGGTAGCCGAGTTTATCTTCCTGTAGTCAATGTAGACCCACCAAGAAGTCATGGTGTGGGTTAGGACGGATTCTTCCAATTCATTTCTGATTACTGTGAGTCCTGCCTTCTTGGGCACTATCTAAATGGGACTCACCCACTGTCTGCATCCAGCCATTTAATGGTCTCCTACTTGACAACCTCCAACATATTTGGATTTAGGCGTCTCTGAGGTTGTCTCGACAGTCTCACCTCTTCATCAGTGTAGATATGGTGAGTGTAATATGAGGGGCGAATTCCGTGGAGATCAGCAATCCCCCACCCGATAGCAGCCTTATGTGATCGGAAAATGGAGATCAATCAGTGTTCCTGATCTAGAGTCAAGTGAGCATTGATAATCACTGGGTATGTCTCACTTTCTCCCAGAAACACGTATTTGAGCGAATCAGGTAAGGTTTGTAGCTCTAATAGCGGATGGTGGGGAGGAGGGTTATGCAGGGGAGGAGAAGAAAGAATTGCAGAAATTTGCTGATCCTGATTCATGAAGAATCTGCCTGCAGTGGTAATGTAATCCTATCTTAAGATATCAGTGTTGGATAAGACATGATAGTTAGGATCAGGGGTGTTAGGAGCAGATGAACACCCATGACAACCAGATCCATGGGATGAAATGTGTATATCAGCAGTCTGAGTCTCGTGCGGATCATGATCAAACACCCTTGATAGTGAGGATGAATGTGCCATTAGGGCACTGCAGAGGTGCCCAATGTTCCCACAGAAAGCTGAATCTTCATCGTCACTATCCTCCTCAATCAAGTCACAATCAAAGTTCTTTGATGTCGTGAAAATGCCCAGTCTAAGCTTTTCGTTTCCCAGGTCAATCTCCATGCACCCAGATGCACAGTCGATGTTTGCACGGGCGGTTGCCAGAAACGGATGACCTAGGATAATCGTTGCATCAAGGAGATTAGGAGGAACCTCTATATCAAGAATAAAAAAGTCCACTGGAAAATAGAATCCTTGGACTTTTATGATCACAGTTTCAACCACCCCCCTCAGTGTTTTTACAAATCAGTCAGCCAACTGTATGGTAACCAAGGTGGGTTCTAACTCCCCAAATCGAAATTGATCAAATACTGCAGTGGGAGTTAGGTTGATGGACGACCCCAAGTCAAGAAGGGCCTTATCAGAAGGGGAATCTTGCAACAAGTAGGAAATCAATGGTGTGCCCGAGTCCTTCTTCTTGGGTGGTAAATCAGAAAAATTAACTACACTGGCTTCATCAGATAATACCGCTTGTCGTCCAATCCCCTGCTATTGCTTCGGAGTACAGTAGTCCTTAAAGAACCTAGTGGCAGTTGGGATGTGATCTATTGCTTCGAGGAGAGGGACCTAAATGAGAACTTCCTTGAACATAGATTTCAGGTCCTTGAATTTCCGCATGTCCTTTTTCCGTACTGAATCTCATGTTAGGACCACGGGAAAAGGGATGGGAATTTCAGTGTCTAAAGGCTTCTTTCCTTTATCTATTGAAGATGGCTTGTGAGAGGAAGAGGGTTGTGAGCCATCTCATGGTATGGCATAGTAAAAATCATTACCCACTTGAATAAGTAGCAGGTCTTCTATAGTCTTTCTGCTCCTTAGGGTAACAGCTTTTGCATCGACGTGATATCCATATAAGTGCAGAGGAGCAGGTTGGTCTGGATACACAAGGTTTGGCAACAGAGGTGGTTGACCGAGCCCATAACCAGGAGGTGTGGGAGGTGCTTACATAACCGTATGTGGCTGCCTCTGTGGTGCTTGGAATCTAGGTGGGGCACCCTGATTCTGCACATACCTCGGGTTCGAGACAGGTTGGGATGTCAAAGCTCCCTGTGTCTATGCGCCTACATCATCTGGTTCTGCGTGTTCTATATGCTCTATATTTGGTCAGCCATTGCCTTCATTATTTGGAGGTGTTAATGAGTAGATTTCTGAATAGATGCCTGCAGTTCCTCCTTCAGCGACTCTAAAGGGCCGCTCGCTTTGGAGGGTAGTTGGTAGCTTGGTGCAGTGGCTGATAGATAGAGCATGTCTGTTGTTGCTGAGATGGGAATGGCTACTGCCTAGGATACGTGTTCTGCATATTCCCGTATTGTCTGGTCTGGTAGTGTGGAACTTGACTCGGTCTCTGAGGATTACCAGACCAGGTGAAATTAGGATGTTGGCACCAACCAGGGTTATATGTTTCAGAATATGGGTTGTTACGCCCATATCCCTGAATGGCATTAACATCTTCGTAAGCCGAAGATGTCTCAAATGTGAATTCATCCAAAGTATACGCACTTGCATCATCATGTCATGCAAAACCCTGATTAAGGGTGCCAGATCCCTATTGTTCATGGGTTCTTGGTATGTAGAATCCCAAGAAGATGGAGAGAAAACATCCTGAGTGATTGGATATATACGAGTAGAGGGGGTTGGGGATGCTTGAGAAGAGTGAGGTGGAGCAGTGCTGCCAGAAGATCCGGATCTCGCTCGCATCAATTCATCGAGCTTCTTATCGAGCATATCCACCTTATCCAGCTTTTTGGTGATAATGTCCATGTCGGCTTGGGCAGATTTAGCTTGAGCTTCATGGAAATTAACCTGTTACTGTCCAGGTGCAAGAGAGATCTTCGCTTTCGTTGAAAACTTTAACAAAAAATGATGTGCCGTTGTATTTAATCATGTGGTAGAAAATCGCTTTTCAAGACATTTAAATTTTCAAAACTAACCATGAAGAGTTAGGTCGTCTCCATAGGGAGGAATTAGCCTAAAAAAA
The DNA here is from genome assembly GCA_037157565.1 of Thalassia testudinum. NCBI lineage: Eukaryota > Viridiplantae > Streptophyta > Magnoliopsida > Alismatales > Hydrocharitaceae > Thalassia > Thalassia testudinum. The sequence continues at coordinate 67,412,209 of JAZHRO010000003.1, read as the reverse complement.
AAGAGTAATAATGCATAAAGGAATCGGGAATATTAATAGAGATGCATGCTAACTAGTGCTCTCATTTCCACCATAAATTCTTAATATAGATAATTAATGAAGAAGATGAGGGTACACATGCAAAATTACCACAATATAATATTCTAAATAATGACGTTGGCAATAGCAAACAATGCTAATATTAATCTCCTAACTAATGACACTATAATCAATATCTCATATTGTATGTCATTCAGAAGGAGAAATCAATTATATGTAATTTAAAATTAAGCAAGGGGCATCCATGCAAATTCTGCAGCAATATATTAATTTAGAAAATAAATGAACAGTAACTTTGACATTGGCATTTTCTATAATTTTTAATGGTGGAGGAAATAGAGCATTTGCTCTCTCTCCTCCTTACGAGAGAGAGAGCACCGGCGGGGCTGTCATGAGCAAGGGATGTTGGCAAGGATGATGGCTATGCGATGGAGGTGGCGACGTCGACGGAGATGGCTAGAGGTGGGCGACCGATGGAGGAGATGAGGACCGGAGGAGGTTGCTTCCACCACTGCCACGCATGCTGTGGTGTCCGCTTGCGCCTGCAGGTTGAGGCGGTCTACAGGTGAGTGCGCGCTGCAGATGGCACGGCCTGAAGTGGAGCGCGAGCGGATGCCTGTGGTGCGACGCTGGAGGGTGTGGCAGAAGCACACGGTTGGGAGCCTGCCGACGGGCAGGCAAAAGGTGGTGCGCTCTGCACGCAGCGCCTACAGACGCGGTTGCAGACTGAGGCGTGGGTCTGCGGTGGAGAAGGGTGCGCTAGTAGATGGCACGGCCTAGTGTGGGGCGCAAGCGGATGCCTGCAGGCGCGAGAGGATGCCTGCAGGTTGAGCGCGAGTGCTGCAGTCTACAGCTGTAGGCACCAGGTGGTGCTAGGGGGAGAGGTGCGCTGTGTTGCGGTCTGCAGATGCGGGCGCCAGGTGGTGCTAGGGAGAGAGGCGCGCGGTGCTGCGGTCTGCAGCTGCGGGTGCCAGGTGGTGCTAGGGAGAGAGGTGTGCGATGCTGCGGTCTGTAGTTGCGGGCGCCAGGTGGTGCTGGGGAGAGAGAGTTGGAGCGGCTGAATCAGGGAGAGGTGAGGGCATGAGCAGTGCTTGCACCCGCATGAGGGTTTTGGCGTGCTTGGTGCTGAAGATGGGCACCTTATGGTGAAGGAGCGGTGAAGAGGTTCGGACAACCGGGTTTTATTGTTATGTCGTTGTAATATGGCCAGTTGTTGCCATCATTTCAAATATATAAATTTTTTACTCGGAAAAGAGTTCCCGAGGTCGAACTCAGGGAGCAAGTTGTATTCTAGAGATATACATGTTTCTTTTACAAAAAGAAAGAGAGAGGGAAAGAATTTGTTGTCTTCTTTTCTCTTTGTTTTCTCCTCGTCTCAGATCTTCTTCTTCTTTGTCTGCAGAGGTGATGTTCTTCTTTCTTTCTTTCTTCAGATCTCCTTCTTCTTCTTTGTTCTGCAGAGGTGATGCTCTTCTTTCTTTCTTTCTTCAGATCTCCTTCTTCTTCTTTGTTCTGCAGAGGTGATGCTCTTCTTTCTTTCTTTCTTCAGATCTCCTTCTTCCTTCTTTTCTTTTTCAGCTAGGGACGTCACCCCTCCTTCTTTCTTCTTTTCCCTTCAGGCCGTCGTCTGATTTCCAAATCAGACGACCTAAACTGCCTGTTGCTACAGTGTCTCCCTCAGCTTCCTTCTTCTTCCGCGGTTCTTCTTCTTCACCTGTGCCTGCACACTTCAGAGCTTACGTCAGAGAACAAAACCTACTCTACCCTCTCCCCCCGCGTCTCTCTCTCTGAAACCACTCTTGGGAAAGCTCTCCCAGAGCTGCCGGGTAATCGGGTTCGGGTCACGCCCGGGTCCAGGCCCACCGGCGTGCGTGGTGGGCGAGGAGTGCAGGTCAGTCTTAAGTCGGGTCGGGTCGGGTCAGGTCAGGTCCGCGGGGCGTGAGCGCGGACGAGACCGGGTAACCGGGCGGGTGAAGGGGACCTCACCCCGTGTGCTGAGGCAGTAAGCCTCCAGCACTTTTGCATCTTATATCGCTGCGCCTCTTCAGGCTTTTCCGAGGTGGGACTAAATGTCCCACCTCAATTGCGCGCCCGCAGCGGGGAAAGCAGCGGGAGATCGCGGCGTCACGCGAAGCCTTCTGCCTTAGCTGCGAGCCTGGTGTTTTTTCGAAATGCCTCGCAAGGCCTGGGAGTTGAATCTGGGCGTGGCGCTGAGCGTGGCGCACCTGTAGCTGCAGGCGGAAGCAGCTCCTTCTGCACGGCAATGGCGGCGGAGGTCGGGTGGCCTGTTCACAAGAAAACGGCCTCTCGGCCTAATCAGAAAGTGCCGAGAGCTTCGCCAGGGTGCGGCGAAGCTCGTGTGGGTGGTGGCGAGGCGTGGGGCGGCATGCAAGGGCTGGCCTAGGTCGGACTGTGGGTCGGAGGATGTGTTTGTTGGGGGAAGCGTTACGGAGGTGTGGAGTGGCAGTGAAGGGGTGGGGGGTGCTCAGTGTGATGAGGCAGAGGTTCGGTGAAGGTCGGCGAGGTGTGTGAGGCTGTGGAGCGATGGGAGCATCTCGCCGGAGGGTGGCCGGAGACGAAGGGGGTGACGATGGTCAGGGTCGGTCGAGAGCTTAATTGAATAAATTGAAAGCGGGGGAAGAAAGAGGAGAAGACGGGGAGTAGTTCTAGCTTACTTGCAGGGACGAAGGGGGAGGAACAGGGCGACAGTCGTATCGACTGTCGCCAGAGAAGACGATGCTCAGGGAAAGGGGCGGCGGCGAGCAGAGAGCCGGAGAGGTGCCAGCTGGGTGCGGCGTGGCGCGGGAAGAGCAGGGGAGGAAGTCTCTGCTGCTGGTATTGCGGCAGAGCGAAGAGGTGGAGGGGGAGGAACCGCCGGAGCTGGTGAGCATCTGCCGGAGAGAGAAGAGAGGAAAGTTGGGGATTTTCTCCGTCAGATCCAAGCTGCCCCGGTCAGTGGAGCAATGGGGGGTATTTATAGGGATCAAAACAGGGAGGAAGGCGGAGGGAGACGACGTGTCTCCCTCGCCGGAGGATGGCCGGAAACAAAAACCCATACCGTCCGTGCCTTCGCACGGCCGGTATGGTGGGTTACAACGACCAAGGGGGTGTCCCTGCGACGGCTGACGACGCAGGGCACCCCCGGTTTACTTGCCAGGTCCCCCCTCACCCTGCGCGGCGCCATGCTCCGCGCAAGGTCGCCGGAGCATGGTGGTGGCAGGTTTTGCAGGGGGACCTGATCGCAAAGAACGAAGGAGAGTTATGGGCCAAAATGCGAGGGTTCAAAAGTTGAGGGCCAAAAAGTAAATATATGAGGACCAAAGTGTAAAGTTGGTCAAGGAGGTTTCTTCTTAGGCTCAAGTTTTTATACATGACTGATTAGGACCTAAGGAATCTGATGGTGAATTTCATTTCTATATTAAACCTTGTTTGACCGGTCAATTTATGCGAAAACCCAAACTAAGTTATTAATTGGGCATGGTTCTCAATGTAGGTCAAAATGGGTTCTGAAGGCCAAATTGAAGGTTCTAAACCCTAGAGATTATTTTTCTATGAATTTTAGAGGGTTTATTCTATTTTTACTTTGCCTTGAACCTCGTGAATTGAAGTGGGTTGTTTTAGGGTTACAGATTATCATTTAGTTTCTTGGAATTGCTGTAGCCCTTGCTAGATCATTTCATCCCACTTTTATTCTTATTAAGCTGCTTTGACCTATGTTTGGGCCCTGAATTACCCTGTATGCAGATTATACTGGTAAAATTGCATTTTTACCCCTTATGACTTGTTTTCTTCTCAAACTCAGAATTCTCTGAGTTAAGCCTTTCCTTGAGATATGTAGGAGCTTTTGTCCTTTGTATTAGGTCAAAATGAGCTAGTTATGGCTCATGATGAGGTTCTCATCATACCCCCATGCCTAGCTTTTGCTAGTCCCTTAGCAAAAACTTAAGGTTTCAATCCCTTGTTCTAGACCATGAAGTTTTTAATAGTTTTAGATAAGTGCCTTTTTTATTTGAGCATAGATTAGGTTAGAATGCTGACCATAGGCCTAAAAGGTACTCTAGTACCAATCAAGATCCAAATCTGTCTAGCCTTAGCCTCAGTCTTTTAGCAAAGGTTTTTAAGGCCCACAAGAACTAACCTAAGGTTTATTGGACTTCGTGGTTAAAGCACCCGTGCTTGAAATGATTTTAGCCCTGGCTCAGTTCGCAGTGCGTTTTGTAAGAGAGAGATAGAAAGTTTTTCTGTTTGGAGAGTTTTCTCTCTCTTTTTCTTTTTAGTTCTAGCCTAGGATTGGCTTTTCAACACGGTCTGTATCAGATTCCTTGCTCCCATCATCAATCCTCAAGGGTTCCTGGCGATCGATGCTTCGAGATAGCACCGCCCATGGCAACCCCCGGTACCCTGGCTATTGAGATTTCGAGATAATCCCATCCATGGTGTTCCGTGGCCGAATCCAGACCCTGGCAATTGACACTTCGAGATAATGCCATCCATGGAATCTGAACCAACAGAGTGCTTACATGCCCCCAGTAGGATATGTAAATATCCTAGGAGACAAGCACCGAGGAGATGATATTTTGCTACGCATCTTCGAGGGGATTTCCCGCCTCTCCGTGCTGGGAACTCGTCCAAATCAACTTGTGTTGATCGGCCGCTCCTATTCTAGGTGTTCTTTTCAGAATTTTGCGACGCTTCTGCGTGATTCTGATTTTTACGCTTACTGAACCAGGCTGTGTGTGAGATTAGGGTGCTTAGGTTACTGAGTCCCGTAAACCAAAAATTAGTTAACGAGGCCGAATACTCCCTAAGCCTTATACCTAATACTTCAGCTTTTCATTTTCCTCAACCTCTTGAGGAGTGTCCAGATCTTAATGGGTACTAAGAGTCTATTCAAGAATGCCTAAGGTTTGCATTCTTTACTAATCTCTTTGTGCACTTTTCTTGAATGAGGTCTAGAACTTAGGTTAATTCCTTAGTTCCTTACTAATGACTATCACTTTTTCTCATAATTTTGTGCTCCTTTTTCATTTTGTTTCTTTTCTCCTTCACAAAATTTCCTTCTCCTCTTTTCCTCTTATTCTTTTTTGAAAATTTTTTTTAATTTTTATGGTGTTTTTCGCATATGTGAATTTTTTTGTTTGAAACCTTTTCTTACAAGTTTTGCACTTTCATACCCCCCATGCCTAAGATTTGCAATGTCCTCATTGTAACCTAGGGGGTCTTAGTTCATTCCTTAAGACAGAAATTTAGATGAGTGGATGGGTCAGGTTGACTTTTTGCGGACGATTTCAAATCCCAGATGCAGGCATCTGAGTTGGGGTCGGCTGTCTACAAGGGTGAACTTCGAGTGCTAAAAGGTGTCAGAACAACTTTCAGGTTTTCAAAGAGAATGACGGGCTGCCTCCCGTTAAGCGCTGAGTTTTACGCCATCGGCTGGGCGCAATAAGCTCAAGGGGAAAGGAGGATATAAGATGCCTCAGCCAAATCAGTAGAAGTTACATCGATGAACGGCTTGAGTCTCTGACCGTTCACGATGAAAGGTTCTGAATCGTGGCTGAGTGGACTGATTTCGATTGCTCCATTTCCAAAAACCTGTCGGACGAAATATGGTCCGACCCACTTAGATCTCAGTTTTCCTGGGAAGAGTTTGAGTCGGGTATCAAAGAGTAGGACCTTTTGACCAGGATGAAAGATCTTTCTCGAGATGTGTTTGTTGTGGAAGGCTTTAACCCGCTCCTTGTAGATTTGCGAGTTCTCGTACGCGTCTATGCGTAACTCATCGATCTCGCTGATTTGGAGTTTTCTGTGGGTCCCAGCCTTGGAAAGATCTAGATTACAGTTCCGTACTGCCCAATAGGCTTTATGCTCCAGTTCGACGGGAAGGTGGCATGCCTTTCCGTACACCAGTCTAAAGGGAGACATGCCCAATTGGGTCTTGTGGGCGGTCCTATAGGCCCACAATGCTTCCGGAAGTCGGGACGACCAGTCCTTCCTGTCAGGTCGAACAGTGACTTGCAGGATTTTCTTGATCTCCCGATTAGACAGCTCAGCTAGACCATTAGTTTGGGGGTGGTAAGGAGTAGAGATTCGGTGAGACACCCCGTATTTGGTCATCAGTGACCTAAACTGAGCATTTGTGAAATGGGTCCCTCCATCAGAGATTATTGCACGAGGAATCCCGAACCTTGAGAAAATGTGTTGATGAATGAATTTGAGAATGATTTTGTGATCACAGGTTCGGGTCGGTATGGCTTCGATCCATTTGGACACGTAGTCCACAGCCAACAGAATGTATTCGAAACCATCCGAAACAGGAAAGGGGCCCATAAAATCAATCCCCCAAACATCAAAGATTTCGCATACTAGAATCGGTTGCATAGGCATCATGTCGCGATGGCTCATGTTGCCCAAAGTCTGGCAACGACTGCATGCCTTGCAGTGATTGTATGCGTCTTTGAACAGTGTGGGCCAGTAAAAGCCGCACTGGAGGATTTTTGATGCGGTTTTATGCCCGGCAAAATGGCCACCGCATGCCTGGTCATGGCAGAAAGAGAGGATATTGTTGAATTCCCCTTCCGGGACACATCTCCGGATGATCTGATCGGCACCTATGCGGAAGAGGTACGGGTCTTCCCAAATGTAATACTTGGCATCGGAGCGTAATTTGCCTTTCTTGGCCTTCGGCCAATCGGACGAGGTCTGATGAGATGCCAAGTAATTTACTATATTAGCAAACCATGGAAGGCTAGTACCAATAGTCAGCAGGTGCTCATCGGGAAAATGCTCAGTGATGGGTCCGGAAGGGTCAATTATTTCAGAAGGAAGACGGGACAAGTGATCAGCTACCACGTTTTGCTTTCCCGCTTTGTCGCGAATTTCAAGGTCAAATTCTTGCAACAGCAAGATCCATCGGATTAATCGAGGTTTCGTGTCCTTCTTCGCAAGGAGATGCCTCACAGCTGTGTGATCCGAGTATATGATGACATGGGAACCCAGAAGGTACGATCTGAACTTTTCTAGGGCAAATACTACAGCTAGCAGCTCTTTCTCAGTAACCGTATAGTTACGCTGAGCCTCATCGAGTGTTTTGCTGGCGTAGTAAATGACCACAGGTTTCTTGTTATTTTTCTGTCCCAAAACCGCTCCTACAGCGAAGTCGGATGCATCACACATGATCTCAAAGGGTTGAGACCAATCAGGGGACTGTAGGATCGGGGCTTGGGTGACTCGGTCACGCAGGATTTCAAATGCTTGAGTGCATTCCTTGGAGATTTCGAAGGGAACATCCTTGGAGAGAAGAGTGGTCAGGGGGCGTGCGATTTTTGAAAAATCAGGGATAAATCGTCGATAAAAACTGACATGCCCTAAAAAGGATCGGATGTCCCTGATTGAGCTAGGCATAGGAAGGTGAGAGATCAGATTAACCTTAGCTCGATCCACTTGGATACCTTTCTCCGAAATTGAGTGTCCCAGGACAATTCCCTCAGGCACCATGAAATGGCTCTTTTCCCAGGAAAGAACCAAATTCACATCGATGCACCGCCTGAGTATCTGGACCAAGTGTTGGAGGCAATCGTCGAATGATGCTCCGAAAACTGAAAAGTCATCCATGAAGACTTCCAGATAATCACCTACCATATCTGAGAATATGGCAAGCATGCATCGCTGAAAAGTAGCGGGTGCATTGCAAAGACCGAAAGGCATCCTTCGGAAAGTGTATGTTCCGAAGGGGCAGGTGAACGTGGTCTTTTCTTGGTCCTCAGGATGGATTGCCACCTGGTTATAACTGGTGTACCCGTCAAGAAAGCAGAAGAACCTATTTCCCGCTAGTTTTTCGAGAATTTGATCAATGAAGGGTAGTGGGAAATGATCCTTCTTCGTGGAGGAATTGAGTCGACGGTAATCTATACAGACTCTCCACGAGTTGGCTAATCGGGTAGGAATGATTTCTCCGGTCTCAGTCGTTATAGTGGTGAGTCCTACCTTCTTGGGCACGACCTGAATTGGGCTCACCCAACGACTATCGGAGATCGGGTAGATGATCCCGGCATCTAACCACTTGATGATCTCCTTTTTCACGACCTCCTGTAGATTGGGGTTTAAGCGTCTCTGCATTTCACGAGAAGGTCGTGTGCCCTCTTCTGAATAGATATGATGAGTACAATAAGAGGGACTTATTCCAGTAAAATCATCGAGAGTCCATCCGATGGCTCTGCGATGTTGCTGGAGGACAACAATCAGACGGGATTCCTGTTCAGGACTGAGGTTGGAATTGATAATTACAGGAAGGGTCTGATTAGAACCCAAAAGGACGTATTTTAAGTGAGCAGGAAGGGGTTTCAGTTCGAGGATGGGGTTTTCAGTAGCAGCGGGTGGTTTAGTATAGATGTGAGGTTCAAGGGTGGGAGTTACTGGGTTGTTCACATCTGGATTTGACTCCTCTGTTTGCGGGTCAAGATCCTTCTGTGGTTGATGAGGCATACTCGAGTCATTCTGGAGGTGTGATTCATCAACCAAAGTCTTGATGTCACAAATTTGCTCGATGACGCCGCAATTAATTCCTTGTTGGGCCTTAAATATATCAATTTTCAGTGTTTGATCTCCAAACTTAAGCTCTATTTGGCCCTCCTCACAGCTGATGTTGGCTCTAGCAGTAGCCAAGAAAGGTCTCCCTAGAATGATTGGTGTATCCCTAGGGTTCTCAGGTGCATCCATATCTAAGACTATAAAGTCCACTGGAAAATAGAAATCCCGCACTCTCACGATAACATCCTCGAGGATCCCTTTTGGTGACTTTATAGATCGATCTGCTAATTGTAATGTCACCTCGGTTGGTTTTAGCTCAGATTCTTCTAGATGGTCGAGTAAGGATGTGGGTATCAGGTTTATGGATGCACCCAAGTCTAACAAAGCACTATCAAATTGGGTACCACCTATCTTACAGGAAATCAGGGGAGTTCCAGGATCTTTTGCCTTGGGTGGGAGTCTACTGAGGATTACAGAGCTGGCTTGTTCTGACAGAACAATTGGGCTCCCTCCCTTGGTTCGCGGCTTACGCTGGGGTGTACATATATTCTTTAAAAATCGTGCGTAAGCTGGTACGTGGCGGATTGCATCCATCAAGGGGATGTTTATGTGGACCTGCTCAAAGAGCTTGATCAGGTCCTCCTCAGGGGCCACGGGTTTTGTGGTCTTCTTTCCCTTGGTTAGGGCCTCGGGAAACGGGATCTTGGTTGGTTCTTCTAGGAAAGGTCCAGGTTGTGGATCTGGAACAGCGGTACCTTGGATAACTATCCTAGGGTCATGGTTATCAGGCTTGGAGTGGTTTGGATAATGCGGGTCTTGAGTTGTTTTACCACTACGTGTTGTTACAGAATTTAATCCGGCCTGATTTTGGTTTGGGTTTGGTAGGAGGGGTGGCTGCTGCTGAAATCCCACATAAGAAGTTGAGGCTTCCATCTCGTCTGGAGATGGAGCAGTAGGGGCCTGATAAATCCATTGAGCGTGGCCTAAATTTGGATTCATAACGCGCTTCTGGGTTGGCACGTTATTTGGGTTAGGAAGAGGTTGGGAAGGGAGTGTGCCTGGCTGGCGAGAATTTGCCAACTGGGCCAGTTGAGTTTTAACTTCAGTAAGCTCGTCCTTGTGCTGTTTTTGAATAGCCGCATTCGTTTTTTGAATGTCAGCCAGAGTCTGAAGGATTAGGGACATTTGATCCTGATTTGGCCATGATGGATAAGTAGGGTTGGGCCGAGGCTGAGGCGGCTGGTAATGACGAGGGGGCTGTGGGCGGGACTGAAAAGGTGGTCTTTGAGTTTGGGAATTTCCTGCCCACTGAAAATTGGGATGGTTTCGCCATCCAGGGTTGTAAGTGTTGGAGAATGGGTCGTTCTGGATGGCGTTGAGGTCCTCGCAGGTCTGAGGAACCTCCTGAGAGTCAGGGAAAGGGGGAATGGAGTTCCCTCGGCTGGTGTAGAAAGGATCGGATGATCTTCCAGTCCAAGAATCAGATGGGGGTGGATATGGATCCATCCCAGGGGAAGATCGATGGAGGATGTTTTGCACAGTCTCCTGTGTGGAAGGAGGTTGTGCAAAGGAGTTACGCGCGGAGGTGGCTCGCTGCAAGTGCTGAGTCAGCTCATCCACCTTCTTTTCAATGATTGAGACCTTGTCCAATCGACTGGCCATTAATTCCAGGTCGACTGATGCGGACAGGCCCTGCGTCTCATGTGCTCACTTAAGATTCGTCGCTGCGCGGGTATTCATCCTGTCGAATAATCCCATGGAGTCATTGTTGATGGAGTTCTCGCACATGTTTTCGAGAATCTCCCATACGGTGTTTTCATGTTGACCCATGATGTTTCCTCCGCAAGTTGCATTGACGAAAAGGCGAATGTCCTCACGGAGTCCCTGGTAAAAAGATTGGACTTGTTCCCATTTAGGAACTCCGTGATGGGGGCACTTTCTCATGAGATCCTGAAAACGATCCCATGCCTCATGGAGAGGTTCTCCTGATTGTTGAGTGAAGTGTGTAATCTGATGGCGCAAGGCGTTGGTCCGACCAACGGGAAAAAACTTTTTCAAAAATTCGGATTGAAGTTCTTCCCAAGTGTTGATCGGCCGGGTCTGAGTTTGATACCAATGGGCGGCCTTGTCCACAAGAGAAAAGGAGAACATCTTCATGAGAAGAATATCCCGATTTTGCGCATCTGATCCAAAAGTGTGGGCCAGATGCTTTAGCTGTTTGATGTGCTGGAAGGGATCTTCAGAATTAAGCCCATGGAATTTAGGTATAGCATGAATCATGTTGGGCTTTAATTCGGAATCAGGTCCTCCAGTCGGGATTCTGACTCGAGGCTCAATGGCCACCGTAGTAGGATTGTAGTGGTCCCGCATCATAGGACGCTGTGGTGGGTGCACGAAGTTTTGGAAGAGGTCATTGAGTCACTGGAGCTGGTGTTCCAGAATATTTTCTTCCTCAACTGGCTGAGCCATGATGGGGGAAGAAGAACTTGGTTCTGAATCAGAAGAGAGAATAATGTGAGGGTGTTGCTGCACAAACACGGGAGTTGAGGCTTGGCCTTGACGAGAGTGAATTTCTAAAGGAGGTCTCAAGGGTGGTCTTAGGGACCTCCTTCCGTACATGCACTGTTGGAAGAGGTAAGTTTAGAAGGTGCTGGACCCAATCAAGGCACCCAAAAATGTGTTGGGTGACTATAGAGGTGCGGGGCAGATGGACCCCTTGATCAGAAAGATCGTCCACCTGAGAATTACCTGGGCAGCCAGAGAGGGAGAGTCCCGCGAAGACCCCTACACGGTAGAGCGTCCCCACGGGTTACAGGGTTTCCCCCACCCGAGCTCTCTTGTCACTGCGGTTCCAGGTAGACCAGAATGGGGATCTTGACCTCTTAAGTCTACCAATTTTAAGATCAGGGTGCTTAAGGTTTCACTTGAACTTTAGTCTTTTTAAGTGCAAAGAGTGACCTAATTTAAGGTTGGTTGACCCAAAGTGGTCAACTTTACCTCTTGTTTTCTTTGAGAGCTTTCAGGTCTTGTCTTTTAGGGTTCAAGTGTTTAGAGAGAGCCAATTGTTTAGGATTTTTCTTGTTAATTATTTTCAATCAATGGCTTGGGCACACCTCTTTTGGATTTCCTCAATTCTTGATTAAGGGGTGTGTCTCTACTGAAATCCTAATGTTTGACCTTATGTTGGCTCTACTTGGTCCATTTAACTCTTTGTTGGGCAATTAGGGCTCAAGCAAGAATGTGTTAGCCCTTAAATACCCTTAATAGTGTGCAGGAGTGATGAGTTGAAAACATGCAACTCTTTATGGTTACTAAGTATGGAAGACAGGTTAGCCCTATATTGCTTGTTCTTTTCTTTTCTTCCTCTTTAGAGTTTAGGGGTTAATAGTGAGAGGAAAAATTTACCTGTCTTCGGAGTGGTTGTCGTGTGGTTGCTTGTCTTCTTGAGTTCCTGTAGCTGCACAAAAGAGAGGAGATTATCAGAAATTAAAAAAAGAAACAGGAATGTTTACCTCTAGAATAGCCGTTGCTCCCCGGCAACGGCGCCAAAATGAAGAGGTTCGGACAACCGGGTTTTATTGTTATGTCGTTGTAATATAGCCAGTTGTTGCCATCATTTCAAATATATAAATTTTTTACTCGGAAAAGAGTTCCCGAGGTCGAACTCAGGGAGCAAGTTGTATTCTAGAGATATACATTTTTCTTTTACAAAAAGAAAGAGAGAGGGAAAGAATTTGTTGTCTTCTTTTCTCTTTGTTTTCTCCTCGTCTCAGATCTTCTTCTTCTTTGTCTGCAGAGGTGATGCTCTTCTTTCTTTCTTTCTTCAGATCTCCTTCTTCCTTCTTTTCTTTTTCAGCCAGGGACGTCACCCCTCCTTCTTTCTTCTTTTCCCTTCAGGCCGTCGTCAGATTTCCAAATCAGACGACTTAAACTGCCTGTTGCTACAGTGTCTCCCTCAGCTTCCTTCTTCTTCCGCGGTTCTTCTTCTTCACCTGTGCCTGCACACTTCAGAGCTTACGTCAGAGAACAAAACCTACTCTACCCTCTCCCCCCGCGTCTCTCTCTCTCTGAAACCACTCTTGGGACAGCTCTCCCAGAGCTGCCGGGTAATCGGGTTCGGGTCACGCCCGGGTCGAGGCCCACCGGCGTGCATGGTGGGCGAGGAGTGCAGGTCAGTCTTAAGTCGGGTCGAGTCGGGTCAGGTCCGCGGGGCGTGAGCGCGGACGAGACCGGGTAACCGGGCGGGTGAAGGGGACCTCACCCCGTGTGCTGAGGCAGTAAGCCTCCAGCACTTTTGCATCTTATATCGCTGCGCCTCTTCAGGCTTTTCCGAGGTGGGACTAAATGTCCCACCTCAATTGCGCGCCCGCAGCGGGGAAAGCAGCGGGAGATCGCGGCGTCACGCGAAGCCTTCTGCCTTAGCTGCGAGCCTGGTGTTTTGTCGAAACGCCTCGCAAGGCCTGGGAGTTGAATCTGGGCGTGGCGCTGAGCATGGCGCGCCTGTAGCTGCAGGCGGAAGCAGCTCCTTCTGCACGGCAATGGTGGCGGAGGTCGGGTGGCCTGTTCACAAGAAAACGGCCTCTCGGCCTAATCAGAAAGTGCCGAGAGCTTCGCCAGGGTGCGGCGAAGCTCGTGTGGGTGGTGGCGAGGCGTGGGGTGGCGTGCAAGGGCTGCCCTAGGTCGGACTGTGGGTCGGAGGATGGGTTTGTTGGGGGAAGCGTTATGGAGGTGTGGAGTGGCAGTGAAGGGGTGGGGGGTGCTCAGTGTGATGAGGCGGAGGTTCGGTGAAGGTCGGTGAGGTGTGTGAGGCTGTGGAGCGATGGGAGCATCTCGCCGGAGGGTGGCCGGAGACGAAGGGGGTGACGATGGTCAGGGTCGGTCGAGAGCTTAATTGAATAAATTGAAAGCGGGGGAAGAAAGAGGAGAAGACGGGGAGTAGTTCTAGCTTACTTGCAGGGACGAAGGGGGAGGAACAGGGCGACAGTCGTATCGACTGTCGCCGGAGAAGACGATGCTCAGGGAAAGGGGCGGCGGCGATCAGAGAGCCGGAGAGGCGCCAGCTGGGTGCGGCGTGGCGCGGGAAGAGCAGGGGAGGAAGTCTCTGCTGCTGGTATTGCGGCAGAGCGAAGAGGTGGAGGGGGAGGAACCGCCGGAGCTGGTGAGCGTCTGCCGGAGAGAGAAGAGAGGAAAGTTGGGGATTTTCTCCGTCAGATCCAAGCTGCCCCGGTCGGTGGAGCAACGGGGGGTATTTATAGGGATCAAAACAGGGAGGAAGGCGGAGGGAGACGACGTGTCTCCCTCGCTGGAGGATGGCCGGAAACAAAAACCCATACCGTCCGTGCATTCGCACGGCCGGTATGGTGGGTTACAACGACCAAGGGGGTGTCCCTGCAACGGCTGACGACGCAGGGCACCCCCGGTTTACTTGCCAGGTCCCCCCCCTCACCCTGCGCGGCGCCATGCTCCGCGCAAGGTCGCCGGAGCATGGTGGTGGCAGGTTTTGCAGGGGGGACCTGATCGCAAAGAACGAAGGAGAGTTAGGGGCCAAAATGCGAGGGTTCAAAAGTTGAGGGCCAAAAAGTAAATATATGAGGACCAAAGTGTAAAGTTGGTCAAGGAGGTTTCTTCTTAGGCTCAAGTTTTTATACATGACTGATTAGGACCTAAGGAATCTGATGGTGAATTTCATTTCTATATTAAACCTTGTTTGACCGGTCAATTTATGCGAAAACCCAAATTAAGTTATTAATTGGGCATGGTTCTCAATGTAGGTCAAAATGGGTTCTGAAGGCCAAATTGAAGGTTCTAAACCCTAGAGATTATTTTTCTATGAATTTTAGAGGGTTTATTCTATTTTTACTTTGCCTTGAACCTCGTGAAATGAAGTGGGTTGTTTTAGGGTTACAGATTATCATTTAGTTTCTTGGAATTGCTGTAGGCCTTGCTAGATCATTTCATCCCACTTTTATTCTTATTAAGCTGCTTTGACCTATGTTTGGGCCCTGAATTACCCTGTATGCAGATTATACTGGTAAAATTGCATTTTTACCCCTTATGACTTATTTTCTTCTCAAACTCAGAATTCTCTGAGTTAAGCCTTTCCTTGAGATATGTAGGAGCTTTTGTCCTTTGTATTAGGTCAAAATGAGCTAGTTATGGCTCATGATGAGGTTCTCATCAAGCGGGCATGGGCACAGTGCATGCAGTGGAGTTTTTCCCCACCATGGGGAAGATGGCCTCCTTCAGTGCACCCCACCTCCTCTCTTTTAACTCCTGTCTCTCCCCACGTGCGCCAATCAAGGGATTTTCAAATCCCTTTTCTATTTTTGGCTGGAAGGCATTGGAGGAGAGTTACTACTGGCTGGCGGAAAGGGAAAAGATCCCGCCGATTGTTGGTGAAATTTGCTCCCCAACCCTTTCTCTTTCTAAATATAATACCTGCACATAAAATAACAAAATCATTACATATTAAGTTATAGAATGTTATAAACTTAAATCATGATGCGTACAAATATTCTACAACTTAGTTGCAATTATTAACACACCTAAACGGTACGATTAATTATACTTAGGCTTAATATTAGTCGATTAAAATGGACTCATCACCAGGTCACTAGAACTGGTTCATTGAGGCGGCGTTCATCAAGTTCTCTACTAAGGACTCGAACAATTCAAATGTGTTGTTCTCATTCTTCGCGAGAAAATTCCCACCCCTAGATGCATCGGCCAAGTACCGATGTGTGTCTTCAAGCCCATGGTAAAATACCTACGCAAGGTGCCATTTGGGTAAACCATGGGGTGGGCACTTCCTGAGAAGATCGTGAAATCTGTCCCAGGCATCATGTAGCTTCTCTCCAGGGCCTTGAGCAAAAGTTGTGATTGTGCGCCTCATGGCATTTGTTCAACCGATTGGGAAGAACTTTTGGAGGAATTCGCGGCATAATTCCTCCCAGGTTCCAATTGGCCTCCGATGGTTTTGAACTAGTAAGTAGCTTTATCCTTAAGAGAAAAAGGAAAAAGCCTCATGAGAACAATTCCAATATCAATATTCCTGGGTCGAATTGACTCTGCAATCCGACTCTGGTCTTCAAGGTGCTAGAAGGGATCCTCATTTGATTTTCCATGGAAATGGGTCTGAACTAGACTTATGATATTTGACTTTAACTCGAATGCATCTCCGCCTGTGGGAATTCGGACATGAGGTGCTATGATTGTTGCCGCTGGATCATAGAAGTCCCACAGTTGTTCTCCGCGTGGTGGATGTTACATTTTTCTAGTGTCGTGAGAATCCAGTCAATGCTCTGCTCATATTTTTGTTTTGTTTCCTCAACCATGGCTTCTAGACGAGCCACTGGGTTCTGATTCTCAGGGTCCTAACAAATTCGATGTCTGGATTAGCCATCTCGGCTAATTGGGTGGAAGAAGGTTGAGATGAGAGGTTGGGCGAAAATCGTCTCCGTCACCTTGGGTTTGGCTCCCAAGGTCCCTCGAGGTTAGGTCATAATGACCTTCTTCCATGCATACACCAACTTAAAGGGTTGGTGTAGTCAAGCAGAACAAGGCTAAGGCCTTGTTAATCAGAGTTGTCCTTTAGATCAGATGAGATGACCTAATTTTTCATTTAAGTTTGTGTTATTAAAAAATCAGCTAGAGACTAACAATAAGGAGTTCCCGCCTCTCCAGCTAACTGATGGGAACACAATCATGAACCTTAACTAGCTCATTTTGACCTAGAAAAGAGAATAATAGCTCCTACCTAACCAAGTAAAGGGTCAAATTCAAGCAATAACTGTTCTGAGAGGAAAATAAGAAACAAAGGGTAAAACTATAATTTTACCATTGCAGTACATCAACCGGATTTTTCAGGGGCTAAACATAGGTCAATTGGTCATAACAAGATAAAAAGTAGGTTGGTTCAATTAGAAAAGGGTTAATGTGCAATCTAGGAATCAAATGACTTCTTATAACCCTAAAATAGACCCACTTAATTCAACAAGGTTCTAGTCAAAATAAAATTCACCTAAACCCTCTAAAATTCATGGAAAAATATCCCTTAGGGTTTTGAACCTTCAATTTGGCCTTTGGAACCTATTTTGACCTAAATAGGGCACCTAGCTAATTATTTGCCCTAAATTTGGTTCTTGTGTAAAATGCCCTATCGAACATTACCAAACCTAAAATCCAACTTCACCATTGGATTCCTTAGGTGAAAATTAGGTTTATACCAAAATTTGGATCTAAGGGGAGTTCACCTTCACCTACTTTGCAAAATAGTCCAACCTAATCACATTTAGGCCCCTAACTTTTGAAAACCATTGCAAAGACCCTATAGTTTCTTCCCCATTCTTTGCAATTAGGTCCCTCCACCATTTCTGCGAAGGAGTCCTACTCTAGCGAGCATTCAAGAGGGGATTTCTCCTGGATTCCTAGGAGAATCCCTCTCAAATTTGAAAGGGACATTCTCTGAGGAATTCCCGACCACGTGAACTCAATCATGCGCTCTGATTCGCACCCAATCTATCATGCGAATGCATGAGAGATTTGGGTACCTCGCACATTTCAACTTCGGTGAGGATACTCATGCTTGGAAGCTTGTCTTCCAAGCACAAGGCCCTCTGCCAGAGCTTATAAAAGAAGCCCTAGGCTCAGCCGATCAATCTCAGCTTAGTTTGGCTGAAGAACAACCCTCAACTTCGTCTCTTCTCCTTTGGCCAATCATCCTGCAAGCTTCAGTGACATATTCTCCCTCTTCTCATTGCTCTACCACAATACCAGTGGCAGAGTCATCTCCACCTCCGTCATCCGTGCCAGCCATACCTGCACACATGCCAAATACCCCCTCATCGTCGCGTCACCCTTTTACTGGACCTTCGTCTCCAGTGGTGGTAGGTATGTGCTAGCTGTCATCGTCTCTCCCTTCGTCAATAAAACAAGTTAAATTACTTCCCCTCTCTCCTCTCTTTATTTTCCCCCTCTCTATTTCTACTTGCAACCCCCCGACAATCGGAAACCACCACCATCTTCCTCATCTCCGGCCGACCATTGGCAAAGGCGCATCCATCACTCCACACACCCACACGCCTCGCCAATTACTGTAGAAGCTTCACCATCATCCACCTCTTCATCGACCGCCACACGTGCCCTACACTTCCCCCGAACAATCGCACCTTCACAGCTGCAGTCAGACCTAGGCATGCACGCCTAGGTTGTCCCGTGCCACGCCACCCACCGAGCCACCTTTGCTGTGATACGGCAAAGCTTTCTAAGTACTTTGATAGGGTCATGAGGCCGTATTCGTGACTGATAGGTTTAACCCCTAGCCGCCATTAGGGAAGGAGCAAAGCTTGCTCGCAAGCTTGCTCCACGCAACCCCTTACGAGGAGACCAAGTCCCAGGTGCGCGGAACCACTTCGCGATCCTCTTACACCGAGTAATTGAAGACACAGCACACTGCAGCTGTAGCAATTAGTGGAGACTCCTGTGGACGCATGCGAAGAAGCAGGTGGGACTTTAGTCCCACCTTTGTAACTTTAGAAGAAGGTAAGTAATTTAAATAGAGTTTGTGTTTTAGGCTTGTTGCCTCCAAACACGGGGAGAGGTCCCCTCGCCCACATACCTGCCTCTTCAGCGATGCACACTATGCGAACCTGGTTTGCTGACCCATTTACCTTGCACTCCTCGCGCACCACCCACGTTGGTGTGCCTAGACTTGGGTGCGCTTGCCCGACCTGTATACGCAAGAATGGCTCTGGGAGAGCAAGCCTAATAGAGAAAAAGAGAGACAGTTCGCAGGGGTTGGTAGGGGTAGGTTTTGCACTTGTGTGTATGAAAAGGAAGAAGGAAGAGGAAGTTGAGGAAGCTAAAGGAAGGATGGAAGGACAAGGTGCGACTGACGAGGAAAGAGAGAAGTAAATCAGAAGCCAAGGCAAAGAAGATAAGGGCAAAGAAAGCTAAAGGTAGAAAGGAAGAAGAGCCAGAGAAGGAAAGAAGCCAAAGAAGAAGACATCAGACTAAGAAAGAAAAGAAGAAGAAGAAGAGGGCTCAGCTCAAGTCAGGGAAGGAGAAAGAAGAGAAGCAACGAAGGAGAAGGCAGAGAAGGAAAGAAGAACAAAGAAGAAAAGAAGAGAAAGAGAAGAAGCATAAGAAGAGTCAAACCTTTTTAAGATGTCTGATTTTATAATCAGACATCCAATTTCTCTTTTGCTATATTTTATTATTCAAAACTTATGCTTTACATTTTGAATTAGATTTTGAGTAATTTTAAGTGTTCAAATTCCATCTATTATTGAGATTAGTGAATAAATTCCATTTGCTCCCTGTGTTTGACCTCGGACTTAACATTCGAGTAATAAAATTTATTTGTTTTGAACACTTTTTCAATTGTACTACAATGCGACCTTTTTAAAACCCGATCAAGCGTGATAAACATTTTGGCACCGTTGCCAGGGAGCAACGCGCAATTCATCACAAGTCTCTACGTTACTTTTGATTATATTTGAGCACTAACTTGCCCTATTTGTTTTGCTGTATTTTTGCGAGGTATTTCACGAGGAGCTCTCCTGTGCAACCACACCAAGTTAGGTAAATTCCCTCTTCTTCCCTAAATCCATCTCCTAATCCTGGGAAGACAAAAAAGAAGCAATCAATTAGGAATCACCTGCATTATTCTCTTTAGTAATTATCATTTAAAAGGCTAGTTTCTTGATTTGTGAAAATTTTTCGAAACTTATTTAAGTTGAAGCAATTTTTAGAGATCCTACCCCACAAATTCTTGTGCCTATTAGAGATCACTCTTAATTTCTTACTCTCCGTAGACTACACACTTCTTGTTTGAAGTCCAAAGAGGACTTACGTGAAAGAGGATTGGAAACAGAACCACATTAGGGTTTCTATAGTATGGTTTTGAAGTGCTAGTTCACACATAAAAGGAAATAAACCCACCCGCATTTTTGTGCTACCCAAGCCCTTGATTGAAAGGATCTAAGCAAGCTAAACCCTAAAATCACGCTCTAAAATCACTTGAACCTTAACAAAAAGAAAGAACTTGGACCTAATAACTTGGAAGTCAAATCAGGGTGATTGATAGGTCTTGACCTAGAATCATTCTACCATCTTTAGGACAGGTCAGGTAAAGTTGACCCCTTGTTGGGTCAACCAACCTCCAAATTAGGTCACAAAACCAAAACATCTAAAGTTCAAGTGGAAACCTTAAAGCACCTTTGAAATAAAAGTGGTAGACTTAAGAGGGCAAGGTCCCCATTCTGGTCTACCTGGAATCTTAGTGACAAGAGTGGTTGGGCGGGGGAAACCCTGTAACCTGTGGGAATGCTCTACCATGTAGGGGTCTTTGCAGGACTCTCCCTCTCTAGCTGCCTAGGTAATTCTCAGGTGGACGACTTTCTGATCTCAGTGTATCATCCACCCCGAACCTCCATAGTCATCCAAACATTTTTGGGTGCCTTGATTGGGTCAAAAACACATCCAGTCCCTCATCCCTTTTCTTTAGAGCACACACATAGATTTTCAAGTGGGATTCTCTATTCAGATCTAATCACTTGAAGACTTGATTCCAAATCTTTATTAGAATTCTGATTCCACATCTTGATTCCACCATCATACCAACCAAACTTGTAGCCTGCTTACTTAAGATTACCATTCAAGAAATCTGAATCACAAAGAACCATGAAAGATAGAATGATTGAGGATGCCCTTTAATTCTATGAAATTGAATACAAAACCTCAACACAAGTAACAGACATTCAGGTTAGTGTACCAACAACCACAACTTTCATCATAAGCTATGCCCAAGTGTAATTGACAGAAGCCACAAATGGATCAACCCGAGACATGCTCATAATAGGATTCATTGAGATAGAAAAATTACACAATTTTGAATACCTTGAATGCATGAAAATCCTGTACCATGGGAACAACACCAAGATGATCTTGAAAAATGGAAAGATATGATGAGGTTATTGAATCAAATTATCGATAAGAAATACCCATATACACCCCAAACATATGATGAACCATCTTGGAATAGTATTGAGGATCAATCCGATTTCCTAAATCTCGGGTTTGAGTCACAGAGTAGTTATGGATTCCCAACCAAGATGGAATACAACATGCCTGATATTGAATTAGGTTGGGAAATTGCAGGAGAACACAATGTTGAGCCAACCCTAGACCTTGAATCACCAAGCATAGAATTCCAAGACTTCTATAATGATGAGAGTAGAACTGAACCTCTCGATGGTGTAAATCTCGCCCCTTATTCTGATAAGGTAACCCTCGAAGGTTATTCGAACTTAGATTCTAGTAATTCAACCAACATCATCAACCTAGAATCAGGATCTGAAACATGTTAGGAAGATTACGAGGCCTCGTATGATGAAGATCAGATTTTCAATGAAGAATATGATTCCAGGCCTTTATTTGATGAATATCCCTCTCCAACATCCTCAGAGATACAAATCAACTTTTCAGAAGTCATGCCAATCTACGATACAGAAATGGAGGAATTGGAAGAGTGGGGTTTTGATTGGGTCTTTCCTACACGCCTAGAACTTAAGCCTAGACCAAATAAGGACACCTTTTTGAGCTCTAAATTTACATATAGGCTTGACCCAAGTCAGTCTGCTGAGTCTACATCATATGATTTATTCTATGGTGGAACCCATGATCTCGAATCTCATTCAAAACTTGATTTTCACAAATTCTCCGACGATTTTGAATCTTACCATAATTTTGGAGAAACTCTGTCTCCTAACTTCGACGAACCAATCTACGACCTCAGCTCACATGATTCATTCTCCGACTCCTACTATGAGGTCCCGATTCCCACGATCACTGATTTAAGTTCAGGTTCAAGTGAGATGGAATCATTTCTTTTCGATCCTCAGGAATCAAAACCAGAAAATGCTGAGAGTGACTACAACCCAGAGTATGAATCTTTTCTCAACTTAGATTTCCCTCATCCTATAGACACTCTTCAGGCATTCACTTTTGACTTTGGAAGCTACTATGAGGACTCCCTACATGAAACCACCTGTCACTCCTTTCTAGAAGAGCCCTCATACACAATTCTCATTGAAGCCACCTCTTCCACATATACAGAACCTATCAAAACCCATTTACAACCCCTACCAGCATCTAGACTCAATTTCTTTTCTGATTCCCCTCTTACTGAGTCGATTGCAGTCGATTCAACTCCACATCCACAATGTGTTTCGGACATTGATCAGACTGAAGACCATGCTCCATCATTCTCTAATCACCCCTATAGGATTTCTACATTATTCACTGATTATTCTACGGATCCCTACTCTGACCAGACTAATCTGACTTAGCCAAAACCCAAATTTACACTTCCGCATCCATCAGTGCTCCATAGTATATGGTGGGTTCCACATTTGTTGATCTACATTTATCAACCCACCAGATTGATAGGGTTTGGGCTACACCATCAGCTTGTTGATCTCAACAAGCACCTGGTTGGACCAACCAGGCTCTTAATCAAGGTGCTTTTTCTACAAAACTCTACCGATTTGACCACTCCCTCTCTATACCATTTCCCGCTCAACTGAAGGCGTTGAATTTAGTGCTTAACGGGAGGCAACCCGTCAACCCAAAAACCTGATATCCATCTGATTATCCGTCTGTACGTCACGTCTACTACACCCTGAGTTCAGTCTTAGAACAGTTGATCCCACCTCTTGTACACATACCAGAGCTTGAAATCATCTGCATCAGTCGTTCCCGACCCATTCACCCACTCAACATATCCTATTCTAAGTCCTTGAACCCAACACTGTTTCACACACTCCGTTTACAATGAGGACATTGCAAAACTTAGGTATGGGGGGTTGGTAAAGTGCAAACATACAGAAACCAAGAAAAGTTAGAAGGATTCCAACAAAAAAACCAAAAAAATGGAAAATTATGAAAAAGAACAAAATAATTGGAGGGAAGAAAATTTTGAGGCCATATAAATATGACGAAAAGAGAAAAATGCCAAAAAGGAGCACAAAATGAAAAACAAAAGGAATAGTCATTAGTAAGTGATTAAGGGATTAACTAAAGTTCTAGACCACATCAAGGAAAAGAGAAAAATAGGAAAAAGTGCTAATGAGACACAAAAAGAGATTAGTAGGAACACTGATCTTAGGCATTTTAGGCTAGACTCTTAGGCTTAAAAATTCAAGTACCCGCTAAGATCTGGATAATCCTCAAGAGGTTGGGGAAAATGCGAAGACTACGTATTAGATCTAAGGCTTAGAGAGTATTCGGCCTCATTAACTAACCTTCAATTTGCGAGACTAGGTAACCTAAGCACCCCAATCCACACACAGTCTGGTTCAGTGCACATAACTATCAAAATCACACAAAAGTGTTTAATTGTTCTGAAAAAAGTTGCCTAGATTAGGAGTGGCCGATCAACACAAGTTGATTTGGACAAGTTCCTGACGCGAAGAGGTGGGAAATTTCCCTCGAAGATGCGTAAACAACATATCGTCTCCTTGGTGCTTGTCTCCTAGGATATTTACATATCCTACTAGGGGCATGTAAGCACCTTGCTGGTTCAGATGCCATGAGCGGCATTATCATGAAATGTTGATGCCAGGGTCTGGATTTGGCTACAGAATACCAATGGGCAATATTATCTCAAAATATCAAAGGCCAGGGTTCTGGGGGTTGCCATGGGCAGTGCTATCATGTAGCATCGATTGCCATGGACCTTTGAGGATTGATGATGGGGACGAGGAATCTGATACAGACCGTGTTGAGAAGCCAATCCGAAGCTAGAAACAAAAAGAAAAGAGAGAGAAAACTCTACAAACAAATAAATCCTCTGTCTCTCTCTTACAAAAAATGCATTGTAAACTGAACTAAGGCTAAAATATGTCTCTAGCACGGGTGCTTTAACCGCAGAGTCAACGAACCTTAGGATAGTTCCTATGGGCCGTAAAAACCTTCGCGGAGCACTGAGGCTAAAGTTTGCCAAGTCCGTATCCTGGTTGGTACTTGAGTATCTCTAGGCCTACGGTCAGCGTTCTAACCTATTCAAAAGGAAAGAGAAAAAAACACTTATCATAAATTGTGAAAGGAACTCATGGTCTAGAACAGAAGTTAAAACCTTGAAATTTTGCTAAGGTACTAGCAAAAGCTAGGCATGGGGGTATGATGGGAACACCATCATGTGCCTTAATTAGCTCATGTTGACCTATAAAAGAGAACAAAATCTCCTACATAACCAAGTAAAGGGCTTAATTCAAGGAATAACTGTTCTGAAAGGAAAACAAGAAACAAAGCCTAAAACTGTAATTTTACCATTGCAATACATCAATAGGATTTATCAGGGGCTAAACATAGGTCAATTGGTCCTAACAAGATAAAAAGTGGGTTGGTTTAATCAGAAAAGGGTTAATGTGCAATCTGGGAATTAAATGATTTCTTATAACCCTAAAAAAGACTCACTTAATTCAACAAGGTTTTGGTCAAGATAAATTTTATCTAAACCCTCTAAAATTCATGCAAAAATATCCCCTAGGGTTTAGAACCTTCAATTTGGCCTTTGGAACCTATTTTGAACTAAATAGGGGTCCTAGCTAATTATTCGCCTTAAATTGGGCTTTTGTGTAAAATGCCTACTCAAACGTGATCTAACCTAAAATCCAACTTCACCATTGGATTCCTTACATCCAACTTAGATTTATACCAAAATTTGGACCTAACGGGAGTTCACCTTGACCTACTTTGCAAAATAGTCCAACCTAATCACATTTAGATCCCTAGCTTTTGAAATCCATTATAAAGACCCCCTAGCTTCCTCGTCATTCTTTGAAGTCCTACTCTGGTGAGGATTCAAGAGGGGATTTCTCCTTGATTCCTCAAAGAATCCCTCTCAGATTGGAAAGGGAGATTCTCTAAGGAATTCCTGACCATGTGAACTCAATCATGCACTCTGATTCACACCTAATCGCAAGGGAGATTTGGGTATCTCACACATTCCATCTTCGGCAAGGATACCTATGCTTGGAAGCTTTACTTCCAGGAACAAGGCACTCCACCAGAGCCTATAAAAGAACCCCTAGGGCCGGTCGATCACTCTTAGCTTGGTTTGGCCAGAGAACAACCCGTAACTTCGTCTCTTCTCCTCTGGCCAAGCATCCAGCATGCTTTGGCGACAAATTCTCACTCTTCTCATCACACTGCCACAATACTAGTTGTAGAGTCATCTACTCCTCCGTCAACCGCGACATGCCATACCTACTCATGCGCCAACTACCCCCTTGTCATTGCCGTCACCCCTATACTGGACGTTCGTCTCCGACGGCTGTAGGTACGTGTCACTGCCATCCTCTTTTCCTTCGTCCATAAAACAGGTTAAATCTCTTCCCCTCTCTCCTTTCTTTATTTTCCCACTCTCTATTTCTATTTGCAACCCCCCGACAACCGCAAACCACCACCATCTTCCTCAACTCTAGCCAACCACCGGCAAAGGTGCATCCATCACTCCACGCACCCACATGCCTCGCCAACTACCGCAGAGGCTTCACCATCATCCACTGACCATCATCCACCTCTTCATTGACCACCACACACAGCCTACACTTCCCCCGAACAACCGCACCTTCACGACCACAGTCCTGTTGGTGCTAGAGCACCACGATCATTTGTTTTGATGATAACAAAACACGTGTCATTTAACATTTGTACTTGGAGTATTAGATTTCAGGCAAATTGCAAATGGAGACATGATTAGACGAAGTTTGAGCTCGCATCCAAGATGGACTGGAGGGGCTTGATGGAGAACAGAGGAGTTTCGCGAGGAGCGATAGATTGAAGATGGAAGGACAAGAAGAATATGATAGAATTCTGTTTATTTCTTTCATGTACTTTTGCTTTATTTCTTGCTCTTTTTGTCCCTTAGAACATCATGTTAAAGAGCCTCAAAGTATCCTAACAGTAGTCCTAGGAACACCTGCACAACCCTAGGACACTTAGGTTTTCTATAGAGAACCTAGAAAACCAACATAGCATTTAAACTGCCTTTTCAGATGTCTAATCCGGAAATTAGCCGTCTAATAAAGAGTTTTAAGATGTCTGACTATTGACTCAAACGTATGATAACATTTAGCCTGGACTTATTTAGTTCTGTCTAATGAAATCAGATGTCTAGACCTTAGTCCAAGCGTCTTAGAAGATGTCTGATGATTTTGCCAGACGTCCAATTAGTGGATCGTTGGCTGGCTTAAGAAACACTGACGGATATGACCGTTAGAGACTTATCAGATGTTCATAAGCATTTCAAGACGCCTGATACAAGACTGTTTTGCCTTGGCTGACCCAAAAATCTCTTCTCAGAGATTTTCTAGCCGTTACACTCACTTGGAAATCCATTCCCACAGAAAAGTAAGTTTCCAGACGTCCAGACATAGTTCCAGATGTCCTGTATGTTGTCTAATGGACTTGCACTAGAATCCTGTTTAGATCTGATTCAAGTCAGGAAGAAACCCTCCTAAAATCAGACATCTGACTTTGTTCCCAGACATCTTAAACTGGTTTTCCAAACGTCCGATGCCTAGATCAGACATTTGATAACCCTGTCAGTGCAAGGATTGATCCTGATTTCGACCTGATTCTCTTGGGCTTTGCACCCAACGACTATGGAAGCTTTCCAAAGCCTTCCAAAGCCTTCTTGAGGCCTCTATAAGTAGAGAAGAACCTCTTGCACACACACATACACCTAGACACACCAAGAACAAGCATTTCCACTCTTTTGTGTCCAAGAAAAGCCCTTGCTCTCCAAGCCCAAGTTCTTCATCTAGAGAGCATCAAACCTTTGCGCACCCACTCTCCCGACGTAGTTCACGAGGGTGACGTTGCACCATTGAGTGGGTCATGCACTCGCATCTCCAATTCGACGCACTTCCATCAAAGGGGAGTTTCCTAATTCCTATAGAAGCTAGGTTTCAATCTTTGTTGGCTCTATAGGATTGTTGTTATTTATCTTTGTTACTTTGGTTAGATATTTGCTTTGTGAATTCCCATCTCCTTCGTGAAACAAAATCCTTCTCGTGAAGAGAAGGGGTTTAAGGTATGCTACCCTTGTATAAAGTAGCGTGGTTGTAATTGAGGTTGAATCACCCTCGTTTAAGTGATTCATTTAGTTGATTTGATCAACTTGGTTGATCGGAAAAT
Source organism: Thalassia testudinum (assembly GCA_037157565.1). Lineage (NCBI taxonomy): Eukaryota > Viridiplantae > Streptophyta > Magnoliopsida > Alismatales > Hydrocharitaceae > Thalassia > Thalassia testudinum. Next base: position 67,385,440 of record JAZHRO010000003.1, on the reverse strand, counting down.
CTTAACTCGAGAGGGTTAGGTGGTGGTTTTCACCTGATTTGGGTTTCCACCTATAAATCCTTGTGTACAATGTGTGATTGATATTTTGCAAAATTATTTTATAATTTTATTCCGTAATTTATGACGTCCCCTCCTCCTAGTAGGGAATCTAAAATTGGTATCAAAGTAGGTTCTTGCTAATCGGAGTAGCACCCGGCAAGAAGATCATGGAGGGGAGCAGTTCTACAATTTGGATCTCTGAGGGACAGTCCACAACCCGTCTGCCGTTCTTCAACAGGAGCAACTACCCCTACTGGAAGCTGCGGATGAAGACTTGGCTTCAAGCCAATGACTTCAAGATTTGGGCTAGGTACGAGATGCCATTTGAGATCCCAGGGAAAATCGTGGGAGGCTACTCACAACAACAAATTCGTGAGCACTCTTTGAACGCAAATACCATGAATGCCCTTTACTGTGCGCTCAGCTTAGAGGAGTTCAATAGAATCTCGCAATGCACCACCGCATACAAGATTTGGCACACAGTTGAGGTAACTCACGAAGGAACCTCTAAGGTAAAAACTTCTAAAATAAATTTACTTTCCCAAGAATTTGAATCTTTTTCTATGAAACCTAACGAATCTTTAAGTGAGATGAACACTAGGTTCACTCTCATTGTAAATAATTTGAAAGATTTAGGGAAGACTTTCATCAAGGGAGAGCTTCAAGGGAAGCTTCTTCGTTCCCTCAGATCAGAGTGGGAACAGAAAGTCATTGCCATCGAGGAGGTGAACAAAGTGGAGGAGCTTAAAATGGAAGATCTCCTAGGCAATCTAATGTCCTATGAGACAAAGTTGAAGTAGAAGAAGAATGGTACACTGGAGCCAAAACTGAAGAAGACTCTCACCTTCAAAGTTGCGATGGATGGCGAGGTAAGTTCCGACGATGAAGACTTTAAAATTTTACTTAAAAAGTTTTCCAAGTTGTGTAAGGAATCAAAGAAGGAGAAGAAGGAGAGACCGAGACGTTGCTACCACTGCAACGAGAAAGGGCATCTGCGACCAGAATGCCCTCTTCTCAAAAAGGAAAGGAAGAAGGAAAAGAAGTCTAAGAAGATGGCGTTCCAAGCCATTTGGGATGATTTGAGCTCGGAGGAAGAGGAAGAAGAAAAGTCTATAAAAGAAGAAACCGCTTGCTTTGGTTTCATGGCCAGAGGAAGTGATAGCAATAGCGAAATCGAAAGCAACTCCGACAATGAGATAAACCCAGATTTACAAGAAGCTTTTAATGAACTATTTGATGTTAGTCAATCATTAAGAATAGAAAATAAAAGCATTAAAAAGAACCTTAGATTTCTTAAATCTAAAAATGATAGGTTAGAAATAAAATTTAAGGACCTAGAAAGTAGTTCTAGTCCTTAAGATGATGATTTGTTATTAGAAAATCAAAACCTATTCCTTGAAAATAGCAAATTGATTGAGGAGAACACTAATTTAAAATTAGAAGTTTCTAACTTAAAAATCAAGATACAAATTATAGAAAAAGAAATTACATGTCGTAGGGAAAACTCTAACAAATTGCTCAACAAAGTAGATAACTTATACAGCCCTAAGGTTGAGAAAGGATATCCGTCAAGGAGACCGGTTAATAAATCCAGATCCAAGCTCACTTGGATACCGAAGAAAGATTTGGAATCCTGTTTTGAAGGTTTCAGGGGTGACTACAACATAAAGGACTGGACCTACAAGTTCAAGGATGGTCAACTCGAGTTGGGAGAACCAAGGAGTAGACCAAGGAGGAGAATGAGAAGACAGATGAGACGGCGAAGAAACGATGGACCTGCCACACGTCGACCACCAGACTGGAGTCTGGTGCCAATGCCCAGGCCTTCAAGCTACGGATGGGAGCCCCATCTGATGTGCCATCCACCACCACCATTTGGGCCATTTTATTAGCCATGGTAGGTGAGGTAAAAATTCTTTACCCTACCTTTTTAGCATTTAGATAGGGGGAGTTAAAAAAAATTATGAGCTAATTGTCAATTATTAACGGGGAGATGTAAGTTAGCTAAATTTCCTTTAGTAAGGGGGAGAAAAATAATAGTTATCTTGTTGTTACAAAAAGGGGGAGAACGTTACTTTTGTTAAAAGAAATTCAACTCATTCATAGAAGAGCATGTTTTAAGGGGGAGTTATAGGAAATTTAAAATCATTCAAACCTTTTTGATAATGTCAAAAAGGGGGAGGATTCTTTTTGCATTATTATTTATGATTTTGTCATCATCAAAAAGGAGGAGATTGTTGGTGCTAGAGCACCGTAATCGTTTGTTTTGATGATAACAAAACACGTGTCTTTTAACATTTGCACTTGGAGTATTAGATTTCAGTCAAATTGCAAATGTGACGTGATTAAATCGAGTTCGAGCTCGCTTCCAGGATGGATTGGAGGAGCTTGATGGAGAACAGAGGAGATTCGCGAGGAGCGATAGATTGAAGATGGAAGGACAAGAAGAATAGGATAGAATTCTGTTTATTTCTTTCATGTACTTTTGTCTTTATTTCCTTGCTCTTTTTGTTTCTTAGAACACCATGTTAAAGAGCCTCAAAGTACACTAACAGTAGTCCTAGGAAAACCTGCACAACCCTAGAACACTTAGGTTTTCTATAGAAAACTTAGAAAACCAATATAGGGTTCAAACAACCTCTTCAGACGTCTAATCCGAAAATCAGACGTTTGATAATGAGTTTTAAGACATATGACTATTGACTCAGACATTCGATAACATTTAGGCTGGACTTATTTAGTTCTGTCTGATGAAATCAGACATCCAAACCTTAGTCCAGACGTCTGATGATTTTGCCAAATGTCCAATTAGTGGACCATTAGCTGGCTTAACAAACACTGACGGATATGACCGTTAGAGCCTTATCAGATGTTCGTAAGCGTTTCCAGAATCTGATACATGACCATTTTGCCTCGGCTGACCCGAAAATCTCTTCTTAGAGATTTTCTAGCCGTTGCACTCTCTTGGAAATCAATTCCCAGAGAAAAGTAAGTTTCCAGATGTCCTATATGTTGTCTGATGGACTTGCACTAGAACCCTGTTTAGATCTGTTTCATGTCAGGAAGAAACCTACCTAAAATCAGACGTCTAACTTTGTTCCCAGATGTATTAAACTGGTTTTGTAGACGTTCGATGCCAGGATCAGATGTTTGATAACCCTGTCAGTGCAATGATTGATCCTGATTTCGACCTGATTCTCTTGGGCTTTGCACCCAACGGCTATGGAAGCTTTCTAAAGCCTTCCAAAGCCTTCTTAAGGCCTCTATAAATATAGAAGAACCTCTTGCACACACAGACACACATAGACACACCAAGAACAGGCATTTCCACTCTTTTGTGTCCAAGGGAAGCCCTTGCTCTCCAAGCCCATGTTCTTCATCTAGAGAGCATCAAGCCTTTATGCACCCACTCTCCCGCCGTAGTTCACGAGAGCGACGTTGCTCCATTGCTTGGGTCATGCACCGGTGTCACCGATTCCATGCACTTCCATCATAGGGGAGTTTCCTAATTCCTATATAAGCTAGGTTTAAATCTTTGTTGGCTCTATAGGATTGTTGTTATTTATCTTTGTTACTTTGGTTGGGTATTCGCTTTGCGAATTCCCGTCTCCTTCGTGAGATAAAATCCTTCTCGTGAAGAGAAGGGGTTTGAGGTACGCTACCCTCATATAAAGTAGCGTGGTTATAATTGAGGTTGAATCAGCCTCGTTTAAGTGATTCGTTTGGTGGATTTGATCAACTTGGTTGATCGAAAAATCCTAACTCGAGAGGGTTAGGTGGTGGTTTTCACCCGACTTGGGTTTCCACCTATAAATCCTTGTGTACATTGTGTGATTGATATTTTTTAAAATTGTTTTATAATTTTATTCCATAATTTATTACGTCCCCCCTCCTGGTAGGGAATCTACAAGTCTGACCTAGGCATGCATGCCTAGGCCATCCCATGCCATGCCACCCATCATGCCACCTTCGCCGTGACACAGTGAAGCTTTCTAAGTACTTTGACAGGGCCGTGAGGTCGTATTCGTGACTGACAGGTTTGACCCCCAGTCGCCATTGGAGTAGGAGCAAAGCTTGCTCGCAAGCTTGCTCCAGGCAGCCCCATTCCAGGAGACCGAGTCCCAGATGCGCAGAACCACTTCGCAATCCTCTTGCTCCTAGTAATTGAAGCCATAGTAGGCCGCAGCTGCAGCAATCAGTGGAGACTCCCTGCGGATGCACGCGAAGAAGCGGGTAGGACTTTAGTCCCACCTCGGTAACTTTCGAAGTAGGTAAGTAGTTTAAATTCATTTTGTGTTTTAGGCTTTTTGCCTCAGAACATGGGGTGAGGTCCCCTCGCCCACATGCCCACCTCATCCACAATGCACGCTATGCGGACCTGGTTTGCTTGACCCGTTTACCCTACACTCCTCGCGCACCACCCACACCGGTGCGCTTGGACCCTGGTGCACTTGCCCGACCTGTATACCTGAGAATGGCTCTGGCAGAGCGAGCCTAGGAGTGAAAAAGAGAGAGTTATAGGGGGTGGGTAGGGGTAGGTTTTGCACTTGTGTGAAGGGAAAAAAAAGAAGGAAGAGGAAGCTGAGGAAGCTAAAGGAAAGAAGGAAGGAGAAGGTGCAGCTGAAGAAGAAAGAGAAAGAAGGAAATCAGAAGCCAAGTCAAGGAAGATAAAGGTAGAGAAAGCTAAAGGTAGAAAGGAAGAAGAGCCGGAGAAGGAAAGAAACCAAAGAAGAAGACATTAGCGAAAGAAAGAAAAGATGAAGAAGAAGAGGGCCTAGCTTAAGTCAGGGAAACGGAAGGAAGAAAAGCCAAGAAGAAGGCAGAGAAAGAAAGAAGAATAAAGAAGAAAAGAAGAGAAAGAAAAGAAGCATAAGAAGAGTCAAACCTTTTTAAGACGTCTGATTCTATAATCAAACGTCCAATTTCTCTTTTGCTATATTTTATTATTCATAAACTTATGCTTTACATTTTGAATTAGATTTTGAGTAATTTTAAGTGTTCAAATTACATCTATTATTGAGATTAATGAATAAATTCCATTTGCTCCCTGTGTTCGACCTCGGATTTAACATTCAAGTAATAAAATTTATTTGTTTTGAATGCTTCCTTGACTGTACTACAACACGAACTGTTTAAAACCTGATCAAGCATGATAAACACTGACCCGGCTAGTCTAGTTATGATGGGCTATGAGGAAGGTTCTCCCTTTGCCTTTCTCCTTCGATTCTGTTACCTTGTAGCCACAGTCGTTTGACACTACCCGCAGGCTTAGTCACCAGGTTTTGCAAGAGAGGTTAGAACTACCCAGTAGTTTCAAGCCAAATACAGGTTATTTGGTGTATTTTTGTGAATTCTTAACCTGTTTCTTCAGTGTAGTAGATGGTGGGTGGTCGACAAGGTGACTAACCTCACCAACTAACTTTTGGACTCGTCAGGGTCTAAGTTAGTCCAATGTTGTCCTATTGGCTCATGTGCTTCTAAGTTGTTTCAAATTAAAGACCACAAATCAAATATAAACTCTCAAGTAAAGATGGAATTAAAATGAATTAAAACTTGGCGAGAAGATTACTTTTTCAATAGGCGTTTTAGAGAGCATTTTTTTTAAATTTTTACTATTTCCAACAAATAGTTATACATTTTTAACTAGCAAGGGGTCAAATCTTGGATTCAGACTACGTGTTGGTTTTTCTGTTGGAAACAATATCGAATATGCTCTAAAATTTTGTAAAAATATGAGAATGAAAGCTAATTTGATTGTCTTTCAAACCCCACCAATTGTGTGTAAATCAGATTTGCATGTAGGTCAGAATTGATTTTCAAAGTTCACAAAAGTTCTATCTTTAAGCAATCTAACACATATGTACTCTATGAATTTTTAAAAATTCAACAAAAGAGTTTATTTTTTGAAAATGATAATGTTAGAAAGATAATTTAAAAGTCTAGTTCTAGTTTAAATTTCAGGATTTTTAGAGTACTAGAAACATGACTATTGAATTTTAAAGATGATACTTACTTTCTGTTCGAATTTCCAAATGGGATTGTGTACACCTGATTTCTGTAGTGCCTGCTTTTCCTTGTTTGATGCTTCATGTCATTGTTTCTGCACACAAAAATAATGTATTAGAGATAAATCAAAAGTCACGTTGACTCCTCGGCAACGATGCCAATTTGTTCGTGGCGTAGATCATGTAAAAGATGAGTACGTCATAGTATAGTGCAAAATACGTCTCAACAAATAAAATTAACAGAACTGGTGAGTCCCGATCGGTCTCAGGGAGTTAGAAAGCACTTTTCATTTCATGCTCTTGTTCTAAATTTCATTACTAAATAACATAGACAACAAATCGCAATATATATATCAAGCAGAGAGTTAGAACATGGATTGCATACATGTAATTATAACTAGAACAATTTCTAACTGTAGCATAAACAAAACTATCAATATAGCAGAACAAGGGCACCGCGGGTGGTCCGTGGTGCCCTTTCGGAGAAGTCAGGAGAAGCGGCAGCAATACACCGAGGTGGCTCAACGGACGCTTCAGACGGAGATGCAGAGATAGAGATGGGAAGTAGAGGGCAGAGTAGCAGTAGGAGGAAGGAGATGTCCACTTGATTACTACTTGAATGCCTTTGAATGTGGACCCTTAGGCCTCTTTTATAGTTTCTTGGATGGGCAAATTGGGCATTGCAGCACATAATTTTGTGCAACAAACTTGGATTGCTGAGATCCATTGATCGGGAGATCAACAGGCCTAATTAAGCCTCAAAAAGCCTTCAAAATCCTTCTTCACACTTGGATGTTCTCTGGTGCTACCACGTGGTGGAACCTACACTCAGATTGAAATCGTGCGGCTGTGCGTGCTCCGCGCCTGCCATTTCTTCTTTCGCGCAGACCATGAAAGATTGGACGGCTTAAAACAACACAGCAACATGCCTTCTTAAATCCTAAGTTGGATTCATGTGCCTTCCTTATTTTGCACAACCTGCACAATCGCGCTTCCCACTTGCGATGCACTCTAATCGCACCACGTGGCGCGCTATGCGTCGTCAGATTGCGCAATTGCACCTGCATGTGCCCACTTGTCGATGCTGCATCAATTTTGCTCAGTGCAAGGCTTGAACCCACGTCCTGCGCATATGCGCGAGCGTGAGTCAATGTGCTGCGCAAAGCCTTTATCAAATATATGTGCTTATTTATATTTATACTAATCGAATATGGGTGGCAACATGGGGCATTCGTGGCTGTTGGAGGAAGATCCAATGGCCTACACTACTAGGAGAGGTGCCTTCAGGAGTTGGGGGCACGGTGAGGGGTGGCTGTGATGGTGCCACGTGGCGCCATCATGGCCATTCGTTCTTCTTTTGTTTATATCTAATGATGTAAGCCTCCGATTAAGTTGATTTCTACACCGTTAGACTGCGAACATTGATCCGGATCCATCCGTGTAGTTGGATTTATCATCTGAGGTTTGAATCTTCTTCAATTTGCACCTTGGCTCTTGATCTTCTATGGACTCCCTAGGGTGTTGCGGGAGTCTAATTGATGCGATGTTGGATGTGTTGGACTCCCGCATTATTCCGAATAGATCCATAAGGTTGGAGCGGTCATCTGCAACCCTAGATTACCTGCAATCATTAATACCTCCCAAATAACATTGTCTAATACATAAAACACATATATCAACTACGATGCAGAATACGATGCGTATGCACAGAGAATGTTCATGTTAAGCTAAGTTCTAGCTTAATTCAGTTGAGTTAGGGCCAAAGATTGTTGTGCAGTCATCTGGCCGTGCACACCTCTAGCATGAGCAGTAGGTAGCGTGTGCGTCCATCGCCGATCAGCCTCGCCCCTCCCGTGCAAAGCTCTCCACCTACACCTGCACACCCAATGCACTTGCGCCCCCTCACCTTCACGAGCTTCAGTAGCAAATAGAGCTGCAGCCCGCCGCCACCAACCATCGACCTCTCCTCCGTTCTCTCATCTCCATCCACCTCTCACCGAGCTACTATCACCATCGAGTGTAGCTCAGCCTGAAGGACCTCCAACGAGCTTCATGTATTCAGCCAAGCCTTCCTCGTCGAGCACGGTGGAGGGAATTCCTTCCCTAATTTTGCATTTAATTTCCTTTTACATTTCATTGACATTGCGAAAGGAGAATTTTGATTTAATAATATTATATTATAGTGATTTTATAAGAAACGTGTCATCTTTCATTGAAATGGAAGTTCAGTCATTACATGCATTGTTATCCTAATTAGAAAGGGGTTTTTAGCTTTCTTACTTAGGAAAACTAATTATGAACATTATTATTTTCAAATTTAACAAGTCTTAATAGGTCATTACCTCCCTGTGGACACGACCTGCTCTTTTGTGAGTGGTTTAATTTTAATTCTAATTATTTTGATTAGTCGATTTTCGACCACTTAGAAATACAATGACAAACCTTCTTAATCATAATTTTCGAAAGTGAAAATCGACTTATCACTCGTGCCAACACAAGGCACTCCTTTTTGCCGTCGTACATCACATTTCCTTCAACTACTGCTGCCTCATTATTCATGTTATGGATGAGGACCTTGGGGAGTCTCTACCATTTGGGTCCATTTTATCCAAAATTTTTGCAAGTCATCGGAAATCCATCAATGGCTAGGCGGTTGATAAAAAGATTAAGCCCTACAACCAGGCCACAACCACCAAGATGCACATTCTTAGAGAGCATCTTGAGCCTGCTGAAGAAAACCACTTCCACCCTTTCTGGGTCTCCATGAAGAACATCCTCTTCAAATTGAAGCTCCTTGATCGAGCTTTGATTAGACGTGGGATCCCGCCATGGATTCCCTCTCCTTGGGTAACACTCTCTTGTTGCGACAAACCAGCGAGATGTACACTCATATGGGAAGTATGTGTCGCGACATCGACGAACTTCGTACCAACGTTCGCAATTTGCAGATGGGTCAAGGACCTGTTCGCCCCTGCCACCGCCACGATCAAGAAGATTAGTTTAGTTCTTTTATTTTTCTTTCTTTCTGTCTTTCCATGTTGGCCTGTATTAAGGGGCTCTGACCCCATACTTATATATTTTTTTGGGAACAATAGCTAGTCTGTGCTTAGGGCACATACTTTCTTTTCCAAGTTAGTTTACATTAATGCTCTGCCATTTTTATTATACTTTTGCATGCAAATTTTATTAATGATCTCCGCTTTATAAATGTCATTATATAACACTTGTAGTTTAAGATTCAACCCCTCTCAAAACCTTTATGATGATATTCAAAATGAGGGAGAAGAACTTAGGAAATGACAACAAAAGTTATGAAAAATCTTCTCAAAATTGGTATAGATTACTAAGTATAACTTTCATGGGGAGAAAATAAGAACCAACAGATATATTTTGAAAATCATAAAAAAGGGGGAGATTGTTAGTTCAACACCTCATAAATAATATTTTGATGATTTTACAGAATAAAGAAAAGGATATAAAAAATAAGCATAGCATATTTTTCTCTGTAATAACACAATTGCAGGTTTCATGGATATTTCCAAGTCGTAGGATTAAAAGCATGAAGACTAGATTGGCATAGGTGTTGTCATAGGTCATAGGCTTTTATGTAAATGTTCAAAGGTTGTAATCTTTTTTTTATTTTAGTCTAGAGTATTGTAAAGTGCCCCTAAACATAACTTATAAATAGCTAACTTAGGATCTCTACACTTAGGATAAATTAGAAACAAAAACCTAACACTAAGTCACAAATCAGACGTCCATAACAACTATCAGACGTTAGATTTTCAACTTTAACACGTCTGATCAATATTTCAGATGTCTAATTACTTATAGCATTACCTTTGCATTTTGACTTCTTAGGCATTAGTCGAAGCAACCTTCTATCAAACATCTGATCTCACGTGTTTCGCGAGTTTGAAATCAGGGTTACAAGTAACCCATTGTTGTAGTTGCAGAACTTGTGATTAAGTAAAATTTATACCGAAACTCAAAAAGTGAGTCCAGGGTCGAACATGGGGAGGCGAACATTTAGTTTTATAAAAATACGCTCTTTTCTTTTATTTATTTTTGGTTATTTTTATCTTTTCTAATTTTTTTGGTACTTTTAGCAAGCAAGAGATTCGATCGATGAAAACTTTGTCTACTTGCAAAAATAAGAGAGAGAAACAATCATCTATTCATGAAGAATTGTTTGTTACACTACGAAAGTGTAAAATCTATAGTACAAAAGCATACAAAGATAGAATGAGGTCAGAGCAATCTCCCTCAACGGTCGCTTGGAGGATGACTTGCTCTGACGTTGCCTCAAGGAAGGTGGTGAGGAGCGAGATGAAGGAGGACGGAGCTGGAGGATGAAGGATAGGGTGGGACGGCGTCACAGTAAGGATCTTCTTCCCAAAGGTCGGTGAGAGGATGACCATGAGATGCTCCACGAATGGGGATGACAAGAGGGAAAACTATTTGGTTTTACTCTAGAGGAGCCTCTCGGGCTTGGGACAAGCTCTCTCTAGAGCCTTGGAGGTGGTAAGAGGAAGAATGGAAGAGATGGTTTGGAATGGTGGTGGGTAGGTCCTTTTATAGGGGAGGAGGAAGAACAAATTCGCATCTGGGTCATTACTGATGTCCATAAACGTCAATGCAGCTATTGCTGAAGATTCGCCCTTTAATTCCTCTTGCTGGCACACGCAGACCATTAGTGACAACTGCAAGCATCACTAAAGGTCCATGTCGCTGAAGATCCGCAAGCACGCGCATCACGTGCTACATGCTTCACGCACCCGTGCTCCCCGCGCCAAGTGCCCGCGCGCTGCTGCTACACACACCTGTGGCTGTGGTTATGCGCGATGCGCTACGCGTGGCTATGTGTGGTGCACTACTGCTTGCCGACGTTGGGTGGCCTGGATGGTGCCACATGGCACCACTTGGGCCATCCATTCTTCTTTCTTTTGTAAAGGGTGCCACGGTGGTCAGATCAAGATGATTCCCATGCTGCTAGACTACGATCGTTGCTCCAGATTCATCCGTATGGTCGGATTTTCCATCTGAAACTTGTATGGATGTTGCATTGCCCCCTGGTCGTCGATCTTCCTCAAACTTCATATGATGCTACGGTTCTCTGATCTAGACAATTTCAGAAGCATTGGACTCCGATCGTCATCTTAATCACATCCGTACGGTCCGATCATCTATCCGAGGGTGTGAAATAAGTCTTATTCTCTCCTGACCATAAAAATGGCCTAATTAACATAAAATATATACAACTACTCTAAATGCGAAATGATGCATGTTACGCAATATTTATAACATGAAATGCAAATATAAGTCAAGGAACATGCCTGAATAGGCACTTTAACCTAAATAGATGTGTCCATATCATATCCCCATGCCTATCTTTAGCAAGTCCCTAGCAAAATTAAACTACATGCCATGTATAAAATCAAAATTAGGATTAGATCGCTTAGGTCTAAGTCGATTATTAACAATAGAAAATTTCAGCTAAGGTCCTAAACAACAAAGACTCAACAGTACCTGGGTGCCTATCAAAATGCTGACCGCCCAAGTCCTTGCCTTATTTGGAAAGGGAAGATACATTTTTTTGTATTTCTCTTCTTTTGTAATTTTTTGTTGCACTTTTAGATTTTGAGAGTTCTGGGATAACTTTTTACGGCTACATGACTCACCCAAGACTCGAAAAGGAATCTAAGCGCGAAGCATGTTGTGAAAAAAGTGAAAGACTCACTAGGCAGCCATTGAAACGGACTTCGGGTTTCTACGACCCTAGGTGACCTTGCCTAGAGGTTTATTTTTTCGAATGATAGCTTTGTCCCTACTTTTATTTATGGGGTCAACACAAGGGCGAACACAGTGTATATCTCCTCGGTTTATTCTACTTCCTTGCTTCTTTCCTAGGTGTTTTGGTAATTATTGTGCATTTTTTGTGAGCTGGGTTCTGGATAACTGGCCAATGGGCTGTTACCCACAAACAGCTTGCCAGCCATACCACCCTAGGTAGTTCATTAGCTACTCAATTTCTGAAGAATCCACTGAAAAGTGAGTCAGTGCAAAAAATGTTTGTAGATGCTTAGGCATAATGTCACCCCAAATCAGAGGGTGGGTTGATAAGTCGCATACTTATCATCCCAATTTATTAGTCAAATTAAAAATGAACTTGAATTGGCGAGGACTCGAGACTAAGTCCACATTCTAGTAGACACCTGGGCTAATTAAGCCTGAAGACCGAAAGAGTCTAAGTGTTTAGGTCCTCTTGTATCATTTCCTAAAGTTAATAACTTCCAAATGCCTGAGTTCTTTCTTCCTAATTTCTTTCTTTTTATATCTTTTTCAAATTATCAATTTTCTTTTTTTAAATTTTATAAGAAACTAAAGAAATTCTATGGAGTTAACATAATGATTTCAGGAATTGATTATCCAACCCCCCATGCCTAAATGATGTAATGTCACCCGCCCAGCTTTGTAGAGACATAAAGACATGAAAAGGGCAGAGTAAGAAGAATATCACCTGAATTTTGTGACAACCCGGTTAGCTTTATAGAGAGAAGAGAGTATACACACGCTCTATGTTTAATACCTTCAGCTAAGCATAATATACATACAAAGAAGAAACTAAGAATTCAGAAGTGCGAGTCAGAATCAAAATAAAAATATTGATCCTGAATCCTACCAGTACAAAATGTCCACATATGTCTACCAGATTATGACGCAGACCTATGGCCCAAGGTCGAGTGGTTCTCATGTTCTGGATGAAAATCACCTAGAACCGAAGGTTGTGTTTACAGGGCTGGGCCTGCGATTTAGTGGTGTGCAACCCAAGACCAAAGTGTCGAACAACGGGTAAAGATGGTTAAATAGGTGCGGTTGTCCAGTTAACATCTAGCTCAGAAAAATAATCAGTTATTTCGAGCTTGGGTTGCACGTGAAAGATATCGTAAGGGCCCTGGTAGAAAGTAGGTGGTTTCAGATAAATGGTATCCTTAGATCCAAATTCAAAGTTCCCTCAGAATTAGACTCCCAAATTTTTATTTCAACATTCCTATCCTCCAACATCAAGTGCTCAGGTTCCGGGACTCTAGCATACCATTCACCCCAAAAGATTTACACAAGTCCAGATTTCGTTGTTGACTCAGAATTGACTTGCGTATAATGATATCCAAATCAAAATCAATCCTTTTACGGTGTGGTTGAGGAATGGGGCTATTGATTGAATCTTCTAGTAAATGAGGAATCAAATCATCCAAGTTAGCCCCAACTGAATCCAAATATTCAATAATTGGGCCATCAAATGATTCGTTAGATTCCTCAAGCCCATTTGTCTCACTAAAATCATCTTCCTTACTCTCAAGTGAAACTTCACTAAGAAATTCTTCACCCTCAGAATCAAAGAATCCATGATCCCCATTTATATATGTCTCAAAATCGATTGTCATTTCCTGGTTCAAAGAGACATATTTTTCCTCGCTCCCTGGCTCAGGGATCTTAGGTGAATCAATTGGTTCATCCTCAATAGGTTGCTCTAACCCAACCTGGTCATCTCCAGTCTTAGAATATGTATCACCCTCGACAAGCACCTGAGCATGCTCAAACATTGGCTCTCCTGGTGGGGGTTCATGTTGAGAATCATCCCAAGATTTGACTAAGGCAACCACAATTTTCATCCTCAGCCTCGACAATTTCCCAAGAAGAAACTTACCCAGGTCCCTATCCCTAACAATTTAGAGCAAATCCAATAAAGAACTACTAAGTTCATCAATCATTTTGATCATAGGCTCCAGTGCCTCAGTGCATGGTGTTGGCTAAGCTTCTAAAGATTGTATAGTGTACCTCAAATTGGCCAACACCCTATCCTGAATCTGGTTCACCTGAATTGACTAGTTCAATTCAGGTTTGGGGGTGTTTGGGTTAAATCTAGGGGAGTCAAGATGTTAAGGTTCTCTAGTCCATCCTTGAAAGTAGGTCATTCTAGGTTGTTCAAAGAATGGTGGTGACCTATATTTATCATAATTCTGGGGAGGGTAAGTGTTATAATCAGCATATCCTTCATGGTTGTAGATCTGGTTAGGTTGATCATCAAAGGATGGAGATCTATAATCATTGTAGCTCTAGGAAGGATAGTAATCATAGTCTTGTTGTCCAAGGTTAGGCCCTAGACACTAGGGTCCAGATTCATATCCCCAATCAAAGTTATCCTGGCTAGTGGATGGGCAATGACGGAGAGATTTTCGCTTATTTATGAAGATAGCAATAAATTAATATGTCATTGTGTTTTATGTGGTTTAAAATCTCTCAATCAGAAATTAAGTTAAATATCAAATTTAACCATAATAAAAATGACGCATCCATAAGGAGGAATAGTACCAATAAATTCACGAGTAGAGGATTATAATGTTTGCAGACAACTTCACTACCTCAATGTGAGGAATATGTTACTCTAAATGGAGCTTGCAATTTCCTTAAAAGTTCAAGGCTATTTATGTAACCTTCAATTAGAAATCAAGCTCCCTAAAGTATGTATATGATGCATGTGTAGTGGCATATCATGTAAGTTTGACTTGCAAGCAAATCTGATTTGAATTTCAATGTTGAATGATGCACATAACACTAATTAAGTAAATTCATGAAACTATAAGTGCATCCATGTAATGTGGCCTGAATAAAATAATAATATTGAAGTGGCAATGGCATGCAATGTAAATTTTAATTGAAGCAAAAACAAAGGATTTCTCCTCTCTCTTCCTTGCTTGAACGGCGATACGAGGTTGATGGCGAGAGTCGATGGGATGCTGCACCTCAATGAGTGCTTTGTGATGGTGGTGACGCGGCAGCTAGAGGTGGCCAGCAGTGGTCGGATGATGGAGGAAAACGTTGACTACTATGGAATGCTGCATGGGCCACACATGGCTGCACGGTGAGGGTGCTGCATGCGAGGGCACTGCTCGTGCTTGTAGGGTGCGGAGGCTGTGGTGGTGGTGCACTTAGAAGGGCTGGAGCACGCTTGCAGGGCTACTGTGGGAGGATGGAGCACGCTACAGAAGGACACTGCTTTGGATTCTTCTTTTTTTTTCTGTTGCAGCAGTCGAAGAACGAAGGAGATGTAGAAGATGAAGTGGAGGTGGCCACGCATGTTGCTACTGGTGGTTCTTCACATGAGTTGGCATAGGCACAGTGAGGGCAGCGTACGGTGAAGGGGCATGCGGTGAGGGACTACACGATGGGGGAGGGCATGCTTGGTGAAGGCGCTGGTGGCTGCGGTAGCTACTTGGCATGGTGAAGGCACTACGGTGTGGTGTCTGCTTTGTGCACGGTGGGGGGGTGCTTGCAAGGGCGTGGGGGGAGGATGGTGTAGCGCACAGGGGCTAAAGGTAGTGCTGCAGGAGGATGGTGGTGCACCTGCAGGGTGCGTGGTGGGAGAGGTTTGCAATGAGAGAAACGTGCGCGAGGAGCCTGTGGCTGTGGTGTTGGAGAGGTTAGAGTGTGTTTGCAAGCAGGCTGGATCCACCATGCACGCCTTCTCCACGGTGGGGAAGGTGGAGATCCTAAGGGAAGGAATCCCCGCTAGGAGGAGAAGAGGACCTCCTCGCCAAGAGCCCTCTCTTTTATTTTATCTCCTCCCCCCGCCATCCGCAAGTCAAGGGATTTTCAAATCCCTCACTAAACTTGGCCGATGGCTGTTGGTGTTTGTTGAGGCCGGCGGCTGAGGGGGAAATTTATCTTCTCCACCCTTTTATTTGCAAAAATTATTCCTACAATAATGAAACATAAAATAAGTTATAGATTGCAATATAATAGATGCAATCATTTTATGACCTAATGTAGGTGTTAACAAACATAAATTGTAAGAATGAAGTTAACTTAGGCGTAATAATAGTGCATTAAAATGGACTCATCTAATACTCCCATACCTAAGATTTGCTAGCCCCTAGCGAAGAAAATGAAAAATAATAGAAGTAATCAGAAGATTTCTTCTTTTCTTATTTCAAAACTTTAGAGATCCAGATAAATGTGAAGTGATACTAGCCTAGGTAATGGATCCATGTGAAAATAACCAACTTACATTTGCAGTTCGTATTTGTCCCATAGTAAATATTTTTATCATGATAAGCAACTACTTCCCTCTGGGATAAAGTAGAAAATAATCTGTAAATTGACCCCGGCTTCAGGCTTAGGTAGGAGATATCGAGTTGAATGGATTTGTATTTGGTGGCACACACTTATCTAGTGCTACATGTAGTCTAGTACTATAGACTCTATATCTCTAGACTATTAGACAAGTTAACTCAGAGAGAGGCTAAACAACAGTGCCTTCTTGATGTTCCTTGGCGCTGACTCTTTTCTTTCTTTTCTTTATTAGATCGCAAATCTCGCTAGATTTAGTAATTGTACTCACTGTTTGGTGGCCTCAGATGGCATTCACACTTCAATTAAAGTCCTAATAACTCTACAACGAAGTTAGAATCCTCAGCCAATATTCGGGTGATCAGAAATACTGAAAGGTAGGTATGGGTCATATTCGTTGGATCGCGATAGGTGTTTTTGTTGCCTCAGAAATAATGTTACAAAGATGAAATTATAAACATGGACTCTTTTCTTTTTCTTTTCTTTTTTTTTTTAATTATTTCTTTTTTCCTTCCTTTTTGTTCTTCATAACAAGATGCAGACTTTTATTTATGAGGCATTATTAGGGATGATGATGGTCAAGAGGATATTGTGTGGCTTATTTGGTGGAAGTGCTTATTCTCGGCACCAGGAAGGAATGGATAGGACAGGCATATTTCTATCCTTTGACACTATTACCCTCCTTCAGCCGAGGACTCTATGAAGGACGGTCGTAACCATCCACCATAGTCATAGCCTTATTAAGACTCAATCTCTATGTATCTGCCTTACTTGGTGACTCTCAAAAATTCACACAAAGTATGCACACAGGAACAGAAAGCGAAAACTACGCCTAACTTTGAAGTATCATCATCTAATTGTCCAAAACTTAAGAGTCCTTGCACTAGACTTAGCGCACTAGTAATCTCTCTACTTTCTTCTCACAGATATGAGGTGGATCTACTGGAAGATAGTATGCCTGACTCCCTATTAACTATCGAAGGGTTCAGTAGACTAAAAATGCTTATTGGTTTTCTTCAAAGATACATAACCCAGTCTACGTGCATGTGAAGTAAATATACTGGATTCTAAACTTAAGAAATAATTCAAGAAGAAAAACCTCCATGGCAAAGATGTTTTGCTAGGGACTAACCCATTCAGCTCAAGAAAAGAGTTTTTTTTTATATATATATGCTAACTTAAATGCAATGCATGAATACTTTCTAAGATGCAAAATGCACCCCCGATGCCTAAATCCTACAATGTCCTCATTGTAAAAATTAAAATAGGGGATGAAATGAAGGAAATCACCTTATGATGGTGTTATTTAGAACGCTGGGTTGCCTCCCAACAAGCGCTGCATTTTCTGTCAGCAACTAGACTTATAAGGAACCTGTAAGTCTGGTTCCAGATAGAAAAAGTTAGGCCCTAAAAATATGCGTAACAGCGCAGGCCTAGAAAACAGGTAGCCACGGATGTTGGTGACCTGATGATGCAATGTAATCCCAAAATCTCACCAGAATGTATGAAAGCAGAAAACCTCATTGGCTACCTAAGGAGGTATAGGAATAACAAAAGGAATATGAAAAGGGACCTCCCGAAACGAAATAAGTGCAAGATAACAAGGATCCTACAAAGCAGGACAGGTTTTAAAAGATATAAACATTATTATTTCAAACCCTTGAATGGCGAGACTAAAAGTACAAGCATCAATCCACACTCGCCATTCTCCTTGAGGATGTACTGGCCTGATATGTTCTCCATAAAGAATGTAAATGAGAAGAGATCTTAGCCAAGGATTAGGTAAGGTATCTACTGGTTGCTTGAGTGATTTGGTGGTAATTATTAACTCCAAAGAGGGCTTAGGCTATTTAGCTTCCATTCCCAATAAGAATTCATATTTCACATCCTTACCTAGCTTCATTATTTTGTGAATATCAAACAACTCCTCTGCAATAGATGAGTGATGAGTCCATTTTAATGGGCTATTGTTACACCTAAGTACTTCAATTCTAACATAGCATGTTTGTTAATAATTACAATAGGTCATTAAATAAGTACATGCATCATTACTTTAGTTTTTATCTATTTAGTTTGCATTCTATAATTTAGTATGTAATTATTTAATGTTTTGTTGTTCTGTAGGAATAAGGTTGGAAAAGATCAGGGGGGTGAAAGAAATTTCCCCTAAACAACTACCTTCACCTCACCCAATCTCTGGCCAGCCTCAACATCCTTCAACAGCCGAAGGCCAAAATTAGTAAGGGATTTTGAAATCCCTTAACTCACGTAGGGAGAGGAGATAAAATAAAGAGTCTGGGAAAAAAGAGTTGGTAGTCTTTGAATCTTCGTCTCCCACTGGCGGGGGAATTATCTCCACCTTCTCCACTGTGGAGAGGGCAGACACTGTGAACCAAGCATGCACTGTGCACACCGACGCCCTCATCAGCCCAAGCATCCTGCAGGTGCCACCTTCCATCGCCAGCGTGTGTGCACCCTTGCAAGCCACAGCTGTGCCGCACCATTCATCATCCACTACGTGCACTGCGAACATCGAAGGTCGCCAACCATGCAACCAGCGTGCACTGTGCACACCATCACCATGCCCCCTTCAGCGCCTGCACCAAGCGCCACCTTCCACCGCTACACCTGCCCTCCCAAGTGCCTGCAGGCATTGCACCACACCCTGCAGACGCTGCACACCAAGCACCCGCAGGCACTCCCCACCCTCTGCAAGCCCTCCACCCCACCTTGCACTACACGCCAAGTGCCCACAGATGCTCACCGCCATCTGTAGGTGCTCCACCCCACCTTGCACACCCTCCATCGCCTGCAGGCTTGTACTTGCACCCTATGCAGGTGCGCACCCGCACTAATGCCATCGCGCCCACTAGCACTCCCACCGCAGTGCACCCTTGCCTGTCCCTACGCTCTCATCGTGCCCGCACCAGACCTACAATCTCATCGCGCCTACACTAGTGCCCTCACTGCAGCCCTCCAGTGCCCTTGCCGCCAACCTTCAGCAGCACCAGCACCCGCCCCCACTCAGCAGACTGCAGCAACCGCCTATGCACGCAACAGCAGCAGTAGCGACAGCCCCTGCAGCAAGTTCCGCCACCAGCCATCCTCTGCCTCCTTCCACCTCGGCCCACGTCGAGATCACCAACGTGAAGCCCTAACTTTGATGCACCTTCCCCAAGATCCTCGAAGCCAACCAAGCCTCTTCTCGCATGCAAGGAGGAGAGAGGAATTTTCCTCTATCTTTGGTGAAATTAAAAATTACATTCAATGCCATTGCCAATTATATATTCATATTTTATTCAGTCCACATTACATTGATGCACTTATACTTTCCTGAAATTCCTTCACTTGTGTTATGTGCATGATTCTACATTGAATTTCAAATCAAATCTGCATGCAAGTTGAATTTATATGATATGCCATTACACGTGCATCATATGCATATTTTTGGAGCTTAATTCCTGATGTGAAAATTGCGTAAGTAACCCTGAACTTTTAAAGATATTGCAAGCACCATTTAAAATAGCATATTCCTGGCATTAAAGTCGCAAAAGTGTCTGTGAACATTATCTTCATCTACCCATGAATTTATTGGTCCCTTTCTCCCTGTGGATACGACATCTTTACTATGGTTAAAATTGATATTTAGTTTTGATTGAGAGATTTTCCACCACATTAAACACAACAGCACATCATTCTATTGCTATCATAATTAAGCGAAACTCTCTCCGTCAAAATGGCATCGTTGCCGGGGAGGCAATAGATGCAATAGATTCACTTCATTATTTTTTAATATTCTGAGTTGCACGATTATCTGATCAAATTTTTTTATTATGTGAGGAATCTGACACGACGATAGGCGTAGCAGAGCAATGACATTGAACTTGAACGACGCACACGACAGAGACGATCTTTTTGGTGGACCTTGATGCCACCTGGAGGCCAACAACAGGAACACATGGGCCTTGATCCCACGTGCTTAGGCTTATGGAGAAGGCTATTTTTGATTTAGTCAGCAGATCTTAGTTAGATTTAGTTTAGATAGACATTAGAATTTAATTACTGTCTTTTGCATCCTTGTTGGGTAGTTTTGGGAACGTATTCCTAGGCTTCTTTATTTCTTATCGCTCTTGTATGCAGGAGCGTATTTTTGGGAGTGTGTTCCCATTTATTTAGATTATAGGATTAATTGAATTATTTGAACTGCATGTTTGTTAGTTAGTTAGATTAGGTATGTTTGCTTATTATTATTATTTAAAAAAAGAAAATTTTGAATTACCTGCTAGAAGCTGCATATCTATAGGACGACCATCTAGGACTGAATGAGCAGCATCTACTTTATTTTTCCTGCATTGCGTACATTCTTGCACAAAGAAAGCTAGAGTAAGGTATATTTTCTCTTGAGCGTCAACTACCTGTTATGCATATGAATTGAACCTAAATCTAAGACCACTAAAGTGCTTGAATCAAATTAATTTAGTGGTCACTTTAAAAATTGGGACTACTAAGAGGTTGGACTTTAAAATCTATGACTGAAAATTGTGTGCAAAAGGATCTTGTTTACGAAATTTCAAAACTCAAAACACAATCATATGTTTGCACACCTGAGACACTGTGCACCTCACACATAAGGTCACAAGATAAATTTCTACCTCTCCTCTTTTGCACCACAAGGGAAGTTAGTTGGAAATCAACAAGCCTATCCACCAAGTTACTTCGGTTCCTCGTGTGTGGACTCAATTCTAGACTTCCATCCCTTGCGAGTAGGTTATAGGCACTAGAGAAGGATGGCCTAGGAAGTGTAATTTCTACAAAACTTACTTGGCCACCAACTGAACATTTAATTCTAAGACCTACAATCTACTAAAAACAGATCCCATTGAATTTGCATTTGCTTTGACAGTAGAACACTCTGGGATGTTTCTCTTTGTATTCTGAATTCTTCTAAATCCTAAGAGAGTTAAAACTATTTTGCTTAAAGAAATAGATCACCCTTACTCCTATCATTTTGATTATTAAAGTCAATACTTTCCATCTTTTAATCAAGATCCCATGCCCCAAGCGTATCCATCTTTTGATAGGTACATTGACAATTCATGGGATCATTCATATTCCTATCCTGGGAGTACTGGCCCGATAACTCCCACTTTTGAGCAGAGCCTAGCAGTGGGATTTTCCAACCTTGGAATCATTACTTCTATGCAATCACCCAACCCTCCCACCCTTCATGATTTTTTGTATCGAGGTTGGACCGATACCCCTAGGCAACCAGAGCCTAAAATTGACTATCCTCCCCAACCTGATAATAGTAGCCTCTCCTCTTTTATGATAGAAATGCAAAAGCAACAAAAGGAAATCATGGACTCCATGGGAGAGATGTTGAAGAATGGTCAATAGTTAAATGAAGAAATAAGACAGCTTAGCTACACGGTTCCCAGTAATTTTGATCCCTAACCATATGACCATGATCATGAAAATAATTCTGAGGAATCCAACGCCAACAAGGATCCAATTTTATGTAGCTATTACTTAGACTCTCCCAATGAAACACGGCCACTAGTGGAGAACGATCATAGTGATTATCCACCCAAGCTATGTTGTAGTCAAAAGCAAGGGAAGATGGTACCTCTTGAGGACCTTGACCCCAATGGCAGTATTCCCCTTACCCCTACCAACCCGGGTCAAGGTTATATTGTTCCTATCACTTCTCCTATTGATTATTTGGTGGAATCCGATTCTGCCCTTAGTGAGCCTACTCTTGACCCTCCTCTTAGGGAATCAACACCTACCATTCAGCATCCTGAGGATTTAAATGCACCCAATGAAGGTGACCCTAAGGGAATAGATGATGAATTAGATCAATTTTGGTCTCAAGGATATGAAGAGTCTATTTCAGAGGATGAGGATGCCCCAATAGAGGAACTTAGACTGAAAATCAGGAGTGAATCATAAGGAAATTATTTATTATTTGAGGATTTACCTCCAGAGGATATAAATACTATGGTGAAATCCAGATTCCTCCCTTCTTTTGAGAGTCATCCTCCATCAAAACAGGAGTTGATATTAGAGGAGGACAAATAAAATACTGAGAAGCCTATGGGAGACTCTTGGGGATAAAACATGTCAATTGAGGATTTATACCTCGAGAAGATTAACAAATTCAGTGATATAGGCTTGCTCCAAAATATTAAGACTAATCCTCCTTTAGGAATAATTAAGGATACTGATCCAACTCCTATCTTCACTAATGAATCACATATACACCTCGACAAAAATTTTAGTGAACCAAACGAATCTGGGGATGAGCTTAATGATAATGATTCAGATATTTTGACCCTACCATCAAAGAGTTGTAATTTGGAGTCTACCCTTGATTCAAATATGACTCTGATCATTAATGTTAGGCAGGGTAACCTGAAGTTGTTTAGAACTATTAGGGAGTATACACAATCTGAATCATTGTTGGAATTGGACCTGACATCGACTAAACCCTCATTGGACTTAACCATTACCTTCCAACACTACAAACAACCCTTATACTTCGTAACCGATCCTTGGCTCAGATCTCTGCTCATTTACATCTTTCTGGAGAACATATCAGGCCAGTACATCCTCGGGTAGAATGGCGAGTGTGGATTGATGCTTGTACTTTTACTCTCGCCATTCAAGAGTTTGAACTAATAATGTTTATATCTTTTACAACCTGTCCTACTCTGGAAGATCCTTGTTGTCCTCCACTTATTTCATTTTGGGAGGTCCCTTTATATATTCCTTTTGTTATTCCTAGACCTCCCAAGGTAGCCAACGAGGTTCTCCATTTTCATATCTTCTCGCGAGCATTTAGGATTATGTTGCATCATCAGCTTGCCACATTCCGTGGCTACCTATTTTCTAGGCCCGCACTATTATGGATATTTTTAGGGCCTAACCTTTTCTGTCTGGAACCAGACTTATAGGTTCCTTCTAAGTTTGGCTGCTGACAAAAAATGTAGCGCTTGTTGGGAGGCAACCCAGCGATCTGAATAACACCGTTGTCAGGTGATTTCTTTCATTTCTCCCCCTGTTTTAAGTTTACAATGCGGACATTGTAGGATTTAGTCATGGGGGGTGCATTTTGCATTTTAGGAAGTATTCATGCATTTAGGTTAGCATATATAAAAAAAAAATCTCTTTTCTTGAGCTGAATGTGTTAGTCCCTAGCAGAATACCTTTGTCATTGGAGGTTTTTCTTCCTGAATTATTTCTTAAGTTTAGAATCCAGTAGATTTATTTCACATGCACGTAGACTAGGTAATGGATCCTTGAAGAAAACCAATAAACATTTATGGTCTACTGAACCCTTGGACAGTTCATCGGGAGTCAGGCATACTATCTTCTAGTAGATCCACCTCATATTTGTGAGATGAAAGTAGGGAGATTATTGGTGTGCTAAGTCTACTGCAAGGACTCTTATGTTTCGGACAATTAGATGATGATACTTCAGAGTTAGGCATAGTTTTTGCTCTCTGTTCCTATGTGCGTACTTTGTGTGAATTCCTAAGAGTCACCAAATAAGGTAGATATATAGAGATTGAGTCTTGATAAAACTATGACTATGGTGGATGGTTATGACCATCCTTCATTGAGTCCTTGGCTGAAGGAGGGTAATAGTGTCAAAGGTCAGAAATACGCTTGTCCTATCCAATCATTCCCAGTGTAACTTCCACCAAATAAGCCACACAATATCCTCTTGACCATCATCAACCCTAATAATGCCTCATAAATAAAAGTATGTATCATATTGTGTTGATTAATAAAGAAAGAAAAAGAAAAGGAAAGAGAAGAAGAAGAAGAAACAATTAAAAACAAAAGAAAAGAAAAGAAAAAAAAAAGAAAAAAAAGAAGAAAAGAGAGAAAGAAAAGAAAAAGAAAAGAGTCCAGGGTTATCGTTGCAACATTATTTCTGAGGCAACAAAACACCTATCGCGTTCCACCAAATATGACCCATACCTACCTTTCAGTATTTCTGATTGCCTGAATACTGCTTGAGGACTCTAACTTAGTCATAGAGTTTTTAGGACTTTAATTGTAGTGTAGATGCCATGTGAGGCCACCAAACAATGAGTACAATTAATAAATCTGGCGAGATTTGTGATCTCAGAAAGAAAAGAAAGAAAAGAGTGAGCGTCCAGGAACATCAAGAGAGCATAGTTGTTTAGCCTCTCTCTGAGTTGACTTGTCTAATAGTCTAGAGAACTAGAGTCTGTAGTACTAGACTACATGTAGCACCAGAAGAGTGTGTGCCACCAAATACAAATCCATTCAACTCGATATCTCCTACCTAAGCCAAACGCCAGGGTCAAATTACAAATTATCTTCTGCTTTATCCCCGAGGGAAGTAGTTGCCTATCCTGACAGTAATATTTACCAAGGGTGAAGTACGAACTTCCAATGCAAATTGGCTTTTTCACTTGGATCTATTACTTATGATATTATCACGTCACATTTGTTTGGATCTATAAAGTTTTGAAATAAGAAAAGAAGAAATCTTCTGATTACTTCTATTATTTTTCATTTTTGCTAGGGATTAGCAAATCTTAGGCATGGCGGTATTTGATGAGTCCATTTTAATGGGCCATTGCTACTCCTAAGTACTTCAATTCTAACATAGTATGTTTGTTAATAATTACAATAGTTCATTAAATAAGTACATAAATCTTGACTTGAGTTTTTATCTATTTTATTGCATTCAATAATTTAGTATGTAATTATTTTATGTTTTGTTGTTTTGTAGGAATAAGGTTGGAAAAGAACAGGGGGTGAAAGAACTTTCCCACAAACAACCGCCTTTACCTCACCCAATCTCCAGCCACCCTCAACATCCTTCAACAACCGAAGGCCAAAATTAGTAAGGGATTTTGAAATCCCTTAACTCACACTAGGGGAGGAGATAAAATAAAGAGGTTGGGCAAAAAGGGTTGGCAATCTTCGGATCTTCTTCTCCGCAAGGAGGGGGAATTATCTCCACCTTCTCCATCTGGGAGAGGGTGAACAATGTGAACCAAGAGTGCACTGTGCACACCCACACCCTCATCCGCCCAGGCAGCCTGCAGGCACCACCTTCCACCGCCTGCGTGCTTGCGCCCCTACAAGCGACAGCCGTGCGAACATCGAAGGTCGCCAACTGTGCAACTAGCATGCATTGTGCACACCATCACCGTGCCCCCCTCCAACGCCTGCACCAAGCAGCACCTTCCACCGCTACACCTACCCTCCCAAGCACCCACTGGTGTTGCACCGCGCCCCGCAGGCACTACACGCCAAGCAGGTGCTCACCGCCCTCTGCAGGTGCAAGCACTCACTGCCCCTTGCAGGTGCAGGTGCTCACTGCCTTCTGCAGGAGCTCCACCCCACCTTGCGCTGCATGCCAAGCTCCCATAGATGCTTACCGCCCTCTGTAAGTGCTCCCTCCATCACCTGCAGGCTTGTTCTTGCACCCTCTGTAGGTACGCACCCGCACCTGCACTAGTGCCATCGCCCTTACCAGTGCTCCCATCGCAGTGCACCCTCGCTTGTCCCTACGCTCTCACCACGTCCACACCAGACCTACGCTCTCACTACGCCTGCACCAGTGCCCTCACCGCACCCCTCCAGCACCCTTGCGTCCCAACCTTCAGCCGCACCAGCACCCGCGCCTGCTCAGCAGACTGCAGCACCCACATGGGCATGCAACAGCAGTAGCAGTGACAGCCCCTGCAGCATGCTTCGCTGCCAGCCATCCTCTGCCTTAGGCCACCTCGACCCACGTCAAGATCACCAATGTGAAGCCCTCACTTTGACACACCTTCCCCAAGATCCTCGCAGCCAGCCTAGCCTCTTCACACGTGCAACGAGGAGAGAGGAATTTTCCTCTATTTTTGGTGAAATTAAAATTTACATTCAATGCCATTTCCAATTATATATTCATATTTTATTCAGGCCACATTGCATTGATGCACTTATACTTTCCCGAAATTCCTTCACTTGTGTTATGTGCATGATTCTACATTGAATTTCAAATCAAATCTACATGCAAGTTGAATTTATATGATATGCCATTACACATGCAACATATGCATATTTTTGGAGCTTAATTCCTAATGTGAAAATTGCATAACTAACTCTGAACTTTTAAAGATATTGCAAGCTCCATTTAAAATAGCATACTCCTTGCATTAAAGTCACGAAAGTGACTGCGAACATTATCTTCATCTACTCGTGAATTTATTGGTCTATTCTTCCCTGTCGATACAACATCTTTACTGTGGTTAAAATTGATATTTAGTTTTGATTAAGAGATTTTCCACCACATTAAACACAACGACACATCATTCTATTGCTATCATAATTAAGCAAAAATCTCTCCGTCAATGAGTCATGAATAGGATTCAATATCTCATTAGTAGACTCATGAACAACATGCTTATATGACAGTTGGGTTTCTTTGGAAGTAGCGAGATCAGAATTATCAGCAAATCCATCCCCAGGTTCTTTCTTGTCAATTACATCCTTTCCAGGGACTTTGTGTGCTACTTCATTATCCTTAACATCTTTAGGAGGATTATCATCCTTAATGTTATGGAGGAAGCCTATATCACTGAATTCGCTGCTCTTCTCAGGGTATAAATCCTCAATTGATGTATATTGTTCCCAAGAGTCTCCCATACACTTCTCACTATTGTGTTTGCCTTCCTACAATATCAACTCCTGATTTTGAGGAGGATGACTCTCAAAATAGAAAGAAGGGAGGAATCCAGATTTAACCAGATTATTTATATCCTCAGGGGACAAGTCGTCAAGTAACACATAATCCCCTTATGATTCACTGAAGATTTTCAGTTCGGGTTCCTCCATTAGGTCATCCTTGTCCTTTGAAATCGACTCTTTATATCCCTGAGACCAAAATTGATCTAATTCATCCTCCATTCCCTTAGGGTCGCCTTCAATGGGTGCATTTAAATCCTCAGGATGCTAAATGGTAGATGTTGATTCCCTAAGTGGATGGTCAAGATTAGGCTCACTAAGGGTAGAATGGGATTCCACCAGATAATCAATAGGGGAAGTGATAGGAACAATACAACCTTGACCTGGGTTAGTAGGGTTAAGGAGAATACTATCATTGGGGTCAAGGTCCTCTAGAGGTACCATCTTCCCTTGCTTTTGACTCCAATATATCTCGGGTGGATAATCACTAGGATCGTTCTCCTCTATTGGCCGTGTGTCATTGGGAGAGTCTAAGTGATAGCTACATAGAACTAGATCCCTATTGTCATTGGTTTCCTCAGAATTATTTTCATGATCATGGCCGTATGGGTAGGAATCAGAATTACTAGGAAGAGCATAGCTAAGCTGTCTTATTTCTTTGTTTAATTGTTGACTATTCCTCAACATCTCTCCCATAGATTCCATCATTTTCTTTTGTTGTTTTTGCATTTCTATCATAAAAGAGGAAAGGCTACTACTATTAGGTTGGGGAGGATAGTCAATTTCAAGCCCTGGTTGCCTAGGGGTATCCGTCCAACCTCTATACGGAAAATCATGAAGGGTGGGAGGGTTGGGTGTTTGTATAGAAGTAAGGATTCCAGGGTTGGAAAACCTTGCTCCTAGGCTTTGCTCAAAAGTGGGAGTTATTAGGCCAGTACTCCCAGGATAAGAATAAGAATGATCCCATGAATTGTCACTGTATCCATCAAAGGATGGATATGCTCGGGGCATGGGATTCTGGTTAAAATGATAGGAGTAAGGATAGTCCATTTCTTTTAACTCTCTTATGACTTAGATAGATTAAAACAGAAAACTTCCTAGAGAGCTCTATCATGCACATGCCAATCAAACACAAGGCAAGAGGACTTTTATTGATTTAAAATTCTTTAAGTCCTCTTCCAATCTCTTCAGCTTGGCTAAATATAGTGAAGGCAGTGTTTCTCTGTTCCCATGTAAGTGGTGTAAGAGAAATGAGGCACTTGAAATTTCTGGTCAATGACTGTTAAGAAGGTTGAGGTCACTTTTAGTACTTTCTGGGTGATCAATCAAGTTGCAAAGTAATTATGCACCTAAATTGACCTTCGAGTGCCCTAGGACCTATACTTTGCTTAGATGATACTCCTAGGTGATCAAGTGAGAAGTTACTCCAAGGACGAACAAAGGGATGCAAGTAAGGCGAACCCTTCCTTTGTGGCGATGCATATGCAGTGCCCCTTAACTACCCTTTTGTTCCTTTAAGGGGTGTCCCCCTCCATGAAGTATCAAAACACTTAGTCAAAAGATAATACGACCACCACAAAGCATGATAGGAGGGTCTGCACCAATAAAGAGATCGATGCCTATAGCCTTAAGGGTCCAAGTCCTTGTGCAGTGACTATAGTGCATGCACAGGGTAGGAAGTGTGCATTACACCGCGAAAAGTGACTTTTCCTTTTAAAAATTGCAGTCACATTATTCAAACACTTCCTGTATATATTTTTTTCTTTTCAAGAAATAATGTGACCACTTGATTAATATTTTCAAATCAGCTTAAATGGTCTTCTTTAATTATGTCCAAATGCAATGTGTGTGCAGATAACTAATGCACAAGAAAAGGCGTACCTTACTCCAGCTCTCTTCAATGCAGGATGTTTACAATGAAAAAAGAAAAGCTAGATGCTACTTACTCAATCCTAGATGGTTGCCCTATAGATATGCAGCTTCTAGCAGGTAGCTCCAATATATATATATATATTTAAAATAATAAATAGCAAACAAACCTAATTTAATTAACTAACCAACATGTAGTTCAAACAATTCGAATAATCCTATAATCTAAATAAAATGGGAACACGGTCCTAAAAATACCCAACACGGGTCCAAAAGATAGAGATTTAGTTCTAATGTCTATCTAAACTAAGATCTCATGACTAAATCAGAAATAGGCTCCTCCGTAAGCCTACGTGCATGGGATCAAGGTCCAAGTGCTCCCGTTGCTGGCCTCCAAGTGGCGTCAAGGTTTGCCAAAAAGATCGCCTCCGTCGTGCGCACTCACCGTGTTTGTCGTTCAAGGTCGATGTCATCACTCTGCTGCGCCTGTCGTCCTGTCAGATTCCTCGCACAATAAGATAAAGAATGATCAGGTAATTGCGCAACTCAAAGTACTCAAAAATAATAAAGTGAATCTATTGCGTCTGTTGCCTCCCTGGCAACAGCGCCATTTGACGGAGAGATTTTTGATTATTTATGAAGATGATAGCAATAAATTAATATGTCATTGTGTTTTATGTGGTGGAAAATCTCTCAATCAAAAATTGAAGTAAATATCAAATTTAACCACAATAAAAATGTTGCATCCACAGGGAGGAATAGAACCAATAAATTCACTAGTAGAGAATTATAATGTTTGCAGACAACTTCGCGACTTTAATGCGAGGAATATGCTACTCTAAATGGAGCTTGCAATTTCTTTAAAAGTTCAAGGCTATTTACGTAATTTTCATGTTAGAAATCAAGCTCCCTAAAGTATGTATAAGATGCATGTGTAGTGGCATATCATGTAAGTTTGTCTTGCATGCAAATCTGATTTGAATTTCAATGTTGAATGATGCACATAACACTAATTAAGTAAATTCATGAAACTATAAGTACATCCATGCAATGTGGCCTGAATAAAATAATAATATTAAAGTGGAAATGGCATGTAATGTAAATTTTAATTGAAGAAAAAATAGAGGATTTCTCCTCTCTCTTCCTTGCTTGAACGACCGTGCAGGGTTGATGGCAAGAGTCGATGGGATGGTGCACCTCGACGAGTGCTTTGAGAAGGTGGTGAAGTGGTGGCCTGATGGAGGAGGAGAACGCCGACTATTATGGAAGGGTGCACAGGCCGCGCATGGCTGCGCGGTGAGGGGGTGTTGTGCGTGGCTGCGCGGGCCGTGCGGGGGTGCTACATAGGATTGTAGGGTGCGGAGGCTGCGGTGGTGGCGAGCTTGGAAGGGCTAGAGCACACTTGCAGGGCAACGGTGGGAGGATGGAGCAAGCTACAGGAAGCTGCTGCTTTAGGTTCTTTTTTTTTGTTGCAGCAATGGAAGAACGATGAAGATCAAGAAGATGAAGTGGAGGTGGCCACACGTGTTGCTACTGGTGCTTCTACGCATGAGTTGGCGTAGGCACAGTGAAGGCAGCATATGGTGACGGGGCATGCAGTGAGGGCACCGCACGGTGAGGGGGGGCACGCTTGGTGAAGGCGCTGGTGGCCATGGTAGCTGCTAGGCGCGGTGAGGGCACTGCGGTGCGGTGTCTGCTTTTCACGCGGTGGGGGGGCGCTTGCAAGGGCACGGCTGCAGGTGCTTGGTGGGAGGATGGTGTAGCTCACAAGGGTTGGAGGCAGTGCTGTGGGAGGATAGTGGTGCGCCTGTAGGGCGTGTAGTGGGAGAGGCCTGCAGTGAGAAAATGTACGTGCGAGGAGCCTATGGCTATGGTGTCGGATATGTTGGAGCACATTTGCAGGCAGGCTGGATCCACCGTGCACGCCTTCCCCATGGTAGGGAAGGTGGACATCCTGAGGGAGGGAATCTTCACCAAGGGGAGAAGAAGAAGGCCTCCTCCCCAAGAGCTCTCTCTTTTCTTTTATTTCCTCACCCCCCATCTGCAAGTCAAGGGATTTTCAAATCCATTACTAAACTTGGCCAACGGCTATTGGTGTTTATTGAGGCCGACGGCTGAGGGGGAAATTTATCTTCACCACCTTTTCTTTGCACAAATTATTCCTAAAATAAGAAACATAAAATAAGTTATAGAATGCAATATAATAGACACAATCATTTTATGACCTAATGTAGCTATTAACAAACATAAATTGTAAGAATAAAGTTAACTTACGTGTAATAATAATCCATTAAAATGGACTCATCAGGTAATCATAAGTCGAGTCGAGATAGTAATCATCTTGAGGATAGTGTTGGTAGGAGGGTAGGATTGGAAATGTGTGAAAGACGTGGAAGTATATATTGTGGAGTAGGAGGGAAAACAGAATACAGAAAGGTGCCCTACAGTACAAGCAATCAACCCTAACCTTTGGTGGGTTAGCCTAAAGACCTACAGACTCCTAGGACCCATATTGAGATTAAAAATGATTCAATCTATTTTTATCTGGTCAATCCAACTAGTAAGAATGAGGGACTGGGGAGAAGGTTCTTCCTTTGGCTTGCACCTCCAGTTCCTAGTGTACCTCCCAGCCATGGTCATTTGACGCTACTCCCCTAGCTAGACATCAGATGGACTAGCAGAAGAATATTAATCGAAAAAAATCTCAGTCTAAGCCCCAAAGAGCAAATCAATCCTTAAGGCCAACGTCTACTCAATTTTAATTAGGCTTGGGATGATTGTGCTCTTGGAATGTGATGGGCCCTTTAGATGGGTTGTGCCCTTAGTGTCAGTTAAAATGTCTGTGCGTGCACAACCAGGGTATGCAAGTAAGGTTATTTGGTGATGTGTCTTTTAGGGTTTAACCTTTTTTAGTAGCTTTTAGGGTTCACTCTTAGGTATATTCAATCAAGTTTTGGAGAACACTCCATGTTTTGAAAGCACGGGTGTAGATATGTTCCATTAAAAATATAAAATAATGTTGAGTGCCTTGTTTAGCCCTAGGA
This sequence comes from Thalassia testudinum, assembly GCA_037157565.1. Taxonomy (NCBI): domain Eukaryota; kingdom Viridiplantae; phylum Streptophyta; class Magnoliopsida; order Alismatales; family Hydrocharitaceae; genus Thalassia; species Thalassia testudinum. The sequence continues at coordinate 67,353,630 of JAZHRO010000003.1, read as the reverse complement.
ATCAACCCTAAGTGGCAAGCTACTTGATGAATCACTTTTATATTAAGTGGTGTAGCCCAAACAGTTCAATCAATTAGCCTATTGCACCACTTAGTTATGGCACACAAAAATGTTTGACCTATTCGGATTTCTACTCATTGATTTGTGTGTTGAATTAGGTGTGCCGAGTCCATAGGAGAGATCCTGGTTAAGTGGCAGAATCGATGTGATTATGTACCTCAGGGTGGGAAGTTGTGGGTTTTAACTGTGTAGCTTTCAGAAAATCCCACAAAGGAAGAGTTCTACTTTTTTCTTCTTATATATGCAGGGGTGAGATGAGTGGAGGTGGCAAACAAACAACCAAATCTATCCTAGGGTTTATTAAAAGCACTTTAGTTGATTTGGGTTTGAGTTATATGTGTGGTGAAATGAACTAGTGGGTGGGGGTGGTGGGGAAAAACTTACAAAACCTTCATCCACACTTTTCTCCTATCTAACCGCTTTGGCCCACCTCAGAAGGGTACCTGCAATCACAGTAAGATCAGAGAAAAAGTGAGATAAAAGTTGGTTAAGGCGGAAAAAAAATCAAAGAGCATTGCCTCCCCCGCAACGGTGCCAAAATGACTGCACGTGTTTTGCGAGTTTGAAATTAGAGTTACAACTAACCCATCGTTTAGTTGCAAAACTCGTGGTCAAATAAAATTTATATCGAAACTCGAAAATTGAGCCCCAGGTTGAACACTGGGAGGTGAATGTTTGGTTTTATAAAAATCCGTGCTTCAAGTTTATTTGTTTTTGGTTATTTATTTTCTAATTATTTTGGTATTTTTAGCAAGCAAGAGATTCGATCGATGAAAACTTTATCTACTTGCAAAAATAAGAGAGAGAGAAACAATCATTTATTCATGAAGAATTATTTGTTACACTATGAAAGCAGAAAATCTACACTACGAAACTATAAAAAGATAGAGTGAGGTGAGAGAAATTTGCCTTGACGGTCGCTTGACGAATGACTCACTCTGTCGTCACCTGGAGGAAGGTGGTGAGGAGTGGAACAAAGGAGGTTGGAGTCAGAGGACGAGGGATGGAGCAGGACGGCATCGTGGCGAGGATCTTCTTCCAGAAGGGTGGAGAGAGGACATCCACGAGATGCTCCACGAATGAGGATGAGGGCAGGGAAAACTATCTGGTTTTACTCTAGAGGAGCATCCCGGGCTTGGGACAAGCACTCTTTACAGCATTAGAGGTGGTGATAGGATGCAAGGAAGAGATGGTTTGGAATGGTGGTGGGTAGGTCCTTTCATAGTGGAGGATGAAGAACAAATTCGCATCTGGGTTATTACTGACGTCCATAAACGTGGTTGTAGCTATCGTTGAAGATCTGCCCTTCAAGTCATTTTGCTGGCACGTGTAGACCATTAGTGACAGCTACAAGCATCACTAAAGGCCCGCATCACTGAAGATCCACGCCAATCCACTGCTGGCACTTGCTCCGCTGGCGCACGCATCCAGCGCTTGTGCTCCCCGCACCTTGCACGCGTGCACTCTGGCATGTGTTGCACTGCTCTACACATGGTTACAGTTGTGAGTGGCTGCGGCTATGGCTGTGAGCAGTGCGCTGCTACTGGCCAACGTTGGGTGGCTTGGATGGCACAACATGGCAACACCTAGGCCATCCATTTTTCTTTCTTTGGTAGAGGGTGCCACAGTGCTCCGATCGAGATGATTCCCACGGTACTGGATTGTGATCGTGGCTCCAGATCCATCCGTATAGTCGGATTTTCCATCCGAAACCTATATGGATGTCGCATTTCCTCCTGGCCGTTGATCTTCCTCAGACTTCGTATGATGCTACAGTTCTCTGATCTAGAAGATTTCAGAGGTATTAGACTCCGATCGTCATCTTAATCAGATCCGTACATTCCGATCATCCATCTGAGGCCCTGAAATAAGTCTTCTTCTCTCCTAACCATGAAAAGGACCTAATTAACCTAAAATATATACAACTACGCAAAATGCAAAATGATGCATGTTATGTAATATTTATAACTTGAAATGGAAATCTAATCCCAGGTTCATGCATGAATAGGCATTTTAACCTAAATAGATGTCTATATCAACATCCATAGCCTCATCCAGATGTCCAATAGTTTGCCTAGACATCCAATAGTTTTCCTAGACGTCCTTAAACCAACTGTTAGACTCAAGTACCCATTTTCTTTCTACTATAACGGGTAAATACACTTTTAGATGTCTAGACATGTCTCCAGCCATTTATCAATGGACCATTGCCCATTTATTTCTGTGCAAATCTTATTTGAAACTAAAGATCAACTCTTAGATTTCCAAGGCAAGTCCTTTTTATTTTTCTAGACATTTAGGGAATCTAGCAGACATCCATACTGATGTATATTCCTTAAAATCTACAACCCTATTTAGATCTGGACAAAAAAGGAACAAATCCACTTTTAATTAGATGCCTAATATTTTTATCAGACATCCCTATTTCGATCGAATGAAAGCAGTAAGCCTAACTAATAGAATCAGATGTCCACAATTGTAATCAGACGTCTTACAAGACGTATGAACCTAAAATCAGATGTTTGATATTGCTATTAGATTCATGATTGCTTTGATCTGTGTTGGATTTCATCCCAATCTCATGGGACTTGGCTCCAACTGCTAGGAGACCTCTATTAAGCATTCTTGAAGGTTCTAAAGTTGCCTATAAATAAACTACAACACCTCTTAGGGAAGACACACCACTTGAGATTCAATTTCCTTAGAAAATCACTTGTTGACTACTCCTTGCTTCCTATTGCCCTTGTGCTGTGGCAACACTCTGATTAAAGGGAAAACCAACACTCCCGGTGCGCTTCATTCTGATAATTTTCAGGGAGTTCTTTTTATGCTTAGTAAATATGGAAGTCATTAATATTTTGGGGTGTTCTATAGGTGCTATTTCATTCTTATTATTGTAGTTTGGGTATTTGGCCTGTCGGGTCCCCGTGACTTCATTGTGAAGGGAGAAAACTCCATTTAGGGATCGGAGGTGGGATTTGTAATTGATGTACACTACCCTCATTTAAGTAGTGTGGTTAGTGCATTGATCACTTTGTGATCGAAAATCCTAACTTAATGGATTAGCTTAGGTAGTGGTTTTAACTCGATTTTGGTTTCCACCTAAAAATCTTGTGCCTCTTTTTGATTGCATTTTTGTCATACAATATTTTATAAATTCACTATTCACACCCCCTATAGTGCAATTTCAAAACCTTCTTCTCCTCCATCCCTAGCCTGCTCCAACCAAGCTCTACCGAGCCCTCCAACCCTCCATCGTCACCCTCTGTCACATACGATAGGTAGAGGGGTCTTCTTCCTCTTCTTTGTCTACTCCTTACCATATCAGCAAGGAGCCCTCAAAACCCTTCCTCGTCGTTTCTCCTAATGGAGCCTTCATCTTCTCCGACAGTGGCCTATCATAGCCTGTGCCATACTCTCCCTCCTCTCCTCCGTGAGCACTCCCTTTCTCTTCCTCTCACTTCCCTACTTCTTCCTATGCCTTTAGAACTTAGGTCCGTGCCCTACAATGCCCGCACCACCTTTATATCCCACATGGCCAGCGAAGCTCCGGCGATGTCGCCTAAGCACCATAGACCACCAAACAGCCTGCCACTAAGTCTGCGAGCATCACCTCGCCTTACTGATCAAAAGCCCCAAAGAAATTTGGGGCTTTGATCTCTCTCGCACCGCATTGAACACCACCACCTCTGTTCATCTTCTCTAACTTTGCCATACGCCCACACTGTCAACCACCAAACTCACTCTACCAACAACTTTGCCACTACATGGTGAAGCTTTTAAGCTATTTTGATCGGGCAGTAAGGTTGTAATCATGCTTTTCAGGTTTGATCGGAGCTCTGCTACTGCAACCTTCTTCTTTGACCTCGGCTACAGTTCTCCGATTGGCTTCATTCTCGCTACTCCCTCTAGGTGTCGTGGAATCTCTCTACGACTCATTCCAGGTCCTTAATTGAGGTAGCATGCATCAACTTTGACTCCAATTAGAGCACCACCCAGTTGCAGCTCGCACGATCACGGAGGCGTCACTTTAGTCCCACATCTGGGATATTGAAGATCACAACGACGGACAAGAGGAATCAATAATAGAGGCTCTTCGCCTAAGCACACGGGATGAGGTACCACTCATCACACGTGTGCAGACCTCACTTGCTATATATGCCGGCGAGTTTGGCCCTTGGTTAGTGTACCTAGATACCCATATTCTCAATACTATTTACTCAAGTCCTACTTGAGAAATAAGAAAGTGAATCGACGAGGGGGGAGGGTTTTGCTCTGCTGCCTTAGGAATCAAGCCCTCCCTCTCCTCTCTCAGTACTTAACCTCTTCAAGCCTAGTGAGGCCCTTGTGCCTTGACTCCTCTGAGGCTCGAAGCAAGGCCCTTGTGCCTTGTGTTGGTTCTAATGATACTTGATTCCGTGAAGTTAAGGCATCTGTGCCTTGGTTCTGTTGTCCGATTGGCAACATTGCTCTATGCTTGATTTTGATATTGCTGAGATAATTGGTTGAGCATTACTATTCATTTATTTGAAATAACTGTCGAGCTTAACATTAGGGTTAATTTGGTGGTTCATTTTAACCCCATCTTTTTGCGCTGACCATCTAATTTTTTATTGAAATATTATTCTGAGTATTACATTGGTTTCAATTGCATATTATTCTTGATATTATGATTAGTAGATTAAATTACTAATTTTCTCCCTGCGAACGACCTCGGACTCCATTGTGTCTTCGAGTTCCATAAATTTTAACTGTTGTTGTGACTTTAGTCTTATTCTACAATGTCTATTTCTTAAAATAATGATTCTCATGTAGCAGTATAGGTCAACCTAGTCTAAATTTCGGAAAAAATCCACTTTATGGTTTAGGAAGGAATTGTTTTTGGCCATATTATCTCAAAGGAAGGAATGGAAGTAGACAAAGCTAAGGTTGATCTGATCAATAACCTTCCACCTCCTACTTCAGGTTGAGATGTTCAATCTTTCCTAGGACATGTATGATTTTAAAGGCTTTTCATTAAAGACTTCTCTAAGATAGCTAGACCTTTGAGTGCTCTTTTGGCCAAAGAAATTAGCTTCGAATTTGATGATGCTTGTTTAATGACCTTTGGCACTCTGAAAGGGTCTTCGACTAGAGCACCTATCTTACAACTTCCAAATTAGGCACTCCTGTTTGAGATTATGTGTCATGCTTCAAATTTTGCAGTAGTAGTTTTAGGACAACGAATTGATAGAAAACATGTTGCAATCTTTTATGCAAGTAGATTTTATATGAAGCTCAAAAGAATTACACTGCAACTGAAAAGGAATTGCTTACAGTTGTTTTTGCTCATGAAAAGTTTTGATCATACTTGTTAGGTTCCCATGTGGTAATTTATAGTGATCATTTAGCCCTTAGACATCTTCTATCCAAAAGGATCCTAAACCAATATTAATTCCATGCATTCTTTTATTGTAAGAATTTGATTTAGAAATAAAGGATAAAGCAAGATCAGAAAATGTAGTGGTTGATCATCTATCCGAATCTTAATAAGTAATGATCATTCTCCACCAATTTGTGATTTATTCATTAATGAACATCTGTTGGTTAAAAAGGGAATTACGTCACCTTGGTTTGCATATATAGTCAATTGCTTAGCAGTATGTTGGACCCCTTCCGATTGGACAAAACATAAGAGAGATAAATTTTTCTCTGAGATTAAGTACAATTTTTGGGAAGATCCAGAACTCTTTAGGCTTTGTAATGATCAGATAATAAGATGGTGCATTCCGAAAATGAGTTCCACAACATATTGTCCTTTTGTCAAAGTAATGCGCGTGGAGGTCATTTGTTTGGAAGGAAATAGCTGTTAAGTGATGATAGCATCATCATCAGCCATATGTAGCTTTAATTAGTCTTAATCCATTGATAAAGGCTCCTACGTAACTGCCAGAAGACCGTAATTCATTGCATATACTTTCTAAAAGGAATGCAATAAATCAGGGGTAAATCTACAATTTTAACAGAATATTCTAAATGCAGAACAATCATGGGTTTTCCTAGGGGTTAATTAAAGGTCAAATGGTCATTAATGTCTAATATGATGGTTTGTACATAAAGAAATAGGTTTTCACGCATTTCAAGAATTAATGGAATCTAAAACCCTAATTTCAAACTCTCTTAATTAACTGATGCTCTGGTTATGATAAAATTCACCTAAACCTTTTGAAAATCAAAGAAAAATATTCTATATGGTGTGGTAGCCTTCATTTGACCATTGAAACCCATTTTTACCTAAAATAGAGTCCTAGATGGATAGTTGCCCTAATTTGGGTATTTACGCAAATTACCAAGTCAAACTTGGTCAACACCAAAATTCAACTTCACCATTATATTCCTTGGATCCAAATTAGGTTCATACCAAAATTTGGGCCTAATCAGATATCATCTTGACCTAGTTTGCATTCCAGTCCAGTCTGACTCTTTTTCTTACACAAAACCACTAACTTTTTGAATTCCTTACAAAAGGACACCTAACTTTGTTATCCTCTTCAGAAGCTTGTCCCTGCCACCATTGGAGGTCAATCGACCTCTAGGCAGGCTTTGACCAAGCCAAATCCCAATCGAATCTCAATCAAATCCCACGAAATTTGGTGGGACACCTAAGCAAACCTATTGGGATCCTTTCTATGTCCTAAAAACCTATGATTCATGTGTGTGAACTCACAAAATCAATGGGTAACTCTTGATTCCTAATGGAGATCAATCAAGTTCCTTTCCTACTCTAGAGCTCTCTCTAAAGCTCTATAAAGAGCCGACATGCACAACCACTCTTCCCTACCTTGTTTGTGGATGGAATACCTCCTTCTTCCCTCCTCTCCAACCAAATGCTCCACGAACTCTGGTGACCTTCTCTAACTAACTTCTTTGCCCACCACCACGCATAATAAGTGATGGGATCATCTTCCTCTTACTCCACGCATCACAATACCAGCTGTTGCAGCCTATGCCTCCTCGTTGTCGCCACTTCTCCCACCAAAGGCTTCGTCTTCTCCAAGTCTAGTGTAACTCTGGTAAGAAAATTCTCCACTTTCATCCATTAGATTTAGGTTAGTTAGGTTCCCTTAGATCCTTAGGTTAATTCTCTCCCATTTAAACCTTGTTTCAACCCACATTACCGTCGTTCACCTTCATCTTCCTCCACTCTGGCCATACCTCCTATGAGGTCTTCCGCCCTTCTCATACATCCAAACACCTCGCCAACACCTTCACAACCTCTGCTACTCATCCCCGCGCAAAACCCCTCAACCAATTTCACCTTTCGCCCACTCATGACCGCCATCGAACAACCCACCTTTGCAAGACCTTTCCTGCTATCGTCATACCTCCACGCTCATCCACTTACCATACCACGACTAGCATCACACTCGGTGCACCACGTCAGACCTCTTGAACTTGTTTTGCAGGGCTGTAAGGCTTTTTTCATGTTTCAGGTGCTTCATCGAACAACCGCCACCCCCACGATCTTCTCTGGTGTGCTTTTCACCTACCAGCATCAAAGCAACCTACTATAGCTCTCAATCAATGAGATCCTAGGTCCTGAAGCCTCCCAGGTTGTCAATTGAAGGTCCCAACCTCATCTATTGCTCCAATTGAAGGAAGTCTTCCCTACAACTATGCACGAGCAGGACGGGGACTTAGTCCCACATCATGATTGGATGAGCAGTTGCGCACACAAAAATTGATTTTGTGATTATAGTTGTTCACCCAAGATATCGGGGGGTCAGGTCACCCGCTCACACATGCACCTTTGTCTGCCATACACGTCGGCGAACCTGGACCATATCTGAATCTGATTACCCTTACTTCAAGGAGAAAGGAGAGGAATCTATGAGGAGGAGGGAGGGGGTTTTACTCCTATAAGAATTGCGTGACACTTAGTCGCTGTAGAGATTTGGAGCCCTTGTGTTCTGTGAGGGAAGGGAAGCTCCAAAGAAAGGAAGGAAAGAAGAAAGAAGAAGAGGGGAAGAAGAAAGAAGGTTTTTGTGCCTCTGTGTTGAGCATTTAAGGCATCTGAGTGCCTATCCTATCGTTTGATTACTATAGCGTTCAAGCTACTATTGGTTGATTTGAAATAATTGAGATATTTGTGATGCATGCTTAGTTGGTGATTTAAATCACCACTTTTGTCTTATCTTTTATTCTTTTTGACTCAAGATACATTGGATTTTATTAAATAACTAATGTGACAGGTTATTATTCATTGAATATCTTATATTTGGTTCCATTATTGTGCACATTTAATTTTTAATTGAGTTTAGCATGTGAATTGCAATACTTTCTCCCTGTGTTCGACCTAGGACTTCATTCTTGATATTCGACTTATAAATTGTATTTTTTGATCAAGCTATTTAGGAGATCTCACTACAACAGAGCATATTTAAACTCTTGAAAAACTCGATTAACAGTAAGGTCCTCCAAATTAGTTTTTATTGGCCCACTTTGTTCAAAGATTCACATTTGTTTACTAAGTCTTCTACAAGATGCCAAGCTTTAAGAAATATGACGAAAAGAGATATGATGCCTTTGAATCTGATTTTAATTGTCGAGGTTTTCAATGTTTGGGGTATCGATTTTATAGGACCATTTACCCCTTCATTTGGATATCTATATATTTTAGTACATGTGGATTATGCATCCAAATGGATAGGGGCAATTCCAACAAAGAATAATTATCATAGTGTAGTCACTTGCTTTGTTCGGAAGAATATTTTTGCAAGATCTGGGATGCCACGAATAATTATCAATGATGGAGGTTCCCATTTTAGTAATTTTCAATTTAGAAGTTTTCTTAAGAAGTATGGAGTCAATCATAGAATTGCAACTCCATATCATCCTTAGACAAATGGCAAAGTTGAAACATCTAATAGGGACATTAACGCAATCCTTCAAAAAATGGTAAAGGCTGATAGAAAAGATTTGGATGAAAAATTAGAAGATGTGTTCTAGGCTTATTGTACAGCTTACAAGACCCCTATTGGAATGTCCTCCTACCAGTTGGTGTACGGAAAGGTGTGCCATTTGCAAGTAGAACTTGAGCATAGTTCTTTTTGGGTAATAAAGAAATGTAATATGAATCTTGAACAAGTTGGGGATCACAAAAAATAACAAATGAGTGAATTGGAGGAATTAAGAAATGATGCATATGAGAATTCTCAAGTTTATAAGGAGCAAATGAAACCTTTCCGCAATCATCATATTTTTTGGAAGTCTTTTGAACCAAACCAACGTGTTTGCCGTTATGACGCCAGACTTTGATTCTTTCCCGGAAAGCTTCACTCAAAATGGATAGAACCTTGTATTGTTGTGCGCAACTTACCAAGTGGATCTGTGGAAATAGCAGATACCAATACTGGTCACACATTCATGATTAATAGGCAAAGGCTTAAACCCTATCTTGAGCATCAGGAGTTTATCAAAGGTGTTGAAAAGCTTGCTCTTCTAAATCCTACCCCTAGATGACTTTGTTTTCAGCTGAAGGCGTAAAGCTTAGCACACATTGGAGGCAGTCCAATACATTGTCATCCCCTTCTTTCTTCCTAGAGCAGTTGAGCACCTAACCACACTAGCGACTTGCACTATGACTTTCCACAACCCCATCTTCCTCACCTTCACCTATTCACTTCACCATGACATGGATCTTCCTGTAGATGTATGGTTGTTGATCTAGCTAGAAGTGAGGGAAGTCTGTCGTTTGGAGATTCATGCACTTCAGGAATCTCCCTTCTTTGGGGGAAGTAATATGGCTAAACGGCATAGGCCGTAACGTTTGAGATAGTGCGACAAGTGTGGTGTGTACAACCACGCCAATGATGGCATATGCCATTGGTATAAGAACTCCCATCAGGACTGGTACGTTGATTGCCTACACTTCCTTAAGTATGGACTGAGTGCTAATTTCCCTTATCCTTCTTCTCATCCATTTCAGAGTGCCATAGTGGAATCAGAGAATTAATAGTTTGATAGATATGGCATCACCTTCATACCGTCAGGCTGAAGGCCTAAAACTTAACTCTAGTTGGGACGCAACCCAACACTGCAAATAAATAATTAACTAAAAAAAAAGAAAAAAATGAAAAATGAAAATTTTGTGTATAATAAATATATGCAAAAACAAAAATTCAAAAAAAAAATCATTAGAAAATTTGTACATAATAATTTTTTTTTTAAAAAAGGGTTAGTTCTTTTAGGTAGTTAGGTTGATTCTTAAGATTTGAGACCAGCTTGGCAGGGATTGGAAGATAGCATTATGAGACACTAGTCATCTTGGACTCATGTGGGAAGAGTAGCATTGCGAGACACCACTTCGAGTTTACCAAAAGTTTGGGTGTTATTAGGACCGTAGGGCTTGTTAGCATTTTAGATAGATGTAAGAGTCGTAGCACTACGATGCTCCAAATTCGGGTTATTTAGCTGGCCTCTTTTCTTTTGAGTTAACCTATTTGTACTTTAGTTGGATAGTGACTTCGAGCTTGATATGGGGATTAGTTACCTCTTGAAGATAGAGTGTAGCCTAGTGAAGCCTTATTCCTTAAGATGTTAGCTATTACTAGTAAACAGACTAGAGTTAGCATTACCTAAGTTAGCTCTAAGGTGTGTAGCTTTGCGAGACATAATGGGGTTATATCGGGGTGCTAACCTATGTCACTATACCAGGATTTCATTACGAGGGAAGAGTAGCTTTGCGAGACTTCTCATGATTTTATTTCATCTTGAGGATTTGACGTAAAAAGACTCAATCATGGTGAATCCATGGGCCAAGTTTTTTTATAGAGGATTTCTTTTTCTCGGTCTGTAAATAATTGAAATCCCTAATTTTCTTAGGTCTAATTTTGCATGTAAACAAGGTTATTTAACCATCCTTTAGATTTTGTAAGTAAATAAATTTCTTTTGTTTTTCATCTATTTTTAGTTTTGTAGGTTAGGTAAGTTGGATCATTAACCATCACAAGTGCTTCACTACATCAGGTCGTATCTATCTAAACTACTCCCTCTCTTTTATTTTTATGCCATTGTGGACAATGTCATTTAAGTTTTGGGGTGGGAAAACCTATTTTCATTCATGTTATATTCGACTTGTATTTGTTTTTCGATGTGTTATGTAAGCCGCAATTTTTAAGTTTTAGCTGAATTATTTGTTTTCAAAAAAAGAAAATCATCAAAACTTGCATACTTTATGTTTTACTTGCATTAAAAAAAAAGGTTTGTAAAGTTTGCATGCATTTAGTTGTGTTTTTCTGTTTGTTTTTGTTTTTGTTTTTGAAGGATGATGAAAGTGCCCCTTTAACCGGGAGTTGTTACCTTAGGAAGTATACTTATGTTTAACTTAGTGGCACTTTAGTTCTTAGACTTAATTGCCAAGGTGATCAATTAGAATTTAAGATTTTGACATATGTGAAGCATTTTAGTCATGTTATTTCTTGGTAATGAGTTGAAGAGTAAAGAGTAAACATGATTTATTTTCAACTATCCACTTAGAAGAGTTTGAAATTTAAGTATTCTCTTATATTTACTATTCACAATAATAAGTTGTCAAGCACGAATGTTCTTTGGAGTTTGGTTTTCGAAGTCGTTAATCTTAATTACTATTCTCCACTTTACTTAGGAGGATTTCTGAAATACTTTTCGGAAGCTCTTATTAGCCTCCTCGGAAAATGGAATAAATGTATCGAACTTGTTGAGTGTGATTAAGGAGAAGAATTAGGTTCTTTAGAAAAAAAAAGAAAAAAAAGAGAAAAATTTTATGAAGTCCTATCCTTTACACCATTTTTAGTTGGAGGCATTGATATATCTAGCAAAAAAAAAAAAGAAACTAATTCTAATCTTAGTCCAATTCTCAACACTATTAAATAAACTTAATACATGTTTTGGGATTCATAAGCCTTCTTGACTTGAGCCAACAAGTCCTTTGGAGTTTATCACTCAATACCCTAAGGTCAACTAGTCTAGGAGTTGCAGATGTAAGGCTCGCTACATGGGTCACATAGAAAGGCCAATGAACCTAGGATATGCTGGGAGCTGATAAGTAGCAATCTAGGGTATACCAAGAAGGAATCTAAGGTGATTGTGGAGATTAATTAGACTAATAAATTCAGACTTTGGAGACTTGATTTCTTCCATTTTGGCTTGTAAACTTATTGATTACACAATAATCATGCAACCTAAATCACTTGAATTACATTAAATTCTAGCATAACTTAGGAACAATGCATGCATAAGTGTCATAATTTGCATAATAGTTAGTTTGTTAGCATCAAAGATAATATTGTCATTTTATGCACTAATAGAGAGATGAAATTAATTGTAGACGATTTGAAGGCACGAATGGTAGATCAAACCTTATAGATCTGATTAGGACAACGACAAGAGTCCGACGCTTTCGAAATCATCTCGATCAGACAACCATAGCATCTTGTGTAGTCCAGCGAAGAACAAAGGCTACGGACAAAGAAGACAAAAAGATAAGCCTTAGATGAAAGATCCGATGACACAGATGGATCCGGATAAACTATCATAGTCCAATGGCACAAAAATCATCTCGAACAGAGGTCTACATCACCATTTACAAGGAAAAGGAGATGGACGGCCACAATGATGCCACGTGGCGCCATCATAGCCATCCAACGTCACCACCCCACCCTAGAAGAAGACTTCCCCATGCATTGTGAATCATTGGATCGCCATCCAACAGCCACGAGCGTGCCACGTCGCCATCATGCCCATGCTCTATTTAGGAGGAATGAAGATCAGCTGTTGGATCTTCATCCAATGGCTAATAGCAGCTACACAAGATTTGGAAATGCGGCACAAGAGGAGTAGCGTAGCGGAGAGTGCACTCGAACAGCGACGCTTGATGAGAGATCGAATCACGATCCACAGGAGATTAAGGTAGCAGTGCATGCGAGTGAATCTCAAGCATCCAATCAACATCAAGTTGTTAAGGCGTGACTATGTGGCACGCTAGTAGGCATTTGAAGAATACGAGCATGATAACTCGTAAGTAAATGCACGTGCGCACGAAGTGGGAATTCAAAGGTGGCTTGGGCACGAATCTGAGCCATCTGATCATAAGATCGAATGGCCGAGGATAAGGTGCTCGACGAAGGCATACGGGTGCGCCCGAAGAGAGGACAAAGTGTTGGGTGCACGCGAAGAGGAAGCTGAGTTGTCAAATCACGATCCACGGCTCCTGACCGCACCACGTGAGGCAACTAGAGGCAATCCGAGCATAGAAGCACAAATGAAGGCCTATTGAGGTGCGATCTGATTTGTTGATCTTTTGATCAATGTATTTGATCACCAGAAGGTTGTTGCACGGTTATGGGAGCTCAAATGCCCATCTTACCCCTCATAAAAGCTATAAAAGAAAACCCAGGGACCCCTAGAAGGACATCTTCCACCAGACTCCTACCAGATACAACTCCAACCACTCTCCTTATCTGCAACTCCTCTTCGAACTTCATCCCAGCACTTTGGATCTAAAGCTCTGCCGCACTTCACACAAGAATCCTATAAGTGACATTATCATCTATCCACCTTCTATCTCTCTCCCTCTATCTCTATTTAGCTAAGCAAATTCTATTTTGAGAAACTATTTCTAAATACAATAAAATTCTGATATTCTGCATATCTACTCTATACATTTATACATATATATAGCTATTTAAAGTGATTTTTCTGAAAAGCTTCTGTACAAAAATTGTGATTGCCTCCCTGTGAACAACCTGGTACTCCCTGCTTTTATAAATTTATTTGTTCTGTCACGGTTCGCACTACGATAATATTATCTGATCTTTCTAAATGTATCTTGTGAGCAGTGAACAAGTTGGTGCCGTTGCCTTGGAGGTAATGAAAATTTTTGAAGCTTTTTGGTGCTTATTTGAGATCTCTAACTTGCTATTTTTTCGTGTGTGTAGGAAATGAGGAAATCTAAACCAATCATGACATCAGAAAAATTTTGGGTTCGAATCTCAGGTAAGTACTCGTAGTTATATTTAGAAAAAAACTAAAAAAAATGTATTTGCTTGAACCTTAGGATTAGTTAGAATTTGCTTGATTATTGAAAAAAAATCTCTTTATTTTTGGGCTAAATTAAAGTTATATCTTTAAAATTCAATTCTCGAAGATCCATACATCAAAAAATTCCCAAATTTTTTACTTGTCATGAGTTTTGAAGTCAAAAAATAACATATTCAAATGTCACATGAATCGGAGTTGTAAAAAGTTTTAAAATTTGTGCACTGATCTATTATCAAAATGGTTATTGTTGCTGATTTTTCAAAGTTCAAAATATCATAGGAATTTTTATATAACTCTGATTGATGTGAAGTTTATGGCACAAAATTTATGAGAAGGTGAAGAATTTGGGAAAAATATGAAAAAAGTATTTCTTGCACATTTGATTGAACGAATTATTCAATCACGAACTGGGGTTCAAAGCAAACTACAAAACCTTGGTACACTTTAAATCTGAAAAAAATAGAAAATGTGCATTTAAATTTTTGAAAAAATATTTTCTTTGTGCCAAGTTAGTGGTACAATAGGACCAATTGAGTGCATTTCTTCGGTTGCACCACACATTTGATTTCCAACTTAAAAGAATCATCTAAAAGTATCCATGCTTACGGATTCATGTTAAGGATAGATCACACCTACATTTCCATTCTTAAGGGAAATCTGTCAAACAAATTGGGATTTGCAAAACTCTTGTGAGTCTCATCAGAACCTTCTTTGAAAATATTAACTCAAGTGAACCCTAAAACGCATTAATACAAGCATTTGAATCTTAAAATTCACTCAATTGTACAAAATTGCTTGTGAACCATTTTGCTTGAGTACTTCACACATCTGAAATCAATTTTAAGGGCAAGCACCCCCTTAAACCCATCATATTCGAAAAGCACATCAAACCCAACCCTAAAATTGAGTAGACGTGACCTAAGGAGGACTAATAGTCTTGGGGACTTGAAAATAGATTAGGCTAAGGTCAAGGCCTTGTCTACTTAGACCCACTAGTAACAAGAAAGGTCGGTGCGGTAGCCCTGTTAATCCTTAGTGGTGCCTCACCATGAGGGGTGTCCTAGGTGGTCCCACCATTCTGGCCAGCCAAGTAATTCAACGGTTGATCTAACCCAGTCGTGTTTTGTCAAACCAGGATTAGGTCTATCTGGGGTTTACACTCTAAGGTCTAGTTTGATTGCTTGCATTGTGAGGGTGGGGATTCTCTCATCTATCTTCTCTATCTCATCTATTAACTTTCTTCTGGTACGTGGATGCTAAAAGGCCTCTGAACCCTGATTTGCTACCACCTTTAGAGAGTAAACTAGCTAGAAGACCCAATTTTTTTGAATACATTTCAATGGCAAATTACCATAAGGAAGAACTGATTGAGGAGGAAGCCATGGACCCATACTTGTTTTCCTCACACTATTCCTCATTTTCTCCCTATCCCAACCCTTCCCTTACTTCAACTCCTTCAGGATTGGAGAACTCTCGTCAACACCTGGGACTTGATTCCCTTGCCTACATCTCATATTCCCCAGGTATAGCTAGGCCTACCTCGAATCCCACATGAATCTCTGGATATCAAGGATATCTCTACAATCTCAAGAGACACTCTCCATGCAAGACCAGCACTTGATTGGCATGACCAACTATCTTAACTGGTTCAACCAGACTCATCTCTCCTCAGATCAGGGATATGCCTCAGAATCCTAATACGTAGAATATCAATCCTATCCTTGAAATCTCTTTGCAAATTATCCCAATTCCAGCCAAACAACTTCACCTTCTAATTGGGATAACCCTACACCACCCAACCAAGGATATGATTCTTACCGTAGGTATTAAAATGATAAATATTCTGATTTGACTGAGGTTAGAAATTCTGAAAGTTATTATCCACAGCCTGCTCAAATCCCTGACCATGGCAGTGATCTTGAGATCACCCAATTACTCAAAGTAGCCCAGGAGATGAGAGAAGCTAATAAAAGAAATACAAATAACCTGACAAAATAGCTCGATAGAATCCGGAAAGCACAAGGTGATAAACTTGGTTCGATTATGCCACAAGTTGGTAGTAAGGCACTTAAGGTTGAGGATCCAACCTTAACTATGACATCCTATCCAATCCCAACCTCTACATACACTGAGTCCACCAACCAACCCTGTGATTATGCAGAATAGATCCTACTTTGCCCTACAGCTGAACTAATAAATAATTTTGATATCCCAAAAACTAACTTTGTAGAGGAAGGTTCACTTGAGGAATTATATCATAATTTAGGCCCTGAATTGCAACCATTCTATTTTGAGGAGCCAATCCATGGTGGGCTGGAGTATGAGTATTTTATGTTTAAAGACACATAATTGGACTACGTGGATGATTTGGGAGGATCAAAGCAAGATCAAGAAGATAGAAAGATTGGGGACAGTGGCATTCCTAGCCAAGCATGGTTGGATGGCTCTGATGTGATCTTGCTTGAGGATTACCATGATTAGATGTGCCTAAAAGATTCGATATCTGCATTTGGCGATACTAATCATTCTATGATCTCTCTTTAGAAGCCAAATCTGCTTTCACCTCTATTTCAGCTAATTCACACCCTTCTCTTCCCATCCACCAGAGTCATGAGGAAAAACCTAACTTGTAACCCGAACATCTCGAGATTGAACAAAACAAACAATCCCCCATTGAAAAAGATGTTCAATAAATTGCAGAATTATTAGGGATGGCTTTTGAGGATTTACCTGAGTAAGCAAAGAATTTAGCTAAATCAAGGAATCCTGAGGAGTTTGATTTGACTAATGACGAACAGAAAAACATTCCCTTAGAATATCTAATTCAAGAGAAAAACAATTAGGATCAAATTCAGAAGTCCACACAAATAAAAGAATTTGAGATTTTAACCAATCTACATTCTGATCTTACTCCCCTTGGGGTAGTGATTCTAAGGAATAATGAGCTTCCATCCATTACATTTCAAGACTTGCAAAATGAATTAAAGCAATATTTGGGTGACTCAAATGAGATTTTTGGTCACCCCAGGGATGAGATTGAGGATCCTGATTTGGATATCCAACATGATGTGGGTAGATTCGGAACTAGTGAGATGGACCACTAAATCCTATTTGACTCAACTAGTCTACATCCATCTACACCTGGCCTAACATACGATGTAGACACATTTAATTAGGTTTAAATGCCTATTCATGCATGTTCCGAGGCTTAGATTTGCATTCATATTATAAATATTACATAACATGCATCATTCTACATTTACAATATTTATATATATTATAGGTTAATTCTATCCTTTTTTTGGCCAGAAGGGAAGGAGATTTATTTCGGGGCCTCGGATGGACAATCCGAATGTATCGATCTAATCAGGATGATGATCGGAGTCCAACGCCTCTAAGATCGTCTAGATCAAAATCCCGTACCAACATATGAAGTCTGAGAGAAATCAACATCCAAGGGGCAATGCGACATCTTTATGGGCTTCGGATGAAAAATCCAACTGTATGGATAGATCCGGAGTGACGAATGTAGTCCGACAATGCAGAAATCAACTCAATCCGAACACTGTGGCACCCTCAACAATAGAAAGAAGATGGATGGCCTAGATGGTGCCACGTGGTGCCATCTAGGCTACCCAACATCGGCCAGCAGCAACCACCTACGTTCTTCATCATCTGCACCTTCGAATCCTAGTTGTTGGATCATCATCCAACTACTAGGAAGCCTCCATGCCCAGGGCTCCCATGCTATCCTCGTGACTCAAATGCCCTCTTGCCTCAACGGTAGTGCATGCAGTTTGCAAACAAGAGGCACGGGGTCAAATCCTGCCAAGCCTTCAATCCAGCCCAGTAGCAAGGTAGGCTAAATTTCGACCACTCGATCGTGGACGAGCGGCCGAGATGCAGCTACGTGGTCGCACAGATGACCGCTGATCTAGCGGAGGTGATCACGCGGGTGTCGATGCACTTCTCCACGCATGATCAAACGTCGGCCAGGCTGTGCGATCTCTGCACAATCTATATCGTCAAACTCCAATCAAACGGTCCTCCTTCGACAACGTGCGCGTAGTTATGAAGCTTGGACGTGTGCATGGATGGCGTTGACCTTTAGCGACATTTGGGCCATACTTTGGCACAGATCTTCAAGGACGCTTTTGATGTCGCTGTAGCCCTTGGATGGATTTCCTCCTCTTCTCTCCACTATAAATGGACCCCAACACCTCCCCTTCTTCATCTCTTCCTTTCTTCCACTCACCACCTCCAAGGATCTAGAGGGAGCATGTCCTAAACCCTGGATGCTCCTTTAGAGTAGAAAATAAACATTTATTCCCACCTCTCATCCCCATTTATGGAGCATCCCACGGCCATCCTATCACCTCCCTTCGGAAAGAAGATCTTCACTATGACGTCGTCTTGTCCCACCCTCCATCCTCCTGCTCCGTCCTCGTTTATCCCGCTCCTCACCACCTTCCTCCATGTGACGTCAGAGCGAGTCATCCTCCAAGCAATCATCGAGGGGGATTCTCTCACCTATATCTTTCTTTTTGCTTTTGTAGCATAATCTTTCCTGCTTTCTTAGCTGTTGAAAACATTTGCTTCAGAAGTATATGTGATTATTTCTCTCTGTTATATTTTGCAAATAGATTAGTTAGATAAGAATTCATCGAACTAATCTCTTGCTAGCTAAAAATACCAAAAAATTTAGAAAAGACAAAAACAACAAAAACAAATACAAGAGAAACATGTATTTTTTTAACACCAAACGTTTGCCTCCCTATGTTCGACTTGGGACACTTTTTGAGTTTCGATTATAAATTTTATCAGATCGATAGATTTTCTTTCAAATCGAACTACGACAACGGGTTTTCCAAACTCAAAACTTTACGCATGCAAATTCGACGCCATCAATTTGTCACTGTTGCCTAGGAGGCAATGCTTTTTTGGTTTTTCGCACATTTTCCTACATTACTTACATATTTTTGTAACTTACTTTTCTTCTTTGATTTATTGTCTTGCAGGAACCCAACTGAGGAGCCGAAGGTGGTAGATTTAAGTAAAGTGCAGGTAGAGACATTAGTAAGTTTATTCCCCCCCACCCACTGACTAGATCTGCATTCCATAACCTAATAACTCAAACTCAATTCAACTTAAGTGTTTGCATAAATCCTAGGATAGATTTGATTGTTTGATTGTCACTTTGCCTCGCCACACCCACCCGCATATATTAAAAAATAAAGAAAAATACACTTCTCTTGTGGGATTTAATTAAAAAAGACACACTTAACATCGACAAATTCTCATCCTAAGGCACACAATCACTATGATTCTACCAGTAACCAGGATCTGACCTGTGGACCTAGTACACTTCAACACAATACACAAAAGTGAGTAGAAATCTAATTAGGCTAATACATTCTCTGCCTTAATTTGTGGTGCAAATAGGCCAATTGATTAATTTGTTTGGGTCGCACCACTCAAAATAAAATGGATCCATCAAGTAGCTTGCCACTTAGGGTTAATTTTAAGGGCTAAGCCAGGCACACCACATTACTTTATTTTTCTCTAAAGGAATATATCATCACCAATGCCTGCAAAACATGGAGTGTTCTCCTGAATTTGATTGAATACACCTAAGATTAAACCCTAAAAGCTATTAAACAAGGTTAAACCCTAAAAGACACATCATCAAATAACCTTGTTTAGAAACCCTGGTTGTGCATGCACACACATATTAATTGATCATTAAGTGTGCAATCGATCTAAATGGCCCATCACATTCCAAGAGCGTGACCATCCCAAGCCTAACTAAAATTGAGTAGATGTTGGCCTTAAGGAATGATTTGCTCATCGAGGCTCAGATTGAGATTTTTTTTCATTAATCTACTTCTACTGGTCCATTTGATGTCTACCTAGGGGAGTAGTGTCAAATGACCGCGGCTGGGGGGTACACTAGGAACCAAAGGCTCAAGACAAAGGAAGAACCTTCTCCCTAGCCCCTCCCTCTAAAAGGTAGGATTGACTAGATAGAAGTAGACCAAATCATTTATAATATGAAGATGGGTTCTGGGAATCCATAGGTCTTTAGGCTAACCCACCTAAGGACACGGTTGACTGCTTGTATTGCAGGGCTCCTTTGTTTCTTCTGATTTCCCCTCTTATTCTACCATGTATCCTTCCACATCCTACACTTATTTCCCATCCTACCCTCCTACCACCACTTATACCCAAGATGATTGCTATCCCAACTAGAGTTATAATTACCCATCCACTAGCCAAGATAACTTTGAATGGGGATATGATACCGGACATCAGTGTCCAAGGCCTAACCCTGGACAACAAGACTATGATTATTATCCATCCCAGAGCTACAATGATTATAAATCTCCACTGTTTGATGACCGAACCAACTTGATCTACAATCAAGAAGGATATGTTGATTATAACTCTTACCCTCCCCAGCATTCCACTGAATACTGGTCGCTACCATTCTTTGAACAACTTGAAATGACCTACTATCATGGAGGGACCCGAGAACCTCGATATCTTGAGTCCCCTAGATTTAACCCAAATCCACCCAAACCTGAAGCAAACCATTCGGTTCAGATGAACCAAGTCCAAGACAAGGTGTTGGCTAACTTGAGGAACACCATCCAATCATTAGAAGCTTAGCCAATACCATGCACTGAAGCATTGGAGCCTATGATCAAAATGATTAATGAACTTAATAGTTCTCTATTGGATTTGCTCCAAAATGTTCGGGATAAGGGCCTGAATGAGCTTCTACTTGGGAAATTGTCGAGGTTGAGGATGAAATTTGTGGTTACTTTAGCACAATCTTGGGATGATTCTCAAGATGAACCCCATTCAGGAGAGCCAATGTTTGAACCTACTCATGCTTCTTTCGGGGGGGATACATATTCTGAGATCGGAGATGACCAAGTTGGTCTAGAGCAACCAATTCAGGATGAACTGATTGCTTCACCCGAGTTCCTCGGGCTGGGGAACGGCGAAAAATATGTCTATATGGACAACGAAATGACATATGATTTTGAGACATATATAAATGAGTATTAGGAATTCTTTGATTTTGTGGGTAAGGAATCTCTTGGTGAAGTCTCACTTGAGTTTGAGGAGAATGATTTTAGCGAGACAAACGAGCTTGAGGAGCATGACGAACCTTTTGATAGCTTGATTACTAAAGATTATCGTCATGTTGGGGCTAACTTGGATGATCCGAATCGTGATGATTCAATCAGTAGGCCCATTCCTCAACCACACCTTGAAGAGTTGAATTATGATATTTTTGGGATCACCAGACCCAAGTTAATCTAGATTAAGCCACAATTGTTGGATTTGGGTGCTTTAGATGGGGTGTACAATGATTTGGAGGTCCCGGAAGCATTGATTTTAGAGGATTGGAAGTTGGAAATAAAAATCTAGGAAGCTACTTTTGAGGGAACTACGATTTCGGATTTAAGGGTTCCTGTTGACCTGAAACCACCTACTTTTTACCAAGACCATTACGATACCTTTGATGTGTGGCCCAAGACTGGAATAAGTGATTATTTTTTTGAGCTGAACACTAAGTGGACATCTGAACCTAGTGAACCAAATCTACCTTTTGTCCAACACCTTAGTCTTGGGTTGCACACCACCAAACCGTAGACTCGGCCTTGAACGCACAATAATCTTTAGTTATAGGTAACTTTCATCCGAAACCTTAGAACTACTCGACCATGGGGCATGGGTCTCTACCATAATCTGGTCGACATTTACGGACATCATCTACTGGTGGGTCTGAGGATTACTCTTTTGATTTTGATTTTGACCTGCACTTCTGAACTTTTAATGTATTCTTTAGTTGTGAACCACGCCTAGCTGAAGGTAATAAATTTCGCACGTGTGTATATTCCACGTTCTCTACGGAGCTGATCGAATTGTCACAAACCTCAGGTGATATTCTGTTATTCTACCCATTTCATGTCTTTATTTCTACATTGAGGACATTGCGTCATTTAGGTATGGGGGTTGAATACTTAATCCTGAAATTATTTCATTAGCTCTGTAGAATTTCATTTATTTTCTTAAAAAAAATTGAATACTCAAAAAGATAATAAAAAAAAATAGAATTAGGAGAAGAGACCTTAGGCTTTTCAAAGTTATTAACTTTAGAAAGTGATACTTTAGGACCTGAACACTTAGACTCTTCAGGTCTTCGGGCTTAATTAGAACTTAGGATTTTCAAAGTTACTAACTTTAGGAAATGATACTTTAGGACATGAACACTTAGACTCTTCAGGTCTTCGGGCTTAACTAGCCCGGGTGTACACTCTAATGTGGACTTAGTCTTGAGTCCTTGCCAAGTAATTTTACTATAATTTGGTGAATAAATTGGGATGATAAGTACGCAACATATTAACTCGCCCGCTAATTTGATGGGACTTTAGGTCTAAGCATCTACACACTATTTTCATTAACTCACTTTTCGGTGGTTGCTTTGGAAATTGGGTAGCTAATGAACTTTCTAGGGTAGTATGGCTGGCAAGTTGTCCTGTGTAATATCCCATTGGTCGGTTGTCCAAAGTCCAACTACTTGACCACACTCGTTCTACTTCTTTTAAGTAAATCTTAGATGAGGCAAGCCACCTACTTAGAAAAAGAAAAAAAGTGGTACTCAAAAATAAAAAGGAAGTAATAAAAAAGAAAAAGGAGAGACAAATAGAAAAATAAACCACACTTCACCGCATGAGTATAGCTGGCAAGTTACCATCGGCAGCAGCCCATTGGCCGATTGTCCAAAGCCCAGCTCACAAAAATGCACAAATAATTCCTAAAACACTTAGGGAAAAAGTATGGAAGTAGAATAAATTGGGGAAATATACACTGGGTTTGCCCTTATGTTGACCTTATAAAAAATTTAAAAGTAAGGAGAAAGCTACCGTTCGTAATGATAAACCTTTAAGCAGAAACTCTTAAGGTCACCTAGGGTCATAGAAATCTGAAGTCCATTTTAATGGCCACTTAATGAGTCTATCACCCTTTCATAAGATGCTTAGCACTTAGAGTCATTTTAGAGTCTTGGGTGGGTCGGATAGCTGTAAAAAGTTATCCCAAAACTCTGAAACTCCAAAAGTCCAAAAAAAAAATAGAAAATAAGAAGAATAACAAACATGCATCTTCCCTTTTCAAATTTGGTGAGGACTTGGGTGGTCTACATTATGGCTGACACCAAGGTACTGTTGAGTTTTCGTGGTTAGGACCTTAGTTGAAATTTTCTATTGTTAATAAATGACTTAAACCTAAGCGTTCGAGTCCTAATTTTATTTTTATACATAGCATGTAGTTTAATTTTATTAGAAACTAGCAAAAGATAGGCATGAGGGTATGATGTAGACACATTTAATTAGGTTAAAATGCCTATTCATGCATCTTCCTAGGCTTAGATTGTCATTTCATATTATAAATATTACATAGCATGCATCGTTTTACATTTAGAATAGTTGTGTATATTCTAAGTTAATTGAATCCTTTTTATGGCTAGGAGGGAAGGAGATTTATTTTGGGGCCTCAGATGGATGATCTGAATGTACGAATCTTATCAGGATGATGATCGGAGTCCAATGCTTTCGAGATCATCTAGTTCAAAATCTTGTAGCATCATATGAAGTCTGAGAAAGATAAATGGCCAGGGGGAAATGAGACATCCTTATGGGCTTCAGATGAAAAATTCGACCATACGAATCGCAATCCGTCAATGTGGAAATCAACTCAACCCGAGCACCGTGGCACCCTCTGCAACAGAAAGAAGATGGATGGCCCAGATGGCACCATCTAGGCCGCCTAACACCTGGCAACAGCAACCACCCACGCCCTTCATCCTCTGCACCCTCAAATCCTAGCCATTAGATAATCATCCAATGGCTAGGAAGCCTCTTCGCATAGGGCTCCCATGCTATCCACGCGATTCAAATGCCCCCTTGCCTCAATAGTAGCATGCACAGTTTGCAAGCAAGAGGCGTGGGGTCAAATCCAGTCGAGCCTCCAATCCAGCCCAGTGGCAAGGCATGGTTAATTTCGACCAATCAATTGTGGACGAGTGGTCGAAATGCAGCTATGTGGGAGCACGGATGACTGTCGATCCAGTGGAGGTGATCACGCGAGCATCAATGCAGATCTCTATGCGTAGTCCAATGCTAGCCAAGCAGTGCGATCTCCGTGCAATCAGGATCGTCCATCTCCAATCGAATTGTCCACCTTCGACAACGTGGAGATATGAAGCGTGGGCATGTGTGTGGTTGGAACCAACCTTTAGAGACATTCGGGCATTGGTTGGCGCGGTCTTGAGCGACTCATTTGATGTTGCTGTATCCCTTGGATGGATTTCCTCCTCTTCTCTACACTATAAAAGGACCCCTACACCTCCTCTTCTTCTTCTCTTCCTTTCTTCCTCTCACCACCTCCAAGGCTCTAGAGATAGATTATCCCAAGACCGTCGTGCTCCTCTAGAGTAGAAAATAAACACTTGTTCCCAACCCCATTCATGGAGCATCCTGCGGCCATCCTCTCACCTCCCTTCAGGAAGATGATCCTCGCCATGATGCCGTCCTACCCCTCCCTCCGTCCTCGTTTGTCTCGCTCTTCACAACCTTCTTCCAGGCAATGTCAGAGTGAGTCATCCTCCGAGCAACTGTCGAGCGGGATTGTCTCACCTATATCTTTCTTTTTGCTTTTGTTGTGTAATCTTTCCAGCTTTCTTAGTTGTAGAAAATATTTGCTTCAGAAATATATGTGATTGTTTCTCTAACCCTCTCTCCTATATTTCGCAAGTAAATTAGTTAGGTAAGAAATCATCAACCTAATCTCTTGCTATTTAAAAATACGAAGAAAATTAGAAAAGACAAAAATGACTAAAATAAATAAAAATGAAATGCATATTTTTTTAAAACCAAACGTTTGCCTTCCCGTGTTTGACCTGAGACTCACTTTTCAAGTTTTGGTTATGAATTTTATCTGATCGATGGATTTTCTCGCGAATCGAACTACAACAATGGATTTTCCAAACTCAAGCCTTTACTCGTGTGAATCCATTGCTATCAACTTATGATGTGGTTTCTTATACCATTTCAGACTACACTCGAGTTCCTCCTTTCATTTCCCATCACTTTCAGGACCTATATGATTTATTCCCCATAGACCATACTTTATCCACTTCATCTGCCTTACTCATGCATCACTTCTTAAGGTTTTCACTATCTACTTTGCACTCTGGCACCCAAACTAATGTTTCTCTCTTATATTGCATCTGGTTGCAGATAGTTTCAAGCCCATTCACTTTATTTTTTTGACCTTTTGGGCTTGGTATTCACCATTAGCTGATCCACATTTGTGGATCATTGATCCTTACATTGCATGATCATATCCTCATTTTAATCCTGACTCAACCCATTAATCTGATCATTCATTTTTTGGTTTAGGTCCTGCTAATGATGTTAAACTTAGCGTCGATTGGGAGGAAACTCAATAATAATTATAGGTAGTTTTGCATCCTCTAAATCCTTGCTGACCTGGATTAACAAGCATAGTCAGGTGATATTCCCTCCTCTTGCTTATTATATTTTGATTTTCCTACATACATTTCAATGTGGACATTGTAATGAATAGGCATGGGGGGGTGGACATTTCATGTCTTATTTTTATGTCAAAAAAAAAAAAAGAAATAAAAAAAATTGCAATTAGGCATAAAGAATTTTTATTAAGGTTTTATTAGGGATTTATTCTTAAGTTGATTCCAGAGTTTAGAATTCATTACAATTTCACACTTACATGTAGAATTTGCAATGGATCCTCTATGAAGACCGATAAACATCCTTAGTTTGTCAACAAGAAGCAATGCTTCTTCTCCTGAGCCCTTAGACAATAGTTAGGGAGTCAGGCAAACTATCTTCTAGCAGATCCACCAAACAAGTGTGAGGTGAGCATAGAAAGTCTACTGGTACTCTAAGGCTAGTATGAGGAATCTTAAAATTTTGGATAATGAGATAATTATACTTGGAGTTTGGCATAGTTTTTGGCCTCGGTTTCTACATACAATTTCTACATACAAATTCTTAGCGCAAATATTTTGAGAGCTGCCAAATAAGGCAAATACACAGGGACTGGGTCCTGATAAAACTAGGACTAGGATCGATGGTCATGACTGTACTTTATAGAATCCTCGGCTGAAGGAGGGTATTAGAGTCAAGGTCAGAAATACACTGTCCAATCCATTACTTTCCTGGAGTTGAGAGTAGGCACGTCCACCAAATAAGCTACCCAATATCCTCTTGAACATCTCCAATCCCTCATAGTACCACAAAAATAAAAGTTCGTATGTTATACTGCATTGCATTAGTAGATATATGGATGTGAAAAAAAAATGGAAAAGAAGAGAAAGAGAAAAAATATATATACATATATAGAAGAAAAAAGGAAGAAAAAGAAAGAGAAAAAAATATATATATATACATAGAAAAAAATTTAGAAAAGAAAAGAGCAAAAAAAAAAATTAAGTTTATGAGTTTAGAATTTATTTCAAGTGTATTGAGGGAACAACACCAACCACCCTCTCGATTCACCAAATACAGCCTTGACCTACTTTTTTGTATTTCTAGCCACCTCAATGCTGGTTGAGGACTTCTGACTTAGTCAAAGGGTTATCAGAACCTAATCAAATTGTTAATGCCAGAAGAGACCTCTAAATATATTGACAAATCTGATGAGATTGTGAGCTCAAAAGGAAAGAAAAGAAAAGAGAAGAAAGGAGAAAAAGAAAAAGAAAGAAAGAGAAAGAGAGAGAATGAGTACAAAGGAACTAGAGAAAGCACAGTTTCTCCACCTTTCTTATAGTTGATTTATTTAACAGTCCAGAAATCTAGGTTCTAAAGTACTAGTTTATATGTAGCACCGGATGATTACGAACCACCAATTCGAAATCAACTAGGCTCAAAGTATCTTCTACCTAAGCGAAAAGTTGGGGCAAAATTTACAGATTACTTTATAACCCCAAGAAAGGAAGTTTTCCTATCCAAATAGAGTTTTACTAAGAGACAAGTACAAGCTTTAGATGAGGATTGGCTTTTCACTTGGATCTGTTGCATACGCTACAACAAAACATGTTCACGATTGTCTAGATTACTAAATTTTGGATGAAAGCAAAAGAAATAAATCTTTAGTCAAACTATTGATAATAACTATGTCATATAGGACCACTTTGCATTTAGTCTTGCATTTGCGAGGGACTAATAAGATTTAGGCATGGCGGTGTAATTGCACAGCAATCATGCGACCTAAATTACCTAAATTAAGTTATATTCTAGCATAACTTAGGAACAATGCATGCATAAGTGTTGTAATTTGCATAAAAGTTAGTTTGTTAGTTGCATAGGTAATATTGTCATTTTATGCACTAAAAGAGAGATGAAATTAATTGCAGATGATTCGAAGCTGCAGATAGAAGATCAAACTATACAGATCTGATTGGGATGATGACTGGAGTCCAACACTGCCAAAATCACGTCGATCAGACAACCATAGCATCTTATGCAGCAGATAGAAGAACAGAGGCCAGGGAGCAACTTGACAAAAAAATCCAAGCCTTAGATGAAAGATTCGACCGCATAGATGGATTCGGATCAACTATTACAGTCCACCGGCGCAAAAATCATCTCGATCGAAGATCTACATCGCCATTTACAAAGAAGAGGAGATGGACGGCCATAATGGCACCACGTGGTGCCATCGCAGCTGCCCAACGACCCCACCGCACTCCTGAAGAAGACTTCCCCGTGCGCTATGGGCCGTTGGATTGCTATCCAATGGCCATGAGCATGCCACGTCGCCATCATGCTCTCACTATATCAAGGAGGAGTAAAGATCGACCATTGGATCTTCATCGAACGGTAGATAGTGGCTGCGCATGATTTGGAAAACATGGCACAAGAGAACGAGTAGCATGATAGTGAAAATATGTGGTTTGTTAATTAAGCAATTTGGTGTTGTTGTAACATGTAAATCTGCTTTCACTTTTAAATTTATAAACCTATGTAGTAGGGTATCTAGGGTCATCCATAGAGGCAATTTGTTTACAAAATTATGTCTCTCGCTTGAAGTTAGAAATCAGCTTTCTTTTCGGTGTTTTTTTCAATATATAATTTTTAGGTTTTTTAAATAACAAGGCGATGCGATTTTGATGGTGTGAAAAGACTAACACCTAATAACTAAAATCTAAGTGGAAAAAATAAATTTTTTCTAAGCTCACCCTAGGCACGTGGAGGCCTAGGGTAATTAGAAAGAAAAAGTGTAAAGAACAAAAGAAAAGTAAAAGGAATTGCAACAAAGATTAATTGTGAAAGGCAACTTTGATTGATAGAAAAAGTGTTTTACAAAAAAAAGCCTAGTAGTGGAATGCTTCTATGAGTACCAAATAAAAAGAAATAAAGAGAATGCAAAACACTAATCCTCCGAATGGTGAAAAAGTGATGCTCTTGCTCCAACTACTACTGCTCCCGCAGTCAAAAGGAGCTCCTTCTCCTTCTCATTGCAAAGCTCCTACAATGGTGTGGTCTCTTGGCAAGCCCATGGGGGGCCTGTTTGATCTCCTCCAAGGTGGATGGAATTCCACCTTCAAAAGCTCCTCCAAAGGTGGTGTGGACCACCTTTAATTTCTCCTCCAAGGGTGGTTGTGTACCACCCTCAAATTCTCCTCCTAGTGTAGGCATGTACTCTTGGTATCCTTCCAATGCCTGGCTTCTTCCTTTGGCTATCGTGGGCTCAAGAAAGAAGAGAAGAGGGTAAGGCACCAAGGGGATAGAGTGTCCCCATAATCTTCTTCTTCTTCTCTTGGCCTTCTATGTAGGTGGAAGTATAGGTAGAAAAATATGTAGCCAAAGGTGGTTGTTAATGGTGGTGGATATGGGTATATATAGGAGTGGTAGGGGGTAAGGGTAGTTAACTAGGGTTAAAGGAAAGGTGGTGTGATGGAAGGCTAGGATGTGGAAGCTGGTTGATGGATGGTCGATGAAGATTGGTGTGGAGATAGAGAGGTGTATGAGGTGGTCATTATGGTAGGTGGAGGAGTTGGTGCCAACTCTATGTAGGGTAGGGTTAAGGGCTAGGTTAGTGTGTTGTAGGGCTAGGATTAGGTCATGGGGTGGTAGTTAGGAGATGGATGGCTAGGGTTACTTGGCGCCAACTTAACGGGTATGTGGGGGTGTGGTTAGTGTTTTTGCGCCAACTATAGGAGGGCTTAGGTGGGTTAAGTGGCGTGGGTTTTAGGAAGTGTTAGGATGGATCCATGTGGTGGTGGTTATGGGATTAAGGGTAGATATAGGTGGTGCAAAAATGACGAGGGTGTGGGTGGTGTATTTTGGCACCAACTAAGGTGTAGTTTAGGGTAGTTAAGGGGGGTTAAGGTTGGCGCCAAAGGAGGGTTTCTCGAAGGGGTTAGGAGCGTAGTAGGGATGGCTTTAGGTGGTGATGTGTAGGGCTAGGATTTAGGCACATGTTCGTGCCAAAATCAATGGATGCATGTGGTATTTTTGACAGCAACATGAAGGGGTGTGATTGGTGGTAGTTGGTGTGCATTGGTGCCAAAAGGGGATGGGCTAGGTTAGGGTTAGTTGTGGTTAAGGGGGAAAAGGTGGACGGTCATGGAGGTGGATCTAGTTGGGAGGTTAGCTAAGCTAGCTTAGCAAGTAGAGTACAGGTGGTGGAGCTAGGGTTTCATGAAGGAGCTAGAGAAAGTAAATCTAGAGCTGGTGGTTGTTGTATCTAAGGCTGGATCTGATGAGGTAGCTTCATGGGGGCCTCAACTACTTATCTAAGCTACCTAGTTCTTATGATAGTAGCTAAGCTTGGGTAGTTGAGCTAAGTTGAGTAGGCCTCAACCTAGCTGGAGCTAGGTTGAGTTGGAACTACCTCAGATGAGAACTCTAGAGCTAACTAAGCTACTAGTTGACAAGTAGTAGCTCAGCTAGCATGGGGTCCAGCTACCATGAGCTAGGTGGAGCTGGAATGAGCTGGAGCTAAGTGGAGATGGACTTTTGTCAGCTCAGTTGAGCTAGCTAGAGTTCCCAGTGAACTGATAGGAGCTAAGATGAGCTAGACTCAACTAAGTTGAGCTGGATCTGAGTTGGCTTGAGCTGAGATGAGCTTCCTTGAGCTTCCATTCAGCTAAGGTGAATTGAATGGAGCTGAATGGAGTTAACCGTAGTCCAAAGGAGCTGGTATCCAGCCATGATGACCTAGAATTAGTTGAGACCTATCCTGATTGAGCTTCCGCTTCACCAATTGCCTTCAAAAGTGCTAGTGTTTTAGGGATCTGTCAATTTGTTTGTCCCTAACACTCCAAGAAACACATTGAAAACACAATAAAAAATGCAATGCATGTCTAACCTAATTGATGCCTAAATGTAACCCAAAAATCAGTTTCAACAATGAATTCCTAAGAGCTACGTTTGTTTTAATGCATAAGAATGATGATAAACTGATGTTTATCATAGCACAGCAAAGAGTGCACTCGAACAGCGGTGCATAGTGTGGGATCAAATCGCGATCTGCAGGAGATCAAGGCAGCAGCATGAGCAGGTGAATCTCAAGTGTTCAATCGACATCAAGTGACTAAGGCGAGACAGCGTGGCATGCTAGCAGGCATTGTAAGAAGATGCTCGTGATAACATGCGAGTAAATATGCATGTGCATAAAGTGGGAATTCAAAGGCAATGCAGGCTCAAATCTATTCCATCTGATCGTAAGATCGAACGACCAAGGATAAGGCACTTGACGAAGGTATATGGGTGTGCGCGAAGAGAGGAAGAAGTGTTAGGCGTGAACAAAGAGGAAGTTGAGTCATTAGATCGTGATCCAAGGCTCCAGAATGCACCACGTGCCACAACTAGAGCTAATCCGAGAGTAGAAGGTGCAAATGAAGGCCTATTGAGGTGCGATCTAATCTGTTAGTCTCTCAATCGATGGATCTGATCACCAGAAGGTTGTTGCATGGATTTTAGAGCTTAAATGCCCATCTTACCCATCGTAAAAGCTATAAAAGAAGGCCCAGGGACCCCAAAAAAGGATATCTTCCACTAGACTCCCACCAGATACAACTCCAGCATCTCTCCCTCTCTGCAACTCCTCTCCGGACTTCATCCTGACGCTCTGGATTTGAAGCACTGCCGCGCTTTACACAAGAATCCCACAAGCGACGTCGTCATCTATCCGCCTTCTATTTCTCTCTCTCTCTCTTTATTTAGCATAGCAAATTCTATTTTGAAAAGCTATTTCTGAATACAATAAAATTTTGATCTTCTGCATATTTTCTCTATACATATAGACATATATATATCTGCTTAAAGCATGTTTTCTGAAAAGTTTTCGTACAAAAATTGTGATTAACTCCCGACGAACGATTCGGTACTCTCAGCTTTCATAAATTTATTTGTTCCATTGTGATTTACACTATGACGATAATATCTGATTTCTCTAAACACGTCTAGCGGGCAACGAACACTTATTCAGTCCACATGCACGAATACTTCATTTATTTCTAGCCCTTTTCTAAACTTTGGTTGATTATAAGTTCTTTAGAATTTCATTTGTGACACTTGAAGCGAGGAATAATGAGTGTCCTTTATCTTGATTTGTTGCTGAGGAGTTGTTGAGCCATTATTTAAACCTAATGTTGTACAACTAAAGTTAATGGTGATGATTGGTTAAGGTAGGTCTTGAGTTCACATTTTCATTATTTTTCTTTGTTTTATTTCTGAGCTTCTGCTACAGACAGCCAAAACGTAAGTTGGGTGGTGTGAAAATACATTCGCATGGTATAATTAGTTAACTTTAATGCAGTTTCAGAGCATAATAGAAGTAATTAATGTAATAAAAGGGCTAATAGCTTAATTAATATTTCTGTATACAATGAATCTAAGTAGCATTAAATTATGCATGTTTACAAATTTTTACATGTTCCTTCTATGTATGTAGGTATTGCAGGTTTAAAGGAATCCTACTATTATATTGGTGTGGTGAGGAGGAGCCTATTTTTTTTATTCCTATATATTTTAATTTCAATTTGATTTTGGCTAAAGTTAATAGTTAAGGTCAAGCCGAATCCTTTAAATTGGCTCAATCTTAATTAATTAAGATAGTCACATTCTTATTTAGGTTAACCCATTCCCATTCTAACTCCATTCTAAATCAATTCTTATATTTTAATTCAATGCCTCATCCCACCTAATTTTAATTCACATGCATTTCTCTTATATTTTAAATTCCCTACTTAAACATCCAACTCCCTCCCACTCCCATGCACACACCCACTTCCTACGTAACCTCCCCTCCCTGGTAGGCATGTCACCATATTGATTGGTCTTTAGCAAAGCTTGCCACCATCCGGTTGAGTTGAAGCACCAGGCATACTGGACTGTTAAGCAATGAAATATGGATTCCTAGATGGCTGGAACTCAAAGGAAGCTCCAAATCTCCATGCTCGAGGAGATCTGTCAAGCGGCTTATGTGAACAATCGACTTTATAAGGAGAAGGTGAAACCCATCCATGACAAGCACATTAATAGAAAAACCTTTGAGCGGAATTAGCAAGTCTGGCTTTTTGATGCAAGACTTAAGCTTTTTTCCTAGGAAACTGAGATCTAAGTTGACGGGACCGTATCAAGTGGACAGACCTTATCCCAATGCAGTAGTAGAAATTGTTAATCCCATGACTGGGCAAACCATTACAGTTAATGGCCAAAGATTGAAATATTTTCTTGCCCATATTCCCTCGAAGGAAGTTGTAACCCTCATTGAGAGTGGAAGTGGAAATACTCTCAACTAGAAGTAGTAAACTCAGTGCTTCTTGGGAGGCAACCTAGAGGTTTCAAAATAAGATGCTTAGCATTTAGAGTCCTTTTAGAGTCTTGGGTGGGTTGGGTAGCCATAAAAAGTTACCCAGAAATCCTCAACTGCAAAAAAAAATCCAAAAAAATTAGAATAGGTAGAAAAGAAAAAAAAATATTTGCTTCTATATAGAATAAGGTGAGGACTCGAGGGGTCTGCATTTTGGCAGGCAACCCAGGTGCTATTGAGTCTCTACATGTTAAATACTTAGTAGAAATTTCCTCTTGTTGACAAGTAACTTCTGCCTGAGTTATCAATTCCTATTTCCAGTTGTAGATAGCATTTAGGTTAATTTTGCTTGGGACTAGCGAAAGACAAGCATTGGGATACGATAAATATCCATTTATTCATGATAAAATGTCTACTTATGTTAATTACTAAGCTTAACGTTGCATTTAGCGTTATGAATAACGCATAACATTCATCATATTGAATTTAGGATAATTTTCATAAATTGTATAGTAATTTGTATATTATTGTGGCTAGGAGATAGGATGATATATTTTGGAGCATCAAATGAAGAATCCAACCATACGGATGGATTCGAATTGACGATCGTAGACCAATGATGTGAAAATCGATCCAATCCAATATCCATAGAACTTAAAAGAAGCATTTGAAGATAGACGACCCAAATGGCACCACGTGGCACCATCCAGGCTGCCCTTCGCACACTAGTTGCCACACCCCTCTCTCCATTACACCTTAGGGGTAATCTCAGCCATCAATTCTGCATCCAACGCACATTGTTGTTTTAGCACTGTGTCATCGCCGTGACCATTCATGAGGATAGCACATTCGTCGAGTAAGGTGCTCGCATGGGCATAGTGAGCATTTGAGTCATGCCCCACCCTCCACATCATGCCCAATCAAAATTGGGTCGTTAGATGAGATTAGGTGGTCAATGAGCAGCCACATCTAGCCGTTCGCGCACCATGTGTGTGATCATGCCCCCAAGCACGTGCCATCATATGCGCACGGGGCACGATATGAACAAGCATGCGAGGCGAGATCTGGACCGTCGATTCACAATGGTGCAGCTGCGAGCGTGCACACACAGATCATGTGTGATGGTAGCTGTGCATGTGTGGAGGAAAACGTGCATGAGCTAGGGGCTTTAGCAATGCCTACGGTGGAGCTTCAACAACAAATTGAATGTTGTTGTGGGCCCGAAGGTGATTTTTGGCCCTTTTCCTCCATTTTAGAAGGACCCATCATCCTCCACTTTCGAGGCATCTTCAAGCAAGCAACTCTACCACTCCATAGAGCATCCAAGCAAGGTCGTGGAGACGTCAAGCTACCGATGGAAGCCCCCCCCACCACCGTGGCTACCTCGCCTCTCTTTTTAGTAGCTAGTTTCTTTAGTTTAATATTTTTGTTGTTTTAAGATTTCATCTATCAGTATAGTTGTAAAACTATTCCACTTATGAAATATATTGTCTTCCATCATCATGTCTACATTTCTTTTATAGCTCGCCATAATTGCATCATCATCACAATTTTCTAACCCTACTTTCTCTCTCTCCCTCTACCTCTTTCTCTTTCTCTCTATTTTCACAAGTGAATCAAAAGACATATTTTTGTGACAACTTTAAGTGATAAAATGATCTTATTTCACACCTCCCTGAGATCGACACTCGAACTCATGTTTGATTATTTCATTTAAAATTGATGTCGTAAACACACGCTACAACGGACAAATTAAACTAACGCATTCCCCGACATTAGTTTTTAGCACCGTTGACATGAGGCAAGGGATCTTTTATTCACATTCATTTCCTTGGGAATTATTCATACTGGTGTTATCTAACTTGCCTTTCTCTCTTCTTCTTGATTGCAGAAATCTCATACATTGGTAGCAGAAGGAGAGTGGATTGGTTTGTATCAAAGGAAGTGCAAGAGAAGACCACCATCAACCCGAAGGTTTGATATCTTGTCTTCCCATGATCCAAATGTAACCCTTCACCACTGAACCAAGGAAAAGATCTAAGTGGTGGTGCTCTAAGAAAATGCCCTCTTGTGTTTGTCAAAGGAAACACCACCACTAAGTTCACAATGCATTAATTTCGCAAGACTTTTTTCTGGACTCGAGTTGAGGACACAATTAGAGGACTCTTAGAACCTCTAAAAATTCTTAAAAAAATCTCAGTGGTGTACTTTCTAGTGGGAAAGCTCCAATTAAAATTTCATAACCAAACTCTTCGTGGTTTGGCCGTGAACAATTCTCTACTAGAAGTTTGCAAGGTTGTTCTGATTTTTGGAGACCCACATGTTGTTTCTATTGCTCTAAACTCTAATTAGCTTGGATTTGTAGGATATTTATATTTCTGGAAATCTCCAAAAATTCTCTACATTTTTTATGAAGACTATTTCTGCCTTTGAAAAGGATTAGTGCTTATTTTGATTCACTTCCTAAACTCGTGCACTGATCTACAGGTTCTGGATAGATTGACGCCCTCCTGGAAAAACATGAATTTGGGTGGTCTATCATCCTGTAACAATTTTGAAATTGATCTTTTTGAAAAGCTTGTTTGATTTTGGTTAGGATAGGGTCATTGCTTGCTTTGATTGAACCCTTCTTGATAAAGTCTAAAAAGGATTCATTAGAAGTTGCATGCCTTGGAATCTTTCACACCAGGGTGCTTTTAACTTCTTAGTCACACAAAAGGCCCTATAGAAAATCAATCGTAACCAACCGTGTGATTACATATTTTTCCTTGATTGAATCTATAAACAAGTAGAATCCTAAAATCCAATAAAGCAAGGTTCAAACTCTAAAAGTCGTTCATCACAGTTTTGCTTGATAAAGAACACCTATTTTGGCATTGGGTCCTTGCACCTGATTGTGCACATAGCTTAATTGGAATTCTTAAGGGTATCAACCCCCTAACACGCTTCACTTAATCCCTGAGCACAAACACTGACCTAGCCCTAAACTAAAATTGAGTAGACATTGGCTGTAGGATTCAATAAGTTCGTTTCAAGGCAATTTTCCTAAATGCATTGCGAGTTAGTGACGTTTGCTTGCTCCAAAAGGTGATAAGTTGGGAGGCCTGATTATTAAACGACTTAAGTAAGAAGGGGTTTGGCATAATTAGCAACCTCCGGGACATGCTCCCCCTGCTTCGCCTTCCCAGCTTTACCACCTTCGGGAGAAAGGACAACACCGAATTCGACGTGTGGTCGGAATTTACTTCTGAAGCGTAGGTCACCTAGGTCAACACTATAGGGCCTAGATTTGTTTGCTTGGTTGTGTGCACACTATTCTTGCATCTGTTTCCCTTTGCATTCCTCCTTGTTCTTCTCTAGTGTATGCATGGAAGGTGATCACTTCATCCTAAATTGGTTGCTTTAAATATAGAGACTTGGAGGAGACTTGATTTCTCATGGGGTAGCATTGAGGAAATGCTGACCAAGAGTTGTGGAGGTTGAGGACCAACCTCAACTTGATGTCATGGCCATGATTCAGGCTCAGATTATAGCCAACCACCAACTTCAATAACAACAGATCCATACCATCATGCAGGCCATACACTAACTGCAAAACCCTCAAGGGCAGAATCCTCAAGGGCAGAACCCTCAAGGGCAACCCCCACTGAACCCACCTGACCCACCACAACACCTTGAGGGCCAACCAAGGCCTCTATGTGATTTCTATGATCTTTCTGCCATCTGTGTTGAACCATAGCATAGTGTCCCTGAATGGGGAGATAATTTTGAGCTAAAACCCAATGTCCTTAGCTTCATTCAAAGACATTTCCATAGGAGCTCAAATGAAGACCCTTTCCAACATTTGGAACACTTAGATTGGATTGCATGAACCATAGAAATAAAGAACATCTGGTTGGACATTGTTTTAATCAAGATGTTCCCATTCTCCCTGAGAGACAAAGCCTCTCATTAGCTTAGAACCTTAGGGAGACCCATCTCCACTTGGGAGGAATTAAGGCATGATTTTCTTAAGAAGCTTTTCCTAATAGGAAAAACTAATGCCCTTAGAAGAGCTATTACTACATCCTCCATACAAAGTGGAGAGCGATTCCATGAGGCGTGGGAACGATTCAATGAATTACTGAGGAAATGCCCACACAAGAAGTTTTGAGGTGGCAATTGACCTAGATTTTCTACCATGGTTTGGATAGAAACCTTAGGAATTTCATGGATGCCTCATGTGGAGGCAATTTTTTGAATAAGGATAAGGAAAGTGCATTCAAGCTCTTTGAATCAATGAGTGAGAACTCACTTAATAATGCCTCCATGACGCAATTTAATCGGTCCTATCAACCCCGTGGTGGGATTCATGAGGTGCAAACTAATTCTAGGATGGTTGACATGGACATTATAACAAAGAAATTGGATCGGGTTGAGTTGGTGGATAAGAAAATTGACAAGCTATTGAACCAATCCTGAACCCCATTGCAGAACTTCTCCCTAGCAAAGGGTGGACACAATATCGACTTGGTTCAGTCTATAGAACAAGTGCACTTGGAACAACCCCAGACCATGTTCTAGGGAGGGACCTTTGCTCCCTCAAACCTAGATTATTCTTTCCTGTCCCTTTCAGCACGTTCTACCTTTGAAGATGCCCATGCCATCCAGGGATATTCTAAGCCTGACCCTTTCTCCAACGCTTACAGCCCTGGATGGAACAACCACCCTAATTTTGCCTAGTCAAACCAAAAAATTAGACCAATTCCAGAACCAACCCAGGCCAAACCCTCCCTTCTATTAACAAGGTCCACTTGTTAGACCATGCTATAACCAGAATAGGGTGGCTTCGACACAACAAAACCAAATGGACACTCTGACCAAAATGATGGCTGATATGAATCAGAAACAATGGGAGGAGATGGCTTTGGTGAAGGGATAATTGAGCCAGCTGTTGGATAACAAACAATAGGTGTCCCTTCCTTCTCAACCACAATTGAACCCTAGGAATGTAATAAACGGAGGCCACAATCTTCAAGGGTTTGAACCAAATCAAGGGTAGGCCCATATGATTCTACAAGCCCCTTAGACACACCCTAGGTTTTCCACTTCTCCTTCTTCTTAAGGACCAAACCCTAGTTCCTATGCCTCAGCCATTGCGGTTACCTTGAGAAGCGGCACTCAAACCCAGGACCCCAAATTGTCAACCCCTCCCGTGACCTCACTGCCTGAGATACTTGATTCTAATGATGAGTGTGAGGAACCCAAGGATCAGGAACCTGACCTAATTCAAACCCAAATCCCATACCCTGAAGCCTTGGATAAGGTAAAGAAGAAGAAAAATGTGGTTAAAAATGAGTTGTCAGAAATTTTCAAGCATGTACAGATCAATATACCTCTCCTTGAAGCAATCAAGCATATCTCGACTTATGCAAAATTTTTGAATGATGTTTGCACAACCAAGCGTAAGCCAAGAACCTAAGCTTCTATGAAGGTAGTGCTATCTGAGCAAGTGAGTTCAGTGATATTAAGCAGCCTACCTCCTAAAAGCACTGACCCCGAAGCACCTCTCATCTCACGTAATATTGGTGACATGACCTTTAATAGAGCACTATTGGACTTAGGTGCTTCAATTAACCTAATCCTAACTATCCTTTATCACTAGTTTGGGTTTGGAAAATTAAAGCCCACACATGTGAGTGTCCAACTGGCAGACTGATCTATGAAAACCCCGAAAGGGGTAGTTGAGGATGTAATTGTTTATGTTAAGGACTTCTACTTCTTAGTTGACCTTTCAGTCTTTGACATGGAAGTTCCTAAACAACCACAAAACACACCCATCATCCTGGGCAGACCCTTTCTGGCTATGGCCAAGGCTAACATCGATTATGGCACGGGATGTATGGAAATCACCTTTGGAGATAGGAAGATGCAATTGGATATCTTCAAGGTGACTAAGTCTTTCCATTGCAGTTGGGTCGAGGAATACAATCCTGTGGAAGCCCTGGTTGAAGAGTGCCTGACTGTAAGCTCTTTAGAGGACCATCTGATTTACTAGCTGTTGACTAACCTGATCCATCATAATCTCTAGTGGTTGCACTCTACAAAACTGATTACTACCGGCAACCTCCATTTGAGGAGATTGATGCCACTCAACTCCCTCCCTTCCCTTACCCATCAAACATTGTACCACCTGCACTTGAATTGAAACCTTTGGCCAAAAACCTTAAGTATGTCTTCCTAGGACCTGATCATACTTTCCTTGTGATTATCAATGCACACCTGACCAGGGACCAAGAACTTAGGTTGACTACTACTCTTTCTGAACATCAGACAGCAATTAGGTGGACAATTTCTGATTAAGGGGAATTAGCCCTACTTATTACACTCACAAGATCTATT
This sequence comes from Thalassia testudinum, assembly GCA_037157565.1. Classification (NCBI taxonomy): domain Eukaryota; kingdom Viridiplantae; phylum Streptophyta; class Magnoliopsida; order Alismatales; family Hydrocharitaceae; genus Thalassia; species Thalassia testudinum. The sequence continues at coordinate 67,314,252 of JAZHRO010000003.1, read as the reverse complement.
TGGAAGATGGCACTCGACCTTCTCTCCAGATGCAAAGGCAACTAAACCCGAATATGTGAAAGGTCATTAAAAAAGAAATAATCAAGTGGCTTGATGTTGAAATCATCAACTCAATTTTCGGCAGCCCCTAGGTGAGCCCTACTCAAGTGGTATAAAGGAAGGCAGGGCTCACCGTGGTCACAAATGACCAAGGTGAATCCATCGCCACCTGCACAACCACCACGTGGCAGGTGTGTATTGACTATAGGAAGCATAATGAAGCCACTAAAAAGGACCATTTCCTTCTGCCATTCATTGATTAGATTCTTGAACGTTTGGGAAGACAGAAATATTTTTGCTTCCTCGATGGATATTCAGGATGTAACTAGGTTGTTATTCCACTCAAGGACCAAGAGATGACCACGTTCACTTGCCTGTATGGCACGTTTGGATTCCACCATATGCCATTTGGGTTATGCAATGCACCTGCTACCTTTTAGCGTTGCATCTTAGCCATCTTCTCAGAGATGGTAGGTGAATATTTGCAGGTCTTTATGGATGATTTCTCCATTTTTGTAGACTCATTCGACCATTGTCTTACTAACCTGGAGAAAATCTTGAAATGATGTATCAAGGTCAACCTAGTTTTAAGTTGGGAAAAGAGCCATTTTATGGTTCAAGGAGGGATTGTCCTTGGTCACATCGTCTTGAATAGGGGCATAGAAGTTGACCGAGCTAAGGTTGATTTAATTTCCAAACTTCCACCTCCAAGCTCGATCAAGCAAATCAGATCCTTCCTAGGACACATTGGCTTCTATAGAAGGTTTATAAAGATTTTTCCAAACTATCCAAACCCTTGACTAATCCTCTAGCGAAAGATGTGCTCTTTGACATGACACCATATTGCCTCAAGAGCTACACTATCCTAAAGGATATAGTCTCAACTGCAGCCATTTTACAACCCCCAGACTGGTCCCAAAACTTTGAGATAATGTGTGATGCATTAGACTTTGCTATTGGAGCAGTCCTAGGACAAAGGCGAGAGGAGAAACCTGTGGTCATCTACTACGCGGGCAGAACTTTGGATGAGGCTCAATGCAATTACACCATCATGGAAAAAGATCTTTTCAATATAATTTTTGGATTGGAAAAGTTTCGATCACACCTTTTCGGATCCCACAGGATCATTTACACTCACCACTCAGCTATCCAGCATTTGTTAGCCAAAAAGGATGTGAAACCCTGGCTGATCAGATGGATCCTACTCTTGCAGGAATTTGACATGGAAATAAGCAACAAACTGGATCCAAGAATGGTGTAGTCGACCACTTATCTAGACTTCACTCTATACACATTGGACCCTCACTACTCTCAACTGACACATTTCCTAATGAACAAATTCTAGCAATGCATGGAAAGAGTCTACCTTGGTATGAAGACTAAGTTAATTATTTAGTGGTAGGGCAAACTCCGCACAGCTGGTCTAGACAATAGCAGGATAAGTTCTTGGCTAAGGCCAAACATTATTTCTGGGATGATCCTATGCTGTTTAGGCTTTGTGCTAATTAAATCATCAGGAGGTGTATCCCTGAAGGGGAAGTTCAAATTGTGTTACCCTTCCATCATGATCAAGCCTGGGGAGGCCACTTCTCTGGGAAGCAGACGGTTGCAAAAGTTTTGCAATCCGATTTTACTGCCCATCACTTTTCACAGAAGCACATGACTTTGTGAAGACTTGCACTAGATGCCAGACCTTAGGGACCATGACCAGAAAAGATATGATGCCTCCCTGAAAAGTTGATGTTTGGGGCATCTATTTTGTGGTTCCCTTCCCACCATCAAATTGCTTTGAGTTTATGCTAGTCTTAGTGGACTACATCCCGAAATGGATCGAAACCGTACCTACCCAAAAATGTGACAACAAGGTCGTCATAGACTTTGCTAAGAAAAATGTCTTTTCCCGATTTGGGATACCTAAGGCCATGATTAGAGATGGTGGGAGTCACTTCAATAATGCCTAATTCATGCCTTACTTAAGAAATGCGGGGTCACTCACTGCATTGCCACTCCGTATCGCCTACAAACGAATGGGAAAACTGAGGTCTCAAATAGGTAGTTTAAGAATATTTTATAAAAGACTATGAGACATGATTGGATGATGCCCTTTGGGCATATTTGGCTGCTTTTAAGACCCTGATAGGCATGTCACCATACCGATTGGTCTTTGGCAAAGCTTTCCACCTTTTGGTTGAGTTGGAGCATCGCGGATATTGGGCTATTAAGCTGTGTAATATGGATTCCCAAATGGTCAAAACTCAAAGGAAGCTCCAACTCATCGAGCATAAGAAGATCTGTTGGGATGCTTATGAGAACAATCGACTTTATAAGGAGAAAATGAAAGCCATCGTCGACAAGCACATTAATAGAAAAACCTTAGAGCTGAATCAGCAAGTCTGGCTTTTTGATGCAAGACTTAAGCTTTTACCTAGGAAATTGAGATCTAAGTGGACGGGACTGTATCAAGTGGTCAAACTTTATCCCTAAGGTGTGGTACAAATTGTTAATCCTAGGACTGGGCAAACCCTTATTGTTACTGGCCGAAGATTGAAACACCTTCTTGCCTAGATTCCCCCGAAGGAAGTTGTAACCCACATTGAGGGTTGAACAGGAACTACGCCAAGCTAGAAGCAGTAAACTCAATGCTTTTTGGGAGGCAACCTAGAGGTTTCAAGCTGATTGGATACATGATTACAACTTAGGTGATTTCTTTCCTTGCCCTCTTGCATACATTTAAATTCCAATGAGGACATTGTCCAAAATAGGCATGGGGGGGTGGTAATTCTCATGATTTGAGCACAAAATTGTCAGCTTGGACTAATTTCTATTTTCTTTTGTACATAAAAAAAATTAGGAAAAGAAAGCTTAAGTATTACGAGCTTATCAGCTTTATGAATCGATATGTTAGGGACCTTAACGCATAGACTCTTCAGGTCTTTGGACTTAATCAGTCCGAGTGTCCACTAAAATGTGGACTTGATTTCGAGTCCTCGCCAACAAAATTTATATTAATCTAGTCAATAAAGTAGGGTGATAAGTATACGACTGATCAACCCACCCTCTGATTTAGGGGGATTTTTAGTCAAGGCATCCACACATGTTTTGCACTGACTCACTCATCGGCAGTTCTAATGGAAATTGCGTAGCTAATGAACCTTCTATGGTGGTATGGTTTGCAAGTTGTCTAGGAAACAACCCATTGGCCAGTTATCTAGAGCCCAACCATAGGACCATTTTCTTTTACTACTACCTTTAGGTAAATCTTAGATCAGTAAAGCCAGCTACCTAAAAATAAAAAGTGAAAGGAAATAGGAAAATAGAAAAGAATAAAAGAAAAGAAGAAATAAACCACACTTCACCTCACGAGTATGGCTAGCAACTTGTCGTGGGTAATAGCCCATTGGCCGATTGTATAGATCACAACTCATAAAGTGCACAAGAATTCCAAAACACTAAAGGAAGAAGCAGGGAATTAGCATAATTCAGGGAGATATACATTGGGTTTGCCCTTGTGTTTACCTTACAAAAATAAAAAGTAGGGAGAAAGCTACTAGTCAGATCGATACACCTTTAGGCAACATTTTCTCTTTTGGGTCACCTAGGGGTATAGAAACTTGAAGTCTGTTTTAATTGCCGTTGAGTGAGTCTATCACTTTCACAATAAGATGCTTAGTACTTACAGTCCTTTTCAAGTCTTGGGTGGGCTGGGTAGCCATAGAAATTTACCCCGAAATCCTCAACTCCGAAAAAAAGTCTAAAAGAATTAGAAATGATGAAAATGAAAAAAATATATTTGCTTCCATGTAGAATATGGCGAGGACTCGAGCGGTTTGCATTTTGGTAGGCAACCTGGGTGCTGTTAAGTCTCTACGAGTTAGGTACTTAGTAGAAATTTCCTCCTGTTGACAAGTAACTTTTTCCTGAGTTATCAATTCCTAGTTCCAGTTGTAGATAGCATTTAGGTTAATTTGCTAAGGACTAGTAAAAGATAGGCATGGGGTTACGATAAATATGCATTTATTCATGATAAAATGCCTACTTATGTTAATTCCTAAGCTTAACATTGCATTTAGCCTTGTGAATAATGCATAACATTCATCATATTTCATTTAGGATAATTTGTATAAATTGCATAGTAATTTGTATATTATTGTGGCTAGGAGACAGGGTGATATACTTTAGAAATTCAAATGAAGAATCTAATCGTATGGATGGATCTGGATTGGCGATCGCAGCCCAATGGCTCAAAAATCGGTCCAACCCAATATTCGTAGCACTTGGAAGAAGCATTTCAAGATAGACGGCGTAGATGATGCCATGTGGCACCATCCAGGCCACCCTTCGTGCACTAGCAACCATGCCCCTCTCTCCATCACACTGCAGGGGCAATCTCGGCCATCCATTATCCATCCAATGCACACCATCAATCAAGAGTGGTGTCGTCGCCGCGACCATCCATGAGGATAGCACATTGGTTTGGATAGGCACTCGCACACACACGGTGAGCATTCGAGTCACGCCAGGCCCTCCACATCACACCCAATCAAAATTGGGCCTTTGGATCAGATCTGGTAGTTGAGGAGTGGCCGCATCCAGCTATTTGGGCAGCTTGAACTCGATCACCTCCTTGAGCATGTGCCATCATACGTGCATGGGGAGTGCTATGAAGTAGCATGCAATGCGAGATCTGGATCGTCATTTCGTGATTCAGCGGCTGTGAGCGTGCATACATGGATCGTGTGCGATGGAAGCTGTGCACACGTGAGCTGGGGGCTTTAGCAATGCCTATAACGGAGCTTCAGTGACAAATTTAATGTCACTGTTGACCTGAAGGTGATTTTTGACCTTTTCCTCCATTATACAAGGATCCATCATCCTGCATTTTTGAGGCATCTTCACCCAAGCAACTCCACCACTCCATAGAGCATCCAAGCAAGGTCCTGCAGATGCCGAGCAACCAATGGAAGCCCCTCCACCATCGTGGCTACCTCGTCTCTCTATTTAGCTGCTAGTTTCTTTAGTTTAATATTTTTGTTGTTTTAAGCTTTTTCATCTATCATTATAGTTGTAGAACAATTCCACTTATGCAATATATTATCTTCTATCTGTCTGTGTTTCTTTCATAGCTCACCATAATCACATCATAATCACAAAATTCTAAACCTACTTTCTCCCTCTATCTCTCCTTTCCCTCTGTTTTTGCAAGTGAATCAAAAGACGTATTTTTGAGACACCTTTAAGTGATAAAACGATCCAATTTCACGCCTCCCTAAGATTGACCCTCGGACTCACATTCGATTATTTCATTTAAAATTGATTTCGTAAATGCATGCTACAACAAACAAATTAAACTGACGTGTTTCTCGACGTCAACCAACATCACCCACCACCACCACCACCATCTCCATCACCACCTTCTAAACCTCCAATGCTGCTCCCTCTCCTCTTCTTCCTCCTCCACATCAATGCTCCCCATCACCACCAGGCCGTGCCACTAAGTGTGCCAACCTCAACACCATTTTCCTCCCCCTTCCTCCTTCAACATCCATTAACGACCATAAGCGAACCCAACACCTTCGGCCACCAAAGACGACCAACCCTCACCACTGTTGAGCCCAAAACAACCTCATAATCCTCCTCCTCTTCATCCTCTACCTCCTTTTCAACCCACTTTGATTGATTGCAGACCTAACATCTTCGATTTTGCTTACGACCCATAGCCCACCTTGACCCCTGTTTTTCCCCTGTCTTCATCTTTGTCTTCTTGTCTCCCATCAATAAAACCACCGTCAGCCACCAATACATTGTCACCATCACTACTGACGTTTCCCGTCTTCAATCTCTCTCCCTTTCCTTGCTCCAACTCCCTTCCTCCCTATTTCTCTCAACAATGATAACCAAGCACTACTACCAACAACCACTGCCACCTTGCCCTTTTTTCCTCTTCTCCTCTCTTTGCCATCCTCACCAACTACCAGGGTCCAACTCAACTACTACCTCTACCATCAGCACCTTCACTAACGGCCAGTGTCTCCCCTCAACTTCTCTCTATAGGCGTAGCGATTCCATCTTCGGCTCCTCGACTTCTGCTGCTGAGACACCTCTTTCTCAACACACTTTCTTTTTCTTATTTCAATATATATTTTGCATGTTTTAGTAATGGTGCATGTTTAATTGTACTTTGGCTTTTAAAGTTTGACATATGTAGTTACATTTGCATTTCCCTAGTTAAATGTTGTCAAAGTCTATGGGAAGATTAAAAATCATTCTAATGGTTATGGGAATGTTGTGTTTTTAATTGTTGACGTGGTCTTGCCTGTAGAATATTTTAAGTTTTAAATCTCGCTTAGTTTGTTAACATTTTTTTAATTGGTTGGATAGATGTATGTTATTTTCATTGTATAGAAGTCTAAGGTCAAGTTTTTATAAACACGTAATTTAGTCTAAGTTGAAATAGTTAGTAGTTCATGTTAATGATTTATTGTTTGCATGCTTTTAAATTATCAACTCTTCATTTTAATTAGTCATTAAGTACATTAAGTATCATTGTTATCTTGTAGTGATTAGTTAGGATAACATAAGTTAACTTTCATTTTTGTCTTTAATTTGCATATCCAAGCTTATCAACCAAATTAGGAATTATTTAGAAAGCCTCCCGACAAAAGGACTTGAACTCACCAAATTACTAATCGTTTGATATAAGTTAAACTTTTCGCTTTAATTATGCTACAATGATGTATTTTAACTAAAGCAATTTGAGCATGTCAGTAGGTCCAAAGGAAAAGGAGTGGTGGAAAAGTTAGTGAGATGAAGGGTGGGTGAAGGTAAGTTGGGAGGGTGAAGTGAAGAGTTAGGAGGAGGGTTGGATTGGAGACAAGTCTCCAGGTTATTGATGTCGCCAACCACTAAATTAGTAATAGAATCTTTGAAAAAATTATGGTTGGGAAGATAGTGCACCAACATTGTTTCCTCCGCAAAATTTTTAGTATCTAAGTCCTAAAGAAAATCATCATCGTGGAATCTACTGGAGGATTTGAAAATATCTAGGGTAATTGTTTGGCCAGCGCAAGTGATATACATTTTATCGGTATGGAAATTTATATTTGCTTTTGCAGTGGCCAAAAAGGGTCTTCCATGAATGATAGTGGCATTGATCAGGCTCTTAGATACCTTGATGTAAAGGACCAGAAAGTCAACTAGGAATATATAGTTCTGGACCTTAACAAGAACATCCTTGATAATCGCCCTAGGTGTGATTAAAGATCAGTCAGCTAATTGTAAGGTAACCTCGGTAGGCTTAAGATCATCAATCTTGAATTCCTCAAATAGAATAGTGGGGATATTGACTGAGGCATCGAGGTTGAGAAGGGCACGGTTGAAAGTATTATCATCAATAATCACAAAAATTAAAGTGCACCTAGGGCTTTCATCTTAGGAGGCAACTTGCTTTGCATGGCAGAGCTTACTGTCTCCGAAAGATGTACCTTTCCAACATTTTTGCTCTGCCTTTTTGCAGTACAGATATCTTTCAAAAACTTAGCATATACTGTGCGTCTAGGAGAGGGATGTTGATCTGAACTCATTTAAATAAATCCATGGGTTCTTCATTTGTGGGCTCAGATTTCTTTCCATTAGAGGTGGAGTGTAATGCTTAAGGAAAAAGGATTGGAGTTTTTCCTAGGAGATCTTTGTCTTTCTCTTCCTAGGTGAAGGTGGAAGGAGAGTCAACTTGCATTGGTATAGGGTGGGTTTCATCATTCTGGTGGGGAAGCCCAGGATCTGTAGTTGTTTTCCAACATCTTAGTGTAATTGCATTAGCAATTTGGTTGTTCCTGGGAGGAGGTTGGAGGGCCTGGTGTTGAGGGAAACCCAGTGGGTGTTGTGGTGCTGGGTTAACAGGAAGCTGATGGTTGAGATTTGGATTACTACCCTGATAGTGGTTCCTCTAATTGTTAGGGTTGGGAATGGGCTACGAAGGCAGATGTCCTATAGGTCTCTAGGTTGGAGTGGCCCCAAGATGATTATGGAGGTGATAAGCTAGATTTTATACGTGAAATGGATTGAGTCGTAAAGCTGTTGTTGCAGTTGCGTAAAAATCCGCTATCAGATAAATTTTACCGAAACTCTAGTATGTCCCAAGTTGAACATGAGGAGGCTACGTTTGATTAGAATCTTCATTTAGAAATTATTGTCACAAAGTAGAGTAGTTGGTTGAAATTAATCTATGCAAGCTAAACTATTTAAAGAATAAACAATAGAAGAAAGAGTGAATAATACAAAGAAAGTGAAAAGTAGAGTGAGAGTGAACAAATATTTTATAACCATAGAACCATGTCCATTACACCTACTTGCAGAATTAAAAATACACTAGAATGCAATAAAAAGTTAGGGATGAGAGAAATCCTCTACGATGGCCACTTGGATGACGAGCTAAGCTGTTGGTACCTGGAAGATGGAGATGGGATGCTGGAAGAAGGTGGACGAAGTTGGAAGATAGGGATGAGATGTGGAATGTTGCCAACATGGGATTTGATTCTCGAATGGTGGTAAGAGGACAACCACAAGCTTTCCTTGAAGGAGATGATAAGATGGACAAAATTTCCTTTATTTTACTCTAGAGGAGCATCACGAGTTTGGGACTAGCTCCTTAGAGCTTTAGAGAATGTCAGAAGAGTAGAAAATGGATGAAGAAATGTGTAGGAATAAGGTCCCTTTCATAGGTGAGGAAGAAAGGTATAAGAGTCATTTTTAATGCTTTTAAAATGAATGCAGGGCCTTTAGTGACGCATGCAAGTGTTACTAAAGGCCAACGTCACTAAAGCACACAAGAAGGGAGGACCGTTTGATCAAGATCAAATGCTCCTGAAGTGGCCATGTCGCTTGCTTCCTTGACTTTAGCTGTTGTGCACACAACTACGCATCGCAACATGTGGGCACTCCTCAACCATCTGATGAAGATCGGATGACCTAAAAGAGATCACTCTCGCATGCCTCAGATCTTGGTCAGCCGCCCGATCATGTGATCGAATGTCTTGGATCAACACACGCGTCAACATTCAAATTACACTCCCCAACATCTCCTAGCGCATTATCGCACGAGTGTGGATCACGCACCATCCGAGCTTGCCATGCCGTCACTCCATCATCCATTGGATCTCCCATCAATGGTGGAATTTAACCCATTCCTTCTCTTCAGTTAACTTAAGAGGCACTCAGCGAATTGAATGCGCATCTCTTCATTGCTAGTGCCTTTGTGGACCATTCTACCAAGATGATGGATTGCCACGAAGACCACCTCGTATGCTCACACCTTAGCCATTGGATGAAGATCCAACGACCAAGGTTTAATCATGGAAGGCTTCTTTTGAGGAGGAAGGGTGGATTGAAGTTGGGCTGCGATCGTCAATTGGACCAAATTTTCGAGCCGTTGGGCTGCGATCGTCAATCTAAATCCATCCGTGCGGTTATATTCTTCATCTAGGGTTTAGATTTTCACCACCTTGCCCTATTGCATTTAATCTTCTACAGCTTGTGCGTGATGCTACGAATGTCATATTTGATTGATTTCGGAGGCATAAGACTACAAACATCACCCTGATCATATCTGTAAGGTTTGATCTTAAATCAGAAGCCCAAAAAGATGTCTCCCTATTCCCTAGCCAATAACATGAGAAAAATTAATATAAAAGTTATACAAATTAATCAAAATTCAAGATGATGGATGTCATGCATTATTTATAATGCATGATGCTTCTTGACCCTAGGAACATGCATAAATAGTCAAATTAGGCCAATTATTTTTCTACACATCACACCCCCACGCCTATCTTTTGTTAGGCCCTAACAAAACTACATGCTATTTATAAATAGAATTAGCATCAAATTATTTGGGCAATAGTTATTTCTCAACATTAAGAAGTTTCTACTAAGGACCTAAACTACATAGACTAAGTAGCACCCAGGTGCTTGCCAAAATATAGACCACCCTAGCCCTTGGCTTATTCATAAACAAAAACATTTTTTTGTTTTCCTTCTTTTCTAATTTCTTTTTATTTTTTGAGTTTAGAGTTTTGTGGCAACATTCTATGGCTACCCAACCCACCCGAGACTTGAAAAGAACTCTAAGTTCTAAGCATCTTTTGTGAAACAGTGATAGACTCAGTAATTGAAAACTACAATGGACTTCAAGTTTCTATGCCCCTAGGTGACCTTGAAAAGAAATTCCACCTAAAGGTGTATTTGTTCGACCGGTAGCTTTCTCCCTACATTTATTTTTTTTGCGGGGTTAACACAAGGGCAAACCCAATGTATATCTCCCCAGCTTATTCTACTTCCCCACTTCTTCCTAAGTGTTTAGGAATTATATGTGCATTTTGTGAGTTGGATTTTGGACAATTGGCCAATGGGTTGTTGTCGCCTTGAAAATCATCATAAAAATGTAGCATTGTAGTATAGAGATGAAAATGAATGCGACATTTAAATTGATAATTTTTTAGAGACAAACATGAGTTCCGAGGTCATTCACAGGGAGCAAATGTAGCAAATCAATCCACTAATCACAGTAATCAAGAATAATAATACAAGTGAAGCAAAAATTGATATTCAACAAAACAATAATGTATCTTAAATGTAGGGACAAAAATATAAAAAGAGAGCTAAAAATGGTGGTTGAAACCTCCAATTTTAACCCTAGAATTAAGCACAAATCCCAATCAAAATTTCCAACAATACACCCAACCACTAATAAGAAATATGCATGTCAAAGCCAAATGTGCAATATCTCCACAGTGCCTAGAACCAAGGTCATATGTCGGCCAAGCACACCAGACAACTTAAAGTCACTAGGCATGTCTTAGGAAAATCACTAGGGGCTTGTGTAAACTTGTACCTATCTTTTGACCTCCCTCTTAGTCTATCACCACATTTACTAAGGGAATATGGAACGATTAAGGATTCTTGAATTTTGAATATAAGTCTAAATTGATGAAGTCCTTAAGTGGTCAAATGACTACCTTTTTTAATTATGCTTAGGATACCTAAAGTGCATAGGAATGTGGAGGACGTTGACTGGGGTAAATGCCTTAGATGTTTCTTTTTTTAATAGTGTGTGCGTATTGGATGGAGTGAGTCCAATGCCAAAATCGGTGATTATCACAGAAGATCTTGTTGTTTCTCACCTTTCAGTGTTTGAGATTGTTTAATGTGTTTTAGGATTTCTCTTGTTAAGATTTCAAGCCAAGTTTGATTTCTACAATCAGAGGGCAAAGAAGTTGTTTCGATGAAGATAAGTTCCATTTATAAATTGTGGGACTAACAAGATTAAATAAACCCTAATTGACTTCAACCCTACGCACGAAATTAACTATTAATGAAACATTTTAGGCTTTTCTCTTTAAGTAGTGGTCCAAACAGGGCAAACAACACTACTACTAGAAGGAAAATCAAACAACGATTCCAAAATAATTTTTTTTGTGATTTTAGGAATTCATTTGATGTTTTTTGGAATTTTTCTTTGTACTAGTGTCACTATAGATAAATGTTACTCGTGGGTAATTTTGACTTTCCAGTAGCACCATTGGCCACCAAAAATTTTTAGAATTTTATATGTTGTAAGGATTTTCCTAAGGATTTCAAAAAACTAAATTTCATAGAAATTGGATGACGGCATAAAATCCTAAAATTCGTGAACAGTAGAAAAATAATGAAATTAGAAGGGCTAACCCTCTATGGTCCAAGAATTTTAAAAAATTCTCTACAAATCCAAAGACTCTGAAATTAGAAAATTATGCTTTTGACTTGATTTGGAATCTTAAGGTGAAATTTCAAGATTTTCGGCAGCCTATGGTGTGAAGACTTGGTTTCTGAAGTCTAGAGGGAAGTATGGCTCCGAAAATCAGTACACCAACACTTGAGTAGGGTGGTGGTAAATAAGACAATCAAGAACCAATTGATTTTAAAATCAACCACCCTCAAAATTTTTATGTTTTTTATTCTAAAATCCTTTTTGAATATTTTTTTGATAGTTTCTTAGAATTTATGTGACAAGGAGAAGAATGTTTACCTCACAATATGCAAGAAGGAAAGGCACTTTGAGCTCTTCTCCAAAATCCCGCCTTCTTCATGTATGTACCCACACACATGAAATGAAAGAGAGAAAAGGGCATAAGACCCAAGTATCAAGCTTACAAAGCTGTGCCTCTCTGGCAATGGTTCCAAAAAGTGATGGCGAAAATCACGCAATTTGTAAAAGCGTGTTTTCATCGTTGCAACGTGTGAGATCCGATCGCTTTTAAAATTTCTAAATACCATGTACATGGGGACTGTTCATGTTGTCCAAAGGGAGGCAAAAATGCAGTTTGGAAAATCTTGCTTGTGATAAAGGAATCTCTTCTTCTTTAGGTTTTTATATATGTAATTTTTTTTTGGATTTTTCATTAGGCAAAAATATACCAAAGATGAATTGCAAAGAAGCTTGAAAGGGAGAAAAGCAACTAAGTGCACCTACTTTTCCAGCTCACTCCAAGTATAGGTGACTTCGAGTAATGGAAGGGTAGAGACACAGAATAACCCACAAAGCCAAAAACTAGAGCAATGCTTTTACAAAACTAAAAAGTTATTTTACAAAAATCTAGAGAGCTCAGAAGTGGGAAAAGTTCCACATTTGTAATCTCTAGGGAATTCTACTGGCTGCAACAAAATAAAAAAAGCTAGAAGTAAAAGAAGGATAAATGAATGAAGATGCAATCGCTGTGGAACTCACACTCCAACTCTAGTCGCCATAGAGTTAAAGGAAGCTCCTCCTCTTGAACGTTCTCCTCCTAGCAAACCTTGGTGGGCATGCCATGTCTCCTCCTGAGGGTCATGTTCAACACCCTTTGCTCCTCCTATTTCCTGGCCATACCCTTGTAATGTGACCTCCTTGGCTTGGCTCAAGAGAGAAGGGAAGAGGAAGAAGGCACCAAGGAGGCAAGGTTTCCTTCTTAATCTTCTTCTCTTCTTCTTCTCCTAGCCGAGGAGGCTTTAGGTAGGATTATGCACTTGGAATTATGTAGTCATGGGTAGTTTATTTGGTTGAGTATGGAGGGCATGAATGGGTGTGGAGAAGGGAAGGGTTGGCACGGAATAAAGGGATGGCTAGGATTGATTTTTGGTGGTGGTTAAGTGATCTAAGGGGGAGATCATTTGATGCCAAATGAAGGGGTATAAGGGTGAGTGGTTATGGTGGAACGGTGGTTGTCCATGGTGGTTATACACCACCATGTTCGTGCCAAGCTAGGTAGGGTATGGTTAAGGTGGCATGTGGTTTTTGGAGGGTTAGGATTAAGTCTTTAAGTGGTAGTTGTGGGATGGAGGGTGGAGGTCTTTTTGTTCCAAGTAAGGGGTTATGGAAAGGGTAGGTTAAGGTTGGGTTAGGTTAAGTTGGCGCCAACTATAGGTTCTAGAAGATGGTGCCAAAAGGGATGGTTGGGATTGTATTTGGTGGTGAAGAGAGGGTGGAGATGGAAGGCTATTTCTCCACCAAAATGAAGGGTTGTAGGAAGGTGCTTTTGGTGCCAAGTAGGTGGTAGTTGTAGGTGGTTATGTGATGAAAGGGTGCATTATTTTTAGTGCCACCCTTGAAGTGTTGCCAAGGGTGGTGGTGGTTGATGATTTTGAAGCCAAAAGAGAGAAGTGGTAAGTAGGGTACCTAGCTAGGTAGAAGAACTAGCTTATCTAGCTAAGCTAGGTTAGTAGATGGTAGGAGCTGGGACTAAGCTGAGAGTAGGGAGCTTGAGTTGCTCCGAGCATTGTCGGAGCTGACAGTTGCTGAGGAGGTCTTCTCAGGAGCTCAGCTGCTCAACTTAACTAGGTAGTTCTTTGCTAGCTATTATGTTGAGTAGGTTTAGCTAAGTTAAGTTGGTCTCAACTATTCTAAGCTAGGTTGAGCTACCTTGAGCTGATTGTGGACTCTTCAGGTGACTTAGCATAACTAGTTGAGGACCAGTAGCTAAGCAAAGTTGACTAGAGCTCCCATGAGTTGAGTAGAACTGGGAGGAGTTGGAATAAGCTGGTGTTAGCTGAGTTTAGCTACCATGAGCTACCATCCAACTAAAATGAGCTAAATGGAGCAGAGATCAACTAAACCCAACAGTGTTGAGCTAGAATCCAGCTGTGATGAGCTGGATTTGGCTAGGATCCAAATGAATTGTGCTTCATTTTCATCTTTTGCCTTCTAAAGTGCTAGGGTTTGCAGGATCTGGCACTCTACTTATCCCTAACACTAAAATAAAAACATCAAAAAGGCAAAAATATGCAATGCATGCCTAACCTAGGAGGATGCCTAAATGCAACTAATGCAGCTAAAAGCATGATTTGTAAAAATGGGTTTTGAGTCGTAACATGCTAATTTGCAATCGCTTTTAAAATTTGTAAACTTAGATAGTGGTGATATCTATGGTCATCCAAGGAGGTGAGAATGCACTTTTTAAGATTCTTGCTTGACAAATACAAATCAACTTTCTTTTTAGGTTTTTGTTATAAGATTCCTTTGTAATTTTTAAGTAAGGGGCAAATATGCAATTGAAAGTGGGACAACAAACACACCTAATTGCTAAAGCTAGTATCCAAGTGACAAAAATGGACTCTCTCTAAGCTCACCCTAAGCATGTGGAGACCAAGGATAATTAGAGAGATGGAGTGAAAAGTGCTAGAGACAACAATTAGTAAAGATCCAATAAAAATAGAAAGAAGGCAACTTTATAAGTGGAAAAAATTTGTTTTACAGGAGTGCTTCTAGAGGAATGCTTCTACTACAAAATGAAAGATAAAAAGAAGTAAAACAAAAATCCTCTGGGTGATGGTGGTGAAGAGGAGAGAGGCCTTACTCCAAGCTTAGTTGCTCCTGGGCTTGAAAAGGGTCTCTCCAACTCCTTCCTTGAAAATCTCCTTCAAGGTGATGCCTTCATCGACAAGCCCTAGGGGGGGTATGCCCTTGCTACTCCAAGGGTGGATGATATTCACCCACAATATCCTCCTATGGTGGCATGTACCACCCTCATGACCTCCCCCTAAGGCCTTCCATGCCTAGCTGCTCCTCTGGCTGGGAGGGGCACAAGAGAGAAGGGAAGAGGGGAAGGCACCAAGGGGATAGAGTGTCCCCTTAATCTTCTTCTTCTACTTCTTCTCTTGGCCAACTACAATGTGGATTGAAAGTGGAAATTATGAAGCCAAAGCGAGAAGATTAATGGTGGTAGGTAGGGGGTATATATAGGAATGGTGATGGGGGTGTAGGTGTAAGTGAGGTGTAGGGCTAGCATGGGTGTATGAGGGTGGTTAGATGATCCTAGCGCTAGGTTATTTGGCACCAAGGGAGGAGGTGTGTAGGTGGCAGTTATGTTGGTGGAGAGGCATGATTAATGGTGCCAACCATAGGAGGTTTAAGGTGTTGGTGGTTGGGTTGGAGAATGGATTGCTAGGATGTAGTTGTGAAGTTGATGGAGGGTGGATGTGTGGGTGTAAGTTGGTGCCAACTTAAATGTTGGTTAGGTGGGGTTTTCGTGCCAACTATAAGAGGGTTAGGATGGGGTTTGTGGGTTAAGAGGTTGGCAACAAAAATAGGTGGTGGTGATGGTCATATTAGGGTAGGTGTGAAGTGGAGATTAGGGTGGATGTTGACACCAATTTGTAGGGGTGTATGTAGGGTATCTTGGTTCCAACTAAGAGTAGTTAGGAGGTGGTTATGACATGGAAGGGTGCTTAGAGTTGGCGCCAACATAGGTTTCTAGAAAGGGTATAGGTTGATGGTGGTGATGGCTTGTAAGGGTAGGTGTATGGTGGTGATGGAGGGGTTTTTGGAGGGAAAATGTGGCGCCAAGCATAGGGTGGCTATGGGGATTTTGGTGCCACCTTTCCGGTGGCTTTTGGAGGTGGTGGTGTGAAGGGATGTGGGGTTGGTGGTTGGCGCCAAAAAGGGAAGGGAGTGGAAGTGTTTTTAGGTGGAGCTAGTAGTTAAGCAGAGGTGGAGCTTGGTTAGGGTTTTAGGTAGGAGGTGGACATTAGGAGCTAAGGTGTAGCTAAACTAAGCTAACTATTCTAGCTTAGGTAGTAGTTGAGTAGAGAAGGTGGTGGGATGGAGCCAGGGTTTAGAGAAGAGGAGTTGAGGAAGACATATCTGGAGCTGAACTGGAGTTGGTAGCTGCTAAAGGGAGTTGTAGGGAGCTACTCTAGCTGGCTTAGATTGCTAGGTCCTTGCTAACTATGAAGCCAAGCTAAAGTAAGTTGGCTTCTGCTGAAATATGCTGAGGTGAGCTGGGTTTGATTTTCCAAGGGAGGGCCTAGCTAGTTGGAGTAGCTAAGGTAGCTTAGCTCAATTAAGTTGACCTAAGTGGAGTCCCTTGGAGTTGGACTTGAGCTAGACTAAGATGTATGAAGTCATCTTCAGCTGACTTGAGTTGAGTGGAGCTGGAAGTAGCTAGTCCTGAGTTTAGGTGAACTCCTGTCAACTTAGTTGAGCTAGCTAGAGCTCCAAGTGAACTAATTGGAGCTAAGGAGAGCTAGACTCAACTAAGTTGAGTAGGATTTGAGCTGACTTGAACTAGGGTGAGCTAAGATGAGCTGCCCTAAGCTACCATTCAGCAAAGATGAGCTGAATGGTGCTTAGTGGAGCTAACCCTAGCTAAAGTAAGCTGGTATCTAGCTATGATGAGCTAGACTTGGCTGAGTTCCTGCTGGAATAAGCTTTGTCTTCACTAGTTACCTTCATGAGTGCTAGAGTTGTAGGGATCTATCAATCTCTTTTTCCCTAACACTCAAGCAAATGTATTAAAAATGCAATAAAAATGCAATGCATGCCTAACCCAATTGACGCCTAAATGTAGCCCAAAAGCCCGTTTGCGGAGTTAAAAGCCTAAGAGCTACATAAGTTTTAGGTCATAAGAATGATGATAAACTAGCATTTATCAGCAACCTAGAATCCTAATTGTGGAGTGAAAACCCTAAAAGCTAGGTCTGTTTTAGGGAATAAGAGTGATGATAAACTTGCGTTCTTCAAGTCATTTTGCAGACCAATATAGTTCCATAATGAGGTCCATGGTTGGCCCAATTAGGATGATAACACTGCACAAGGGGGTGATAATTATGTTGAATATGGCCCATCTTAAGAATAAAAGGTACAACATAAGTAGAATGGGAGCATTGCATGCATCATGTACCAAGATTACTTATAAAACTGTATTAATGGCCATTTGTGTAAGAACTTGTCGAAGCAGGCCTCAGATGAGTAATCAGGATTGCACGGATGGATTCAGAACGACGAACGGAGTCCGACAGACTGAAGATCGACCAAATCCGACATCCGGAGCTCCTACAATGGGCCCAAGAAGTTCTGACCGTTGATCTGGAGATCAACGGCCCTCGTTGCGCCACGTCACCCCCGCTCCACTGCACGCCACCTCTTCATCCAGCCAAGATCAGATCTCGACCGTCGATCTTCGATCGAACGGTCGATACTGGCGCACCCGCCCGCAGTTTCTGTGGCAAAGCGCGGGCGTGGCGCAACGGTTAGCATGCTCGCCCCACGCATGCGACGAGGGTTTGAGCCACGGGGAGCGTGAATTCGAAGACGAAGGTTGAGCACGGCGAAATTGGGTAGCCTGATCAATAACGGGTGGCTGAGATTTCACCATGTGGCGCGCCCACAACTCACGAGTGCCCACACGTGCACGCACGCCGAGCGATGACAACCACACACACGCGTGCCTGATGCACGATCCAATCGTAGTCGAGGAGAGATCTCAGCCGCCCGATCTTCAATCGGATGGCTCTCACGCAGCGGCAGCGGATCGAGCGTGAAGAAGAAACTGCGTGTGCAGTTGACTGGTGGGCTGGAGGGCTTCACCGACGCTTTTGGGGTGGTTTTAGCGACGTTCTAGACGTCGCTAAAGCCCCTTCTTCTTTTAGAAAGCCCTTAACCCTATTTAAACCCCCTCCAACTACTCATTCAAGGCATTCACTTCCTTTGCAACTACTCCACCCCTCCTTAGCCAGCTTTTGGTCCTCATGTAATCCTTGGAGACGACGAGCCGCCGACGGAGCCTCCTCCACTGCCGTGGCTGCCTCGTCACTCTCCATTCTCTCTCTCTCTTTCTCTTTTAAGCTTTCCATTACTTTTGTTTGAAGCATGTATTTAATGTTGTAAGCTATGAACTAAAAGTGCATGATTAATAAAGTTATTTTTTGTTCAGTTGTCACTTTAATTTCCGTTTAAGTTGCATGATCAAACAAGGAACATTCTAACCCTAATCTCTCTCTCGCTTTTCAAAATCTCACCTTTCGCAAGCAAAACTCCACACTTTCCGTGACAACAAGTGATAAGAAAAATGCGATTTTCATGCCTCCCGGAGACTGACACTCGTACTCACCTCCATTTACTTATTTTAAAATCGACGTTGCAAGTGTGACTATAACGACACTTCTTAACACACATGCACAACAGCATGTCAGTTTTTGGCGCCGTTGCCGGGGAGGCAACGGATTTGTTTCGTCACCTCCATTCCACATTCATTCTCACATCGTCTAACACCCTATTTTCCTTTTCACTTGACGGTTGCAGGAATTCGGCGCGTGGACGGCGAAGCGACGCATCCCACGATAGTAGTAAGGGAGTAGGCGCTGAGGACCGATAGTGAGTAATCTTTCTCTCATGATTGTTTGCTTGCGTGAAAAAACTAAAAAAAATTGTGAAAATTGAAAAAAAATTGGCATGGTGTATTATTGCTTGACCCACATCCTTAACACATCACCCCATAAAAAAAAAATGTAGACTCTAACATTCTGAATAAATTCTTGGGGTGTTCTTTTCTTTTTCTTGAGTGGTGTTTGCGAAGCCACTGTGAGTTGACCTAGCCCGCACCACTCAACCCTAAAACTGACTCATCTAATAGAAGCTGCATGATCATTAGGGTTTTGGAGCCTCTTCAGAATAAAAGGAAATCTACTTTCACCGAATTGTGTGCAGAACTTGATGTGCCCACAGAAACATGTCTGCAAACATTAAGACACGTCAACCCTAAAAAGCACTAAAGTAAGGATGAAACACTAAACGACACCACATCTTAAAAAATCCTTGCTTGAAAACCATGTTTTGCAAGAAGCACACACCTTGAAAGTGGCAAATTAAGAGGCACCACCCCAATCAGTGCCTCATCACATAACCCTAAGCACAAGCACTATCCTAACCCTTTAAAACTGAGTAGACGTGCCCTAGGTAGGATTCAGTTAAGTCTCGAAAGGCAAGGTTTTGTTCGCTGGGCACTTGGCCTTCATTCCCTTTGTAGAATCAGGTGACTAGGCTGTGGGGCAGTGTCAAACGACTGCGGTTCTGGGGTCTACGGAATCGGAGGCGCAACCCAAAGGAAGAACCTCCCCTGCAATCCCCTTGTAATCAACCTGGCCAGATTATCCTTGGGAAGGGGAGTCCAGTGCTTACGGACTTAATCACCCTTTGTGAGATTTCTAGGTCTCCTAAGGAATACACCATAAGGACTAGGCTTGTGTGCTTGATTGAAACACATTTCTTACATTTGTCGCCCTCCGCCTCCCCTCCTGTTCTTCTCTAGCATATGCACGGGAGATGCTCACTGCATCCCGAGTTGTGTGTTTCGGGGCAGGAATCTAGGCGACGTAATTTTGTTGGAAACATCACTGAACCAAGGGTAGATGAGGCTGAAGATCAACCCCCAGTAGATGCTATGTCCATCATCCAAGCCCAAATCAATGCTAACCATCGGCTTCAGTAACAACAAATCCACACCATCATGCAAGCCATACAACAGTTATAGAACCCACAAGAACAACCACCACCACCTTTCCAAGACATACCAGGGCAACCACCACTTGGTATACCACCATTTCAGGATCAGCCGAGGCCCCTCCGCGATTTCTATAATCCCTCTGCTATTAGAGTCGAGCCACACCTTAGGATCCCCGAGGGGGAGATGATTTTCAGCTGAAATCGAATGTCTTAAGTCTGATTGATGTAAACACATTTACACTACTTAAGATGTCTATTTACGCATGTTCTTAAGCTTAGGATTGCATTTCATGATATAAATATTCCATAACAAGCATCATCTTGCATTTAGAGTAGTTTGAATAATATAGAGGTTAATTGTCTCCTTTTATGTGCTTGGACAAGACAAATATTTTATCGGGGCCTCGGATTGAAGATCCAACCATATGGATGTGATCAGGGTGATGATTGGAGTTCAACGACTCCAAGATTGCCCTAATCAGGCATCTGCAGCATCAGATAGTGACTCGGGAACCATAGAATATCGAGGGCCAGGATGGTGTAAATTCGTACTTCAAATGACAAATCTGACCGCACGGATGAATTCGGTTCGACGATCGTAGCCCAACGATGCAAAAATCGAGTGAATCCGACATCCGTGGCACCATCTACAACATCCAGATGATGGACAGCCAAGATGGCGCCACATGGTGCCATCTCGGTTGCCCAAATGGCCGCATACAATCTCTAAACTCCCCACACCCACTCCCTCTCCACCGTTGGATCTCGATCTAACAACTGTGGACAGCCGCGCCTAAAAGCGCCCACTCGACCATCCACTCCTCGTAGCGCAGCGGTCGAGAGTGCTTGCGTGAGTTGCAGCCGCGGGTTCGAGCAGCAATGAAGGGAAGAGAGGCGCGGTTGAGCGGGCACGGGCGTGCGTCGGATTTTCATCGGATGGCCGTCTGTGCTCAATAGAGATCACGCGCTATTGCACGCATGGCAAGGACATGCGATCGTACGCGCTGGGCAGGCACGGAGCAGCGGGCGAAGATGCATCTTAAGCCGTCCGATCACGTGATCGGACGGCTGAGAATTAAAGAACGTGGCCGGGCATTGAGAAAGATTGCAACTGAGGAGGAGCGCGTGGGCGCGGGTACTACACCCACGTTGGGGCTTTAGTGACGATTTTATCCGTCACTAATGACCCCTCATTTATTGTTTTAAAGATGTAATGATCCATTTTCCCTCACTCCTTGCAACTATAAAAGGAGACCCCCTCCATACGAAATTCTCATCCCTTCCTTCTCTTCTCTACCTCTCCAAAGCACAAGGGAAGCTTGTCCCACACCCAGGATGCTCCTCGCGAGATAAAGTCCAAATTTTCGTCCCCCTTCAGAAGTGGATCCCACGATGGCGACGGCATGGTGCTCCATTCCCGCTCTTCTGCTTCGTCCACCTTCGTCCTGCTACGTTCTCCTTCGCCCAGGTGTCGTCTCGTCTGGCTCATCCTCCAAGCAATCATCGAGGAGGATAACTTCTCTCTCCCATTCTTCTTTATAGCTTTTCAAGTGTAAAATTTTCTTGCTTTATAGTATAACTGATTTCACGCATTCTGGTGTAACTTTTATTTAGTTTGATTGTATAAATAGTTTGAAATATTGAATGTATGTTCTCTCTCTCTCTCTTTTTCTTTAGTCTGATAGTTCCATTGTAATTATATCTCCTCGCTTTTCAAAAATTCTAAAGAAATATAATTGCGAATATAGATCAACATAGCCTCCCTGTGTTCGACCCGAAATTTTTTTTGGTATAAATTTTATTTGTTGAACATGAATTCTTCACTTTCAAGCTACAACGACAAGTTTTCCAAACACGTTAGCGTAGCAATTCGTGAGTTAAGCATTTTGGCACCGTTGTCGGGGAGGCAACGATTTCCGATCTTTTC